>CATOUR010000083.1:10000000-14800000 GCA_951848785.1 Callosobruchus maculatus
TTTAGTTGCACCGTTAGATAGTCAAATAGATTTATTCTTTTAATTTTTTACGTAAAGGAAACCGTTACGATTCATGTACGTACAATGAAAAATGATTGCGCAAAAATCGATATTTTTGAAATTTAGCTCATGCGAGTGGTAACAAGATTTTAAAAAGCAATAATTCCCAAACTACTGCATTTTGCGTTTTGCTATTTTTTTGAATACCTATATTGTAACAGCGCCTTTATCTAAAAATGTGTTTGTATTTTATAAATTGGCCTAGTATCTTGGGGCAGACAGGTATGTTGAATACAGTAAAGAGAATGTAAGAATAGTCGATAACGATATGTTTTAATAACATTGTAGGTTGTAGCATACCTTCATTTTTTTAGTTTTCCGGTTCTCGATTATTTTGTAGCATAGGTATTAAAAAAGTATTTCAAAATACAAAAATATTTAATAGCTGTAAATAAATTATGCCGAATTCTTCTGCATTTCTTGCAATTTCTTTCATTCCAGAAATAGAGGAAAATAGGAAAATCAAATTTTCAGTTCTAATATGCATTTATTTTGTATTTACTGTATTTAGGTACCTATATTTTGTCGAGTATGAACTCGAACTGTTGTGACTTTATTTTTGGGAATATCGTCATTGCATATAAAAATTAAATTTCATCAACCATTACGAATTTTCTTACAAATTCCAAAAAACTAACGTCTAAGACGGATTAATCGATCTTTTAAGTACACAAACAATAAACACCAGAGTCCTAATAAAGAGCATACACTCACCATGTTTTCAAACAGGCAGAGCGTATTTTCAGTGAAAACAAACGCACATCACGCGCGCTGTAAGGTTAAGGTTCCAAGGCATCCTGGATCGATCCGACGCGAACTCACACGCGCTTGCGTTTCGCTCGTCTTATTCACATCGATTGTCATGTTAATTGGTTTACTTTTAAAAATGGATTGTAAACCAATATTTTCAAGAATTCGCTTACAGGAAACATTGTATTGAAGATTAATGTACAGGGGTTTTCAGAATTGCGTGTGAACATTTTTAGATTCCTATTTTTTTTAAGTAAAAATAAATTGTATTGTATATAGGCCTAATGTAGTATATAATTGAATAAATTTGTTCATAAAGCCATGAAATATTAGAAAAAAGGCTCAAAAATGGATCAAGTCGATTGACTCAGAACAGTGTATGAATAAACATTTGTGAAAATGAGGTTTAGAGATTTGTTTTGATATAACTGTTTGTTTCACACCCGTATGCACCGTAAGTCAATTGCACGATTAGTTACGTAAACCTGGATTAGATTACTTATTTACTATGCACCGCAAACTGAAAATTTTGACACTGTCACTGTCAAAACAATCTTGCGAACACAACCTTGCCGTATCTCCAATCTGGATCAGCTAATCTCTTGACGGTGCATGGCTAGATGCCAAAGATTAGCAAAACGCGATTAGGGAACTAGGATTAGAATCGCCAAACGGTGTATACGGGTGTTAATGTTATCACTGTTATCAGCATTACTTACGATTCTAGGCCGATTTGATGGAAAAATAAGTATTAATAGTAATTCCTTTTTATTCTTATACAAAATGTACACTGTATATTGCTTTAGATAATCACATATTAAATACAGAAAATAAATACAATAGATATCAGCTTAAGCCAATTTCTTTTTCATAGTCTTCATCAGTGATTTTATTTTTCTTCAGTTTCTTTAACGTGGCTATATCTCTCTTCAACTCTTCTAAGTCTTCCTCGGTAATGCCTGAAAACATAAATAACCAGTTAAAATCCAGGTAATTACAGATAGTATTTAATTGAGCTGTCAGTCCATCTGTCACTAGAAAAAAAACTATTAACCACTTTAGACGGCCAAGAAATCGATCAAATTTGTGACATTGAATAAACTCGTGAAGAAACCGACAAATAATAAGAACATGTTCTAATTTATTGAATTCTATGGATATTTGGGTCTGCTACCAATACCAACTTCGTAATGACAGATCTTGATTTCCGTCATATAACAGTAATCAGATTAACAATGACTTAGATAAGGAAAGAGAGGGGATACCGCACGCCCGTTTGATGCTATATGAATTAGCTGTCATCAGCTGTTACCGAAAATGAATAGCCACCAAAATATTTTTTTATGATAATTAGCGTTTTTAAATTTTGGTAGTTTTTTGATGCCATTTGGTAACAGAAATGTCAGTCGCGCGTTCCGTCCTCTCTCTTTCTCTGTCTAAGAACAATGAACAATAATAGTTTGGAATTATTATAAATTCCATACACAGTATGTTGGTGGAACTATACATGCCAATAACTTGAAGGATTCTTTCTGTCAATTTCTTCAGGAATTTCTTCAAGGTCACAAATTTCATCGATTTCCTGACCGTGTAAAGTAGCTTTATGCGAAATAATCACACACCTCCTTTTTTCTTTTTGGTAGGTTCGTTCTTAGCCTCCATTGCTTCCTTTCTCTTCCTCCTCTTCAGCCTTTTACTTTTCTTTTCTTCCTTCCGTTGCTTTTGTATCGACCACGCCTCCGTAGCTTTCTTGACAAACTTTTGTTTCTTGCCCCGCCACACCCCTGTATTTTTGTACTCTTCCAATTTCTGCAATCTTATTTTTTCACGAACCTTATCCTTGTAAGCCACTGTGTTAGCATCAAAGTCGGGTAGCTCTGGAAAATCTGATATGTCTCTGTTTTTTAATTCAGGCATTTTGGGTAACTGTAAGAGGCCATACGTTGCTGCGACTGCTCCTAAGGGCAACTCCTACAAATAGGCCAGATAAATATATTGCTTTATAAACATATGTTATTAAAAAATTTCCAAGATTATTATGCAGGGCCGTTCATAAACTTCTGCCGCACCAAAGCAGCAATTTGTTATTTGTTATTTCAATTCTGCACTCATTTTTTGACAAAAACGGTAAAAACGATCTATTTAAGTTTAGCTAATTATTACGAATATCTGTACTTTATTTATGGGGTCTATTTGTCATTACTAACACGCTGATAACAGTCCTAACTCAAAAATGGGTGCATTTAGATATATTATGTTTGTTACTACAAACCATTCTTAAAACTGAAACGACATATTATATGCAACTTCATACATATTTAAATAATGCAAATTTGAATACTTTGATACACCACAACTTATTATATCCTCCTTATTATATCTATAATAGCCCAATATTCTTTGTAAAAATTGGCATTTGGGGAGTAAATTATTACTGTTATTCCGAAATCCAAACTCGTCTGGGAATGCTTAGAAAACCTCAAACAACTTAGTGCCACGAACAAGGTAACCTTGAAATGGGTGCCAGGTCACAAGGGAATTGAAGGGAACGAAAAAGCAGACACCTTAGCACGAAACGGATCGGCATCCAGCTTTACCGGCCCCGAACCGGCGATAGGCATTTCAAGGTCTTTGGTAAAAACTACGATAAACCAGTGGGTGCATTCACAGCACCTAAAATACTGGCAGTCACATCCAAAGCTCAGACACAGCAAGCTGATGGTGAAACAACCCACACCAAAACTAGCTGAAGAGATCCTAAAACTAAATAGGAAAGAAACTAGGCTAATAACCGGCCTCCTAACCGGACACTGCGGCCTAAGAAAACATCTACACACATAAGGGTCTTCAAAGAAAACCCAATATGCAGACTATGTGACGAGGACGACGAAACAGCCTCTCACATAATCTTTGAATGTGAGGCTCTACGCTGGTGGAGATTCAGACTGATAGGGCCAAAGAACCCCAAATCACTCCCAAATCGAGATATCGTGAAGAGACTCTTGGATCTTATCAAGGTCACAAAACTCTTCACTGATTAACAAGCGCACAGGACAATACAATAAGCCAATGGCTGCAGTGTTGGGGCTACCTAACCCGGCCTGTACGTTTGACCCCCCTAACCTAACCTAACCATGCAGGGCCGTTCTGCCGCACCAAAGCAGCAATTTGTTATTTGTTATTTCAATTCTGCACTCATTTTTTGACAAAAACGGTAAAAACGATCTATTTAAGTTTAGCTAATGATTACGAATATCTGTACTTTATTTATGGGGTCTATTTGTCATTACTAAACCGCTGATAACAGTCCTAACTCAAAAATGGGTGCATTTAGGTATATTATGTTTGTTACTACAAACCATTCTTAAAACTGAAACGACATATATGCAACTTCATACATATTTAAATAATGCAAATTTGAATACTTTGATACACCACAACTTATTATATCCTCCTTATTATATCTATAATAGCCCAATATTCTTTGTAAAAATTGGCATTTGGGGAGTAAATTACTAGTGTTATTCCGAAATCTGTATTTAAATCCTAGACTATTAAAGCTCCTAAACAACTTTAATCATGAGTTTCATAATTATTTATGTATACAGAGTGGGTCTTACGTATGGAACACCTCAATTATCTGGGAAATGGTTTGCACGATTTTCATGACTTTTGGAGTATGGGAGTTTTGCATTATGGCCGATCATACGATTCACAATGTTGCCATTTCTAACGTTTTTCCGGAATATAATAAACTCCGTTTTTTTATAAACTTTGTTATTTTTAAATGAATCGCCCTGTATGTACGGGCTGCTGAATTGCGCTGATGTGTATCTAGACTCTTGATTAAGACTTAAACTGCAGTTTATATCATAATTATATAACCGCCTCAAATTTTAGGGACATATCACAGTTCACATAATGTTAAAATGTATTTCGTAAAGAAAAAAATTAATACGTTTCAAAAACTTTGAAAAAATCATATAACACAGTACTAATTGGAAGATGAAATAAGACACCTTAACTCTCAAAATCAATGAGCATTCATGTTTAGAATATGCTCGAATGTGTGACACAAATGCCTGTACACCTTTTTCCATCAGTGCTCTATCTTTTCTTGCCATATTTCGGATTCTGTCTCTGAATTCGATGATCTGAAAAACAAAATTATTAACTCTCGAAAAATTATTGAAGGCTAGGAACATCACATAAACACATGAAATTGTTGTAAAACTACATTTTTCGGAAATTCTAAATACCATACTTTTTCTTCTGTGGCAGTATCATCACAACACACTAGGTTGACTTTCTGATTCGTCTGGATAAAATTCACGTACGTTTCTTCATTCTCTAGTAAAAGTATGAGAGATGAGCCTGGTTGACCTTGTCTTGCAGTTCTGCCCACTCTGTGGACAAAAGCCCTAGCACTTGCTGGTGGGTCCCATTGCAACACCCAGTCAATCTAAAAACATACAGAGTGAGTCAAAACAACTGAAAAGTAGTAGGTGTTACAAAGTTTGAAATAGTCAGGAGATGACAGGGGTGCAAAACTGGGGGGTGATTTCTACTAAAATGTAGTGAGTATGATTTTTATGCTTTGTACAGTCTGTAGGACACAATCCACATAAAATGATGTTGTTGACTTATATGTATGAATTAAAAGTTAAAAATCACCTCTGGTATATCAATGCCTCTAGCCATTACATCAGTACACAGTAAAAGTCCTCTATTTGAGTTTCTATATTCTTCCACAATGCTGTTGCGTTTTTCTTTCATCTTTCCATGTATTGCTAGCACTGGTAGCTGTAATTCTTTTGGTATCAAGTGAGGTAGAATATTTGACCAATAATCTACACAAGCACAAGTGGGCAGAAACAGCATAGCCTTCTGAATATTTTGTGCTTTGATGAATGTTACTAGACTTGCAAGCTTTCCTATAAAATGTAAATCAAGATGAGTAAATCAAACCTGTTTATACTTGAACAGGTAAGGAGGTAAAACCTATGTATCAACCTACTGTGATAGTGCATATGTTGTGATACTTAATTAAGCCACTTTAGCAACTCTACAAAGTAGTTATTGTGACGCCCTTTAACTAAAAAGTATACCTACCATCATTCTTTGAGACAATGTAATAATTGTTGAGCAGCTCAGGAGTGTTTTGAGTGGCTTTTGCAGACACACTTACTAAAACTGGATTTCTTAAACCAGCTCTTATAAGATCCTGGACTTCTTTAGTCTGAGTGGCTGAAAAAAGACCAGTTCGTCTCTGTCTAGGTAAATAACTCAATATTGTGTCTATTGATTTCTGAAAGCCTAAGTCCAATAGTCGATCTGCTTCATCTAAAATGAGGACCTCCTAAAATAGCATCATTTTTTTTTTAAAGTTTTCTGATGCATCAAAAATTTGGCAATGGGTTTGATAATCTCAGGAGTATTGTCTTCCAGTAGATCCATTTTTTTAACAGCCTGATTTTGAACTTACCAGTGTTTTGCAAAAACTGGAGAGATTCAAGTCTTTCCTTGTAAGCAAATCCTCCAGTCTACCTGGTGTGCAGATCAAGATATTACCACCATTTGCTTTGAAAGATCTTACATCTTCTTCTACACTTTTTCCTCCAACAATAACAACCCGAGTCAAATTCTGAAAATTATTCCCTAATTGCATTTATTATGAATACTATAATATAAAAGTCTGTAATAATTTATGATAGATAGATAGATAGATTCCTTTATTAGTTCTGTTTGCCCTTTCGGGATAGAACTTGTCAATAAGTACATATAATACTTAACACAAATATACACAAACTTTTATAAAAACACATGACACATGAACAAGAAACTAACAATTTTGGTATAATAATATATCACTAAAATTGATTAATAATACAAATTTTGTTATACTCTTTCTGTCCAGAAATATGTGGCTGTTTATGGTTAAAATATGTTGACTACAATGGTTTGATAAAAATCTTAATCCATAGCAGCTCTTCCATAGTTTACTACATAAAAGTTCAATATGTGATGCCCAATTAAGTCTATGGACCTAACATTATAAGTGATTCTGAGTTTTTGTATATTCATGTTGTTAGTGTTGCTGAAAATACTGTTTGAAATCTGTTCATCTTTGATTGTTGAAAATTTTACAACAGTTTTATCTATATTTAACAGTAGGCCGTTGTTCTTGGACCACTCAAGAACCTTATTATATGCCTTTGCAGTCTTTTCACCTAAATCTAAGATAGTAGGACTCATAGGCGTAGTTAGGTGGGGGCTTGGAGGGGCTAAGACCCCACAAGACTGAAATTAGCCCCCCCAAAAATAATTCAAGTCAGTAACGTTCTGCTGAATTCACTGTACCTAGGGCTTAAGTCCCCCCCCAGATCCAGGGACTTAACTACGCTTATGGTAGGACTTCGTATCAAAATATTTGTATCATCTGCACTGCATAACGTATAACACTATATTCTGACTATTGGCGGTGATAAATTTGCATACATCAGGAATAAGAAGGCAGGCACGTATGCAGGATTTGGTTTTGGGGGAATCCAGATTATGGGTGTCACTCGGTTGACCTTTTTGGGGGGGGAAGGGGGCAGGAGTTGGTACCTTAAATTTCTGGGGAGGGAGGGGATGAAAACCCCTAAATACATAAGAACATGGCCCGATTAACCATGGGGCTAAAGGGGCTGGAGCCCCAGGCGCCGCGGTTTAGTGGGGCCCCGCGAGGGCTATATTATGTTGTTATTACTATTTATTATTATGTTATGTTATTCATAAAGGGCCCCTAAACTATAATAGCCCTGGGCCCCATGAAACCTCAATCCAGCGCTGCGTAAGAAGGGATCCAAGATTGATCCTTAGGGAACACCTCTCTGGGGCACAGATGTATCACTGTTGCTGTTATTTATGCAAACATTGCTTTCGCTCAGATAAGTATGCTTTAAAAAATTTTCTTTACTTTTGTAGTAATAAAATGTGATCTACGTAATCAAACGCCTATGAAAAATCTATAAACAATAAGTTTCAGTTGACATGTGAGGGCCAGTGTCCACCCCAAACAACTAAATCTAATCTAATTTATTTCTGGACAAAAAGTAGTATTTAATATGAGACTTATTTCTTACAGATATGTGTTTAAGTAGTACATCTAGAACATCCTTTGTCTGTGTTGCAAGTTCTCGAGTTGGTGATATGACAATGGCACCAATCTGATGTTTTTGCCATAAAGATTCAGCTTCTTTTCTCTTCAAAATTTCAAGCAGTGGTATCAAGAAAGCCAATGTTTTTCCAGAACCTATTAAACATATAAAGCAATACATTTTAGTATAAGCACATTGCATATATCTAAAAAATATCTATACTTGTAAATCATTGAAAATATAATTACAGCTTTTAGAAGAAGAATAGGAAAATGAGACTATCTATATGCTTCTAGTGCCTGTACTTTGGAAAACTCCTAATAACAATTACACTACTTTTAAATATAATGATTTTGTGAAGACAATAACATATTAGGAACTGCAAAAGGAGGAGATACATATTGTTTCAAATGAAAACTGATATTTGAAAAGACAATAATTGTGCATTTATAGTCTCATACAAAGTGAATGTTCTTAAAATCCATATTGTTATCATACCAGTTACAGCTTCTGCAGCAACATCTTTGTTCGTAAGCATTAATGGAATTGTATAGGTTTGCACAGGAGTCATAGTTGGAAAGTTAAATGCCTTTATTCCATTCTTTATTTCCTCGTGTAAAGGCACTTCAAGCTCACTCCAAGTTTTTGGCATAATTTTTATCCAATCTATGCACTAACGTCTGAAATTGATATTGTCTCTAGAGGTATGGAAAAAACTACCCAATGCTTTTAGAATTAAAAGGTATCTGAAGTGAACTTTTTTCAATTATTTGAGAATCCACTGTTTTCAAAAATTCAAGTTTGACATTTGCACATAACCTATACACATCACTTCACGACTTCACACTCACTGACATTCTAACCTAATATGGACGTGCCGTAAAAGAGAGAGCGTGGGCCTAGTAGCGGCGCGACAGAGACGGATAAAGAACCGGGCAAAACAATGATCGGCGCCTGTATAGTTTTCGTTGATTTTCAGTGTATCTCTTCAGTTTATCGTGTTTTATTTATTGTAAAACAATGGTGAGCTCTTGTTCAGCCTTCAATTGTACATCCAGGGATGTTAAAGGAGGAAACCTGAAATTCCATTGGTAAGTATAGCTAATATATTTATATTTTAGTATCATTTTTGTGTAGCACGTTTTTACTCTACATTATTGTACATATATATGGATTTACGAACGTCCTAAAATATGCCTGTAGATAAATAAAACGTTTTTTCAGTCGTTTCTGCCTATGAAAGAACTTATTTACCACTTGTCATTTGTGTGTATGACATATTCATTATTCAGTTCAATAAAAGCGTAGCTGATGAAAGATAAAAACAGCGGTCTCTTTGTAGCTTCTGAAATTCTAAGCCTTTTGAGACAACTGCCAATTAAGTATCCAGTGATAGGTAACAAATAAAAGAATGTGATATTTCAATTTTAGCTCTCCAAGAGATGATATGCCTTGCTGAAAAAGTAGATAGGAGCATTGCTGGGAAAGGACTTTGTACCTGGTGCTAGGGCAGTTATATGCAGCAAGTATTTCAAACATGACTGTGACTATGTTGAGGCTCATATGGATACATTTACGTTTGAAAAGGATGCTGTACCCTCAATATTTTTGATTTTCCTGGACATTTATTAAAAGTAGAAAGAACTCGAAGGATTTTAACAAAACAGTCATTGAAGTATAGCTGTAGGCTGTATAATAACATACTTTATGCTTGAATTATTTCTTTCTATTGTCAGTTCATATTGAAAATTCAGAACCATCAACATCATGTGATAATGCTACCTTATAACAAGGCAAGCCACAGCTGATGGAGCTGTTTCTGTCAGGATAAATAGAAAAAGGTATGGAGAAATATTTTTCGTTAGATGTATATGTAAGTAGAATTTTTAGGAGATGTGATCCTGTCCATTTTGGAGATTTTCTAGAGGACGACTTGGAATGCCCTGTAAAGCAGAAGAGATACTGGCAGGCTTGCTGGCAGGTTTCGCAGAAAATGATAAGACAGAAAAATAATTTTTATGAAATTATATGTCAGCAAAAGCGAAAACTTACTCATAAGTTGAAAAACCTCAATGCTGTTATAGATGATCTTAAGAGCAAAAATAAACTTAATTCTGAAAACTCTCTGATATTGAAGGTATGCAAGGTATGCTTTTGATATCTTATTCATTTAATGCTATGGCTTACTAATAATGTATTTTCCACTTTAAATAAAATAAAAAATGAAGTTGTTTCCAGAATACGACAACAGTTCACAAAATTAATTCATTTAAACATCAATATATAATTGTTTTAAAATCGCCCTAGTTGATCCTGTTAATTTTTTGTGCAACTTCAAAATTAGTTCTCTGTCAGAATGTATTTAACACACAAACATTTTCGAGCTACGTCTACGATTTGAAAAGTGATGGTCTCTCCAAGACAATGTATTGAGATACTTCTTGCTGCATTTGGCTGGTACAGCGAATTAAAATTTGAAAGAGTTTCTCTCAGTGACGAACTTCCAGAAGGAAGACTAATTTCTGCAGTTTCTGATTAAAATGTTGTTGCTGTTTGACATATATGATTTATGATAATAACCCAATCACCTACAGATGTATGTACTGCAAAATATTGTAAATGTAAAATGATCATATTCTTTTAAGCTGTGAGTTTGTGTTACTGTAGTCATTCATTGATGCTATGAGCGTACCAATTTATATTTTATCTTATGTATTTATTTGATAGATATAGATAATTTATTGGTGTCATTATGTTTATTTATATTTACACAAGTCAAGTAATTTTATAAAAAGAAAAACATTACCAAGGACAATTCATAATATTGTAGCACCACATCGTTGAAATTTATAATACATATACTTGTAAATAAAAGATTAAAAACTATTACAATCAATGAATTTATATTGAATTATTAGTATTATGTATATATATTGTATATTGAGACATTATATTTGTATGCATTTTTTGAGCGCGTATATGGATATTTTTATATATATGTTGATTGATTTCCAGGAATTTAATAAAAATAAATCATTACAAGGGGTCCCCACAATGCCTTCATTTCGATATTTAGCCAATAAAGGTATAAACAAATTATTTGCAGATATGTATTCGTATCAAGAGACATCTTTTTAAAATCTCCATCGTCGCATTAATATGAATTTAAATGACATTATTTCGGAAGTTTTTTTTTTACATTTTCATCAAACAATTTAATATTTATCAGTGTTTTCCTAATCTTCAAACATTTGCATGAAAATATCCATATACGCGCTCAAAAAATGCATAAAAGTATAATGTCTCCATATATAATCCATTGAATAAACGGGCTTTTTGCCTGTTTCGTAGCTCTATCTCTTTCGCGCTGCTATCCGTACGCGGCGATGTACGGGAAGGATCGGACAGGGCCGATCCATATTAGGTTATGATATCTATGTTCACACTTCACTATTAACCTAAAAGTTTTCTTAAAAAGTTGCAAACAAGCAGTGCTGCCGTTTCGGTACAATTGTACTGAATTCAGTACGTTTTCAAGTAATTCAGTACGTCAGTACATTTTTCTCATAATTTGCCTTTTTTCAGTACATTTTTATATGGATATCGAACGATCCACTCTACTCTAGGATATATTGACATAACAGTTATTGTGCTGTCTAATACAGTCTTAATTATTTAATTTTTAGTTAGACAGCGTCACTGTGGCGTCACCTTAGGACCATTTTCGCAACTTTAATTATGATGGACTCCTTGGTACCCTAGGTTGGTACAGATGTAATCTCTTTATCAAAGTCGCCGAGCTGCTCGATGGTAATCGTGAATTTTCGCTGTCGCTTTTGTTCAGAAAGTTCGCGAATGATCCCAACTCTGTTCTTTACAACAAAAAGAGTATTTTCCCAGATAACTTTAATTAAAAACAGGGATAGAAATAGTTTGAGCATCACAACAGACAGAATGTATTATTTACAAAATACCTTTTAAAGAACAATAACTGCTATGAATGGGAGCCCGATTCTGATCTTGTCACCTTGAAAAAATGAACATTAAAAAATGAATAAAAAGATGCAAATTAATTTGTATCTGTTTTTTTCTTCAGTTGTCATATGTTTTTTTGATAATGACTATAGGAGGCCTTTGAGAATTGATTTTTTTATTTGTATCTGTGATGTTTTGTTTATTTGAAAATGTTTTTTAATAATAAGTATTTTTTGTTGCCTTTATGTTTATATATATGCATAATGTTTTCTTTTGTCAAAGTTTAAGTTAAAATTTATTTTTAAGGCAATAAATGAAAAATTTTTTTTTCGAATTTCTCGCGGTTTGATTTTCAGTACGCTATTTATGGATTCAGTACGTTTTTTGTGTCAAATTCAGTACGCACCAGCGAACGGCAGCGGCAGCACTGCAAACAAGGAAACAAGAAGAAATTCATAAATCAAACAGAAATTCTACAACTTGAAAGGAAACTTCATGCAAATGGATTATAAAGAGGAACAGAAAGGGGAAATAGAAGCTTTAGAGTCAATATACTATGGTGATTTTGAAGTCCTAGAAACTGAACCATACCATAAGTTTTCCATTCCAATCAAATCAGAAGAATATGAACCAGGCTCAGAAGATGGCTTAGCTTGTAATTTAGTTATAACATACACACCAAAATACCCAGAGGAGGCACCAATTGTAGAAATAGAGGATGCAGAAAATTTTGAAGAAGGTTATGAGGCAAAACTGTTAGAGTACATAGATGAACAAATCAAGGAAAATTTAGGCATGGTGATGGTGTTCACATTAGTATCTACTGCACAGGAATGGCTAAATGAAAAGTGGGAAGCAATGAAGAAGGATAAAGATGAAATGGCTGCAAGAAAACTGAAAGAAGAAGAAGAAGCTGAGATGAAAAGATTTGAAGGTACCAGAGTCACAGTGGAAACATTCATGAAGTGGAAAAAGCTGTTTGAGGATGATATGGGTATCACAAAGAAAAGGGAGATTGCAGAGAAAGAAAACAAGAAACTGACTGGTAGAGAGTTGTTTATGAGAGACAATACCTTGAATGAATCTGATCTCAAATTCCTGGATGAAGGAGACCAGGTGAAAGTAGATGAATCCCTGTTCCAGGATCTTGATGATCTAGATTTAGATGACGAAGATGATGAAGATTTTGATCCAGATAATTATAACAGCGACAGTGGGTCTTCTACAGCATAAACATTGTAAATATTATTTATGTTTACTTTATATTTTGTAAATGCCTTTATATGTATAAAAAGTAAATTTTTCATAATAATTGCTTTATACATTACAAATATCATGATTATGCTGCATGCTTGCTGAGAGATAAACAATGCCATAGTTACTACATAGCCTAAATATAGCAATCACACAAGTCGGCATGTATCCAGGATTTAGTTTTAAGGTATCCATGTTTTAATTTTGCTTGATCAGCAGGCATTTTTGTGGATTAAATTTTTAAGGGCATTATATAAAGTTATGTGCCCATTTGTCCACTTGCCACTCCTAGTACTGTTCAAACAATTCACAAACTAATGAATGTTGTTTCAGTATACCCTTTGCTGTTGTGGAGTGTACATCGTGAATCCCAGGGCCTTAAGAGGAGGTTGTAGTATGTACATGAGAGCTGTTTGCAAAGGTTCAGCTGTAATCATTTTTTGACTATTATTTTTGAGATTACTGAACTGAAAAAATATGAGCATGAAGAAAAAGGATAGTTCTAGGCAAATGTTGATGTATTTTTTGAAATTTCCTTATAGACAATTATTAGAAAATCCCAAATCTGGCACTTTTTTGACTAAATTCACGGTATCGTTTATCACCCTGTGTAAATTTATTGTAAAATCTGGATGGACATTAACCTAGATTGTAGTTTTAAGAAAACGAAAACTACGTTTTTGTCACTGTTACTAGCAATACTCCTTATGTTTGTCAGCCATATGCGAAAAGTGCCTATATCGAGTTTAACAAGTAATGTTGAGATTAGCATTATTTTGGACTTTAAGGGTAACAGATAGATGCATTGGCGACGGAGAAAGTATACAGAGAAAAAGGGGCTTGTTTCAAATAAACATATTCCTTTTTATAGTCAAGAACTAACCATTTCGGATATAGCTAAGACATTAGGGTCGTATTCACAGTCAATAGTTAATATTTGAGGGTCCCTTAAGTAAGGTTTTGTGTTTCGAAACCTTACTTGAGGGTCTCTTAGAGTAATACTCAAGTCAACATGACATTTCGTTGCAGTCAAGGTGACTTTGTAGGTTAATTTTGGAGTAAGGTGTTGTCAGTTTCTCTCGCATACGGAAAAATGTCCGGCACAAAACACGAAATACTGGCACAAAACAAAAAGATGTAACATAATTATGCGTAAGCAGAGACGTAACAGATTGACTTATATTTGAACTATGACGACGTCGCTGAATGACACCCGCCGTCTGGTAAATGCTGTCTAGGAAACAGATACACAAGGAAAGCCACATTTCACGGTCCCTTGAGTAACCCTCAAGTATCCCTTAAGGGATATTTGACAAACGACTATGAATACGGACCTCAATGTTGGAGACAGACTCCAGACAGGTGGGGAGCTAGCCTCACAAGGTTCTAGCAAGTGGGTCAGAAGAGGTTCCTCAAAAATATTAAATAAAATCCCCCTATGGCAAAAAGCTATCATGCTTGACATTTCCAGGGTTCCCAGGCAATTGGTGCACTTAAAATAATGGGCAATAAATATTTATTTCAAGTTTAACTGTATCAATTTGACCAAGTTACAAATAACTTGATTATCACAATAACATTTTACAGAAGTCTGTTCAATAAAATATATACAGTGAAGAAGTTTGAAATGAATGTTTAAGCTTTCCAGTAGGAAATGTTTAATCTTCGATGGTATATCACCGCAACAAATTTATCCAATAATTAATTTTCTTATGCAGTTAAGTAAAACACTCTCTTCAATAAACAATATTTATTTTTCAAATTATATAACAAAACTACCGTAATTACTCGCTAATCATATTTGAAACACTGCTTAAGAATCCATTCTCATTATGCTAAAAAGATTATCTAGAAATACTTCCCATCAATAAGATATACCTTGGGAATGCTGTTATATTACAAATTATATATTATAAATTATAGTTATTGTTAATGCTTCTGCTTCTCAAATCGACGTGCACAATACAGACCAAAAGGAAGTCAATACAACCACAAAAATTTCTGTCAAATAAATTATCACAGACACACTCAGCCTCTTGCTAAAATCCTCCAAAACTAAATAAAAAAATGCACACGTCGCACGTCTCGAAAAAAAAATTAAATAAGTAAGGGTTTTATTCAATGAGAAAAACTACGAGAAATAGAAAGTGTAATTCATGCAAAGCTCACATGACAATTATGTTAGGAACTTTTGGGGCAAATATTGATTTTTTGTTTTTTTTTTCATAGTTGCCAACCACTTGATCATATTTTAGCCTACTCCAATTTCTATTCCAGTATGCTATAATGGCGTTCAACCTCTTGGTTTTCTTTTTTAAAACTTTCAGTGAATGTACGCTAGATTTTTAATAATGGAGGTCAACAAGTAACATCACTTATAATAATAACAAAAGGCCTTTATTTTAATAATCTCCAGCGGAGTGCAACAGCTACTGTTCAACTTAACCAAGTACCAATCATTATTAACTGTAATTAAAGTAAAATAGAATTATTAAAATGATATGACAAACACATTCATACCAGACAGATTTCTGCTAATTTATCTTCAAGATTAAATTAATTTCGTATACATTTTCTTCACCAGCCATCAATGTATTGCATACTACAGTCACCAGCACCAAATCTGACATCTGTATTTCCAAATTTTCCTGCAAATCTGCTAGCAAGTGGCAACCGCGCAGTACGATGTGGGAAACATTAAAAAGACCTGAATGTTCTGCCGTAGAAAATGAAATTATATTTATATTGTCTATGACATCTATTGTTCTATGACGAGTGGAAGACACTATAGGTGAAGACTGAAGACTTTTACAACAAAAAAAGTCATATAAAGTAGGGTACGATTTTCAACTATTTCAGAGATATTTCATTGTCTTTCATTATTTGATTTCCAGCGACTTAGGCGCATGTTTGGTAAATTTACGACCGCCTGATGTTATGTAGCAAAATACTAAATACACAGTGTGGAAAGGCAACAAAATTTTACATCAAACGGTATTTTTATAGCACTGTAGCGTCGTCCGAGAATCGTATTATAAGAGTTTGAAGTGACAAATAACTGCTCCTGGTCGTTTGTGCCAGATAATTTTTGTGAATATATGATCGTAAATTTAAAGCCAAAACTTCAGCAAAATAGAAAAAAAAAATCCTCAAGCGTACTCAGTCCATAAAAAACGGCACTGTAGAATTTTGATTGTAGTTAAAAAGAAAGTAGTAGTTTAAAAGAAGTTTCTTTTTATATGGTTACTTGACATAGAAGAAAATGAATTCTCGTTTGCCGAATCGTTTTCAGTAAAAACAGTTGGCGTGCTTAATGTATGGCATGGTTATGATTCATTGTAATGACATATATGTCGTGGTTGTTGCTGTGGTTAAGCTAAATAATTGTAAGAGGTATAATTTATCGAAGTAAAACAGCACTGTAACCAGTCATGAATAAGAAGTGCTTGTTTGAAAATAAATTAATAAAAATTGAATATCTCTGAAACAGTCGAAAATCTAATCCTACTTTATATGACTTTTTTGTTGGAAATTAGCTGTGCAGTCTTCTCCAAAAGTATCTTCCACTCATCATAGAACATCCTGTATAAAACGGAAACAGTGAAATACACGTGCCAAACTGATTAAGGATGAATGTACCTTTGGTCATATCCCGTTATTCTTTCCTCAAAATACGACAGCGTGTGAGACGTGCGACCCGCAATCAAACTACAAGAAAATAAACTAAAATTTCACAAGAGTTATATAATATCGTGTTTGACCTTATGTAGGTGTATGGCAAGTATCGCAAACTGGCTAGTATCGCTCTATTTGATTTTAAAAGATCGAATCATTCAATTAAAAAGTGATAATGCAACTCAATAGATACCGCAATATGTCTATATGTTTATACGTTACGCAGTAAGAAGAGCATTGTCATTTAATTTTTTTTTTTGTTAATTTTTGTGCCACTTAATGTGTGTTCTTCAGTGTTTGTCATTCTTCTTCTTCTTTGTCAAACTCTATAGTTCACATAGTATTAACGAGTTGACTACTAGCAAAATTAAAGATTGAAAATGGCGTTTAAAAAACCTCCTAGCGTATTGACAGAGTTACGCCGAAACAAAGAGGCATTTTTCAAAAAATTACTCTTGCTATATTTACCTTCCCTACTCGATAATATTCCCGGCAGTTTTCGAACTGCTTCCTCAAATACTTTTTTACTGCTTTTCCATCTTTTTAAACACACAAATCATCTCTTACCAACTGAGCGATTCTAAATCAGTTTGCGATTCTCGTAAGTGATAAAAATTCAAGTGCGCTTATCAATGATCAACGTCGAAGTAGGCGGCAGCGTTGGGGAACCGTTCTGGAAGGAAGTCTGCGTTATCCCTAAGATTCGTCTGCACGGTGGATCGAAGCAGGTTCCTGTAGGCGGTTTGAATTTCCGGCGAAGCACCAGCCAGTTGAGCTACAGTTTCCAACGGTGCTGCGGCTGTCAATCCCGTGGAGGACACCGCTTGCCGGACACTTTCTGAAAGGCAACACATTTCAATGTAATGCATAAAAATAGTTAAAGGATGCTCCATGGTTAACAGCTGCACTTATACAGGGTGTCCCACGACGATTGAGACAAGCAATATATCGGAACTGGGCAGTAGTAGCGAATTATAATTTTAGGGGTGTAAATTAGAGCAAATATAGTATCTTTTCTTGCTATTGTGTCATCCAATGAGGTATTTGTTTTTGATCACGTGACGTCCGGTTCGAAGTTTTCAATGAGACACCCTGTATATTTGTGACTTTTTGTGTTCCTTCCGATATAACAATTCCAACAAACTAGCACATTTGGGGTCTAAAGTGATTAATTCAATAGCTACAGGTAATTAAAGGATGGTACCACTACCATTGATTGTAACATGTACCCCTACAGTTAAATTGGTAGTGTTTCATAATGGTAGAGGTACAGTCCTTTAAGTACCTGTAGCTCTTGAATTAATCACTTTAGACCCCAAGTGTGCTAGTTTGTTGGAATTGTTTTATCGGGTGGAACACAAAAAGTCAGAAATATACAGGGTGTCCCATTAAAAATTTTGAATCGGACGTCACGTGACCAAAAACAAATACCTCAGTGGGAGACACAATAATAAGAAAATATACTATATTTGCTATAATTTACACCCCCAAAATTATAATTCGCTACTACTGCCCAGTTCCGAGATATTCCTTGTCTTAATCGTCGTGGGACACCCTGTATGTGAAATTCGCAAAAATATGTCAATTTGAGGTACTGAATAATTAAAGAAATTGGAATTACTGAAGACAAGGGATTGCAACAGATGAAGGTTCGCGTAGAAGACATAAATTAGTCTGAAGACATATCACGAGAGTACAACATCTACACATGATTATTTCCTTGAGGAATTAATTCAAGTTGTTTTCTACAACTAATGTTGGACGCTGTCAAAAACTGAAGGGTAAAATCAACTCTATGAGTTACTGCATTATCATGGTGTAGATACCTCGAGCTGTTCCTTTAGTTTGAACACCAATTAATATTTTTCCAAAAAATGGACTATACCTTATCCACCGAACAAACGGAGTAACCATGCACAATATATGTAAAAGTTTACTGTTTGGCCAAGGGTTATTTGCACACCCTCTACAAAACTGCATACTGAGAGCAGTGATGTTATTATAAACAGAAAAATTAAGTTCGTTTTATCCGAGTAATGCCCCAAAATATGGGTTTGAAATAATTTTTTACTCCTTTTCTTCAGTGGACAGACTATAGTATCATGGGTTTGAAAACAATGATTAAATCATTATAACCTCTTAGTGTATATAAAAATAGGTGTACTGATGTATTTCATTACTCGATGCATCATTTTGTTTACTAATAACTCCATTTTAAAGTTAAAAAAAAAGAGATTCAAATTTAGTCAACAGTGCGAAGCGTGTAACACATCAACACTGCATTGCTGAAGCGATATTGACGCAATTTTCACGAAAAAAAAAAAACTACTTTTTGTAATTTGTCTTCCGTCAAGGGGATGCTATGTGGGTTTCATGTCTTGGGTGTGTCATATGAAGAAAGGTTCTGTGAGAGAAAGCTTTGTTTTCTGTAATGTGCTGTTGGTTGTCAAGTGAAGTTAAGCCCAACCTTATAACTTTATAAATTTCCTGTCTCGTATCGAAGCTCTTTGTGTCTCTAGTTATTGCGCGGTGAATGATTCATTCCGGGAATTTGAAAAGTACACATCATTTTCGCATTGGTGTATACTCATCACACGTTGCCCTTACTGCTGTATTATCTCTCTGCTAAACACAAACCTTCCAACCAAGTATCAACCAGGTTAGTAAAGTCTGCTTCACTGGCCGCAATTATAAGATGTATTTTTTTGAATGTGTAGAGGATTACATAAAGGTATGCATTGAATATTGGGTACTCAAGTGAGAACGCCAACATGGCACACACCCCAGAGATAACATAAAACGCTGAGATGATTTTATGCATACTATGAGCTTGACACACAGTTTTCGCGCATGCCAGACGTGCATTGCGCATGGTGGCAATCCTTCGAACTTGTGATGACATATGATCTGACATAGGACGTTGAATGCGTATGTTCTGTCACAGTGGTTCTGTGCTGTCCATTGTCCAATATAACCTCAAACTGAGAAATGTGCAATTGTTTGTGCGAAATGGAAACGTTTTACCATTTACACTTGTTTATTTTGGATGTATGTGATACATAGGTATATAGTGCTCAGTGACTAATATTTCCTAATTTGTACCTGGTAAAGTAAGATTCTTATCACACATTAATTTCATTTACCATATACCATACTTGAAAGTTAAAACTTATTAAAATGAGATTTGTACTTCATTTTACCCTTTTTATTTTACCACCCTTCAACATCCCACCTAATAGTATAAAATGCTCAAAAAATGAAGAATCACCAGTATCACTACTACTATAAAATAAGCTGTAAATAAATTGATAGTTAAATTCGTTCCTGATATATCAGCAATAAATCATGAAGCCTGTGCCACGATTTCGTAGAGATGTGATGTTAGAGTAGTTATCGTTGTCAAATATAATATATGTGTGATTCGTAAGTTAATAGTTCAAACTAAAAAAAAAAAAAATACAACAAAAAGTATATTTGACACATCTGACGACTATCCTAACCTCACTTACCTCTACGAAATTGTGGCACGAACTAAATTACTAAATAAACAACATCTCAAATAAACCAGTATTCAAAAAGCCCGCGGAAACCACATTAGTTCTGCCAGACGTCCTTAGTGTCGCTAGTATCGAATAGTGTTTCTAATTTTTATAAGGATGATACTACTCTTCTGTGTTTTGTTTTCTCTATGACATACCCCTCTTCCGATTGACTGTTCACCTATAGGACTGTGACGTCACGGTCCTAGAAGACTTCAAATATTTTTCTCATTTTCTCGGCTTTCCTGTGGCCAAAAAAATCGCGAAAAGATATGAGACGGAGTTTATACCATCTATATCTTCATCATATGCAGTCAAAAAAAAAATCATGTTACTAGTCCACAGAGAAATCGTCGTGTACAAATCGCTATAGTGACAGTATTCTACCCTCTAAGTTGTTTCTAAACTTACATAGAAGTGCTGAGCCAGTAACGCATTCGAACTGATAAAAAACCCACCTGTGATAACTTGTGGAAGACTTCCTTGTGGTTTTGCACTATTCACTATTTTCCTCCTTTTACTAGGCATGCCAGACAGATATCCATCACTAAAGGGGCCTTGGGGATTCTGTCTCCTTTGCTTTTGGGCGTCTCGTGTTATTATTGGTACCCAATCCTGTAAAAAAAAGACAATTAATAAACTACTAAGGGGCAGTAGAGTCTTACATGACCTCATTTCGTGAAGACTTAGTATTGGAAAGATATATAACAAAAAACAAATATTTTAACTTCTAAATCGAAACATCTACCAATTTGCCTTACCCCATAACCTCTTTTCATAACCAACTTACATACCGGCTCGGTCGATAACGCCACTACTGTAGCAGACAGCGAAAAAGTCGTATATGAAAGTTGTAGCCACGGATATGCTCCTTGCTCAGAAAATATTTAGATTTATACAGGATGATCCATAATTACGTGGTGATGCAAACATGAATTTTTTTAAATGAGACACTATATATTATTCTATATATTACAGGGACCCTGTATAAATCAAAATACTTTCTAAGCAAGGAGCGTATCCGTGGCTACAACTTTTATGTACAACTTTTTCGCTATCTTCTACAGTAGTGGAGTTATCGACCAAGCCAGTACTAAAAACTCACCCTGCATCTTCAACCCCTAATTATACAATAGATAATTTTGAAGTATCTTTTTCATTTTTATTAATAAATTCATCTATATAAGGGTATTAAAACAATGGAACTAACCTCTGGAACTTGGGCATGCCATGGTTCAGATCCTATAATTACATTAGGTAAAGGCTCTGGATCTTCCAAAATTTCTGAGGTAGGTGAGCTGTAGGTGCTTCCTGTAGCTTCTGGCTCATCAAGGTCCATCGCCTGAAATAATAACAAAAGTAATTTAACTCTTTCAGATTTAAGACTTATAAAGATCTATTCTGGACTACCACTGTTTTATAGTTCTTGTGCTCCACATAATCTTCTTGAAAATATCACACCAATGAAAATGTGAAATACAAAAATTATATACAAAATAGAGTCCAAAATAAATATTTTCTTCGCTGTTATATGGAGTGGAAGCCTGGACCTTGACTGATGCTACATCTAAACGTTTGGAGGCCTTTGAGATGTGGTATTATGCCGCATGCTCAGGACCTCATACGCTTGCCACATGCCACAACCAACATCGTGATCTTGCGAATGCAAAAGTAAAGAAATTGTACAAAGAGTCAAGGTGAGAAAGATGCCGTATCTTGGGAATGTGATGCGTAATGAGAAAGAAATATCAACTTATCCAATTGATCCTGCAGGGAAAAAAAGAGCATAGAAGAGGTCAGGAGAGCCGACGAATATCCTGGCTGGGGAAATGTTCCCTAGCCCAGACAATGGACGGGAATGACGATCGTACACTTCTTAGACAAGCAGTTTCCGCAGTTTAAACACATGTTCCTCAAAGTATTTAACTGGGTATTTAACTATACATTAAAATATACTTGCAATGTAACTGATTCATGTGAAGATAATTTGTATTGATTTAACGAAATCTCAAAAATGGTAAATTTCATAGGGGAATGTCGCAATAACTTCGAATATGTCATAAATCTGGCAACTTACAATCGGCGTCCCCTAAAGCTGTCATGTGGCTGTCATTGTAGTTGTGGTTATTGCGTATGTTGAGATTTTTGTAGTTTCAGTGTATATTTGAGTGACTTTGTGGTGTGAATTAAATTATTTATGAACAATATTGTCATAATTGCATGACGGGACGTAATAAAAAGTGCATAGTTTGCTACAATAGCGACGAATCGGTGCACACCACTTATCATAGGTTAGTATAGGTTTTGTTTTGGTTTTCAGTAGCGTAAAATATGGGGAAACACTTCATGGTAATAATAAATTATCAACTGTTACAATCAAGTTATAATAAGAGTAACTCTCTAAGTATAGCTAAATACTAATACAACTTATTGTATCAGTCAGTAACATGCCAGTAATAATTGAATCTATTAATGAACATCCAATTTAATATAACATCGTACGCCACTGGTAATGCCCTCAAGCTGTCAAAATTTCCGTTACATGCTGGCTTTACATTCCCTCTAGAGATGTTAACTCTGTGAGATAGACACTGACAGAAGAAGGATCAATCAGACGGCAAACTGATGATTTGCGACTACACCGCGACTCTGCTCTGTAGAACTCTATAGCCAATTTTCAACCTCAATAAGAAATGTCCTATTTTACTAACCTCAACTTCTTGCGTATTGCCACGCCCACTAACAGTCTGATTCGTATCTGCGGTCGATGGATCAGATCTTCTCACTATATACTGTTGCAAAACGCTATCTGGTATGTTTAGATTGGCGATTAATTGTCGTAGCTGCACTCGACTCGTCATAAGCGTCAAATTCTGGAAGTCTTGCGGGAGTTGGGGATTTATGATGTTTCTCTGAAAAAAAGAAATTTCGGATTTCTAAAAATAATACATATTTAGTTTTCGTACTTTGCACGTCCATTGCCGGTATAAAGTTTGAGAAAAATCAGGGCCGCCACAAGGGGGGGGGGGCAGCTGGGTACTGTTGCCCCGGGCTCGGGCCCCACAGGGGCCCGGTCCGGGCCTCGATATTAGTAAACGCTGTCGCGCGGGCATTTATTAACAACATGTTATGTTATTCAACAAAACAAAGATCATATTTTACTGATTCATTTGTTATGTTAATAATCTAATTCTTTTCTGGGTAGCTTTATTACAAATAACTATAATGAATTGTGAATAAACTATAATGAAGCAACTTCATTTTTGTAGCAATTATTTTTTGTTCCTGTTTTTCACTTAATACTCATACTCTTTGTTCTTCTTTCAAGTGCTGTTTCAAACCTTTCAGCCATGTTGTACACATAGACTCATATTTCCAATCGTCAGTCTACAAAATTTTAAGTTGGACATAACTGATTGAATGTGTTGATTATAAAATTTAGTCAATCATTATTCTTTGTCAACTACTCTTAAGAAATGAGTCATTATGAATTTCTCAGATTACGGCTTCTATTTGCAATTCGTACTATTCCAAGACGAAAAAGAAACAAAATCCCATAACTAATATCTACCTACTTAACGTACGTGAATAATAATGTTCCCAATTTTCAGTTGCAGTTTCTTAAATTTATTTGAGAAAATGAAGACATTTCAATAATCACTGAAACTTGAAAGCAAGTACAAATGACGTTTTGTGTGGAGAGAGGAAATCAATCGTTTTTCAACATGGTATTGGCAATTGGCATAACCTTGAGGCGGCTATGGTATTGGGGGCCCGTGACCAGAATCTGGTTCTGGGCCCAACCTTGCGATGTGGCGGTCCTGAGAAAAATACTAGCAGCTTTGAATTACCAAGAAGCCATTTCAGTATGGTGGCTAGCAGGAGTTATCCAGCAACTAAAATACAAAGTGAAAAGAGAAAGCGTAGTACCAATACAAAATACAATAGCTATCTATGGTTAACTTAATTTGTATATACAGAACAAAACTAAAAAGTAGCTGGAAACAACAGAATGCGACTAAATTCAACAGAAAACAACCAAATACAACCGAATACAACAGAAAAAAACAGAAAATAGCACAAAACAACATAAAACAAGCAGATAGCAGCGGGAAACAACAGAAAACAACTAAATACAACAGAAAACATCCAAACACAACAGAAAACGGCTAAATAGCACCTGGAAACAACAGAAAATGACTGAATACAACAGAAAACATCCGAACAACAGAAAATAACAAGTACAACCGAATACAACAGAAAAGAACAGAAAACAGTTCAAAACAACAGAAAACAACTAAAAAGTAGATGGAAACAAGAGAATACGACTAAATACAACAGATAACATCCAAACGTAACAGAAAACAACTAAACACAAGCGAATCGACAGAAAAGAACAGAAAATAGCTCAAAACCACAGAAAACAAGCAGAAAATAGCAAATAGCACAAAAGAACAGAAAACAAGCAGATAGCAACAGAAAACAACTAAATATAACAGAAAACGTCCAAACACAACAGAAAACAGCTAAAAAGCACCTGGAAACAACAGAAAATGACTGAATACAACAGAAAACATCCAAACATAGCAGAAAACAACCGAGTACAACATAAAAGAACAGAAAACAGCTCAAAATAACAGAAAACAACCAAATACAAGCGAATCGAAAGAAAAGAACAGAAAATAGCTCAAAACAACAGAAATCAAGCAGAAAACAGCTGAAAACAACAGAAATGATCCAAACACAACAGAAAATAACCAAGTACAACCGAGTACAACAGAAAAGAGCAGAAAATAGCTCAAAACAACATAAAACAAATGTGTTTGACTTTTTTTTTAAAGGTATGTACACTACTTTGTGACACTACTTTGACGGTAGTCACGAGGCAGTTTCTTACAGAATCTATCTTGGTGGTCCGACACCCGTATGCACCGTAAGTCAATTGCGCGATTAGCTACGTAAACCTGGATTGGATCACTTATTTACTATGCACCGCAAACTGACAATTTTGACACTGTCACTGTCAAAACAATCTTGCGTACACACCTTGCCACATCTCCAATCTGGATTAGTTAATCTTTTGACGGTGCATGGCTAGATGTCAAAGATTCGCAAAACGCGATCAGGGAACCAGGATTAGAATCGCCAAACGGTGCATACGGGTGTCAATGCTTCAGATCCTCTAGTATCGTAGCTGAGGACATCTGACTCAATTAATGCAATAGGGTACTTGCAGAGGTCGTGAAATCGCCTCGGGAGTATACATAGCGTAAATAAAACCATATCAAGAAGAAGTAGGAAACAAAAAACATGATTTTACTGACGGCCAAAAAAAGATATTTGCAAAATAAAATAAGGATATATTCAAATTTTTCCACGTGACTTAAAACAAGGGCTGACGTCACAGGTATCTTATCGATATCGACAATCGATACCGCTACAGCGCAGGTCACTGAGATTGAACTGCAAACTGCGCATTCGACTAGAGATGATCTGAATTCTTTAACAATGCGATCCAATTTATTGATACTTAAACATATTTGAAACAGGCAATTAACCCACTAGCATTTTCGTTACATTTTTATATCTGATAGGTATCACAGTTCATCCTGTTTGTGACCGAGATTCGCAACTAATCGAAGCCATCATTTTATTTCGGCGCATCCCATTATGAATGAATCCAAAGATAGAATCTAATTCAAGCCCATCCCTACAAAGTGAATTAGTAATCTAGCCTAACTTTTATTCTTTTGACTTTTGTATACTCTGTTACCTGATACTTTAAACTGGCTTGACATCTATTTGACAGGTATCAGCTGACGAAGAAGTGTATCTCAAATTTAATTTTTTACTAGTGGTGTTGATTGGTAATCCTGCGATCAGGACCGTATTAGAACTATTCTTATTGAATATCTCATTGCCAAAAAGTAATGACTATTTTTGTAAACAACAAATTGCTTCAATATCCAGAAATTCGCAGCAAGAATGGATGGTTAAAAGAAGTAGATTATTTTATTGATTTGTATATAGTTAGAGACTATTAAAATACTCCTATATTTAGCAATAAGGACGATTCAGTGAATAGCATTGCATCACTAGTGGGATATTATTGGTTGAAACGTGCAAGGTACAATTGAAGAAAAGTATAAACTAAGTACATGGAGTCAAATTATTATGATATGGTAGTTTAATGAAGCTTAAGCTAAAAATGCTTTTATTTTCATTCTTACCTCATTTAAAGCGTACCTAATCATCATTATTCAGGCCAGCCATATTGATATGGTAAAAGACATGCCGGATTTTCCGAGAGAATGTAAAATAAGCATAGACCTCAGAGGATAGACGAAAACGTCACCAAGTGTCAATTACTCGTTATTAGTAGTTCTTGCACTCAGTACAGCCCTGCATTCCTTCAAAGCTTAAAATTGATACGTCAAGACTCAATCTGGAGTATTTTTAATTATCACTAGCCGAACAGCTGTTCGCAGTTGACACGGCTGACAGTTTAAAGTATCGGGTAATAGGGTATACTTTTGTGTGTGTCTGTGTTTTATGGTTACAGTAGAACCCCTCTAATCCGCCCTCCGATGGTCCGACGCTCCGGTTAGTCCGACCTTGCTTCAGTGACTTTTTGTGGATCCAGGAATGGAGAGACACTGCAGCTAACTCTAGAATTTCGTGTGTTAAACAAAAATCTATGACTGATTTTTTTTTACTAAACTACTAAACTAAATTTATTTATTGCTTTTAAACAATGTTTACAAACTTCGTACATCACTTATTGCAATGCAAAACATGTTCTTACAATAAATAAAGGCTATTCGGATAATCCGACCTTTTTAATGTTCCGACCATGCCCCTAGTCCCGAAAACGACGGATTAGAGGGGTTCTACTGTATAATGATCAATGTCAAATGTTAGGTTAGCACTGGCTATCGATATCGAATATCAATACTCTACATCCCATCACTATAGGATATCACTGACGTCAGAGGTTGTTTGCGCGGTATTTTCCGGCATTTGAAATAATTTTTGGAATATCTCTCACAGCCGATTCCAAAAAACCAAACAAGTGATTTTCTCCTGTTTACTAGACTCTAAGGAACGCGTAAACGACATAATACTTTTTTCTGCAAGTACCCTATTTCTGTGTTTCATTTTTGTCTGTTCTTGGGGGTTAGGCGGAAAAGTAGATGCAATGTAAACTTCGCCTTAAATAAAGGCACGTATTAGTATCATTATTAACTTACCACAATAATCTGATCTAAGATCTGCTCGACCCCCTGCTGTCCGTTGGCGCTGGCATGGAGCGCCAATGCCAGTAGCGTCTTGGCCGTAGAAAGAAGTTGTTGAATGAGTAACTGGAGGTTGCCGCCCACGTTCAATCTCAACGCCAAGTTGATGATCGTGGGAAGACGTTGCCTAAAGACGCGTTCGGAGGAACGCACCAGATCGATGTCGTTGCGGACCGGCAAAGTGTTCTGCAAGAAAGTGGCCAAATATACGGAAGACGGAAGTGTTCAAATATCGGGTGATTTTTTTAGTACTTAGTTTTTGAGGTTACGATTTTTGACAGTTGACGTACGGTTGGTCGCGTCTGTCAAAGTCAGAAATACTCAGTATCAGCTCAGTATGCTTTGCCATTTCAACATGAACAAACTGACACCCGAACAACGCTTGCAAATCATTGAATTTTATTATCAAAATTCGTGCTCAGTGAAAAATGTGTTGTGCAAATTGCGTCCAATTTATGGTCGTCATAATCGGCCCACGGAACAAGCAATTCAAGGCATTGTGAGAAAATACCAAACCAATTTCACTCTATTGGACACCAATCCACCAACCCGTGTCCGCAGAGTGCGCACCGAAGCGAATATTGCTGCTGTATCTGCCAGTGTTGACGAGGATCGTAAAATGTCCATCCGTCACCGATCGCAGGTCTTGGGTTTGTGTTATTCGACCACCTGGAAAATTTTGCGCAGGATCTTGGGCTAAATCCGTACAAAATACAGCTGACGCAAGAACTGAAGCCAGGCGAAACTACCAACGTGTCGTGTTTTCTGTGAACGGGCCTCAGAAAAGCTCGAAGAATATCGGCTTTTCTATCAAAAAATTATCTTCAGCGACGGAGCACATTTTTGGCTGAATGGCTACGTAAACAAGCAAAATTGCCGAATTTGGTCCGACGAGCAGCCAGAGGTAATTCAGGGGTTGCCATTGCATCCTGAAAAATGGAGTCAAGTTGATTGACTGAGTACTTCCCACACATAACACTTGCAACCAAATCATCGCCCGGCTGTCGTCAAAAAACATCCAACACAAAAACTAGTAAATAGTTTCCTAAATCTCTCCGTAGGAACTAAAACGACACAATTCAGCTTCAACTGGACGAAACGAAACAATCAGGAACCCCCAAATTGCTTAAAAACGAAGTTTGAACTATTTTTATATTTTTAGATTTTTATTATTGCTGCGCCGCCACTGACACGATTTTTGAAAACCATACGCATTTTTCATCCTTGCCGCGGTAATAATACTGTGTCTAAATTTCATTAAAATTAATTCCATAATTTCCATGTTACTAAATTCAGAACGACCTGAATCAATACCTACCCCTACCAATACCAAATCCCTTGATTTCTGTAATAGCCAAGGCAATGTTCGGATGGACCTAACAAA
Source organism: Callosobruchus maculatus (assembly GCA_951848785.1). NCBI lineage: Eukaryota > Metazoa > Arthropoda > Insecta > Coleoptera > Chrysomelidae > Callosobruchus > Callosobruchus maculatus. The sequence goes on from CATOUR010000083.1 coordinate 10,029,075, forward strand.
CGTCTATTATGCCGCTAGGTCTTCCTTTCACAGGTCAACGCACACTATTATAAATGGAATACATTTTTGAGTTTTACAACCCCCCACCCCCTAACCACCCCAATTTCACCACCACCCAAAAAAAAGTAAAAAATGATCAGAAACCCCTAAAACGCCGAAAAACAAAGTTTGAGCTATTTTTACATTTTTAGTTTTTTTATTATTGCCGCGCCGCCACTGACACGATTTTTCTAAAACATGCGTGCTTTCCATCCTCGCCGTGGCAGTAATACTGTGTCAAAATTTCATTAAAATCCATTCGATAATTTTGGCGTTACGCAATAAAGAACGATCTAAAACTAAAACAACACTCGGATGTATACATCACAAATTATTCTAAGTCCGTTGAATTCTATTATAAGCAAGGCAATGTTCGGATGGACCTAAAAAATTGTATTATGGCGCTAGGTCTTTCATTCACAGGTCATTAGAGAGCCCATTATGAATACAACAAATTTTTCAGTATTACAACCCCCCACCCCCCAACCACCCCAAATTCACCTTCACCCAAAAAAAAGTAGAAAATGATCAGGAACCCCTAAAACGTCTAAAAACGAAGTTTGAAGCGTATTTGAAATTTTTCGTTTTTTGCTAATTATTCCGCCCCCTGTATAACAATTTTCAAAATTATAGGAGCATTACCTACTACGAACCCACAGCATAACGCTGTCCAAATTTCATCACAATCCATGTAGCGGTTACTAAGATTACGAGGGTAGAAAAACGCGACAGACAGACAGACAGACAGACCGACAGACAGACAGACAGACAGACAGACAGACCGACGGAAATGAGTGACGTGGATTTTCGTTATGTACACATCATAAAACGCCCAAAAAACGTATTATCTCAAAATCGAAAATTTTCGCGATCACAATACTCCCCTCACCTATCGGTGTGGGAAGTAAAAGTCACTGTTTGGTGAAGTTTATGGGCCGGTGGTATCATTGGACCGTATTTTTGCAAAAACGACAAAGGCTGTAACGTTACCGTCAATGGAGAAAGATACCGTTCAATGTTGGAGCACTTTTTCTACCCAAATTGGAAGAATTGGGCTTGGACGATATGTAGTTCCAACAGGAAAAAAAGTAGGGAAGAATTTACTTGAGTAAATTCAAACAGCGCTCTCACTGTGGAATTTGTTGGTATAAAAATTTAATTTTTTTTTAACCGGAAGCAATATTAACAAAATCTGATTTTTCCCGGACTAGTTTTTTCATGCAGATTCTGAATCTGTATTTAGTTTTTCTCTAGCACCTGTAGTTTTTCTACACAGACAGACGGACGGACAGACAGACAGACTGACTCTACATAAGCTCTCTTTTACAGTGAGAGCTAAAAGAATTATCATTCAAGGAAAACATTGTCACCATTGAGCTATCTAGTGTGATAGCTTAATTTTCAATTATACTCAACCAAAGACAACAGAAAAAATTAGTCTAGGCTAGTTTTACGTATACATAAACTACGTTATATAAAAGTAACAAAATTATATGTTAATATTATAATTATGTTACCTTGTTTCTGGCAGTTTTGACCGAACTCAGGTGAGTCCATACGAGAAAAATGTAGCTGAAAGCTATATATCAAGAATGGTGTCTGTTCAGAATAACCTTTAGATACGAGGGTTTTATAAAGTTTAAATGCCATCATGGTCTCAAAGCAAAACAACAACACAAAAAATGCTAGTTGATTGCTGTATGTTTTGCTAAAAAAATACTAGTTTAGTTGTCATAAACAGCGAATATGTACATATAAAATTTTGCTTGTTAAAAAAACTGTTAGTCAAGCCTCTCCTTGTCATCTTCATACTTCCAAGTAAAACATAATGTGCTTGTTTGAGTTGCAACATAGAGACAGAATATTGTTGAGACTAACTCAATCCAAAATAACTCTTTTTGTCAGTCTACAGTTAGGATAAAGGACTCTTATTTCGCCTCATGCATACGAGTAACTGTATGGATTATTCGTTTGTAACCTATTACAAATAAATACGAGAAATACTTCCGAAAAAAGAAATGCTAAAATTTTAAATATATTTATCAATCTATATTTTCCAGGAATATCTTAGCTCTCTGTTTTTTCGTAGGTTGTAATAATTTGTAAATTACATCTATATAAAACATCCATTCACACTTTTAATTCTTATATACCGGCATATGGTATACACATAATTCAATTTTAAAATAATTACCGCAAATGATGACTGTGCTGAATTAGTACTATTACTTATCTAGTTATGCATGAGTAATGTTTTATTTCAATATGTAAAAATATATACTATAATTAAACATATCATAGATATACTCAGGTATATACATAAAATTGTCAGTTGACGTCGCAATAAAACAGAGCACAAATTAGCAGCAATTTATTATGATTTATCGATTTTAGGACAGCTTTATGACCAAATTATAGGTTTGTTCGCTACAAAATCAACTTTTAACAAAATATGTTGCAATAATGACAAAGACATTTCTTAAAAACCAACTGACGGTTCTGTAGTACACAATGTGGAAATGCATGTGCCGTCTACAGAGGGGAAACACACGAAAAGCTTTGGTTTAAATTACATAATTTTTAACGAAAGGTTATTCTGACCAAACCACAGTTCACACAAAAAACTTACCAAGTGTGCTAGGAACGGTTGCAATTCAGCTATGACCCTATCGACGGCATTATTGATACCCTCAGGGGTAGTGTCTCCATTGCACCATCGGGTCCTCACGAAATTCTGCACTTCGGCACTGTTTCTGTTTAACGGTTCGATGTTGCCTTCGCATAAGGTGAACAGATCCCTGGAACAGCAGAGAAGGTCATGGTCCGAGGTAATTCTATTTTACTCCAGTTAATTCGAAATTAAAATTTGCTTGATAATAATGACCGTCTTTTATTAAATATATAACTTAACTGTCATTTGCTACATTGGTCGCGAAGTCTAACTCAGCGGCTATTCTACTTAAGCACAAGGGGGTCAAACTCAGTAAATACAAAAAAAAAAGGAACTGGCGCATACATAAATTATAAATCAGATTAAATAAATTCATGGCAAATCGATCATATGCCAAAAGAATCAATAAATCAGTGGAAAAGGTATCCGATATCTTGTAGTGGGTCGATAACAGGCACATATCCAGGATTTTGTTTTTGGGGGTGAGGGGGGGTTCAGATTATGGGTGTCACTTGGTTGACCTTTCGGCGGGTCCAGATTAGAGTTGCTACCTTAAATTTGCGGGGGTGTGCAAATTTGTGATTTCCATTTTTTAGACGGCATTTTATAACGTTTGGGGGGGGGGCCCGGACCCCCTGGACCCCCCCTCTAAATACGTGCCTGGTCGATAAGATCGGGAAAATATCTTTTTAGCTAACAAACTGGAAGAAAAAGATTATATAGAATCAACATCACATGCGTATCGGCAGGTAGATAAGATCAGTATTCATAGTCCTTCACAAATTTTTTCTTAATGTGTGTGTTACATAATCAAGAATTATCGCTACTTTATGAAAAGGAGGAAAAACTAATCTGTCAGATATAAGCCAAGCTTGCTTGACTTTGGTGATTCCTGTGTGGTTTTTTATTTTCGGACTTGTTTTTTGCTATTTCTGATTTTTGTCATAAAACCACTTTATTAAACAACTTTTGTTTGTGACGGAAAACAGAAAATTTCTGGAGGCTGGAAAATTATTATGAAGCAGAAATATTAATATTTTTCTTAACAAGAGCCAGATAAATAACCCGTCTTCAGAATTTAGCTTACAAAATTCTATTGTGTCCCCCAAGTGAGCTATCAAACATTTACGTGACCCTCAACCACTGTGAAACATGGTTCAAGAGCAATTAAGACTATGGCACTTAGCTTGGTTATTCCAATAACATCACGTAAGTGATTTGGAATTTAAACCAAAATTTGAATTATGCACAATATTGCATGTGACATAACACCTATCAAGTAATACATAATATAAAATAAAAAAATGTGTCCCTGCTCAGGCAATATGAATTGGTTGATTTTGAACAAGTATAGGCCTGTTTCGCCCTTGTTTCAGCAGAGAACCTGCCCTCAAAGTTTCATGAAAATCAGATTCGCAGATAGACACTGCAAACTCAGACTGGGTAACAAAAATTAGTAAATTTAGAAAAACGTACTACGAAAAATTAGAAATTTTCTCCGATTAAAATGTCAATCCATTGTTATGAGAATGAAAATTATAGTCTTGTGAAGCTTGAAAATGTTAACTATATAGACAGTTAAAACTAGTGTTACTGGAGTAAAACATCGTATAAAGGTCATGTATACATTAAAATAGAAATTAGAATGATTTTGTATGTTGTGCGTACATTTTGTTTTGAATGGAGTAGGTCGAGAATCTATAATTAGTTGGGTTTATTAATTGTTTTTTGTCTGATTGACATTAACGCAATTATTGAACGTGTGTATGATATTATTATTCAAAGCACTTTTACTTACACTATGGTCAAATTCCTAATGAATAATATTGGCAACTCAGTGATAATATTCTCGCCTGTGATATACTGGTCCAACAACGTTTGTAGAACTTGATCTATAGCAGTAAGTCCTTGGCCTCTTGCATTACCCTGATCAGCCGCCAAACCCTGGAAAAATTGACAGCGCTACAATAAAATACAGTTCATCGGAATCACCGTTCACATCACTCGGCGCTTCTATATGTAATTAACCATTTATTTATATGCTCGCTTGGAAATAATCCGTTCAAAATGTCACATTTACACTCTGGTGGTAGATTTATTCAGAAAGAAAGAAATAGGGTCGTTCAGTGAAATTCCAGTAACCATATTTATGCGCATTTTCATGGAGTATTACTTACATATAACATACAAAAAAAATCTCAACCTAATTGAAAGAGAATTGAAAAAGTTATGCGCCTTCAAAGATTGAAATATTTCATGCACTCATAATTCATCGTTGTGACGTCATTGCGTCGGTCGGCGAGCCCAGACCGGCTGGCGGCTATACAGCGACAGCGGCAAGCATACGTTTGTAATACGTTCAACTGGTCAGTGCTTTGGTTGACGCTATCTTTTGTTTGATCGGGTGGTTCTTTTAACACATTCAAAAATTAAAAAGATTATTCTACAATCGTTTTATCGGTAGTTCTAAAAACCTCCAGATATGTAGGAAATAAGCTCATGAGGAATACAAGCTATAAGATATTTGATAGTATTGCTTTTTTATATTCTGACCAGGAGAATGACTGCAGGATTGGGTTTTTGGCTTTTGGATGGAAATTTCGAAACAATCGATTATACACTGTACCTTTTTGAATCTTGTTCAGAAAGGTATCGGTAAGCATTTTTTGATTTCACATATAGAATAAATGATTTTAAATGATCAACTTATTTTGGAACGGCTTTTTTTTCAATTATTGAGCAAACTGTTTATATACAGAAATCGTCTGCTATAATTTTATATGGAAGATTAAATTTAATTTTTTTCAAAGTTACAAATATTTCGGTTTTTGTTAACTTTGTAGCAAGCAAGCATATTAATTATAAATAATGAGTGACTGGGTATCCCGATTTAAATTTTCGGATTATTTTCTATAAGAAAAGCAGTTCCTTGCTGAATGATCCGAACTCGAACCACTAGTTAAGGAGTAACATTATTTTGGAACACATTTTAATGGCATTTGTTTCTGCTTTCCCTTAGTGGCTCCTTTTAGTATATTGCACTCAACATACTTTGATCTAACTTTGGCCTTTATATCGACTTGGACACACTATCTGTCTTCCAACGTTCCCTCTCTCGTTGTCTTCAGTACATTCTAGTTCTACTTGCGGAACATTGGTGCTAGATTCGCTGCTTGGTGACGAACGTCGTTTTCGTTGTTTAAGGAAAACATTCCGAGGATCTCTAGCGTGTAAGGCTACACTCAATACGCTCTTTTAGAATATGCAATAAAAAAAATGCTGAACGAGCCTATTACCCTAAGATGGATTTCTCGCATAATATTGAACAATTTAGGCGTCCTGAGAATGCACACATTTCGTTCTATTTTATTAATATGGCCTAACAGAATCGGCAACGTGAAGAAGAAATGCATCAATCGAGAGCTTTTTAAGTATATTGAGCATCATGATTTAATCAAAAATAGGCAATACGGATTCCGACGACAGCCAATCACAGATCTCCTGGATTACGTCACATATGTGTGGAAGGAGTTCATGCATTCGTTAGGAGAGTTTTCCTATATACATAAGTTTCCATTCTATGGGTTTTCCGTTCCTCTTCAGTCATAATATCTCGTGTCGTTGTAGTGGCTTGTCCTCTTTCTCCCAAAGCATTAACACGAGAGTCCCGCAAGGAAGGATGGCAGATACAGAAAATGAAAACACCACGAAAACAGAGAAATTCATCCAAAACAACACACTTGAGGCCTTTACGGAAACACTGATCTGGATCCGGATAGATCAGTTATACGTCAAACAGCTGTTGAGGGCTGTTCCAAATTACGGTTCTATCATCGTCCCAGAACTGATTTCATCATGCCCCGCCCATTTTACAGTTCTAAAAACACACAAAATGGGCGGAGGATGATGAAAACAGTTCTGGGACGGTGATAGTACCGTAATTTGGAACAGCCCTCAACAGCTGTTTGACGTATAACTGATCTATCCGGATCCAGATCAGTGTTTCCGTAAAGGCCTATTTTTGAATTCTGCAAACGGCACACAGAACTGTCACTGTCAATGTCAACCTCGGTAGTCATGACAAATGCGCATGCGGAACTGCGGGTTGGAAAGTTGCACGGTCCGGCTACACGCAAGTAATATGTACATTGTACAGGGACTGGAAGATTCTGCCATATGATGTTTTTATCGCGCCTGCGGGCGTTGGCCTGTTCAAAGATCACACTAACACTTAACTTCGGCTTTGCCTTTGTGGCCGCATACCTATAGAAAATTCAATACCTGGAACAATGAGTGAAGCAATTCTTGTCCAGGATTGTTGGGAGCATCGCCCATGTTGGCGGCTGCGGAGGCCGTGGCAGCTGCTAGTACGGAGCTGACATGTTGCGTTCTTAACGATTCGAAAATGCCGTTCACTAGGCTCATCACGTTCTGCGACTGGAAGTTACTAGTTGCCGTTGGTCTTTGACCGCTCGGCGGTGGTGGTGCGGCTGGTGGCGTCTCCTGCGGTGTGCTGCTGGAATTAAAAATAGACACCATATAGTAGAGGATCGCTCGTCTTGACTTGATATCAAGTCAAGATCAAGTCAAGTATTTGTTTTCGAAATTCAAGTCAAGTCAAGTATACCCTGTTACCCGATTCTTTAAACAGTCAGCCGTGTCAACAGGGAACAGCTATTCGGCTAACTAAAAATACCCCAGACTGAGTCTTGACGTATCAATTTTAAGCTTTGAATGACTGACCAGTAATTGTCACTTGGTGACGTTTTCGTCTATGCTCTGAGGTCTATGCTTACTTTGCATAATCTCGGAAAATCCGGCGTTTCTTTCAGTATTTCAACATGGCTGGTCAGAATGTTGATGATTACGATTTAAATGAGGTAAGAATAAAGATAAAAGCATTTTTAGCTTAACCATACACAAGCACTGAGTTCCTAACATTCCATTTTACAACGGAGGAAAAATATAACGTTGAAGGGCAACGCAACGGCTATGCAAAAAGTAAAAAATGTATGGAGATATTTCAGAGAATTTACACAGGTTCGATTTCCTGAATTAGAACTGAACATTACTGAGGTACCAAATAATTAGTAGTTTAATTAGAAACATTTCTTAAAAAATGTATAAACATTTTGTTATACAAATCAATAATCTATTTCTCTCAACCAACCATTTTTGTTGCGAATTTCTGGATATTGAAGCAATTTCTTGTTTACAAGAATAGTCATTCCTTTTTGGCAATGAGATATTCAGTAAGAATATAACTAATACGGTCCTGATCGCAGCATTGCCAATCAACACCACTAGTAAAAAATTAAATTACAGATACACCTCTTCGTCAGCTGATACCTATCAAATAGACGTCCAGCCAGTTGAAAGTATCAGGTAACAGAGTATAGTTACACATCAAGCAACTTGAAAATCAAGTTTTTCAAGCTAACTACTTGATTTTTCTTGAAAAAATAATTCCTTTTTGATATCAATCTGATTAACTGCCAAAACGCAATTACAATAAAAATATATGTATATAAACATGTAACTTAGTTAAATAATGAATGTAATAATATGAAATAAAAATACGAAATATTCTGAATTCTGACAATAAAACAATAAACTCAAATGGTGGTGGGTTGGCTCAGTGGTCAGAGTGGATGCCTCGTGACCGGAAGGTCCCGGGTTCGATTCTCGTTAGAGGCGGAAATTTATTTCTAGTTTTTTCAGTCAAAAATAAATATCCATAAAAAAAAGCTCAGCGAAGAATCTCCACGTGAGTCTTCACTGTTGGCTTCTAAGTAACAGTGCCGTTCCTAGAGTGGCGCCGGGAAACAGTAACAAAGCCTACACAGAACACGAGGCTAATGACCAGAGCAATCGACGCCGATGACACAGAAGAAAACCAATTTAATATCCTCATTTGTCATCCATGATTTGAGACACATAAGACTTCTAACGGAGTTATCACCTAATCGAATTCTTGTTTTGATATGAGTTAAGGCAGCTAGAGAACTGCCTTTCAGCTGGAGCTGAAGAAGCTAGCGTTGCCAAAAAGTCTTTGGCCATTGCGGCAAGGTTTGGAGAAATACATTCGTGTCTTTTCCACCATTCTAAAATATCTTCAGTACTGTCCCTTGCTGCTTAAATACTATTTAGAATCTGTTTATCGGTTTCATCTCGATCAGGTCTATTGTCAAGTTCCATAGCCCACGAATCTAATCTATCGAGCAGCATATTAATGCAAAAATGATGGAAATACTCTTAAAAACATTAAGGTACTGGCAAATTCTTTCAATTAACGACCATTCTGTGTCGGTTGGCTTTGAAGTTTTTTAGTCATCGGGTGCATTGTCATGGTATTCCAGAGTAACGTTTTATGCAATTTAACATACCATTATACTCTACGCAACCTGGGTAAAAAATGTCAATGCTGAAGTATTAGTGAAGGCTTCATATGTTTAAGAATTGAAAGAAAGAGAATCATGGGGCGAATCCGCAAAAAAGGAAGAGGTTGAGGAGCAGAACATTTAAAGGATGGTAACCCGAGCGACACGTGTTACTGCTAATTGGCTTCATCAGGCCCAAATGGATGTCACGTGCCCACATCTAGAGGAGGTCACATAACATAACACTTGGTTTCGGGTGTAACCTGAGGAGTCAAGGATAGAAAAATCAAGCCAGAAGCCACCGACAAGAGCCAGCCATCACATTTGTGGCTTCGGCCGAAAGATCGCGCCTTCCGAGACACGTCGCCACGGAGGCTAGCTATAGCTACCTGCCGACGGACTTCTACAGCCCCTAGGGAAGACGTCGCCCCATGATTCTCTTTCTTTCTGCTTGTTTGTGATCCGCACTACCATCTGTCTTTAAGAATTGATGTAAGTTTCTCTAGCAGGTTTACAATATCCCATCGAATGTGTGGGTCTATATAGATGTCTAGATATTTTACTCCTTAGCATCTCTTCTTTGGGAAAATTATGAATGAAATTTAGTTTTTAATAGTCGGATTAATGTTTAGAAAATGAAGAAAATGATATGAAATATGTTCATCCCATCTTTGGGTCTGCTCACACCAACGGTGCTGTCTACAAAACTCACGAATCCTCCAAGTATTTCAAGATAGTACAAATAAAATATAAATGAAATAGTGTGTCGTCACCTGGTTGTAGTGCTTGAAGCGGTAGTGCTTTGCTGAGGAGGCTCGGCAGTCTGCCTCTGCTGAGCTTGTTGGGATTGCGGTTGCTGCCTCCTTCTGGAGATGTGGTGAGAGTTGCAGGGTAGGAACGGGTCGAATCCAGCTTGAACAGCCTGCTGGGCCAGGTGAACGTGAGGTCGGGCAGTTGACCTTGTGTGTGTCGCAGTTGTCGGCTGAGTCTGTGAGTTTCCGCGAGCCTGCAAGTAATATAATAATAACAACAAAAAGCCTTTATTTAACCTGGCAGGAAATCAGCTCAGATGCTGCTTTACGTTTCAATCAGGCCAACAACAAATTTACATATATTCAATAAAATTGAGAATCAATATAAGGTGTCGTATGTCATTAGCAGACAATAGGGCGATTCCGCTGTAGACGATTCCTAACATCAAATTCTGAATCGCAGTTATTGTTGCTTTTATTAATGTCAGTACAAAGAAAAAGACCTATATTTAATACTAAAACTGGTTTTTGTGGACCAATGTCTATATTTAAGCTTCTGTCGTGCACAGAAATGCTAACATTCATAGATTAGCTGCTGCCTGAAAATGGGCAACTTGCAATAAGTAGCCCTAAATGGCCGTTACACACAGTTGGACCGTTTGACGTTATATTTTGCCGCTAGTGGAAATACTCCTCTATTCGCTCATACAAAAACATGTAACTACTTGTTATTATTTTTCAAGTATTAGTGACTACCAGGCGCCACTGCTAGCTTGTTGCACCCGCGATACAAAAGATATAAAAGTTAAGTTTTCTCACAGACATCATGTGTTAATGCTTTGAGACTTTATAAAAGTAAGAAGTTATAGAGAAACTTAAGTCATTCAAAAATTGAGTTGTGCTCTAAGTGGGATTAAAATAAAAGTCGAATCAAATTGGTTGCACCCGCGATCGCAGTTAGCACCGGGGGTGCAACATTTTTGATCCCTATAGTTATGGTGTCATTTATATCAGTTTTTTTATTACTTAAGACTTTGGCTTTAATACGCGCTATGACTGGGTTAATTATCAACGTATAATAGGCGAATTTGTTGATATCTCGCTGTTTTTACTTCCCGCATCGATAGGTGGGGGGGGGGGGGAGTACTGTGATCGCAGACATTTTCGATTTTTGGGCGTCTTACGATGTCTATATAACGAAAATCCACGTCACTCATTTCCGTCGGTCTGTCTGCCTGTCGGTCTATCTGTTTATCTGTCGGTCTGTCTGTCGCGATTTTTTAGCCTCGTAATCTCAGTAACCAATTTTTGATTTTGAGATAATACGCTTTTTGGGCGTTTTATGATGTCTTCGAAAATCCACGTCACTCATTTCCGTCGGTCTGTCTGTCGGTCTGTCTGTCTGTCTGGCTGTCTGTCTGTCTGTGATGAAATTTGGGCAGCGATATGCTGTGGGGTCGTAGTAGGTAATGCTATAATTTTGTAAATGCCAGTGCCAGTGCAGCAATTAGCAAAAACCGAAAAATTTCAAATATTCTCCAAACTTCGTTTTTACGCGTATTAGGTGTTCCTGATCATATTCTACTTTTTTTTGGGTGGGGATACAATTTGGGGTGGTTGGCGGTGGCGGGTTGTAAAATTGAAAAATCTGTTGAATTCATAATAGACTGTCCACTGACCTGTGAAGGAAGACCTAGCGACATAAATAACTTTTTTAGGTCTATCCGAACATTGCCTTGTCTATTACATAGCAGATGTTCCATTTGAAGACATTCTTGCAATATTGGAAGCAACAAAGAAGAAGTTTATTGACAATCATATTTTTACGGAATTTTCCGCAAATATCGACGTATTTGAAAGGAAATAATCAAGTAATGTGAAAAATAAGTATCATAGTTAGTCATATACAATTTTGGTCTCTTGTTTAGTTTATATGTATGTTTAAAATGATCTTTATATTAACTTAAATTAGACGCGTTGCACCCGCGATTATTGGACGTTGCACCCGCGATTGCTGCAAAAGCGAATAATTAAGAGTTTATTTTTGTTTTCCATAAGTCTTTTGTTCAGATCAGCTATTTGATTTAGTGTCCTCAAAAATTTGGAGGCATAATATAATAAATGTTTCACAATTAACAGACTTATGTGTTTTTGTACTCCGATCTGGAAAGGTAGGGCCAATTTTGTTACACCCGCGATAGCACTTCAAAGCTCCGTGGTGAAAGCTACCATATCTCATTTCAACTTTTTTAGCCAAATCGAAAGAGAATAGGTTAATATGTAGTTGTTCAGAGAATAATTTCATTAAGCCTCGTTTTATTTTATTCGTAAACGCACTTGATATCCGTAAAAATGTTGCACCCGCGAGAATGGAATCGCCCAATAGCATGATAATAATAACAGGGTAAACATTATGAAATGTATGTAAATCACAAACAGTAATGCTGTCAAAGTAGATTATTTAAAAGTAGGTCTTTCACAGTTTTCTTGAAATGCGCCCTTGACAAGCATTTGACAGAAGAGGGAATGGGGTATTTTCCAACTTGCCAATATTGCCCGTTTAATGGCTGAAATGGATTGCTTGAATCTAATTTGTAATGATGGCAGTGTTTGCTCACTTTTTTTTGCTCACGTGGAGCAAAGATAGACTTTGAAAAGCATCCCTTTGAAAAGAGCTCATTTAAATCTCTTAAACCTCCCGCCTAAGAAATCAACCAATCAAAAGTGATTTTTATGCCGGATGTAGATAGGATGTGTCTATTTTAATTTGAATTGAGCGTAGATTCAAGGTTGTCACCTTGTTAATAATTTGCAGAGTTTTTCTATGAAGGATGTAAACTTTATTTTATGTTTATTTAGTTTCCCTCTTTTTGTAGACTATAAATGTTATATTGCACAGCTATTCCATTTTTTGCATTGTTATGTAATTAGCAGTTTACTCTGAGAATCTTTCATAGTTACTTTTCACAATTTTACTCGGCATTCGGCAACACTCGTCTTAAACAGCCTGTCACTAGTGTCATGCATACATAACCTCCCCTACCCCTGGTGTCACGACTGTCACGGTATCTCATTTAACCAAGATAGATCATGAAATGATGTAAACAATCATCTGTCAATATAAATACGAAGCGGAGGTTATGTCTGTAGATGGAGAAAAGAAGGTCAGACGACAAAGTAGAGTCACATTCTAAGGATAGCTCCACGAAAGACTTATTACGTCACGCTTAGATTTATTACGTCACAGCTTTGGCGCCAAGTTTTATGTTTGAACTTTGCAGGTGCTTGTAAGCCACTTCGCGTTCACAGTAAAAAGTAAAAATATTAGTTACATGGTTTTTGGGGATGTAACATCAATATTCCGTCATAAAATTTTGTTCGGAAAATACCCCATTACATTATAAATCTTGGCTGCTATATGTATATGTACAAAAGACTTAGTAAATGCAGTTGTCCTATGCCTGGGAGTATCCAAAGTATGGCCTACAAATCTGAGTCTAGCATCATGCAACTGATAATATAAAGATAGTAATTTCTCGCTCAGATATGCAGGCATGTGGTTGCAGAGTACCGAATGCACCAGGTTAGCCAACTAATACATTAAACAGAAAAAAACAGGGAGCAGGCAACAAAAAACTTTTACTATCATATGAAATACATAGATAACCCGTCAAAAATACCGGACTACAAAAGAACGAACTGTACAGGGACATATTCATTAATTGAGTACAGATAATAATCAATTAAGTGCTTTTTAGCGTCTTTTTAAACAAATGTTTAGAAGTGGTGTATATATATATATTTATATTGCTCACCTGAGTATTTTGACCAGCTTGTTGTGACGCTGCCTGAGCTTCAGTGGTGGTAGCAGTTGTTGCGGAAGCCGTGGTAGCGGGAGCCTGAGCATTGCGAGCCATGATATGGCTTGCCATCTGCATCAGGGACTGCAAAAACTCGGTCGGGGGACCGTTCAGCGATTCACGGATTACTGGAATGATTCCAAGAGTTTAGAGCTAAGATTATTATATCATTTATTCAAAAAGAAAACGTTGGGAAACATCTAATTCGCGTCCAGAATCCAAGTGATAACCTTGCACTACGAAACGTATGGCGTATATAGAAATAAGTAAGTCGAACGAAACCTCAGTTAGGAATTCAGTTCACGGTATGGGCAACCTTAGAGTATCACTCAATATCACTCAAGTGTATCGTCATTAGGTCCTTAAAATGTAAGATAAAGGTAGGAAACGTTAACGTGGTTCATCACGTTGTCTAGTAAGCTAAATCCGCGAGAGGGCAGCATCTGTACACAACCCAGTATTATTTAGAAGCTCCTCCTATTTTCTGAAGGAATTATAGAAAAGAGCCATGGCCCCGACAGCAATGTTGCCAAGGATGCTCAAAGAACCACCCGACGGGATCCCCTTGTCCGATAACCTTTGTGGACACCGATCCGAGACCTGTGCCGTCAACAAAAAATTTGTCGGCTTGTCCCTCAAAGGCCAAGCAACTGAAGCAACAGCACACGTGGCGGTCCGCATTCCATCATTTGGGATATGCCAACGACGGCGACGATGGATATGAGGATTGTCGATATGAGCAATCTGTAAACTTTGAATTGGGGAATGGCTAGGCTTAGGAACTATTGTATTATTTCGCAAGTGGGCATTATATAGGAGGGTTTGTGTATCTTATTTTCGGATAATTGGTATTTCCTTACTATTGATACATTTTTTTCAATGTAGGTATGTCTTTGCTGGAAGTTTGAAAATTTGATCAGATATAAGGTTGACGGTTATTCTGGTTATGTACGATAGCGATTTGAAAACATTTTACAGGGTGTGATATGTGGTTAAAAATGAAATTGAATATTAGTACCTAGTATTTTTAAGAATTTATAAAATGCAAGTTCTGGCTGTTTGGCTGATGGGTCAAAGAAGGTGATGAATACCTAATTTGAAAATACGTACCTATGTAGCCAGGTAAAAAAGAGCTAAAATGAATTGAGATGCTTGGTGATGGGCCATAGGAGCAAAATACATTTGCGGTATTAGCAGAACATATTGTATAGGTACCTACCTACTACTTATTACTTTCACACAATCACACAGGTGAGATGAGTAAGTATTGTAATTGCGAACATTTTTTCGTATCGAGATCGTTTTCTGACGTTTTGTGGAGTCTACACGCCATAATGATCATCAGCGGACTACTGGACCGATTTTGATAGCGTTTACACAACAACAATACAACATATGTAACAAATAAAACAAGTGATCAACAAATGAAGCAACAATGAAACAATGAAGGCGAACTATGGGTAAATGCAGACAAACCACTAATAACAACCACTCTGAAGAGCAGTCTCCAGAAAACTAAATAAATATTCTGGAGAAGAATAGAAGACAATATATATGTCTCAGCATTTACAAATTGCAAGGAAAAAATCGAATTATCTCTGTGGTATACAGCACTACCTCTACATATAAAAAAGGGGTCCGCGGCGGCAGCTTTGTAACCACCAGGGTTACCTATGGGCGGGTCACTCTTAGCGGCTTCACCTCAAACGCTTTGCGAAAGCCGTCGCGCCGCCGGCCGCTGCGCGCTATCGGTGCTCGTGCCGCTCCACGGCATACGTCTGCCGACGCCGCGCGGCGGCGACGCGACGCGAGACATCCCTCAAACAAGAACTCGCCTGGAAGTAACTATGATTTCTTATTATTTGACCCATGGGGCACCGCTCAACTTGCTATGAAGCCACAATAGCATTCTAAAACTAATTCATGTATCATTTTTTGAATCGATACATCATTTGCTTTAGCTATTCGTCTAAGATACCGTGATGGCACGCGGATAGTTGCACAGGTATAAGTGTTCTCCAGTTTTCAGATAGAATGAAAAAAAAACAAACAATCGTACATTGCTATGTGAATATATTATGTAGACAAATGTATAAACATCGCTTATCACATAATATCCGCATAACTCATAAACACGTTTCCAGTAACTATTTCCTGGAATATCCTTCTCTTTGACAGTTTGGCAACAAGGCCGGTTATTTCTTGTTATCGGCCAGCCTAAAGTTATCTGTCTCACTCTAAGGAGGACGGATCAGTGGGAGGCGTGTCGGAACCGATTTGTTGATAGTTTTTCATCAATCTTTCCGTTATTATTAGAGATATCGAAAAAAAGTTTTTTTTATTTGATTGAATATCTACGATTGCGTTGTACTACGCTCAGAAATGGCGTAAAAAGAAATAAATTAAAAACATAAGCAAAGTATCTTTTTGAAAAATCAAGTTTTTCAAAAAAACTTAGCGTCAGTCGGAACATATTGTGTCACTAATTATAAGAACAAAATTAGAAAGTTTTAGTATCGCTATATTTTGAAATATTATTGAAATAAAATTCAAGAAATCTTGTACAAAAAATACCCACAACCCTCGAAAAAACCATATACATTCAACGAAATACACCCTCTTAGAAGGCATGACAATATAACATCGATAAAAAATAGCTATTACTGGAAATATAAACCGTTTATAAAACGTGACGAAAACGTGACGAACCACCTTAAAAAGCCTTAACAGCTGGATATCGATCACAAATTTATAAAAGGTGAATCATACAAACCCTGGAACCTTTGCATTGGAAGTCCCGCCTGTCCTCATTAACATACCCTTACTATTCGGGATAAGAAAAGCAAATAGACTAAATTAATAAGAAAACAAGATATATTGGAAGATAAATGTTACTGATGTTTTGGGCACGTTTCGTTGTACGAAAAAGAATGTGAAAATTAACTAACTAAAGGGAGACCAGCAAAATCAACCCTCAGAGTACACGTGGTACACGCTTGAAACAGGCGCATAGTATAAATGGGATCTACTACTACATCACGCGGATAATAGTTCTAAAAGAAAAATAAAGGAATCTGACAATATGAAGTTGACTCTCGATTGCATTTTTAATTCATCAGTTGACTATGACTCAGTATCGTTGAATATGTTATCCAAACCAAAGAGAAAGCCATCTGTTTTTCCAGGTTTCCTTATGGGTTCTTGTTGGAACTTGATGAGATTCGGTATTCTCATCTTGGAGTTGCAGACTGTGTGTACATTATTGACTCATGAGAAAATAAAAGCTGTTTCCAGGTTTAGCTGTCAGCTGATATTCCAAATTCGTTTTTTGTGCCATCTTATCAGCGTCAGTCAACTGTATCTTCCTGTTGTAGGGTCAGTGAAGTGAGACAGGAAGGATCATCATCATAGTTGTAAACTCGTAAAATGCATTAAGTCGGAGCTAAAGTATTGCCGACACGAATATTATCAATAGTTTTGAGAACTGTAGCTCGCCATCGTTCGCGATTTACTGTCAGTTCAGTGGGGCTCTTGATACTCATATCCAGCAACTGTTCCGTCTTATCCACCCAGCGTGTAGGGAACGGCCACGGCGCCGCCCACTCGGGGCATGACCCTGAACTACAAGTTTCTCCATATTATAGCTTCTGTGTATATGTCCGAAGAATGTATGCATTCTCGTCGACACAATGGAGGATAATCTCTTTGGATTACCGAGCTCATCCAATATGGAAACGTTAGTTCGATGGGTTCGTGTTGGATCTTGATAATATTCGGTATTGTCTCATCTTGAAGTTGCAGACTGTGTGTTAATTATTAACTCATGACAAAATAAAAGCTGTTTCCAGGATTAGCTGTCAGCTGATATTCCAAATTCGTTTTCTGTGTCAGTGAAGTGTATCTTCCTGTTGTAGGGTCAGTGGAGTGAGACAGGCAGGATAAGATTTATAAATTACAGAATACGTCAACACAGGGTAGGACTTTGGATTAAAATCAAGAAAAATCAGACGGTTTCATCAAAAAGACGTGTTCCTATCAAAATGAGTGATATATACTAATTACGAAAGCATGAAATGCAGTAGCCTTTGGTAGTTACCATATTCAGTCATGTACATTCGAAGGTAAGCATGATTATGTATTAGCATTCATGCAAACACAAATAGTGACAATGTTTTATAAAGAGATAGGACACAGTTTTAAATGCCTTTTTGATACGATGCGACTAAAGCTAAATGGCTGATTAATACGTTCTCTCTTTTATAAATGGACATGTACCTTACTATAAATAATTTTTAATTTTAATGTTAATATCGCCTGTGAACTAAAAAATGTACCATACCATCAGCCATACAGCTTAGATATGAAGAAAGTAAAGCAAATTGGCTGATTATTTGTTTTTTTTTTTTGTTTATAAATAGATATGTGTATTACAAAAACTAATTTGCCATAATGTTGATAAGTCCTAAGAACTTGTACAATACCTTCCGTCATTCAGCTTTGATACGATTTGAATAAAGCTAAATGGCCGATTATTAGGTTTTTTTTGTTTGTAAATGGATATACATAATACAATAACCAATGTTAACTTGAGATTATGTCGATATGTTCTGAGAACTGTGAAATGTACCAACCGCCATTCAGCTTATACGTTATTAACATAAGCGTTTGGGAGTTATTTATGGTATTAGAAGAAACAACACTTACAATCATTGGCCTGGTTAGAACCGACAACCGTAGTTTCCAAAGAGTCAATAGTAATACCTTCAGGGGTCACTTCCATGAAGAATTCTACGTTTGGATTGCCGAGGTTGAAACCAGATCCACCGCCGGTGGTAGCTGTTCCTGTTCCACTTCCCTGCAATGAAAAAACCTTTAAAATCCAATGTAGTTTCAGCTTCCAAAAAGTGTGTACTAGTAGTTGTCTCTATGCACTTGAGAGTATCTTACGCAATTAACACTTAAATGTGCCCATGTCCATGTGTTTCATACGCAACACGAGAGGGACGGAAAACTTTTATCCTGTGTCAAATATAAGTCAATTTGTTATGCTTATGCCTACGCATTTTGATGTTTTCTGTTATCTGTTTTTTTTTTTGGATAATATGAGAGCGCTAATTACAAACCTGGTCGCTGTTTCAAGTTTCGGTCTGGTTTGAAGAAACCGAAAATTTTCGGATCCCCGGATCTTAAGTTTTACCGAAAAACTCGAAAATCTTTATTTGGCTTTCTATCAGAACGAAACCTCGTTTTTTGAATAATTTGAGGGCGCTTATTACAAATCTGTCCGATATTTTAAGTTCCAGTCTCGTTTGAAAATATTGAAAATTTTCAGATCTCCGGATCCTCAGGTTTACCGAAAAACTCGGAAACATTTATTTGGCCTTCTATCAGAACGAAACCTCGTTTTTTTGGAAAATTTGAAGGCGCTAATTACAAATCTGACCGCTATTTCAAGTTTCAGTGTCCTTTGAAGAAACCGAAAATTTTCTGATCCCCAGATTTTAAATTTTACCAAAAAACTTGAAAATCTTCATTTGGCTTTCTATCAGAACGAAACCTTTTTTTGGATAGTTTGAGGGCGCTAATTGCAAATATCGCCGCTGTTTCAGTCTCGTTTGAAGAAACTAAAAACTTTCAGATCTCCGGATCCTCAGGTTTACCGAAAAACTCGAAAACATTTATTTGACCTCCTATCAGAACGAAACCTCGTTTTTTTGGAAAATTTGAAGGCGCTTATTACAAATCTGACCGCTATTTCAAGTTTCAGTGTCCTTTGAAGAAACCGAAAATTTTCTGATCCCCAGATTTTAAATTTTACCAAAAAACTTGAAAAATCTTCATTTGGCTTTCTATCAGAACGAAACCTTTTTTTGGATAGTTTGAGGGCGCTAATTGCAAATATCGCCGCTGTTTCAGTCTCGTTTGAAGAAACTAAAAACTTTCAGATCTCCGGATCCTCAGGTTTACCGAAAAACTCGAAAACATTTATTTGACCTCCTATCAGAACGAAACCTCTTTTTTTGGAAAATTTGAAGGCGCTAATTACTAATCTGACCACTATTTCAAGTTTCAGAGTCGTTTGAAGAAACCGAAAATTTTCGGATCCCCGGATCTGAAGTTTTACCGAAAAACTTGAAAATCTTTATTTGGCTTTCTATCAGAACGAAACCTCGTTTTTTGAATAATTTGAGGGCGCTCATTACAAATCTGTCCGCTACTTTAAGTTTCAGTCTTGTTTGAAAAAACTGAAAATTTTCAGATCTCCAGACCTCAGGTTTACCGAAAAACTCGATAACATTTATTTGACCTCCTATCAGAACGAAACCTCGTTTTTTTTTTTGGAAAATTTGAAGGCGCTAATTACAAATCTGATCTCTATTTCAAGTTTCAGTGTCGTTTGAAGAAACCGAAAATTTTCTGATCCCCGAATCTGAAGTTTTACCGAAAAACTTGAAAATCTACGGTCCATCGTGATAAACTGGCGCGGAAAAAACTGTTGTGTGGACGTATCAGTCAACGTTCTTCCCTCCAACGTTTTTAACCGTCGGTTAAAAACGGCGGAGAAGAACGAAGTGAGTGGGGCCCTTTGATCATGGCCGACTTTACTCACTAGGCCGGAGCATTGAAATATGGCAACACTGAATTGGGGGCCGAGCTTTTATTTGTTGTTAAGTCATTAGTGTAATCTTTCAGAGCAAAAAATAAGATTGGAAGGTGATTGTTAATGTGTTTCTAATTATTTACCTGCACAAACGAAACTATAAAGATAAAAAGATGCCTGCAAAGTGTGTAGTACCAGGTTGCAATAGCAATTGTGCTTCCAATAGAGGACATACCAAACCACGGCCGAACATAACCTTCCAGAGTAAAAAGAACATTGCAAGGTGATTTTTAATGTGTTTCTAATTATTTACCTGCACAAACGAAACTATAAAGATAAAACATGCCTGCAAAGTGTGTAGTACCAGGTTGCACTAGCGATTGTGCTTCCAATAAAGGACATAAACAGAAGTGGGTGAACGGTATTCCTCGTAACGGCTGGTTATATTTATAAGAATAAAGACAATAATTTACAAACATTTCAAAGGATAAGACCTATTTTAAAGTACAATGTGGTACCTACAATGTTTTGTGGACCTCCCAAATATCACAGGAAAATACAGTTAATAGAACTCATCTGGGCATACCTACAAAAAGATTTGATAGTGATAGGGTATCAAGACCAGCAAGAATGGCTTCACAGTGACCTAATAGTGAATTTTTCTAGCTCAAGTGACAATTTACAAAGTAAATTGAGTGTTCATTAGCAATTGTGCTTCCAATAAAGGACATAAACAGAAGTGGGTGAACGGTATTCCTCGTATGGGCTGGTTATATTTATAAGAATAAAGACAATACTTTACAAACATTTCAAAGGATAAGACCTATTTTAAAGCACAATGTGGTACCTACAATGTTTTCTGGACCTCCCAAATATCACAGAAAAATACAGTTAATAGAACTCATCTGGGCATACCTACGAAAAGATTTGATAGTGAAAGGGAATCAAGACCAGCAAGAATGGCTTCACACTGACCTAATAGTGAATTTTTCTAGCTCAAGTGAGAATTTACAAAGTAAATTGAGTGTTCATTTAAGTGGAAGTGGCAGCAGGAAACAGGTTGCGTTTATATTTTGTAGTGTTTGACTACGATGACATCAGATGTAAGTGGTATTAGTAGTAGTAGTTCTAAAAAGTATTTTTCTTAATTTATTAACCGAGATGAAATCTAATACATATAAAATGTAATAATTATTCTGAAACTATAGGCCCACTATTTGACAGCTAAGCCACGTTGCCACATCTAAGGCTCCGGCCTAGTGTAGAGTCGGCCATGCTTTGATCCAAAGGAGCGTTAAATGTTCGGTCCGACCACTCAATCCAAAGGAGGGTTACAAGCTCAAAAACATACAGGTGAAGCTGATAATGAAAGCGTGAAAAAAAGGACGAAACGCAGTAAGTACCTGTGTCTGCTGCGGTCTCTGTCCAAAAGAAGCGGCGGCGGCGGCAGCGGCAGCGTAAACGGCGGCGGCGTTGTTATTGTTGTTGTTCTGGGCGGCAGCGGCAGTGGCGGCGGCCGCTTGGGCGCGGGGCGGCGGTCCCGTGGACTGCACGGCCCTGATCTCCACCGGGAAGGACTGGACGCGCATCGCCGCCCCCGGGGGCAGGAACGCCAGGTCGGCGAACGTGGGGCGGCCGCCGGGGGTCGGGGGCGGCTCGGCGTTGGGGGCGGCGGCTGCTGCAGCGCCGTTGGCCGGCTGTGGGGCGGTCGCGTCTCCCTCGGTGGTGGCCGCCGTACCGCCGCCGCCGGTCTGAGGACGCTGCGCCGACAGGTTTATCTGCGCCTGAAGATAAAGCAAATTTTTATAAGACAAACAATCAAAATTGGGCGAAATTCGATTATTATTAAACAAAAAACGATTTTTTTAATTTATAACCAAGATTTAAAACTACACGTTTTCTACTAGACTTTTTCGCGATTTTGATTCTACACCTTTTCCAGCTGTAGTTTTTAAAGCGTCAAGTGATAATTCAAAACGGTCAAGTTGATTTTCCAACTCGTCAATAGGGTACTTGCAGAGGTAGTGAAATCGTCTCGGGAGTATACATAGCGTAAAGAAAACCATATCAAGAAGCAGTAGGAAACAAAAAACATGATTTTACTGACGGCCAGAAAAAGGTATTTGCAAAATAAAATAAGGATATATTCAAATTTTTCTACGTGACTTAAAACAAGGGCTGACGTCACAGGTATCTTATCGATATCGACAATCGATACTGCTACAATGCAGGTCAGTGAGATTCAACTGCAAACTAGAGATGATCTGAATTCTTTAACAATGCGACTCAATTTATTGATACTTAAACATATTTGAAACGCAATTAACTCACTAGCGTTTTCGTTGCAATACATTTTTATATCTGATAGGTATCACAGTTCATCCTGTTTGTGACCGAGATTCGCAACTAATCAAAGCCATCATTTTATTTCGGCGCATCCCATTATGAATGAACCCAAAGATAGAATCTAATTCAAGCCCATCCCTACAAAGTGAATTAGTAATCTAGCCTAACTTTTATTCTTTTGACTTTTGTACTTTTGTGTGTGACTGTGTTTTGTGGTTATAATGATCAATGTCAAAATGTTAGCACTGGCTATCGATATCGAATATCAATACTTTACATCCCATCACGATAGGACATAGGATATCACTGACGTCAGAGGTTGTTTGCGCGGCATTTTCCGGCATTTGAAATAATTTTTGAAATATCTCTCACAGCCGATGCCAAAAAACCAAACAAGTGATTTTGTCATGTTTACTAGGCTCTAAGGAACGCGTAAACGACATAATATTTTTTTCTGCAAGTACCCTATTGTAAATTCAAACTGACAGGTATAAATTACACCTGACAAGTATAAATTACAGTACAAATCCCGAAAACTTTAAGGCCCAGTTTCACAACATTTGGTAACCGCTGGTAGTCACTTAACCAACAGATGGAAGTTAGCCAGTAGTTATCGGGGAACTAACTCTATTTTACAAAGAAAACCAATGATAAAGCTTACATATCTTTAAGTTGGCATCTCGGATGAGTCTCAGAGCGCTGCCATAATTGTGTCCCGTGAATACTGTTCCGTGCAATATGCTACTTCGGCAGTGTAGAACCGGCAACGTCGCCCACCCCGCTGAAAAAGACGACTAGACGCCATTCTAACAACGACCGCCGCGCCGACGCGAAAAGGTCCGAGCACCTGTCATTGAACTTTTAACACAACTGTCATACCATTGTTACATCGTTTTTTTAAGTATTGTAAATTCATATCACTGAGGTGCAATATCTTCATCGCCTCTCGTGTATTTGTTATAATCCATTCTCCAAATCCGACGAAAGAATTCACGTGCCGATTCGGAAGCATTTTCCGAGAAAATTGTCTTTTGAAGATCGGTAGTCCAGTGTACACCTGTCGTGTGCACTAAACAAATACAACCTAAGCCTTTGACAAAGAAACCAAATTTTTGTATTCATATTTTTGATTTATGTCACCACAAACTATAAACAAAATCCATCGACATTTTAGAGGTCAATGTCAAAACCGATATTTTTATAACCTCCAAAGCAAGCTTATCTTTCATCGATTGACCACAACAAACATCAAGATAACTCATGCTTTATCTTTGGGTTAACTTAACCAGAGCTTTTGATATAAACCGCCGATCATGAAATGGATTGTTTTCGCTTACCACTAGTTGACTAACGACTGTGAAACTGGGTCTAAGGACCGATTGTGGCACCAACATGTCATAATATGGTTAAATTATAACATGTTTATCCATTATACGTAAAAAGTCAAAATGTCCTTGATTAGATCGCGAAATAGCAGCGTGTGGCCGTTTTAACGACAGATGTATCCGATTTGTACGTAATAGTTGATGTAAACAATCAACAAAAACATTAAAAAGGGCCTGTTAGTGTAATCCTACTAAATGACCTTTCTTTTTTTGCTGTAAAATAGATAAGAAATTCCAGAAAGCAAAAGTGAAATAAGGTGGGCCACACACGTTTTCAGTTATCTTTATAACCAAACTTCAACTGTTTAAATCTCTAACAAATGCGAATTTAAGAATAATTCCTTTAGATGCCTACATCAAATTCCGAAACCTAATTGCGTTTTTTTTTTGGAACTCGTCCTGGGACACGGCGTATAACAGGGAGTTAGAATGACATAAAATTAAACTTTCTGCCCTTTCTAGGGTCGTTAGACGATTTCTTACACTTCCATATATAATGCCAGCTGAAGAGAATAATTCTTCACTGACGACACTACTTGGTGAAAGTGCCAAGTATATTATTGCACATTTTTAGAATAATGGAAAATGTCTTTTTTTGTGCCCACAGCAAATAATCTTCGTTTTTTAGATTTTGACTAATTCGTGGAAAATTTTAAAATCGCCTTCCATTTCCTTTTTTCTTCTCAATGTAGTAAGTTGGTATTCCACCCATTAGTTTTGTGAATTTCATTTCTTAGATCTGGGTACTTGCAATAAAGCGTTGTCAAAAAAGACTGGGACTAAAGTGGCAAAAATAAGATTTCTATCTCTTCTAAAGATATTTTAAACTCACTTTCAGTAGCCTGCACCCTTGAAAAATGACTCCTTCAGCTTTGTCAACATAGTTCAAGAGTGTAACGGTACTACTCAAGAATAACAAAACTGACTCTATCAAACTTCAGCTATCTATCAGTCTAACTAGGTCAATAAATTGACAAGAAAAATACTGTTTACATTAGTAAATGCTGATAAAAGTAATGTTCAATATTAGTAACTAAACACATTTATTCAAAATATGGAAGATTTGATAGCACAGTCTATCTACACTGACTAGAAAAAACAAGTCACTAATTTTATGTACTTTTGTCTATGGAAAATTTTATACAAATTATGGGGTATTTTCCGAACAAAATTTTATGACGGAATATTGATGTTACATCCCCAAAAACAATGTAACTAACATTTTTACTTTTTACTGTGAACGCGAAGTGGCTTAAAAGCACATGCAAAGTTCAAACATAAAATTTCGCGCCAAAGCTGTGACGTAATAAATCTAAGCGTGACGTAATAAGTCTTTCGTGGTGCTATCCTTAGAATGTGACTGTAGCTTGTCGTCTTTTCTCCATCTACAGACATAACCTCCACTTCGTATTGATACTGACACATGTTTGTTTACATCATTTCATGATCTATGTTGGTTAAGTAAGATACCGTGACAGTTGTGACACTAGGGGAGGTTATGTATGCATGACACTAGTGACCGGCTGTTAAAGACGAGTGTTGCCGAATGAGGAGTAAAATTGTGAAAAGTAACTATGAAAGATTCTCAGAGTAAACTGCTAATTACATAACAATGCAAAAAATGGAATAGCTGGGCAATATAACATTTATAGTCTACAAAAAGGGGGAAACTAAATAAGTTTATATCCTTTATAGAAAAACTATGCAAAATATTAGCAACGTGACAACCTTGAATCTATGCTCAATTCAAATCAAAATAGTCACATCCTATCTATATCTGGCATAAAAATCACTTTTGATTGGTTGATTTCCTAGGAGATTTAAATGAGCTCTTTTCAAAGGGATGATTTTCAAAGTCTATCTTTACTCCACGTGGGCAGAAAAAAATTGAGCAAACACTGCCATCATTACAAATTAGATACAAGCAATCCATTTCAGCCATTAAACAGACAATATTAGCAAGTTGGAAAATAACCCATTGCATACCCTGCTAAGTAAACTGCGATCTTGTACCACTTGCTACTTACCTCTACCTGGATAGGAAAGCCAGTTTGGACAACTGCAGAGTGTTGAATGAGAATGGGCCTGCAAAGCAATGGACGCGGAGGTGTGGCTCTAACTCGCACCATGATGTCACTTAACGAGTGATAGGCGTGTCCCAAAAAGTGGAGAACCTCAGATACACGGTTCAGCATAGTCTGCACGGCACGTTGGTTCTGGAAGAAATTTAAGGCTATTATATATCCTTGACCACCAGAACAAATGATTTACTTAGATTTTATCAATTTGATTTTTTTTGTCTTTTATGTGAGCTATAATATTTGAAGAGAGTGAAAGCCATAGTTGGTATATTTGAAAAACATTGAGTTTCAGTGTCGTAGTCTCTGAGCCTACACTTTTCAATGCTGGCTTTTGTTGATGACAAGTTTAGCTGATTATGCTGTATCATTAGTTATCTCACCTCGGAAGATATTTCAGGGTCCTCTTGCATGAAACTCTGATATCTCTCCAGGAATGGGGCAAATCTGACTTGAAGCTGTGCCAACTGAGTAAGGAGTTCAGACATTTCAGATGTTCTTGAAGCATTTCTGTTAAAAAAATCATAACATTTATTATTAAACACAACCCATAATTGACAGACACCACAATAACGTCTACTTTAGTTGAGGAACTCAAACACTAAAACCCATTTGAATTGTAACAGACAGCAGTTAGCTAGCTTTAGAGACTCACTCTACATACTGGTCCAAATATTAGACGATTTTTATTATACACCTTTTAATTTAATCACCCCTTAAATGAATAACCATATGAATATCAATAAAGGAGTTTTACTCTCGCTGAAAATCGTGTAATACACTACTTATACTGAAAGCAAGATGTAGGCAACTCAACTGGGCCAAACAGGACTGGCTCGTTGAGTGTGTACCGCAACCTACTGGATGAAAACCGCAAATTACCTTTGCGGTACAAAAAAATGTGAGTAGCCACAAAAAAGGATGTTTTACACATTTTGTCAAGTGTTAAGCTCACATTCCAGGGTGGTGGTCTCTGACATATCAACCAGTACCAAAAGCCTCAGCAGTCTACAGAATACTGGTACAAGATTTAGCTTCTCATTTATGTAATTCGAAACCGCACAATTGAAAAAACAAATAGCAGTAGCTCATTGGCTGTGGCCTCAAACCTGTGATATAAAGAAGAGGATAGACTCACAAAAGGTATCTACTCTTGCAAATATTTATATTTGCAGGTAGAAATATGCGTATTATGTGTTCTAATTATTCACCAGGCACTTATTTAGGGGGGGGGTCCGGACCCCCCCCTCGAAACGTTATAAAATGCCGTCTAAAAAATGGAATCCACAAATTTGTACCGCCCCCCCCCCCCTCGCAAATTTAAGGATTTAAGATGGCAACTCTAATCTGGACCCCCGAAAGGTCAACAAAGTGACACCCATAATCTGGACCCCCCCAAAACCAAATCCTGAATATGTGCCTGTTATTCACCTCTCACAATTACTTACTCTGGCAATTCAGTTGTATTGTCTGGCCTCTGTTCGAAAGACAGATTATCTGCAGATGCAGACCTCCTTGGTGGATCAGCATTTGTCAGATCTGGTAACCTTTCTTCACTGCTTAACCTGTTTGAAGAATTGCCCCTTGTTTCCGAAACACGACCATTCCTGTTTCTGAAATGAAGCAATCAATCCACAATCCAAAGTATTTACTCAGAATCAAATTCACAATGTTATAATTGCTTTGTTTTTGAAAACATGAAAAAATATTGAGCAATGTTTGTATATCTACGTCATTCAAGCACATGTCACTGTCTGTTTCAGTAATCCTCAGTTTCTCATAATGAACTGATTTACTTGAAAAATAATGGGTTACAACTACTACATGGACAGGCATGTTTTATAGCTTTTAAAGTTAGACAAGTGGTGGATGTACAATAATTAAAATCAAATCAGCCTTTTTCAGACGTTTCTAGAACTCCAAAAATACTGAAATGAATAACATAAAAAATGCTCAACTTACTTTTTGGACTTTTTTAAAACGACAGGAAAAATTTTTTTGGGTGGAATAACAAAAGATGTTGGGGTATTCCCAAACATAATCATATTCATCAAAAACTTTCTAGTATAATTTGACTCTAAAAAAATATTTGCCTTCAAAGAAAGAAAATGATCATTTTTAATAGCTGTAAACTCAGTTTTTGGTGTATGCTACAAATATTACAGTACTAATATATGTCAAACTTTAAAAGTAGCAAGTTCATCTACTTAATATCATTTTTTAATGTAAATATTATGAACAGAATCAAAGTTGCACTAGTTGCTTACAGTGTTCCACCGGTAGCTTCAATTAAAGAATTTTGAACAGCATTAATGACATCATTGATTGGTCCATTGTTGTTCGGTACAATAACTCTAGCTTCTATTACTGGAGTCACTTCCTCTTCTTGATTTTCATCAGTTTGATTTTGCTCCTCAGGTCTAGCAGATGGGTTTTCAAGAAGGTTTAAGACTGCTTCTGCTCTTCGTAGCATCCTGTAATCAATTGGTGGTTTTAAAAAGACTATTCTAAGGAAAGACTCACAAGTGAACACTCACAATCATATAGAATAGCTGATACAAAATCACATTCTCACCTTCTAGCTACATTTAACCTACTCCCACTAAGACTGTGAGTAGGTGGTGGAGGTATGATTCCTTGGGACTCCATCAAGTTGCTGGGAAAGGCCATTGAACCAAGGTACATAGTGTTGCCCTGATCAAAGCCACGAAAGCCCCTAATGGTACGACGTGGGGGTTGAGGAGAAGCAGATCTACTACTGGATCTGTCAGTGGCACTGGGGGGAGCCCTTTGGACCAAGTGCACCACTTTGCCATTAACATCTGAAATACAAAATTGATGATCAGCAAATTATTTTCAACATAATTTTGGTCTTTTTTTCTATTCATACGTTTTATATTGGTGTATATATAAAAGATGTGCAATTTTATCTTCAGTTTAATACAATATGTTGCAACTGATTTGAGAGTAGAAGGCTAGTATGGCTACAATACTATTTGTTTGAAGACATTATTTTTGTTAATATTTTTCTAAAGGTGAACCATAATATACTGTGTGACATAGAAATTGCAACACCCAGTAAACGTTAATGTATTTTACCAATATTTGGAGAATCTATTGAGATGAATAGGAATAATAATCGATAGAATTATGAAACAAATTTATTGAAAGGTATTCTCAAAAAATCAGTAGTGAGTTGCACCTCCATCTAAGTTTTGACACTCTGCAACCCTTCGTGGCATGCTGCGAATGAGATGATCGATATTTGCCTGAACGTATGCTGTCTCAGGCTAATCTAACCTCAACACGTAGTCGGCCTACATCCAGTATAGCAACTTGCAATCGACCCAATCTTCTACCTATCATATCCCATACATGTTCAATGGGCGATAGGTCAGGTGACCTTGTGGGCCATGGAAGGGCGGTCACATTGGCTTGTCGGAGAAAGTCTCCGGTAACTGCAGCGGTATGTGGTCTGGCATTGTCCTGCTGAAATAATGGATTTTGTAGTTGCTGAAGGTACGGCAACGGAGCAGGTTCTAATACCTTACTAATGTAGGACTGGGCGGTCATGTTTCTATCTAAAAATACTAGAGGTGATCTGCTTCCAATTGTTGTAGCACCCCATCCATCACGTCTCTAGTAAGCGCAGTCTCGCGCTCCACACAAAATTGAAGTTGGCGCCTTTCTCCATGTCTTCGTCCGACCCTGCTGCGACCATCATGAGCCCACAAACAGAAACGTGACTCGTAACTGAAAACGACATGATCCCACTATCCCACTCCTGATTCCAATGGGCCCGTTTTTGACACCATGTCAGTCGTAGCTGTCTATGCTTATTGATCTATGGTAATACCAGCCGAGGACGGAATGACAGTAGCCCATAAGCCCTAATTCTTCGATAAATTGTTCTCATGCTTAACTGTCGACCCGTAGCTACTCTCCACGCATGTCCGATTGCCCTGGTTGAACTGAAACGGTCTCTTAGGGCACTAAATCTTGAGAAGCGTTCTTCACGGAGAACCACTCCTTAAACTCCCAGTGCCCCTGCAACGTGTATGGCCACGATTTATAGACCACTCCCTCCAACACCGCATCACTGTTGTAACATTCCGGCCAATTCTGTTTCTAATTTCCCGGAAGGACATCCTAGCCTCGCGTAGACCCACTATCCTACCTCGTTCAAATTCGCTTAATTGACTAAACACGGCACGTCTCCTTATGGGAGATATTGCTAAACAATGTTTTACATACCACATAAGCAATAAAACTAAATTTGTCATAGCAAATACAACAATAAAAAAATTAATACAAACTACTCCGTTTTTTGTTAAATGCAAAAATGAACTGGTATTTGTAGATAAATTGGAAGAAAAATTTTATCGTTTACTTGAGTTCATATGAACAATAAGCTGACAAAAAATTATTAATATATCTGGGCTTATACTGCGTGTTGCAATTTCTAAGTCACACAGTATATATCAATTATTTAAAAAATATATTTAATACCATATGAAAAATTTCACATAATTTTGCACCTCCACCAATAAGAACAATAATAGCTTGATTGTAACACATTTGTTTCCTCCTCAACACATCAGTACAGATGACCAAACTGTATCGACTCAACATATAAAGGGTGGGCAAATAGTGCGTGGACGGAAGATTGTGGGCTTACTAAAAAATATTTCAAATATATGTCACTAAATCATGGTAGGGATCCTTGTGGGCTATATGGTAAAAATATTTTCACTTAAATTTTGACGTTTATACAGGGTGATTCATATCAAACTTACATATTTTTGAATGCAACCCCCTATATATTATTGCATATTTGGATTCCTTGGTGAAATCTAGTGGGACTTTATGTATCATACATGGAACTTTAAACAAACCATTTAGGTGCAAATCACCATTTTTGGTATAAGTAGGTATCAGAAAAAAATTGAATATGGCAGCGATTATAAAACTTAGAAGGCTTTAACTTTGTGGTAAGGCTAAACATGAAATGCGTCACCTTAGGTCAGATGGCTAAATTTGAATTCTTTTTGTACTTGGACAAATCAGTAGATTACTTAAGGAAACTTAAATCACAGATAACTTGATTTTTTCAAATGGGAATGCCTATTTTGGTTCAAAGAATCAAATGTAAAATTTGATTACCTTTCTGACGATATAGCATTCTCAATATCAATCTTTTTTTGTTTTCATTTTATTTCAAATTTTCTGTCAAATCGGTGTTTTTCGCATTGGCATTGATTTGATAAATGATAAGTCTTTTACAGACTAATCTTCTGTTATCTATCAAACTGATGTCATGATGGGAAAAGTTCCATTCTATCCAAATAATATTCTATAAAAAAAATGCTTACCATAATCAGATAACTTAGAGCTATCTTGCAGCACCCTACCACAATATATGATCCGCTGGATATCAGCTGGAATGTTGACAGTATCAGCGATTCTTGTTTTGAACTGCTCCACAGTAATCTAAACACAAAATGGTTTTTAAATTAAAAATACTAATAACATCATGACCAAATGCTAATTAAATATGATTAAATGCTTGAACCGACAAGACTAATTTAATTAGAGTCATATAGGTATAATCACCCTGTAGATTATTTTATATATGTCACTGTGTGACAATGAATGCCCTGATAAAAGCCAATTCATAAATTATTCAAAAATCAATAACATATACATGAACTGCTCAGATTTTCCTACTGCATCAACAATATAATTCTTCCTTATCGTGACTTCGTGACATGCTTGAACATACCTATTTGAAGTATACGTGTACTCGTGTCTACTTACATCATCTTCCACTGTAAAGGGGTGATTCTGGGAGTCCAAGGTTCGTACCGTCAACTCGATCATCTTGGTTGGGCACTCGGTGTTCTGTTGCATTGCCTTAGGTCTTAGGTTACCAAATACAAATGCACATACCTATAATGCGAAGTGTCTATTATTTACTAATCTAATGGGGGAATCGTACGTACTACACGTACGGGGCCCTATGCTAACGCCGAGTCACCAGTAGCGTCACACTCACAAAAGATTTTGAAAAAACTGCCGAAATGAATGTTGTTTGTATTTACACGGAATGGAGAACGGAAAAATATTAATTTAATCGTGAAATGTGTTGAAATTGTAATGCTTTACAAAATGGATACTTGACAACACCTTGACAATGACAAGTTAAAACTGACAAGTGGCATATGACATTTAGCAATTCGCGGAACAACAATTAAAGGCATAGACATCAAAAAAAGCTAGAAGCATAGATGGGAAACTTCAATAGTAACGGATGAGACCATATTTTTGTGCCAGTAGTTGCGGGGTACAACAACCGTACCAGTGTGGTATTAACGCTGGAAAAAGCGAAACACCGGCCATAGGCATTCCCGAACGGTCATCCATCTAAGTACTGAACGCGATCGACGCTGCTTAGCTTCCCTGGATTTGCGACGGTAAAGAAAGTTCGTTAGTGAAATTCGCATTTTTTGAAACTCATCCCAAAGTTTAGTAAAATGTCGAATAGGCTAATTATTGAAGTATCTAACTTTAGTAGTACAGACCTACAGAATAAATAAACAATCGAACCATCGAGCTATGCAACTTTTCTTTTTCAATTCAATGTAGTGGCATCAACTAGGTACTATGGTTATATTATAGCCGCTATACAAAATTTAAAATGTGTTACCTCGTCGTGAAACGCAACAGGTGTTGTAAGTCAAATAAAAGACTGTTATAAAAAAATAAATTATATTAAAAATAGATTCCCTAAAATAACATATTTAATCATATATCACTTACATTTCATGGCTGCTTGCGAAACATAAGGGATGTAATAGAATAATAGGAATTTTCATAACTGAATTTTCCATAAAAATAATTAAATATTACTTATTTATCATGTAAATCGTTGTTTCTCAGGAAGTACAAAAAAATTCCGTAGTTAAATGTAGTAATGGCTGACTTACCCCATTTAACTTTTAGTGCTTAAATTCTATAACTATGTTGGAAGATATATACGCATACTTAAATAGAGGTATAGGCCCTTGATTTTTACAACTATTTAAGTTTCAATCTTCTTAAACTACTGTTATAACAGAAAACTGAAAGCTTTGTAATTAAACTAAATTATTGTCTTACGCAGTAGTGTACAACCAAATATTCATGTATGAAAATCAGAATATGTACAGTGACATTTATAATTTAGATTATGTGAAATACATATATGTTTGATACAAGGAAGGTTTTAAATGAGAATGTTACAAATGGCATATACACAGAGGTAGAAATGATGTAAAAGAGTACACCATAACTTCACTTTGATTTTTTTATCAACCGCGTGTATTTAAATGCTGGTAGGTACATTTTAAATAAAATCACTTTGTTTTTGGTTACTTAAATTAACTCTTTACCTGACATTGACAAATCAAAAAGTTAAATCAGACCTATAAACACCCATAAGTATAACTAATATAATAAAATACAAACAAATTATTAAAGCATATTGAGAAACTCTTATAATTACTTCTATCATTGATTAACATACAATATGATAATCAATGCTTCTATTCTTATTTTCTACAGGTATTACGTCTAAAACGAGTTTTGAAGTGTTCAACTTATGTTTCTTTATCCGCAAGGGACAACACTAAACGGCAAATGAAATTTTGGTTACTGGAAAGTACATTATTTTGAGGAACGAAGATATACGAATAACCTTAAAACATGGCAACCCTTAAAAAGAGTGGGGAATCACTGAGACGTATGCACCGAGAACAGTGTTGCCATATTCAATACCCATATTAACTAAATACCGCAAATTTCTGTTAATATACTGTATATTATGCTATGCACAGCAGGTATCAGGTTGTTATTATCTACTTACATATTTTTACATTAAGTACCCACATTTACAGCTCTGATTTGATATAATGTTTTCATCTATTCCAAATAAATATGACTCTGGCTGGTTGTCATATTTATTTTATAAGGACAAATACCTATTATGCCTTATGATCACATGTATCACAATTCACAACATTACAACTATGTCTAGGTTGGTATATCTATCACGACTGCATTGCAGGACAAATAGTAAATCCAATACTATAATTATAATCTATAAAAAGGCTCTACATATTAACACTCAACAATAACGTAACGGTCGTTAAAAAAATTTCAAGTACCAATCAAATATGGCTGATATTTGAACCGGTTGTAACATTTTTATAATCAACAATTTGTAATCATTATGCATGTTGATAAATATAAGCTTGTAATTTTACATTATGGGTTTACATGTTTACTTTTATGACTAATCTGGAATCCCGCTATATACATACACATACGGCGAAATATCATTCAGCCTATATTTCTTTAATGATTAGAAGCATAATTCATCACTTTTAATCTAACTTTTTGTTTTTTGGCTTAACCGGAACATTACATCATATAGATGGTGGATAGGTATAAATATAATTCCACATACATTTTCTATCACATTCAACATGGAATAGAATTGCTTTAAAAGTTGTATTTTTTGTATTTAATGTTTAATCCATCGAATATAAAACTCGTGACGTCACTTGTACTAAACCAATAATAGCAATAGCATCTTGATTCTGAGACGTTTGCGTTTTGTCCTTCACTTCATCACATACTCCATACTCGTCAATGCATTTACCACATATTGCACTTTTGTATTCTCAAAATGACAATTTGCTTCCATATTTGCCGTTAACCGCGTCATGTAATTTTGATGGCTTTCTAGTTGTTAATCTTCAGTCCTATTTTATTTACAGTGCTATTCTTATTTAAGGTTTTTCTACAATCAGTTCAATCTGCATTATTTTTATAGAAAATTGTGCAATTTTAATCAAAAATAATACCATAGTACAGTAAACAAACTAATTAGTGGTGGATTATGATGTAGGATCATTGAGATCCCGTACATAAAAGTTATCTCCGTCTGTGTATGTGTTTGATATACACGGAATTCAGAGGTAGTAAGCAATTGATCTATAAAAACTTGCCTATAAACATCGATATCTTAGACTAACCATTCTATTGTACAGGATCGAGAAGTGTCTGAGATATTTCCAGGTCAGACGTCTGTACTTCCGCAATACGTGAAAGCACTGTTGTCTGATGAATGTTCTGCTTGCCAGATCATCTTCCACCTCTGAAATTAGCGCTCGTAGTAATACAAAAAACATAAAGCTTAATTCACATATCTTGTACAGGTCAGAAATATAAGAGCAGTTTACATTTTTTGTGCTCCTATCGAGTGCCGACACTACAAAGGACCCCTTAATCCTTCACAAGACACCCGACCGGTCGAATGACCCTTATCGCTTTCGGCTTATTTTGCTGCGCTGTTACGACCATTAGTATAGTCAAGATTGTATATGTATGTGTATAAAGAGATGTTATTGTTCAATAAATAGATCAATTTATTTTTTTTTATCTATTGCAAATTGCTATTTTCGATTATTTTGACCTCCTACGACTTTCTGAATTATTATAGTATACAGGGTGTCCCAAAAAATAGTGTCAAGCGGAAGTCCAGAGATAGAGCACACCTAGAAGTATCTGAATCGCCCCCATATATGTTATGCAATTTTTTGTAGTTTCCGAGTTATGAATTTTTTTCTGAATTATAGAGAATTCTCTACCTCGACAACTTAAAACTGTTCCAAAAGAAAAATTAAAAGACTTCTCCAAATTGTCTTTTTTGCTAATTAATCTTTAAGAGTTTACTGTTCATTACATAAAGGAATCGGCTTAGTACATCTGATGAAAGTCATGAAAATAATAGTGTAAAGTGAAAAATTTACTTTCTGTTAATTATGACTTAGATTTTCGACTCGCAATTAAAAATGTAAAGAGGTGATTTCATGATTTCTATGCAGGTCTAAAAACTTCTTCAGGCTCTCAGCTATCATAATCAATAAAAATAAGGAGTACTTAATGGGGCTACTTTGTCTCCAATCGACCTTCACCGACAAGAGGTGGAGATTTCTTGAAATTAGCGATGAGATTTTAAATGAATCAATAACTTAGTTTAGGGCGCTAATAGCCGAATGATTGTCAGTGCCGCAATAAAACACATTCAGTGCGAACAGAATATCGATAGATGACCACCTGTGTCACTTTGCTAAGATTTTTTTTACATGTACGACTTCTTTTTTGTAAGTGGGAAATTGTAAAATGAAACGAAATTATCAAATTTCTTCAATAACTTTATTAAATTTCACAAAAATTTTTTAAATATCTACCTTCTTGTTCGATGCATAATCTACATCATCTAAAAAAATTGTTTTTTAATTTAACAAAATCTCTTTGATTGTTTTTTATTGTTTCTTCAGCCTGTGTTAATTTGTTGCGTAATTCGCGCGACACTCTTTAGCATAAACTAGTTTTTATAGTATTCCCAAACAAAAGACTCTATCGGATTTAAGTCAGGTGACCGTGGCGGCCATTCGGTGGCTCCACCACGACCTATCCATTTGTTGCATAGTCTCTTGCAGGAAACAGCATAGTTAAATTCAGTTGTCGTGCACTCAAGGTCCGTAGGAATAGCCAAGTAGTCAGACAACAGAAACAACACCCAATCCAAACAAAAGCGTATCGTTTTAAAGCCGCAAAGACAGACAGACGACTGAATAAAGACAACGAAAGCAACTTATGCAATGACCCATTTTGAAAAGACGTTACAACAATATCATAGCTATCTCTTTCTGAGATCGCCATCGTTTACTGCGTTAGCGTTAGCCCTTTTTGTTGGCGCTCAGGTAAAAACCGGTTTTGAAGAATGCGTTCCTTGTGGTTTTTTTTAGCAAGAAATAGGATATTTTTTAATAAATGTTTAATTTATGCAACGTTTTTAACGTTAATTATTGCGGTACTGACAATCAATCTGCTATTAGCGCGTTAACATAAGTTATTGACGAATTGAAAAACACATCGCTAATTTCAAGAAATCTTCGTCTCTTGTCTTTGAAGGTCAATTGGAGCGAAAGTAGCCCCATTAGGTACTAGTTTTTTTCAATGATTGTGATAGCTGAGAGTCTGAAGATGTTTTTAGACCTGCTTAGAAATTATGAAATGACCTCTTTGGATTTTTAATTGCGAGTCGAAGATTTAAGTCATAATTATCAGATCGTAAATTTTTCACTTTACACTAAAATTTTTATAACTTCCATCAAAGTTACGAAGCCGATTATTTTATGTGTGAACAGCAAGGTCTTGGAGAATAATTACCAAAAAAGTTAATTTGGAAAAGTCTTTTAATTTTTCCTTTGGAATAGTTTTAAGTTGTCGAGGTAGAGGATTCTCTGAAATTCAGAAAAAAATTCATAACTCGGAAACTACAAAAAATTGCATAACATATATGGGGATGATTGAGATACTCCTAGGTGTGCTCTATCTCTGGACTTCCGCTTGACACTATTTTTTGGGATACCCTGTATATTTCGTACAGATAATTACGGTTTTATCATTACTCAGGTCTACATAATAACGTAACTGCACTATAGAAGTGTTGTGGCCTGAAAAAAATGTAAACAACTCATATATATCTGACTTCTACAATACACGATGTACGACGATACGAAGCTACTCTTATTGGTTGAAATATTCCAAATGGATTGGCGCCAAACTTATGTCCGATAATTTTAAATTTTATACGACGGTGACTCGACGATCGGACGAGTTGAAAATATGGTAATTTTTTATCCGATATCGTATGTGATTTGACAGTTGACAATTTCTATGAGAGTTTGTATCTGAAAATGATAATTCTGCGAGCGAAATACGTGAATTCAATGAATACCTATTTTACTTTTATCCCTCTTGTGGATGAAAATGAAGAAAAGAAGAATAAAGCGAAGATTTTGGGTCCGAGGTATTTTTAAAAACAGGATTAAAGCAAGAAGCGTACAATAATATGTTGCAGAAGATGCAGCTAGACACAGAAAATTTTTTTAATTATTTACGAATTACCTTGCTTGAAATTATTGGTCCACAGCTGAGTCGAACTTATTGTGTTTGCGAACTTATTTTCTCTGGGGAAAGACTTGCGCTATGTCTTTGAGGTATTTAAATACAGTAAAATATACTTGTATCATCAAATCACCATCAATAATTTAACAGCGCATCTAACAGGTATTCTTAAGTGGTACATAGTGGAAAGAAACAGAGGTATTTGGTGGATTGGATTTGATCACAAACAACCTCAATCCAGATATCTATAAATTTAAATTGATTTGACTGGATAGCACGTTGGCAACTGACATATGTGCCAAGAGTGTACTGTAGCTATTAAAACATTTTTCATTTTACTTTGCAAGTCACTAATTTCTCTTATCCAAATTTTTCATCTCTTATTACTTACCTGCATAATATTTCCTGGAGTAATGATGAACTTATAAACGATATATAGTGGAATACACACTATAGATGAAGCTGTGAGTGTGTACCCTACTTTTAAACTCCATTCTGGATATTTGTATTCCGTTCCAAGCATTTCCTCATGGCTGAGCAACGAAAAGATGAAAATTATCTGAAATAATCGGTATTTTATTATATTATACTATACCTACAATCATATACATATAATGAAGTCCCCTAAGTAACGAGTATCGGGGTATCTATGGAGAACCTCGTTTGAAATAAACCATGGGGCGTTAGTGACTGTGAGTTCGGCATGCAGACTTCCCATGTGCTTTTGGCGAGAAAACACCAGGCCGCACACGCTGGTAATTTCTGGTCTCATTACTGCTTTATACATAGCCGAAATTCTTTAACTTTCTCAACATTAGCTCTAAATGTCTTTACAACAGGTGCCTAAACGTAATTTGGAGTTTGGTTTTTAACGCTTCAGGGTGAATCCTTCAGGTCACACTTTTGCCAAAACTGATGCCGAGATACGGAGATAGTCGAATTTTATCGTGGTATGTGAGTGCCATCCATTGAGACCTCAGTAGAAACGCCACGACGTTTTTTTGTACCATAGACTGCGTCATAGGATTGATTATTTCAACCATCCACTGATCCAACAACTCCAATACTTCTTTCGTCTGCAACCTATCGCGGAATAGGTCTCCAGACCACGACTGAGCTACAGCTGTCATCAGTATGAAGATACAGTTCACATTTGCGCGGGCTAATGACATCATCTTGTGGATAAAGTGTAAATAAAGTATTGGCCCAAGGACCGAGCCCTGAAGAAGGTGAACTGTTCTACTCACTAGTATTTGTGTCACATAAGCACATGATATTATTATATGAGATATTCCAGTTTGGAAACAGTGAGGAAAAATAATTGCGAATAATACTAACCAGAATGAATACGGGACTAATGTATTTCCAACATATCCTCCAGAACAATCCAGGTCTGTGTCCTATCATCTTTTCTATGTCCCTGGCGAAGTTCTCAGTTCCATATATCCAGCAAACTCCGGCTGCTTCCACAAATACCACGAATAATATGGCTAAGCCTGGACCGTATATATTGAGCATGTTCACTAAGTAAACACCACCCTGTATAACAGAACACAAAAGGTTTATATATACACAGTGTGCGCTAGAACGTCAGAATATACACATTCAGCTATAAAACTTTAATTCTCCAACATTTTCTGTCCATATTGTTTAATAGGTCAACAGTTTTCTGTGTCTTAAAACATATCGCATCATTTACTATATGTATATACCAATGCACTCCACCGAAACTGCTTTCTTACTGCACCCGGCTGTGAATGTAGTGGGAATGTAGGATGTACGAGAGGTTAGGTGTCCCTTTTTAAGTGATGGCTATGCATTTGCCCGTATGTAACTTCTCTGTTAGTTACAGTGGAAATTTTGCACCCCAGGTCCAAGCTTGCCAGCTATAAAACTGTAATCTTCTTATATTTTCTGTCCATAATATACAGTAATTAAGTAGTTTTTAGGAATTCAGTCAATTATATCAAAAAAACATCTTTTTTTCTGGCATTTACTACACATACACCCTTGTTCAAAATGTTTGTATCGACCCTTTGGTTAAATTCAAAATCCCATTACTTTGTCATTTATAGTTCAATTTTCATATTGTTTTTCGAAAATTCGATAATTCTTGCTCGCATACCTCGAACTTTAGGTAAACGATATACTTACATAGGTGGTAGTAGGAAGAGCACAGACATATATCCCTAAAAGCAGTGCAGCTACGAACAGCTCCCTGTGCCTACCCAGAACTCTAGGGTATTCATCACATAACGCCGTTATCATGGCTTCTAAGCCTCCAAACGTGCTATCCAGGCCCAGTGTGATAAGCATCAAGAAGAATATTATTGACCAAAAGACGCTACCGCTCATCGTGGCTATCGCTTCTGGGTAAACGATAAACACCAAGCCCGGTCCTAGAAAAATATGACGTCAAGTAGGTCGACTTAGCAAATAGTAGTAGTACATATGTCAGCCAAATGGTTAATGAGTATGGGTAATCGTTCTAAAGCGTAGAAAACATTATGGTCCAGGAGGTGACGTCAAATTTCACCGGACCATTATACCAAGGCTGGATTTTTTTGGTATAGACTTTCGTGATATAGATGAGAAAAAATGACTATGTTATCTTGTCCAGGCTCTCAAAATCGTAGGTAAGACGCGTCAGCTAACATGCATCTTCTTCATCTTTGTACGGAAAACTAATCGACAGGAAACTGTAAATTCTTATTATAATCACCCGTAAAAGTTTGACGCTTTTCCCCCGACTATTAGGGTTTATAAAAAGATACGCTGTATCATTTTCAGTAAATGTATTTATTGTTCATTAGTCCATAGTATTCTTCAGTATAATGCAGTCGTTTGGTCTCCACATCTTAAGGCTGATATATTAGCTCAATCGAAACAGTTCAGAATAAGTTTTGCAGATATGGAGCATAAGATGTAATAAGTTCAACTGTTAGCAATTATTTCAAACCTTGAGACTAGAGGAATTCGAGTATGGCATGCGATTTATTCATAAACTGTTGAACAGTTCGATTCGTTATCCTGAACTGCTTACTTGCACTCAATTTAATGTCAATAACCGGAGAAGTAGGAACACACGACTGCTCCATATGAAATTTTGTAGCTCAAACCACGGAATGAATGATTCAATAACTATATTGTTATATTGTTAATGATCCAGAATAACTTCCCACAACATTATGAAATCTTTGAATCAAAGCCAGCTTCATTCAAAACAGTTATAAAATGTAAGCCTGCCGCTAAGCTTGAACTACTTTTGCTTTTATATACTTTTTTACATGTTTATATGTTTCTCTATTTTTGTATACCTCATATAAATGTATAAGATGCTTAAGTGCGTGAAAGTGTGTTCTCAGGACTGTTAAATTTATTTTGAGATTTAGTTTTTACATTGTGAATGTTTGATCCGCTGAGCAAATAAATATATAAATAAGTCCATGAATAAATCTGTGAATTTAGTGTCAAAGTACAGTAACGATTTTAAAATAAATACCTTCCAATCCTACATCTTCTATGCTTTTATGTTGCACATGAGCCATGTACCCTAGTACCGAGAAAATAACAAATCCTGCCAGAAAGCTAGTGAGACAGTTGATGCTGCTGGTCAAGATGGCGTCCCGGTAGCAATTGTTGTTGAACTTGTTATAGCTGGCCAATGCTAGTAGGGTACCAAAGCCGGGTCCCAGCGAAAAAAATATCTGGGACGCTGCATCTATCCATACCTTAAAGAATATGAGTAACGAATTTCACTGGACTACTACAACTTTATTGCGCTTTACTGGCTTATCGCTAAATCCACATATGTTGAAAAAGAAACTCTTTTAACGTTTCGCCTAACTCTGTACCCTTTATCAAAGTACAGGATTTTCGAAAAAAAAATTGTAATAACGATATAAATTGAACAATGACACTTATTACAATCATCTTTGACAATCATTTTGTACTCTAGTAAGGACTATAGAGGCTGCCAAAACCTTAAAAAATGATTATTTTTCAACATAAATATGTGGTTATAATATATATAGAACTGATTTTCTATCTCGAAAAATAACAAAAACCATAAAGTCATAAATTTGTCATCCTTACTTTTGTATTATACAATTTGTTCCAATC
Organism: Callosobruchus maculatus; assembly: GCA_951848785.1. NCBI lineage: Eukaryota > Metazoa > Arthropoda > Insecta > Coleoptera > Chrysomelidae > Callosobruchus > Callosobruchus maculatus. Next base: position 10,071,330 of record CATOUR010000083.1, read on the forward strand.
AGGTGTGAGGTAGTACCTGATACCATCCGCAGCTCCTGGAAGGGTTACCCCCCTTGCCAGTAATATTATCAATACAACATATGGGGCTAAAGCTGTAATCCACACTGCCTAAAAAAATAGAAGGGACGATATTTGTATTAAAGACATTTCAGAAGCCCAATATCCAGTAACGAAATCAATAAATAAACACTGGAAGGATTTTGGTAGTTTTTTGCTTCTTTCTAATCATCCCGTCATAAAAGCACTGATCTTAAAAGTATTACCTCTATTACTCATAGCATATCATACCAAAAGTAACGAAATCAATAAATAAACACTGGAAGGATTTTGGTAGTTTTTTGCTTCTTTCTAATCATCCCGTCATAAAAGCACTGATCTTAAAAGTATTACCTCTATTACTCATAGCATATCATACCAAAAGTATCATCAAATCCGGTGCAATGGTTACTGAGGTTATGCCTGTAGAAGAACGGTGACAGTCAGACCAACACACAGAAAGACAGTGAGTACCAACGGAAATGAGTGACATACATTTTTAATTTATATAAAAAACACATGTTCTTCCCTAACTGTTTTATGCTCTTGAGACATCAAGTTTAGCATGAAATTCTCACAAAACCAAGCGTATTGTTCTTAAGTTATCTTGATGCACAGATTGATGCGGTATTGTCCTCATCCCTTTTCCGCTTTATAGTTAGGGTCACACAATTATAATTCCAATAAAGGGACTTGCCTCTGTTCATCAGCTAGAGCTTGTCATAGTCTAGTTTTCAGAAGTGGGATATAACCGATTCTCCACCTATTGCATAGAAAATGGTTTCTTGGTGGGGTCCAGTTGTCATATTCCTTAAGGCGGACTTACACTAAGGCAACAACAACAACAAACAATATGACCTAAAGATCCACAGCAAATGAAAAGGACAAACTTATTCATGCGATGAGCATAGTTTGGTGTACATATTTTGATATCTCAATAATAATTACCTACTGATAAATTAGTCAAAGAAAAAAGCTGTAATATTAATGAATAAAAAATTAAACCCCTTGAAACCATCAATCAGGAGGTTTTTAGATTAATATAAAAAAATTAATGTCTTCTGGATTAAATTACTCATTTGAAAGTGGTGTTCTTAATGATATAAAAGAAAATAAAAAACCTTAGTTAGGTATCGATATTATGAGACAACTACAAAAACCAAAATCAGAAAAAATTAAGTCAAGCTGGTTGACTCAGTTAAGTACTTCCCACACATTACGGTGATACCAGTTTATTATTTTTCCATAGCATGAAGGTATAGTTTGAGACTCCATTGCAACCAAATCATCGCCCGCCACCCCGAAAAAAAGTAAGATATGCCGCTAGATCTCTCTTTCACAGGTCCCCAACCACCCCAATTTCTCCCCCACCCAAAAAAGTAAAACGCCTAAAAACGAAGTTTGAATTATTTTTATATTCTTATTTTTTTGATTATTGTTTTCCATCCTCGCTACGGTAATAATACTGCGTCAAAATTTCACTAAAATCAATTCAATAGTTTCAACGTTACACAATACAGAACGATCTAATCTAAAGCAATACTCGTCTGTATAGGTACATCAGAAATAATGAGTCCCTTGATTGTGTCACAGGCAAGGCAATGTTCGAATGGCTCTAAAAAAAGTGTATTATGCCGCTAGGTCTTTCTTTCACAGATCAATGGATAGCCTATTATTAATATAACAAAATTTTCAGTTTCACAACCAACCAACCCCGAAACCCGAAACCGCCCCAAAAGTAGAAAATGGCCAGGAGCCTCAAAAACGCCTAAGTGTTTTTTGAGGAATCTCTAAAATTTTTTGTGTCTTTTGCTAATTACTTCGCCGCCCATGCAGCGACCCAATCACAATCCATGCAGCGGTTACTGAGATCACGAGTCTAGAAAAATGCCAACAGACAGACAGACAGACCGACATAACGACAGACAGACAGCACCTATCAGTATGGGAAGTAAAAATGGAATGACTGCTTATTTATTTACCTATATACTTCCGACCAATGTCTCCTTTTTGTTAATTTTTTAAGATAGAATTTTATAATTTCTGAAGTATAATATAGGCATGACGATATGTCAACTTTTAAGCCATATTTTACCATAACTTTACTTTCGATATCATTTTTATTATATCAGATCGATCACTCTGTATATTTATCTCGATTCAAAAATCCTATGTGATGTCTTAAATTCTTTTTTTTTTCTAATTTTTAAATCAGATTATTATTGTCAAATCCTTTTTTTTTCTTTAATTCGCTGTCTCAGTTTGCCATGGATTATTGAGAGATATTAATAGGCTTCAGTTTTGTGTCAAAGAGATTTATGTTAACGTTTTTCAACTCTTTCGCTATTTTAATATTCCAAAGCCTATGTCAAATGTAATACGTTTTGATTAAAATATTTTGCTTTTGCCCTATTTTAGAAAAAAATACCTTAAAGCCTATGTTTCTCTAATATGTAGGTACCTGTTTCGATATTTAAAATAGCAACATTAAGGTTTTATTATATGTTTTGATATGAAATTGATCCAAAAAAATAACAGAAATTGTATTATTTTCGCTTATATCGAAATACCTATACCAGACTACCGAAATTATAATATTTTAGTAATTGAAGAAGAAAAGAAGGTATATTTTATTATTTTATGGGTCATTGGTACTGTCACTTTCGATCAGATCAGAATAATTATTCCAAATAATGCCATATTTCACCTAAGAAATGTCTACCTTAAGGGTCTAGGGTATAGCGCGCGAAATTGAGAATCCAAGATAAGACGTAATTCCGTGTTAGCGAGGAGGCGTGGCGGACTGTTCCCTTTCTCCAGTGTGTGTGTGTCTAAAATGGGAGTCCAAAAATCCAAAGGTAAGGTCTAAAGGTCACTATAAAAATTAATTTCGCATTTCCAAGCTCCTGACGTTACCTTTAAACTTACAGTAATGACTCAAAAAGCAAATTGAAGAAGACAGCTTGGGCTTGTGCAACTATTCAGCCTTTTTTTGATATCGTGTTTGGTTGTTTAATTACAGTCATTTATAGAATGTATGATTTTGCACTGCGAGTTTTTTTGCACAATAAAAAACTTTTATGAGAAAATCGAAAATAATTGTCATTCACTAAGGTCTTAACTATCGCCTTCTGAAATATCATATATGTAGTTTGAAAATAGAGTGAGTTATGCGAGCAATTGTGAGTCCGTGTTTTACATGGCAAATACATACGTATAAAGGTGTCTACCAGGCCCCTTAAGGGGCTAGAGTATAGCGCGCGAAATCCAAGAAAGTACGTATGCTCATGTTAGCGCTTTCTCAAGTATGTGTGTCTAAAATAAAATGAGGGGAGGTGTAAGTCTGAAGGTCGCCTTGCGATACTGCTGACGGCGGATCGCCGCGAAGACGAATGGGCATCGAGGGGAGCCCAGAGCGACCGACCGGTGAACTACTGATAGTGTGACGGTACCTTTAAACTTAAGGGCCCCACAGACATCGTTCTTTTTCATCAGGTTTTCACGACGTGCAAAACCGATGTCGGTTAAACCGATGGAACGATACCTCCACACACTGTTCGGTTTTCTTTCAGTTTCTCGCAAATTTTTGGTCCGTTAAACCTGAATAATACTTTAGCATTGGCGGCGGCTTTAGCTATTAAAGTGAAATACAGCAAGAAAAAACGTTCTAAATGGGTGAAACAGTGGCTTTTAAAAAGAGGCCAATTCTCCCATATAAATCTATTAGAAGAATTGCGTCTGAAACTAGGGGATTGGTACAATTATTTGAGGATGGATGAAGAAACATACTTAGAATTACTTAATTCAGTAGCACCACTAATAAAAAAACAGGATACTTGGATAAGATAAAGTGTTTCCTCTCATGAAGGTCTGACAGCTACATTGAGATTCCTTGCTACAGGTAGAAGCTACGAGGATTTGAAATTTTCAGTTGCGAAGCTTTACAAATTATACCTGAAACCAGAACGACACTGCAAAATCCCGTCGTGATTGTACGATGAACGGCCACACATGTACCGAGTTGCACGATGGCGTTCGAAACCGACGAGTAAAATCAAGCTCGGACAGATTTTTTGGAACGACGGTCAACACGACGGCTTTTCGGCACACACGGACCGAAATGAGTCTGGTCGGTCAGCACGTCGTGCAAACCTGATGAAAAAGAACGATGTCTGTGGGGCCTTTTTTACAGTAATGATTTAAAAAGTAAATTGAAGAAGAAAGCTTGCGCTATGTCACTTCGGTTGCCATGTTTTGATATCGTGTTTGGTTGTTAAATTACAGATATTTGAAGAATGTATGATTTTGCATTGCGAGTTTTTTTGCGCACTAAAAAACTTTTTTGAAAAGGCCTTGACTATCACCTTCTGAAATACTGTGTATGTAGTTTGAAAAACAAGTGAGTTCTGTTCGAAATGGGAATCCGTGTTTTGCATGGTAAATACATACGTATAAATGTGTGTACCCAGGACCCTTAAGAATTTAAGAAAAAAATCGAATCATTATTGTATGGGTCATTGGCATTATTGAGGGTAACTATGTTCGCTTGGAATAAACGATATTTTCACAAACCGTGGCATGTTATACGTTACTACACCTTTTCCAGGTGTTAATCGGAAAGCGTCAATTGTAATTCAGAAAGCATCATATGTAAATCAGAATAGTTAAATGAAAATCAGAACGTATCAAATTTAAATCAGAACGCGTCATATGTAGGTAAATCAGAAATAGTCAATTGAAAATCAGAAAGGATCAATTGTATACCGGGTGTCCCAGAATTTCCTTGAAGCACGAACTGAGTGGTACTTTTGAAGGTACTATAGGGTCTATCATACCATGCATTCAAAACATTTTTTTTGTACGTCAACCCCTAAATAGGTTTTATTTTATTTAAAATCTTGTGGTACCTTTAATTTTATATGCAAACTTATTTTTTCCGTAGAATCATAAGCATAGGACATGAAATGATAATTTTGGCACCCGTGTGCCGGGCACACCCTGCACACGGGGTTGGCGCGGTGCGATGTAGCCATAAAACTATTTCACATTTTTGCACTTAGTTTTGTTGTCACATTTTTTTATTAGTTGATTCATGATAATAAAAAATGTTTTTCCACACATGTGTTTTAATTAATTTATGCTTACGATTTCATGGATTAAACGAAAAAATTAACGATAAATTGCAGTAGGGGCATAAAAAGTAAGGCACTACGATAATTAAATTCAAGTAAAGAATTTATTTTTCCAGGCAAAATTGTGGATTGAAATTTGAAAGAACAAGCTAGGGGTGGATTCCAGGGGTTTACGTAAGAAAAAAATGATTCATAAGCAAGGAATGATAGGTCATTCACTACCCTTGAAAAACCCACTTACTTTTCTTTTTTATCCGTTTTTGTTACAAAAATATCAGGCGTCGAACAAGTTATCATTTCATTTGTCCTATGCTTATGATTTTACGGAAAAAGTAAGTTTGCATATAAAATTAAAGGTACCACAAGATTTTAAATAAAGTGGGAATATCATTTATGTACGAAAACCTATGGGGTGCTATTTGAAAAAAAAAGTTGGAGGTGAGTTTTAGGAGTTGACGTACAAGAAAAATGTTTTGAATGCATGGTATGATAGACCCTATAGTATCTTCAAAAGTACCACTCAGTTCTTGCTTGAACCGTTTTTCGTTACGAAAATATCACGTGTCAAGGAAATTCTGGGACATCCGGTATATGAGAACCCATCAGTTGCAATTCAGAAGAGGTCAAATGTAAATCAGAAAGAGTTTTATATTTCCTTCTAATTTACATTTAACACTTCTGAATTACAATTGATGGTTTCTTATATACAATTGATACTTTCTGAAATTCATATGATTTTTTCTGATTTTCAATTCATTATTTCTGATTTACATTTGACCCATTCTGATTTTCATTTGACTATTCTGATTTACATATGACGCTTTCTGGTTTACAGCTGGAGAAGGTGTAGTTGTTGCCTACGTGTAGGTCCAGCTTTAAGGTGCGGACTTATTAGGTCTTTTGAGGCAACCGCGTGTCTGCATCTCGTCTCACATTGTTAGGCGCTGCTTGACCTCGATCCTCTTCACTGCCCTCCGTTTCCCCTCCTTCAAGACGAGAGCGTACGCTGAAGAACTAAAGAGTAAACAGTCGCTGTCGCCGTGCTGAACAAGTGGTTTTGTCTACTCAGGCAATCATACTACAATTTACTCTTCCTAATTCCCGGATTCTCGGGTGCTTCTGGATAATTCCGGAAATACACAAAGGATACCGAGGCAGTCCATAAAGTTTCCATACTACGACGCTGTTGCTTGAACTACTTACGCATCAATTATCGCTGGGTATAATAAATTATTGCGACATTGACTTATCTGCAATGTATGCAATTATTTTATGAATAGACATCAAAATGTCTAGTTTTTCGACCGTATTCCTGTACAAAAAAAAAAAATGGAGTCAGGTTGATTGACTCAGTACTTCCCACACATAACAGTGGGACCGTTTTATTGTTTCCCATTGCATGAAGCTATAGAATGAGATCTCCTTTCAACTAAATCATAGCCCGCTCTCCGCAAAAACATCCAACACAAAAACTCTCGCAAATAGTCTCTTTCAGCTCCCTCCATAGAAAGTAAGACGACAGTTTTTATTCTGCAAGCTTCAACTTGGCGAATCGAAGCGATCAGGAACTTCCAAATGGCATAAAAATGAAGTTAAAGCTGTACTGTATAAGTATTTCGCGGCCATCGTCCAATGAATTTGTGGTTCTTGGGATTTTAGACCGGCGTCGTTTAGCGTTAAGGCTTGACGTTTCGCCACCACGAGTGGATGGCATCTTTAGAAGCACTAACGGCTGGAGAATCTGCACCTGCATTTATACCAGTCAACGGTGACGTGGCCCAACGTTGGTAGCCACGCCCCCTTGCGATATGGCAGTGTCTTCAGGTTCATTAGGATGGGTACCCATGCCCGGCTGACTTTCTGTATTTCTTCTTTCCTATTGAAATTATTGTGGTGTTTTTGTATCTCGATGGCTTCTCTGTTAAGTCTGGCATAGTATGAAGATGTTGCGGCAAGAACCTGAGTTTCTTCAAACTTCGTCTTATGGTCTCCTTCCTTAAGCGCATGTTCGGCTACCGCTGATTTTTCGGTATAACCTAGTCGACAGCTAGTCTTATGTTGTGAAATCTTTGTAGTTATCGATCGCTTCGTTGTTCCTATGTATACACGCCCACATGTGCATGGTATGCGATAAACCCCCGGTGTAGTGAGTGGGTCTCTTTTATCCTTCACCGTTCTCAAATACTCCTGTATCTTTCGTGTGGGCTTGTAGATGGTCTTGACGTTTTCTTTTCGTAACATTTTTCCTATTCTGTCTGTTATTCCAGGCACATATGGTAGAAAAGCTCTTGCTATCGGTTCAGGATCTTGTTTTGCCCTATTTCTTCTCATTGTTCTTGTTATTTCTTTCTCTGTATAGCCGTTTGCCTTAGAGCGTTCTTTAGGTGTGCCAGTTCTGTGTCGAGTTCCTCTGGTTCGCACACTTTTCTAGCCCTATCTGTCAAAGTTCTAATAATTCCGTACTTCTGAGATGGGTGGTGGTTTGATTCTTTGTATAAGTACACATACTGACCGGTATAGTAATAGTACTGTCAAAATTTCATTAAAATCAATTTCAGGTTACACAATCCAGAACATCAGTCAAAAACAATACCCGTATGTATACATCAGAAAATTCTAACGCCCCACCCCCAAACTAATCCAAATTCACCTCCACTTAAAAAAAGTAAAACGCATAAAAACGAATTTTGAGGAATATTTGAAATTTTTCGTTTTTTGCTAACTATTCCGCCGCCCATGCACAGATTATTAATATTATAGCAGCATCACCTACTATGGCCCCACAACATATAGCTACCCAAATTTCATCAAAATCCATGCAGCGGTTACTGAGATTACGAGGGTAGAAAAACGGCAACAGACAGACAGACCGACGAAAATGAGTGACGTAGATTTTCGTTATGTAGATGCCCAAAAAGCGTATCATCTCAAAATCGAAAATTTTCGCGATCACAATATTTCCCTCACCTATTGGTGTGGGAAGTAATAACTTCAGTTATTTATTAGGAGTTATTTTTTAACAGTAGACCATATTTAAATTATTTACATCAAGAATCTTCCGGGTTTTGTCGCCCTGCGAGATACTAAACAAAATGACGATTAACACTTTGATACCCTAGCTTTCGGTTACTATTAGCTCTTGGACTAAAGTAAGTTTCGTCAAATGCTCTGAACTGACCTCATGAATCTGCACATCCCATGTTCTGTTGCAATAGTGACAGACAACCCACACGTGTAAAAAAATTTAGCTAAATTTAAAATAATACATGCATTGTTAGTACGTCCCTCACTCAAGCAGTAAAAAAGGAAAAAAATATACATATATTCATGCTGTAGTGACTTACCTTCCCAGTACTTCTAACTCCTTTCCATAAAGAAAAGTAAACTAATACGAACACTGCAAAAACACACATGGCCAATGCTGGCTTTATAGGACCCATTCTATTTAGCCCATCGGATTTGTACTGCTCTAATACTTCTCTCCTGAAACCGAAAAATGTTACATAGTGCTTTTCAATCGCTTTTATTTCTGACTAGGATCGTCAGGACTAGGCTTTAATTAATCTTATACTTGACAATTTTTCAAAAGCTCTTACAATCGTGTTATCACTTAGCGCTTCCACCATTTTCGACAAAGTCTTGTTTTTCTTCTATAAGAACAAAAATTAATAGATTAATCGACTTACCTTAAGGAAGATTAATCCTAATTTTCCGAGCTTGTCCGAAGATATAATTATACGTTGTAGTTTCCGTGAAATCTACTTGTCAGCACGATGTTCCTAAAAATAACAATAAACGAATAACCCCCTCTCTTTTTCATCCGCCTACCCTAGACGGTACTGCTACCGCTCCGAGGACCGACATTCCGTTGAAGTGCTATTGAGAAAAAAATCGCCTAACCAATGGGAGATACAGGGCGGGTGGGTAATTATATCTTCGGACAAGCTCGGAAAATTAGGATTAATCTTCCTTAAGGTAAGTCGATTAATCTATTAATTTTCCTTCGCTTGTCCTCGATATAATTATACGTTGTAGCGGTTCAGAGTAAAGAGGGCGATTTTTTTTTTTTGAACAACATATATTAATTCAATATATTAGTATATATAAAATATCATCCGAGGTCAATATGGAAAAATATATATCCTTTTTAATATAAATTTACAATGAAAACATCAATTCGTACATAATTATATGTACCAAATATAAGTCTATGAATGTAAATAACATACACACCCTACATATGTATTTCTGATACCAACAACATTAATTCCATAGCATTAATCACACAGGAACGAAACAAAAAAAAATATATATTATGCACGTGTGTACAAATGTATAATACACACACATATAATAAACATACTAACATTTGTCTCGGCAAAGTTATTAGGCTCTTCCAAGGACCTATTATGAAATGCAAATACAAGTCATTAGAGTTCGATGAACAATTACAACAATGTTTGATGTATGTATTCCAGCTAAATCTCGTTTTTTTTTTTTTTTTTTTTTTTTTTTTTTTTTTTTTTTTCCACCAACTTATACTGATCTGTGACCAAGCTGCATGGAATACTTCTTCATGAGTGAGCATGAGTTCTTTTTTTTGCGATATGGTACTCTTTTTCATGCAAAATTCTACAGTAGACGCGATATTCAATACCGGTTTATTTTTAAAATAAGAAAATATTAGATTCGGTTGATATCTGCCCAGTCTAGATGTTTTTGATATGATTTTTTTTTAATTTTATCAGATAATTTCTGTATGCTTTCAAACTCCATTAATGTTAAAGTTTGAACCACCGACGATAAAGTTGACTTAAACTCTTCTAGCAGTATCAGAGCCACACGTATAACATGTTTATGTGTTAGATTTTCAAATGATAAGCTGTGTGACGGATAACATTTGCCCTGTTAGAGATCTGGATTCCAGGTCTGCCATGTTTGGGTCTTGATGGATGTCTATAAAAAAACTCCTCTAAAGATTCTACATATTATCTTTTCTTCGCTAGAACTGATTAGAATTAGGAATTTAAAAACTGAGGAGTTCCACTCTCGGTGAATTTAACCTAGATATACTTCAAAATTATACACAAAAAAGGTCTTGTTTGTAATTACAAAATTTCCAGTAGTTTCTGAAAACAAGCTGAGAACTGTTTCGGGGGTCCCTCTATTAAAGAGGCTATCATCATCATTTCTATAACGTTTTCTGGTACCTGTCTGAAAATAGCGCTGTACAATCTCCCCGCCAGTAGGAAAAATCTGCTTGTACAGAGGATCACTCTGTTAAAAGAGGAGAACTGAGTATACATACCCGTTAGGCTAAAAAATGACATTATTATTTATTATTATTCTTTTTTTTTTTTTTTTTATAGTGAAAAAAAAAATTGGAGATACCAGGGTTGTGTTGTCCAATCTAGATTAACGACAATTCCTGAAGCCCTTTCGTGAAGATTCTCTCTTTTCAGAACTCTATTGAATATGGGGAAAACATACAAGTAGTATGTGTAGCCCAATTTATTGTAAATGTGTCAGTGGAAGGATTCTGGGTCCGGAAAACCGGACATACATTTCTGAATTATATTTATTTTTTTTTTGCAATTGATTGTTGATTACATACTCTGTATCTACAGAAAGCGACCTCTATTTTTTATCAGCTTCTTTGTTTTCCAAGTACAAGTATAGCTACCATATACTACTAATATACTTTACTCCTCACACCATTGCCAAAGCGCTTTCACGGTTTCATTTAACTGTGGATACTTAATAATACTACATGATTCGTTTATACAAGAAATGACAGTTTGGTTATCAACTCTTAATAGTATCCGAATATTAGTTTCTTTTTTTTTTTTTTTCGATCGCAAGACCTGATAATGCCGCCTTAATTTCTAGATAATTAATATGCTTGCATCGATCCTAAAACTCATGGCGAGTAATTTCTCCACAAGAGGCTGCCGCACCTGTTGGAGATGCATCCCAAAAAATGTCCATAGAAGATCTAGGTTTAATATCTTGCCATATTCCAATCTCTGTAGGTATATCACCATTGTAATTCTAGCAATAATTTTTCTGAAATAACCAATTTTCCATTAAAAGTTTAGTTTTTTAGTCTTGTTTTTAATCTACAAATCAGTTTTTAATCTCTTTTTTGTTTTTGCAGTGAGATCTGCATATTTACTGCATCACATTCAAAAACTCAAAACTGGCCTGTAGCCGGTTTAAGTAGTAGCAGATCCTAATTTTATCAAAAAACCTTAACCTTTTAAGAGGATTACGGTTATTCCAGTATTCTCCCGAGTATTCTTCATACATTGGAATTTATCCTTTCCTATTACTAGGATATCGTCTAAATAGAAAAACTGTCAATACGACTTTGAGTCTTTCCACCCCTGGTTTGAGAAGTTTGATAAAAATATAGAGAGCTACCTTCAAGTCAAAGGCAAGACAAGTGAGTTAATACAATTTATTGTCAAATGTGAACCTTAAAAATATTTCATGATTCTTTTTAACGAAGGATTTCGAGCCTCTTTTGGAAAGATATGCATCTTTATTTAATAATTTTAAGACTGTTCTATGACCCTCACTTGAAGTGGGGGGCGTGGCTGAATCTATTAATTAAATTCAACTTAATTCTATATGTTCCTTGTGGTTTTGGAATGAAAAATAAATTAAAATGAAGTGAATTTTAGAGTAGGAGGACATATTTTGCTACCTCCAATCTTGAATAACTTATCAATTAACTTTGGTATTCAGGGACTAGGTTATCCGAAACTCTTACATAGTAAGTTCGGAATTTTGCATTGGCATAAATTGAAAAGGAATAGATATCACTCCAATCTGTAGTGTAGTGAGTAAGCACCATCTACTTGACGGCTGGCGTCCGAGCGTTAGGCGCGCAGTCAGTATGTATGGGCGGTTGTTGTGTTAGTACGAATAAACGTGTAAACAACAGCTCTGGTTTTTCTTTTCTACAAAAAAAAAGAGTGGATATTACACATACTAAGACTTTCTGGTTTTCCAATTTTGCAAATATTTTGATAGGTTGCCAGCTTAAGTAATATATATGTATATGCATGTATACACTTTGTATGACTTTGTTTGTAGCATTAGCTGGCTTCTTTCTTACAATATGCTGATGGTGGATGACCCGACTTCCTCTCCCCGTTCTCTCCTCTTTCTCTTGAATCTGAGTTGAGGGAGGTTGTAGTTTCAGTAACGATGATTGTGTATGCCCGCTAAGTGCTAGCTAAGTTAGCAGGTTTTTAACCTTTGGTACAATCTGAAGTCTGACGAGGAACTGAATTGACGGTGTAACGAACGGATAATGCACCTTAGCAAAATAGGTTGCGATTTTCAGCTGGAAGTATGAGGTTGCTTAATTGTTCCTGCACAAACCTTAATGCTTCTATAACATTTGTGATTGCACCTATGCACCTAACCCTACAGCCATTTGTTGTTGTGATTTAGGAATCTATAATGACCATTGTCTTTCTTTTTTTATACAGTGAATAATTTCGCCACTAATTTGAGGAGAAGGTAATGCCTTACAGTTGCTCGGTACTTTATATTCTCCTAAAAATTCCTCTCTTTGATTCTTTGTCAGCCATTTCTGCAAAAAACTACTCGAACGAAATGATATTTCGTCATGTATTGGCTGCCTACCTTATATTCAAAATTTGGTTTAAAGCCGAGGTAGTAAAAAAAAAAAACGGTTCCGGCTTTGAGGCGTGAGGCGTCCATGCTCGTTGGTCTAAACAAGCCGTGGATCACTTTTTGCCTTTTCCGATCTGCCGATGAGTCTGAGATTAGAACAGGAACCCACCAGCTTCGAGGACTGTTCGAAGAATATATGCCTTCTGCTTACTACTTATTGCCAAAAAAAGGAATAAAGACTAACGCATGCTAATCTTATCTTTCCTACGAAGTGTTCCTTCTGCTTAACTGTTTTTTGGACCAACGCACATTAATCCAGAAAAAAACAGGATCAACAGATGAACAAAGAAATAATTTCATCACATCTCCCAACTCGATCTTTTACCCAGAACTAACGAACGCTAATTCTGTTTTTGTTTAGCAAAAAATGCCAAGCCAATACAAGGCCGTAAATAAATAAAATCGAACGACTTTACTTATTTGAACGAGTTTCTGGAGATATTATGCTAATGCATATGAATTCTACTACCCCACATATAAATAGAATCGAACGATTCTATTTATGCTAAAAAGATAACGAACGTTATCTTAAGTGGGAATGAATATGCACCACACTGCGACCGCGGTGATGCATATATGTTTACGGGAGGTTGCTGCATTAACACTATAGATAACTCCTCCGTACCTAAAAAAGAGTATATTTGTCTACAACATTAAGGCCTACCTGATGATTTGGAGATATAGAGATATTATGCTCCCATGCATATGAATTCTACTACCCCACATATAAATAGAATCGAACGATTCTATTTATGCTTAAAAGACAACGAACGTTATCTTAAGTAGGAATGAATATGCACCACACTGCGACCGCGGTGATGCATATATGTTTACGGGAGGTTGCTGCATTAACACTATAGATAACTCCTCCGTACCTAAAAAAGAGTATATTGGTCTACAACATTAAGGCCTACCTGATGATTCGGACGAACTGTCTGACGATAGGCAAACCTAATAATTCTTTTCACACTGAATTTGTAGTAGCTTCCTCCTATGCCTGTTGATTTCCTTATGTGGAGCACGCACACTGCCCTTTTCGACGTATTTTTATTGCGAAACACCTAAACAGTTTGTAAACTGCGGAACATGTTGTGTCGACAAGCACGATAAAAGGAATGTCGGTCCTCGGAGCGGTAGCAGTACCGTCTAGGGTAGGCGGATGAAAAAGAGAGGGGGTTATTCGTTTATTGTTATTTTTAGGAACATCGTGCTGACAAGTAGATTTCACGGAAACTACAACGTATAATTATATCGAGGACAAGCGAAGGAAAATTCATAGTAATTTAGAAAACCAAAAGACGTGCCTTTATACCATATCAAACTGAACTGTAAACATAATTTTGAATGATACGAGTTTGTGCAACAGCAGTAGAAACAAACACACAGTACAGGGTGAGACAGTACGGGGTGAGTTAAAATAAACAAATTTTTTAAATAACCTTTTCTCCTAAACTGAAAAATAAGCGTGATACAGAATCAAAAATGTAAGTTTGGACAGTGTCAAGACGTACCTAGTCTGTTTATGTTTAGTTTTATAGATCAGGCATTGTACCTGTCAATTAGTGCACTAGCCCCTTTTAGTTTATCGCAGATAATTCTAAATTGGTAAATCCTAAAGTTGCGTTCATAATAATATGCCACTTTTAAGATTTATCAATGTAAAATTAACATTGATAATCAAAAACTGACTACTGTACTATCTGACAGGTGCAATTCCTAATCGATAGGACAAGAATCCGAGCAAAAAACTAAATATAAACGGACTAGATGCGTCTTGATACAAAAGCCCAGATTCACAATTTTTAATTTTGTATCTCGCTCATTTCTCAGTTTTTTGAAAAAAGTTATTTGAAAAAGTAGTTTATTTTAATGACTTCTATATGTTAAAAAAAAGAATCAACTTAGGACTCACCCCATATACTAGTGAATGATATCTAGAGCGTTTAAAATGAAGTGATATTTCAACTAAAGCATCAAGTCATCTAGATCGATTGTTTTAAATATTTTATTAACAGTAAATTATAAAAGTAGACCTGGTGTTTTAACGAATTTTTGTACTTTCTTTTTGTTTACGTTATCACTTAGCTCTCAGAGGCGTACCAATATTTTTTGGAGTTTTGTTCGAATTGCTCTAAACATGTGTTTCTCAGTTGTGGGTTGTGTGGGTCAGTGGGTTATTGAAATTGATTTAATACGTATTTCATGATTCCGCCCTTGTAACTGTGATACCCTGTTCAAATTGAATAAAAAAGTAGTGCTGATAGTAATCAAGATATTGTGGTGACCCCGAATGCGCTCCTGGCTGCTAGACGTTAGAACGCACCTTTAGCTGTCACGTGACTAAAGATGGACATTGACGGCATCGACGGATGATTTATAAAAAATTGTAAGGTCTGAGTATGAGTGTAATTAGTCGGTGAAGTTCAGATAAGTAATGTATTTGATTATTACTACACCATATTTTGTTCAGATATTTTGCTATTTGTCAGATCATGAGTGACTTCTCATACAGCAAATAGTTCCATATTAATTTTCATTCTGTGACTCAAAGTCACTGTTCTGTAATGCTTTTGTGTTTTGTCACTTGAATAAAGTAGAGAGTCCTTGGAGACTGGTTGCCCTAGTTTGTTTATTTATTACGAGCGGGAATTGCTTTTAAAAAACGTAACAAGCTGGAGACCAAAATTTCATCAAAGGGGTTTTTGAACCTTTTTCACGAATATTTGCAGGTATGTTGTCTTTTGAGTTTGTATTATTAACTAATATGGACTGGCTACGATATTTAAAGTGTTTGACAACGTACACTATACATCCGGGTTTTTAAGACGACTTTATATGGTGTTGGGTCTCTGATTTACGTCTACTCTAGGTATTAGGTCCTGAGGGATTGCAGGCTGATGGTGAGCAGAGACAACTCTGTCTTATTTAGGTGTATCTATTTCAACCTTTACTGATCCTCTTTATGTAGGTATATACGATATTTATTTTGTGGTTATGGAAACTAAGGTGAACGAAATACTGTTTTTTTTTTAAATCCAAATATTGTCCAGCTCAGCTACTCACTCAAAAAACTCCCTCGCTGGACTGGACGCCATTATGGTTTGATTGGGCCTGAATTCTGTGACTGGCTTGCAAGCCCTGGTATTCCATTCATTGCGACACGTTGTCCATGGTAGTTCAGATTGAAATGAGGTGATCAGATAGTACAGAGCCCAACCGATGATCGTGTTGTAATACATGCCCATGTAGATGTCGATCAGGCATATTGCGTAGCCCACACCTATAACAGATAGGTTTGATCAAATTAAAATGATTCAATGATTTCTTTTATCAATAGTGTGCAGTGTATAGAGAATCTGAGTACAATCACCTTTCAAATTAAAAAAGATAGCATGACTCAACTTTCTGTTTTAATCTTTGATAACAGTTGTTGTAGTGCATACTGGAAGCATCTTATTTGATTGGAATGAAATATCGATACTTGGTTAGTACCAATAAGAAAGTACTAAGTCAAGCCAAATGAGGCCAAGTTTCTTGTGCTTGATGGATTTGCTAAATTACAATTTCTGTTCTTTGATTTCTGCTAACTTTCTCCAGCTGGTAGAAGTTTTGCAAAAATAGCATACTATTGAAATAACCTACTATAAAATGCTTCTTTTCAATTTTCTTTCAAATGTTAAACCCGAATCCAGAATTAAAAATATGGTGAATGTGCACGTAATTCCAAAGTTATAAAACTTTGTGGAGGCGCGAGCGTTTATATAGTTTACATATACAGGGTGAGTCCTAAATTGATACTTTTTTAACTGTGTACAGAAGTCGTTAAAATAAACAACTTTTTCAAATAAAGAAGCGAGATACAGAATCAAAAGAAGTAAGTCTGGACTTGTGTATCAAGACGTACCTGGTTTGTTTATGTTTAGTTTTTTTGCTCGGATTTTTGTCTTATCGATCAGGCATTGTAGTTGCCAATTAATTGGTGTGCACTATTCAGTTTCAATTTATCATAATTAATTTTAAATTGGTAAATCCTAAAAGTTGCGTTCTTAATAATGCGCCACTTTTAGGAGTTAACAATTTTATTCAAAATTAACAACGCTAAACAGAAAGTGGCTACTGCACTATCTGGCAGGTGCAATGTCTAATCGATAAGACAAGAATTCGAGCAAATAAACTACAGACTAGGTACGGCTTGACACACATCATCATAGTCACAATGTCTTAACAGACATGTTGTGAACTCGTAAAATACATTAATTTGGAGCTAGAGTATTGCCGACACGAATATTATCAATAGTTTTGAGAACTGCCATCGTTCGCGATTTACTGTCAGTTCAGTGGCGGTCTTGATACTCATATCCGGCAACTATTTCGTCGTATCCACTAGGCATGCAGGGGAACAGCCACGGCGCCGCCCACTCCTGACACTGAACTACAAGTTTCTCCATATTATCGCTTCTGTGTATATGTCCGAAGAATGTAAGCATTCTCGTCGACACAATGGACGATCGTCTGTTTGGATTACCGAGCTCATCCACTATGGAAACGTTAGTTCGATGGACGGTGTAAGGAACTCTCAGCATTCTTCTCCACCTCCACATTTCAAAAGCATCTATGCGAGTTCGATCTGCCTTTTTAACAGTCCAAGTTTCCGAGGCATACAAAAATATGGAGAACACAAGAGACTGAATCAGCGACATTTTGGTAGCTTTTGATATTATGGTAGCGCCATATTTTAGTAAGCTTTGTCATGGCCACACGTGCCTGTTGAATGCGCCGTCGAATCTTATTTTCACAGCTACTTCACAACGGCTTGACACACACAAGCCCAGATTAATATTTTTTATTTTTTATTTTGTATCTCGCTTAGTTTTCAGTTTTCGAAAAAATGTATTTGAAAATGTTGTTTATTTTAACGACTCACCCTGTATAGCATTACCATAATCTCTGTTGGTAGATTTATAGCGAAATTAGCTACACATTCCCTATGCTTAGCTCCTTGCTTTGATGTTATATAAGCTTTTTTTTAATTATTATTTGCAAGCCGTTGAAAACAAATTTTCAGTTCATCTGTATGCCACTTCACTTTCATAAAACTTACTTATTATATATCCGATGGGTTAACCTTACTTCCTGTCTCAATGCTATGAGGCTATAGTCCTCCTTGTATAATAAAATTTCTGCCAAAAGTCACTCAAATAAAGGAAACATGGTTAATTAACAACTAATTTTTTATAAATGGAAAACGATAATGGTCCACGATTGTGATGCAGGAGCCGAGGAAACCCTATGAATTATATCAGAATTTCAAAAAGATCCCGTATAAGTGTGCTCACCTATATACATTAGCAATCGGCAACAGATATAGTCCAGTTACTGCAGACTAGGTAAGTCTCACATATTTTCGAGTATCTAACAAAACCATTGTGCACAACACGAGGTATTCGATTAATAATACGAATAACTGGGGGTCACTCGGAGAAAATACGAGGCAGAATTGAAAAGGCCAGGGCCACATTCAACAAAATGAGAAATTTGTTCACGAGCCATCACATCACGTTACACCTCAAAATAAGGCCACTTCGCTGTTAGGCATCCTCTGTTCTCTTTTACGGGGTTGAGGCATGGACGCTTACTGAAGCTACCAAGAAGAAATATAGGAAGATCATATAACAAATATCGAGGTTCTCAGAAAAATTGGATGAATAATTGCATCGCTGAGTCCAAGAACAGTACAAGTCCAAAAAATGGCGTTTTGACTTAAGATAGGAAAAATGTTTAAAATACGAAAATGCATTAAAAACATTACAAAGTATAAGAATAACCCCATTATACGCTCCATCTGTCTACGGTCTTGCGATGAAAAACATTACAAGTCCCAGGACATGTACCGATTTTAACGTCATTGGTCAACTCATTGTTGGCTGTCAGCGCCATGGTTCGCGATATCGTTAATAATAATAAAACATTTTTCACATACTCATCACCCTCTATTGACATCGTCATAACCTTATCATACGCTAAAACTAAAAAAAAAACAAAACAAAAAAAGCCTGTAAAAAGAAGATTGAGTTCAATAACAGTACAAGGGATAAATATTTTATTTAATAGCTTGGAGAGGGTGAGGTGGGGTGAGACTTACGGATCCATTATATTGTATTATCAGTGACCTAAAGAATTATAACAACTTTTATATGATGGCGAACACAGTTACTGTACTCGTTTTGGAGTTAATATGTTTTTTTAATCTATCTCAAAACTATCCGTATACCTATACACACAGAGAAATCTGTCGTTCTGTCAAAGACTTACGCTTGGATTCAATGGGATGTTACACTCAGCATTCCTCAAATACAGCGATGTTTTATCCAATGGGAAGTGTATAGTTGGTAACGAATTATATCGTATTGTCCATTCAACTACAAAATGTCATTGAATCGAATCTGTGTTTGGTAGTTGATTCTAAACTACTTTCTTTTCCTTGGATCAACAGATTTTATTGCGAGGACAGCTGACTGATTCGTTTGGATGTTTAATTGTGTGATTTTGTATGAAGTTATAAGGAGCATGATACAAGAATTAGACATAAGCCTGCACCAGTTGTTGCATTTTTACCTGAAATATAACTGTCTGACTTATCTACATACCTACATTCAAATGTGGGTATTAGCTCTTCTAAGTCCCAATTTCTCAGTAGGTCCTCCATTTAATATAACTGGACACATTTAAATCACACAATTGTTGATGCAATACGCAAAACCACGAGATGACACAACACGGCTAACACCAAAACAACACAACGACACAACCTCGTCCATGTTGGCGGGTTCGCGGCGATAGTAACACTGAGATGATCCCCCTGTTCTTTATTTTTACGTAAATTGAATCGGGACATCAGTCCCGCCGAATACTGATTATAGCTCAGCAAACGTCAAGGGCCATTGAAACAAAATTAACTTTTTTCAGATGAATTATCACGAACTGCTGTTTCAGTAATAATTTTTGTACATTGAGTAGATTGTATGCTTTGCTTAAATGAAACATAGGGTAAATTTCGAAAACATAAGGATGTTTTGATTGCATTATATCTCAATACTGGTATTAGAAGGATTATACATATCGTTCGAACGAATATACTTATTTTGAATTTATTGGCGTACCTGTAATTACTTCGAATATAAGGATTGAATTCTTTAAATGAAATGGATTTGAAACAACTGTAAATATATTTAAAGCGATGGAAAAACATCCAAATACTAACAATCAATTGGAAACGCAACAGTATTTTTTTCTGTGCACTGTTGTTGAACTCACCGGTTCAGTTGTTTTTAGTCAATGTTCATAGCATAATCATTACCATCACTGCATAAACGATAATTAAAACAGTCGACATTCCTAAATAAATCTCACAAATATACTCCCAAATAGTTGGATGTCACGCCTTTTAAACTCTTGTCACTACGCCTCTGTATCTCACAAATATACCCCCAAATAGTTGGATGTCACGCCTTTTAAACTCTTGTCACTAGGCCTCTGAGTCATGTTAACAAACTTTAAGGTGTCTGCGCTATCTCTTAGTCAGCGGATACGACCACTGGTCCGACGGATTTGAAGCCGTCAAAATCGTTTTCATGGCGAAGTTGGAGCATTCAGTGTTCGATCCGACCTTATAATTCAAAAAAGAGTAAAAAGCTCAAACAAACGTACAGATAAAGTTAATAAAAGCTTATTAAAAATATCTTGCTAGCAAGAAGAGTATATCATGAAAGATTTCCAGAAGTTCGATTATCTGAAATAATGAATTTCGAGAAAGTAATGGATCGATTCAATCGTACAGGTAATATAGCATACGAAAAAAAGAGAAAATCAAAAATCTTTGCTACCTTGGAGGATGAAATGAAAAAAATCAACTTTGTAGTCAGACCAAAGACTCTCATTTTATTAACTAACGTGACTGTATAAGGAATCAAAGAGGTAGCGGACGAAATCAAGAGAGCGTCAAGTATCTAAAAGGCTGTGGAGAAACAACAGAAACCTTTTACGTAGAATTGGATGGGTAATTCCCCCAGTCTCATGTTCAATTCATTAACCGGTTTATCACTGACACTTCTTCGATGTGTAAATGGCAGCGGCATCCGCTGCCAGTCCAGTATTTACGCTTGGCCGTTCGAAATTATAATTTCAAATGCCACTTTTACGTCGGATTAGAGTCCGTTGGTTTGGCCTCTGCGTTTAAAGATCGTAAATACATCAGCAGCTTTCGGTCGAAAAAATATCCGCGTCTGATGAGGTTTTGTGGAAACTGGGAGCTCGAATCGAAATCACTCTAGACATATAAAATGTATATTTACCTTGCTATTAAATCCTAGTTTTCATAAATCTATAATTTATAAAAAAGGAAACACCACATTTCATTACAATCAAGTTAGTAATTTTAGTTTCCTAGCTATTTGTTATACACAGAAAAAAATAGTGTTGCGTTTCCAATTAATTGTTAGTATTTGGATGTTTTTCCATCGCTTTAAATATATTTACAGTTGTTTCAAATGCATGTCATTGATAGAATTTAACCCTTATATTCGAAGTAATCATACGTACACCAATAAATTCAAAATAATTTTATATTCGTTCTAACGATATGTATAATCCTTCTAATACCAGTATTGACATATAATGCAATCAAAACATCCTGCTGTTTTCGAAATTTACCCTATGTTTCATTTAAGCAAAGCATTCAATCTATTGTACAAAAATTATTGCTGCAACAGCAGTTCGTGATCATTCATCTGATAAAAATTAATTTTGTTTCAAAAGGTAACTATTTCTCGAACAATAACCCATGCTTTCAAAACATTGTCTTTGCTGTTAAAGAAATTGGTAAGTAGTATTCGTAACAACAACATCATATATCAAATTCAATGGCCCTTGTTGTTCGCTGAACTTTAATCAGTATCCAATGAACGTAAAAAGAAAGAACAGGGGGTCAGGGGATCATCTAAGTGTTATTATCGACGCCAACCTGCCAACATGGACGAGGTTGTTTCGCTGTGTTTCGTTGTGTTGTTTCGGTGTTAGCCGTGTGACCTAATGAGAAATTGGGGCTTAGAAGAGCTAACACCCACACTTGAATGTAGGTATTTAGATTAGTCAGACATTTCAGGTAAAAATGCAACAACTGGTGCAGGCTTATGTCTAATTCTTATATCATGCTCCTTATAACTTCATATAAAATCACACCATTAAACATCCAAACAAATCGATCAGCTGTCCTCGCAATAAAATGTGTTGGTCCAAGGAAAAGGAAGTAGTTTAGTATCAATTACCAAACACAGATTCGATTCAACGACAGGCTGCGATTGAATCATTCATTGGAATCCAATGGCATCTTGTAGTTGAATCGACAGTACGATATAATTCGTTACCAATTATATACTTCCCATTGGTTAAAACATCGCTGTCTTTGAGGAATGTTGAGCGTAACGTCCCATTGAATCCAAGCATAAGTCTTTAACAAAACGACAGATTTTTCTGTGTGTATGTGTCCAAAAATTCCAAAGGTATGTCTTCGACAATAAAGTTCGGATAGGTTTCAAAAGTACAGGACAACAGCAAGCTTATTTTTTAACACGCCTTTATTTTATTATCAGATTCACCTGTGTTTTTGTTTGTGAGCTTGTAACTCTCCCTTAGATTAACCGGTTAGACCGAGCATTGAACGCTCCAACTTTGTCGTGAAAATGATTTTGACGGCTTCAAATCCGTCGGAACAGCGGTCGCATCCGCTGACTAAGAGATGGAGCAGACACCTTAAAGTTTGTTAATATTAGACAGAGGCGTCGTGACTAGAGCTTCAAAGGCGTGACATTCAACTGTTTAGGAGTTGGTATTTTTGTGAAATTTATACAGGACTGTCGACAGTTTTAATTATTGTTTAGGAAGTAATGGTATTAATAAATACAGTTTCAAAAAGACGCTTCAATACTAAAGTTAACTGAAAAATAAAAAAAAAGTGTAGGCCATATTATTTTTTACTTTTTAATCCGATGTTCTTTAAAAGCGTATTTTTTCGTTTTTTTGACTATATTTATTAGCAATTGAATGTATTCCATAAAGCGCCTGTGTAACTACTCACCAAACGGATTGTTTCAAACTAGAAGCATGTTTCTCTAATTGTCCTTTTTTAAAACCGGTTTCTCAAATTATTCAAAAGAAATATTTAACAAGGGTCATTCTTGGAAAAGTGTGAGGAATTTGAAAGATTTCCAAAAACAGATGGCGGCGATGAAGGTATTCTTTAAACGCGTTTCTCAAATTATGTAAATAATCTTTATAATGGGTCATTTTTGGAAAAGTGTGAATAATTCGAAATATTTCCAAAAATAGAAAATATGCAAGTAAATATAGTATTTATAATCCTAATTGAAACTGTATAAGAACATATACGACACTCTCATCAAAGCAAACCTGCCATGGATGTCACACTTTATTCGCATACGGTTGAATATTAATATTATTTTTCTATTGAATAATTATAATAATTAAGTATTTTTGATGAATGTTTCAAATAATCGTATGGTGATTCTAAATTTTCTGTAACTGAATCTGTAGCATACGGTCTCCATAAAGATCTTTGCCGCGTACTTTTCAAAATAATAAGAATAACATATATACGCCCTATGCATGAGTCACCCAGCGCGGCTATCCTAAGAACATCAATGATGAACACAGGCCGCCGGCCCACGGCCGTATAAAGAGTGGTTCAATGGTGACCGAATAAATGTCGGGTTCTTTGGAAACATAATTTATTACTTTGCGGCAACAGCCCTTTTACTTATGGCGTCCTACTCGACATAGTAACTCATCCGAATATGAATAGTTTTTGTTTTTTATCAAGCACGCCGTCATCGTGCACGTAGTCCATTATAAACTGCTCCACGCAACAATACGAGGTCTGATTTAGTGGTTTTAAGATGGATCGTACCATCTATATAGCATGTTACGATTTATCGAACTGACCCGGTAACTTGGCTGACTTTATATATAACTATAACAAAGTTACTTATTATTATCCTAATTCACATTGTGTCCATGACCTTGATAGTTCATCGGTATTATACCCCCCAAACTATAAAAAACTTCGATTCACTGAAAATCCGCATCCCTTTTATAAATATGAACCTGTATTCAAGTCGTCCCTAAGCAATTTCGCTAACAGTTTATCTCCCTTTCGGCGAAGGCTGCGTCGTCACAACAATACACGCTGCTTTGACTTTTTTGAATACCCTTTATCAATACGACACATGGTTTCACCGCACCTTGTTCCAGACTAGGCTATCTGTGTCTGAATAAAACAAACAGTCGGGTAAAAGTTTCGATTCTTCTGCTTTCTATTTCAGTTTTCTTTCATCATGGTCGTCAGGTAATTACACGGATATCTTGGAATCGTTCCAGTTGGGGCACTATGGAAAATGGCATCACGAAGGTTGACTCTATTTTTACGCAAAATACAGTAATAAAATAGTTATACACCGTGTCCCAGGATGAATCCCGAAAACTTCAAGGGATAATTCCTGGCACTGACTGATGATATAATATTTTTAAATTATATGTTTATTCTTAATGGCAAAAACGTTGAAATTCCCGTATTTAGTTCGTGAAATAGTTAATGTGTGGGAATCTTCATGAAATTCGTACGTATGTACAAGTAATACAACAGGATGATATTTGCTGTGAACCATTGACAAAAACATTCAAAACACGCGTTAGCGTAGTCCAACATTCTCCGTTTTTGCAAGGAATTCCCGAAAGTGAAAGTGAAATAAGGTCGGCCACATACGTTTCAGTCATCTTTACAACAAAACTTCAAACGTTGATTTCTCTGTAACAAATGCGATTTTCAGAATAATTCCTTTTGGTATCAGCTTCACATTCTGGAACCTAAGTCAGATTTCTTTTTTCGGGATTCGTCCTGGGACACGGTGTATAGTAGGATAATCTCATGCATTGCAAGTTAGTAGACCCATCAATCTGAATGAAATATCTTTAATAACGTTTCAACTGCGTCTGCAGTCTTGAAGTACAAAACATTTGCCAAAAAATGATTTGTAATTAGCGATATTTATTGATTGCTTAACTGCCTTAGGGCAGAACTTTTTTTTTGATGACTAATTTCATCAGTAGATTATTATGTTACTAGTGTTGGTAAATGCAAGAATGTGCCGAATGTATTTTTAGTACAAATATTGTGTGTGAAGCACAGAGTCAAGGCGCTTGATTTCATTTTGAGACAATGAGCCTTTTTAAACATTATATTACTGTCACTAACTTCTGTCGCTGTTTCTGTATGTTGCAATTTTTCTACCAGCATGAACTCAGTAATCGTTGCACCGACCGATCGCCAAGATGGCAGAATAGTTTTTTATTGACTTCTGCAACATGGGCCTCAATCACTCGATTAATTGAATGAAAGATTATCAACAACAACAGATGCAAAAGAATTTCATTATAATGCTACTTTCTTTAGACAATGATGTTTTAGTAAGTCAACAACGGTATCATGGTACGCCTTAAAAAAAAGGTATGAGAAGCACTGAGTTAATCAACTTGACTCTATCTTTTTTGCAATAAAACCAGTGGGGAAACAATTAAAAAAACATTAAAGTTAAATAGCAACTGCATTTTCTAGAAAACTGTAAACTATACACCGTTAGTAGTTATCCTTTTAAATATGGTGCTCCTTAAATATGCCTCTTTGTTCGGCTCTATCTTGATACATGAAGACCTACTTGTAAAATGATTCATAAACTGCAAATTAGTAGTAACTTTTTGTCTATAAATACCGTCCTGCCAATGTTTGTATACAATCGTTCGTTCATCTGAAATAGGTGGATGGAATCCCGGAATTTGAAATATTCACGCTCTAGTTGACATATTGAAACATACGGCTCTTGTTGCAAAAATAACTCCGGCTTATTCCACACCCAACCGTCAGTTTAAGCCACCAATCACTCGTCGGGAATTTGTGTTTATCAGGGTCGTAGCCAGCTCGCTACCCCTGAAATTCGCGATGTGATTCTTTTTTTTTGTTGAGATTGCCTATCTGCCTAGTATCTGCATCTAAGTCGAATCTATAGTACTTCTCCGACATCTGCTCACATAGCAGTCATAGGTCTGTTTTGAGTAATAAGATGGCATAGCTTCGACAGTGGGCTGAACATACAGGTGCTCCTGGTTCACTATTAGCAAATATATGGAACCCATGTGACTCTAGGCTTTCCCAGTGGAATAGGAGGTGCAATGGAGTTTCCTCACGTTCATTGCGGGTCCAGATAATTTCCTGTTAACTCTCGCTCTCACAGCTTACATATTAAACGTGAGTAGGTCTTTAGTAAAATTTGTCTGCAGCTCTTCTATGAATTGATTCGTCTGTCTCATACTTAGTTGATACTTCCGCGATTCCAAGGATTTCAAGCATGCCCAGTTATTTAAATATTGCCTAATATGTGCTTTGGTTACACCATAGAAGAGCTCTGGACTAATTAGGTTTTATGACACGCCTTCTCGAGTGAGTTCACCGACGAAAAGAATGCGACCCAATGTCTCCAAATTAAGTAAATCTGAGTTCTGAAATTTTTGACTAGAAGCTCAACAAACATCTACTGATACAGCACTAGCGTTAATTTTACATCTTATATAGGTGGAAAGTAGTGACTATAGCTCGCAAAAAACGATTGTAATGACTATTTTGCAAAACTCTAATGAAATCTGAGGTCGAAGTCAATAAACTTTTAATTTTTTTATGGAGCTGTTCAAACAAATTTTATGGATCGAGGAACCTAATGAAGAATTTTTAGAAATCATTAAAAAGTATACAGTCCCTATGATTCTAAATGCCATATTAGAGGTATTCTGGTCTACTTTTTTTCTTCAACGAATACGCTGCAAAGTATCTAGTAAGGTACAGTCCTGTTCGCGCTGTCGAGCTTTTCTCAATCCTTTTCGCACTACGATTTGTATGCTGCAATCCCTATAAATGAAGGTTACCTTTTAGCGCCGGACAGATTCTCTTCCATATGGTAAGGCAACCACTTCGGTGAAACTGTCCCAATGCCAGTTCCATGTAGAACAAAGGAAGGCCGCCAAACAGAAGCATCACAGTGTACGGTATCAGAAACGCACCTGGAAATAATGAAGTTGCGTCAAGTAACTCAACTTTATAATGCAACTGTAATGACCATTTTGTGCATTAAAGAATATTATCGAAACTTTCTTAAAATTAAGGATTTGTTGCAATATGCTTTGCTAATGCTTTATGGTACATGTAACATTGGTGGTATGTGACCACCACTTGGTCAAGTTTAGAAACTAGTGGTAAAGTTTAATAATGTTCCAAAGCCTCTACAATAAGTTTTTAAATTAAAATCGTTGGGAACCTAAAAATTGTACAATAAGGCTTAATTCAGATGACGCGCATACGACGCGACGTTTGTTGCGTCTGTGTTCAGATGACACGCGTAGGACTTCGTACAATTTTTATATAGAGTGAGATTAGGCAATTGAGTGTCAGTTTATTTGTTGTTATTAACGGGAATGGATGTAGGAGAAGCTGTTTGTGTTCGGTTAGCATATAGAAGAAGGAAACGACGTAAGAGGGAATGGGCACACTGGGTTCACCCAATTTTAAGGAATAGACTTTCTAGAAGTTTATACTTTACACTGTATCCCAGCCTGCGAAATCACAAACCTAAATTCTTATCATCCGATTTGCAAAACATTAGGACCAGTTACTCCCAGGCGCTCTTTTTTGCCGTCTTATTTGAATATAATTTGGAATTTCCCAAATCGTAGGCCTCTTCTCAATTTCATCATATTCGAAGATTTCATCAATGAAAACATCTGTATTGAATTATTTTGTTTCCATTTCAATAGCATAGGTGAGAAATAGATTTTTGCA
This sequence comes from Callosobruchus maculatus, assembly GCA_951848785.1. Taxonomy (NCBI): domain Eukaryota; kingdom Metazoa; phylum Arthropoda; class Insecta; order Coleoptera; family Chrysomelidae; genus Callosobruchus; species Callosobruchus maculatus. The sequence continues at coordinate 10,099,161 of CATOUR010000083.1, forward strand.
AAGAAACACCAGGTATATCGACTGAACGCTAGAAAAGACGAAAACACTAAACAGGCAATGGGAACGTCTAGTACTTCAATACGCGCGTCGCCGCTGACCGACGGGCGTATTGAGATTCTCAATTTGTCGTATGCGCGTCCATGTGAACAGCTTGAATTAATTATGTGTATTTTCAAAACGAGCGTCAAACGAACGCGCGTCGGACGCGCGTCATCTGAACTAGGCCTAAGTTTACTTCAAAACTCTTACGTACTATGAACCTCCCCGCAATTTTCTTATTACACTATCACAAGTGTAATCACGGTAAACACTGAACAAAATGTAGTGATGTTTCATTTTACTGATTACCTTATATGCTGTTATGCTGTAAATCTGCAATGAATAGAGTGTCAGTAAAAATTTAATATAGGTCCTTAAGAGTACAGGCAATACCAAAGTAAAAAAAACTATCAGATGTTGTAAGAATCTATACAAAATTAAACAAGATTTTCAGAGTGCAGTGCTTCTGCACTACACTCTGAAGTCTCGTAACGAAAACAAAACCCAGGAAGAAAGACAAAGAAAATAAGTACGTAGTGACATGTAAATGTGGCAAAACACTTCAGCTCGACACCTAGCGAGCAAAGGCAGAGACGTATGGACTGAGCTCCACAAAATCATTTGGAACAACGCTAAGGTTACTGACAAAACCTCACTGGTATTGCCAAAAAAATTCAAGCCAGCAACAAAAACGTATACAACAAACTTAGCGTTGAAATCAAACCACTATGACATTCCTTTATAAAAAAAATCGGAAACCACAACACGACAGGCCAAACTCGAACCCAAACGTGGAAAAAATTAATCATCGAATGACCACGTCAGCAGAAACCTTAACACCACACCGACCAATAGGAATAAATGACCTTGAAATGACAGTTCTCAAGTTCTCAAGACGAGATTTGTAATACTCAAAAATTTTATCGACGATAGAAGTCCAAAATAGACTTTTCGTTACATTCTCTTGCAATTTGTGATGAGATGGTTTGGTAAAATTAATTAGTACCCATGTTGTGTACTAATTAATTTTTAAAATTCTTTTCACAGAGACTAAGACGGTATTTTTATCAAAACTATGTGCCTTCAAGCTAAAAGCGGTATATCTATATGTAATATGTTAAGGTCGTGTTCTAAGTATATTTTACACCATTCTTTGCTGGCCGGTATTTTTTTATGGCCAGCCTCGTGCAAAATACCGGTGTACGTTAGATTTAAAACGCTGCAGGTTGTAGCCGCCGGGAAACAAATTCCCCGGCAGCTCATTCCACAGCGTCGAAGTTCTACAAAAGAAGGGATGCTGAAGGAGACTGGTTCGGGGAGTAGAAACCTCGACCTGGTAAAGATGAGCTTGCAGAGCCTCTTTAGTGTTTCTTGTTCGGACGGCCTTTGGTGTTATTATCTGGGAGAACTCCCTTGAACATCTTCCGTGACAGAATCTATAAAACTGAGACAGGTCAGCTACCCTTCTTCGATGTTCCAGGCTTTGAAAGTCCCGGAAAGTCCTTTGTGAGGTTAGGCGTATCGATTGGTCTAACTGCTCTCTTCTGGATAGTCTCCAGAAGCTTTAGAGAGTACTTCGGAGCGCATCCCCACACATGGGAGCAATACTCCAACGATGGTCGGATCTGTGCCTTGTAGAGTAGCAGTATAATAGTTTCAGTGTTTCCTGTGCTGGAAGTCAACAAGTTTATACTTTTACAATTTTTAACCGTTTTTTACTATCAAAAGTCATAACAATTCAATGTATATTGTTGTTTTTTTCGCTAGCAAACCTTAACGTTAGAGCCCTGAAGATGGCAATGAATATTGTCGAAAGCACGGCTGCTAACATCAAAGTCTCTTTTATGCTTTTTGCTTCAAAATTTCTTTTCTTCTTTACTAGTTGGTTGGTCATAAACCACATTTGATTTAAAAAAATATGCTTATACCATGAATATTACACTAGCCAGAGCTATCAATTTAAACAGATTTCAATCGGTTACGCTCCAGCTAAGGAGCCTTTTCTTATGATATAATCTAGTTTAACGCTGTCTTTCGCAGAGTCTCCTAAATAGAAAATTGGCCTTTTAGATGTGCGCGGAGTGTAAACTAAGTAATCTAATTGACGAGCAGTAATCGAGCTGAATACCCCCTAATGAATGATAAATCAAGAACGGATACGTCAAGGATCTACGAGCTGCAAATCCGTTTATCGGGTTTATATTCAAGAGAACCTTACGTGTAATAAGATCAGTGCACAAATGGACTGAAGATTCGTACAAATAGGTGCCATTGTGTAGATTAAGTCAGTACCTGATGTTTTGTATGCAATTCGAAATGAGACAAACAGAAATACACGAGGATATCTCAGCATATAACGAACTGGTGCTGTGACTTTTTTCAAAAAACTGGAGTCAAGTTGACTGACTCAGTATTTCCCTCACATAATGATGATACCATTCTATTATTTCTCCATTGAGCTTTAGTTTGATATTCCTTTGCAACCAAATCATCGCCCACCCTCCCGCAAAAAAAACATCCAACGCAAAATCTCTTGTCTTGCGTCTCCCTCTTTGGGAACTAGGACGCCAGTTTTTTCTGCATGCTTCAACTGGACGATGCAAAACGATGAGGAGCCTCCAAAACGTCTAAAAATAGAGTTTGAGCTGTTTCTATATTTTTAGATTTTTTTTATTATTGCTGCGCCGCCACTGACATGATTGTTCAGAAACAGGCGCGTTTTATATTCTCGCCGCAGCAGTAGACCCTGTGTCTAAATTTCATTAAAATGAATTTAATGATTTTCGCTTTACGCGATATACATAGAACAAAATAAAGCAAGACTCGTATGTATACATCACAAAATTGGTTTCTGTAATAGGCATGCCAATGTTCAGATGGACTTAAAAAAGTGTAATATGCCGCTAGGTATTTCTTCCACAGGTCAATGGACAAACTATTATGAATACAAGTATTTTTCAGTTTTATAACCCCCCACCCCCCAGCCGCCCCAATTCCACCACTACCCAAAAAAGTAGAAAATGATCAGGAACCCCTAAAACGCTTAAAAACAAAGTTTGAGCTGCTTTTATCTTTTAGTTTTTTTATTATTGCTGCACCGCCACTGACATGATTTTTCTAAAACATACGCGCTTTCCATCCTCGCTGCGGTAGTAATACTGTGTCAAAATTTCATTAAAATCAATTCAATCATTTTCGCATTACGCAATATATAACGATCTAAAACAATACTCGTATGTACGAGTATACCTACATTGCAAATTCCAAGTCCCTTGGTTTCCATAATAAGCAAACCAATATTCGGATGGACCTAAAATAGTGTATTATATCGTTATAAGTTTTTCATGCACAGGTCAATGGACAGCCTATTATAAATACAACAAATTTTTCAGTTTTACAACCCCTACCCTCCAACCATCCCAAATTCACCCCCACCAAAAAAAAAAGCGGAAAATGATCAGGAACTCCTAAAACGCCCAAAAACAAAGTTTGAGGAATATTTGAAAATTTTTGTTTTTTGCTCATTACTCCGCATCCCCCCCCCCCGTATAACGATTTCCAAAATTATAGAAAACCTACTACGACCCCACAACATATCCCTACCCCAATTTCATCACAATCCACGTAGCGGCTACTGAGATTACGACGTTAGAAGAACGCCAACAGACAGACAGGCCGACAGACAGACAGACCGACAGACCGACAGACCGACAGACAGACCGACAGACCGACAGACCGACAGACCGACAGACCGACAGACCGACAGACCGACAGACCGACAGACCGACAGACCGACAGACCGACAGACCGACAGACCGACAGACCGACAGACCGACAGACCGACAGACCGACAGACCGACAGACCGACAGACCGACAGAAATGAGTGACGTGGATTTTCGTTATGTAGACGGCATGAAACGCCCAAAAAGCGTATTATCTCGAAATCTAAAATTTTCGCGATCACAATACCCTATCGGTGTGGGAAGTAAAATGTAGAATTTTATAACACAGATGAGAGGCCTAAAGCTGTCGATTTTGACATTTGTTTTTGAACGTTTTGTGATCACGAAAACCTATCACTTATTTCCGTCGTACTGTCTTATGTCACTTCTCTTAAAGCGTAATCTTGGCAACCGTATCGCCAGTTTTAATGACATTTAATTATAGGTATTTTCTTTAATGTCCCCCCTTTCTTATAGACACTATATTTTGGAGTAAAATTGACAGATAAAACATTCAAGACGGGGACTGGTCGTCATCTCGAAAAAAAAAATTAAACAGAAAAAGGGTCTTGTCCTTTTAAAGCTCCTGACGAATGTTTCATAACCCTAGAATATGAAGTCAATATCTTTACCTACTACAAAATGAAATATGTAATAATTACCTGATACAAACGTTTATATCGATACATCTAGAAATATTTGTTTCACTTCTATTTTAATGTGGATAAACCAACATGTTTATAATATAATGATGTTTCTGTAACTATGTATTCAGGAATTCATATACATCAATTTGAAAAATAAATCAAAGTAACAGCCAATTTGAGTTATATACCAGAGGCAGAAGGTCCTTATTCAGATCGGTACTGTTGTGTATTTACTGCAGAAAAAAAAGTGAGACCTTATTGTATTTGAACTTGTCGATGTTAAATATTTTGAATAACTCTGGTAATATATTATATTCGTGATTAATATCATGCTGTATTAATGCACTTACCTCCTCCATTTTGATAGCAAATGTAAGGAAACCGCCACACGTTACCCAAGTCAACCGCAAATCCGATGACTGCAAGCAGAAACTCAACTTTTTTGTCCCAAGTTTCTCTTCTTCTTTCCGGTGTTAGTGCCACAACTACTACCCTGGTGCAGTCTTTCTGATTCTTCTGATGGCTAGCTGTGAATACAAACCAAACCAAACCAACCAAAGTCAGTCGATAGGATACGGGTAATAGCAACTATTATAGTAAAAAGTAGGTCAACTAATTTGTCTGGATCTTCTCACAGTTACATAAAAAGTTCCTGACAGCATAAAAAGCTTATGCCTGTGCTCAAATGTGTATTTTGCGAAAACCACAGATCTGCCAAGTATTTCCACTCATTCCAAGCTCTCTCATCGCCATCTGGAGGAACATTAAAGGATCACGAAAAACATCCTAAATAAATGAAGTCAGTAGGTTTCAGTTGGGTGGATCCAAAAGTCTGAAACCTAGCTCTTTCCAGTACTGGACAGGAACACAACATGCGCTCCGCTATTTCGTCCTCCACATAGCAGGGAGGGGGGACTAACTAGAGGGGTATGGCATGAACGCCTTCGAGTGTAGTAGCTCTGGAATAACTCGCCAGTGTACGGGTGCTTTCCTCTTTGCCCATTCTGAGATGGTTTTCTTGACAGGGCTTTTTGCAATGAACCCAAATGGTTCTGGTTCTATGAACACAGATTGGGTTTCGCCTCTTTCGATTGTGTCGGCCAATATATTGCCTTTCACGGGCTATGACCTGGAACCTCAAGAAGAAGTAAATATAATGAGCAATTTCTTTTGGAATTTAATTTCAAAGTTAGAGAAAAATAAAATCGATTTGGAAGGAATACCTTTATTCAGAAATATTGTGTACGACTTCATATCTCTTACGGTTTCCGAAATTCCAATAGTGAGTGTTAAATCTGAATCACCTCCCAGGGCCTGTATACCGAATAGACTAGTATCGTAATTCTTTTATAGCTGTATATGATAGCGTATGGCATAAGAACCTTTCCATATTTCTCCGCGATTTTTTTGACACGAGAAAGTCGAAAAAATGAGGAAAATATTTGAATTTCTCTACTCGCGTCACGTCATGAGACTATAGGAGAACAGCCAATCGGATGACGGGTATGTGTGCCTGGTTGCCGTTCTAACTTAAGTCCCAATTACTACGTTTACACGTATCCTTTAACCGTTTCTACTTTGAAACGGTTCAACTAAACCCGCATTACCTAAGGGTTTACACGTCAATTTTTCTAAACCGATTTAAATCACCTGTTTGAAAATAGTCATAGTGCTGCCAACCTATCACTTATTGGGTCAACAATGTCAAACTGAAAATTCATCAACCTTGAAACAAAATAACCTCACTTTTCCACGTTAAAAATAAGGTTAGCTGTCACAACCATCAACCTTTAATGTTGCAAAAGGGATTTTGAATTTTTAACTGATCGTTGGCACCACTGCATCTAAAACAAGTTAAACCGTGTGCTCTGTTTATACGGCATGTAAAACCGGTTTAGGCCAGGTTAAACCTCATTCTTAAAACGCTTTGAGTTATACTATTTTAGCGCCTTAAATCGTTTCAACCAGCGTTTATACTCGTACATGGTTTTCATCTAGAGCGTTTTACGGTAAACCGTTTTAAGCCTAACGTATTAAATGTCCGCATACCTTTATATGATCATGATGCTCTACTCATGCCAAAAAATACATAGTTTGATATATACGGCCAGTGAAGCCAATGAACCCGCATAGGTTAGAAGGAGTAAACAAGAATTATGTTTGTCTGCATAGTCCTAAAAGAAGTGATGCAGCGGCAGCTTCATGATCGTGGAAGGTCGCACAGTGGCCGCGATATGGTCCGGGAGGTGGCGTCAATTTTCATCGGACTATTTAACTGAGGCTAGGTTTTTAAGACTTTCTTAATGTTGATGAGAAAAAATATCTGTTAGCTGGTCCAGATCCGTGATCTAAGATTTTTGAGAGCCTGCGTAAGTGACGAAAAAGGGGACCCACGTGGCTGCGCGATGAACAGCGTCTGCCTTCGATAGAGGGGCAAGCAGCAGCCTTGTGCGCGGTTAGCGCTTGGGTGGGTGACTGAATTGCACCGGGCATACGGGCATTCAGTTTCGACCCCGTGAAAATTGCGTCAATACCGCGATTTGGAAATTGATGAGGCAACAATGCAGTGCTGTTGTACGACGCGCATCGCACCGATTGGATAAATTTAAATTCCTTTTTTTTAAACTTTAAAATGGAATTACTAGTGAACAAAAGCAGAGAGTAACGAAACGCCACAGTACACCTATTTTTATATAGGTACACTAGAGGTTTTTTTTTTCGGAGGGAGGGGTTGGCCTCAGACATAGTCCATTAGCCACAGAAATTTAGCATTTAGTAATTTATCACGTCATAGATGATTTCTTTGGCTCTTCATCTTAGATTAGGGTTTTTGTTAATATGATGAATTGAACAATTTTATCATGTATGGATTTTCTTTTTAAAGCTAGGAGATTTGATATATTGAAGGGTGGGTAGATATTGTCTTCCAAGATTAATCTGTTAATAAGGCTGTTTGTTAATGAATATTTTATTATTGTCGCATGCGAAGAATATGTGGTTCAAGTCGGCTATGCTGGCGCCATCACAATACAATTTGGGGAGTTCTCTATCCCAATTTTATACAGATGAGCTTTGATCTGCCATGGTTGAGTCTCAATCTCGTGATCGTAGAGGAGTAGAATCTGTCGACATGGTATTCAAATATGTGAGGAGACCTCACAGGTACAGATGGATTAATTTTTGTGTAGTGATTTACTGAGAGGCTGCAGTAAGAGCTTATAATGATTTGATCATTGTTTTCAGACCCAAGATACTAGTCCATCGATCTACTTCACCTGGTTGGTGGTGAGAACCTTGATTCGTGGTGAGAGCAGTTCTATATAGCTGATACCCACCAGGTTGAATAAAGGCAAATTATTAATGTTATTATCAGCTTACATTTTCCGTTCTTGCTTTTACTGTTGGTGAGTAGTTTCTTTTCGGAATCTGTGGCGTTCTCTTGGTTGGCTGTCGAACCGTAACTCTTGCCATTTCTTTCTTCGGACTCCGAATCGGGTGGTTCTGATGCCGCCATTGCTGCACCAACCGGAGTCAGGTGGATGGCTGGAACCAAAAGCACAACACAAATTTATTGTCTTGTTACGCCCATCTATATAAATACTAAATACCCCTTAATTTTAGAATAAGAGGAATTTAAATATTAGACAACATAATACGAGGATGGCCTGAAAAGTTCTCGGCCTCAATAGGACGCAGGCGCGCGCGAACGTGCACCACTTACGTGCATGTTCGTACAAGTCTCTGCAAGTTTCACATGAAATGCCATTTAGTTGCGATCAGCAGTTTGGCTGTGACAGTCGATCATCGTGAGTGTAGTGTGAAGCACCGTAAGACATGGAGAAGCTTGAGTACCGTGCGGTGATAAAGTTCTTTGTGAAAGAAGGTTTATCCCCGAAGGAGATTCACCAAAGGTTTGTTAACGTGTATAAGGAAGATTCGCCTTCATACTCCACAGTGAAGAAATGGGCTGCAGAGTTTAAGCATGGGAGGGAGAGCATTGACGTTGACCCACGCGAAGCACGTCCAAAAAGTGCAACAACTCCTGAACTGGTTGACCGTGTGCACGATCTGGCTTTGGAAGACAGGAGAGTGAAGTTGCGCGAAATTGCTGAGGCTGTTGGCTTCTCAAGGGAACGGGTTGGTCACATTTTGCATGAAGAGTTAGACATGAAGAAGCTCAGTGCAGGATGGGTGCCGCGAATCTTCACTCCTGAGCAGAAACGCAACCGCATGCGAATGTCACAGTAGGCTTTGGAGCTATATAAAGGAAATAAAGAGGACTTTTTGCGCAGATTTGTAACAATGGATGAAACATGGATTCACCATTATATATCAGAATCCAAACAACAATTAAAGCAGTAGACTGAAGCCAGGTCCTCTGCACCAAAGAAAGCCAAGTCAGTTCCCTCAGCAGGAAAGGTGCTGGCTTCTTTTTTTTTGACGCTAAAGGCATTCTGCTCGTGGATTAACTTGAACAGGGTAAAACCATAACAGGGGAGTACTATTCTGACCTTTTAACTCAGTTGGATCCGAAAATTCGTGAAAAGAGACCAGGTTTGCAAAAGAAGAAGTCATCTTTCATCAATACAATGCGTCGGTGCACAAAGGGCAACATGCAATGGCAAAACCGCACGATTTAAGGTATGAATTGTTGGAGCACCCACCCTATTCTCCTGACTTGGCCCCGTCGGACTTTCACCTGTTCCCAAAACTCAAAATCTTAACTGGTGGGCAACGTTTTTCATCAAACGAAGAAGCAATTGCTGCTATGGATGACTATAGGACTTCCACAAGATCATTTTAAAGACGGCATCGTGGCTCTGGATCATCGGTGAACCAAGTGTATAGAGTTAAGAGGAAACCATGTCGAAAACTAAAAATCATTTTGAAGGTCCAAACCGCTTTTTTCTATATCAGGCCGAGAAGTTTTCAGGCGATCCTCGTATAGGTTGAATGATAATCCAGTAGCGGTCGTTGAAAAACGCAAGAGCTGTTTAAATTACAAACAAACAAAATTTTTCAGGCTAAGAAGCTCGCATAAGGGGCCTGGGTACATACATTTATACATAATATTTATTTGCCACGTAAAACACGGATTCGCAAGTAAACGCACAACTCGCTTGTTTTTCAACTACATATATAGTATTCCAGAAGGTGATAATTAAGACCTTAATGAATGACATTTCAGAGCAATTTTTTCAAAAAGTGTTTTAGTGTATAAAAAAACTCACAGTGTAGGCCGTAGGGTCATACATTCTTCAAATGTCTGTAATTCAACAACCAAACAAGGTATCAAAACAAGGCAACGGAAGTACCATAGCGCAAGCTTTGTTCTTTAATTTGGTTTTTGAATCATTACTGTAAGTTTAAAGGTAACGTCAGTAGGAGCTCCCTCATTTTTATGGCGACCTTTGGACACTAGCTTTGGACCTTTTGCCCTTACCTTTGGACTTTTGCAAAAGGACTTACCTACCCTCATTTTAGGCACACATACGGGAACATGCGGCCACGCCACCTCGCTAATACGGAAATACGTATTGTTTTAGATTCTCAAGTTCGCGCGCTATACGCTAGACCCTTAATATTAACATGTCCTGTACCACTTTGATGATAAGTCGAAAAGTTCGATATAACTAAGCATTGCAAGTAATTGTTGCTCTTTTGACAACGATTTCTGCAAGGCTACTTTATACAGTCGATTTAAAAGACGTGTTATCCATTTTTGGAATGGTGCACGGAGAATCATTTGTTTTTGGATGTCGCCAAATGTAAAGTATATTCATTCACATTTAGGTGTTTTAGCTGCTACTCAAAGTTATGGATTTTTAGTTAGAAACTATAGATCTTTTTCTAATGAAATGGCGCTAAAGACATTATATTGCACTTTAGTACGATCAAAATTGGAATATGCATCAAGTGTATGGAATCCTTATTACCAAAATCGTATCAACACCATTGAGGGCGTACAACGACGCTTTCTCAAGTATTTGACATTCAAGAAAGATGGCATTTACCCAAGACGTAGCTGTGAGCATCTAGCTATGCTGGTTACATTTGAAATGCATCCATTTGAATTGAGAAGGATTAACAATAGCCTCAAGTTTTTATTTAAACTGGTTCGTAACCAAATAGATTCTCCTGCTCTATTATCCAAGCTTGATTTCCACGTACCGGTTCGTATTTCACGAAGAGATCCTCCCTTCTACGTGAGCACACCAAAGTCTAACGTTTTGATAAAATCTCCCATACACTTCATGTGTGCCAACTTTAATTTAATATCCGACTGCTGTGATTTACACCACGACTCAATTAGAGATTTACTATCTAAATTTAATAAAAATTAGTTTTTAGAATTGAATGCATGATAATTAGCGTTATTTTCTCAACTAATATATATATTTGAAAATGTTTCACTGCAAAATACTGTCTGAAATTATTTTAGTAAGTTATGAATTTTACGTTTACATAACTTCATACCAATGATTGGATGTATCGAACGTATAGCGTTGATATGTAGTATGTAGTCTCTCACTTCATTGTCCTATAAGTGGATCATTCTGTTGGGCAATAAAGGACTTATTTATTTATTTATTTATTATTCTGGTTTGGAATTCTCAATGAAATGTAATAAAAAACTGACATTATATGGAACAACGGGATCATTTACATACTCGCCCCTTTTTACTTTTTCTGCTTTAGGATATTGAATAGATTTCTGTCTGCACGCTTTGAAAAGCTATGTTGTATTTGCGTTCATGCAGAGGTCACAGCCTTATACAATTAGTCCATTATGCTACGTAAATGGAATTGAGCACAGATAAAACTCCCACAAGATTAGTCTGCTAGTGTCTGTTTAATCTAGAAAAAATTACAGGTTACGGGGTTTGGGGCTGTGCACATAATGGCACTGCCAAGGCCGCGTGTTCCAAAGATTCATTAAAATACGTTTATTTCAGTCGATAGGGCTGTAAGGCTGAGTTTCGACCAGAGATGTGCAAGAATATGTTACGAGGAATGTGTTTTTAACGAACCAATAGAATCGCTTGAATTACCTCTCCCCGCTCAGCACAGCTCTGGTGGAAAGGCTTACGGGGCGAGGTTTTTGTACGCGTACAAAACATGGCGACTGTTGTGTGCTAGGAATGTGTTTCGAGAGATGTGTGCTAGAAATGTGTTGCGAGAGATGTGTGCTGGGATGTGGGCGAGAGATGTGTGCTGTGGATGTAGGCGCGCAAAAAGCTACTAGAGCAGTCAAATTAAAGATTACGTTTGTTAGAGGCAGACGTACAGATATTGTAAGGAAAAAATAGATCAACGGAGAAAAGCATTATTATATTCAACAATACGTGCTCGCTGGCAATCTGAAAAGAGTCCGCTACACATCCTCGCAACGTTCATCTGCACACCGTTTCACAGCTCCACTCTGGTGGAAATGCAGCCTTACACGTGATTATAGGGATTCATCAAGCCAAGTAGCTTGAGTTTTTTCTTAAATACTTGACTTGAAAGCTCAAGCTTTTGAAGATTTGATATTTGACTTGACCTGATTTTCGATCTGAACTACTTGACTTGATATCAAGTAAAATCAAACTACTTGCTATTACTTGATATCGATCTGTAAAACGCGAATCGAAGCGTTAGAATAGGGGAATCACCGAGGTTACGACAGCCAGCAGGCACCCGATGACTTTAAAACTTTAAAGCCAACCGACACAGAATGGTCGTTAAGTGAACGAATTTGCAAGTACCTTAATGTTTTAAGAGTGTTTCCATCATTTTTGCTTTAATATGCTGCTCGACAGACTAGATTCATGGGCTATGGAACTTGACAATAAACCTGATCGAGATGAAACTGATGAACAGATTATAAATAGTATTCAAGCGGCAAGGGACAGTACTGAAGATAATTTAGTAGGGTGGAAAAGACACGAATGTATTTTTCCAAACCTTGCCGCAATGACCAAAAACTTTTTGGCAACGCCAGCTTCTTCAGCTCCAGTTGAAAGGCAGTTCTCTAGAGCTGCCTTAACTCTTACCAAAACAAGAAATCGATTAGGTGATAACTCTGTTAGAAGTCTTATGTGTCTCAAATCATGGATGGCAAATGAGGATATTAATTTTTTCTACCTCTGTGTCATCGGCATCGATTGCTCTGGTCATTTGCCTCGTGTTCTGTGAAGACTTTGTAACTGTTTCCCGGACCCACTTAAGGAACCGCACTGTTAATTAGAAACCAACAGTGAAGGCTCAGGTGGAGATTTTTCTCTGAGCTTTTTTTATGGATATTTATTTTTGATTGAAAAATCACAGCTTCGCCACATATCTTCGTACCGCTTATCTTCCTAGCACATCTCTGGTGGAAACGCAGCCTTAATGAGAAAAATTCTAGTATGTCACAGCTAGAGCAGATGTAGATATTGCAAAAGTTAAATCTTGATCTATAGATCTCTATATGGATTATTTCAGTTCAAAGCACAGCTTAATAATGTTATTTTGATGGCGAACCAATACTTTCTAAAAGTACTGCTTCCCAATATCTATATGTTGCTACTAATGTTATTTTGTTAATTTACCTTGTTTGCAAAACAACTATTTCCCTCATCAATGGTATTATTATTGTGTATTCTGTATGTGTCATTGAATCACATCATGTGTATCGTACGATAGGCCTAAACGCTATAATGACTAAACGACACACATATTATATTTGAGGTTTACGAGTTAATATAGAAATAATCGTAAAACTATTTCCACACAGTATTTCAACCCCATTTCTAGCTGATGCACTAAATTGGTAGGAATAGCCTACAGCGATTTTATTTGTAGAGGGTGATAATGATACAGTATTTCAACAAATTTAATATTAATAGACAGAACAGTAGTATATTCTCACTCTCTCACTTCTTGTTTGATAGAGTGAAGTAGGCATTCCGAGAGGGTTGCTCTTGCAATTATTTATGAAAAGAAAAACTCATCTTTGCCCTGTTCTACTATGCGTATTGTGAGTTTTTGTATAATGACATTCGAATGACGCTGTATATGGACGAATTTATTTTTTGATAAAGCTTGAGCGCTCTGTTAATTACTATTAACTAATTGTAAACAAGGACAGCGTAATCACTGCAAGCACATACACGTGATTTAAGTGCGGTTTCATCAAAATTGAACGCTTGGGAACAGAGGGACATTTAATAAACCAAATTGTCCAATTTTGTTGGTTTTGGTTGTTTGAAATATAACATTCGACTGGTAATTTAACAAATAGTCGGGTAAGAGTTCTTAAAATTGTTCGTTGTTTACTGAGTTAAATTATCGATAAAGTAGGTTATATACTCCATCTCATAATGAGATACAGAAATAATAAGTATGTGGTTATGAAATTCTCCGCTACACAATAGAACCTGGGTTTTTTTCCAGGAGCCGTCCGACCTTGCTGTCCCCGTCAATATATACTTAAGCCTTAAGGCCTATTGTATTATTGCTCATCTCTTTTACAGTATCCACTCCAGCAAACTGGATCCCCGCATAAGTTTATGCAGTTTACCTACTGGTCCTGGTGCTGAGCCGTACTCCGTTGGTTCTAGCTTGGTCTTCCCAAAGAGCTGTTGTCTCTTGTGATCTAGCACTTCGCACTCACAGAGTACATGTAGGGCTGACTCAGTTCCTCTTCCACACAATCTGCAGTTGAGGTCTCCATTGTAGAGTCCAGTTTTATTCAGGTGTTCCTTCAGGCCACAATGTCCTGTGAGGAGACCCGTCGTTATTCGGAACTGATTTCTACTCAAGGAGAGCAGTGTTTCAGCTATTTTCTTGCATGGAGCCTTAATGAATGTTTTTCCATGAACACATCCTGGCAACAAGTTCCACTGCTCCTTGTGCTGATGTTTCATCCATTCTCCAGCCTGGTGGTTTAGACACCCCCAGGGCGGGTTCTGCTCCAATGTATAGGGCAGACGAGCCTAGTCTTGCTAGCTCGTCCGCCCTTTCATTGCCTCTTATACCTGAGTCAAGGCACCCACTCCAAAGTTACTTTGTTGTGTTCAGCCAGTCTTCCCAGTTCTTGTAAACATTCCCAGACTAGAGCAGACGTAACTTTGGGCGTTTCTAGTGCCCTGAGTGTAGCCTGACTGTCTGTAAGTATTACGATCCTCTTGTTTCTGTAGGATCGTTCATTATTGATCCTTGCACATTGCAGGATGGCGTACACCTCTGACTGAAATACCGAGGCGTATTTTCCTAGCGGAATGCTCTGTCTAGTTCCTCTTCCAAAGATTCCCGCTCCTGTGCCTTGCTCGATCTTTGATCCATCTGTGTACCGGACTATTTCCCATTGCAGGTTGTTTACTTCACAGAGTTCTCGATCTCTTACTATAGTTTCAAATTTCTTGTTGAAGATGTATTTCGGAGTTACGTGGTCCTTTCTAGCATCCATTATGGTGTGCCCCACATATTCTGCGATTTGGTTGTGTCCAAGATCCTTGTAAATTCCTTTTGGTAGGATTTGTAGTCTAGAGTAGCCCATTCTCTCCTCACCCATTATTACAATTTGCAACGGAGGGAGGTACAGGATGGTCTCTAAGACTGCAGTGGGTGCGCTTTTCATTGCACCTATTATGAACAGACAAGCAAGTCTTTGCACCTTGCTTAGTTATGCTATAGCAGCTCGCTGTTTCATCTTTGGCCACCAGACCAGAGACGCATATGTAATCGTGGGTCTCACCACCATTGTGTATGTCCAATGCACCATGGCTGGACTTAGACCCCATGTCTTACTATGCAAGCGCCTCAATAGCACTAATGCCATTTCGGCTCTTCTTTTAACTCTTTAGAGCTGAGGGTTCCAGGTTAACTTAGAGTCTAGTACTACTCCTAAGTATTTAACCTGGGTTTAGTTTACGCTGAGCTTTTTTCCGAACATTGAATGCTCCAACTTTGCACGAAAATGATTTTGACGGCTTCAAATCCGTCGGACTGGCGGGCGTATTCGCTGACTAAGAGATGGCGCAGACACCTTAAAGTTTTTTAATATTACACAGAGGCGTAGTGACGAGAGATTAAAGGGCGTGACATCCAACAGTTTGGGAGTTTGTATTTTTTGTGAAATTTATTCAGGGAAGTAGAGATTTTTATGGTAAGCATAGATCATAGACTTTGAATCGGTTTTCCATATTTCACTATTTTATTGTTTCAGCTTATCATATTTTTTTGAATGCCTTAAATAGAACGTATACTAGAGTTTTGGAGACGTTGAATTCGTGCTATTCCTATGCCCCTGACCAGGTCTCATATTCACGAAATTCAGGGCCTAGGAGGCGGATTACTGTCTGCTCTGACAGCCAGGCAGCATTAAAAGCATTATGTGCTTGTAGATTCACAAGTCTCGTTCTGCAATATAGAAAGGTCTTGGATAAGATTTCGGCAAGATATCAGGTGCCACCCATGTGAGTGCCGAGTCATGCTGGAGTTGGCGGTAATGAAACGATGGACGCGCTCGCAAGGCGAGGGCGGGAGGAATAATTTCCTGGATCCTGAGCCGGCTGTAGGGCAGGCAGCTAGTACCATTGGAAGGGAAATATAACTGTGGATGCAGAATCTTATGATATACAAAGTGGGCCAATAGTGCGTGGACGGAAGATTGTGGGCTTACTAAAAAATATTTCAAAAATCTGTCACTTGATCATGGCAGGTGCCCTTGAGGGCTATAACATAAAAATATTTTGACTTAAATTTTGACGTTTATTCAGGGTGATTCATATCAAACTTACATTTTTTTGAATAGAACCCTGCATATTATTGCATATTTGGGTTATTTGGTCAATTTTAGTGTGACTTTACGTATCATACATGGAACTTTAAACGAACCGTTTAGGCGGAAATCACCATTTTTGGTATAAGTAGGTATCAGCAAAAAATTGAATATAGCAGCAATTATAAAACTTAGAATGCCGTGACTTTGCGGTACGACTAAAAATGAAATGCGTCATCTTAGGTCAGACGGCTAAATTTGAATTCTTTTTGTACTTGGAGAAAACAGTAGATCAATTAAGGAAACTTCAATCACAGACAACTTGACTTTTTCAAATGGGAATGCCTATTTTGGTTCAAAGAATCAAATGCAGAATTTGATTACCTTTCTAACGATAATAACAAGAAGCCTTTATTCAGGGATCATCTGATGATGACATAGAATGTGTCAGGATTGTTACATTAACAAATTGTCAATAACATATATATGTTTACAGATACACACAGTAAAAAAGCACAGATAACAATAACACCAAATAACAGGCACATTAAATAAATAAATTAAATAAGGAGCAGAATCTCACCAGTTCAATATTTACAATAGTATAGTTAAAAAAACACAAAATTCTTATAAGCATTCTCCATATCAATCTTTTTTGGTTTCCTTTATTTCAAATTTTCAGTCAAATCGGTGTTTTTTCGATTTTTCTGCGTACCCCGTCGCGGAGTACTGTGCACCGGTGTGGATTAACAGCCGGCACACCAACCGTGTTGATGTCCAACTCAACCAAACTATGCGCATTATATCAGGCACAATCAGGCCCACGCCCACTTATTAGCTACCTGCACTAAGCCACATAGCTCCACCACACAGCCGCCGTGAACATGCTCTCGTTAGGGAGTACAGAAAAATTAAAGCTGATCCTGCACTCCGTTCTCACGTTGGAGTTACCGACAATGATATAAGTAGGCTTCGCTCAAGAAAACCGCCCCTAAAATCTGCAAAGACACTGCTTGACAATAACTTCAATACAACTGAACGTTGGAGAGAGGACTGGGAGAAAAATGCAACACCTGTCAACCGGAACATGCCGTGCATCACAAGCAAACCGGAGGGCTTTAACCAACCAAGACGAATCTGGGCAACACTCAATAGAATAAGAACGAACTGCGGCAGGTGTGCCGACTCACTTTTCAGGTGGGGAAAAATACCATCCCCAAATTGCGATTGCGGCGCTGAAAGACAAACCATCCAACACCTGGTGGAGGAATGTCCACATAGGTCCTACAATGGTTCTCCATCCGACTTTTTGATTGCGACAACCGAGTCAATTGAGTATATTTGTAACCTGGACGTTTGTTTGTAGAATCTTAATATCGTTTGTTTATTATCATGACTGTTTGTAACATGTTGTTCACTCTGTTCATATATGCCTATGTATGTATACACTGTAAATGCAGTTTAAGTACCTGTGATGTAGCCATACGCTAAATAAATAAATAAATCCTGCGTACATCACAGCACAGTAAACAACCAGCACAATATCTCTGAGGATTTCCTATATAAAAGTGGTTCCCACAAAATTTGACCTTGGGATGATTTATGGATGACTTTAGGGCTGTGAAATTTGGGTAGAGATGCGAAAATGAAAATATCGATACCGGTACCAACTCGATATTTTTTAGCCAAATAGGCGCGTTTGGTTCGTGCAGAGAATTTTGTGCAATTGATTACACCCGCCAATAATTATATAATTATTTTCGATACCGATACCCCTACGAAAGTATCGATACCAGCTTGGAATCCCTCCTATTAGTGCAGAAGCACAAGTATCGAAGTATCGTTAGCATCCCTAGAAAAAAATCATCCAAAAGTGGGGACGCGCGTGTAATTGCCGCCAGCCTGAGTTATTGTGCTGGACGTTTACTATGCCAAAGTTTACGGAATACATATAAGTTGGATCACTCCGCAAAAATATCAAAACGGCCTGCCCCTTGCTCCGTCTCCCCGGTACACCGGTAGCAGTGTACCGACGTCAGCCGGGAGATACGGGGCGGCGCAGAGTAGTGGTTGAACGTGTTTAACGCGAAGTATATACAATGTCTCAAAAATATCGGATTTTGTTATATCGGATTTGTTTGCAGGAAATGGATAATATTTTCAGAAGTTTGATTTTATCAATTAAATTTATTAACGGATGGAAAATGGCAATCAGATCCATCCTTATTTTGTGGTAAACCTTGAAATATAAAGGATATAAATACAATTTCACGACGATTAAGACAAGCAATATGTCGGAACTGGGCAGTAGTAGAGAATTATATACCCAATGAGATATTTGTTTTTGGTCTCGTGACATCCAATTCAAAATTATTAATGGAACACCCTGTACATTTGTGCCTTTCTGTGTTCCACCCGATAAAACAATTCCAACAAACTAGCACACGTCTAAAGTGATTAATTCGAGGCCTACAGGCCTACAGATACTTAAAGGATTGTATCACTCTAAAAGCGTATAGTGAGACAAAATATTCATTCGGTGGTCTTACCATACCACCGAGAGACATTCTGAATTATATTTTAGAGCTCGGAAATATTTTTATTGATAACTTTAACAATTTAGTTTCTACAGTAGCAATTGGAATGACTCTGAACAGCAAAATGTCAATAATAATTTATTCACATCCATGTAAAGCATTTCCACATGATTATCTTTTAAAATTGTATACATACGAGTTCGTATATACTATACCATAATTTTATAAGTTGTGGTCTCAAAAATAAGCCAAATAAACAAAACATTAAGCATAGGCGTAGTTAGGTGGGGGCTCGGGGGGCTAAGCCTCCCCAAGAATGAAATTAGCCTCCCCAAAAATCCGAAAATACCTTGTTTTGTTCTAGGGCGGGGACTTCAGCCCCCTTAGATCCAGGGACTTAAGCCCCCCCAGATTCAGGGGCTTAACTACGCCTATGACATTAAGGTAAAAATACTACAGCACCCTGAATTAATTTTTACTTATCTACGAAACAGCTACAATATGTGAAATCATTTGAGATTCATTAGTAATAGTTTCACTAGGTTTTATTTTTGATATTCATTTATGTAACCTAGTGCATCAGCAACGTTCTATTTGTATTTGTATGTCTAAATCGGCTGTCAATACATAGTCTTTCAATGACCCTCGTATATCCGTAAAACCCTGGCGTTAGCAAGTCCCCGCTAAAAGACCCTCGTACTTGGGCAAAAACCAACGCAAAAGCTAACTGGCGCGTGCGGCCGCGGCATCGCTTTGATGTGAGATCTTCAAAGTGCCGACGGAGAGTGATCCAACTTATATTTATTCCGTAAACTTTGACTATGTTGTGCTTCGCACTATGTTGAGATGGTTGAATACTCTGAAGGATGCTTAGCCTGATCCCCTTGCTTCCAATCCAGAATACCGAATCTTTTCCTACACATAACGCTTAATCCATTTTCTGTTATCGCCTCATAAAAAGCTACTTATCTCTCGGTAAAGGGACGCTATCTACTCCAGCTGGTATCGGTATTCGTAGACTGGGGGAGTAGCGCAATAGGGCGCGATAGCCGGCAAAGAGGAGGTTTTATCGGAGATCAGCCACCTGCTACTTTGAAGGTAGGTTTCATATCATAGAAAACGATTAGTTACACATGGTCGGCGGCCAAAAGGAACCGACAGAGCAAACTCCCCTTCTCTCTCTCTCTCTTCCGCTAAGCCGGCCCGGAGAGACCGAAATTACTCGAAACTGTATTCGCGAATGTTTGGTATATAGTACAGTCATGTTTAGCTTAGCCAAGTGTCCTACTTTTCTCTTTACCACTATATTCTCCTATACTTCGTTTACGTCAGAACTTAAACTTTAGACAAATTTTTGAAAAAGCCAGATTGCATTATTTTCCAGTTTTTATCTGCTTTATGGGCTATTCTAAGGCGTTTGATAACGTAAAGTGGCCTAAACTGTGAGAAATCCTCATCTCTATGGGAATCCCTTATCACCTAGTATTTCTCTGCTACTTTGAAGGTAGGTTTCATATCATAGAAAACGATTAGTTACACATGGTCGCCGGCCAAAAGGAACCGACAGAGCAAACTCCCCTTCTCTCTCTCTCTCTTCCGCTAAGCCGGCCCGGAGAGACCGAAATTACTCGAAACTGTATTCGCGAATGTTTGGTATATAGTACAGTCATGTTTAGCTTAGCCAAGTGTCCTACTTTTCTCTTTACCACTATATTCTCCTATACTTCGTTTACGTCAGAACTTAAACTTTAGACAAATTTTTGAAAAAGCCAGATTGCATTATTTTCCAGTTTTTATCTGCTTTATGGGCTATTCTAAGGCGTTTGATAACGTAAAGTGGCCTAAACTGTGAGAAATCCTCATCTCTATGGGAATCCCTTATCACCTAGTATTTCTCTGCTACTTTGAAGGTAG
Organism: Callosobruchus maculatus; assembly: GCA_951848785.1. Lineage (NCBI taxonomy): Eukaryota > Metazoa > Arthropoda > Insecta > Coleoptera > Chrysomelidae > Callosobruchus > Callosobruchus maculatus. Next base: position 10,119,767 of record CATOUR010000083.1, read on the forward strand.
GTTTCATATCATAGAAAACGATTAGTTACACATGGTCGCCGGCCAAAAGGAACCGACAGAGCAAACTCCCCGTCTCTCTCTCTCTCTCTTCCGCTAAGCCGGCCCGGAGGGACCGAAATTACTCGAAACTGTATTCGCGAATGTTTGGTATATAGTACAGTCATATTTAGCTTAGCCAAGTGCCCTACTTTTCTCTTTACCACTATATTCTCCTATACTACGTTTACGTCACAACTTAAACTTAAGAAAAATTTTTGAAAAAGCCAGAGAGCATTTTTTTCTAGTTTTTATCTGCTTTGTGGACTATTCTAAGGCGTTTGATAACGTAAATTGGCCTAAACTGAGGGAAATCCTCATCTCTATGGGAATTTCTTATCACCTAGTGTTTCTCATACAGCAACTCATTCGGCTCGTGTAAGAATGAATGGTAACCTGTCTGGTCAATCTGCAACCAGAAAAGGAGTTCGTCAGGGATGTGTACTATCTCCGATGTTAATTAGCATTTACTCTGAATTTGTTATGAAACAGGTATTGGACAACTGGAATGGCAGTATAACTATTATTGCTGCTTCTCAGGAACAGTGCCGGATTAAGCTTTTATGGGGCCCGGGGCTATTATAATTTTAGGGGCCCCTTATAAATAAATGCATACTATTATTTAAGAAACTATATTCCCGATATAACAAAAGAATCTACCATACGCTTTTTTATAAGTACGCCATGAGTTCCGCTTATAGTAGCAGCACTGCTCTCAATGTTTGTGTTTGCTTAGTAATCAGAACTGTTTTCAGTGCAATCCTTTTCATAAAGGACTATTATTTTATATCACTAAATGTGAAATTTCGTGCTGAAGATATTAGGCTGCTAGTAACTATCGCTGAAAGTTTAATGGTTTTGGAAATTTTTAATCTCCAATACATTGCACTCATTCCAGTAGCTAGCAAGCTGTGAAAATTATCCATTTCTGTCGTATTTCAGCTTCTCTTTGACCTTTGACTTTAACATCTTACCTTACCGGCGTTGTTTCTAGTTAGAGTTCATTGGTAGGAATTTGTAGGGAACTTTTCTATATAACCTTGCCCTTTAACTTTAGTTTGTCGGTATGTTTCTGCTAATTTAGCTGTTTTCAGATAGAAATCTGATCACGTTTTTTGTTTATATTTTATGCCCTGCTGGTTTGCTTATAGGTAGGGAAACTGAAAAACACCGTTTTGAGTGAAATCTAGATATTAAGTTTTCAGTAGATCTTCTGATTTTATTGTTCATCTATTGACCTAATATTTGCACTGTCACATTAAACGAAAGTAGGGCCCCCGCGCCATGGTTAATCCAGGCGTGCTCAGGAAGAACTAGTAGCTCTATTAAATCTATTAAACATCTTAGAACAACATAGTGCATCATATTATGGTCTTGGTATTAAGTACATGAAGACCAAGGTTATGATCGTAGATAGAGAGCACGATAATCATCGAGCAATAAAGCCAGTAGGCTGTTGTCAAGTAGTTCAAAAATTTAAGTACCCGGTTATTTGATCGATAATTCGGGTAGCTGTGAAAATGACATTCGACGGCGCATTCAACAGGCACGTGTGGCCATGACAAAGCTTACTTAAATATGGCGTGACCATAACATCACTAAAGCTACCAAAATGTCACTGGTTCAGTTTCTTGTGTTCTCCATATTTTTGTATGCCTCGGAAACTTGGACTGTTAAAAAGGCAGATCGAGCTCGCATAGATGCTTTTGAAATGTGGACGTGGAGGAGAATGCTGAGAATTCCTTATACCGCCCATCGAACTAACGTTTCCATACTGGATGAGCTCGGTATGCCAAAGAGACTATCCTCCATTGTGTCAACGAGAATGCTTACATTCTTCGGACATCTACACAGAAGCGACAATATGGAGAAACTTGTAGTTCAGGGTCACGCCCCGAGTGTGCGGCGCCGTAGCCGTTCCTTTAACTCCGGGTAGATACGACGAAAAAGTTGCTGAATATGAGTATCAGGAGCGCCACTGAACTGGCAGTAAATCGCGAAAGATGGCGAGCTGCAGTTCTCAGAGCTATTGATAATATTCGTGTCGGCAATACTCTAACATGTCTGTTAAGACATTGTGACTATGATGATGACGTTTACGTCACACATGTATGGAGCAAACTCAACCATTCATTTGGCGAGGCTCACGTCGTTGCTCTCAGATATTTTGATACATAATTTGTCTGTACCAGTATACCGTAACAAGAATGAATTATGGAAGTTGTGACGTGCACACTTTTAACACTACGTAATATCACTTTAGAATTCCTAAATGTAGGTTGAACATACCACAATCTGCACCAGCAACACATGGACTAAAAACTCTGGAGGCCTTTAGGAGAGATCGCAAACAGTTTCTCTATGACAGGTGTTTCTAGTTTCTATACTTTGAACGATAGGTATTTTTAATTATTTTAATTTGTAAAAATGACCTGTATGGTTATTTTTATGTGTTATGTCCATTATACGTTTGACGCACTCTATACTATGTATTTAGTCAAAAGTACATATCATATCACATCAATATTTCAAAGGGGTGCGTGTGGCATGGAGCACCATTAAACAAGCTTCAATCCTACGGCCTTCGTGTTAATGTTTGAGGCTAGTTAGTAGATTTCGTCTGAGATAGAAACATTTCTGTCGTAGCTTCTCCTCTTCCTTACATAACATCAACGCCGGGGTTCCGCAGGGATCGGTATTGGCTATTATACTGCTTCACATCAATTATCTATTCTCTAACACTACAAACCCAATGACAGTACTTTGCATGCAGCCATCATGAGCAATAGGCCTATCCCTGTGGTCCATCTGAAATGCAGAAGGTTTGGCACTAGGACATTCGCTTCGTCAAGGGGCCTGGAGGCCCCTTGGGGACTCAATAATATGGTAGAAATTAATGCTTTCAAAGCCCAGTACTACACTATTTCAAGAGCTATTTTGAACATCTGCTCAAAAGTATTCGATCGATTTAAGTACGTCTTTGCCTAGATTTTTTCGATAACTCTCTATCTTCTATGTTCTATATATGATGCTATAGAAGGTGAACATGTACTGCCGTATCGAATATTGTAATCCTATTATTTGTTCACCAACTTGATGACCATAATATGCCTGAGCTATACAAGAATTCATGGAATCACATAGCGCAAATGAAGATGACGTGTCGTTAGAATGTCAGACATATTGCTAATTAAAAAATAGCTGGAATCAATACGCGAGGAGACCCTCATGTTCTGAGCACTAATTATAATTGCACTCGTAATCGCGCAAAGATCCACGCACATTTTTCATGAGAATGAGCTTTTTACGTAATATCGTCTTCAGAAGTCATAAAGTGCCTACTGTTTCATGAGTAGCCGCAAATTTTACTGTGGCACCGCTGCTTAAATAAGTTAGAAGCAGCTAAATAGTATGAGTACTGAACTGATTAAGTTTCATTCGAACCGAGAATAGGGTAAGATAGGCCAAAAGTCAGCACCTTTATACAAGATCCGGCACAAAGGATGGAAGTTTTTGAAATGGCCCCATCAGACTGTGAGGGGGACACCGTTCAACTCGTCAGCTTCTAGCATTTTGTTACCAGTTGTCATTACTTAGCCGTGGATGGCTGAGCACCATGTTTTCATTTAGGACGGTTTTCTTCGAAATAATGACTCTATCAACATACATCCGCATCGAGCTGTTCCTACTCAAAACACCATCCTTCATTGAGTTGAAGCACTTGGCAGCCGTGGTGTACTGATCTACAAAATACCACCAAAATCTCAACGAACGGTTGAGATCTTGAAAATGTGGAGCCCTTTCTCGCAGTCCGACTCGATCTGCTGAGTAACATGCATGCTGAACTTCGCCTCAGTGAGCGTTCGTATTACGCACAACGAATGACTTTCGCACGTGAAATGGAAGCAGTTATCGGGCAAACAAAAATCCTCGTAAATAGTTTCTTGCATCTCCCTCCTTAGGAACTAGGGCACCACAATTTTTTCTGCATGCTTGAACTGGATGATGCGAAACGATCAAGAGCCTCCAACCCGTCTAAAAACGAAGTTTGAGCTCATTTTTTGTTTCTGGTTTTTTGATTATTGCTGCGCCGCCACCGACACGGTTTTTCAAAAACAGAGTCGTTTTCCATTCTCGCAGCGGTAATAAATTCTGTGTCAAAATGTTATTAACATCAATTCAATAATTTTCGCTTTACGCAATATACATAGAACGAAAGAAAGCAAAACTCGTATGTACAGATCACAAAATTGGTTTCTGTAATAGGCAAGCCAATGTTGGGATGGACCTAAAAAGTGTAATATGCCGCTAGGTATTTCTTCTACAGGTCAATAGACGGACTATTATGAATACAACAAATTTTACAGTTTTACTACTCCCCACCCCCCAACCGCCCCGATTTCACCCCACCCAAAAGAAAAATTGAAAATGATCAGGAACCGGTAAAACGCCTAAGAACAAAGTTTGAGCTGTTTTCATATTTTTAGTTTTTTTATTATTGCTGCGCCGCCACTGACGCTATTTTTCCAAAACATACGCGTTTTCCATCCTCCCTGTGGTAGTAATACTGTGTCAAAATTTCATTAAAATCAATTCAATAATTTTCGCGTTACGCAATATAGAACGATCTAAAACAATACTCGTATGTATACATCACAAATTCTAAGTCCCTTGATTCTTATAATAAGCAAGGCAATGTTCGGATGTACGTAAAAAGTGTATTATGCTGCTAGGTTTTTCATTCAAAGATCAATGGACAACCCATTATGAGTACAACAAATTTTTCAGTTTTACAACCCCCCACCCTCCAACCACCCCAAATTCATCCTCACCCAAAAAAATGTAGAAAATGATCAGAAACTCCTGAAACCCCTAAAAACAAAGTTTGAGCTGTTTTTATATTTTTAGTTTTTTTATTATTGCCGCGCCGCCACTGACCCGATTTGTCCAAAACATAGCGTTTTCCATCCTCGCATTGGGTGTAATACTATGTCAAAATTTCATTAAAATCATTGAACAATTTTCGCGTTACGCGATATCGAACGATCTAAAACAATACTCGTATGTATACATCACAAATTCTAAGTCCCGTGGTTTCTATAATAGGCATGCAACGATCGGATGGACCCTCAGAGTAACAACTGAACATAGAGGTAGTAAACAACTAATTCTAATAGGCCAACATCTTTTCTTGCGTTGTCATATCGACCACCAGATACGGCAATCATAATTGTTTACTATCGTCTTAGTTGTATAGTATCCACTGTATCCAGAAATATTCCATTCTACGTTAAAAAAGACGGTATTTTGATGTTTCAGAAATGATTACAGCAAAATCAATAGATATGTTGACCCCTACTGCGCTACTGCATGTTTCTTCATCATTAACGCAAATTCTGTCTTACATAAATTTTGAGGAGTTGGCTTATGTAATTTTCCTGCGATTTGTTTTCGGTAACCTCCGACTGTCAAACGTTTGTTTTGTTTGTGCGTCTGTTATGCTTGGTTAGTAAAATCGAATTCGCTATTTGTTGGTAACTGTAGTGAAGCTTTACGGACTTACTGTGCTATATTCGAGTGTAGTTTAACAGTTTTTCGAGATGAGACAGTGCAGAGCAGTGTTTGTAACATGGATTGCATTGGAAGAATTTTCAGGTTAGTTGGCAATGTTTGGGTCTGAAGTGTCAAAAGATGATGGCTTTGAGCACGCCATGCCGAAGTGGTTTGTTTACTACCTCTATGTTGAGTTGTTACTCTGAGGATGGACCTAAAAAGTGTATCATGCCGCTAGGCTTCTCATTCAGATATCAATGGACAGCCCATTACGAATACAACAAATTTTTCAGCAATACAATTCATTCCTTTTAGGGTGAGCATTCCGTAAAGGCTGAAACCCTATGGCGCTGTAGAAGCGCCGCGAGAGGATAAGTATCGCTGCATGTTAGATTTGAAACGCTGCAGCTTGTAGCCTGTAGGCGTCGGGAAACAAATTCCCCGGCAGCTCATTCCACAGCGTCCAAGTTCTGCAAAAGAAGGAGCGTTGGAGGAGACTGGTTCGGGGAGTACGGATCTCGACCGGGTAAGGGTGAGCTCGCAGAGCCTCTCTAATGTTCCTCGTTCGGAAGGCCTTTGATGTTATTATCTGGAAGAACTCACTCGAACATCTTCCATGATAGAATCTGTAAAACGGTCGGCCACCCTTCTTCGATGTTCCAGGCTGTGGACGTCCTTTCCCCCACACGTAAGAGCGATACTCCAACGATGGCGATGGTCGGATCTGTGCCTTATAGAGCAGCAGCAGCGCTCTGGTGTATACAGCTTCCTAGAGCGGAACAAAACTCCAAGCTTCTGGGATGTCGTTTTAGCAACACTGACGACGTGGTCGTGCCAGAACATGTTATTGTAGATGCTGATCCCCAAAAGCTTGACGGAAGGTGATTCGACTATCGGATGACCCTCCATTTCCAAAGTTGGTAAGCCAACGTGAGACTTCTTTGTCAGTGTTGTTGCCTGAGTTTTCTGTACGTTAAACTGTACTTTATTTACCAATCCCCACTCGACAATTGCTTTGATATCTAGCTTGATCTGTGAAGAATGTTGCTGTCGCCGACGATGGGTTGTATCATTGATTAACACATTTATACTTTAATCAATGGTTGTACGCAGCCAATCTTCCATGTACCGGGAAACACACCTCGCTGATACTATAGTTTGAAGAGCTTGTAAAGAATATCTGCAAGCTCAGCGGCACAGCGTTCAAGGACAATGGCTGGAATTTTGCCAGGACAAGTAGTTTCTTCTTGTTTAGTTTGTGGTGGATGCTTTTTACATCTCGATGCTAAAAATTGACCTCTGCCATTCTCGAGTTCACGTTTATGGTGGTGGTCGGAGTACTTCTTTGGAAGTCTACAGTAGAATTAATAGAAGAGTTAGAATAGAAGCTCACCTTCATCTTAGCGGCATGGTGGTGCTCGACAGTCCACGACTCCATAATGTCTACTGGTAACAAAACGCTAGAACCTTATGAATCGAACGGTACTACCCCCACTTCGCTCGCCCTGATAGGGGAAGAGTACTAGCCACTAGCCCTTTATTACGTCACTGGTTATTTCTTAACTGAAGAGACTAACTAAGTTGCGAATGCATATTGTTTTAAGCAAGTTTGCAAACGGTTTAATCCATATCACATTCGCCATATTTTAATATCGTTTATTTGTAAATGTGTGATAGCGGGACCGTCGAAAGCCACCATGATAATGCACGTCACATCCACCATTTTTCGTTAATTGTTTACTGTGTGAAAAATTACATATGCTCTTTCACCATTTTTTGCATAGTCTTTAGGTTCGTGCCGCATTCACCATTTTCCATTGTGTGCGACGCCTGCCACACCACCATGTTTTCAAATCATTTATTGGTTGATGGGTGACTAGGGTTCACAGATTATCAGAATAGGTTGGGTTAAGAAGATGGGACACTAGAATATCATCTATTCACTATTAGTTCTTACTGCAGTCACAAATGTGGCCACTGTCGCAGATCGTCTTGACAGCTACGTTAGCTGGAAATTTAAATTTCAGACCTATCACTCGCAGGGCTGCTATTCCAATTTTATAATTGTTTTTATGAAAAAAAAACCTCTGAAGTATTTGCAGTATTTTATTTTACAACTATTTTAGGTTCGTTCTGTTGCGGAAGGCTTCAAATTTGGAATCATCATCGAAATGGGCATCACATATCACAAAGTTGTTCCTCAAAGTGGTAACGCTCTTCTCTTGAAGATCCACACGACCGGTAGCTTTCACCCACATTTTGCATAGCTAACATCAATAGTAAGAATTAGTAAGGTGATTTTTATTACAGTTTTCACATACTCAAGCTCAAACCATAGGCCATTGCTTACATTATGGGTATTGCAAAACGATAAGTTAAATATTTGATGTACTCACCTCAGGATCCTTAGGAATCCTATGCAATTTTTTGTTCTTAAAAGAACAGTTTTTCACACAGCACTGCGATACCACTATAATTTGAAACTATTAAGGAAAAGCACGGATAATGAAATAATCCAAGGAAAAAGCTATATAACACCGAAAAAATCATAATGGACGCTAAATACACAAAACGCTAGTTAAAAGGTTATAAGGTGACTTAGGCTGTCAAGTCTCAAGTGTTATTCACTGGTGTCTCACAAACTAGCTCCAGCGCTACCTAACCGTACCTGTTTTGTGACGCTACCTGTGACAGCGGTAGGAACTAAAAGAATGTCCAGGGCATGCTAGGGTTGTCAACCGTCCCATTTTTTGCTTGGTGTCCCGTTTTCTGCACCTACTGTCCCGCGTCCTACCGCTAGCTCAAGCGGGACGCATATTGTCCCGCTTTTTAATGAACATGAGTAAAATGCACCGTGAAACGCAATTTAAAGTTTTGCTGGATTTTATTGTATTTTTTATATTTCTCATGCAAATGTAGTTTAAATCCGAAAGAGTATGCTGTGTTACTGAAAATAAAAACATGTTTTCGATCCATTTGTTAAATGTCCCGCTGTTCCTTCTTTTGTCCCGCTTCCCTGATGCCTGAATCCCGCCAAATGCAAATTTAAAGTTGCTAACCCTACACATGGCTCACTGAAAACATGAGAATGAAATGAGCGCGCTCAGTGAAAAGAGTCGTACGTCCCAAGCATGTACGTAAATGCTTGTCACATTCACAATTCTTTCGAAAACTTCATGGATTGATATGTGATAAATCCACGGGACATTCCCATGTTTTACTACAAGCTCAGCTTTCGCCTTTTATTATACAATAAACAATGCAATACTAAAGCATAACATGACGTTTGATTCAATCATTTTGTTCACAGAAAAATCGGAAAAATGAAGGGTACCGGCTGGATTCGAACCAGCATCTCCGGCACTCTAGGCTGATACGTTACCAACTATACTACGGTTCCCCGTAATGTAGCCGATACACAGCGCCGACGACATGGTATCGAATCCGTCCAGAGAGATCTAGCCGGTACCCTTCATTTTTACGATCTTTCATTCCATGACATCCTGGCCGACTGAGGAGTCATACTTCAGTAAGAAAGAGAGCTGTCGTGCAAATAGCGGTGGGAGATTCACACTCACCCAACAGCCGACTAGATCTCTCTGGATGACTAAAATGATACGGGGGAGTGGTGGGATCGACGGATTCGATACCATGTCCTTGGCGTTGTGCGGGGCGTTGTGTATCGGCTATATTACGGGGAACCGTAGTATAGTTGGTAAGGCGTCGGCCTAGAATGCCGGGGACGCTAGTTATGTGGTTGTAAATGACTATACTATCATATTATTTAATGCTGACTTCATATAAAACCTATATCTGTAAACGTTAGAGAAATCAGCAGAGTTTAACTACGTACTATTTTGACGCTTTTGAGACCGTCTGTCTTGAGCTCTCAAACGGTTCGGTCTCCAAATAAATTGTATTATTTGATCGCGAAATAATTTTTTTTAAAACAAAGTTTAAGTTCTCGACCACTTAATTGGCGCAGCAACGCAGTAGGATTCCTAGAGACATTCGTTAGACGAAAAACCGTGAGTGTCAACTCTTTGCTGGGAAACCAACCTACGACGATCCGAGAGATCAGAAAGAAGCAGGACCGCAGGTGCCCTTTGTTCTGGAACAGCCCACGTCCACTTGAAGGATCCTAGGCCAGGAAGGAATGAAGTACTAGATCTATCAGTAAGTGCTCATTGTATCCTACTTCTCTCGTATGACTGACTCACCCCGACCTGTACATCCTGAAGGTGATAGTGCAGATCAGCTAGCTAATCACTTAGCAAACTTAGATTTAGGAACAAGAGAAACAGAAACAGAAAACACAAGTAACTATTTAGCAAACATCATGACCACCCCTAACATAAGTAGACATAGTGTGCCTTCCTTCGATATCAAGCTTTTACAAATAATTCCTGATTTCGATGGAAATCCTTGTAGATTATATAGATATTTAGAAGTAAGTACAGATTTATTAAATACATATTGGAATCCAACTGAACCCGATTGTGTACAAAATGAAATTTTACTTCACGGCATTTTTTCCAAATTATCTGGTGCGGCAGAGCAGGTATTTTCTCTTAGTGGAAGTTCTAATTGAAACACAATAAAAAATTTACTTATCTCACATTTTGGCGATCAAAGAAATGAGAGCAGCCTAATTTCAGATATGACGGATCTTAGACAAAATTCTAATGAAAGTTCTTTGCAATTCTATTGAAGGATTGTAGCCATGTTAAATCACTTACATAATTATATCAGTATACATGAAACGATTGATGCTATCAAGGCGAGTAAGAAAGCTCTTTTTGATAGTCATGCATTGCATACTCTTTTAGTAGGATTAAAGGAACCACAAAGTTCCATGATCCGATCTATGAAGCCTAAGAATTGGGTTGAAGCTCAAAAGTACATTTTAGAAGATAATAATATCCGATATTTACAAAAATCTAGTAGTAAATATGCAAGCCCGCATATGAACAAACCTTTACCACCGCCACTTCCGCCCAAACCGCAATTTCAAATGCAACAAAATCAATTTTTCAGACAGCTTATGTAGCCTACTCCTCAATTTAGGCCTCAACCGAATTTTAACCAGCAATTTCCTAGAGGTCCCATTAATATTGTCCAGAGAGGCCAAGGATGAAGCAGAAGCCAACAGTACTTCGAGGTCCAGGTTCAACCCTCGAAGCCAGGAGCTTTGTTCACACCCTCCAAAACTTCATCTTAAGAGGGGAAGAGTTATGTGGTTGTAAATGACTGTACTATTATATTATTTAATGCTGACTTCATATAAAACCTATATCTGTAAACGTTAGAGAGGGCAGCAGAGTTTGCCTACGTACTGTTTTGACGCTTTTGAGTCAGTCTGTCTTGAGCTCTCAAACGGTTCGGTCTCCAAATAAATTGTATTATTTGATCGGGAAATAAATTTTTTAAAAACAAAGTTTAAGTACTCGACCACTGGTTCGACTCCAGTCGGTACCCTTCATTTTTCCGATTTTTCTGTGAACCAAATGATTGAATTTATCTCTCTCCTGCGGAGTAAGCAAGCACCTTTCATTCCATGACGGTTGATGTTATGAAGTAAGCACATAAACACCATCTAAATCTTCCTTCTACACTGGATTTTTTGTTGACTAAGTATTCTATGATCTTAAGCCCTGTACTTCAGCCTAAAATTTGCTTTTGTGCCCTAAAAATATGTATAATGGTATACCAAAGAACTACATTCAAGGGAGAAAGGTCATTTCACATTTTGTTATTGGTGTTTATTTTCAATATTCAGATTATTATAGCTCCTGAAATAGATCCCTGATCGGTAACTTGAGAATGACTAGATTCATAAACAATTCTACTAGTTTAGGAGTAGTTAATTGCTTGTAAGGCAATCTATTAGTGGCTTGTCGCGTATATACACGCTTTATTAGTAAGGCTGTTAAACATGTTCTAATTTCAAATCGATCAGGAAGTCTGTAATATCAACAATTGAATCAAATACAAATTTCCTACTACAACCTCAAAATGTATGTGATAATCATAAGAAGTGAGGTTTGCTTCAATTTTGATTATTCAAAATAAGGTGTACCTAAACTTAACATACAAAAGTATTGATAATATGTGCACAGTTCATTTTAATTGAATCAAACATCCAAAATGATGTTAAACATGCTTTTTTTAGTAAAAATTGTAATTTAATGGAACATCTAAGATTTCTAGAAAACATTTTGTTTTAAAGCACAATTAGTTTCTTTAACGGACTTTTTGTTAAATAGCATTTGTTAGTAGGCATTGTAATTGTTTTTATTTCGATAAAATTTGCGAATTAGTGCATTGCTATCATTACTTCAAATAAAAGTGGCAAAAATAATAGAGCAAACAAACATTTTTTTAGATTCAAGCCGTTAGTTGTCTGCTTCTAATTTGGTACTGAAATATAAGCAGTTTACAATAACATCAGGTGAAACTCGGGTTCGGACAGAGTTAGTGTCATTCAAAAGAGAGAGACTCCTTGAGTCCCTTGCTCTTTTGCATCTCACTTTTGCCTCTGTCCATAGCGCTGAGGAATACTAAAGGATAGCTGTGGCACGCCCAATAACCGGAGGCACAAGGTCACCCATATGTTTTATATGTAGGTATCTTATCTCAAATATTATTATGTGCAGAAGTAGCAAAACTTCAAATGACTATGTTTCCGCTGTCATTCTTTCAATTGTCAAATATAAATAAGTTAAACATGTTTAATAGAATTAGGTAGGTAAACTATACGCTGTTTTCATCTGGCAAAGAATTTTCCAACTCTATACAAGTTGCGAAGCATCTGTATCAGTCATGCCATATAATTGGTAAAATCTTACAAAATCATACAGCTCAGCAACAACTAAAATCGTTGAGAGAGGATTTCACCGCTGTACGTGTCAGAATTGCCATCATTGCTGAAAGTCTCTATTCTTGTCAAGTATCGATATTTCTCAGATATTTCTAGAGCTCGCTACGTTTAGCAGACTATATGTTAACATTTACACGTCCACTAGAATAGAGCCAAGTTTCTTAAACTTAAGGTCATATATGTAATGTATGTATTTATATCTACGAAATATATAAATTTGACAAAGAATTTATTATTTATTTGGAAAATTATTTATAGAAGAAAGTATAGTTATTGAATGAAAATACCAAGAAGTAAACTTTTTCTAAACATTTTGACTTTATACTTGAAAAGCTTTTGCAATAATTTTTGTGCTCAGATTCTGATAAATAACATTTGATGAAATAGAAATATTTCCTGTTTACAATATTTTCTACCATACCGACAAATAGTGTGTGATGAAATCGTAGGTTGTTTAACGAGATAACAATTAAGTTTCGATATAGTCGTACGAGCAAAGATTTCTCAAAGAAACTACGAGTAGGTCGAATTTTCGTACAAACAAAGCGACGGAAAGTATGAATTATGGAAAATTAATATATTTACTTGTTATGCAATGAAAATACAGGGTGGGGCATAAAAACCAAGAGTTTTTGTTTGAGTAGTACCATTGATTAAGGTATTAACGTAGTACTCATATATTAGAAAAGGGAGGAGCGCGCGGTTTATTACAATCCATTCCTTGACACAAACCATTTCACTTTCTTACTTGCCACTTGCCATCATGGAGCGGTAGACGCTAAAATAACGCGTGGCATATGGCGTGGCATCATTGGCCCATTTTTTTTTTTTAGAAAATGGGGTCATCGCTACAGTAACATTTGAACGTTACTTACATTCATATGGTGAATACCTTTTTCATACCTGAATTGCAAAAGAGAGGTGTGGATATCAAAGATTTGTGGTTATAGCAAGATGGGGCCACGGCACACATCGCCAGAGCATCCATGGCTATTCTTCGCCACGTGTTTCCAAATCGTTCAATTTCGAGGTTTGGTGGCATTTCATGACCTCCTCGGTCTCCCGACTTATCAATTTGTGATTTTTTTCTATGGAGGTAACTCAAGTCACGTGTTTAAAGGGGCAAGCCCCGTACGTTAGACGCCGAGAAGGAAACGATTCGCCATGAAATCTCTCAAAAATCAACAGAGACATGCTGGAAACAGTGGAGTGCAATTTTCGTGAACGGCTGCATCATATGCCAGATGTAATTTTTGCACTTAGATATTTCAAAATGGTTTATTATCAGTTATGTTCTACTACCAATAATTTTTTTTAGAGTAAAAACTAATAATTTTATGATTATTTAAAGAACACTTCATTAATATGCCCCACCCTGTATATCCAAAACACATCTCTGAAATGATAATTTTTACTTTTCAATATTAAAAACGATTTTGGGTGCATTATATTCACTAATGTCAACACATGTCTTTTGTGACTTGACTGTAATGAAATTTTGACACTATCTTAGTAGTAATAGCGATGGTGGTTTTTTTTATTATAGAGGGTTTAGGTAATCGGATTGATCACAGGACTGAAGCTCTACCACGCCCGGAAGTGTGAGAAAGAATCTGTCCGTCCGACTTTGTACCAGCTTGAGTCCTCTGACCACTGATGTCATGTCCAACAACGGAGGCAATTACGCCCAACCTACATGCCACCTAGACTAGTTCCCTCTTTTCTTAGCTCCAAGCCTTTCTACCACTCACGGAACCTTCGTAAATGGTACCTATAACAACATAAGTGTAGGGCTGGTCTGAGCTCGTCAATCTTGTGGTTTAATTACCGCTTCTGCATACTTCACTTTCTTTGGCGTTTAGGATTTTCCTCATCATGCAGTGGATGGTCTTTCAATGAAATTTATGGGCGATCATCAGACTCTAAGAGCCAAAACACACAACGTATTTTATGCGGCAGAATTTTCGTTGAAGTTGGCAGCAAACAGAAGGCGTTTTTTCCGTTGAGTAGGTACTTCATCATCATAGTCATAATGTCTTAACAGACATGGTGTGAACTCGTAAAATGCATTAAGTCGGAGCTAGAGTATTGCCGACACGAATATTATCAATAGTTTTGAGAACTGTAGCTCGCCGTCGTTCGCGAGTTACTGTCAGTTCAGTGGCCCTCTTGATACTCATATCTAGCAACTGTTTCGTCGTATCCACCCAGCGTGTAGGGGAGCGGCCACGGCGCCGCCCACTCGGGGCGTGATCCTGAACTACAAGTTTCTCCATATTATCGCTTCTGTGAATATGTCCGAAGAATGTAAGCATTCTCATCGACACAATGGAGGATAGTCTCTTTGGATTACCGAGCTCATCTAATATAGAAACATTAGTTCGATGAGCGGTATAAGGAATTCTCAGCATTCTCCTCTACGCCCACATTTCAAAAGCATCTATGCGAGCTCGATCTGCCTTTTTAACAGTCCAAGTTTCCGAGGCATACAAAAATACGGAGAACACAAGAAACTGAACCAGCGACATGTTGGTAGCTTTAGTGATATTATGGTCAGCCGTACCTATATAGTAGAACCTTGCTTGCATGAGAGATTAACGAAAGTAGGCGATAATTGTCTGGATTTGTTGGAGATTATTTTTTATGAAGTGGAACAAAAATGGATGAGCACCATTCATCTGGCCAAACACCGGAGGACCAGACCCTCTTACAAATATTATATAAAAGAGAGATGCCGTCTTCACCCAAGCATTTTAATGTTTCTGCAGAAATTATGACATGATTATGGGGAAATTCCGCTCGTGTTGTTTCGCTCTTAGAGCCTGCATCTTCAAATAACAGGTAGTCCTGTGTTCATGGCTCATCTATTGTCCTACTGATGTACACTGCACAACCTCTGTAGTTTGAGGCCATATCTGCTGCCACTCCTCTATGGTCCGTTGTCTGCACTAGTCACGCCTCGCCTCTGTGTTCTCTTGTGAGGTGTAGACGCATCTTCTCTCTTCAGCCGGTAGATGCAAAGGTGGTGTCCCTGTCACTACTTGCAAGGCTTTATTAGATATTGTGCGGTAGGCCCTGGCTACCCTCTGCTCTGACTTCCTTTGCAGTCTGTCCAGCTCCTGTTGATGTTGAGAGTACCTCTCATTGTCTACAAATAAACACCTCCACCTCCACCAGGGCCAATGGCTGATAACGATTTTAGATTTTGAAGGTGAAATTGAAGATCTGAGTGTCTGAAAATTTTTGATTTTCGTTACCTGCCGCTAAAACTGAAAGCAATGGCCGGATTTGTAATTAGCGCCCTCAAAATATGCATGATACGAGTTTTTGTGCTGAGGGGAAGCCTGATAACGATTGAACGATTTTAGATTTTGAGGGAGAGCGTGAAGATCTGAGGGTCGGAAATTTTTTTATTTTCGTTACCACTGAAGCTGAAAGCAATTGCCGGATTTGTAATTAGCGCCCTCATAATATGCATGATACGGGATTTCGTGCTGAGGGGAAGCCAGATAACGATTTTAGATTTAGGGGGTGAACTTGAAGATCTGAGGGTCTGAAAAATTTTCATTTTCGTTACCTGCCACTGAAACTCAAAACAATGACCGGATTTGTAATTAGCGCCCTCAAAGTATGCACTATACGAGTTTTCGTGCTGAGGGGAAGCCAGATAACGATTTTAGATTTTGAGGGTAGACTTGAAGATCTGAGGGCCTGAAAATTTTTGATTTTCGTTACCTGCCGCTAAAACTGAAAGCAATGGCCGGATTTGTAATTAGCGCCCTCAAAATATGCATGATACGAGTTTTTGTGCTGAGGGGAAGCCTGATAACGATTGAACGATTTTAGATTTTGAGGGAGAGCGTGAAGATCTGAGGGTCCGAAATTTTTTTATTTTCGTTACCACTGAAGCTGAAAGCAATGGCCGGATTTGTAATTAGCGCCCTCATAATATGCATGATACGGGATTTCGTGCTGAGGGGAAGCCAGATAACGATTTTAGATTTAGGGGGTGAACTTGAAGATCTGAGGGTCTGAAAAATTTTCATTTTCGTTACCTGCCACTGAAACTCAAAACAATGACCGGATTTGTAATTAGCGCCCTCAAAGTATGCATTATACGAGTTTTCGTGCTGAGGGGAAGCCAGATAACGATTTTAGATTTTGAGGGTAGACTTGAAGATCTGAGGGCCTGAAAATTTTTGATTTTCGTTAACTGCCGCTGAAACTCAAAACAATGGCCCGATTTGTAATTAGCGCTCTGAAAATAGGCATGATACGAGATTTCATGCTGAGGGGAAGCCAGATAACGATTTTGGATTTTAAGAGTGAACTTGAAGATCTGAGGGCCCGAAAATTTTTTATTTTCGTTACCTGCCGCTGAAGCTGAAAGCAATGGCCGGATTTGTAATTAGCGCCCTCATAATATGCATGATACGGGATTTCGTGCTGAGGGGAAGCCAGATAACGATTTTAGATTTTGAGGGTAGACTTGAAGATCTGAGGGCCTGATAATTTTTGATTTTCGTTATCTGCCGCTGAAACTCAAAACAATGGCTGGATTTGTAATTAGCGCTCTGAAAATATGCATGATACGAGATTTCATGCTGAGGGGAAGCCAGATAACGATTTTGAATTTTAAGGGTGAACTTGAAGATCTGAGGGACCGAAAATTTTTTATTTTCGTTACCTGCCGCTGAAACTCAAAACAATGACCAGATTTGTAATTAGCGCCCTCAAAATATGCATTATACGAGTTTTCGTGCTGAGGGGAAGCCAGATAACGATTTTAGATTTTGAGGGTAGACTTGAAGGTCTGAGGGCCTGAAAATTTTTGATTTTCGTTACCTGCCGCTGAAACTCAAAACAATGGCCGGATTTGTAATTAGCGCTCTGAAAATATGCATGATACGAGATTTCATGCTGAGGGGAAGCCAGATAACGATTTTGGATTTTAAGGGTGAACTTGAAGATCTGAAGGCCCGAAAATTTTTTATTTTCGTTACCTGCCGCTGAAGCTGAGAGCAATGGCCGGATTTGTAATTAGCGCCCTCAAAACATGCATGATACGAGTTTTCGTGCTGAGGGGAAGCCAGATAACGATTTTAGATTTTGAAGGTAAACTTGAAGATCTCTGGGTCTGAAAAATTTTGATTTTCGTTACCTGCCGCTGAAACTCAAAACAATGACCGGATTTATAATTAGCGCCCTCAAAATATGCATGATTCGAGTTTTTGTGCTAAGGGGAAGCCAGATAACGATTTTAGATTTTGTGGGTAGACTTGAAGATCTGAGGGCCTGAAAAATTTTGATTTTCGTTACCTGCCGCTGAAACTCAAAACAATGACCGGATTTATAATTAGCGCCCTCAAGATATGCATGATTCGAGTTTTCGTGCTGAGGGGAAGCCAGATAACGATTTTGGATTTTGAGGGTAGACTTGAAGATCTGAGGGCCTGAAAATTTTTGATTTTCGTTACCTGCCGCTGAAACTCAAAACAATGACCGGATTTGTAATTAGCGCCCTCAAAATATGCATGATTCGAGTTTTTGTGCTGAGGGGAAGCCAGATAACGATTTTGGATTTTGAGGGTAGACTTGAAGATCTGAGGGCCTGAAAATTTTTGACTTTCGTTACTTGCCACTGAACCTCAAAACAATGGCCAGATTTGTAATTAGCGCTCTGAAAATATGCATGATACGAGATTTCATGCTGAGGGGAAGCCAGATAACAATTTTGGATTTTGAGGGTAAACTTGAAGACCTGAGGGTCTGAAAATTTTTGATTTTAGTTACCTGCCGTTGAAACTCAAAACAATGGCCGGATTTGTAATTGGCGCCCTCAAAATATGCATGATACGAGTTTTCGTGCTGAGGGGAAGCCAGATAACAATTTTAGATTTCGAGGATAAGCTTGAAGATCTGAGGGTCTGAAAATTTTTGATTTTCGTTACCGGTCGCTGAAACACAAAACAATGACCGGATTTGTAATAAGCGCCCTCAAAATATGTATGATACGAGTTTTCGTGCTGAGGGGAAGCCAGATAACGAATCGATGGCTATCCTCCTGTCTTTCAGCTGGAAGTTCGCTTCCTTCCTCTTTATCCTACAACCTCGTAGTATCACTGCCTCAGTCTCTTCTGGACCTAAATCTAAATAATGACCCCTGATCCAGTCTTCAATCTGCAAGACCCAGTTTACTCTGTACCTCGTCTGGTTAAAAGAAAGGTCAGACGAAAACGTCAATTTGTTTAGCTTGGAGGAACCGAAAGATACAACAAATTGATTGAAAGCAGGAAAGGCAACTGGTCCGCATAATATACCACCGGGGGTTATAAAGGGAACGGTGGCTTCTTCCCCCGTTCTCCTGCGAAATCTGTTAAATGGGCTACTTAACGCGCAAACCTCTGCAGAGGTCTGTTCTAATATATTAGACGTTATCTTCAAAAGTTCATTGATGTAAAACATGAAGAACTGTAGACACAACAAATCCTTAGAGAATATTGGTCCTATACAGGGTGGGTTTTTAGTACCGGCTCGGTCGATAACTCCATTACTGCAGAAGATAGCGAAAAAAGGTGTATATAAAAGTTGTAGCCACGGATATGCTCTTTGCTCAGAAAATATTTATATTTATATAGAATGATCCATAACTACGTTGTGATGCAAACATGCATTTTTTTAAATGAGACACCCTATATATTATTCCTCATTCATATTCTACTAATAATTTCCGTTCTTCCAATATAGGGTATTGTTAAATTGTACAGGGTATTTCAAAAGTTATGATCATTTTCATATCCAAATCGCTGTCAAACGAACGTACTGTATATCAAAAAGTAATGAATCAAAAATTATTTTTTTTACATGAAAAGATTAAAAATATCCTCTAGTTTTAAAGTCGGCTAGAAAAAAAGCCCGCGACGCATACTCGTATACAGGGTGATGTAGAATGCAAAATCCAGATCTTCCCTATTTTTTTGAACATAACCCCCAATATTTTATTATACAAAAGAATTGCTTTTAATATTCTTTTTCATCTTTGTATAGCACTTGTTGTACTTACGCCCATCAGTTTCCGAGATATTTCTATTTTTCGGTAAAATTAAAATACAGGGTGGGCCAATAGTGCGTGGATGGAAGATTGTGGTCTTACTAAAAAATATTTCAAAAATCTGTCACTTGATTATGGTAGGGACCCTTGAGGGCTATAATGTAAAAATATGTTCACTTAAATTTTGACGTTTATACAGGGTGATTCATATCAAACATACATTTTTTTGAATGGAACTCCCTATATATTATTGCATATTTGGATTCCTTGGTCAATTCTAGTGTGACTTCATGTATCATACATGGAACTTTAAACGAACCGTTTAGGCGCAAATCACCACTTTTGGTATAAGTAGGTATCAGAAAAAAATTGAATATCGCAGCGATTATAAAACCTAGAAGGCCGTGACTTTGCGGCGCGACTAAGCATGAAATGCGTCACCTTAGGTCAGACGGCCAAATTTGAATTCTTTTTGTACTTGGAGAAATCAGTAGATTAATTAAGGAAACTTCAATCACACATAACTTGATTTTTTCAAATGGGAACCCCTATTTTGATTTATAGAATCAAACGTAAAATATGATTACCTTTCTAACGGTATAGCATTCTCGATATCAATCTTTTTTGGTTTTCATTTTATTTCAAATTTTCAGTCAAATAGGTGTTTTTCGATTTTCCTGCGTGCAAGCGACCTAGCAGGCCATGAAAAATAAACAAAAGCCCGTTAATATGGAAGAAACCAACTAACTTAGTAAACAAATGCAAACGAACTAGAGTAGCGAGGCAAGATCATGAAAATTCCTTACAACACATCAGCTCTAACCGGATACAACATCGGCAAGATATCTTATTTCAATGACTAGCTGGGGTATGACAGAAGTGTTTATTTTTCACAGCCTACTAGCTATTGAGGTCTACTAGAGCTTGACAATTTTCCAAAACGATTAAAAATTTTGAAACAAAAGGAAAACTACCAGCGATTTTTGCTTACAGTCTAACATATTTGGAATGACATTTCACATTTAGGGATAAAAAAATTGGTCATTTCCGTTTAGTTAAGTCAAAAGTGAAGGTATCTCTAACTGGAGCATTCTGAACACCTACTGAAATAATTGCTAGAATTTTTTAATTACGCTATGTTGTAACTGTGTTTATTTAATGTAGTTTTCTACAAACTAAATTATGCTTTACAATTCAAACAGACTGCAATTCAAGTTGCATTTTCCGCGATTTTGCTAATAAGTAGAAGTACCTACTAAAGAAATTGAAGGGTTCAGGTCAGAGGTATCATTACTTTTGACTTACGGAAATGGCTTCTCTTTGATAGCATTAAATGTGAAAATTTATTCAGAAGACATAGATGTTCTACTGCCAGCAACAATCACTAGTAGTTTTCCTTTGATTAAATATTTTCTTACTGATTTTGGAAATTGGCTAATAGCTAGTAGGCTGGGAAAAATGAGCGTTCTCGTTACCGCTCTTGTTTCTGGTTAGAGCTAATATGTTGTAAGGAATTTTCATAAGCTTGCCTCGTTACTCTAGTTCGTTTGCATTTGTCTACTAAGTTAGTTGGTTTCTTCCATATTAACGGGCTTTTGTTTATTTTTCATGGCCCGCTAGATTGCTTGCACGCAGGAAAATCGGAAAACACCGATATGACTGAAAATTTGAAATAAAATGAAAACTAAAAAAGATTGATATGAAGAATGCTATATCGTTAGAAAGGTAATCAAATTTTACATTTGATTCGTTAAACCAAAATAGGCATTCCCATTTGAAAAAATCAAGTTATCTGTGATTGAAGTTTCCTTAGTTGATCTACTGATTTCTCCAAGTACAAAAAGAATTCAAATTTGGCCGTCTGACCTAAGGTGACGCATTTCATGCTTAGTCGCGCCGCAAAGTCACGGCCTTCTAGGTTTTATAATCGCTGCGATATTCAATTTTTTTCTGATACCTACTTATACCAAAAGTGGTGATTTGCGCCTAAACGGTCCGTTTAAAGTTCCATGTATGATACATGAAGTTACACTAGAATTGACCAAGGAATCCAAATATGCAATAATATATAGGGAGTTCCATTCAAAAAAATGTAAGTTTGATATGAATCACCCTGTATAAACGTCAAAATTTAAGTGAAAATATTTTTACGTTATAGCCCTCAAGGGTCCCTATCATCATCAAGTGACAGATTTTTGAAATATTTTTTAGTAAGCCCACAATCTTCCGTCCACGCACTATTGGCCCACCCTGTATAGCTTCTATTTGTGTACTGAAATTTATTTATTTTGAAAAAGTACTATCGAATTTATTTTTTATTTAACGAACAATTAAATTATAAGATCATGGTAGTATTTGATGAAGTTAAAACCCTAAATCATCGAGATAATAAAGTCAAGTATGCTGAGGAAACAATTTTGTAGGCATGATGAATAATTATCAAGCAGATTTATCAGGTAGGTTTTGAAAACTTGACAGTTTTCATAACCTGCTCAATAATTTCGTACTGTGTGAAAAACCAGCTTTAAAAATTAATTTTTCCATTGAGGGTATTTAGGAGAATCTTCAAAAAATTGCCTACTTGCCTCTAGAATATATCAAATATGAACAGCAATATCCAGAACGGATGTATTCTAAAACTAATGCGTTTGAAAGATTGAAGAATAGTTTTATTTGGACTCTGTCGTAAACGATATTTCATAGCCATAGCCGTTAATTCAGTGTTTTGACTTGATCAAGTACTATTACCGCCTTATATTTTAGTTGTTTGTTAAGCAAAAATAAAATTTGATAGTATTTTCTCAAAATAAATAAATTTTAGTAAACTAATAGAAGGTATATTAAAAATTTGTAGAAAAATCGAAATATCTACTAACTGATGAATGCAGCCATAACAAGTGCTGTACAAAGATGAAAGAGCATATTAAAGGCAATTAGTTGGTATAATAAAATATTGGGGGTTACATTTAAAAAAAAATCTGGATTTTGCATTCTACATCACCCTGTATACGAATATGCGTGGCGGGTTTTTTTATAGCCGATTTTAAAACTAGAGGATATTTTTCATTCATCCTTGTTAAAAAAATGATTTTTCATTCATCACTTTTTGATACATGGTACGTTCATTTGACAACGATTTGGATATAAAAATGGACATAGCTTTTAAAATACCCTGTATAATGTAACAATACCTGTATTGGAAGAACGGAAATCATTAGTAGAATTTGAATAAGGTATAATGTATTGCATTTAAAAAAAATGCATGTTTGCATCACCACGTAGTTATGGATCACCCTGTATAAATCTAAATATTTTCTGAGCAAGGAACATATCCGTGGCTACAACTTTTATATATAACTTTTTTCGCTATCTTCTATAGTAGTGGAGTTATCGACCGAGCCGGTACTAAAAACTCACCCTGTATATTCTACACTCCTTGTAGTGATAGTACGCCATATTTGTGAAGCTACTTACTGTATCAGATATTTCTCCCACAACTTTCTTGATGTCCAACAGAGCTCCAAAATCGACACTACATATTCAATACCCCTCGTACACTAGCGATAATACGACAAAGATGAAATAATGCTCTTATTTGCATTAGTTTGTAGTATGTACATTTTATACCCCAATAATGCTTCCTGGCGGTAAATCCCTTGATAATTATCCACAATCCCATATTTTACTGTGCATTCAAAATGTTGAACAGACCCCAGATTATAAACTAATATCATTGTGCGCAATGCTGTAATGCATACTCAACGTAATAAGCCTGTGCAAATGAAAAGTATATAAGCAGATTACAGGTTTAAAACCCGTAGGTATATAGGCCGGAATGAAAGTTATGAAGAGATATTCTGGTGGTGAGCTTTTTTAGAACCCGGGAGTTATAATTTTTGACTAAAAAGGCTTTATTTTGTGAGAGTTTAGAACTCAGGACGGAAAAAGTTGTTTCGTGGAATATCTACATACATCATTAATTTAGGAATTATGCAATAGCAAAGATTTGGAAATAAGATGCAAGATTTAAACTGCCTTTAATTTTTTACGGTGATTATAGGTGTACATACCATCATGACAGGTCGAAAGTTCAGTTGACATAAGTTAGTAAACATGGAGGGAGCATTGTACGAAGGAAAACGCGTACCGCGTGTGGAAAGTAATAATTTAATTATCAAAAGGGTAAAAGTTTTATTGCCATCATTAAGAGCATCAAATCGAAAAGAACAAAAAAAATCGAACGTTGGCGTTGGTTCAATTAATCATGTGAAACATACGACATGAGCTTGCAGCTCGTTAATAACAAAATATCACGAAAATTTGCGAGAGTGTTGCCGAAAGTCCAGAGACGACTACTCGTCATTTTGCATGAGAATTGCTTTGTATCTGCATGTCTCCAAAGCACAATTGACTCAACAACTTTTGCCATCAATGAAGAGAGTTCTCAAGACCTTGAGAAATCTTGACATAGGCCTACCAGCTGGCCTCCTACACCTTTCGTTACTCTAGTTCCCAAGTCCAGCCCCCAACGCAAAGGTGAGGATGTCCTTGGGTCCTGCCCACCCTATATCTTAAGGTTCAAGAATCGATATTACCAGGCCACTCTACAAACAGTGTGTCCCAAGACGATTAAGACAAGCAATATATCGGAACTGGGCAGTAGTAGAGAATTATAATTTTGGGGATGTAAATTAAAGCACATGTTGTGTCTTTTCTTGTTATTTCGTTACTCAATGAAGTATTTGTTTTTGGTCACTTGACGTCCGATTCAAAATTATTAATGGGACACCCTGTATATTAATGCCTTTTTATGTTCCTCCCGATGAAACAATTCCAACAAACTAGCACACTTGGGGTCGAAAGTGATTAATTCAAGAGCTACAGGTTCTTAAAGGATTGTACCGCTACCATTGATTATAAACATTATACACCTATGCTAGTGTTCGTTTCCTTTTTGTCTTAATGGTAATGGTACAATCCTTTAAGTACTTGTAGCTCTTGAATTAATCACTTTAGACCCCAAGTATGCTAGTTTGTTGGAATTGTTTCATCGAGGAACATAAAAAGGCATTCATATACAGGGTGTCCCATTAATAATTTTGAATCGGACGTCACGTGACCAAAAACAAATACCTCATTGGATAACGCAATAATAAGAAAAGATGCAAAATTTGCTCTAATTTACATCCCCAAAATTATAATTCTCTACTACTGCCCAGTTCCGATATATTGTTTGTCTTAATCGTCATGGGACACCCTGTATAATATGTATAGGGTCGCTTTGGTGGTGAACACCTCTAACACAAAAAGTGAAAAGTTCAGTGGAGACTGTTAATGCACTTTAATTCCTAAAAATATTCTTACCCAGAGTTTCTTAAATTCCTTGTAACACAAAATTTGCTAATAGCTGTAACTCATAATTTATTACAGTGAATAAACATATTATGCCTGTATGATTATATTCGCTTTAATAGGTTAAATTTTAGTTTGTCATAACGGCAACGGCAACTGTAGCAACTCGGAGGTCTGGGTACCTACCCTCTCTCTCTCTCGATCGGGCAGCCGTAGCGAAAAGTGTATCTGTATCTATGTCACCCTTTAATTCAATATACGGTGTAAAACAAGTCAATCATCAGTATTATTCCGCCAATGCCGAATAGCATTTCCGCAACTAAGATTCTGAGCAGTTAGCCCTAAAATCTCATAGAAGGGAATAGAGCTAAATCACGCGTCGAATCTTACTAGGCTTTTTCAGGGGAAAATCGTAACTACATTAATGCTGGGATGTTTTTACGAGCGCTGTTCAGTTGCTACCGAATTAAATCATAAACAAAAAATACATTGAGTCTGGACATTCTGAAATGAAGTACAATATATGGTGTTCATTCTGCTACTGAAAATCGCGACAATAAAATAAATATACACTCCAAAGGCCACCATTTTATAATGTTGTAGAAAAGTGGTAAATCTGACAACACTGATGTTAGCGTTTTTGAAATCTGTATGTTCAAAAACCCCCAAGTATTGAATTTCACCGCTCCAGCTGTGGCAGTTTTGGAAATATCTAAGCATTCCGGTACTGTTTACTGAAAAAGCGGTGTTGCAGTATCTCAGTAATTAATAGAAACAAAATTTTGAAATTGTGAGATCTTACTAAATTCATGCGCAATTCATTGCAATAAAAATAAGTAGAGGATTCTATTTAAAATAAATTAAAATCGGGGATATTTGTTTAAAAATTTGGAAAAATAATTTATAACTTGGCAACGTCGCAAACGCGAAAAAAAAATACCAAAAGGCGAGATAGGGTATTAGTAGATATTTCGATTAAAAATAAAAATACAGGGTGTTACATTCAAAAAAACAAAGTTAAATGGCCTTCAATTTGCCGTAATTTAAAATTCTGCCAAAAACACCCACAAATTGCCGGTAACATCCAAAATAATATCCACTTAATATTCAAGTAACTCGCTGTATAATATTATTGAGAAAAGTTGAAGGAATATATCATTTTTGACGTATTACTTGCGACCTTGCAAATCCGGAAATTAATAGGAAATAAATTATAACTTGGTAACGTCGCAATCGATCCCAAAAATATTTTAGGGTTGAATAGAGATCAATGATAGTCACTAGAAGTATTTAAGAAAAAGTTATAGTTCCATATAAAAAAATCAAGTTGATCACTATCCTACTTTCCCGCAACACCCTGTATATTTCAAAATATTTTTTGGATATGCATTTTAAGTAACCAAATAACTTTTGTATTTAACATTTTCATCTATCAGGTATACCTTGCGAGATATCGAAGAATTACACACTAACTGGACACCCTGTATATGTTGGCACGTACAATAACGTAGCGTTTGCAAACAAATGACAAATACTTGTACCTAGGTCTCCAAACTTGCTTGTAACAGTGATCAACTGTCGAAGATATCAGACTCTTTGTGAATCAGTGCGTAGCTAATGCCAAGGTAATCTACTTAGCTCTATTTTTTTCAACACGACAATATGATTGTGGAAGTATTTTTCTCATACGATGAAAATATGTATTACTTATAAACTAAAGCTATAAAATCACGATTGAATTCCTACAGATAATAGACTTCTCAAGCTGAAGCTGAACAAAATTATCACCGGTGACAATTTTTTTACGAGCATATTATTTTATAAACCTATATCTATGGAGTATGGAGCGTGTAAAATTTGATGACAAATATCGCCCATACCACGATATCCAAACGTAAACACCATATAAGCGAAATACCTCAAGGAAATTTATGAGTTTCACATAAATTGATTCGTGTCCTGCGGGTGAAGATAACATAATTTTCAGATAGCAGAAATTCAGACCCGGCAGTCTAGCGTCAGTTCGTGGGGCTTTAAAAATTATTCGCATTTTTCTGAAAAGCTGAAATTGCAATTTTGAGAATAATTATTGTTTTAGTATCACTAAGCTCATGAAAACGATATTGACTTGTTAAATGAGTATAGACCAGTAGATAGTTACAAAATAAAGTCCTGGTTTCTTGGTACGTTTTGCAAATGTAGCCTCATCGTCGTTAACTGTAATATCCCAGTGAATATAAAGTAAAGCCAGTCCATTAAATCTGCTTTCAGATGTGCTTCACATCACTTATTTTTTCCGTATTCATTTTTATGTCGCAGAGGGGGCCTGGGTTCCCCGTCCCCCATCATTATACACGGCCAAACATTATTAAACATATATATTTACTGCGATGTATGTACATTGGTCGGAAAATACAGTGCGCTCAATAAATACTATCTAACTTGAATTATTTCAAACATATAGTGCTTCTATGAAATAATGATGAAATAGTTCAACATTTATTCAAGATATACATTTGGTTCATTTTATTATCTATACCCGTAACACGCGTCCTCTTGTCCCAAAGGTCGATCTTCAATTTTTTTCAATGTAGGGCCTTGTGAGTTTGATCCTTGCAGCAAGTTTCCAAAAATGTGTAACAAGTGCAAAATAAATCGTTTTGAAGTTCATGTTGACTTGAGTTTAATAATTTAATAATACTAAGTCGAAGGCACCAAAGTGAAAAAAAGTAGGAAAGAATTTACTTGAGTAAATTCAAACGGCGCTCTCACTGTGGAATTTGTTGGTATAAACATTTAATTTTTTTATTATATTGACAAAACCGGATTTTTCCCGGACTAGTAATCAACAAATTTAACACTTAATCTTGAAAAAAAGAAAAAAAAAGGTTGATGACCGCGGTGAGATTCGAACCCACGCCCTTTCGGACTGGTGCCTAGCATCTTAACCGCTCGGCCACGCTGCCTGTGCTTCAGGAATATCAATACACCGTACATAATACGTCGTCAGTTACCTGTTGTAATGTAATTCAATTTTTTTAAACCGGAAGCGATATTGACAAAACCGGATTTTTCCCGGACTAGTTTTTTCATGCTGATTCCGAATTTGTATTTAGTTTTTCTCTAGCGCCTGTAGTTTTGGCTATCTTGTGTACACGGACAGACGGACGGACAGACAGAGGCTCTGCATAAGCTCTCTTCAGTGACTTCAGTGAGTCAGTGAGAGCTAAAAATGATTATAAATCGGATTTAAATAAAAACAAAATGGCTTTGTTTTTGTTTGAATTTATTTAAATGCAATATGAAATAGTTGTGCTCACCTTGTAAACCTTACCATGTACGTTTAGTATCTGAACCATAAGAATAGCTTAGAGCTTAGAGTATACAAGAATCGAGATGAATGTAGTTTTATAGTATAAAAACGGTAATTCCGCAAGATCTGCCACTACAATCTCTTGTTTACTTAAAGCTGCAAGCAGTTGCGTGCCGAAAGGGCCCGCGGTGCGGGGGGGCAGGCATCCGGGGGGCCCCGCTCAGCCTCAACTACCTCAAGCTTTTAACATAGTAATAACTATAATGCTTGTACCTTGTGCTTATTCTACAGTGACGGAATATGTCTATGCCTCATAATTTTCTATAATCAAATTAAATATCTTATCCTTATCATCAGTACCTATTTTATGGCAAAATTTGAAAACACTACACCGTGGTCGAACGTAGACACCAAAACGACTAAAACTAGTGGCAACGTCATACTGTCGCGACTCGTATCTGTGCCATTAATCGATATATAATCATATTTTACGTGAGGTCTATGAATTCTTGTTCTTCAAAAACTCGAAAGAAAAAATCAAAATATAAACTTGAGGTAACCAAATGTTTTCTATCTATAAACGGATTTTATTTTTATTTACTGTTATGGCAGAGTACAGACAATAGAAAAGAAAACAATATAAAAATAAACATAAAAAAACATAATCAGGTTACATACCTATAAATACAAAAATAAATATCATTATTAAAAAAGCAAACATAAAAAAGCGATTTGAAATATCGCCGTAGACAGTAGTTTCTTTTCACCCAGTATAGGCAGTACCTATGTATATTGTCGTAGAGGAGGCCCTGTGAAAAAATTGGCCCCCAAAAACCTTGGCACGCTACTGGCTGCAAGGTAAGCAATATTGTTTTGCACATCTTATAAGAAATGTCAAACAAAAACTAGGCCATTTTTTAGTGAGTTTGAGTTATTGAAAGTATTCGAAAAAATATACAGAGTATTTGCATTTAAAAAATAGAAGAGTTGATCGTGAGAACGAGAGTATGAATGTTAGTTACAACAAGAATAGATAAGGAACCAGATATCTGTGTTTCATAAAATCATTTTAAATTGTTTAGTACCATTTATATTTTTCATAAAAGCCTTTTGTTTAAAATAATCCAGAGGGTATAGTTTTCATTAAAAATTGATAAAAGCTAGGCTTCGTTGAGATTTACCTTTGTATTACACGGCACCACCAGTGGGGGGCATGTCGCTGAAGATCAGTAGGGGTGTTCGCAGGGCCTTGGAGTTGCGATGCCCCATCGGCTGTCCGAGGACACTGTTATCGGCAAACTGTGCGCGACTTCGGGAAAACTTTCGCGGCAGCCAGCCTCCAAAACTCCGCTCCGGAGTTGCGCTGCACGTGAGTTTGCCGTAACAGCGTGTCAAACGAACAGGGAGTCAGACGGGGGAGGGAGCAATATACAATATTACACTTAATCAACAAAAAATCCAGTAAAGAAGGAATATTTCGATGCTCCTTATGTGCTTACTTCATAACATCAAACGACATGTTATGCTTTGGTGATGCATTATTTATTATACAATGTGTTCGGTCATCGGTGTCGGAGTCTTTAGGGGGATAAAATACGATAATTTTTATCGACAAATCACCCCCAAAAGGTAGTTTTTCCCTCCATAATATAATGGCAGCCATTTTGTTTTTTGTTTAATTGACGTACGAATGTTGTACTAATTTAGGCATAGCTACCTAAGGAGAGGTTCTACAAACACAAAATAAGTCTCATTCGATAGCGAAACATGTGGACCATAAACTAAGGTAAAAATTTTCCAAATTTCATTTCATATCACGAGAAAAAATTGTTAAAAGAAAATAATTATGTAATTTTTCGCGTCTTTTTTACAATTTTAGTTGTTTCAAAAAATCGAAGCTGTTAACCTACTTTTTTTATTTCTAAGCGATAGTACATGGTGTTTACTAAAAAAATAACTGTACAGGAGTACAGGGTGTCCCATGTTGGGCACTTTTACGGGGTATCTCGGTTATTTTAGAAGATAGAGAGTTGCGGTTTACGCGACACTTACTTTTTTGTGAAACTAAAGATGCCGTCAACAAAATTATCATGGCCCTCTTCGTTTTTGAGATACAGGTTGAAATCGAAAATTATCGTTTTTGGGACCACCCTCGTATCTCGGTTGTTTTTTATTTTATTGATAAGTTTAAAAAAGGGTCTTATAGAACTTTTTCTTCAAAATCCAGTGATGTAGTTTGATTTTTTCTTACTCTAACCATTTTTCAGTTATGAAGCAAACATGTATTTTTTTAAATGGAACACGTGGTTGCATAAAGGATCCGTACCTAAATATATTTATTTTTAGACGAGCAAATATATCTGAAAACGGTTTCTGTTTCTCTGGGTATATAAGCTGCCATTATTATAGAAAATTGACAATAATTAAAATGAAAACACAGAAAGAACAAAGCTATATTTAATAAAAATATAATCAAAAGCTGACAGTCTCGCAAGTTTTTTACAGATTTGCTTTTTTGTTTTTAATAGATGAGTCATAGCCCACTATATACTCAATATTATAATAACACAATATTCATCATTTTAATGAAACATTATTACTTAAAAAAATGTATTTTGATTCTGTTTTTTCGAATTTGAGTAATAACTGCTTAGATGCTTATTATTTATAGTTGATTAACTATGGCATACTGCTACAAATAAAGCAAAAATTGGAAAAATCAAATTTTGAGCGTAGACAATAAAAAAAAGTAGTTGCACGGGCTGGGTCTCGAACCAACGCCACCAGCGATACCAAGTCATACGATCTCGGCTTCTCTGCCACTCGGCCACCCAGCATGCTACAGTAAAATCGCCTCAGAAGATATTTGTTTAGGTACTTTATTACTGGAATCTGTGATCTAATTTCAAACATTCAAAAAAAAAGATATTTATTTCGATCGTTAACTTCGTCTCGAGCTGCAAACTTCATTCATCGCCTATGTTGCAACAAATATACATTTTAGCTACAACTGTTACAGGTATTTTCATGAAGTACGCCACACGGGTCAGGAGTCGTCGGCGTGTTTTCGGTTTTGGATTCAAAAACTCATTTTTATTTTGATATAACTGTTGGATTATTGCGAAAAAAAACAAAACAAAAACAGTTTTGTTGTAAAACTTATATTTGATCTCTCCATTTATCACAAAAAAATTATTCAAAACCCTAACTTTTTGCCATCATCATTTAGCAGAAGAAAAAACCAGCGATCAAATGTACAGTTTTGGCGGAATCTGATTGGTTGAAATTAACAATTGTTAAACTTTTGATTAAACAAGAAAATGCAATTTTTCACCCATTTAGGATGGAAAATCAGACTGGAAAAGATACTAGACGGTTCATAATGGTCGATTTGTATATAAAGCATGTCATTTTTAACCTTTTTGAGGTAAACTTCAAGGGAAATCAATAGTTTTCAGAGAACTTTGACATATGCATGTTCTTGAACGGGCTGCTCTGATTGGTCAAAGCCTTTGTTAAAATGCGCCTGTTGATAAAATCGGCCCTTAAAATAACTAAATACTAGTACATATTTTTGAAAATCTTGAATTATTTCCGATTGACTTCAAAAATAATATACAGGGTATTCCATTTAAAAAATCATATTGTAACATACTGTTACGGTATTCGTGTATTTGTATTAGTTGTCATTGGTTGTCATACATGATAGGCCTTTACGGAAACACTGATCTGGATCCGGATAGATCAGTTATACGTCAAACAGCTGTTGAGGGCTGTTCCAAATTACGGTACAATCACCGTCCCAGAACTGTTTTCATCATCCTCCGCCCATTTTGTGTGTTTTTAGAGCTGTAAAATGGGCGGGGCATGGTGAAATCAGTTCTGGGACGGTGATAGAACCGTAATTTGGAACAGCCCTCAACAGCTGTTTGACGTATAACTGATCTATCCGGATCCAGATCAGTGTTTCCGTAAAGGCCTGATGTAAAGCACATGTAAAGTCAAAGTGCTAGGTTAGATCTTTTGAAGTGTAAACGTCATCGAATCGTCTAGAGCTTACGGAACCCGCGACTGACATTTCTGATACCAAATGGCACCAAAGCGCTATTCCCAGTGGCGTAACTAATGGGATTAACGTTATGGTTGAGCTATTTGTAGAAATAATCTTTTTCAAATAAAATTTAATGAAATATTGTTTTTCAGGGTTTCTATATGGCCAATTTCGCCATCCACAATTAAAATTTAAGTGACTAACATTACCGTAACCGTGATTTTCATTCGACTGCTGTTTTGTGGCCAATAATATATAAAAATTGATAATGTATATATTTTATTCAGTCATGAACATGTTATGTTCATTTGCAGTATATGACTGATGAAAGACACGATTATACTTCTACCCAGAAAGAAAAAAACTGCTTGTAGTTTGTAGTAAATCAATTTTTTATTATTAAAGAACACATAATACCTATAGTATATTTATATTTATTGACATTATGTTTATATATAAAATACTGTCTATTACATACTGTAAACAGAAGCAGCAATAAAACATTTTTATTATTATAGATTAGCTTACGAGATTGAGGAATTTGATGCCTTCAATCTCGAAGTCCCCATATGCAGTAAAAAAATCTACTTGCTGTTACGCTGTTACTTGCTGTTTGTAGTGTGTAATGAAGAGCAGTATTTTTAATTACTCCAACGAGGCTTTTTTATACTTAACTTCTTTTTGCGACGGTGGCAATAATTAATGAAAAAGCTGGAGGGTTAAACATAAAAATTATCTCAGACATGAAATAAAGTAAGTTTTGGGCTAGAAATACAAAGGTCCTTTAATCTTATCCAAAATCAAAACATTTACAAAATTAGAAAATGACCCCTAGATTAGCTAGGAGTAAATAAAAACGAACAATTCATTCAATATAGGTGAGGTCCTATAACTTACATAGAAATTACAACTCTATTTTATCACTTAACCCCTTGCTTCCAGTATGTTCTAATTTATTGCAGTTATGTATTTACTTATGGGGAAGTTTGGGTGAAACTCAGTATTGTGTGCTTCAACAAAAATAAATTTTTTGTAGGAACGTGGCATTTCGCTTGCTCCTACAATTGATGGCAGTCAATATTACAGTCATGAAGGTCAAAAACTACCAATATTTTACTCCCCTTTAAACAAAATCATTTTTGTTAATTGGCTCCGAACTGGATTGTCCTGTTGTGGTCGAGATTTTACAATAAAATGGATTCTGATATTTAAGTATTTTGTGCATACAGCTTTTATTAAAAAATATATATGATTTACATCATTTTCTAATACGTGACGTTCTAAGCAGCTGAAAATAGGGGTGCCTAGAAAACTTGATATTATTTTGCTTATCAGCAAAGGTACAAAATGTTTGGTGTGAATACAATTTTGATTAACTCTCAGAAAATGTTCCGATTTCAAACATATCTTGATAACGTCATTTGATGGGTAAGTCAGACCGCCGTGGCTTTTAAATTCAATTAGGGAATTGAGAAACCGATCTCTAGTACCAATCAATGCTGTGACACATGTTTCACATTTTATTGTTTTTTGTAATTGGTGCGAAACATAACCAGCAATATATTGCACAATTTGGGATGAACATTCACTTATCACAGGTGCATTCATGATGTAGTCATGATCCTTCCAAATAGTTTCTAGATCATCAGAAGGCTCATTTATGTCTATTAAACTATGGTTCGATAAACTACTATTAATTACATCTTCAGACCTTACATTTTTTGTAGAACTACTTAGAATAGGGATTTGATCTAATGGAATACAGTTACCCATACCGCCCTCTCTAATTTCTGCTCGAACCAGAAGCCTTTTGTAAGCAGCTAGAAACTGTCGAGCGGTTGGGTTATTATTCCAGCCACCTCTTGATCTAATTGACGAAAAGAATAATTCTAAATGATCTTGACTAATCTTATACAACGGAAGGTACAGTAATGTTTTTCTCTCAGAAACAAGTTCTTTGTACAATCTTAAAGAACTTGATAATGAAATTATTAATCCAATAAAACCAGTTTTTCTGTTAGACATGATTACCTGCTCATTATTAGATAATTTCAACTTTGAAAGATAAAAAATTGCACTATTGATAAATTCCGCAGATCGATCTATATTTTTTTGACATAATGCTTTTTTATAACCTGGTGCTACTAGGTTTCTGCTGTTTGAAATATCGAAAATGCTATTTACAATTGTAATAAATTTAACTGTTGCCTGACTACCTTTAAAATCCTCAAGATTCAGCTTTTTTTCGCAATACTCAATAGCACCGGCTACTGATGCACTAAGTAACTGAACTGCAAGCCGAACCTTCATTTTTTGTTTGAAAAAAATAATGTGAGCGCGACGTAACTTATTCCCTAAATGTAAGCCCTCGCTAGTTTGCAGCTTCTCTAGATGTATTTCCATTGAATAAAATTGTTATCACAATCAATTAGGATTTTCTTTTCACCAAATGCATTGCGAACAAGTTTTATCATATGACATGGATCATAAAAAATATATACATTGTGATCTGTAACTCTGAAACTTGTCTGTATATTTGAAATGTTAAATAAGAATCCAAAGTTATGACACATAGCGGTATTAGATGGAGCACCATCGAATGTGATTGACATAACTTTGGCTCCCGTATCTTCAATCAGATGGATGCATTGAGATCCAATTGAATGTTTTTGATTGCCATTCAAAGAATCTGTAAGAAAGTAACCGACAGGTAATTTCCAAGTTCCATTGATGCAAACCAACATTATAACAAAAGCTTCTTTGGCTAAAGCATTAGAGTCATTGTTTAAATTTGTACCACAGTTCACATAACCATGGAATTTTTTTCCATCCCATTCTAAATGTTTCCGTATGGCTATTTCATCGATAATTAATGAACAAATTATTGGTCTGTCAGATGATTGAACCTTATTTCTTAAGGTATTTATTGATTCCTTGGTAAAACCAGGCTCAGCATCCACATTCTGAAACCATTTAGCAATAGTTTTGCTATGCGGGAGACAAGTGTCAAAAGCATCTCTCACATAGTTGTATGCCTTTGGTGAAAAAAATTTAATGTCAGGGCAAATTTCCTAAGTTCAGGTGAATATTGAACATTTCTCCCCATTTTTCTGTTCAATATTTCTATATTAACTTTGCTCATATTTTGAACTAAAACTAAATTTTCTTGAGATAGTAAATTTTGTCGCTCTAATTCCTCAGCAATTATTTTTAAAGAGGCTACTTTTTTGTGTGCTCTTTTCAGTGACTGACCAAGGGCACGGATTTTTTTCGTTTTTTCCTTATTCTTATCTTTTTGCAGCAGCAGTTCTCTTCTAAGTTTCTTTTTCTGGGGAGAGTCGTCCTGTGCAGCCAGAGCTGAGGTTGATGGCGTTGGTTCTGGATGAACATCACGTTCACGGGGTCTTTTTCTTTCTTTTGCCTAAAATAACAGAGCTGTATATTAGACAATGTTTGAAACATTATTTCCGAAAGAAAGACAGAACAAATTAATTTATGATTTAAGTAGATGTGAATGAGTGACTGAATCTTATAGGAAAAGTGACAGTAACATTTTGTTTTGATTTCGTATCGAGTAAACACACCTAAATATAGTTGTTTAATAATGTAACTGTAACACAAGAAATTATTACATTTTTGAGGTTAGCTGCCTTTTGATTTTCATAGCTATCAATTTTTAAATGGTTATTCAGCCATTCGTAATCGTATTTCTCCTTACTTTATTGCACTGTTTATTTTGGAAACGTCATCACTAATACCCAAATATAAAACCAAATTTGAGACCATAAATATAGAATATAGGCATAAGGCATAAGAATGATTTTAAATTAATATCACACCCAAATCATAACTCATTAATGATCCAATTATATACAATGGAGTGAAGATTTATAACAAACTTCCTCCTCACAGGTTTTAGTGAATATCCCAAAAGTTTTGTTTGTTATTATATAGCTTTGTCAATAAGAATCTTGTAAATTCTTAGACTATAAAGTATATCTATCTATCTATCTGTCTATCCATCTATCCATCTATCCATCTATCCAACTATCCATCTATCCATCTATCCATCTATCCATCTATCCATCTATCCATCTATCCATCTATCCATCTATCCATCTATCCATCTATCCATCTATCCATCTATCCATCTATCCATCTATCCATCTATCCATCTATCCATCTATCCATCTATCCATCTATCCATCTATCCATCTATCCATCTATCCATCTATCCATCTATCCATCTATCCATCTATCCATCTATCCATCTATCCATCTATCCATCTATCCATCTATCATAATCCTAGGATGTTTATTATTTTAATATTGATTAAGCGTAGACAATGTAAGCTAGGAATTATAACTTACAATTTTTGGACGTAAGTGTTCCGGAAGCTCGTCAAATATGGTGGGGACTGCTCCTTTCAGAAGATATACTTTTTGATTTGTTTGATGAAGGAAATTCTGTTCAAAATGCTTAGAACAAAGCCTATCGTTGCTTGTAGGCTTCCAACCTTCGATCCTCATATTTTTGATCCATAAAACATGTCTAGGAAGATCTTTAGGAAACCTGTCGAGGAAGAAAGAAAATTAATTTTATTTTTCATACAACTACAAATAAAGGCCACCCTTGAAATGCATACCTTGTATAAGGGTATTGGTATATTATATATTACAATGCAAAGTCATAATATTTCTATTCAAAATGTAAGCTATAATAGATACGCCACTGGAAAACTGATTGTATTTGAACCAAAAAATCCCTTAAAAACATAATTTTTAGACTTTACGTGCTCAAAAACATTATGATTCGCATGTTAGTGGTACATTCCAAATTATATTTCGGATACACATATATCTTATATCTAGATATCGAGATATTTGCATGAATTTCGGATACACCAAAAAAATAAGATCATAAATTTACCTGTGAAAAGTGATTCCTGGCTCCTTCCTGCTGCTGTGGCTTTTACAACGGTAAGCTGCACACCCCACCATTACGCTCACCACAATATTTCACAATTATTGGTCTTAAAAACGTTAAATATCGCAAAAAACACCACCTTGACACTACCGTCAGTTTTCCACCAGCATTTTGACAGCTATTCATTTTCGGTATCAGCTAATCCATATAGCATCAAATGGGCGTGCGGTATCCCCTCTCTTTCCTTATCTAAGGTCTAGAGTTTTCGAGAATGACGGATGGATTCTAGAAATGTCATCGAATGCTCTAGATGGTTCGATGAAGTATATATAAGGTACTACGGGACACTACGGGTAGCGTAGGAGTTCAGTTGAGTTGAGTTGTACCTAAGATAAGGTTAAGAGAAATTGTATCGAGTTGTGAAGTAAAACGGTGAAAGTTACGTCGAGTTTGATTTCCTGGGTGAAGAAAAAGAGGCCGTCGTGACAATATGTTTGCTTCATAACTGAAAAATGGTTAGAGTAAGAAAAAATCAAACTACACCACTGGATTCTACAAAAAAAAATCTATAAGACTTTTTTTTAAATTTCAATAAAATAAAAGACAACCGAGATACGAGGGTGGCCCCAAAATCGATAATTTCCGATTACACCCTGTATCTCAAAAACCAAGAGGACCATGATAATTTTGTTGACGGATCTTTAGTTTCACAAAAAAGTAGCACTGTGTCGCGAAAACCGCAACACTCTATCTTCTAAAATAACCGAGATACCCCGCAAAAGTGCCCAAAATGGGACACCCTGTACATCTTAGCCCTAAGTAGTTTAGAAGCTATGATGGTTTGAATATGACCCTTTATTGTCTAATCCGGCAGTTGCGAAGGCAATTAAATAAAATACGTAGTGGTCACGACATTTATTTTGGGAAAAAGACATGCTGTTGTACTGCCATATGTAGCGTAGAGTGACTGATCATCGCTTTGTCATTTCGTACTTCATTTCCGACTTGAATAATTTTGCTAATAAGCTCCTCACGTGTATTTGGCACGTCAATATAAACTTTCTATTTCATTGTACCCCACAAGCAAAAATCAAGTGGGGCCAACTCCGGTGCCAAATACACACAAATAGCAAAATTATTCAAGTCGGAAATGAATTACGGAATGACAAAGCGATAATCAGTCGCTCTACGCAACATGTGCCAGTACACACAAAAATTTGAGAGATTATCTTGTGCAGAAATGTTTTTATAGCCTGAAGGAGTTTGTTGAAACGACGTAAACTTTATTGATTTTGTTATTTACATTCGTAACGTATTTTCTACTGTTGTTTGTATGTATTTTGTAGTTATTTTGTCACTTACACTATCTATGTCAATTTATTTTTGTGTTTCACATCTATTGTGTTGTTTGACGAAACTTATCTGCTTCAATAGCAGCATGTAGTGAATAAATGATTCTGTTCTATTCTATTCTTCTATAAACTACTTAGGGCTAAGATGTACAGCTATTTTTTAGGAAACACCATGTACTATTGCTTAAAAATAAAAAAAGTATAGGTTAACAGCTTAGATTCCTTGGAGAAACTAAAATTGTAAAAAAACACAAAAAATTACATAATTATTTTCTTTTGCCAATTTTTTTGCCCTGATATGTA
Source organism: Callosobruchus maculatus (assembly GCA_951848785.1). NCBI lineage: Eukaryota > Metazoa > Arthropoda > Insecta > Coleoptera > Chrysomelidae > Callosobruchus > Callosobruchus maculatus. The sequence goes on from CATOUR010000083.1 coordinate 10,158,585, forward strand.
ATGAAATTCAGAAAATGTTTACGATTAGTTTATGGTCTACATGTTTAGCTATCGAATGAACTTATTTTGTGATTGTAGAACCTCTACATAGGTAGCTATGGCTAAATTAGTACAACACTCGTGCATCAATTGAACAGAAAGCACAATGGCTGTCATTTTATTATGGAAGGAGAAAAACTACTTATGGGGGGTGATTTGTCGATAACAAAAATACTGTATTTCATCCCCCTAAAGGCTCCGACACCCATGACCGGGCACATTATTGTATACTGGGGTTCAGACGGAACATTTTATTAATGATATCTGTTTTTTGCTCAGAACACCCTGGAAACAAAGGTTCTTTCTTTCCGAAATAGTCATGGCGATAGCGGTGAAAAAATGAAAAATCGCAAACCGCACGCCGGCAAAAAAAGCTAGAAGTTATGCATCAAGACCATTGTTCGACTACAACAAACAGAAATCGGTTGTTCAAAAAGCTATTCAGTCACTGGCGCAGGGCAGTGGTAGTCCATAAGCAGCAAGTTTGACCAAAAGTTTATTTAAAAATCTTCAACGACTATCCTTCAAAGTAGATGCACCATTTTTCAATAGTCCGTTCAGTATATCCATCCCAGCGTTCTTGAGCTCTAAATCCCACTCAAATCTTCGATCTCTTATTTTTTTTTTAAATCAGGATATTTCCTGACTTCATTTATTAATGAAGTTACATGAAGCAAAGCCGGGGGAAAGCTGGGGTGGGAAACCATAATTTTCACCACTAATTCTTTATTTGTTCGTTATGATCCGGAGCATTGTCCTGATTAAGGGTCCAACCAAAGTCTTGTAAAGCGACCATTTTTCCTTTAATTTTGCCTCTAAGGCTTCTCGAAGTAGACTACAATAGTACTTCCAATTTACAGTAATTTTCTAGGTAAATCGTAAATTATTCCTGTTTATCAAAGAAAATCAGCTTTTGCTTTCCACGGCCTTGGGCTGTGTGTTTATACTTTCATTGCATACTTTGAGATTTCAATTCAGGATCGAAGTAGATAAAACCAACTTTTGACATATATTACAACATCACCTGAGAACATTACTTAAAAACTTTGGCTTACGTTGCAGTTGCCTCTTCAACTGCTGGCAGGTTATCACTCGACGTGTCTACTTTAAGAACTGGCAGAAAGAACCATTAAAAAGTAAATTTCATTGCTGAAAAGCCTGTAAGACTTGAATTTGTGTCAAATATCCCAATCAAACCTATTATTCCATGAATCCGAATGCAATATTCCACGATCGTCTTTTTAACGCTTACCGGCAAAATGGAAACCTACATGTTATACAACTTATAATCCAAATGGTTTCGAGAAGAAAACATGCTTCTGTAAAGTCAGACTAGTCAGAGCGACTTTACATTCTGTGGATGACTGGTAAAAGGGCGGTTCCAGCTTACGGTCCTATTACCGTCCCAGAACCGTTTTCATAATGCCCCGCCCATTTTACAGTTCTTAAAACGATGACTGGTTGGTCCACCAGCGTACCAACCAATCATCGATTCTAGAATCGCAAAACGGGCGGGGCATTGTGAAAACGGTTCTGGGACGGTAATAGAACCATAGGTTGGGACAGTCCTTCTGATTTGGCTGTCGCATGTCACGTGCGATTTTTGAGGTTATATTATTGTTTTGACTTTTTAGGGGGGCACTTAACTGAGTTTAGCAAGCCCCAAAGAATGGCCCACGGAATAGACCCAGCGTTGAGCGACGCAGTTCTGAAAAAGACCTCAAACATCGCGCTATTAAAGGAAAAAGTTACAGGTTATGACTGGGATCGAGGGCTGGATTATAATAAACTTCTGGAAAGCTATTTACATACTGGGTTTCAAGCTACCAACTTTGGACTGGCTGTAAAGGAAATTAACAAGATGATACACTGTAGGAAACAACCGATATCTGGTGATAAGTTCATTGATAATGATGATGAATATACTGCAGTTAAAAATAACTGTACAATTTTCTTAGGCAAGTTATTTGAATAAGACTATATTTGAAAAGCCAACTGTTATATATCTTGCATATGGGAATTTTTATTACTAATTTCTTGCAGTTTTAAAAAACCAAGTCCTACTAAATGCATACATCAATTGGTCATTAATTTGTTTTTAGGATACACATCAAATTTGGTGTCTAGTGGTCTGAGAGAAACTTTCAAATTTCTAGTGAAGAACAAAATGGTAGATTGTATTGTAACTACAGCTGGTGGTATAGAGGAAGACTTTATTAAATGCTTAGCACCCACATTTATGGGCGATTTCAATTTGGATGGAACAAAATTGAGAGATTGTGGAATCAACAGGATAGGCAATCTTTTAGTTCCCAATGACAATTATTGCAGGTAAAATTAAATACAAAAATGTGCATGAAATGTGCAATTATAGCCACATGCTATAAAATTCAATAATCACCAAGTTATTGATTGTTGTCTAAGTAATACTTTTCTACAAATATATTAAAAACCAAAAATGAGCTACTGATGAATTGCTGGAACAAAATTGCTTCATCCACTGCATAGACCAGAAATAGTACTTTTTGATCGTTGCATGTTATTTCTTAAGTTTAAAAAATGTGTTATAGAAGTTGCTTCAAAATTGCTCCCATGAGGATTATGATCATCTAAAAAGTAAATTATATTTTAACAATAATTTTAAAAATCACAGTCTTACCTTAAAACTGACTTAGATATAAATCTATCTTTTCCAGTTTTGAGAACTGGACAATGCCCATTCTAGATGAACTATTAAAGGAACAAAAAGATGGTGTAGTGTGGAGTCCCAGTAAGATAATAGAAAGGTTAGGCAAAGAAATAAATCATGAAGATAGTATATATTACTGGGCTGCCAAAAATAAAATACCAGTATTTTGTCCTGGTATAACTGATGGTAGTTTGGGTGATATGATGTTCCTGCATACTTTCAAAAATCCTGGACTTATTGTAGATATTGTATCAGGTATTTGAGCATAATATGTATATCTTTTATATATTTTGTCCGATTATTTTTATTTACTGGTAGATTTAAGAAGACTGAACCTTATGGCTATGAAGTCTGTGAATACAGGGATGATCATTTTAGGAGGTGGACTAGTGAAACATCATATCTGTAATGCTAACTTGATGGTAAGGTAATTTTTAATAATCAGGTCATTATAACCTTAAGACTAGAACTTATCTGACAGAGATATATATATTTTGTACCTATTACTACACTCAAAAACCAAATATATGAACTTAAATTTTATATTTTCAGAGGAACGGTGCTGATTATGTTGTTTATGTAAACACAGCTTCAGAATTTGATGGTAGTGATGCTGGTGCCAGACCAGACGAAGCCAAATCATGGGGGAAGATAAAAAAAGATGCTACACCTGTCAAAATACATGCAGATGCTACCTTAGTATTTCCTTTATTAGTTGCTCAGACATTTGCCAAAGATTTTTTTCACTGAGTACAATGTCATAACACGGTGATTAACTTCAACCCTCCTATTTATTTAAGTCTATTTTTTAAGGGGAAATGATTAAATTATAAGATATTTAGTTATATTTTTACCTATTTTAGTGTGATGAAATATTTTGTAAACATATATGACTTTTCCAACAATTGAGTTGTTGGAAAATATGTAAAAATTAATTTTACAGAAAATTAAATAACATTTATCTACTCCAATTAAGTGGCGATTACCAAACTACTTTTGAACAGGTAATGCTACCTATAAACAAACAGCGTCAATTATTTTTCATAACTCACGTCTCCAGCCGTGAATAATGAATAAAGCCTTCTAGATAGCAGTACCGATCTCTTGGAAATGTATATGATTAAATACAGGCTATAATATTTGCGAAGGTGGCCATAAGGCCATGTCATATTACGTCACAAGTGGGCGTGTCTACATAGTGTAGGAGCTTGTATAACCAGTGTTGCCAGAAGATTGATGGAGAAGATGGAGAGAAATTCATGCAACTCGAAGCCTAAAAATCATGTGAAGTCATAAAAATACATAAGTACATCGCACCTGCAGTATTAAAAATCGTGTGAATTTATATAAAATATACAGACTATTTTCATAATGTTTTAGCCTATCTCAAAATAGAACGTGTCTTGTTTTCAATTGACCTTCTGAAATATTTGAATGCATCAAACTGTCAAAATGATTGTTTGGATATCAGAAATGCCTTAGCCCCACCACCCGCTGTTGGTGTCCAAGGTTTTACCACTGTGAAATTAAATGAAAAATTCGTTCTTTTTCTATAAATTTTTATTCTAGGTGTATAATAAAAAATGATACAAGATAATGAGTATTACAAAAGTGTAACTATAACAATATTTACCTATAAACATATATTTAAAAAAATATCATTCAATGTAATTTTTTTCTTGGAATAACAAATCAGACCTCGTCTTTGCTTGAAAGATTTTTACAACTCTAAGACTTCATTGACAAGTTTGTTTGGCATATAACAAATATTGACCTAAAATATCTTCTGGTGAGACAGCTCCACAGCTTTGGATAAAATTATCTGTACATCCATTGGTGGGAAGTTTTGTAGCAATTTCAAATTGGACGGGAAATCACCTTCTAATAACTGTTTTCGGAGAATACTGGAACAAAAATGGCGAGTCAATAAATATGAACATGGCCTAGAAATTATTTAGAATTTCAAAATATAGTCCAGGCGGTAGGGGTTTTTGACAGCACAAGGTCGGAAAACACTTTCGTGACGCTTTTCGACAAACAGCGCCATTGTGGTAAGTGCTATCGAAAAAAAGTTCAAATAATATATGGAGACAACAAAATTTTCCACTATTTTGGTCTTTACACTTTTCATGTGCGACCAATAGTTTCCGTTTTACAATCCCTCAAAATTAGGGGTGGTTTTTCATTTTTAATAAAATCAGAATTTTATCGCGTATTAAGTCGAAGAACACTATCAAAAAGTACTGTGACACTTTTCTCCTAAGAGAAGAACATTTCTCATATCACTATTATCTGCATCTGTCTAAATAACACATTTGGGCTTAAAAAAAGTACGAGATTTAGGAGCACATCGCTACCTACTACCGATATTAGCCTATCGTTAAATCCTACAAAAGTCTTTTGAGCGCAAAAGGTCGCAAAGAAATGAAGTTTGGTGGGACGGTAGGCATTTGTCCCCTAAATGTACACCTGTTTGCGACCTTGGTGGTGTTGCCGCTCGAGGGCTGCAGGAGGGGTGAAAGCTCTACTTCGCGACGATTTTCAAAAAATAGCGTAGTTTTGGTGCTATGGAAAAAAGGGTTCAGTTTTGTTTAAAAGTCTGTGTTACTTTTGTTTGACGAGTTTGATACCCTCTTCTATCAGTACCAATTTTGTACCCATTGGCGACAAGACAAGATTGGGTTTTATGATCAATCTATGAAACTAATTGTGAATAAATGGTCAACATACATAGTAAAGAAATATATAACACAAGAAACAGAAATATATAACACAAGATACAGAAATATATAACACAAGAAACATTTAGCCGAGAGAATGAGAGATCCAAGCTACGGTATTAAGTACTGTATGCATCTGCATCATATAGGTTCGAATCCCAGCACTTCCACTTCCATCTACAGGTATTTGCTAACTCAAATCTTCCTTAAATTAATTAATACTCCTTGTGTGATGATATAAAAATCATATACGTTACAAACACGCCAAAAATGTTTTGTAATCAAGACGGGAATATTTTTTCAACTATGGTTTCGTTATAATCTATATAGAAGGTTACCTTTATCAGATAGATCATTTTCATTTATTACATCACAAGTAATAATTTTCATATTACATCCAAGTGGGCGTGCCTGGTGTGCAAGCTCGTACAGTGTTGCCAGATTACACGATTAATCTTGTAATTACACGAATTTGGTCCGTATTACACGAATAGAGGGTAAATTCTCACAATTTTCAATACGCAGGTACCATGTACTTGTAGTATTTTTATGATTTTATACGATTCTTGGCAGTCAAGTTGCACGAATTTCTCTCGACTTTATCTGGCAACTCGTATACGAGCTCGTACTTGTGATGTAATATGAAAATGATCTACACCCGATATAGGTTAAGTACGGTTTGATTGTACGGGTATACCCTTTCTTTCTTTATTTTATTCTTATGGCTTCTGAGCGTTACACTCCAAATATATCGTCACTTATTCTTCTTATTCAAAACTCGAAAATATCATCATAATTACGTAAAAAGATGAATATCGCGTATTACACTGTATCGACGGTTTAAGAATTAACAAAGATTAAAAATTGAAAATACTGAAATCCACGTGTTATAACGGCCCTAACCTAAAATAGATTCGGCTGGCTGAATGCCGCCATGAGACACAGATATTCGGCTAGTGATAACCAAAGATCCCCAGAATGAATCTTGACAGGTGCTTTGACGGCATACGTACAGGGCTGCAGTCGGTGCTCGTACAGCTATACTGACGAGTAATTGACGCTTAACAATATATAAACGAAAAAATGCATTTGTTTCGGTCAAGCATTTTTGCTGTGAATTTTTAGACAGTGAATCAATTTCTTGTTCACAAAAATAGTAATTATTTTTTGGCAATGAGATATTCAGTAAAAATACAACGAAGTCGATCCTGACTTGCAGGATTGCCAATGCAAACCACTACTAAAAAATTAAATCAGAGCTACACTTCTTTGTCAGCTGATACCTATCAAATGGACGTCAAGCCATCAGGTAACAGAGTATAGATCTAATACTTGCATACTCACACTATCATTGCGCAGCAAACGTGTAGCAGGAAGTCGAATCGATGTTCGTCAGACAACAGCGAGTCCCATATCCGCAGCACGTCTGGCAAAGGAAACTCCTGAGAGAGAAGTAGGGTGATCCACCTGAAGCTGTAGAACTGGGGCTTGAGATCCAGCTGCTGAAATCGCAGCCACACGTCTAGATCGCAGTTTTTCAACTGGACCAGCATCCGGCTCATCATTCGGTTGATGCCCTGGTCCGATTCGTCCAGACTTTTGATGAAGAAATCGCGGATCTCTGACATCAGGTTTGTGAAGCAGAAGAAGCAGTCTGCTTCTGCATGTTCTGAAGCAATCAGAGAAAAAATTTAGAAAATCATTCGGTCAATAACCTCCCAATTATTCTATTACGAAATCAAGATTCTATCAATCCATTAAACGGTTCCAATTTGTCCTGGTGCAATTTCAGTTGTATGTAATTATGGTACACTATTTTGATCGCCCCTCGTGCACGACGAATAATAATCTCATTCCCCCGTACCAACAAAGACGTTGCCGTCGCGTCGCGTCGTTAGCCGTCTCGCACCACGGCACCACCGCTTTGGGTCAGAGTCTCCCAAACAGGCCTGCAGCTTCGCACTACCCGTTCATATTACGTAGACAACTCATTGGTAAAACGAGCAGAAGTTACGTCGAATCACTGCTGCTTGGGTCAGCGCCTATTGCATCAACAAAATTAGACTAATAGAGGGACGTGTTAGCGTTTTCTAACCGTATCCAATAGAGATAAAAGATGACGTATCATGAGTATGACGACATCGGGGTGCACGACTGTAAGCTATCATCCATTATTATATTTTTTTAAACGTCGGTTGTGAAAAAATTAAGGCCGTATGAATCTTAAAATCAGCGGTAGACCTAGACCAGAACAAGATCTTCATGTATGTACGATTTGGCGGATTGGACTTGTGGATGTGAAACAACACATGGTTTCTGATGTCTTGATGTGTGTCTATTATTTTCTGAACATTCACTGTGCTGACGAACAGGCATTAAAGATTTGAGATATTTACAAGAAACTATAAAAAGGTACCATCGATCACATGAGGTGCTTGGTGAGCTATTGTACTATGGGTTCAACTGCTAGCGTATATCGTAAATCTGTTCGAGATTTTAATGAAACTGTGTCCCAAAATCGTTACATTTTAAATAAAATAATTGATTGCGTCAAGTTCTGCGCGCTACTTGAACTAGCGTTACGAGGGCGCGACGAAATAGTCTTCTGAAAATCTCAGAATATTTCGTCGTCTGATAGACTTTGTCGCGGAATTATAATATTACTTTATAATACAAATATGTATAGGTGCATCTTCAGTATTCAATATTTTTTGAAAATTGATTTGATCTCCCTGATAATATGACCACGAGTCGCCACTGCTAGCAACTAGAGCTTTAATTTTCAGCAGCAGCATCTTTCTACCAGAAAATAACCAAACTGACGAGAAGCGACAGCAGAATTTCGATCCTGTATGTGCAGGCACCAAATATGCTGTTTTACAGTCAGTTGCTTTTTATAGTGCTGTATCAGCCGATTGTATTTGTTAGTCTCGGGTGTCAGTATTCCTGTCATGTCAAGCTCCCATACTACAACTGCCAGCAGGATAATATGCTGTTTCAACATCAAAAGACAGCTTTCAGGTAATCGCAAATGGCACCTTCGACATCAAAGGAAGATCAAATAAGCCGCCGTCGGTTGTCCCCTTAGACAAAGAGAGAGGACGGAACGCGCGACTGACATTTCTGTTACCAAAAAGTACCAAAATTTACCTGTGACAAGTGATTCCTGGCTCCTTCCTGCTGCTGTGGCTTTTACAACTGTAAGCTGCACACCCTACCATTATGCACACCACAATATTTTACAATGATGGGTCTTAAACACGCTCAATATCATAAAAAATATTTTGGTGGCTATTCATTTTTGGTAACAGCTAATGACAGCTAATTCATATAGCATCAAACGGGCGTGCGGTATCCCCTCTTTTTCCTTATCTAAGGTTGTCCCCTCTCGCCAGATTTGTTATTCTCTATTTTTACATTGAGAAAAATATTAAAGCAAAAAGTCACGTCTGAGGGTATACAAAACAGTTCCATAACCAGAAATGCATCTTTTTGGTCACCTTTATACCTTTAAAGATTAAATAGTGAACTTTGGGCAGTGTTTACAACACCTCCATATGCCATTGCAAAATATTAATATCCAATATCTTACCTCTAAAGCTAATATCAGGGTCACAAGCGAAAGCATGGTAAATAGGTCCAACAATCTCGTTCATACCCTGTACATAACCTTGACCAGGGTTTAACTTGGCATACAGAAACAGAACTCTTTCTACCACTTCCCAATGTGCTTCCCTACCTTCCGTCATTGGTGCATAATCTTCTGTGGCCTTTTTCACAGAAAGTGCTATCTGCAAATGGAAATATACATACCATTAATTTCTGGAACAGCACATGTTTAGTAAAACGTTTGCTGTATTTTTTCTCTGTTAATATCAGATTTATGATCGGCGCCCAATGTTGGCAACATTTTATCAACTCATTCAAATTTTTTATCCACATTGGGTCTGCTATAAAACAGGTGTACAGAAAAAAATAATTTAAGTTACCCTTATAGAGAAATTTATAGATGTATTGTTTAACTGCTGCTTCTTGGGCTGTTCGGCCAAGGTCTCGACATGGCATCCTCAGAAGCTGTTACCTGTTCGGCGAGTTCCGAGAAACACCGGCCAAACAGCCCAAGGACCAGCTGTTCATCGAAATTTATAGAATCACAGAACCTGGAGAATGTCAATTGTTCAACGTATTTTTATGAGTAGATATCTTAAAAACACAGCCTCTACAAGAAAAGTGCTTCAACTCTTGCAAAATAATCACAACTTTCAATTTTGCACATTATAAAATAGATGAGGATAAGGTAAAGCTATTTTCAACTAGTTCTTTATTGAGAAACAGTAAAAGACTCAACTAACTTTCAATTAAGTGGGATATGGTCAATGTATTTAACTTAATATGGAATACAAAAATTAGCTAATAGAACATAAACACTTTGTCATCATCATGCAACAAACAAAAATTCCATGGTTCCATGCTATAATGACTATACTATTACAGATACACAGTTTGTTCAAGAGAAAATGACAGTGATATCATGAAGCTCTATTTATGTTCTAGAAACATGTTAGAAGTGCATCAACTGGATGTCTCAAAAATATTATAATTTATTAGACACAAATGAGCCTAGGAAAAGGCAGATAAAAGATACTTTAAATTATTAATTATGATGGTTGAAAGCTGCAAACACACATTTTAAGGCTACCATGTCTGAGATGCAATACATCACTGATATTTTCTCCTTATACACAGATCATATATGTTCATTATTTTGAAACTGAAATCGAAAACAAATGAGAGGAAAGAAAGTGTATTAAATATAACATAAGAAAATTTAAATACAATCACAATAGTATTCTGCCTATTATTACCTGCTGCAATACCAATCCAAAAGTTATACTACAATTAGAATTGATTCAATTAGAGCAGAAACACTATTCATCAAAAAATGATATATTAAAAGTTATTTATGTAATCTACTTACTTTCGTTATACCTAGTCCTTTCCTTTCTACATTGGCGCATCTTAGTACTCTACGTTGTACCCTGGTGTGCAGTCTTTTTACTCCATGGCTGGTAAAAAACAAAATAATTTGTTAATATATCTCAATATTTGATATGCTAGGCAACATAAATTGTAGGTCTTGAGACAAGACCATAACAGGTTAGTACCTGCTAATAAAAACTGTCACCACTACTACGAATTTACAGCATGTACCTGTTAACCACTTCAGTGCAAGGAAATTCAGTCGGTTGTTGGAAGAATGATATGTCTGGACAAAGTCGTCTAACATCTTTATCAATTTGAAGTAGCACTTCATTGTCCTTGAAGAAAGTTTGCCATTCACTGTCAGGGTTTATACTCAGTGGATGGTCCCCTTGGGTCACATCACCATTTTCTTCGTTTTCGCCTGGTCGGACTATCATTTCGTCTGCAAATATATAGTGTTGAACTAACACCTGGGGAGCCAGCTGGTTGCCCTAGTAACTGCTTTTTAGGAAAGCTGAGTTTTTTTGTATGTGGTCACTTACTATTACTGATGAACAAAGAGATTTGTTACTTGAGTACATGTAGATGTGAGCTGATCTACAGTAACATCTATATGATTTTTTTTTGACTAATTACTTGCTTAGAATACTTCTGGTAGCAATATAAACATGATTAATTAACTAAACTCCTGCCCAATTGCCCAAAATATGGTACACATTGAGGTTATACTTACTTATGAACTGCTTGTATAAATTCCGTTTTTCCTGTAAATGACACTTCCATTTTTCCTTCTCGGGAGGCAAATAGTTTAAAAGCAATCTCCAACATAGTGCCCGTTTGCCTTGGTCATCTGGAATTCCTGAAAGTGATTCAATTTAGTACAAAAAGAAATGTAGTAAAACACCCCCTACTAACCATGAAAAGTAAGATTTTTCAACGCTCGGATATTTATTATGTCTTCATCGAGTATATGGTCGAGTTCTTTGAGCCTAAAAATATAATTTCATTAATAAAATAAGTTTTTATTGGCTTTAAAATAAATAACTGCTACCTTGCCTTATATGCCATTATTTTGAGCACTTGACAGTTCACTACTACTTAACTTGAAAACGTTTCATAAATATAAGCTGTTGTAGCCACATGGTATGCGAAATTATATAGCAAAACTATATTTTTTTATAAACTAATCTCGTTTAAAATTGTTACTTGATAACGATTAGATATCGTTCTATTAAAATACACAACAATTTTGCCAAATGTTTTCATCCGTGCTAATATGAGATATGAGGACAATCAGCTGTTTCTGATAGAGATGGGGATATAATAACCTGATTCTTTTTTCATGTAGAATATAAGAAGATTTGTAGAGTTCCGCTTGTGCATTTAAAAATTAAAACTTTTCGATTGATAATTCACGTCCTAATGTAGGACGTCGTTGGCTGTACGTTTTGCCAACTATTTTTGATTGGGGTTCAAAATTCCGGTCATTCTACCGATTTTTTGATTTTTTTGTATGACCATTAGCTGTATTTGTTCATTTTGCTGTATGTTGTGTCAACTATTTTCGATTACGGCTCAAATTTCGGACATTTTACCGGTTTTTGTAATCCCACCCGGACACGAAATTTAGTTCCAAATTTCCGGACATGTCCGGGATTTTCCAGACGGTTAAAATGCCCCCAATTCTCAGGTTAAACTATTTTCCGAGATGGAGGCCTTACTACTTGAGCAGTGATTTTTTTTTAACTCGTGTGCAGAATTTTTTGTGAGTTAACTTGATAATGAGCCAGTCCTGCCAGATTCTTTCTTTTTTTTAAGCATACACTACTATGGTTATTAGCCCCATATACCTAATATTAATCATGAGACTGTCTAGGCATAGGCGTAGTTAAGTCCCTGAATCTGGGGGGCTTAAGTCCCTGGATCTGGGGGGTTAAGTCCCCGCCCTAGATGCAGTAAACATAACAGAAGGATCTATTTTTTAATTTTTGGGGGGATAATTTCATTCTTGGGGGGGCTAAGCCCCCACCTAACTACACCTATGTTTCTAGGTAGTCAGTGCTGACACTGCTGACTTAGCATCTTATTGCAGTAGACAACACTGCCAATGTTTTGTGCTGCCAATTCTAAAACACATTTTTATATGCACTTTTCCACTTGAATTTGAGTCAGAAATGCAGCCTTGGAATTACATCAAATTAATAACACCTTTCATATGTGATAAAAATAAAACAAGTATTTTTCAATTTTTTTTTTATTAAATATAAAAATATTTCATAAAAGATTTACTGTTCAACAGTTAAAGCATTTGCATACTGAAACTCAGGGCTGTTTTCATATTCGCACATGTCAAGAGCAATTTCACAACTCTCTTTGACAACTCTTTTAGAATCACTCAAATATTTTTTTAGAACTTCCATGCATTCCTCAGTTGCTATTGCACCCAAGGCTTCAGCACATTCATGTCTAACCATTTCATTTTCTGTTTCATCTTGCAGAGATTGAACTAAATACGAAACAGCCTGTTCACTCTGAATTTGTCCTAGGACAAAAGCAATTTCATGTCTGAAAAGAGCACTGCCATGCCTCAATGCAGAACCCAGGGCCTCTACTGCTTCTTTTGTTTGTAAATTCCTTAGAGAAAACATTGCTCTGTATCTTTCAAATAAACTGCAGCTTTCATCAAGCAAGATAGATCTCAATTGCTGTGGGTCTTGTAATTTAGTTGGTGGAGCAGGATCAATAGAATTATATGAACTGCTTGATAATTCTTCATTTGATTGAGGATTTTGTGCCCACTTAATCCTCTCCAAAGCAAGTTGACAGGTTTCAGCAACTTCAACTACAGGATCATTTTTGTGTTTCTCCAATACATCTATACTTTCTACGCTTCCAATAGCACCTAATGCTTCAGCTGGAAGTAATTGCTGTTATCAAGGCGCAAATAAGAGGTGCAGTAACTTACCAGCTTCGTGTCTAACCATTGGTTCTTGTGTTGTGTCTTCAAGGATTCTTACAAGGACAGGATTAGCTTTCTTATCTTGCATCTGACCCAAACAGTAAGCTAGTTCATGCTTCAACAGGGCTGAGGGATCTGAGAAGCAGTTTTCAATGCATTTTATGGATACCTCACCTCCAATGTTACGAAGAGTAAAAAGAGCTCTAAATCGTTCCTTCAAAGGCCTGTTTGGATCTGCTAAGACACTTCCTATATTTTTTATTTGGTTTTCTGTTGCAGTTGCCATTTTCTAGAGAAATGTGTAAAATTAAATGATAGGTGTTTTTTCTTCAAACGTCAAGAATTATAGTATAGGTTAGGTCCACACGTCCACAGGTTAGGTCTCATAGACAAAACTGGTCGACCTTCCTCCTTCCTTAGGCCATGGCCGTCTCTACTCACTAGGCCGGAGCATTGAAATATGGCAACGTTGGAGATCAGGCCGTGTTTTCATTTGTTGTTATGTCATGTGTATTCTTCCAGGTGCAGAAAATATGGTTGGAATGTGATTATTAATTTTTTTCTAATTATTTACCTGCACAAACGAAACTATAAAGATAACAAGATGCCTGCAAAGCGTGTAGTACCAGATTGCAGCCCAGTAGAGGACTACCAAACAAAGGCCCAACATCACCTTATTCCAGATTAAAAAGAACGTTGCAAGGTGATTTTGAATGGGTTTCTACTTATTTACCTGCACAAATGAAACTATACAGATAAAAAGATGCCTGCAAAGTGTGTTAATCAATGTGTTAATAATGTGTTAACCAATGGTAGTACCAGGTTGCACTAGCAATTGTGCGTCCGATAAGGGACATAAACAGAAGTGGGTAAAAGGTATTCCTCGGAAGGGCTGGTTATATTTATAAGGATAAAGACAATAATTGACAAACATTTCAAAGGATAAGACCCATTTTAAAGCACAATGTGGTACCTATAATGTATTCTGGAACTCCCAAATATCACAGAAAAATACAGTTAATAGAACTCATCTGGGCATGGCCTGGGGCATACCTACGAAAGGATTTGATAGTGAAAGGGAAATCAAGACCAGCAAGAATGGCTTCACAGTGACCTAATAGTGAATTTTTCTAGCTCAAGTGATAATTTACAAAATAAATTGAGTGTTCATTTAAGTGGAAATGGAAGTGGCAGCAGGAAACAGGTTGTGTTTATTTTTATTTTGTAGTGTCTGACTGTGATGAAACAGACATCAGATGTAAGTGGTATTAGTAGTAGTAGTTCTAAAAAGTATTTTTCTTAATTTATTAACCGAGATGAACTTTAATACATATAAAATGTAATAATTATTCTGAAACTATAGGGCCACTATTTGACAGCTAAGCCACGTTGCCACATCTAAGGCTCCGGCCTAGTGTAGAGTCGGCCATGTTTAGGCCTGACATAAGGGCTGTTCCAAATTACGGTTCTATCACCGTCCCAGAGCTGTTATAATCATGCCCCGCCTATTTTAGAGTTCTAAAAATGGTGATTGGTTTGTCCGCCCGCGTACTAACCAATCATCGATTCTAGAATCATAAAATGGGCGGGGTACGATGAAAACAGTTCTGGAACCGTGATTTGGAACAGCCCTATTGTGATTGATAGTGATGGGGTTCTCGAGAACTACATGCTTACTGAGTTCTCGAGAACTATTTGTTCTCAGAAGTCATTTCCGTGTTTGACATTCTCTCTCTTTTAGTGCATATATAAGGCGTCCTTGGGAAGGCTTCCTTAAGCCTTAAGGTCGGGACTATAAAATACGTGTCATAGTGCATGGCACGATTTGGTAGAATTGTGGAAGGTTATGGTTGTTATCATGTTGGCAAGTGATTTGTGAGTTTGTAATGCATTGAGGGCTTTTATTAGTTGATTTAAAACAAATACAAATAATTCATTACATAATCAAACATTTCATGCTTACTAACTAAAAATATGCGACAAATGAATGTATGTGGAACATTTCTTTTCGGTCGGAATATAGTTCATATTCTATGTGTCTGGACGTTTGTATCTGGTGACACAGTAGGTATTTGAAACGATCTTTTGATAGTAACACTAAATTTGGCATAGTGCGCATGTCTGTGACACAAAATGTATCACTTTAAATTTATAGCGTTTTTCACTGGGCTCGTCTTAGTGCACTCCGTGCGAGTGCAGAATACTGAAGAAGTTCACCTAGGGTAATACTTTTGCACTGGGTTCTTCCAGTGGAATACACATCAAGAAACAACAAGTTGTTTTGACAACAATCTTTGCATATATTGCATTATATACTATACTCGTTTGTCTGAAAAACTGTTCAATAGTTTCCATGTAATTGCTAATTCTGGGATTTTTTCTCCCGAATTTCATTCTAAACACATTATTAGTTCATCCTTAGAAGATGACCTGGATTCTGCCAATTCAAACAAGGACATTAAAAGTTTGATTTTCTCATTCTGACCGAAAATAGTGAAAATCAACTAGATATTACCGAATTCGGAGAGTGAAAGTTTAAACAGCTCAAACACAATTCTATGATTTGAAATTTCCCGCTCAAACCTACTGTCATTTTCTTGGTTCACTTCCACGACACTCGCTTTGAAATCGGTGCGAAATTATTGCACTCAGTTCGACCGCTCCGAGTGCAGAAATGCCAGTGAAATGAGTGCACTTAAAAAATTTTGCACTGGAACTGCCAGTGAAATGCAAAACAGAAATCCAGTGCAGCCCGCGTGCAACCAGTGAAAAACGCTATTAGTGTTATCGCACTGGACGTTGGTTGCAAAAGCTCATTAGCCAAACGGTGTCATTATGTTAAACAAATTTAAAAAAAATTAATAGAGAAAACTCAGAAATATGTTTTGGTTTCTATACGTGCCTGTATGAATCTACATTGTTCACTAAGCGACAAAAAGTCATTACAAACCTTTTCAAGCACGTGTTAACGACAGCCTACTTCGTCTGGGACGCCAACACGTACGAACAAATTGAAGGTGTAGCCATGGGAAGCCCTCTAAGCCCGGTAGTAGCGAACTTTGTAATGGAGAAGGTCGAACAGGCAGCCGTGAAGAGCATAACAAGAACAATGAGAAGAAATAGGGCAAAACCAGAACCTAAACCAATAGCAAAAGCTTTTCTACCCTATATGCCTGGAATAACAGACAGAATAGGAAAAATGTTACGAAAGGAAAACGTCAAGACCATCTACAAGCCCACAAGAAAGATACAGGAATATTTGAGAACGGTGAAGGATAAAAGAGACCCACTCACAACACCGGGGGTTTATCGTATACCATGCACATGTGGGAGTATATACATAGGAACAGCGAAGCGATCTATAAACACAAGAATTGCAGAACATAAGGCTAGCTGTCGACTAGGCCATAAGGACAAGTCAGCGGTAGCTGAACATGCGATTAAGGAGGGAAGTCACAGGATCAAGTTTGAAGAAACTCAGGTTCTTGCCGAAACGTCTTCATGCCATGCCAGACTTCAAAGAGAAGCCATTGAAATACAAAAACATCATAATAATTTCAATAGGAAAGAAGAAACACAGAAAGTCAACGGGACATGGGTACCCATCCTAAAGGACCTGAAGACACTATACCGTCGCGAAGGGGCGGGGATACAAATGCTACCTGGTTGGGCCACGTCACCATTAGGCGGTATAAATACAGGTGCAGATCCACCAGTCGACAGTATTTTGGAAATGAAATAGCTTCTGAAGATGCCATCCACTCGTGGTGGCGAAACGTCAAGCTTTAAACGCGAAACGACGCCGGCCTAAAAACCCAAGAACCACAAATTCATTCGACAAAAAATTGTTGTATGGATCTATAACAATACAGCCACAGCCAAATTTCGAAAACAGGCAGGCTCAGACACGGCTGCTCGGGACCACGTGGCAGCGAATGAAGTATGAACTATGAACTACGTATAAAAAAGTTAGCGGTCGGTTCTCGAGAACCGGAGTTCTCGATTCCTAAATGTTCTGGCTTTTGCCCATCACTAGTCTGATATTTGACATTGTCAAATACCACAAGACGAAAACCGCACCGGCAGAGAGAAAATGATCTTTGGATTTGGAAAAAACTTTCATCAAAATTATTAATTTGTATGCTGGTAATTAGCGCGATGAGTGACAACCGAAGAATGTTTCATAAATTACAGTCAGTCCAACTCTATGTCAGTTCCATGATACCACAGATTCCATCAAGGATCAAAGCCATGCATCAAGTGGTTTTAGAAATTATACATACATGGCCAGCTCTATACGATTCACTTTTTAATAGTAGGTGGTAATCTTGTGTGGTAATCAATGGTGGAACAAATAAACGTATATGTTTTGTGAAATAAACATTGCGTGCTTGTTTTACTACGTTTCGGTTCATTTAAAGTTAAACATCTTCAGGTGTTGTAGTTGAACCTGTTTAACTTTATATTGTCAACTGAATCATCTAGAGCACAAAACAGACACCAAAAAAATGTCCATACAAGTGTATCATTGGTCAAATATGCTCAGAAATTTAATGAATTTTTTAATTTTTAAAACCACATTTGATCCAATATGAATCGTAGTATGAGTTAATAATACAAAAAAAACAATACTTGTTCAACTTTACTTTTTGTTTAAAGTTACAAATATAACATTCCAAACAACTACACCTTTAGTTTAATGACAAATTCTCTATTTGCTTTATCAGGTCCATGTGCTTGAACTCATCTGGCTTTTTGGTGAATGTTTCAAGCAGCTCAATTTTCTCAGGATCTGCGTGTACATAATACATTTGCAACTGATTTGCAAGGCATTGTGCTTCCTTAGCATTCAAAATGTTTTTATCATATTCACCTCTCATTAGTACTATGTTTTTATCTTTCATGAATTCATCATAATGTATAATGGTCAAACATTCTGGGGCATTTTCTTTATGTACTTGGAAATAAAGAAGTGGGGTAAAATGAACTGTATTTTGTGCAAATTGGCACATCATAAATTCATATCCCTGGCTCCTAGGAAGGGGTAGAATGAAAGTTGGATACCTGGCACCATTTTCTTGTAGTTTCTCAAAATCGCTTGCTGGTATAGTTGCAGCAATGCAATATTCCTTTTGCAAGTGATACTGTTCCCAAATTGATTTGACTTCATCCTTGCTCTTGTCTTTTATTAAATCTATTTTCATGATTTTATCTAAGCTTTCACGTTTAATCTGTTCTGGTTCTCCAGCTCTCTCCTTGGGATTTAATAGCTGGGAATATTGTCTTTCTTTAGGTGCCTCAATCTTTTTCTTTTTACTCTGTTCAACATCTTCAACTCGTTTCTGAAATTGTGATGGGTTCTCCTTTTGCAGCTGCTTTATTTTTGAAGAGTACTTATCATAATAGGGGTTATTCTTCAAATCCTCCAGTACTTCCTGCATATTTTTTGGGCTAGTTGCTATAGTGTTTCTAGCTGCTCGAAAAGATGCTCTAAATAGCACTGAACGAATTAGTGTGGTTGTAAGATGCATAACTAGAAGTAGAATCTGAAAACTGGAAAAGTTAACATACCAGCTTACGATTTCCCTCTGAACATACCTATGGTAAATATTCGCTATTCACAATGTTCACATGATGTGTTTAAAAATAGTGGATGTACTGGATGTTTGAACCACAAAACATATACACTGAACTAAAAATATTGAAAAATTGACATGAATTGACATTTAGCATAACCTCAAAGTACAGACGTAAATATAACATGACAACTCAGTGACAAATGACAATTAATAGAGTTGAGAATGCGTTATTACTTATGTCGAAATCATTTAAAATCTACTGAAAAGTAAAATAGATCTACCAAAAACGCGAAAACTGTGCCTAACCGCCTAACCTCAATTTCTTTTTCCCGGATCTTGGTTTTATAATTTCATTCAAAAAGCCCAAAACCCAAAACATGCTAGAAAACGTTAAACATATAATATTGGTGTTATCAGGTAAAGGAGGTGTTGGTAAATCAACAGTTAGTACACAATTAGCATTAACTCTAAAAGAGAAAGGGTATAAGGTAAATACAAATAATTTAAAATTATGAATCAAAAAATAAAGAAATCAAAATTTCCATTTTATCACTAGTAATTTAATTGTAGGTAGGTCTTCTAGACATTGACCTATGTGGGCCCAGTATTCCTTACCTCCTACAGTTAGAAGGAAAAGACGTTCACCAAGCTGAAGGCGGGTATGTTCTTAGTAGTTACTGTTTACCTTTAATATTTGAAGGCTATATCTATTGATATTTCTAATCACTATAATTTTTTTATATAGTTGGGTTCCTGTGTATACAGATGAAGATCAAAAATTAGCTGTAATGTCCATAGGATTTCTGTTGAATGATCGAAATAGTGCAGTTGTATGGAGAGGTCCCAAAAAGACTGCAATGGTTAAACAGTTCTTGACGGATGTACTTTGGGGTGACCTAGACTTCCTTATTATAGATACACCTCCAGGTTAGTAGATATTAAAAAAAAATTGATATATGATAGTACATAGGTACATGGCTGATGGAGAAAAAGAACAAATTGTGCCCCCCCCCCAAAAAAAAGTCTGAAAACTACATGTCGTATAATATACTATAAAACTAAAATTTTAGGTACATCTGATGAACACATTACAGTTATGGAAAATCTAAAAGCTGTCAAATGTGATGGAGCTGTGATTGTAACTACACCTCAGTCCATTGCTATTGAGGACGTAAGGAAAGAAATAACCTTTTGCAAAAAAACTGGTATACCAGTTTTGGGAATTATAGAAAATATGAGTGGGTAAGGACATCATTAGACTTGAAATAGTACCTCAAAGCTTGAGATTTATATCATTTCTAGTTTAAATAAGTTACCAGTTAATGAATAATGTTCGAAAATTTTGTAATTATTCACAAAGCAGAAGAGACACATTTGTGTAGATTGTAACAATTATTCATTGTTTATCTAACATTTTTTGCTGCTAAATATTTTCCAGGTAATGTTATTTTCAGTTGACTATGTTTTGTTATATTCCTTACAGTTATGTGTGTCCCCACTGTACAGAATGTACAAATATCTTCAGCACAGGAGGTGGACAGTCTTTGGCACAACTGGCAAATGTACCATTTCTTGGAATTCTTCCCATAGACACAAAACTAGGACAACTTTTAGGTAAAGCTTGTATCACAGAATATCCTAATTCTCCAGCTGCTATTGGATACAGTGAGATTGTGAGAAAAATTGTGGATAGTTGTCAATAATAATTTATCAATATTGCAGAAATTATATTGGTATAAAGCAAATATTTTTATATATATCCAATAAGAAGTCCAACCTTAATTACCTAACTACAGTATTTGGCACCTAGGCTATCATCATCCTATTTTTTAACCTGGAACCACTTTTTATTTAGTTAGAGGTTTTTGTACTTTGATAAAAGCAAGAAGTCATAAATTAATGAACAAAGACAATTAAAAAAAACATGTATCTTCTATAATGATGTTCAATAATAATCATTTAGTTTTTCAATTTTATTTCTTAGTGTTGTTAAAAAAATATTTGCTTGGCAAAATGAATTTTCTGCTATTGTGTAATAATATATTCAGTTATATTTGTGGAATGCAAACCCAATGAGAACCACCTCCCAAACAAACATACATTTATCCCTAAATTTCAATGGAAAAGGATTTTGACAAATAATATGTTTCCCTATAACTAGTAATGTAATTAGATAGGATATGGAAGTGAGATAAAAATATTTGCCTCTAAAGTAAAAATTATATACAATATAGTATATTGTTCAACGATGCTGTAACAATGACGGTAATAACTCACGCGTTGAAGTTTGCAAAAGGCACGCCGCGCGGAAATGCCAATCTTGGGAAATCCCAAAGCGATTATCGCTACTGTTTAGACCAGGATTTTTAGGTAAGTTATAATTTTTTATATCGTTCGACAGCCCCCCTCTCACGTCTGGCCCTTTTGAGGGCCATCCGTTCTTTCCTGTTCTTTCTAGTCATTCTTTGTTGTTTTCCAAGTTATGCCATCCTCCCCTCATCCCATAATGGATGAGGACTATGAGACTCCTCAGATCCCTTAGATCATCAAGGGATGATCTGCCCTCTATACATACAGGTAGAGTCTCTCCGTTGGCAACTCGATTCTGCGCAGTCGCGCATTAAGGAACTAGAGGCTGGCTCTTCACCATCTTTTCCCCCCAGCCTGGAGTCGGTTCCTTTGACTCCCCTTCCGCTCCCCACCTCGAAGACGTCAGCCTCCCCCAAGGATCGCCCCCAACCGACGAAACGTCGGCGCAACAACTCTCCCCCTTCTCCGACGCAAGAGAACATCTTCCTCTAGTGAAGAGGCTTCCGCGGACGAGTCAGTTCGCGAGAAGAAACGTCCCCCCCCCTCGTGTCATTATCCAAGAAGTGGGTAAAAATCAACAACGCTCTCCAAGAAAATGGCATCCCTATTCGTAGGGCTGTCGGCTGTCAATACCTCTCAAGGGGTAAGAGTGTCGACTCTCATAGAGAGATCACAAGGCAACTCTACAAGAGTAGCATTTCCTTCACTGCCTTCCAACTCAGCGAAGACAAAGATCTGTCTGTCGTCATCAGAGGAGTAAACGAGGTCTCCTCTGAACCTGATATCCTTGAAGAACTGGACCCTGTTATGCAATAGGGAACCAACCAACAAAAACTTGTTTCTGAGTAAAATTAAGAAATAGAATTTGTCTAGTAATGTTAAAATTATGACACGTTGTAAAGAAAAAACTCCATTTGATTCAAAATTTTATTTACTTCAAATATAATAAGGTAGAGGTGACAAAATGAATATTTTTATTTCAATACAGTATGAAAAAAACTCCTGGTTCCTTTTTGCAAAATAATGTTTGTGAAAGTGTCAATCCTCTTCTATTTGAAAATCTAGCTCTGCATTATATCCATCTGCATCTTCCTCAATTGTATCATCACCAATCAGGTTAACTTAAAAAGGATGATCTACCAGAGGAATAAGGTGTAAGTAGCTCTTGATATCATTAAGTTTAGCTTCTGCTACAGGTTTTCCGTTGGGCCAAAGAGGTTGCAGGTGCCGGAAGAATGGCATTTTTTGTGGTTTTCCTTGTCCTTTCTTTATATTGATTTCCTTGTAGTCATTATTGTTCTCATGATCTGTTCTGATAAATATACTATAGGGCTTTTCTTTCAAAATCTTTATCTTTCTGATTTTCAACCAGTTGATCTTTTCTTCGTTGCAGCTTTTTTTTCTATTAGTTATTTCTTTTTCATGCTTCTGTGTACTAACAAAGTCTTTTTTCATCTGCACTACCTCAATGGGTCGCTTCCTCCTACAGGTCTTCATAACCTGGATGTAGTCCTCAGGGGAAAACATTTTAGTGTGTCTTTTGAGAACACATTCTACATCCCCAAAATCACTGTCGTTTGGCAGAAAGCTATGTCCTGATACTAAAAATCGGAGCTCTATACTTTCCAGATTTGTTGATTTTTCAAGAGCACATTTCAGTAAAAGGACCATTTTAATATTTCTATTGTGCCCTCCACATGAGTCACTCCATAGTATAAGGGTCTTCACGGTTTTCGAGACATTATTCGCAATATACTGCAGCAAACAGGAGCCCGCCTCTTGAGCACCACGACCTGCTTGTCCTTCAAGCCACAGATTTAATGTCGATTTTGCCTCCTTCCCTGCATATATACCACAGTTGTAGAGCCACAACTGTCTTTTATAAAATATGTTTGTACTAAGGCGTGGTAACGGGAGTGTTTTCTCCATATCAAACGTCACTGTTTCTATTTCCTCATTTTGGGCTGCTTCTTTGATATCACTGTTCATTTTATCTCTGGCTTTCTCTGTTTCTGCCAAATGCATGTTGTGTTCTAAGCTAATTTTATCTTTCTCTTCCCCTGCTGATAAATTTTTAAGCTTTATGTCACACGTATTACAGGTATCTTTTTTGGGTTTTTTTGCCTTCAGATTGAATTCGTTCAAAAAAATCTTTTTGTAGGAAGAAAAGCTTACCGTATTCATATTTTCATCTTTGTAAAGTTTGTACATAACTGTAAGTGTCGTTCCTTCAGCCAAATATTCCTGTTTATTACTTTTTGCTCTACAATAATGAGACTTATAACGGGGAAATTTATTAATGTGACTGATAACTGCACTTTTCTGGTCATCAGTAATTAACTGAGGAACAAAATCCCCCGTTAAAAGCGTCACCGCATGAGACGTGGTGACAAAATATGGCCCCTCGTCATGGTCCGTCTTGACGCAAAGTCCCCTGCGCCAAAACGATTTGGAACATCAACCGTCTCGGTGGCCTGTGCGCAGTGTTACCAGATTTAAATTGAACAATATGCTAAACGGCTCGCTTAAATTCTGCTAAAATCTGCTAACTTTTATTTTTTTTATGCCAAAATTCTGCTGACTTATTAAGTCAGTTATTCGTATGAATATTCGGTTATCCTGCACTTTAGGGGCACCACGCACCAAAATATGTGACCATTATGCCATTATCTGACTTCTGCGCCGACGTTCGCGCACGACCAATCTCCAATTTGGAAGCGTCGTTGCCACGTTTTTGTCTAATTGATATTGTTCATATTCGATATTCAATGTATGCCTGTATGGCGAATATCTGAATCTTGCGCAAACCATTGGTCCTTACGTGGGTTCAAGCGGTGCCCCTAAAGTACAGGATAACCGAATATTTGTATAAAAAAAACAAGAATATTGTAAAATATTTATTAACAATTCACACAAAATAATAAACTACTTTTCTATGGTGACCTTATTTTTATATAAAACCGTCGAGACTTTGAGCGCCTCTTATCATACTATTTGATGGAATAGAATTTACACATCCACCCTGTTCTTTTACTGCCTGTCTCACATGTAAAATGGCAGCAACATGTTCGTTTTTAAATTTGTTCCGCAGGTCAGTTTTAATATTATTTATTTGTGAAAATAGGCGCTCACAAGCCGTATTTGACATAGGCAGAATCATTATGGCCTTTGCAAAAACAACTAAATTCGGATACTTTTTAGATCCATCAGCATTGTTCATTTTAGAAATTTGTGACCCCAAAATCTTTCTGTATTGATTGATGAAGGAACTTCCGTCCGATTCTAACAGATCGGCTACTGATTTACTCAATTTAAGGTCCCTATATTCGGAGTCAATACATTATTTTAAGTCCCTTTTAGACCTTCTAAAAAGTATGCCCTGATGGAGAGGGGGCGGCAGTCTGATTAAAGCAAATGAGTTGCTAAATGCAAATATTTACCGCAAGGAAATATTTCCTGCACTATAGCATCGCCGAGTTCCGGAATCTATTTATAGGCGATTCCCCTAAATTGTACAGAAAGTTGCCAGCATAGCAAGAAGAAATCATACATTATTTATGAATGGTAGAGTTTTTTATCATTTCTGGCGTGACTACCCAAGTGAAACGCAGATAATTTGTTAATGTCTAATCCTGCTAATTCTCTGCGGAGATACAATACAATTCTGCTAAAATCTGCTATATTTTCAATTCTGCGAGACAATCTGCTAGACCCTAAATTTTGGACCTAATTCTGCTAAAATCGCAGAATTCTGCTAAATCTGGTAACACTGCCTGTGCGTAACCGTGGAACACCCCAAGAAAAGCAACGTGGTGCCTGAGTGCCGTCGTTTCCTACAGTTTGCCCACACGGCAAACTACTGTCGTGCATAGTGGGCCTGTGCATTCTGTGCCAGACGCCATGCCACCCCCGACTGTCAGGTCAAAAACAATTTGGTTACAAAGCAGAAATGCTTCAAAGGCTCTGGTGAGCACAGAGCCACCTGCGGTGGCTGCCCAAAGGTCCCCAAGAAAAAGTCGGGTCAGGCTCCCTCCCAAAGCACCTCACCCCAGTGCAGCAACAAACGTTAGCGTAAATCGCTCATACGCTAGCACCTCCCACAGCCACCCAGCCGCACCCCAAACCACCCAAACAAGACCAGCAGTCCCAAGCAATGTCCCCTTCAATCTTGAAGAGGTGATTGCTCTAGCCATTTGAAAGGCTGTAGCCGAAGTTATAGCCAAAATTGCCCAGAATTCGCAATGCGCAGCCCAACTCTCAGAATACGAAATTGGAATGTGAAAAGTGTTCGCAATAAAACAGTTGAATTGCTACACCTTCTCACAGAACACTTTTCTTCGACCCGCGCATTCCCTCTTCGTTCCAAGCTACAGGATCCATAGGTTCGACAGGCCCGTAGGCACGCAAGGTGGCGGGGTTGCTATCCTCGTGAAAAACGACATTCAACACTCGCCTATACAGGGTGTTAATTAAGTATGTTAACAAACTTTAACCACGAATAGTACTCCGAAAAATAGAAAGAAAATGTCATATGAACATGGGTCCGGAAATGCTTTCTAAGGGAGCTACGCTCCTGCTTTGCATGGGGCACCCTGAGACCATTCATAACAAAATTACGAAATTAGGTACGATGTGTAAACTTTTGACGCTGAATCTGATTCTGAATTCAGAATTTCATAATTTTAATCAGAGGCGTATCATACGGGAGGAGTTAAGGGTAAAAATAACCCCATTTTATAAATGGTAATTCTTTTGACATTTTGATTTTAGAATACGGTATTTCAGAAACTTCTACGTAAAAATGGTCTCTTGGTATATCTCGATAGGGCTAACCGTTTTCGAGAAAAATGCATTTATCTATTTACAATAGCCTGCATCGATTCAATAATTTGCATTTTTCTCGAAAACGGTTAGCCCTATCGAGATGTACCAAGAGACCATTTTTACGTAGAAATCTCTGAAATACCATATTCTAAAATCAGTGTCAAAAAAAAAATACTATCTAGAAAATGGGCTTATGTTTACCCTTAACTCCTCCCGTATGATACGCCTCTGATTAAAATTATGAAATTCTGAATTCAGAATCAGATTCAGCGTCAAAAGTTTACCCATCGTACCTAATTTCCTTAATTTTGTTATGAATGGTTTCGAGAATATCGAGGGAAAACCGTTTTCAGGGTGCCCCATGCAAAGGAGCGTAGCTCCCTTAGGAAGCATTTCCGGACCCATGTTCATATGACATTTTCGTTCTATTTTTCGGAGTACTATTCGTGGTTAAAGTTTGTTAACATACTTAATTAACACCCTGTATACTTACCACCAGTGACTCTCAAAGCGAATCAGTTGGCATTGAAGTAAATACTACTCCTTCCCCAACTAGAGTTATTTGTTTATACTCTCCCCGTCTGTCGCAAATCCGGATTGTATTCCGAATTTCTTCAGCTCAAACTCCCCTACCCTATAGTGCTCGGTGATTTCAAGTCGAAACACACGGCATGGGGATGTGCGAACACAAACATGAAGGGCAAGATCCTGCTCATCACGTCACTAATCTCCACCTCACAATCGAAATTCCAAACGAGCCAACCTTCATTCCCGACAACGGAAATCTCAATCCAGATATTCTAGACTTGGCGGTCACTAATAGAGTATCGCTCAGCCACTCTCACCAAAATGCCAGTCACCCTCTCTAAAGTTGTCTGGCTACTTTTCAGATTTAAACTCGAGACCCTACCCTTCAATTGCCCTAACATTGTCAGCACTGCTGATATCGATACCGCAGTCGAAAAACTCAGCATAAATGCCGCCACTGAGCGCGCAACGATCACCCTTCCTAAATCTGAGAAGTCTCCACCCCTCCCGATCGATGTTCTTAACCTGATTAAGACAAGGAAAGTCATCCGAAAACGCGATCCTGTGATCAAGAGCAACCTAAACTCCCTCCAACGCCAAATCCGTGCCCAGCTTGAGTTCATCGAGGAGGCAGAAGTCCACATGTAGTGTCTGGAAGGTTACCAGAATACTACACAACCGGAAACCCGTTCTCCCCCCAATTAAAGTCGGTAACAGCACCCTCCTGCTCCACTCTGGGAAAGCCAACGCCTTGCCTTCGCTGACTCTCTCCAGAATCAATGTACCCCAAACCCCAGTTTGTCGCAGTTAACTGAACTTCATCACAAAATCACAAGCGAAGTCCGAAATCTTGTCATTCCCGAGGCGGTCATGGTCCCCTTCTCTCCAGACGAGATCAACAGTCTGATTCGTTGTCTGAAAAATCGCAAAGCTCCCGATGGGGATGGTGTCTCCAATAAGGTAACCAAACTCTTGCCGAGAAAATACTTAGTTGCCATATGCAACATTATATATGCTTGCATGTGGCTTAGCTACTTTCCTGATGTCTGGAAGGAAGCCAACTCCCACCTCGAGGCCAACAACATAATCACGGATTCCCAATTCGGTTTTAGACAGGGCCATGGCACCGGCCACCAACTCCTTCGTGTGACAGAGCATATAGCTGACTCTCTGGACAAGAGACATCACACGGCAAAGGTCCTCCTCGACATCCGTCAGGCCTTCGACCGTGCATGGCACGAAGGTCTCGTCCACAAGCTGATTCAGCTTAAATTCCCCCTTATACAGGGTGTTCCACGACGATTAAGACAAGCAATATATCGGAACTGGGCAGTATTAGCGAATTATAATTTTGGGGGTGTAAATTAGGGCAAATAGAGTATCTTTTCTTATTATTGTGTCACGCAGTGAGGTATTTGTTTTTGGTCACGTGACGTCCGATTCAAAATTTTTAATGGGACACCCTGTATATTTGTCACTGTTTGTGTTCCTCCCGATAAAACAATTCCAACAAACTAGTACACTTGGGGTCTAAAGTGATTCATTCTAGAGCTACAGGTACTTAAAGGACTGTACCACTGCCATTATGAAACACTACCAAAGTAATTTAACTGTAGGGGTACATGTTATAATCAATGGAAGTGGTACCATCCTTTAAGTACCTGTAGCTGTTGAATACATAACTTTAGACCTCAAGTGTGCTAATTTGTTGGAATTGCTTTATCGGGAGGAACACAAAAAGCCACAAATATACAGGGTGTCCCATCAAAAAATTTGAATCGGACATCACGTGATCAAAAACAAATACTTCATTGGGTGACATAGTAATAAGAAAAAATACTATATTTGCTCTAATTTACACTCCCAAAATTATAATTCGCTACTACTGCCCAGTTCCGATATATTGCTTGTCTTAATCGTCGTGGGACACCCTGTATAATAGGCACCATCCGTTCGCACCTCACAAACAGAAAATTCAGAGCCAAGATCAGCGAAGCCCTTTCGGACTCGCGACCCATTTCTGCTGGCGTCCCTCAAGGAGGTAAATTGTCCCCCTCCCTTACCAACATCTTCTGGCACGACATCCCTCACCATCGTAACATCATAACTTCCCAATACGCTGATGACAGTGCTTTGCTGCGTTCTTCAAACCAAATCTCTAACTGTACACAGCGCTACTTAACGCCCACCTCAAATCCGTTACCGATTGGTACCGGAAGTGGAGACTTTGACATCAACGTCAAGAAATCGGACAGCATTTTCTTTTCTCGTAGAAGAAGAACCCCACCTCCCG
This sequence comes from Callosobruchus maculatus, assembly GCA_951848785.1. Taxonomy (NCBI): domain Eukaryota; kingdom Metazoa; phylum Arthropoda; class Insecta; order Coleoptera; family Chrysomelidae; genus Callosobruchus; species Callosobruchus maculatus. The sequence goes on from CATOUR010000083.1 coordinate 10,187,509, forward strand.
TCCTTGTGAATGCTCAACGCCTCAAGTGAACCACACACAATATGTAGGTTTAATTTTCCACAGACACCTATCCTGGCCCCGCCATATCAGGCAAACCCAAAATGAGGCTCAAGCAGCCTTCATCGCCCTCAAACCTTTCTTCGCCAATAAAAATGTCAACAACAGAACCAAACTCCGCGCTTTTTCCGCAATAATAAAAAGCATATATACATACGCTATCCCTATATGGAGCACCTCCGAGAACGGCTTCAAACACATTCAGGGCACATTCATGAGACTCCTGAAGTCTTCCCTGAAAATTCCCTGTTACATAAGGAACAATCAAATTCTCAAGGAGATTCCCATCATCTCTCCGGCACAGGCTGCTCCTCAATTCGCAGCCAACCTCCACAAGACAGTCAGAAACCATCCAAATCCTGCTGTCTCATCCCTTATAAAGTTCTGCCCAAAGGCTTACGATAGGGTCAAACGCCTTTGTCACCTGCTAACTAGTCGTGCTCAGCAAAATACCTCCTCTCCCGAAGTCTTAAACCCACTTCTAAACCCCGGCTAAGACCAACCTCCAGTCTGGAGCGTGGGTTATGGAATATTACACACGCTGTATAACTTAATGGGAGTAGATACATACTACGTTCCAAAATCCCATCAAAGACCTCGATTTGCTCTGTAGCGTTTCAGTATTCACTCAACATCAAACTGTCAACAAAAATCTGTGTTCCATTATTGCATTTCCGAGGCCATGGATGTCATCGTTTTGCTCGGAAATCAAATTGAGATTTTAGCGACCTTTGTGTCAAGACCAACGATGTCATACTGATAGACTACGCATCCAAGGCAAATTGTTTGTCGGCATTCCAAACATTGGGAATGTCAACAAAATATTTACAAGCATCGACGTCATTGTTTACAAGTTACATCGCAGCATGCCAAGTTGACAATCATTTGGAATGAATTTTCAGAAAAATGTATGGAACGTATGTTGTAAAAAAGTAAAAATATGATTGTGGCTTGCTTATCTGTAATATAAAAAGTACTCTGAAGATACTCTTTTGTAAAACACGTTTAATTTTGAAATTCTGTCAAGAATTCACGCCATTTTTATATTGTACAAACATTGCTGCATGCACCAAGCATGCCCTAATGCACAACTGGCAACGTCGGGTGTGTCTATGTCAATACAGCTGATGTTCCCCCCTTCCGTCGCACCGCCAGAAACGCTTACAAACATTCGGTATACAAAGCGTAGTCTATCAGTATGACGTCGTTGGTCAAGACTGTCAAGAGATATTTTTCACTTGACAGCTAACAACTTAACATAACCTATTCTGCTTTATTTGTATGCATTGACATTCTAACGGGTACGACTACTCTGACACTCTGAATCTGAGAAGACAGCACAGGTTATGAGATATGTCAAAATTGTCAAAAAAAGATCTTTGCCGTTTCATTAATATTCCAGCATCCCTAACATCTGGAATCACTATCCTCGAAAATTCATCTGCTCACTGGATAGATGGGATTTTGGAACGTAGTAACAATATTTTATCTACTCCCATTACTAATACTTTTGAACAGGTTATGCTACCTATAAACAAACAACTCACGGTCCAGTCGTGGGTTATGACAAGTGACAACCGCCTACTGGATACCAGTACTGATCTCTTGGAAATGCATAGGATTAAATAGACGCTGCAACAACTGCAAATGTCGCTATGAAATGTCAAAGACTATCGAATGACAGTATTTATTTAAGTGACAGAGAAGTGAGGTTAAGTTGTCAATATTGTGTAATTTTTTTTTTTCTGTGTCATCGGCATCGACTACTTTGGTCATTAGCCTCGTGTTCTGTGTAGGCTTTGTTACTGTTTCCCGGCGCCACTTAGGAACAGCACTGTTAATTAGAAGCCAACAGTGAATGCTCAGGTGGGGATTCTCGCTGAGCTTTTTTTATGGATATTTATTTTTGGTTGAAAAAACCAGAAATAAATTTCCGCCTCTAACGAGAATCGAACCCGGGACCTTTATTGTGTAATTATTATGTATTTAAAATTTAAATCGTACTATTCATATATTCGGTCGTAGATAAAGTATAGTATTCAACTCGCGGCAGGTAATGCCGGTAATGGTAATAACTCACTTGTTGATTTACAGCACGAGCCGGAGGCGAGTGCTGGAAACTTCAGCGGGTGAGTTATTACCGTCATTACCGCATCGTTGAATAATATACTATTATACTCCTCTTAATTTTGATGTTGCCTAGAAACCTGCAAGGCTGTTACTATGAAGACAATAATATGTACCTATATGATTTAAAAAAAACGAAAATTAATTAAAGATGTTTTATTTTATTCTGTCAGTCCCCCTTACAGGTACTTTGAAAATCGATCCAGTGACGGCAGAAAGTTACTAGAAACTCCTATAGGAATGATTTTCAAAAGGGTAGAACATTTAGAAAAAAGTTGAGAAGTCAAAGAGGCTTGCTGACTACAAACAAACAATGGTGTCACAATTATAATGTTTCAAATTACATATACCCCTATTCGAATTCGTTGCATATACCTAAATAAATTTTTCTCTAAATCAGGATATCAATTTTAACGCGCAGCATATCGTCTAGGGATTTTGCAACTTTTTAAAAAGTCAGATACCTACTTTGCAAATAAATCTTTAGATATTTTTTTGTACGTCTTCGGAAGAACCAAACGGTTGAGTTTACTTTTTTGTTTAAAAGAAACAAGACGAACCCCTGACGTGAGTCTAAGCGAAAATTCTAAATTTGAAAGAAACCTACCCTTTTTTGTGCGTTTCTTATCGTTATATAAGGAATAACTGCAAAAATGAGGAATTTTACCGTCTCAATGACCTGCATGTAAGTCAAATAGCTCAAACCAATTATATGCACGCAACTGTACAAACAACATTTGGAATATACAGCCGCCTGATTTTACTTTCTTCACGCCAAATAACTGAACAGTGAACAGTACTAAAGCGGAATATAACAGTGTTTGGTAACAGCTTGCTGTCGTTCAAAGAATGGCAGGTGTAGGTAAGATGAGACTGAATTTGCATAATGCACCCTATAGAAGGATTTACAAATACCATAATGACTACAGTGTCGTGGACACGAGGCTTCCAACGGGTCCCCATGTGTCTACACGAAAAATAATTCTGTAAGATTCTTGCCGCCACGCATACATACCGGGTGGCCCAAAAAAACCACTGAAAGTAGTGAAAGAGATTATATTATGGAAATTTAGAAACAGAAATTTTCAAGATATTTTTTTCAAATGGATTATTTGGTGAAATTTTACACTAAAGCCGCCAAAAAAGCTTTTAATTCCCTATTCATTGTCGCTTTAAAGTTAAAATTTGCTCGCCGAAAATACGGAGCCTCAAATTTTTACTGTTCCCAGAGATACTTAAAAATTTCCGAACAAAATTTCGAGGATATATTAGTCCAATCGTTACTTCGTAAAAAGAGGCTTTTGACAACAAAAGATCGGAAAGAAATGAAATTTGTAGGAATGGTAGACATCGGTCCCCTGAACCTACACCTCAGTTTATGACCTTGCGGGGTGGGGGGATGACGACTGCTTCGCGACGATTTTTGAAAAATAATGCCGTTTTGGTAGGTTATTTCGAAAAAAAGCTTCAAATGATTTATGGAGAGTTGAACAAAAATTCTGCATAATTTCAGTCTTTTTTTTTCGTGTGCGACCAATAGTTTCCGTTCTACACTGCGTCAAAGTTAGGGGCTGGTTTGCAATTTTCACTAAAATCAGAATGTAATGGTGAATTAGGGCGAATAACTATCAAAAAGTCGTGTAACATTTTTGTTTCCTTAAAAGAACGATTTATTCGCATTTTTTTATTATCTGCAGCTGCTTATATCTTATATATAAACTCACGCATTTGGTAAAAAAAATTACGGTATTCAGAAACGCACCCCTACCTACTACCAATAGTTATGTGCTGTTACGTGCGTACTTTTAGTGGAAATGATACTACCCCGGCATTGTTTAATTATTATTTCTGCTAGTGAAAATCACAAACCTACCCCTAACTTTGACGCAGTGCTGTACGATGGGAACTATTGGTCGCACACGAAAAATGTAGACTAAAAAAATTATGCAGAATTTTTGTTCTCTCCATAAATCATTTGAAGCTTTTTTCGATATCATCTACCAAAACGGCGTTATTTTTCAAAAATCGTCGCGAAGCAGTTTTCATCCCCCCACCCTCGATCGGCTACCCCCCGAGGTCGCAAACTTAGGTGTAGGTTCAGGAGACCACTGTCTACCATCCCACCAAATTTAATGTATTTCCGACGTTTTACTGTCAAACAACCCCTACCTCCTAGACTTATAATATGGAGGGTGGTTAAATTGCTGCTAAACCATCACACATACTACTACATGAATTATACAGAAAAATTGAAGATGTAAGTTTTTTGTTTCAATTTAGACATTTTTAGTGTTAATATGTATCGAGATAAAATACTATTGATGCTGCACTTCGATAATTTCCCATTTCAACGAAGAGTAGGATTTTCTGTAGTTTTAGTGATTTTTATTGGTTTTTCAACACTACTATTTGCAACAACTTCCGTGGACGAACATGGCAACAATTTTTCTGGATACTACACTTTAAAAGAAAAAAAAACTCAAGGACAAAGTCAAGGTAATGGGGTTAATTATTCCACCCCCCCCCCCCTAAGTATACAAATCCACTGATTTTGATTAATTGTAACAATTTACATGTTTCTAATCCACAAAAGTAAATTGGCCCTTCCCGAAAATACATTACCGATTATTTATATATAGAAGAAACCTTTACACACACACAAAAAATTCGCCCTCTAAAGAAAGAAAATTAGCCACGCCTTCGAGTAGTTATGGCAAGGCGGTCCTTTGGTCCTACTTCCCGATGTGCGACAGCTAAATTACTGTTAATCAGTACAAATCAAATTAGTCAGTAGTCGTATGTTTTTAACTTTCAACATACTGTTTTTGTAATTCAGATTATATTGGTCGACAGCATCGTGGCGCTGAATATTTGACATTTGTTCCCAGCGCTTTTCGCCCAACGTTTTTTACAAAGACTACTAAAAAATATATTTTTAGTAATCTGTGGTTTTTCAACCTTGATCTGATGAAGATGTTTGAAGATAAAGTCGAAGTTATAACTGAAACTTCCATTTAAAGCTTTCTATTTATTTTTATACAAAGGTAAAATAAATTACGATACAGGAAAGTTTTACAATTTTTTTATTATTATCCCATATGTATTAGCCTAATAATAATATAATTATAATAAAGAGTCTTATTCTGCACATGTAATAAATTATTACAAAATTAAGTAATAATACTTTGGCTAGAGTGCAAACATAAACAGATTTTATGGTCACTCAAAACTATGAATCTCCCATAAAACACGGCAGTTCTGACGTACCTCATATAGGCAGTCCATACGAAATGTATATCAATGAAAACGGAATGATGCGACAATGAAGTGTACAACGAATAATGTAATTAGAAGCACTTCCTGTGCACGATTGAGGGACCAGACTCGTCGTACTCCTGTTTGGAGATCCACATCTGCTGGAAGGTGGACAGGGAAGCGAGGATGGACCCACCAATCCAGACTGAGTATTTCCTTTCTGGGGGTGCGATGATCTTGATCTTCATCGTGGATGGGGCCAGAGCTGTGATTTCTTTCTGCATCCTGTCGGCGATGCCTGGGTACATGGTGGTACCTCCTGAGAGGACAGTGTTGGCGTACAGGTCCTTACGGATGTCCACGTCGCACTTCATGATTGAGTTGTATGTGGTCTCGTGGATACCGCATGCTTCCATACCCAAGAAGGAAGGTTGGAACAGGGCCTCTGGGCAACGGAACCTCTCATTACCAATGGTGATCACCTGGAATAAAATAAACAAATGGTCAGTTACTGTGATACTTAAAGTCAAGTTGGGTTGATTTAGGGCAAGGTGGAGGATTTTAAAGCAGGTGTTCATAATGTATTTGATGATAAGGGATAAATGCTAACCTTAAGATTTCAGCAGATCACAAAAAGATACTAATTCCTTGAATTTTTGTAATTAAAAAAATTATGATAAAGTGGTTAATATCACTTTATAAGATATGAACACTATCAAATGAATTTAGAACAATGAAATAATGATGAAGCATCTTTTAAAGCATTTTGATTGCAAAATAAAGTCGTCATTTAATCAATTGAAATAGATTAAAAGCAGTGATAAATATCTAAAAGGCATCAATGATACTTGAAAACCAATCCAATAAATTAATAGTACAATTAGCGTCATGGAGAATTAGTCACAGCTTACAAACTACAAACTATCTGATTAAGTATATGTACTGTGTAAGGCTTTTTATGGCCAATAAATTTGTGGTTCTTGGGTTTTTAGGGTGGCGTCTGATTATGTTATGTAATGAGCATTTAGAAGTCTAGCAAAATCTATAAATCTAATTGGAAAAATTATTTTTACTTTATCTTATGTGTGAAGGGTTTTTAGAGCCTATTATAGCTAAATCTTTTTAATTTCAAAGCCTGAAATGTATCCAAATTTTAATATTTGCATACATGATTAGGCTTCGTCTAGATTCTTCAAAACAAAGTTAATTGTTCAAGGAAGATTTACCTGTCCGTCAGGAAGTTCGTAGCTCTTCTCCAGTGAGCTTGAGCTGGCAGCAGTTGCCATTTCCTGTTCAAAGTCCAACGCTACATAGCACAGCTTTTCCTTGATGTCCCTGACAATTTCTCTCTCAGCAGTGGTGGTGAATGAGTAGCCCCTCTCAGTGAGGATCTTCATGAGGTAATCGGTGAGGTCGCGGCCAGCCAAATCCAGACGCAAGATGGCGTGTGGTAGAGCATAACCTTCATAGATAGGTACTGTGTGGGAAACACCATCTCCAGAATCCAGCACAATACCAGTGGTACGACCAGAAGCATATAGAGATAGTACAGCCTGGATGGCAACATACATGGCGGGAGTGTTGAAGGTCTCAAACATGATCTGTGTCATCTTTTCCCTGTTGGCTTTTGGGTTCAGTGGAGCTTCAGTCAACAGTACTGGGTGTTCTTCTGGGGCTACTCTAAGTTCATTGTAGAAGGTGTGATGCCAGATTTTCTCCATATCATCCCAGTTCGTGACGATACCGTGCTCAATGGGGTATTTTAAGGTGAGGATACCTATAAAAAGCACCATTATTAGTATTGGGAAAGAAAAACAGTAATTTTTATATTTTGGATCACAAGAAAGGAAAAGTACTGCAGCTGCTACAAGGAAATTTTTGATGCAGGTATTGAATAGGCATATACACTCGTAGACTCAATAATTGTAGTCTATTCCGAGCCCTGGAAATTATGGGAACAAAGGTGCAATCATACTACTCTGTTCAATTGATGTATGAAGAATGATTGCCCTGTGATGAGATGCAGCAGTCCCGCGGGTGCAGCTAATATAGGCTTGATAAGAGGAAGCTTTGTAGAGATTAGTTCAGAGGAGTAGATTTTGTTTGAATACAGATAGAAAGTCCAGTGATCACCAACCACATGCCAGTGTAAAAAAGATTAGAGGTGCTGTGTTAAGGTTGGGTCTCCAATTAGTGAAACTGCATTTCTCAGGACTGAGTATAGTAAAGGTAGTAGGGGCAGCAGCTCCACAGATAAGAGAGCCATACTCCAAGCCAGGTCTTTTCTGAGCTTTATATAGCATGAGAAAGCTAGATGGTAAGGATGTACTTCCAGGCTCTAAGAAGTTATCTGAGCAGGTGGGTTGAGTGGAACCCTTCGCCCTTCCACACTGTAAATCACTGTCAAATCCAGTTACTTTTTTTATTAAGTCTATTAATATTACAGGAGAATAAAGCGTAATATTATTAATAGTTGAAATGTGTCACGCCAGGGTGAGAACTGACTTCTCATCAATATCTAAACATTTTCTGGGCACTTTTTATTTGGAAGTGCACAGTGCTGGGTCTTAGAAGGATTGCTTTTTACCATATTCATGAGTCGCCAAGTAATAATGGTTTCTAAGTTTGACAGCGAAGCAGCTGCTGCTAGCCTTCTACATTCTAGCTCAACCAACAAGATTGGTCCATTGCTCATGAGTGCAGTTAACAAGCAGAAACAATGTTTGAACCAATACCTATTCCTGTGGGACCCAGTTGACATTATGGAAGAGGAAAAACTGTCTACCACAACAGAGATTTTGCGATCACAGGTGAGTCTGCTGACCAATCACATAGGATGGGAGATTGTGTAGGGGAGGTGCACGCCACAGTTGATCAAATGCCTTTGAAATATCAAGAGCAACAACACGACTTGCTAAATAAATGGACGAGTTTGCTCCACTCATTTGAGACGTAAGCCAGCAGTTCTCCACTTGATCTTTGATGTTGGAGTCCATTATTACTGTTTTGTACATTAACATTCAGCTCGCCTTAAGGAGCATGGCACCACCATAATAAACCAAGTACCTAACTTTTTTGTGTTACTTGTGCTGAGCACGATTTTAATAGGGAAAGAGCTAGTTAACTGCTGGCTCACCAAGATTAAACTATGTTGTTGTTGTCGTTTGGGAATAGAATATTCGGATTAATTTCTGCTGTTTCGCGCCGTCACAGTGATTTTAATAATATTTAGTGGTGACTTGAAATAAGTGAGGGATTATCGTCAAAATTAATAGTACTAGCAACGTTTTTTTAAAGCAGTTCTCACATACTTGATTGAGGAAAAATTGAAATCAAGAATTGGGAAGACCGCTTCCCGATTAGATATTCAAAAAACACTAAATGTGTCTAGTTCGTCAAATGTTAAAAGTAGAGTATTTAAGTTCAATCGAAATATGTACAAACAATTGCATTTGTGAGTGTGGTAAGAAAAATGCATTTTTTATTTCTCATGTATTTTGTTTGGTGGTGATCCTGACTGGACGAAGAATGTCTACATTGGAAGCAGAACAATCCTTTTCCATGCTAAAAAGGATTAAGACGTTTCTAAGACTGTATGAAAGAACTCAGTGCTCTTGGAAATTTATCGGCCAAAAAAATAACATTGACAATTATAACTAACAATAACACTTTTGCAAAAAATTAGGAAAAACCTTTTGATTTTGCATACCAGACAATTTAAAAGTGTATTTTTTGTTTTTGTACATAGATTTTATTCAGATAGAATTATGGGCGTTTCTACTGTTGATTTATTATATTTTTTAAGGTGCTGATAAATTTAGGTTATTTTTTGTATTTTGGCTCCACTGGTCTCTTAAGTCACGAGCCACCACAGCTGTATTAAGTGTGAGATGAAAAAAAATTTCATCTGCTTGATAGGATTAATGGTAAGTGTGAAAAGTACTTGTTAGCACTAAAAAGAATAGTTTTCTCAGTGTACAAGTTGAGAATATTGGGGTAAGGAATACATTTTTTTCTTGTTCTTGTACCTGAATGACACTGAATGAATATTGGAGACACTAACCTCTACATTTCAGAATTGAAAGTTAAAAATTATATCATTTAAGTGGCGGTCACATTAGGCTGGTTTACCAGCTCCTGGTTGCTGTTGGCTGGTAGTTTACTAGCAAACACCAGCTGGTTTGTGTTCAGACTAGAAGGAAGGGTATTATAGCTGGTAATAGCATTGCAAAATCAATATCTTGGATCCCCACACCACTTTTGATTTTTTTATGCAATTCACTTCATTTCTGTATGTATTACGAATACTTTTAATTTTTTTTTCAAAGATGATGGAGTCACTTTCAGACCCAAAAGAGTCAATTTCTCATTCCACAGACAGTCAAATTTTTGATATATATTCAGAAACTTAATAATCTCATCTGTTGTCCATTGAATTTCAGACATTTTTGTATAGCTCAGCAGCTTCTCAAGTGCTTTTTGACTGCTCAAGTGTTCACATTATACTAATTATACACTGTTAGTAGCAGGTAGAGGTCACATGATCAACAGAGGCTGCTATTAGCTGCTAGTGACATTGCTTGCCCGCTAGTGACATTGTTCGCTCGCTAGTGGAAGCATCTGCTGCTGAAGGTTCACACTATGCTGTTGAGTGGCTGTTAGCAGCTAGCAGCAACCAGCGGCTGGGAAACTAGCCTTTAGAGATGGCTTCATCTGTCCTTGATAAGTGTCAGATAGCCTATCTGTCGGATAGGTCCATATATTTTATATGGCATTATCTGACACTTCTGACAGATAGGCTATCTGACACTTATCAGGGACCTGTGAAACTGCTCAAGAGATTTTATAGACTTTTGTACTAGATCTATGAATAAATGCCGAATTTTAGAATCTATACATACCTCTTTTGCTTTGTGCCTCATCTCCTACATAAGAGTCTTTCTGGCCCATGCCGACCATGACACCCTGATGCCTAGGGCGGCCCACAATGGAAGGGAAGACTGCCCTGGGGGCATCATCTCCAGCGAAACCGGCTTTGCACATACCGGATCCATTGTCTACTACGAGTGCGGCAACTTCTTCGTCACACATGTTGACTGTTTGTTAGTACTGTAACAAATACATAATCATCAATAACCCAATAGTATCTAGTATCAGTAGAAAGCGCTGTACTATATTTAACACTGAAAAGTGACCTAAAATGAATGATCCCAAGACAATCTGATTATGTTAGATTTGGATGTGAATAATGTTCATAGCTTGACTAAATTGTACAGAAGAAACAGCTTTCCAGCAAAACAAAAGAAGGATTGGTAATGATCTAAAACTACATTTTCTGAATTTTTGTTTTGATGTTGATCCATTATTGAACTTAATGACCTTTCATTTCCACTTCACTTCCTTAGGTGCATAAGCATTAAGAGTTGCGTTGAATAAAGAAATCAGTATTTTGGCAGCTTATCCCTATCCACAGAAATTCATTAAAAGAACTAAGGTAGGTATGTAACTTTACGATGTTTTAATTAAACTCTATGAATGGGGCTGGGAACTGGTAGAAAGATTGGCCCTTGTAATAATTTTCAGTTTGATTGTAGCTACAGACACATAGGCGAACTCAATAGTATAGCTTAGTAACGATATGTAACGAGTTAAATAATGGGAAATCAATTGATTCCTGAAGATTGAAAGTAAGACTTCATATTTCAATAATCACACCCCCTTTTTCAACCGCACCCTACAATAACAAAGCAAAAAAAACTACTGCATTTTTTCAACCCCAAAAAAACCTGCAGTGGTCTGCAGGTAGTGTAACTATTAATAAAAAAAATTGAAAATCTACCGGATCAAGGATATTTTCACTGTACTTTCCACAAGCCTTTAAAAAAAAAATACACTATTAGTGAATCGACACTATCACTTTCATAACTGAAACACCTCCAGAATGCCCTTTTCTTTTAAGAGCGTAGCTCACAGTAGAATCAAACCAAATAAGGCTTTGTGAATGGAATCGTGAATCGTATAACAAAGATTTGTCCGTTACAAGAACCGGTAACTTGTTACATATTTCATGAGCCAACCACTGAAGAATGGACTTCCAATTTGATTTAGGAATGCCCCACCCATTCACATGTTTTTTCAAACTACACATCAGACAGTCCATGGGAATTCGTCACAAAAACACAAGAAAACTTTCTGCCACACCCGAACGCACGTATAACGGAAAACTCACTTTAATTGAATGTGGAAACTTACTTTGGTTTGTTATAAAAGTATAAATATATAAATTAACTTCTAGCACAGCTCCACTATCCAGCTGTACAGACTCTAAAATATCACAAGACCGGAATGTCTGATTTCAAAAGTTCTTCACCATATATATAATTATTTGCCCCTCCCTGCGCCTAGTGACTCGAGAGCGCAGTATCGTAGATAGACGGAGCCAATAGCAACTAACATTACCATATATGGCAGTGCATTGCATCGATTTTCCCGATCCCCCTCCTAAAAATGAAGCTGACACAATTACGTATTTTAAATTTAAATTCACCAATTTGATGTGATTCTCATTTACAGAAAAGGATAAATTTCAAACTTGGTATAAGAGCAGAGTTCCACCATTTTTTCCTATTTTGGTTATCGATTTTATACGAGCATGAGCCGGCTCTGCTAAACATTACAACATTCATCCAACGATTTTCAAGGGGGACGTTAAAAATAACATCCGGCGGTATTTTGAGTGTGAAAATCGCCTACGGTATTTCTACTACTACAACCACTTGCCGTAGAATCCTGGATTAAAAATAGAGTGTTTAAAATCGGGACTAGGCACGTTAGCGTAGGCAATGGCTGTTTTGAAAATCCGCTTGGAGATGCGTTTTTCTAAATTTCAATGAAAGATAACAATTGTGCATTCCAAATACAGATTCGGAGTTGAGTTTAAGGCATTCAGAAAGGGTTAAAACTAGAAATAGTTTAGAAAAATAGTTCTTACCGTTTACACAAGACACGTCACAACAGCGTACAACAATCGAATGGAAAGAAGCCGGTTGCGAATTCAAGGAAGTTCGGCTCTCCGGATTCCGCAGGTGAAGAAGGTAGATTTTTCAAATTTTTTCCTTTCGAATTTGAAAGGCCAATACTTCAGATTGATAATTCATGCGATTGTGACGTTTCTTAAGTATTATTTATTTGTCAAAAAGGGTCGTTTGTCTGCAAACAAAAGAAAACAAGCTGCTGGTGTCGGTGACCTCCCCTCAGTTGAGTGCACTTGGACTCGCCCGCCCCACCGATCGCGTTGACAAACGTTACCATATATGGGCATAAAGGAAACGGCGAATCCTGATTGGTCGAGTTTAACGGCGGTTTTGGCCTAACCTAACTTGAAACGGGCATCAACGGACGTCGCGACGTGCGGCACAGCCACCGTTGATGATGCCGGCCGGCGGCAACGCCGATTCATCTTCACTCGACCTTGAAATACTCTTGTCCCATAAGATTCCGTTCTAGAGGTAGACCGTTGGAAAATTGCCTTTATTCTCAGGAATTTACTGGTCATTATTTTGAATCATACATTTCGTTAGCGGTTAGCATTGCCGTCATTAGCGACGCGACTGCCCAAATTGATTTGAGTCTCAAGTTCAGAGTTCAAGAGAGGTCAACATAAAATTCTACCTTAAACCCAAGGGCGGACCCACGGATAGGGTTTTGGGGGTTTGAAATGGAAGTCAAATATTTTAATTTTAAGAATAAGCGGATCGAACCGTAAAAAAGATAAGTGAACAAAAGCTAAGTAAACGTAAATAAAGTCTCGACGCCTGACGTCCTCTTCTTACTGTCGAAGCACCTCCTAGGATTCGACCATTCGATGACGCCTGGAGAGAGCATTAACCTCCTGGTATTCAGCCCCTACATTCACCTGATTCTACCTGTTTCCTGTTGTAGGTATGTTACGAATCTCTTTATTATTTTTGTCACATAAAAAAAATGATTTTTAAAATTTTGAAAGAATATTTTTCCACCCTTTTTGCCTAGGGGTAGGTACCTAGGTATGTCCTGTCTAATAACGTTGATGTAGGAGCTGCTGAAATGTGCTTACCAAATAACATCATAAGTCCTTTTTACAAGAGATGCAACTATGCTGTGTGCACCAGGAATGCACTATGGTTTGAGAAATGTCTATACTACCTACCTACCTACTGGTCAAATAGGTATTTTAATATAGGTACCTAGGTATAACATTTTATATAGAAGCAGTATACCTAGGTAGGTTTCGGTATATTAGGTATTTTATAATAATGCAGACAATATTCTAGAGATGTAATCTTACAATATTTACTAAAAAATATGGTCGAGATATTTTTTTGAGGGGGGGAGGGGGGTGGTAGGAAACACTCCATAGGAATTCTCAAAATTCTGTTTTCTGGTTTTTGAGTTCCCTATAGTTTTTTTTTTGAAGAAACTTTTCTTGAAGGGGTCAAATATTCCGAATACGTAAGTTACAAATTAGTTATAAATTTAAATTCGTAATCATTGAAGGGGATATAACAATATTAACAAAACTATAATTTTGGATACCTTTTGATACGATATTTGATAGATACCTACCAACCTATCTTACCGCTATAAGTTATCAGTGCCGTAGCTAGGCGATGACCATGGAGGGGGTTCATGGTGATTTTAGGGCGGGTTCATGTATAAAAGAATATGTAATGTCTTAATTTGCTTAAAATCTGTATAGATTGTATCGCTGCTAATGTGTTATGAGCGCCGAGGGTTTGGTTAGTAGTAGAATAAATCACTTATCTTGGAGAAAGCATTCTTGATTATTGTTATTTTGTATTATTTTAGTTATTTCATTCATGGGAATACTCATGGGGGGTTTGAACCCCCCAACCCGCCCCGTACATACGGCCCTGTAAGTTATAGCGGGCCATCTGAACAGGTTGATTTTGACAATCATATAGGTACCTACCTAGCCAGAAAGGTTATCAAATTTTGCATTGAATCGTATAAAAAAATTATGCTTTCGAATTTGAAAAAATTAGGTTACCTACGTACTGTGATTGAAGTTTCCTTAATTAATCTATTGATTTCTCTAAGTACCTACAAAAGAAATTCAAATTTGACAGTCTATCCTAAACTGAAGCATTTCATGTTCATGGTGTTCATGCGTACTCACACCGCAAAGTAACAGTCTTCCAATTGTTATAATCGCTGCAGTATTCAATTTTTTTTCTTCTGATAATCTACTTATTCCAAAAATGATCATCTACGCCTAAACGGTTCGTTAAAATTCCCATGTGTGATACATAAAGTCACACTAGAATTATCCACGGAATCCAAATATGGGATAATATACAGGGGGTTCTATTTAAAAAAACTGTAAGTTTGATATGAATCCCATCAAAATTTGAGTGAAATTATTTTAACGCTCAAGGCTCACTTCCATCATAAAGTGAGAGATTTTTGAAATATTTTTGAGTATAAGCCAACCATCTTCCGTCCACGCAATGTTGCCTGCCCCCCGCCCTGTATTGCACCACTATCTTTATTTTGTGTGATATTCAAAGACATTCAAAACATTTATCTTCGCCTCTATAGATGATCAGCTGGCTACTTAATTATTTATTATGCTTTCCATTTCCACACAATATATCATTTGAGACGATAAATTGCTTACGCCCTTCATTGTACATCCCTGCTTCATCTTTATGCAGTGTGATATATCCAAGGTATGCCTTATTTAGCTCCCAGACAAACAAGAAACAAGTACTGTACTTCACGGTTTCATACCAACCTTGTACCTATAAATAAAAATCTGCCTTGACCTGCATTACCCATTTTTATTGTATCACGGAAGTGTAAGGCTGTAGTATACATATATATTTATACAATATAAGTACGTTAAACTGTTCACGCAGATTGGGCAGCCATCCAACAGTCCGAATTATATAAAATTAAATTAACTGGCTTACGAGGAAGAAGATAATTTGACAGCAGAAATAAATATTACCCTGATATTACAGTTTGGGTTAATGTTTTTTTGCAATTTCATGAGATCTCACGAAGTAGGAAATCTTGTCAATTACTTCCGTCTGTATTAGTTACAGTTACAAAATATCTTAGTGATTGATATATTTCTAAACTGTTGAAACCAAGGTTGAAACTTTCATGCTACAATTACTGGGCTACGAGCTTAGAAGAAATCGTCTGAATAAAGTTTGGAGGTTGTCAATTATTGGGTAAAATATTCAAGGGATTGAAACAATACTTATTCGAATTAGATTGATCGAAACCAATTTAAAAAAAAAAGTTTAGGGTTTCTATTTTAGGTATCCACTTATCTAAGTTCTAAGTGTTGCTCATAAAATAATTGATAAATAAACAATATTGACAATTATTTCAAATAGTAGTGTACTACTAACTATAGTGATACATCGTTGAAAAGCTAGATGCACCAATTTGCAGTTTATGCCAAATTTCCGTGTTTTGGTGTTGATGAAAATAAGAATATTCTGAAACCGTTGAATTTATGTCGTACACATACGAGTAAGGGCCGGTTTCTCAATGTCCAGTTAAATATTTATCTGGAAGTTAACGGTCTTCTGTCAGATAAATTGTTTAAACAATTGAAGGTTAAACTTACCAATTCACGAAAATCATATCTGACAGTTGTATCCATAGAAACGCCAACTGGCAGCTACCTATCTGACACTTTTAACTGGACATTGAGAAACCGGCCCTAATAAATTGCACACAGTTTTCGCTCAGATTTCAAAGAAATCATTTTTATGTTTCACCTTTACAACTAAGTAGGGTATAATTAATATTTTTTGAGTTTAGTTCCTTGATAATGTGAAATATGAACACCATTAAAACAGGCAACATTATATTCATATCATTTGGTTATTCTATATTTGATATAGTTTATTTTCTGATATCAAATAATGTACCTATTTATCTGATTATTAGTAGGTACCTAATAAAATTTATAAGGTAGTCTGTTACTGTATAATGTTTTTAAGTCAATCCAGTTACTGCGAAGAAACGATAAAGAACAAAAATACGAAAAATGTTCAAACTCCGTTTTTAGGCGTTTTAGACAGAACTGATCATTTTTATAAAATTTGGAATGGGGTTAAAATTAGGGTGGGAGATTCAATATAAAAAAAAGTTCTGAGGATATCGGTATCGGCCACTCCCTAATATTTTTGGAGCCCTTGAACATATCGATATCCTTTGATACTACATCACCTATGTAAAAATGCTATCAACCTTTTTTGCCAGACTTTATAGGACTTCATTTCCGATGCTACATTGTATATACAATAAATACCATAAACACCTTGGCAGTCGCTGAATGCCAAGTAATTACTTCCCGTGTAGCTTGCCAAGTCAGATAATAAACGGCGATATATAGGCCTTTATTCCCCCCATGCGATTCCTCAATTTGGGGTGAATCAGGCATTTCGTGTGTCTCTCATGACCCTCGACTTACGAGCCCTACCCCAACTCAAATACAATAAGCTAGGGATGATTCACCAGAATCACCTAGTCTAGGGAACAAGTGCAATTTGTTGTTTGTCTGGTGTCGTGAACGTTTTACTTCCCACACCGATAGGTGAGGGCAGTATTGTGATCGCGAAAATTTTCGATTTTGAGATAATATACTTTTTGGGCGTTTTATGATGCCTACATAACGAAAATCCACGTCACTCATTTCCGTCGGTCTGTCTGTTGGTCTGCCTGTCTGTCTGTCTGTTGGCGTTTTTCTAGCCTCCTAATCTCAGTAGCCGCTGCATAGGTTTTGATGAAATTTGGGTAGTTATATGGTGTAGGGTCGTAGTAGGTAATGTTGCTACAATTTTGAAAATCGGTGCATGGGCGGCGGAGTAATTAGCAAAAATGAAAAATTTCAAATATGCCTCAAACTTCGTTTTTAGGCGTTATAGGTGTTGGGGGGTTGTAAAGCTGAAAAATTTGTTGTACTCATAATAGGCTGTCTACTGACCTGAGAGAGAAAGACCTAGCGGTGTAATACACTTTTTTAGGTCCATCCGAACATTGCCTTGTGTATTACAGGAACCAAGGGACTTAGAATTTTCCGATGTATACATACGAGTATTGCTTTAGATCGTTCTGTATTTTATAATGTTGAAATTACTGAATTGATGTTAATGAAATTTCGGCACAGTATTACTACCTTATTGGCGAGGATGGAAAACGCGTATGATTTTTAGAAATCGTCTCAGTGGCGGCGCAGCAATATTGAAAAAAACTAAAAATATGAAAACAGCCCAAACTTCGTTTTTAGGCGTTTTAGGGGTTCCTGATCATTTTCTACTTTTTTTGGGGTGGGGTGAAATTAGGGTGGTTGGGGGGTGGGGGGTTGTAAATCTGAAAAATTTGTTGTACTCATAATAGGCTGTCTACTGACCTGAGAGAGAAAGACCTAGCGGCATAATACACTTTTTTAGGTCTATCCGAACATTGCCTTGCCGATTACAGAAACCAAGGGACCAAAACAAGGTAGTGGTACCATCCTTTAAGTACCTGTAGCTCTTGAATTAATCACTTTAGACCCCAAATGTGCTAGTTGTTGGAATTGTTTTATAGGGAGGAACACAAAAATCACAAATATACAGGGTGTCCCATTAAAAATTTTGAATCGGACGTCACGTGATCAAAAACAAATACCTCATCGGGCGACACAGTAATAAGAAAAGATACTATATTTGTTTTAATTTAAATTATAATTCGCTACTACTGCCCAGTTCCGATATATTGCTTGTCTTAATCGTCGTGGGACACCCTGTACGTATCAAAGTATTCCACAAAGGCAACAATCGGATTGGTCTAAAAAGCACAAGATATCACCAAAGTAATTTTTTTCAGCGCAGTGTAGAGTATTTTATACATACAACAACTGTTTGAGTTTTCAAACCCCCCACCCGCCCCATCTCCCGATTTCATCCCCCCCCCCCCAAAAATAGAAAAGGATCAGGAACCCCCGAAATGCCTAAAAACGAAGTGTGGAGGGGTTGAGATAATTAAAAAAATTTCCACAGCCAGCGCACCGATTTTCAAAATTATAACAGCATTCCTACTACGACTACACAGCAAACCGCTACCTAAATTTCATCATCATCCAAATAGAGGTCACTGAGATTACGCGGCTAGAAAAACGCCAATAGACAGACATACCAACAGACAGGCAGACAGACCGACAAAGATGAGTGTCGTGGATTTTCGTTATGTAAATATCATAAAACGCTCAAAAAGTGTATTATCTCCAAATCAAAAATGTTTGCGATCACCATACTCCTCTATCCCTGCCCCTATCCCATCATATCGGTGTGGGAAGTAAGATGTGGTTTGTTTTTTGATTATTGCTGCGTCGCCACTGACACAATTTCTAAAAACCATATGTCTTTTCAATCCTCGCCACGTTAATACCTAATACTATATCAAAATTTCAAAAAAAAATCAATACTTAATTTCCAGGTTACACAATACAAAGATCTAAAGCAATTCCCATATGTATACATCAGAAAAGTCACTTGCTTTCTCTAATAGGCAAGGCAATGTTCGGATGGACCTAGAAAAGTGTATTATGACACTAGGTCTTTCTTTCACAGGTCAATAGGCCTATTATGAGTCCAACACACCAACACCCATCCCAATTTCACCCCCACCCAAAGAAAAGTAGAAGATGATCAGAAACCCCCGAAACGCCTAAAAACGAAGTTTAAGTTATATTTGAAATTTTTTTGCGTATTACTTCGCCGCCCAGGGACCGATTTCCAAAATTATAGCAGCATTACCTACTACTCCACAGCATTCGCTATCATCACAATCCATGCAGCGGTTACTGAGATTGCGAGGCTAGGAAAACGCTAACAGACAGACACTACAGACCAACGAATTCGAATAGGTTAGAAGAAGTAAACAAGGTTTTTGTTTATGCCCACAATCCTAACGCGGCAGCTTTGTAACGCTGGCACCAGTGTTGCCAGATGAAGTGGAGAGAAATTCGTGTAACTCGACTTCCAAAAATCGTGTAAAATCGTCTAAACTCATAAAAAATATTAGATAAATAATTTAAAGGGTACCAAACTAAGTAAAAAGCTAACATACCATGCATAATTGCATACACTGGTCCTTTTTTGCTTGCCTGGACTCACTTCCATTCTTTTTCCCCTTCTCTCTTTTACATTTCTGCTTATACTCCACACTTTTGTGCTTTTTACTTCCCACACCGATAGTGAGGGGAGTACTGTGATCGCGGAAATTTTCTGTTTTGAGATAATATACTTTTTGGGCGTTTTATGATGCCTACATAACGAAAATCCACGTCACTCATTTCCGTCGGCGTCGGTCTGTCTCTCTGTCTGTCGGTCTGTCTGTCTGTCTGTTGGCGTTTTTCTAGCCTCCTAATCTCAGTAACCGCTGCATGGCTTTTGATGAAATTTGGGTAGCGATATGGTGTGGGATCGTAGTAGGTAATGTTTGTACAATTTTGTAAATCGGTGCATGGGTGGCGGAGTAATTAGCAAAAAACCAAAAATTTCAAATATTCCTCAAACTTCGTTTTTTAGCGTTTTAGGGGTTCCTGATCATTTTCTACTTTTTGTTGGGTGGGGAGAAATTGGGGTGGTTGGGGGTGGGGGGTTGTAAAGCTGAAAAATTTGTTGTAATCATAATAGGCTGTCCACAATAGCCTGAGAGAGAAAAACTTAGCGGTCCATCCGAACATTGCCTTGTCTATTACAGGAACCAAGGGAATTTTCCGATGTATACATACGCGTATTGCTTTAGATCGTCCTGTATTTTATAATGTGGAAACTACTGAATTGATGTTCATGAAATTTAAGCACAGTATGACTACTTTGGCGAGGATGGAAAATGCGTCTGATTTTTAGAAATCGTCTCAGTGGCGGCGCAGCAATATTAAAAAAACCAAATATGAAAACAGCTCAAACTTCGTTTTTAGGCGTTTTAGGGGTTCCTGATGATTTTCTACTTTTTTTTTGGGTGAGGGTGAAGTTGTAGTGGTTCGGGGGTGGGGTGTTGTAAAACTCAAAAATTGGTTGCATTCATTCACGATAGATTGTCCACTGACCTGTGAAAGAACTACCTAGTAGAATAACACACTTTTTTTGCGGTCGGGCGAGCGATGATTTGGTTGCAAGGGCATCTAGACTATAGCTTCATGCTATGGGAAAATAATAAAACTGGTATCATCGGAATGTGTGGGAAGTACTGGGTAAAATCAACTTGACCTCATTTTTTGGAAGGGTGCAAGGGTATGATTTTTCTGACGAATCACTATCAGGTATCATTTATCAGCAGACTGAACGAGAAACTACGCACGATAAAATTGGCACTGAGTTCTCTAGTATTGACAATTTATTTGATCGCGCGAAAAAGTTTTCATAATCGATATCAATATGAACAGGCACGGGGGCGGACTTGAGTTAGGTTAGGTAATTTAAGTAAAATTAACTGACTCTCTTCACAGTCTAGCTTACTAGTTTTAAATGTTTATTAAAAATTGCAATTTTTTTAACGAACGCCAAAAATCGTGTAAATTTGCCCTCTATTCGTGTAATCGTGTAATAGGGACCAAAATCGTGTAATTACACGATTAATCGTGTAATCTGGCAACATTGGCTGGCACACTGACCGCTGAATCGCTCATAAACCGATATACCCTTTGTACAGATAGCAGGCAAATCCTAAAAATAACAGAACTATTGTAGGGGCATAATATAAATAGCTAATTTGTTTGGGTTAATCGTTTCGGGTTAATTGTGATAGTTTTGAATGAATTTTGGGTTTTAACAGTGCATAAGACTATTTTAAACAATTCAACATTATCATATCCTTCTAAATCCCACAAACGTCAATTAGTGAAATTTATTTTTCTTTCTATGTTCGGTGATTTTGTGTAGGAAGTGTAATATGTTATTTGGATGATTTCATACAACCCGCGATTCCCAATGACTAATTTTTTCTCGGAAAGATAGCATGAATCGAAAAATTATCGACTAGACTAATTCGCATGATTCAAGAAGTCTCCTCCCCAGTCGCTAGACTTTCTGTTCGACTTCGAATAATAATTACTGAGGAATTCATCGATGACTCATATTTGTTTTCGTCTCATTAGCTATGCATTAATTCGAGTTCACGTAATACCGTACGTAAATACGTAGAAATAGTTACTGTTTTAATTCACCATTCCGATTTATTTGACCGATAACCGATCCATTAATCTTTTGAATTAAAAATAGTGTACCTATTGAAGTCTCGATCAAGTAGATTGACTACAAACTTCCCATCGTGGAATGAATAAATGAATGAATGAATGAATGAAAGAGGTAGAGAGGCTTTCAGGTGACCAGAACCGCCAGTGCATAGGCCTACAAGCGGGCCTTATACACCTCTCCTTAGCCTAGCTTCCAAGTCCAACCCTCATCACTAAGGTGAGGATGGCCTTGGGTCCTGCTTATCTTATATCCTCAGGTTCAAGAACCCTTGAACCTAGTAATCCTAGCATGGTCTGCCTGTGATACCCAAGACAAACAGGACAAATTTACAACTCAGAGATACTTAAATGGAATGCTCGAAAAAATCTTTGTAAAAAGTTTTAAACAGATGAATACGTCCTCTCATAAAATTCACAGCAACTACAGAGAATGATGTACTTTTAATGAAATTTGGTGCACATCATACATAATTAAGCACATTCTCAATCAAATGTAAAAAAATGGAGTCAAGTTGATTGACTCAGTACTTCCCACACATTACTGTGATATCAGTTTATTATTTTCCCATAGCATGAAGCTTTACTCTGAAATCCCCTTGCAACCAAATCATCGGCAGCCTCCCCCCCCCTAAAATTGTCTTATGCCGCTAGGTCTTTCCTTTCCATCAGAGGTCAATTAACAGCCTAAAATATCTAAAAATGAACTTTGAGTTGTTTTCATACTTTTAGTTTTTTGATTATTGCTATATACGCTGCCACTGACACGATACAAGAGACAAACATACGCGTTTTCCATCCTCACCACGGTAATAATACTGTGTCAAAATTTAATTCGAATCAATTTAATAGTGTCCACGTTACAAAATACAAAAAGATCTAAAGCAATAAATACTCGTATGTATACAGAAAATGCTAAGTCCCTCAGTTTTCGTAATAGGCTAGGCAATGTCGTCGAATGAACCTAAACGCTTAAAAACGAAGTTTGAGCTATCTTTATATTTTTAGTTTTTTTATTATTTCTGCGCCGCCACTGGCACGATTTATAAAAACCATACGCGTTTTTCATCCTCGCCACGGCAGTAATACTGTATCAAAATTTCATTAGAATCAATTTAGCAGTGTCCACGTTACAAAATACAAAATGATCTAAAGCAATACATACTTGTGTATGTATACAGAAAATTCTACGTCCCTTAGCTTCCGTAATAGACTAGGACAATGTTGGTATGGACCTAAAAAGTTGATTTATGTCGCTAGGTCTTCCTTCACAGGCTAGTGGACAGCCTATTATGAATACAAGAAATTTTTCAGTTTTTCAACCCCCCACCCCCTAACCACCCCAATTTCACCCCACCCAAAAAAAACGCAGAAAATGATCAGGAATCTCTAAAACGCTTAAAAACGAAGTTTGAGCTGTTTATATATTTTTACTTTTTTTATTATTTCTGCGCCGCCACTGGCACGATTTATAAAAACCATACGCGTTTTCCATCCTCGCCACGGTAGTAATACTGTGTCAAAATTTCATTATCATCAATTCAGCAGTTTCCTTGTAACACAATATAGAAGGATCTAAAGCAATACTCTCGTATGTTTACACCAGAAAAAATTCTAAGTCCTTTGGTTTCTGTAATAGGAAAGGCAATGTTCGGATAGACCTAAACAAGTTATTTATGTTGCTAGGTCTTCCTTCATGGGTCAGTGGACAGTCTATTATGAAAGCAACAAATTTTTCAATTTTACATCCCCCCACCCCCAACCACCCCAATTTCACCCCCACCCAAAAAAAAAGTAAAAAATGATCAGGAACCCCTAAAACGCCTAAAAACGAAGTTTAAGCAATATTTAATTTTTTTGTTTTTTGCTAATTACTCCGCCGCCCCTGCACCGATTTTCAAAATTATAGGAACATTACCTACTACGACCCCACAGCATATCGCTGCCCAAATTTCATCACAATCCATGCAGCGGTTGCTGAGATTACGAGGCTAGAAAAAAGCGACAGACAGACAGACAGACCGACAGACAGACAGACAGACAGACAGACAGACAGACAGACAGACAGACAGACAGACAGACAGACAGACAGACAGACAGACAGACAGACAGACAGACAGACCGACGGAAATGAGTGACGTGGATTTTCGTTATGTAGACATCATAAAACGCCTAAAAAACGTATTATCTCAAAATCGAAAATTTTCGCGATCACAATACTCCCCTCACCTATCGGTGTGGGAAGTAAAAATGAATTCAAATTAATTAACAGTCTTACTTCCCACACATTACGGTGATACCACTTTATTATATTCCCACAGCTTGAAGCTATAGTCCTGCAAAAGAAAGTATGTTATGCCGATAGGTCTTTCTTTCACAGGTCAATGGATAGCCCTATTATTACTAAAACACATTTTTCCGTTTTACAATTCCTCTTCCTCCCAACCACCCCTATTTTGCTCCCACCCAAAAAAGTAAAAAATGATCAGAAACCCCTAAAACTCCTAAAAACGAAGTTTGAGATTTTTTATTTTTTTGTTCCTTGATTATTGCTGCGCCACCACTGACACGATTTCTATAAACCATACGTATTTTCGTTCCTCGACACGGTAATAATTCTGTGTCGAAATTTCATTAAAATCTCAATAATTTCCACATCACATAATACAGAATGATCTAAAGTTATACACGTATGTAAAAATCACAAAAGTCCCTCTTGGTTTCTGTATTCTGTAATAGGCAAGGCAATGTTCAGATGGACATAAAAAAGTGTATTATGCCGCTACCGCCGCTAGGTCTTTCTTTCACAGGTCATTGGACAGCCTATTATGAATACAACTTTTTTTTGTTTAAAACCCTAACCCATAGGCGTAGTAGTAGTCCCTAAATCTGGGGGGGCTTAAGTGCCTGGATCTGGCGGGCTCAAGTTCCCGCCCTAGATACAAATATTTAACAGAACGAATTATTTTAGGATTTTTGGGGGGGCTAATTTCATTCTTGGGGGGCTAAGCCCCCCGAGCTCCCACCTAACTACGCCTATGCCCTCACCCCGAGCTCACCCCCTAACGATCCCAATTTCGCTCACACCCAAAAAACGTAGAAAATGGCGAAAATAATGAGGAACCCCTGAAATGCCTAAAAACGAAGTTTAAGGAATATTTGAAGTGAATTGTTTTTTGCTAATTGCTCCGCCCATGTACCGATTTTCGAAATCATACTACGACCCCACAGTATATATCGCTACCCAAATTTCATCACAATCCACGCAGCGGTTACCGAGATTACGAGGTTAGAAAAACGCGAACAGACAGACAGACCGACGGAAATGAATGACGTGGATTTTCGTTATATGGATATCATAAAACGCCCAAAAATTTTATTATCTCAAAATGGAAGATTTTCCTGGTCACAATACTTCACTCACCTATCGTCGGTGTGGGAAGTAAAATTTGGTTCCCTAGTCGGGAAAACCATAATATATTAAAAAACCTATGAATATACAAAATCGTATCTGCGTTGTACATTCTTGTCTAGGTATTGTTTTTCAATTTTCTTGTACGCAGAGACTTTCACACACACCTGGTGCGATGCCCTTGAACCGACGTTCACCCATAACCCTAATCAATTATCTGAGTTAATTGGCCAATCCTCTTGCATTTATACATAATGCCCGCATAATATATCATTTATTCACTCTGAAGCTATGTGGACGAAGCATGCAAGATATCTTTCGTCTCTTCCAATGCGCGCAGCATTTTTTTATCTGGAGAGCGTTCGATTTCTTGTTTTTGCCAAATAAGCCTCGATCCATACACTTGCTTATATTCTGCTTATATGGAGAAACTGGCCTAGCTAACGATGTACCGCAGGTTCACAGCCAAATATGAGAAGTACTGTAACGGTTCAGGGGCGGGGATCGGGGATCGATGCAGAACCAAGGTTTTTGCGGCTCTGATAAAAACATTGGAAGTGAGCGGTGCATCAGAACCAAACACAGGCGAAATGAGAACCAGGGTTAGTTAAATTTTATGGCCCCCTCCCCCCTTCACTGTGTGGGGATGATACAAAATTCTAGGAAAATTAGCCATTCAAGCTAAAATTCCAATTTAAGTTATTCTATAATAATTCCAAATTATTTTAATTTTTACTTTATGATAAATTTCCTATGATTATAAAGATTATTTTACTAATTTAATTAAAATTAGTAAAATTTATGTGAATTTTACTATTAAAATTTGAATTTTTGATCGTGACGTGATCCTAAAAGGGCCTACAGACGTTGATGCATGCTGCGATTCCTGAATCGACTCAAGGTTTTATGAAACTTGCATCAGTTACATAAGTTTCTAGTAAATATGAGAAGTACCGTTCAGGGGTGGGGATCGATGCATCAGAACCGAAGACAGGCAAAATGAGAACCAGGGCAGGCAACATATTCTACATGTCGTCAAGCGTCCCTCAAAAGCCATGGTTTAATCAGCGTTGTAGAGATGCAGTTACCTCTAAAAGCCAACATTATAAAGGATGGAGGAAAAATCCAAATGCAGAGAACCACCGCAGTTTTATCCACGCCAGAAATCACTTTAAACGCGTGATTAAGAACAGCAAGGAGGAACACAACCAAACAATAAAGAACAAGCTCCTCTCATGTCCTAGTTCGTCCTGAACATTCTAGTCTGTAGCTAACGCTGTTAGTCAGAACTTTCCATATTCGTCAATACTACCCTTGAAGAGAGAGGACAAGTCCATCGTTTCACTTCTAAAGAAAAATCAGGCATCTTAGGAAGGCTTTTCACAGCCAATTCTGTGGATTTCCAAGAAAGTGCTCCTACCACCACCATAAACGTGAACTCCAGAATGGCAGAGGTCAAATGTCAACAACGAGATGTGAAAAGCATCTTCCAAAACCTGGACACCAAGAAAGCTATCGGTCGTGATTTGGTCGTGATCAAATTCCAGCCATTGTCCTTAAACGCTGTGCTGCTGATATTGCACCTGTTCTTTGCAAGCCCATTAAACATCGTATCAGCGAGGGGTGTTTCCATCTGCATGGAAGATTGGTTGAAACCACCCGTTCCTAAGAAAGGCAAAAAAACCATCCCAATAATTATAGATCTACGGCTCTTCTCAGCGTCATGTCTAAGGTTATGGAGACTCTCATTAACTCACAGCTCCTGAAATACCTAGGCAATTAAACATTAACATCATAAATGTTCGCCAGTATGGCTTCCGTAGATAATCGTTTATCATCTGTCATCGTTTTTTGGTTTTTCCAACAGTGATCAAGAAAATTATTATAATACCACGACCTACTACGACATTATTTAAACGAAGTTTTTCATATAACGTTACTATTATTTATAATTCTTTACCAAAACCATATTTAAACAATATTCCCTACAGTTTTTAGACAAACATTCAAATGTTTTATATTTAATTCATCACATACCTAACAGCTCCATCATAAGAGACATATATTATACAAACTATATTATATTTGTTTTAATCATTTTATCCCTTTTGATACTATAAGATTTGTATATGCTTCCTGTTTTTCGTAACTGAATAGTTTAATTCAAAATTATCTGTAATTTTTAAAGTTTGTTGCTAACCTCATTGGTTAAGTGTAAGAGTTGCGCTAGCTAAACTTCGCCAATGAGGTTTTTATTAGGATGTAATTGTAGCAAAATAAAGACGACATTATTATTATAATAAAATCTTGTAAACTGCATCAAGCATCGTCCTATGTATAATACTTAATGAATGCATACCTTAGATATCAATTATATTGATACCAATGATTAGGAAATGCTGATGACTCAGTGGACTTAGTAACCTTTTTAGTAACTTTATCATCGTTCTACTTGGTATTGCTGATGAATGCATATGCCATACAATGTAAACATGATTCCAAATGCGATAGTTGATTGTATCATCAAAATGCACACATAATTCTGATATATTAGGCGACAAGCTTTAATACAATAGACTTGCCTGCCTGTCAAGAACATCCGTTACCAGTCAAGTCGAGCTTATAAAAAGTACAAGTGATTAAATGGAGACCTGCTTAGTATTCTGGATATACACCTGTGTATTAATAGCGTTGGCCTTGAGTATGGGTCTAAAGGTGCTGGTAGTACCTGCTAAAACGAAACGGCGAAAGAACGACCGTTGGGATTCGCGAAAACCTGTTACTGATTGAGGGGTCGGTTTGGTGTAATTATTACAAAAAAATGGAGTCAAGTTGATTGAATCAGTACTTCCCACACATAATGATGATACCATTTTATTATTTCCCATGGTACGAAGCTATAGTCTAAAATCCGCTTGCAACTAAATTATCGCCCATCCGCCCGCAAAAACAACATCAAACACAAAAACCCTCGTAAATAGTTTCTTGCGTCTCCCTCCTTAGGAACTGGGACGCCACATTTTTTCCCCATGCTTCAACTGGACGATGCGAAACGATCAAGAGCCTCCAACCCGTCTAAAAACGAAGTTTGAGCTAATTTTATATTTTTGGTTTTTTGATTATTGCTGCGCTGCCACTGACACGGTTTTTCAAAAACAGAGTCGTTTTCCATTCTCGCCGCGGTAATAAATTTTGTGTCAAAATTTTATTAAAATCAATTCAATAATTTTCGCTTTACGCAATATAGATAGAACTACGTAAAGCGTATGTACAGATCACAAAATTGGTTTCTGTAATAGGCAAGCCAATCTTCTAATGGACCTAAAAAAGTGTAATATGCCGCTAGGTACTTCTTCTACAGGTCAATGGACAGACTATTATGAATACAACAAATTTTTCAGTTTTACAACCCCCCACTCCAATCACCCCAAATTAACCCTCACTCAGAAAAACGTAGAAAATGATCAGAAACCCTTAAAACGCCTAAAAACAAAGTTTGAGCTGTTTTTATATTTTTTGTTTTTTCATTATTGCCGCGCCGCCACTGACCCGATTTTTCCAAAACATACGCGTTTTCCATCCTCGCCGCAGGAGTACTGTGTCAAAATTTCATTAAAATCAATAAAATTGATCAATTTTCGCGTTACGCGATATCGAACGAACTACAACAATACTCGTATGTATACATCACAAATTCTAAGTCCTGTGGTTTCTATAATAAGCATGCAACGTTCGGATGGACCTAAAAAAGTGTATTATGCCGCTAGGTTTTTCATTCACATATCAATGGACAGCCCATTACGAATACAATAAATTTGTCAGTTTTACAACCCCCCACCCCCCAACTACCCCAAATTCACCCCCACCCAAGAAAAAGTAGAAAATGATCAGGAACCCCTGAAACGCCTAAAAACGAAGTTTGAGGCATATTTGAAATTTTTTGTTTTCTGCTAATTACTCCGCCCCCCGTATAATGATTTTCAAAATTATAAGAACATTACCTACTACGACCCCACAGCATAACGCCGCCCAAATTTCATCACAATCCATGCAGCGGTTACTGAGATTACGAGGGTAGAAAAACGCGACAGACAGACAGACCGACAGACCGACAGACCGACAGACCGACAGACCGACAGACCGACAGACCGACAGACGGACAGACGGACAGACCGACAGACCGACAGACCGACAGACCGACAGACCGACAGACCGACAGACCGACAGGCCGACAGGCCGACAGACCGACAGACCGACAGACCGACAGACCGACAGACCGACAGACCGACAGACCGACAGACCGACAGACCGACAGACCGACAGACCGGCAGACCGACAGACCGACAGACCGACAGACAGACAGACCGACGGAAATGAGTGACGTGGATTTTCGTTATGTACACATCATAAAACGCCCAAAAAACGTATTATCTCAAAATCGAAAATTTTCGCGATCACAATACTCCCCTCACCTATCGGTGTGGGAAGTAAAATGGCATCAGATCAGGTGGTTTCGATACTACCCACGCATTTCAATCAATTAAGTGCAAAAAATTTCATTTGGAGTAGATAATTGGAATTTTCCAAATCCACGTTATATTAGACAAGTTTATAAACTGAAAATTCAATTTTAGTACGAGCTATATTTTCACGTTTTGTCCAAGTAATTCTTAGCAAATAATACATTATATATTGTGTAGTTAAGAGAATTAAAAAAATCCAGGGTAGACCATGTATAGGGTTTCCTTAATCTAGTATGAAAGATGTGAAGTAGAGTATGCCACTTATCTATCAAAATGAGATATCACCTTAAATTGATGTTCACAACTTGATTTTACAGACGTCAGCACGATGATTGACATTTTTGATGACATTTTCCAATAGTGAAGTTTTATGACATTTATCTCAACAACGTTGTTATTCATGTCTTTTATAATTACTCATATTGGTATTCGCCTGCGTCAAATCTTGTTTGCATCAAATTATTTTTCGCTTATAATATTATGTTTTCAACTGAATTTTTCTTAATTACTCGGCCAACTGGCGTATTTAACGAATTTAGTTATCAAAAAGTAATTTTTATAGATTTTGTAGCTGAGTTTATGAGTTATTATACTCCATTAGACTTCTTTATAAGTATTAAAAAATCAATTTTAATCTATTTCTATTTTACTTCCCACACCGATAGGTTTGGGGAGTATTGTGGTCACAAAAATTTTCGATTTTGGGATAATACACTTTTTGGGCGTTTTAGAATATCTATATAACAAAAATCCACGTCACTTATTTCCGTGGTCTGTCTGTCGGTCTGTTGGCGTTTTTCTAGCCTCCTAATCTCAGTAACCGCCCCATGGATTGTAATGAAATTTGAGTAGCGATGGTAAAATGCTGCAATAATTTTGAAAATCGGTGCATAGATGGCGGAGTAATTAGCAAAAAACAAAAATAGTCAAATATTCCTCAGACTTTGTTTTTAGACGTTTTGGGGGTTCTTGACCATTTTCAATTTATTTAGGGTGGGGGCGCAATTTGGGGTGGTTTGGGGGTGGGGTGTTGTAAAACTGATGTATTTGTTGTATTTATAACACACACAGTGATCCGTGAAAGAAAGACCTAGCGGCATAATACATTTTTTAGGTCCATCCGAACATTGGCTTAACACCTATTACAGAAACTAAGAGACCGATGTATAGGATACGAGTATTGCTTTAGATTGTTCTGTATTGTGTAACGTGGAAACCATTGCATTCATTTTAATTGACACAGTTTATAATAGGCTGTCCATTGACCTCTGAAAGAAAGACCTAGCGGCATAACACTTTGTTGCGGGCAGGCGGGCGATGATTTGGTTGCAAGGGGATTTCAGACTATAGCTTTTCAAGCTATGGGAAAATAGTAAACTGGTATCACAGAAATATGTATGTGGGAAGTACTGAGTCAATAACTTGACTTGTTTTTTTTCATAATTGTTTCTTGCAGCACATCCAATTTTTCGATAAAATGAAGTTTTTCAGCTTTTTTTAGCTACCTAGGTATACTATATTCAATCCCAAGATAGACTGCACATAAACAGTCGCATGCAGCATTAGCGTGGTTACTGTCCGCTGCCATCTGCGAACGCGCCAGCTATAGTCCAGTGCAATTATGGAATTCTATGTATATTACTATTTAAAAGAGTTGCCCTATTAACCCATTGCAACTTAAAAGTAGCCAGTTGCCAGTTTGAAATGATCATTTAGGCAATGAACACTTGACATCGCATATTTGGATCTGATTTCCAGTCAGTCTTGGGGGTTTTTACTTGCCGGATTATAATATACAATTCACACATAGTGTACTGGACTATTAGGGACCCTACCGACATGAGCCGATCACGCACGCGGGCTTGTTTTCATTTGGTCTAGCTTTGCTGTGAATACAGTATAGAACCAAATTTTTCCATTCAAGAACTTTTATTAAGTCAATCATGGCTATGAAAAAATTGTGAAGGAGTACTAGACGTTTAAAGAAATTTGGGTATCCCTGGTCTTATTTACCGTTACTTCAGCTTAAATTTGGGGATAGATACGAGTACATTTCTACGAAATATATGTCACATTTCATAGAATTTCAATTACTTTCGCACATACTATATCATAATATCGTTTAATCAGCTGTAGTAGATTACAGCAAACAATTAAGTCATACACTCAGTTCTGATAAGTCTGTATATTATAATTGCAAGTAACTTTGCAATGAATTGGGCTTTGACGAGGATTTTCCATTTGATAAGTGGATTATCTATTACTTTTATATATATGTACATTATCTGATAAAATTCAACGAAATTTCTTTGATACCCTAGCGTTTAATATGCATTCCTGGGTTGAGGAATAATTATTTGTATGCTTAGAGCAGATTGGAGTAGGGCTCAAGTATGGAAGAGAGTCTTTCAAGACAGAAATTTTATCTGGCTTCCTATCATGATGAAAACTCGTATCGTCTATAGTTTGAGGGTTGGGATTCTAAATTCGGGCGTTGTTTTGAGCCTATGGTAAAGAAGATTAAAAAAATGCAAAGTTCAAATTTTCAAGTTCACCCTAAATATCCAAAATCGTTATCCGGCTTCCTATCAGGACGAAAACTCGTATCGCGTATAGTTTGAGGGTGTCCATTTCAAGTCAGGTTGTTATTTGGAGTTTCAGCTTCAGATAAAGAAGATCATATACTGTTTCATCTTGAACCCCTGCAGTACCCCAATATCTATTGGTAATGCTGATTGTACTCAACACTGTTTGTCTTTGATGTCTATATTTTCAAACTGACTGTGCTAACAACCGACAAGTTTCAGTGCCAATTAAAAGCGATGGTTTGTTAGCTTCAGAATGTTTCAACCTACCCTCGTATGTTCGCTAGGCAGGACTTCCGGGAAGTGAACCACGATTGGAGAAGCCCTGTTTTGTTCTTATCTATTTACTACACATGTTACATCAAGCCACACCCAGAAGGTCATAGGCTCCACACATAAAATGCGTACTATTTACAATAATATATTAACACAAAAGAACAGAGATACAATGCAAGGTACGCAGCTTGAAGCATCGAAAAGTTAATTGTGATCAAAATGTGAAGCTTTGCGCGTGTAATGATCAGATTGATTGGTTGAGCAGATTGTGACACCAGACGATTGTAATGGAAATAGGTTTTTACTTTACACGCAATAGTAATTTACTGTGCTCTTGATTATTTCGGCGTTTTATGGGAATCAATTAATCAAAGCATTTGTTATCCAACATAAGCGGCAAAATAGCGAAATTTGCCAATTCATTTGATGAATGTGATGTAATTTTATATTTAAACTGTAACTAGTACCTACCTTACAATAGGGAGGGAGCTATTACATATTACAGTTCAATTATTTGATTTGAAACAGAAAAACATAGGTGAGCCTAAATAGCTAATTACATCCCTGGTTATTGAAGGTTGGTGCCTTTAGTATTCACGATATTCAGGGGCCTAGGAAGCGGATTACTAGGTATTTGCTCTGACAGCCAGGCAGCATTAAGTGCTTCTAGGCTCTTTCTGCAGTTTCGAAAGGTCTTGGATGACATTTCGGCGAGACATCAGGTGTCACTTATGTGGGTGCCGTATCATGCTGGAGTTTGTGGTAGTGCAACGGCGGACTCGCTCACAAGGCGAGGATCGAGGGATAATTTCCTGAGTTCTGAGCCAGCTGTGGGGCTGGCAGTAGGTACCATTAGAAGGAAAACAAAGGTGTGATTACAAAATCAACACCTTACGAGGTGGAGAGGAATCTCTGGACATCTCCGTCAAGCTAGAGAACTTATTTTAGGACCTCTGGCCAGGTTGGGGTGGTTCTGTCTCTGACTGGACAGAAGCCGGCTAAGGTTACTTGTGGACCTGCTATCTGGCCATAACACCTTCAGACGTTACTTGTATGTGATGGGGGTGGCAAGCGACCCGACGTGTGCATGCTGTGGCGAGGAGGAAGAGTCCTCGGCACACATTCTATATCGATGTGTAGCCCTTTGATATCACAGGCAGATTATACTAGGTTCAAATGTCCTTAATATAAAGACATAAGATGACCAGGACCCAAGGCCGTCTTCACCTTTGCGTTGAGGGCTGGACTTAGGAACTATGATAAGGAGAGTTGCAAAAGGGTCTGCCTATCCACTGGTGGTTCTGGTCACCAGATAGCCTCTCTCCTTCCTTCATTATAGGAAGCTCTGAAGGAGTAGGTAACTAGGTTTTATTCACTTTGTCGCCAATAAATCGATTTTTAAAAATTATAGTTTTTTAGTCACTGTCCCAGTATTAACTTTATATGAATATGGAAGCATTAACTCTACGGAACGCTACGGAAAAAAGTGACATGTCTTTTTGCGATTCATGTTTCATTGCATCACTACAATAAAAATATTGGATATAGAAAAAAAACTTAATTTGAAATCCCTGGGATCCTCCTCTCTCAATTATATTCAAAAGCTCAGACATTACTTTGGATTGGATTTTAATCAATGTCGGTGAGCTTTGAAAAAAGTTGCAGGAACAGAACATGTAGATGTAGTTGTTGTTCACAATTTCTCACATACTATTGAACACTAGAGGAAAAGATGGAACAATATGTAACAAGTTATTTAACGTGGCACTACATTTAAATAGATAAACATCTAAAACTCCAGAAATTAAGCGCAAAAGCATATTTTGCGGAAGGAACTAAAGTAGTACTCGTACGTATACATCGGAGAATTCCAAGTCCCTTGGTTCCTGTAATAGGCAAGGCAATCTTCGGATGGATGTATAAAAGTGTATTATGCCCCTAGGCCAATGGAGCCTATTTTATGAATACAACGAGTTTTTTAGTTTTACAACCCCCCACTCCCCAACCACTCCCATTTCACCCCCAACCAAAAACAAGTAGAAAATGATTAGGAACCCCTAAAACTCCTAAAAACGAAGTTGGAGAAATATTTGAATTTTTTTGCCAATTACTCCGCCGCTCATGCACCGATTTTCAAAATTATAGCAGCATTACGTACTACGAACCCGCAATATCTCGCTACCTAAATTTAATCACAAACCATGCAACGGTTACTGAGATTACGAGTCTACAAGAACGTTAGCAGACAGACAGAACGACGGAAATGCGTGACGTGGATTTTCGTTATGTGTATCATAAAACGCTAAAAAGCGTATTATCTCAAAATCAAAATGTTCGCTATCGCAATACTCCCCTCATCTAACGGTGTGGGAAGTTAAAAGAATCGCATGATTTTTTTCTCATCATAGTGCTTTACAAAAATTATTTCGCGCCCAAATATAAAAAACCCAAGGAGGTTCAGCTCCCCCTGAAGCTCCCAAGGATCTACCACGCACCAAATTTTTCTGAAAATATTTGTTCGCCGTTATGAATTAATCTAGCAAATGTAGGTGAGTCACAACTTAAAATAGTGTAAATACGGTTTTTAACAACATTTATGTCATTAAATAACAATGTCGTGTGTATACCAGATAAGAAGTATAACTCGTTTCCATACATTTTCTACTGTTTACTCAAACCGCTAAACATATCAACAGTATAAAAATATACATGAATAACATGTGTTGTGAGCTTTACCCTCATATTCGACGGATATCACTATCCCCTGGAACATAATGAATCATTATGTGTGGCGTTAATAACAGACTAACAGAGTACAGAGGCCATAAACATGTAAACGTTTCGATTAACGTGATAATGTTAGATGTCTTCTCACATACCAGCCGCATATTATGTGTGTATAAAACAGGCATATTATAAATTATTTAAAGGCATAATGCCTTTCTCTGCCCATTATTTCCCATAGCAGTTAAAGAAAAGAATCTAGAACAATTGTACTATTATAAACAATTACACTTGGAGTTGGAAGAACTTTCTTAGTTTCTTTAATGCTATGTCGCCTGCTTTGCGAAGATTCAAACTAATGTCTAATCTTTATAACATACAGCCATAGCTATTTTAATAGTTAAATGGCCACACTTTTCAATGTGCTTTTACTTCCCACACCGATAGGTAGGGTATTATGATCGCGAAAATTTTGGATTTTGACGTAATTTGCTTTTTGGGTGTTTTATGTCTGTCTGTCGGTCTGTCGGTCTGTCGGTCTGTCGGTCTGTCGGTCTGTCGGTCTGTCGGTCTGTCGGTCTGTCGGTCTGTCGGTCTGTCGGTCTGTCGGTCTGTCCGTCTGTCGGTCTGTCCGTCTGTCTATTCGCGTTTTTCGTAATCTCAGTAACCGCTGCATGGATTGCCATGAAATTTGTGTACCGATATGCTGTGGGGTCGTAGTAGGTAATGCTGCTATAATTTTGAAAATTGGTGCAGGGGCGGCGGAGTAATTAGCAAGAAACAAAAAAATTTAAAAATCCCTCAAACCTCGTTTTTAGGCGTTTTAGTGTTCCTGATCATTTTCTGCTTTTTTTTGCTGGGGGTGAAATTTGGATTGGTTGGGGGGTGGGGGGTTGTAAAATTGAAAAAATTGTTGTATTCGTAATAGACTGTCCACTGACCTGTGAAGGAAGATCTTGCGACATAAATAGCTTTTTTAGGTCCATCCGAACATTGCCTTGCCTGTTACAGAAACCATAGGACTTTAGAATTTTTTCTGATGTAAACATAAGAGTTAGATTGTTCTGTATTGTATAACGTGGTAACTGTTGAATTGAGTTCAATGAAATTTTGACACAGTGTTGCTACCGTGGCGAGGATGAAAATGCGTATGGTTGTTATAAATCGTGCCGAACCAATAAAAAAACTAAAAATATAAAAACAGCTCAAACTTCGTTTTTAAGTCTTTTAGAGGATCCTGATCATTTTCTACTTTTTTTGGGTGGGGGTTTAGTTGTAGTGGTTGGGGGTAGGGGGTTGAAAAACTGGAAAATCTGTTTTAATCATAACAGACTATTCATTGCCAGTGAAAGAAAGACCTAGCGGCATAATACACTTTTTTAGGTCCTTCCTAATGTTTCCTTCCCTATTACAGAAACCAAGGGACTTAGAATTTTGTGATGTAGAAAATGTAGATACATACGAGTATCGTTTTAGATTGATGTTTAGATGAAATTTAGATACAGTATTATCACCATGGCGAGGATGGAAAACACGAAACACGAAAACTAAAAATACAAAAACAGATCAAACTTCGTTTCTAGACGTCTTAGGGGTCCCGGATCATTTTCCTATTTTTTTGAATGTAGGTGAAATTGGGGGGATGGTGGGTGGGGCGGTTGTAAGACTGAAAAATTTGTTGTATTGATAATAGGCTGTCCATTGATATGTGAAGGAAAAACCTATCGGCATAACACAATTTGGGGGGGGGGGGCTGGCGATGATTTGGTTGCAAGGGAATCTCCGATTATAGTTTCATGCTATGGGAAGATAATAAGCTGGTATCACCGTAATGTGTGGGAAGTACTGAGTCAGTCAACTTGACTTCATTTTTTATGATGGTATTCTTCATCAGCAAATCTTTGCAAATTTACGACATATGTATTTTTCGAGATTTTTAACACGCTTTTATTAGCTTCACCAGTATGTTTGTATGTTTGAGGGTTGCTCTATGTTGTTGACAAAAAGTATCTGCAATTGTAATTATTTTTATATCGTTCCTGTATTTAGACTTTCAACTTATCATTTTTTATTTACCTTATTTGGGTAAACCTATTTTAGATTTATTATGTAATTTTGATCTCCAGATCCATGCACAGATATAGCTTCAGTGGATTTTTGAAGTTTATTATCAGGCACGTATATAGGGGGCGGGTCCAGGGGGGTCTGGACCCCCCCCCCCCGAAATGTTATAAAATTGCCGTCTAAAAAATGGAATCCACAAATTTGCACTCCCCCCCTAGGAGAACAAATTTAAGGTGACACTCTAATTTGGATTCCTCCTCCCCGAGAGGTCAAGCAAGTGATACCCATAATCTGGACCCCCCCCCCCCCCGAAACCAAATCCTGGATACGTGCCTGTAACTTCTATACTGTCTTGTATTTATTCTAAATAAACATCACTAATAGTGCTACTACTAAATACTACTACTGAAAATCAGTAGATTCATGAAAAATCCGCAGACGTGGCAACACTGCATGTGTTACCTTTTACGATCTCACGTGTTAGTAACTCATTAGGTTGATGTTCGAGTGTTAATAAACCGTGATGACCCATACTGGTAACTGTGCCGAATGGAATACTGAAATAAAATAATAATTCATTTTCATCAAATACATGTGTTAATCGTTACGATTAGAAAGTTTACAAATTAAAGGATTTACATGAAAAATGTGGACTTAACAAGCATGCATTTTTATACGATTTTAAATCGTAGAGTATCAAATGCAAGCGAGTTTCGCGGTATCATAAATAATATTACAATCATTATATTGTGCTCCATAAAATTCTTCCACTTGAGATAACATTGAGTCGTCCCATAAATTGATAATAAACAGCAGAGCACTTGGAATAG
Source organism: Callosobruchus maculatus (assembly GCA_951848785.1). Classification (NCBI taxonomy): domain Eukaryota; kingdom Metazoa; phylum Arthropoda; class Insecta; order Coleoptera; family Chrysomelidae; genus Callosobruchus; species Callosobruchus maculatus. Next base: position 10,225,626 of record CATOUR010000083.1, read on the forward strand.
CATATATAAAAACTGCAAATATTGTAGTTTTTTAATTTTTATATCTATTGCTGTGTCATCATCATCTTTTTAATCCGAATCCGATGACGTAACTATAGCTTTTATGTTGAGGGAGGGGTCTGAAATTTGCCAGTAGTGCCAGTAACATTTAAAAGAAGTTCTGTCGTCCCAGCTTCTATTGAAATCTGATTGATATGAAACCGCTCCAATTTCTCCGTCTCCCCAAAAAAAAAATGGAGTCAAGTTGATTGACTCAGTACTTCCCACACATTACGGTGATACCAGTTTATTATTTTCCCATAGCATAAAGATTTAGTCTGAGATCCCCTTGCAACAAAATCATCGCCAGTACCCCCCCCCCCCCCCAAATTATTGTCATATGCCGCTAGGTCTTTCCTGCACAGGTCAATGAACAGCCTATTATCAATAATACAAACTTTTGTATTGAATTTCACCTCTTCAGCTGTGGCAGTTTTGGAAAAATTTAAGCGTTCCGGTACCGTTTACTGAAAAAGCGGTGTTGCCGTATCTCATTAATTAATACAAACAAAATTTTGAAATTGTGAGATCTTACTCGAAATTCGCAATTCACTGCAATAAAAATAAGTAGAGGATTCTATTTAAAATAAATTAAAATCGGGGATACTTGTTTAAAAATTTGGGAAAATAATTTATAACTTGGCAACATCGAAAACGCGAAAAAAAATATTACAAGGCGAGATAGAGTATTTGTAGATATTTCGATTTAAAATAAAAAAGATAGGGTGTTACATTAAAAAAAACAAAGTAAAACGACCTTTATGTTGCCGGAATTTAAAATTCTGCCAAAAACACCCTGTAGATACAAATTGCTGGTAGCATCCAGAATAATATCCGCTTAATATTCAAGTAACTCGCTGTGTAATATTATTGAGAAAAGTTAAAGGAATATATCAATTTGAACGTATTACTTGCGACCTTGCAAATGCGGAAATTAACAGAAAATAAATTATTACTTGGCAACGTCGCAACCGATTCCAAAAATATTTTAGGGTTGAATAGAGATCAATGATGGACACTAGAAGAACTTGAGAGAAAGTTATAGTTCCATATAAAAAAATCAAGTTGATCTCTATCCTACTTTCCCGCAACACCCTGTATATTTCAAAATATTTTTAGGATATGCATCTCAAGTAACCAAATAACTTTTGTATTTGAGATTTTCTTCTATCAGCTATACCTTGCGAGATATCGAACAATTACACACTAAATGGACAGCCTGTATACATCGGAAAAAATTCCTTTAGTTTCTGTAATAGGCATAAGGCAATGTTCGGATAGACCTAAAAAAGTTATTTATGTCGCTAGGTCTTTCTTCATAGGTCAGTGGGTAGTCTATTATGAGTACAACAAATTTTTCAATTTTACAACCCCCCAACCCCCAACCACCCCAATTTCACCCCCACCAAAAAAAAGTAGAAAATGATCAGGGACCCCTAAAACGCCTAAAAACGAAGTTTCAGCAATATTTAATTTTTTTGTTTTTTGCTAATTACTGCGCCGCCTATGCACCGATTTTCAAAATTATACGAACATTACCTATTACGACCCCACAGCATACCGCTGCCCAAATTTCATCACAATCCATGCAGCGGTTACTGAGATTACGACGTTAGAAAAACGCCAACAGACAGACAGACAGACAGACCGACCGACAGACCGACAGACCGACAGACCGACAGACCGACAGACCGACAGACCGACGGAAATGAGTGACGTGGATTTTCGTTATGTAGATATCATAACATGCCCAAAAAGCGTATTATCTCGAAATCGAAAATTTTCGCGATCACAATACTCCCCTCACCTATCGGTGTGGGAAGTAAAAATAAAAAATTATAAGCGTGTTTTGAGCGTTTCTAATAATTTTATTTTTGCGCCAATTACTCTGTCACTATACTGCATTGGTCTAGAAACAAATCATCTACTAAGGTCCAAATTATATCAAAACTGATAAAGTGGTTATTGTGATTACGCTGTCAGAGACGGAAATGAGTGACAGAATTGCTTCTAAAAACCTGATTATCGGGAAATATAACGTTTTCTCTATTTTATTGCTCCCTCCCCTCAACTGGGAATTAAAAAAATAATTTCAAATTATTTATTACCCCTATCTCTTATTTTGCTAAAATTTGCAAAATCTATGAAATAATATTAAAATAACGTAGTGTATTTGAAAACTTTTGTTCAAAAACATGTTCAAATCAAAGCATGTCAATGAATAATTGATCAAAAAAACTTGATGTTCTTATAGATGTCATTAATTTCATTAATTTCACAAATACCATTGCTAAAATTGAGCAGTCATATTTTTTTATGATATTTTGTTTCAATTTAAATGCATATTCAGCTACATTTTGGAGGCTTTCCACATTTTATTAAAGAAGTAACAAAAAATACGGTGTCATAATAGGCCTTTATAAATTGTTTTTGAACAATGGCTTATTTATTCAAGAATATTTTCATTCCGAATTTTTTGGATGCGCCGAATCCTAATAATAGGGCATGCTCTATCGTCGCTGTAAATTTGATTAGAATGCCTGACAAAGGTAAATAATCATAAACTTTTTTATGATTTTTTTGTTGTGGCATGCAATCATTTTCTACAGTCGCTGTAAATTTCATTAGAGTGGCGTGAAATTGCCTGATAAAGGTAAATAATAATTAATTTCGTTGAGTTTTGTTTGCCAGACTTTCTCGAACTTATGGTGATATATAGATATTATAGATATTGATATTGCAAATTTTATGGGAGATCCTTGTAGCATAAAACAGGACTTAACCTTCATTTTTTTCATCGAACAATTTTTGACTCACGCAGCAACTACACATGTCATTTTTACATAGTTTTTTTATTTATCTCATTAATAGCATTTTATAGCAGAGACAGAATGCTCCAACAAAATCCATATTGACAGCTATTCACATAAAAAAATGAGTTACAAAAAATAAATTTTCTATCACCAGGGGGGCACAACTCACCCCCTTTCTTGTCCCCCCTTTTGGCTCGTTTATAGATATACAACCATACAATTCATGTAAAACATTCTGAGACACCCAGTATGTAATTGTTATGCTCCCACAGAGGTCCTTAACACTCGAATGAAAATAGGCCACAGACCAATGCTTGCCAATTATTTATATCAGTGCCTAATCTTGCCATCTTGATGCCATCTGTAGATTTTATTTTCTCATTTGTAACGGTGAATAGTCGTTTTTCCAAAATATGCTACAATAATAACTTATACTTCTCGTAATATGAGTTATGATAAAATAAAATCAGTCATCCACAGTAGTGATATACTATTTTTCATAAAAAAAACTTCATATTGTAGGAGAATAGTATAGAGCTTTTTGTCCCAGAAGGTATTTCTAACATTACTGTTATCAAATTATATGCTTTGAAGCTCCGAAAACACAGTACAAGTAATAAAATTTTTGGAAAATCATTATTCTTGGATTTGAATTATTTATAATGATTTTTATGGTATAGTCGGATGTGTTTTACGGTAATCTTTGCAAAGTTGAGCCAAAGAGTCAAAGTATAGTGTCTTACGGTTGATTTGATCTGTTTGTAGATAAAATATATTTTATAATACCAACCTTTGACATACCTAAAAATGAATTTCCGACTAGGACAAATCTATGGCACAAAAATGAGGCTCTTTGATTCCTATCATCCTTCGTCATAGTCTATTTAAGTTTCTTGTTATTTTACCAGATATTTCTGATTTTTCTCGTCATAACGCTACTGAAACTATTATTTTTTCTAAAACTAAAAGAGCCACCTTTTTAAAAAATAAATACTACATTATACTTCAGCTTTTAAATTTATTAAAAAAATTCCCTACACAAGAAGAAGAAGAAAATATGAATAAGTATATGATTAATTACATGTGTTCGCTAAAATTTTCCTTGTTCAAGGTGTCAAGTAACAATTTGACTTGAAAAAAATACCGTTACTAACAAAGAAATCGATACAATCTATATAACATTATTCCGAGCATTATTCGTTATGTGGATTACATGAATGTGTAGCCAGGAGTCACTGAACTTCTATGAATAATTTGATATTCAGATATTTACAAACGCGCACAGGAGACATCGACGCCAACACACAAGGCCGCGGGCTCGCACTGTGATCAAATCAAATCATGCAATTTTTAAAATAACTAAATTTTTAGGGCTTTCAAATGTCAAATCTCAAAATTAACTCGTTTGGTAAATGCCCAAAATTATCGAACTCAAATTGACTATCAAGCTATACCTTCCAACCGACGTATTTCCTCTTCTTTGCCCTTCTCCTTCCTTACTTATCCTTCCCTTATTTCTCCCTGACTTTGCTAAGTCTAGGCGGTAGGGTTTTTTTGACAGCAAAAGGTCGGAAAGAAATGAAATCTGGTTGGATGGTCGACATTGGGCCCCTGAATCTCCACCTAAGTTTGCCACCTCGGGGGGTTGGGGATGAAAACTCTGCTTCCCAACGATTTTCCAAAAATAGCGTCGTTTCGGCAAGTGTTATCAAAAAAAGCTTAAAATGATTTATGGAGAGAACAAAATTCTGCATAATTTTGATATTTACATTTTTCGTATGGGACCAGTAGTTTCCGTCCTACACTGCGTCAAAGTTAGGTTGGTTTGTGATTTTTACAAAATTCAAAATTTAAGGGCGGATTAAGGCGAAGAGCTTTATCAAAAAGTAATGTAACATTTTTGTTTCCTAAAAAGAATGATATCTTCTCATTTTTTTATTATCTGCAACAGCCTAAACTCACGCATTTGGTTTAAAAAAAATTACGGCGTTTAGAAACGCACCCCTACCTGACATGACCGACATGTGCTGTTGCGAAAAATATCGTATTTGTGCATACTTTTAGTGGAAATGATACTACCCCGGCATTGTTTAATTAAGATTCAATTTGCGACGTCGAGGGTGGAGGGGAGCGGGTGACAACAATTCTTCTAGTGTCTGTCGAACACGATAGCATATATTTTGTACAAGAAAATCGCTGTCAACAGGGCCGTATATAAGAAGGGGGTTTGGGGGTTCAGACTAAAATAATACAAAATAACAATAATCAAGGCTGCTTTCTCCAAGCTTAGTGATTTATTCTACTACTAACCAATCCCTCGGCGCTCATAACATATTAGCAGCGATACAATCTATACAGATTTTAAGCAAATTAAGAAATTACATATTCTTTTATACATGAACCCCCCTAAAATCACCATGAACCCCCTCCATGGTCATCGCCCAGCTACGGCCCTGGCTGTCAATATAATTATTGTTTACTAATTTAAAAAGAAAGTTGGCTGATGCAATGATTCTGCGTTTTTCCAGGCTCTTCGACCCTACCAGTTGGATTCTGGTCTCGTAGGAATCAGATAATGCTGTTGTATTCTAAAATACTTTATACGTATTTAGTCCTAAATACGTTAATCAATGTTAATAGTAAACAGGTATATAACTACTGCTGCTCTAGAAGGCATAGATCCGCCCATCGTTGGAGTATTGCTCCCATGTGTGAGGATGCGCTCCGAAGCACTCTCTAAAGCTTCTGGGCACTATCCAGAAGGGAGTAATTAGACTAATCGATACGCCTAACCTCAAAAGAACCTCCAGAGTCTGGAACATCGAAGAAGGGTGGCTGCTTGTCCCTGTTTTGCAGATTCTATCACGGAAGATGTTCAACTGAGCTCTCCCAGATAATAACACCAAAGGCATAGGCGTAGTTAGGCTCCTGAATCTGGGGGGGGCTTAAGTCCCTGCCCAAGATACAATAAGCTTAACAGAATGAATTATTTTTGGATTTTTGGGGGGCTAATTTCATTCTTGGGGGGGCTAAGCCCCCCAAGCCCCCACCAAACTACGCCTATGACCAAAGGCCGTCCGAACGAGGAACTCTAGAGAGGCTCTGCGAATTCATCCTTACCAGGTCGAGGTCCCGACTCCCCGAACCAGTTTCCTCCAGCATTCCTCCTTTTGGAGAACTTCGACACTGTGGAATGAGCCGCCGGGGAATCTGTTTTCTGACGGCTACAACCTGCAGCGTTTCAAATCTAACGTGCATCGACACTAACTTATCCTCTCGCAGCGCTTCTACAACGTCATAGGCTTTCAACCTTTGCGGTAGGCTGACCATGAAAAAAGGACTTGATTGAGCATGTACAACGTATAAAACCGAGCATTCTAGAACCTTTCATTAAAATATTATCAATGTGCTTATTAACCTGTGGCGGCTGGTGAGGTAGTGCCACAGTGCCATGGCACAACCTTAATTTTCGACAAAACATATCTATCTATCTCTTAAACTTTTATTATTCTATGTTAGTTTCGAACGACTTTTTCTGTTTTATATGAAATGGCAATAGCGGCTCAGCGCATAAATGCTTGTATCAGGCAACACGTGGCATCGTCGTAACTCACATGATGAGAGCTGACAATGCGACGAAACGCGAGTTGGCAACATCCTACCGTGCCGTTTCTTATAAGGCACAAACATAGTGAGAGAAGTCTTATCACAAACGCTTTGGAGTGACAGAGAGCACGCTATGCTGGACGTTTGGATAGATTTTAAATACGAAAATCCGAAGTAAATCGTGCCAGGCACATTACCCATATTTCCATTCATGTTTTACTATTTTTGTTTTGTTTCAGCAGTTTCGATATGTTTATGTTTGATGCTGATGTCGACTTATATATACTATATAAGTATTTTTTTTTATATATCGACTTGAAGTGTTGGTTGTCATTCTGGCACTACCTCTCTAAGTTGGCACGAGCCGCCACTGTTATTAACAAGATCGCTGCTAAACATTTCTCCTAAATCACAGAAATGTTTAACAACTTCCAGAGGACAATTATTGGTAAATATCGATACAAGAATGGGCTGCTTACATTTAAAAAAACCGGCATTACCTTACATTTGTTCACATTTAGTTCTTAAAAAAATATTTTACAGAATGACACCAGATTAGGAACTCAGGACTTTCATGTCATTATAATCCTCGATAGAAGTAGCAGTACAAAATAGCTCTTTAGTCGGCGTTAAATCTTATATACAATAGGTCGAATATCAGAAAGAGATTTGGAGATATAGTTTCATTGATGGGACGACGAGATTATAGACTGTCGAAAAAAAAATATTGTGTGTTAAGTAGAGAGTCATTCAACTTGAGTACATTTTTCAGCTACACAGTATATGTGGGTTATGGGTTACATAGTCTGCGCACCAGAAATGTCGCTCGTAATGTAATAATTCTTAATTGGCTTTTACCGACACACCAAAAGGAGAAGTGACGCAAGTGGGAGGTTCGCCAACGCTGCCACCATATCTATCAACCACCACCCATACATCGAAATTTCAGAAATGGGAGCATCTGAAAGCATGCACACCTGCGGCCTTCGTGCGTCCACATCTAAACAAATATTTGAGTTATCATGATTTCTCGAAGTGAAACGTTGGTTGAAGATGACACCTCTCATCGTCACATCTCACGGTTACAGCACGAAAATAGATAATGTAAACTCGAATATTTTCAAATATTGATGGGAGGTAAGTGATGAATGTAGCCGAAGAAGTATTGTAATCGCGAAAGATCGCAAATTTGGGATGAAAAGTTGTTTGGGAGTGTTATTTATTTATTTTTTGTCTATCTTAAGGGCTACCACACTTACGCTGATTAAAAGGAATGTGACAAAATTGCTAAGAACATCGTTCTTCATATCCACGATGATACACGGACACATTAACATCAATAATTGCTTTTTCCAGACACCCATCTTTTAGAAGTGCAGCCATACCTGACAACCTGACTGGCTTCAACCATTGATTAACATATTTTATTCAATTTGTTAATCAATGCTTCAACCTTACTTCTTCTTTAAGGCTCTCCACGGCATCGGCATCGTAATTTGCAAACGTCATACCAGCTTCTTGCAAGCTACGAAGCTACAAATATTTCAATGCTGCTGGGCTGACAGAGCAGATTTCTTAGTTATCGTTGGTGGAGCAAATATAGTAAATTACTACCGACAACGGTCCAATTTCGTTAAGCCGTTCAAAGAATTTGGAGTGACAGTATGACGTACACTATCTCATCTATCTGATAAGCAAGACAATTTCCTTGATATTGCCAAAGCTGAAGAAAATAACAGCAGCGATGGAGATGAATTACATGATCAAGAAGTTGAAGAAATCACATTCGAAACCATTGATAATGAAGGAGAGGCTCTTGATAAACAACATAGGCTACCTAACCATTTACGCTGTGCGAGTCATACTATATAAATTTAATTTCTATTACTGATTGCTGTGAAGCTATTAATGGTAACGCAGTCTTGAAATTAAGACATTCTCAAGCTATATCAAAATGCAGTACATTATGGAAGAAAGCAGAGTATTCAAAATCTGCGGAGAATATTTTAAAAACTTTAGGATATACTCTTTCCTACCCAGGACATACGCTTGAATTCTTACTATGATTCTATCTCCAAAATTGTGAAAAACAAAAATAAAATGACTGATTTATTCCAAAAATTAAATTTAAAAAACTGCTTTTCTGAAAACCAACTTGTATATCTCGAAGAATATTGTCAAGTAATGGAAAATGGAACCGTTGGCTGCTACTCTGGATGTATTACAAGGTGAAGCAAATAATTTTTATGGTCTTCTGATCCCATGTTAAGCTTCACCAAAAAATAAACTTTAGTTAAAGCATACCTAGAAGGATTACAAACTAGATTTAAGCTTTTCTTTGCATTAGATCCACAAGTAAATTTTGCTATAATAGCCTCTGTTATGCATCCTCAATTTAAATTGCGTTGGTATAACATTATCAGTAAAACATACATCCATCCTATAAGCTTAGCGTGAATTGAAAAAATAATCGTAGACAAATAGAGTAGAAGAAAATAATTTTATTGACGTTAAAAATGTGGTTGAAACATCTGGAAAAGTTGCTTGTGATACACTAAACGCATTTTTTCATTTTGACGCTTATGATGAAACTTCTACGACCGTTCCCAGAACAAAGTTCTCTCAGAGTGAATCACAAACCAGTTTTCCAGAGACAGCAACTTTAATAAAAAAAAAGCGCAGAATTAGAATATCTGAGGTATATTAGTGATTCGAGAACTGATTTAAACATGCTCGACGATTATGCAACAAAAACAAAAAAAAATGTTTATGAAATATAATACAGCTGTACAGATTATTTTCTTTTGCTACACATTTTTTGTTTATTGGCTTAAACGAACCCTGACACCACGTAGATGCCATAAATAATTTTACAAAATTTTTCTATTGTATTTATAACCGAAAAAAAATGCTTTAAATATTGAATTTTTTGAATCCATACACTTCCCGCCCAGGTCGTGACGTCACGTGTAGGGAACCAATAAGAGCTCACTGGTACAAAATAATAGCATCCGCTCGTAGTCATCGGACCACGAAAGGATGCTTCTCATTGGTTCCCTACAGATGACTTCATCATAGGCTATTTCAAATTACAGTACAATTTTCTTTTTAGTGTTATTCTCATTTGGAACAAGTTTTCTGCTGACTTTTTACAGTAAACGGTCCTATGTATCATCAAAAAGAATACCGCAGTAAATAAATTGATCAATTTAAGTTCACGGTATAGGCCCATTATTAATAGTCAAAGGAGGCATGCTTTATCTGATAGCAATTTTGAGAAACCTGTAGTTTTAAAGAATTGTGTTTGATACCTTATTCTGCTTAGTTCGTTCTAAAAATGTCTTATTTTTGTTTCTGAAATAACATACTAATGTATGTCAAATATTTTTCCTAATGTTTTACCTTTCTAGAAATTGTGTTTTATTTAGTGCCTAAGTAAATAAAGAAGTTATTTTCACCAGAATTCTTAGTTTTTATTTACGTTGTACCTACTGATTTTTAAGTTTGTGAAAATACTTGTACTCTTTATCCGTACTTTCGCTAAACTACTCGTAATCGTGAACTTTTTGTGTACTAAATTTTGTTGGACAAAGCAAAACGTCGGGTTAATTTAGAAACCTTCAAAAAAACTAAATTTTACTAAATTTTTTGTGTACTAAATTTTGTTGGACAAAGCAAATTTTATTACAAAAATTACTTGGGAGTAAAATACTTTTCTGAGTACTCTTATTCGTACATTGTACCAGCTCTGATAGTAATCCTTCTCCTAGGCCCCTGAATTTCGTGAACACGAGAGAAGTTGGTGGAAGTATTGAGTCAATCAACTTGACTCCGCATTTAGCTGATCGACCAACGGAGATTGCTGTTAAAATAGGATGCCATTGAGTACAGATGATCTGGCGCAGCTCGCAGATATCTGTGCAATCGGGGACGAAAGAAATGCGTGACCAAACATGGTGCTTCCTCGGCGGCTACTGGGTACCAGCAGTACCATATTTCGCGGTGGACGGCGAACGTATGCTCCTTTTTGGTATAATAAGCCGCAAGTGTGTTTAAGGATATGTCATTGATTTAAGGAGCGCGAAAATGGTCGGTCGCCTTAGCAATATTACCAATTCTGGCATATTTGTGCGATTTGTGCATAATTTTTAAGGCTGCCGCAAAATGCATGCGCATTACACAAAATTGCTCATTTTAACACATTTTTCGGTTCAATGTTCAAAAATGAAGTCAGGTTGATTGATTCAGTACTTCCTACACATTAGGGTGATACCAGTTTATTGTTTTCCCATAGCATGGCGCTATAGTCTGGAATCCCCCCCCTTGCAACCAAGTCATCAACCGCCCGCCCGCAAAAATTAAGTATCTTATGCCGCTAGGTCTTTCTTTCACAGGTCAATGGATAGCCCATTATTAATACAACAAATTTTTCAGTTTTACAACCCCCCAACAGCCCCAATTCCACCCCCACCCAAAAAAAGTAAAAAATGATCAGGAACCCCTGAAAACATCTAAAAACGATGATTGAGCTGTTTTTATATATTTAGCTTTTTGAATATTGCAGCACCGCCACTGACACAATGTCTAAAAACCATACGCGCTTTCCATCTTCGCCAAGTTAACAATACTCGAAATTTCATTAAAATCAGTTCAATCATTTCCACGTGACACAATACAGAACTATCTAAGGTTATACTCATGTGTCATCAAAAAATTCTGAGGATTGAACCTAAAAACGTGTATTATGCCGTAGGTCGTTCTTTCACAGATCAATAAATAGCCTATTATAAATGCAACAAATTTTTCAGCTTTACATTTTACATTACAACACAATCCATGCAGCGGTTACTGAGATTACGAGGCTAGAAAAACGCCAACAGACTGATCGACGGAAATAGGTGTCGTGAATTGTACTCTCCCCCCCCCCCCTCCCCCAGGATCATCCCCTTAAAAATTTTAAATGAAAAGTGATATTGAGTAATACCTTGTTTTAAAGGTATGTCGAAGTACTTTATTTTGACGTTTGATTCTTTTAAATTAGTCGATGCGTTTTTGAGAAAATTAGAATCCTTATGTATCTTAACCTGATGTTCAAAAACACACGAAAACATCACTTTTCATTTCAATAAGTGTTCAAATGTTGCACATTATTGGCCAAACAATGATATAGGCGATTTTCAAATTCTTGACGGGCAGTTGCAAAAACATTTGTGATATCATGACAGCTTTCGATAATGCAATGACGAAGGTCATCCAAACTGCCCGTCAGTAATTTCAAATTGCCTATACATTGTTTAGCCAATAAGAGTAAAACAGTTGAACACTATTTGCACTAAAAGGCCTTTACGGAAACAGTGATCTGGATCCGGATCGATCAGTTATATGTCAATCAGCTGTCAAGTGGGATTTATGATTCCAGGGATTTAACGGATATCAAACAACGAAAAACTTGATTTAAGAATAAACAACGGATGGTTTCCGAACGTCAGGATCAGTGATCCAAGTGGTCGGGTTAACCCGATCATAGTTTCCGTAAAGGTCTATTAAGTGATATTTTCGTATGTTTTTGTATTGTATTTTGAACCAGCTAAAAGCTAAGATTTACTACGGTAGTACGTTTCCACGGAATTTTGAAACGTTTTAAAAACGTTTTGAGTTTTGAAATGTATCGTGGAGGCTTTAATTGGATGCGTTTTCAAAAAGTTTCCTGTTCAAGGTCGATTCGCTAATTTTTGGGATCGTATCACAAGATCGTATCGAGACCCAAATGTCGTGGAAACACCAGGTGTCACTTTTGAAATGGACCATGTACAGTGTGTTGCTGTTTAATGCTGTTTATGGTCAGTTTGCTGAAGTTTTTTCGAAATTCTATACTTAAGATTTATGATAAGCAACAAAATAAGTTATAAAACTAGGAAATGGGATTTTTCAAGATTGAAAAATCACAAAACGTTTGAGAGCCCGTGGAAACGTAGTAATACATAAAGATTCTAATTTTCGAATCGACCCATTTTGAAAATTAAAAGTCAAAATAAAGGACATCGATATACCTTTGAAACAAGAGATTACCCCTTGTCATTTAAGATTTTTAAGGGGATGATCCTGGGAGGGAGAGGGTACCAGGGGATGAAGTAGTGTTTGGTAAAAAAGTTGCCCCCCTTGACAAATCTTTTGACATGTCTCGGCGTTTTTGCCTTTAGTCGGCATCATCATCATAGTCACAATGTCTTAACAGACATGTTGTGAACTCGTAAAATGCATTTTTCGGAGCTAGAGTATTGCCGACCCGAATATTATCGATAGTTTTGAGAACTGTAGCTCGCCATCGTTCGCGATTTACTGTCAGTTCAGTGGCGGTTTTGATACTCATATCCAGCAACTGTTTCATCGTATCCACCCAGCGTGTAGGGGGATGGCCACTGCGCCGCCCACTCGGGGCATGACCCTGAACTGCAAGTTTCTCCATATTATCGCTTCTGTGTTTTTAGTCGGCGGTTTTCAAAAAATCCGGGGTGGCAAATGAACGTCCTGTATACACGAAACAAGTCGTCGCACCAATGGGTTACTACCACCGACTATTGTTTTAATAGTCGGTGGTTACTACCGCGTAGTTATTTAATACTAATAATATTTCTCATTACAAATTCAAGTATCGGTTGTAATGAATATGAATAGATGCAAGTAGACTGTACTTTGATATTATGTAAGGAATGCCATGCAGTTCCTGTAAATAACATACGTAATGTTTAATTAGATCAGTTAAATTTAAATTGGTAATAAATTACGTTCATGATAAGGTGTTGCACCTATTATTTCAATTATTTCTTACAGTTTACATGATGCAGTTACATACTATTATAACGGATTGGGTATAACAAAGAATGTTGCTCTATCTTCTTGTACGTTATGTGACTGTGATAATGCGAAAAAATGGCTTCAGTTTATTTGACTGTTACTTAATACTTACCAAGCATTTTCTAGTAACCAAATAAAATTTGAACACCATGAAGAACATTTACCTAATATAAGCTATAAGCCAAAGACTAATCGATAATAATAAATACAGTTATATGGCTGTTTTGTACAAATCACAAAAAATATCAGATGTTCGATATTACCCCATCATTCGCTGTTCGATTCTCAAGTACTGTGCTTTTACTTCCCTCGAAAATTTTCGATTTTGAGATTATACCCTCTTTCTGTGCGTTTTATGATATCTGCCTAACGAAAATCCACGTCACTCATTTCCGTTGGTCTGTCTGTCTATCGGCCTGTTGGCGTTTTTCTAGCCGCGTAATCTACTGAGATTACTGAACCGCTGCATGGATTGTGTTGTACCATTGATTAACATATTTGTTGCACCTTGTAAGTAATGCTGCTATAATTTTGAAAATCGGTGCATGGGCGGCGGAGCAAAGAGCAAAAAATTTCAAATATTCCTCAAACTTCGTTTTTAGGCCTTTTAGGAGTTCCTGATCGTTTTCTACTTTTTTGGGTGGGGGTGAAATTGGTAAGATTGGGTGGTGGGGGGTTGTAAAGCTGAACATTTTTTTGCGTTCATAATAGGAGTATTGTGATCGGGAAAATTTTCGATTTTGAGTTAATACGCTTTTCGGGCATTTCATGATGTCTACATAACGAAAAACCACGTCATTCATTTCCGTCGGTCTGTCTGTCGGTCTGTCGGTCTGACGGTCTGTCTGTCTTGTCTGTCTGTGCGCCTCGTAATCTCAGTAACCGCTGCATGGATTGTGATGAAATTTGGGTACTGGTATGCTGTGGAGTCCTAGTAGGTAATGCTGGTATAATTTTGAAAATCGGTGCATTGGCGGCGCAGTAATTGGCAAAAAACAAAAAAATCAAATATGCCTCAAACTTCATTTTTAGGCATTTTAAGGGTTCCTGATCATTTTCTACTTTTTTGGGGGGGGTGAAATTGGGGTGGTCGGGGGGTGGGGGGTTGTGAAACTGAAAAATTTGTTGTATTCATGACAGGCTGTTCACCCACCAGTGAAAGAAAGACCTAGCGTCATAATACACTATTTTAGGACCATCCGAATAATGCCTTGTCAACTACAGAAGCCAGGGGATTTACAATTTTCTGATTCATACGTTTATTGCTTCTGATCGTTCTATATCGCGTAACCTGGAAACTATTAGATTGATTTTAATGACATTTTTACACAGTATTACTACCTTGCCGAGAATAGAAAACGTTTATGATTTTTATAAATCGTGCCAGTGGCGGCGCAGCAAAATAAAAAAAACTAAAAATATAAGAACAGCTCAAACTTCGTTTTTAGGCGTTTTAGGGGTTCCTGATCACTTTCTACTTTTTTTTGGGTGGGGGTGAAATTGGGGTGGTGGGGGGGTGGAGAGTTGTAAAACTCAAAAAATTGTTTTATTCATAATAGGCTGTCCATTGACCCGTGAAGGAGAGTCCTGGTCGAATCATGCCCTTTTTAGGTCTATTCGAACACTGCCTACTACAGAAACCAAGGGACTTTTACATACATATACATACATACGAATATTGCATTAGATCGTTTCTGTCTTGGGTAACGTGGAAATTATGAAATTGATTTTAATGAAACTTTGCCAATGTATTATTACCAAGGATGGAAAACGTTTATGGATTTTAGAAATGGTGTCAGTGGCGGCGCAGCTATAATAAAAAAACTAAAAATACAGAAACAGCTTAAACCTCGTTTTTGGGCGTTTTAGGGGTTTCGTGATAATTTTCTACTTTTTTGGGTGGGGGTGAAATTGGGGTAGTTGGGGGGGGGGGGGGTGTGGCGTCATAGAACCCAAATTTTTGTATTCATAATAGGCTATCCATTGACCTGTGAAAGGAAGACCTAGCGGCATAACACACTTTTTTTTGTCGGGCGGGCGAAGATTTGGTTACAAGGGGATCTCAGACTATAGCTTCACGCTATGGGGAAATAATAAACTGGTATCACCGTAACCTGTGGGAGTACTGAGTCAATCAACTTGACTCCATGTTTTGAGGACGGGCAATGATTTAGTTGCAAGGGATCAGACTATAGCTTCATTCATGCTATGAGAAGATAATAAGCTGGTATCACCAACGAATTCAATTGGTATTACCGTAATGTGTGGAAAGTAGGTACTGAGTCAATCAACTTGATTTGATTTTTTTTCTTTCCGAAATAGTATCTTGCTATTTACACTCAAAAATGTCCCTTACATTACATTGTAATAAAAGGTTCAGAAACATATTATCTTAAATTCGAAATGTTTCGCAATTACCACACTTCCTCTGCCTATTGTTGTGGTAAGGAAAACTACCAAACCTGCCCCTTCCAAACAAAAACTTTGAATTTCTGCCTATGACCATTCCTGGAATTTAGAAACTGATGTTTTGTTCCACAACTTGAAATAACTTGAAACGGTCATAACGTATTTGGAGAATTCTATTTTCCTCTCATATGGTAACGCGCGTAAACAAGATAAGAAAGCAACTTTACAGTCTTATCTCGGGTTTACTCATCGAATGTCATGCCGCCGTCATCAATTTGCTGAGAGTCATGAGCTTTATAGTGGTTCTGATTACTTTATCTGTAATGTTTGCCTTAGGTGTACACGTAATACCCTCTCACGAGACCTGATCATTGCTTACAGATATGGCGTGGAAAGTAGTTCGATAAAAATGTCTACGAGAAAGTTATTCATTGCCTGGTTTCTATCGTACGACAGGTTCCAAAGAGCTGGATGTTGGTAATAAACGTAATCATTTATCTCTAAATATGTATGATACAAATAATGTGACCTCGAAGGTCGTGCCTGGTATGACGTGTTTTGGTACCCTATACTATGTCGAACTTCAAAATTGAGTTTGTTGAATAAAATTCGACTTTACAAGATAGATGACCCTAGACCAGCAATTACCTACGCATGTGCGGCTTGGTGTTTCCTCGCCAAAACGCATTGCGGACAACCACCAACGCTCCATGGTATGTTTCTAACGATACTCTTCACACAGACATTGACATCACTTACTTGACTATCCTTGAAAGATCTGAAAGATGATCGGAATAGAGTTTTTCAATTTTTTAGGTAAACGAGATTGATTTCCTCAAACGAGACTGAAACTCAAAACTGGCCGGCCAGATTTGTGATCACCACTCTCAAATTATCCAAAATACGAGTTTTCATCGTAACAGAAAGCCAATAAATAGAGGTTCTCAATTTTTTAAATAAACTGTAGGTAAACCTGAAGAACTGAAATTTTCTGTTTCCGTCAAACGAGACTGAAACTCAAAACAGCGACTGGATTTGTAATCAGCACCCTCAAATTGTTCAAATCACGAGGTTTCATCTTAATAAAAGGCTCGTCAAACGAGACTGAAACTGACAACTGCGGCCGGATTTATAGTCAGCACTCTCAAATTATCCAAAACACGAGGTTGCATCTTTATAGAAAGTCAAATAAAAATTTTCGATTTTTTAGGCAAACCTGATGAAGATCTCTGAAAGATCTGAAAATTTTGATTTTCGTTAAACGAGATTGAAACTCAAAACTGCGGCCGGATTTGTAATCAACACCATCAAATTATCCAAAACACGAGGTTTCATCTTAATAGAAAGCCAAACAAAGATTTTCGATTTTCTTAGGCAAACCCGAAGATCTCTGAAAAATCTGAAATTTTTGATATTCGTTAAACGAGATTGAAACTCAAAACTGCGGCCGGATTTGTAATCAGCACCATCAAATTATCCAAAACACGAGGTTTCATTTTAATAGAAAGCCAAATAAAGATTTTCGATTTTTTAGGCAAACCTGAAGATCTCTGAAGGATCTGAAATTTTTGATTGTCGTTAAAAGAGATTGAAACTCAAAACTGCGGCCGGATTTGTAACGAGCATCCTCAAATTATCCAAAACATGAGGTTTCATCTCAATAGAAAGCCAAACAAAGATTTTCGATTTTCTTAGGCAAACCCGAAGATCTGTGAAAGATCTGAAATTTTTGATTTTCGTTAAACGAGATTGAAACTCAAAACTGTGACGGTATGTGTAATGAGCACCCCCAAATTATCTAAAACACGGTTTCATCTTAATAGAAAGCCAAATAAAGATTTTCGATTTTCTTAGGCAAACCCGAAGATCTCTGAAAGATCTGAAATTTTTGATTTTCGTTAAACGAGATTAAAACTCAAAACTGCGGCCGGATTTGTAATGAGCACCCTCAAATTATCGAAAACACAAGGTTTCATCTTAATAGAAAGCCAAATAAAGGTTTTCGATTTTATTAGGCAAACCCGGGGGAGATCTCTGAAAGATCTGAAATTTTTGATTTTCGTTAAACAGGATTGAAACTAAAAACTGCGGCCGGATTTGTAATCCGCACCATCAAATTATCCAAAACACGAGGTTTCATCTTAATAGAAAGCCAAATAAAGATTTTCGATTTTGTTAGCCAAACCCGCCCAGTAAACACAGTACATACATAAGACGTACATTTTATGTCATATTTACGTCCGTACGTCCATGGACATAAAATGTACGTATTATGTACGTAAATTTTGGGATGTACATGGTACGTACATAATATACGTACATAAGACGTAGTTACTACTACGTAAAGAACTTACTATATAGTTATACCTTTTCTGAGGTAACTGTCATGATCATGGACGTTGTTAAAAATGTTCATTTATAAGCTTATATCAAATATATTAAATTATTGACGGATATCTTTTATAAATACTGTAGATTTCTTTGAATAGGTACGTTTAGTCATTGCTGCAAAAAGGGCCAAGAGGGTAAGAGCGAAGAGCCAACACCCCCTTAGAGCCGCAGCGTGCAGCGTAATCCATAGGTACTTCTAAAAACTATGAAAACTATTTAAATTGGACGTGAAACTGTCATTCAAAAAATTAATGTTTTTTGTCATTCATTTCTGTTGAGCTTCCAAAAAGTGTGGGAAAAATTATGGATAGTTAAAAAAATTCAGCCATTCAGCAGAATTTAGCTTATTTTACAAATCACAAAGCCTCAGACTTCGAAGTAACATTGTAGAAAACAGAAGGCTTTGCAAAAGTCATGTTTAAGCAGTGTTGTCAGTTGGTTTGACTGTCCCGAAACGGTCCACTTCGGAAACGAAATCAAAACGAAATAGATATTAATCTTTGATGAATTTTAATCGTTATTGAGGTAATTTTGTTTACCGTTGAATATTGGGGTAATAGCCTTGACGTGATAGTTAAATAAGTAGCAAAGTTTTAAATTTTTTATCCTACACTTGGGGAATACTAACAAAAGTAGGTAAAAAAATTGAAATCTGGCAGCATTGGATTGACAGCAGTGAAAGGTGACAACTGAGTACTGACAGTAGTAGCAATTTTCGTTCTCTTTCTCCGAAATCCGAATTTACGGTGCTGGTGTGGCGTTGGTTATAAAAAAAAGAAAATTCTATTAACCAGTATACAGGTAAGTGGATTAAATGCATAGTATAAAACGTAGGATAATTTGAACATTATTTTAACTCTTTAATAAGAGGGGTGCATGCATAGAATCTCAGAAAGTACCAGTGGCCAACGAGTTCTTGATAACCTAAGAAAATTACTACTAGAAACAAAAACGAACTAAAGAAATTTAAAACTAAAACACATTATTACTGTATGTTAACTAGCTAGTGTAACCAATAAAGCGTTTATTAGCTTTTTATTTTTGCACATAATTTTAGATAATGAATACCAATAAGTCAAAATTAAATAAACATTATAGAACTGCCAAGAGACACCTGGAATGTTTTGAACGTAATCTTGAAGTCCAAGGAAAAAAAGCTACTAGTTTCATGATGTTTGCGTAAAATAATGACTGACTCCCTTGCCAGCACATATAGCTGACTAGGTCGCAGACAGAAAAATAAGTTTTGCGATACTTTATTTGCTAAGCTTGTTCTAGGTATGTCGTAAACCAGATTAAGACATACCTATTGCAGTCTTAAGTTTAGAAGTAACTTATTAATGAATAATTTTACAGGTCAAAACTTTTAATTTGATTTCACCTAAGCCATACAAATCCCTTTAGATGAAATGTACCTAAAAATGAAATAAATTTTAGCTGCTGCAGAGGAGTCCAGAATTCCAAAAAACAAAAAGGAAAGTGAAGAAGCAATAGCCACATGGCATCGCAGAGCCACTGACCGCCTAAAAGCAAAGAATAGATAAACTTTAGATAGTATATTATTTAAATATTTAAAATACTATTATTTAAACCAGAATGGTTCCTATTTTTTTTGAGCTAGAGTTATTATTATTTTTTAAATATATTATACCAGTTTGTTATATGAAAAAATAAAATGTTAAAAAATATATACCTCTATTAATCCAAATACCATATGAAGTAAAATTACGTCCTATATATGTCATATCTATGTCAGAAATACGTCGAAAAAGTACGTACATAAGATGTTAAAAAGGGTGGACAAAGTACGTACTATGTACGCCTTAAAGATATCCAAACGGAACTACCGTACGTACATAAGACGTACGCTACGTCAGACGTCTACGTACATAATACGTCTTTATGACGTACATTGGTTTATTGGGCGAAGATCTCTGAAATATCTGAAATTTTTGATTTTCGTTAAACGAGATTGAAACTCAAAACTGCGGCCGGATTTGTAATCAGCACCATCAAATTATCCAAAACACGAGGTTTCATCTTAATAGAAAGCCAAACAAAGATTTTCGATTTTCTTAGGCAAACCCGAAGATCTCTGAAAGATCTGAAATTTTTGATTTTCGTTAAACGAGATTGGAACTCAAAACTGCGGCCGGATTTTTAATCAGCACCCTCAAATTATCCAAAACACGAGGTTTCACCTTAATAGAAAGCCAAATAAAGATTTTCGATTTTCTTAGGCAAACTCGAAGATCTCTGAAAGATCTGAAATTTTTGATTTTCGTTAAACGAGATTGAAACTCAAAACTGTGACGGTATTTGTAATGCGCACCATCAAATTATCCATAATACGAGGTTGCATCCTAATAGAAACCCAAACAAAAATTTTCGATTTTTTAGGCAAACCCGAAGATCTCTGAAAGATCTGAAATTTTTGATTTTCGTTAAACGAGATTGAAACTCAAATCAGTGACGGTATTTGTAATTAGCACCATCAAATTATCCATAATACGAGGTTGCATCTTAATAGAAAGCCAAATAAAGATTTTTGATTTTTTAGGCAAACCTGAAGATCTCTGAAGGATCTGAAATTTTTGATTTTCGTTAAACGAGATTGAAACCCAAAACTGCGGCCGGATTTATAATCAGCACCGTCAAATTATCCAAAACACGAGGTTTCATCTTAATAGAAATCCAAATAAAGATTTTCGATTTTCTTAGGCAAACCCGAAGATCTCTGAAACGTCTGAAATTTTTAATTTTCGTTAAACAAGATTGAAACTCAAAACTGTGACGGTATTTGTAATGAGCACCATCAAATTATCCATAATACGAGGTTGCATCTTAATAGAAAGCCAAATAAACATTTTCGATTTTTTAGCCAAACTTGAAGATCTTTGAAAGATCTGAAATTTTTTATTTTCGTTAAACGAGATTGAAACTCAAAACTGCGGCCAGATTTGTAATCAGCACCCTCAAATTATCCAAATCACGAGGTTTCATCTTAATAGAAAGCCAAATAAAGATTTTCGACTTTTTAGGCAAACCTATCTCTGAATGATCTGAAATTTTTGATTTTCGTTAAACGAGATTGAAACTCAAAACTGTGACGGTATTTGTAATGAGCACCATCAAATTATCCATAATACGAGGTTGCATCTTAATAGAAAGTCAAATAAAAATTTTCGATTTTTGGGCAAACCTGAAGATCTCTGAAAGATCTGAAATTTTTGATTTTCGTTAAACGAGATTGAAACTCAAAACTGCGGCCGGATTTGTAATTAGCACCCTCAAATTATCCAAAACACGAGGTTTCATCTTAATAGAAAGCCAAATAAGGATTTTCGATTTTCTTAGGCAAACCCGAAGATCTGTGAAAGATCTGAAATTTTTGATTTTCGTTAAACGAGATTGAAACTCAAAACTGTGACGGTATTTGTAATGAGCACCATCAAATTATCCATAATACGAGGTTGCATCTTAATAGAAAGCCAAATAAAAATTTTAGATTTTTTAGGCAAACCTGAAGATCTTTGAAAGATCTGAAATTTTTGATTTTCGTTAAACGAGATTGAAACTCAAAACTGCAGCCGGATTTGTAATCAGCACCCTCAAATTATCCAAAACACGAGGTTTCATCTTAATAGAAAGCCAAATGAAGATTTTCGATTTTCTTAGGCAAACCCGAAGGTCTCTGAAAGATCTGAAATTTTTGATTTTCGTTAAACGAGATTGAAACTCAGAACTGTGACGGTATTTGTAATCAGCACCATCAAATTATCCATAATACGAGGTTGCATCTTAATAGAAAGCCAAATAAACATTTTCGATTTTTTAGGCAAACCCGAAGATCTCTGAAAGATCTGAAATTTTTGATTTTCGTTAAACGAGATTGAAACTCAAAACTGCGGCCGGATTTGTAATCAGCACCCTCAAATTATTCAAAACACGAGGTTCCATCTTAATAGAAAGCCAAATAAAGATTTTCGATTTTCTTATAGGCAAACCCGAAGATCTCCGAAAGATCTGAAATTTTTGATTTTCGTTAAACGAGATTGAAACTCAAAACTGTGACGGTATTTGTAATGAGCACCATCAAATTATCCATAATACGGGGTTGCATCTTAATAGAAAGTCAAATAAAAATTTTCGATTTTTTAGGCAAACCTGAAGATCTCTGAAAGATCTGAAATTTTTGATTTTCGTTAAACGAGATTGAAACTCAAAACTGCGGCCGGATTTGTAATCAGCACCCTCAAATTATCCAAAACACGAGGTTTCATCTTAATAGAAAGCCAAACAAAGATTTTCGATTTTCTTAGGCAAACCCGAAGATCTCTGAAAGATCTGAAATTTTTTATTTTCGTTAAACGAGATTGAAACTCAAAACTGCGGCCGGATTTTTAATCAGCACCCTCAAATTATCCAAAACACGAGGTTTCATCTTAATAGAAAGCCAAATAAAGATTTTCGATTTTCTTAGGCAAACTCGAAGATCTCTGAAAGATCTGAAATTTTTGATTTTCGTTAAACGAGATTGAAACTCAAAACTGTGACGGTATTTGTAATGAGCACCATCAAATTATCCGTAATACGAGGTTGCATCTTAATAGAAAGCCAACTAAAGATTTTCGATTTTTTAGGCAAACCTGAAGATCTCTGATGAAGGATCTGAAATTTTTGATTTTTAAACGAGATTGAAACTTAAAAACTGCGGCCGGATTTGTAATCTGCACCCTCAAATTATCCAAAACACGAGGTGTCATGTTTAATATAAGGCCAAATAGAGATTTTCAATTTTTTAGGCAAACCTGAAGAACCTTTGTAAGATCTGAAAATTTTTATTTTCGTCGGACGAAATTGAAACTCAAAACTGCGGCCGGATTTGTAGTCAGCACCCTCAGATTATCCAAAACACGAGGTTTCATCTTAATAGAAAGCCAAATAAATATTTCAGATTTGAAAGATCTGAAACTTTTAATTTTCACCAAACCAGATTGAAACTCAAATGTGCAGACCAATTTGTAATCAGCACCCAAAATTATCCAGAACACGAGGTTTCATCTTAGTAAAAAGCCAAATAAAGATTTTCGATTTTTTACGCAAACCTGAAGATCTGAGATTCTTGATTTTCGTCAAATGATATTGAAAGTCAAAAGTGCAGCCAAATTTGTAATCAGCACCCTCAAATTATCCAAAACACGAGGTTTCATTTTGATTTAAAGCCACATAGAGTTTTTCCATTTCTTAGGCAAACCTAAGATCTGAAATTTTTGATTTTCGTTAAACGAGATTGAAACTCAAAACTCCGGCCGGATTTGTTATCAGCATCCTCGAATTATCCAAAATACGGGGTTGCATCGTAATAGAAAGCCAAATACAGATTTTAGATTTTTTAGGCAAACCTGAAGATCTGAAAGATCCGAAATTTTTGATTTTCACCAAACGAGATTGAAACTCAAAACTGCGGCCGGGTTTGTAATCAGCACTTTCAAGTTATTCAATACACGAGGTTTCATCTCGATATAAAGCCAAATAAAGATTGTGGATTTTTTTGGCAAACCTGAAGATCTGAAATATCTCAAATTATCCAAAATACGAAGTTTCATCTTAATAGAAGGCCAAATAAGAATTTTAATTAATTAATTTTTTCGTCAAATTGAAACTCAAAACTGTATCCTCAGTATCCTGAAATCATCCAAAACACAAGGTTTCATTATAATAGAAAGCCAAATAGAGATTTTCAATTTTTTAAGTAAACCTGAATATCTGGAATAGCTGACATTTTTTATATTTTCGTCAAACGAGACCGAAACTCAAAACTGCGATCCAACCAAAACACGAAGCTTCATGTTAATAGAAGGTCAAATAAAACGTTTGCGTGACACACCGTTTGTGAGGGGAGTATTGTAATCACTTAAAAGTTTCGATTTTATATTAGGTTTTATGGTGTATGTATTACAAGTAATATAGTATATAAACCGTTTCACGCCATTTTTCTATTGCAGTTGTATACATGAAAGTTTTGTATAATATGTTAGTTTTAAATTTCAGTAATAAATACTATAGATAGACGTCGTATCTGTTGAATGATTAGAGCTATGACTAATATGACTCACTACAAAATGTTAATACCATTCGTAAACCAGGAAAATGTGTCATCAAGTTGAAGATTGAGAGCAATATGACCATGTGAAAGGCCACCGTTGGCTGACATTGCCACGAGTATAACACTGAAAAAGACCCTGATAAATCCTATTATGTTTTACAACAGATTTATGATGCTTTTAGCGGTCTAGATGCATATGGACAATTTCTCTCATGTCACTTTTGCGGAAAACAACATACATAAGAAGTAAAATATCGCTCACATTGGCATCGTTTTGAATATATTTCCTAATTAATAATTAATTATACCGAAAAAAACTGAATTCGAGATTTACTTAAAAAATAAATGATAGAAGAAACGATTTTTGGCAAACAATTAGAAAAGAAGGTGGAAAATTCAAATAATTCTCCAAAAAAGATCATGAAAATTGAGCATTCAGCACAAAGTATCTAAATATCTATAATCACATCATGGTATGGCGGTATGCCGATTTTTTCCGATATTTAAAAATAGATTACATTACCAGTATCAATCTTAAAAGGGCATTGGAAAGTGTTCTGAGGACCCCATCATACCTCGGCCCATTTTGAGTACAAAAAAGCAGAAAATGACGAGAAATCCCTATAGTACCTGAAAATACAGTTTACGGCTTTTATATTGCACTGTTCCTTTTCTAACTTAGTTTCACCGCCACTAAGACAATTTAAAAAACCATATAGACTTTACCGATCTCTACCATGGGACCACGGCCCACGTTACGGTTTAAAAATGTCATTGATATCAGTTTAATAATGAGCTATCTACATTCCAGGCTTATTTAGGTAGATACATCAATATAATTTCAAAAATTATTTTTTGTCTAATCTAGGGCAGTATTCGGATAAAGCTGAAAAGTATATTATGTCCCTTTGAAGGGCATAGAGCCCACTACGATTACAATAAATTGCTCAGTTTCACAACCCCCCACCCCTAACCTAATCCAATCGACTACCCAAATCATCTAAAAACGAAGTATGGGTTGTTTTTATATTTTTATTTTTTGATTACTGCTGCGCCGTCACTGGCACGATTTCCAAAACCATACGCGTTTTCCATCCTCTCCACCATAATAATACTGTTGCTAAATTTGATTAAAACCAGTTGAAGAATTTCCAGGCTAGACAATGCAGAACGATCTAATACTCGTATGTATACATCAGAAAATCAGAAAAGTCTTTTGGTTTCTGTAGTAGGCAAGACAAGGTTCGAATGGACCTAAAAAGTGTATTATGCCGCTAGGTCTTTCTGTCACAGGTATTATTCGTTTCATTCATTCATTTATTTGCAAGATACAAATAATGCCACACCTACAAGGCTCAGCCCATAGGCGTAGTTAGGTGGGGGCTCGGGGGGCTCCAAAAATCTAAAAATAATTCGTTCTGTCAAGTTTATTGTATCTAGGGCGGGGACTTGAGCCTCCCTCCCAGATCCAGGGACCCAACTACGCCCATGGCTCAGCCTTTTGTGGCAGGGTATAGGCATACATTGGACAATAATTATAATACCTCACAAAAAATTATTATGAGGACAAAATAATCAGTTTTACAACCCCCAACCACCCCAATTTCACCCCCACTCCAAACAAACGTAGAAAATGTCGAGGCTAGAAAAACGCCAACAGACTGGCAAACACACCTGCAGACAGACCGACGGAAATGAGTTCACGTGGATTTTCTTTAGGTATGTATTAATAGATATCATAAAACGCCCGAGACCAAAATCAAAATCGAAAATCGCCTATCGGCGTGGGAAGTAAAAAAGAATAGAAACATATTTAAGGGGCAATCTGGAGACTTCTGTTCCCCAAACGACAACTAAAAAATAGGTACGAAGCTTGAAAAAAATCATAATCTTTCCTCTTTCGAATCGCTAATTTTTCCAATTTTTTTCACCATGATAGTATAACAAGGTGTCAAAAAATTAATCAAAATCATTTTAACAAGTATAGTTGTCAAATATTGGTATATGTAGGTAATCGAAGACTGGAATGAGTTATTTTTAATCATTTATGTCGTAATGTCGTATGTATTGCAGTTCGAGCGATAACGTTCGAATGCGACTGTGAGGTTTAATTATGCTGTTTGATAAGGTGCACGCATTAACGCCTGAAATAGTGCAGTATAAATAACCGAAACATAAACAACAACGTTAGACGACTGTTATATTTGCGGTTTGTGTCTCTATTTTAAAATTCTCGGCCTTGGCATTGGCAATGGCCGCTTGGAAGGCTGCAACCCGCAGTCGGTACTGTCGGTAGGCACAGCCAGCGCTGCGGTGGCCTCAATGAAAATAAATATACCATGACGACCAGACAACGACTCGACGGCGAGAGGAAGATGCAAGACAAGTTCCAGTAGAATTTCTGTCTCCAAACCAGTGACGGAACCAAAATGCTGGGCAGGACCTAAATGCTCTATTTTCATATTCTGGTTTCCGGTCTCGATCTCAAAACAGTTCTCATATTACGTAAAACTAGACGCGTAGTGGCGTCAGGGTTGCCAGATGGATTTGATGAATTTCCCCCAGGTCAAGTTCAAAAATCCCCCAAATTAGACATATTTGAAAAAATCCTCCAAAATGTTTTTAACAAAAATATCAAGAAATAAATATTATTTTTTTTATGTATTACACGTACACTTAGCG
Source organism: Callosobruchus maculatus (assembly GCA_951848785.1). Taxonomy (NCBI): domain Eukaryota; kingdom Metazoa; phylum Arthropoda; class Insecta; order Coleoptera; family Chrysomelidae; genus Callosobruchus; species Callosobruchus maculatus. Next base: position 10,252,530 of record CATOUR010000083.1, read on the forward strand.
ATAGTGAAATGTAAACAAAGTCGAATAAAAGATGAACATCTTCTTCTTTTTTGTCATTTTTGTATACACTGAAAAAACAGTCCGTTGAAACTTAAAAAAGAAATAAAGTTTAACAAATATCTTTTGAGGTTGGGGTTTCACAAAACATAAAAAATAGATTCTTTCATAGACTAATATTATTAATATGTAATCTTCGTAACAAAAAAAAATAAACATTTTAAGTAATGTATTAAATATAGCAAACAAAAAATGGATGAGGTTAAACTATGAAGTTTATTCAAATAATATATCTAAGGCATTGTCATCAGCAACTTTATACATATCTGCGTTGAACCTGCGTAACGTATTCTCATTTGGTGTGAAGTTAGCACAGCCAATTTTCATAGGTGAAATCTGACCCTTAATATTGCCGCAAATCTGCCAACCCACTTTCAAGAAGGAAGTGTAGAGTTGGGCGTGCCAAAATAAAAAATAGCAAGTGCAAATTTTCAGTTTTGCGTTATTAAAAACGAAAAAAAGTACCCCCAAAAATTCCTAAGGCTTTATTTTCTCCCCCAGAAAATACCCCAGGAAATAATGACCCCCAAAATTTCCCCAAGTAGGCTGAAAATACCCCAAATTGGGGAGGGGGGAATCCCCCAATATGGCAACCCTGAGTGACGTAGTTGCTCGATTATTTCGATCGGCGCCACACATACGGCATTGAGGAATCTCAACCATTCACCTTTGTCAAACTGGTTTGCCAAATAAACGAGCACATATCGCCCCACTCCCACATACTCGTAGTTGGCGATGTTCGGTTTTGAGAAGAGAGAAACGTTCGTGTCCTTTGATTTGCGACAATTTACCGACAATCGACTGGAAAAAAATTGGTTTCTCACAAATACTGAACATTTGCATATACTTCTCAAATACCGCATGTGTGGCGCCAGCTTTAGCGACAACCGACGTGAAATATTAGGTAGGATGAAAGTTACTTGCTCACTCCGCAAGACGGAGATGATTCCAATCATTTGGTTCACAGAAAAATCGAAAAAAATTAAGGGTACCGGCTGGATTCGAACCAGCGTCTCCGGCATTCTAGGCCAGCGCGGAATACCGTTGCACAGTTAGTAAAGCGCTGGGCTAGAATGCCGGAGACGCTGGTTCGTGTCCAACCGGTACCCTTCATTTTTCCGATTTTTCTGTGAACCAAATGATTGGAACCTAATAGGTACTCGCATAAACTCCTATAGCCACACTAGTAGATGTTTGTCGGATTGAAAATGTTTGTTGCTCGTTGATCCCCAAACACCGCAAGTGTTGTGACGCCGACTTAATATAGTACCCTACTACTAATACTACTACTACTATAGGTACTATACTACTAAAAAAAGAATGCGTTTTATGAAATGTGGCAGGACTAAAGACAATAATAAACGAATCCATTTGCCATAATTAATTTAAAAAAAAAGTAAAATGGGCGGGCCCTCAATGTTGACGAATGCACTCTTCTAGCCTACGCGGCATGCGTAATCTGGTTGTTGATAAACTCTATAGAGGACAGCCTCTCAAGCTGCCCCTACAGCATGTTCCAGTTAATCCAGCGTGGTCAGAGGAGTGGGTACGAGATTGTAGGACCCATCCAATACCATACCTTTTCAATTGGCAATAAATCAGGTGATAGTGTAGGTTAGGACCGGTTTCTCAATGTCCAGTTAAATATTTATCTGCAAGATAACAGCAACTGTTAGATAAATTGTTTAAACAATTGAAGGCTAAACTTACGAAGTCACGTAAATCTTATATGCTTATGTATCCATAGCAACGCTATCTGGCAGATACCTATCTGACACTTTAACTGGACATTGAGAAACCGGCCCTTAGGGGACCACCCTGACCTCAGCTTCCTCTGTAGAAACCTCATATCAATAAATCGACATAAATGGAACGGCAATTGGTCCTAACACCTCATTCACATATCGTTGCACAATCATTGTGCCATGAATCACAAGTAAAGGTGACTTTCTGTTGAATGCAATGGCACCCCAAACCATCAAACCAATAGGACGGTGTACACGGCGCTCAACAGCAAATTGGAGATCACGTCATTCACCCGGTCGTCGTCTTACGCGTTGGCGTTCGTCATGTGCCCCCAGACAAAACCTGGACGCGTCGGAGAAGGCCGTCTGATGCCACTCAGCATGCCATTGTCGGTGTTCTTGGCACCAATCTAACCGTGGGCGACGATGAGTTGCAGTGAGTGGAAGCATTAGATGCGGATGATATGATCCTAAACCCATTTCACTCAATCTGTGCTGGTACACCATACGAATTCGAATGGGCCTCCCCATAAGCTGCATACCAAGCCTCAGCAACAGCTCGAGCGGATCGCATTCTGTCTCAAAGGGCCACTAGTCGTAGATGACGATTTTGCCGGTCTGTAGTTCTTCTAAAACATCCAGTGTTCTCTGTAGTCGCCGTTCTTCGATGCATGCGCGATATGCTGCTACAGCTGTAGCTACGCTATGCCCCATGGTTACAGCCGCCGACTCTATAACAAGGTTTATAGTCGATGGTTATTAGCTAGGTTTATGGTGATGGTTACAGCAATTGCTATGAAAGAAGCAGTTCTCGTTGGCCTTCAACCTTCAATCCGACCCGTCGCATAAACTGGGACTGTCGTCTTCTAGGGGGTATCTTTACACAACCAACTATAGTCGCTCACTGTATTGGAAGAGGAACACCGATCTCATGTTCTTGAACCCAAAAAAAACCTATTCATTATAAATCAGTATGCAACTGGCATGCCACTGTTTTAGCAGGTTAGCACTGGCCTTGTTCGGATTCTTCCACGGGGTCATTTCGTGAAATATCATCTAAAAATATTTGGTCGTCATCTAACAAAGTTTACTATAAATAATTCAATAGTAAAGCCAGCAGATTAAAACATCACAACAATTATTAATTTGTTTATTTTTCGTATATATACACAGGTATACAACTCTACAGGGTCATTTAAGGAAGCGAATTAATTTTAAACAATATAAAATTGTTTTTAATAATATCTAAGAAAAGTTCAATAACCATGAACCCTCAGTTTACTTGCTGAGTTGCTGGTTTGATATTCTTTTGTCACCGTTTTGTTTTTTCATATATTTTTATAACTCAAAGAACTAATATTTTGGAAGATTATTTCATAGAGAATTTGGATCAATAATTTTGAAATAAACGAAAAAGATGACACTGGGACACGCAGTATTCATATAAAGGGTGCCCCATGACGATTAAGACAAGCAATATATCGGAACTGGGCAGTATAGTAGATAATTATAATTTTGGGGGTGTAAATTAGAGCAAATGTTGCATCTTTCAAACAGGAATTTGTTTTTGGTCACGTGACGTCCGATTAAAAATTATTAATGGGACACCCTTATTTGTGCCTTTCTGTGTTCCTCCCAATAAAACAATTCCGACAAACTAGCACACTTGGGGTCTAAAGTGATTAATTCAAGAGCTACAGGTACTTAAAGGATGGTACCACTACCATTGATTATAACATGTACCTACCCCTACCGTGTGGGGGCGGGTTAGAATATCTCCCATCTTATATCCTGTGTGTCGTAAAAGGTGACTAAAAGGAACACCGAACTACTGTCGGTATAAGCAGTAACCTCTTCTCAACCAACAGCCTCGGGTGGACGAGTTGAGAAGAGTCAGGACACCTTCTTGTCCTTGGGGTGAGAAATTGTCCCTAAAGGCGGATGAACCAGTAGGTACCATCTGGTCAACGGCATGAGGATGCAGAAAGCAAATGGGAAACTACTGCATTAAAGATCTTAAAGATATCCCAAGAGACACTCGTAAAATGTGTAAATGCATTTTACGAGTTCACAACATGTCTGTTAAGACATTGTGACTATGATGATGATGATGACCCCTACAGTCAGATTATTTTGGTAGTGTTTCATAATGGCAGTCCTTTAAGTACCTGTAGCTCTTGAATTAATCACTTTAGACCCCAAGTGTGCTAGTTTGTTGGAATTTTTTTATCGGGAGGAACACAAAAAGTCACAAATATACAGGGTGTCCCATTAAAAATTTTGAATCGAAGGTCACGTGACCAAAAACAGATACCTCATTGGGCGACACAATAACAAGAAAAGATACTATATTTGCTCTAATTTACACCCCCAAAATTATAATTAGCTACTACTGCTCAGTTCTAATATATTACTTGTCTTAATCGTCGTGGGTCGTGGGACACCCTGTATGTATGTATATACACGTACAGCCTGACAAGTGTAACAAGAGCCGTGAGAAATATGAAATAGACAAGGATAGCAAGAGACGAGAGGATATGAAATATCGTGTGCGTGAGAGACAGCGGCGAAATTCCCAAGTCTCTTGCTACACTTGTCAGCCTGTATACAAAATACGTCGATAGAAATCAGAATCAGAAACGCACCGATATTATACAGGGTGGGCCAATAGTGCGTGGACGGAGGATTGTGGCCTTACTAAAAAATATTTCAAAAATCTGTCACTTGATCATGGTTAGGACCCTTGAGGGCTATAACGACGTTTATACAGGGTCATTCATATCAAACTCACATTTTTTTGAATTGAACCCTCTATATATTATTGCATATTTGGATTCCTTGGTCAATTCTAATGTGACTTTATGTATCATACATGGACCTTTAAACGAACCGTTTAGGCGCAAATCACCATTTTTGGTATAAGTAAGTATCAGAAAAGAATTGAATATCGCAGCGATTGTAAAACTTAGAAGGCCGTGACTTTGCGATACGACTAAGCATGAAATCCGTCATCTAAGGTCAGACGGCTAAAGTTAGATTCTTTTTGTACTTGGAGAAATCAGTAGATCAACTAAGGAAACTTCAATCACAGATAACTTGATTTTTTCAAATGGGAATGCCTATTTTGGTTTAAAGAATCAAATGTAAAATTTGATTACCTTTCTAACGATATAGCATTCTTGATATCAATTTTCTTTGGTTTTTATTTCAAATTTTAAGTCAAATCGGTGTTTTTTCAATTTTCCTGCGTGCAAGCAACCTAGCAGGCCATGAAAAATAAACAAAAGCTCGTTAATATGAAAGAAAACAACTAACTTAGTAGAAAGATGCAAACGAACTTGAGTAGCGAGGCAAGAACATGAAAATTCCTTACAACACATCAGCTCTAACCGGAAACAATAGCGGCAAGATATCTAGCTGAGTATGAGTAGCTGGGGTATGACAGAAGTGTTTGTTTTACACACCTACTAGCTATTGAGTCTACTAGAGCTTGGCAACTTTCCAAAATGATTAAAAATTTTGAAACAAAAAGAAAACTATCAGCGATTTTTGCTTACAGTCTAACATGTTTAGAATGAAATTTCACATTTAATGGGATATAAAGATAGTCATTTTGCGTTTACTTAAGTCGAAAGTAAAGATATCTCCAACTGGAGCATTCTGAACATCTATTGAAATAATTGCTAGAATTTTTTTATTACGCTATGTTGTAATTGTGATTATTTCGTGTAGTTTTCTGCAAACTAATTTATGTTTTACAATTTAAACAGACTGCAATTCAAGTTTCATTTTCCGCGATTTTGCTAATAAGCAGAAGTACCTACCGAAGAATTTGAAGGGTACCAGTCAGAGGTATCATTACTTTTGACTTACGGAAATGGCTACTTTTTTATAGCAATAAATGTGAAAAATTATTCAAATTTATTCAGAAGACATAGATATTCTACTGCCAGCAACAATCACTAGTAGTTTTCCTTTGATTAGATATTTTTTTACTAACTCTGGAAATTGGCTAATAGCTAGTAGGCTGTGAAAAATGAGCGTTCTTGTTACTGCTACTGTTTCTGGTTAGAGCTAATATGTTGTAAGGAATTTTCGTAATCTTGCCTCGCTGCTCTAGTTAGTTTGCATTTTTCTACTAAGTTAGTTGCTTTCTTCCATATTAACGAGCTTTTGTTTATTTTTTATGGCCTGCTAGGTTGCTTGCATGCAGGAAAGTTGAAAAACACCGACTTGACAGAAAATTTGAAATAAAATGAAAACCAAAAAAGACTGATATCAAGAATGCTATATCGTTAGAAAGGCAATCAAATTTTACATTTGATTCTTTAAACCAAAATAGGCATTCCCATTTGAAAAAATCAAGTTATCTGTGATTGAAGTTTCCTTAATTTATCCTTTGATTTCTCCAAGTACAAAAAGAATTCAAATTTAGCCGTCTGACCTAAAGACGGGTTCTCACGATTCAGTTTCGCTGAATCAGTTTGACTGATTCAGTGATACTGAACAGAAAATGAACGTGTGAACACCTTTTCAGTGAAACTGATCAGTGGGTTTGTGCTTTCAGTCAAACTGAAAGCCAGTCCTACTTTTCATTCATTTTGACTGAATCAGTATTGAAAGATGAATGCAAACGTTACTTTTATTAATGCTAAATAGGTTAAAATGGTTCATGAAAACTGAACAGTGAGAACGAATGCCGCTTTCAGTATCACTGAATCAGTCAAACTGATTCAGCGAAACTGAATCGTGAGAACCCGCCTTAAGGTGACGCATTTCCTGCTTAGTCGTACCGCAAAGTCAAGGCCTTCTAAGTTTTATAATCGCTGCGATATTCAATTTTTTCTGATACCTACTTATACCAAAAATGGCGATTTGCGCCTAAACGGTTCGTTTAAAGTTCCATGTGTGATACATAAAGTCACACTAGAATTGACCAAGGAATCCAAATATGCAATAATATATAGGGGCTTTCATTCAAAAAAAATGTAGGTTTGATATGAATCACCCTGTATAAACGTCAAAATTTAAGTGAAAATATTTTTACGTTATAGCCCTCAAGGGTCCCTACCATGAGCAAGTGACAGATTTTTGAAATATTTTTTAGTAAGCCCACAATCCTCCGTCCACGCACTATTGGCCCACCCTGTATTGTAAACTTACGCAGCAAATCATCCTGTCCTATTTATAATGACATCTAATACCAGTTCATCCTGATGATATCGCATTTCTTTGCACGGATAAGAAGTAAACAGCGAAGTTCGGTACAACAGGCTAAGAATAGGAATTATGTCAATTACATTTTACAAACTGTTGTTGAAACAAGACAGTAATAGGTATCTAAATCTTTATAATTATTATAAAACGAAGATGAGGTCATTCTATCCAGGAACGTACTATAGGAGATACTATACCTACTTACCTCTTATTTATTTCACTTGTTGAATGTCCTTACATTGTGAGAACATCTTGCCCTATAACTTTTCTTGGATCTTACCTTTTATGCCTAGATTGCCTAGGCGTGAGGACATTTTTAAATTTGAGGTAGAAACTGTGTAGAACGACGTATTTGTTTAATGATAGCTATATCTTACATCAAGAAAATTCATGTCTCATTTTTTATTCTTCTGTCTGTCGGTTTATTTATCGGTATTTTTGTAACCAGGTAACCACTGTATTGAGGCATATTTTTGTATTTCCAAAATCTGAATTTTAATGTTTTAAAGAGTCGCTGGTTATTCCAAAACTTTATTCTGGTCATATTTTGTTTTCGCAAATTTTAAAATGGATTTGTGTGTATACTCGTAAATCATTTTCTGCTTGATAATAGCTGTACATGATTTACTTTTGGGGTAGGGATCATGGGCGCCAGCAGAGGGGTGCAGGGGAAAGGGCGTGGCCCCCCCCTGGAGCAGCGAAGATAAAAAACTTGTATAAGCAAAAACCAAATTCATCGCCTCTACTTGATCTGAGCACTCAATTTAAGTTAAGTCGCCCCCCCCCCCTGTACAATTTTCTGGCGCCGCCATAGTTATACTCGCACCACGGATAAACGGGAGCTTTGAAATTGAAACTGTCCCTTTGGTTCATGTAGGGGGCTAAGCCCCGCTCTGGATACGTCCATCTATGCTCAATAAGGAACTTCTAACTCCTATATAAGTGTGATAAGGAATGAAGGAATCATGCATTGATCTATTTTTCTTTTTTCGAATTCCTTATTCGATCGTTCAATAACTTTTCACATACCTAACTGAGCAAAACAATCAATTTGTTTATTCATAACACCTGAATTGTGAGAGTTTTGGACATTTAGGCTAAATATGTTAAGACCAATATTTGTAGGTCCACAATTCCAATTTTCCAGTAGGTATACCTACCTACCTATGTGTGGCATAGAAAAGACATCACACTATTTTTAAGAAATAAAAATTGGCGTTCATTATCTTATTATGTATGATAACAAATAGGTAAATTATTTTCCAGCAGATTCTTTTTATTTAATTCTAAAAACAACTCAATATTAAGAGCTATCATAAATGTAAGTCTTACCAATAAAAATCCAGATAGGATTACCTTACCTATTATTCAAAAACAGAGGACCATAGTATTTGTTGACGGTTGACCATAGTATCTTGAAAGACTTGCCATTTTATCAACAAATGTTTTGAAGTAGGTAAAGATCTTTCGCATTTTCGCAACGTTTAGGCAACCAGTATAACAACTAGACGGCAAAGTACGACACAAATCAGTCATTAGGTATTCGGTAGTTTATTTCTGTTAAAATAAATGTATCACTTTGCTTTAAAGTGTCTCTATAATTACAAAATTGGTACATTGAACAAAAGTATATTAGTAAGACTGGCAACAAGTGAATATATTGAGAAATTTTAATAATCATTATAGCAAACAACTGATTTTAGCATACTCTTTCCGGTTATTGAGCTGTTTACAGCAATGTCTCCAGCGGCATTGCCAAATGTAACAGAAATATTTTAAGGTTAGCGATTTTCTTATATTCCTTATTCCTCATAGCATATTAGGCCTTTACGGAAACTGTGATCGGGTTAACCCGATCAGTTCGATCACTGATCCTGACGTTCGGAAAGTGATCTGGGATCTGTCAGAAATAGGGTGGTTCGCTCTCGTACAGTAAGTGATTGCGATCGGATGATTCAGATCAGTAGCTGCTTTACTTAACCATCTGTTTTTTATTGTTAAACCAACTTTTTCGTTGTTCGATGTCAGTTAAATTCATGGAATTATAAATCCCACTTGACAGGCATTGACAGCTGTTTGACATATAACTGATCTATCCGGATCCAGATCAGTGTTTCCGTAAAGGCCTATTGTATTTCTCATAGCATATTGACATCATTTTTGTTCATTCGGATTTTCGGAAAGACTCGTAAACTGTAGAATCTCATTAGCCGCTTTCATTTTACAAAAATCTTAGTTAATCTCAGCTCACTGAACTTTACTCAATTCAATACATGTTCTTTTTATCCAGTCTCACTTTAAATGAAATGCAATATTTGCATCAGTTTCGTCACTTTTGACGAAAACTGTTAATTTTAGATTATAATCCGACCAACTGTGCTCAGTTGTTCTTTTTCAACGTTATAGTACTGATATTTACATTTTTTTAAGTAGTGGAAAGGCCTTTATGAGTACTTAGGTACAAACATCGAGTACCTACTACAACACTTCACCTTCCGTAGTTTTTCCGTGTGGGAAGTAAGATGGAAAAAATATAGGTAGGCGTATAGAGTAGCTTCCAATTTTTCAATCATGACAGTGCGTAGGGGAAATAATTAAGTTGAGAGTTAAGAGAGTAAGAATAAAAATGGAAATTCTGGAAAATATAGGCACAGCATAATAAACAACAAGCACAATAACTCAAGTTGGCGGGAATTACACGCGCATTCCCACTTTTGGATGATTTTTTGTAGAGATGGTAACGGTACTTCGATACTTGTACTTCTGCACTAATATCGACTATTTTTATCTTAGATACTTTTTGAGCGATCCCAGGTTGGTATCGCTACTTTTGTATCGAAAATAATTATATAATTATTGAGGGGTGTAATCAATTGCACAAAATTCTCTGTACGTACCAACCGCGCCTATGAGGCTAAAAAATATCGAGTTGGTATCGGTATCGATATTTTCATTTTCGCATCTCTACCCAAACTTCACAGCCGTAAAATCATCCATAAATCCTCCCAAGGTCAAATTTTGTGGGTACCATTTTTATATAGAGGAAATCCTCAGAGATATTATGCTGATTGTTTATTATGCTGTGATATAGGTATATGTCAAAGTTGACCGACAGTGTCTTGGTTTTACTGAATTGAGCTTGAATTTTAAACTGGCATTCCATTAAAGAGGAGAAGGAGGAGAGGAGAAAGCGACACTCGTCATGTGGTCAAGAAGGGCTTTCTTCTGTAAAGAAATAAGAATTCTCGATTAATTTCCTGTGCGATGGACGGCCATGGTGTGATGCCATCATGGTCTAGACCCAAAAGTACGGAGTCACTGCAGTACTGCAGATATGGGGATATGGCCAAAATCTCTCTAATTTCTACTTGGTTCTTCACGGTCCCTGTCGTACACTGTCATTAGTGTCATTCTACTCTTTTCAAACATTATCAGGAATATGTTAAAACGTCTGGCAACACTGTCGAAGCAAATGACATTGACGTCGTTGACGTCATTTCCGTCTTCCCGTTTCTCCAGATCTAGGGCGAAGTGTGCTTGTGCTCATATAATTTTTACATTTTCGACCGGTTTTTCTGATTTTAAATCAGAAATTATCCCGTCCTTCTATCAATCAAGCATCCAGGATGTCGTACTCAACGAGAAGAAGTGGTGGGTTCAGTAAGTTTAGTTATAATCAAAATTATATCTCCGCAGTATAATTGCGGCATTTTGTATTGATTGTCAAAATGGCGTACCACACTGGCTAGGCGTCCTCCTTTTTCCTTATTGTTATATTTTTTCCTACAGCCAACCAAACTCAGCAAGCCCAGCAAAATGTGGGAGCTGTGGGGCAGCGTAGGCCAGTGGTCACCAACAATTTTGTTTCTGGTGGGACGGTAAGTAGTTTTTTATGCTGTTTGAAATCTCAAAGCCCAGGGTCTTGAGACGATTGGTGCACTTGAAATTTATTGGGTAATTATCACTATTCACTATAAAATATACATTAAACATTATCCTGCGATGTGATTTGTGTTTTAATAAACTTGTTTATTTTTATGCTTCATATGAAACATGGCCACACCTACCTACCTAGTGTCCAAAATATCATTTAGTAGAGGCGTTCTATTAATCGATCAGATTTACATCCATAAAAATATGAAAAGGAATTGTTTTATTTTCAAATGCATTGATTTCAATACCAAAGCGCTATTTGAGATGTAACATGAATGCCTTTTATATTTATACTACAGAGTGAGTCTATAAAGTATGGAACGCCTCAATCATCTCTGAAACTAGGTTCTTTCTAACAGCATATTTTGTACTGTCCACAGTCCACTGAACCGTCACGAAACTGTTCGGATCGTTTGTGGTGTGCATGGGTTGATTTTGGATGGTTTCGTGACCGTACCTACAAACAGGAAAATCTTTTGGAACAGTTGCTTCTCTTATTTCACTGGACTCGTGTCAGTTCTGAGAGCTATCAAAAATGACGATTATCTGGGTAATTTTAGCCATGAATAATGGTTGCCACTCACAACCAGGTATTCCTGTATACTCTGTTACCTGATACTTTAAACTGGTTTGACGTCTATTTGATAGGTATCAGCTGACGAAGAAGTGTATCTAAAATTTAATTTTTTACTTGTGGTGTTGATTGGCAATCCTGCGATCAGGACCGTATTAGTAATATTCTTATTGAATATCTCATTGCCAAAAAGCAATGACTATTTTTGTAAACAAGAAATTGCAATATCCAGAAATATGCAGCAAAAATGGATGGTTAAAAAGAAATAGATTATTTTATTTATTTGTATATTGTTAGAGACTATCAAAATACTCCTATATTTAGCAATAAGGACTATTCAATAAATAGCTTGCATCACTAGTGGGATATTTATTGGTTGAAACGTACAAGGTACAATTGGAGAAAAGCATAAATTAAGTACATGGATTAAAATTAATATAATAAGGCAGTTGAACTAAAGCTTAAGCTAAAAATGCTTTTATCTTCATTCTTACCTCATTTAAAGCGTACCTAGTCATCCTCATTCAGACCAGCCCTACTGATATACTGAAAGACATGCCGGATTTTCCGAGAAAATGTAAAATAAGCATAGACCTCAGAGCTTAAACGAAAACGTCACCAAATGTCAATTACTCGTTATTAGTAGTACTTGCACTCAGTACAACCCTGCATTTCTTTAAAGCTTAATATTGATACGTAAAGACTCAATCTGGGGTATTTTTAGTTATGACTAACCGAACAGCTGTTCGCTGTTGACAAGGCTGACAGTTTAAAGTATCGGGTAACAGGGTATAGCTCTATAAACAAAGAACCTGGGTTATGTTTTTCATAAAAATGAATTTATCATAACATACCACATATAACATTATTGTTTTGATTCCATTTCCATTTTTGGCTTTGCTGAAGTTTCGGCCAATTAACAAGCCAGCCAAACAACAAGTAACAGCAAATGCAAAAGAAGCAAAGTCAAATCACACTCAATCTCAACACTCAAACTCAATACTCAAGGAAGCAAGAAAACAGAAGGCGCATAGAAACGACAAAATGAAATTGTGCGCCAAGCAGGCGATTTACTTTCTACTGCGCATGTCAGTCCTTACTTTGGACCAAGTACCTATTTGACCCTACAGGAACCGTCCCATGAACGGTAACGAAAGCATTTGGAACGCATTTCACGTTCTGCGCATGTCCGTGACGATACATTGTACCATATTCACTATTCAGGCCTGTTGGAAAGAACTTACTGTTTGCACGATTTTCATGAATTTTGGGATAGGGAGTTTTGCAAAATTACCAATCTTACGAAGGTATTTACAATGTTGTCAGATGTACCGTTTTTCCGGAAATATAATAATTTTTGTTTCAAATGGATCATCTTCGATATATCTACATCTTTTAAATAGGTACTTCAAAAATACTGATTATTTTTTGTATATTTCCTATACCCAAATCTCATAATTTTGGAGGTACAACTAAATTTACATTGCATCTGCCCAGGTTAAAGACATTATCTTCAAAAAACGTGAAGGAGGTTACAGCAGATGCTCAAAATTTTGTCTTTTTACTTCAATACAACAATCCATGACGTGATTCCAGAAAATTCCTAGAAAATTTTGCAACATGTCTGAATTGTCAACAGTAAACATAGCCACCCTCTTTAGTTATTTTAACTTGGGCAACATAAATTTAGTTGTAACTATGAAAGTATAAGGTATAGAAAATTTTATACAAAAAATAATCTGTATTTTTCAAGAATTTTAAAAAGAAAGAAATATAGCGGGGATCCAGTTGAAATAACAAAGTTTATTATATTTCCGGAAAAGTGGTAGATATGACAACATTGTAAATACCATCCTCAGATCAGCCAAAACCCCTCCAGACCTTGAAATTCATGAAAATTGTGCAAACCATTTTTGAGATCATTGCTAACCCTCAGACCTGAAAACAGCATAAAAACATTGAAACTGCACAGCTATGCGGTATTTTGACTGACAGCATCCTAATTGAATATTCCTTGCTTTTCTTAAAGGAAGAAATACAAGGTCTGATTTAGTGGTTTCAAGGATGTTCATTCACGAAAGTTTTTGGTAGATGGAATTTATTTTTCATTTTTCACACAGGTAGGCATCTACCCTAAAAAGATCAACACCTGTTATCAATCATTTCAGAAATGAATAATTGAAATAATAGTTAATAAGCTATTAAAAATCATAAGATTAGTGTCTTTTTGTATTTAAAGGTAGAATAAACATATTTTAAGATTAGATACAAAAATAAATAATGTTTATATTCTTTGAAATATGTAGGTAGTTTAATGATAATTTGCTACTAGCTCCGTAACTATTACCTTTTTACTTATCTGAGAACCGCTGATGTCTATGCTGAGAAGCACTGTGTTAAGACATCAATTAAGTAATTACAATGGAGTCAAAATAATAACTAATTTAGATCAACTGATTTATAAAAATAGAGAACTTATAAATACCTAGTATATATAAAAAGAATGTTGATATAATTGCAAGATTATTCATGTACTTTGCAACTTTGCCGAAGCCCCAAATAAATTTCATAAATGTATAGCATTCATTTGACTCTAGGAGTGGCGAAAGGATGGATCATACCATCAATTCACATGCAGTCTTATGACCTATCGAACTGACCTGGTAGTCCAGTTGGTTTACAATAATTGTTGGGATTGGAAGGACTAGAATATATTATTCTGAAAATATATTGGTAGAAATGATCTGTTATGCCTAAAATATTTTCACTACTGTGGGGCGTTCACCATACATTTGGAAATCACTTATAGTTAAGGATTTTGAAAGATAAATTTGAGGTGCACCTTTTGTCACAAGACCCTAAACCCCACTTTTACTACCAACAGATAACACATAACTGTACTTTAATAGTGGCAATATAGGCAGCAATTGAGTTTTTATTTTAACAATAACAAAAAGTTGGGGTTTGTATTGAACCAAGGTAACAATTGCCTTTTGTGTTATTCTAACACGATTTTTTATATAGGTTCTCCTAGGCCTAGGCTATGCAGAGCCATGGTAGTCGCACTTATATAGGGCACTCAGTAAATACAGTTTGCAGAGTACAGATTGTGAGAGACATTGAGGCCATTGATGAAATTTGTAGATACATAGGTTCTGACAGATGTTGGAAAATATGTATGGATATACATGATGTGTCATGGTTAGCATGGAAAACAAAACAAAAAGAAACTGTATCAGATGTATATATAATCAGTAACTCTTCTACCCTTCTATCAGATGTTCTTCTTTCAAAAACATTGAGAGACATTGCAGTAAGAAAGACAAACTTCCACAAAATGCAAAATGTTATCATTGTTATTTTAATGTAGTGGAAAAATAGATATTTCTATAAATATATCACAGTACATAAATTTTTTTGTTTGTCAAAATTATTAAAACAAAGCTCAGGTCAGGTTGGATAATCTACAGTCTGCAGTAGTAGGTTCTTTCAAAGGTTATTTATGATAGTTTGATTAATTAATTTTTGTATTCATGTACATTCAGTAGAGGATCGAGCAGAGACAAATAAATAAATAAAAGAGATAATTACTTTGAGTCAATATAATTGTGATATTTTTATTCAGGGCTCACTAATTTTGGGTCATTACCAACATTAACAAAATTCATCAACTTGAACACAAGTTTCAAAAGCCCCAAGACAAATTCAATGAATAGAAGAAGGTTTAAAAGTTTAGTACAGCAAAATGGTCATGAAACAAAATTTTGCTTCAGATACATAATAGGGAGGTGTAATGTGGGTAGACTTTCTTTTTATTAATAGCATTATCTCGTGGATTAGGTGCAGAATATCTACCATCTTTTAAATACTCTATATATTTATGAAATATTGTTTCATGCTGATTATGGGATACAGTGTATATTAATTGGCATTAAAGATGTTCCTTTACTCTCAATCTTTGCTCTGTAAACAGGTACCTTGTATCTTGACTTCATTTTTGTGTTGTTTTATTTTTGGGCTACTAATGGTTCTTTTGATTGTGCCACTTTATTTAGCATTAATTTTTTAGTTCATTTTATTTATTACCTATATATAAACCATTACTAGTCAGGTTGCTTGCTAATTCTCACCATTGTAATCTCAGCAGAAATTGTGTTTCAGCTTTTGTATTCTAGAAAGATTTCTCATTAGTAATGTCTGTTTGTGATCAACTGCAAACAGAAAGCTATTAGTAATTTGATTTCTTGCTAGGATATCTAGTGATAATATAAATGATTTCTGTTGTTTGCATTAGTGGTGAGTATTATACACAATCAAATTAGGGTCAAGATACTCAAATGCAAGATATCTTCAACTGTATGATGCTCTTATAGACCGGTAAGGGTGTTTGTTATGTCTCAGAGAAATATCAAATTTCATTTATTGTGCAAACCTCAAGGCACATCTGTGCTTGCTTGCTCTATATTTTCTTGAGGCTGGCTCCATGCATGGGAACAAACATTGACAGCAATGTTCGTACACTTGTCAGTCACTGGGTTTCATGTTCAATGTTAACCATTGGGTTCCATAAAATAGATTCTGCTTGACACAGATCGAAGAATTCTAGTACTTTTTTGTTATCACAGAGTCTCAGATAATAGTTTTTGAAACCATTGTCTTCACCCTCGTGCTTTGCACACAAGTCTGGACAATATTTGTGTGCAGAATACCTAAAACTCAAGTAGTGCTGTATGTTTAACAAGTAAGCATGTTCTAAAAAGATTCTCAAAAAATAGTTTTAAATAGTGTATAAAGTTTCAGTCTAAAACTATGGAACACCATTTCAAAGCCTTGTTTGTACTTGCAAAAACCCATTAAATTTAATGCTTCAGTTCCGAATATGTTTGTAAGAAAAAACAAGAATTTTGTTGCTGATTCCAATAGTAGTTTTATGCTTTGCATGGAGGAGCTAACAACAAAAAAAAACTAAATGCACAGTTCTTAAAAATCAAATACTTTCTGAAATGAGGATGTTCACGTTACAGTAAGGCGTTCTACATTGATCAGTGTCTCATGATAAATGTCTTGAAATTTCTCTGATATTTTGCAAATATCCTGAGAAGTTGGTCTATGGCATGGGTATCTCAGTTAAAGATGCACCTATATTGGTGCTACGAACCTTTCGAGGTTTATTTTTGAAAAACAAAAAAAACCTGCTCAACGTAGCCCTCCAATCAGAATCAACAAGCTGTCAAGCAGACCGTCCAACCTCAGCAACAACAGCCCCCAAGGACTCCTCAGCAGCAGAATACCAACATCCAGTTTAGAAACCAGCAGACACCACAGGTTAGAATTTTTTTTTTTTTTCAGAAAGATACTTTTACACTGCTTCTATTATTATAAAAGTTACACTTCTCCACTTGCAGTAGTTTCACTGTGTTTTTTTAATACTGCTTGTACTTTAAACCATATAGTTAATCTTCATATAATTATTTTTCTAATAGAAAGATCATGAACATTAAACTGATCTAAATTTGGTGTTTTCAATTATTTACATCATCGCATATCATTGGAGTATTATTTATTTATTTATTTATTATATAGTGATATTTCCCTAATGGTGAAACTTGTTTTCATTGTTACAAGAAATTACCCCTCTCTATTTAACAAAAAAATATTTTCAGGTTTTTTGATTTATCCAGAAATATCTATAATTTTTGAATAGTGGTGCTTTGAATTTTAGTTTGTTTTAAAATTAAGTTGTCTTGACTTCATAGGTAGATTACTCATTGCATAATATCTGCTGCTCTGCTCAAAAAATTTGTCTACTTTTTTATTATTCTCTCACAGTAGTATTTTTGTGGAGTTTATTATAACAATTAAATCAAGTTTAACTCTCTTCTGTTTTCTTGTAATTGTAAACCATACAAAACAAATTGTAAAAAATTTGGTAATATAATTGTTTTATGTGAATAAAAAAATATTTGATTTGTAAAAAATTGATGTAGTATAATTATTTATTCATATATTAATTCAATAAAAACAGAAACCTGGACAACCTGCCGTGCAACAGCAACAGGCTCAAAGGACACCTCAGCAACAGAATGCCAATGCGCAATTTAGGAGTCAACAGGTTAGATTTTCTTTTTCTTTTTTTTGTATTCTCTTATGCTGGTCTTAAATTTCTTTATATATGTTTATACTCAAAACATCAACATTTCAAGTGATTTAACTTGTTTAGGCTGGTGTATGTTTATAACTATGTAAAAAACAGAAAATTACAACTGACTTCCTATGTCAATGGACAGGAAATACTCTATTGTGAAAAGAAGAATTTTGAAGTGGTTATTAGCACAGTGAAACTACTGCGGGATTCATGTTTTGCTTGTGACATTTTTCTATAGTTTGGATGGTTTTGAGCTTTTGTATGCCACAATGTTAAATTGGAAGCAACCTAAGTTTTCATGCTTATTTCAGGTATTTCATCCCTAATTAAATGACTTGAAAGCTTGGGAAAATTTAAAGTTACATGGTTTTACACTCAAATAAATTACATCGATATAGTGATCTTTATTTATAAATAGGATATTTATGTATTTATCATACAAATAGTCAGAGGCAAGGCCAAAACATTTAGAATTTGAGATAGAATATAGGGTATAGAATATAAATATAGAGTATAGAATTTGAGTATTATTAATTTTACTCTATGCTTTATGACAATTGAACCTCTGAAAACCATATTTCAGTGACATATCTGTCTGTCCAGTAATCGCCTATAATAAGAGCCCTATATGTAACTTTATAATTCAATGATTTATGAAAATAGCACTAGATAGCTAATACAGCAGCAGCAACATAAAATAAAAACATTAATTTTTAAGGATTTACCCAGAGCAGTAGTAAAATATTATTTCCTTAGGTACTGTTTTTAGAAGTGATTACTATCATCATATCAAAGCTATCAATTATTTTGGTTTTTCGCATAGCGGAACGTTGACTGTTTGTGCGGAAGATTAGTGGTCAGAAAATTTAAATTGAAATGCACAAAATAGAGACAGAAGGGAAATTTGGGGACCTTAAAATTATTTTTCTATTCATAAGCATGTTAAACACCAGCCAGCAGTAATGTATAATGGTCCTTTATCTACTACAAAAGAAATACATATATGAAGTAAACTAGATTAATTTGAAAATTGGCGAGAAACCACATGTAGCAGCTGTACCTCATTATCTTTGCCAAAAACTGATATAAATGAGTTCCACTCTGTTATTATAGTTGTTTGCTTGGAAGCATATTAAGTATTCCTATGCATCATTTTTCAACCAGTATATTAAAAAATATATTTAAAGCAAAATTAGTTTCGTGGGTTATATCTGTATTGGAATTTTGGAAGATGTCAATGTTTGCCAATAGGTAACGAAACATAGAGTGGTTAAAGACAAATATTGATCACTAAATGCTGTAATTCCCACTACAAATAATAAAAATGTAATTGGCTAGTTGTCAAATATTTTTTGTTGCATTATTTCTACAGCTCATTAATATTCATGATTGGAATAATTGATAAATTTTCAATTGATGAAATGTTAATAGAGTCTTCACTATAAAATGGTCATTCAGGACAAGAAATGAAACTAGATCTTTTATTTTCTGCAAACTAGACAAATTCCCATTAAGCACATTGTTTTATACATGAATTTTCAATAAAAAGTATATTTATAATTTATAACCCAACTGGGACCATGGTCGCCAAAGACTTTTACATCCATGACCTGATTTACCCAAAAATTAGAAAATTTGTAACTGGCGAATAACTGGATTTTTGTTAACTAATTTGTGTGGCTGGAACTTAAAAAAAAATTACACTCACTTTTTGTTTAAATTTCGAGACGCGCGATTTATTTGCACAGTATGTGTTTATTGATCCTATTTTTTGTTCAAATTTACCATTGAAGCTTTAGATTCGGTTCGGTTCAACAAAAACCTGAAAAAACATGTGCTTTGACTCAATCGCTCTTTACTGTAGGTCCATCAATTACAACACATGCTGGAATATAATATAAAATTTACCGACGTTTCGTTCACCTCTGTTGGCCTTCATCAAAGTACAAAACTACAGTGTTACATTTATTTTTTTGAAAAACCAAAATGAAAGCCAGTAATACATACTAGTCTTAGAACCATGATGGAACCGAAACAACCACCATATATGTTCCGATGTGTAAATCCAATACTGCCACAAAAATTCTTTCTTTGCACTGCAGTTGTTTTTCCTGCTTGTTGTTCTGAAACTTGTACTAACTCTCAAACTAAATTCAGGCGACGCCGCAGAAGCCTGCAGCACCACAACAGCAAACACCTGCCCAGAAGCCAACAGTAGCTCCTCAACAAGCCCAGCAACCTGTTGGAGCACAGCAAGCGGCAACTACTCAGGCTGCAGCAGCCAAGGCTGGTTTCGTCCAGGGGGTGAACCCGCCAAATCCTGGAGTGAAGATGGAAGTGCAGAATGGTGCTGCTCCACCACCGCCGCCACCAGAAGGTGGAGAGGCCATGGACACCGGGGTTGACACACCAAGAAAGAGACAATTCTGGCCTAGAAGTGGAAGTAAGTACCTACTGTCTAACCGCACTTAAGGGAGCCTTACATAAGGGACCCTCAAGTAGATGTCGAAACACAAAAACTTACTTAAGCGACCCTTTTATCGATTATGAATACGACCCTAATATAGGAGTACATCAAGGGTCAAATCTGGGATCACCAATCTTATATTTATTTTTATGTGGACGCCTTTGTTATAAATATTCTACAATAAATAGTTTGTTGCCTGTACACATCTTCAATCTCACCTGAAGGCTATTGAGAGGCTGCATCTCAGAACGCGCTTTTTGCATATTTTGCAAGAAAAGGCTTTTTCGTGCTCAATAAGACATCGGACGTAATGGAAAATGTTTAAATGGCTGGAGTAACTTATTTTACATATTTTACATTAAAAAAAAAACCTCAAATAAATCGAGGTGTAGAGCGCGACTTCTAGAAACTACAAAGAGGTTGAGTGCTTGCAAAAACTTGAGCAGGAAAACAGGAAGTCAAAAAACATTTGGCAATAGTAAAACAGTTCTTGTTGTGTAACTACCTCCTGGGCATCTGTAGACTGAACGCTCAGCATTTTTGACTATATACTTGGATTTAAGGAACAGGATGGGAATAGAACAACGAGTAAAATCAGTATTTTACTAAAATTATGAAGATATAATGATAGTGCAAAAACAGTCTGTTATTAAGGTATTCATTCTTTTTAGCTCTTACTGAAGAGAGCTTATGCAGAGCCTCTATCTGTCTGTCCGTATACAAAACAGCCGAAACTATAGGTGCTACAGAAAAACTAAATACAAATTCGGAATCAGCATGAAAAGACTAGTCCGGGAAAAATCGGGTTTTGTCAATATCGCTTCCGGTTTCACAGTGAGAGCGCCGTGCGCTCAATAATTTTTTAAAAATAGGAATTTCTTTTAAAACCATGCTTATTCATTTGAGAAACTAGGAAAATATCGTTGTTTTTTAAATAGACATCAAATTTTGCCCAATCTGGGAACTAATTTGTTACATTACTTCTGTGCAATTAGGAATGCAGCAGTCTGAATGAGCTTTAATTAAAAAGCTAATCGAACTTTTGACATAAATAAGATTCTTACAATTATGATTATAAAAAATATTGCATATTTTTTTCTTTTTTTCGTTGTAGTTATTATTGGGAAATAAATCATTCTCCAATGTGATATTTTTTGTTCATCATACATGGTCTTTTTGACCCCGCATTGTATACATGTGATGACAAATCACTGCGCAAATCTGATGCTTAGCACCAACCATGTGTTGTAGCTGCACTGCAAATGATAATACAGTCTCTGATGATATGCACTGTTTAATGTACAGTACAGTGACGTCTTATCCTTTAAATATCTATCACCAAGTTGCCTACTACAGTCGAATTTTATTGTTTCAGGCAAGATCTCAAAGAAGGAAAAACTGAGGAGGTTTAACATGAGGTTGAGCAAGGTGCTGCAACCAAAGAATGCTGTCATGATCTTGAACGAGCTGGTTAGAAACACTACTTACACAATTGACGAAATGCCGGTTAAAGCCGATAATAGACCTGCATTCAAAGTAACTGTAGTTGTTGATGGTGTTGAGCATGTAGGATATGGTGAGTGCTAATTTTTTTGATCTTTTACGGATACCAGAACTTAGTAGATCTAACCTTGCACCTTTACAGAGCAATGAACTATTTTCACCAGCCTTAATTTTTATTGTAAGCAATAAACACGTTATATTTATTAGAGGCAAGGTAATGAATATTGATAGATTCTTTCATTCATTCATGATTTCAGAAAGATTAGATTCTCTAATGGTCGTGGAGAAATGCTTTTTAGGTTACTCATAAAATTGCTGTTGGAACTATTTTTATGAAAAAACAGTATGAACCTGCTGAGAGAGTTTGGTAGTGGTTTATTTTAACCTAACATATGTATATAAAATCAACGTTCTACATTATTATCCTGATGCTTCAACCCAGGTTCAATGGTGTAGCTCTTCTGTGTTTAACGCAAAGTTAAAAACTACACCAAAACGTAAATTCACCGTGTCCCAGGACGAATCCCGAAAACTGTAAGGGATGATTTCTGGGCACCGACTTATGTTTATATTTAAATTATATGTTTATTCTCAATAGCTAAATAGTTGAAATGTGTGACCGCCCTTATCATTTCGTTCGTCACTAGGTCACCAGCTGAAGTAAACAATCAACAAAAACCTTAAAAAATATCTGTTAGCGAAACCGTACTAAACGACCTTCGCCCTTTTTTGCTGTAAAAATAAGGTGTGCCTTACACGTTTCAATCATCTTTACAACAAAACTTCAAACATCGATAACTCTATAACAAATGCGAATTTGAGAATAATTCTTTTTGATATCGGCTTCACATTCCGAAACCTCCATGCGATTTATTTTTTCGAGATCCGTGCTGGGACACGGTGTATAGTTAGACTAAGATATTTCCCGAAAATTCAAGCCACCCACATGGAGTCAGCAGGGTAAACGTGTTACCCAAGTTTACTTAGCGTTACACCTGTGGAAGATAAAGTTAGTTGAGCGATTTTCAATTTACTGATCGTTTTGATCAGTTTTCTGAAGCTATCGCTTAGCTTTGCGCACCCGAGAGTAGATCTAGTTTTTTTATTGGAACTGGGTCATAGTAGAGGGGCAAACAGTCAAGCTTTCAAAGAACTAGGAATACGTACATTCCCTTCTCTATATATTAGAAAACATAGCATGTAAAGGACATTCAAAAGTTTATAACATTATTACCTAACTAGAAATAAAAATAATCTGATAAAAGACCTAGTTTTGCAATAAATTTAATATTAATTTAAGCGACTATCTTCCTGTACACATTACATCCTTGTAATTTTCACATTCATATATTATTTTTATTTGTGATAGGCATTTCAAATTTAAATTTTTTGTTACACAGAAAAACTGGATATTTAAAAAAATATGTATATAAAGACCACCGTACTTGGTTTTCAGAAGTTTTTGAAGTAGTGGTGTTTTATCATTTTCATTTTGCTTGTTACAGGGCACACAAAAACGGTCGCCAAGAATGCTGCGGCTGAGAACGCGCTCAAACACGTGGTTAAACACAACAAGCTCTCAGAATTCAAACAACAACAAGAGGAAGAAGGAGTGGAAAAAATGATGATAACCGAAGAGGATACCAACCAGCCCTTGCCATGGCAGCATGTTGCTTCCTTTGCACTTTTTAAACTATTCACATCTTGGGGAGAAGACCCCAATGCTATCAAGGTGAGCCCTCAAATGAAAATTTGATATTTTCAGCTACCATTATTGAACGGGAACAAAAACTAGAACGAAAAGCTCGTCCAATTATACTTTTATCTCTTCATTTATTTATTAAATTTACGGGTAACCCCATTTTTACAATTTTAAAATTACAATATTGAAACACAGTATAAATCAATATTCAAAAACCGGAAAGTGTACAATCAAAAAGATCAATTTTGAACTGAAAGGAGTTGACCACTGGCAGTGCTCTGTCAAGTGGAGAATGCAGACAATAGTTTGTAGAGTGAAATGGAATGGCAAACATGTATTATATAACGTTCAAAAAAAAAAAAATAGATTGTGACTATATTTTTCATTATTTTTTGGCTCTTTCAGTAAGTTTTTTCTCGTTAGTCATTTGATCCATCCTCATTTTTAAATTGATCTGCAAACTACATAGTAAACTATTGACACTGTTTTTTTTTCTTCAGAATGCTGTGATTGGTGCATTGACTGGAAACCCTCCACAAAGCGCTACAGTAAATGAAAATAATGCTCTGGAGATGAGACCAGCCAAGAAGATGCCGGCCAATCCTGAAACCATGAATCCTTTGATGTTGATCAACCAGATGATGCCATACGCTCAGTTTGAAGAGATTGGCAAATCTGGCGTGCCACCAAATTTAACCTTCACCTTCAAATGCACTGCTAATGGACAGTCATTTATTGGAACAGGTATGAGCCATATAATAATTACTCATGATACTACGACTTTAGAAGGTATGCTCACGCGCATGATGTCTTCCGTCTCGCTTCCACCTGTGACGTCAGCGTGTGACAAACGGGGTTTGTTTACTCGTTTAGTTACAGGTTATAGCCGAAAATTTTCAGTTTATTTTCTTGAGTTTACTCGTTTACCGTAGTAAAGTTTGATAAAACATTAATTATTTGCGATTCTGGAGTTTAACACTTATTTGAACAATGGTTTATTGTGTGGTTGTGGGATGTAATAATACAAAAGTAAAAACCATTCGTCACACTACCATTACTTGGGATGGTTTGGAAAATTTGGCAGGTTTCATTGCATTTAAGTTGAAAAATAAGGAGAAACTGGGTTATATCCCAGATTGCACAGATACTTCTCTCAGTTGGGTCAACCATTTAACAGAAGGTGGACTAAAAAAACATACAGATGAGTTCTTGGCAAAATGTAATGAGCTCGGCCATATATTTTTCAACTATAATGAAAGCGCTTTGAAAATTGAAAAAAAACTATCTTGCGAATTTAAACAAATTATCAGAGAATGTATATGTGACTGATGAAGCAAAGATGAGCTTGTTTTCTAGATGCAAAATGTATTTCAGAATACGAATTCTTGATAGGGGAATTAGAGAGACATCGAATATTAGAAAACTGAAATTCACTAACATTGTAAAATAGTATGAAGTAATAAGTATACAGGGTCCTGCGACGGTCTATCCAGCTTTCCTAGCGCCTTTCCTATTTGGAATAAAAAAAAAGCTACATAAAATAAAAATGCGCTAAAAGATGGTTGGAGATTTACAGGTTGCAGAACATATTTTGATATTTCATTTTCAGTTCATATAGAGAAACGCTAGTTCTATATGCTCTTATTCACCACTTTTTCAGTTCTTATTGTCTGTCCAAAATATATTTCCCCATAGATTCATATATACAGAATCAATACCTAACTACAACACAACAGAGCAACAAATAATATGCCCTATACCCAGGCCATCAGAAACCATCACTACAAGTGGATCAAACTTTTTAATTCAAACATATTATTAAACAGATACATTGTGTGAAAACATTTTGAAAAAAATTGAGGTAAAACCTGTTATTACTAGGAATCTTTAGTATACGAGAATTCACCTGTACTAGCTAAATACAATGCCCAGAAAGATATTGTATTGTTGTATTGTGATATGTTTTTATTTTATGTTTAACATATACGCGGTTGTGATATATATTTGAATAAATAAAAAATAAGAAAATTTGGTAATGTATTTTTCCACCAAACATTAGCAGAAAAAAGTCAATATTCATTCGCCATAAACATAATGCCATTATGCTTTTTCATGATTTTTAAAAACTTCTAATGACAAAATCATGTTATTTATTTCTTTTCTACCTTTTATTAAGAGAATTATAAAGTAAATACATATGCAAATTGGCTTGAAGAGCTGGTGACGCAACATCATAATCTATATATAAAAATTAAGAACGGCAATCAAAGGCTCCTGAATGGAGTACATAAAAATTCCACCCCCTACCCGAGAAAATTTCCCACAAAAAGATGGTTTCACTAGGCACTCCAATCAACCTCTTGTATGAGATTTCAGAAAAATACGTCCAGACGGCTCTGGCTCTGTTCTTTTTCCACAATGTAAATTTTTTTGAGTACGATTCAAATTTTTGTATCTGAAATTCAGAACGCTCGGAACTACTGCAAACTGGTCAGGCGTCAATTAATTTCAATTCTCTGTAGAACTATTTCACCAATTTTTTATTCAGATACAGAGCAATATGTATCGTTTATATTATACTGTGCATGAGCTATTTTTATTTTGTATGAATATTAAATATCTAAGACAGATATAACAGGAAACGAAATAAAACTTTCAAAAATCAATGCTTTGGCGCCATGTGCTTGTGCACTTTTGTCACACGGTGACGTCATGCGCAGACCGGTTCGAAATCTGTCCGCCAAGTGATCATATCTGTCAGAGTCGTAGTATCATGATAATTACTCAAGTTGTGTGTAAGTTATTACACAAAACATGGATTCTGGCCAAATTGACTCATATTTTTTTATATTAAGGCAAAGTTAATTTTTAATGTTGGGGCAAAGAGTGTAGATACTGGTGTAAAAGTATCTTACAGTACAAGATACTATAAGAAAATAAGAAATTATACTTAACCTGTCGTCGTTTCTTAGTATTATGAAGGATATTCAAGCAGTTATTATTCAAAAAGTAGCTATGACTTATTTCTGTTTAATTTTTAGTCATGTTCCTTCAATTAATAGTAGATGAAAACTTCAATGTAGAGATAAGCATGTAAATGTTCCTTAATCTGTTTAAGTATGCTTCTCCATTAGAGGTTAATGTCACTGTCATTATTAAAAGTCATTTCAAAAATACAATGTCTTAGATAAGTATTTTATGTCAACCTCCAGATAACCTGCAAAGACTGCAGTTGTTAGTTTTCCATGCAAAGTTTAACCAAATTCTTAGCTTCTTCATTTAAATGATATGAAGTTGATTTAAAAAAATCTATTTTTTTTTATTTCTAGGTTCAAACAAGAAAGCAGCAAAGAAGATGGCAGCATTTGCAGTCTGTCATTCTGTGTTAGGTGTTGCTTATCCACCTGACGTGTATCAGCCAACAGCTTAAACTTTAGCTCGATATATTACCTATAAGAGTCTGAAGTATATTGATTATTGTATCCCCCATGTTCTTTTTTCTTAAAGACGTTCTCAAATGTGTGTTACTTATGAAATGTATAAGTAAAACATTTATTGTGCAAAAGTATTGTCCTTGGATTCTTAGTTTTTAGTTCTTTATAGTGATAGAGTTTCTTTTTGTATTGATTTTGTAATTGTGAAATACAAATACATCCTAAGTGACACGTTCTAATTGAAATCCTTCTACCGGACAAAATCTGATAAACCCATTCGAGGGTAGAGTTATTTGTAAAGAGTGCTGTGCTTAATAGGATTTTCAAACGTTAATACTGAAATTCTCCGTTTCAAAATTTTTAGTTAAAAGCACATGAATTGAAGAACCGGATTTTAAGGCCTAATTGGCTTTTTGAGAAGTGTGAAAAATCAATCAGATTGTATGCCCATTAGTTTGGATGAAATACGGGATCAATAGCCACGCATCCTTGATGCTAACAAAAAACTCTAGATACCGCTACCTCCAGCATTCCAATACCACGCTTATAAGGGCGAGCATTGCCAGTAGCTCAAACAATTTCTTATGAAGTAAGGATAGCTTTATTTTTATTATCTTTTTTTAATTTTAGCCCGAGCATTGTATTAACCCTTAAGTACTATGCTCCGTAAATAATCACACTCGCACTATCCTACCGTCTGATAGACGGGTTTCAGAAAAATGATTGTAAAAAATAAACTTTTTGCTTATTGCTCTTTTTCTTGACAGAAACAAGTAAATAGATGACCAAGCTTTGGAATACAATGAGAAAAAATACAGTTTACGTTTATTTCCACTGGAAAAAGATTAAAAATATGGAAACGTGCAATCCATTTTCTTACCTTTGGCACGCCTCTACTTTTTATTACATTAAAAAAAACTGTTTGAAAGAATACAAAAATATCTTTCATTTCCGAAAAAAGAAAACATAAGGAAATATTCTTAGCCAAGAAAAAATACAAATTAACAAGACAGTAAGAAAACTGCAAAGCCTAAAGTTGGGCCTTTTCGCCACATTCTGTGCACACTATTTATGGCAAAGTTCTCATCACGTTCAGCCTCTACGTCGCTATTATCGCTTCCAACTTCTTCAAACCACTTTAGAAGAACATCTTCGTAATCTGGGTCGCCATATTTAACCCTTTTGGAGCTTCCAGGTCCGTCATCCATTCTCCACAAAATAAGGGAAAACTTACACCTACACTATCTACCCGTCTCACAGACGGAACTAGCAGTTCGAATTGAAATATATCCGCACCAACGCATTTCCGCCAACTGACCTTCGGTCATCTAATTTGTATCTACAAGCAGTGTAAAGTCATGAACGGTTGACGCTGTGATGCGCGTGGTGGGAGAGATATCACAAACTCAGATATGGTATTCCGTCTGTGAGACGGGTAGATAGTACTTAAGGGTTAAAAATATAATTTTATTGGTAGCAACCTGAATTGTTAAGCCATTTGTGTGGGTAAAAAATGGCTTCAAAGTCGCCAGGCTGTGTACGTCCCATTCATTTTAATAATTAGATAAAGGTGGAACAGAATTTAATTTTGCATCCACTGATGTGAAACTTATCAAGCCATCTTATTTGGAAAAAAAGTTTTTAACGTTTTAAACTTTTCAAATTTGAAAATTTCTAGTCTATTGATTTAATGTGCTTTTGAAACAATGATCTTACTGAAACACAAGCTCGTTTCTTGCTTTGTTCAAAATCGAAAACTGCATCTTTCTCTCGTACTTAGTTTCAGAGATATTAGCATTTTTTGTAAGTACTACAAACGTCAAATTTTGTAAAAATTGCTGAATAACTCCGAAGATAGGCTTCGTAGACATAACCTATGCAAACGACCTAAAAATCAAAACTGGATAATTGTATATTATTCAAAAATGTAATATACAGGGTGTTCTATTTAGGGCCGGTTATACGAATGCGGGCTTAGCACGAGCTTTGTTAAGCCTAAGCTTAGCTAAGCTCAGACTTAAAGTCGGCACCCATTGTACAATCGTCGGCTTAGTTAAACCTGGTTGATAATGAAATTCACTACAGTTGGCATCAATGAAGCCATACGTACTGACATAATCATCCGAAAAATTACCTTTTTTGGTTAGGCACTTATGACAGTTTGTGTCAAATTTCGGCAACGACTGTTTCTGTCTGTTCTTTCATGTGATTTCTTTGTTAAATTAGACACAAATCTTTCAAAAAATATGACCTAATAAAATGACAAACAATTTGAAGGTTCCTCCTTGACATATCATGTTACTAGTATGAGGTTAGTTTTAAACCTCGGCTAAACTCGGGTTGAGCTTCGGCTTACGTAAGCTCGTGTTAAGCTTGGAGTGGGGGGCTAAGCCAGCATTGTACAACGGACATTTTGCCACTGACGTGGCTCAACGTCGGCTTACCGGTATAACCGGAAGTCCGCCATCTTTGAAATTATTTTTTAAATGTAGAGCGTTTGAAAAGAAACGTTTCTTATTTAAAACATTTTCGTCTAAGGTGTGGCCGCTCGAGAGCACCCCGCGCTTATTGGACCACCCTGTATATCGGCGGACATTGCATTATTTCTATTATAGTCCAGGCGGTAGGGGTTTTTGTCAGCAAACGGTCGGAAAGAAATGAAATTTGGTGGGATGGTAGACATTGGTCCCCTTAATCTACACCTAAGTTTGCGCCCTCGGGGGGTTGCTGCTCGAGGTGTGAGGGGGTGAAAACTGCTTCCAAACGATTTTTGAAAAATAACGCCGTTTTGGTGATATCGAAAAAAGCTTCAAATGATTTATGGAGAGAACAAAATTCTGCATAATTTTAGTCTTTACATTTTTCGTGTGCGACCAATATGGTTTCCGTCCCACTGCGTCAAAGTTAGGGGTTGGTTTGTGATTTTCACTAAAATCGGAATTTGAGGGTAGATTAAGACGAAGTCGTGTAACATTTTTGTTTCCTTAAAAGAATGATATCTTCTCATTTTTTTATTATCTGTAGCTGCCCAAATTCACGCATTTGGTTTGAAAAAAATTACGGCATTTAGAAACGCACCCCTACGTACTACCGATATGTGCTGTTGCGGAAAAATATCGTTTTCGTGCATACTCTTAGTGGAAATCCGGCATTGCTTA
This sequence comes from Callosobruchus maculatus, assembly GCA_951848785.1. NCBI lineage: Eukaryota > Metazoa > Arthropoda > Insecta > Coleoptera > Chrysomelidae > Callosobruchus > Callosobruchus maculatus. The sequence continues at coordinate 10,282,465 of CATOUR010000083.1, forward strand.
ATTAATTCAGTTTGCGACGGGAAGGGGTGAAACGTGTTTTGTGACGCTTTTTGACTAATAGCGCCATTGTGGTAAGTGCTATCGAAAAAAAGTTCAAATTATATATGGAGACAACAAAATTCTTCAAAACTCTGGTCTTTAGATTTTTCGTGTGCCACCAACAGTTTCCATTCTAAATGCTGTAATTTTTTTAAACCAAATGCGTGAGTTTAGGCAGCTGTAGATAATAAAATGAGAAGATATCATTCTTTTAGTGAAACAAAAATATTACATGCCTTTTTCATAGTTCTTCGCCTTAATCCACCCTTAAATTCTCATTTTAGTGAAAATCACAAACCAACCCATTCACATTTCACCGGCCGAAGTGTGAACAGTGTACCGACTAGCGGGACGCTGTTATGTTCTGTTTATAGGCCGTAAAAATCGCGAAATTGTTTACTTTATACCACGGTGGTGATAATTGTGCAGTGCATTTTTTGGGGAACCTGCAGGTATTGAATTTATAATGCTCATTTAAAATTATACTGCATTGCCTTATATGCCTGTAACTTAGAGCTCATTTTCGTTCACTTTTCGATGGGTTTTTGCTGAATTATCTGTGAGAAGCAAAATAATCCTGATAATATTTACGTTCTTGTCTATAGTCCAGTCGATTAGGTCCATGTTATAGACATGGCACCTGATGTTGACGTGTGCAAGAAGTGTAATGATAACTTCATTGTTAGTACTAAAGCCGTCAAATGTGCCAAATGTAACCTGAAATTTCATCCATCGTGTGTTTCCATAAAAGATAATTGGATGAAAATAATAGCTGAATGCGATAACCTGTTGTGGTTTTGCGATGATTGCAAATCATCTTATCCCAGTAGTGAATCTGAACAAGGGGATATTATGGTGCTAAAAAAAGAGATAGAATGCTTGAAACGCGAATTGAGCTCGACTGAAAAACTATTAGAAAATTTAGAGTATACAGTAACTATACAAAAGTCTCTGCTGGAGTATAACAAAGGGAACGGATCTACGCCTTCCTTTTCCTCTCTGAAAACTGGCAATACCGATCCTATTCACCATTCTCAACCTGGTTCTAGCAAATACAGTGATGCATTGAAAAAACCAGTCAAAAATGATTCCTCTGTATTAATCATCAAAGCACCTCCCGAAGTTGCGAATACAAAAAATATAATGGACGAGGTTACAACGTCTATAAAACCCGGTAATTTGAGCGTTCGAATTAATTCAACTCGAACAATAAAAAATGGTGTCGCTGTATTCTGTCACGATGATCAGTCTCTTACCACCTTAAAAAGCAGTCTTGCAGATAAACTTGGTGCAAACTATACTATCAATGAATCTAAAAAACTTAATCCCAGACTAATTATTAAAAACGTAAATTTGAAAGGACTGAATACTCCTGAAGAAATACTGAAAGACATCACTACTTTGAATAATTTCGAAGAATCGCAGAAAAATGAAATTAAGTTCGTAACAAAATTAAAAGATGGTAATGCCTGCCATATTGTGATAGAAGTTTCTCCCGCACTGCGGACTTCACTACTGAAAGAAGGGAGTATGTTTATTGGATGGAAAAAGTCGCCTATTTTTGATCACTTGCGAGTTATTAGGTGTATGAAATGTTGTATGTATGGCCACACTGATAAGTCTTGTAAATCTGAACTAACTTGCCCCAGATGTACCCGGAAACATTCATTGAAAGAGTGTAAATCTGACGCCCTCCAGTGCATTAACTGCATGAACTTCAATAAAACGAATAAAAAAAATCTACCAACCGACCATTCATCGAACTTCAAGGGATGTGCTGTGCCTCAGAACTATTTGGACAACCTCAAGCAAAAAGTAAACTATGGCTAATTCTTCTGTGTTGAGTATTTGTCAGCTGAATGTACGCTCTCTGACAGCTAGTTTTGGTGATTTCTCAGATATATTCAAAAATCGTTTTGACATAGCTGCAGTGACTGAAACCTGGCTCAACAGTAACATACCTAACGATATTATTGCAGTTAATGGTTATGAATTTTTCCGGAAAGATCGTGTGAGTAGAGGAGGTGGCGTAGGTATATTTGCAAAACGTAGCTTGAACTGTTCTCTAGTTGATGTCGATCCTGCTGTCAATAGCTCGCTGGAGACATTATGCTGTAGGTTTAAGCTCCACTGTATTAGTTTCTTGGTGGTGGTTGTATATCGCCCTCCCCATACATCGTTAAATGATGCTATTCAAAATTTTGACAATTTATTATCCTTTTTTACACCGTTATACGATAATATTATATTTTTGGGAGACGTAAATATAGATCTACTCAATCATGAAAATCTTCTGTATAGATGTTTTGATTCATATGATTATGCACAGATTATCAATGAGCCTACCAGGATCACACAGTTTAGTTCTACCCTAATAGATCCTATATTTGTAAATAACATAAGTATTATCCTTAAATCAGGGACATTAGCTGCTGATCACATTTCAGACCATAGATTAGTTTATTGTGAAATAGAATTACCCAGCCTAAAAAATACGCCTAAGATAATTGAATATCGAGACATTAAAAATATTGATGTAGATTTATTTAAAGAGCACTTGAAGCTCAATATTTTAAACGATATTTTTTACATTAATGATATTGATCATAAAGTTTCATTTTTCACCGAATATTTGACTATTCTATTTGATGTCCATGCACCCATTCGCACAGCTCGCATAACCAAGAACCCATCGCCTTGGTTAACTCCGAACCTAAAACGTATTTTTAAAGAAAGAGACGATGCCTTACTCATATTTCGGCAAAATTCAACTGTCCAAAACTGGAATTACTATAAAGTTTTGCGTAACCATGCCTTGGCTTCGCTTAAAAGAGAAAAAAAGGCATATCTAACCTATATCGAAAAGTCTAATCCCAAAGAATTTTGGAACCATTTACGAAACTCCCCACATAGCACTGGATATTCTATGAATATTCTTTAAATCTCCTACATGTTCCATGAATATTCAGTAGAATCATAGAATATTCGTTATTTCTCTTGATTATTCTGGATTATTAAAATAATATTCTTTATAGAATATTATTATTTCATCCACTTAGGTTAATCAGTGATTATTCGTTTAATGTCTGAATTATTCCAGAATATACCAGTAATATTCTTCATAGAATATTATTTTAATCATCTACTAAGAATAAGATATGTAGCTATTTTCTCAAGAACATTTAGTAATATTCGTAACAGAACTATTTTCTGTATGTAGGCAAATAATATTCAATATGAGGTATTATTAATTTATATTTGCACCTTTCTCAGTGAAATAAAAAAGACTTTCATTTAGTTCTATTCGTTTTGCGTTCATCCTCCTAAATATACTTAATAAGTATTATGTCCAATTTTCAAAAGTTTATTAGTGAATTAGCCATTGGCAGCAATACGGTAAAGTGAGATCATGGTGTCGTTCATTCGTCAGTTGTCAATCTTGTCAGGTTGTCACTTCGCTTCAAGTGTTCTGTGCTTAACCTTCGATTTGGATTTGTAGTAAACATGTGATGTGGGCATTTGAGCGATTCACGAGTTTTATTCGTGAAAGGCGTGCATTTATACCCAATTTTGTACAATAAAGTTGCTAGTTGTTATAAAGTGTGCGACAGTGTTCCAAATTAATTATGGTCACCTACTATGGTGTATGGTTCATTATATGATTATATAATGTGAGTAGAATTTTGAGGTTAATGCAACAGGTTTAAATGTTTACACTATATTTTAAACATCTTTAGACTGAGAGATGTCTAACCACTTAACTTTCGTGACCATCTGCCACTAGTAGGTGCTATTATTTTTGGAACAGTATCCATAATACCATGAAAATGTTTCCTATATGAGATAATTTAGACAAAATGTTCCTAGAATATTCAAAAACATTCTACTACGATTGTTCATGTAATATCCTTGCGGAATATTCGCCGGAATATTCTAGGAATATAGCGTGTTTTTCCCATTTCGAACGTTTAAAGAATATTCTGTAAATATTCTGATTATCCATAGAATTTTCTCAGAATATTCATAATATCCCTAGTGAATGTGAACAGAATATTCTCATATCATCCAGTGCTATGTGGGTCTGGAACATATCGTAATAAGAAAACGGAAATTCCTCCTCATCTGCTCGAGCCTGATGAACTCAGTTCTTACTTTTTATCTAATTTCATTACCGTTAATAGTAATTCCCGCCTAGTAAATCACACAGTCAACAAATATGCCAGCGAATCTTTTGATCCTAACATACCACACTTTGAATTTCAGCTTGTGACACCGGGCGATGTCTTAGACATCATTACCTCGATAAAATCTCATGCGACTGGATCTGACGGACTGAACATTGACATGATTAAATTATGCGTACCTGAAGTTTTGATACATTTAACCCATATTGTCAATACTTGTTTGTATAGAGGTATTTTTCCTAGCATGTGGAAAGAGGCATTTGTGATTCCTGTGGCTAAAACTAATCACCCTACAGAACATACGGATTTAAGACCCATCAGTATTTTGTCCGTCTTATCGAAAATTTTGGAAAAGGCTGTTTACACACAATTGGTCCAATACTTTGAAACATACAATATCTTTCCCGCCTATCAATCTGGCTTCCGCAGTGGGCATAGCACTACATCTGCACTGCTGCATTTGACTGACGACATTATTCGCAACTTAGACAATCATGTCAATACTATTCTAGTGATGTTGGACTTTTCTAAGGCTTTCGACACTGTCAATCACAAGATTCTCCTAAGCAAACTTAAATACTATGGCCTCTCTGATATTCCTCTTAGCTTTTTCGAATCTTATTTAAGCAATCGAGTACAGCGTGTTAAGACCAGCCAAGGGATTTCTGATGGTGTTGATGTTCCTTCTGGTGTTCCTCAAGGATCCATACTTGGACCTTTATTGTTTTTGGTATACACGTCTGACTTGCATACTGTCATGGATCACTGTACTATACAAACATATGCCGACGATACCCAAGTAACCTTTACTTTCGACTCTTCTAATGCTCATCAAGCATCTTACAAAATCAACTTAGACCTGGTAAATTTAAGTAATTATTGCAAGTTTCACTGCCTTAAACTCAATCCAACCAAAAGTTTTGCCATGCTGTTCTGTCCTAAAAGTGCATATGAATATATTGAACGTATCACAGTGCTAGAGGTTGATAATATTCGTATACCTTTTGTTACCCATGCAAAAAATCTAGGTATCACTTTGGACATAAATATAAGGTACTGTCTCCATGTCAGCAATATATCTAAAGCTACATATGCCAGTTTAAGACTGCTATACTCCAATCGTTCCATCCTCAATTTTAAGACAAGAAAGAAATTAGTTGAGAGCCTGGTAATATCAAAACTACTTCACTCTTCCATTCTCTATTACCCGTGTCTTGACTATGTGACTAAACGTAGATTACAAAAAATTCAGAACTGCTGCTGTCGCTTTGTATTTGGCCTCCGTAAATACAGCCACACTACATCTAAAATCAATGAATTGGGCTGGCTGAAACTTGATAAACTCTTTGATTTTCACATGTTGGTTTTTGTATACAAGACAATAAACACCAAGAAACCGATTTATCTTGCAAATAAATTAGTTCCTAGGAAAAATTTAATTTCAAGAAGCCTACGACATGAGGACAAATTTGATATTCCTCATAGCCATACCTCCCTATTTCAACGATCTTTCACTTATAATGCTGTTAGACTGTACAATAGCGTCAGTAGTTCAGACAAACAAAAAACCTTACAACTTTTCAAAAAATCACTCAAAGCTGAGCTGTTGGAGAAGCAGTGTTTTTAGGTTACCTATTCGTTATTCATCTTTAGGTGTAAATCATTTTGGACTGTTTCTTTTTTCTCTTTATGAGAATATCTTTATTTTTATTGTTTTTCATTGTTGCCATATATGTAGCACCACTGTTTCACCTGATGTTATGGTTTCTTAATAGTATGAATTCCTCCACTTTTATGTAGTGTATTACTCTTCATGTTATGGTTAAGTGTAAGAGTAGCCGTGAGGCTAAACTTCGCCATGATATGATGTGCAAATAAAGACTGTTTATTATTATTATTATTATTATTATTAACCCCTAAATAAGTTTGACGCAGAGTAGGACGGAAACTATTGGTCGCACACGAAAAATGTAAAGACGAGAAATATGCAGAATTTTATTCTCTCCATAAATAAATGGAAGCTTTTTTCGATATCACCAAAACAGTGTTATTTTTTAAAAATCAATGCGAAGCAAGAGTTTTTATCCCCCCACCCCTCGAGCGGCAACCCCCCGAGGTTGCAGACTTATGTGTAGGTTCAGGGGACATTCTACCATCCCACCAAATTTAATTTCTTTTCGATCTTTTGCTGTCAAAAGCCTATTTTTTACGACGTTACGATTGGACTATTCCAGTGATTTTATAATATTCGTATGATGATATATGGTATAACAAAAGATCATAGTGCTATCAGGGTTGCAGACGAAAAAGTATTGAAAAAGTACCTAAGTTTGTTCATCCTTATTTACTGCGATGGTAATCCAAGAAAGTCTACACCACAAAGCTAAAGACTGGTTCTCATGATTCAGTTTCGCTGAATCAGTTTGACTGATTCAGTGAAACTGAACATGTAATGAACGTGAGAACACCTTTTCAGTAAAACTGATCAGTGGGTTTGTGCTTTCAGTCAAACTGAAAGCCAGTCCTACTTTTCATTCAGTTTGACTGAATCCGTATTGAAAATGAATACAAACGTCATTTTTATTAATGCTGCATTAGTTAAAATGATTCATTAAAACTGAACAGTGAGAACAAACTTCGCTTTCAGTGTCACTGAATCGGTCAAACTGATTCAGTGAAACTGAATAGTGAGAACCCGCCTTTACGCTCCCTACGAATAATTATGTCACCACTACAAATAGGACACACTAAACTGAAGGTATAGTCTGCCCAGCGTGTAACGAGAGGGTTATAGTGACTCATATCCTTATGGAATGCACATTTTATTTGAACCAGATAATATCCAACCACCTATCCACATCAAAGAAGTGCTGCTACAATCAAAAAATGTGTTGAAATTTATCAAGGGCATTAATCTATTTTTTACAATCAATATGAATAGCTAGTATGTATGAATTATACCGTCTTCGCCGCTAATAACCCTGTGTGGTTGATGCGGTTGCTGTTAAATAAAAAAAATAGTCTAGAAAATGTTTGTCTTTAGACATTTTTATTGTAGGAATAGTTTAATATTTACAGTTGTAGTTCCGATTGGTAAATAGGTTCGAGAACTTCATCAAGCTCAATCTCTTTGGTTACCCCTAGTAGAACTTCATCGAGTATATCATCGGACATTCTGCAAAAGTGTGAAGATTAATTATTTGTCTTTCTAACATAAACTGCGAAATGTACATGCATAGTGGGTTGCAAAGTATAGGTTTAAGAAGCAAAAGCTTGTGACAAAAAAAACCTTGTCCATGGATTAACAACGGTATGTCTACCCTTTACATCATCGCAAATTTTCGATTTTGAGATATAGTTTTTGATTGTTTTAAGGCCATGCCAAAACGCGGGCGTGGCCTGGTGTTAGTGCATCCACTGAGTGGATTGATTTTAAAAAAAATCGGAACATCATGTTATCAACTAAGAAGGCCACTAAAATAGAAATATGGATGAATCAACTTACTCTCCCATTAACTTCCAAGGCACTATATTTTGAGTCTTCCTGTACATGGGATTATTTTTTTGATACTTCTTGTAATCCAACTTATACTGTATAACATTTACGGCGTATTCTTTAGGAAGCATCTTGAGGCACTTTGGTTGTTTCTTCTTCGATCGTCTCATCTTCAAAGCAGATCTGACGAAGTAAAAAGTACGGGGTAAAATGTATAAATCAAAACCATCATCAAAATTGCGAGTAGTGTAGTTATGCCTAAATCTTAACAAATGTCCTGTTTTGTTTGCTCACTGCTCTCTAAACTATAGAAAAGGACTTTGGACGTTTTTTACCCTTTATTTTGTAAATAAAAAAGTTTGTAAATTATGCAGTCAAAAGTTTGACTCGATTACGAAAAACTTGTTAAAGTACTAAAGAAAAATACTATAAAACTTTGTTGTGGTTTGCTTTTAAATGATTTACAGCAACGCATTTCCTTTAGCTTTTCTCCCTGACTTCCCACCTTTCGCATGTTTTTTTTGGCGGCGGTCATGGTGTCGGCGCCGTCCGAACAGCCCAAGAACCGGCAGTTCATCGGGAAATGGCCGCAAAGCCTTATAAAATACAAACATAGTGTGCCAGGCCGGCCCTGTATGCCATCTCGTGAGATCTAGAAAACCTACTTCTCGATCCCTGTTTTATGAGTTTTATGTTCTCAACAGTATTGGCAAAAAGCGTGTAATTACACCATTTGTGTGTATTTTGATTAACTTGTGTGTATTTTGTGAACATTGCAAAAAGCGTGTATTTTGTGTGTAATTTTGTAATTTGGCATTTACTCAATAAAAGTGATGTTATTTTTTAGGTTCTCATAAAATAACCATTGTTTTCCGTTTTAAATGATTTATAATATAAAATAATGTTAATTTTGTTGTGATTTGAGAATATATTTTTCCACTTCCAGGACATTTTTTTTAATTTTAACTACTTGTAATGTAGGACGTACCGATTACGACAATTGACGGCCGATACAAGTCTCACACAACGTGATAAAGTCATCCTCTGACTATACACTAGTCACATTTAATTGACCAAGTGTCCAGGAGTTCAGGTGGTTCAGTTTTGGTTTGGTTTTGACTTGAGTCTAGTTTTGAGTATTGGCCCATTTCCAACATTACATGCCAAAAATAAGGTCTCCTTTTGCCTTATTTCAATGAAAATATCAAAGTGTGTAAAAATCGTGTATTTTTGAAATCATGTGAAACTAAAAGCGTGTAATTTGAACAGTTCACCGTGTAATTTCACAAATTACGATTGGCAACACTGGTTCTCAAGAACAATCGAGAGAGGGCACACCCAAAAACCGCGCACAGGCCATCAGTTACAGTCAGTGACAGCCAGCGTTCGGTAGTAATACGCGACGACGTTCCAGTGGCGCGCGCGAAATAAATGAACTGTGACATAAATTAGTGCAGTTCAGGACCAATATAAATTAGTGTAGTGACTTTAGATAAATTAGACTGTTAAGTATTAGGCTAGGTGGAGTCTACATAGTTAGTGAAAATAAATAGTTAAATCCGTACCAAGTGTTTCCTTGCCCAATCGGACTAAAGACAAACGAATATAAACGTACCTTTGCGTGCTTTTGTCAGTCTTAGGGTTTTCATCCAAATCTGTTTGGGTTTGAGAGGTAGAGGTGACTGCCTTGACAGGAGGATCATCATCGTCAGTTTCACAATCTTTTGCTCCGGAATCTGACTCCTCATCTGCAGTATTGTCGTCTTGGATGCAGATCAACTTCGCATTTTTTGCACCGGTCACGGTTACGGTAGGCCTTAAAAAAATACTTAGATATAGTATGGTATATAGGTACCTAGTACCTACAGTGAATCTGCTGAAACGACGCCTTTATGGCAAAACACTTCTTTTTGATTAAACTGATAGCGTTTAACAAAAAATTTGCAGAATCCTCCTCACAACTGTGTTTAACTCTGGTTTTTTGAAATTGGTTTTTATCGAATATGGTTGGTTTTTGACAGTCTCGCTGCGAATCCAGAGAGAAGTTTGGGGGAAGGAGAGAATTGGGGTTTTGAATAAACATTTTTTTTGTCATAAATGGAAAGATTCTACATAAGTTTTATAACAAAACTGTTTTTGTTTTCTTTTTTTTCGCAATAATTCAAAAGTTATATCAAAATAAAAATGGGTTTTTGGATCGAGTACCGAAAACACGCCGACGACTCCCGAATCCGTGTGACGTCACCATGGCGGTAAGGATGCTCCTTTGACCAACGACGTCCTACTCCGATACTAGATTCTAGATTCCTAGCCAATCGCGAAAATACGTACTGCTAAACTGGTAACTAGTGTATATTTGTTGCAACACAGTCGATGAATGAAATTTGCAGCTCGAGATGAAGTCGACGATCGAAATAAATATGTTTTTGAAGGATGGCCTAGTGGTTAGAGAGTCCGATAGTGGATCTCAGGGTCTTTGGAGTCTTTGGATCGAAACCCAGGCCTTCCAACTTTTTTTTTATTTTTTTATCAAAAAATTTATTGATGTGCTTTTTGGACTTGTTACGCACACTTTTTCTATGATCAACATAAATATGTGTTTAAATCAAATTTTGTTAGATATATTACTTGCACTGCACAGTGCTTGTTTTATGAAAATTTAATATTGTTAAGCTTCATTGCCCAAAAGTTATATAAATAATAATACCAAGTGATAAACAGAATGTGATTACGAGTTGAGTTACTTTTTTTACATTAAAAAACTTAAAAATGCATGAATTGAATGGATGAAGGGATTTTGTTTTATTAACATTACATTTAAAAAAAATTAATGGCGATTGATATTGACGGACAAACCTCATTTCCACTGATTTTCTGAATTGTCCACCGCCTCCTGTACTTAGTTTTTGCACTGTGCAGTGCAAGTAATATGTCTAACAAAATTTGATTCAAACACATATTTATATTGATCGTAGAAAAAATCTTTTCAACGAAACATATTTGGTTAGGTCCTTACTTACCGGGATCTGTAATCTGACTTCAACTTCAAACATTCAAAAACATATTTATTTCGATCGTAGACTTCGTCTCGAGCTGCAAACTTCATTTATCGACTGTGTTGCAACAAATATACACTAGTTACCAGTTTAGCAGTACGTATTATCGCGATTGGCTGGCATTCTAGAATCTAGTATCGGAGTAGGACGTCGTTGATCAAAGGAGCATCCTTACCGCCATGGTGAAGTCACACGGGTTCGGGAGCCGTCGGCGTGTTTTCGGTACTCGATTCAAAAACCCATTTTTATTTTGACATAACTTTTGAATTATTGCGAAAAAAAAGAAAACAAAAACAGTATAAAACATATATGATCTTTCCATCTATCACAAAAAAGAACTTTTTTTTTTAATTCATAACCTCAATTGGTGGAGGGTGCTGTAGGATCCAGAGAGAAGTTTGGGGGAAGGAGAGAATTGGAGGAGGGTGCTGTAGAATATTGTAAGTATAGTAACAAAAAGCTGTCGATTCCGTGTTTTCTCAGAATTTTTGTGGAGAAAATTTCCCATTTCTACACCTTGGACCCGCTTATTCGGCAAGAACAAAAAATCTAGAAGCCGTTATATCTATTTTTTCTGATTCTGATGGACTCCATGTTGTATAGGTCGAACAATTAAAAAAGCAAATACCGTTTTTTCAAATTTATTACGATATTTTTTCCGAATGTATTTTTTGTCACCTCTCTCCTATTTAATAGGTATCATATTATCTTTTTTTTATGGTCAGCCTCCCGCAGAGGCTGAAAGTCTATGGCGCTGTAGAAGCGCTGCGAGAGGATAAGTGTCGGTTCACGTTAGATCTGAAACGCTGCAGGTTGTAGCCGTCGGGAAACAAATTCCACGGTAGCTCATTCCACAGCGTCGAAGTTCTCCAAAAGAAGGAATGATGGAGGAGATTGGTTCGGAGAGTAAGGACCTCGACCTGGTAAGGATGAGCTCGCAGAGCTTCTCTAGTGTTCCTGGTTCGAACGGCCTTTGCTGTTATTATCTGGGAGAGCTCACTCGAACATCCTCCGTGATAGAATCTGTAAAACAGGGATAGGTCAGCCACCCTCCTTCGATGCTCCAGGCTGTGGAGGTCCTTTGTGAGGTTAGGCGTATCGATTAATCTAATTGCTCTTTTCTGGATAGTGTCCAGAAGCTTTAGAGAGTGCTTCGGAGCGCATCCCCACACTTGGGAGCAATGCTCCAACGATGGTCGGATCTGTGCCTTGTAGAGCAGCAGCAGTTGCTCTGGTTGATACAACTTCCTAACAGCGGAACAAAACTCCAAGCTTCTGGGATGCCGTTTTACCGATACTGAGTTTTTTGTACGTTGAACGGTACTTTATTTGCTAATCCCCACTCGACAATTGTTTTGATATCTGCGTTGATCTGTGGGGCATGCTGCTGTCGCCGACGTTCTGGGATGATAGTGGCTTGCCTGGTTCCATGGATGACACTAATGTACTGTCATCTGCGAAGCTGTGTAGAGGATAGGACAGATCCCTCAGGAACACCGGCGTTTATTGAAAATACGTCTGATGAACAGCCCTCGACTACAACAAACAGATCGGTCGTTCAAAAAGCTATTCAGCCACCGGCGCAGGCCAGGGGTAGTCTATAAGCAGCAAGCTTGACCAGACGTCCCTCATGCCACACTCTGAAGAAAGCTTTCGATATGCCAAGTGCAACAACACGGGAAAGAACTAAATTCGTTATTTTCCTCGATTTATTTTTCCAAACTTTGTGCAAAGCTTTCCTCTGATCGAGAGCTTCAATGTAAAAAATCAGAGGGGTCCAAATCACTCGACCATTTTTTGTCAAATAAGTTTGTAGTATTTTGAAAAAGGTTGCAAAGATGGTAGAAATGTTATAGTAATAGATTCATATTTCAACGGAAGGTATTTCTCTTTAAGGGTCTAGGCTATAGCGCTCGAAATTGAGAATCCAAGATGATACGTATTTCCGTGTTAGCGAGGAGGCGTGGCCGCCTGTTCCCCTTCTCCAATGTGTGTTTCTAAAATGAGGGGAGATAAGTCCAAAAATCCAAAGGTATGGTCACAAGGTCCAAAGGTAAGGTCTAAAGGTCACTATAAAAATGAGTTTCGCATTTCCAAGCTCCTGACGTTACCTTTAAACTTGCAGTAATGATTTAAAAAGCAAATTGAAGAAGAAAGCTTGCGCTTGTGCAACTATTTAGCCTTTTTCTGATGTCGTGTTTGGTTGTTAAATTACAGGCATTTATAGAATGTATGATTTTGCATTGCGAGTTTTTTTGCACATTGATCGCCTTCTGAAATATTAAATATATAGTTTGAAAATAAAGTGAGTTGTGCGGGAAATGGTGAGTCCGTGTTTTACATGGCAAATACATACGTATAAAGGTGTCTACCCAGGCCCCTTAAGGTCTTTTGCTGATCACATGGAACCACCACAATAACCTTTGAGTACTCATTTTTATCGGACCAGTCGGTATATAGGTCCGACTAGTTTAATGAGTAGTAGTTTAACGAGTATTTCTTTCATGAGTCATAAAATGTATGCTCAGTCGGCGATGTCCTGTGCCTCACCAAAAAGTTGAACGACTATTTACTTTTGTTCAAAAGCTATGTACGTATACAGCATAAATGGCTCTTTTCCGGAACCGCTATAAACCATTTAGCTTGCCTGCAGTCTTCTTTCTCTTTGCAAGTGTTCGCCAGTTCGTTGCAAGACTTGCAAACCCACTTATCCAAGGCTACACTGTCCTGGTGTACATAGGGTGACCATATAGGTACTTCATAGATCAATTCCAGACGCTTGGCTTACTGGGAGGGGGGGGGGGGAGGTGAGAGATGAGCCATCAAGCGACAGTAGTGCCTTCTTTTGCCTGCCTGTTAACTGTATTTGTTTATTTTGCTGTATGTTGTGCCAACTATTTTCGATTGGGGTTCAAATTCCGGACATTTTACCGATTTTTGTAGTTTTTTTGGCTTGTCCATTAGCTGTATTTGTCCATTTTGGTGTATTTTGTGTCAACTATTTTCGATTGCGGGTTGAATTCCGGATATTTTTCCGATTTTTGTAATTCCGCCCGGACTAGAAATTTACCTCCAAATTTCCGGACATGTGATTTTCCGGACGGATGGTCACCCTAGGTGTACACATAATGCCTAGCACTCCACTCTTCCCTCTCGTTGCAATGTGCCCAGAGAGCCTCAAATGGGTCAAATTTCTGTAGCGTGTCAGTTTTTAAACAGCCCATGCCCATATGGTCATATAATTTCTCTGGGTGCTTTTGCATCCTAGTCGCATACGTATTGCAAAAAGGTGACATAACTCGTAGCGATAACAGTATATTATAATCTTTTGCAAATATAATCACGTAAAAAGTATGCAATATTAATAAACTAAACGGTTCATCTGTATTCCGTGTACAGGCGTTTAACAATAATAATTAAACGTTCCTATTTTTAACCGGTGACATAGCCCACCGACATAACCTAGTATAGGTATCGAATAACAACCTCAACTGGAAAGATTACACATAATTTATCGCAATAAACAACATTCAACATCAAACGGTCGCGAGGTGTAGGCGCGGAATCGGCACCGCTAAAAATCCGGCTCCTTCCTGCCCATTGTTTTTTTTTGTATTGTGTTCATAGTGCGTAGGTTATTTTATCCATAATGGTAAGGATCATTAGGTATTGTTTACACTAGATCAAAGAGAACCGCGCCAAAACGTTGCATACACTATGGTTGTTTTTCATGGGTTTCGGTTAACGATTGAAACTATAACTTTTCTTCACTACGTTTCGGTTTATTTTAATCTAAACCATCTTCAGATGTCTATATAATATGGAATAATCTAACAAACCATATTTATGTATACATAGATAGATACAAAAGCTTTCACCTCTATCGTTCCATCAATCTTTTCCCACCACTTTAAGAACATCTGTGTATTTTACAATATCCTAAAAACGCCGTACTGGTCATCCAGCTCTCTCAACCCGTAAAGGCTGTTTCACAAACAAAACAATTTTACAGAAATGTAACCGACACCTGAAATTAATGTAAGTAGGTTTGTTAGTATTATTTTCCTTGTCTCAGTAAATTTGATTCTTTTATATTCATTTTCAGTAAACGAAAAAAAATCACTAAGTTTATGTATAAAAGTTTTATATATACATTTATAGTTAGTTACATTTCTACTTATTTACACATAAAATTTATAATTATTTTATTTAATTGCTTTTTTTGTGTTTGTTTTTTGTTTTTTGTATTTTTGTTCTTATTTTTATTATATACAGATCATTTCATATTCATTTATAGATACCCGAAGATGGTTTAGATTAAAATAAACCGAAACGTAGTGAAGGAAAGTTATAGTTTCAATCGTTGGCCGAAACCCATGAAAAACAACCATAATCTATAGTCGCGGTCACTAGAAAAATAAGCATAAAGTTGCATACACTAAAAATTATGTCGTTGTGTTGCTTGGCGCTATCACCCAAAAAACCTAAATGATAAATATTAAATTTTCTTTTCCACTATAATCATTTTATACGCACATTTCTTTTCTTTCTCGCATTTTACTGAAGCATATTCTATAGTTTCGTCTTTCAATTATGTTTAAAACCTCGTTTGTATGGAGCGGACGTACCTACACAATTTTTAGGCCAAGCTCCACCGTCGTAGCTTGTAATCAAATGTCAAATAATATACAGGTACATTTGAAATAACTTATTTCTTTATCGAAAACCACTAATTAAAAGAAAAAATACTGAGACACGTCAACAGATTTGTCAAGGGGGACAAATGTTTAACCAAAAACTACTTCCGTCCCTTGTACCCTCTGCCATCCAGGGTCATCCCCTTAAAAATTTTAAATGACAAGGGGTATCGAGTAATATCTTGTTTCAAAGGTATGTCCAAGTCCTTTATTTTGACGTTTGACTTTTTAAAATCGGTCGATTCGTTTTCGAGAAAATTAGAAAAATCTGTATCTATCTTAACTTGTTCAAATACAAAACAAAACCACACGAAAATATCACTTTTTATTGCAATGCGCATTCAAAATTACAAATTCCTGACGGACACTTGCAATAGATAAAAATAAAATAAATCGTGGTACAGTCTGTCTTATTGCTGTAAGCTAAATCTGAAAATAAAATGGCGTTGAAAATATGTTGAAATTAATTTATTGAGTAGAGAATCTGACAGTCGCGGATTTAGGATTTCTTCGAGGGGGGGGGGGGCGGATAGCAGCTCTCTGCTCTCAAAGCAGGTTTTCCTATTTTCCTATTCCGTGATTGTTACGGGAATTATGGGATGCAGGACACTCTGACTATAAAAATCGCTATGATTATGTGATACTTCTTTCGAGCACTGGTTATTCTTATAGTTTTTCAAGCGACATATTGATCGTATTTGACAACTAATAGCAACTATCGACATCATCTTTTCCCCTACTGTGTCTATTATGGCTGTGGCGTACTGCTATTTAGATTTTACTGTACAATACATGAAGGTGATGGTCGTATTGGGTGTAACTTCCTTGAAGTCAGTAGGCTCCAGATGGCTGAATCCAAAAGTTTGAAACCTAGTTCTTTGCAGTAACGCACAGGACCACAATATGTTCAGCGCTACTTCGGTTTCATCCTCCACATAGCTGAAATGACAATCCGATGTTTGTTCTACCTGTATTTCAAAAGTGGTTTCTCATAGCGTTTTTCACTGGCCACATTTTACTGCACTCCTTGCGAGTGCAAAATACTGAAAAAGTTCACCTAGGGTACAACTTTTGCACTGGGTTCCTCCAGTGGAATACATATCAAGAAACAACAACTTGTTTTGACAACAATCTTTGGATATGTATTTATACTACTAACTTGTTTGTCTGAAAACTGTTCAATAGTTTTCATGTATTTTTTCCCGAATTTCTTCCTAAACACATTATTTGTTCATCCTCAGAAGATGAGCTGGATTCTGCTAATGCAAATAAGGAAATTAAAAGTTTGATTTTTTCGTTCACTCTACTCATTCTGACTGAAAATAGTGAAAATCCACTAGGTATTACCGTTTTTAAAAATCGAAAGTTTTAAACAGGTGAAACACAGTTCTAGATTTGAAGTTTCCCGCTCAAACCTACTTTCTTTTTCTTGGTTCACTTCCACGACACTCACTTTGAAATCGGTGCAAAATTATTGCACTCAGTTCGATCGCTCCAAGTGCAGAAATGCCAGTGAAATGAGTGCACTTAAACATGTTTGCACTGAAAGTGCCAGTGAAATGCAAAACTGAAATGCAGTGCAGCCCGAGAGCAACCAGTAAAAACGCTATCAGGCAAAATTTCCTGTTAACTAACCAACCAGAATGCACAGATCATTCCTGATCCATTCTAGCATCAGGGGGGGGGCTGACTAGGTTATGGAATGAAATGAATGAATTCGAGTATAGTATAGCCTTGGTGTATCTCGCCAATGTAGGAGTGCTATTTTCTCTCTACCCATTCTGAGATGGTTTTCATGGCAGTACTTTTTGCAATGCCTGCAAATTCTTCTGGTCCTATGAACGCAGATTCGGTTTCTTCTCTTGGGAGTATGGCGGCCAATTCATTGCCTTGCACTTCGCTATTACCTCGAACCCAAACCAAAGTTACTTTATTCCTTGTTCCAAGTTGATTGAGGAGATGGATGCAGTTCCACACAAGTCTTGAGTCAACAGGTTTGGAGCTCGATGCTTTCAGGGCAGCTTGGTTAATTGAAGAGATTTTTTTTGTCAGGGGTCGCTTGTTCAACTCCCGGACTCCCAATTCTAAGGCTATCATTTCTGCTTGGAAGATTGTGGTATACCTCCAAGCTTCACTGAAATTTCAACTCCTGGATTACAACCAATTACTCCCGCTCCCCCGTGTGGGGGCGGGATAGAATATCTCCCATCGTATATCCTGCGTGTCGTAAAAGGCGACTAAAAGGAACCGAACTACTGTCGGTATAAGAGTAACCTCTTCTCAACCAACAGCTTTCGGTGGACGAGATGAGAAGAGTCAGGGCACCTTCTTGCCCTTGGGGTGAGAAATTGTCCCTAAAGGCGGATGAACCAGTAGATACATCTGGTCAACGGCATGAGGATTCAGAAAGCAAATGGGGAAACTACTGCATTAAAGATTTTAAAGATATCCCAAGAGAAACTCGTAAAATGAGTAAAGCATTTTACGAGTTCACAACATGTCTGTTAAGACATTGTGACTATGATGATGATGATGATGATGACTCCCGCGCCTGCGCCCACTTGGAGCCGTCCGTGAATAGCGCAAGATGGGAGGATGTTATGAAACTGTCACTCCTATCCCATTCGTCTCCTCCTGGGAAAAAAACGTTGTAGGATCTTTCTGTATGCGTTTGGGGAACCATACTACCATTGTTTGTGCCGTTGAGTCAATCTACTGGGCAACATTTTTATTCTCTATCTCTTTTGTGTTATTCGACATACGGCGTGTCACTTCATATTACATATCATCAGGTGATGATAATAATGAAGCAAATTATGTAACCCGAGAGCCCACCTTAGCAGAGTATACAAAACATGCAAGGTCAATCTGAGATGTGACTAATAGAAAATTTTATTGGCCTCGCGGTGATTATTGTTAAATGAGCGGAAGTGCTGGGAATCGGTATCTAGCAGGCACATTTACCAAAAAACCTACAAGAAATGGGAAATGTAATATGTGGTTATAAAAAAGTGGAGTCAAGCTGATTGACTCAGTACTTCCCACACATAACATTGATACCACTTTATTGTTTTCCCATTGTTTGAAGCTATAGTCTGAAGTCCTCTTGCACCCGAATCATCGCCCACCCGTCCGCAAAAAAATATCCAAAACAAAAACTCTCGTAAATAGTTTCTTGCGTCTTCCTCCTTAGGAACTAGGACGCAATAGTTTTTATTCAGCATACTTCAACTGGACGATGTGAAACGATCAGGAGCCGCCAAACCATCTAAAAACGAAGTATGAGCAATTTTTTATATTTTTAGTTTTTTGATTATTGTTGCGCCGCCACTGACATGACTTTTTAGAAACTGGCGCATCTTCCACTCTCGCCGCGGTAGTAAATTCTGTGTCGAAATTCAATTCAATTCAATAATTTTCACTTTACGCAATATACATAGAACAAAATTAAGCAACACTCGTATACATATGTATACATCACAAAATTTTAAGCCCCTTTGTTTCTGTAATAGGCAAGCCAATGTTCAGATGGACTTAAAAAAGAATATGCCGCTAGGTATTTATTCCATAGATCAATGGACAAACTATTATGAATACAACAAATTTTTCAGTTTTACAACCCCCCACCCCCCAACCGCCCCAATTTCACCCCCACCCAAAAAAAGTAGAAAATGATCAGGAACCCCAAACAAAGCTTGAGCTGTTTTTATATTTTTAGTTTTTTATTATTGTTGCGCCGCCACTGACCCGATTCTTCCAAAACATACCCGTTTTCCATCCTCGTTACAGTAGTAATACTGAATCAATATTTTATTAAAATCAATTCATTAATTTTCGCGTTATGCAATATAGAACGACAATACTCGTGTGTATACATCGCAAATTCTAAGTTCCTTGGTTTCTATATATAATAAGCAAGGCAATGTTCGGATGGACCTAAAAAAGTGTTATATGCCGCTAGGTTTTTCATTCACAGGTCAATGGATAGCCCATTATGAATACAACAAATTTTTCAGATTCACAACCCTCCACCCCCCAACCACCCCAAATTCACCCCTACCCAAAAAAAAGTAGAAAATGATCAGGAACTCCTAAAACGCCTAAAAACAAAGTTTGAGGAATATTTGATTTTTTTCGTTTTTTGCTAATTACCCCATCGCCAATGCACTGATTTTCAAAATTTTAGCAGCATTACCTGCTAGGACCCCACAGCATATCACTACTCGAATTTCATCAGAATCCATGCAGCGGTTACTAAAATTACGAGGGTAGAAAAACGCGACAGACAAACAGACAGACCGACAGAGAGACCGACGGAAATGAGTGACGTGGATTTTCGTTATGGAGACATCATGAAACGCCCAAAAAGCGTCTCATCTCAAAATCAAAAATTTTCACAATACTCCCCTCACCTATCGGTGTGGGAAGCAAAAATGTCAAGTGGTTTGACTCAGTACAAAAAAGTCCTCTAAACTTCATTATAAACAACTTAGAAGCTTAGTAAGATGATAACTCACTGGAAGATGTGGGCATTGTTTCTAATATCTATATCTCGCCAACGCTAATTTTACTTTTCACAACAGTATGGAAAATCATCTTTAAAACACTGGAGCTTAAACGAGTTTCTATATTTTTCTTTTTTTTTTATGATAACTGCGCTGCCACCGGCAAGCTTTTCAACAGGTAGTATACATCCCCTCACATTCATCATGATCACCTTTCTCGAAAATATGGGGTTAGAATCGGAAACCCCTGAAACGTCTGAAAACGAAGTTCGGGGGGTTTCTGATTTAGTGATGTTTACTAATTTACTTCTGCTGCAATGCACCGATGTACAAAAATATAGAAGCGTTAACTTCTGCGACCATATGGTATCTATGTTGTTTCGAAAATTCATAAAAATCGGGCAATGGTTACTGAGATTACGCGGAGAAGGAAGTCGCTTCAAACAAACCAACAGACAGACCGATGGAAATGAGTGACATGGATTTACAAAACTAAAAAACCTATCTCAGTGTGATAATTTTCGAGATCACAAAATCTCCCTACATGTAGCTGACCTGAAATACAAATTCATAGAATCAGTACTATTTTCTTGATCCTTTATGGTGTCATCACATATTTGCGTAGGTTTGTTTATATTGGTGTGCGATTTGATAAAGTTGCGTTAGAGGGATATCACAAAGAAGGGTGAGTTGGAAGCTTGGGATCTAGAAACTAATCTTCTTCTGTTTTGCAAATAAATTATTGATTTATAAAGAAGAAATTGTTACAGGTCTATAATTTTGCAGAATTTCAAACTCATATATTTATGTTTCTGTGTCTGATTATTTTAGAGATTAGTTCATAGAATAGAAATTTTTAGCTGTCTCTACGATATGTTTTTGAATATTTAGTTATTTTTTCGGAAACTAGGATGTTGCATATAATGTATTAAAAAATAGATAATGCATGACTTTACTTTTGACTACTTGTGGACAAAATAAGTTCTATCCTATAAATTCAAATATTGTTTGATTTTTATCCTAAATCTAAATTTAACATAAAAATTATGTTTGGGTCATCTCAAGTTCAAGTATCCTAAACAGAAGCATAGCGTGCCTTGACGGGGCTCTGTATAAAAAATTGTTTGGGGTCCTTAGGAAGGGTAAATATTTTTCACAACCCTTACCTATGGAATGAGAGGTTAAATGGATATGTGAGAGTTTTTAAGTTTGTGCTAGTGAGACATATGTTAATTATGTTATGTATGTCTCATCCCTCAATAACCATACCTTACTAAAAATGTACTATCCTACATTTTATATAATTCCAATCCACTAATGTATATAATAACCTTACTAAACACTCATTATAGGGTGCCATGATGTGTTGTTCTAAGAGCGATAAGGTATGTATTACTAAAATAGATACAATAATACTTGTTATTAATTAATTAATTTCCATTTATATGAACTTCACCACATCATAAGTAGTTAAGAATCACATCATGCACGTTTTGTTTGATATTCAATTACATATACATATATTATATTTACCATCTTATGTGTTACTTCATCGTCATGATATTCATAAACATACACAGTGAAACAATTATTAATAACTAGGGACCTGCCTTCGAAATTAAAAGGACAATCATTTTTTAAAGCTGTTAAATCACTTTATTAGTGTTCGAGAAAATCTTGTCAAAACTTTGTTTAAATTATGCAGGCACACCGACAAGAATATACAGCTTAGGATGCAACTTTGAAGTCTATCTGAATAACAACATTTTGTATAATATTTCGTACAGTTAAAGGTAGAAAACATACCATTGAATCACGTCAATAAAAACGAAAAGTTATACGAGGTATGATGCTTGAGGTCACTTTAGTAACAATGTCCAGACTTCTAAACCAGACTACCAAAAGGCGATACACATTGTTGGTAACCGGTAGAAAAGATTATTTTAAATGAAAATTGGTGTAATATACAGGGTGTCCCAATTTTTTTCACTTCAACCCTTAAAACCCTAAACTTTTTCAAATAGCACCCTTTTTTTGCTACAGATATTTAGTCCTTATTTTATTTAAAATCCAGTACCTTTGATTTTATACATAAACCATTTTTTTTCGTAAAGTAAAAAGCATACATACCTTAAATAAAATAGGGATTTGTTTGAGGTGTACTATTTTCGTAAGAAAAACAGATAAAAAAGAAAACTGAGTGGGCCTTTCGAGGATACTGAATGATCTTTCATACCGTGCTTCTGAAACATTTTTTTTGTACTTCAACCCCCAAAACTCACCCCAACTTTTTTCTTCAAATAGCACCCCACAGCTTTTCCTACATAAATGTTATCATTATTCTATTTAAAAACTTGTAGTAACATTGATTTTATACACAAACGAGTTTTTTCTTAAAGTCATAAGCATAAGAAAAATAAAATAAGGATTGTTTGAGGCGTAATTAAAAATACTACTGTGTGATACATTGGTCCTGAGTCACTTCAATTTTTGTGACGTCGTTTACGGGCACTGCTTGGACAAAACAGACTGCGCAAGGATTGAAAGGACTCAAAAGTCATGTCTACGTTTTATTTATGGCATCCGCAAGTACGACAGAATATCTCACAAACTGAAAGATGCCCACTGGCTGAATATGAAGCAGAGACGTTACATACATGCGTCAAATTTGTTCCATAAAATTATCTTCTTTCAAACTCCCCCTTATCTTTTTAAAAAAATTAAGTTCCGAACTGATGTCCACAATCTAAACTTACGTTTTCGTGGTTATATTTCTCCTCCCGCCCATAGCACAACATTTTTCCAAAGATCTTTTAGCTATAACATTTGCAAGATATACAATAATATTCCAGAGTTTTTCAAATTATATCATCCAAACCAGTTCAAATTAGAATTCAAAAAATACATAAAGCAAACAAGTGACCTTTAAGACATAATTTTTATAAATTTCTTCACCCTTCACTTACTAATTACCAAAAACACAATATTTTCATCCCAACATGTTCTTTTCTTGTAGTTATCTAATTTGGCTTTATCAGGCAATTATGAATTTGTTTTTTCTATTCACAGGGCTGGACTAGATCATTCTAAGAATGTTTCCAGTCCTTTTTGCAGCACATTTATGTAATAATTAAGCAGATATCGTTGATATGACGTGTATGTTGCTGTAAATAAATAGATAATATTATTATTATTATTATTATTAATATTCTCGTAATAAAAAAGAACAAAAAGGACATTGATTTTCGAAACCATGTCTGATAGGTCATTCAGTCCCCTTAAAAACCACCCAGTTTTCTTCTTTATCTGTTTTTTTCGTCAAATTCTTATTTTATTTAAATTATTCTTACAATTTTACGAAAACAATACGTTTGCGTATAACATCGAAGGTGCCAAAAGATTTTAAATGAAATAGGAATATCATTTATGAAGGAAAACCTATGGGGTGCTATTTTAGAAACAAATAGTTGGGGGTGAGTTTTCGGGGATGACGTACAAAAAAAAAATATTTTGAATGCATGGTATGATAGGCCTTATGGTACCTTTAGAATTACAACTCAGCTTCCGCTTAAACCGTTTTTCGTTACGAAAATATGACGTGTCAAGGAAATTCTGGGTGTCCCTGTATACGTATACGTATTCGTATATGTATTTTTTGACTTGTTTGTTTTCAAGCTGTCTGTAGTTTGGTACTGATATTAGATATACAGGGTGTTTCTTAAGTTGGGACTTTTGTTCATAGGGCCCATAGTACTCGCCAAAAGGAGTGATTTTTCCCAATAACATATAAACGAAATGTTTAAGGGTATCAAAATATTGATCCTCATTTCTAATTCCGTCCCTGTGCGATTCGATCAAAACAGACACAAAAAAACGAAGGCGGCTCCGGAGCATACGTAGCAGTGCGCGTTTGAGATCTCTCGAGTTGTTGACATGCTACATCGGACTATAAAAGCAACAAAAATGGTACAACCGGTATAACTATAATGAACTGATGGATATGAGTTTAGTGTACGGTGAATGTGGTCAAAATGCCCCTCGGCCTTCCCAAGTGTATGCTTATCATTTCCCTGACCGTATTCACCCTGCACCCTGTCGATTTGTCTCGTGGAAATAGCTAAGGACATAGGATATCAGTATTCATATCATAGTGGGTACGCTGGACGACCTAGACAACCTCAAAGGGCCCAAATTGAAGTAGAAAGGCTTCAAATCCCGCGTTAACAAACTTCCCCTAATATAACCCTTTCACAGCGGCCGCGGTACTCTGGTATTTAGGCTCTGCCTACGCGGTCTGCTCAGTTATAACAAAAAATTGGCTTTTTAGCCCAGCGCCAGCGGCACGAATTTCGAACTATATCTATAAGACTCATGTGACAGGACCGCAGTATCTTCTGGCCACTCTTTTTATTCTTCTGCTGCTGTTTCACCGTACATTAGCTTTGTTATTTTAAAGGCAGTTGTTTCGGAAAAGGGTCCCAACTTTAAAAACACCCTGTAAAATTTTATATATTTATACATGAGAAACACAATTTAATTTTCTTGGCTTCGTTATTTAGGTTATTTTATAGCTTCTTGATTGATTTTCCAGTGAGAGGAATATTAGCTTCTCAAAAAATTAAACCTCTATCTTTTCTTTCATTGAATGATTTCACTAATAAAAGGATATTTTTGAGACATTTTTTTATAGCTGCTGCTCAAAGATTATATTATGCGGTGTAATTAGCGCAAAGTTCGACATTCAAGTGGGAAAATCCAAAACTAAGTAAATATACAGGGTGAGTTTTTAGTACCGGCTCGGTCGATAACTCCACTACTGTAGAAGATAGCGAAAAAAATTGTATATAAAAATTGTAGCCACGGATATGCTCCTTGCTCAGAAAATATTTTGATTTATACAGGGTGATCCGTAACTACGTGGTGATGCAAACATGCATTTTTTCAAATGAGACACCCTATATGTTATTCCATATTCAAATTCTACTAATGATTTCCGTTCTTCCAATTTAGGGTATTGTTACATTATACAGGGTGTTTCAAAAGTTATGACCATTTTTGTATCCAAATCATGGTCAAATGAACGTACTGTATATCAAAAAGTAATTAATCAAAAATTATTTTTTTTACATGAGAAGATTAAAAATATCCTCTAGTTTTAAAATACGTTATAAGAAAATCCCGCGACGCATATTCGTATACAGGGTGATGTAGAAAGCAAAATCTAGATTTTCTCTCTTTTTTTAAATATAACCCCCAATATTTTACTATTCCAAAGAATTGCTTTTAATATGCTCTTTCATCTTTGTATAGCACTTACTATGGCTGCATTCATTAGTTTCTGAGATATTTCGATTTTTCTACAAATTTTAAATATACCTTCTATTTCTTTAATAAAATTTATTTATTTTGAGAAAATACTACCAAATTTCGTTTTTGCTTATCAAACAACTAAAACATACGGCGATAATAATACTTGATCAAGTCAAAGCACTGAACTAACGAGATAATATAGGTCAAGTGTGCTGAGGAAACAATTTTATAGACGTCATGCATAATTATCTAGCAGATGTATCAGGTAGGCTATGACATATGAAACGACACAGTCCAAATAAAACTATTCTTCAATCTTTCAAACGCATTAGTTTTAGAGTGCCTCCGTTCTGAATGTTGCTATTCATAGTTGATATATTCTAGAGGCAAGTAGACAATTTCTCAAAGATTCTCCTAAATACCCTCAATGAAAAAATTAGTTTTCAAAGCTAGTTTTTCACACAGTACGGAATTATTGAGTAGGTTATGAAAACTGTCAATTTTTCAAAGCCTACCTGATAAAACTACTTGATAATTATGCATGACCCCTACAAAATTGTTTCCTCAGCATACTTGACTTTATTATCTCGATGATTTAAGGTTTTGACTTCATCAGATACAATCAAGACGTTATAATTTACTTGTTCGTTAAATAAAAAACAAATCAGATAGTACTTTCTCAAAATAGATAAATTTCAGTACACAAATAGAGGCTATATTTTAAATTTACCGAAAAATCGAAATATCTCGGAAACTGATGGACGTAGGTACAACAAATGCTATACAAAGATGAAAGAGCATATTAAAAGCAATTCTTTGGGATAATAAAATATTGGGGGTTACATTTGAAAAAAAAGAGAAAATTTAGATTTTGCATTCTACATCACCCTGTATATGAATATATGTCTCGGGCTTCTTTTATAGCCGATTTTAAAACTATAGGATATTTTTAATCTTCTCATGTAGAAAAAATAATTTTTGGTTCATTACTTTTTGATATACAGTACGTTCATTAGGCCGCGATTTGGATATAAAAATGGTCATAACTTTTGAAGCACCCTGTATAATGTAACAATGCCCTATATTGGAAGAACGGAAATCATCAGTAGAATCTGAATATGGAATAATATATATGGTGTCTCATTTAAAAAAATGCATGTCTGCATCACCACGTAGTTCTGGATCACCCTGTATAAATCTAAATATCTTCTGAACAAGGAGCACATCCGTGGCTACAACTTTTATATACAACTTTTTTCGCTATCTTCTACAGTAGCGGAGTTATCGACCGAGCCGGTACTAAAAACTCACCCTGTATAAATTGAGCTATTATTAACGCGCGCTCGATAAGGATCTATAAAAAAATCAAGTATCTGTCATATTTATTACATTTACGGTTTTACCAGTTGTATTTAGTATAGTACCGGGTGCAATGATGAATATGTGATTACAAAAAATATCAGATTGTTTGATCCCTTGATATCATTTCTAAGAATACATATTTACAACTTGAGATAAGAAAAAAATGTATACAGTATAAAATGTATAGTACAGACAAACAAAATAATCCCCTATATCTGATAAATGTTTCATAACCTACTAAAACAGTATCGAAGTCATATAGATATGACATTTTTTCGCAATTTCTCGTGTTCTGTCAATCGATGGTGGCATAGTTGTACGTTAATTAATTCTGACTTTACCATTCTGAAAAATTTAGCATTAGACGCAGAAAATAGAGCTGAAGGGTGGTTCACCGGAAATCACTTGAAAATGAACAAAGAGAAATCTAAGGAACTCGTCCTGTCGACCAATAGAAATGTTGTTACCAAAGGCTCAGTGACTTTGCTGGGAATAACTGTAGATGAGGCTCTCAAATGGGAACCTCATATAGACACTCTTTGTAATAAATTAAGTAAGAGTCTTTTTGTATTGCGTCAACTTAAGCGAATTTCTTCACAGGAAGGGTTACTAAGTGCTTATTACGGTATCTTCCACAGTCACCTGGTATATGGTATTGTTATATGGGGTGGCTCTTCTCACGCGATCCGAGCTTTTAAGCTACAAAAGAAAGCACTGAGAGTCATAACAGGAGCACGTTACAATAGTCACTGTCAGCCGATATTTAAAAGTTTGCACGTATTAACAGTCCCTTGTTTGTATATTTACTACTCATTAATTGCCATTCATGTGAATTCCCAGGATTTCCCCATCCAGTCAGATATCCACAATTATAATACCAGAAGATCTGAAGCATTAAGGCCACCAAGATACCGACTAACTACTTCTAAGCAAAACTCTTTATACATCAGGTTTTATAACAAACTGCCTCATGACTACCGTCAAAGCAATTTACACACGTTCAAAAAAAAAGTCAAGCAGATGTTACTGGACCACTGTTTCTATTCCACACAGGAATATCTGAGCACCAATATTAACAGTTCTCACTGAGGTATATATATATAATTTATATATATATTTTTTTCTTTTTCTGAATTACTATCACAAGTCTCTGTACACACATATTACATACATATTAAGTTAGTCTTAATTACTTATAAGTTTGTTTTTTACCCTTTCTAGGCTTTCTCCATTTTAACTTACCATAAATGCATTCATTTGTATAAAATGGTCAAATAAATAATTAAATAAATAAATAAATAAATAAATAAATAAATAAATAAATATAGTAAGAGGTATTAGTTTAGTATGCCTAACTGTATCTAATAGAGCTGCCAACGTAGTGCATTGCTTACAAAATGGAAATATTAATATAAAAGAATTGTAATAACTGGGTAGCTTCCACAATGTTTAAGTTGCGCTGGGAGTTCTGGTTACCTTGAAACCTTCATTTTATTATTAAATGTTTCCGCTAATAAACTGATAGGTCCCGGTGAAATATGAAATTATCTTTGGAAACATCTCCGATTGTGGACTGTATTAGAAAATTAACTTACCATAGGTGGTTTTCTGGATGTCTACAAATTTTGGTTGTCGTGTTCTAAGAGATGAAATAATAGAGGAGTTAAGGTTGGAAAATAAAGGAAATAAAAGGAACATATTCACCTGAAATACCGACAATCTTCTATAGTCTCTACTCAATGGTCGCACCACCGAAGTACCACCGATGTCCACCCCGTTGGGGGACAGTTTTTCGTGACTTTTCAAATGCGAGGTTAACCGTACCGAGGTCAAATCGTATCTCTTTTTCTTAAATTAAATTACAAAAATTAATGCTGCGGGGAAAAGCGACGTTGCCATAACCAATCAGCAAATATCCTTTAACCTAAGTTATATAAATGGCCAAAACAATAAAATAAAAACAGTTCGAAAGGAAACTAAAAAACACGCTTTCATAGCACTAAAATATAAATTCCTATTTGGAAAAATCAATTTATCTGTGATTGAATAAGTTTCCTTAACTAATCTTTGATTTCTTCAACTACAAAAAGAATCCAAGTTTAGCCGTCTGGTCTGAGGTGACGCATTTTATGCTTAGTCATACCGCAAAGTCGCTGCCTTGTATGTTTTATAATCGCTGCGATATTCAGTTTTCTCTGATAGCTACTTATACCAAAAATGATGATTTGCGCTTAAACGGTTCGTTTAAAGTTCCATGTATGATCATAAAGTCACACTAGAATTCACCAGGGAACCCAAATATGCAATAAGATAAAGGAAGTTCCATTAAAAAATTTAGGTTTGATATGAATCACCCTGTATAAACGTTAAAATTTAAGTGAACATATTTTTTCGGTTCGGTGATTTTTATGTTATAGCCCTCAAGGGTCCCTACCATGATCAGAAATATGTTTTAGTAAGCTCAGAATCTTCCGTCCACTCACTATTGGCTTACCCTGTAGAACGTTTGTACTGCGGAATGAGGACTTTATTCCCTAGTTCTCTTAATTTTCAACAATTCAAGGGTTAATAGGTGTTTAGATACTTATTTTCTCAAGAATTTGCCTCAGAAGTGGGACAGCCTTTATGAGGGGTTTTCTCGTTGGGTTTTCTATATAAAAAAACACAATCTAGAAACACTAAGGCTGTTGATGATACTTATAGCATATAGATCCATTTTTTTCCCATTAACGATCGATTGAAAATTATCTGGCACTTTCGAGGAATAATAAGTCATTAATCATTAATTCATTGAAATCGAACGGGCATAAATACTCAAAGGTGTAATATAATGCAGACGATAACCAACAAGTTAGATCATCCAGATTACTTATCTTTGCCGATAAAACAATGAGATCACCCTGCTGGCAATATTAATACGTAGGTTTACGGTTATTAATGTTACTTCGATCATAGAGTTTAATCACTGCGAACTGTTTTTGCGAGTAAAAGTTTCGTCCGCATTGCATAATCATGGTGAGTAGTGTACTGTTTATTCCAAATCCAGGTCTTTACGCAATTACTTACGCACCCAGTCGTTACCAAAACAATGATATAATTAGCCCTGTTACCACAATTAGACTAGATGGAGGATTAGAGACACTCGTTCAAGTTTATATGCATACACTGATCTTAATATAATTTGCGCATCTATTAGTAGATTTGTCAGAAGGGTGCGTGACGTCATTGCTTTTGCTCAACTTGCATTCCTTTGTTGCCATCAATTGTGTTAACGATTAAAGTCCTTTACGTTCAGGGCCGTATATAAGGGGGGGGGTTGGGGGTTCAAACCCCCCCCACCTATGAGTATTCCCATGAATGAAATAACTACTAAAATAATACAAAATAAAAATAATCAAAA
This sequence comes from Callosobruchus maculatus, assembly GCA_951848785.1. Classification (NCBI taxonomy): domain Eukaryota; kingdom Metazoa; phylum Arthropoda; class Insecta; order Coleoptera; family Chrysomelidae; genus Callosobruchus; species Callosobruchus maculatus. The sequence goes on from CATOUR010000083.1 coordinate 10,312,514, forward strand.
TGCTTTCTCCAAGCTTAGTGATTCATTCTACTACTAACCAATCCCTCGGCGCTCATGACACATTAGCAGCGATACAATCTACAGGGTTGGGATAAAGTATGGAACCAAGAAAATAACTTTCGAACGGAAAGAATGATATTTCTGAACATTTGCAGGTAAGTGTAGTGACGTATAATGCATCCGTAGACATTATGTTGGCTATTAATGTGCTTCCGGTTTAACCGGAAGTACCGTCAATTTTTTTAATTTAAATAGGACACCCTGTATATTTTTGCAAATAATAATACGTCTTTTTTCCGAATACGTTCATAGTGGGTTTAGTATTAGTTTCTGTAAAAACGGGAAAGATAAAGCTTCTTTATCATTTCAGATGTTTAAAATGCCGGCCATTTAAAGTCTTAATGATGATCGGTTTTGGCGATCGCGTGAGAACTCACAAAGAAGTGTGTCAACTTTTCAATGATTTACATCCCGACAGGGGTCCTATAACACGTTCTACCGTAACTAACACACTAAATTGTTTTAATTTAACTGGGAATATTAAAAAATTAGAAGATCGCAGACCGCCACGGACGAATTTGTGAGACAAATAAAAAAGCTTTATCTTGCCCATTTTTACAGAAACAAATACTAAACCCACTATGGACGTATTCGGAAAAAACAAAAATGTATTAAAATCTGCAAAAACATACAGGGTGTCCCATTTAAATTAAAAAAGTTGACGGTTAAGCCTGAGGTACATTAATAGCTAGCATAATATCTTCGGATGCATTATCCGTCACTACATAGAACTGCAAATTTTCAGCAATATCACCCTATTTGCTAGGTCACATACTTTACCCCAACCCTGTATATACATTGTACGCAAACTAAGACATTACATATTCTTTTATACATGAACCCCCCCTAAGGTCATCATGAACCCCCTCCCCCTCCATGGTCAACGCAGAGCTACGGGCCTGTTCACGTTACAAGCACAAGGTCTGTAAAGTGGATTGTGTTTTCCAAACCCAAAGCCATGAAACGGAGCTGAAATGCTCTTTGATCACAAAACTTAAACTCAATGGGACTTGTAATACATTAACAGTGTTCTTCAAATATACTTTGAACCCTTAAGCAGAAACAACTCAATGGCGTCAACAATTTTAGTCTTATGTGTTTTGATAAATGTGGTAATACTAACTCTTATTTATTGAAGAGGAATCGCATTCTTTTTTCCTCACTGAAGACAAGGTCTGATAAAGACGTTTCCAATAGCACAGAGTAGTATAGAATAAATAAACTAATAAGTTACAATAATAGTCAGTAAATTTATTTATTTGCAAGAAAATTACAAATATTGCCACCCCTAGAAAGCTAAGGCTTGTAGCGGGGTATTAAGCGTACATTTGTTGATACTCTCTAGTTTGTGAGATTTTAAAGTTACATATTGATGTCTGATAAGCTTAAGTAAAAGAATAGTGTTCTTCAAATGTGCGTAAAGTCCTCAAACATAAACTCAACTCAATGTTATCAAATGAGTATGCTTGTTTATTTGGAAAACTACCTCAAATGTGATAATACTCTTCCCTAATTACTGAAGTAAAAACCATATTGATTATTAATCCATAAAGACATAATATGACAAATGACTGTTGAATACCACAGAACTAATAGTCGAATAAATAAACTATTTGTTGAGATTGCCATATATGCAAAACAGAATTACCCTTATACCTATTTCCCATTTGTAAATGTTTGCAGTAACAACATCTCTTTGGATCTGGAGCTGAGAACTGTTTATTTATTTGGCAAATTTTGTAATCTGATTTATTGGTATTGGTGAACATAGTATACCTTGAAACAAAAAAAGAACTAAGACTCGACTTTGTCTTCAATTAATTCGGCTATATACTCTATTGATCAATAGAAACTCCTGATTGTCTTTATTTACCTCTGTACATGTAGAAGTAAATCAACTCCAACTCATCGATTAATAAAAATATATAGTTCTCCACTTTAAAGAGTAGTCCTAGTTCTGACCATGGAGAAAATGTCCCTTAACCTCGATATAAAATCAAAATGATGTAGGTATAAGGAGAAAATATAATGATCAAGTTTATAAAAACATTAGGAAGCTACAAAGATGTTTAAGACATTGTGGAACAATCTCAACAAAGTGATCCATTTAGTACATATCGTAATGTGGTGGATATCGGTTCAAGAATTTCTACGCTTGTTCAATAGCATTTTGTTGGAAGGAAGCTAATATTATCCCCACTAAACGTACACCTTTATCTTCTCCCACTCGAAAATCAACAGCCGTTAGCCCCTCCTCCGTCTCCAAATGTTGAAATTAATGAGGTCTTCTACTTCTGCTTTTTCTTCTACTTACGTCCCAAAGATGATAATATTCAAATCAGCTAGGTTGAGAAGGTATTTAAAGCACCTTCTTATAGAAATGAAACACAGTCATTATTCGCATTCACACCGTAGCTACAATTAGAACTAAATGAAAAATAACATTCCAAAAATAAAGAGACCTGAAGACCCATAGTATTTCCCATTCCTCAACAGCTCAATGTGCGCCAAAGATCTTTCAAGTTCACAATCTACAAATCAAAGCTTGAGCCAAAAATAAATAAGTATAGCTTGTATGATGTCACTTTTGATTAGACTGATTAGAAAAGTTGAACTCAGACATAAATCGTAATAAATCATGCACGAATTACTAAAATTATATATTTAGATATTTTCTCCAATTTGTAGTTGACACTATCAAATACTTATTTCAACATGATTTCACGGTATTTTGTTCTATGAAAACTGAAAACATGTGTTATAAACACATGAATCATTGTGTACATCGTATGTAAGCTGTTTACCCTAAAGGTTATATGTATCTGATATAACAGGCTGTGATTATGTATCTGTCATAAAGAGATTCTCACCAATTCATTGTGGAGTTGCATATTTTCCCACGTTTAGTAAGCCATTCTTGTTTCAGGATGCTCAAAGACAGTCAAACATAATAGTCTATGGAAAACCATTCATTATAAAATTGGGCGTACAACTTTTATGTAATTACATTTATTTGCTTTGTAAAATCATGCAAGCCATACTTAGACACAAAAACATAGTATTAGAAGTAGAATACAATGTGCGTTTATTTATTGAATTATCTAGGGAACAGATATTATCGCTTCAAAGAGAAGACAATGGGGGTAAATATCAATTAAACTATTTTTTTTAATTTATCCATAAGTCGCAGTTGCGAAATTGAACAGATATCTGCACATTTTTGTCAGTGAATCTGTAAGTAATATCCTGATATCATCATTCAGGGTGAAAAGAGCCAAAGATAATAGATTCTCACTAATCATAGCAGACAGGGATGACTGATGGGTGAGGGAAAAAGTAGAATTTCAGCCCTATAGTCTGGTGTGCTTCACTGACGGATCACACTCAAATGAGTCGGTATTCGGGGGACCAGGCTTCTGCCTGGAAGGTAAAGGAATGCAGCGAAGCCTTGCGCTGGAATCTGCACGACTGTCTTCCAGTCGGAGGTGTATGCCAATATTAATGGTGGCAAGCTCGACGGAAGTCGTTTAGAACGAAACCTATACAGGGTGTCCTGATATTCGAACGACAACGCTTGACAGGTGATAGACCTTACATTCTTATGAACATTGAGATAGAAACATGATGCCTTAAAATGCTTAATTTTCAAGATACAGGGTGTCAGGTAAAGTTTTTAGTTTTTTCAGGGTTGGTTTCGTAGGGTCGACAAAGGCCAAAGGTGAACTACTTGCCTTGCATCGCCTCCCCATTGCTACTACTACTTGTACTTCAAAAACCTCATACCTCAGGAGATAGTCGTAAAAAATAATAGAGATTAGTATACAATGGGATCAGGTCTCTATGCTACTGAAAACATTCAAGTATCAACTTATTGTACCTAACCCAATTTTTTGGGAACTTGGATCTTTGAGATCAAGAAATTTTTCCTTCTGCGTAAATCACATCGAGTGTCACGAGTATATTTTGAGTTGTTCAGAATTTTTGTATTCGATATCCGAAAATACTAAGGTATCGACTTATTCTACTTTACAATACGTTTACAATTTTTTTAGGTGTTTTGGATCACGATTGTTAAATAGATCATGTATTAAGGCTTGACTGCGAAGCAGGTCAAGCGTCTTGTATATTCGGATACTCATAAAACATACATATTATGCTCTCACATAAAAAATGCACACGACCCTTCTAATTTTATAATAATTCAACCTTAATACACACGTTAAAGCTCTTAACTCCTCCCCGTCTTAAATTTAGATCAAACCGCCTTAAAAATTGATTCGAAGCTTTGCCCAAAAATGTCCGTCAGGTCAAAACTTGTATATTTGAAAAATTTCTAAAAAAATGTTCTAACTTCTAGTGCACCGTCTTTTTATAACACTACGTGGCTTCCCATGTTAATACTTCTAACATAGAATGCCTCGAATATGGTCGCACTGCTGTCAAAGATTAAATATCAAAAAGTACTCCTGCATGCAGCACTTCGAGAATTACTAACAATACTTTATCTCTTACAAATCTCAGAACTGTGAAGTACGAGTACCTATTAACTTATTCTATTTAATCTTTTTTCTTGGTCCTTTGGATTGCGATTGTGAAATACAAGACTTGACTGCAAACTGCAAAGCAATATATTGAAACACTTATAGACACAATAATTCAGTTTTAAAACACACGTCAAAGCTCTAACTCCTCCGCCTCTTAAATTTAGATGAAACTGCCGTTAAAATTGATTTGGTGTTTCATCCAAAAACTTTTATATTTGAAAAATTTCTAAAAAAATGTTCTAACTTCTAGTGCACCGTTTTTTTGATACAATGTGACTTCATCTGTCCTAACAGAGAATGCCCCAAATACAGTCGACTTATTCTTATTCTATTCTATCTATTTATCTATTTTTAACTATTTTTTTTTGATACTTTGGATTGCGATTGTGAATCATTATATAAGTCTTGACTGTAAATAGCAAAGCGGTATATTCAATCACAATAAAAATAATAAAAACAATGAATATAATCGTTTTAATTTTAGAATAATTATTCAATCTTAAAACACACGTTAAAGCTCTTAACTCCTCCGCCGCTTAAATTTAGATGGAACTGCCGTAAAATTTGATTCGATGCGTCGTCCAAAAATATCCGTCAAGTCATCGTAGCGCGATCAGTAGAAAAATTTGTGCATTTGAGAATTTCCCAAGAAAAATTTTCTGGCTCCTAGCGCAGGACGTGCCGTGGCTTCTTCCTTGAAATTTCTATCATAGAATGCTTCAGATATAGTCGCACTGTTACCAAAGATTTGAGTTCAAGAAATTTTTCCTTCTGCGTAAAACACATAAAATTTAATGTCATGAATATATTTTGAGTTATTCTGATTTTTTGAGCTCGATATCCCAAAACATTGAACTTTCAACTGATTCCACTTAACCCTTAACCATTTTTTAAGTATTTTGGAACACGATTGTTAAATAAACCATGTATGAAAGTCTTGGCTGCGAAGCAGGTCAAGCGTCTTGTACATTTGGATGCTCATAAACATACATAATAAAGCTCTCACATAAAAAAATGAATATAATCGTTCCAATTTCACAATAGTTCAACCTTAAAACACACGTTAAAGCTCTTAACTCCTCCGCCTCTTAAATTTAGATGGAACTGCCGTAAAATTTGATTCGATGCGTCGTCCAAAAATATCCGTCAAGTCATCGTAGCGCGACCAGTAGCAAAACTTGTACATTTGAGAATTTCCCAAGAAAAATTTTCTGGCTGCTAGCGCAGGACGTGGCGTAGCTTCTTCCTTGAAATTTCAATCATAGAAAGCTTCAAATATAGTTGCATTGTTACCAAAGAATTGAGTTCAAAAATTTTTCCTTCTGCGTAAAACACATCAAATGTCATCAGTATATTTTGAGCTATTCTGATTATTTGAGCTCGATATCCCAAAACATTGAAGTTTCAACTGATTCTACTTAACCCTTAACCATTTTTTAAGTATTTTGGAACACGATTGTTAAATAAACCATGCATGAAAGTCTTGCCTGCGAAGCAGGTCAAGCGTCTTGTATATTTGAATGGTCATAAACATACATAATAAAGCTCTCACATAAAAAATGAATATAATCGTTCTAATTCACAATAATTCAACCTTAAAACACACGTTGAAGCTCCTCCGCCTCTTAAATTTAGATGAAACTGCCGTAAAAATTGATTCGATGCGTCATCCAAAAATATCCGTCAAGTCATCATGGCACGACCAGTAGCAAAATTTGTTCATTTGAGAATTTCCCAGGAAAAATTTTCTGGCCCCTAGCGCAGGACTTGGTGTGGCTTCTTCATTGAAATTTCTATCATAGAATGCTTCAAATGTAGTCGCATTGTTACCAAAGAATTGAGTTCAAGAAATTTTTCCTTCTGCGTAAAACACATCAAATGTCATGAGTATATTTTGAGTTATTCTGATTTTTTGAGCTCGATATCCCAAAACAATGAAGTTTCAACTGATTCTACTTAACCCTTAACCATTTTTTAAGTATTTTAGAACACGATTGTTAAATAAACCATGCATGAAACATAATGAAGCTCTCATATAAAAACATGAATATAATCGTTCCAATTTCACAATAATTCAACCTTAAAACACATGTTAAAGCTCTTAACTCCCCCGTCTCTTAAATTTAGATGAAACTGCCGTAAAAATTGATTCGATGCGTCGTCCAAAAATATCCGTCAAGTCATCATGGCACGACCAGTAGCAAAACTTGTACATTTGAAAATTTCCCAAGAAAAATTCTGTGGCTGGTAGCGCGCGCGCCGTCTTTTTCTAACGCGACGTGGCCTCCGCTCCTCCCTCTATCACAAATTTCACTATTTCACTATTTAGTTTGACGCGTTGTTTGACTAGCCAGTTTTGGCGCGACTCTCGAATCGATCAACAGCCACCATTCTTTTCAGCGCTAGAAAAACACCGGCCAGAATGGTACGTCTCGTCCTTTTTTTTACTTCTTTAACAATATTATTATTTTGTTGCTTTTGGTATACTGGGTGGGTTAATTTATAGTGGTTCATTTATTCACTTTGCACAGCGGAAGCTTCCTCAACATTTCACAACGAGTAAATTTCGAAAATCCCTTTCGCTCATTTCTGTGTATGCGTCGGCGTCGGTTTGTAGCCATTTTTCTATCCGCGTAATTTCAGTAACCGCTGCACCGATTTCGATCAAATTTTGATTTTGGAGGCGACATGCTGTGCGCCGTAGTAATTTTTAAAAACCACTGCCTAGACGGTGTGTATGGAGCAGAAAACAAAAATTATTCTCATCTAAACATAGTTTCTTAAGCATTTCAGGAATTCATGGTCTTTCCATTCAGTAGGGGGGTAAAATTGGGGTGGTGGGAATGTGGAAGATGACTAAAGAACTCTGATTTCCTAAAAAAGCTGACAGTGCTTACCTTAACTTATATAGAGATATACACTTGATAATCTTATAACTGCTAACTTGAGTTTAATGAGATTCTGTGCTGTAGGGGACATGGAAAATGTGCATGGTTTTTGGAAACTGTACCAGTGGCGGCAGGGTTTCTTCATTTATGGCGGCCACTGTATTTATTTTTCACAACGAACATTTTTTGGGTGTTTCACGATGTGTCAATATCGAAAGTCCCTTTCGAACATTTCTGTCGGTCTGTTGGTTGATCGCCATTTTTATATCCGCGAAATTTCAGTAACCGCCGCACCGGTTTCGATCAAATTTGGAAAGTGACATGTGTGGTGTCTGGTAATTTTAAAAATCCACTGCATACGTTAGTGTATGTAGCACAAAACAAAAATTATCCTCGCCTGAATTTGGTTTTAAGCGGTTTAGGGGCTCATGGTCATTTTCAGTAGGGGGGCAATTGGGGTACTGGGAATGGGGGAGATGAGGGAACAATTTTGTATTCTTAAAGTAATAAAGGTTTCTATTTCCCTAAACAAACTGACTGTGCTTACCTGGGGTTAAAGATATTACACTTGATAATCCTATAACTATTAGCTTGATTTTAGCGAGATTTTGACGTAGTTGTGCTTCTGTAACGAACATGGAAAATGTGCATGGTTTTTGAAAACAAACTATTACAGTGGCGGAGAAGCAATAATGAAAAATGATTTGGGGGGGGGGGGGAGTCGGAAGAGCACCAAAATTTTTCGATTAATTATTACCCTTGAGTTGAATTACTTGTGACTTAGAAACTTGGTTGTAACGAAATGTTAATTTATCGGTAGTACCGAAAATGTACTGGAATATAACAAACTAGAAGCAAGTTTGATGCCAGTTACTAGGTAAAGTGTACCGCAGAACCCTCAGTTAAAGGATACATTTGTTTCGCAAAGATGAATAGTTTGGAGTAGCGATTATTCAATACTTAGATTTCCAGTCGCCTAAAACTTGGCCATAAATAATACCGCTCAATCAAAATTTTGTTGTAGAAGCATAGTCTAAATAGTAGATCTTTTTGGATCTAAAATTGTATTGTAAATAGTTGAAGTTAGAAAATGACCGTCTCCAAAAACGTTTTTGCCACGCCTCATAGTGATTCGAAATTTTACGAACATGATAAATCAACGATAAAAGACCGACAAACAAACATCTTTAAGATCACAAAATTTACGTTGTTCCTCCCACCCTACCCTATATACTAGGCTGAGTAGAAATGCAGATTAATGGGTCATTCTTGATAAATACGAAAATTTCATAATTTAAAAGTGTTCCCATTAGATTATACAGGGTGAGTACTAAGTTGATAATTTTTTTAACTTTGCATAGATGTCTTTAAAATATACCACTTTTTCAAATAACTTTTTTCAGAAATCTGAAAAATAAACGAGATACAAGATAAAGAATGAATGTTTAGTTTTTTGTTCGGAATATTGTCAAATCGATTAGGCATTGCATCTGTCAGATGGTGCACCGGTCACTTTCTGTTAGTCATTGTTAACATTAATTTGGTAAATCCTAAAAGTGTAACTTTATTATGAACCCAACTACTAGGATTTGTCAAATTAGAATTAACTACGATAATCTGAAAGTGACTATAGTGTATTAATTGAAACAAGTAAACGTAAACAGATTAGATACGTCTTGATACACAAGTCCAGACTTACTGTCTTTTGATTCTGCATCTTGCTTATTTTTCAGTTTTCGGAAAATAAATAAAAATGTTGTTCATTTTAAAGACTTCCATACACAGTTAAAAAAAAGTACCAACCTTGTATATCGATATTTTTGTTGTAATTTTGTTTGGAATCATCTGATTATTAGACAGTTACTGGTGGTCAAGCTACAGTTTGAACATTTATAATCGAAAACAAAATATTTTTAAAGTCTACTACTAAAGATGTGGTTAAAGCAATTTAATAAGATAACTAGTTCATTTAAATGCATACTTCGCATTTAGCAGTATCATTCATATTTGGCTACTAAACTACTAAAGATAAACCTCATTTTTCAAAAATCTACAGTCTGCTTCCTTCCCGTTTAACAAGAAACATCAAATGTAAACAAACATACGTAGGAACTTTTCTCTTGCCCCCTCCCTTCCAACTCATAGATCAGCTCCTGTATATGTCCTGGGTAAAGTATTTTGTATCCTAAAAATTAAAGCTAATAAAAATCTGTAACATGAGACATTCCTGCTCCGTTTATATTCGGAAACTAACATAGCAGGCTAATGAAATAGAAAGTGTGCCAAAAATAAGCCGCTTCGATCTATTTGCCTACGCACATTTGTATTATAGTTCCAGTGATTAGTCATTAGGATATCGGACATCCAAATATAGTCAAATTCATCTACCAGACAAATCTAAGAGGATGCGTGAGCGTTGTATCGTGTATACTGGATGGTTGTCAGTAGTATTTTTTTCCTCTGTCGGGATTACCATTCAGAGTTAAGACCGCCACCCACTTAAAATAAAAATCTGTGTACCAGCTTTATTTATCGGCGCGGCGGTACAGCAACAAACACCAAGATACAGAGCGATAATTAATTAAAAACAATTTGTTATTGATTATACATATGCAAGTACATGTACGAGTACCTGTTTCCTTAGTTTTTGTTATAACGGTACACTTATATTGTAATTTGTTTAAATGTTAGCAACTAATCATATTAGGAATAATTTAATATATCGGATGAAAATATTTGTTTATAGTAACATATATAATATATCCAGTATGACATGTTTTTAATTATCACATATTTACATTTTTGCGCCGATTATGTGGAGTATGTATGTGTTAATAGTCATGTATGTTTGTCATACAGTGTGGGATACGTTTAACAAATACTTTTAATTGATTCAATCTTGTATTGTGTAAGAGTTTCGCGGCCAATATCCGGTGAACTGTTGGTTCTTGGGCTCTTCGGCCGGCGTCGACACACTCCGCCCTCTTGGCGTCGGCGCGCTTCGCTGCTTGACGTTTCGTCAACACGATTGGTCGACATCCTCAGAAGCTGGTGTCACCTGCTCGGCGTGTTCCGAGAGACTGAGACCGCGTCACAGGGTTGGCACTTATATTCCCTGGATTAGGCGTGGGGGCGGCTGCGCTGTGCACCGCCGATGCCTGTGGAACTCCTGCGCGTCCCAGAATATTTGCGTCTCTTAAGGCGGGTATCCATATTCTGTTGAGCTTACATGCTTCTTCTTTTTTAATGAAGTTGTTCTTATGTTTATAAATCACAATGGACACCCTGTACAATCTGGCGTAATAAAGAGGAGGTCGTAGCCACCTACCTGTGTCTCGTCAAACGTTATCTTGTGGTTGCCGCTTCCTTGGAGTGCATGCTTACCTACTGCAGATTTTTCTGACCTTATCGGCAATTTGATTTGTGTTCATAAATTCTAGTTTTTACCGATCTCTTTGTTGTTCCGATGTATACACTTCCACATGTACATGTTATCCGATAAATCCCTGGTGCTGTACACGGATGCATCTTGTCCTTTGCCGATCTTAAATGCAGTTGTATTTTCCCAGTTGGTTTGTATATCGTCCTAATATTCTCCTTCTGCAGTATGCAGTGATTCAATCTTTTCAAGTCCCAGTACCGTACTCTGTCAAATTAGAATTGTCTAGGCGGGTTCTAACAACAACCAGGCTTTGGCAAGAAGTCGCTCATGCAAGCAACTAGCAAACAAGGAGTATTACAGAAAATAAGATCTGGCTCAAACATGTTCTGTCAATGATTAAAACCGCTGCTTGGAATTAGGAGGCTCCAGGTCAATGATGCCCTGGACGACTGAGCTTAGAAGGAACTAACGAAAGTCTGCTGAGAGAGAGAGAGAGATCTGCAGACAAACTAAAAGATTAATAGCGGGCCCTAACAAGGGCCGTACGCTATGGCTTCAGAATAAAGCCAGAGAGACGCTCAACCTTCTGGTGGGGCTTATCACAGGTCGCAGGCCATTGCCGGCTCAATAAACATTTGTCACTCATGAGAGTGGTAGAGGACCCCATCTGCTCCAGATGCTGGGAGGAGGACGAGACAGCGTTCCACTTCCTGCGCAGATACGGTTCAGACATTCGGCACGACGAAGTTCGGGGAGGAGTTATATAGTGACTATACTCAGCAAGATGGTCGGACATACTGACTTTCGTCAAGAGGTCTGGTAGGTTAGACAAGGAGCTTTCTAAGACATAGGATTTTAGTGTTTTCAGTTGGTTCCATGGAGTTTGCAAAAAGGGCCAAAGGTGTCCTTCTTGCCTGGCTTCTCTTCCCCATCGTTTCTATAGTACTACTACTATTCAAAGTACTTTCTCATCGTCCAACCTTCATGGTTGTAAAAACGTTGTATGGAGCATTGCTCTCATATCTAGGACGCTACTGCCTTTACTTCTCTGTACATATTCAATGCAGTCCAGGTAAGAGCAATAATCGGTGACCTTTTACATCTTTTTACGTAGCATATTAGGCCCCTGATCTATCTCAAAGACTGAATTTCTTTATACATGGTTAACTCAGCGCTAAGTCTGCTCGCTTGTTCTCAGCATGTCTAGAGCTTGTAACGGTCTGACAGGTGATGTATAAGAACGATTCTAAGTAAAAACAGTTCACCGTGTTATAGCATGCACCTCTCCTAAACAAGCTTTTATTCTACGGTCTCTCCGTTTAATTTTGTGGCTGGTTAGCAGATCTCCTCTCTGGCCGCCAAATGTCTATCTATGTTTACCACCTCTCTTCTTTCTGGGGTCGCGTAGGGATCGGTATAGGCACCCACATTGTTTTTACTTCACATCAATGATGTGACCTGATACAAGGCTTCCGGAGATGTATTGATTCTGCGAATGTTAGCCTATTCAAGTTCCGTGTCAACAAACTTCCTCGAACATAACCTTTCCGTAGCAGCCGCGGTACTTCGGTATTTAGGCTTTGCCTTTACGATTTACTCAGTAATAAAAAAAGAAATAGTCCTTGTGGCTTGATCCTAGAAAATCATAACACATGCCGCGCTTAAGTTCCTTCAAGATTACGAGCGTTAGGTACCGCATTTAAATATTAAACAAACGCTTTTATTTTAAAACGGCAAGAAAATGAATGTCTTTGCACAAGTTCCACAGCGTATTATAAAAATGCTTCGAAAAGTAGGTGAAGACGCATAATGTGGAACTAAGCTTAGCCGATGGCTGTTCTCATACTTTGGAGGTAAATAAAGTCCAATTGAGGAGCGAGCAAACCTTCAAATTGAATCCTGTTAATTATTACAAATTTTTAGGAGAATAAAAATACCAGTACAGATAAACCAAATCATAAAGGAAAAAAGTTGAAGATTACGGGGTGTATGGTACTCAATCGCAAAATTTGGTACAAGTTGAAAAACAACTTGGAAAAATTGAAAAAGTTGTTGGACATAATGCAGTTTGTTTGTCTCTAGTGGACATAATGTGGTTAGTTTGTCACTACTCAACAAAATGTAAATTGAGTTTTATTGTTAAGTGGAGCACACGAGCAGTTTTCAGTGGAGGGTGTCTCGATCGCAGTCTATTTCGCTGGATGTCCGAAACATCATCATGAACTTGCAATTGTGGGTTGCTCATAATTATATTGAACTCTCTATCCAGGGCATGTTCTCGGAGCAGGTTGGAAGAAGCTATGTTGCTAAGAATAGGCAGCCATGTTGTATGGGTTGGCTTTATTTTATTTTGAAAGTCTACTCCTCAGTTATTTATTTATTTATATTGACGGTATCAGGTGGGCGTTGATATGCTTGCAGGCAAAAGTAAGGCAGGAAATTCTGAAATCTCTGGACAGTTATCATTGTTTATAAATCATCTCGGAAACGATAACTATGTTTTTGCCTTGAACTCCTTGTAACACGTTTTGAATGAACTCAAACTCACTGCATATTGTGAATCATGTATTTATGGTATTGACTTACTTTTTATCATAATTAGTCACTCCAAAATGTGTTTTTAATGATTAATAAGTAAACACAATGTGTGTACAATATATAAGATTAAAATTCATTACTACTACACGATAATTACCTGCAACTTATGTGGTTCTAATGGCTAGTCATTTATTTTCTAAGAAAGCAAAACAATGGCAGTGTTGTCGGTACTTATTCATATCTATTGGCAGCTGTGTAGGCACATTAATCTGAACAGGTGATTCGTTCTGACTTAAACTATCGTGGTATTGTTCTTCGCTATCCTTTTTTTAGATAATATTTCATAAAGCCAAATCGAGATGCTGCTATACAGGGTGATTTCTAAGTTCATACTTTTTTAAACTGTGCATAGATGTCGTTAAAAGAACTTCTTTCCGAAAGCTGAAAAACGCATATGATACAGAATCAAAAAGAGTAAATCTGGACTTGTCTATCAAAATGTTTCTAGTCTGTTTATGTTTAGTCTTTTGTTTGGATTTTTGTCTTATCAATCAAGCATTGCACCTGTCAATTAGTTCACTAGTGACTTTCAGTGTTTTTAGTATCTAATTTTACATTGGTAAATCATGAATGTTTTCATAATAGAATTTACCAATTCAAAATTAACAACGATAAATAGAAAGGACTACTGTACTATCTGACAGGTACAATGCCTAATCGATAAGACAAAACTCCGATAAAAAAAACTAAACATAAACGGACTAGGTACGTCTTGATACGCAAACCCAAATTCGCTTTTTGTATCCTATATCTCGCTTACTTTTCAGTTCTGAAAAAAGTTATTTATTTTAACGACTTCTATACACAGTAAAAAAAATATCAACTTAGGAATCACCCTGTATAATTGTTAATTCGGATACAAATAAATAGCTAAAATAGCTGAACAATACTTCATACGATATTTTCTGCTAATCACAGTATTAAAGCATATGATAAAGGAAAATATCAAAATATCTGAATTGGAACACCTATGTGCCTGTGTCAATGACATGTTTTTTGACAAATTTTATACTAAGCGCGATGAGAAAATGAAAGTTATATACGCCACTGCTCAGTCCCTCATTTTTTTCTACTAAAATAAGTATTTGTCATCATAAGTTATGGAGACTATTGCACTCGGTTACGCTGACAAATGACAGTTATACATAGATTATGCTTATTTTTCTTATTTTAGCCAATACTTTACACAACGCTTAGCCTTCAGAACGGCACTATCCAAGGGCGCCGCCAGAAAATTATACAGGGGGAGGGCGACTTGCTTAGAAAATCAGTGCTCAAATAAGGGCAAGGGGGACGAATTAGGTTTTTGCTTATACAAGTTTTTCATCTTCGCTGCTCCAGGGGGGGGCGGGCACGCGTCCCCCCTGCACCCCTCTGCTGCGCCCATGGCACTAAGTACGAATAAAGTAATAGTAAAGTAATAATTACAATAGACGACGAGTCGCCTCTGCGTTGTTATCGAGAGAAACACATAATAAGCCGACAAAGTTTACGCATTTTTTTGGAAAAACGCGAGTCTCTAAATATACCGACACAGGCATTTTGCACACGATCCCCCGCTATGATACGCGCCGATTTACAAAAATCTCCCAACAGTTTTTGAACGAGCGCCAACAGGCTCTGTTTCACAATAAGTTCGCTAGGTGGACAGCTGGACCAGCACATCTGGTACACTTCTCGACAAAAGTGAAAAATATAACACTGATCAGGAATTGTTTTTTCACCGTGGCCAATATTCTCTCTTGATAACAAGACTGTTTAGAGGACACATGTTTATACAGGGTGTTTATTTGTCAGTGATGGATTTAGGGAGGGGGCGAGGGGGTGTAGGCCCCCCTAGAGCTCTACGGAAGCATATTATATTTATATAAATACCAAAAGTTAAAAGCTTTCTAAAATGGATGCAGAGCTTTGAGAGCTTTCTTTTGCTCTTCAGAGTGCGGCAGCACTGGTCCACCCCCCCTAGACCTGTAATGGAAAATGGAAAGGGTAATGGAAACACGGAATACTTATATAAACAGCGAACGTTGGTTTGAGAGTTTTTTTTTGCTCTTCAGATACAGAAAATTATCTCGTCCATGTGGGTCAATTTCCAGCTCATCATGAAATTCGAGAGCTGGCAGAACTTCAAAACCACGGATTTATCGAAAATAACAAATGCCGAGACATGTCAAGAGATTTGGCAAGGGGGGGCAACTTTTTAACCAAAAACTACTTAACACGTCTGTACCTTCATTCCCCCCAGGGTTATCCTTTCAAAATTTTAGCTTGTTTCAGCGGTATGTCGAAGTCCTTTTTTTAAATCGATCGATTCGTTTTCGAAAAAATTAGAAAAATCTTCATATATCTTAATTTGTTCAGATAGAAAACAAAAACACACGAACTGTTGCAAAAACATGTTATGGGATATCATGGCAGATTTCGATGGTGCGTTGAGAGTCATCCAAGCTTTCAGGTTGGGTTGGGGAGTAAATACAATAAATATTAAATGGCCCTATAGAAAAAGTCTAATGGCGTCAAATAGATCGTCCACGCCCTCTCAGGTCTCATGGGAGGTATATTCGCGGGACAGTGGACAGCATGTAGACTTCTCTCCATATACATCCTTTTGGGTGTTTTCGCGTCGATTTGTTGCAGCTCGTCTAGTGTGGCAAGTGGATTATTTTTATATTTTTTTGAACAAAAAACTGCAGTCTGGGCTCAGACACACCGAGCTGATGTTCCATTACCCAGTGTATACTCCTCACTCCGTGAGATGAGCAATCACTGGGTCCGCGAACCGTGCGCCCTATAATTAGACAAAGGGACCCCAAGGATGACTTCCCTTTGCATTCTGACAGCTAAGATGTGCGCTGCCGCACGGCACACTTGCATTGCGCGCAGTGCAGAGAGCAGAGTATCACGCGACCATAACCATCAGACTTCAAGCAACTCCTGATATTTGGTCCAGAATATATATAGAGATTTTGCTAATTTTCTCGAAAACTAATCGACCAATTTAAACAAATCAAACGTCAAAATGAATGACTTTGACATACCTTTGGAAAAATCTATTATTCTATACCCCTAGTCATTTTAAATTTTTAAGGGGATAGCTTTGGGGGGCAGAGAGTTCAAAGGGTTGAAGTAGATTTTGATGAAGAAGTTGTCTCCCTTGAAATCTTTTGAAGTGTCTTGGCGTTTTTTCTTTTCATCAGTGGTTTTCGATAAATCCGTGGTGGGAAGTTTTCAAATGAACATCCTGTATGAACAATTTTACTTGAATTTGGGTCGCGAATGCGTAATTCCTTCCAATTACGGCTCATCATTAAGTTACATATTGTATACTTTTGATCAGCAATGTGTACGGAACCAATTTGTAGCAAAACTGAAATAAGCGTATAACATCAGCGTTCTCGGCAGATCCATTATATACCATCAATCTTTGAGTAAAAATAGCGAAATTTAATATTATTTAAGAGCACTTAACAGATTGCATACGTTCAGCATATATGATACTATTTACAAATAGCAAATTAACTATAATGGCATCCAAAATATTTACACTATTTGTAAATACTGAACCTCTAATAATGTTATTTCACGACAAACGTTTTTAAGTGAAATCATTCCGAAATCAATTTCGTTAAAAGAAAGTAAACATCTCATTTGGAAAGGTCTTGAAGCATGATCAGGGACCACGACTGCGTCTAAAAGTGAAGATTGGGCATTTTTTAAATTTCTTATGCCACAAAATATCGGTGCAATGTTTCCAGGTGATACAATTATCAAAATATTTCATATATATAAAATTGTGGGAGCTATTAAAAATTATTCCTTCTTTGAAGCCAAATGAGAGCTTAAGATCACGTCCGGTTTATTTTGAAAAATATTTGATTCTACTAGGGCAGAAGGAAGTCCTGTATAGATAAAAATATTTGAGCGCAACCCATTCAATTGTAACAGTAAAAAAGCCTGGGTACTTATTTAGAGCCAGAAAGTATTTCTCACCATGTAACCTCCTCACGCTATATAAAGCCCAGATAAGACCTTGCCTGGAGTATTGCTCTCATGTCTGGGGAGCTGTTGTCCCTACTACCCTGTCTAGTATACTAGATGCCCTCCAATTCGACTAATTGGCGATCCGGCCTTAACGCACCACCTTCACTCACTTTCTCACCGGCGTGTTGTTGGTGGCCTCTCACTCTTCTACCGACATTCCAACGGAATCTGCTCCTCTGAGCTATCCTCTATGGTTCCGCCGCTCGCTGCTCCTATCAGATGTACTCGTGCGACCGCTGTATCTCATTCTAAGACGGTCGTTCGTCATACATCAAAAACTGAGCGGTACAACCGCACATTTATTCCCAGGGTGTCCAAGGCTTGGAATGGACTGCCAGAAGATGTATTTATTGGGTCTGCGGGTCCCATTCAAATCTCGCGTTAACAAACTTCCCCTAACATAACCCTCTTACAGCAGCCGTGGTACTCTGGTATTTAGGCTCTGCCTGCGCGGTCTGCTCAGTTATAAAAAAAATCTTCTCCAATTCATTCTTCCCCTCTCAAACAATTTTGAAAATGATCGTCTCTAAATGCCTATAAATAGAGTGAGATTTTTTCATATTTTTAGTTTTTTTAAATTATTTCTCTGCCGCCACTAGATCGATTTTCAAAATCAGTAAAGATTTTTCGGCTTTACTATAATGGTACCTTAATTCAAATTTTATTGGGATCAGGTCAGTACTTTCGAAGTTATACAGATGCCAAGGAATAACCGAGAATAGCAAAGTTAGTTTTGCTATTCTCGGGCATTTCTACACTACTAGCATTTCTTAGATTTGTTTATAATACGATTGAAGTTACTTAGCTATAAACAGATATCGTTTACTTCTCATGCATTTAAGATTTTTTATTTTCCAAGCTAATGAAGATATCGTCAGGTACCTGTTTTGACGAAACACGAAATTCATTCGAATTGATTCTAGGTATATACCTTCTCAAAAATTTCCGACATTTTATATTGTAGAATTGTATGTAAAACAACAGATATTCATAATATATTATAGATGTGATATTCGAGCTATATTACTTACACTTAAACGATATACCGTCTAATTCTTATCCTTGGCTATCTTCCAACTAGCATGTATAGGTACTTCAAAGTAGTTCAGTATTCCCAATATATATTTTTATCGCTTGCAGTTTGTTGCACATTATATCGCTTACGATCAATTATATCTGACTATAAAGTGTAGAAGTCATAAACAAACACATTAAGAGCTTTTTTGTCTTATTAAAGAAGAAAATGTCGAAGCTCATTTTACTACATGCTCCTTTTAAAACTTTCCTTTTGGTTGTCCTTTTGTTTGAAGTAGAATATTTTGGGTAAGTGCATATATAAATGAAACAATAAAAAACAATTATTAGAAGGCAGTAGGTAAAAAGAAAATTCTTGGCAGGCTTTTCATCAAAGTATCATTTTCTGATCTTATTAAAAATTTCGGTTTAATATAACAGACTATTACATCGTTTCTTTTAGCTCAGTCCGAATATGATGCGAATTATTATCTACTCAAAAAAGGCTTGAAATTAATCGGTTAGAAAATTATTCACATATGCAGAGATTGAACTAAAGAGGAATATTTTCATACTTACCTTTTTATAAATTTGTATTTAATAAAAAAGACGAATAAAAGGTGATTAGAAGAGTTATCAAACGCCTGTTAGATTTTTCGTCAAAATTTGATATTCTTTATAGTATATAGTATATCAAATTTTTGATTTGTTGACTAACCTTAAGTAGTAGGTGACAACAATCTGTTATAATATAATGAAACCTATGTGTGCACTGGTTGTGGATTTAATTAGGAATATATCAATTTGTACTCACTCTCTTCTCTTCTTCTTTTTCTTTTTTCTCTCCGAACTGTTGAAGGTATCTCCTTTGAAGGTTACCAGCTTAAGTTCTAGCTGTTGTTGATTATCTTGGCCTTGCTCTTTCTGGTTGTTAGTTTTCAGTTCTTCTGCAATACGAAGCAACGTCTCTTCTGGCACAGTGCCTTCTTTTCTGAGCTTTTCTACCACCTAATAATGGGATATATACTTATTATATACTATACCTTTTTTTAGAAATTTTATAAATAGTCGATTATGTTCGAAATTAGCGAAATTTTCAATCAATTTGGAAATTCTGAAAATTCTCAAATTTCAAAAATCTTATCACTCCTAATTTTTTTACATCTTCAAAATAAGGAAAATTAGGAAAACTTTTAAAATCTAGATGCCAGACTGACACGCTGACAAAAATGAAATTTGGAATCTTTCTTAGCCTGTTGTTTGAATTACAAGAAAATGCACAAAAACTTCAAGACGCGCATTTGAAAGAGCACCTGAACACTTAAACCAATATTAAGAGTATTGAGAAATACTGCATACTTCACTTATAATGAAAAAGTGTTAAAGTTTGTTCATCAAAATCTAATGTCTAGCAGTATCGTTGAGGAAGTACTTATTCAAATGCAAAATAGCGACAAGATGAAGAGATTCTGATTATTCCTGAATCGATTCGATAGAATGAGTCATTTACATTCTTAGCAAAAGAATAGGACCCAAATTTGACCTCATCCAAAAAAATCCTACAAAACGTGGGACATTTTTAAATTCCTCTTTTTTGTTAATAGTTGGCCACCACTGGCACTAAATTTTCAAGAATTGCAGTTTTCCATCTCCGTCACAAGTAATACAAGTTACAGGGTATAGGATCATAATGTATGAAAATAAATATAGTTTAAAAAATCTAAATAACGTGCTTTTAAAGAATATTGGTCTGAAAAGTTATAAATAATTTTTAAAATGGGCTTAAACAATAATGTACGACAAATACTAGTATAATTATAGTATATAGAAAAACGCAGGGCACTCGATTTACGAATAATATGGCACAAAGCTCCCACGCTTTTTTCACAATCATATTTTAGTTCTTTTCGTTCAATATTGTTTTAAGCTTATTTTGAGAATTATTTTTAGCTTTTTAGTCCGATGTTCTTTATAAGCGTGTTTTTCAGATTTCTTAAACTGTATTCATTAATACTTTGTGCAATGAAGATAAGCAATTGTTTTTGAACATCGTTCATAGCATAATCACTATCATTATTGCATAAACGACAATTACAACTGTCAAGTTTCCTGAATAAATTTCATAAAAATACCAACTCCCAAAGGGATGGATGAAACGCCTTTTAGGCTCTCGTCGCTACGCCTCTGTGTCATATTAACAAACTTTAAGGTGTCTGCACCATCTGTTAGTCAGTGGGTACCACAGCATAATAAACAACCAGCATAATATCTCTGAGGATTTGACCTTGGGAGGGTTTATGGATGATTTTACGGCTCTGAAGTTTGGGTAGAGATGCGAAAATGAAAATATCGATACCGGTACCAACTCGATATTTTCTAGCCAAATAGGTCCGTTTGGTTCGTACAGAGCATTTTGTGCAACTGATTACACCCCTCAATAGTTATATAGTTATTTTTGATACCGGTACAAAAGTATCGATACCAGCTTGGAATGCCTCAAAAAGTATCGATAACAAAAATACTCGATATTAGTGCAGAGATATCGAAGTACCGGTACCATCCCTACAAAAAATCATCCAAAAGTGGGGATGCGCGTATAATTTCCGCCAACTTGAGTTATTGAGCTGGTTGTTTATTATGCTGTGGTGGATGCTACCGCTGGTCCGATGGATTTGAAGCCGTTAAAATCGTTTTCGCGCCAAAGTTGGATCTTCGGCCCGATCTCTCAGTCCAAAGGAGAGTTACAAGTTCACAAACAAATATATATGTGAAGCTAATAAAAGGGTGTTAATGAAAACATATTAAAACGCTTTTTATTCAGTTGAGGAGTACATGGCTGCTCTACAATATCACTTGTTCCTGTACTTGTATTTTTGCTTATGATTGTGATATTGATTGTGATGTTATGTTTGTAAATCTTTTTTAATTTGACGTTTGTAAACAGTTAGTTTTTTGTTTTATACAATATATTCTGATTGATGGAATTGATTCTGTGATTAGTTGTATTGACATGGCCGTAGCTAGGTGTTGACCATGGGGGGGTTCATGTTGACCTCCTTGGGGGGGGGGGGGTTCATGTATAAAAGAAAAGACTTTACTTTTTAATGCCTTAGGTTCGTATTCCTAGTTGTTTCTCAAGTATCGCTTGCGTATTACTCAAGGTTATTTGAGGGTTATTCACGGGAGAAGGGACCCCTCAAGTGTGGCTTTCCTTGTGTATCTGTTCCCTAGACAACATCTACCAGACGGCGGGATTCATTTGGCGACGTTGTCATATTGCAAATATAAGTCAATTTGTTATGCCTATACAGGGTGTCCCAGAAATAACACGCCAGAGTGACATGGAAGGTAGATTGGTTTTAGACCAATCAGAAAACATCGACATGACCTTAGTAAAAGTCTTCTAGTTTTCGAGATATTGCCACTTTTAAGGTTTTTCAAAAAATTCCTACTTTTGCTCCTTTTGTTGCCTGTTATGGCTATAAGGATTTGCGGACTTATGATCTTTTTTTTCTCGGGCTACTATTAATAGTTGTTTGAGACGATAAGGTATTGACTTCATTCTTCGCACTGTCAATTCCTACCGAGAAGGCAGAAATCCTGGCCGGAAGGGTTTCGAGGGAAGACCCCGTAGTACTCAAGTGGATGAAGTTGTATTAGAGCAAGTGACGGAGGACCCATCAACTTCAGTACGTTTAATCGAACGACGTACTGGCGTATCTAAATCGCAGGCGCAACTTATTATGAAGAGATATGAATACCACCCGTACCACATCCAAAGAGTTCAAACGCTATTAAGCAGTGATTATGCTACACGTATTTCGTTTTGTCGGACAATGCTGGAGAAGCATCAGGAAGACCCTAATTTTTTCGACAGGATTTTGTGGAGCGACGAGTCGGCCTGTAAAAGAGATGGGTATCTTAACTTGCATAATATCCACAGCTGGCAGTTGGAAAATCCCCATGAAATAAGAGAGGACCGTTCACAGCATTAGTTTATGGTAAATCTTTGGACGGAGATCCACAACGGATGCATCATTGGCCCATTCGAACTCCCTGCGACCCTCAATGCAGAAATATACCTGGATTTTTTGCAACATCATCTACCCATTCTTTTGGAAGATGTGCCTCTTGAGTCAAGAAGAAGGATGTGGTCACAGCAGGATGGATGCCCTGCGCACTATGGTCGTGCAGTAAGGGCTTATCTTGATGAAACCTTCGCTAACAGATTGATTGGCCGGTAAGGACCAGTTTCTTG
Source organism: Callosobruchus maculatus (assembly GCA_951848785.1). NCBI lineage: Eukaryota > Metazoa > Arthropoda > Insecta > Coleoptera > Chrysomelidae > Callosobruchus > Callosobruchus maculatus. The sequence goes on from CATOUR010000083.1 coordinate 10,335,299, forward strand.
GCCCTCACGCTCTCCAGACCTGAACCCTCTGAATTTTTTTACTGGGCATGTTCAAAAGATAAAGTGTATGGAAAACCAATTCGATCAGCCGATGAATTGCGACAACGAATCCATCAAGCAGCAGGCGAAATTGCTGATCTAGATTTGAGAAGTTTTAAGGGACAATTTTTAAGAAGATGCAGGTTGTGTATAAGAGTGGGTGGTAAACATTTTGAAAATCTGTTACAGTGACTAAAAATAAATGGAAATAAAGAACCAGCTTTATGTTCTATTTATTACTTTGATGCCTACAACGAATTAAAAAGGACAATGTATCTAGGCGTTTTAGACGTAGAAGTATTACGACTTCTATGCCAAAACTTGGAGCTATTCGATTTTTAGTAAAAAGAACCTATAAATGTTATACTATTTTTGAAAGAGCATTAAGTAGGTTGGTTTTCAAGAGCATTCGCTGATTCAGTCTGGTTCATTCGTTGTCACGGTAATCAGTTAAACCTTGGTTAAGGTTTTCGCATTGACACAAAATCTAAGAATTCGGTTGTTTTTCTAACATACCGTGATATTTTTCAATGAAGTCAATACCTTATCGTCTCAAACAACTATTAATAGTAGCCCGAGGAAAAAAAGATCATAAGTCCGCAAATCCTTATAGCCATAACAGGCAACAAAAGGAGCAAAAGTAGGAATTTTTTGAAAAACCTTAAAAGTGGCAATATCTCGAAAACTAGAAGACTTTTACTAAGGTCATGTCGATGTTTTCTGATTGGTCTAAAGCCAGTCTACCTTCCATGTCACTCTGGCGTGTTATTTCTGGGACACCCTGTATACCCACATATTTCGATGTTTTCTGTTATCCTTTTTTGTATTGACCCAGTATTTCGTGTTCTGTGGCGGACATCTTTCCGGATGTGACAAAACACCCTATTCAAAAGTAAACCTACAAAATCGACGAAATGTCATGTTGACATTTCGTTACCTGAGTATTACTCAAATGAGCCTTGCGTAAAAGACCCTCAGGTAAGGTTTCGAAACACAAAACCTTAATTATCGACTATGAATACGACCCTAAATTTGCTTAAAAACTGTTTAGATTATATCGCTGGTTAGTACATTCTGTAATCTTTGATTAGTAGTAGAATAAATTACTAAGCTTGGAGAAAGCATTTTGATTATTTTTATTTTGTATCATTTTAGTAGTTATTTCATTCACGGGAATACTCTTGGGGGGGTTTGAACCCCCTAACCCCCCCCCTTATACTCGGCCCTGTGTATTGATACAGTACAAGAAGATTCGGAATTTTTGTTTGTTTTTTGTAACGTATCGATTTTTGAAAGTGCTTCGCCTACCTACGACGTAGAACGTAAAAAGAGAGCCGACTCTATTGTACATTATCGTTATCAACAAACAATAGGTGCTTTCCTTTTACATCTGCACTAACTCAGATCACTTAAAAATCAGATGGCTCAGCTCAGTTGGAAACCTCAGATGCTCAGATGAGTTAAAGGAACGTGTTTGTTCAGTTAAATGTCATTCCTGGAAATTTTGTAATATGCTATGGTTCAATAATCTGTCGATCCTCCCCATAACCTATTTTTTTACGTTTTTCGTAGCTCACCATATACTATCGACTATCTATACACCACATAACCCGCTAAAATTCAAACTTACAAAAAAGTCTAACCTCATTTATTGATTTTTTTGACATCTAAATGATCTGAGACAATTGATCTACCTTTCGAGCTTGTGCAGATGGGCTTAAGTGGGGGTAAAATATCTCACTTTAGTCTCAGATTCAGAAGACAAAAGGAACGTACATCGAAATGAGTCATGACGTCACAAGTGAGATTTATCAGGTAAATCAGGTAAAAGGAAAGCGCCTAATAACTGTAGTATCGGGAAGCAGCGTATCGTGCATAGACCAAAGCGTAGTTCGTTCGTCTAAGCTTTGCCGCAACCAATTAATTAGAATAAATCTGATACCTCGGCCATCTTATCAGCGGCGGTGGTGGCGGCACCGCTTCCCGGTTCCTTCCCCTCTGCCCCCCCTTCCCCGCTTCCTCCGGCCTTCCGACGATTGATATCCAGTACCAGCTGGAGCAGTTGCACCACGATGTCTTCCTGAGGATGGGGTTGCGTTTGCGTTTGCGATTTCGTTTGCGATTGGGATCGCGGCGCCGCCACGTCTTGTCCTTGGTCGCCGCACTGACGCGGCTGCTGCTGTTGGTGGATACTCATCTGCTGGAAATAGAACTAGAACGGTCGATATTAGTCCGGTTGATAAGGGTACAAACCCGTACATGGTACAATGAGGAAGTTTCCATTTTTTCAAGTTTTATTTAATCAGATAGTCCTAAAGAGTTAGAGAACAACGGCGAAAAAATTTTGTAATCATCTCTATTGATAGAAAAGTTATAGTCCTCCAAAGTTTGAATTGCCGTATCCTCCGCGCGAAGCCGCTGTGACGTCACACGTCACACGACACAACGCAAGCCTGTGTATGCCCTATCGAGGATGCTGCTCCCGCAAGCCACTCGTATTATTAGACTATGTCTAGCAGACCGAGGGACTATAAATATTGCATTGTACTCAGGTGTACTAACACCACCATAAAAACACCAAACAAATATTTCAATGAATAGCCTATTATGAATATAAAAAATTGAGTTTTATGACCCCCCACCCCCCAACTACCCCAATTTCACCCCCACCCAAAAAAGTAGAAAATGATCACGAAATCCCTAAAACGCCTAAAAACGAAGTTTGAGCTGTTTCCATATTTTTAGTTTTTCTATTATTGCTGCGCTGCCGCTGACACGATTTTCAAAAATCATAAAGATTTTCCATCCTCGCAGTGGTAGTAATACTGTGTAAAAATGTAATTGAAATCAATCTAATAGTTTCCTAGTTACACCATACAGATTGATCAGAAGCAATACTCTCGCATGTATACATCAGAAAATTCTAAGTCCCTTGGTTTCCATAATAGCCAAGGTAATGTTCGGATGCACCTATAAAAGTGTATTATGATGCTAGGCCTTTCTTTCACAGGTTAGTGGACGGCCTGTTATGAATACAATAATTTTGTAGTTTTACAACCCCCCACCCCAATCACCCCAATATCACCTCTATACCCAAAAAAAGTACAAAATGATCAGGAACCTCTTAAACGCCTAAAAACAAAGTTTGAGGAATATTTAAAATTTTCGGTTTTTTGCTAATTACTCCACCGCCCATGCACCGATTTTCAAACTTACAGGCACATTACCTACAACTACCCCCACAGCATATCGCTGCCCAAATTTCATAACAATCCATGCAGCGGTTACTGAGATTACGTGGCTAGAAAAACGCGTACAGACAGACCGACAGACAGATAGACCGACGGAAATGAGTTGTGTGGATTCCGTTATGTAGTTCATAATTATGTCGACATCCACTTTAGGAAGATTACTAGAATCACCACGAACGTAACCTTCCTCCATACTTCAAAAATATACTGGCATCTGCCCGTTACAACAAACACTCCGCCGTTCCACTAAAGTCTACATGTCGCCGTATAGCGCAGCGTATGCATAGCGGAGTCCCGGCTCCCGACGGTGGCTGCAGCGAACGATTCATGTGATGTGAGGTCATACGACAATTCACTGCCGCGGTCGCTTTACACAAATATAAAATTGAATAACTCTGCCGTTTTTTGAAATATTCAGATGATTTTTCCGACATTCTTCAAGAGAAGAAATAGACTATCAGATAATAATGAATTTTCCAAATTTTATTTTTAGGAAACTCCTCCATTAAGTTTTTAGGAGCTTCACCGAGTCCGAAACTCTAACCAGGGTTGCTAGATTTTTCAGAGCCATATCACACTCTTAACGATAATGTGTTACCTAAATGCGCAACCACCATCGGGGATATGTCGCAAATAGGAAAAAATCTAACAAGTACTTTTTAAATATAATTTTACTTATTTAAGTAGTTATTTCATACGGACATGATTTTTGAGGTAAAATTTCCTTATTCTGATTTCTGTATTCGTAATAAAAGAACTTTATTGTGATTTAATATAATTATTCGCAGTATACGGTTATTTCCTGCAGTGAAAAAAAAACCAGTGAATGTAACTCGTCTGGAAATCTCCTCACTTCATCAAAAATACATTAGATTCTGAACTTGTTATTCATAAATTGTGAATTACTTTTAGTATTAATACTCAAAACGTCGAAACTACGATTTTTTTCAAATATCTTTATTTCAACTGTTAAGGCGCAATTTGCGTAATTCGAAATTGCCGAATTTGCGACTTGCGAAATTTGTAAATTTCTAGTCGCATTTTCATCCAAAAGTAGCCCAATTTGCGATGAATCGCCCAATCTGGCCGCCCTAACTCTGCCCCCCTGAAGCATTGTGGACGTCATATTATAATGTCCGCGATTTTCAAGTCTGCGATTGGCAGAATCAATTATAGAAAGTCAAAGAGACCACCTTTGTGATCACAAAGATATCAAATTTCCGATTATCCGAATAATAAACACTACCCACTCTAACCTAGAGTCAAAATGACTTCACACGGAAGATGCGGTTATACTTTGTATTGTGTTTTGTTGGTTTTTCACCAAACCAACCATTGTCACATTACTATCTAGTACGCTATTAATTGACAATGATTAATTAATGTTTAAGAAAAAGCATTGGTATGTTTTATAAAAGAAAGTTGTTTTGTAGTTTGCTTCTGGATCTACTCAAAATGAGATGACGTGTTTTGTATCCTTGTATTGGAATTTGTTTATCAGATAATCAATTACAAATTTTTGTTACTACCACTCTGTTAATAGCGCCAGTTTTGAATTTCCTGCCATGTTTGACATCCATAATCGCATGTGCTTATAACGTGATAGATCGAAAGTTCACATACAGCACTAAGATAGAACAATGGAGCTGATATAGTCAAATATTATCATCAAAATGCTAAAAGTTTGACTGCCACCATTTAGAAAATGCGATGACATAATGTTCCTGACCCATTTAACTGTGAAAAAAAAACAGTCGAAGAATTAGAAAGTACAAGTTCAATTAGTAAAACAGACGTCACGAAATCGTAGAGGTAGTTCACAAAAAATATCTTGGCAGTTGGCGAGAGGGTTGTCGAAAGTCTAGATACGCCAATTCGTTTTCGTGTGCAAGAGTGAAACATTGCAAAGGTCACTCTATGTAGGCATTCACAGTAGCAGCAGTTAGGAGCGTTGGAGAGCGTTGGAGTGCGTTGGCCAACGCCGAGTCTCCTCGGCAGGTAGAAGCAGGCCGGCGCCGGTTCCGCACGTAGTCAAACACACCAGTGCATGGTACAGTGAAAACAGACAAGAAAAAGAGTACAAAGATTGGCCAGTCGCATCTAGACACGGTATAGGAAACATGCAATCAGGGTTCAAAATGTTGCTCATTATTGGCAAAACAATGAAGGACAGTTGCAAAAACACTGGAAATGATTCCCCTGAGGGGCTAGAGGGTACAATAGGGGGTGAAATAGTTTTTGGTTAAAAAGTTGTCTCTCTGGACAAATATTTTGACGTATCTTGGCATTTTTTCGTTTTATCAGCGGTTTGTGATAAATCCGTGGTGGGAAGTTGTCAAATAACTATTAGAACATACATATGTAGACTCACATCATATACATTAGATCTATTTAGTTGAAATTTGTCAATCAGATGAATATCTGACTGATACTGTACATGTTCAACGAATTCTTGTACGCGTCTTATTAAGGCAGGTATCCACTCTGGTAGAGACTGTTTGAATCGCTTTGTAAACAAGTTTTTGGTATCAAAAGGTAGAAGTGTTGTATCATTTTGGCGCTAAATTGAGATATGACCGCCGCATGACTGATTTGTTTGGTTTGGGAATTATTGTGGTACCCAGCCTATCTAGTGTTGTGGTTGTGTATAAATATGTTATGCTCATTTGAATATATCTCTGATACTAAGTGATAGTACGTAGTAAATTAATACAATTGCCTAACGTTATATATTTGGGTCTCGTAATATCATTGGTCGGGTACATTGTTATTTAGTTAAACATTAATATTAGAATAGCTTTTACTTCCGATACACACCGATGGTGAGGGGAGTATTGGGATCGGGAAAATTATCGATTTTGAGATAATATGCTTTGTGGGCATTGAGAACAACATTGACATTGGACGCGCTACATAAGGAGGCTCCTTTCATAACCGCACTTATTTCCTTCCAACATTGTTCTATCGCAGTGCGGTTATAGTGCAGCATGTGTCTTTTATCCCAAATAGGGGTTTTCGCAAACACTGAAGCTATAAGTAACTCTTTATCGCTACTCATCTTCAACCGGCGCAGACGAAACCAGGTAGCAAACTAAATTTCTGTTACTATAAAGGCGTTCAAGCGGGCTTCCGACGCTGGTAAGCGGTCGAAAACTCAGTTGAGCAGGTGAGCCTACATGCGGTACCTGCACGCCTTCGCACGCCCTTGCACGCTCACTAAAAAGCCCCACTGTGTTTGCGCGCTATCTTGCGTGTCCACTCTAAAGGTTTGCAACTGCACTCACTACGGATTAAGTATGAAATAGAGTTCGGTAAGGTAAGAGGTAACGTAAGACGTAAGAAAATAAACCTGTGGAATCAGATGAGAGTGTTTATAGTCGTAACGTAAGAGGTAACGCAACACTCTCATCTGATTCCACAGGTTTATTACCTTACGTCTTACGTTACCTCTTACCTTACCGCACTCTATTTAGTCCCTTACTGTTGATTTTTACCTACATACCATGGACAGCGAACAAAGTTAGCTCATCATTTGTATCCTTCAGTAGACAGAAGTTGATGTCTATTCTGTGAACAGAATCATCTTCAGTCAATCGACAAATCTTCCGCATTTAAGGAGGAGGAATAAGTAGGCCGTATTTTTTTTTGAAGATGAGGAAGGTAATCCATTAACGGTTAATGGCGAACGTTCCTGTGCTATGGTAACGCAGTATTTTTGTGCCTCAATTGGCACATTTTGCTTTTGACAACATATGGTCTATGGACGATGCTAGATGTTACACCGCTCGTGAAGAATTTACTGTTCTGCACGAGTTTGCTCCTGGTCATGTCATATCTCGGATTGGTTACCAGAATTGCTTGCCATGTTCTTAACACTGAACATCTGACTGCGGAGTTATGTTCTTATTATTAAACATCTGACTTCTGGCTGTGCAGCTATCTGTACTCCCGGACAATACATAATACCATGAGCTATGGAATCTTCACGTCTTGCGGTTGTATTGAAACTAATTAATTTAATTTTTTTAATAAACAACTAATGTATCGTAAACAAATGTCGATTTACTTATCTAATCTAGTGCAGTGCGAAATATCTATAACAAACCCAGAAAGTAGGTTTCAGAAGTTACAAAAATTGGAAATTGGCGTTCTGTGCCTCTTACTCACTGGGCTAATATAGTGTGCCTCGATATTTCCGTTGATGAGTTCATAAAATTTATGAGCCAAGGGTGGCACAATAGAGAGAGATGACAAATAGGGGGTGTTTTCGAATGCCATTATCCATTGATTTTTCAAAAAAGAGCAACATTTATTATCAAGTACAATACAACTACCCTATCATGCACGTATCATGCACATATGTATACAGAAAAATGGAGAAAGCAGCATGATTCGTTACTTCCCACGTTTTAATTTAAGCTTTTCAAACTACTTGACCTAAATACTCGTTATAGTATTTCTGGGTCAGCAGGATGCATAATGCAGGATGCGCTTTTTATTGAAAAAAGTAGGAAAGAATTTACTTGAATAAATTCAAACAGCGCTCTCACTGAGGAATTTGTTGGTATAAAAATTTAATTGTTTTATTATATTGTCAAAACCGGATTTTTCTCGGACAAATTTGCCCCGTGTGGGGGCGGGTTAGAATATCTCCCATCATATCCTGCGTGTCGTAAAAGGCGACTACAAGGAACCGAACTACTGTCGGTATAAGCAGTAACCTCTTCTCAACCAACAGCTCTGGGTGGACGAGTTGAGAAGAGTCAGGACACCTTCTTGCCTTGGAGTGAGAAATTTCCCCTAAAGGCGGATGAACCAGTAGATACCATCTGGTCAACGGCATGAAGATGCAGAAAGCAAATGGGAAACTACTGCATTAAAGATCTTAAAGATATCCCAAGAGAAACTCGTAAAATGAGTAAATGCATTTTACGAGTTCACAACATGTCTGTTAAGACATTGTGACTATTATAATGATGATGATCAACAAATTTAACATTTAATCTAAAAAAACCAAGAAAAAAAGTTGTTGACCGCGGTGAGATTCGAACCCATGTCCTTTCGGACTGGTGCCTAGCGTCTTAACCGCTCGGCCACGCTGCTTGTGGTTCAGGAATATCAATACACCGTACATAATACGTCGTCAGTTACCTGTAGTGATTTAATTAATGTTTTTTAAACCAGACGCGATATTGGCAAAACCGGATTTTTCCTGGACTAGTTTTTTCATGCTGATATTGCTGATTCCTAATCTGTATTTAGTTTTTCTCTAGCACCTCTAGTTTTGGCTCCGTATACGGACAGATGGACGGACGGTCGGACGTACAGATAGAGGCTTTGCATAAGCTCTCTTCGGCGGCTTCAGTGAGTCAGCGAGAGCTAAAAAGGGGAACATGCATTCTCATCAAAACTTGACATGTAGCATTCACCATAATTTGAATAGCATACATATTGCAATGCGCATTCACCATTTTTAAACACTTGTTTTCCCGTTATTATTATTATTTGCTGTCGTTTTTGGGAATACATAGAAAACACTTTTCATAGCGTTCAGAACTTTGTCATTGTAGAGACACCGCTCATTATTACCATGGACAAACAGAAAGGAACGGTAATCCGCCTAGCACCTTCTTTCGCCTAATCAGCTCTTTCTCTAAACTTAAATGCAGTAGTCGACCTACTTGACGGCATTTCTAAATTGAGCAATGCCTTTCCCTAATAATTATGGTACGTCAACGTTCTGCCACCAGCCTATGAAATCTCAATGCGGCACTCCTTTCGCTCAATCAGCTTATGCCCAAACTCAAACTATCTAGTTCGATCTACTTGATGACTGTCTTAATTGAGCACTCACTTTCTGGTTATTTAGATACAATAGATTTTTTGTTAACATATAGAAGGAACATTATAATTTGCCATTCTTTTTCTCAATCAGTTCCTGATCAAAACTTAAATGCTCTAATCCAACTACTTGACGAAGCTTCTCAGTTGAGCAATAACTTTTCGTTAATTTAGAGACGACAAATATCTACCAGCCTTGAAACCGAAAATCTCAATGCAGCACTCCTTTCACTCAATCAGCTCTTGCTCTAAGTCCAAACGCTTTATACTGCGAATCAAACCTCTAGGATTCATAGTAAAATCAATAGTGCTACAACTCCAAAAAACATCAAACTTGGAGCAACAATACACAAAGCATTTTTCGATTAAAAATTGTTTCGACACACAGTGCCTTTATCAAACAATGGTAATAAAGTTAAACTACCTTGGGTATTTATACAAAAATAAAAGGGTTAAAGAACACTTAGTAAATGCCTTGTTCTGCGAAATTATATTAAATGGGGTCGAAATATTTAGATTTAAAATACGTTTAAATTACCACGACTACCAATAATTTTCCAATTTTGTGTTTATTTTCACTTACGGCTCATCAGAATTGTTTATCAATAAATAAATTACTCTTCCCTATTATGAATGGTCATTGCTAGATCATAATTTGATTTTTTTTGCTTTGTTAGACATATCGAAATATAGATTATCTGAAAGTTTGTATACCCCACCACTGCTATCCAGACTAGCGGTCTGAACGCGTCTAGACGTGTCCAACTGTCCAAACATTGCTTGCTGATGACTCATAAAAGTTATAAAAATTCGCAGTTTAAATGATCTGCTCGGCGACATTTCTTAATTGGGCAATTAATTTTCGTTAATTTAGAAACGATAGATACTGCGGGCCTATGGACGGAAAACTATCACCTGCCACTCCTTTCACTCAATCAGACTCAAAGACTTCGTTTTAGCGGAAACCGAAATGGGGGTCGAGAGTGGTGTCAAACGACGCGGTTTGACGTCCTGAATCGAACGAGACCACTCCCGAGGAAACGTTCAGGTGAAGAACTACGGCATTTTGAAGTTTTGTTACCTAACCTAACTTATCCAAAAAAGTTTACTTGTTGAGCTCAAAATGGGTGTTAATCGACGTGGCTGGACATCATAACTCAAACTTGACCACTTCCAAAGTTAGGAAACATTCCGGTGAAAATCTACGCCACTTTAAAACTTGGCAATTTCAATACCTTACCTGATATAACCCAACTAATAGGGTTGGGCTAAAAAGGGGTGTCAGTCGACTCGATTTGATGTCCTGACTCGAATTGTATCAATTAATAGACTGAAGAAACGTTTATTTTGATTCCCAGTTTAGGAAATTAAGCCAAAAAAGGTCTTTGAGGGTCTGCGCCTGGGACCTATTTACAAAATTAGTAACGTCTGGGGGGGGGCAGCCCCCCCAGGCCCCCCTATCTATGCAAGTGAACAAACCTAATTCAACTTAAACCTACCTAATTTCTAGGAACATTAAGAATTCAAAGTATCATAGCTTTTTTATTTTTCATTTCTTGGTGTTGCTTCTGGTGTCGTTGTACTCTACTCGCCAAGTACTTTCGAAATGACCATATATTTCGTGGAAAAAATATCGAAATTTGGAAGTCGTTTCTAGGTTAGGTTTGACACTTCAAAGAGTCGTAGATTTTTATCGGGAGGTTTTCTTAATCAGGGTATGGTCTAATCCCGCTCAAGGCGTCAAACCGAGTCAATTAACACTCCTTTAAACCCCATCTAACCCATTTTAACCTCAACAATTTGACCGGTCGGGTCGAGTCGTGAGTCGAGGTCGGCAGTATAAACACGTTGGCGGAGAGTCGTTACTGAATTTACGCTAAATAGGTGAAATTTAAGTCTATTAATTAGTGAAACAAGTGTTCTCGTCCCAAGAAAGGTGCATAGTATTTGTTGCCTTTTTTGCAACGGGTTCTGATAAGAAACAAATAAGAAAAATAAATATTGCCAAATTCCGAGGCGAAAAGTGGAGCAGCGTGTCCGTGCGGCGTTGTCAACGTTGCCAGCGCTGGAGCTGTCGAAATGACGAAGGAAATATGCAGTTTATGCAATTTAACTGTGGAAGATAACCAAGATGGCTTATTTTGCGAGATATGTTTTGGATGGAAGCATAGAGAATGTGTCTCTATGACAAAGAAAACCTATCAGCGCATCAGCAAGGCTCCAGATCCATGGATGTGCGATGAATGCACAGCAAATAAAAACAAAAATAATACAACAGGAAGTAAGAACAAAAATGTTACTCTGGAAGACATTATGAACAAATTGGAAAGTATGGAAGTAAAATATTCCAGCTTGCTAAGCAAGTATGAAGAACAACTCAAAATTAATGAAACCGTACAAAAGGAATTGAAAGATGTCAAAAAACAACTTAATAAATCAGAACAGAGTAAGCTAATCAACAACCTGTTAGTACAGGGTGTACCACATAAAGAAAATGAAAATTTACGAGATATCGTTAAGCAAATGGGGCACTATTTGGATGCTCCAATAAAGAATAACTTTACTGCATATCGATTGGGAAAGAATCACAATAGTCCGATAAAAATAGAATTCGAGGATCGTAATGATAAAGAACAGCTGATGAAATCAAAAAAAAGACTTCATTTAGGAAGCGGCAACTTGGGTTTTTCAAATAACGACAAAATATATCTCAACCATGAACTAACTAAAGACAATATAAAGTTACATGCAGCAGCCAGATTGTTTAAGAAACAAAACAACTATAAGTTTCTTTGGGTCAACAATGGAAATATTTTCCTACGGAAGAACGAGAACTCCAAAGTAATACTTGTTGATTGTGAAGACGTTCTGCAAGACCAATAGGTGATATGGCCTCGAAAAAGTGATATTAAAGTGAGTTACATGAATATTCGGAGTGTGAGGAACAAGATTGAAAATTTGGAATGTTACACAGTGAGTGATGAGTGTGACGTTCTGATTCTGGTGGAAACATGGCTAAACAAGGAAGAATGCTTTCTATACAAGATTGAAAATTATGTTGCAATGCACAAGTGTAGGGATGGAAGAGGCGGAGGGGTGTCAATCTACGTGAAATCCAATATCAAAGTAAGAGAGGTAGATAGATCACCAGACGATCAAATTATAGACTGGTTGTGTGTTAATATAGGTGAACAAAATTTGAAAATAAGTGCCCTATATTAACCTCCTTCATATAGTAATGAAATATTTTTTGCCGATATTGAAAAAATTATGATGAAATATCCAAAAAGTCATATAATTGTAGGAGATATGAATATTAATTTATTGCATAACTGTAAACTAGTAACAGATTATAAGAATCACTTGAGCCTACATAGCTTTAAAATATGTAATGTTATATCAGAGAATCATCCAACAAGAGAAACTGAGAACAATGTCAGCATAATTGATCACGTTTTAAACGATATAAATTCTAATTTGGTGCATTCCTTAAATATTGAAAACAACTCACTTTCAGATCATAATCGCCTATCATTCATGATTAGACAACAGAATGTAAAAAAATATAAGCCAAAAGTAAACTTTAATCTAAAATTTATTAATTATAAAAAATTAATTTCTCAATTTAGTAATAAATTTAAAGATATAAAGATAACAAATTTTCAGCAAATTATAACTCTAATAAATGAAATCAAGAACAATTGCATGACAACTAAGACCTTAAAAATTAGAAAAGGAAATGAATGGATTAATCAGAATATATTGGATATGATTAAAGTACGAGATCGAGCATTTAATAAAAAAATCAAAAATCCACAAAATCTTGAGTTTGATAAGGAATTTAAGCAATATAGAAATCAGGTAAACAATTTAATAAAATCTGCAAAAAATTTATATTTCCGGAAAAAGTGGCAATCAGCTGGTACAGACACTAAAAAGCAGTGGAGATTTATAAATAGTTTTTTCGGCAAACAAGCGGAGACAACTGATATTGAGTGTATTGAAGTAAACGATAAAATTATTTATGAAAAAAAAGATATTTTGGATTGTTTAAACCAGTACTTTGTGGAGACAGGTGAATCTATTGTTAAGGAGGTTACGTGCGATTTAAGTATGTCGGGTGTAAATAACACTTTTAGTGAGATCACATGTGATACGCTTATATCTAACATAGAGTTGACAAATGTAGAGGAAATTAAGGAAATCATACTGGGATTGAAAAAAAATTCTGCTCCTGGGCACGATGAGGTATCTGTTATGGATCTGACTAACCTTAAAGATATTATAGGGGAGACAATTGCAAATTTAGTGAATCAGGCATTAACAACTGGCATTTTTCCGAAAGAACTCAAAACTAGCAAAGTGTGTCCCATTTTCAAATCCGGTGAGAAAAAAGCAATGAATAATTATAGACCGATATCTGTAGTTAGTGTACTCTCAAAAATACTTGAAACAGTGATTAAAAAAAGAATGACACAATTTATAATGGATAACTCTTTATGTGATAAGTTCCAGTATGGTTTCATTCAAAGAAGTAGCACCCTGTCTGCTACATTTGACTTCGTAAATTTTGTAACAAATGCCTTGGACAAAAAGAAAATAATAGTAGTGATTTCAATCGATTTATGTAAAGCATTTGACACCGTTAGCATTGAGATACTCTTAACAAAAATATATAAACTAGGATTTAGAGGAACATTTTACAATATTCTTGACACATACTTGAAGGATCGGAGTCAGTATGTTAAGCTGAATAATATTCGTAGCGAAACATTAGAAAACAATTATGGTGTACCACAGGGCTCAGTCCTAGGACCACTACTTTATTCACTTTTTGTCCTAAACCTGCAAGCTGCTCATCTTAAGGCTCAATATTACACTTTTGCAGACGATACACTATTAGTATACACAGGGGAAAATGAGGAAGATTTAGAAAAGCTAATAAATGAAGACCTTGATAAATATCGAAGATGGCTGTATTTTAATAAACTAAAACTAAATGTTAACAAAACTAAGTTTATAATACTTAAACAACGGAATAAATTAGTGAGCGAAATAAATTTAAAAATTAATAATGTTTTCTTGGAAAAAGTAACGTCTCTTAAGTACCTGGGTTTGATTGTAGATGAGTTTTTAAATTGGGAGAAGCATATCAACAAAATTGTAAATAAAGTAAATCCCATGATCCCTGTTGTTTATAAATGTAGAAACTACATCTCGTTAAAGACAAAAAAACAAATATATACTGCTTTCTTCTTGTCGCATTTGCGATATCTAATACCTATTTGGGGAACTTGTGGAAAAACAAATCTTAATCAAATTAAAATTATACAAAACAAATTTTTAAAAATTTTATACAACTACGAATATCTCACACCAACAAATACTCTGTATCATGAACTAAATGTACCTAAATTAGAAAGCCTATTGGAATTAGAACAATGCAAACTCATATACAAGATACTTAATAACTTACAAAAATCAAACACAAATTTTCAAACCATTAGTGAGATTCACAATCATGATACAAGAAGGCTAACAAATTTATACCTAGCACAGGGCAGAACCAACGTAGGACTAAATAATCCAGGGCAGCTTGCATCAAAATGTTACAATAATTTAAGCCATAACATTAGGTCAACCACTTCTTATCCACTTTTCGTTAAAAAAATGTAAAGACCACCTGAATATTCATTGAAGCAAAATTGTTACTTTAAAATAACTCTAAAAATATTAGTACGACTTACCAACTAGTCAACGTAGTACTGTTAGTTTATAGGATAAGTCTCGAGGCCAGGGCTATTGAAGCACTGATTTGAGATTAAAAAATATATTATTGTTATAATTTTGAGTTAATAAAGTTGTTGTTTCGAAAAAAAAAAGTTAGGTTAGGTACTGAAACTTTAAAGTGCCGTAGTTTTTCATCGGAGCGTTTCCTCGGTCTGGGTATGGTCTCGTTTTTCTCAAGACGTCAAACTGAGTCAATTGACACTACTTTTAACCCCCATTTCGGTTTCCGCTAAAACGAAGTCTAGCCAGCTCTTGCTCTAAACTTAAACGTACTAGTCGATCTACTTGACGAAATTTCGTAATTGAGGAATCAGTCTTGGTTAATTTAGATTTCCGTCAGTCGTCAGTCTTAAAGGAACGGCAAAATCTTAATCCGCCACTCCTTTCACCCAATCAGCTCTTGCTCTAAATTTAAACGTACCATGCATTTACGATTAAAAAGTCGTAGGCTTAAGAAGGAAGCGCCGATTATACAATATCCCCATTGTATACCAAAGAAGTGCATGCAGCGCATATGGGCGTGTGCGGCCGATTGAAATTTCGACAATATGAGCCCCCTCCCCGCCCATGTCCAAGAAAGCTCGACGACTCGATTTCGTGCAAAAGCCACTTTTTCAATCGTATTGCGTCGTTGACGCAGACCGGCGAAACACGCTTTAACGCACTCCGAACCTCCTGTCGCTTGACGCGGGTGTCAGACACGGTCCTTGTCACTCAACGGCTTCGGAAGCGGCTATTTTCGAAAGTATTCGCTAAAAAATTATCTATTTAAAAAAATACTCTCCGCGAACGGTGCAACACAATTTGAGAAAAATGGTGAGTCGTTGATTGGTATCTTGGATTTCCTTTAAGCTTTTTAGCAAATTAGTATTTTTCAGTATTTTGTTTATACTAGAAAATAGATCATACAAATAGTGCCACTTTAAATACTACATACTTCGCTTGATATTTTGATTAATTTCCAATAATAATACCTAAATGATTATTCCGAAAAGGCTCAAATAAACAGCAAAACTGAGCAAAAAAAAACAGTATAAAGTCTGTTTCCAAAACTTAATTTTGATCGATAGCCCGTATAAATGTGTTAATCAATGTCGATAGACAGCTAAGTAGCTAGAAATTTTTATACACGCAACAAAAAAAAAATACGTAGTTACGCAGATATAAATAATTTTAAGTATATTTTGGAAAGATGTTTAGTTTTATTGGGCTCATTGTCTTTAAATCGTGTAACTACACAAATAAAATGGACTTTGCGCAGATCTTTGGTACTAATAAGGTTTACACATTTTATTGCATTTAAGTTTGCGAATTACGAGTTACAGGGTGCTCAAGAGCAATAATTTCAAAAAATCGGCGCCCTAACCACCATCCTCCTTGGACAATAATTTGTCTCCTCTCAAAGCAAAGAAGAAAATAATCAGATATATCTAAAATACTTAAATTAATGGTCAAGTTGCTTGACTCAGTACTTTCCACACATTACGGTGATACCAGTTTATTGTTAGTGTTATGTTCCTAGGTCTTCCTTTCACCTATTATAGCTATTGTGAATTCAACAAATTTTTCAGTTTTACAACTCCCACTCACCAACCACTCCAAAAAAATAGAAAGTGATCAGGAACCCCTAAAACCCCTAAAAACGAAGTTTGAGCTTTTTTTATATTTTTAGTTTTTCTATTATTGCTGCTCCGCCACTGACACGATTTCCAAAAACCATACGCATTCTCCATCATCACCACGGTGTCAATACTGTATCAAAATTTCATTAAAATCAATTCAATAGTTCCTACGTTGCACAATACAGCGATCTAAATCAATACTACATTATACTAAATTCTAAATCCCTTGGTTTCTGTAATAGGCAAGGCAATGTTAGGTTGGACCTAAAAAAGTGTATTGTGCTGTCAAATCTTTCTTTCACAGGTCAACGTACAACCTATTCTGAATACAACAAATTTTAGTTTTATAACCCTCCACCCCCAACGATCCCAATTTCCCCCCACCCATAAAAGTAGAAAATGATCGATAGCCCCTAAAATGCCTAAAAACGAAGTTGGCGAAATATTTGAATTTTTTGTTTTTTGATAATTACTCTGTCGCTTGTGCACTGAATTTCAAAATTATAGCAGCATTATCTACTGCGACGCCAAATTTCATCACAATCCATGCAGCGGTTACTGAAATTAATAGGGCAGAAAGACGCCAACATACCGACAGACAGACCGACGGAAATACCAAAAAGTGCACTATTTCAAAATCGAAAATTTTCGCGGTCACAATAATCCCCTCACCTATTGCTGTGGGAGTAAAAACCATATTTGAGCGAGTTTTATATTTACGGCTTTCTTATGACTGCTGGGCCAATAGTTTCATGATTTTCAGAAACTACACAGTTTTCCCATTTTCAACATGTCACAGTTAACAATACGAAAATAAAATATCATTAAGGATGATCAAGTTGAAGGTTATTGGAATATCTACTGTAGTGTGTATCAAAAGTATATATCTTTAGAGAAGCAAATTCATGACAAATTCAAACTCAAAATCAACAAAAAAACTAGATGACCTACTATAAATGTGTCTTGAAAAACCATTAAGTACTAATATATTAATTATATATATTATAATTGATGCTAAAAGACTTCTTTCTAAAAATGTAGATGCTAATTTTATGAAAATTGTTCACTGTTGTTTGTGAAGTTCGTTTGTTTTATACCAAGCTTTCAAATAATTTTAAAGCTCTGCAGTGATTACATTTTTATTAATCTCCCTATTTTAACTGCATGTACAGGGTGTCCCACGACGATTAAGACAAGCAATATATCCGAACTGGGCAGTAGTAGGAAATTATAACTTTGGGGGTTTAAATTAGAGCAAATATCTTTTTTTATTACTGCGTCACCCAATGAGGTATTTCTTTTTGATCACGTGACGTCCGATTCAAAATTTTTAATGTATATTTGTGGCTTTTTGTGTTCCTCCCAATAAAGAAGTACCTACCTGTAGCTCTTTACACTTTAGACCCCAAGTGTGCTAGTTTATTGGATTTTATCGAGAGGAACACAACAAAATCACAAATATACAGGGTGGCCCATTAAAATTTTTGAATCGGACGTCACGTGACCACAAACAAGTAACTCATTGAGTGACACAATAATAAGAAAAGATACTATATTTGCTTAAATTTACACACCCAGAATTATAATCCGCTACTAGTGCCCAGTTCCGATATATTGCTTGTCTTAATCGTCGTGGGACACCCTGTATCCATGTAATGTAACGCGAATTGATATTTTTATAAGAATGACTATGACACACGAAGTAATTTGGTTGAGTAAATTAATAGTAATACATATCGTGCCAAAAATTCATTAAATTGTATTGTACGTTTCACACTTTCACAATGCCACAATATTCTGTCAAGTCGAGAGGAAGTTAAATTAATTTAAAAGGTATTTCTGAACGTTTTACTGTAACAACTGTTTGAGAATATATTTACATAATAAAGACTCTGACAGTAGATGAATCACCCAGGTGTTATCAGGGATTATTAATTTTATACCACAATAAATCCATTTATCAGCAATAATTCGTTTTCATTTCAATTGACTATCAACCACATCATTTATTTCTTAATTACCTACTTCATATGCTATGTAATATTTTTTTTCCAAATCTTTAAGCATATACAAGTATTATTAATGTCCGATGAATGTTATTACTTAACATATATTGAAAGCTAAACATTGTCTGATATTACGAAGCATATGAACGAGATTGTAATTTTTTTATGTATTTTATTGTGATAAAGGACCAGTTTCACCAGCTTCTTATAAATGTCAAATAGCTTATCCACATATTTTATTTTCGAAACTTGACGCTCAGTAAGAAGTGACAAAAACTTACGGCTAGGCTCTCTGGCACTTATCAGAAGGTGGTGAAACAGGCTCTTAGAATGCGATGCCGGTCTATGTAACGGAAAGCACTACAAATGAAATTCTCAATAGGGTACTTGCAGAGGTCGTGAAATCGTCTCGGGAGTATACATAGCGTAAAGAAAACCATATCAAGAAGCAGTAGGAAACAAAAAACATGATTTTACTGACGGCCAAAAAAGATATTTACAAAATAAAATAAGGATATATTCAAATTTTTCCACGTGACTTAAAACAAGGGCTGGGGTCACAGGTATCTTGTCGATATCGACAATCGATACTGCTACAGCGCAGGTCAGTGAGATTCAACTGCAAACTAGAGATGATCTGAATTCTTTAACGATGCGACTCAATTCATTGATACTTCATATTTGAAACAGGCAATTAACCCACTAGCATTTTCGTTGCAATACATTTTTATATCTGATAGGTATCACAGTTCATCCTGTTTGTGACCGAGATTCGCAACTTATCGAAGCCATCATTTTATTTCGGCGCATCCCATTATGAATGAATCCAAAGATAGAATCTAATTCAAGCCCATCCCTACAAAGTGAATTAGTAATCTAGCCTAACTTTTATTCTTTTGACTTTTGTACTTTTGTGTGTGACGGTGTTTTGTGGTTATAATGATCAATGTCAAAATGTTAGGTTAGCACTGGCTATCGATATCGAATATCAATACTTTACATCCCATCACTATAGGATATCACTGACGTCAGTGGTTGTTTGTGCGGCATTTTCTGGCATTTGAAATAATTTTTGGAATATCTCACCGATTCCAAAAAACCAAACAAGTGATTTTGTCATGTTTACTAGGCTCTGAGGAACGCGTAAGCGACATAATATTTTTTTCTGCAAGTACCCTATTCTCAAAAGTCTCAAATGAGAAATCAAATTTCAGGTATATTATATTTGTATAATATACAGATCAAAACAATCATGTTATGATTGTTTTGATCTGAAAAATATAGGATGTACTGTATTTAATTTATCTAATTTTCATTTTAATTATTTTCAGAGCTCTGCTTCCACTGAGCCAAAAACCTGCCACCAATGCAAGCAAGTCATTGCCGGAGGTGTAAGTACCCATGGTTTTAGGAACTTTTTAGACATTAACAAGTGTGCAATTTTATATACCTGCTAACACAGTTGAAGCAAGCTTTCCCAACAAGAAACTCTCAGATTTGTCTCTGCTTCAACTTTCCTTTGAGTGGTTGTAGTCACAGCGATCATAGTAAGATCAACTTTTGCCCTGACAGGATTTTGCAAAACCAAACAAACTAACTAACGAACTAGAAATAGGATAGAAAAGACCTGAGTCTCCACTGCTGGTTCAGTGCTTCTCCTAGAGTGGCGCCGGAAAACAGTAACAAAGCCTACAGAGAACACGAGGCTAATGACCAGAGCAGTCGATGCCAATGCACAGTGGTAAAAAAAACTAGTGGTGTCAAATTTTATATGACAGATGTCCATTTAGATAAGAAACAGATTTCAATTTTGAACAGTAACAAATCTTTATTTGTAATTTATGTTTATCTAGTGAATTCCAAAGGACTCATCCCCGCCAGGTTGAATCCCAGTACTTCGAAAAAGCCTGTGCCAAAAGTCATTAATTTGTGCAATGATTGTTGTGATTACCACCATTCAAGCTTTCTTTTAAGAAGCTCTTGAGCGAGATAATGTGCTGCGAGAAAAAAGACGAGCAGCTGTTGTATTGACTCACTCAGCGGGATATTAAATTTAAAAATACTGAAATCGTGAATGAAATGGCAAGTGTTCAATAAATTGTGTTTTTTATTCGCGTTGCTAACTTTAGATTACTCTCTGTGTATCGTGATTCATACACTTTTAAGTTTTAGGTTGGAATTTTCCGATGTTTATTTTTTTATTTTTGAACGAGTTAATGAAGAAATCTTGTATCGATTACATATTATAAAAAAATGCAAAGCTTATCGAAATGCATGAGAAATTTATTTTCAAGCACTACATACTATGTTAAGATTCGGAACATATTTGAATAGATAAGAAATATTGGACCATTTGAGCTGAATCTAAAGCTTTTATTTACTTTTGATAAATAATGTTGCTGTTTATTTTTGCATTTGATTGAATAATATAATATCACAGTTTAAGAAACGTCTTCAAGATAAGATTTTTTCAAGTTATCGCATTGGTAGATATTAATTTTACAATGCAAATGGCACTGCCACCTTCACTACATACAGTCAAGTGTTTTGTTTTCGATTCTGCGTTAAACTTTCTTATTTAAATTATAGTCTGAAGAACTGATTAAATCCGACAAATGAACAAACGTTATAAATGCGACAACTGGTCCGCAAATCTGCAAGACATTTTTCGTAAACTTCAAAATTGAGATTGCGGATGGTTTTAGTAAACAAATCTGACGTTTTTTCCCCAGAAACGGGAAATAGTACTAGTCCAGTACTAGTCGATGTTCAGAAATAATTTTTCTGTATTTATATGAGCATTGGTTGGAAAATTGTTCTTAAGGGTACTAGAGACACCTAAAGTCGAAAATTACAAACAGGTTTTTATCCATTGACTTTACCACGGTTTCAGATAACTTATAAGATAAAACAGATAAAATTTGAGTTGAAATCGAAAAATGTCAGAAAAAGCTCGATGGAAGAATGTTTATTGATCTTCAAGTTGTTACAGTTGTCAGATTACCTACATTGTTTCTTTGAATACGTACAATATCCTAAATAAAAAAAATACTAGACGCTTCCAGCTTGCAATTACAATAATTGTATAATTTCGGTCCTTCAAGAAACATATATTTTTCTGTTCTTTTGGTATTTGGTATACTATCTCTTCAAGACGTCAAAAATTTAGAGTTGGTTTCATAACTTTTGTTGGTGTGTATATGTTGCAATTTAGTAATATTCTTCCAAAATCTAGTGTCGTGTAATATACCACATTTGATATCGGTCTGAGTACAAAATCGTAGGACTAAAGTTTTTTGGTAAAAATGGATATTTTTGTTGAATCGGGGCCCTAATTTGGGATTTATTGCCTTAACCCTTTCTTCCCAAAAATATTGTTATCTTGAACAGTCCAGGAAATCATTGACGAAAACAAATAATGCCTCACTTTAGCGGGCTCTAGCCCCCTAATTAGGTATTTCTGTATGTAGCGTTAATACGAACATTTTGAGACGCAGAATCAGATTCTAAATTTGAAAATAATGCTTCGCTATAGATCCTTATCAACAAAAATTAATCATGAAAATGTTCATTTAAAATTCATCAGAATAATGAGAAAGAAGTTGGGTCTCTAGGTTCATCAGTATAATGGAAAATTCTTGCCAATTTGTGCTTGACTAACTTTGAACATATTTTTTTTGAGTACTGTTTGTTTTTATTGTGTGCTGTGTGGCTGCATGTAGAACTAACAAATTAATTTCAGGTGTTGACAGCGTTAGGCAAATCCTGGCATCCAGACCACTTTTGTTGCAACGAATGCAAAAAGCCAATAACCGAAAGCAAATTCCATACTAACGACGACCAGCCTTATTGCACCCCTTGCCACATTAAGCTTTTCGCAAAAACGTGCCATGATTGCAAAGAGCCTATCCTTGACGTAAGTTCTTATATCATTTATTATTTTAAAGGGTAAAACATTTAATCAACTATTTTAAATAGAATAATCTGGATATGGAAAAGATCCCGGTAAAATTGGCTAAAATATATAATTATTATAATACATATCACCATGATAAAAATTTCTATCGGCTCAGAACCTAAAAGCATTGACTACAATACGTTGATTAATGCTAAAAGTCAATAGTTTGGACTCTGAATATGTTGAAATGATGCTAAAGATCAGTAAAACTAATTTAGCTTTTCTTACATGAAGTTTACATAAACACATGAATAGATTCTTTTATACGAGTTGTGGGGGAAAAACTATAAACGATAACAAGTTTAGAAATTTTTTATTAAAGATATATGAGTTTAAGATCTATGGGTATCAGATACTGCTTCTCTACGAGATTTTTTTATACTGCTTTTGAGTATTTTTGTGTTAATGACAAGAAAATAATCATCAATATAGCAGTGTCGAAAAAAATTAGAGAATTCAGTGAAATACATGGTAACATTTTAGATCAAAGCAATTATTTGAGTCCTTCTCTGTTGTTAACCATTTCCAGATATAAATTATTAAAACTACCAACTACCAACATGGCTTTCACTCTGAAAAAACCATAATATAAACAAAAAGTTTTGTTCCTAACATCTCTGATCTCTTTAAACCTCTTTTTGACGGCTTTTGGTGTTTAGGATTATATTTCAGGATTGAAATTGAGGATTTATGAACACTAAAAGATTATTAGGTAAATCAACACTTCTCAGATCACTACGTACTTATGACATACCGTAATTTCAGCCAATTTGACCCTAAACCTCTGTCTATGTCTAGTGCAGGTGTACTTTTTATGGAATATTACTTTTTATGCCTAGACGAATTTGATTGCTTAGGTATTTACCTCGAATTTTTTGATGAGCATGATGTCATTTGATAACATAAAAAATCACAGATTTTTGCTGTAATAAAGTGTTTGCTGCATGCAAAAAGTGATCAGTTGGTTTCTTTTAGATCGATTATCTTTTTTTAGGTTTGACTTTTGGGGAATTATTAGATGGTTTCACTAAATATCCCTCTATTTAAAAAAATATCAAGATCAAAGCGAAACATGAAAAAAAGCTTAAAATGAAAAATGGAAATCAATTATTTATTATATATTACGGATTTGAGGAGACTTAGGGTCGTATTTATAGTCGATACTTCAGGCCCAGGGTCCTTAATACTTGAGTAATACTCAAGTGCTTTCTCAGGCATCTGTTTCCTAGGCAACCTTACGAGAAGAAGTGAAAACAACATGTTACTTCAAAATTAACCTACAATATCTCCTGTCATGTTGATATTTCGAAACTTGAGTATTACTCAAGATGTACTCAAGTATTGAGGGACTCTTAAGTGTCAGCCATGAATAAGGCCCAAAGAAAGGGTGCTGCATTAGAAATGAATCTTGTTAATTTCAAAAGTAAGACTGCAAAAACTAATTGATCAATACTGATTGTGTTCCAGAAATACGAAAAAATTTAAAACTTAAATATTTCAACCAAAAACAATTCAAATCAAAGATCAAAATCTCAGCTTCACTCGAAGCTGGCTTGACTTCTAGGCGAATAATCAAACATTTTTCTGTTTAGAAATGCGTCCAGGCAATGGGTGCTAACTGGCACGAGGACCACTTCTTGTGCCAGGACTGCAAGAGCAAGCTGATCGGCACCCAGTTCATGGAAGTGTCTGGCGTACCCTACTGCCAGAAGTGCTACCTCTCCAAACACGCGGATAGGTGCAAGGGGTGCAGCAAGCCCATCGCCGACAAGGCCATCGTAGCCCTCGACGCAAAGTGGCACCAGATGTGCTTCAGGTGCTCGGTAAGTTCATCATGTTCGAGTAATAATACATATTAGCTAGATAGAAATCGCTAGAAAAAGCTCAGGACGTTTCAAGGTCACCCACTACTTATCAAACAATCGTTGTGCTTGTTGCATTTTACCGTAGTGGTAATGCAATTCATAGCAGTGGGTATTCTAGTTTCTGATTTCTCTACGTTGTCATGTCAAATACATCTTATTCTTAGTTATTTCTGTGCACATCCAGGTATGTCAAGCCTTCATCCATAGATTCTCTCTGGTTGTATATCGATCTGCTACACCAGATATGTAGTTTCGAATATGGTCTTATTCAAAACAATAGATGCAGTTGAAGTGCTTTTCTTTTTCCTCCTTTTACTTCCCACACCGATAGGTGAGGGGAGTATTGTGATCGCGAAAATTTTCGATTTTGAGATAACACGCTTTTTGGGCGTTTTATGATACCTAGATATCGAAAATCCACGTCACTCATTTCTGTCGGTCTGTCTGTCTGTCGGTCTGTCGGTCTGTTGGAGTTCTTCTAGCCTCGTAATCTCAGCAACCGCTGCACGGATTTTAATGAAATTTGGGCAGCAATATGCTGTGGGGTCGTAGTAGGTAACGCTGCTATAATTTTGAAAATCGGTGCATGGGCGGCGGAGTAATTAGCAAAAAACGAGAAAATTCAAATATTCCCAAAACTTCGTTTTTAGGCGTTTTAGGTGTTCCTGATCATTTTCTACTTTTTTTGGTGGTGGTGAAATTTGGGGTGGTTGGGGGGTGGAGGGTTGTAAAATTGAAAAATTTGTTGTATTCTTAATATACTGTCCACTGACCTGCGAAGGAAGCCCTAGCGGCATAAATAGATTTTTTAGGTCCATCCGAACATTACCTTGTCTATTACAGAAAGCAAAGAACTTACAATTTTTTCTGGTGTAAACACACGGGTATTTCTTTGATCGTTCTATAATGTGTAATGAGGAAACTGTTGATTTGATTTTAAAGAAATTTTGACACAGTATTACTACCGTGGCGAGGATGGAAAATGCGTGTGGTTTTTATAAATCGTGCCAGTGGCGGCGCAGAAATAATAAAGAAACTAAAAATATAAAAGCAGCTCTAAACTTCGTTTTTAAGCATTTTAGAGGTTCCTGGTCCTGGAAATTGGGGTGGTTGAGGGTGGGGTGTTTTAAAACTGAAAAGTTTGTAGTATTGATAATAGGCTGTCCATTGACCTGTGAAGGAAAGACTTAGCGGCATAAGACAATTTGGGGGGGGGGGGGGAGACTGGCGATGTTTTGGTTGTAAGGGGATCTCAGACTAAAGCTTCATGCTATGGGAAAATAATAAACTGGTGTCATCGGAATGTGTGGGAAGTACTGAGTCAATCAACTTGACTTCATTTTATTTCTTTTCTCTTTTCTCATGTTGTTTTCAAAGAACAGGTTCTGCAAGGAACTCACGCAACAGGTGTATCTAGTCTCCACAAGAGCATTGTCATATTGCTTTTGTTGTGCATTTTAAATTGACCATGCCATGTCGGTAACATAGCTGGTATTCCTCGGGCTTATCTCAGAGCGAATCCTTTACTCAGTCACACACAACGAATTCGAATTCGTTGGTTACACACGACGCGCCTTGAGCCAGTAACCGTGAAGCCGCACTACTATAATATTTCGCTTGTTTTTTGTCGTGGTCTAGTGACTTTCTCACAATCTCAGTCACAGTGATGGTACATCTCAAATGATAGCTTTCATGATCGTCTAGTCTAAACCACCCTGTCCATGGGATTATGCCATACAGCCTACTATCTATACAGGGTGGCTAATCGGGGTGACGTTATTAATTTTTTTTAGATAGCCCGTACCGAGATCTATCCAAAACATCAGAATGTATGTGTAGCGATTATTGATAGTTTTTGAGTTATTTTTGGATTTTTCAGTGTTTTCAAGAAATCGTCAAAAACAAAGACAAAAATGCTTTTTGGCTTTTATTTTTTCTGCAATTATACTCAGTATTAAGCCAATTTGATATCCAATAAAGAAAACCTGTACATCTGACCAATAATTAAGTACATTTTGGGCCCAAATTTGAAATCACTGTTTTTAGTCAGGAGACTAAACCTTCAAAATAAAATTAAAAATACGTATGCCTGGTTCTGGAGCTCCAAACTACTCTTAAAAACTGTGCAAGACATTACACTTTCGAAATGATAATGAAAAAATAGCACTTATGGGGGCATTTTGCGCCGTACGTGACTGTTAAAGTTAAAAAGGTGAATTTCCAAAATGATGTAAAAACTATGATTTTACTTTATTATGACAAATTAAAGGAAAAAAACTCGTAATAACTAATAAACCCAATAATCATTGATCAGTTTTGTGCAATACGAACAATTCCCTACGCAAGTGCGGCTTGGCGCCCCATAGCAAGTTGTGATGCAATAGTCAAGCAAAATCGCTCAGCAACCCTATGTTGCAGGAAACATTCGAGCAAGTTCGCAAGCACACAAGGCCGCAGCTCGCACTTTGAACAAAAATTACATCTCCAATTCAGTGTTCTCAAAATTTCACCAAAACTAAGTCGAAATTAAACTCTCAGAAGTCAACGTCAAGCCGCCACGGGGTGACAGGATAGTTACATATCATGAGAAAAATCAGAAAAAAAATCTATCCCATGCAGTTTGAAAATTATGGGCATTTAAAGAAAACCTAGAAATTTGGTCAAATTTTAGCAATTTTTCGGTTATTGTGGTTAGCTTTTATTATTTTTATTCATTTAAACTTTGGAACCGTAACTCTAAATAACATTTCTAGAAGCACAGTCAAAAATTGCCCCAAGTTTTCTAGAATGAAAACTATTAGTTAAACTATGAATTTAAAATCTTTAAAGTTTGTCAACTTTGAAAGACCCTCCTTTAAAAAAATGCACTAAAGTGTCTTGGCAAGTTCCATTAAAAGTTGGCACATTTAACCAGGATTGTAAAATAGTATAATACTTGTTAGTTTCATACTAAGAAAAAACGAGTAAAAAAATAAAAACCTCAAGTAACCCGATTTTTGCTAAACCATTTCACTCAGGTCATATGTTCTTTATTCGCACAAGCTTTTGGTGGATTCTTAATTTTACGGCAAAATGATGAGAGACATGGATAATGAACATGTTTGCCATGACTGAGCGAGACAGATAGTGATAGTGATAGCAAAGTCAACAAAAATAAATAAGATTAATAAAACAATGAAAAATTTTGACCTAGTTTAGTTTATGTTCTAAAATGTGTTTTTCTTTATTTTTGCTGTCCAGCTCCTTACGTTCTTTTTGATCTACGAGACAAACTGAGACTATGGCACAAGAGCTAAATTAAACAACTATGACGATGCCAGACTGAAGCGGAATCATACCGCAATGTTCCAGAGATTTCCAGAAATTGTATTATTCACATGGCCAATTAATATTTTGTACGACATTGTATGCCATTTTCCATTTCTATTGCTTAACGTAACAACCCGAGTTACTATTGCCAACGTAATATGTCATTTCACCTGCTCCGAAAGCAGTACAAATTTTATTCGTTGAGTAAGACCCACACACCAGAACATATATGTATACTTGCCAACATCCATATTTCATTTTCCTTTCCAATTTTACACATGATTTTCATGTTTCGTGATAGGTGACTATCAGCTGAACTGCATAATTAAGTTTTGGAAATAAACTGAAAGTGTGTGTGATGCTTTTTTCAAAATTAGACATTTTCAAAAGGATATTTTCGCTTATACAGGGTATCGTTATTGCATTCACTAAACGGTATTGTAAACAGAACTGGTAACTTTAAGGGCCAACTTATTAATAACATCTTTTGATCAAGTGCATCATTGTTTTTTTCTATAACTGGGCAGGCAGAGCCTAATACCAGAGTACCGCCACTACTGTGAAAGGGTTATGTTAAGGGAAGTTTTTTAACGCGGAATTTGAATGGGCCAGCACCGGCACTATCGGCAGGCCCAATAGATACATCTCCTGGCAGTCCATTCCAAAATTCCAAGCCTTAGACACCCTGGGAGTGGGAATAAATGTGCGGTTGTACCACTCGGTTCTTGATATATGAAGAACGACCGCCTTAGGATAATAGCTCAGAGGAGCAGATATCGTTTGAATATCTGTAGAAGAGTGAGAGGTCACCACAAGGCCGCTGAGAAAGTAGCTGGAGGTGACGCGTTAAGGCCTAGTCATCAATTAGTCGAATTGCCCTTCTCTGGACGTCAACTGCATTTTATTCTCCAGCCTTTTCTGTCCATCCACTTATCATCTTTTATTTCCCTAGACCTCATATTTTCCTCAATAGATTGCCTCTACGTTGTGGCCGATCTACTTTTATCCTTTTACCACATGGTATATATATATAATCAAGCACTCTTTTTGGTCATCATGCATTCGTCATTCTCATAGCAAGGCCACACCAGATCAATTGACGGGTACCTAGCTAATCTCTTCGCTACGACTATGCTCTTACTTCGAAACTCTACAGGATCTTCTTAAGTAGTCCATCTCCACAAGTCCTATTTGTTTTCTTTGCTCATTAGTGAGTTGCCAACTTTCTGCTCCATATGTCAAGATAGCTTTGTAGATCATTAATTTTGTCTTCATTTTTATCTTGGCTGACCATAGCATTGGATTTAAAATCTGGGTACATCTTTTTTCTTGCGGTATTCGATACTGTATATCTCTAGCAGAAACATCTTTGGCTGATACAATGGTGCCCAGGTGTTTGGATTCTCGTTAGATGAAATGTCTAGTATACTCCTTCCGTGACATTGCCCTTAGATGGGAGAAGGGACTTATGGGCTATAACTTCGCATATTTTCTGTGAAGGCACTAGCTCTGCAGCTGTGATAACTCCAAGCTCTTTAATATTGAAACTCTACCTATATTGTAAGATATCTCTCCAAGCAGTTCAAGGTTACAAGCAATTTATAGAAGCTTATCCATGGAGGGGGGGGGTGAATTGCAACGTTTGGACACCCCGAATAGTAGTTTATGGCTATAGATGTCTTTTCTAACTACAAGTCCCAAAACCTGACTTATTCAGTATCCGTAGGTTTTTTTTCACTACATTTACTTTCAAGTTTTGTCATAACTTGGGTAAAGCGGGAACTATTGATTATATGAGAATGAAAAGGGCCTAAGTCCAACAGGAAGAATTCTGGAAAATTAACAAAATCAATTTTAGGCTTCTATATTTTTTTGTTTTATCATATATTTTCCAACTTTTCTAACAACAAATATATGATATTTTAGATACCGAAACTGAAAGGACACGCCATTAAATGTGCACAAAATACTACAAAAAAATATGACAAAAATAGGGACTTGGGCCAGTTTTATTTTCAAACTACAAAAACATTTTTTTCTGATATTAACACTTCAACTTTCACGTTTTCGCTTTCTTTTAGGCGTTATTTCACTATCAGAATCCATTTCGAGGGAAACCAGAGTGACAGTGAAAGAATAACATAATCTAACTAAAACTCGTGATGCAACTGTCTAAAATAAAACGGTCCCAAGTCCAGGACTTTGGCCCGATTTCACTTTCATACACATTTTTCATGCTGCACAAATCAGGTTTCAATCGTCGACTTGGGTCTGTTTTTACGGTCAGTGATGGAATGACGACACAGAATTAAAATTTTCCTTCCATCATACAGAGGTGCAAGCTGCAATTGAGTCTGTGAATGAGGATCTGAATAATCTGGCTAAAGAGAGCAGTTCACATCAGTTGTCAATAAATCCTTTGAAATCTAGTGTACTGTTATTTGGAAAACATAAAGCGGATGTTGGCGACATCTTTAAAGTCTCAATTGATAACAAAGTTATTCCTTGTACAAATTCTGCCAGGAATCTGGGACTGATCATGGATAATGAATTAAGGTTTTCAAAACATATTGACAAATGTATCAGTCGGTGTTACAGCGCGTTGAAAATATTGTATCCTCATCGCCATATTTTTTCTGTCAAGCTAAAAACGTTACTTTGCGATGCTTTCGTTCTGTCTTTGTTTAACTGTTGTGATGTAGTATATGGCCCTTGCCTGAAGAAGCATGACAGAGATCGGATACAAAAAGTACAAAAGTCTTGTCCTAGATACATATTTGGTGTGAGAAAATATGGGCCTATATCACACAAGTTGTCAGAAGCAGGGTGGCTTAATATGCAAGCTAGAAGAGATCTGCATTCTGCAGTTCTTTTCCATAAGATAATTTTATATAAAACACCACCTTATCTCTACAATAAAATTACTTTCCGTTGTGACGTCCATACCATAAATGTTCGATGTAGGGGTCTGATCTCACAGCCCTCTCATCGATCAGCTATGTTCACCTGGTGTTTCTCCTATAATGTATGTCGATTATATAACAAAGTTCCCACAAATCTCAAATATTTACCTATATCAGCTTTCAAAATCCGTCTTAGAGAATTCATGTCTTCCAGTTGATAACTCTTCGGTTTTTTTTCTTGCTTTTTGTGTCATATTTTTGTTTAGATGTGTAGGTGATCTAATTATACTGATGCTTTTTTTTGTATCAAATGTCACAGTCAAAGAATTTAATTTCTTCCAATTGATAACTTTGAGTTTTTCTTTTAGGTCACATTTTTTGTTTAGTTGGTTAGATATTTTGGTCTTACATATTAAAGTAGTATTTTATGTGTTATTGTATATTATCTTTAGGACTGTCACTTTGATCAGTCGCAGACTGCCTGCCAGTCCTTTTTGCAGCTGTTTACTGAACAATATGTTTCAACTTAATTTGTTTTTGTTGTAATTCATACTGCAAATAAATTATCATTATTACTAATTTTGATTGTGCGTAGTTAAGTCAATTTTTAAAAATATATAGTTGGGTCCATTTTATTCTCATATAATCAATTTCATTTCTACGTTCTAGGTTAGACTCTTAAGGCCAGTTTCACCACTTCCTGATAAGTGTCAGATTGCCTAACCGTAACTTTTTGTCACTTTTTGTCAATTTAGTCCACGATTAGTATTGACGCCACTGACACAATATTTTAATAAATTTTTGTGATCACATTTCTGGCAATACCCCCACACTAGGTACACAAGTAGCGTTGGACATCCGACAAAATATAATTTATGAGTCAAACGTTTACCGTGTCGCTATCAAGCAAGCCCGTAATCCACCTGCAATTCAAATTGATCTGTTTACACCAGCATTTGTGTTTATTATGCGGGGTTTTAGTTGGCATTAGAAATTTAATATTGTTTCTTATTAGCAAGACGGCGAGCATGTGCCAAGAAAGTATTTTCGGACGTGCAGTCCTGATTTCTTCAAAACTTATATATCTAGAGATGACTTAATGGAGTCCAAGTTATATTCTACCTCTATTAATAACTCTTAAAGTTCTTGGATAGCAATAGACTGAAAGATACGGTCTAAAGTAATTAGTTAATTAATGCAAGATGTCCTATTTTATCAACAAGATGATTAAGCATTTATAGAATGAGTGTTATTTATCAATAAGGCAACGCTTATTATTAGGCATTATATTCTATATTACTTTATAGGCCTTTACGAAAATAGTGAACTGGATTCGGATCGATCAGTTATATGTCAAATAGCTGTCAACTGGGATTTATGGTTCCATGGATTTAACGGACATAAACAACGAAAAAGTTGGTTTAAGAATAAAAAACAGATGGTTAAGATCACTTCCTGTACAAGAGTGAACTGACCCTATTTCTGACTGATCCTAGATCACTTTGCGAACGTCAAGGTCAGCGATCCTTGTGATTGGGTTAACCCGATCATAGTTTCCATAAAGGCCTGTATATCAATATCTCTAAAATTAGTCAAAAAATTCAGAATTCAGTATTTAGCAAAAATATGTACATATATTTTAAAATAACCCATATTTTTAAATACTTATTAGTTCAGCAATGAAAATATGTATTATAGTGGATTATGACTTACAAGATATTGATGTTTGATTATTCAAGAGGACAATAATACCTTTGCCCCTCTTGGCGAAGCTTATAGTCAAAGAGCCGTATTCATAGTGGGTTTCACGCTTGAGGGTCTCTTAAATTACCGTTTTTTGTTTCATCTTCCGATCTTGCTCTATTCACCGATAGCTCCAATTCTGGAGACAGGACAGGAGCGGGAGTAGCTGGTACTTTTCCACGCGTTGAAATATCAGTAAACCTTGAGAGCTATATAACAATCTTCCAAGCAAAGTCCTCTGACAAAAAAATATATAAAAACCTTTTCAGATAGTCAGGCTGCTCTGAAAGCACTGAGCTCCAAATAGGTTGACGCAAGACTCATATGAAACATCTCCTCAATCAACTTGGAACAAAGAACAAAGTAACTTTGGTTTGGGTTCCAGGTCATAGCGTAGTGGAAGGCAATGTATTGGCCGATATACTAGCAAGAGGAAAACTCGAATCTGTTGTTATAGGACCAGAACCATTTGCGGGCATTGCAAAAAGCACTGCCAAGGAAACCATCTGAGATTGGGCAGAGAGGAAAGCACTCTTGCACTGGCGAGTTACACCAGAGCTGCTACACTCGAAGGCGTTCATACCATACACTTCTAGTCAGGCCTCCCAGAGGATTCTAGAATGAAGCAGACATGATCTGCGCAATCTGGTCGGTCTGCTGACGGGACATTGTCGGTTGAGGAACTACTTGGGGAAGATATGTCTGGAACAAACAACGAAGTGTCGTTTCTGCTATGTGGATGACGAAACAGCGGAGCACATATTCTGCTTCTATCAGTAGAGGAAAGAGCTAAGTTCCAACTTTCGGATTCATCCAACTGAAACCTACCGACTCCAAGAAAGTTTTACCCAACACGACCATCGCCTTCGTCATCATCGTCATCATAGTCACAATGTCTTAATAGACATGTTATGAACTAGTAAAATGCATTTACTCATTTTACGAGTTTCTCTTGGGATATCTTTAATATCTTTAATGCATTTGCTTTCTGCATCCTCATGTCCTTGACCAGATGATATATACTGGTTCATCCTCCTTTAGGACAAGAAGGTGTCCTGACTCTTCTCAACTCGTCCACCCAAAGCTGTTGGTTGAGAAGAGGTTACTGCTTATACCGACAGTAGTTCGGTTCTCTTTAGTCGCCTTTTACGACACGCAGGATATACGATGGGAGATATTCTAACCCGCCCCCACACGGCGCGGCGGGCCTTCGTCAAGAAATGTGGATTGTACGGTGAACTCTAAGTAGATGTGAGCCACAATAGGCACAATAGGGTCGTAGTGAAAGGAGGGAAACTTTCAACCTAACCTTCACAATCATTCGTAAATGTCAAAATGACATTTCTTTGTACTCAAGACTTTTTATAGGTTAATTTTGTAGTAAGGTGTGTTTTTCTGTCAGCTCCGACTGCTTCTGTCGTATCAACGAAAATGTTGACATTTCGTCAAAAGAACACAAAACGCTGATACAAAACAAAACAGATAACAGCAAACATCAAAATGCGTAGGCATAAGCATAACAAATTGACTTATACGTTATTATTTGACATACGACAACGTCAATAAACGTTATCCCTCCCTCTCGTAAGGTAGAGATGTTTGTTGACTCTGGAACAGGTGCATAAAGATACGTTTACACACTTGCCAAGGCTTGACAAGCATTCTCAAGCCCCAAGCGTTCACAAATGTCGCTTGGCATTTGGAAGTCGTTTACACGCTTGCGAATGCGTCAGTGTGCTACGGACATCCAAGCATGGCGGACACTGACTCCAGGTATCTGCAACTTTCTTTTTATCTTTATGATTAACGTCTTCGGGATTCCAGATACACGCTTCGCTCTGATAATATTCCAAGAACATTATAATTCTCTTCGTTCGACTAGGCGGACTGGCGGACACTGACTCCAGGCATCTGCAACTTTCTTTTTATCTTTATGATTAAGATCTTTGGGATTCCAGATACGCGTTTCGCTCTGGTAATATTCCAAGAACATTATAACTCTCTTCGTTCGACCAGCCACTCATTTTGAATAGAAAACTATACGTCCGCTCATCACGCATCACAGCGGCTACTAAACGCGCACCAACGTGTAAATACGTCGCAAGTGCTTGCCGCAAACACCCTTTGATCTGTGTCAAAAAACCGACACCAGTCCCGATCGGATACAAGCGTCCGCAAGTTCACGCAAGCCAAGTCAAACGGCCTCTTCACACGCTTGTGCTTGTGGATGCTTGTCGAGCTTTGGCAAGCGTGTAAATGCGGCATAAAGGAAACACTTAACTAAAAGAGTGTTTCTATCCTTTTTCATAGTATCTTTATACCTGTATACGTATGTTTATATTTTATTTGTTCTTTACAGAAATGCGAGAAGCCCATAATGAAGGACCAATCATTCCAAGTGGATGGCGGTAAGCCACACTGCGTGAAGTGTTAGACGAAGACGTCAGGTTTTGTCGTGCACAGCCGCCTTTAGGGTTTCAGCGCTAGATTCAACATCACATTTTCGGCAACATTTTTTGTGGCATGTCGAAGCTATACAAATATTATTATACACAGTCATTATGTTTGTTAATTGTTATTTTTATATAAAATTGTGTATTAATTTATAAATATATACATTTATGTACAACGTACTTATATACCTGTAAAGCTTTGCTTTATAATAAATTATTATTTTTGGCTTATGTATATCTTTTTATTAATGGGAGACTTTCTTT
Organism: Callosobruchus maculatus; assembly: GCA_951848785.1. Taxonomy (NCBI): domain Eukaryota; kingdom Metazoa; phylum Arthropoda; class Insecta; order Coleoptera; family Chrysomelidae; genus Callosobruchus; species Callosobruchus maculatus. The sequence goes on from CATOUR010000083.1 coordinate 10,370,343, forward strand.
TGTCTAGAAGTCTTTGAGTTTGATGCTACTAGGATTGTCTAGTAGCAGCAGTAGTAGTGGGGAGGCGAAGCCGGGCAAGTAGCCAACTTTTGGCTGTTTCTGCCAACCCAACTGAACCAACACTGAAAACACTAAAATTCTACGTTCTAGAAAGCTCGTTGTCAAGCCTACCAGACCTCCTGACGAAAGTAAGTATGTCTGACCATCTCGATGAATATAGTGACTCCTCCCCGAACTCCGTCGTGCCAAATATCTGAACCCTATCTGCTCAGGAAGTGGAACGCTGTCTTATCCTCCTCCCAGCATCTGGAGCAGATGGGATCCCCTACCACTCTTATGAGTGGCAAATGTCTATTCAGGTGGCAATGGCCACTGAAAACCCCCACCAAAAGGTTCTAGCCAGGCTTTTGCCAGTTTCTTGTAGGCCTAGTCATCCAGAGCAACATTCACCAGATGCCTGCTAAATCCAAGCATAGGTTCTGGGTCGATGCAGGGGCTACCAGCCCTTATCCTAGCTAATCGATCCGGTCTGTTGTTACCCGCCACACCAATGTGTCCGGGGACCCACAGTAAGGTCACCTTGTGGCTTGCTAGTTTCTGAAGGGCGGCAGGACATTTTTACTACACAAACATTTCCACATATTGGTTGGACACTTGTCACGAGGTCTGCTAGGTTTGACAAAAAAGGGTCTTCCAGGATGTCATGAAGGTTTCCGAAAGTTTGGTAAAAGGGGTCAATGATAGCCTACTTGACTACTATTATTTGAAACAAACATGATCCATTCGATTTCGTTTTTATTCAACTGATTCAAATTTGTGGGGGTTTCAGCGTACACCTTTGATTCAAGGGACAACCACAATAAGTCCTTGACACTCAAATCGAGACTTTTCAGCGGATAATTGATGTCGATAGACGATAGACTAAATTGGAACAGCCACATCACGAGCCAATCTCAGATTACGTTAATGACGATGAGACGAGCGATAGGTTGTACCTGGAATTTAACCCCCTCGATAGTAACCTGGCTATACACCAGGGTAATCGAACCCATGGTGGTGTACTGTGCTATTCCATGGCGACCAAATGTGCACCAAAACACACCTAATGCGCTCACAAAAGTGCAGCAGGCTGCGAGTGTGAGCATAGCGGGACCATGAAGGGCACACCAACAGCATATTGGCGGTACTGCTGAATTTCCCACCTCTTGACATAGAGGGAGAGGCAAAAATGGCTGCATATAGAATGCAGTGTCATAGCAATCGGTCATCTTTTTATAGCTTATTATAACTGTTTGCAGTTAGAGCAGACGACAGAAAAGATCTGCCATGTGCGCCATCTGGTACCCGAAGGTAACGACCAAAGAAAATCGCTGCTAAACAGCAGCAGTCTCCTTGATGGAACGCCACGGCGCGTCCGCTTGGCCACCAGAAGATAGCGGTTCTATATGCACTACTGCATATGAGAGCCGGTATACGAGGGTTGCTCTACATTCCCGTCAATCCACCAGTACGCAGACAGCTGTTTCACGCTTGTTAGCGATCATCAGTGCGCCATAGGTCGATTGACGGAAATAGAGAGCATCCCCTCGTATATCGACTCTCATATGCAGCAGTGCCATCGTGAAATTAATGCCTTAAGGTTTATCGAGACACCGCATTAAGTTTTTATCTTTCATGACAGATAGAAGAAGAAGGTCAAAATCATATCAAACTTTGAGCGTCGAATTTGTTACATCAAATTAAGCTTTGGATATATCTCGTTCTCCTAGTTGCATAACTCTATTTTTCTGAGGGAAATGTCCAAAAAAAAATCGATAGAAGATTCCTTCGCCTTATGTGTTTTTATAAAACTTACCTCGTTGTCATCTGTACTGCTTCTCATCTGCTCCATTTCCACCATGGTGGTGATGTTGTCCTCGTTGATCGGCGTCATCACAGGTGTTTTCTTCAAAATCCCGGAAGACTTCTTGGGGAAGATGTTGCATTTGCTAAGTGGCAGGCGTAACATGTTGTCTTGTGCTTTCTCAGCAGGCGGCCGATGTCTGAAGGCAGCCGTCTTGTATCGTGACTTTACTGAACGCAATCTGAAATAGATTCAATTTTCAAACTCCTAAAAATGTTCAAAAATTTCAAAATGAGTAATCCTCACGTAGTTTAAAATAAAAAAAGTGTTACAGTACTCTAATTTATGGCAGTACAAGTTCAAGCTAGCATTTTAAAATGAAGGTAGGCAAATGTAATTAGTCTATTTCTAATCAGTTGAAAAATTTATATTATGGACTACCGTCTGGCCTGCGCCAGTGACTGAATAACTTGTCGAACGACAGACCTCTGTTTGTTGTAGTCGAAGGCTTTTCATCAGAAATATTTTCAATATTTTTTCAGACGACAGTACATTATAATCGTGCAAGGAACCAGGCAAGCCACTATCATCCCAGGAGACGATACGTCAGCGACAGCAACATGCCCCACAGATTAACGTAGATATCAAAACAGTTGTGGAGTGGCGATTACTGAATAAAGTGCAGTTTAACGTACAGAAAACTCAGGCAACAACACTGACAAAGAAGTCTCACGTTGACTGACCAACTGTAGAAACGGAGGGTCACCCAATAGTCGAGTCACCTCCGTCAAGCTTTTGGGGATCAACGTCAACAATAACATGTTCTAGCATGACCACGTCTTCAGTATTGCTAAAACCCCCCCTCCTTCCAGAAGCTTGGAGTGTTGTTCCGCTGTAGGAAGCTGTATACACCAGAGTAACTACTACTGCTCTACAAGGCACAGAGTCGACAATCGCTCCCATGTGTGGGGATGTGCTCCGAAGCACCCTCTAAAGCTTCTGGACACTATATATATAAAAGAGCAATTAGACTAATCGATACGCCTAACCGCACAAACGACCTCTAGATTCTGGAACATCGAAGATGGGTGGCAGACCTGTCGTCCTGTTTTACAGATTCTATAACGTAAGATGTTCGAGTGACCTCTCCCAGATGATAACTCCAAAGGCCTTCCGAACAAGGAACACTAGAGAGGCTCTGTGAGCTCATCCTTACCAGGTCAAGGTCCTTACACCCCGAACTAGTCTCCTCCAACATTCCTTCTTTTGGAGAACTTCGACGTTGTGGCATGAGCTACCGGGAAATTTGTTTTCCGACGGCTACAACCTGCAGCAACAAAAATCTATGCCTTAAACTAAGATTGAAGTTTATCGAGTGCTACGTATGGTCACAACTACTGTACGGAGTAGAAACTTGGACTCTCAAGGCTCGGACCATCAAAAAACTGGAGGCTTTTAAAATGTGGCTTTATCGAAGAATATTAAAAATACCCTGGACGGCTAGAGTTACCAACCAGGAGGTCTTGAGACGAATAGGACAAGAGAGGAAACTAATAATAACAATCAAACGGAGAAAAACAATATACCTCGGCCATATTCTAAGGAATAACAAATACGAACTACTGCAGACTATCATGCAAGGATGAGTAGATGGGAAAAAGGGCATAGGAAGAAAAAAGAAATCCTGGCTGAGAAACATGAGAGAATGAACTTATATGAGTGTAGGAGAACTGTTCCACATTGCAAAAGACAAAGATGCATTCAGAGAAGTGGTCGCCAACATCCGTTAGGAGACGGCACTAGAAGAAGAACAACCTGCAGCGTTTCAAAATCTAATGTGCACAGACACTCATTCTTACGCAGCGCTCCTAAAGCGCCATAGGCTTTGAGCCTTTGCGGGAGGATGACCATAAAAGGATATACAGGGTGAGTCAAGCTCAACGCCTCGGACTCTTGTGACCAAACGATACCACTTTTCGAAAAATTGATTTTACGAGTGTATGTAGGTCGAGCTGGACTACATTTTAAAAATAATGACTTTTATACAGGGTGTCTAATAAAAGCGCGACATATCAAAGTTATGTTTTTTTAAATGAAATACCCTGCATATTATTTATTGCATAATTAGATTCCTAGCTGCATAATTGCATAATTAGATTCCTAGCTGAATTTTAGTGTGACTTTATGTATCCCACATGGGACTTTAAGCGAACCGTTTAGGTGCAAATCACAATTTTTTATATCAGTAGATGTCAGAAAAAAGTTGAATATCGCAGCTACTATAAATCATAGACAGCTGTGACTTTACCGTGTTACTAAGCATGAAGTGCGTCAGCTTAAGTTAGACGGTCGAGTTTTAATTACATTTGTACTTGGAGATATCGGTAGATCAATTAAGGGAACTTCATTCAAAGGTAACTTTATTTTTTCAAATTGGAGTGCCTAACTTTTTTTATACGCAAATGTGCAATTTAATAAGCTTTCTAATGATATGCGGTTGTAAATATCAATCTCTGGTAATTTTGATTTAATTTCTAATTTTCAATAAAACCGGTGTTTTTCAATTTCCCTACTACAAGCAACTTAGCAGGCCATGAAATATAATAAAAAACTAGGGAAAGGGACAAAATTATAAAAATTACTTACAACAAATCAATTCTAACCAAAAATAACAGACATAACACACCTAAGGTCAAAAAGCAGCTGGAGTACGAGAAATGGGTATTTTTCACAGCATACCGGCTACTACAATATTCGAGAGATTGGCAATTCACAAAACCATTATGAATTTCAAAATGAAAGAAAATCTACCACATAATGTTGCTGGCAGTTTAATAGCTTCAGAATAAAATTTCACATTTAATGATTTAAAAAAAAAATAGTAACCGATGCTCAAATTATTAAAAATAATTTACCTGACAGAAAATTAAAATATGTTTTGTCAGTATTCCTTTTTTTGCGATCTCGCCAATAGATACTGAAAAATTTAAAGGACGACAGTGAGATAATTACTTTTGACTTTGACGGAAATGGCTACTGTTTTATACCATTAAATTAATGTGAAATTGCATTCTGAAAATATTAGACTGACGGCAACAATCGCTGAAAATTTTGCTTTCATTTCAAAGTGTTCAGTCGTTTTGGAAATTCTTAATGTCTAGTACATTGCAGTCGCTAGTAGGCTATAAAAATTATCCATTTCTTTCGTACTCCAGCTTCTCTTTAACCTTAGACATGTTACCGCCATTATTTCTGGTTAGAGTTGATTTGTTGTAGGGAATTTTTATAATCTTGTTCTTACTCTAATTCTTCAGGATCTTTTTGCTCAATTAGTTGTTTTCTTCCATCTAAGTACATTTTGTTTACATTTCATGGCCTGCTAGTTTGTTTTGTAGGTAGGGAAATTGAAAAACACTAATTTGATTGAAATCTCGAAATTTGATAAAAACTACCATAGATTGATGTTCACAACCTGATATCATTAGAAAGCCTATCAAATTGCACATTTGATCGTATAAAAAAGATTATGCATTCCCATTTGAAAAAATCAAGTTACCTTTGATTGAAGTTTCCTTAATAAATCTACCGATTTCTCCAAGTACAAATGTAATTCGAACTCGATCGTCTAACCTAAGCTGACAAATTTCATGCTTAGTGACACGGCAAAGTCACAGCCCTCTAAGATTTATAATAGCTGCGATATTCAATTTTTTTCTGACATCTACTTATACCCAAAATTGTGATTTGCACCTAAACGGTTCGCTTAAAGTCCCATGTGTGATACATAAAGTCACACTAAAATTCACCTAGGAATCTAAATATGCAATAATATACAGGGTATTCCGTTTAAAAAACAACTTTGATATGTCACGCTTTCATTAGACACCCTGTATAAAAGCCATTATTTTTAAAATGTAGTCCACCTCGACCTACATACACTTTCAAAGTCCATTTTTCAAACAGTGGTATCGTTTGATCACAAGCGTCCGAGGCGTTGAGCTTGACTCACCCTGTATATTGGATGTCAAAGTATACTTATTCCTGTAAGACTGGTTTCTGTTGTTATAAAAAGTAGCGGAGGAGAGCTTATTATTCCCCTACAAGAATAATGTAAACAGGTTGTGCTAGTGATAGTAGAGTCACAGTATATCCTATAATTGGATATACTGTGGTAGAGTACTACAGCTAGTATAGGAGAGAGTAATCTGTGGAGAGGGTAAAGTGAAAAACCCGTGTGGAATAGTACGCTCGACTGTCCCATCCCCACCTCCACAATCTTACTGATTTGTCATTTGTTAGTTTATGCAGAGGGTAGTATGTTATTCTAGCTACTTGTGTGCTTCGGTCATTTTAGTTAAAAGTTTAACCTCAAATTTTCATTTCTACGTATACACTAAAATGAAGCGGACGGAGCATAAAACTACGAAATTAGTGGCAGTGTACAAGTCTTTACAAATGTATATGAAATATCAGTAGTCTAATTATATAAATAAGGCAATAGAGATCAGACATTCTGAAATATATGGCAAAGGCGTACTAGTTTCTTCCTCTATAACCACAGTATATCCAATTGGATCCAATTATAGCACAGTATATCCAATTGGATCCAATTGGATATACTGTGCTATAACTTTCTCAACTTGATTTAATGAAATATCCGCAGCTTTCTTAGCAGTGGCTCAATTTTTTGCCTAACCTGCATGTTCAATATTACGCACGTTAAATCGACTATCTTTTCAAATTATTAGAAAACGTGATTACAGTTGCTTCACTAAAATGCACAATAGAACTCTGACTACAATTCGTCATTATTTGTCAGAGCGGTCCGGTGGACCTTTGCTTTTAGTTGCAGTCATGTTGGTCGATCTATCTGTCAGGTCTGGTTACCCACTTATCCAGAGACCAGACAAAGACAGGAAAGAACTCTACTACTAATTGCACTGATCTAAATCAGGCTTTAAGCTAACCCTATCTACTTCACCCTTTCAACCGAAGCTCGACTTACTTCTTTGATCCTACAGACTCAGTCATTTTCCTCCACATTGCGTCTTTCCTGAAAGTTGAGGTAGTGCTATACATCGAAAACCTAGCTGCTAAACTATTTTTCTTGGTCTTGTCACCTTCTGCAGCTGTATTTTTCGGTCTCTTTGGCTGCGGAAGACTATTTTTTGTAGCGTGTGACTTCGCCACACTCTCAGTAGATATGGCGAAAAAATGGTCCTCGATCTTCTCTATAGTGAATTCAGCACTTTGCCGAAAGATCTATAAACAAAACAAGACTTATTGAGACATTTTACCTATAAGAGTGAACTGTTCTAATCAGGTTTAAGAATTTGAAAAATAGTCCTATAAGTTTCAGGGACTCTTTATGGATTTTAGAGCAATGTTGTGTGTTAAAGAATCTTAAATTTGCTCCAGCTATTCATAATATGAAAACGTTTTTACTTTTAATGTATCTATCTCTATCGTATTTGTAACTGTGATGCTGTTTTATGACGATGGGTCCAAAATCCTTTTTGAAAATATAAATTCCATAATCATCACGAAAATCTACGTCACGCATTTACCATTGGACTATCTGTTTGACTGTATTGTAATCCTTAGCCACTCCATAATTGGAAAGACATAACCTGATCTTGATGAAATATTTGCAGTATGTTTAAATTAGATATTATATTATTTGGTTGTCTGGGATGAACTATGGTCCTCAGACCTCAGCTTTTTCCCAATACTACAGTCAGATTCGTCATCTGACCGCGTCACACCAAACAGAGACTTTCTCCTAGCTCTGAGTACCTCACAGTCCAAAAGTCTGTTGAGACTGATGTAAAATAATAAGAGCAGCCTAACATCATTCATCACTAGCCAGTTAGTCAACCGCTTGTTTGGGACCGTAAGCAGCTTTTTGCTTAGTGCCTGTCCCGGGTAGACAAAAAAATCATGAAATTATGAGATTACTCAAACTTCGTTGTCAGACGTTGTCATGGTGAATTTTTTTAAGATGGGGTTAGGGGAATGCTGAGAATTCCTTATACCGCCCATCGAACTAATGTTTACATACTGGATGAGCTCGGCAATCCAAAGAGAGTATCCTCCATTGTGTCGACCAGAATGCTTACATTCTTCGGACATATTCACAGAAGCGATAATATGGAGAAACCTGTAGTTCAGGGTCACGCCCCGAGTGGGCGGCGCCGTGGTCGTTCCCCTACACGTTGGGTGGATACGATGGAACAGTTGCTAGATATGAGTATCAAGAGCGCCACTGAACTGACAGAAAATCGCGAACGATGGCGAGCTACAGTTCTCAAAACTATTGTTAATATTCGTGTCGGCAATACTCTAGCTCCGACTTAATGCATTTTACGAGTTCACAACATGTCTGTTAAGACATTGTGACTATGATGATGAAGGGATAGAAATATCCCCAGGCCAGTGGTTCTAGCCAACTATCCAAACTTCATTTTTCATGCTTCCGAGATCGCAATCCTTATGGGCGTAGTCAAAAAAGTCTTTTGAAGGGTAAAAGAAGGCATAGGTATTGTCCATTTTCTACCTCTAATTTATGTTGTTTCTACAAGGTGGCACAAAGGTAGGTACCCTATGGAATGTAGTCATGGTTTCTTTTGTAGTTGACAACTGTTCCAGTTTTTCTGTCAGTTGCAAGGTAGATACTTGGGAAACTCATCATTACGAATCGATATACGCCTCGAGAACGTGCCGAAATCGTAAAAATTGTGTATCAAAGTAATTTGTCGATTATCCTAGCTCAACGAAGATACCGTAGAAGATATGGAAGACGCAACCGCAAAGAGATTTTGGCGGACCTGGATAACACCTGATAAACTGCATAATGACAGACCTCGTCCAGCTGGTTAAAAGGATAATGTAGACCATCACATACGTAGTGATGTGATGTGATGGAACTGCCTAACGCATCAACAAGAAAACGATCTTCACAATTAAGGCTCGGTCAAACAGAGGACGCTCTAGAACGCGGCGTTACGGCTTTTCCAACAATACAACTAAACGCTGTAACGCGGCGTTCTAGAACGCCGTAGCGCCGGGTTCTAGAACGCCCTCTGTTTGACCGAGCCTTGATGAGTTCATCTATGTTTGAATCACTTGACATCGTGGCAAAAATTGACGTAACGCTTTTGCTCATCCCGTCAAACAGGCCTGTTTGGTACAAACGCAGTAACGCGCCATTAGAAAACGCCGTAACGCCGCGTTCTAGAATGCTTTCTGTTTGACCGTACCTTTAAACATTGCCCGACGTTCATTGCACCGAATTTTGGTGAAAGATTTGCACTTGTTCCCCTACAAATACAGGTAACCTATAAAATTCTGCCTTTAAGACTTTACATAACTTCAAACTTCACTTCACTTTAAATTTTTTTGGTTCACTATGATGAGTGGCAAAGCTACATTTTTGTTTAAATGGAGCTGTGAATAAGCAGAGCCATCGCTGCTGGGGTAGTGACTGTAGTGAGAGTCCATAAACCAAAGTTTACGGAATACATATAAGATGGATCACTCTCCGTCGGCACTTTGAAGATCTCACATCAAAGCGATGCCGCGGCCGCACGCGCCAGTTAGTTTTTGCGTTGATTTTTGCCCAAGTACGAGGGACTTTTAGCGGGCACTTGCTAACGCCTGGGTTTTACATACATACGAGAGTCATTGAAAGACTAGGTATTGACAGCCGATTCAGACATACAAATACATAACGCTTATGCTTGCAAATACACTAAGTTACTTAAATGGATATCAAAAACAACCTAGTAAAACCATTACTAATGAATCTCAAATGATTTCACATATTGTAGCAATTTCGTAGATAAGTAAAAATTGGTTCAAAGGTGCTGTATAGTATTTTTACTTTAATGCTTTGTTTATTTGGCTTATTTTTGAGACCACAGCTTATAAAATTTATGGTATAGTATACACGAACTCGTATGTACAATTTTAAAAGCTAGTCATGTGGAAATGCTTTACTTGGATGTGAAAAAATTATTTTTGACATTTTGCTTTTCAGTGTCATTCCAATTGCTACTGTAGAAAATAAATTGTTAAAGTTATCAATAAAAACATTTCCGAGCTCTAAAATATAATTTAGAATGTCCCTGGGTGGTATAGTAAGACCACCGAATGAATATGTTGTCTCACTATACTCTACTACTGCCAGTTCCGACATATTGCTTGTCTTAATCTCGTGAAACACCCTGTATTTATATGCTTTACATTTCAAGGTTACCCAACAAAATAAGCATGGATCTGATTGTCATTTTCCATCCGTAAATACATTTAATTGATAAAATCAATCTTCTAAAAATATTATCCATTTCCTGCAAACAAATCCGAGATAACAAAATCCGATATTTTTGAGACACTGTATAGACTTCGCGTTAAACACGTTCAACCTCTACTTTGCGCCGCCCCGTATCCCTCGGCTGACGTCGGTACACTGCTACCGGTGTGCCGGGGAGACGGGGCAAGGGGCAGGCCGTTTTGATATTTTTGCGGAGTGATCCAACTTATATGTATTCCGTAAACTTTGCATAAACTGTTCACCAGCAACAGTTACACGCGCCAAAAGTGACAGTGTGGTGTGGCGTTAGAGGTAGAAAAATTTTAGGGCCTTATTTTTTGGAGGACGATCTGGGAACAATCACAACAGTAAATGGAGATCGCTACAGAACTATGCTGTTGGATGTTTTAATTAAATGGAAGAGCTTAATCAGGAAGATATTTGGTATCAATAAGGGGGTGTCACAGCACACACGGCCTGTGGGACAATAGCCATTTTGGACAGATTTTTTCATACACACCTTATCCTGAAAAACAACGATATTAGGTTAGGTTAGGTTGAACGTGAGTGGGGCAGAGCTGCCTCCTTCCACTGCGACTCAATTGTGTCTATTGTGGCTCACACCTTTTTAGAGTTCACCGTACAGTCCGCTCCTCTTTACGAAGGCGATCAACGTGAAGGGTGAAACTTCCTTGAAGTCATGAGGTTCCAGTTGGGCAAATCCGAATGTCTGGAACATAGCATTATCCAGTACTGGACAGGAGCAAAGAATGTGCTCCGCTGTTTCGTCCTCCACGTAGCAGAAGCGACAGTCTGAAGTTTGTTCAAGACCCAACTTCCGCATATGGTACCTTAGACGACCATGTCCCGTCAGCAGACCGACCAGAATCCGGACGTCGTACTTATTACATTCCATGATCCTCGGGGGGGGCCTGACTCGAGGGGTATCTTATAAACACCTTCGAGTGCAGTAGCCCTGGTGTATCTCGCCATTTCATGAGTGCTTTTCTCACTGCCCAGTCCGAGATGGTCTTTTTAGCGGTGCTTTTTGCAATGCCCGCAAATGGTTCTGGTCCTATGAAGACAGATTCAGTTCCTCCTTTTGCTAGCGCGTCGGCCAATACATTGCCTTCCACTCCGCTGTGACCCGGAACCCAAATCAAGGTTACCCTGTTTCCCGTTCCGAGTTTGTTGAGGAGGTGCATGCAGTCCCATATCAGTCTTGAATCAACCCGACTGGAGCACAGTGCTTTCAATGCAGCCTGGCTGTCTGAAAAGATTTTTATAGATCTGTTTGTCAGGGGCCTTTTGATTAGTTCCCTGACTCCCAGCTCTATGGCAATCATTTCTGCTTGGAAGACTGTGGTATACCTCCCAAGGTTGAACGCCGATATTGCATATCCGGCAAGGTCTTCCGATTGAACTGTTCCAGACTTTTGGTTTTGGGGTTATCACAAAGATAGGGTATCTTTAAATAATCCTCAAACACAAGAATCATTAACAGACAACGTCTGAGAGGAAATTGACAGAATACCACCTGAAACGTTGGAGAAAATTATGAAAAATGGCTTAAAAACAACTAATCATGCATTAATGCTTACTTTTATATAAAAAAGAAATAGGGAACTTTATTTTGCGCCACTTTGTATAATTAAGGCTGATCCTTGTGCATAGGCAAAAAAATATTTTTATGGTGTTTAGAATTGTCTATGTAACTCAAAAATGCCTGTAAATTAAATCTAACCAACCTAGAAGGCAACTCTTTGCTATGTTATAGACAGAGAGAGTCATAAGAATACAAAATTCTTTGATTGCGAAAAGCCAATGCCATTAATTTCTCCGCTTTCTCTATTTGTATCGATTATGATCAATGAAATTTGTGGATGATATGGTAGACATTGCAGTGTATAATGCTCCTCTTTATTTCTTGAGAGGCTTCAAAATTGGACGAATATCTTTTAGTATTTCCCTTGTGCTAAGAATCGAAGAAACAACCATTGGATCAATTTAGCAATTGTAAACTCTGTAAATAGCGATTTTGTTCACTTCAACAATTTTCTGTAGACGTATTTTAACTTAAACAGTACAGCGAATCTCAAGAAATGTAAAGATTTCAGTTACGAAAGCATTTAATACTTCTTACATTGATAAAGTCAGTGAAGTCATGATGATTGTCCACCTTCAGTCTCGAATGGATGTCACAGAGTTCTAGTAGATTCTTCAAGAGCAGCTTTAACTTGTCAGATGAGCAGACTCCTATAGAAGTAGGCAGATGGTTGTGATAGGCCGTCAAACCGTTCAGCACTATTTGATATGCTGATAACAATTTTTGATTGGTTAGTGTACCGGAAGTCTTCACTTTGCTCAGGTCGCTCAGCTGAAAAATTACAAATTATCATGAGTAGTATGGATATGCCGGTTCTGATCCTCCCTGAAGGTCATTCAAATGGGGTGGGGATGACCTTGGTTTCCATATTTCATGAGGTGTATTGACGTGGGTTTTTCTTATAGGTGCCGGTTCTGATCCTCCCTGAAGGTCATTTTGTAACGTTGTCTTTCCAAAAGTGATCGTATCTTAATGGGGCTTTTTAAATGGGGTGTTGGGTAACCTTGAGAGTTCCAGTTCACATTGACTGATTGTGAAATATTTGTTATTAGTGTTTGTATTGGTTGTTTGTATAACCTTGAAATTAGTTGTATGATTTTCCTATGAGGATCGATAGTGATCCTCCCTGAATGTTATTAAAATGGGGTGGGGATAGCCTTGAGCTTGGCCTTACAAAAGAACGTGTTTTGCTAACGTCGGGCCTTGCATGATAAGCGAATGAGTGGAGGTGGGGGTACGATGCCCTTGAGTATCTAGCTATAAATCGAGGAGGCTCGATCATCGATGCTACAGTTGCTTGACAGACAGTGATCAAGATATAGTCTAATAAGATGCATACATGTAGTGATTGCGGTGATAATTTTACGCGTTCGGACAATTTGCGTCGACATCAGAGAAATGTTTGCAGTGGCAGTTCCACAAGTGGACCACAAGCTAAAAAAATTAAATTGGATAGTACACCTCCGAATATGATATGTCCTTGCTGCAATGTTTCACTTCCGAAAAATCGAATGACTGCCCACGCAAGGACATTACAACATAGAACAAATTCATCGATCCCGATCACTGATGGTGTGAGACTTATAAAAAGTGCATTCAAATGTAGAATTGCCAGCTATAGATTTAGCCCATCAGAATTGTATACCGACTTTAAAGAGTTTTTCGATAACATCAAGCAAAATACTCTAGATGTAATAGAAGAGAAACTTCGAGTGCACAGAGCCCTGAAAGTGAACATGGAAGTATTCGGGAAGTATGTATTACAAACGAGTGATGTGGCAGACGTCAAATCCTTCAATACGGTTAATAAAGTAATAGACGAGAGCACAGACCTATCTGATGTTTATCAACGGTTTGCTGATGAAATTACATCCCAATCATCTGAGTTTGAGGAGAAGGATTCTGGTATGTTAGATATTTAGAGAAGTGCATAAATTGAGATAGTAACCTTTGTTGTTTTATTTTCAGGGTGGGCGATCGAATGTATCCTTTATGCTGAAGTGAACATTAACAAGTTTTCACCATTGGGTGGATCGTCTTATATAAAGTTACCATACTTTATAGAGAAAAAGAAGGCAGTGGTAAATGTGCGAAATCAAGACCAGTGTTGCTTTGCTTGGGCCGTCACATCAGCGCTACTACCAGCAAGCACCCGAGTAGCGGAAGTGTCATCCTACCCGCATTTTTCAACCATATTGAATGTCCACGGTATGAACTTTCCTATTACTTTTAAAGATATCTCATTGTTCGAGAGAAACAATAATATATCTATAAACGTGTACGGAATTGAAAAAATAATCAAAGATGGTAATATCACATACGAAATAGTTGGTCCATTGAGATATGCTCAGAAGAAATTAGCTTTACATGTCAATCTGCTCTATTTAACGGATGATAAGGGGAATGGTCACTATTGTTGGATAAGAGATCTTTCACGGTTAGTTGCACATCAGTTAAGTTCAAACGAGCATAAGCGGTACTTTTGTGACGGTTGTTTGTTATATTTTTCAACTAAGGCATATCTAGATATTCACCAAAGGAACGATTGCAATCATATATTCACGATAACACCCACAGAAAAATTACGAATTGATAAGTTTGGTAATCAGGTTCCAGAAAACATACTTAAATTCGAGAATTTTGAAAAGCAAATGCCGGTCCCCTTTGTTGTGTATGCGGATTTTGAGTCATTATTAAAACCAATCGATAACTGTGAACCCAACCCAGAATATTCGTATACAAACGAAACCCACACACATGAACCATATTCATTTTCATATTTTATTAAATCTTCGTTTGATTCTGACTTATCCAAATTTGTCTTGTATCGAGGTAAAGACGCGGCGAAAGAATTCGTGACAAGGCTAGAAGCTGATCTTAAAGAACTATATTTCAAATATTTGAAAGATGTAACTCCCATGATCCCTTTAACGCCGGAAGAGCAGATTGAATTTGATACTTCAACGAAATGTAACATCTGTGAGAAACCATTTTCAGGATCCGATATTAAAGTTCGCGATCATTGCCACATAACTGGTAAAGTTAGATTCGGGGCTGCACATTCGAAATGTAATTTAAATTTCAAATTACCAAATTTTATACCAATTATAACGCACAATTTAAGTGGGTACGATTGTCACCTATTTATCAAACAACTATCTTCTCATGGAGATAAGATAGACGTGGTAGCCCAGAATAAGGAAAAATACATTTCATTTACAAAAAGTCTGTATATGCATGACTATGTGGACCGAACCGGTAGAATAAGGAGGAAGTTTTTACAAATGAGATTTATCGATAGTTGTCGTTTTCTACCTGGATCTTTACAAGCATTATCAGACAGTTTGACTAGTAGGGATTTTCTGGAGAGTAAAAAGTATTTTTCAGACCCTAGAGTCTTTAATTTAATTAGACAGAAAGGTGTATTTCCTTACAATTATGTGGATGATGTAAAGAAATTGGATCAAGAATATTTACCGTCAAAGGCAGAGTTTTATGATAAGTTGAATGAGAAAGATATATCTGAGGAGGAATATTCGAGGGCAATAACTGTATGGAGAACGTTCAACTGTAGGAATCTAGGTGAATATTCTGATATTTATTTACGGACAGACGTGCTTCTCTTGTGTGATGTCTTTGAAAGGTTTAGGAGAAATAGTATGAATATTTACAAATTGGATCCAGCACACTATTTTACATCTCCTGGATTGTCTTGGGATGCCATGTTAAAGTATACCAAAGTTAATCTCCAGCTCCTTACGGACATAGATATGATTGGGTTCTTTAAGAATGGTATTCGCGGGGGGATAAGTCAATGCAGCGATAGAATGCACGAAGCAAATAATAAATATTTACCAAATTATGATCCATCTAAAGAATCGACATTTATATCATATCTCGATGCCACGAATCTTTACGGGCATGCTATGTCGTCACCTCTTCCTACGGGAGGTTTTGAATGGATGGGGGATTCAGAAATATCTACATTCGATTTAGAAAATGCCAAAATAGACGGTGAGAATGGCTATGTCTTGGAAGTTGATGTGCGATATCCTGAAGGGTTACACGATTCACATAGCGACCTTCCGTTTTTGGTGGAAAGTATGATCCCACCAAATGCCAAGACAAAGATTCCGAAATTAATCCCAAATCTGTACGACAAGAAAAAATATATTGTACATTATCGCGTACTACAACAAGCTGTACGGTATGGTTTGCAAGTAACCAAGGTTCACAGGATCCTTAAGTTCAAACAATCGTTCTGGTTGAAGGAATATATCGATCTCAATACGGCAATGCGTAATAAAGCAAACAATAAATTTGAAAGGGACTTTTATAAGCTTCTAAATAATGCCATTTTTGGAAAAACTATGGAAAATGTAGATAATAGAAGAGATATAAAGTTGGTCACACATTGGGAAAATCTTCGTAATAGCATCGGTGTCGGAGCACTAGTAGCTCGTCCAAATTTCAAGAGTTGTTCCATATTCAACGAAAATCTTGCAGCTATCCATTTAGGAAAAGTTAGAGTACATTATTTTAAGCCAATATACGTGGGATTCTGTATACTGGACATATCTAAAATAGTAATGTATGATTTTTTTTATGGGTTTCTTAAAAAGCAGTTCAACGATAAAGTATCTATGCTTTACTGTGATACAGATTCGCAAATTTTGAAAACTCATACAGATGACTTCTATGAATTTATGAGAAATAATATTAGCGAGTTTGATACTTCAAATTATAAACAAAACAATGAGTTCAACATTCCAGTCAATGACTCTATTCTGGGTAAAATGAAAGACGAATTTCCAGAAGATCCTATAATAAGTTTTTACGGAACAGGTGCGAAGGCATACTATATCAAGTCAGTTAAGGGAGAAATGAAAAAAGCAAAGGGTGTTAAAAAAGCAGTAATACAAAATCAGTTATGTGGTAATGATTATAAGCATATACTAGAGAATGGTGGTCTGATTTTAAGAAAAATGAATACATTCAAAAGCAG
This sequence comes from Callosobruchus maculatus, assembly GCA_951848785.1. Classification (NCBI taxonomy): domain Eukaryota; kingdom Metazoa; phylum Arthropoda; class Insecta; order Coleoptera; family Chrysomelidae; genus Callosobruchus; species Callosobruchus maculatus. Next base: position 10,387,108 of record CATOUR010000083.1, read on the forward strand.
GTTGCATGATGTATATACAGAAGTCAAAAATAAAGTAGCTTTAGCACACAACGATGATAAAAGGTTTATAATTCCAAATACAACAAAAACTTTACCCTGGGGGCACTCTGACATTCAATTTTACCAAACAGACCCCGCATCGAATGTAAAATATGCTATCGATGCCATTAATCAGATCACCGCGCGAGATGAGGCTCCTGAAGATGGTAATTTAGATCTACTTATACAATTAATGTTAGCCGAAGTTTCTAAATATTAGATTTAAGTTACTGTAAGCTTGTAAAGTGTGATAGTATTAAATATATGTTTGCAGAATAAAGTTGGCACATTTTATTTAACCTAAACTCAGACTACCCACAATCTACATCAGATTCATTGTGAGACTTCAAAAATGACTATAGTTGTTCTAGATATCCAAGGATATAATATCCAGTCTACGTTTGTTCCAAAAGAGATAGGGTTTAAGAAAAGTGGAAGTTTATTTCATTATGTGCTTAAACCCGTCATTAAATTCAATGAACTGAGCGTAAAAGATCAAAGAAGCGTCAAGTTTTTGGAAAAATATAATCATGGCATCAGATACAGTAGTGGAAATACAAATGCGCAACAAATCATGAAAATAATTAAACAACATATCAGGAACAGCGATAAAATCTTTCTTAAGGGCCATCAGAAGTATGAGTATGTAGTGAGAGCTGTAGCTATGTTAAACTTGAAAAACATACAGATAGTGAACATTGAGGCTATAGATCATAGTATCTGTATTAACGTGGGCATGAGCAGAGCAGAGCAGAGTGTTCATAGCAAAAAGTGTGACTACCATTCCGAAAACACGAATGGGAGATGTGCATTGAGAGTTTGTGAGGCTATTGATTCGTGGATTAGGACACCGCCTCCGTCACATCCGCAACCACATATGAAAGTTCTGAAAGACGAGTCGTTAGCCGAAAGAGCAGATCATAATTTTCATTAATACATAGAGTGTCTTTCTTTTAGATTCATAGTTTTAGATTCAAGTTGTCTGTTCATAATTTTTTGGTTGTTGCAGAATTTAATATCTTAAATAGTTGTTAGTGGAGTCTTGGAATTTTAAGTTGCTTTCAACGTATTATATTTGTAGTTTTAGAATTGATATTTAAATCTTTGTGTATTGCAGTTACTTTTATTTGGTATGTTAATATATACATAAGAAAATTTCAAATTGTATTAATCAATAAATATATCCACAAGAAAGCTTTGAGATATTTATTTAAACGAGTATAATTATAGAAAAGGCGAGCTGTCCCTAGCAGTCGGAGTGTTTCGGGGAATGAGACCCTTTGGGTCTCGTAAACTCATAATACAGTTTATTTCTTTAATCCCTAAGTCCATAACAAACTTTATTACCACCCCATGTTTAAGATTAGGTTATTCTACGAAGAGAGGTAAGCCTCTATATAATCCCTAAGCCATTAACAAAATTTTTTATTGCCACCTCATCTTTAAGATTAGATTATTCCACGAAGAGAGGTAAGCCTCTATATAATCCCTAAGCCATTAACAAAATTTGTTATTGCCACCCCATCTTTAAGATTAGGTTATTCCATGAAGAAAGGTAAGCCTCTATAAATACCCATTTAAAATTTAATGGTGCCCCATGGCTACCCTCTTTAAGGCATACACATCTATTAATACATACTTAAAAAATCATTACCGCTCCAGGTATTCAAACTCATGAAATATTTCATAAGTTCTAAATACACATTGATGTAGAAAGAGACAAAAAAAAACATGGCGACATTGGAGTTGATAGGGTAGGGATGTGGGCTGTCTTTCATCCCCATTGGAGGAGTGGGCGTACACCTCTGCCTCTACCCCTACTCTCGAACTATCTGATTGGTGGATTGAGGTCTTAAAAGTGCAGGCGAGGACAGGTAGAAATCATTCTGTCCAGCTTTTGCCGCCAGAATACATCTCTCTACCAGCCACCAACTAACCAGCTACGAACCATGTCTCTGAAGAGAAGTGTAAGTAAAAATAATTTTATCCTAACTTGGGAGACCGCTCTACCAACTACCCTCATGGATATGTTTCTAAATATGGTTTTCTCTTTATTGTTACAGATGCCCATCGAATACGACTCAGAAGATGAGTTTCAAAGCTCACCCAAGCGATCGACACTGCTATCGCGATCGCCTGTTGCCAAGGCTGGTCCCTCGCAAGTACGCGCAAGTCCTACCACCAGGAAAAGGACGGCGCCTATGAAGATGATGACGGGTACCAAACGCCCCAAGAAGGTAGATGGTGATGAATCGCAAAAAAAAGTGGTTGCGATGCAAAAAGAGCCGCGAAAGAAGGTTGTAAGAGTACCGTCGAGTTCGGCAACGCAGCGGAAGCGAAATGAGGGTGCCAAATTTAAGCTGTGTAAGTCGGCATGCAAGACTTACACAGCTCGATTTCGGCAACCTGTACCCCAGTTTGCCACTTCCGCTGCTGTACCGGAGTCGACGGTAGACTTCTCCGTATTGCACGAGGCTCCGACTGTAACGGAACCACCTTTTTTGCGAGAGTCACCCGTCCGGACTTCGGCGGTTGTTGAGGAAGCTACCCCGACATTGCCGTTGTCGATTACTCCACCGGATCAGAATCAAGCACACAAAATTATAGTGCATCAGAATGTGCTTGTTACTGCTCCAGTGGAGTCATCGACGACGACATCTTCGGAGCTTCATCAGGCAAGTCGAAGCCCGGAACCTCTTGCGGTTAATGATGCCCAGTCATCATTTTCACCGGCACCGGCTGACATCCTGGAGGCCTTGCCGCGTACGCCCAGGACACCGCGGATATCAGCGACTCAATCGTCCCTCGAGTCGCTGACATCGCACGAGGCCAGTCAACGTAGCAGCGGTAGCGGAAGCAGTGGCGGAAGCAGTAGCGGAAGCAGTAGCGGCAGCAGCAGCCAGACCAGTAGTGGGAGCAGCCAGACTGTGGAGGAGGATCCTGGCTCGCTGCTTGCCAAGGCGACTGCTAAGATGAGAAAGGAACTGCAGGACGCAAGGGTGAGGGTGCAGGAACTGAAGGAGGACGACCAGTTCCCGCAGATCTTATCGGCCGCCAGGGAGGAGAAGCGAACCGCCGAAGAGTCGAGCCGGCAACTTTGGGGCGACGTTCTGCTGCAGGAGGTGGAGTTGCAGCAACTTCGGGAGGAAGTACTGTCGAGGGAATCGAAGTTGCAGCAACGTCGGAAAGAAGCTCAGCAGCAGGACGTGAAGTTGCGGCAAGCCGGCGGTAAGCTTGAAGGCCTGGAGGAGAGAGCCTCCAAGATAGAAAATTATGAGGCGAAGATAGCAAAGCTGGAGGGACAGATAGCGACGATCGAATCCGTGGATTACCATCCGATCTGTCTGTCCCAAAACCAGAAGGGTGTGTAGTATATATATATATAGTATATATATAGATATATACTACACTTTCCCTTATAGTTAGAATTAGGGTTTTATATGTATATATTTAGAGTTAGATATTTGTATAGCATCTTTATTTTATAATTATAGTATTGTATAAATGTATATTTTAACTAATAAATTTTTCATGTATATATAATTGTTATTAAATATATATTTTTTAATTTTAACAAATTTTCATTGAATATATAAAAATCTTATTATATAAATGTATTTTTTAATTTTAATAAAATTTCATGTGTATATAAAAATATTACTGTTTAAATGTATATTTTATTTTTTATAAATCTTCATGTACAATAATTACAAAAAATGTATTACTCAATTTTAATAAAATTTCATGTATGTATAAAAATATTATTGCTAAAATATATATTTTATAATTAATAACTTTTCATGTATAATAATTACAGAAAATAAATTATACTTGTTCTCAAATTTAGTGTTTCAGTTAATAATATTTTTATAGAATAGTAGCAATGTACAAATGTAATTTTATGTATATCTTATAATTGAAAAAAAATATATAAATATATCGATTATGAGATTATTTAATAAATGAGTAACAAAAAAAATATGCGAACAAAAACTTTTAATTTTGTATTTATTTGTATGCAGGTGTTAGATATTTGTGTAAAATTTTCTAAGATAGTAGTAATGTACAAATGTGTTTTTTTATTACAATATTTTTTATGTATGTCTTATAATTAAAAATAAATAAATTCAAATATATATATATATATCGATTTTGAAATCTAGTTCTTTTCTGGTTAATAAAATGAGAAATAAAGAAATATGAAAAAAAAGTTTAGTCTATAAAAAAATATCTGCGAAAAAAAACTGTAGGTTGGTCTCCAAGACAACAGGATAGTGCATAGTGTCCAACTACACATAGTGCTTACTGGTTCGTGATAAGTATCGGTAAAGGCAGAGACTAGGTCGACGGCTGCGCCGTCGACTACCCGACTGCCCGAAACCCCGGGTGAAAAAAATTATAGGTTGGTTTCTAAGACAACAGGATAGTGCATAGTCTCCAATTACACATAGTGCTTACTGGGTCGTGCTAAGTTTCGGTAAAGGTGGAGGTTAGGTCGACTGCTGCGCCGTCGACTAACATCGACACGGGCGGTGGGTCGACGGCTCCGCCGTCGACCCACCTTATCTCGCCGCGCATGCAAAGGCGAGGCGGCGCCGAGCCTTTGTATGCGCGGCTCGGCGGCTTCGCCGTAGCATGTGCCGCCGCCGTGCCGGCCCATAGAGCCGGCGGCACATGCTGCGGCGAAGCCGCCGAGCCGCGCATACAAAGGCTCGGCGGAGGCCCATTTTGACGCATTTTGAGGGCCAAATGTGATCTTCAACGGTCCTTCAAAACGGTGGTTTTTCAGAAAAAAAGAGTGAAAAAAAAACGTTAGAAGCATGAAAAAATCGAGATAGACAAAATTGGAAGACTGATAAAAAATGAGAAAATAAAGTACACCACTGAATAAAATTTTTAGAAAGATCGTTTGTTGGCAAAGCCGCCCACGCTCGATGAATTTTTTTTCTGTCACGATGGTAAGGTTTTTTGAAAAAAGGTACGATTTAAAAAAACAAGTTTATTGGTTAATACAAAAAAAAAATCTCTTTATAATTTAATAATAGCACCTCATGTCTCCTCCTGACTATCTATGAGAAAAGGCAGTTCTATCCGCGCACCTCTAAGGTTTGATGGACCATCTGGACGATAAGGATCAGCATCATCATCATCATCGCTGTTATCTGATGAGCTGTCTATAGTAGACAACAGGAACCCCAGCGGCTGTACTGTGGAGTCGCATGGTCCATGGTCCATCGGTGGTCTCGCCACCGCCCAATGAGATTGGTCGGGTGTCTCATCATCCGGTACCGCAGTCTCCATACTCCATATGCTGGAACTGTCCTCTTGATCCTGCATCCAAGACGTGGAGTCGCAAGGTCCGTTTGACTCTGTAGAGAAGTCCATTGCGCTGCTAGTTGTATTACTGTACCAGTTGACTCTGCACTATGTTTTTCATTGACAAGAACTCTGCCTTTTATGTTCTAAGCTCCCCACACTAAAGCCCCCTCCATACCTCCCCACCTCTTCATTTTATTTGTGGAACATCGGTGGCGTTGGGTGGTGGGTACTGTAAAGCCACACCCTAATCCACAAGGTATATTTACCGTTTCTGTTAGCCCGCTGGTACTTACACAATATACCATCATCAAATAAAAGATCATACCTTTTTTTTATTTTTATTCAATATTCGTAATATGAGGCAAATCGATACATATAATGTATATAAATATATATATATAATATTTTGCTGTTTATTTTACAACTCAAAGAAAGATATAATACGTTCCTTCTCTTCAGTCAGCTTGCATCTTTTTTGAGTTGATGTCACTCGTAGGGTGTCGATTCTCTTCTTGCAATCATCCAACTGTCGCTTTCTCCTCGTCTTGGTTTCTTTTACACGCTTCCTTTCATCGTCTAGCTGTTTCAACTTTTGCTCATCGATAACTTGTGCTGCTTGGAGACTATCGTTCAGTGCCAGCTCCTCTACCAGTTGCCGCTCATTATTTGCTATTTCATCCTTGATGCGTTGAACAGTACTCCTCAACGCTTCCGTCTGGTCTTCGATCTCTGTTTTTGGAGGTTTATTTGATTTTTCCAATGTCTGCCGCAATAATGCTCCAAAAGGCTTGGAAGGTGCCTTTTTTATTTTTCTACTCGTTATCGCAGGCACTGTACTTGTGGACGCTTGCATCGCATCCACGCCAGCTCCTATAGCTACAGGAGTATTCACACTGGTTGCCAGGACAGGCACTGCACTTGCGGCTGCTTCCGTTGCATCCACGCCAGCTCCTATTGCTGCAGGGGTGTTCACACTGGTGTTGTTTTCAGCTGGTGGGTTCACATGGACGAATTCTTCAAGTTCTTCTTGGACATCTGCAGCCAGCTGCGTAAAAGGCAACCCCTCATCTTCGAACTCCTGCAGGATGGCCCGTAAGTCGTCCCCGACGACTATAACATCTTGATTATTGGTTGCGGCCATAATGTTGGTGATATAGGTATGATATACAATATTTTTCTGCGGAACGGTACGATTTTCTGAAGAACGTAGAACTGAAAAGCCTTACAGAATGAAGCTGTATTTATACCCAAAAATTCACAACATAATTCAGTTGTAAAATCAGAGCGGAGGGGACGAATACTTGGATGGGGAGGATGGGCGAAACAATCACAACCAATAAGCTTTAGATGGGTGGGTTGGGTGAAACTATCGCATCCAATAAGGTTATATTGGTGGGAGCATCCACAATTCTTGTTGGTTTCAGATATCGATATAGTGGTACACAGATCTAAATTAGCATGGTTGGGGTTGGGCGACAAAGTATTTCAGGAGCAGGTGATGACGTGCGAATGTGTTGCCAAAGCATATAACATTTCCACCAATAGGGATTTATGGTCTATACGCCGATTGGCTGGTGGGTTGGTCGTTCTATATTCCCGTTTCAATAGCAGTTGGTGACGTACGAATGCGTTGCCAAAGCATATAACATTTCCACCAATAGGGATTTATGGTCTATACGCCGATTGGCTGGTGGGTTGATCTTTCTATATTCCCGTTTCAATAGCAGTTGATGACGTGCGAATGCGTTGCCAAAGCATATAACGTACTTAATGGTCTATACGCCGATTGGCTGGTGGGTTGGTCTTTCTATATTCCTGAAACGACGTACCCTAAGAGAGGATTGAAGCGGAGGAGGGGAAGCGTTAGTCCCCTAATATCGTATAAATACGGTGGCTGAACGAGAATTACTTAGTGAAGTTCGTGATTCAGTTCTTCAGTTATAGCAAGATTACAGCAAGATAATCAAGAGGAAGAACGAGAATGGAAGCCATAGGATTCAACATCTTGGACCTGGAGCACCTGAGTCAAGGTAAACATTATTCTGCCATTGTATACATTGCGTACAAGTAACAAGTCAAAATACAGCAAGTCTGTTTTCGCTAGTATCCACTCATATGTATTTCTACAATGTACTCTTCTTTTCTTTTCAGCACCAGAGGTCATTCCGGGTGACAGCCGATACAGCGGCTTCACAGAGGTGGCGAGGCGGCTGCGGGCGACAGCATGTCGGGGTGGTGTGGCAGCATCGACCGCAGATCACCGGACATTTGGTCTGCGGCAATGTCCGCTGATCGCGGACCATCTAGTGAAGCCGTCGTCGATGGCTAATCACCTGGTGCGGTGTCGGCGAAGATTGGCAGAAAGTCATGCACCATCTGAAGGTACCTATGTAGTTTGTTTATGAGTAATTATTTCCGAGTTTATGAAATGCTACCTTTATTGATGACACTAAAAATTTATCAAAAACAGTTTATCTTTCTATGTTTTTACTTTTTTTGCGAAGCAAACGTATTCTATTACAAACTAACCAGATACTCATCGATAATTCTTTCTTTTTACAGCTTCTGACAACCATGGGGTAAAAGGAAGAGAGCAGGGTGATGAAGTCGCCACCACCAATGTAGAGGTGCAGAGTGAAGGTATAAAATGTGTTTATTAAATGCGAAAAAATCAAACCACCACCAACTTAGCATCTTTTTTTTTTTTGTTTTGTACCAATCCTATGATATTGATACTTTCAACATGCGCCAACATAGCAATTTTTTATTATTTTTTGTTGTGTATTGATAATATGATATTGATACTTTCAACGTGTGTACCCATCATTCCTGAAAAATCTAAATTTAATGAAACCTCGTAAGATTTAGCAATATATCCTTATACACCTCTCACCTTTTGCATCTTGCAATCTTCGCACGCATTACAAAACAACACTTTTTTTGTTTCAGAAAACTGGGATAGCGATAACTACCAGAGCTATAAACCGAACTTAGAAAACAGGGCGGTCCTGCGGATGCCCCCACCGTTCTTGTCCAAGAAGGAGAGACGCAGGTGGAGAGCGAGCGAGGTCGCCCGATTTAATAATCTAACAAATTAGTCAATGATTATTATTGTAAATATATATATGCGAAAAAATAAAACTACAGTTAGTCCAAACAACTGTTTTATTTATAAACGAATCTAAAAATCATCCAAACAAAAAATAATGAAATAAGTTTACACAGTTATCGAGAAACCATTCAAATATATTATTGAATCATTACAATACATCTTTTACGTCTATCCACGAATTTTTTTCTTTCGGGAAACCTAACCACTTAACGAAGAGCTTGGTTCCTCTTTTCTTCAAGACCCTTTCAATCAGATACTCATCTGGAAACTGCGTCTTTTTTAGCTCAGCTTCGTAGAAACAGCCGCTTATCGGTTGCCCATCCATATCATCTAACATATATGTGACTGGATTTGTAATGTTAACGTTGCGTATTTTAAACAATTCCGTAGAATAGTTGGGGGTGTAACCTTTTTCAAATACACCTTTATATCTGCTTACTCTCACAATGTCCCCAAGTTTAAGCTTACTTCTGCCTGCTACCTTTGGATTGCGATACACATTCAATCGTGTATGAAAATCGACTTCGATGGGGGCCAATCCTGTTGTTCGATGTTTCCTGTTGTTATAGAAGTTAGTGACATTTTGCAGAATTGTAATCCATTTGTAACTACCTCTTGCAGAAAATTCCTTGTACAACAAGTGTTTCAGTGAACGAATAGCTCTTTCGGCAATTGCTGCTTTTTTCGTAGAGAACGTGGAGTAATGGTTAATTCCATACCTTTGCATCAGATCAAAAAATTTGCGATTGTAAAACTCAGATCCGTTATCTGTTTGCAGATTGGTTGGATGATAGCTAGCGTCCTGCAGGATATCATGCATTGCAGCCGTCACGTTTTGCATATCTTTATTCTTAATTGCTCTACACCATAAGAACTTAGAGTAGCAGTCAATGACTACCAATATGTATCTATAGCCATTATTTTCCTTATGAAAAGGTTGCATTTCCGCTAAATCGGCTTGCCATAAGTCAGCGAAACCTTTTATGATAGTTTTTCGACGGCGAAAGTTCTTCCGAACTGCCTTGTGTAATTCTTCTGCTATGCCACGTTTTGTTGCGCTGTTAACTGACATATCTACATGTAGAGGTCTGACTCAGGTGATTGCAGAAAAGAAACTGATCATTAATCATGAAAAATCAACCGATCTATGGTCTGAGTTGATTTAAAGTGTAGCCTGCAAGCCACGCTGGTAAAACAGGGCCACCTTCAGCATCGAATTCCCTGTTGACTCCACTAGCTAATTTCTGGCAAAAATTATATAGAACCTCTAGTTGCTCTAAAATGGATATCAAATTGGTTGTTAATACATCAATCTTTTTCTCAAGGCCATCACTCAATTCTAGCGTTTTGCTATTCACTATACTTTCAAGCATATCAGCGGTACTTTTTAGTTTTTTTTCAACATACTTTATATGAACAGAGTCATTTTCATCTGTAGGATCACCAACATTCTTTAACTGCTTTCCATTGATATCATAATTTCCAGTTTGTGTAAGTTTAAAACCAATACCTGGAATACCACGTACAGTTGTATGCTTAGAACTGCGACGACCAAACTTATCTATCGTATTGTGCATCGCTACGAAAGCGTTATACTATTAGTGGGATCTTTCAACTCGCAAATATATATACCCCAAATTAGCGTATTACGCCCTCTTCACGCAATTCTTCTATTATAGATAAAATTTCGTTGTCGTGGTTTGTATGACCAGCTGATTTTGAGCTGTATAGCAATTTCAATCGATCAATCAGCTCGTTGATGTCGTTCCAGTACACAAAGTCGCGTTTATTAGTGTTAAATATCTTATACTTAGGTATCTTCATTTGTGTATGTCCCCTACCAACTCTGGCTCTCAAATGCATGGGGGATGATGTAGATAGGATATTAAATAATTTATTGAAATACTCAGATCCGTCGACATTGTAAATATTAAGAGGTGTGTAATCTTTGCGAAGTACATTAGTTAGATTCAATATGGACCTGAATGTGTGTAGAGTTTTTGAGTTGGAGTTTCGTGTATCTCCTACAAACATCATATCTAGTAAGTCTGGGGATAGTTTGAATTTAGTAGTCTTATCACCCGACGATAAATAAACCGCCTTATCATCAAATTCCACTTCATGTACACCCATTAACAGCTTCTGTGATTGTGGGTTGATCCTCACATTATAAACACTTCCATAGGCCGGATGTCCTGCTCTCAAATTATCTATATGACTTTTCAGCACCTCAGCAACTGCCTCTCTGTCCACACTTGAATTAGCTGTAGATACATACTGAGTAACTGAATCTCTTTCCCTCTCATTAATTGATGATGGTGTATCAGGTAACTCCTTTATTGGTGTTATACCGGAAAAAGCAGCGGAAGTCAATTCTTCGAATCTCGCCCCTTTTGGTGTACTAGTAGAGGGAAGGGTTTGATTTGGATATGTAGATTGTGGTCTTTTAGGAGTGCTTGTATGACCAACGTTTTGCATTGGTTGTTTCGATTGTGTATGAACTGATGCATTCGCTATTGTCTTCAGCTGTTTCGTAATAGGTTCATATATCCGTTCCAATGCTGTGTTATCGATGTCGCGACCTTTCTTTACAGCATTAAATTTTTTTTGGACAGACTCTGTTGCTTCCACTAATTCTTTTTTGAGAGCAATCTCAATGCTGCTCTGTTGCTGCTTCATACTTGTTATGGTAATGCTACAGCTGCGATGTACATTGATTGCAGTCTCACATTCAATTGATGATATTCCTAGTCCACCAGTGGATTTATGAAACTATCGAATCCTTTCCTGTACCGACCATCTTTTAGTTCTCTATCTTTATCAATTACTAGAAACCCATATTTCTCCCTCCAGCACATTGCACACATATCTTGGAACTGCTTAAAGGTTACGTCGGGTGCCACATGATCTGAAAAAACATGTGAGAGGTTAGTGTTGTCAACTTTGAACAACACAATCAGATTTGCGTTATCTCTAATCACCCTTTTTGGTATCCAACTGTAGCTTTGCACGCAATAAAAGCAATCCACACCTTTGTGTCGACCCATACTGAAGTATTCTCGGATAACATTTTGATTTTCACATATAACGTCATCGAAAATGAAAACTGAATTTGGTTTGGCTTCTGATGGTGGTAGAATATCAGAGTTATTGGTAAATGCATGATATCCCAATCCATCAATCGACTTCATTACTTTTTCTATGAATGTATACTTGGGTTGATTAAGCGATTTTGAAAATATATAGATATTTTCGAAGAAAAGCCCATCAGGATGCAACAACAAAGATATCAGCACATTGGTTTTTCCGCAGTTTGATGGGCCAACAATAATACAACGAATCGTGGATGGTAGTAGTATACCATGTCGATGATGAGAAGTATTATTTTCCAAATCCGTGACCTTTACATCAATATTGCTAATACTTAATTCCTGATCTTGTTTTGTCACCTTCATCGTGCAACGACTTAACCGTATATAAGCCGCAGTTGTTTATATATGTTTTATTTAAATGCCGATACTTCTTGGGAGAAGGTGTAGCAGCATTTCCAAAACTGGTGGTGGAATTGTTAACAAGTTGATAGATAAGTTGCCATTCGAAGCACATTTACCCTTTTATCAGTTTTGTGGGCCGGGCACGCGCGTGGAGGAAAGGCTAGCTCTTGGCCAAAAAGGAATCAATAAATTAGACGCGGCTTGCTTACAGCACGACCTTGCATACCGCAAATCTGACTTGGCTACAAGACACTCGGCTGACTACCTGCTTCAACAAGAAGCCTGGAAACGAGTCAAATCAGCTGATGCAAACTTCGGAGAAAAAGCAGCTGCCTGGTTAGTTACAAATATTATGAAAGTAAAACGTCACACTGGAATGGGTCTTGCATCACGACGTGGGCGCAGTAGGAAAAAATGCATGCGTAAAAAATTGTGGAATGCATTACGTGTAAAACATCATGCGGGAATGGGTTATGGATCACGACGTAGAAGGAATAAGAAAAAATGTGTGCGTAGGAAAATGAGGAAGGCTACAAAGAAGGTGCATTTTGGTTCAGGGATACTAAACAGAGTTCGCAAAAATATGAAGAGATTTTCGAACCATAAGCAAGATAATAACGTGCTACGAAAAGCAACTTCTGCAGCATTATTAGCCGCCCGGAAGCATATCAAGTCTCTGGGAGGGAAACGACGTATTCGCCTTCCGCGAGTTATACCTATTCCAAAAGTAGGTGGAATTCTACCCTTGATACCAATTTTTGCAGGTCTCTCAGCATTAGGCAGTCTCGCTGGGGGTATTGCAAATATTGTTAGGACCTCTAAAGCAATAAATTCAGCACGAGAAAAAAATTCTACATCTATCTCCGGTATGAATAAAATTGGCAGTGGTTTATATTTGAAACCATACCGCAAAGGATTGGGTTTGTTTATCAAAGCTCGGACTTCAAAAAACTTTTAAAAACCCTACCCCAACGACCGCTGACAGACAACGACCTTGTTTATTATGCCAAACAGCTAAAAATACCGTATTTCAGAGGAGTTTTTATGCGTGATGATCTACCTAAACAAGGTCCATTCTGGAATGAGTCAGCCATTATCAACTTAGATAGCAAGAGTGGGGGTGGGTCACATTGGGTATCATATATAAAACGGGGAATGGTGGTGTTGTATTATGATAGTTTCGGCAACCTACCACCAACGAACGAGCTAGTGAAGTATTTATTCGATCAATCAAGGAAAATTAAGATCTTGTATAATCTCAGACGACAGCAGAACTTCAATACTTTTTGGTGTGGACATTTGTGTCTACGATTCCTTTCCGAGGAAAAGCAGAAAGCTAATAAAAATGGATCGTGAAACAATTAGAAAAATGAGTTATTCCCTGAAAGCATTCTCAAAGGAAAGAAGTCTGTTGAACATGACAGAAGAGGAACTTGCTCACATACCAAAAGAAGTACTCATAGCATGCGCACCTAATGAAATAGCACATGTATGGTACAAACTACCATTACACTTGAAGGAAGACCCGGACATGCAGCGATTCCAATTCTGCTGGGAGCATTATGATACACATCAGAGTGGCGATCAAGCAGATGGGCCGCCGCCAAGAAAAATATTTTGTTGTTATTGTAATTTACATGATATTACTTTAAAGAATAATAATCAAAAAAACAATTGCTGTTTTCAATAAATGTTGCTGTTTGGATATATAAAGTGTTACCTTTTTTTGCACCCCATCAGTCATGTCTTACACACTTACGTTGACGGGTTATGACAGCGAGTTGTCGGCTAATTTCTATCCACCAATTGAGCTAGATACTAGCGCCCAGTATGGTTTGGGTCTAATAGGTTTTTACTCCTACAACTCAATATTCAACGTACACGAAGAAAATAATCTAATCGCTTTGAGGTATCCAACAGATAACACCAAATTCAAAATTATATATATTCCGCCAGGTACCTACGAAATCGATGAACTAAATAAATATTTACAAAGGACAATAAAGCCCATCAGTATACACCCACCTAAGCCCACAACTGATGAGTTGTTCTCTCTCAAAGCTAACAACAATACATTAAAGTGTGAGCTATACTCAGCGTATGATGTTGACTTATCTTTTCCTAACTCAATCGCATCTTTGATTGGGTTTGAACCGAAGATTTTTGGACATGACGAAATACATGTGTCAACTTTACCGGTTAATATAACTACAGTTAGATTGATAAGAATCGACTGTGGACTGATATCTGGCGCGTACCACAATGGAAATGAAATGCACACTCTTTACGAGTTTGACATAGACGTCGAGCCAGGATTCAAACTAACAAAGGAGCCACAGAATGTAATATATATGAGCGTAAAGCCAAGCGGACGTCAGTTTATCGACAACATCACACTTAAAATTTTGGATGACGATGGGAATCTAATCAACTTCCGTGGTGAAAAAGTAATCGTTAAATTGGAATTGCGACGTTTAACTTAAAACAAGCTTCATAATTCAGCAAGATGGGTTTTTTGTACAACGTAGGTTCATACCAATTGAAAAATGTCAAGAAAGTTCACACAAGTAGACATAAAATACGACGAAATCAGAGAATTGACGTTATTCGTCGTTCGTCTGCCGCCAAGGATACAGCATCGAAAATTTCTCTACTGAATCGTAAGTTCCTCGAATCTATAGGACTGCAACTTACCAAAAAAAATGGTTCTGCACGTATCAAGTGAGACGTTGGATGTTTTTGAGGAACCTATCATGGACCGTTCCTTAGCCAGCCTTCATGAATACACATACAAGCCGTACGGTTCGCCGTATTTCAAGAACTCCGATATTGTTCATATACCGATAAATTTCCAAGATCTCATTTTAAATATTGCTGACAGTTACATTTACATTGAAGGAACGTTTAACCCAGCAGATGCAACGAAGACGTGCTACCTATCTAATAATGCTCTATCCTTTTTATTTGATGAAATTTCTCTGCATATGGGTGGTGAAAAAGTTGTTGTTGTGCGGAATCCTGGAATAACTTCAACAATGAAAACAATGATTTCACATGGTAAAAGTGCAGCCCATACACTTTTATGTACCGGATGGGGCCTGAATGCTGATAATTTAGCGATATGGGATTTAAACAGCAAAGTATTCAGTGGTAGGATACCTCTAAAGCATATAATGGGATTCGCAGAGGACTACAAAAAAGGAATTCTGAATATAAAACAAGAGCTCGTCTTGGTAATTGCAAGATCTTTCAAAAACTGCTTTGTTGGTGAATGTGACGCTCAGTTAACAATATCGAAGATTGAATGGAAGGTTCAACATATTGTTCCTGAAGATCGATACAAGGTAAAACTTCTACAGCGATTGAATAAAAACAGTCTCAATTCAAGGATTAAGGTAGCATTTCGCTCTTGGGATTTGTATGAACTGCCATCACTTCGCTCAACATCATCAGACGTCTGGGCAATTCGAACAACCAACAAACTGGAGAGGCCTTTGTTTGTTATCGTTGGATTTCAAGACTCAAAATTAGCAGAAAATCCTAAAGAGGATATCACTAAGTTCATTCATGCCAACATAAATTCAATTCGATTAAAGTTGAATAATCAGGTATATCCGTATGAACGATGGAACCTAGATTTCAACAGAAAGCTAAATACTGCAGCTTACTATGCATTTGAGAGCTTCCAAAGAACATTTTATAACAAGGACATTCCAGAACCAATTCTTAACATAAAGGAGTTTAGTGACAATCCTCTATTTGTGATTGACTGCAGTCATCAACCTGATAACCTTCAGCTCTCAACTGTGGATATATCATTGGAATTTGAAACCAGATCTTCTTTCCCAGCGAATACGAAGGTGTATGCATTGATAATTCATGATTCGTGCATTAGTTACAACGCCTTTGATGGATCTATTCAAAATGGACTTATTCATTCCTACTAAGTGTCTCTGATTTTTTATTATATCTAACTCGCAGAAATAAAACAGCTTTTTAGTACATTTAGTTTTTTATTTATACATATAAAACGACACACGGTGTATACAGTTATCATTCCTTATCTAGAAGGCGATATTTGATAATAATATCTTGAGGTAAGTATTTAACTATTTCGTACAAAAATGGTTTGAGTTGATTATTAATCATTCCATCACATAGTTGGTCGACGGTACATTCTTCACGTAAATACTGTCTGCATAACTTTTCCCCTGCTTCATATTTCCTTATTAGTATCCTCTTTCGTTCGACCTCTTCATCATCCCAGCAGATACTTAAGTCATACGCTGTGGAATGTTCCTCATCGAAAATCAAATCCACCAACTGGCATGCAATTCTCTGGATGGCACTACGTAGATCTTTTGCTTCAGGCCACCCCATTGCCGAATACTGCATCCACATTATATAATGGGAATGGAGAGTTAGTCTGCTTCTGAAACAAACGGAACGTCTAATATCAGCTACAAACAAATGTTTTTTTTATCTCGAATTTACCTTCCATATATCGGGGTCCAATACATGGGAGTAACCATTATATTATTTATACCCAACACAATCTGTACTACCTCATCACCAAATATATTATTGTTGAATATAATCAAATTTCATCAAACATTTGGAGCGAGTGCCTGGTGTTTTAGGTGAACTTTGACCTATATATGATAGTGAATATTTATTTTGTGATTCATTTATCTCTTTGATCACCGCTTCAGACATATGTTCCGTTACTCTTTTCGGTAACCATACTTTGAACTCATCAGCATTATCTTCTAATAGTGTTGCTACTAGACATTCACCAAATTTTGATTTGACTGGTGACAGATTCTTAATTGTATGGGCTTTGTTTACAGTTAATGAAGATAAAGTTCTGAACGGTATTTTGTTATTTAGTTCACAGTTGATTTTATTGTTAATTTCATGCAATTCAGAGGTAGTGACAGACATTGTTTAAAGAAAAACAAATAATGTTACTGTTGGATAAATAATATAAAAGGGTGCTCACCAATTTATATCTGTACACAATATACTTCGGGAATATACTCCGATCGTCTCTCGACTTTTACTGATCACTAGCACCGTTAGTACACTATTTATACAGATACCATCAAGGTGAAGATACGTCACCGTGCATTCTTCTCAAAACCGCAAAGAAATATCAGTCTCAATAATCACATTCAAGGACGTTCAAAATAAGCAGCTATACAATAACACAAAAAAACCTCAAGGTTACGCAAATAACCAATACAAACACTAATGACAAATATTTCAAAATCAGTGTCTATAAGCACAATGTGAACTGGAACTCTCAAGGTTACCCAACACCCCATTTAAAAAGCCCCATTAAGATACGATCACTTTTGGAAAGACAACGTTACAAAATGACCTTCAGGGAGGATCAGAACCGGCACCTATAAGAAAAACCCACGTCAATACACCTCATGAAATATGGAAACCAAGGTCATCCCCACCCCATTTGAATGACCTTCAGGGAGGATCAGAACCGGCATATCCATACTACTATCATGTTTACAACGAGGGAGTTCCGCACTAAACGTATGAGAAAAATCCCTATTAAATTCATTGAACTATAATAATATGTTATTTCATGGTAATCTGAGCAGTGCCAAATGTTCGAAAAATCTTCAGTTTTACAGCTCTAGGGTGTTGAATTGTTAGAAAAGCAATAAAACAATTTCTTCCATCCCTAAATGTTCAGCTAAAAATATTCCATATACATATATATCACACCGGATATAACATTTGTAAAAGTGCTTGTGAAAAAGCATAACAAAGACCTTTGCAAAACTTCGGAACGATTTTCTTCATCGAGTATATCAATAAAACAAGTATCTGATATTAAATACCTGGGTTTAATCGTGGACCAACATTTGAGGTGGACACACCACATTGCCCATGTCAATAAAAGATTGAGAAGCCTCATACATACATTTTATGTATTACGACAAATATTATCTAAAAAACATTTGATGACACTGTATTTGACGTTAGCTGAATCGGTGATTAGGTACTGTATTCTAGCATGGGGTGGTGCTTTCAACACCACTCTAAGTATCTTACAGGTAACACAAAATACACTATTGAAAATTATAACTTTCAAACCTAAACTATTTTCCTCATCCAGTTTATATCGTGAAATGAACGTACTAAATATTAAACTCATCTATGTGTATGAATCCATAATAAGGATATATAACATGAAGCCAAAAAATGTAACTCAATCAGAGAGAATAACCAGATTCACCACTAGAAATGACTTGCGTAGTGAGAATTTCAAAAAAACGTTAACACAGAGAACCGTATTTTACTTTGGCCCAAAATTTTATAATCAAATACCATGCGAATTAAAGCAGATATTTACATTAAAAAAATTCAAAATTTCAGTGAAAAAATTCATGACAGAAAATCAAACAACATTTCTTAGGATATTGGACAGGTATGAAGCATGAAATTCATGATATGTAAATAATTGTAAATAATTTTAGATAGCTAGTTCCATTTTAGTGCAACCTGATTTCCATGGTATACAGTGGCATCCTTCCTATCATTATTTTAAATTATATCCATGTTTTCAATCATCCACATACATTGTCAAATTTGTTCTTTTTTTCTATGTTTAATGCACATACAATACTCACAAGCTTCGAAATACAACTGTAAGGACCCCTAGACTGGGTATGAGGCAAAACAGGCTTTACTGCCTAGGTAGTAATGCCCAACCTCTAGGGTCTCTGTAGCAGATTTTATCTATTAAGTATATAGGACCATCTCCAAAATGAAACTAGAACCCATTCTTGTTTATAAATATTTAATCATGTATTGATTGTGCCATTATCTAGCATATGATGTGGCTATACATATAAATAGTAATATAATAACTACCATGTCTACTACAGTATCATCGCTGCTGTTCAACTGAAAATGAAGCTTTACTGATTTGTGTAATTATAATTCATGTAGTTATATTTGAAAATAAATTTGAATTTTGAATTTTTTGAATTCATGCACGTTAAGTACAGTGCAGTAGGAAAGTTCTTGATGACGTCTTAGCAAAACACCAGGTCTCATTGGTGTGGGTACCTGGACAAGCTGAGGTACATGGTAACGAAATGGCAGATATTTTCACAGGGAGGGATTCTAGCCACAACTTCGCAGGTCCTCAACCAGGTCTTCTTGGAATAACCACAATCTGAATGGGTAGGTTAACTTAAGACTGGAAATAACATCAAGAAGCTCAAATGGTTCCTTATCTCAGGGCATCTTTGCCAGTCTTTTGAGCTCAGGCAGACAAGTATGTTTCTGTTTCTCTCTAGTCAAAGAACAACCGAGTCTGCTGAGGAGTCTGACCGGCTATATAACTGAGCAAAAGTCCTCAGCACATATACTATGTCGCAATGAGGCCTTAGGATACCACAGACAGACAGTTTCTTGTCCAGAAATTTTTGACATGTTAACATCAGTAAAACGCATAATCAAAAGTACTTTTTATATTTCTGTCTCATCTAGAGTTCATCTATCACCAGACCGCAAAGTGGATTTATTTTTGCAGCTATATTTACAGTTTCGGAAGCACTGACTCTGTAGCTTACCAATTTTCCAAAAAATCCAAAATCTGTATTTGGCTTTCTATTAATATGAAACCTGTTGTTTTGAATAATTTGAGGGTACTGATTACACATTCTGTCGCAGTTTTGAGTTTCCGTCTCGTTTGACTTAAACAAAAAATATCAGTTTGCCTGAAAAATCTGAAATTTGTATTTGGCTTTTTATTAAAATGAAACGTCGTGTTTCGGATAAATTGAGGGTGCTGATTACAAATCCGCTCGCAGTTTTGAGCTTCAGTCTCGTTTAACGATAATCTGAAATTTCAGATCTTTCTATCTTTAGCTTTAGGATCTAAAAAGTTGAGAATCTTTATTTGGCTTTCTATTGAGATGAAACCTTGCGTTTTGGATAATTTGAGGGTACTGATTACAAATCCGCTCGCAGTTTTGAGTTTCAATCTCGTTTGACGAGAATAAAAACTTTTAGATATTCGGGTTTGCCTAAAAAATCGAAAATCTTTATTTGGCTTTCTATTAAGACGACACCTTGTGCTTGGGATAATTTGATGGTGCTGATCACAATTCCCGTCGCTATTTTGGGTTTTACTCTTGTTCGACGAAAATAAGAATTTCAGATCTTAAGATCTTCAGGCTCACCTAAAAAACTAAAAACCTTTATTTGGCTTTCTGTTAAGATGAATTCCTGTATTTTGGATAAAAAAATATCCAAAAGCTGATTACAAATCCGGTCGCAGTATTGGGTTTCAGTCTTGTTTGGCGAAAATCAACGGTTTCAAATATTTCAGATTTTCAGGTTTGCCTAAAAAATCGAAAATCTTCATTTGGATTTCGATTAAGACGAAACCTCGCTTTTTGAATAATTTGACGGTGCTGATTGCAAATCCGGTCACAGTTTTGAGTTTCAGTGTCCTCTGAAGGAAAGAAAAAGAATTGTTCTTTCAGATACTCAGGCTTACCTAAAAATTTAAAAACTTCATTTGGCCTTCTACTAAGATGAAACCTCGTGTTTAGGATAATTTGGGGGTACGGATTACAAATTCGGTCGCAGTTCAGACCTTCAGTCTCGTGTGACGAAAATCCAAAATTTCGGATCTTTGGCCTGCCCAAAACTCCAAAATCTTTATTTGGCCTTCTATTGAGATGAAATCTCGTGTTTTGGATAATTTGAGCATACTGATTACAAATCCGCTCGCAGTTTTGAGCTTCGGTCTCGTTTAACGGAAATCTGAAGTTTCAGATTTTTCAATCTTCAATTTAGGATCTAAAAAATTGAGAATCTTTATTATTTGGATTTCTATTAAAATGAAAAACCGTGTTCTGGATAATTTGAGGGTGCTGATTACAAATCCGGTCAAAGTTTTTAGCGTCAGTCTCGTTTGATGAAAATCAAAAATTCCAGATTTTTCAGATCTTAAGCTTAGCAATTAAGCACTTTGGAGTCCCAAAACCATTAATTTTTGGATGCAGTATAGTTTTAAAAAGCCAAAAAATCATTATTCATTTACTGGTTTCACACTATCTTAAAAAGTAAGAATAATATACCGAAAAGATAATTTTTATTAAAGCTAAACTCATAATTGCACAATAGACAAATAGTAATCGCTGATAATCTAAGAAAATCTTACATAAATCTGCATTTACTGTATGATGGCAGTGCCTAGTTAAAATTCAATACTTGGTTGTTTTCCAGTATTGTAATAATGGCCTATATACTGTTTTGACTTAATATATGCTGTTCATCTTCCAATTAGTTTTGCAGAGTTTGCAGATTATAATATGTAAAAATACTTTTACTCACCAGACGACCTATAGGGTACAGATAGTTCCTTGAAAATCTATTTGAGAATTCTTTAACTCTAAGTTGCCTTCTGGTGATATCTTCATCCCCGTCTGGTGGGGAGATGCCTTTCTGCATTTGATACCTAAAATAAGAGTATGTACAACAAGTTATATCATTGATTTAACATACAACAGTGGTAGAAAATAGGGCAATACAATAAAATAAAGTAATATTTGCTCTAGCCTTCGACTTCGAAAAATATCGTCCTTTTGATAAGTGCTATCGAAAAAGGTGCAGATTTAATTTGTAAAAGTAGTACAATTTCAGACGTTCTCTAAAATAATACACTTTACGCCTTATGTTACATGACATCATATAGTATCTCCTAGACATAAATATTTAGGTCGAAGGTCATATCAAGAACCTCAAAAATTAAAAACTACAAGGCTGTGATTCGACCCATAATCATCTATGGATGCGAAATCTGGACCATGACAAAAGCAAACGAGATTAAGCTCAGACGCTTTGAAAGAAAAGTGCTTAGAAAAATTTTCGGCCCGCGTTACCACCCCGATACTAATCAACACCGAATTGGAAATAATGCCGAGATTAAAGCACTGTATGGCGAGGGAGGCGTCGTCCAAGAAATCAAGTCTCAACGCTTGAGATGGTTCGGACATGTCAACAGAATGAACAACGAAAGACTGGCGAAACTCGTATGGGAGGAGGTACCAGCTGGAAAGAGACCAGGACGCCCGCGAATGCGCTGGAAGGATAATATCAGGGCGGACATCTCAACAATGAATGTACCACTCGATCATAACCTAATAGAAGACCGAAGGACATGGATGCAAGTTGTGCGGTCAGCCAAGACCCACCCGGGGTTGTAGAGCTATGTGATGATGATGATGATGATAAATTTGTTTAATATCTTGTAGCTTTATCCTGCAATATTTTATATATAATAAAATTCAGCTTGCTCCTTGTATTATTTCTTCAACGTTTGAAGCTATATGCAAATGAAACACTCTGTGCCCTTTTGCATTTAAATAAATCCTTTGTCTTACCTAATATCACTAATGACATGCAAACTTTTCTCTACAAATGACTTGCACTTCTTTTCAAATTCAATGTCAGTTATCACTATCTTGGGAGCTGGCGGTGGAGCATTCTTATTATTTGGTTGGCTTTTGTTTGACGTATTGACATTTTCTTCCTTCGTATTGGCAATATTGTCTTTTTTCAGTGCTGCTGTGCAGGCATCACCAATATCCAAGTCCAAGTCAACATCGTAAATGAATGGGTTCCTATTTGTATAAGTGAGGTTCTTCTGGAGCTTCGTTCTGTTGTTCTTTATGTTCAACTAGAAATGGACAGGACACGTTATATAGTCCTACCAAAGTTTACGGAATACATATAAGTTGGATCACTCTCCGTCGGCACTTTGAAGAACTCACATCAAAGCGATGCCGCGGCCGCACGCGCCAGTTAGTTTTTGCGTTGGTTTTTGCTCAAGTACGAGGGTCTTTTAGCGAGGTCTTGCTAACGCCTGGGTTTTACGTATATACGAGGGTCATTGAAAAACTATGTATTGACGGCCGATTTAGACATACAAATACAAATATAACGTTTATTTTGCTAATACACTAAGTTACCTAAATGGGCAACATAAATAATAAAGCCTAGTAAAACTATTACCAATGAATCTCAAATGATTTCACATATTGTAGCTATTTCGTAGATAAGTAAAAACTGATGGTTCAAAGGTGTTGTAGTATTTCTACCTCAATGTTTTGTTTATTTGGCTTATTTTTGAAATCACAGATTATAAATTTTAATGGTATAGTACGTACGAACTCGTATGTACAATTTTAAAAGATAATCATGTGCAAATGCTTTACATGGATGTGAATGAATTATTTTTGACATTTTACTTTTCAGTGTCATTCCAATTGCTACTGTAGAAACTAAATTGTTAAAGTTATCAATAAAAATATTTTCAAGCTCTAAAATATAATTTACTATATCCCTGGGTGGTATGGTAAGACCACCGAATAAATATTTTCTCTCACTATACGCTTTTAGCGTGATACCAATCCTTTAAGTACCTGTAGCTCTTGAACTAATCACTTTAGACCCCAAGTGTGCTAGTTTGTTGGACTTGTTTTATCGGGAGGAACACAGTCACAAATATACAGGGTGTCCCATTAATAATTTTGAATCGAATGTCATGTGACCAAAAACAAATACCTCATTGGGTAGTACAATGACAAAAAAAAACAACATCTGCTCTAATTTACATGTGCCCAGTTCCGACATATTTCTTGTCTTAATCGTCGTGGGATACCCTGTATTTATATCCCTTATATTTCAAGATTTACCACAAAATAAGGATGGATCTGATTGTCATTCGTCCGTTAATAAATTTAAATTGATTGGTAGTATTTTTTCTCGCGAAATTGATTACTCTCAAACTTCTAAAAAGATTATCCATTTCCTGCAAACAAATCCGAGATAACAAAATCCGATATTTTTGAGACACTGTATACACTTCGCGTTAAACACGTTCAACCTCTACTTTGCGCCGCTCCATATCTCCCGGCTGACGTCGTACACTGCTACCGGTGTACCGGGGAGACGGGGCAAGGGGCACGCCGTTTTGATATTTTTGCGGAGTGATCCAACTTATATGTATTCCGTAAACTTTGATAATACAATCGAGTATAACATAATACCTCGTTTCTAAACAGGGTATGTATGTTAAATCATATCATTTTGGCCCTAAGAATCTACCATTATTCTATGATACAGCCTATCTGTGACTGAGATGGGTTGAAACAAAAAAATTACCAACTTATTTGCTTTGGTACTATCTATAATCAATTTGACTTTTTTTATTTTCATGATCAGTAGAGTCCGGATTTTGAGGCATTATGCTTTTTGGAAATATTACAAGCAAATATTATCCAGCTTAAAATATTGATGAATTAAGACAAAAAATGATCCAAAAAAGCACGGTTAATAATGCTTATTTTGCTTTTTTCAAATTTTATGCATATTTTCGGGTTTGTACTTATTTACAGCCTTTTTTTAGGGTTTTTGTACGTACTGTAAAAATTATGTCAGCTTTGTATATAAAGAAACTATTCAACAAATAAAAGACCTAATTGGAAGTCACTATAATAGTCGATGAAACAACAGATGCTTGTGAATGAAGAAATTGCACCCACAGGGTATTTAATATGTTCTCAGGAGCTAGAGGCCACAAACAGCAATACAGTGTCTAGATTTGTGAATGATCCACTAACAAACTTTTACTTGCCAGAACCAGTTCCCTGTAGCAAAGTGTTACTCATGCTCTCTGACACAGCAACATATATGGTTAAAACGGCTACAAATTTAAAGGTGTTTTATCCAAATTTATGTCATTGCACTTATTTAGCTCATGGCTTGAACAGAGTTGCTGAAACCATAAGGCAACAATTTCCTCTTCTCAATGAACTTATAAAAAATAGAAAAAAGTATTTGTCAAGGCGCCTTTGCGTGTGCAACTTTTTAAAGAACGACTACCGAATATTCTATTATCACCTGAACCAATTTTGACAATATGGGGCACATGGTTAGATGCCGCGTTATATTATGCAGATAATTTTGAAGATTTCAATAAACTCATATTCGAGCTACCAGAAACAGCTAGCAAAGCAATTAAAGATTGTCAAATGATGCTAAATCAAAACGAATTAATGAACAATTTAGCTTATATAAAAGCTGATTTTAGTTTTGTCAGTACCACCATAAAGTCCTAAGAGAAACAAGGAATAACACTGGATACATCCATCAAAAAAGCCATTGAAATGTTCCTGAAGCAACTGCCCAAATAGTACAGAAAAAGTTGAAAGATACACTAAGAATTAAGTTTTTCAGAAATTCAAAAAAAATTGATTTGGTATTGGCAGGCTTGACTCAAAGTTACAAATAACCCTAAATATGCTGGCAAAATTTAAATATACGCCCATAGCAAGTTTTGACATAGAAAGGACTTCTTTCGACTACAAAAATATTTTAAGTTATAGAAGACAGAACTATACTATGGAACATTTGAATCAGTATTTAGTTATCTTTGCTTCTACAAATATTTTTCGTTTTGTTGTTCAATAGATTTTTTGGGTAAAATTTGATGCTTTTTAAGCGCTTATTTGAACTATTTTTATGCTTTTTAATCCGGACTCTAATGATCAAAGTGTAGAATTTTTAATATGTCCGTTTCTTATATTGAAAACTAGGCGAGGTCTTATATTTAATTTTTCAAATTCGCTTCCCGTGTTAGCGAGGAGGCGGGGCCGACTGTTCACTTTCTGCAGTATGTGTGTCTAAGATGAGGTGAGGCAAGTCCAAAAGTCCAAAGTTAAGGTCAAAAGGTTCAAAGGTAAGGTCCAAAGGTCGCCATAAAGATGAATTTCGCATTTCGAAGCTCCTGACGTTACCTTTAAACTTACAGTAATGATTCAAAAAGCAAGTTGAAGAAGAAAGCTTGCGTTATGTCAACTCCTTGGCATTGTTTTGATATCGTGTTTGGTTGTTAAATTACAGACATTACAAGAATGTATGATTTTGCTTTGCGAGTTTTTTGCACACTAAAAACTTTTTTGAAAAAATTGCTCCGAGATTTCATTCATTAAGGTCTTAACTATCACCTCCTGGAATACTGTGTAGTTTGGAAAATAAGTGAGTTCTGTTCGAAATTGGAATCCGTGTTTTAACATGGCAAATACATAAGTATAAATGTGTGTACCCAGGCCCCTTAAACTTTTTATGCAAATGTCAAGAGTTACTTACAGTATTTGTGTCCAGCCGATCCTTGTCCTTTTCATAATTAGAGGTACTAGATGAGGAACTATTCAATTTTGGAGAACTAGATTCTGACGTTTCAGAATCAGACAGTCTTTTGGGATGTAACAAAAACTTTCCCTCATTTCTTTTCTTGGTGACTGGCGTGTTATTGATTCTTTTTTTCTTCCCAAGGTTCTTCCACATATAATCATCAATTATCTTTTTCTGCTTTCTTATTTTATCTAGTTCATGTAGTTCCGAGAGAAGTGCTCCCTGGAAACTCAGTTATTAAGTTTTTTTACCAAAGGATTTGGTATTTTAATTGGACATTAAAATTTTGAATACTTTGATAATGATATTTTATATATATGTATATGCAAGTGAGACATTTATCCAATAGGTATGCCCAAGTATGTAGTGATTACTGTTTTTTAGAAGTCTGTGGATCTACCACTCGAAGTTCTCCAAAAGAAGGAATGCTGGAGGAGACTGGTTCGGGGAGTAGGGACCTCGACTTGGTAAGGTTGAGCTCGCAGAGCCTCTCTAGTGCTCCTGATTCGAACGGCTTTTGGTGTTATTATCTGGGAGAAATCTTTAAAAGAGGGATAAGACAGACTTCGATGTTCCAGGCTGTGAAGGTCCTTTGTGGATTAGGCGTATCGATTAATCTAATTGCTCTTTTCTGAATAGTGTCCAGAAGCTTTAGAGGGTGCTTCGGAGCGCATTCCCACACATGGGAGCAATACTTCAGCGATGGTCGAATCTGTGCCTTGTAGAGCAGCAGTAGTTGCTCTGCTGTATACAGCTTTCTACAGCGGAACGAAACTCCAAGCTTCTGGGAGATAGGGGGTCTCAGCAATACTGAAGATGTGGTCGTCCAAGGACATGTTATTGTTGATGTGATCCCCAAAAGCCTGACGGAAGGTGACTCGACATAGTTGAATGACCCTCCATTTCCACAGTTGGTAAGCCAACGTGAGACTTCTTTGTAAGTGAGACTAGATGTAGTACCAAGAATTTAAACCATGAACCTTGCATACATATTTTCATTGGGGCATTACGAAAAAACAATTAGTTTCTATAGAAAGTATACTATTGAAAAGTAATAGTTCATTTAGAAATACCCTGAAAAAAAGTTAATAATAAATGACTGATGCTCTTTATCATATGAACAATAAAGAACTACTGAAGTAGCTCTGATACAACATCAGTCTCTCACAATGTCTCACTCTTCATAAAAATTCATTGCCAAAGAAATATACGTATATTGAAAAAAGGATAAATATTATCTTCTTCTATTTATGATGGTTTAAATGTTTTTTCGTCAAAGAACAATATAGCAACTTAGGTACTAGTTTCTCAAAAATCAAATAGGCTGGAAATTATGAGCATACTTCTAAGTCATGAACTTTCGTGAAACGTTCTTTAATTATAATACGTTGTACATGTCCTGCAGCATAAAAAAAGGTTTTTGAATCATTGTTAGTGGGCCCACATGATCAATTTGATATAATTTTTCTTTTGTTTAACTAATAGTGTTTTCCACTGGGCTGCACTCACCCGCACTGCGTTGAACTGAGTGCAATAGTTGTGTTCCACTGGTAAAGTTCTATTGCACTGCTTGATTTTTAGCATGTTCCACTACCCGCATTCTCTGAGTGTAGTGCGCACTCGGGGCAACTTTTTCGCACGAGCCCCGGGATCTCGTGCTGTAGTGCCAATGCAAATATGGCTAATATGGCTTCAAAAATGTCAGATTTTCTAATTTTAAATGAATGGCTAGAAAGCGATGAAAGTAGTGATGATGAAGAAGAAATTGTAATGTTATTGAAGGAAAAGCGAAAAATGCCGAAAGTTATAAAATTTGTGGAAACTGTAGTACAAAAATTCAGCGATAAAGAGGTATACACTTTTTTCTAAGAAAAAATTTAAAACTTAATAAAATCATTTTTAGTTTAAAAGTAATTTTCGTGTGGAAAGGACTACATGCTACAAGTTAATAGAAGAATTCAGGGACTCTCAATTCTTTCCCCGGAAGACCACATTTTCCATCATAATTTTCATAATCCTCAGACATTTTATACCTTTCTACTTAAACAAAGCTCTATTAACCTTAGAAAAAACAAAGGTCGGCTGTCATTATGAATGCACTGTTCTGCTTGGGCACGTTCCACTCAGGAATTGCACCGATCCTCACCGATATGCACTTTGTCAGAGCAGATGATAGAATTGCACTTGTCAGGAGCGCACTGAGTGCTGGTCAGTGGAAAACACTATAAGTGAAACTGGAAATGGTAAAATAAATCAAAACCGCGATCACAAAGCAAACTTTTGGAGTAAGCTTAGTCAATCTACGAGAAAAAATTCATTACTACCAAAACTTTGCATAACATTTTAAAAATAATAGTGTATACGTGATTTGAAGAACATAACATACTCATATATCAATAAAAAGCGTTTTAGTCAACGGATATGTCTAAGGTGTGCCGTAGAATAGCGACCAAATTTCTTCTTATAAGAACGCTATACAATTCTTTGCTAACCTATGAGAATTTCTACAAATGGCCTCCTCTCTAATCGTTATACTTCCAAAACACAATATCAAAATACGACCAAAGCTAACCAAAACTTCAGTGCAGTCAAATATCACCCTACTCTTAATAAAAAATAATGTAAACAAACGCTTACCTCTTCCAGGCCACCGAATTTGACATTCATACCAGACAAATTGGCCTTGTGCTGTAGGAAAAAACCCAAATTGATGTGCAAACAAAGTAATCAACATAAAAGTCTTCAAAAAAATAATTGGCACTGCACATGACACTTCAAAAGTGGTAGTCTTGGAGACCAGCCTGGTGTTTGTTGTCAGTGGGTGGTTGCTAGGCAACCAGATGGTCAGAAGTCACACCTGACTGAAGAAGGGTGAATTGAATTCTGACGGTTGGAGCTGACGGTATGCCAGCTGTAGCTGCCAGTGTCACTTAACCACCCGATTATATAGACTTTTGACAATAATTAGTGTAAGAAGACCCTTTTAACGAATTTAAATCAGTTCATGTGTAGGTGCGAGTTTGAAGGTATGAACGATATATGTTTAGATGCTGTTGCACCTTTTTGCAAGCCAAAACACGAAAAAAATTGATGGCATTTGTCACTCTTCACCTATTTCGTAGTGTGAGATTCTTAAGGACCTTGTAAAACTCAGGAAAATACCCTCTGTCTCGACAGCAACAGTTTAGGTATCAACGCACATTTTATAATAAATATCTAGTTTTATAATAATTCATATTATGTTGTTCTCACCTACTATCGCATGTCTCAAAACCTATTGAGTATTAATATATATTGTTTTAGCTAAGTTCCTGTAAAATTTGTAGCGTCACAATCTCTAGCAAGCTCAGATAGCTTCAATCTTCAATAAAGAAATATAGAGACTGAAGTCAGTGAACAGTCCAGCAAGTTCGCAAGCAGACAAGGCCACGACTAGCACTATGATTGATATCAAATTGGGCAATTTGGGCACAACAATTTTTTTCCTTTTTAAATAAACAATCTTAAAAGTAACCTTTTGGATAAACCGACACTTATCCTCTCGCAGCGCTTCTACAGCGCCATAGGCTTTCAGCCTTTGCGGGAGGCTGACCATAAAAAAATTAAAAATCCTACAATTTCTGGATTCTAATCGACAATGGCAAGCTATATTCTCGAACCGATAGACTTCTTCCTCTTTGTTCCATACTTGCCTTTGCTTATTATATCTTTATTTCTCCCAGGCTTTGAAGAGGAAGATTTTGTATCGAGTTCTACAGGTGTAGTAGTTCAAGGTTTATTTGATGAGGATATTGATTCCATTAGACTATAAATCTCTTCTAGACGACATTACAAATTTTCTGCGAGCCAAAAGACAACAAATTCTTCATGTATGAGTATCTATATCACCCTTCCCCGTCTGGTAGTGTGATACTCTTTAGGATCTTGGAATAATCGGCTTGTCTATCCAATACTTGCCTCATCACAGAAGTAGCTTAGGTAGCATTTGTTTAAGTTATCCCTGTATTAAAATTCCTCTAAAATTTATCAACGAAGACTCTGACTAGGTTAGGTAGCCTCTGTCTTCAATAAAGTGATAGAAACCATTCACTATGAATATCGAATTCTATGTCAGCAAAAGGCATATTCTGGATGGTGGTCCGTTAGATTTTAAATTACCTTCAGATGATACAGCACATTTTACGCAAGTCAAAAGGCCAAACAGCTTGATGCAAACAATCATAATTTATTTACATGAAAATACACTTCAGACGCAGTACATGATACAGAATAGAGAAGCTCCTATATGTCTAGCTAGTTATGAAAGCGTTATACTAGCACACATCACATTAAATATTTTATATGATTCTGTCATCTATACCGCTAATAACCTTACGTGGTTGATGCGGTTTCACTGAAAATTATTAAGAATGCATGTGAATAAGACTGTGAGCCAGTACTATCTTCTACAATACATGGTAACCAAGTCAAAAAATATATCTTAAAATGGATTGCACTATTTTTGAAACAAACAAAAGTTAATATTTTTGGATATTGTCTTCGGATGCGAATTGTTTAACTTTTATATTTAATAATGCATCACTATGATATTAAAAAATTATGGATCTCTGCCTGCATATTCTTTAACTTTTTTTGATAACTATAAATCTATGTTCAAGGTAATCTATTTCTTCAAAACCTTATTTTGCAATTTCTTTATACCATCAGCATTCACTACTTAATGTTGTGAGATTTTTTACGTTTTGGGCATACTCCCTGAATCACTATAAAGCACCTCTTTTGTCTACTACATATTACATGTCTCATCACAGCAGTAGCTTAGGGCTATCATTCCACACATTTGGTATAATGTCTAAGTTTAATATTATTCACTGTCAAATATCCCTTACCTAGTATTGCAAGCTTCAAAACCTGTTGAGCTTTAACCCATTTTGGTTTGTTTATAACTTTTTTTTAACCTTTTGGCGCATTGAATCTAAACATTATTTTTAAATGATTATAATTAGACTATTTATTTGTTAAACAAATGCCATTAGAGCCTGAGAATGGTGTCAATCTCACCCCGCAATCATTCAGAATATTTTTTTAACTAGGAACAGAAATTAGAGACACTAACCATCCTAAAAAAGTGCATAAGATATTTAAAAAACCAGACCTTGGGATAGTCCAACGGATTTTAGATGAGAGTAATGAGACTCAACACCTGGAGTTTTCTAAGTCCTTTTAAGGACTAGACAGTCCTGGAAAGAGAGGGACTACCCTCTCTGGTTACGTCAGAGGAACGAAACAGGAACAGAAATCAGAGACTCTAATCATCTCAAAATAGGTGCATAAAATATTTACGAAGCCAAACCTTGGGAGAGTTTGAGGAGCTTCAGGCTAGAGTAATGGGATCAACATCTGGAGTTTTCTAGGTCTTTTTGGGGACTAGACAGTCCTGGAAAGAGGGGGACTAGCCTCTCTGATTACTTTTTTCTTTCAGTTTCTGAGTTTATAGCCATTGTTGGCTCAACTCTCATTAAAATGGTAATAATAATAGTAATAATAAAACAGGGACAAAAATTAGAGACACTAGTCATCTCATAAGTGCAGAAAATATTTAAAAAGCCAAACGTTGGGAGAGTTTAAGGAGCTTTAGGTTAGACTAATGGGGATCAACATCTGGAATTTTCTAAATCCCTTTGAGGACTAGACATTCCTGGAAAAAGGGAAACTAGCTTCTATACGTCTATGTTGACTAGCAGAGAGAAACGATTAATTTTTGGTTAATTTCGTTTATTTGTGGAAGCCGCAAGACAAATGGCAAAACTAATGAAGATGGTTGTCTGATGAAATCTCGGATGAATTGATACGTCTCTAATGTAGTACAGCTTGTTATTTCTTAAAACAAATGTTGTTTTGCGAATGGGCGTGATAGATCAAACAACCAAAGGGTAGACGGAAGTTATAGTATATCTATTTTATCAAGGAGAAAGTTTTATTCACATTCTCCAATCGATAAATCTTGGGAACCATGACCTACTTCTTTGAGTGCACTACAATTTAACCTTAAATATGAGAAAAAATATTCATTATAGGTGGAAAATAAAATGATGCCACCCGTGTTAACATAGGGTTGACTTTATATTCTGTCGCATAGGTTATATAAAATGACACCCGCTAACGGTCATAGGGGGCATGGGGCCTCTATAAACTTCGATACAGATTCTTTAATCAAATTTGGAACGTCCGTGACCCACCGCAACGGTGCATGTTATTAAAAATCTCGTATTTTTTATTTCATTTATATTGCACAAGAAAAATGTAATAAACATATAAATTTAATAGCACCAGTTGAAAGAGAATGTTTATGTCTAAAACGATATATCACATGTATGTTTTTCCTCCAATGGAGGCTAAAAAATTAAATGAATTGAAATGCTCAAATGTATGAACAACAACCACTTGAGTCGGGGAGCTTCCTAGAATGAGGCTTAGCTCGTTCAACGTTTACATTTTTTATGTGTTCGCGAATCTCTTGCGAACCAGTGCCTTGACAGAACCAAAAATTGTCTGCTCCTGCTCAAGGAAAGAGTTTGTAAGATCTGTTAGATCTGTTTTGTTTAGGAAGGCTTATATATTAAGTTGCTTTGGAATGACGACATCTAATACTATAAAAATATAAACATGTATTAATATAATGCAAATAACACTAACACACTTTTTAATGAACCTGTGTTACAATGATTTTCAATTGCTTTATTGCCAATAATTGTTCTAATGATACCTACGTATATTATCGCAAGCAATATGGTCTTTCGGTTAACGCTCAGTTAAAATTTCTACATCGCATTAAATATTTGTCATGTCAAGAGATGCTTGTTTTCAGAAATCTACCCAGTAGTGATTAGGATGAGACATATGAGTATAAGTAGAAGAAGCTCAATAGCTGCACATAGAAAAATTCCGTTGAACAGCATAATTCTTCCGCCTCTATCACCCACTCTTCCTGAACATGAGCCTCAGCTCATTGGAAAAGTATTGGTGAGTATACTATGAATTTATCTCTATCAAAATCTTTCTGTTAAAATCGTCAGTAAAAAAGACTACAAAGAGAACATATTACATATCATGGAATGCTGAGACGTATTACGTACCCCTATGCAGATATTTTTTTTATAACTGAGCAGACCGCGCAGGCAGAGCCTAAATACCAGAGTACCGTGGCTGCTGTGAAAGGGTTATGTTAGGGGAAATTTGTTAACGCGAGATTTGAATGGGCCAATACCCGCAGGCCTAATAAATGCAGCTTCTGGCAGTCCATTCCAAGCCTTGGACACCCTGGAAATAAATGTGGGGTTGTACCGCTCAGTTCTTGATGTATGAAGAACGATCGTCTTAGGATGAGATGCAGTGGTCGCACGGGTACGTCTGATAGAAGCAGTGAGCGGCGGAACGATAGAGGATAGATCAGAGGAAGAGATTCCGCTGGAATATCGGTAGAAGAGTGAGAGGTCACCAACAACACGCCGCCGGTGAGAAAGTAACTGAAGGTGGCGCGTAAAGGCCGGATCGCCAATTATCGAATTGCCCTTCTCTGGACGGCATCTAGTATAGACAGGGTTGTAGGAGCAGCAGCTCCCCAGACATGAAAACAATACTCCAGGCAAGGTCTTATCTGGGCTTGATATCCTGACTGATATAAAATGAAGCAGCTAAAACACCAGCGGCAGAGGACATGAGGCGCAGAGTGGCAGCATATAGGTTAAAAACACAAATTACAAATGTTATACATGAATTCGCCAATACTTTACACAAGGCATAGCCTTCAGAGTGACATTGTTTGTATCTCTAAGTACAAATAAAGTAAAGTAGTAGAGTTTTCTCTCATAGAGGGTTGGAACTCGGTATGATCGCAGGGCAGATGCAGTCCCGCCAGGCACGTATCCAGGATTTAGTTTTTTGGGGGGGGGGTCCAGATTAGAGTTGTGATCAACTTTTAATTTTGCTTGACCAGGAGAGATGATCATCCACAAAATATTCGTCGGCAAAGGAGAGGAGGGAAGTGGGTGTGCAGTTTTGCGGATTAGATTTTTAGCGGCCTTATGTAACGTTTACGTTACCCTCAGATCTTCAAGTTCACCCTAAATATCTAGAATCGTTATCTGACTTCCTATCAGGACAAAAACTCCTATGGGGTATAGTTTAAGAGTACCAATTTTAAATTCGGCCGTTATTTTGAGTTTCAGCCTAAGGTAAAGAATATCAAGAATGTTCAGACCCTCAGATCTTAAAGTTCACCCTAAATATCTAAAATCGTTAAGGGTATAGGGTATGGCGCGCGAAATTGAAAATCCAAGAAAAGACGTATTCCCGTGTTAGCGAGGAGCCGTGGCAACTTGTTCCCTTTCTCTAGTATGTGTGTCTAAGATGAGGCGAGATAAGTCCAAAAATCTAAAGGTAAGGTCAAAAGGTCCAAAGGTAAGGTCCAACGGTCACCATAAAAATGAATTTCGCATTTCCAAGCTCCTGACGTTATCTTTAAACTTACAGTAATGATTCAAAAAGGAAATTGAAGAAGAAAGCTTGCGCTTTGTTACCTAGTTGGCCTTTTTTCATATCGTTTTTGGTTGTTAAATTACAGACATTTGAAGCACCAGAAAATTGTACAGGGGGGGCGACTTACTTAAATTGCGTGCTCAAATGAGGGCAGGGGGGACGAATTTGGTGTTTGTTTATACAATTTTTTTATCTTCGCTGCTCCAGGGAGGGGGGCACCCCTCCGCTGGCGCCCATGATTTGAAGGATGTATGATTTTGCATTGCGAGTTTTTTCGCATACTAAAAAACTTTTTTGAGAAAATCGCAAATAGATGCCATTCATTAAGGTCTTAACCGCCACCTTCTGAAATACTGTGTATGGAGTTTGGAAAACAAGTGAGTTCTGTTCGAAATGGGAATCCGTGTTTTAACATGGCGAAACATATTATGTATAACTGTGGATGCCCAGGCCTCCTTAAGGAGATCAAACTTTCACTGCACCTCCCTTAAATATGTGCCTAACTGCCACACTTTTACGCATGAGAGAGAATCTGCTCGTCTGCCGTTGCACCAGCTTCAGTCCTTTGATGTCGTGTCCTATAATGGACGCTGTAGTGTCCACCCGACATGCCAAGTCCGAGCTCCTTGGTCTACCGTTTTTGCATCCTTTGTTTTCTTTGGCGCTCATAATTTTTTCTCGCCATAAAATTGATGGCCTTCCAACGGCTTTCATCGGAGATCATCAGTCTCACCATGTTATCTGCATTCAAATCTTCCGTTAAGCTTGACATATAAAATAGAAGACCGAGTATTAAGTGAATTTAATACAACAATTTTTTGTATACACATTGTGTCTCAGGGTTAGGTGAATAGTCGATCCATATTTGAGAAAAATCCAGCCTTTGAAAAAAGGTGAAAAATTAACAATAGGTTGGGCCTTCATGACGTCTTATGCACTCAGAAATATGTCAGACAGCTTTTACACCATGTTGAAGTTCCGCTTGAATAAAATGGTATTATGGCGCATTGTGACCAGATAGGCATGGCGGAACTTACGCTCTTTGGATGAAAGAGGCAAAGTTTACGGAATACATATAAGTTGGATCACTCTCCGTCGGCACTTTGAAGATCTCACATCAATGCGATGCCGCGGCCGCACGCGCCAATTAGTGTTTGGGTTGGTTTTTGCCCAAGTACGAGGGTCTTTTAGCGGGGACTTGCTAACGCGTGGGTTTTACGTATATACGAGGGTCATTGAAAGACTAGGTATTGACAGCCGATTTAGACATACAAATACAAATATAACGTTTATTTTGCTACATAAATGGATATCAAAAATAAAACCTAGTAAAACTATTACTAATGAATCTTAAATGATTTCACATATTGTAGCTATTTCGTAGATAAGTAAAAATTGGTTCAAAGGTGCTGTAGTAATTTTACCTTAATGTTTTGTTTATTTGGCTTATTTTTGAGACCACAGCTTATAAAATCTATGGTATAGTATATACGAACTCGTATGTACAATTTTAAAAGATAATCATGTGGAGATGCTTTACCTGGATGTGAATAAATTATTTTTGACATTTTGCTTTTCAGTGTCATTCGAGGTGTCATTCCAATTGCTACTGTAGAAACTAAATTGTTAAAGTTATCAATAAAAATACTTCCGAGCTCTAAAATATAATTTAGGATGTCTCTGGGTGGTATGGTAAGACCACCGAGTGAATATTTTGACTCATTATATGCTTTTAGCGTGATACAATCCTTTAAGTACCTGTAGGTCTTGAATTAATCACTTCATACCCCAAGTGTGCTAGTTTGTTGGAATTGTTTTTTTGGGACCAACACAGAAAGGCACAAATGTACAGGGTGTCCCATTAATTTTGAATCGAATGTCACGTGACCAAAAACAAATACCTCATTAGGTAGTACAATGACAAAAAAAGACACAACATCTGCTCTAATTTACATCCCCAAAATTATAATTCTCTACTACTGCCCAGTTCCGACATATTGCTTGTCTTAATCATCGTGAAATACCCTGTATTTATATCCTCATTTCAAGGTTTACCACAAAATAAGGATGGATCTGATTGTCGTTTTCCATCCGTTATTAAATTTAATTGATAAAATCAAACTTCTAAAAATATTATCCATTTCCTGCAAACAAATCCGAGATAACAAAATCCGATATTTTTGAGACACTGTATACACTTCGCGTTAAACACGTTCAACCTCTACTTTGCGCCGCCCCGTATCTCCCGGCTGACGTCGGTACACTGCTACCAGTGTACCGGGAAGACGGAGCAAGGGGCAGGCCGTTTTGATATTTTTGCGGTGTGATCCAACTTATATGTATTCCGTAAACTTTGAAAGAGGTGACTCACATACCGATAGGAAGTCTGTGATACAGGGTGGGCCATTTAAGCGTATTCGGAGGATAGCAGTCAAACCAAGAATTGTTCTAAATCGGATGTTCTACCACGTCAAATTATATCCGCTTATATAGGGTGTTTCATTAAGGCGAGGCGTAACACAACGTTGTTATTTAAAATGGCACACCCTACATATTACTGCATTTTTGAATTATACGCGTCATTTAAGGAAAATGAGAGAGATACATAAAACAAGCTAGAAACTATGTCACTCATTTTTGGCACTTTACAAACATTCAAATATTTCCGAAAACAGAGAATTTTTAATAGTTCTGGTTTGAACGTTGTTCTCAGCTTGGAAAGCGCTATTTAAAACGTTAAGAACAAATTTCGTTTCTTCCTCCTAAAGCATCGCTCCTAGCTGATATATTCAAAGAGATATTCAAATACGCATAACTAGTTTTTTTTTCAATGCACTCCCCCTCTTCTTAGCACGATGTAATGTAGAATTGAATTTCCTTTAAATTTATGTAGCACTTTATGAGTCTGTCGCTGTTAGGTGTGGAGAAAATCGGAATTTAATGCTTTTTTAGCCCCCTGTATACCCTGTATATTATTCTTAATCATAAGGATTACGAAATGTAGTTTAGATATTTGGAATCATTTCTTTTAAAAAATCCACGACCGGATAAAATTACGTAATGCTATGGGGGCAGCTTATGTCAACATCATTAATTGTGTCAAGGATTAGGGTAACGAATATAAATTATGAATATTTGTTTACTGTTGGCACGACTGGACTATGCTATTTTTCTTTTTTTAGGTATATCATTGTCGTGTTTTCAATGCAGTAGTTTTAGTATATTGTATATGCACATTTCTATTGTAGACGCAGTTTCGATGAGCTAAAAAAAGCAATTTTATAGGTAATAAATAAGCTGATAAAATGTGAAATGTATGTAATTAGACTTCCAAGCTCGATAAAACATTAAAAAGCGCACGTGATTTAGCTCTATACATATTTCTAAAGGTCATATTTATGTTGTCAATCTGGTGCATGTGAAGTTGGAAAGGCAAAAGCAGTTTTATCGAGTCCATCTAAAATCGATAGGCAGTATGTATAGTAATAGACATGGCAAGAAGTGGTATGTACGTTTCACTCGGGTAGGGCTGAGTACCTACTTACTTTTAATTTTCAAATTATTTATGTTTTTACGGCCATCATAAATTTATTAATTTTTATACTGATGAATTTCAGATAAAAATTGACAATTTAAGATTTCCAAAATTACCAAAATGATTAGAGTTTTACAAATTTTCAAAATTTTAGAAAACTGATAGTTTAGAAATATCAAAAATTCGATAATTTGCAAATTTTCTAAATTTTCGGTATTTTGATATTTTGAGGAGAAAGCGGTATCTTAGTATTATGCTATGCAAAGTGAGAATAAATACGGAAGTACTAAGCGGTGAAAGAAAGCCAAAAAACCTACAGGCTAAAGAAAGGGGAAACGAACCGTGTCGCCTAAATCACCATTTTTGACTTAAGAAGATGTTAGAAAAAATTGCATATTGCATCATGAATAAAGGTAAAGATACACATGCTTAAAAAGCATGCTATTAATGAGCAATGCTACTTCGTAGCATGTGTCTACGCGCCTTGCTCGAAATAAGCATGCTAATATCGAGCATGCTAAAGGACCGGCGGTTATGCGATTAAATGGAAATGTGTCAGTGACAGTAGCATGTTAATTTTGAGCATGCTTAAAAAGCATGCTATTTATGAGCATGTTATGTATCTGTAGCTTTAAACTTAGCAGGCTGCGACTGTTTGCGGTGTGACTAAGCATGAGATGTGTCACCTTGCGTAGTACTGTCGAATTCTTTTTGTCCTTGGTGAAATCGGTAGATTAATTAAGGAATCTTCAATCACAGATGACTTGATTTCTACAAATAGTAATGCCTAATTTTGTTTATACAGTTAAGTGTAAAATTTGATAGCCTTTCCAATAATGTAAGATTGACGATATTAGTCAAATCGGTTTTTTGAAGAGATTGGAATCAACAACCCTATATGGTTTTTTTTCCTCTGGGAGCTGTCAGTACTTATGCCTTTAAGGCGTATTGTACTATAACTTCCCAGAGGGTTATAGAAAAGCTATCAACTTTTACATTTAACCGTATATAAAATTATAGGCATTCTCATTTAAGAAAATTAAGTTACCTGTGATTGGAGTTTCCTTAATTAATCTACCGATTACACCAAGTACAAATAGAATTCAAATTTGACAGTATTACGTAGATACGCTGACACATTTCATGTTTAGTCACACCACAAAGTCACAGCCTTCTAGGTTTTATACACGATGCGATATTCAATTTTTCTTGTAACATCTACTTATATCAAAAAAGTGATTTGCGCTAAACGGTTCGTTTTAAGGTATCATGTGTGATACATAAAGTCACACTATAATCGACCAAGGAATTCAAATATGCAATAATATATAGACGAATCTATTTAAAAAAATGTAACTTTGATAAGCCACACATTTATTGGACACCCTGTAAAATGGTAAATATTTTTGTAACATATCTCAGATAGAGAAGTAGCTGTCGTAAATTTTCAACTTCAGTAAAATATTCCGAAAAAAATTTTTGCGACTTACGCAGGCTCTCAAAATCTTAGACCACGGAGCTGCGTCAGCTAACATACACCTTCTTTATCTTTGCACGAAAAACTAATCGACAAGAAACTGTAAATTCTCAGTAAAATCACCGTGAAATTTTGCGCTCTCTGCACGACTATTACCCATTAATCGAAAGTTTGCAAAATTTCCCAAAACCCCTTTACCCTTCGCTATATCCTCTTTACATCCAGCGTCCATTGAAATGGTTTTCGATTTTAGGTTTCATATATTTTTTGGAGTAAAACGGCGTTGTCCATTCAAATGGAACTATAATTAATACCCATCAGTGTTAATTATGTAGTTTCACTTAAGCCGAATTTACATTACAAAACTGGTTTCATGCATGCTAAAATTAATTACACGACACTGGTTAATGCGAAATCATGAGTCGTGAAACTTTCAGTATCACAGTATCAGACAATTTAAAGAAGCTACTTGGACGGAAGAAAAAACAATGGTGGATTCGAGAGTAGTTATCACAGAGTTAACATCTATAGAGGGAGTGTAAACAACAAAATGCACAGGTCGCTGACCAGCCAACATGTAACGGAAATTTTGACAGCCTGAGGGCATTACCAGTAGCGTGCGACTTTATATTAAAATTGGATGTTCATTAATAGATTCAATTATTACTGTGATGTTACAAACTGATACCAATAAGTTGTACTAGTATTTAGCTATGCTTAGAGAGTTACTCTTATTATAATTTCATTGTAACAGTTGATAATTTATTATTGCCATGAAGTGTTTTTCAAAACATATCTAACAGTGTTCTGAAAGGTAGCCTGTTGGAATGGCTGCATCGTGTTTTTACTTCAGCAATAAAATATAATAATTGCATTAGGTAATATCCAGTTCGATAAAATTCTCATAGATAAATTTTCTGTCAGTAAATGTGGCATACATTTTTGCATTTTACGTCCTCAAATAGTTTAAAAAATGGAATTTGGAAAATTCATGTTGATTGACATGAATGTAATGTGTGCACAAAACATACATTAAACAACCATTATTATTCCTCAAATTGGAGTGAAGACACTTTTGTTCCCAGTTATCCCCATATATTACGCTACTGAAAACTAAAGCAATACCTACACTCACCTATGATAAGAAGTGTTCACCGATTCGTCGCTATTACAGCAAACTATGCACTTTTTATGTTGTCTCATCATACAATTATGACAATATTGTTCATAAATAATTTAATTCACACCACAAATAGTCACAAAGTCAGTCAAATATACACTAAAATCACAAAAATCTCGACACACGCAATAGCCACAACTACAATGACAGCCACATGACAGCTTAAGGGCACGCCGATTGTAGGTTGACAGATTTACGACATATTAGAAGTTATTGCGACATTCCGCTATGAAATTTACCATTTTTGAGATTTCATTAAATCAATACAAATTATCTTCACGTAAATCAGTTACATTGCAAGTATATTGGAATGTATAGTTAAATACCCAGTTAAATACTTTGTCTTCAAACTGCGGAAACTGCTAGATTTTGAAGAAACTGGAAGCGGACGAAGAAGAGTGGCAATAGCGCTATAGATGTTGGCTGGCCAATATTCAAATTAGGCTCCCTCTAGAGATATTAACTCTGTGGTAGAGAAAAGATCTGGGTGCAACTCAGTTGATTTCTGAATTAGCAGATGGTAATCCTGAAAGTTACAAAAACTATTTTCGAATGAGTGAAGCACTCTTATTAGATAAAGTCTCCAACTGAATATCAAAACAACATACAACATGCCGTTAAGCATTGACAGCAAAAGTGAAAATTACGTTATGTTATTCAGCAACTGGAAACAGTCTCCAGTCATTACTATACGAATTTTCAGTATCAATATGTATCATATCAAAGTTTTATCCCTATTTTTATATTGTCTATGTTTAGGATCCCAAAGACACTCATAACACGTATTCATTTATAATTTTAATATTTTTATTAGCAGCCCAGCGTTCACTTGTCATTTTCACCAAAAATCGACATACACTCTCTGCAAACGTTTTCGTGATACTAATTTCATCACATTTCAGGTCGAAACTAGTAGTTGCATGACACTATGTAGTGTCATTCAAAATTTGCGTAATACGCGAATAACCAATTCGGTTTCGCCAAACTTATGCATGCGTGATGAAAATGCCTATTTATACGTGAAACTAAGAATGAAACTAATTCCATCACACTAGTTTTGAGATACTGGTTTCGTAATGTAAATTCGGCTTTAAATTTTAAATGGACAACACAGTCTTACTCCAAAAAAGATAAAAGAAACTTAAAATTGAAAACCATAATGTCCATTTAAACGGACGCTGGATTTGAAGGGGATTTGACCGGATTCTTTCTATCCGTACCTCGTAACCTGGAAATTCCCCCGACATCCCCGGAATAATCCGGCGCTCACTCTTTTGAGCATGTCCCGGCTACCGACGCGCCGCTCATAAAACAAATCAATACCGACCGCAGCCTACTAGACGACACGTAAACGTAATCCTGTCAACAAAATAGGCCCTTTTCACGGCGGAATTTCCCTACGTGATTTTTTGGAAAATTCGCCTGAAACCGCGACGGTTTTCCTAGTATATGTGATTGCGCGTTGTCGAAATAGTGCATTAGATTATTAAGAAATTCCTCGTGTGCTTGTGCACGGTTCTGTTGTGAAATAAGCATTTTTGGGTAGTCGCAAAACCAGGTTGTTGGGGTTTCCTTTGTTTCTGGAATGGCTTCCAAGGTGATGGTCAGTCTGCCAGTAGCTGCTTTTGGACAGGTGAGGTTATTTCGCGACCTAAACGGTGAACTGTTTTACAGGATTAAGAAAATTTTGTGATGTTTTGTGTTTGGACATCGATGACCTCTTGTATGCAAAAAAAGACAATTTGTCCTAACTGTGGAATGGGTGATGCTTTGTAACAACACAATATTTTATATTTTTACTACATATTTAAAATTCCGAAATAAGTACTGTAAAAGCAGTTTTGAATATTCTATTTACCATATTTGATAAAAGTCAATATATTATATAAATTAATTTTTTAAGCAGCACATTCACATTAACTACGATATTCCTCAAACTTTTGAAATAAAGTCAGTTGAAAACCATATTTCTTTACGCATACATGAGAAAAAAATGAAGAATTCCAGAAAAGAATCCTAGGAGTACCTAGATCCCCAGATTTCTGAACTAGTTAATATCGAACCCGATAGTAGAAAATCAGAGGACGAATATAAATATGGCGATAAGCGTCATACTTATTGCATTATTTTTTGCAAAATTTATATTATTATTGAATCAAAAACGATGAAAAAATGTCATTAAGAGAGATTCTTAGTTTTTGTGTTTATGAAAGATTTTAAAAAACTTGCTCTATTTTTTATTGTACCTATCTAGAATCCTAACATATCTTACACAAGTTTTTCCAAAAAAGGAAACAGTGGAAGTGTTTGAATTTAGCATTTTGTTGTTTCTTATTCTTATTTTACTGTTTCTAAGATATTGTAAACATTTGTGTTGAATATATTATTTGTACACTATTATCTATGCATTTGAATATTTTCATGCCCTACTAAATAAATACAATAAATCGTTAGTTTGGAGAGAAGGGTTTTAGACAGTAATTTTAAGTTATTTTGTCAACTACCCAACTGTGATTATGATCTGTTAGTTTTTGTGGTTTGGA
Source organism: Callosobruchus maculatus (assembly GCA_951848785.1). Classification (NCBI taxonomy): domain Eukaryota; kingdom Metazoa; phylum Arthropoda; class Insecta; order Coleoptera; family Chrysomelidae; genus Callosobruchus; species Callosobruchus maculatus. The sequence goes on from CATOUR010000083.1 coordinate 10,430,589, forward strand.
AGTTGTTACAGTCTATAAAATATTCTGGGTATCCAGTAATCATTAGGTTGGGAGTCGCATTTGAAGAATCTCTCCATTAAGTCGGTTTTTCTAGTATTTGTTTAAAAGATGCGACAAAAGTATCGTCTATATTTTACGTCTATGCATATGCATGTCTTGACAGCAGGGTGCATTAACCTCACATTAATCTAACCAATGGAAAGCATCGTATTTATGATTTATCTAATTATTATAATCGAATATTCTGTCATTTATGCTTTGTTGTTATAAAAAGTTTAAGGTCACTTATCCAACAACCATTAGCGGGGGGGGGGTGGAAACTAAGCAGAAAACCTTTTTTTTTGCTACCCACTGAAATAAAACTGTTACGGATTGGTAAAATGAAGTTAAAATAAATTAAAATTAATATAAGATTTATCAGTAGAGGCTCGTATCAAATCTGTGACGTATTACAAAGAATACTTAGCGTCTAACTAACTTATATATTTCGGATTTGCTTTATTGGCTTAGGAAGTAGAATTAATCCCTTTAAAGTATGGTATAGCTGGTGGATATTACATTAAAGGCAAAACGATCTATATAACGTATTCAAACATAGTGATCCACGAGAAGTTGGTCTTATGCTTGGCAATTGTCAAGGGGGCAGCACCCCATTGCTTTTATCTAGCTACACCCATGCTTTCAACCCATTTCCAATATTGATCAAAGATCACTTGCTGTTTTCAGCAAATAATACTCTCTAATTTATTCTGAGGCAGTATTTTTCGATTTCAAGGTGAACAAATCAAAATCGGGGACCGTGAGCAGCGACATCGTGATGACTCGTCAAAATCAAGACATTTCCCAGCGAAATACCGAGGTCACCAAGAACTGCGACAGCTCTAGAGTAGCGCAGCTTGAGCAGAACATCAAATTCTTGCAAGAACAGCACGCGTTGATGCTCAACGGACTGCATAATGAAATTGAAAGTCTGAAGATCAGGAATAGAGGTAGGTATTGGGGACTGTGATGTTTCCAGGGTAGATATTTTGATTAAAGCTGTGCCAACAGCAACCTTCTTATTTCCTTCGATTTATGTTTTGGAGAAAATATCCTCCAGAGAAAAAGCCCTTCTAAAAATTTGTTCTCGCCAGGATCCAGGCGCGTATTTAGGGGGCGGGGTCCAGGGGTCCGGACCCCCCCCCGAAACGTTATAAAATGCCGTCTAAAAAATGGAATCCACAAATTTGGCAACTCTAGTCTGGACCCCCCCCCCGAAAGGTCAACTAAGTGACACCCATAATCTGGACCCCCCCAAAACCAAATCCTGGATACGTGCCTGCCAGGATCAGAAGCATATTTAAATTTTTACAGTCAGGCTCACTGACCATTCACTATTGGGTTCTAATTAACAGTGCTGTTGCTAGGGTGGCACCAGGAAACAATAACAAAGCAAAGAAGACAAGGCTAATGGCCCTAGCAGTTGATGCCAATATCATCAAAGTAACAAAAACTTCAAGGCTGATTTTGTGGTTATCTTCGGGTCCACCTTTGATTCGAAATGCGATCCCCTACAGTATTGAGTTTCCGGATGTCCTACAGACATTAGATTGACCTATGTCACTGATCAGTGCTGTTTTCTCATGTCTTGGTTACATTGTTAGACACCAATGTTCCTGGTTTTCATTTCTAGACTGGTCAGCAATGCAGATGCAATACCCTCCCTTAAAACCTCATGGTCACGTGCCAAGTTAGGAATTCAGTTATTGAAAGATCAGAAGCTGTTACCTGAGGCAGCTATTAATCAATATCACTACAAATTAATTTTTGTCAAACAAGACATTTGTAGTTTGACCAAAATCGTATTTTACGGCCAAAGAACACTTTTACTTTTGGCAAAAATTAGAGAAAAAGTAATTTGATGATTGATAAATCGTATCTATTATGGACCGAATCATTAGGAAAATAAAGCGGTTGAACACCTGCCCCCCCTCCCACTCATAAAAACGTGCAACAGCTGCTGGAAAAGGCTAAACTTAAATATTGTAGCTTTGACGAGAAACTACCACTACCTATCACGAAATAATCGGGAAGAAATTAAAATGAAAAAACTATACCACCTTCCATAACCCACTTGGCCTTGGATGAGCTAAAACCTATACCATCAATATAAAATGTTCAATTGTGAAGTCCATGAAATTTGAAAAGTCCTGTTCTTTCTGCATTTATTTTAAACTACGGATGAGTTTTTGCTACCCTAACGACGTAACATTCCAATAAATCGTTGAACCTGTTACAGTTTTTCCGCGTTTTAGTGTTTGTTATATTTTCTAAACGAATATTTTGAAATTTTTCCAGTAGTCGTTGTGTAGTTGGAGCTTTTAATCAACTAGTGATAATGTAGGGGTAATTTCAACCCGTTGGGGTCTCTACTGTCAATCTACGAATAATGCTGAACCATTGACATTCTAACATCTATGTGCTGAACACAATTTTCATAATGCCATTCATTTGTTGGCGGTACAATCAAACTTTTGTAATTATTTTTACTTAGATTCGGATTCAGAACCCATAGAACTGTGTTCCAAGAGTCTTGTGATCTGCAGATTTTTATATTTTATAGAGGTGTATTCTCTATTACTCCCTTTTTATCTCTATTATTTTATACTTTTATTTCCAATGCACAAAAGGAAATAAAAAAATATACATATTTTTTACCATGATATCAAACTTGTCAATTTTACAAATATCTGATAGGTTTTGTGAAATAACTCTAAAGGGTTCTCATTTTGTTCCAGAGCTGCAATTTCAACTAATTTTCGCAAACAAAGGCTCAACTCCCATTAGTTCTCCATCTTCTTCTTCAGAAGATGATTCGAAGTATAAGGTAAATTCTTTTTATAATATTTTCGTACTAATGCCCTACATTTTCGTAAATTTTCAGGTTTACTCTAGTCCCCAGCCATTAAATGATACTCCACTGCAGGTGGAAATATTAGAAAGAGAATTAGGCGAATTAAAATTGCAACTTCAAGAGGCGGAAAAAAGAAATGTGTATTTTTCTTCAATAGTTGATGAACAGAAAAAGTAAGTATGTTTCAATTCATAATTTATGATATTTCGAAGGTATTCGATCATTGTGGCATATAGCTCTCCTAAGCAAGCTTTCGCCCTATTAGCTTTGCTGCTGGCTCGCAGACTTCCTCTCTCAAATCAACAATGTGGTTTTCACAGGCATCCAAGGACGTGATAATAGCTATAAAAAAATTATGATTACCCAAAATCCAGAACATTGGGCAGAATATATACAAAAGCGAGAAACAATTGTGTAGCACTGCTCAGAAGTGAGAAAAATTCGATGAAAACAAAATTGACAGGAACAAGAACAACAGCAAAGTGACTTGGAAAACATTGAAAAACATCGTTTTTCCCAAAATTAGTAATCAATTATCTAGAATGCGTTTCGATGTCGGCATCATAATAGAAAAACTAATAATAGTAGAACGAATGAAAAGTATAAATAATAATAATAATAACGTGCAAAATTTCTGGTACAAACAATTCAGCGCAACATATGAAATGCTCACAGACCAAATCAATAAAGCCATACTCCAACCCAACAGGCTACCCAAATTCCTCACACAAGGAGTAACATATATAAAACCAAAAAACGCAGACACCAAGAACCCTGCCAATTACCGTCCGATCACTTGTCTCCCTACCTTGTACAAGATCATCACCGCAACAATAGGCAAAAGGATTGAACAACACCTTACTCAAAACAACATCCTGACCGAAGAAGAGAAAGGATGTAGAAAACAAAGCCAAGGTTGCAAAGAACAACTAATAATTGATAGCGTCATCATGGAGCAAACTAGAAAAGAACACAGGAACCTACATGCCTGTTTAATCGACTATAAAAAAGCTTTTGACTCTGTACCCCATAGCTGGCTAACGAAAACTCTTCAAATATATAAAATTAATCCAACCCTTCGTCAGTTCCTTACAAGAACCATGGAGACATGGAGAACCAACATACATCTTAAAACTCAGGACGGCCATATCCAAACGGAGGAGCTATACATAAGACGCGATATCTTCCAGGGTGATTCACTCAGTTCACTGTGGTTCTGCCTTTGTTTAAATCCACTCTCCAACGAACTTAACAACACAAATTATGGTTTCAACATCAGACACCAGAAAGTTAATCAACACAGAATCAGTCATCTTCTCTACATGGATGATATAAAACTGTACGCAGCCACTGAAGTGCAACTGAAGGAATTACTCAAAATAACAGAAGTTTGTACGTCAGACGTCCGGATGGAATTCGGAATGAGCAAATGCAAGGTGCTCCACATCCATAAGGGCCAATGGAAGAACCATTCCGAACATGAAATATTAACTGGCCAGACTCTGGATAACATGGAGAAGGACGAAACGTACAAGTACCTAGGCTTCAATCAGAACATTAAGATTGACCACTCAGAGGTTAAGGCTCAACTAACACAAGAGTTTAGAGACCGTCTCATTACACTTCTGAAAACAAAATTGAACTCCAAAAATCTTACGAAAGCAATTAACACATTTGCGATACCGGTTCTCACATACTCCTTTGGTATCATCAAGTGGTCGCACACTGATATTGAAAACATCAACATACTCATACGAACGGAACTCACAAAGCACAGAATGTCAGATCCGAAAGCGTGCAAAAAAAGGCTTACCATAGACAGAAAACATGGGGGCAGAGGAATTGTAGACATACAGTCACTTCACACCAGACAAATAAAAACACTCAGAGACTTTTTCCAAAGCAAAGAGACAAACTTACATAGATCAATAGTAAAAGCAGACAAAAACTATACTCCACTCACCCTATCCCGCCCAGATCACCCAGCAGACGCACACAATCACATAGAATCACAACAAGAAAAAATAAACACCTGGTCACAAAAAGCACTCCATGGCAAGCACAGATACCGCGTTAGACAAGACCACATTAATGAAAGACAATCGTACACCTGGCTGCAGGATGGCCAACTCTTTCCAGAAACCGAGGGTTTTATGCTTGCTATCCAGGACCAAGTGATTGCAACAAGGAACTACATGAAATACATAATTAAAGATACATCCATAACCGACGACAATTGCAAAAAGTGCCACCAACAAAAAGAAACAATAGACCACATAACAAGCGCATGCAAAACTCTAGCTGGAACCGAGTACACAGCTAGACATAACTCTGCAGCCAAAGTCATTCACCAAGCACTAGCCACAACAAACAAGCTAATAGAAAACACAGATCCATATTACAATTACACACCGACATCAGTACTCGAAAACAATGAATATAAACTTTACTGGGACGTTGAACTACATACAGATAAGACTATCCCGGCAAATCGGCCAGATAAAGTTTTCCAGTCGAAGGCAGACAAAGTTACCTATTTGATAGATATTGCTATTCACGATACGAATATCCAAAACGCCTACGCTGGGAAGATATCTAAATACATGGACCTTGCGATAGAAATAAAACGACTCTGGAAGCAAAACAAAGTTACCATTGTCCCCCTAATTATGTCTGTCGCAGGCCTCACACCAAACACATTTGCACCACACTTACAACAGTTAGGCCTGGACGAAAGGTTACACAAAATATTTCAGAAGTCTGTAATCCTGAAAACCTGCAATATTGTTCGATCTTTCCTAAATTCCGATCCGTAATAGTTCAGGTGCTGACTTGGCACAGCCCGTCAACACCTGTTGCTACCGCAGTCATGCGAGAGAAACTTGGAAAATCAGGATAATAATAATAACAATGTTTATTTATAAAATTTGCAATACGTTTTCCATATATGTATTAAATTAAATAAACATCAAAAGCCGCAGAAGGTGGAACACCTTGAACGCAGCAAACATGTAAATTCATAATATTATGTAAGTTTACATTTATATTTTGAGGAATACTTAATCCGAATGCATTTTAGTATAAAACATAAGCTAAATTGTAATTTTGACGGATGATTATTTTTTATTATGTTTAATAAATTGTATTGCTCCTATATAAGCTCAATATATTTGTGTATTTGAACATGGGGTAGTTCATGAATCCAATTTTTTTATTTGTTTCTTGAAATGGCTTAACCTTCGAATTTCTTTAATAATTGACATTGTATAGCTTTGAGGATAGGTAAACATATGACCTAAGCATTATACTTTTATGCGGTTTGAAAACAAGGTGGGAGGATAATTTATATCTTGTTTCATAGGTGTGTATAATTTTTGATTGATCATACTTATTCTTATAATATGGTGATGCCAAATTATGTATATTAAAAGCATCCCACAACCAAACTATGGATCATTACAAGAAATTAGATATAACTTACCTTCGAAAATCCATCTTAAAATTGAAATCAAATGAAAAATCCTAGTAAAATTTATCAAAAAATATTTTAAACGAATGTTGAAGATTACTTTTATTATATTATTTTAAAAATACCCAGATAAATTATTTCATAGAATTTCCCAAACCCTCAGCGTTTATTCTAAAAAAATTGTGTACAACACTCATCATTTATTGTACTGTCCAACAATTTTAGATATATACTGCAAATGAAGCCATATTTTCAAAATTCCAAGTGTTGCAAAATAAAGCAATGAAAATATTTAATTTTGAATAAAAAACGTTCACAAAGGTAAGTTATATTCATACTTTAAATTTTCATATTTAGATTAAAATATCATTCATTGCCGGATATTTTATAGAACTAAACAATCACTATCTTAACTTTTCGACCAGGGGAAATACAGTTACGGGTTATACGAATTTAATAAATTGGACAATAATATTAAATCAAGTACCAATGTGAAAGAGTTCAAGACACGATTGAAAAAGTATTTCTTGGATATACAAAATGTATAGTGATCTTATGAATGTACCCAGCGAATGAAGTTAGTTTGTATTCGTGGTAACATTTATATTGTAGCAATTATACTAAATAAATCTATACTACTACTACTAACTTGTTTCAAATTGACTGATTTTTTTTTTAGAAAAATCGAAAGCTACGAACGCAGCAAAGACGCCGATCCTAGCCCAGTTCAACCGGACTCAGATCTGGCGCGTCGTTTGGACGATGCCGAGGCCCTGATCAGAAGGCTAAGAAGAGAGAACTCGGACATAAAGAGGGACCACAACTCTTATAACAACGGCAGGGACAGAGGAGAGAACGGTTACCAAGGTGGCAGCAGGGGATCGGGTAGGGGAAACAGGGGAGGCGGCGAAGGTCAAGATCGGAGACATAAAGGAGGTGGCGGAAATGGACATTACAGGTGAGAAGTCTTTAGAAAAAATGCTACTTTCAACGCCATTAGACGGAGGACATATTTCGATCGCGAAAAATTCAGAATCCAATGTACCAAAAGACTGGAAAACAGCTTGCATCCAGCCGGTGCCAATAAAGGGATCCAAAACTGATCCGACCAACTACAGACCTATAGCTCTGCTTTCTGTAATCAGTAAAATGATGGAGAGATGCGTCAACCAAGAGCTCATTAAATACCTAGAGCTCCATCACTTAATCAACGATAGACAATATGGATTCCGACACCAAAGATCAACTGGAGATCTCCTGGCTTACATCACACATGTGTGGAGCAAACTCATCCAGTCATTTGGCGAAGCTCACGTTGTTGCTCTCGATATTTCAAAGGCATTCGATCAACTGTGGCATGCAGCTCTCCTAAACAAGCTCCCGTCTTATGGGCTCCCTATTAAGCTCTGCGGTTGGCTCGCAGACTTCCTCTCAGATCGGAAAATCTCTGTCGTGGTAGACGGCTTTTCCTCTTCTTTCCATAGCGTCAATGCCGGAGTTCCGAAGGGATCGGTATTGGCTCCGACATTGTTTCTGCTTCATATTAATGATCTACTCTTTAGCATCACAAACCCAATCCACAGTTTTGCGGATGACAGTACGCTGCATGCAGGCATCATGGGCAATAGACCGATCTCTGTGGTCGAGCTGGAACGCAGAAGACTGGCAGTGGCAGCTTCACTTTCAAAGGATCTCGATACCATTACCGCTTGGGGGCTTAAGAATATGGTTAAATTTAATGCCTCCAAGACCCAGTATTGTACGCTATCAAACAGGAAGTGCCCAAGCCAACACCAGGTTCTAATGAACAACCAGGCTCTGCCAAGGAGTCACTCATTCAAGCTGTTAGGAGTCAACATTACAGAAAATCTGATCTGGCACGAACACGTCGCGTCAATTGCAACAGCTGCTGGTAAAAAGCTTGGGTACCTATTCAGAGCCAGAAATTATTTCTCATGTAACCTCCTTACGCTATATAAAGCCCCTACTACCCTGTCCATACTAGATGCTGTCCAGAGAAGGGCAATTCGACTAATTGACGATCCGGCCTTAACGCGTCACCTTAAAACGGTCGTTCTTCATACATGAAGAACTGAGCGGTACAACCGCACATTTATTCCCAGGGTGTCCAAGTCTTGGAATGAACTGCCAGAAGATGTATTTATTGGGCCTGCGGGTTTTGGCCCATTCGAGTCTCGCGTTAACAAACTTCCCCTAACATAACCCTTTCACAGCAGCCGCGGTACTCTGGTATTTAGGCTCGGCCTGCGCAGTCTGCTCAGTTATAAAAAAAAACCTACTTTTGTCGTTTTACGTCATCTAACCACGAAGTGACATGGTTCACTCATTTCTGGCGATCTGTCTGTCTATCTCGTCCTTCGGCGTCTATCTATAGCGAGGAATCGTCTGATATGGTGTTCATGAAACTAAATTAATCGAAGGTTTACTTGTTTTCGGTCCTTTGAAATGGATCCCATAGAGGCAGACCGCTTGGATTCCCAATTAACAAGTTGTTGCCGACTCTGTGTTCTTGGATTTCTTAATGACAGACATGGTTGATGGTTAAGAGGTTATAGTTCATAAAAAATGGGGGTAGGCTTCTGCCTGGAAGAAAAGGAGTGCAGAGGAGCTTTGCTTTCGGGACCTGCACAACTTGTTTCGGGTAGAAATATTTGCCATATTGATGGTGGCGGGCTCAATAGAGAACGATTTAACATTAGTATCCTGATCATAACATATATAAATGCTCTAACATTCAAGCAGAAATCAGTACGCCACAAGAATGCAACCCGAAAGCGTCTAAAAGCTTCTGTATCGCCCCTGTACCGATGCTACGAGGCGCCAGGTCAAAGTTGCCCTATATGAATGGATTTACAATAAACTGGTGAAGGCCTGGTTAGAGAGAGGTCACCAAAGGCAAACAAAAAGGTTTAAGGTACGTTTCCACGCTTGCCAAGGCTTGACAAGCATCCACAAGCACAAGCTTGTAATGAGGTCGTTTGGCTTGGCTTGCGTGAACTTGCGGGCACTTGTATCCGATCGGGACTGGTGTCGGTTTTTTGACACAGATCAAAGGCTGTTTGCGGCAAGCGCTTGCGACGCATTTACACGTTGGTGCGCGTTTAGTAGCCGCTGTGATTGCGTGATGAGCGGACGTATAGTTTTCGATTCAAAATGAGTGGCTGGTCGAACGAAGAGAGTTATAATGTTCTTAGAATATTGCCAGGGCGAAACGAGTTTTCGGAATCCTAAAGACGTTAATCATAAAGATAAAAAGAATGTTGCAGATGCTTGGAGTCAGTGTCCGCCATGCTTGGATGTCCGTAGCACACTGACGCAATCGCAAGCGTGTAAACGACTTCCATATGCCAAGCGACATTTTGTGAACGCTTGGGGCTTGTGGATGCTTGTCGAGCATTGGCAAGCAAGAACTTGTATCGGCTCTTACGTTCTGTTTAACTTACTTTTACTTCAAATACAAGCATAAAACAAAAGCAGGGGAAGCCCGACGACCACGAAGATGGTGGACCAGCCACTCATTTTGAATAGAAAACTATACGTTCATTCGTCACGCAATCACAGCGGCTATTAAACGCGCACCGGCATCAACGTGTAAATGCGTCGCAAGCGCTTGCCGCAAACGCCCTTTGATCTGTCTCAAAAAAGCGACACTATTAGTCTCGATCGGATACAAGCGTCCACAAGTTCACGCAAGCCAAGCTAAACGGCCTCTTCACCCGCTTGTGCTTGTGGATGCTTGTCGAGCCTTGGCAAGCATGTAAATGCGGCGTTAAACCTTTTGGTGGCTGTGCTCACAGGTCATCGACCGCTGAGCAGACGTTTCATTCATGAAAGTGATAAAAGATTCCTCCCTCTCTGGTTGCTAAAAAGAACACGAAACTCAGTTTCACCTTTTGGGCAGATGTGCTGTGTAACGCAATATTAGGTTTCAGACGGAGTTTGAAGAGAAACCAGTATAATCAGTAGCATATTGGGACCTACTGACCTCCATCAAGAGGTTTGATAAATTGTAGGTACGAAAGTAAGAAAGAAGGAGATAACGAGAACCAGTGCATAGGCCTACAAGCGGGCCCTTATGCACCTCTCCTTACCCTAACTCCCAAGTTCAGCCTTCATCGCGAAAGTGAGGAGGCCTTGGGTCCTGCCCATCTTATATTCTCAGGTTCAAGAACCCTTGAACCTAGTATGGTCTACTTGTGATACTCAAAAGCTTCACAGCGACATAGAATGTATGCCGAGGACTCTTCCTCAGCGCCACAGCGTATACACATAGGGTCGCGTGCCACCCCCATCACATACAAGTGACATTTGAAGGTGTTATGACCAGATAGCAGGCCAACAAGTAACCTCAGCTTAAGTTTTCTAGCTTGACGGACAGAGATTCCCCTCTTTCTCATACGATGTTGATTTGCAACCAGACCTCTGTTTTTTCTAATGATACCTGCTGCTAGCCCAACAGCCGGCTCGGGACCCAGGGCATTATTGCTCGACCCTTGCCTTACGAGCGCGTCAGCCGTTTCATTGCCGCAAACTCCAGCATGACGCGGCACCCACATAAGTGACACCTGATGTGTTTCTGAAATGTCATCTAAGAAAAAACATGAGAATCACTCAAGCTCCACCTATTGGCGAGACTTCTTAGAGGCTAAAGGTGTTTGAGCAGACATTTATCGCTTATAGCTTGTGAAAGTGGTGAAAGACTCCGTCATCCTCAGTTTTTGGGAAAAAGACGAAAATTCCTTTCACTTTCTGCGCATATGTGAGGTATATTTGCAGCCTAAGGGTTCAGATATATTTGACGCGACGGATCTAGAACTTTGAACAGGAGGCCATGAAGATCTTTAGTGTTGATTTTGTGAGGTTATACTTTGATAAGGGCCATACAGCTGGTCAAATCGTCAGTGAAAAGGTTATCATCTAGCATAATACGATACTTGCAGAGGTCGTGAAATCGTCTCGGGAGTATACATAGCGTAAAGAAAACCATATCAAGAAGCAGTAGGAAACAAAAAACATGATTTTACTGACGGTCAAAAAAAAAGATATTTGCAAAATAAAATAAGGATATATTCAAATTTTTCCACGTGACTTAAAACAAGGGCTGACGTCACAGGTATCTTATCGATATCGACAATCGATACTGCTACAGCGCAGGTCAGTGAGATTCAACTGCAAACTAGAGATGATCTGAATTCTTTAACAATGCGACTCAATTTATTGATACTTAAACATATTTGAAACAGGCAATTAACCCACTAGCACTTTCGTTGCAATACATTTTTACATCTGATCACAGGTATCACAGTTCATCCTGTTTGTGACCGCGATTCGCAACTAATCGAAGTCATCATTTTATTTCGGCGCATCCCATTATGAATGAATCCAAAGATAGAATCTAATTCAAGCCCATCCCTACAAAGTGAATTAGTATTCTAGCCTAACTTGTATTCTTTTGACTTTTGTACTTTTGTGTGTGACTGTGTTTTGTGATTATAATGATCAATGTCAAAATGTTAGGTTAGCACTGGCTATCGATATCGAATATCAATACTTTACATCCCATCACTATACGATATCAATGACGTCAGAGGTTGTTTGCGCGGGATTTTCCGGCATTTGAAATAATTTTCTCTCACAGCCGATTCCAAAAAACCAAACAAGTGATTATGTCATGTTTACTAGGCTCTAAGGAACGTGTCAACGACATAATATTTTTTTCTGCAAGTATCCTATTGTATGGTCTTTTATCGATAGATAACTCTTTGTTTCGTTCCCCCCACAGGACCAACTGGTTCCCGCCGTTGCACACGCAGAGCTACTGGCAGCACGGGGGCGGCCGCAGCAGCCGGTCGCCGAACGGAAACGGGGGCGGCGGTGGAGGCGGCGGCCACCCCGGCGGCGACCACCACCAACGACGCGGCTCCGCCAACGGGGGTGGCTGCGCAGAGGAGCCGCCGGTGGCCGTAACGGGGGCGGCGCTGCCCGCCCTCAACGCCGCCGCCGGCGACCGCAGGGCTTCCAACAACAACCACCACCACCCCCACCCCCACCATCAGCAGCAGCACTACAGCAACGGGGGCGGCAAGTACCATAGGGGCGGCGGGGGCGGTCAGAAGCAGAAGCATACCTAATGGCGGCAGGGGCGAGGGAGGCGGCGCAGGAGGAAGAGGGGGGAACAGGACGACGTGCAAAGTGAGTCGAGATAAGTTTATTTATCAGAGAGTAACGTATGTTGCAAAAGTTTTAAGAATCTTTTTCAAAACTCGGGAGGTAGTTTCACCGTTGAAAACAATTCAGAAATTGTTACCATGCTAACCAGTCAACATCTAATCGTAACAATAAAATCATTTTGGTTATGATATAAGTTGTCAAAATGTCGTACAAATTAGATATTCGGAAGAGTATTTACAGTCTATTTGGACGACTTGAAAAAAAAAAGAAATTGCTCGCCTGTATCAAGATCAAAATATTTCTGTCGCCACAATTTATCGAGCGATCCATGAATGCGAAGAAGGTATTCCTTGTATAAATTCACCAAAAAGTGGACGTCCAAGAGCGTTGAATGCTGCTACAGGTCAAAGAATGGTCAACAGAAGTGAACATCGCGTTGGAAATTCAACATAAAAACTTGGACGCATTTTTCACGTCAATGCTAGCACAATCTGTATAGAAATGAAGAGAAATAACTTAAAATTCCGAAAAAGAAGAAAATGTCCAAAGTATTCCCCAAATCAGTTAGAAAAAATTCCTCAATGCTGTCGCAATTTACGTCGTAGGTACTCATTTTGCTGGCAACATAAAAATGATTCTTGAACGAACTCAGATATCAAAGGTAATGATGGTTTTTTTATAAGAGACTTTGAAAAACAAAGTGTTAGTGTGGTACGCTATATCAGATAACGGTATTTCACAGCCGTACGTTGGACGAGTTAGGGCCGAAGCGGTTACCGTAGAAGTCTATACTCAAAGATGTTTGCCTAAACTACTCAATTTTATTAATACTCACCATTCTAGTGACAATATAATGTTTTGGCTAGATCTGGCTTCAAGTCACTATGCTTTGCGTACGAGAAACTGGCTAAAACAACACGGAATAACTTTTGTACCACAAAACGACAACCCTCCCAATCTTCCTCAAGCAAGACCTGTCGAAATTTTTTGGGCTCAACTGAGTGCCAAAGTTTATAACAATGGCTGGGAAGCTCAAAACGAACAGCAGTTAAGGAAAAGAATGATGATAAAGACCAGAGAAATTGATTAAGAATCTGTCCAAAACTTAATGAGGAACATTGAGAGGAAATTGCGAGCCGTGGAAGATCATGGCCAATTAGCAGTACTTTAATATCATTTTTATATTAAGAAATATTGTTATTTTTCATAGTTCTCGTTAGAGTTCAAATATATTATTGTGAGATATTTTTTTAATTTTTAGAAAAACTTCTCAAAACTTTTGCAACATACGGTACTATTCTGTATTGGAAGGAGGATGCGGGTAAATGAGCCTTTCTTATTAGCGCAGCAAAACGAGCTGCCGATGAGCTCAGCCTCACACTCGACTTCACGCGGAGGTGTCAGCAGTCCATTACGGATCTTGCTCCCGCACAATTAAAATCCCACATTAAAACTACCGAAGTCGACTTCCTTTTAAGGCTTCATAAAGATAAACCAATGCATGGAATCTTCTACAAACATCTAGAAGAGCATGGCTTGCCTGAGCAGTTGACCTTCTCTTTCCTAAGGTCTAGTGGATTGAAGTCGGCTTTATCATGGCTTGCCAATACGGTGTCCTCAACACCTTGGTAAACCGTAAAAGGGTGCAAATGCACCCAACCGGTGCTGCCATACGCTCCAGGGGATATAGAGTCCGTTGTGAAACTACTCGTTCCCCACGCTCGAGCTTGTATAGGCAAACAAGCCCGACATAGTCCTTCTCGACCACCAACAGAAGACGATGTTCGTTATTGAGTTTTCGGCACCAACCGAGGTAAACGTCGTCTCTAAGGACCAAATATCAGAAGTTGCTCGGATAACTTCACAGGCTCTGGCCAGACTACTCTGTAAGCCTGCTGGTTATGGTTATTGGATCCCTAGGTAAAATACGCTATTCTTTGCACTGCGTAAAATGTCGGTGTGCCGGGCGACGGCGCACATCTTAGCCGCCAGAATGCAGAAGGAAGTCATCCTTGGGCCCCTTCGTCTACTCAGGGCGCACGATTCGCGGATCCAGTGATTGCTCACCTCACGGTGTGAGGAGTAGTCACTGGGTAATAGAACAGCAGCTAGATGTGTCGGAGTCCGGACTGCAGCTTCTTATTTTAATAATGATAAATGTCTTTACCAACAATTATGGTGAGGGTCAGCACATCCCTGACAGAAGGGCTACTCTTCTACCACTTCGCACCACCTAAGCCCGATTGGATCTCTTATAGATCTTTCCAAGGACCCCTCGGAACTGAGTGATCAACCATTCCAACCTACTGGAGAAGGTACTGAATGGTGCAGCTTAACCTGCAGAATCTTGGGTAAGACATCAATGGGGCAGACAACGATTTTTCTAGATATACGTATGGCTCGTATGAGGAGTGACATTTAAAGTATTGCTGTTTTTTATGAACCGAGGTCAGTAGCTTTAGAAAGCCCAATGGAATTCCCAGGAGAAGTACTATAGTGAATATGTTGATTAATTGATTGATTGATCAGATAGTGTAACCATATATCATAAGTTGTGGTAGCTTCCAGAGTAAGGAGAAACTTAACAAAGCTCTCTCTCTCTCTATTGGATATAATATATATGCTACATGCGATTTTAGCTTGTGTCTCTTGTATTCACGAAATCCAGAGGTCTAGGAGGCGGACTACTCTCTGCTCTGATAGCCAGGCAGCATTGAAAGCATAGAATGCTTGTAGGTTTACTCGTTCTACCCGTTCTGCAATGTAAAAGAGTCTTGGATGACATTTCGGCAAGACATATGTATAATACGAAGATAACTGGAACCTTTTACTTCCCACACCGATAGGTGAGGGGAGTATTGTGATCGCGAAAATTTTCGATTTTGAGATAATACGTTTTTTGGACGTTTTATGATGTGTACATAACGAAAATCCACGTCACTCATTTCCGTCGGTCTGTCTGTCGGTCTGTCGGTCTGTCTGTCTGTCTGTCTGTCTGTCTGTCGCGTTTTTCTACCCTCGTGATCTCAGTAACCGCTGCATGGATTGTGATGAAATTTGGGCAGCGGTATGATGTGGGGCCGTAGTAGGTAATGTTCGTATAATTTTGAAAATCGGTGCATAGGCGGCGGAGTAATTAGCAAAAAACAAAAAAAATTAAATATTGCTGAAAACTTCGTTTTTAGGCGTTTTAGGGGTCCCTGATCATTTTCTACTTTTTTTTTGGTGGGGGTGAAATTGGGGTGGTTGGGGGTTGGGGGGTTGTAAAATTGAAAAATTTGTTGTATTCATAATAGACTACCCACTGACCTATGAAGGAAGACCTAGCGACATAAATAACTTTTTTAGGTCTATCCGAACATTGCCTTATGCCTATTACAGAAACTAAAGGACTTAGAATTTTTTCCGATGTATACAGGCTGTCCATTTAGTGTGTCATTCTTCGATATCTCGCAAGGTATAGCTGATAGAAGAAAATCTCAAATACAAAAGTTATTTGGTTACTTGAGATGCATATCCTAAAAATATTTTGAAATATACAGGGTGTTGCGGGAAAGTAAGGTAGAGATAAACTTGATTTTTTTATATGGAACTATAACTTTCTCTCAAGTTCTTCTAGTGTCCATCATTGATCTCTATCCAACCCTAAAATATTTTTGGAATCGGTTGCGACGTTGCCAAGTAATAATTTATTTTCTATTAATTTCCGCATTTGCAAGGTCGCAAGTAATACGTTCAAATTGATATATTCCTTTAACTTTTCTCAATAATATTACACAGCGAGTTACTTGAATATTAAGCGGATATTATTCTGGATGCTACCAGCAATTTGTATCTACAGGATATTTTTGGCAGAATTTTAAATTCCGGCAACTTAAAGGTCGTTTTACTTTGTTTTTTTAAATGTAACACCCTGTCTTTTTTATTTTAAATCGAAATATCTACAAATACTCTATCTCGCCTTGTAATATTTTTTTTCGCGTTTTTGACGTTGCCAGGTTATAAATTATTTTCCCAAATTTTTAAAACAAGTATCCCCGATTTTAATTTATTTTAAATAGAATCCTCTACTTATTTTTATTGCAATGAATTGCGCATGTCGAATTTAGTAAGATCTCACAATTTCAAAATTTTGTTTGTATTAATTAATGAGATACGGCAACACCGCTTTTTCAGTAAACGGTACCGGAACGCTTAAATTTTTCCAAAACTGCCACAGCTGAAGAGGTGAAATTCAATACAAAAGTTTGTATTATTGATAATAGGCTGTTCATTGACCTGTGCAGGAAAGACCTAGCGGCATATGACAATAATTTGGGGGGGGGGGGGTACTGGCGATGATTTTGTTGCAAGGGGATCTCACACTAAATCTTTATGCTATGGGAAAATAATAAACTGGTATCACCGTAATGTGTGGGAAGTACTGAGTCAACCAACTTGACTCCATTTTTTACAATGTTCCAGATGCATCTATACCCAACGTTTTGCTTTTACTTCCCACACCGATAGGTGAGGGGAGTATTGTGATCGCGAAAATTTTCGATTTTGAGATAATACGTTTTTTGGGCGTTTTATGATGTGTACATAACGAAAATCCACGTCACTCATTTCCGTCGGTCTGTCTGTCGGTCTGTCGGTCTGTCTGTCTGTCTGTCTGTCTGTCTGTCGCGTTTTTCTACCCTCGTAATCTCAGTAACCGCTGCATGGATTGTGATGAAATTTGGGCAGCGGTATGATGTGGGGTCGTAGTAGGTAATGTTCGTATAATTTTGAAAATCGGTGCATAGGCGGCGGAGTAATTAGCAAAAAACAAAAAAAATTAAATATTGTTGAAACTTCGTTTTTAGGCGTTTTAGGGGTCCCTGATCATTTTCTACTTTTTTTTTGGTGGGGGTGAAATTGGGGTGCTTGGGGGTTGGGGGGTTGTAAAATTGAAAAATTTGTTGTATTCATAATAGACTACCCACTGACCTATGAGGGAAGACCTAGCGACATAAATAACTTTTTTAGGTCTATCCGAACATTGCCTTATGCCTATTACAGAAACTAAAGGACTTAGAATTTTTTCCGATGTATACAGGCTGTCCATTTAGTGTGTAATTCTTCGATATCTCGCAAGATATAGCTGATAGAAGAAAATCTCAAATACAAAAGTTATTTGGTTACTTGAGATGCATATCCTAAAAATATTTTGAAATATACAGGGTGTTGCGGGAAAGTAAGGTAGAGATCAACTTGATTTTCTTATATGGAACTATAACTTTCTCTCAAGTTCTTCTAGTGTCCATCATTGATCTCTATCCAACCCTAAAATATTTTTGGAATCGGTTGCGACGTTGCCAAGTAATAATTTATTTTCTATTAATTTCCGCATTTGCAAGGTCGCAAGTAATACTTTTAAATTGATATACTCCTTTAACTTTTCTCAATAATATTACACAGCGAGTTACTCGAATATTAAGCGGATATTATTCTGGATGCTACCAGCAATTTGAATCTACAGGGTGTTTTTAGCAGAATTTTAAATTCCGGCAACTTAAAGGTCGTTTTACTTTGTTTTTTTAAATGTAACACCCTGTCTTTTTTATTTTAAATCGAAATATCTACAAATACTCTATCTCGCCTTGTAATATTTTTTTTCGCGTTTTCGACGTTGCCAAGTTATAAATTATTTTCCCAAATTTTTAAAACAAGTATCCCCGATTTTAATTTATTTCAAATAGAATCCTCTACTTATTTTTATTGCAATGAATTGCGCATGTCGAATTCAGTAAGATCTCACAATTTCAAAATTTTGTTTGTATTAATTAATGAGATACGGCAACACCGCTTTTCCAGTAAACGGTACCGGAACGCTTAAATTTTTCCAAAACTGCCACAGCTGAAGAGGTGAAATTCAATACAAAAGTTTGTATTATTGATACTAGGCTGTTCATTGACCTGTGCTGGAAAGACCTAGCGGCATATGACAATAATTTGGGGGGGGGGGGGGTACTGGCGATGATTTTGTTGCAAGGGGATCTCACACTAAATCTTTATGCTATGGGAAAATAATAAACTGGTATCACCGTAATGTGTGGGAAGTACTGAGTCAATCAACTTGACTCCATTTTTTTCTGAACTCCTGAACTGAATACGGATACCTCATCAAACGCCTTGAGGTACACTTCTACATCCTAGAGATGAGATTTGCAATAAGTTAAATTAAATTGCTGGTCACATGGTCTCTGAAGTAAATCTTATTGTTGATGTTAACCTCCGTAAGCTTGATATGTAGAAAATGACATTCCTGCGTCACGCAGGCCCTGTGAAGGTAATATTTTCGAGTCTTCTGAATATCAGCAGATTTTATTTTGGATTTTAGGCTATATAATGAGATATTCAATGAGTTTGGAGTGATAGTAGGAATATGTATTTAATGTAAACAAGGCAACATTTTTGAAGAAATTAAAATCCTATTACCACATACAGTGAGCGGTCAGCTCAAATTGGAAAACTAATCCATTCCAGGACTCGGAGTAACATAGCTTGACTCCATTTTTTGTCTGTTTTCAGATCCTGATGCTCACCCTCAACCTCAAAACTGAAGGGATTAAAAACAGAAGGTCGCTATCTCGCCAACGTTCACATCAGACATGTATCCGTTTGGGTAGGTTTCTTTTGCTAATTATATGCACGTAGGGCACTAAAATGGTGGAGTGAATGTTTCAGTGACACATAACAGGTACGAAAGCCCTTGCGGAGTGGTTTGGTTTGAAAACTTTCGAATGATTCTCATCATATAACGAGGGAATATACCAAATACAGAGTCTTTGGCAGGCCCATTTGAAAAATACATAGTCAACTATAAGTCTCAAAAGATCGAACACTTTTTTCAATGGTTTTATATTTTACGGAATTTGTTTAAATTGCTTATGATATATTAAAATTAGGCTCTAATAATGAACAGAATCATTGATTCGGAATTTCGTAAAATTACATAGAGCATAAAATTTGTGATTAAATTGAGGGAGCCGTTTCATTCGTATAGCTGCATAAAACATGTCATTGAGTCCAAGAAATAATGATGATACTGCAAAAGAACCATAAAAGGACCAATAAGTTGCTGATACAGGGTATCCACTATCCTCGCAATTGAGACTTTCTTTTTTTGGAAAGGTTACCATTCAGATAATGTTAATGTGCTTGCAAACAAATGATCATTAACTTGATCTTACAATTTTTGAGATTCCAATATTGATAACATCAAATCAAGGACGGATCTGATTAACTCAAATTAATAAGCATCCATATTTGAGGTGAACTATACACAGTGTGAGTCCTAAGCTGATACTTTTTATTCAAATGAGTATAGAAATTTAAACAATTTATTGGCATAACTTTTTTCGGGAAACTGAAAAACAAGTGAGGTACAGAATAAAAAAATTATATCTGGCTTTGAGTATTAGGACCTACCTAGTCTATGTTTAGTTTTTTTTGCTTGGATTTTTGTCAAATCGATTAGGCATTGTACCTGTCAGATAGTGCAGTAGTTACTTTTTATTTATCGTTGTTAATTTTAAATTGGTAAATTATAAAATTGGCACATTATTATGGAACAACTTTAAGGATTTACCAAATTAAAATTAACTATGACAAACAGGAAGTGACCAGAGCACTAATTGACAGGTACAATGCCCTATCGGTAAGACCAAAATCGCAGCAAAAAACTGAACATGAACAGACTACGTACTTCTTGATAATCAAACCCAGATTATTTTTTTTTTAAATTTATGTCTCACTTATTTTTCAGTTTTCGGAAAAAAGTTATCTGAAAAAGTTGTTTATTTTTATGACTTCTATACACAGTTTAAAAAAAGTATCAACTTAGGACTCACCCTGTATAAGAGGAGAATCTACTACGTGACTGATGATTTTCGAATTTCTCAATAGGAAGCATTATTTTTTTCATATTTGCAAAAATCTTATCCTCGAAACTTTTTCATATTCGCCGCTGTCAGAAATTATACATTCAAGTTAACCACAACCTGTTGATAATATACTTTTTGAAGTATGCGAATCTAAATAATACATAAAAAAATGTATTTTCACATTTTTCTGATGTGAATCATTCGGTATAAGAATTAAGCTGCAATATTTTCTAAACGAGACTGTGCTATTTATTTATATTTTAAATATACACTACGGCTCAAGAAGAACGAGCTCCAGAAGTATGTTGTATAAAACCAAAATCTTAGCTTGATGAAATATAAGTCTTAAAAAATAATGCAATTCTGACCTGTACCTACCAAGGTGTATCGACACATGTTTATTTCTTATCAACTTTACTTTGGTGTAGTACTGCAAACCTAATGGCAGTAATGTATGGCAGCCCTGTCATCTCATCATTTTTGCCTGTATGCATTTTATTTTTGTAAATTCTGAATGAAATGGACCTGCAGTGACATTGATTGATAGTTGACAAAACCAAAGTTTACGGAATACATATAAGTTGTATCACTCTCCGTCGGCACTTTGAAGAACTCACATCAAAGCGATGCCGCGGCCGCACGCGTCAGTTAGTTTTTGCATTGTTTTTTGCCCAAGTACGAGGGTCTTTTAGCGAAGACTTGCTAACGCCTGGGTTGTACGTATATACGAGAGTAATTGAAAAACTAGACATTGACGGCCGATTTAGACATACAAATACAAATATAACGTTTATTTTGCTAGTGCACTAAGTTACATAAAGGGATATGAAAAATAAAACCTAGTAAACCTATTGCTAATGAATTTCAAATGACACATATTGTAGCTATTTTATAGATACGGAAAAATTGGTTCAAATGTGCTGCAGTATTTTTACCTTGATGTTTTGTTTATTTAGCTTATTTTTGAGATCACAGTTTATAAATTTTATGGTATAGTATACACGAACTCGTATGTACAATTTTAAAAAATAATCATGTGGAAATGCTTTACACGGATGTGAGTAAATTATTTTTGACGTTTTGCTTTTCAGTGTCATTCCAATTGCTACTGTAGAAACTAAATTGTTAAAGTTATCAATAAAAATATTTCCGAGCTCTAAAATATAATTTAGAATGTCCCTGGGTGGTATGGTAAGACCACCGAATGAATATTTTGTCTCACTATACGCTTTTAGCGTGATACAATCCTTTAAGTACCTGTAGCTCTTGAATTAATCACTTTAGACCACAAGTGTGCTAGTTTGTTGGAATTGTTTTATCGGGAGGAACACAGAAAGGTACAAATGTACAGGGTGTCCCATTAATAATTTTGAATCGAATGTCACGTGACCAAAAACAATACCTCATTGGATGGTACAATAACAAAAAAATACATAACATCTGCTCTAATTTACATCCCCAAAATTATAATTCTCTACTACTGCTCAATTCTGACATATTGCTTGTCTTAATCGTCGCGAAACACCCTGTATTTATATCCTTTACCTTTCAAGGTGTACCACAAAATAAGGATTGATCTGATTGTCATTCGTTAATAAATTTAATTGATAAAATCAAACTTCTAAAAAGATTATCCATTTCCTGCAAACAAATCCGAGATAACAAAATCCGATATTTTTGAGACACTGTATACACTTCGCGTTAAACACGTTCAACCTCTACTTTGCGCCGCCCCGTATCTCCCGGCTGACGTCGTTACACTGCTACCGGTGTACCTGGGTGACGGAGCAAGGGGCAGGCCGTTTTGATACTTTTGCGGAGTGATCCAACTTATTCCGTAAACTTTGACAAAACCGTATGTCATTCAAGCAGGAACGATGAGAAACCCTAGAAAAAAGTGATGATTCTCGTTTTGAACTTATGAACAACCTTGTTCTAATATCTCAGAGTAACCGATTGGGATGTTGAATATGAAACCTGGAGCAGTTATCAAACAAAGTCACCAAATCCAATTAATTTTTAAATACTTCTACAGGGAACAGCTATGGCCAAACCATTAAAAAGGAATTTGTTTATTAACTAATTTGGTTTTATTTGGGACACCTTTAAAAATTTGGAAGCTGTTTTCACGTGTATACAATATACAGTCATGATACATGTATATGATTAGTACGTTCCTCATGATGAGTCTCCCCGTATATTATGGTAACGTGCTCATAAATATGAAAATATTTAGTCCACCAGGTAATAATTTTGGAGTATTTATTCCAAATATGTATGGAATATAATATTTTTTGCGATAAAATGTCTTTAGAAATCTGTTATGTGTAAGTTGTTCTAGAGAATTGTAGTGGAATCGAAAAACTGATAATTTCGAATAATAAAAAATTAACTGTAATGACAGCTGCCGTTGAAAGTACCTATTACATGCCCAGTTCAGTAATCAGATTTCTATTAAATGTGTTAATCTTTTCTATTATGTCTTAGAAATAGACCATTCAAATCGACTAAAAGCAATTTAAGCTAAAAAATATATTATTAACTATTTCACTCTATGATGCCAGAATCAAAACAATACGGAACAAGCTACACATATTCGGAATTTTTATATAACGAAAAAGTGATTTTGAATTGTATAAATTGTATAAATGTGATAGGTATGTTTCAAATGGGACACGTTTCATTTTTCGTAATTGTTCACTCCCAAATTGCATGCCAAAAGAATGAGCCTGGGTACTTTGTATACAGTTGTGGAGTGGATATTTCGGCTTTCTTTAGTACTTGTTAGGCTGTGATTATAATATTTAATACTGTTAATGGAACAATTTTTTCAATTTAGAATTAAATGGAGGATTACACGCTGGATATTCGGTTCATATTCCTATTAATAATTTGTATTGAATCACCTGCATAATTATTGGTTTCTTAGATTATCCCTGAAACATGAAAGTCATGAAAGTGTGTACTAATTTTTCTAGGCTTCTAAAACTCGGAACTATTTCTAATATCGTATCACTGTTATCGGGTGAAAAAATGCTTCAACAATAATAAGGCTCATGCTTAAGTTTGCGAATAATCTATCAAAAAATGAACAAAAATATATATCGAATGTTATATTATAGAAGTTTCCTAAACAACTCATACAAAATTCTAGAACGGTAACACCGCAACTCTGAAAATATGACTTAGTCATTACTACTTTATAACTACTGTCTATCTCAGTCCCAGTGCCAGTTACGGTATATATATGACTTTTGAATGAAATGTAAATAAATACGTCCCAATCTAAGTAATGATAATAATAAGAAAAGAAAATTGCAATAAATTGCCGATGGATGAAAAAGATTGATCCAGAGTGTCCTGCAAAAACAAAAAACATTTACATCTTTTGATATAATTTAAGTGGAAAAACCTGATTATTCAGTGCATAATCCACAAACAAATAAATTTGGCATGATCTCTCGATGTTCTCGAAAACTTTTTAGTACATTACATAGCGGGTAACAAGTAAAAAGTGCTATATAATAAATATTATAACCATATAAAACATTATATCCCATTGTTTTACATAAATACTAATACCAATTTGATCCCTATTATCGAATATAGTCATCTTTAACCATTGCCATTGTCAAAATATATAGATATATAAAAGAAACCTTAATGTCATAGTACAAGAAATGCTCCTTTGCTTCAATATCAGTGTGAAAGCATATTTGGAGACTATAGTTCCGAATATAATGTAATACTACTACGGCATCATGAGTTCAACTAATATGTACCACAAAATTAATGGATAGTATGCAGAAAATCTCAGTCAATGTACGATGGTAAGCCTGTGTACGATCTATGAAAATAATCGGAAATTAAAGATTGAGAAATGATGGGAAGGCTTGTGACTCATATTTCCACTTTGAGACGGTAGCTTAAAAAATGGGTTGTTTTAATACAGCATCTGACGATGTCCATCCTAAACTTGACACATGACGTTCTTGCTTGTAAAAATACGTATCATTTTTGTTTCTTTTTGGACAAAAAATAGGCATCAGACGCGAGGTTATCAGAATATTAACAATGGGACACTATTCTATTTCAATGTTTTTTCGTTACAAGTTGTCAACTCTTATGGTTGGAATCAGCGACGTCATACTGATAGACTACGCTTTGTATACCGAATGTTTGTAAGCGTTTCTGGCGGTGCGACGGAAGGGGGGAACATCAGCTGTATTGACATAGACACACCCGACGTTGCCAGTTGTGCATTAGGGCATGCTTGGTGCATGCAGCAATGTTTGTAAAATATAAAAATGGCGTTAATTCTTGACAGAATTGCAAAATTAAACGTGTTTTACAAAAGAGTATCTTCAGAGTACTTTTTCTATTACAGATAAGCAAGCCACAATCATATTTTTACTTTTTTACAACATACGTTCCATACATTTTTCTGAAAATTCATTCCAAATGATTGTCAACTTGGCATGCTGTGATGTAACTTGTAAACAATGACGTCGTTGCTTGTAAATATTCCGTTGACATTCCCAATGTTTGGAATGCCGACAAACAATTTGCCTTGGATGCGTAGTCTATCAGTATGACGTCGTTGGTTGGAATATTATTTTTTTGTTTTGCTACACCCATATACAGCAGCATTGTCCGCAGTCTACCATTGCACATTGATTTTTGAAGTTCTAGTATACTTTGTTGAAGCGTAAAAATACTCTAGTTGGTTTTTCGTAAGATGTCTATATATCTATATTCTATACTATTCTATTAACTCATATGATATTTATAATTATATATGTAGCTGTGATGCACTCTCTTTGTGTTTGATACATTTACATTATTTATTTCATTTTTATATATTAGGTACTTTGTAAGTGTATTAATAAATATTTATTACTTTGACATGAATAAAATTATATTTGATTAATACGGTTTTTATTTTTTGTAAAGATCTCTTCTGAAATGTAGAAACGCGTCAGTTGCAACCACCTGCAACCCAATAAATAGAACGATAAAAGTTTTTATCTAAATTTCATAATATCCCCTCTAGTCGAGCGATTTCGAGGCTCTATCGTGCCGTTTATTTTTTTTGGCGTATAACCAGATCAGACATAGTATGTTTTGTTTATTATATTTTTAGGCATACGAAATCGCATTTTACGACATTTTTTTGTGGTCTGGAACATTTTAAATGTTAAATAACTGTAAATAATTGCGGTCTAAAAGAAGTGTACTTTTTTTTGTTCCCACGCCCATATCTTCAAAAGTAATAAAGCTATTGAAATCATTCTTTCTGTATCTTCAAGGTGATACCAGAGCGCTTCAAACATCGGTTAATGTGATCACAAAATCGTCATTTTTTAGCGTAAAAAATCACGAAAGTTAAAAAATGTAGATTTATGCATCAAAATTTTCACCAAGCGAGAAACTTTTTTATTTCTGAAAATTTTTATATACATACAGCGAAGCAAATTAAGCTTACATTCCAGAGAAGTTTTTAAAATAATTAGTTCAGCAACAAAGTATACCGTTTGGAAACGAGGATGTTTTAATCGCCGCGCTAACCTAGATTCTGGCAGCCGGGATAGGACCTGACACCGGCGCAGGCGGGGCGGTGCGTATTAGTATCGCCTGTTGTAGTTTGTAGTCAAGTGGTAACAGTGGTGTGATTGACTATCGGAGCAAGTATTTACGCGTTTTCATTGTGCAGTATTTATAGGCTCGTAATAGGACAATGGAGTGTATAATTTGCAAAAAACGTGTGCAGGAGGCTGATAAATCTGTAGTACAGAAACCTAGGATACAGGGTATGCTGTCGTTACTGAACAGTGCAGAAAAGAGACGGGATTATATCTCGAAAGAAATTATGTCTAGGAAAAAATCGATTTTGAGTGGCGAATACAAAGTAAAATATCATATAGACTGCCGAAAATCATATACAAGTTCTGTGAATGTTCAGTATCTTCAACAGTCAGCTAACGTAGCCGGTCCCTCAAATTACGCCAAAACTAGGATTAGGTCATGCGGTTTTGATGTTAGAACAATGTACCTTATTTGTAACACTAGAGTGACAAATCGATGACAATGAAGAATTATACGTACCTAAATGTTTGGAGCAGGTAACAGCTGAAAAACAAAATTTTATTCGAGCCAGTCTTGACAATTTCGATATGAATGAAGTAAAACTCTTGATGGAAAAAATGCAACACATGTTATGGCTATGGTTGTATTTAAAGAAAAGCAGTCAGTACAGTCAACTAGAGAAAGGCTCAAAGGAGGTTCGTTAGCTATAAGCGAGGAAGAAAGTGATATAAGTTTGCAGCGAATTAAAATATATAATAAGCCGGCAACCCGACCTACACCACTTGAACTAGTGCTACCAACAATAAAACACGAAAAATCATATTTCTACAAAAACATAAATTTTTCTTGGCGATTGCTAAAGTTCTTCTAAAGAGAGTATTCTTTTCTGGGGTGCAGTGATTTTCAAAACATTTTCTCAACAAACAATATTCCAATTTAGCATCAATGTCGGGTAATGAATCACTAAACACAAAGGAAGGTAGTTCCTTGCAGAAGTTAAATGAAACCAACGTGTCAAACATTATACACACTATTGAGCGAGATTGGTGCAATCCATTCGACATAAATAATGTGCCTTCCAGTATAATAAATATCTGTACGGGAAAAGAAGTAAACGTAGGCGTTGAATTAAGCCTAACTAACTTTATCGATGACACCGTCAGTAATAAATAAAGGTTTTGGAAGGTCGTTCATCTAAATTTTTGGAAACATAGGACGAGAAATAAAATTTTGAAATTTAAGGAAGGAAATGTAAAAAGCGTGTGTGTAAAAATTAAATTTGAGATACACTTCTTTGTCAGCTGATACCTAGCAAATAGACTCAAGCCAGTTTAAAGTATCAGATAACAGAGTATACTATTCTAAATTGGAAGGAGAATGCGGGTAAAGGAGCCTTTCTTATTAGCGCAGCAAAACGAGCTGCCGAGGAGCTCAGCCTCGCAATCGACTTCACGCGGAGGTGTCAGCAGTCCATTACGGATCTCGCTCCCGCACAATTAAAATCCCACATTAAAACTGCGAAGGCTTCATAAAGATAAGCAAATGCATAGAATCTTCTACAAACATCTAGAAGAGCATGGCTTGCCTGAGCAGTTGACCTTCTCTTTCCTAAGGTCTAGTGGATTGAAGTCGGCTTTATAATGGCTTGCCAATACGGTGTCTTCAACACCTCGGCATACCGTAAAAAGGTTATGGGTGCAGTACCCGACACCCGTTGTAGCGCTTGCCGACAGGCGCCAGAGACGCTTATGCATCTCTTGTCGGCGTGTAAGGCTTATGCTGGGACGGCTTACGTCCATCGGCACAACGCGGCTTTACGAGTGCTCTATTATCATTTAAGACACTCATACTTATAGATGAGATACCGGTGCTGCCATACGCTCCAGGTGATATAGAGTCCGTTGTGGAACTACTCGTTCCCCACGCTCGAGCTTGTATAGGCAAACAAGCCCAGCATAGTCCTTCTCGACCACCAACAGAAGACGATGTTCGTTATTCAGTTTTCGGCACCAACCCAGGTGAACATCGTCTCTAAGGAGGGGGAAAAGCGAGTCATGCTGGGATTTGCAGTAATCAAACGACGGAGGCGCTCGCAAGGCGAGGGTCGACAAATAATTTCCTGAGCCGGCTGTGGGGCTGACAGCTATAAGATGAAGAAGAATCTCTAAAAATCTCTGTCAAGCTAGAGAACTTATTTTGGGACCTCTGGACAATGTAGGGCGGTACTGTCTCTCATTAGAGAGCCGGTTACTTGTGGACCTGCTATCTGGCCACAGCACATTTAAACGTCATTTGTCTGTGATAGGGGTGGCACGCGACCCAAGGAGGATCACTGTGGCAAGAAGGAGGAATCCGTGGCACACATTATATGTCGCTGTGATGCCTTTGGTATATAAGGCAGATTATATTACGTTCAAGAGTACTTATACCTGAAGATATAGGATGGGCAGTACCCAAGGTCATCCCCACCTTACGGTAAACGGTGGACTTGGGAACTAGGGTAAGGAGAGATGCAGAAAGCCTATATCCTTCTTTCATTCACTCATTCATTGTAGGAGAAACTTTCACAAAAAGTAACAAAGCGATTATCGGGGTCTAGTCTGGAATTTTCTAGAGAAGAAACTAAAATCTGCCCCATACCTTGATTTTGACTTCAAATTTATGGATTAGCATGTTTGAAGCTGTAACTTTTCCTATAGTAACGAAAGCAGACGAAAGCGAAGCTAATCATTTACGAAAACGATTATTGACGGCATTCCATAACCAACGCTTAACGCTTCGTTACGCTTTCGGCATGGAGCTCGATGACTCACGAGCATTCACGAGTTGGCTTAAATATCTCTGGATGAGACTCTGTGAAATCCAGCAATGCCGACCATTGCGAAGGATTAGTTTTTTCCCTTCGATTCATTGCTGGTAATTAACTATACAAATAAATTTAAGCGAATTGTCACTCTGACACACAGCAATAATAACGTCAAAACTCGACAAACGAGATCCAAAATCTTTCGCTATCGCTTATAACGTTCGTCTGCGTTCGATATATCCGAGTTGGAACGAAGAGATTTATGGAATACCGAAACGAGCGAAAGCGTTGGAAGATTGTCGCTATCGCTTCGCTTAGAGTTACAGAATCGCCACACTGGTGAGCATTAATGCTTCATGTTTTGAGAAGTATTGGTGATTCTGTAGGGCTCCTATATGTAGAAGAATCTGTATAATACGAAGATAACTGGAACTTTTTTTACAATGTGGCAGACGCATTTATACCAGACGTTTTTGCTTTTTTCTAAACTGAATACGGATATCTCATGGAACGCCTTGAGGTTCATTTCTATCTCCGAGAGATGAGATTTGAAATAAGTTAAATTAAAATGCTGGTCACATGGTCTTGGAAGCAAATCTTACTGTTGATGTTAACCTCCGCTTGATATGTAGAAGATGACATTCCTGCGTCACGCAGGCCCTCTGAAGGTAATATTGTTCGACTCTTCTGAATATCAGCAGATTTTATTTTGACTTTTCAGGCTATGGCTTAATAATTCTCGTACATAATGAGATATTAAACGAGTTTGGAATGGTAGTAGGAATATGTATTGACTCAAGGCAACATTTTTGAAGAAATTAAAATTCTATTACTAGCCACATATAGTCAGCTCAAATTGGAATACTAGTCCATTCTAAGACTCTGAGTAACATAGCTTGACTCCATTTCTGTCTGTTTTCAGATCCTGATGCTCACCCTCAACCTCAAAACTGAAGGGATTAAAAAACAGAAGGTCGCTATCTCGCCAACATTCACATCAGACATGTATCCGTTTGGGTAGGTTTCTTTTGCTAATTAATATGCACGTAGGGCACTAAAATGGTGGAGTGAATGTTTCAGTGACAGGTACAAAAGCCCTTGCGGAGTGGTTTGGTTTGAACACTTTCGAATGATTCTCATCATATAACGAGGGAATATACCAAATACAGAGTCTTTGGCAGGCCCATTTGAAGAATACATAGTCAACTATAAGGTCTCAAAAGATCTCTTCTCTCTTTTTTTAACGGTTTTATATATTACGGAATTTGTTTAAATTGCTTAAGATAGGTTAAAATCAGGCTCTAATAATGAACAGAATCATTGATTCGAAATTTCGTAAAATTACGAAAAGCATAAAATTTGTGATTAAATTGAGGGAGCTGTTTGATTCGTATAGCTGCATAGAACATGTCATTAAGTCCAAGAAATAATGATGATACTGCAAAAGAATCACAAAAGGACCAATAAGTTGCTCATACAGGGTATCCTCGAAGTTGAAACTTTCTTTTTTTGGAAAGGTTACCATTCAGATAATGTTAATGTGCTTGGGCTTGCAAACAAATGATCACTTGATCTTACAATTTTTGTGATTGCAATATTGATAACATCAAATCAAGGACTGATCTGATTAACTCAAATTAATAAGCATCCATATTTGAGGTAAACCATATACAGGGTGAGTCCTAAGTTGATACTTGTTATTCAAATGTGTATAGAAGTCGTAAAAATAAACAATTTATTCACATAACTTTTTTTCGGGAAACTGAAAAACCAGCGAGGTACAGAATAAAAAATGTATATCTGGCCTTGTGTATCAAGACCTACCTAGTTTATGTTTAGTTTTTTTTGCTTGGATTTTTGTCTAGCGATTAGGCATTGTACCTGTCAGATAGTGCAGTAGTTACTTTTTATTTATCGTTGGTAATTTTAAATTGGTAAGTTATAAAATTGGCACATTATTATGGAACAACTTTAAGGATTTACCAAATTAAAATTAACTATGACAAACAGAAAGTGATCAGTGCACTAATTGACAGGTACAATGCCCGATCGATAAGACCAAAATCGGAGCAAGAAATAAACATAAACAGACTACGTATTTCTTTGATAGACAAGCCCAGATTTACTTTTTTGATATTGTGTGTCACTTATTTTTCAGTTTTCGGAAAAAAGTTATCTGAAAAAGTTGTCTACTTTTATGACTTCTATACACAGTTTAAAAATAAGTATCAACTTATGACTCACCCTGTATAAAAGGAGAATCTACTACGTGACTGATGATTTTCGAATTTCTCAATAGGAGGCATTCTTTTTATCATATTTTCAAAAACCTTGTTCTCGAAACTTTCTCATATTCGCCGCTATCAGAAATTATACACTCAAGTTAACCACAACCTGTTGATAATATACTTTTTGAAGTATAGGAATCTAAATAATACATAAAAAAATTATTTTCACATTTTTCTGATGTGAATCATTCGGTATAAGAATTAAGCTGCAATATTTTCTAACTATTTATTTATATTTTATTTATATTTTAAATATATACTACGGGTGAAGAAGAACGAGCTCCAGAAGTATGTTGTATATAACCAAAATTTTTCCTTGAAATATAAGTCTTAAAAAATAATGAAATTCTGACTTCTACCTACCAGGCTGTAGCCACCGACTATTAAATTATTTAATAGTCGGCGGGTGTATATTTATTTCATGTCAAACTTTACTTTGGTGTAGTACTGCAATCCTAATGGCAGTAACATATGGCAGCCTTGACATCTCATCATTTGCCTGTATACATTTTACTTTTATAAACTCTGAATGAAATGGATCTGCAGTGACATTGATTGATAGTTGACAAAACCGTATGTCATTGAAGCAGAAACGATGAGAAAACCTAGAAAAAGTGATGGTTATCGTTTTGAACTTATGAACAACCTTGTTCTAATATCTCACAATAATCGATTGGGAAGTGGAATACCAAACCTGGAGCAGTTATCAATCAAAGTCACGAAATCCAATTAATTTTTAAATACTTCTACAGGGAACAGCTATGGCAAAACCATTAAAAAGGAATTTATTTATTAACTAATTTGGTTTTATTTGGGACACCTTTAAAAATTTGGAAGCTATTTTCACGTGTATACAATATACAGTCATGATACATGTACCTATATGATTAGTACGTTCCTCATGATGAGTCTCCCCGTATATTATGGTAACGTGCTCATAAATATGAAAATATTTAGTCCACCAGGTAATAATTTTGGAGTATTTATTCCAAATATGTATGGTATATAATATTTTTTGCGATAAAATGTCTTTAGAAATCTGTTATGTGTAAGTTGTTCTAGAGAATTGTAGTGGAATCGAAAAACTGATAATTTCGAATAATAAAAAATTAACTGTAATGACAGCTGCCGTTGAAAGTACCTATTACATGCCCAGTTCAGTAATCAGATTTCTATTAAATGTGTTAATCTTTTCTATTATGTCTTAGAAATAGACCATTCAAATCGACTAAAAGCAATTTAAGCTAAAAAATATATTATTAACTATTTCACTCTATGATGCCAGAATCAAAACAATACGGAACAAGCTACACATATTCGGAATTTTTATATAACGAAAAAGTGATTTTGAATTGTATAAATTGTATAAATGTGATAGGTATGTTTCAAATGGGACACGTTTCATTTTTCGTAATTGTTCACTCCCAAATTGCATGCCAAAAGAATGAGCCTGGGTACTTTGTATACAGTTGTGGAGTGGATATTTCGGCTTTCTTTAGTACTTGTTAGGCGGTGATTATAATATTTAATACTGTTAATGGAACAATTTTTTCAATTTAGAATTAAATGGAGGATTACACGCTGGATATTCGGTTCATATTCCTATTAATAATTTGTATTGAGTCACCTGCATAATTATTGGTTTCTTAGATTATCCCTGAAACATGAAAGTCATGAAAGTGTGTACTAATTTTTCTAGGCTTCTAAAACTCGGAACTATTTCTAATATCGTATCACTGTTATCGGGTGAAAAAATGCTTCAACAATAATAAGGCTCATGCTTAAGTTTGCGAATAATCTATCAAAAAATGAACAAAAATATATATCGAATGTTATATTATAGAAGTTTCCTAAACAACTCATACAAAATTCTAGAACGGTAACACCGCAACTCTGAAAATATGACTTAGTCATTACTACTTTATAACTACTGTCTATCTCAGTCCCAGTGCCAGTTACGGTATATATATGACTTTTGAATGAAATGTAAATAAATACGTCCCAATCTAAGTAATGATAATAATAAGAAAAGAAAATTGCAATAAATTGCCGATGGATGAAAAAGATTGATCCAGAGTGTCCTGCAAAAACAAAAAACATTTACATCTTTTGATATAATTTAAGTGGAAAAACCTGATTATTCAGTGCATAATCCACAAACAAATAAATTTGGCATGATCTCTCGATGTTCTCGAAAACTTTTTAGTACATTACATAGCGGGTAACAAGTAAAAAGTGCTATATAATAAATATTATAACCATATAAAACATTATATCCCATTGTTTTACATAAATACTAATACCAATTTGATCCCTATTATCGAATATAGTCATCTTTAACCATTGCCATTGTCAAAATATATAGATATATAAAAGAAACCTTAATGTCATAGTACAAGAAATGCTCCTTTGCTTCAATATCAGTGTGAAAGCATATTTGGAGACTATAGTTCCGAATATAATGTAATACTACTACGGCATCATGAGTTCAACTAATATGTACCACAAAATTAATGGATAGTATGCAGAAAATCTCAGTCAATGTACGATGGTAAGCCTGTGTACGATCTATGAAAATAATCGGAAATTAAAGATTGAGAAATGATGGGAAGGCTTGTGACTCATATTTCCACTTTGAGACGGTAGCTTAAAAAATGGGTTGTTTTAATACAGCATCTGACGATGTCCATCCTAAACTTGACACATGACGTTCTTGCTTGTAAAAATACGTATCATTTTTGTTTCTTTTTGGACAAAAAATAGGCATCAGACGCGAGGTTATCAGAATATTAACAATGGGACACTATTCTATTTCAATGTTTTTTCGTTACAAGTTGTCAACTCTTATGGTTGGAATCAGCGACGTCATACTGATAGACTACGCTTTGTATACCGAATGTTTGTAAGCGTTTCTGGCGGTGCGACGGAAGGGGGGAACATCAGCTGTATTGACATAGACACACCCGACGTTGCCAGTTGTGCATTAGGGCATGCTTGGTGCATGCAGCAATGTTTGTAAAATATAAAAATGGCGTTAATTCTTGACAGAATTGCAAAATTAAACGTGTTTTACAAAAGAGTATCTTCAGAGTACTTTTTCTATTACAGATAAGCAAGCCACAATCATATTTTTACTTTTTTACAACATACGTTCCATACATTTTTCTGAAAATTCATTCCAAATGATTGTCAACTTGGCATGCTGTGATGTAACTTGTAAACAATGACGTCGTTGCTTGTAAATATTCCGTTGACATTCCCAATGTTTGGAATGCCGACAAACAATTTGCCTTGGATGCGTAGTCTATCAGTATGACGTCGTTGGTTGGAATATTATTTTTTTGTTTTGCTACACCCATATACAGCAGCATTGTCCGCAGTCTACCATTGCACATTGATTTTTGAAGTTCTAGTATACTTTGTTGAAGCGTAAAAATACTCTAGTTGGTTTTTCGTAAGATGTCTATATATCTATATTCTATACTATTCTATTAACTCATATGATATTTATAATTATATATGTAGCTGTGATGCACTCTCTTTGTGTTTGATACATTTACATTATTTATTTCATTTTTATATATTAGGTACTTTGTAAGTGTATTAATAAATATTTATTACTTTGACATGAATAAAATTATATTTGATTAATACGGTTTTTATTTTTTGTAAAGATCTCTTCTGAAATGTAGAAACGCGTCAGTTGCAACCACCTGCAACCCAATAAATAGAACGATAAAAGTTTTTATCTAAATTTCATAATATCCCCTCTAGTCGAGCGATTTCGAGGCTCTATCGTGCCGTTTATTTTTTTTGGCGTATAACCAGATCAGACATAGTATGTTTTGTTTATTATATTTTTAGGCATACGAAATCGCATTTTACGACATTTTTTTGTGGTCTGGAACATTTTAAATGTTAAATAACTGTAAATAATTGCGGTCTAAAAGAAGTGTACTTTTTTTTGTTCCCACGCCCATATCTTCAAAAGTAATAAAGCTATTGAAATCATTCTTTCTGTATCTTCAAGGTGATACCAGAGCGCTTCAAACA
The DNA here is from genome assembly GCA_951848785.1 of Callosobruchus maculatus. Taxonomy (NCBI): domain Eukaryota; kingdom Metazoa; phylum Arthropoda; class Insecta; order Coleoptera; family Chrysomelidae; genus Callosobruchus; species Callosobruchus maculatus. Next base: position 10,465,786 of record CATOUR010000083.1, read on the forward strand.
TCGGTTAATGTGATCACAAAATCGTCATTTTTTAGCGTAAAAAATCACGAAAGTTAAAAAATGTAGATTTATGCATCAAAATTTTCACCAAGCGAGAAACTTTTTTATTTCTGAAAATTTTTATATACATACAGCGAAGCAAATTAAGCTTACATTCCAGAGAAGTTTTTAAAATAATTAGTTCAGCAACAAAGTATACCGTTTGGAAACGAGGATGTTTTAATCGCCGCGCTAACCTAGATTCTGGCAGCCGGGATAGGACCTGACACCGGCGCAGGCGGGGCGGTGCGTATTAGTATCGCCTGTTGTAGTTTGTAGTCAAGTGGTAACAGTGGTGTGATTGACTATCGGAGCAAGTATTTACGCGTTTTCATTGTGCAGTATTTATAGGCTCGTAATAGGACAATGGAGTGTATAATTTGCAAAAAACGTGTGCAGGAGGCTGATAAATCTGTAGTACAGAAACCTAGGATACAGGGTATGCTGTCGTTACTGAACAGTGCAGAAAAGAGACGGGATTATATCTCGAAAGAAATTATGTCTAGGAAAAAATCGATTTTGAGTGGCGAATACAAAGTAAAATATCATATAGACTGCCGAAAATCATATACAAGTTCTGTGAATGTTCAGTATCTTCAACAGTCAGCTAACGTAGCCGGTCCCTCAAATTACGCCAAAACTAGGATTAGGTCATGCGGTTTTGATGTTAGAACAATGTACCTTATTTGTAACACTAGAGTGACAAATCGATGACAATGAAGAATTATACGTACCTAAATGTTTGGAGCAGGTAACAGCTGAAAAACAAAATTTTATTCGAGCCAGTCTTGACAATTTCGATATGAATGAAGTAAAACTCTTGATGGAAAAAATGAACACATGTTATGGCTATGGTTGTATTTAAAGAAAAGCAGTCAGTACAGTCAACTAGAGAAAGGCTCAAAGGAGGTTCGTTAGCTATAAGCGAGGAAGAAAGTGATATAAGTTTGCAGCGAATTAAAATATATAATAAGCCGGCAACCCGACCTACACCACTTGAACTAGTGCTACCAACAATAAAACAAGAAAAATCATATTTCTACAAAAACATAAATTTTTCTTGGCGATTGCTAAAGTTCTTCTAAAGAGAGTATTCTTTTCTGGGGTGCAGTGATTTTCAAAACATTTTCTCAACAAACAATATTCCAATTTAGCATCAATGTCGGGTAATGAATCACTAAACACAAAGGAAGGTAGTTCCTTGCAGAAGTTAAATGAAACCAACGTGTCAAACATTATACACACTATTGAGCGAGATTGGTGCAATCCATTCGACATAAATAATGTGCCTTCCAGTATAATAAATATCTGTACGGGAAAAGAAGTAAACGTAGGCGTTGAATTAAGCCTAACTAACTTTATCGATGACACCGTCAGTAATAAATAAAGGTTTTGGAAGGTCGTTCATCTAAATTTTTGGAAACATAGGACGAGAAATAAAATTTTGAAATTTAAGGAAGGAAATGTAAAAAGCGTGTGCGTATATTTTATGTCTCTTCTATTATATGAGTTTATTAAAAAATCTGAATTATGGCATAATACACAGTATACATTTGCCTACCTCTTAGAATTTAGTAAAGGACCTTTATGCTGAAACCACAGTAATTTTGAAACGCGCACACGTCAATGCTCGACGCGTTTGGATGATTGTGATTGTCAGCAGTTCTAGGCGACGTGACGGCGGGTGGGAATGTTCTCACTTTAAAAATTCACATACCATATACCGTATCTCCTACATGAAAAACTGTAAATATAAAAACATTCTACATATATTAGCTTCAATTTGTTCGCTGCATGTATATAGAAATTTCCACAAATAAAAATTTTTCTCGATTGCTGAAAAATGCGCTACCAAAATTGACATGGTTATTGTTTTTATTTTTGCAACAATTTTTGGACATAATTTTCGTTTTCGGATATGACATGCTTCGATGTTCTATTTCATCTGGTTGAATTATAAAAAAAATCATCTTGATATCTCCATTACTTTCATAGTTATACCGGTGGAAATGCTTGAAAACATATTTTCAGAAAAATGAGATTTTTCATGTTTTTTTGGTATAGAAAAGCTCCAGACCACTAAAAAATGTCGTAAATAACGATTTCATATAGACTTTTTTTTTCTCGAAAACTAAGCGAGTTAGCTCGCGCAAATCGCTCCACTACTCTGTTCTAAATTCGCCTCTGTTTTCTGATGCGACTTGTAACACTGGTTGCATAAGGTTGAAGCTTTGGGTCACAGATATGAATGGCCTTTGCTGTGTTTCGGCGTCGATATTAAAATTCGCCCACAAAATATTGCAACATTGTCAATTGTACTTTTCAGCAGCAATTATTTGTATAATTTGAGTCCATCAAATCCTAACCCTTATTCCATAATGTGACTGAATGTGTTTCAACAGACTTCGCTAGCTTCTTGACGCCGTCTTTCTACTCTGTCTTCTCTATAATAGTATTATGTAGTAAGAGATGCTATCGTTTTTACGTTTTGCAGTATTTTACTATCAGAAATACTATTTCGGTAAACATTTGTATCTTGGGAAGGACATGAATGTATGCAACTCATAAAAATGTAAACTTTTGGAAAACTATTGCGAAAAACAAAAAACAGGCGCTACGAAATATTTTTTAATATGAAAAAAAAAACAAAAAGCTTTGAGATATATTTTTAATAAGGTTTACTTATCCGAGGCGTAAGGTCTCTAGAAACGCACGATCTAAAGACATCTGCCTTGGCTGCCATGCCTTTTCAATTTATGATCTTGAAAACTAAAATTATCGTAATACACAGTTAAAAAACTCATTCAAAAACAACTTTAAAAGACGTGACAATGCGGTACACAGTGGGTGATTCAGACCCGTGAAATTTGAAAAGTGGGGTTAGACTGGTGACAGCGACGTGACAGTGACAGCTGGTGCGGAACGAAATATAGGTAAATATTTTTCCGCAGTGCGTGAAAAATGTTGCTGTTGTAACTCCATCACGTAGTACATTATACGACAAAAGTGTAAGCTATCGAACTAGTTATAAATTGCATGAAATCGTTATCACTTCTTATCGAAAAACTGTGAATCATTTTCGACTGCGTAATCATCAGGTGATCGGACGTGCATGCGCAGTAGAAACCCGCCAACATGGAATTCATACGAATCCGTTGTCATTCGCGTCCAAAGACTCACGCGATCTGCCGGCAGACGGTTACGGTCCAGCTAGCACCATGCCGTCCGAAAAACTAGAGAAAGGTTCCAAGATTGTTATGAAAAAATTCAAAATGGACGCAGAGATACCCCAAAACAATTCCCAGCAAGAGCTGGTTCGCGACGTCGAAGAGTCCGGCGAAGAAAACGAGAGATCGCTGAGGGACCTGAAGTTCCGCGAATGGGTCTCGGTTTTCGTACTGTGTTTCGTCAATCTCATCAATTATATGGACAGATTTACCATTGCCGGTAAGTTTCTTAAGCAATACCTTTCACTTTTCATTCAACATACTGTAGGATCTTCGAACTAGTCTTGTTTTTTTGAATGTTTACAGTTGACATACTTTTTCTTAAAATGCTACAAAACTTTCTTTCACAGTAGATACTAAGAAAATATAATTTCTTTAACTGAAGCTGAAACAATAGCGAAAGAAAATGCGCTTAAAAAACTCATGTGAATTAACAGATACTAGTTTGTTATTGTTATTAATATCTTGTCAAGTAACAAAGTGATTTCTATGTTTGAATGGCCCCAACATACCTATACCAAAAAGTAGGTAACTAACAAGAGGAGACCATTAGACAGGGCCTACCTACTCTTTGCCTATACCACAGCATAATTATTAGTATTTTCATTCAACATATTTGAGATGACTGAAACCCTATATTTTTTAATTCAATTCAATTAAGGGCTGATTGGAGGGCTGCTTTCCAGCTTGAAATAAAAATCATATATTTTTAATCAGATATACCTAGTTTAATCTATAATAATCATGTGAAATATTATTCTTACAGAATTTGTTATACCTATTATAACCTATTCTAGTTCTAAGTTATGTACGTCATCATAAACATGTTTCTTATATGTAATTTTAACTATAATATATAGTACTCAATTTTTTGTTTCAAGGCCTCCCTGAGATAATATAATAAATAATATTAGTTCCATATGTTGCATTGCTGACATGTTATTCAAATATTTAAAATTGTTTAAAAGGATACCTGAGTTACAGGGTAAATATCATATATTAGAAAATATACCTATCCATGCATTTAAGAAACTTGTATGGTGTCTCATATTTTATCTTTATGAATACCAAAAATAAATTTGTAAACTGCATGAAAAAGTAGCAATTGGAAACAAATCTAAATAGTATTCAGGTATATTTGAATATCAACTGTGTTTTGGCATCTGATCAGAAAACTAAATTATAAGCAGCTAGCCTGTGGCTATTGAGAGAGATGTGAATAAATAACACAAGATGATTTATTACATTACATATTACATTCAGGGGAGCATTCAGGAGTTGTTCTACATTAATTTCCCAACATTGGTTAAGAAACACTTTTATCTTCAAACATAATATTTACAATATTTGTATTACTGTTTGAATTGCATGCTACAGTTTGTTTTGTTGTTATTTTATCACAATTTTACGCAATAATTGCATCTACCTTATCTTCAATAACTTTCCAGAGTTGCATTGAAAGGTGCTATTTTTTAAACTGTAACAAGTAGGATGCTAAATCATCAGCAATTTGTAATAAATAATTTGATAAATAGGTAACTGATCCCATAATCCATTTATTGCTGATACTTGCTTATCATCAAGTTGGGTTGGACTTTAGCTGATTTAATAAGTTTGATGTTGCAAATTCCTTAGCATGTTTTTATTTATTTGGTTGTGTATTTACATTCGAATATGTGTAGAACTTTGATTAGTTTATATTATATGCCTTACATCGAATTTACCAATTACCAGTATATATTATTCAGATATTAGATAGATGTTGTTAAGATTAAACCTGACTTTCAGGGGCTATCATATTCTGCTTCGGCTGTTCCTACAACGCTTATATTTAGCAAAAATGCATTCATGATTGTTAAAAAGTAACCAACGAAAATATCAAAATAAACACCAAATCTTAAATAATTGTCACATCAATATATCTATCACTGTCAGTGGTCTATCATGTATATTTGGTAGGCACTTCATCCTATTCCAACTATTTTTAACCTTCACCTTCACTTCAGCATTTTTTGTGTCCTGTTTTTTTCTGTAAATTGTAAACTTTTATAGTCACATATATATAGGCTTGGTTGTCAACTAGTGAGAATGATGATTATATATATAATGTAAAACTGACCTTTGAAATACCATGATTTGGGTATGAAACAGACATTGTAAGACACAGAAAACAGCAGTTTGCCGTTTACATAGCTTGCAATTTGTAGGAGAAAGACAGAAAAGCATATCAATACCAAAGATTACAGAATAAAATATTACCATCTATCTATAATGTAAAAAAGGCCTTGAAAAGATTTAGAAGTTCAACATTGAGAATGATATATCAGTCTGGTACGAAACTCAAATAGTTATTATGAAACCCGAAGGATATTATTGCCAAACTTGATAGGTGCAGAAAATAGGCTCTGGTGAGTGTAAAGCATTGTGTAAAGCAAACTATTAGATCTATTAGGGCTGAATCTTTCCCTGAAGATGTTAACATAGTTAGCGACACGCTTGTCGGCATAAAAAAAATTGTTTGGGAAGTGGTTAGACTGTGTTTTGCTTGTTTAATAAAACGTAATACAATTTTTTCAAGCTCTTTATGTAAATCTGAAGATCTGAAATTCATGATGTTTGTCAAATGAGACTGAAATTCTCGAGGAAATTCTAAACTGCGTCTGATTTTGTAATCTGTATCCCCAAAGTCTCCAAAACACTATTTTTAATCTTGATAGAAGGTCAATTAAAGATTTTTTAGGCAAACCTGAAGATCTCTGAATGATCTGAAATTTTTCGTTTTCGGCAAACGAGACAGCAATTCAAAACTGCGACTGGATTCGTATATCAGCACCCTCAAAGTGTCTAAAACACAAGGTTTTATTTTAATAGAAAGCCAAATAGAGATTTTCAATTTTTTTGGTAAACTTGAAGTACTGAAAATTTTCATTTTCGTCAAAAGAGAGTGAAACTCTAAGTTTCGTCCGTATTTGTAATTACCACCCTCTAATTATCCAAAACACAAGGTTTCATCATAATAGATGGTCAAATGAAAGTTTTCGATTTTTAGGCAAACCTGAAAATCTGAAGGATATGAATTTTTTTATTTTCATCATACGAGACTGGTACTCAAAACTGTGACCAGATTTGTAATCAGCACCCTCAAATGATCCAAACTACAAGGTTTCATCTTAATAGAAACCCAAATCAAGATTTTCGATTTTTTAGGTAAACCTAAAGATTTCAAACCTTTGAAGTTTTTGATTTACTTTTAACAATACCGAAACTGTGACCGGATTTGCAATCAGCACCCTGAAATTATCCAAAACACAAGGTTTCATCTTAATAGAAAGCCCTCGAGAAAGCCAAATAAAGATTTTCGATTATTTAGGCTAACCTGAGGATCTGAAAGATCTGAAATTTTTGATTTTCGGCAAATGAAGCTAATGTTTTATCTTCATAGAAAGCCAATTAAAGATTTTCAATTTTTTAGGTAAACCTTAAGTGATAGGTCTGAAATTTTTTATTTTCGTCAAACGAGACTGAAGCTCAAAACTGCGACCAGATTAATTTGTAATCAGCACACTCAAATTGTCCAAAAGACAAAAGTTTCATCTCAATACAAAACCAATTAAAGATTTTCGATTTTTTAGGCAAACCTGAGGATCTGAAAGATCTGAGGTTTTTTATTTTCATCAGACAAGACTGGTAATCAAAACTGTGACGGGATTTGTAATAATTTTTGATTTTCATCAAAAGAGACTGAAACTCAAGACTGCGACTAGATTCGTAGTCAGCGCTCTCAAATTATCTATATTATGCAATAAAAAACGTGGCATCTGTCAGTCGATCGCTCATCTGCGTATCCCTTTAAAACAGCCGGTGAGGCGTTCAAGCTCTCGTTATCTATGTATTTGTCGTAGTCTTTTTGTAAAATTAGTCATATTATTACATTAAATACCTTAATCAATGATTATTATATGCCTAGAGTTTTTCAATACGACTAGGCGTATTGCTATATCACCGAAATAATCGAGGAACTCACAATTTGACTGACAATTTAAGGCGTATTAGGATACGCCTGTTACTTATTAGGCTTATTGTCAAGTTTCAATAGCGCGTGATTACTCTGGATTCTGATTGGTTATACTCGTCGTATTATCATACGACTGACGACTTGTCAGGCTAATTGTATGTTATTGTGGTTTTGACTTACTGTTCAGTTTCTCTGTGCAATATTAGTGCAAATGATTGCATTGAAAATGAGTGATGACTCGCTAGGTGTATTTGTCCACAAGGTCAAGTTTTATGAAGAACTTGAAAAGTTTTACAAAGGTGAGAAGTTGTAACAGCCATAGCATACCATAATCTTAAAATTTTAAAAGTTTTAATAGGGAGTTTTAGCTGTGCTGGCAAATTGGGCGGCGTAAGAGTGGATCATGTTCTAATAAATAACCCAAATCTATAATTACTTATTTTTTCCCCTATGAGTGATTTTCATAATTTGCCTGGCACACTGCAAGTCGTATTATAATAAGACGCATTTTATACAGTCAAATTCTAAAAACAACCCCGTACAGATTCTTTTGAACAATGAAACTAAGAAGCGTCAGGCGTATTATAACACGTCTTAGGTAATCAGTCATATTGTCAGATTTTCCTTTACTTTTTTAGTTTTACATTACGCCTAGTCATATTGAAAAAGCCTAGGCGTATTATAATAAGACCGATATTATGATAAGCTTGCGACATTATACAAACTCAAGGCGTCCTATGCGAACCGAGCCTGCACACACGATACCCATTAATCAAACCAACACCCGAGAGCAGGTGTTTCGCGAAGCAAAAAGCCTTCTTTCCTCCCTTCTGCCCTGTTGGTATCGTAAATCCCTCCCATAGATTAATTTATGATGGCGATGTCGTCGAAGTACGAAGCTGCGCGCAAAAAAAAAAGAGAGAGAGGCTTTGTTAGGCCTGCTAAATTTCGTCCCGTCATCCAGGAATATTGCTGCGGGAACCGGCTCATTAACCCTCTGCTTTTATTGATACATATTGTATATAACGGCGGAGGGATGAATAATGGACGCCAGATTGCATCTTCTTGTCATAGCTGATATACAGAGCGAGTTTTTTTAGAGGTTGTGATCGTTGTATTCAAATATCTCACGTCAAATTTGGAGTTTCAACCGGTCAAATAGTCTAATACCCGTTTTTGCATCAACAATAAATCCATGGTTTTAATTCGTGGATTCAGTCGTGGTCAAAATTAACAAGTGTAAAACAGGAATTTGACGTCAAATAAGTCAGTGGATTTCTTCAGTGATTTAGAACCTGTTCTAATCTGTGGTCAAGTTTGACGTAAAATTCGGTAGTGCCAACCTTAAAAATCATATCACCCAAAGAAGGTAGAAAATTATTGGGAACCCCTAAACATCTAAAAACGAAGTTTGAGCTGTTTTCATATTTTTTGTTTTTTGATTATTGCCACGCTGCCGCTGACGCGATTTCTAACAACCATACGCTTTTTGCATCCTCACCACGGTAGTAATACTGTGTTAAAATCAATTCAACCGTTTCCTCGTTACACAATACATATAGAACGATCTAAAGCAATACTCGTATGTTTACACCAGAAAAAATCTAAGTCCTTTGGTTACTGTAATAGGCAAGGCAATGTTCGGATGGACCTAAAAAGGTGATTTATGTCGCTAGGTCTTCCTTCACAGGTTACTGGACAACCTATTATGAATAGGTACAACAAATTGTTCAGTTTTTATACCCCCCACCACCCCCACCACCCCAATTTCACCCCCACCCAAAAAAACGCAGAAAATGATCAGGAACCTCTAAAACGCTCAAAAACGAAGTTTGAGCTGTTTTTAGATCTTTAGTTTTTTTTATTATTTCTGCGCCGCCACTGGCACGATTTATAAAAACCATACGCATTTTACATCCTCGCGACGTGGTAATACTGTGTCAAAATTCCATTAAAATCAATTCAATCGTTTCCTCGTTACACAATATAGAACGATCTAAAGCAATACTCGTATGTTTACACCAGAAACAATTCTAAAGTCCTTTGGTTTCCGTAATAGGTAAGGTAATGTTCGGATGAACCTAAAAAAGTTATTTATGTTACTAGGTGTTCCTTCACAGTTCAGTGGACAGTCTATTAAGAAAGCAACAAATTTTTCAATTTTACAACCCCCCACCCCCCAACCACCCCAATTTCACCCCCACCCAAAAAAAAGCAGAAAATAATCAGGAACTCCTAAAACGAACGAAGTTTGAGCAATATTTAAGTTTTTTGTTTTTTGCTAATTACTCCGCCGCCCATGCACCGATTTTCAAAATTATAGGACCATTACCTACTACGACCCCACAACATATCGCTGCCCAAATTTCATCACAATCCATGCAGCGGTTACTGAGATCACGTGGCTAGAAAAACGCGTACAGACAGACCGACGGAAATGAGTGACGTGGATTTTCGTTATGTAGACATCACAAAACGCCCAAAAAGTGCATTATCTCAAAATCGAAAATTGTCGCGATCACAATACTCCCCTCACCTATCGGTGTGGGAAGTAAAAAGAGTGGTTATTACAGTCTCCATGGCCAGTGTTGCTGTAGTAGATACGACTCCAGTAATAGACAAGCAGGCGATATGTTGCACAGCCGCCAATTTTGTTGTGGCCCAAGATTTGCCGAATATCCTCCTGAGTGTTCAGAGGGATATTCGGCCTAGCAAACTGGATTGGCTCTCCCGCTATTCTATGTAGTTTCCGTCTTTTGGTAAACGGATGCCATGATTTAAGGCTTGAGCTTGTTTGAGCGAAACTCAAAATGGTGGTCGAAAGGGCTGTCAATCGACGCGGAGTGAAGCCCTGAGTCGAACAACACGACTCCCAGACTGAGGTTAAAGAAGTCCTGGAGTAAAATTGAATTTTATCGGAATCACACAACCTTGTTTACAATCATTACGACATGGCAACTTTTTTCGTATGGCAATGTTACTATTTCATGATAAAGTGAAATGCGTGAACTTGACCCGACTAATACCCAGTCGACAATTTGTTGATATCCATATTATTCAGATGAGTATTGCAACCGCGATTGTTCAGGAGACGAGACGTCACTTTCCGGCGTTGACAGTTGACCTCATAAAAGAGATTATTGCCTCGGCAGAAGAAGCGAGATGTTAGACTTAATAAATCAGGCAACTATTAATAACAGTTTACATGATTTGCAAACAAGTTTGTCGAGATATGTTAATTGAAGTGGGAGTTGGTGCGGGTCTAGACGTACCGGTGCCATACCGGATGCTTGTCGCTCTCCACAACACCCATAGATAGAAGTGAAAAGCTTTATTGTGCTTTATTAAATCCACATATATGTGATCAGATAAACTTTTTACTAACGTTTCATCTATACTTCTGTAGCCTTTATCAATGGTACAGAATGTTTGACAAAAACATAATTGGCGAACTTACTTGCTAATGTTCAAGAACCCTTGAATTCGTGAATATGAGAAGCACAAGCTGAAATCACGTAAATTTCTGCTTGGAATACCGTGGTGTATCCTCCAAGAGAGAGAAAGAGCTTTGTTTTGGACCCGTAAACCCTGTCATCTCAACCAACTATTAGTAATAGCCCGAGAAAAAAAATATCATCAACAAAACGAGCAAAAGTAGGAATTTTTTGAAAAACCTTAAAAGTGGCAATATCTCGAAAACTAGAAAACTTTTACTAAGGTCATGTCGATGTTATCTGATTGATCCAAGGCCAATCTACCTTCCATGTCACTCTGGCGTGTTATTTCTGGGACACCCTGTACAACGGTTGTGATCTAACAAAACCCTCATACCTAGGCGTGCCATACTAAACTTAAAAGGGCTGATACACGTACGAGCAAGTACGCGTACTTATGGCTCGACGACCTTTTTCGCCTGTGTGTCACCGTAAGTACGCGTACTTTAAAACCGTCGCGAAAACCGCCGGCGAGCCAACTGGTTTGAAATGTTGCTCGTAGCTAGTCTCAGCTCCAGTGATGTTAACACTCCAAACGTACTTTTCCCTATGCCAACTTGAAACTTTCCCTACATTTCCCTACGTAACTATTTCTGTGTTTTTTATAAATGTTTTGTCGTTTTGTGTATGACTTACCAACAACCACAGACACACAGAGCGATAACAAGTGAAGAGTTGTATACTATTTGCTAATAAAATCTGCTAGAAAAATGACCGTCCCGTTTCTAGGCTCGACCTAGGTCATGGTCTTTATTTCGTTTTGTAAATATAGGAGAATACCACCGCCGACCGCCTAGACGGCCATTTTTTTGGCAGACTTATTCTCAAATACATTTTTACGACTGTTGCACAAAAAATGGTGTTGAGGCCTATTGCATTTTTTGCACAACTAGGTTTCTGAATACCATATTATTTTTGGTCTGCTAATAATAACAAAGATAATTTATTAAAATACATGTATTACAAAAAACAAGGTAATATCTCACTCACATTCTCTCAAGCACAGAATCTCATGAGCCGCGAGCACACAGAACTAAAAACTACTTTGACATTTGCCCCTTCACTAATTTCAAGTTCTGTGCATTGAATCCAAAAGGACGGGTCAGCGTTAGTTGAGACGGTGTTGTACGTGGTACCCTGAAGATAAAAATTTCCCTACAAAATAGAATTTCTCAAATTTCTGTCCCTTTTTCCCTATCATCTGTTTTCAAGACGATTTTTCCCTACGAATAGGGAATTTCCCTACGAGTTAACATCACTGCTCAGCTCGTACTGCGAGCCGCGAGCCACCACTTTGTTTTAGCAGGCCATCGATGTGCAACGCTTGTTGTGTTTGGCGTTTATTAAAAGTTTTGTTTATTTAGGAAAATTATCAAAATGAGTGATTTCAGCTTCACGTGTGTCACCGCGTCGAGCCGAGTAATTTCGCGAACTTAAAAACCGCGTACTTAAAGTTCGTACGTGTATCACCCCTTTAAGAACTCACTATGATGATGAAATCGAGAGGGTCAAAAAATTATTAACAGTTTTTATCACTGAAACTGTGTAGGAAGCACTGATTCAAGCCATTCGGCGCTATTTTTTTTCTAAAAATGAAGATTAATGATTAATGTTTCATCGTGTAAATTTCGTGGGTCATAAATAATCAAATTAAGTTGAATATGTATCCTGTTCCTCTGTGGAGAGAAAATTATGATTTAGAGCGATCCTTTAGCGTGTTTCTCATCCGCAGACACGAACGGGCTTGAAAATTCAGAAGTTGTAGGCGTTAAACTTGATTTATTGTTACAGCCCCAAAACATGAATTAAAGCCAGCAATTTATTGTGGGCGTATATACATATCCAAAGAATAATGGAAAAGAATTCCACCATAAGTGTGGCTGTGTGCATCGTGTTCTTGTTTCTGTATATTTGCCAGTTTTGTTGTTTTTTAATTTGGTATGATGTTATGCCAATACACTTTTCTAATTTATTAGCTTGACCTGTATGTTTGTTTGTGAGTTGTAACTCTCCTTTGGATTAAGAGGTCGGATCAACTCTACCCTAAAACGATTTTGAAGGCTTCAAATGCGTCGGACCAGTGGTCGTATCCGCTGACTAAGAGCAGACACTTTAAAATTTGTTAATATTACACAGAGGCGTAACGACGGGAGTTCGAAAGGCGTGAAATCCAACTGTTTGAGAGTTGCTATTATTGTGAAATTTATTCAGGAAGGTCCATAGCTTTATTTATTCAGTAATGGTAATGATTATGCTATGAATAAGAATAAAAAACAATTGTTCATCTGCATTACACAGAGTATTAATAACTGCTGTTTAAAAAAATACGCTTTAATGATAAAGTCAGCTAAAAAATTGAAAATAAATAGGTATATTGGGGGGTGAGTTGGCTCAGTGGTTAGAGTCGAGGGCTCGTGTCCGGAAGGTCCCGGGTTCGATTCTCGTTAGAGGCGGAAATTTATTTCTGGTTTTTTCAATCAAAAATAAATATCTAAAAAAAGCTCAGCGAAGAATCCCCACCTGAGCATTCACTGTTGGCTTCTAATTAACAGTGCTGTTCCTAGAGTGGCGCCGGGAAACAGTAACAAAGCCTACACAGAACACAAGGCGGCTAATGACCAAAGCAGTCGATGCCCATGACACAGAAGTAAGTGAATAGGTATAGTTTAAAAAAACTAAAAAAGGATGCTTCCAAAGAACATCGGACTAAAAAGTTAAAAACAATTTTTAAAATAAACATAAATCAAGAACGAAAAATATTAGTTGATTGTGAAAAAAGCGTGGGCTCTTTGTGCCTTACTATTCGAAAATCGAGCGCTCGAAGCTTTTCCCACATTGATACTAGTATTTTTCTTAATTGTTGTTTTGAGCTTAATTTAAAAATTATTTTTAACTGTTTAGTCCGATGTTATATAAATGCATGTTTTTTCGTTTTTTAAGCTACATTTATTAATTTGAGACATTTTCCGATACTTTTTTGTGACCAAAGTGCTGGTAAGTAGTTAAAATTTTCAACATTTGGTAAACGCATTGGCTTTCAATTTTTTGGAAAGTGTACATTTCTCATTAGCTTAAATGTTAAATAAGATTATTAGAGCGCCTATTATTATTTTCCGTTGAATCCTCTCCACTTAATGGCGATATTAATATTGAATTATATCTTGCAGAGCTCCTTATATTTTGTAATGAAATTAGGTATCAATAAAAATCTCTGGATTTAGTCCACTTCGACTATTTCCTGTTTCCATACCTGCCCCAAGATTAAGGACAAATGGTGACGTCATAGTTGAAACAAACGCTTATTTTGGGACCATTGAAAAACCGATTATATAGAGGAAAAGAAATAGGAATATAAAACTTAAACATATTCTAATCTAGCTTTATTGAGACAAAAACGGTTATATGTACAGATTCAAAAATGATGTTTGACATTGACATTTCTTTAAAAGTCATGGTATGTTGGTAATTGAAAATAATTTAATTACTTAAGGGTTCCTTAATATTTGAGCGTCCCTTAAGTAAGGTTATGTGTTTCGACAGCTACTTGAGGGTCCCTTACGTAAGGCATTAACATTTCGTTGCAGTCAAGGCAATAAGGCAATTTTGGAGTAAGGTGTTGCGAGTTTCTATCACATCCGGAAAAATGTCCGGCACAAAACACGAAATACTGGCAGATAACAAAAAGAGATAACAGAAAATATAAAAATGCGTAGGCATAGGCATAACGAATTGACTTATATTTGAAATATGACGTATGACGCCAAATGTTTGCCCGCCGTTTCGTAGATGTGGTCTAGGAAACTGATACACAAGGAAGGACACACTTGAGGGTCCCTCAAGGGTCCCTTGAGTATTACTCAAGGGAACCTTAAGTATTACTCAAAAGACGACTATGAATAGGGCCTTAAGGTACATCGTAAAATATTAGGGCCGTAAGGGACCCTCAAGTAGCAGTCGAAACACGAAACCTTACTTGAGTATTGACTATGTAGCATATGAAAAAAGCTTTTTTTTAATATTTTATGAGTTATTGACCTGTGAAATTCTTCTTACAGGCCAAAGTAAACCATTGCATTGGTCTGAAACAACAATTTGATATACGGATACATAATGCTCCAAAAGTAGGTTCTGTTAAATAACCAAAGATTTACTACTTCCTGAACCATATAGGCACTTATTGTTATACAGCTTACACGTTTATTTATCATGAAATATCCGCTTTCGAAACAGTGTCATGAGCTGCTGCCGTTGAAAAAATTGTTGATGTTTATTATAATGACTTGAGCTACCGCGCAGTGAAATAGTAATGATGCATCAGTGCTGCCAACACATCACAACAAAACGTCTCATGCGCAGTCACAAAATGTTCCACCATCTATAAATTACGGTGAAGTTACTGGAGCTAAAGTCCAAAGTTATTAATTTCAAGACTGGGGGGGGGGGGATAGTCGATATGCTGCGAGTACTAGAAAATTCATAAAATAAAATTTAATGATTATTATTGATTTTGAAAATGCATGCGTGTCCAAAATCCCGCAGACTTCTTATGTTCTCTTTATCTCTTTTTTCATTCTTTGCCTTTAAACTTTCTCATGTTCCATAACAGTAAGGAATGGGGGCGTAGGAGTTGAGAATGCACTGTGCTCGTTTCCAGGGATCAGGCGCGCAAACATAGTAAGAACAAGTCTATGTGAATAGATCTTAAAAAGTAAGGCTAACTAACAGCAAAATAAAGCAAAGTAACATGGTATAACAACAAAGTTAACAGATAAAATACATAAACCTAACTCACACGGATATACTATACCTATTTTCAGTGTTGCTCTAGATGCTCAAACTGGCAGGTTTATCCAGCCGTGAATGGATGCATAAGTGCATCTAAAACGATGGACGCCATCGAACATCTAAGGCAACACTGACAATAGGTATAGTATGCGCATGTTAATTAGGTTTATGTATTTTTTGTTGGTTATCGTTGTTGTTATACCATCTTATTTTGCTGTTAATTGGTCTTAATCTTTAAGATCTATTAACATTGATTTTTCCTTACTGTCTTTGCTTGTGTGGTTCATATGACACTTTGTGATGAGCTCAAATTGACGTTTAATAATAATAATAAATATGATAATCAATTATACTGTAATTTCTTTTTGTTTTTTTCTTTTAAAGGTTCCATTACCTTGAAAATTGAATATAGCACCTATTGGCAACTACTACGCCACCTGTAGGTTATTTCAAAAAGTTAAAATACGATTTATAATAGTTTTGCTTGAGTATTATCTATAGAATGATTACCAAAACGATGTGACGGCGGCTATATTCCTCTATGGCAGCAACTGTTTCTGAATCTCACAGTACACTTGTCATAATACTTGTTTTATTGATATCTCTAGTTTGGAAATAGCTAGGAAGTTAAGTCTTGCACTGACTTTTTAAGAATTTTGACCTCTGTATATCGGTATTAAAAAATATATAGCATACCATTTAAAATGATTGTAATAAAGCGTAATAATTGTTATGATGTCAAATACCGCCCTGTAGCTACTAAGTCAAGATAAACTTGGTTAATTTTTATACAACAGATTATTAAGTAAGAAGATCTCTTCCAAACGAGACCTAGCTTGTTTAGTTCCGTTAACACATACCAAAGTTATGGCCATTTGAATGAAAACTTCTTTGACATTCTTCCACCACTACATCTTACATGATAGAGCAAAAAACTGTTAACAAAAGAAATTGAAAATTATCCTGTCTACATGATACTTTACCTGCATATTTTTTGAGAAAAAGCCGTTTTTCTGATTGATCGTAACAGTTGCGCCCCCCAGCGGCCACCTGCGGAATTTGAAAATAATTTCCAGCGATTTCTCTTAGTCGATTTACCTAATAATATTTTTTGCTCGAAGTTATATGATTAACGGTTACCGAGATATTGCCGGCGTCCATTCTTATTAGGTCACCCTGTACATGGCAAAAGTATCGCGAGAGATCAACGTTGGCCTGGTATACCGGGGTTCTTGAAAAATAAGTGTTATGTCGTATGCGTTGTGTGAGAACTTCGTACATTGAATATGATGTGTTGTATAATCCTTGTATTTGAAGTAAAGTGAACGTGGTCCTCGTCGCACAACAGAATGTCTCTGTAAATAAACGAGAACTATGAAAGAACCTACGACTAGTGACCATTTCTATGTCTGTCATTCCCCCTATCTTCTGGTGCCCAAATTATTCGAGACACCGTGTAATAACAACAGCTGTCGTGATTGTTATGTTCTAGCCAATTCTGAACGTATATCTGGAAATCTGTACATGGTAAAAGTTTCGCGAGAGATCAACGGCGGCCTGGTATACCGGGGTTCTTGAAAAATAAGTGTTACGTTGTATGCGTAGTGTGCGAACTTCGTACATTGAATATGATGTATTGTATAATCCTTGTATTTGAAGTAAAGTGAACGTGGTCCTCGTCGCACAACAGAATGTGTCTGTAAATAAACGAGAACTGTCAAAGAACGGACGCCTAGTGACCATTTCTATGTCTGTCATTCCCCCTATCTTCTGGTGCCCAAATTATTCGAGACACCGTGTAATAACAGCAGCTGTCGGGATTGTTATGTTCTGGCCAATTCTGAACGTAATTGTTTTCATTGTGGAACAGGTGAAACAGCATAAGAGTCGCGGCTATGTATGACTGTAACAGATGATCTTTGTTATATTGTATGAGCGCTTAGAACGTTGCCCTGGTGTCGGTTACATTATTTTATTTAGTGTGTGTGTGTATATATACGGAGGCCATTTGGCGTAGACTCGAGCGATATCATATAAAATAGCAGACGTATCTGCTAAAATAGTCAAGAGCGAGCAAACGTGGTGCAATGACACCTTGAGCACTTGCGGGTTGTGTTTACTTTGCATTGAAAAGAAGATGATTAGTGATGAACATGTTTTGGATTGTGGATGCTGAAATTCCACGAGCTGAACGTGTTACCTTCCCATGACTTTGAGTCATTAACTTAACACATCATGTGCCTTGTTAAAACCGGTACAGCTTTCGTAGACATCTGATGTTTGCACGTGGATTGTTAGAGGAAAATGATAATAATAAAATTTCCTATGAACGTAAGAGCAAGTTTAACGAAAACTTTAGCATACCTTCCGCAAAGGGTGATGGTTACGTCAAGAAAAGTTTGATCTGGTTTGTGATCAGGTCAAATAGCATTTCTCATTTCAAGGTTAATCGTTTCTTAAGAAGGACTGCCTCAACTAAACGTCTAAAGTTTACAAGGAGATTGAAATTTACTCCCAACTTTGAGACTAAAATTTACTTCTCACACCATAGGTAAGGGGAGGATCGCCATCGAAAAAATCTTGAGTTCCAAGATAATCGTTTTTTAACCGTTTTATGATGAAACGCATGTCACTCCGTTGGTCTGCCTGTTTGTCACTGTGTATGTAGATCTGTCTGTCATCATGCTTTTATCTGCGTAATTTCATTAACCGTTGAACGGATATTGATACAGTTGTTGCGCATGGCGACAAAGTCAGTAAAAAGAAGATAAAAACATTCAGAACTCTTTTCCAAAACTAGTTTTCAGGTGACTTTGACAGAATTCGTTTAGGCATTGAATTGCACTAATAGCTCGAGCGTCGTTTGGGGACATATGAGGAAAATTATGTTCACCCTACCCAAACTAAATTCAAGGATATCACAATCCTTGTTTGGAACATGTCCTGAATCGCATTAGGCACGATGTTTCTAATCCACGACAGCGTTTTTTTTTTTTGTCTAGGCACTACTCCATTCCGTTATAAATTGACCTGATAATTCTTGTACTTTTCATGTCCAAAGAATATGCGATCATGCGCCAAAAAATGAGAATCATTTTTATACTAATCCTTGATAACTCTATAAGGCAGAAACTGTGTCTCCACTTTTAAACACTGTTAAGTATTCGCAGCAGAACAAATAGGGTGTTTCGTGTTTCGTGTTGATGTACAAATATTTCAGGGGGTGATTTCCTTGATGATTTTGAGTAAAAAACTATATAAACGTATGTCCTACCAGCCTACTACGCTAATTTGAGATTTAATGTTTCACTCAAAATCGATTCGTTTTCGATTGATATGAATTTATTAATGCAAAGAATCTTTCAAGTCCGCGCTCTCGTGCCCTTAAACAAAAATAAGGAAACAACTTCGCTAGTAAACGTTGTCTCAATCGAGCAAAACGCGCGTAATTGCATCGTATCAGAAATTAGCAATATGGGCCTGCAAATTACTTATTTTTTTTAACAAAACCCCAGCCTCGTACGGAAAAAAATCAAGGGACCGAAATTGTTGAAAAATAAAAGGGGAATTCAAAATAGGCTTTTAATTCAAAATCAAAAAGTGGCGTACCACTTTTTTTGTAAAAAATGTTGAAATCATATCCCGCACGAATGCCACTGGTGGAAATAGAAAAAAGTTTCGTCATCAAAAAGTACCATAAGTGTCATAAACAAAACTAAAGCGTTATTGCTAAAAGAACTTTTTTTATTAAAACTTTTAACACCCTGTAGCTCCAAAGTTATGACGTTCATATAAAATTTTTACTCAAAATCATCCAGAAAATCACCTCCTGAAATATTTATACATCAATATGAAACACCCTATATATCATAAAGATCTCACGTCACATTTTTTCCGATTTATGAATACATACAGGGTTGGGCTAAAGTATGGAACCAAGCAAATATCTTTGAAACGGAAAGGGCGATATTGCTGAAAATTTGCAGGTAGATGTAGTGACATATAGTGCATTCGACTACAGTATGTCAGCTATTAATGTACTTCCGGTCTAACCGAAAGTGCCGTCAACTTTTTTAATTTAAATGGGACACCCTGTATATTTTTGCAGATTTTAATACATCGTTTTTTTCTGAATACGTCCATAGTGGGTTTAGTATTTGTTTCTTAAAAAATTTGTCTCACAAATTCGTCCGTGGCGGTCTGCGGTCTTCTCGTTTGAGGTAATTTTTTTTCTATTTTTTTTTAGTCACCGTCAAACGTGTTATAGGATCCCTGTCGGGACGTAAATCATTAAAAGTTGACACACTTCTTTGTGAGTTCTCACGCGATCGCCTAAACCGACTTTGAATGACGGGCATTTTAAACACCTGAAATGATAAAAAAGCTTTATCTTCCCCGTTTTTACAGAAACTAATGCTAAACCCACTATGGAGGTATTCGGAAAAAAAAGATGAATTAAAATCTGCAAAAATATACAGGGTGTCCCATTTAAATTAAAAAAGTTGACGGCACTTCCGGTTAGACCGGAAGTACATTAATAGCTAACATACTGTATTCGGATGCACTATATGTCACTACATCTACCTGCAAATTTTCAGCAATATCGCCCTTTCCGTTTCAAATATATTTGCTTGGTTCCATACTTTAGCCCAACCCTGTATATTAAAAAAAGATACAATATACACACGCGCTAGCTATCATAACCTTCCTCTCCTTTATCATTGTTATGTAACTCTCTGACATTAATGTGAAAAAAACTCCAACCGTTTCCCGTGCCAAGTTGTTAACCGTCGCCTTGCCACAAACTATACCGCCTAGCGAACCACCGTGAGTAAATCATACGATCTTATCTGTATCGATGCTAGAGCTGTTTAGAGGCAACTGCAGTCTTGCAGCGCCATATCAGATGAAATCGAAGTTTCTTGTTCTCGTTCGAGCTCCGGTTGCTGCGATTCTCGAAAGTTAATCCTGTTAAATTGTAGTACTTCATTTTTTTTTCAATTTGAACAGGCGGCAAGGCACATATCTACCAGTTGTATAGATTCTTCCTTTTTGCCAATAATTCCACTTTATCTCTAATATTTCCAGTTAAAGTAATAATGAACGACGACCTAATAGTCATAATCAACTCTAGGAAGTAATACTGATTAGTCTGAATAGTCAGGCACGATGTCCCTAGTCAACGACAGCGCTGTTTCGATTTTTTTGGATCGCATCAGGTGCACTCTGAAAATTAATTTGTAAAATTACTAACATAATCGTTGGTTATTTAATGCCACAAATTTTTTTAGTAATATTACAAATCAGACTTGTAATTTCATTTAGCTATCTTTTAATATTGTAAATTCGCAAAACATACATTTTTGTAACATCGCTTCATTTGTCTGTGATATAACATGATAATTTGATAATTCATCGGCGTTGCCAACGGGCAAATGACAATCCAAGTTTAAGCGTTTTATTTTACTAACATTTTTGAAATCTTTATCTAAAATAATTATAAATTTATAAAGGAAAACTGTAAAAAAACAAACATTTTGTAAGATGACAATTATCTTGTAATTTTTTTGTTTTAAAAAAGCAACACAGTTTTGTATTTTACAAATATTTTTTGAAAAACTGAACTATTTGTATTTTTTCGTAAAATCAAATCATCGCCCATTTGCCCGAAAAAAACACCCAACACAAAAACTCTGGTAAGTAGTTTCTTGCGTCTCCCTCCTTAGGAACTAGGACGCCACAGTTTTGATTCTGCATGCGATGCGAAATGCTCAGAAGCCTACAAACCGTCTAAAAACGAAGTATGAGCTGTTTCTGTATTTTTAGTTTTTTTATTATTGTTGCGCCGCCACTGACACGATTTTCTAGAAACTGACGTGTTTACCATTCTCTCCGCGATAGTGTCGAAATTTCATTGAAATCAATTCAATCATTTTCGCTTTACGCAATATACATAGAACGAAATTAAGCAACACTTGTATATGTAAACATCACAAAATTCTAAGTCCCATGGTTTCTGTAATAGACAAGCCAATGTTCAGATGAACTTAAAAAAAGAATATGCCGCTAGGTATTTTTTTCCAAATGCATCCCTACCCAAAAAAAAGTAGAAAATGATCAGAAATCCCTAAAACGCCTAAAAACAAAGTTTGAGCTATTTTTATATTTTTAGTTTTTTTATTATTGCTGCGCCACCACTGACACGATTTTTCCAAAATATACGCGTTTTCCATCCTCGCCGTGGTAGTAATACTGTTTCAACGTTTCATTAAAATCCATTCAATCATTTTCGCGTTAAGCAATATAGAACGATCTAAAACAATACTCGTATGTATACGTCACAAATTCTAAGTCCCTTGGTTTCTATTATAAGCGAGGCAATGTTTGGATGGACCTAAAAAGGTGAATTATGCCACTAGGTCTTTCATTCACATATCATTTGACAGCTCATTATGAATACAATAAATTTTTCAGTTTTACAACCCCCCACCCCCCAACCACCCCAAATTCACCCCCACTCAAAAAAAAGTAGAACATGATCTGGAACCCCTAAAACGCCTAAAAACGAAGTTTGAGGCATATTTGAAATTTTTCGTTTTTTGCTAATTACTCCGCCCCCCGTATAACGATTTTCAAAATTATAGGAACATTACCTACTACGACCCCACAGCATATCGCTGCCCAAATTTCATCAAAATCCAAGCAGCGGTTACTGAGATTACGAGGGTAGAAAAACGCGACAGACAGACAGACAGACAGACCGACAGACAGACAGACCGACGGAAATGAGTGACGCGGATTTTCGTTATGTAGACATCATGAAACGCCCAAAAAGTGGATTATCTCAAAATCATTTTTACTAAATCTATAGTAAATCTACTTAACTATAGTATTTTTGTTAAACTTTACTGGGCTTTTACAATATGACATCGGAAAACCGCTGCAATACTGCTTGTAATTACTGTTTTGTAGGTTTACCGCTTTCATATCAGCCCAATTTTTGAAGTCGCATGATCGCATATTGCGTCAAGCGGATTGCCTCAGTGCCTCACACACATGATAGGTAACAACAAGTAAAATTGAGTTACCAAATTTACCACCCACTCCAGACCTCATTGCATATCAAACTCCAAATTGAGTCCAAAACGGTTCAGCGGTTACTGATATTACTATGGAAGAAAAATGGCGATAGACCGACAAACAGACTAAAATAAGTGATATATATTTTTGTATTGTAACCCCTTACCACTCTGCCTCCTCAGTTTCATCCACTTCAAAATGAATTTAAAATAGAAACAGTAAAGACGTCGAAAAAACGGAGATTCTGAAGTTTTTTTTTGCTTTTTGCAAAGCAATGATTCACCATTGTACCGATTTTCAAAAATGTAGCTATAATATTATCCACTGTGGTCCCACGGCATAGTAGTGCTCCCCCACCTCCCTAATTTCACCCCAAAAGACAAGTGGAAAATGTTCAGGAACCCCTAAAACGCCTATAAACGACTTTTAAGCTGTTTTTGTATGTTTTGTTTTTTGATTATCGCCCGCCACTGGCACGGTTTGTAAAAATAATACACGTTTTCCATCCTCGTCACGGTTTTAGTATAGTGTAAAAATTACATTAAAATCAATACAATAATTACCACGTTACACAATTCAAAACGATCTAAAGCAATTCTCGTATTTATACTTCAGGAAAATCTAAGGCCTTTGGTTTCTGTCATATGCAAGGCAATGTTTGGATGGATCTAAAATAGTGTATTCTTCCGCTAGGTCTTTGTTTCGCAGGTCAGTGGACAGCCTTCTATGAATACAGCAAATGTCTCAGTTTTACAACCCTCACCCCCCAACCACCCCAATCTCACCCCCACCAAAAAAAAGTAGAAAATGATCAGGGACCTCTGAACAACACTTACAAACGAAGTTTGATGAATATTTGAAGTTTTTTGTTTTTTTCTAATTACTCCGCAGCCCCTGCACCGATGTTCAAAATTATAGCAGCACGACCTACTGAGATTACGAGGCTAGAAAAACGCGACAGGGAAATGAGTGACGTGGATTTTCGTTATGCAGATATCATAAAAAGCCCAAAAACCGTATTATCTCAAAATCGAAAATGTTCATAATGTATATGGGTTAGAGCCCTCCAGATAAAGCGATTTACGCGCGAGTGGACTCGCGTATACATTCTTTTATGGATAATTTATTATACAGAATACAAAAATAGTAATAGTTCTAACTTCTCTTCTCCTACAAGCGATATTACACTATTTTCACTTACATAACATTGCTGTATGCAATATGCCCTGTTAAATACATAATCCCAAACAGGGCCTCTAGCCCCTCGAAATAAATCGAATCAACACCAGCCATTACATGTAGTGCATCCACTTCAATCCATAACGGATAATGCGATCATAATCACCTTCAGAAGGAAGTAAAAATCTCATCATCTCATTCAACCGTGAAAGACTGCTACTACCTACCACGTGAATAGAAGTGGTTTTTCTACGGAGAAGAGACAAAAACAATTCAGATGCAGTCTGTATAGAGATGCCGATAAGACAGGCAGGGCATTCTTATGCTCGTGTCCTACTTATCTGATGGTACATGCCGAAAAAATTTATTGGGAACTTCCTCCTTAGAGCCACTAGGTAAAAAGCGTGCGTGCTTTTTTAATTGTGCTGCGCTCAGGAAGTAGTGGGAAAACAGCTGAATCATGTCGAGTATATTGGTTAATAGTTCATCTTATTAGAGTATGAGGTCGTTCTAAAGAAATGACGTTTAATAGATTTTCTAGGCAGCTCCCATGCATTTTCAAGGTACTTACAAAATCCCCCAACAACCTTCTGACCAAAATGAAAAAAATTAGCACTGATCTTTACAATGGCAAAAAATGGTGGAGTATTTTGAACAATCCTTATTTTTTTGAAAATTATTTCTCCGCTCCACTGTCTATTTTGAATAACAGTATAATCTTTCGCTTTTTTCCTTGCTAAAGTCCAGCATATCATATAGTGTAAAGGAATTATCTGAAACGTTACATTAAAAAATATTAGTTGAAGATATATCAGAAATGCCTTTAGAACAAAACATACAAAGCTCATTCATAAACTGTGTTTTGCATATTTTTGTATTGGTGGCGCTTTTATGAAGATGAAGATTAATACAATGAACAAACAGAATGGAGAATTTTGAGATGGGGGTGTACCGTCAAATGTTAAGAATACCTTGGACAGACCACGCTATAAATATCGACAGAGTTCTGTGGCGAAGGAACAAGGAATGTGATCTCTCAACCAACATAGAGAATAGAAAAACTTCCTATCTTGGACATCTGTATCTGTGTATATGTAGAGTGAGCAGGATGCTGCTGCACTTAGACCACAACGCCCATTTTGCATCCTCCCAGGGAGATGTTTCCTCAGGTCATTTATTCATTTATTTATTTATTTATTTATTTATTTATTGCCCAAAAGATAATTCCAATAAGAGGACAATACATACTCAGTATCATAAGACTACCTAAGATACAAAAAAATATAAAAAGTAACAGATGGTATTAGGTGAGCTAAATTTAAAGTCGCAGAACGGCATCAGACCAATCTTATTGAATCCTGTGAATTACATAATACTTCTCACATGACTTTTCTATTATTTCATTTAGACTAGAATTATTAATGTCACAAGCATCAGAGGTCAGATTGAAGTTGGTGCAAATAGGGTCCACCGGAGATTCAATTAAAACATTGGTTTTGCGGGTTGCTTGATAGAAGGTGGCATGTTGACGAGAATTAGATTGCGGTACCCGAAACTGCAGTCGGGAGATCAAATATATTGACTCCACCTGGTTATGCACAAGTTGGTAGAGGTACCTTAAGCCATGATTTACTCTTCTTAGTTCTAATGGTTGAACATCAAATCTTGCTAACAGTAATCTATGGTCTGATCCTCGTCTTGGATAAACTCCATCTAATTTATAACTGAGATACTTGACGAATCGTCTTTGCACGTTTTCTAGGATCTTAATGTGGACCTGATATATGGGACTCCACACAATAGAAGCATATTCTAACTTAGACCTAACTAAAGAATAGTACAATGCCATTAAAAAGCTTTTTGATTCGTGAATGATTTACAATTCCTTATAATAAATCCTAAGCTACGAGTTGAAGATGGTGTAATGCTTTGAATATGACCTGAAAATTCTAACTTATCATCCAACGTCACACCAAGATCTCTTATCGTGGAACACCGTGTTATACTGCTACCTGCCTGTTTGTAGTCAAATGCAATGAAGCTTTTTTTTCGTGTGTACGTGCATTTATTAATATTCAGATAAAGCCCATTATCAGCACACCAACTGTTAAGTGAATCAAGATCATTTTGGAGTAAGCGGCAATCCGTAATATCTCTAACGCGTACAAAAATTTTCAAATCGTCTGCGAAGAGCAAACTTGAACAGGCTACGAGGGTTGCTCTATATTCTGTCGCCTGCTCTCATATGCTTCACATGTCTGGTAGACATGAAAAATCTGATGCTCTCTGTCTCCTTCAATCGACCTATGGCGCACTGATGATCGCTAATAAGTGTGAAACAGCTGTCTGCGTACTGGTGGGTTGACGGATATATAGAGCAACCCTCGTATATCGGCTTTCATATGCAGCAGCATATAGAACCTGCGCTCTCTGGTGGCCAAGCGGACGCGCCGTGGCGTCCCACCAAGAAGTCTGCTGCTGTTTCGCAGCGATTTTCTTTGGTTTGCCGTTACCTTCGGGTACCGGTTGGCGCACCGGCAGAACCTTTCTGTCGCCTGCTCTTGAACAGGCTAGTTCGGCAGAAAGATCATTAATAATATAAACAAATGATCCATGATCCATCCTGCCAATTTTAGGTGGTGGACAAGTCGCTAGGGGACGTCTCCCATAGGCAGGTGTAGGTCAAGACTCGCCGAACGCACACTCTCTAATAGAAGATAACTCCGGGCACCCACATATGACGTGTTCCACAGTTTCGCCTTCGTGAAGGTGTTCCTTCAATTGACAGTGACCTGACAGGAATACTGCGATGAGACGAAGGTTTGATCTGGTCATCGCCAAGTACTTCTTGGATATTGCCGTGCCAAAGTCTGCAAGGCTTTCCTTGGCAAATCGGCATCCTTGTAGTTCTTCCCATCGTTTTACGACATCGTCACATGGTCCTGAAATCTTTTTGTCAGCAGCGTTCCTGGCTAGACCGTCCGCTATACGGTTGCCTCTGTTATTGTTGTTGTGCCCTTTAACCTACCTCAGGACAATATAGTTTTTGTCTGAAGCATGGGCTAATGCTTGGTAGCATTCCATTGCTAGCCCTGATGTGATGCGAGGTCTTTTCAGGGTTAGAACTGTTTGTCTGCTGTCGGTGCAGATTATTACAGTTTTGCTAGATACATATCTCCTGGTTAGTTTCTTAGCAGCTATCGATATGCCAGCCAGCATCGTTTAAACGGCACTGATATTTTTACGCAGAGCCCACTATGTTTTTTAGGTTCAGAGTCCTGGAGTACATACCACATCCAGCGGCTTCCCTTCTTTTGGAGCCATCAGTGTATCTGCAAATTGCATTTGACACATTTGGCCCAGCATTCTGTTTTATTTCTGTTTTGTAGGGTTCCTTAATCGCAACCCTCATGTTTTTGCAGTTCTTGTAACGTAACTAAGAGGCACGATTTTAATTATTGCACTAAAGCTTGGAGTGTGACGTAACTAATTAACGAAAATCCTGTACAGCACCGGCTGCACCTCATCCTACTTAAACCATCCGTAAATTAACCAAGGTGGGCTCTTAGAATAGCCTACCGTCGCATGGTGGATTCTCTCGTATTTTTAGCAAACGGTCGGGTCAATGCGAAAGAGAAATTAGAACTTGCAGTGTATTATGGTTGACTGCCAAGTCTATGTCGCTAGTTCGCTCAGAGAAGGCTGTCGACGCCAATCATAGATGCGATACCTTTCGATTGCTATCAGCGGCGACACCTTGTCGTGTATATGTTGTACCTCAGAGTAATAATTCAAGAATTATTACTCTGTTATACTCAATAACCGAATTCGGCCACTGCCCGAACTGTGTACCCAGGACGCGTTGTGGATTTCGCTAATTTCTCACACCGCGTTGCGGGTAATCCGAATACCATCGGAAGCACACGACCATTGTCGCATTATCATCATCATCATGGTCACAATGTCTTAACAGACATGTTGTAAACTCATAAAATGCATTAAGTCGGAGCTAGAGTATTGCCGACACGAATATTGTCAATAGTTTGGAGCACTGTAGCTCGCCATCGTTCGCGATTTTTTGTCAGTTTAGTGGCGCTCTTGACACTCATATCCAGCAACTATTTCGTCGTATCCACCCAGCGTGTAGGGGGACGGCCACGGCACCACCCACTCGGGGCATGACCCTGAACTACAAGTTTCTCCATATTATCGCTTCTGTGTATATGTCCGAAGAATGTAAGCATTCTCGTCGACACAATGGAGGATAGTCTCTTTGGATTACCGACCTCATCCAGTATGGAAACGTTAGTTCGATGGGCGGTATAAGGAACTCTCAGCATTCTCCTCCATGTCCACATTTCAAAAGCATCTATGCGAGCTCGATCTGCGAACCGACGTATACAAAACTTTGAACTACTTCACAACGGCCTATTGACTTTATTTCTCGATAATTATCATGCTCTCTATCTACGATCATAACCTTGGTCTTATTGTAGTTAATACCAAGACCATACGCTGCACTATGTTGTTCTAAGATGTTTAATAGAGCTACTAGTTCCTCCTGAGAAGCTGCAATAAGGGTTGTATCGTCAGCAAATCTTAAGTTAGATATTTTGCTTCGGCCAATAGTTACACCGCCATTCCAGTTGTCTAATACCTGTCTCATCAATTCACACAAGCCGAATTAGACTCGTAGAGTTGCTGTATGAGAAACACTAGGTGATAAGGAACTCCCATAGAGGTGAGGATTTCCCACAGTTTAGGCCACTTTACGTTATCAAACGCCTTAGAATAGTCCACAAAGCAGATAAAACTGGAACAATACAAATATAGCCACAAAGCAGAATTTTATAATCAAAAAATGTAAAACAATATGTTATATCAAATAACTGCTCACGATTTAGGAAAAAAAAATTTCCTCTTCATTCCTATTGCTTCAGTCTCGTTTGCTTTCTCATTCAGGTTTGCCTAAAAAATCGAAAATCTTTATTCGGCTTTCGATTAGGATGAAACCTTGTGTTTTCAATGATTTGAGGGTGCTGATTACAAGTCCGGTCGCAGTTTTTAGTTTCCGTCTCCTTTGACGAAAATCAAAAATTTCACACCTTTCAGATTTTCAGGTTCACCTACAAAATTGAAAATATTTATTTGACTGTCTATTAAGATGAAACCTCGTGTTTTGAATAATTTGAGAGGGCTCATAATACATCTGTTCGCAGTTTTGATTTTCAGTCTCGTTTGACGAAAGTCAAAAATTTCAGATCTTTCATCAGATGTGCAGGTTTGCCTAAAAAATCGAAAATCTTGATTTGGCTTTCAGTTGAAATGAAACTTTGTGTTTTGCATAATTTGAGGGTGCTGATTACAAATCCTACCGCAGCTTTGAGTTTAATCTCATTTGGTGAAAATCAAAAATTTCAGATCTCGCAGATCATCAGGTTTGCCTAGAAAATCGAAAATCTCTATTTGGCTTTGTATTAAGATGAAATCTAGTAATTTGGATAATTTGAGGGTGCTCATTACAAATCTGGTCGCTGTTTGGAATTTCAGGCTCGTTTATTGAAAATAAAAAATGTCATCTCTCAGTCCTCAGGTTTGCCTAAAAAATCGAAAATCTTTATTTGACTTTCTATTAAGGTGAAACCTCGTATTTTGGATAATTTCAGGGTACTCATTACAAATCTTGTCGCAGCTTTCAGTTGCAGGCTCGTGTGATGAAAATCAAAGATTTCAGATCTCTCAGATCCTCAAGTTTGCCTAAAAAAACGAAAATATTTATTTGGCTTTCTAGTAAGATGAAACTTCGTATTTTGGATAATTTCAGGGTACTCATTACAAATCTTGTCGCATTTTTCAGTTGCAGGCCCTTGTGATGAAAATCAAAGATTTCAGATCTCTCATCAGATTCTCAAGTTTGCCTAAAAAAAAAACGAAAATATTTATTTGACTTTCTATTAAGATGAAACCTCGTATTTTGGATAATTTCAGGGTACTCATTACAAATCTTGTCGCAGTTTTCAGTTGCAGGCTCGTGTGATGAAAATCAAAGATTTCAGATCTCTCAGATCCTCAAGTTTGCCTAAAAAATCGAAAATCTTTATTTGGCTTTATATTAAGATGAAACCTGGTATTTTGGATAATTTGAGGGTGCTCATTACAAATCTGGTTGCCGTTGTAAGTTTCAGGCTTGTTTGATGAAGATCAAAAATCTCGGTTTGCCTAAAAAATTGACAATCTTTATTTGGTTTCTGTTAAGATAAAATCTCGTGTTTTGGATAATATGATGATGTTGAATTCAAATCCGGTCGCAATTTTGAGTTTCAGTCTCATTCTGTAGAAGACTCAAATAAGTTCAGTGACAAATACATTAAACGCTAGTTCGAGTATCGTGAATATAGAACAACACAATAAATAAGTAATCTTCCTTCAATAATTCTTGGAGGTCTAAATGATAGTAGTTACAGTAATTGAAATATTTAAGTTATTTACGAATTGAGGAATTATAAATCACCCTGTATGTACCCTATACAGGCTCTGTTTACAGATCAAACCGCCAAAACCTATACGTCCGAGCAAACATATAGACAAACATGAATTGTAGTTTCGTTTATTTTCCAGCTCGTTTACCTGACGCTTTGAGGACGTGAGTGTATACGCAATACAGCAATTACAAGTGGAATGTTATCAGCGTACTCGTTTTCCTTATCTCACCATCCACAATATATCTTCGCGATCGTATACAATGAGAACGTTATCTTTTATCAGCGTATCGTGTAATTTTACAGAATGTTTGTTCCGATTGGATTGTGACAGTTCAACAAGAATTTGTTTTCTTGAGGTTTTATCACGTATACATCACAACCTGTGCCCCTCAACTCCGTCGGTGTCTTTCTCTCTATCGCTCTCTTCTGTCATTTGTCTGACTGTGTACTATTAGATGGCCCCTCTATAGCGCTAAAAGCTCAGAAGTATTGTTAATTTTCACAGCAGAGTACTGCTACGGCAAGGACGAAAGAAATTTAATCCCCATAATTTATAGCACGTGCTTTGGATAATTTGAGTGTGCTAATTACAAATCTGGTCGGAGTTTTGAGTTCCAGTCTTGTTTTACGAAAATTAAAAATCTCAGATCTTTTAAATCATCAGGTTTACCTAAAAAAATGAAAATCTTTATTTGTCTTTTTATTAAGATAAAACCTTGTGTTTTGGATAATTTGAGAGTGCTAATTACAAATCCAGTCGCAGTTTTGAGTTTCAGTCTTGTTTTACGAAAATCAAAAGTATCAGGTCTTTCAGATCTTCAGGTTTACCTGAAAAATCGAAAATCTTTATTTGGCTTACTATGAAGATAAAACCTCGTTACAGTCTTGAGTTTTAGTCTTGTGTAACAAAAATAAAAAATTTCAGATCTTCAGGTTTGTCTAAAAAATCGGCTTTCTTTTAAGATGAAGTCTGGTGTTTTGGATAATGTGAGGGTGCTCAGGGTGGTGATTGCAAATCCGGTCCCAGCTTTGAGTTTTAGTCTCGTTTGACGAAAATTAAAAATCTCAGATCTTTCATATCTTCAGGTTTACCTAAAAAATTGAAAATCTTTAGCTGGCTTTCTATCAATATGAAACCTCGTGTTTTGGATGATGTGAGTGTGCTTATTACAAATCCGGTCGCAGTTTTGAGTTTCAGTCTCGTTTGTCAAAAATTAAAAATCTCAGATCTTTCATATCTTCAAGTTTACCTAAAAAATTGAAAATCTTATTTGGCTTTCTATGAATATGAAACCTCGTGCCTTGGATGATGTGAGTGTGCTAATTACAAATCCTGTCGCAGTTCTGCGTTTCAGTTTCGTTTGACAAAAAACAAAAAATCTCAGATTTTTTAGATCTTCCGGTTTACCTAAAAAATCGAAAATCCTTATTTGGCTTTCTATCAATATGAAGCCTCGTGTTTTGGATGATGTGAGTGTGCTAATTACAAATCCGGTCGCAGTTTTGAGTTTCAGTCTCGTTTGACGAAAATCAAAAATTTCAGATCTTTCAGATCTTCCGGTTTACCTAAAAAATTGAAAATCTTTATTTGGCTTTCTATGAATTTGCAACCTCGTGCTTTGGATGATGTGAGTGTGCTAATTACCGGTCGCAGTTTTGAGTTTCAGTCTCGTTCGAAATCGAAAAACTTGATTTAGGTTTTTATTAAGATGAAACCTCGTCTTTCGAATCCGCGATCTCGAATTGCAAACCCTAATCATGTGGTTGATTTAAACATACTTGGGTAGTGTAATATTTGAGTCGATGCTATTTTTATAAACTAAAGTATTTTCAAGTGAAGTACAAATAGTTGTATTTGAACTATATCGTAAGCTCAAATCTAATCTAATTTGCTTATAATAACTTATCATCAAATTTGATGCTACCTTTTTGTGTGTAGATTTCTACTATACAGGATGTTCCAAAAAAAGGTGACCCTGTCTCTAGGATAGGTAGAAAACTGGAAAATAATCGGGGTTTGCTTAGTAAAAAAAAATTGTAACGTTATCCATACTCAAGATATAGGGCATTGAAGAAACAAAAATATACACTTTTTTACGATTTTGCCGAAACTACTGGCAACATTGTAATGAAATTTCAAATGATATATTTGGAATATGTTTGGAAGTTAGTACATCCTATGAATTTGTTTTTATACCTGACTATCAGAGGGCGATGCTTACACGGTTCATACCAGGTAATATTGAACATAACTTTTTTGAGGTTAGATTTATAAATTAAAATTTTAGGTGAACTTGAACATCATTCAATTCTACACCAAGAAGGTACTCTTGGTAAAGCTCGATACTGCGTACCGTTTTCAGAATATTTTGATTTGAAAATTATGGAGTAATACCCTGTAGAAATCGATCTGTCGAATTCTATGTGACACGAAGTCCCACTACAAAACGAAAAACACATGTGAAATGAAATCTCCTCTATATATCTTCTCAGGCTTCTTCACTCTGCTTGTTTACACGTATTTATCTAATGACGATAATTGATCGTTCTGTTCGCGCCTTTAACGAGATGTCTTTCTCATTTTTTATCTCCTTTGACGCCGATTACTGACCGATTCGCGGATAAATTATTGAATATAAAACGATCGATAAAAAGCGTTCATGCCGCGTCGATTATATCAATGTTTTGATGACGTTTACACTGTAGTTACGTACTTTGATAGAGCAATTACGTCGAGTTGCGTTTACATTTGCACGCGATGGAAAGGTAATAATAATAATACTAACAAAATGTCCTTAATGAGGAAAAAAGTATTCACAATACAATCTCCTCCTGTAGGCGAAGTCTAGAAAAGTACTCACTCAACCTATTACAATAAAAAGAAAAATCGCAGAGACAAAAATAGTAAAGCAATGATGTCGAGTACAAAATACAATACAATGTGAACCATAAAATAGTGAATAAATTGCATACAACAGGATACATAGTACATAACTTCAGGGTGACAAAAAACAAGGCAATAAAAGTAACAATATAAAATATACAATAAGTAACATTCAAAAATATAATAAAAAAAAGTTGAAGCAAAAGGTCAAACTGCCAAGAACCTTCTTAAATATAAATACGTAATAATAACTGGAAAAGATTGTTTAAAGTAGGTAAAATACCAATGTTTGTTTGTTTGTTTATTTGGCTGTCAAATGTATATTAGCGCGTCAAAATTATGTAAAAGTAATACCTATAAATATAGAAAATGTAGAAAATGAATACATAAAACACATCACATCACATATTACACCCTCAAAAAGAGGCGGAGATTAGTCGTAAATTCAATATTGGCATGTAATAGCAACTTCTACGCTGTCTTTCCATTTACCGATGGTATGTCATAAATGGGTTCCTGCCATATAGATCACGAATATTTTCACGACGAAGCAAAAAGGTATAGGCTATTTTTTTGTAAAAGTTAATGAAAAGGACAGAAATAGTAGTTTGATGATTACTTTCAAAGTGCTCTGTATGATTATTTGTGGAAATCTTTCCCTGTTTCCACTTAGTAGTGAGGGTAAGTCGGCCTTGTGTGGCGACGTAGCACACCTCTACGTCTTCTGATTGGCTAATTTGATTTTAGTCCCGTGCCGTCACGCGACTAGAAAAATTCAAATATTTTCCATATTTTCTCGCGATCCCAGGCTCAAAAAAAGCAGGGAAACAATGGCAAGCTTTTTATGACATGCTCTATCAAAAACAATAATAAAAAATATCATACATACTAGTCCATGGAATCATTTCGACAACGGATACTGCACATCTCGATACCACAGCATAGTAAACAACCAGCACAATAACTCAGGTTGGCGGCAATTACACGCGCGTCCCCACTTTTGGATGATTTTTTTGTAGGGATGCTAACGATACTTCGATACTTGTACTTCTGCACTAATATCAAGTATTTTTATCTTAGATACTTTTTGAGCGATTCCAAGCTGGTATCGATACTTTTGTAGGGGTATCGGTATCGAAATTAATTATATAATTATTGAGGGGTGTAATCAATTGCACAAAATTCTCTGTACGAACCAAACGCGCCTATTTGGCTAAAAAATATCGAGTTGGTACCGGTATCGATATTTTCATCTCCGCATCTCTACCCAAACTTCACAGCCGTAAAATCATCCATAAATCATCCCAAGGTCAAATTTTGTGGGAACCATTTTTATATAGGAAATCCTCAGATAGATTGTGATGGTTGTTTACTATGCTATGTCGATACTGTGACCTGGACGAATGAGGATTGAGGTTGACAACCTCTTCTGAAAATTATTTAAAATTATTGGCTACTTGTGGTCATTACAAAGCGCAGTGTTGCATTATCCAACAACCAAAATTCATCTTCACTGTCTGCACACATTTTAGCAACAGAAAATTACTAATAATGAATTCAGTTTATTTGTATGAATGACTTACAAATATTGCCACCTCGAAAGCAATGCTTGTATGAGGTATAGGCATATAATATACAGACGATAATTTAGCTAATCTATTACATTTATCACATCCATTGATTTTTCCTGGCTTGTATTCAGTGTTAGAGTTCTATACATTGACGTGTAAAATTATCTAGTTTTTGCGGTCCAACTGGCTCACTTAATTTCGAAGTTGGCAATGTTGGGCCAAGATTGTTTTCAAAAAACACGTTTTTTCAACCATTTGAGACCTATTTCAGCATAAATCATCCGTTTTCGGAATCGGATGCCTATTTCTATTTCGCAATAATCTTCCGTCGTCGTTGGTCAAACTTGATCAGAGCTTTTGTGGAATGTGGCCTAAATATTGCTAATGATTACTTGTCATACCTTTATTTCTCACTTCAAGTAAGTTCTCTCGATTCATCCCAATTACTCAACATATTACGATCGATTAAAAACCAATCTTTTGATGACGTTTATAATGTAGTTACGTACAGTGGTTACGTACTTTGATATAGTAATTATGCTGAGTTGCATCTACAGTTGCACGCGATGGAACTTAGAAAATATAAACGTGCGAGGTAATATCGACCTTTTAATAAGAAACCTTCGCCTCGGTGATCGTGTATCACGCAGGAGGGTAACTTCAATGAACGAATTTAAATTAACAAAGTATCCACGCGATTTAAGGAAATGGTTGAACTGTCATGCCTTTACGTCATGATTTAATGATGATGTAGTAGATGGGGACGATCTGCAACGTTCATGGGTTTCTCTGTGCCCCAAGTTATATAATGAAATTCTCTCTGAATGCAAAATAATAAATTCCTTTCCACTATACAGAAGTAGAATTAAAAGTTGGTTGATAAACTACATATCTATAGACAAACCTTTAGAAATTATGTATGATTCATACCTGTCAAGCATAAAATGCTGCCTGTTGTAGTGAGCAACTGGTCACTGTCAAAATCGATACCCAATTTAGAAATAGCCAAAGTGATCAAGACGTCTAGTGGTGGAATTTAGAACCCGATGTTGTATGTGTGCCCGTGGTAACCAGATTCTTTTAGCATGCATATGTACCAACTCAGAGAGAATGAAATCAAAACACAGATATGTTATGATATGGTTTTTTTTATTATTTGTTTCTTAACATTTGTTTTGTATTTATTAATCATGAGTGCTGAGTGTTATGGTTTATTACTTGATTCTTGTATGTATCAAAAATCATGAGTGCTTTGTATTTCATATACTCGTATTTTACTGGTGAAGTATTAATATGTTGAAATATACGATTCAAAAATGTCTTAATAATAGTGGTAAACTGGCTCTTGTTATTGATATTGTTGAATAAAGAAATGGTTATAATCATTCACAGTCTAAATGATAAATAATAATAATAATACATGGTGGGCTAGGTCTCTGTTCAACGTCAGGGAGAGAAATGTGGATAGGATGTGGAAAAATGTAAGGAGATAATTGGAATAGGTCCAGCCTGGGTGATTTCAAGGCTATCAACCCTCCGTAAATAAATATCATATATAAATAAAGATACATCAGTAAGGATTTAAATAAATACACCTAAACACCATCAAGCTGCAAGCTCCTGGACCTAATACCTAGAGTAGACGGAAATCAGAGACCCAACGCCATATAGTATCGTCTCAAGAGCAGGATGTATAGTATATACATTGTGAAATTGTAGCCAGACCACATTAGTTAATAATACAAAGTCAAAAGACAACATACCTGCAGATATTCGTGAAAAAGACTCCAAAACCCTTTTGTTGAAATTTTGGTCTCCCGCTTGTTACGTTTTTCCAAAAACAATCCCCAGTCGTAATAAATAAACAAACCATGGCAACCATTACCACCACCCACTACTTTATTCAAATGACAAAACACAAAAGCATTACAGAACAGTACCTTGAGGGCCGGTTTCTCAATGTCCAGTTAAAGTGTCAGATAGGTATCTGCCAGATAGCGTTGCTATGGATACAACTGTCAGATAAGATTTACGTGACTTCGCAAGTTTAGCCCTCAATTGTTTAAACAATTTGTCTAACTGTTGCTGTTATCTTGCACATAAATATTTAACTGGACATTGAGAAATCGGTCCTTAGTCACAGAATGAAAGGAAAGGAAGGAAGCATTACAGAACAGTAGTTGAATCACAGATCGAAAATTTATACGGAACTGTTACGGAATTGGTTGCTCTTTGAAAAGTTACTCATGATCTGACAAATATCAAAATATCTGACCAATATATAATAATCAAATAAATTACTTATCTGAACTTCATCGACTAATTACATGAAGCGTTTTCTGGCGGTCTTAGTTATTCGAATACATATTTGTCACGCATTAATCGCTGACGTCATAGACTTCAACCAGCGCTAGAATTAACAGTTTTGAAAACATCGCAGAAACGGCGCCAAACTTTAAAGAAGTAACCTATCTATTTTAGATGTATTTTTGTGACAGGATGTACTTGGCACCACTTTGTGGTACTCGTATTAACAATAGTCAGTATTGAGAATGGATATTACAAGTGCCCTGGCAGTTGTTCTTGATTTGGCGAATCAAAAAGAGGAAGAATTTCTTCAAAATACTCTAAATATTTATGAAATGTTTTTGAAAGAAGATTTAAATGGGTTTTTATCGGTTATACTAACCCACAGACGAATACGTTTTGAATGTATGGGCGCCAGAAAACAGCCTTAATAACTTCGATCACGTGACCGCTAAAGGTGCGTTCTAACGTCTGGCAGCCAGGACCGCGTTCCGGATCACCACGCTGTAAAAACATATACATGAATATATATAGAAGTAGGAGCCTTATACATATATATCGTTTTTATTGATATCGCTTACTATATATAATATTTAGCGAAAAACTCGTTTAACAAATTTTTTTGTAGGCCAGTAGTAATAATAGCAGGAGTAATAGCGACAACCAAAATGTCACTGAAGCCACGCACAAGTTTTTTTTCGTGACTCAACTTCTTTTATTTGCCTAAATGGTTTTTATGTGTTCACTATTTTATATAGTTTTCGCAAACCAAGCGTGTCATTTATTGAGTGAGCCAAATTTAGGGTATGATTCTATTTTTCGAATAAAACTCTTAACTGTTCAGAATCTTTCGCGATCCTTTATTGTATTGCAAACATTGGCGTTTATCATTTATACGTGAAAGATAATATCGGGCAAATGGCCTCCGCGACTCTTCTTGCAGTACATAATTCTGCGACTGAAATTCCTTATAATATTTTAGCATACGTGAGGTTGTATTTCACTAATTACACGCCGGATCTCGTCTTTTAACTCCGGAATCATTACGGGATT
Organism: Callosobruchus maculatus; assembly: GCA_951848785.1. NCBI lineage: Eukaryota > Metazoa > Arthropoda > Insecta > Coleoptera > Chrysomelidae > Callosobruchus > Callosobruchus maculatus. The sequence continues at coordinate 10,503,902 of CATOUR010000083.1, forward strand.
GTTGGCATAGACTTTTTCTTTCACGTAACCCCAAAGAAAGTAGTCCAATCGGGTTAGATTGCAAGATCTTGGGAAATTTGGATTTCAAAAAATCGATGGTCTCGCCTACAGTGTGACTCTTCGCTCCATCTTGTTGAAACCACATGTTGTTAGTTCCCATGCCATCCAATATCGGCTACAAAAAGTTTTCCAGCATCGCTCGGTAATTGACGCCACTCACAGTTGATGCTTTTCCTTCCAGTTTTTCGAAGAAATACGGCCCAATCACTCCTTGCGCTGAGAATCCACACCAATCAGTGACCCGTTGTGGATACATGGATACCTCTGTATACGTCCTTTGATTTTCATCGCCCCAGATGCGGCAGTTTTGTCTGTTGACGTAGCCATTCAAACGAAAATGAGACTCGTCACTAAAAATGATTTTTTCGTAAAAACGATTCGCTTGACAGCTGCTCTAAGATCCAGTTAGCAAACGTTCGACGTCTTCCGTGATCATTTGGCAATAGTTCCTGTGTCAACTGAATTTTGTACGCATGGAGACCCAAATAGTATTTCAAAATTCGCCGCAGAGGGCCATAAGAAATGTATAGACTTGCTGTGAACGTCGGCGAATGGAGGTGGATGGACTGCTTCAATGTTTTAGTTTGAACGCACTGAACGCCGATGCGGAACATGTTGCAGGTCATACGAGTCAGTTGACTCGAACTTCTGCACCATTTTTTGTATAGACTTCTCAGATGGTCGATCAAATCGACCGTATTCACTTCGGAGTTTGCGAAATGTGGTTCTCACAGAACGCGAATTTTCGTAGTAAGTTTGAATAACTTTAGCACGTTGCGTTTTTGCAAGCTAAACGACTACATGATTACAAATGGTATTGATTGGAGATGTCAGATGTGACATCTGAAATGTCAAACGATTTGACGTTTAGGAAAAATACACGTTTGATTTTCTAACCCTAAAGTTGGCTCACCCTTTACTATTATTATTCTGACGACGCCGACGTGATGAGCTATAGCGATTATAGCCATGTCACCCTATAATATAGATATAACGAACAAAAAGGGATACTAGATGGGGACGAACAAAATCCTTGTGAATTTTTTCTATAGTAAGGGGTTAGGGGTCAGTTGCCCTAATAGCTACCGCTATGCCTCAAGGCTTATTGTGCACCCCCAGTCATGGGGATCAAACAGAGTCCCAACCTTGTGCGTGGGTGGGAGCGTAGTATAAATCACTATGTTTCATTCTGACGGCTGAGGTCTGATTATTGCCATGTCACCGAATATAGATGTAACATAGTAATTGGGTTACTGCCATGCCTCTATGGCATGTACAGGTGTAAGGGTTTTGGCCAGTGAAATTGTGTTTCTTGGGTTTGAATGGGATCTTCAGGAGCAATTACACTTGGACATCCTCGGATATAGCTGGTAGCTTGTCAGTTTGCGGCTGTATTTATACGTGTTAACGGTGACGTGGCCCAAATTGGTAGCGTCTCCAGATGCTTTATGATGGATACCCATGTCCATTGCCCAGTTGACTTTCTGTGTTTATACTTTCCTATTAAAATTGTTGCGATGTTTCTGTATTTCGATGACTTCTCTGTGGAGGACTCTGTTATGTTATAGTAGGAAGCATGGGATCAATTTTGAAGAAACTCAGGTTCCTGCTGCAGGTTCCAATCCAACTAGATGCTTTTCTTTCATTAATCGCTCGCTGTGCACCCAGAGACCTCACGCTGTGTGCGACCAGGTGGCCTATGCTAGGAATTCGCAAGCCATAGATGTTGCAGTACTATTTGCTGTTATTTATTAGTCAAACAGTATTAAAAAAATACAAAAATGCTGAAAGCTTCGCAGTTTTACGCTCCAGCCGCCACTGATCATAGATCCGAACAGCTCTTGGAATTGTACTACGAGATGTGTATTATTAATACCACTCCAATAAGCTATACAGAATGCCTGATGTATGTAGGCTGCAAATTCCAATACAAGCCAGTAATTGCATTTGTTAACCTATCCTCTTATGAGGTTAATTAAGAGTTGATTACATTTGGAACGCGGACAAATACTTGAGATAATGAATATCCCATGGATTCTGAAATGATTATCTGTAATGCAGTATTTATGATCCTGAAAGCAGATTGTCGATATCTTCAAGAAAGTATATTCTGAGAAGAAAATCAGGCTGCAACAGATCGTCCATAAATGATAGCTAACAGTCGCTACTGGTCTCCATTTTATTTTTTTTTTAATTAAACTTCGATTTATTCAATATTTGAACTTAGGCTTAGGTAGTAATTATAGTAAATATTTTATTTTTAAGTTCAAATGCATGCCCATTTTACTTCCCACGCCGATAGGTGAGAGGAGTATTGTGATCGCGGAAAATTTCGATTTTGAGATAATATAGGTACTTTTGGGCGTTTTATGATGTCTACATAACGAAAATCCACGTCACTCATTTCCGTCGGTCGGTCTGTCTGTCGGTCTGTTGGCGTTTTTCTAGCGTCCTACTCTCAGTAAGCGCTGGATGGATTTTGATGAAATTTGGGCAGCGATATGGTGTGGGGTCGTAGTAGGTAATGTTACTACAATTTTGAAAATCGGGGCATGGGCGGCGGAGTAATTAGCAAAAAATGTAAAATTTCAAATATTCCTCAAACATCGTTTTTAGGCTTTTTATTGGTTCCTGACAATTTTCTACTTTTTTGGGGGGGGGGGTGAAATTGGGGTGGTTGGGGGGTGGGGGGTTGTAAAGCTGAAAAACTTGTTTCCGATGTATACATACGAGTATTGCTTTAGACCGTTCTGTATTTTATAATGTGGAAACTACTGAATTGAGGTTCATGAAATTTCGGCACAATATTACTACTTTGGCGGGGATGAAACATGCGTCTGATTTTTAGAAATCGTCTCAGTGGCGGCGCAGCAATATTAAAAAAACCAAAAATATGAAAACTAGTCAAACTTCGTTTTTAGGCGTTTTAGGGGTTCCTGATCATTTTCTATTTTTTTTTTGGTGGGGGTGAAGATGGAGTGGTTAGGGGGTGGGGGTTGTAAAACTCAAAAAATTGTTGTATTCTAGACTATAACTTCATGCTATGGGAAAATAATAAAACTGGTATCATCGGAATGTGTGGGAAGTACTGAGTCAATCAACTTGACTTAATTTTTTTCGTGTAATGTCTCTCATGCAACTATTAAGCAATATATAGTAAGTTATACATTTGAAACGTTTCGTGGATAACGTCCATTAACTATTATTACAAAATGAGAAAATGGTAAAGGATTTCTTAACAGAAACACAGCTGGATATTTTCGCTTCCTTATTTCGTTTCCGTGGTTTGTAGAAACAGTTCAGTTTTATGTATCAGAAAGGCTGCCTATAAACCCAAATTGCCTTCTGTTTTTATGTTTCCGCGTCGCATAGAACGGACATTTATATGTATGTGTCGTCGTAGAACTGCACGCGTGTAGTATTGGAGTATTCTCTGAAATATGAATGAGAACCATGAGATGAGATAACTTTTATGAATGCTTTTGTTGATCGTAGCAGATGAGTCTCCTTTTTGAGACCATAGTGTTATTATAACGCTCATTATAGAATTGTTCGTTGACTATTTGCATTAAAATGATATATTTTGATTGAAATTGTGCTATCGTTATGTAACATGAGTTTTTTTTACCGCTTTGAAAATCATTGAAATACTTTTCACGTCAAGATATACGTGATATTATTCGCAAAGATATTGATATCGTGAAGCATATAGTATATTTGTATTTTAGGTTTTCTAGAAGTCTTCCCCAAAAAAACAGACATTCAGTCACTGAAAAACAATTTTCCTCTATTATTTAAAAAAATGCATATAGTATGATTCGGTACTCATGCATTTCCAGTTCTATATGAGAATCTGAATACCTTAAAAATATTTCGTCTGTATCCAAAAATGATCGTTAGTTATAAGAGGAGAAAATAGAAATAGGAAATCTAAAATGCATTGAATAGTAAAGTCGAGAATGAAGGTTGAAAATAGGTACCTTATTGCACCTACTACTGAGTTTCTGTGATCTCCAAAACGCTTAAAAACGAACTGAGCATTTTTTGTATCTTTATTTTTTATGAATAGTCATCCGCCACCACTGGATCTATTTTCTACAGTATTTGGTTTTTGCTACAATATAGTATCATGTTAAGCCCTTACGAGTGGTCAAGGACTTTTTTTATTATTAAATCTACTATTTCTACTCTACTATAACTAAATTGTTAAAACTTTATTTCGCTTTTACCATAGTACTAACCTACTGGGCCATCAGACGCCAAGCTACAGATTAGAATGTCATAAAATGTCGAAAAATTATCTCAAATTCAAAATTTTTCACATTTATATTATTTCCAACGTCTTTAAAGTAAAAGTGACTTTTTTAATCCTTCTCTCCAATGATATATTCCCTTACCCCCTCAAATCATGCAAACCTTGAGCGACATGCTAGATGATAGAGCTTGAAAAGAAAGGGTTATTTATAGTACTAAGGGCCGGTTGTACAAATGCGGGTTTAGTACGAGCTTGGTTAAGCTTAAGCTTAGCTAAGATCAGGCTTAAAGTCGACACCCGTTGTACAATCGTCGGCTTAGTTAAACCTGGTTGATAATGAAATTCACTACAGTTGGCATCAATGAAGCAACACGTACTGACATAATCATTCGAAAAATTACTTTTCTTGGTTAGGCACTTATGACAGTTTGTGTCAAATTTCGGCAACGACCGCTTCTGTCTCTGTTCTTTCATTTGCTTTCTTTGTTAAACTAGACACAAATTTTTCAAAAAATATGACCTAATAAAGTGACAAGTAGTTTGAAGGTTCCTCCTTGACATATCATGTAACTTGTATCAGGTTAGGTTTAAACCTCAGCTAAGCTCGCGTTAAGCTTCGGCTTACGTAAGCTCGTGTTAAGCTTGGAGTGGGGGGCTAAGCCAGCATTGTACAACGGACGTTTTGCAACTGACGTGGTTTAACGTCGGCTTACCTTAAGCCAAAGCTTAAGCTTGCATTGTACAACCGGCCCTAAGTAATTTTATAGCTATTGGCAACACAGCTATTGGACAACAGATGGGCGTCAGTGGCCAAAATCGAGCTCACAATGTCAGTCATGACATCCAGTGTACATAGTTTTATTAAACCAACATTTCTCCTTTGACCTCTAAAGCACTGTTTACTGTCGTTATCTATGTGGCGATCTATTTCAAAAACGGATGTCAGATTTCTAAGTATTGACTTGCAGTGACAGGTGAAGGAATCCATATAATTTATAGATACATTCGACAGTATTAAGGCAAACATATAATCAGCTGAAATCGCATATAGATGTTTTAAGATCTTGCTTATTTATTTTCGGTTACACTGACTTCAATAAAGTTGCAGAAAACTGATTTATGGGGCTATTTTTATGACATCCGGTGAGAAGTGTTATTTTAATTTCCCGCAGAATTAAAAGCAGTTGCCACTAACAAACTTGCTGAACCGCTGACGTATTTGACGCGCGAAGAAGTTATATTATCTCGTAAAATTACATAATAAAAGCTCTGCCAACCATGCAGTGAATAGGGCATTAGCGTAATTTAAATGGACACTTGCTGGTGCTAAATTCTAAGAAACTTCACTGGCACTTTTAGGAGTTTTTGCGATAATAATTCATCGCTATGGTATTATTACTTCCCAGACCGATGATAGGTGATCACGAAAATTTTCGATTTTGAAATAATATGTTTTTTGGGCATAACGAAAATCCACGTCACGCATTCCGTCGGTCAGTCTGTTTGTCTGTTTGCATTTTTCTAGTCTCGTAATCTCAATAACCGCTGCATGGATTGTTATGAAATTGGTAGTGATATGCTGTTTTGTCATAGTAGGTAATGCTGCTATAATTTTGTAAATCGGTGTATGGGCGGCGGAGTAATTAGTAAAAAACAAAAAATTTTAAATATTCCTTGCTATGGCGCTTTAAGTGTTCCTAATCATTTTCTACTTCCTTTCGGGTTGGGGGCGAAATTGGGATGGTTGGGGGGTGGGGTTTTGATACTAAAAAAATTGTTGTATTCATAATTGGCTGTTCATTGAACTGTGCAAGACCTAGAGGCATAATACACTCTTCTAGGTCTATCCGAACCTTGCCTTGCCTATTACAGAAACCAAGGAAATTTTCTGAGGTATGCATACAAGTATTGCTTTACATCGTCCTGAATTGTGTTTCGTGGAAACTATTGAAGTGATTTCAATGAAATTTTGACTCAGTATTATTATAGTGACGACGATGGAAAATGCGATGGTTTTTAGAAATCGTGTCAGTGGCGGTGCAGCATATAAGAAATCTCAATATTCGTTTTTAGGCGTTTTATGGGTTCCTGATCATTTTCAATTTTTTTTTGTGAGGGTGAAATTGGGGGAGTTGAGGGGTGGAGGGTTGTAAAATTGAAAAATGTGTTGTATTCATCATTTGACCTGTGTGAGAAAGACCTAGCGGCATAATACACTATTTTGGGTCTGTTGCCTTTTATGTTACATATACTTTTATAATTATATCTGTGGAATAATTTGATACATACATATTATAATCTTAGAACGTGTAACTTAGAAACTACGAACTTGATTGTGATGAAATTGTGACGCCGTATTACTACCGTGCATGAAATGTTAACACTATATATTGCAAAGAAAACTTGAGCATAAAATACACTTCATTGCATTACCTATTACCACACCATATCATTTTGCGGCCTAAATTAAATTAACATCATTGCAGTGGCTACTGAGCTGGTTCCGCAATGACATAATGCCTCTCTTACTTTCTCCGCCTATTGACAGTTATATTGGCAGAAGAAAACCTTGACAAACATTGAAGGCCAAACAAAATAATTTTCTAAACCAGCTATAGTTTAAAAAATCACTTTGTTTTGGGAAACTAAACTTCAAATGGAAGAAAGTTGTAATCTGAATAAATACATCCAGTAGAAATGGCTCACCCTATATAATGTAAATTTGTGAGTTTCAATATTGCTCTTACATATATTCAATTGAAAATAAACATTTAACTTTCTCATATATCATCGTAACAGTGTTTTGATTAATTCTTATCTGTCTTAGTTTGATTTTGACTAGAGGACCATGAATTTGGTAGATACATCGACATAACAACAATTATAATAATTTGTAAACAGATAATTATAAATGTAGATTTGGTGCATAATCAGCAATTTCGTGATTATCCAAAAAAAAGTTCCTCATTTATCAACAGACAAGTCTGTCTTCAAAACACTTGAACGGTTCCCTATTGACGTTAAATTTATCTGCGATTCCATTTAATTTTGAAGTTACATTTTTATGCATTAATATATATTTTATTTAAATTTATAAAACGTGAATTTTATTTTCTTTATTTATATTTCAGGTGAGTACAATCTGCATGCAGGAACATGTAAGCATTCGTAAGTAAATTAAAATAATTATCTGTCCCAGAGCACACTCACGAAACTGAGAACTTTATTACTTTTCAACACGGTTTTATTAGCTTCACCTGTATGTATGTTTGTAAGTTTGTAACTCTCTTTTGGATGAAGAGATCGGACCGAACATTGAACGCTTCAACTTGCCGCGAACGGCTTCAAGTCCGTCGGACCAGCGGTCGTATCCGCTGACTAAGAGATGGCGCAGATACCTTAATGTTTGTTAATATTACACAGAGGCGTAACGACGAGAGCTTAAAAGGCGTGCCATACAACTGTTTGGGAGTTGGTATTTTTGTGAAATTTATTCAGGAAATACGAAAGTTTTAATTACCGTTTGTGCAGCAATGGTATTAATATTGGTCAAACATAGTAACACATAGTATTAATAAATACATTTAAAAAAACTGGAAAAACACGCTTTAATGATACAGTTAACTAAGAAATTGAATATAAATATAGTTTAAAAAACTAAAAAATACGCTTTTAAAGAATATCTGACTAAAAAGTTGAAAATAATGTTTAATATAGTCTTAATACTAGTATTATTGTGAAAAAGCGTAGGCTGCTCGATTTACGGATAATATGGCACACGTTCTACTTTTCGAAAGTAGTAAGTAAACCATAATTATATTTGTGATCTCTCAAATACGTCAGTTCTGGAAAGCAGGATCTGTGTTTGCTTCAGGGGTAGCCAAAATATTTCTTTTTTATTATTCTTTCAAATACTTGAATATTAAATATTATGAGATGCAGGTGAAAACTGTTGTATTGTCACCAGTTCTCGATAAGTGTACAAAGTTTAAATTTAATCTGATCGCGTATATAGTTCCCGGCCCTGACGAGGATCATCAATATTGGCGATAAATTTATGTATCTCATTCTCCATTTTTAAAACATGTGATGTAGGTTGTTTAATTACTATCACATTCACCATTATATCGAATATTCGAATAAAGTTCTCTTGAATTACCCAATTCTGACAATCCTGATCAGGATAATTAGTCAAACTTATTAAAGTATTGTATTGTAACCGGTTCTCGGTAAGTGTACAAACTTTACATTTAATCCGATGGTGTGTATCGTTCCCGGCCCTGACGAGGATCATCAATATTGGCGATAAATTGATGTATCTCATTCACCATTTCCAAAACAAGTGGTGTAGGTTGTTTAGTGACTTGCATCTGCACCATTATATCGAATCTTAGAATAAAGTTCACTCTTAAATTATTCAATTCTGACAATCTTGATCAAGATAATGAGTCAAACTTATTAAACTATTGTATTGTAGCCGGTTCTCAGTAAGTGTACAAACTTTAAATTTAATCTGCTCGCGTATATCGTTCCCGGCCCTGACGAGGATCATCAATATTGGCGTTATATTGATGTATCTCATTCACCATTTTTGAAACAAGTGATGTAGGTTGTTTAGTGACTTGCATCTTCACCATTATATCGAATCTTCAAATAAAGTTCTTTTGAATTATTCAATTCTGACAATCCTGATCAATGAAAATTACCGGGCCCGAAAACAGTGCGGTCAGCTAGCGTAGATGTTTTAGTTACTTTGTATATGGATTCCATTAACAGCTGAAAGTCTGATAGCAGTGGACGAGTACAGTTAAATGACGGCACGCCCGTCAAAAGCTGTAAATTAAACACTGAAAGCTTATTATCGTGAGAATAACTATCCGTAAAAAATGTGTTCATTATTATGATGACCATAATCATAACTGTTTATAAGGAAATAAATTACCTTATCGTAAAAACAACAGTTACCTACGTCTGTTCACCTTCGATGTTTTTAAGTATCTTCACTTATTGATCAGCCGAAAAAATATTAATGAGTGACTTTTTGATAAAAGTAAACAGGGTCATCAATGAGAATTGATTATGTCTGAAAAAATTGGGCATTTTAGGGAAAACAGCAAGCTGCAAAATTTAAGTAGGAATATAGAGTCAGATGATAATATCAGCATAATTTAGGTAAAAAAAATTGAATGTTGACGTGAAGAAAAAGAAAACCACCATCGTATGTAGCGACTTATAAATCTTTTAAAATGATATAATTACATAGAAGGTAATTACACGGGTTCAAGAAAAAAATAATAGTGAAAAAAGTGTATATTCCTTGCGCAATAATGTTAGCAGTTCGAGGCGAAATTTTTGACATTCTTTAAACGGTACACAATAAATGTTGTATACTTTTTTAGATTATTGGCTAAAAACCTGTTGCCGCAATTTGGCTGTTTGAATTATATCAAGAGGAGTATAACTAGTTTCGTCATCACTATCAAAACTCGACATTTTTAGCAGCCTTTCATAAATTTGAAATCGTAACTCTAAATTAATTACGATAACCATAGGTGATTATGAAAATGCTTTCGTTACTAATAAGAATAATTGAATGAATCAAAATCAGAGTTTTTCATTTTGGAAGCTTTTATTTAACTTGCAAAGTAAGTATGTATGTACATATGTGTGTTTGTTCGGGCGGAATCTCTAATTTTGAAGCAGATATCTTTAACCGATTGAGCTGAAATTTGGTTTATACGTTTAGTTTGAATTATAAAAGACGATAAGCTGTGTGACGTCATTCTAAATCCAATATGGCGGACCATCCAAGATGGCGCAATAGTTATTTTTAATGCATTTCTTCGATATGGGTATCAAATGAAAGGTCTTGTTGAGAGTAACTCGAAAAATAATGTGACGTCATTCTAAATCCAATATGGCGGAACATCCAAGATGGACTGGGCACTTCTGCAATATGGGTATCAAATGAAGGGGCTTGCCGGGAATAATTAGAAAAATATTCTGACCTCACTTTTAATCCGATATGGCGGACTTTTGAAGTTTTTTATGCTTTCCTATAGTATGGTATAGTATATTAAATGAAAGGATTCGCTGAGAGCAAAAATGAATGTTAAAAAAAGATGGAGACTATAAGCTCAGTCGCTTTAATCAACCTAAAATTTGGCGTAGAGACCTCGATTATTCTTGAGGTAAAACTTTTTGAGCCTGTAACATCGGTCGATTAACTTTGACTTGTTTAATTTGGCGAGATGTGCGTCATCAGCATTGGTCTGAGAAACCTAGCCATCGATAACTAAAAAGTAAAAAATAAATTATAACCAAAAATCGTTTTTAAAAAAGAGCTTTTGTTTAAATCCTCCAAAAGGAAGATAATAAAATGTTCCTTTGAAACTTTGACCATCAACTTATAGCCTCATTATATACAATTTATATGATCATTATTGCGGGATTGAGGGGCAAGGGACGTCATGTATAAAAAGTGAATAAAGGATTGACCCAAGGACGGAACCCTGAGAGTCATAATGTTATATAATTGTATCTTGAGTATGTGTAGCTACCACATTCATACGTACATTAAAAAGAGGAAAAACATTTTATACTCAAATGAAACTTGTAATCTAGTTGATTATCATGTAAGACTACAAAAAATATGTTACGATAATGCCGATAAATGCAGTGTAGATTGAAATAATTTGTAGTGGTTATATGCGCCATTTGGCAAAAAGTTGATGGATTTGCTATCCTATCAATTTTCGCAATTAGTTTATATACATATAATTTATTGAGGTATCGATTAAATAATGCAGTTTGTCTGTATGCCGCGCTGACACTAATGATGAAACATTCATATTCATAAATGTACAGCGCAACACTCCAAACCTTTATTAATGCCTATTTAAATGATCTGTCATAAGGAAGAAAATGTTTTATCTATGTGCATGTATAATTACGTAAAAGATGGCGTCAAGTAGTAGTACCATCATTCGCTACTGCTATATCACCCAATTTCAAGTTATTATTCGCATCAGAAATATAAGAGCTGTTTACATTTTTTGTCCTCCTATACCGAGTGCCGACACTAAAAGGATCCCTTAATTCTTTAAAAGAAGCCCGACGAGTGGGGTGACCGTTTTCCCTTTCGGCATGTTTTATTGCCCTGTTGGCATTAGTGTAGTCAAAATTGTATATGTCTGTATAATCAGATGTTAATATACAACAAATAGATCAATTTATTTTGTTTTTATCTATTGCAAATTGGTATTTTCGATTATTTCGATCTCCTATCACTTTCTGAATTGTTATGTATTTTGTATAGATAATTAAGCTTTTATCATTACTCAGGTCTACATAATATCGTAACTGCACTAAAAAAGTGTCGACATTGATTGAGACCTGAAAGAAATGTAAACAGCTTCATGTGCCCAAGAATGAGCAGGTATTGGATAGGCGAGATCAATGTGTCAGTCGTCTCCTTTTTTTTTTGTTTGAACGAGATTTTAGATGGTACAAACAATTTTACATAAACTTTCTATGATATTTTAATATTATGATCCTGAGGGGGGGTACAAGGGGATGAAGTAGTTTTTGGTTAAGAACTTGTCCCCCTTGACAAATTTTTTGACGTCTCTCGACGTTTTACTTCCCACATCGATAGGTGAGGGGAGTATTGTGATCGCGAAAATTTTCGATTTTGAGATAATACACTTTTTGGACGTTTCATGATGTCTACATAACGAAAATCCACGTCACTCAATTCCGTCGGTCGGTCTGTCTGTCTGTCTGTCTGTCTGTCGGTCTGTCTGTACGCGTTTTTCTGTCCTCGTAATCTCAGTAACCGCTGCATGGATTTTGATGAAATTTGGGCAGCGATATGCTGTGAGGTCGTAGTAGGTAATGCTGCTATAATTTTGAAAATCGGTGCATTGGCGGCGGAGTAATTAGCAAAAAACGCAAGATTTCAAAAATCCCCCAAACTTCGTTTTTAGGCGTTTTAGGTGTTCCTGATCATTTTGTGCTTTTTTTGGGTGGGGGTGGAAATTGGGGTGGTTGGGGGTTGGGGGGTTGTAAAATTGAAAAATTGTTGTATTCATAATAGACTACCCACTGACCTGTGAAGGAAGACCTAGCGACATAAATAACTTTTTTAGGTCTATCCGAACATTGCCTTATGCCTATTACAGAAACTAAAGGACTTAGAATTTTTTCCGATGTATACATACTAGTGTTGCTTTAGATCGTTCTATATTATTTAACGAAGAAACTGTTGAATTGATTTTAATGACATTTTGGCACAGTATTACTACCGTGGCGAGGATGGAAAATGCGTATGGTTTTTATAAATCGTGCCAGTGGCGGCGCAGAAATAATAAAAAAACTAAAAATATAAAAACAGCTCAAACTTCGTTTTTAAGTGTTTTAGAGACTCCTGATCATTTTCTGAGTTTTTTTTTGGGTGGGGGTGAAATTCGGGTGGTTGGGGGGTGGGGGGTTGAAAAACTGAAAAATTTGCTGTATTAATAATAGGCTGTCCGCTGACCTGTGCAGGAAGACCTAGCGACGTAAATAATCTTTTTAGGTCCATCTGAACATTGCCTTGTCTATTACAGAGACTGAGGGACTTAGAATTTTCTGTATACATACGAGTATTTATTGGTTTAGATCGTTTTGTATTTTGTAACGTGGAAACTATTAAATTGATTCTAATGAAATTTTGACACATTATTATTATTACTGTGGTGAGGATGGAAAAAGCGTATGCTTGTTAGAAATCGTGTCAGTGGCAGCGTAGCAATAATCAAAAAACTAAAAATATGAAAACAGCTCAAACTTCGTTTTTAGATGTTTTAGGGGTTCCTGACCGTTTTGTACCTTTTTTGGATGGGGGTGAGATTGGGGTGGTTAGGGGGGGGGGGCGGGTTGTAAAACTGAAAAATTTGTATTATTGATAATAGACTGTTCATTAACCTGTGAAGGAAGACCTAGCGGCATAGGACAATTTGTTAAACTAGACACAAATCTTTTAAAAAATATGACCTAATAAAGTGACAAGCAATTTGAAGGTTCATCCTTGACATATCATGTCACTTGTATCAGGTTAGGTTTAAACCTGAGCTAAGCTCGCGTTAAGCTTCGGCTTACGCGTAAGTTCGTGTTAAGCTTGGAGTAGGGGGCTGAAGCAGCATTGTACAACGGACGTTTTGCAACTGACGTGGTTTAACGTCGGCTTGCATTGTACAACCGGCCCTAAACCAATGATCTACATATGGCCCACCCTGTTATTTATGATCATATGCTTAAAGAAAAAGAAGGTTATTATACTACCAAAGCGACGTCAAAGGAAAGTTTATATGAAAATGTCTTACAAATGTACACTTTCTTCGTCTATATCAACTTCCTATGCATCATTTGTTGTTTCATTTGGAAACATCAGTGGCAGTCTTTCGTCACCCTCGCTGTCATCATCTACTTGTCATCGGGACACGTTGACACGTCTTCCTTCTGAAGGAAGTCTACAATAAACAAACATTCCGCACCCCCAGCGTACACGGCTTTGATGATAACAGTCATTCTTGCGGCTAGAAAGAAATCCCCATGAAACAGTCTCGGCTTGTCTCTAGACAGTCGTTACTTTCTAGCTATTTTCGGTCTGGCTACATCAAAGGGGCCATACACCGTGATTCGGTTGTCGAGCTTTTATTTTTGTAGTACTTTATTGCTGCTTATAGCTTATGTGATCTGAGCTTGGAGAAATAATGTATGAGACAGAGCCAAATAAATAACCGAATTGGAGAAATTATATAGTGGTTGAATACAGTTAGTTCATTTCAGTATATTTCTTTGAGGGTAATCGAGGACATTCTCTATTCTGTATAGACCACATCTCTCAGAACTGAGTGTTTGTTCCCCAGAATAGGGTGTATCTAGGGTTCCCAACATTTTTTTGTCTATATATACCAAAAATGTTATAATAAATAGTACGCTTCAAAAAATATAGCACATTAGTAGGAAAGTATAAAGAATAGACTTTTATATTTTTCTTTATTTTTTATAAATGTATATGTTTTTGCTATTCGTGCAATTTTTCACATTTTTTTATCTTCGATAAAAGTGGCATACGCTTTATTACAATCAAAATTGAAGTTAATATAAATTAACAGCTCATTTTTTATCAAGGATAAAGATGTCCTGTTTTTTCTTTCCGTCACTTGGCATTCATAACAGAAAATATTCTTTCCTTGAATGCCAAAGTGGCGGAATAGATAGCAGAAATGAAATTATTTTGAATAAATTTGGTTGCAAAATATAAACAATCATATATGGTACGAAAATATAGTATTTCCGCGTACTATATATTTCTTCAGTATATAGTACGGAGTCCAGAAATATAGTACAATACTATAATTTATAGTACGGTTGGCAACCCTAGGTGTATCACTTAAGAGGGGGTTATATAGCACGTAGGTGAGAGCTGTTTGCAGTGGTTCAGCTGTAACAATTTTTTTACTATTAATTTTGAGCTTCCTAAACCAAAAAAATATGAGCATGAAGAAAAAGGATAGTTTTAGAGAAATGTCGAGGTCTGTTTTGAAATTTCTTAATATACAATTATTAAAAAAATTGCAAAATGTGGCGTTTTTTTTTTTAATAAATTTACGGTCTCGTTAATCACCCTGTATACAGTTATTCCAAAATTTGGATCGACATTGATCTAGATTGAAGTTTTAAGAAAGCGTAGACCATGTTTTTGTGTGAAAATATACAGGGACATAAATGGTTACAGCCTGGCCCTTGCATCAAAGTATCGAGCGCCTATTGAGACACTGATAGAAGCAGCACCAGTACAAAAATATGTGAACTACAGTTTACGAATCAGATGAGGTTCATTCATTTCTGGATTGAGATAGATATTGTTTTGGGCACCGACCACGTAAACTCGTTAAAATCTTGTATTTTAATAAACATTTATTCATTCCAGAAATCATGTTCCTTCGCTGAGCTCTCCACTTTCACGATTTTTTGTGTTCAGATGGCAAAGTAGCAATAGTTACTTTTTGTGACATGGAACTGCCACCGAACTTGATAAAACCAATTGTGGTTTCTGTAAAAGTAATTTTTCTGCTCTGAATACCTTCATCAGGTGTCATATATCAGACAAAATACGAACACTTTGCCTCGACAACTCCATCGTATTCCGTTAATCCATCTTGGTGTGACAGCCATATAGGTCAGATGGGCATCTATTATAGTCCGCAATTAATACTCGTATTTTTTTTATTAATCGCTCAACAGCATAGAGAACACATTTTTCGTTTCCTTCACAGTACATAATCGACTTGCCGTAGGTATTTCTCTCTTGGAGTGTTATAGATTTCACAGAGATGATTAAAAGATTAAAACTGCCTCTTCTTTTGAATACACCACCGAAACACCGAATTTGGCGGCTATAATTCAGAGTGTAGATATAGTTTCACTATGGCGGACATATTTTCGGTGACCTTTCGGTGGGGGGGGGGGGGGGGGGCAACAAGGTACAAACAAATATTGTCGCAAATTTTTCGCAATTACAATACTGCCGCCTATGAAATGTCTTGATTAGCGTTCTACAAGAATACACTTTTTCTTTATTCAAGCTCGTATCTAGGAAGTGTATGGACCTCTGGCTATCTATTTTTGGCCCATGTCAGAAGACCATTTTCACGGGGGTTCCATCTAATAAAAATACCTGAACGGTATAATGGATCGTAGTGTGCTAGTCGAGCTGCTTTTGATGTATATGCGTCTCCATAAATACCTTTTTCCTGTTTTGTCAACTAATGAGCCGTGGTTTTACTTTGAAAAAAAGGCAGTTAAAATATAGGCCAGTATCTGTAGTTGAAAAGTCAGGCAAACCCTTCCTGAAACTGACTGAACTGAAATTTATCCTGCATAATGTAGTCCTCTCAGGGAATAAGTTATTACATAAAGGACTTTCCGAAATAATTTCTTTTCTTAGCTTAGTCTCTGACTAAACCCATTTTGCCGGATTTTTTACTCAATTATTCCAGTACTTAGGATAGTTTGGAGTAGTTTTGCTCTCTTTATGAGGCGCTTTTATACAGGCTGTTTCTAAGTTGGGACTTTTATTCATAGGGCATATATTACTAGCCAAAAAGAGTGATGTTTCCCAATGACATATAAACAAAATGTTTAGGGCTTTCAAGATATTGACCGATAATGAAATCCTCATTTCTAATTGCGTCCCTGTGCGATTAGATCAAAACAGGCACAACAAACGTAGGTGGTTATGGAGTATATGTAGCAGTGCGCGTCTGAGGTCTCTCCTTTGAAGTTGTAGACGTGCTACATGGGACTATTAACAACAACAAAAATGGTGCAACCGTTATAATTATAACGAACTGGTGAACTTGATTTTAGTGTACGGTGAATGTGGTGACCTGCTTTGTGAACTATTTCAAGGCGTTTGATAACGTAAAGTGGCCTAAACTGTGGTAAATCCTCATCTCTATGGGAGTTCCTTATAACCTAGTATTTCTCATATAGCAACTCTATGAGTCTAATTCGGCTCGTGTAAGAATTGATGGTAACCTGTCTGGTCAAACTGCAACCAGAAAAGGAGTTCGTCAGGGATGTGTATTATCTCCGATGTTATTTAACATCTACTCTGAATTTGTGATGAGACAGGTATTGGACAACTGGAATGGCGGTATATCTATTGGCGGAAGCAAAATACCCAACTTGAGATTTGCTGACGATACAACCCTTATTGCTGCCTCTCAGGAAGAACTAGAGAACAACACAGTGCAGCATATGGTCTTGGTATTAACTACAACAAGACCAAGGTTATGATCGTAGATATAGAGAGCACGATAATCATCAAGCAATAAAGTCAGTAGACCGTTGTGAAGTAGTTCAAAGTTTTGTGTACCTCGGTTCTTTGATCGACAATTCGGGTAACTTTGAAAAAGAGATTCAATGGCGCATTCAACAGGCACGTGTGGCCATGACAAAACTTACTAAAATATGGCGTGACCATAACATCGCTAAAGCTACCAAAATGTCGCTGGTTCAGTCTCTTGTGTTCTCCAAATTTTTGTATTCCTCGGAAAGTTGGACTGTTTAAAAGGCAGAGCATAGATGCTTTTGAAATGGGGACGTGGAGTAGAATGCTGAGAGTTCCTTATACCGCCCATCGAACTAACGTTTCCATACTGGATGAGCTCGGTAATCCAAAGAGACTATCCTCCATTGTGTCGACCAGGATGCTTACATTCTTCGGACATATACACAGAAGCGATAATATGGAGAAACTTGTAGTTCAGGGTCACGCCCCGAGTGGGCGGCACCGTGGCCATCCCCCTACACGCTGGGTGGATACGACGAAACAGTTGCTGGATATGAGTATCAAAAGCGCCACTGAACTGACGGTAAATCGCGAAAGATGGCGAGCTACAGTTCTCAAAACTATTGATAATATTCGTGTCGGCAATACTCTAGCTCCGACTTAATGCATTTTACGAGTTCACAACATGTCTGTTAAGACATTAACTATGATGATGAATGTGGTGAAAATGCCTCTCAGACTTCGCGAGTGTATGCTTATCGTTTCCCTTGTCGTATTTACCGTGCATCCTGTCGATTTCTCTATCTCGTGCAAAGAGCTAAAGACACAAAATGTTTGTATCCATATCATGATGGACACACTGAAAGATCTAGGCAGCTTCGAATGGTCCAAACTGAAGAGGAAATATTTGCGATTTTCAGTTTTGGAGCGCGAATTTCGAACTGTATCTATAAAAGTCATGTGACAGGACCGCACGCAAAACTTCGCAGCAAACTAATAATAAGTATTTTCTTACAATTTTTTTTAATTCTTGTGCTACTGATTCACCGCACATTAAAGTCCCAACTTTGAAAACACCCTGCATTGTATATTCATCACATTTTTTAGTTGATATTTTTGACTGCTGTGGATTGCTTTCACCTCCTTATACGGGTGAACGCCATTGAAATTAAACCACAGATATGTTGCAATTTCCTCAATTGTTATGTTGTCAGCCCAAATAATCACATAAACTGTTCGAAGGATGTAACAGCTGACTAGTGAGGAGTGCTGTTTACTGGTAAAAACCTCAGAGCAATAACTGAACATAGAGGTAGTAAACAAACCACTTCAGCATGGCGTGCTCAAAGCCAGCATCTTTGACACTACAGCCTCCAAACATTGATCAGCTGTGACCTTGCAGTGATAGTTCAAATTGTAAACAATGCTGTGTAACGCGAACTAACCTGAAAATTCTTCCAAGGCAACTCATGTTACAAACACTGCACTTTCTGAGTTCCACCTCGAAAAGCTCTTAAACTACACTCGAATATAGCACAGCAAGTCCGTAAAGCTTCACTACAGTTACCAACAAATAGCAAATTCGATTTTACTGATCAAGCATAAAAGACGCACAAACAAAACAAACGTTTGACAGTCGCACTTCTACCGTAAATAAGTCGCATGAAAATTATATCGGCATTGTCTCCTCCTCCAAATTTATGTGAGACTTCAGAATTTGCGTTTATGATGAAGAAATATGCAGTAACGCAGTAGAGGTCAGCATATCTATTGATTTTGCTCTAATCATTCCTGAACCATCAAAATACCGTTTTTTTTTAACGAAGAATGGAATATTTCTGAATACTATATAATTAAGACTATAGTAAACAATTATTATGATTGCCGTATCTGGTGGTCAATATGGCAACGTAAGAAAAGATGTCGGCCTATTAGAATTAGTTGTTTACTACCTCTATGTTCAGTTATTACTCTGAGGTAAAAACTCATTTTCGATGCCAAAGCGTCATGTCTTGGATTTTTTTTTAAAAGACTTGTTGAACGACTGTCGTATTTCGGCTGCCACTGAGGTTATGCGTTGGGTTACAGATAAGCTTCAAGCCACAATTCCTCATCAATTTCCTATCCTGTTTGTCTGGTAGGTGGTTACCGGTCGGTGACGTTAATCTTTCATCTCTGCCGACGTCAGGTCAAAGGACAAACCGGAGACGTATCCATAGACGTTAAAATTTAATTACAACACCACAACTGTAAACATGCATCTCCAGATAATTTATTGTTGTTGATAAATTATATTCTGAATATCGTATTGTTTACTACGTTGGAGGTCTCAGGCGAAATTCGCCTCTACTGCAGCATTGGACCGAATATATTGTCGCACCATGTGTAAATGTTTGATATGTTTTGCAACTATGTAACTAACATATTGGATTGTCTCGATAAAAAAAATGATGTCAAGTTGATTGACTCAGTACTTCCCACACATTACGGTGATACCAGTTTATGATTTTCCCATAGCATAAAGCTATATAGTCTGAGATCCCCTTGCAATCAAATCATCGCCCGCCCGACCAAAAAAAATGTGTTATGCCGCTAGGTCTTCCTTTCACAGGTCAATGAAAACCCTATTATGAATACAAAAAAATTGAGTTTTATGATCCCCCACCCCCAACTACCCAAATTTTACCCCCACCCAAAAAAGCAGAAAATGATCACGAAACCCACTAAAACGCCTAAAAACGAAGTTTGAGCTGCTTCTATATTTTTAATTTTTTTTATTATTGCTGCGCCGCCACTTCACGATTTCTAAAATCCATAAACGTTTTCCATCCTCGCCATGGTAATAATACCACAGTATTATTTAATTTCATTAAAATCAATCCTATAGGTTCCACAATACACAACGAGCTAAAGCAATATGCGTATGTATACGTCAGAAAATTTTAAGTCCCTTGGTATTATCACGCAAGGTCTTTCGTTCACATGTTAGTGGACAGCCTATTATGAATACAACAAATTTTTAAGTTTTACGACCCGCCGCCCTCCAACCACCCTAATTTCACCCTCACCGAAAAAAAATTGGAAATTGAAAAAAACTAGAAAATCATCCGGAACCCCTAAAACACCTAAAAACAAAGTTTAAGGAATATTTAATTTTTTTTGTTTTTTGCTAATTATTCCGCCGCCCATGCACCGCTTTTCAAAATTCTCGGAACATTACCTACTACGACCCCACAGCATGTCGCTGCCAAAATTTGATCACAATCCATGCAGCGGTTACTGGGATTACGTGGCTAGAAACACGCGTACCGACGGACCAACAGACAGACCGACGGAAATGAGTGACGTGGATTTTCGTGATGTAGGCATCATAAAATCCCCAAAAAGCGTATTATCTCAAAATCGAAAATTTTCGCAGACACAATACTCCCCTCACCTATCGGTGTGGGAAGTAAAATGGAGTCAAGTAGATTGTCTTGTATTTCCTAAGTACATGGTAATATTTACATTTTGGCGACACCACAATCACCAGAGTCCAGTCGCCATGCCGTCAGTATTCTGTTGACGAGGTTTGCAGGCTATACGGACGGTTATGACTAGTGACGTAAATACGCGGATGATAGAGTTATTCGGCAGTGCGCGGTATCGGAATAACAAATCCCCGGATTAATCATGCGATTTCGAATTCAGTTCGGTTCGGCTTTTCTACGGTGGTTTCCGAAATCAAAAGCTCATAAGTTAGGTTATGGTTTTCATGTAAAATCTAAACGGTACTGATACTGTGTTAGCGAAGTGTTATGAACTAGAAAAGTAACTACAGTAGATATTAGAGATTATTTTATAATAATTATAAATAGTTTTTTTTAGGAAATTACATCTGCATGAAAATCTGTAGTTTGGGCGTTTTTTTTAAAGACGACGGATAATAAATTTGCAACATGGAGTACATGTACCCTATAAAATCCTCAATTGGTATACCTGTGACCACAAGTAATTCGAAATAACACATCCTTTATAAAAAAAACTCAACCTACTAAACAAAATAGATATGTTGCAAAAAAAGAAGTTTATGATTCCAGTACATAAACACAGTACAATAACAACGTCCTGCGAAACTAAAACGTCGAAGTCGCATTCGACATCGGACGCTGAGTGGATCATTGCCTTTCCGAATATTTGGATTCGAAAACTATTTTGACATGGGCTGCAAGAGAACCATTTCGGAAAGATTTCGGAAATGAAATGATTAATCTATTCATGGCCGACTCTACACTAGGCCGGAGCCTTAGATGTGGCAACGTGGCTTAGCTGTCAAATAGTGGGCCTATAGTTTCAGAATAATAATTACATTTTATATGTATTAGAATTTATCTCGGTTAATAAATTAAGAAAAATACTTTTTAGAACTACTACTACTAATACCACTTACATCTGATGTCAGGTTCATCGTAGTCAAACACTACAAAATAAAAATAAACGCAACCTGTTTCCTGCTGCCACTTCCACTTCCACTTAAATGAACACTCAATTTACTTTTTAAATTGTCAGTTGAGCTAGAAAAATTCACTATTAGGTCACTGTGAAGCCATTCTTGCTGGTCTTGATTCCCTTTCACTATCAAATCTTTTGGTAGGTATGCCCAGATGCATGCCCACATGAGTTTTATTAACTGTATTTTTCTGTGATATTTGGGAGGTCCAGAAGAAAACATTGTAGTTACCACATTGTGCTTTAAAATAGGTCTTATCCTTTGAAATGTTTGTAAAGTATTGTCTTTATTCTTATAAATATAACCAGCCCTTACGAGGAATACCGTTCACCCACTTCTGTTTATGTCCTTTATTGGAAGCACAATTGCTAGTGCAACCTGGTACTACACACTTTGCAGGCATGTTTTATCTTTATAGTTTCGTCTGTGCAGGTAAATAATTAGAAACACATTTAAAATCACCTTGCAATGTTCTTTTTACTCTGGAAGGTTATGTTCGGCCAAGGTTTGGTATGTCCTCTACTGGAAGCACAATTGCTATTACAACCTGGTACTACACACTTTGCAGGCATCTTTGTATCTTTATAGTTTCGTTTGTGCAGGTAAATAATTAGAAACACATTAAAAATCACCTTCCAATCTTATTGTTTACTCTGTATTGTGTATAAAATACTCGGATTAATCCGGTTATTTTGATACTCGGATGCATCGAGTATTTGAATTCGAAATCTTACAACTCTAGTTATGAATGTTAGTAATAGTGATAATTTATTGATGTTAATACACATTATGTGTCTACACAAGCCACAATGGACACGAAATGATAAACATATCTGATGCATGTGGCGAAAGCTGTAGATTACGGATTTGAGCTTCACATACACCACCTCTTTTTATTCATTTCGCACTAATTTGTGTCTTGTGCTTTTCCGTATATTAACACAATTTACGGATGACTGAGTATTCGATCAGCATTTCCTGATATAACATAATTGTGTTACACAACCCGGAAAAATTTTAGATGCGATCCAGCTTCATTCCTATTAGCATTACGGCTCATTATCCAATTTTAATTGGGGGGTTTTGTGTATGTTATTGGTCAGAACTGGAGTTGTAATTTCGTAATTGGTATAATACGAGAACTATAGTGAATCAATAGTATATAATAACAGAGTTTTAGAGGTTTTAAAAAAATATTGTTACGGAAATTCAGATCGTATTTCTGTAATGACATCGTTCGGTATGACGTGTCTCCACGTACACAGAAAAAAATACTGTTGCGTTTCCAATTACCTGTTAGTATTTGGATGTTTTTCCATCGCTTTAAATATATCTACAGTTGTTTCAAATCCATGTGATTGAAAGAATTCAATCCTTATATTCGAAGTAATCACAGGTACGCCAATAAATTCAAAATAATTTTATATTCGTCTAACGATATGTATAATCCTTCTAATACCAGTATTGACATATAATGCAATCAAAACATCCTTTTGTTTTCGAAATTTACCCTATGTTTCGTTTAAGCAAAGCATACAATCTATTCAATGTACAAAAATTATTACTGCAACAGCAGTTCGTGATAATTCAACTGATAAAAATTAATTTTGTTTCATTGGCCCTCGTTGTTCGCTGAACTATAATCAGTACTCGGCGGGACTGATGTCCCGATTTAATGAACGTAAAAAGAAAGCACAGGGGGATCATCTCAGTGTTATTATCGGCGCGAACCCGCCAACATGGACGAGGTTGTTTCGTTGTGTTGTTTCGGTGTTAGCCGTGTTGTGTCATCTCGTAGTTTTGCGTATTGCATCAGCAATTGTGTGATTTAAATGTGTCCAGTTATATATTAAATGGAGGACCTACTGAGAAATTGGGGCTTAGAAGAGCTAACACCCACATTTGAATGTAGGTATTTAGATTAGTCAGACAGTTATATTTCAGGTAAAAATGCAACAACTGGTGCAGGCTTATGTCTAATTTTTATATCATGCTCCTTATAACTTCATACAAAATCACACAATCAAACATCCAAACGAATCGATCAGCTGTCCTCGCAATAAAATCTGTTGGTCCAAGGAAAAGAAAGTAGGTAAGAATCAATTACCAAACACAGATTCGATTCAACGACAGGCTGCGATTGAATTATTCATTGGAATCTAATGACATCTTGTAATTGAATCGACAATATGATCTAATTCGTTACCAATATACACTTCCCATTGGATAAAACATCGCTGTATTTGAGGAATGCTGAGTGTAACGTCCCATTGAATCCAAGCGTAAGTCTTTGACAGAACGACTGATTTTTCTGTGTGTAACAGCCCGTTCACACGATGCGGTCAAATCACCGTTTTGGTAAAGGCCTGGTCAAACAGAGAACGCGGCGGTCCGGCGTTCTCTAACAATACAATGGAACGCCGAACGCCGCGTTCTAGACCGCCGCGTCACAGCGTTCCATTGTATTGTTAGAGAACGCCGGACCGCCGCGTTCTCTGTTTGACCGGGCCTTAATTCTAACGAATTGTCGCAAACCGAATATGTTCACACAGATTTTCAGCCGATCCCGGATTTTCGGTTCATTTTTAAATAGTTTTCTTGCGAATGGACGTTAATACGTTATAATTTTGTATTGGTATCGTCGAAGGAGGCGTAGATTACTTAACAGAAAACTTTGGATTCACCGTATTCTAAATCAAATGTCTCATTTCAGTGCCCGTAGGCTCACCGTGTCGCACCGTGTCAACGGGGTGTAAGCGACTCATTTAAGTGACCTGTAGCTGATTAGGTCACTTTTTGTCCAGCTACCATTTTTGTAGTTTTTTCTCATTATAATTCAAACGCTTAGCTTGATATAAGAAAGAAAAAGTTACGTTTTAGTTGGGCCGAGCACTACAAAATTATTTGAGACAACGAAAATAAAAAAATCAAAGAAGCAGTGCGTATCGCCAGCAACAAAAACGTATACAACATACCGACGTGAAAATGAAACTGATAAAAAAATATCGGAAACTTCAAATCGATTGGCCAAACTTGAACACAAGCGTGAAAAGTGTTAATCTCAAATGAAGATACTTCAAACCTGTGTCTTCTTCTTCGTGTCGTCTTGTCTTAGAAGGTTGTATATCATCATGACGATTCTTGCTTTAGATGCGGCTGCTCGGAAGAATTTTATTGATGTACAGAGATACCACTATCTTAAGTTTTTCAGCCATGAAGTGCGACTTCTCCCTGTACTTCGTTTTCCTTGTATTTTCCCTTGTATTATTCAGTTGTAGAATGTCACCCAGGGAAGAACATTTCCCCGTTTTTACAGTTTCTGCTATCTCTGTTTCTTTATTCATTCGCCTTAATATCCCATCTTTTGTAACTCTTTCCGTCCAAGAAACTCTATACAGTGTGAGTCTAAAGTATGGAACGCCTCAATGATCCCTGAAACGGTTTGCACGATTTTCATGATTTTTGGAGCAGGTGAGTTTTGTAGTACGGCCAATCTTGCGATGGTATTTACAACATTGTCAGATTAACCGTTTTTCCGGAAAGATGATAAACTTTGTTATTGGATCACCCTATATATTTGTACATTTTTGGTATCCTTGAAATATACTGATTATTTTTTGTATAATATTTCCTATACCTAAACGTCATAATTTACAACTAAATTTACATTGCATCCGCCCAAGTTAAAATAACACATTAACCTCAAAAACATGAAGGCGGTTACAGAAGAAGCTCAAAATGTTGTCCGTTTACTTCAATCCAAGAAGCCATGTGATTCTTGAAACTTCGTAGTACATTTTACATCATTTCCGAATTTTCAACAGTAAACATAGTTATCTTATTTAGTTATTTTAACTTGGGCGGATGCAATGTAAATTTCGCTGTAACTCTGAAATTATAAGGTTTAGGTATAAGAAATGTTATACAAAAATAATAAGTTGTATTTTTCAAGGATTTCAAAAAGGGTAGAAATATATAGGGTGATCCATTTGAAATAACAGTTCATTATATTTCCGGAAAAATGGAGATCCGGCAACATTGTAAATACCATCGCAAGATCGGCCGTATTGCAAAACCCCCCTATCCCAAAATTCATGAAAATCGTGCAAACCATTTCTTATAGACTTATAGATGAACTCAAGAACATTCAGCTTGATGACAATGATATAGCGCTCATCAAAAAAATATATTGGAAGCTAACGGCCACTGTGAAGATAAACGAAATAGAAACAGAAGTGCCTATACAACGAGGCGTTAGGCAGGGGTGCGTACTCTCACCTGCACTCTTCAATTTATATTCACAGATAATATTTCACCGGGCTCTTTGGGAAAGAGAAGAAGGTGTTAAGATAGGAGGGGAGGTAGTTAATAACATAAGCTTCGCGGACGACACAGCAATCATGACTGAATCTCTGGAAGACCTGCAATTACTGGTGGACAGGGTCAACAACGAAAGTATTAAAATGGGACTTACAATAAATACTGTAAAAACTAAATTTATGGTAGTCTCAAAAAACCCAGTCAACCAAGGTCAGCTGCTGATACAAGGAAAAGCCATAGAGCGCGTAGAGAAATATAGATATCTAGGAACCTACAGACCTAGATCAAGATCAAGAAATAAAAACCAGAATTGAAATTGCGAGACAGTCTTTCCTAAGATTTCGAGCACTATTTAGTGGCAAAAATCTATGCCTTAAACTAAGATTGACGTTTATCGAGTATGGTCACAACTACTGTACGGAGTAGAAACTTGGACTCTCAAGGCTCGGACCATCAAAAAACTGGAGGCTTTTGAAATGTGGCTTTATCGCAGAATATTAAAAATTTCCTGGACGGCTAGAGTTACCAACGAGGAGGTCTTGAGACGAATAGGACAAGAGAGGAAACTAATAATAACAATCAAACGGAGAAAAACAATATACCTCGGCCATATTCTAAGGAATAACAAATACGAACTACTGCAGACTATCATGCAAGGACGAGTAGATGGAAAAAAGGGCATAGGAAGAAAAAAGAAATCCTGGCTGAGAAACATTAGAGAATGGACTGACATGAGTGTAGGAGAACTGTTCCACATTGCAAAAGACAAAGATGCATTCAGAGAAGTGGTCGCCAACCTCCGTTAGGAGACGGCACTAGAAGAAGAAGATTTCCGAGATAACTGAGGCGTTCCATACTTTAGACTCTCTCTGCATACCCACATTTCGAAAGTCTTAAGTCTTTTCAGATCAATTTTGTTCGTTGTCCACAACTCCATCTCAAAGAGAGAAAACGTAACAGAGCAGAACACTCTCCGAATGTTTGTGAATTTAGCTCTAGCTTTACCTACTCTAGATTTTATTTCTCGAGGGTGTCATCCACTCTTGTTCAAAATGGTACCAAGGTATTTGTTTTCTCTCACTCTTTGGACTGCCTCATTGCGAACATTCAATCTTCCCTGGACATTTACTTTGCTGATGATCATAAATGTTGTCTTTTTTATCATCATTCTTTGTAGGTCCGCGCTACGCTGGACTACTATCAAAGTATAATCGGCAAAACGGATATTGTTTATGATTTCACTGTTTACCTTTATTCTCGCTGTCTCTTTAGGGGCATAGCCCCTTAATTTTCTCTGAATAAAGGTTGAAAAGCTTAGGAAACAGTATGCATCCCCGTCTTACTTCTCTTTCGATTCTCATCTGACGCTCTTACTAAAAACAGCTCTTATTTGATTATAAGTTGCTGATGAACCTCATATCGTTGAAATCTCTCTTCCCACTTCGAATTTGCATGAGTTTTTCATGTCTTACATGATCTAAAACTACCCTAAACATGCTACCAATATTCGATATTAATTTCCTAACTTTTTTAAAACCCCTGTTTGTTGATTGAAGATTCTGTCTCGTATACCACTTTATTCAAATGACCCTATCGAGCTATCGGTATTTAAATCGAGGTGTCCATCCACCAAATGGACAGGCCGATTGCGATTCTTGGAAGGCACTGCCCTAAAAAGGGAAAGCACGAATCCTTTTAAAGATCAATGTCTGGCCGGCTCGGACATGCTAAGTGCTAAATGGGTTATCTTGACAAAAGGTCTCCACAAAAAGAATGGAAATGTAGGCTTGTAAAAGTTAGATTAGAACAATGGCGCTTAAAAAAATATAGACATTTCTATCGACACAACAAATTGAAAACATATATACTGTAAGTTATTCATGGTGATTCAAAACTGCGACCAGATTTGTAATCAGCATCTTCAAATTATCCAAAACACAAGGTTTTATCACAATAAAAAGCCAAATAAAGATTTTCGATTTTTAACTCATCCTGAAGATCGGAAAGATGAAATTTTTTGATTTCCGTCAAACGAGACTGAAACTCAAAATTGCGGCCGATTTTTAATCAGCACCCTCAAGTTATCCAAAACACGAAGTTTCATCTCAATAGGAAACCAAATAAAGTATTTCTATTTTTCAGCTAATCCTGAAGATCGGAAAGATCTGAAATTTTTTATTTTCGTCAAACGATACTGAAACTTCAAACAGCGACCGATTTGTAATCAGCACTCTCAAGTTATCCAAAACTCGAGCTTTCATCTCAATAGAAAGCCAAAGAAAATATTTCGATTTTTTAGCTAATCCTGAAGATCGGAAAGATCTGAAATTTTTTATTTTCGTCAAACGATACTGAAACTTCAAACAGAGACCGATTTGTAATCAGCACTCTCAGGTTATCGAAAACACAAAGTTTCATGTCAATAGAAAGCCAAATAAAATATTTCGATTTTTTAGCTAATCCTGAAGATCGGAAAAATCTGAAATTTTTTATTTTCGTCAAACGACACTGAAACTCAAAACTGCGACCGGATTAGTAATCAGCATCCTCAAATTATTCAAAACACGAGGCTTCATCTTAATAGATAGCCAAATAAAGATTTTCGATTTTTTTTGCTAATCCTGAAGACCGGAAAGATCTGAAATCTTTTATTTTCGTCAAACGACACTGAAACTTCAAACAGCGACCGATTTGTAATCAGCACTCTCAAGTTATCCAAAACTCGAGCTTTCATCTCAATAGAAAGCCAAAGAAAATATTTCGATTTTTTAGCTAAAATCCTGAAGATCGGAAAGATCTGAAATTGTTTATTTTCGTCAAACGATACTGAAACTACAAACAGCGACCGATTTGTAATCAGCACTCTCAAGTTATCGAAAACACGAAGTTTCATCTCAATAGAAAGCCAAATAAAATATTTCCAAAACACGAGGCTTCATCTTAATAGATAGCCAAATAAAGATTTTCGATTTTTTTGCTAATCCTGAAGACCGGAAAGATCTGAAATCTTTGATTTTCGTCAAACGATACTGAAACTTCAAACAGCGACCGGATTTGTAATCAGCATTCTCAAATTATCCAAAACACAAGGTTTCATCACAAGAAAAAGCCAAATAAAGATTTTCGATTTTTAGCTAATCCTGAAGATCGGAAAGATGTGAAATTTTTTGATTTTCGTCAAACGAGACTGAAACTCAAAACTGCGACCGATTTTTAATCAGCACCCTAAGCTATCCAAAACTCGAGGTTTTATCACAATAAAAAGCCAAATAAAGATTTTCGATTTTTAGCTAATCCTGAAGACCGGAAAGATCTGAAATCTTTGATTTTCGTGAAACGATGCTGAAACTTCAAACAGCGACCGATTTGTAATCAGCACTCTCAAGTTATCCAAAACACGAGGTTTCATCTCAATAGAAAGCCAAATAAAATATTTCGATTTTTTAGCTAATCCTGAAGATCGGAAAGATCTGAAATTTTTTATTTTCGTCAAACGACACTGAAACTCAAAACTACTCAAACTTTCCATCTTAATAGAAGGCCAAATATACATGTTCAGTTTTTTTTAGGTAAACCTGAAGATCTGAAAGATGAGTTTTTTTATTTTCGTCAAACGAGTCTGAAATTCCAAACTGCGTCCGGATTTGTAATCAGCACCGTCAAATTATTCAAATCACGAGGTTTTATCTTAATAGAATGCCAAATGAAGATTTTCGATTTTTTAGGTGACGATCTGAAAGATCTGAAATTTTTTAATTTGTGAAACGAGACTGAAACTCAAAATTGCGACCGCATTTGCACCCTCAAATTATCCAAAACACCGGCGCAGAGTTTGCTTTTTTGGTGTTACAACTATTGAACTGTTGTAGAACATACGAGGGTTGCTCTATACCTCCGTCAATCCACCAGTACGCAGACAGCTGTTTCACGCTTATTAGCGATCATCAGTGCGCCATAGGTCGATTGACGAAAGTAGAGAGCATCAATTTTTCCAGAATTCCTTCTGTCTTACTTGTTGTAGAACAGCCGAGTATCTGAACTTGATTCCGCTGAGGTAAAAATAAAGACCTTAAATGATCTTTATTACTGTTATTATATTATTATAATAAAACGCGCCTTATAATTTTTAAATCAGTATTCTTGTTTTGGTATATAGAACCAAAGACCAATTGAAATTCCATCAATTTCTTTCATCGGACCTCATGAATATGTTAATCTTCCTATGTCACCGCGTGTTATTTTTTCAACATCTTCCTGTATCAATTTCTCAAGTGTCAAAGTTCCGTTGCAGTCGAAGATGCACCAAGTAAATTGATATTGAATGGCTTTTGATGCATCGGATGCCGTCCCTAGGAATATGCACGTCATTCAATTGCCCGATGTATAGAACATGCATATTACTGGCCTTTTGAATATTAAGTGCA
This sequence comes from Callosobruchus maculatus, assembly GCA_951848785.1. Taxonomy (NCBI): domain Eukaryota; kingdom Metazoa; phylum Arthropoda; class Insecta; order Coleoptera; family Chrysomelidae; genus Callosobruchus; species Callosobruchus maculatus. The sequence continues at coordinate 10,534,294 of CATOUR010000083.1, forward strand.
TTGTGTACGATGATGAGACCAAACGATATCTTGTCACTTTCTCTATTTTTTATATAGCTATATACAGGGTGTCCCATGACGATTAAGACAAGCAATATATCGGAACTTGGCAGTAGTAGAGAATATAATTTTGGAGGTGTAAATTAGAGCAAATGTTGCATCTTTTCGTATTATTGCGTTACCCAATGAGATATTTGTTTTTGGTCACGTGAAGTCGGATTCAAAATGTTTAATGAGACACCCTGTATATTAGTGACTTCTTTATTCCTCCCGATAAAACAATTCCAACAAACTAGCACACTTGGGGTCTAAAGTGATTAATTTTGGAGCTACAGGTACTCAAAATGATTGTACCATTACAAATGAAACGAACACTATAATAGGAGTACATGTTATAATCAATGGTAGTGGTACAAGTACATGTACCTGTAGCTCTTGAATTAATCACTTTAGACCCCAAGTGTGCGAGTTTGTTGTAATTGTTTTATCGAGAGGAATACAGAAAGGCATTAATATACAGGGTGTCCCATTATTAATTTTGGATCGGACGTCACGTGAGCAAAAACAAATATACCTCATTGGGTGACACAATAATAAGAAAAGATACTATATTTGCTCTAATCTACAACCCCAAAATTATAACTCTACTACTGCCCAGCTCCCATATATTGCAATCGTCGTGGGACACCCTGCATAAGCCGCGGGTTTAAATATAAAATGGACAATTCAGTGATAATAATGGAATCGAGGCACATGGTGCTAGTGCAATTTTAGAAATGATTTCCTACCGGTTGCGAAATACGATTAAAATACGTTACCGATGTTTCAAAAAATAAGAGACTGGTATAACGATGAAATATTTATTAAAAAAAAAACAAATTTTTGATTTTCGTCTAACGACACCGAAGCTCGAGACGACGACTGGATTTGTGATCAGCACCGTCAAATTATCCAAAACACGAGGTTTCATCTCAATACAAAGCCAAATAAAGATTTTCCAATTTTTATTTAAACCTCAAGATCTGAAAGATATGAAATTTTTTATTTTCGTCAAATGAGACTTGAACTCAAAACAGTGACCGGATTTGTAATCAGGACCCTCAAATTGTCCAAAATACGAGACTTCATCATAATAGAAAGCCAAATAAAGATTTTACCATTTTTTTGGTAAACTTGACGATCTGAAAGATCCACCGGAAAGATCTGATTTTTTTAATTTTTTTCAAACGAGACTGAAACCTTAAAACTGTGACCGCATTTGTAATCAGTTCTTCAAAATTAGCCAAAACACGAAGATTCATCTTAATAGAAAGCCAAATAAATATTTTCGATTTTTTAGGTAAACCTGCAGATCGGAAAGATCTGAAATTTTTTATTTTCGTCAAACGAGACTGGGATTTGTAATTAGCGCCCTCCAATTATCCAAAATACGAGGTTTCATCTTAATAGAAAACCCAATAAAGGTTATCAATTTTTTATATAAACCTGAATATCTAAAAAACCTGAAAATTTTGATTTTCGTCAAACGAGACTGAAACTCAAAACTGTGACCGGATTTGTAATCAGCACTCTCAAATTATCCAAAACACGAGGTTTCATCTTAATCGAAAGCCAAATAAAGATTTTCGATTTTTTAGGCAAACCTGAACATCTGAAATTCTCTATTTTTTAGGAAAACCTGAAGATCTAAAATATCTGAAATTTTTTATTTTCGTCAAACGAGACTGAATCGCAAAACTGCGACCTGATTTGTAATCAGCACCCTCAAATTATCCAAAAACACGAGGTTTCATCTTTCTATTGAAAGTAAATAAAGATTTGATTTTCGATTTTTAAGATAAGATCGGAAAGGTCTGAATTTTTTCATTTTTGTCAAACGAGACTGAAACTCAAAGCTTGACCTTATTTATAATCAGCACCCTCAAATTATCCAAAACATGAGGTTTCATCTTAATAGAAAGTCAAATAAAGATTTGATTTTCGATTTTTAAAATAAGATCGGAAAGGTCTGAAATTTTTTATTTTTGTCAAAGGAGACTGAAACTCAAAGCTTGACCTTATTTATAATCAGCACCCTCAACTATCCAAAACACGAGGTTTATCTTAATAGAAAGTCAAATAAAGATTTGATTTTCGATTTTAAAAATAAGATCGGAAAGGTCTGAAATTTTTTATTTCTGTCAAACGAGACTGAAACTCAAAGCTTGACCTCATTTATAATCAGCACCCTCAATTATCCAAAACACGAGGTTTCATCTTAATAGGAGGCCAGATTTTCGGTCTTTTATTTAAACCTGATGGTCTTAAAGATCTGAAATTTTTTATTTTCGTCAAATGATACTCAAACTCAGAAATAAAATTATTAATTATACACAATTTCGTTATTCAATTTCTAACAAACGGTCAAATTAGCATTGCATTACTAGTACTAGAGTACTCTGTAAAGTGGCCTAGTAGGCCAAATACCGAGTAATTGCATCTAGTACCTGGATCATCCTTAATATTCTTGGTGTAGCATACTGGACTATTATCAAAACACATACGTTCTTCCCACGGAATTGACAGCAAATTAGATATTCCAGTCGCATCCCGAATCCGGGGTAAGTAAGAGGTTTGTGGACTCGTGACTGCGCGAAATTGGCCCATTTCCTCACGGCATTTTCCCACCCCCGTTTTATGATCTGTAAGGAAGCAATCTAGTTTGCGCCGTAGCTACGCCCTCGCATCTTGGCTGCCACGGAAACAAGTGAATCGGGGGTGTAATTTCGTCATCGGGAATCTCGTTGAATATGACCTATTTGGCAAGAGATTGGGGGAAATGACGTTGCCTGTATGTATTTTGCGAATGAATCAGAGGGAAAGAGACTACGGTGCCAATATTCATCGGCGGGTTTTCATACAAGGGTGTGATTTCTGAAGGCAGAACGGCAAAGAAATATTGTATTTTTTTACATAATTTTCTTTTAGATCGGTACCCTTAGTCCTCTGTTTCTCTAAATGTATTGTTCCTTATTTAGTAGAAATGGTTGTTTGGATTTTGGGGTAAAGTATTGCAGAGGTTTTTTTACTCGAGAAGCCGACGTTTCGGTTTTATTTCCGCTTTCTTCAGATAAAATTCATATGAGAACAAACAAATATATAAGTAAGAATATAAATTGGAAAAAGTTGAGCATTAACTTTAACAATTCAATCCCCCAAACAAATTTAAAAAAATTTACACATACAATCCACAGTTAACATTTAAAAGATTTTTACAAATTGAAACTCGGTAAAACAATCAAAATGGAAGCCAGTACATTGAACTATTGATCACTTGCATGAAAATATCAAAATATTTCCCACATCGATAGGTGAGGGGAGTATTGTGATCGAGAAAATTTTCGATTTTGAGATAATCCACTTTTTGGGCATTTTATGATAACGAAAATCCATGACGCTTATTTATGTCGGTCTGTCCGTCTGTCTGTTGGCGTTTTTCTACCCTCGTAATCTCAGTAATCGCTGCATGGATTGCGATGAAATTTGGGCAGCGATAAGTAGAGTAGCCGCTGAGCTAGACTTCGCCACCAGAATAGCGTACTTTTTGTTCAAATTTTGATTAATAAAAGACGGTTATTATTAGTATTATATATAGTGTTGGGTCGTAGTAGGTAATGCTGCGATAATTTTGAAAACCAGTTCATGGGTGGCGAAGTAATTAGCAAAAAAACAAAAAAAATCAAATATGCCTCAAACTTAGTTTTTAGGCGTTTTACAAGTTCCTGATCATTTTCTACTTTCTTTGGGTAGGAATGAAATCGGTGGGGGTGGGGGGGGGGGGGTTGTAAAACTGAAAAATTTCTTATATTAATAATAGGTTGTTCATTGACCTGTGAAGGAAATATTTAGCGACATAATACACTTTTTTAGGTCCATCCGAACATTGCATCTGGACTCTGATGTATCCATAAGAGTATTGCTTTAATTCTTTTTTTTTGTGTACCCTAGAAGATATTGAATTGGTTTTAATGAAATTTTGACACAGTGTTATTCCCGTTGCGAGCTTGGTAAGCGCCTATCGTTTTTAGAAATCGTCAGTGGCGGCGCAGTGATAAACAAAAAACTAAAAATATAGAAACAGCTCAAATCTCATTTTTAGGCATTTTAGGGGTTCTTGATCATTTTCTACTTTTTTTGAGTGGGGGTGGAATTGGGATGGTTAGGGGTGGTGGTGATATCATGTGCTTTTTAGACCTATTCGAATGTTGTCTTTGAATTTTATATGTTTGGAATAACTTGATACGTATTATAATCCTATAACGTGTATCTTGGGAACTAAAACTACGTACTTGATTGTGATGAAATTGTGACACCATATTACTACCCTGGAGGAAATGGTAAGTATTTTTTTTTTGCTGGAAGTCTTCGAGGAATCAACAAAAAATGCAAAAATTTCATAATCGCTCAAGCTTGTTTTTCGATGTTTCAAAGGATCACCGTTTACTTTTTTGATGAAGATGATGTAGTTATAGAGGAACTCAAAATTTTTTGTTAGCACCGGTAATGTGTGGGAAATACTGAGTCAAGAGACTTCACGCCATTTTTTTTGTACCGTGACACAAGAGGTAGGTTATTTCTATGTGTGATACTAATGACAGGCCAATAATGACGTGACAGTGAAGTGTTCTTCTTCTTCTAGTGACGTCCCCTAGCGGAGGTTGGCGACCACTTCTCTGAATGCATCTTTGTCTTTTGCAATGTGGAACAGTTCTCCTACACTCATATCAGTCCATTCTCTAATGTTTCTCAGCCAGGATTTTTTTTTCTTCCTATGCCCGCAAGTGTTGCCGGATGATGTTAAGTAAAATCGTGTAACTCCGATAAATTCTCAGAAATCGTGAGTAAACTGCTCATTACATAGCTATGTAAAAAATGGGATAGCAGTGCAGTAAAATATGTTTAGTGTATAAAAATGACTTTTTATTCAGTAAGAAAGTGGAAAACTAACAAACATAAAATATAGTTTACATACCTCATAGAAAAAAAAACAAAATTTCAACAACGTGGCAACCCTGAATCTACGCTCAATGCGAATTTTCATAGTCACATTCTGTCTGCAACCAGAATAAAAATCACTTTTGAGGTTGATTTCGTGAGCGGAAAGTCAAAGAGGTTCAAAGGGATGATTTCAAACCCTATTCCATGTGGACAAAAAAAAATTGAACAAACAGCCCTCACAGTAAATTTTGTTGAATGATATACTTTTGATAAAGGCATGTCCTAGTCATATCTTCCCCCAAATTCAGGCGCATCTCTCGGTCGGAATCACAGAATCTGTTGTTGACGGAAAGGGACCGAGATGGAGACACTCCAATATGCTCCATCCCTTCCTCTCTCCTCGTCTCCTCCACGGTTCTGTTCTGGCGACGACAAACTGTTGCGTGGGCGATGACACGCGTAACGAGCGGGGTTGCAAGGGGTGGCGTTTTGAGGTGGATAATCACCGCCGACCGATCAGCGGACGGGGCTAGGGAGTGGCTACTGCACCGGCAGACAAGGTATGAGTTAAAAAAAAACAGGACATTTGCTGTCAGATCTTCGAGTTGAGCTGAGTTGAGTTTTAGCCTCAGATAACGAACATCAAAAATGTTCAGGCTCTTAGATCTTCAAGTTCACCCTAAGAATCTAAAATCGTTATCTGGTTTTCTATCAGGATGTAAATTTGTGTCATGTATATTCTGAGGGTGCTACATGTAATTACAAATCCGTCCGTTGTTTTGAATTTCAGCCTCATATAGCGAAGATCAAAAATTGTCAGTCTCTCAGATCTTCAAGTTCACCCTAGAGATCTAAAATCGTTATCTGGTTTCCTATGAGGACGAAAATTCGCGTCATGAATATTCTGAGGGTGATAATTACACATCTGGAGTTGTTTTGAGTTTCAGCCTCATATAACAAAGATCAAAAATTTCCAGTCTCTCAGATCTTCAAGTTCACCCTCAAGATCTAAAATCGTAATCTGGCTTCCTATTAGGACGAAAATTCGCATCATGTATATTCTGAGGGTGCTAATTACAAATCCGGCCGTTGTTCTGAGTTTCAGCCTCATATATCGAAGATCAAAAATTGTCAGTCTCTCAGATCTTCAAGTTCACCCTAAAGATCTAAAATCGTTATCTGGTTTCCTATGAGGACGAAAATTCGCGTCATGTATATTTTGAGGGTGCTAATTACAAATCCGGCCGTTGTTTTGAGTTTCAGTCTCATATAACGAACATCAAGAATTTTCAGTCTCTCAGAACAAATTCACCCTAAAGATCTAAAATCCTAATCTGGCTTCCTTATCAGGACGAAAATTCGCATCATGTATATTCTGGGGATGATAATTACACATCCGGCCGTTCTTTTGAGTTTCAGCCTCATATAAAGAAGTTCAAAAATTTCCAGTCTCTCAGATCTTCAAGTTCACCCTAAAGACCTAAAATCGTAATCTGGCTTCCTATCAGGACAAAAATTTGCATCATGTATTTTCTGAGGGTGCTAATTACAAATCCGGCCGTTGTTTTGAGTTTTAGCATCATATAACGAAGATCAAAAATTTCCAGTCTCTCAGATCTTCAAGTTCACCCTAAAGATCTAAAATCGTAATCTGGCTTCCTATCAAGACGAACATTCGCATCATGTATATTCTGAGAGTGCTAATTACAAATCCGGCCGTTGTTTTGAGTTTCAGCCTCATATAACGAACATCGAACATTTTCAGTCTCTCAGATCTTCAAGTTCACCCTAAACATCTAAAATCGTAATCTGGCTTCCTATCAGGACGAAAATTCGCATCATGTATATTCTGAGGGTGCTAATTACAAATCCGGCCGTTGTTTTGAGTTTCAGCCTCATATAACGAACATCGAACATTTTCAGTCTCTCAGATCTTCAAGTTCATCCTAAAGATCTAAAATCGTTATCTGGTTTCTTATGAGGACGCAAATTCGCATTGTGTATATTCTAAGGGTGATAATCACATCCGGTCGTTGTTTTGAGTTTCAGCCTCATATAACGAACATCAAAAATGTTCAGTCTCTCAGATCTTCAAGTTCACCCTAAAGATCTAAAATCGTAATCTGGCTTCCTATCAGGACGAAAATTCGCATCATGTATATTCTGAGGGTGCTAGTTACAAATGCGGCCGTTGTTTTGAGTTTCAGCCTCATATAACGAACATCGAACATTTTCAGTCTCTCAGATCTTCAAGTTCATCCTAAAGATCTAAAATCGTTATCTGGTTTCTTATGAGGACGAAAATTCGAATTGGGTATATTCTAAGGGTGATAATCACACATCCGGTCGTTGTTTTGAGTTTCAGCCTCATATAACGAACATCAAACATGTTCAGTCTCTCAGATCTTCAAGTTCACCCTAAAGATCTAAAATCGTAATCTGGCTTCCTATCAGGACGAACATTCGCATCATGTATATTCTGAGGGTGCTAATTACAAATCCGGCCATTGTTTTGAGTTTCAGCCTCATATAACGAACATCGAACATTTTGAGTCTCTCAGATCTTCAAGTTCATCCTAAAGATCTAAAATCGTAATCTGGCTTCCTATCAGGACGAAAATTCGCATCATGTATATTCTGAGGGTGCTAGTTACAAATCCGGCCGTTGTTTTGAGTTTCAGCCTCATATAACGAACATCGAACATTTTCAGTCTCTCAGATCTTCAAGTTCACCCTAAAGATCTAAAATCGTAATCTGGCTTCCTATCAGGACGAACATTCGCATCATGTATATTCTGAGGGTGCTAATTACACATCCGGCCGTTGTTTTGAGTTTCAGCATATGAACATCAAAAATGTTCAGTCTCTCAGATACTCAAGTTCACCCTAAAGATCTAAAATTGTTATCTGGTTTTCTATGAGGACGAAAATTCGCATCATGTATATTCTGAGGGTGCTAATTACAAAGCCGGCCGTTGTTTTGAGTTTCAGCCTCAGATAAAGAACATTAAAAATGTTCAGGCTCTCAGATTTTCAAAAGTTCACCTTAAAGATTTAAAATAGTTGTCTTGAATCCTATCGGGACGAAAATTCGTGTCATGTATATTTTGAGGGTGCTAATTACAAATTCGGCCGTTGTTTTGAGTTTCATCTTCAAATAACGAATATTAAAAATTTTCAAGCTTCCAGATCTTCAAGTTCACCCTGTCATGTATATTCTGAAGGTGAGTCTCATCTATTTTGCGTCAACTCCAAAGCAATTGAACCCCTTCCCAATATTTTGGAACTAATCAAGTACTCCTAAAAGGCCTAAATAGAGGTTTTGGTATTCTTAATCTTTCATTGTTTGTTAATTTTTTCATCTGTCACTCTAATTTTTCGAACTTATGGGAATTCTCCTAAAATCTTGTTTGTGTCATAGTTATAATATTCTCCAACGCATACTAATTTTTTATCAGTGCTTCACAGATACTGGAACAATCTTCAATATCCATATTTTTGTGCTTGCCACAATTATAAACCTACAGTGAAAATTTCGTTGCGATCAGATGAGTGCTTTCCAATTTATGGACAACAATTCAATAAACAGACCTACCGAAATGAAATGGATGTAATATCGCTTTTCGTAATTTAGATGTCATAGTTAGTTGAAATTCGAATTTTTTCGCGATAACAATACTTTCTGCTCCTGTTTATTAGTATTCAGTAACCCTTCCCCATTAGTCAAAAGTTCTTATATGAAAAAGCTAATTTTTTGGAAATCGGTCTGTTTGTGGTGGAGGCATCGTTAAAAAAACTAGTAATTCTTGCTCACTCGATAACTCGGGAAGAACTGATCTAAATGAAAAGTCTATAGTTTAAAAAAATCATAGTCAGAAAACCATTTTTTTTTAATTAATAATTTAATTTTATGAACATACTGAATACAACTAATATTATTTTTTTATTTTTCAGGTGAGTAAAATCCACATCCATACAAATAATGAGTAAGTATTCAGCGAAATGTTTTAAGTGCTTCGTGTGGTTGTACAGGATCTCGTTCTTAATAAATATAGTTTAAAAAACGAAAAAATTAAAAAAAAAAGCTGAAAATAATAACGGACAACAAAAGAAAGAAGCATGCGGGGCGCTTTGAGCCACATTTTTCGTATATTATCGAGCAACCCACACTTTTCCTCAATAATAAAAAACTATTATTTTTCACTTCTTAGTTCAGGACAATGAGACAAAATTCTTAAATTATTGTATTGTAACCGGTTCTTGACAAGTGTACAAAGTTTAAATTAAATCTGTTCATTCGAAGGGTGTCTAAATCTAGTCCAAAGGAGTCGGTTACAAACTTACAAACAAATATACTGGTGAAGCTAATAAAAGCCGCTAGTAAACTTGGAAACAAAAGAGGATGGTACTTTTGACTTTAAGTAGGCGCTGGACATGACACGAGGTAGTAATTCAAAATTTATTTGTGAAGTTATTCTGAACAAATCTTAGGAAAATTAGTATGGCTGATGTTTGACTGCACAAGAGATGGCAGTTTTACTGATCGAAGTGGTAGAAACAGCAAGATTATAGGAGGAACCAAAAGATGACTAATCATGGAAAGGTCTACAAGTTAGTGAGTGCGCGAGAAGTAGGAGCATCTGATCTCAAATTCTAGTTATTCTATACCGGGGGATATTCACGCACAAGGCAGTGCCTTCTGTGAATGACCTTCATTTATTCATGTAGCTTTTAAAATGAATAAATAAATAAAAAAAAGATCATCCATTGAATTTTGGGAAGTCGGACTGAAGGAGAGGTATTTTTTAAGGCACCAAGAGGACACAATAATAATATTTTTGAATTCATCCAATTCGTTGGTTCAGTAGTCACTTCCTGTTTAGCATCAAAACCATGTTATAGGATGTCCTGTACAGACGTTCAAAGATAAGTGCGTATACATCGGGCTGGATTGTTTGATGTTATTACGTTGTTCCAACATCCTTGCTGTCAGCTGCAGGATCACGTGGTAGAAAAATGGAGTGCAAAGCCTACAAATGCATGGATAGTCACGTGCTGTGAGTCTGGACAAACATTCTTTTCTATACTGTGCAATTTGCATCACATAGTAGGTTGTTATTATGTTACATTGTATCAATTGCAATGCTCTTAATCCGGTTCAGTGCAGATTTAGCATGACGTTTCTAAGAAATGGTACTGCTAACCCGCAGCCTTATCACGTATCTTGCAGACGCCAAGCGATGGGCGAAAATCGCGCAATATCTGCTGTCAAACGCAAATTTCGTATTATGCATCGTGACGGACAACAAAATATAACCTACAATTTTGAGGGTCCTGTTGCTGTGCTGTCGCTGTTGCTCGGCATCTGCTCAGCGACCACTGTCGCGAATTTTTACATAATAAGGCTGCCGATCAATTTTCTAATTACGAGCGTAGCATACAAAAAAATCCATTTTGTTAAGGCTTGAACCAGTTGCAATTACATACGATTCGGAAATTTGGCGAAGAAAACAGATGTTCCAACTTTTCCAAGCCCACGAAATGATTCTATCACTTGGTTTATTTAGGCCCGATTTTATCAACACGGGCATTTTAACAAAGGTTTTGGCCAATCAGAGCAGCCGATTCAAGAACTTGCATCTGTCAAGGTTCTCTGAAAATTATTGATTTCTCTTGAAATTTGCTTCAAAAAGGTGAAAAAGGACATGCTTTATATATAATCGACCATTGTGAACTCTCTAGTATCTTTTTAACTCTGATTTTCCATCCTAAATGGGTAAAAACTTGCATTTTCCTGTTTAACAAAGAGTTTAGCAATTGCTAATCTCAACCAATCAGATTCAACAAAACAGACACATTTGATCACTGGATAAAATGTACTGTTAATTTAATGATGATGATGACAAGAAATTCAAATTACTGTACTATTTTGATAAAACAATAATCTACAATCGATAATAATTATAAATACCTTTTTATTATAGTCAAAAAGGGTAAAAATAACATTTTATTGCATTTCACAAAGCAATTATAGACACACACGATGCAAGCGTGCATTACTGGTTGCCTATCCTGCTTAACAGCAAAGCCTTGCGATCTGGCAAAAGTATAACGTATATATATCCTTATTTTTCCTAAACTAGAAATCTTTCGTATAGTCAGAAAGTGAATAAGGTGCTTTAAATAAATGTGTTTCTGCGCTACGGTGCCTTTTACGCAGTGCCTACAATCTTTACATCCTCTGTGAATATTTCTATAAGAAGGTCTATTCTATAACAAACATGCATCCAGTCTATAATCAATCTGACTGCAATTGCAATTGGTAATTATACAATAATTATAAGGTAAACATTAAAAATCTAGCATTAATTTGCAATTCAATCACTTTATTCTGATTTTCTGCTATGATTTTGATCCATGAATTCTAAAATATTTTTAATGAAAGTTACATCCAGCTTTGACGTTTTGTTTCCAATATTGATAAAATACCTAGCCCGCAATACCCAATAGAAAGCTTTTGCTAAACAACATCCAATAGAAAAGCTTTGTCAAAGTCTTTGTTAAATATGCATGTTGATAAAATCGGGCCTTAAATAAATAAGAACTTGTTTGCGTAAAATTTAAACGCACGAAATTTTACAAGAACCAAACCTTATTACCTTGTTGTATGTTCTATACTGATTTTAGATCTTTTGGGTGAACTTGAAGATCTGAGAGCCCGAACATTTTTGATATTCGTTATATGAGGCCGACACTTAAAACAACGACCGGATTTGTAATTAGCATCCTCAAAATATACATGACACGAATTTTCGTCCTGATAGGAAGCCAGATAACGATTCCAGATATTGTCGGTGAAGTTGAAGATCTGAGAGTCTGAAAAATTTTGAATTTCTTACGTGAGGCTGAAACTGAAAACAATGGCCGGATTTGCAATTAACACCCTTAGAAATATCTATGACACGAATTTTCGTCGTGATAGAAAGCCATATAACGATTTTAGATTTTTAGGGTGAACTTGAAGATTTAAGAGCCTGAAAAATTTTATATTCGCTACCTGAGGCTAAAACTCAAAACAATGGCCGGATTTGCAATTAGCACCCCCAAAATATAAATGACACAAATGTTCTTCGTGATATGAAGCTAAATAACGATTTTAGATCCTTAAGGTAAACTTGAAGATATGAGGGTCTAAAAACTTTTGATGTTGTTCAAACTCAAAACAACGGCCATATTTGTAATTAGCACCAATTTTCTGCTACCATATTGAAGCCTCGATCTTGAACTATCAAAATATATCATAGATCCATAGATCCAAGGCCTCGAAGCTTTCTAGTTATACTGTTCCACGTGGTTTAAAAATTGTTGACCCATCATCTTATAGGCTAGCATTGTAACCTAAAGGGCTTCATGTTGGAGAAAAGAAAATAAGAACTCTTATTACCCAAGAAGTAAAAAAAATACAAAAAAGCGCATCGTGTATTTAACCAAAATATCCATACAGATGTAGATAACCTCAAATCTCCTGATGTAAATTTCCAGATACCAGGCACGTATTTAGGGGGGTCCAGGGAGTCCGGACCCCCCCCCCCCCCCCGAAACGTTATGAAATGGCGTTTAATGGAATCCACAAACTTGCAGCCCCCCCCCCCCGCAAATTTAAGGATTTAAAGTGGCAACTCTAATCTGGAGCCCCCCGAAAGGTCAACCAAGTGACACCCATAATCTGGATCCCCCCCCCCAAAACCAAATCCTGGATACGTGCCTGCCTGTCAGATACAAACTTTTGTTGATCAACGCAATTTTGATCAACCTTCCAATCGAATCTGGTTGAATTTAATGTTTATGGTATACATTAACACAGAAAGCAAGAAAAGTATACTCAAGAAATATTGGAAATATAATCAATTATTACCATCGAGGTAGAATCCCAAGGAGACGCTATAAGGTTCAATTTCGCATAACAAAAACGGTAGCAGGAGGCGTGGCTAAGTGTGGTACCAATATGGACGCCCCGCCAGAGCCGGATTACTTTCTGATGTAAATAATTTTGAAAATTCATTACAATGATGATTTAAATATGAAGTATTGGGTTGATTTTTCAATACAATGCGAAATTCATAGCTAAGTATATAAAAAAAACAGGCTTTGTAGAGACGACATTCATCATCAATTGAATAATACAACTGTATTATTGCTGCGATACGTTACACTTTATTGAGATAAAGATTACAAATGCGGTCCTGTACATTGTTATTTTTTTGCATACATACTTATGAAATGTAATTCCTGTCGATTTGTTCTTATCCATGCCATCTCTGCTAGAGCAACTACGATAAGCACATGAAACCATTATTTCCTTTATGAATTCACTAGAACATCACTTAAAAATAACTAAAAATCTCGGTAAAAATACTCAAAAAAAAGCAAACACGAAATTGTCAAAGAAACGTCAGCTGTTTGACATAAGTGTCGAATTAATATGGCCAACCTGCACCTGCTTTCAGCCACGTTATAACGCCTCCATGGGATTCTACCTCGATGATTATTACCCACGTGCTTGGAGAGTTGCGTGATTGAAAGTTACACAGATTCTCGTAAGTGTAATTAATATATTTTATCACATTGATTACTTTCACGAACCACGTCAAACTTTGTCCAGGTACAGGTATGTCTCATGCTAGTACTTTTAATTGAAAAAGTTCATTTAAAACTTTTATAACAAACTCTCCGGCACGATGTACGGCGGAAAAGACTTTTTAAATAAAAAAATCCAACGTAAGGTTATTAAAATAACTTTTAGTATATTACACGAGTGTTCATTATAAAGGAAGGTGTATATAACTTTTAACTAGTCACTTCTGCATAATAAATGATATAGTGTTCGTTTTTCGTCTTATGAGAGTTGCGGCGCATATAGGAATTGGAAAGTTTTGTATCGTAACAATTTATGATCGCGATAATCTGTATAGCATCGTCAGTTCGGTTGTTTGTAGTTTTTATCGATTCGATTTTGTTCTTTTTTATTAACACGCTCCACTTGTACAGGGTGACCGACGGGAACCGGACGTTTTTCAAATGGTTAGTATTACGCCGCTAGTGGTGGTAGGGAGGGGATTCAGGTTTCGGTCGCTTGCTGTATACTGTTACTAGTGTATAATGTCATTTTAGTAGCTATGGAGCAGTGGACGGTAGAGCACCGTATGTTCGCTTATGACGCGTATGTTAAAAATGCTGAGTCGGTGACGGTCGCGCAGCGAATGTTCCGCGTTCATTTTAATCTTGGACGCCACGATATTATTCCAAGCCGCAATACCATTCTCAGATGGGTTAGCAGTCTGAGAACAACAGGAATGATTGTGAAGAAAAAGCCACCTGGTCCCACGAAGACTGCGAGGATGCCAGAAAACGTCGAGCGGGTGAGACAAGCGCTTACTCGCAGCCCTCAACGGTCTACACGAAGACACGCGCGTGAATTAAACTTAAGTCGTGAATCAGTGCGCATAATATTGAAAAAATATTTAGCGTTTCATCCTTACAACATGCGTATTGTTCAGCAGCTTAAGCCAACAGATTATGAGCAACGAGAAGACTTCGCCATTCGAATTCAAATGCTCCTTGGAGACCATGAAAGTGCAGTAATCGTCATGAGTGATGAAGCTCATTTTCATTCAAGCGGAGAAATAAACAAACAAAATTTCCGATACTGGTTTTCAGGTGGCTTTTTCTTCACAATCATTCCTGTTGTTCTCAGACTGTTAACCCATCTGAGAATGGTATTGTGGCTTGGAATAATATCGTGGCGTCCAAGATTAAAATGAACGCGGAACATTCGCTGCGCGGCCGTGACCGACTCAGCATTTTTAACAGACGCGTCATAAGCGAACATACGGTGCTCTACGGTCCACTGCTCCATAGCTACTAAAATGGCATTATACAGCAAGGCGACTGATACTTGAATCCCCTCCCTTACCACCGCTAGCGACGTTATACTAATCATTTGAAAAACGTCCGGTTCCCGTCGATCACCCTGTGTGTTTGTCAGTAACTCACCTTTGGATTAAGAGGTCGGACCGAACATTGAACGCTCCAAATTTGCCGCAAAAGCGATTCCGACGACTTCAAATCCGTCGGACCAGTGGTCGTATCCGTTAAAGCCTTAAAAGGCGTGACATTCAACTGTTTGGGTGTTGGTATTTTTGTGAAATTTATTCAGGAAAATCCGTAGTTTTAATTATCGTTTATCCAGTAATGGTAATGTTTATGCTATGAATATGGATAAAAAACAATTGTTCATGTTCATTACACAGATTATTAATAGATACACTTTAAAAAACTAAAAAAACACGCCTTAGGGATAAAATTACAAGAAAACTAAAAATAAATATAGTTTCAAAAAAACTTTACGCTTTTAAAAAACATTGGACTAAAAAGTTGAAAATAATTTTTAAAATAAGCTTAAAACGATTAATAATGAACGAAAAATCATATTATTCGTAAATCGAGCTCCCGACGCTTTTTTACTTCCCACACCGATAGGTGAGGGGAGTATTGTGATCGCAAAATCTTCGATTTTGAGATAATACGTTTTTTGGACGTTTTATGATGTCTACATAACGAAAATCCACGTCACTCATTTCCGTCGGTCTGTCGGTCTGTCTGTCTGTCTGTCTGTACGCGTTTTTCTAGCCACGTAATCTCAGTAACGGCTGGATGGATTATTATGAAATTTGGGCAGCGATATGCCGTGGTGTCGTAGTAGGTAATGTTCCTATAATTTTGAAAATCGGTGCATGGGCGGCGGAGTAATTAGCAAAAAACGAAAAATTTTAAATATGCCCCAAACTTCGTTTTTAGGCGTTTTAGGGGTTCCTGATCATTTTCTACTTTTTTATACTGTCCACTGACCTGTGAAGGAAGACCTAGCGACATAAATAACTTTTACTTCCCACACCGATAGGTGAGGGGAGTATTGTGATCGCGAAAATTTTCGATTTTGAGATAATACGTTTTTTGGGCGTTTTATGATGTCTACATAACGAAAATCCACGTCACTCATTTCCGTCGGTCTGTCGGTCTTTCTAGCCACGTAATCTCAGTAACGGCTAGATGGATTATTATGAAATTTGGGCAGCGATATGCCGTGGTGTCGTAGTAGGTAATGTTCCTATAATTTTGAAAATCGGTGCATGGGCGGCGGAGTAATTAGCAAAAAACGAAAAATTTTAAATATGCCCCAAACTTCGTTTTTAGGCGTTTTAGGGGTTCCTGATCATTTTCTACTTTTTTATACTGTCCACTGACCTGTGAAGGAAGACCTAGCGACATAAATAACTTTTACTTCCCACACCGATAGGTGAGGGGAGTATTGTGATCGCGAAAATTTTCGATTTTGAGATAATACGTTTTTTGGACGTTTTATGATGTCTACATAACGAAAATCCACGTCACTCATTTCCGTCGGTCTGTCGGTCTGTCTGTCTGTACGCGTTTTTCTAGCCACGTAATCTCAGTAACGGCTGGATGGATTATTATGAAATTTGGGCAGCGATATGCCGTGGTGTCGTAGTAGGTAATGTTCCTATAATTTTGAAAATCGGTGCATGGGCGGCGGAGTAATTAGCAAAAAACGAAAAATTTTAAATATGCCCCAAACTTCGTTTTTAGGCGTTTTAGGGGTTCCTGATCATTTTCTACTTTTTTATACTGTCCACTGACCTGTGAAGGAAGACCTAGCGACATAAATAACTTTTACTTCCCACACCGATAAGTGAGGGGAGTATTGTGATCGCGAAAATTTTCGATTTTGAGATAATACGTTTTTTGGGCGTTTTATGATGTCTACATAACGAAAATCCACGTCACTCATTTCCGTCGGTCTGTCGGTCTTTCTAGCCACGTAATCTCAGTAACGGCTGGATGGATTATTATGAAATTTGGGCAGCGATATGCCGTGGTGTCGTAGTAGGTAATGTTCCTATAATTTTGAAAATCGGTGCATGGGCGGCGGAGTAATTAGCAAAAAACGAAAAATTTTAAATATGCCCCAAACTTCGTTTTTAGGCGTTTTAGGGGTTCCTGATCATTTTCTACTTTTTTATACTGTCCACTGACCTGTGAAGGAAGACCTAGCGACATAAATAACTTTTACTTCCCACACCGATAGGTGAGGGGAGTATTGTGATCGCGAAAATTTTCGATTTTGAGATAATACGTTTTTTGGACGTTTTATGATGTCTACATAACGAAAATCCACGTCACTCATTTCCGTCGGTCTGTCGGTCTGTCTGTCTGTCTGTACGCGTTTTTCTAGCCACGTAATCTCAGTAACGGCTGGATGGATTATTATGAAATTTGGGCAGCGATATGCCGTGGTGTCGTAGTAGGTAATGTTCCTATAATTTTGAAAATCGGTGCATGGGCGGCGGAGTAATTAGCAAAAAACGAAAAATTTTAAATATGCCCCAAACTTCGTTTTTAGGCGTTTTAGGGGTTCCTGATCATTTTCTACTTTTTTATACTGTCCACTGACCTGTGAAGGAAGACCTAGCGACATAAATAACTTTTACTTCCCACACCGATAGGTGAGGGGAGTATTGTGATCGCGAAAATTTTCGATTTTGAGATAATACGTTTTTTGGGCGTTTTATGATGTCTACATAACGAAAATCCACGTCACTCATTTCCGTCGGTCTGTCGGTCTTTCTAGCCACGTAATCCCAGTAACGGCTGGATGGATTATTATGAAATTTGGGCAGCGATATGCCGTGGTGTCGTAGTAGGTAATGTTCCTATAATTTTGAAAATCGGTGCATGGGCGGCGGAGTAATTAGCAAAAAACGAAAAATTTTAAATATGCCCCAAACTTCGTTTTTAGGCGTTTTAGGGGTTCCTGATCATTTTCTACTTTTTTTTATACTGTCCACTGACCTGTGAAGGAAGACCTAGCGACATAAATAACTTTTACTTCCCACACCGATAGGTGAGGGGAGTATTGTGATCGCGAAAATTTTCGATTTTGAGATAATACGTTTTTTGGACGTTTTATGATGTCTACATAACGAAAATCCACGTCACTCATTTCCGTCGGTCTGTCGGTCTGTCTGTCTGTACGCGTTTTTCTAGCCACGTAATCTCAGTAACGGCTGGATGGATTATTATGAAATTTGGGCAGCGATATGCCGTGGTGTCGTAGTAGGTAATGTTCCTATAATTTTGAAAATCGGTGCATGGGCGGCGGAGTAATTAGCAAAAAACGAAAAATTTTAAATATGCCCCAAACTTCGTTTTTAGGCGTTTTAGGGGTTCCTGATCATTTTCTACTTTTTTTTATACTGTCCACTGACCTGTGAAGGAAGACCTAGCGACATAAATAACTTTTACTTCCCACACCGATAGGTGAGGGGAGTATTGTGATCGCGAAAATTTTCGATTTTGAGATAATACGTTTTTTGGACGTTTTATGATGTCTACATAACGAAAATCCACGTCACTCATTTCCGTCGGTCTGTCGGTCTGTCTGTCTGTACGCGTTTTTCTAGCCACGTAATCTCAGTAACGGCTGGATGGATTATTATGAAATTTGGGCAGCGATATGCCGTGGTGTCGTAGTAGGTAATGTTCCTATAATTTTGAAAATCGGTGCATGGGCGGCGGAGTAATTAGCAAAAAACGAAAAATTTTAAATATGCCCCAAACTTCGTTTTTAGGCGTTTTAGGGGTTCCTGATCATTTTCTACTTTTTTATACTGTCCACTGACCTGTGAAGGAAGACCTAGCGACATAAATAACTTTTACTTCCCACACCGATAGGTGAGGGGAGTATTGTGATCGCGAAAATTTTCGATTTTGAGATAATACGTTTTTTGGGCGTTTTATGATGTCTACATAACGAAAATCCACGTCACTCATTTCCGTCGGTCTGTCGGTCTTTCTAGCCACGTAATCTCAGTAACGGCTGGATGGATTATTATGAAATTTGGGCAGCGATATGCCGTGGTGTCGTAGTAGGTAATGTTCCTATAATTTTGAAAATCGGTGCATGGGCGGCGGAGTAATTAGCAAAAAACGAAAAATTTTAAATATGCCCCAAACTTCGTTTTTAGGCGTTTTAGGGGTTCCTGATCATTTTCTACTTTTTTATACTGTCCACTGACCTGTGAAGGAAGACCTAGCGACATAAATAACTTTTACTTCCCACACCGATAGGTGAGGGGAGTATTGTGATCGCGAAAATTTTCGATTTTGAGATAATACGTTTTTTGGACGTTTTATGATGTCTACATAACGAAAATCCACGTCACTCATTTCCGTCGGTCTGTCGGTCTGTCTGTCTGTACGCGTTTTTCTAGCCACGTAATCTCAGTAACGGCTGGATGGATTATTATGAAATTTGGGCAGCGATATGCCGTGGTGTCGTAGTAGGTAATGTTCCTATAATTTTGAAAATCGGTGCATGGGCGGCGGAGTAATTAGCAAAAAACGAAAAATTTTAAATATGCCCCAAACTTCGTTTTTAGGCGTTTTAGGGGTTCCTGATCATTTTCTACTTTTTTATACTGTCCACTGACCTGTGAAGGAAGACCTAGCGACATAAATAACTTTTACTTCCCACACCGATAGGTGAGGGGAGTATTGTGATCGCGAAAATTTTCGATTTTGAGATAATACGTTTTTTGGACGTTTTATGATGTCTACATAACGAAAATCCACGTCACTCATTTCCGTCGGTCTGTCGGTCTGTCTGTCTGTCTGTACGCGTTTTTCTAGCCACGTAATCTCAGTAACGGCTGGATGGATTATTATGAAATTTGGGCAGCGATATGCCGTGGTGTCGTAGTAGGTAATGTTCCTATAATTTTGAAAATCGGTGCATGGGCGGCGGAGTAATTAGCAAAAAACGAAAAATTTTAAATATGCCCCAAACTTCGTTTTTAGGCGTTTTAGGGGTTCCTGATCATTTTCTACTTTTTTATACTGTCCACTGACCTGTGAAGGAAGACCTAGCGACATAAATAACTTTTACTTCCCACACCGATAGGTGAGGGGAGTATTGTGATCGCGAAAATTTTCGATTTTGAGATAATACGTTTTTTGGGCGTTTTATGATGTCTACATAACGAAAATCCACGTCACTCATTTCCGTCGGTCTGTCGGTCTTTCTAGCCACGTAATCCCAGTAACGGCTGGATGGATTATTATGAAATTTGGGCAGCGATATGCCGTGGTGTCGTAGTAGGTAATGTTCCTATAATTTTGAAAATCGGTGCATGGGCGGCGGAGTAATTAGCAAAAAACGAAAAATTTTAAATATGCCCCAAACTTCGTTTTTAGGCGTTTTAGGGGTTCCTGATCATTTTCTACTTTTTTTTATACTGTCCACTGACCTGTGAAGGAAGACCTAGCGACATAAATAACTTTTACTTCCCACACCGATAGGTGAGGGGAGTATTGTGATCGCGAAAATTTTCGATTTTGAGATAATACGTTTTTTGGACGTTTTATGATGTCTACATAACGAAAATCCACGTCACTCATTTCCGTCGGTCTGTCGGTCTGTCTGTCTGTCTGTCTGTACGCGTTTTTCTAGCCACGTAATCTCAGTAACGGCTGGATGGATTATTATGAAATTTGGGCAGCGATATGCCGTGGTGTCGTAGTAGGTAATGTTCCTATAATTTTGAAAATCGGTGCATGGGCGGCGGAGTAATTAGCAAAAAACGAAAAATTTTAAATATGCCCCAAACTTCGTTTTTAGGCGTTTTAGGGGTTCCTGATCATTTTCTACTTTTTTATACTGTCCACTGACCTGTGAAGGAAGACCTAGCGACATAAATAACTTTTACTTCCCACACCGATAGGTGAGGGGAGTATTGTGATCGCGAAAATTTTCGATTTTGAGATAATACGTTTTTTGGGCGTTTTATGATGTCTACATAACGAAAATCCACGTCACTCATTTCCGTCGGTCTGTCGGTCTTTCTAGCCACGTAATCTCAGTAACGGCTAGATGGATTATTATGAAATTTGGGCAGCGATATGCCGTGGTGTCGTAGTAGGTAATGTTCCTATAATTTTGAAAATCGGTGCATGGGCGGCGGAGTAATTAGCAAAAAACGAAAAATTTTAAATATGCCCCAAACTTCGTTTTTAGGCGTTTTAGGGGTTCCTGATCATTTTCTACTTTTTTATACTGTCCACTGACCTGTGAAGGAAGACCTAGCGACATAAATAACTTTTACTTCCCACACCGATAGGTGAGGGGAGTATTGTGATCGCGAAAATTTTCGATTTTGAGATAATACGTTTTTTGGACGTTTTATGATGTCTACATAACGAAAATCCACGTCACTCATTTCCGTCGGTCTGTCGGTCTGTCTGTCTTTACGCGTTTTTCTAGCCACGTAATCTCAGTAACGGCTGGATGGATTATTATGAAATTTGGGCAGCGATATGCCGTGGTGTCGTAGTAGGTAATGTTCCTATAATTTTGAAAATCGGTGCATGGGCGGCGGAGTAATTAGCAAAAAACGAAAAATTTTAAATATGCCCCAAACTTCGTTTTTAGGCGTTTTAGGGGTTCCTGATCATTTTCTACTTTTTTATACTGTCCACTGACCTGTGAAGGAAGACCTAGCGACATAAATAACTTTTACTTCCCACACCGATAAGTGAGGGGAGTATTGTGATCGCGAAAATTTTCGATTTTGAGATAATACGTTTTTTGGGCGTTTTATGATGTCTACATAACGAAAATCCACGTCACTCATTTCCGTCGGTCTGTCGGTCTTTCTAGCCACGTAATCTCAGTAACGGCTGGATGGATTATTATGAAATTTGGGCAGCGATATGCCGTGGTGTCGTAGTAGGTAATGTTCCTATAATTTTGAAAATCGGTGCATGGGCGGCGGAGTAATTAGCAAAAAACGAAAAATTTTAAATATGCCCCAAACTTCGTTTTTAGGCGTTTTAGGGGTTCCTGATCATTTTCTACTTTTTTATACTGTCCACTGACCTGTGAAGGAAGACCTAGCGACATAAATAACTTTTACTTCCCACACCGATAGGTGAGGGGAGTATTGTGATCGCGAAAATTTTCGATTTTGAGATAATACGTTTTTTGGACGTTTTATGATGTCTACATAACGAAAATCCACGTCACTCATTTCCGTCGGTCTGTCGGTCTGTCTGTCTGTCTGTACGCGTTTTTCTAGCCACGTAATCTCAGTAACGGCTGGATGGATTATTATGAAATTTGGGCAGCGATATGCCGTGGTGTCGTAGTAGGTAATGTTCCTATAATTTTGAAAATCGGTGCATGGGCGGCGGAGTAATTAGCAAAAAACGAAAAATTTTAAATATGCCCCAAACTTCGTTTTTAGGCGTTTTAGGGGTTCCTGATCATTTTCTACTTTTTTATACTGTCCACTGACCTGTGAAGGAAGACCTAGCGACATAAATAACTTTTACTTCCCACACCGATAGGTGAGGGGAGTATTGTGATCGCGAAAATTTTCGATTTTGAGATAATACGTTTTTTGGGCGTTTTATGATGTCTACATAACGAAAATCCACGTCACTCATTTCCGTCGGTCTGTCGGTCTTTCTAGCCACGTAATCCCAGTAACGGCTGGATGGATTATTATGAAATTTGGGCAGCGATATGCCGTGGTGTCGTAGTAGGTAATGTTCCTATAATTTTGAAAATCGGTGCATGGGCGGCGGAGTAATTAGCAAAAAACGAAAAATTTTAAATATGCCCCAAACTTCGTTTTTAGGCGTTTTAGGGGTTCCTGATCATTTTCTACTTTTTTTTATACTGTCCACTGACCTGTGAAGGAAGACCTAGCGACATAAATAACTTTTACTTCCCACACCGATAGGTGAGGGGAGTATTGTGATCGCGAAAATTTTCGATTTTGAGATAATACGTTTTTTGGACGTTTTATGATGTCTACATAACGAAAATCCACGTCACTCATTTCCGTCGGTCTGTCTGTCTGTACGCGTTTTTCTAGCCACGTAATCTCAGTAACGGCTGGATGGATTATTATGAAATTTGGGCAGCGATATGCCGTGGTGTCGTAGTAGGTAATGTTCCTATAATTTTGAAAATCGGTGCATGGGCGGCGGAGTAATTAGCAAAAAACGAAAAATTTTAAATATGCCCCAAACTTCGTTTTTAGGCGTTTTAGGGGTTCCTGATCATTTTCTACTTTTTTTTATACTGTCCACTGACCTGTGAAGGAAGACCTAGCGACATAAATAACTTTTACTTCCCACACCGATAGGTGAGGGGAGTATTGTGATCGCGAAAATTTTCGATTTTGAGATAATACGTTTTTTGGACGTTTTATGATGTCTACATAACGAAAATCCACGTCACTCATTTCCGTCGGTCTGTCGGTCTGTCTGTCTGTACGCGTTTTTCTAGCCACGTAATCTCAGTAACGGCTGGATGGATTATTATGAAATTTGGGCAGCGATATGCCGTGGTGTCGTAGTAGGTAATGTTCCTATAATTTTGAAAATCGGTGCATGGGCGGCGGAGTAATTAGCAAAAAACGAAAAATTTTAAATATGCCCCAAACTTCGTTTTTAGGCGTTTTAGGGGTTCCTGATCATTTTCTACTTTTTTTTATACTGTCCACTGACCTGTGAAGGAAGACCTAGCGACATAAATAACTTTTACTTCCCACACCGATAGGTGAGGGGAGTATTGTGATCGCGAAAATTTTCGATTTTGAGATAATACGTTTTTTGGACGTTTTATGATGTCTACATAACGAAAATCCACGTCACTCATTTCCGTCGGTCTGTCGGTCTGTCTGTCTGTACGCGTTTTTCTAGCCACGTAATCTCAGTAACGGCTGGATGGATTATTATGAAATTTGGGCAGCGATATGCCGTGGTGTCGTAGTAGGTAATGTTCCTATAATTTTGAAAATCGGTGCATGGGCGGCGGAGTAATTAGCAAAAAACGAAAAATTTTAAATATGCCCCAAACTTCGTTTTTAGGCGTTTTAGGGGTTCCTGATCATTTTCTACTTTTTTATACTGTCCACTGACCTGTGAAGGAAGACCTAGCGACATAAATAACTTTTACTTCCCACACCGATAGGTGAGGGGAGTATTGTGATCGCGAAAATTTTCGATTTTGAGATAATACGTTTTTTGGGCGTTTTATGATGTCTACATAACGAAAATCCACGTCACTCATTTCCGTCGGTCTGTCGGTCTTTCTAGCCACGTAATCTCAGTAACGGCTGGATGGATTATTATGAAATTTGGGCAGCGATATGCCGTGGTGTCGTAGTAGGTAATGTTCCTATAATTTTGAAAATCGGTGCATGGGCGGCGGAGTAATTAGCAAAAAACGAAAAATTTTAAATATGCCCCAAACTTCGTTTTTAGGCGTTTTAGGGGTTCCTGATCATTTTCTACTTTTTTATACTGTCCACTGACCTGTGAAGGAAGACCTAGCGACATAAATAACTTTTACTTCCCACACCGATAGGTGAGGGGAGTATTGTGATCGCGAAAATTTTCGATTTTGAGATAATACGTTTTTTGGACGTTTTATGATGTCTACATAACGAAAATCCACGTCACTCATTTCCGTCGGTCTGTCGGTCTGTCTGTCTGTACGCGTTTTTCTAGCCACGTAATCTCAGTAACGGCTGGATGGATTAGTATGAAATTTGGGCAGCGATATGCCGTGGTGTCGTAGTAGGTAATGTTCCTATAATTTTGAAAATCGGTGCATGGGCGGCGGAGTAATTAGCAAAAAACGAAAAATTTTAAATATGCCCCAAACTTCGTTTTTAGGCGTTTTAGGGGTTCCTGATCATTTTCTACTTTTTTATACTGTCCACTGACCTGTGAAGGAAGACCTAGCGACATAAATAACTTTTACTTCCCACACCGATAGGTGAGGGGAGTATTGTGATCGCGAAAATTTTCGATTTTGAGATAATACGTTTTTTGGACGTTTTATGATGTCTACATAACGAAAATCCACGTCACTCATTTCCGTCGGTCTGTCGGTCTGTCTGTCTGTCTGTACGCGTTTTTCTAGCCACGTAATCTCAGTAACGGCTGGATGGATTATTATGAAATTTGGGCAGCGATATGCCGTGGTGTCGTAGTAGGTAATGTTCCTATAATTTTGAAAATCGGTGCATGGGCGGCGGAGTAATTAGCAAAAAACGAAAAATTTTAAATATGCCCCAAACTTCGTTTTTAGGCGTTTTAGGGGTTCCTGATCATTTTCTACTTTTTTATACTGTCCACTGACCTGTGAAGGAAGACCTAGCGACATAAATAACTTTTACTTCCCACACCGATAGGTGAGGGGAGTATTGTGATCGCGAAAATTTTCGATTTTGAGATAATACGTTTTTTGGGCGTTTTATGATGTCTACATAACGAAAATCCACGTCACTCATTTCCGTCGGTCTGTCGGTCTTTCTAGCCACGTAATCCCAGTAACGGCTGGATGGATTATTATGAAATTTGGGCAGCGATATGCCGTGGTGTCGTAGTAGGTAATGTTCCTATAATTTTGAAAATCGGTGCATGGGCGGCGGAGTAATTAGCAAAAAACGAAAAATTTTAAATATGCCCCAAACTTCGTTTTTAGGCGTTTTAGGGGTTCCTGATCATTTTCTACTTTTTTTTATACTGTCCACTGACCTGTGAAGGAAGACCTAGCGACATAAATAACTTTTACTTCCCACACCGATAGGTGAGGGGAGTATTGTGATCGCGAAAATTTTCGATTTTGAGATAATACGTTTTTTGGACGTTTTATGATGTCTACATAACGAAAATCCACGTCACTCATTTCCGTCGGTCTGTCTGTCTGTACGCGTTTTTCTAGCCACGTAATCTCAGTAACGGCTGGATGGATTATTATGAAATTTGGGCAGCGATATGCCGTGGTGTCGTAGTAGGTAATGTTCCTATAATTTTGAAAATCGGTGCATGGGCGGCGGAGTAATTAGCAAAAAACGAAAAATTTTAAATATGCCCCAAACTTCGTTTTTAGGCGTTTTAGGGGTTCCTGATCATTTTCTACTTTTTTTTATACTGTCCACTGACCTGTGAAGGAAGACCTAGCGACATAAATAACTTTTACTTCCCACACCGATAGGTGAGGGGAGTATTGTGATCGCGAAAATTTTCGATTTTGAGATAATACGTTTTTTGGACGTTTTATGATGTCTACATAACGAAAATCCACGTCACTCATTTCCGTCGGTCTGTCGGTCTGTCTGTCTGTACGCGTTTTTCTAGCCACGTAATCTCAGTAACGGCTGGATGGATTATTATGAAATTTGGGCAGCGATATGCCGTGGTGTCGTAGTAGGTAATGTTCCTATAATTTTGAAAATCGGTGCATGGGCGGCGGAGTAATTAGCAAAAAACGAAAAATTTTAAATATGCCCCAAACTTCGTTTTTAGGCGTTTTAGGGGTTCCTGATCATTTTCTACTTTTTTTTATACTGTCCACTGACCTGTGAAGGAAGACCTAGCGACATAAATAACTTTTACTTCCCACACCGATAGGTGAGGGGAGTATTGTGATCGCGAAAATTTTCGATTTTGAGATAATACGTTTTTTGGACGTTTTATGATGTCTACATAACGAAAATCCACGTCACTCATTTCCGTCGGTCTGTCGGTCTGTCTGTCTGTACGCGTTTTTCTAGCCACGTAATCTCAGTAACGGCTGGATGGATTATTATGAAATTTGGGCAGCGATATGCCGTGGTGTCGTAGTAGGTAATGTTCCTATAATTTTGAAAATCGGTGCATGGGCGGCGGAGTAATTAGCAAAAAACGAAAAATTTTAAATATGCCCCAAACTTCGTTTTTAGGCGTTTTAGGGGTTCCTGATCATTTTCTACTTTTTTATACTGTCCACTGACCTGTGAAGGAAGACCTAGCGACATAAATAACTTTTACTTCCCACACCGATAGGTGAGGGGAGTATTGTGATCGCGAAAATTTTCGATTTTGAGATAATACGTTTTTTGGGCGTTTTATGATGTCTACATAACGAAAATCCACGTCACTCATTTCCGTCGGTCTGTCGGTCTTTCTAGCCACGTAATCTCAGTAACGGCTGGATGGATTATTATGAAATTTGGGCAGCGATATGCCGTGGTGTCGTAGTAGGTAATGTTCCTATAATTTTGAAAATCGGTGCATGGGCGGCGGAGTAATTAGCAAAAAACGAAAAATTTTAAATATGCCCCAAACTTCGTTTTTAGGCGTTTTAGGGGTTCCTGATCATTTTCTACTTTTTTATACTGTCCACTGACCTGTGAAGGAAGACCTAGCGACATAAATAACTTTTACTTCCCACACCGATAGGTGAGGGGAGTATTGTGATCGCGAAAATTTTCGATTTTGAGATAATACGTTTTTTGGACGTTTTATGATGTCTACATAACGAAAATCCACGTCACTCATTTCCGTCGGTCTGTCGGTCTGTCTGTCTGTACGCGTTTTTCTAGCCACGTAATCTCAGTAACGGCTGGATGGATTATTATGAAATTTGGGCAGCGATATGCCGTGGTGTCGTAGTAGGTAATGTTCCTATAATTTTGAAAATCGGTGCATGGGCGGCGGAGTAATTAGCAAAAAACGAAAAATTTTAAATATGCCCCAAACTTCGTTTTTAGGCGTTTTAGGGGTTCCTGATCATTTTCTACTTTTTTATACTGTCCACTGACCTGTGAAGGAAGACCTAGCGACATAAATAACTTTTACTTCCCACACCGATAGGTGAGGGGAGTATTGTGATCGCGAAAATTTTCGATTTTGAGATAATACGTTTTTTGGACGTTTTATGATGTCTACATAACGAAAATCCACGTCACTCATTTCCGTCGGTCTGTCTGTCTGTCTGTACGCGTTTTTCTAGCCACGTAATCTCAGTAACGGCTGGATGGATTATTACGAAATTTGGGCAGCGATATGCCGTGGTGTCGTAGTAGGTAATGTTCCTATAATTTTGAAAATCGGTGCATGGGCGGCGGAGTAATTAGCAAAAAACGAAAAATTTTAAATATGCCCCAAACTTCGTTTTTAGGCGTTTTAGGGGTTCCTGATCATTTTCTACTTTTTTATACTGTCCACTGACCTGTGAAGGAAGACCTAGCGACATAAATAACTTTTACTTCCCACACCGATAGGTGAGGGGAGTATTGTGATCGCGAAAATTTTCGATTTTGAGATAATACGTTTTTTGGGCGTTTTATGATGTCTACATAACGAAAATCCACGTCACTCATTTCCGTCGGTCTGTCGGTCTGTCTGTCTGTACGCGTTTTTCTAGCCACGTAATCTCAGTAACGGCTGGATGGATTATTATGAAATTTGGGCAGCGATATGCCGTGGTGTCGTAGTAGGTAATGTTCCTATAATTTTGAAAATCGGTGCATGGGCGGCGGAGTAATTAGCAAAAAACGAAAAATTTTAAATATGCCCCAAACTTCGTTTTTAGGCGTTTTAGGGGTTCCTGATCATTTTCTACTTTTTTATACTGTCCACTGACCTGTGAAGGAAGACCTAGCGACATAAATAACTTTTACTTCCCACACCGATAAGTGAGGGGAGTATTGTGATCGCGAAAATTTTCGATTTTGAGATAATACGTTTTTTGGGCGTTTTATGATGTCTACATAACGAAAATCCACGTCACTCATTTCCGTCGGTCTGTCGGTCTTTCTAGCCACGTAATCTCAGTAACGGCTGGATGGATTATTATGAAATTTGGGCAGCGATATGCCGTGGTGTCGTAGTAGGTAATGTTCCTATAATTTTGAAAATCGGTGCATGGGCGGCGGAGTAATTAGCAAAAAACGAAAAATTTTAAATATGCCCCAAACTTCGTTTTTAGGCGTTTTAGGGGTTCCTGATCATTTTCTACTTTTTTATACTGTCCACTGACCTGTGAAGGAAGACCTAGCGACATAAATAACTTTTACTTCCCACACCGATAGGTGAGGGGAGTATTGTGATCGCGAAAATTTTCGATTTTGAGATAATACGTTTTTTGGACGTTTTATGATGTCTACATAACGAAAATCCACGTCACTCATTTCCGTCGGTCTGTCGGTCTGTCTGTCTGTACGCGTTTTTCTAGCCACGTAATCTCAGTAACGGCTGGATGGATTATTATGAAATTTGGGCAGCGATATGCCGTGGTGTCGTAGTAGGTAATGTTCCTATAATTTTGAAAATCGGTGCATGGGCGGCGGAGTAATTAGCAAAAAACGAAAAATTTTAAATATGCCCCAAACTTCGTTTTTAGGCGTTTTAGGGGTTCCTGATCATTTTCTACTTTTTTATACTGTCCACTGACCTGTGAAGGAAGACCTAGCGACATAAATAACTTTTACTTCCCACACCGATAAGTGAGGGGAGTATTGTGATCGCGAAAATTTTCGATTTTGAGATAATACGTTTTTTGGGCGTTTTATGATGTCTACATAACGAAAATCCACGTCACTCATTTCCGTCGGTCTGTCGGTCTTTCTAGCCACGTAATCTCAGTAACGGCTGGATGGATTATTATGAAATTTGGGCAGCGATATGCCGTGGTGTCGTAGTAGGTAATGTTCCTATAATTTTGAAAATCGGTGCATGGGCGGCGGAGTAATTAGCAAAAAACGAAAAATTTTAAATATGCCCCAAACTTCGTTTTTAGGCGTTTTAGGGGTTCCTGATCATTTTCTACTTTTTTATACTGTCCACTGACCTGTGAAGGAAGACCTAGCGACATAAATAACTTTTACTTCCCACACCGATAGGTGAGGGGAGTATTGTGATCGCGAAAATTTTCGATTTTGAGATAATACGTTTTTTGGACGTTTTATGATGTCTACATAACGAAAATCCACGTCACTCATTTCCGTCGGTCTGTCGGTCTGTCTGTCTGTCTGTACGCGTTTTTCTAGCCACGTAATCTCAGTAACGGCTGGATGGATTATTACGAAATTTGGGCAGCGATATGCCGTGGTGTCGTAGTAGGTAATGTTCCTATAATTTTGAAAATCGGTGCATGGGCGGCGGAGTAATTAGCAAAAAACGAAAAATTTTAAATATGCCCCAAACTTCGTTTTTAGGCGTTTTAGGGGTTCCTGATCATTTTCTACTTTTTTATACTGTCCACTGACCTGTGAAGGAAGACCTAGCGACATAAATAACTTTTACTTCCCACACCGATAGGTGAGGGGAGTATTGTGATCGCGAAAATTTTCGATTTTGAGATAATACGTTTTTTGGGCGTTTTATGATGTCTACATAACGAAAATCTACGTCACTCATTTCCGTCGGTCTGTCTGTCTGTCTGTCTGTTGCTTTTTTCTAGCCTCGTAATCTCAGCAACCGCTGCATGGATTGTGATGAAACTTGGGCAGTGATATGCTGTGGGGTCGTGGTAGGTAATGTTTCCTATAATTTTGAAAATCGATGCATGGGCGGCAGAGTAATTAGCAAAAAACAAAAACAAATTAAATATTGCTTAAACTTCGTTTTTAGGCGTTTTAGGGGTTCCTGATCATTTTCTACTTTTTTTTGGGTGGGGGTGAAATTGGGGTGGTTGGGGGGTGGGGGGTTGTAAAATTGAAAAAGTTGTTGCTTTCATAATAGACTGTCCACTGACCCATGAAGGAAGACCTAGCAACATAAATAACTTTTTTAGGTCCATCCGAACATTGCCTTGCCTATTACAGAATTTTTTCTGGTGTAAACATACGAGAGTATTGCTTATTTAGATCCTTCTATATTGTGTTACGAGGAAACTGTTGAATTGATATTAATGAAATTTCGACACAGTATTACTGCCGTGGCGAGGATGGAAAACGCGTATGGTTTATATAAATCGTGCCAGTGGCGGCGCAGAAATAATAAAAAAACTAAAAATATAGAAACAGCTCAATCTTCGTTTTTAAGCGTTTTATAGGTTTCTGATCATTTTCTGCGTTTTTTTTGGGGTGGGAGTGAAATTGGGGTGGTTGGGGGGTGGGGGGTTGAAAAACTGAGAAATTTCTTGTATCATAATACGCTGTTCAGTAACCTGCGAAGGAAGACCTAGCGACATAAATCAACTTTTTAGGTCCATCCGAACATTGCCTAGCCTATTACGGAAACTAAGGGACTTAGAATTTTCTGTATACATACGAGTATTTATTGCTTTAGATCGTTTTGTATTTTGTAACGTGGACACTATTAAATTGATTCTAATGAAATTTTGACACAGTATTATTACCGTGGTGAGGATGGAAAACGCGTTTGTTTGTTAAAAATCGTGTCAGTGGCAGCGTAGCAATAATAAAAAAACTAAAAGTATGAAATCAACTCAAACCTCGTTTTTAGATGTTTTAGGGATTCCTGATCGTTTCCTACATATTTTTGGGTGGGAGTCGAGGTGGGAGTGAAATTGGTTGCAAGGGGATCTCAGACTAAAGCTTCATGCTATAGGAAAATAATAAACTGGTATCACAGTAATGTGTGGGAAGTACTGAGTCAATCAACTTGACTCCATTTTTTTAGGTCCATCCGAACATTGCCTTGCCTATTACAGAAACCAATTTTTCTGGTGTAAACATACGAGTATTGCTTTAGATCGTTTTATATTATGTAACGAAGAAACTGTTGAATTGATTTTAATGAAATTTTGACACAGTATTACTACCGTGGCGAGGATGGAAAATGCGTATGGTTTTTATAAATCGTGCCAGTGGCGGCGCAGAAATAATAAAAAAACTAAAAAATATAAAAACAGCTCAAACTTCGTTTTTAAGTGTTTTAGAGGTTCCTGATCATTTTCTGAGTTTTTTTGGGTGGGGGTGAAATTGGGGTGGTTGGGGGGTGGGGGGGTTGAAAAACTGAAAAATTTGCTGTATTAACAATAGGCTGTCCACTGACCTGTGAAGGAAGACCTAGTGACATAGATCAGCTTTTTAGATCCATTTGAACATTGCCTTGCCTATTACCGAAACTAAGGGACTTAGAATTTTCTGTATACATACGAGTATTTATTGGTTTAGATCGTTTTGTATTTTGTAACGTGGAAACTATTAAATTGATTCTAATGAAATTTTGACACATTATTATTACTGTGGTGAGGATGGAAAACGCGTATGCTTGTTAGAAATCGTGTCAGTGGCAGCGTAGCAATAATCAAAAAACTAAAAATATGAAAACAGCTCAAACTTCGTTTTTAGATGTTTAAGGGGTTCCTGACCGTTTTCTACCTTTTTTGGGTGGGGGTGAAATTGGGGCGATGATTAGGTTGCAAGGGGATCGCAGACTAAAGCTTCATGCTATGGAAAACTAATAAACTGGTATCACCGTAATGTGTGGGAAGTACTGAGTCTGTTGACTTGACTTCATTTTTCACAGCAATACTAGAATTTTTCGTTAATTATCGTATTAAGCTTACTTTAAAAATTAATGTTAACTTCCCAGTCCGATGTTCTATAAAAACGTGTTTTTTTTTTAATTTTTTTATTAATAATATTTAATATTCTGTTCTAATTTTGAGTCTGAACATCTTTTGAACAAGCACATTATTAATTATGTAAGATATCCGCAAAGCTGGGTCTTATCATTCGTAAAGGTAAGACAGACTTACGAACTGACCGCTCCTACAGCCTACAGTGACTTGACTTCACCAAAATAACTTTTCATTAAAATAAAAAATCGACAAAAAAATTTAAAAAAGATATGTATGTTACAACAATCAACAAGCTACGACCGCAAGTAGTAGGTATCTATAAGAATGCTGTGGTTTACGGTACCGGAAACACCCTGTATACATACTCAACCTTTTATTTCATCACAAGCGAATCAGAAAGCATTTCTGGGCCTAGCAAATATTTACCATCGCGTGTTCACTATTTGACTTCATTTCTTGAATACACAACAAGTTCCTCATTCCCGTTACATATCTTTCCGTACAAACCCCAAACTCATTATCCTCCATAGAATTACAAAACAAACCCCACTCAAGTGGATAGCATCTTTCCTCTCGATAAAATGGGCTGTTTGGGTTCGAAATTTCTGTTGATTGCTATTGGGCCATTATTGCGGGGGACGTCCCCGAGGATATGTGATGTGACCGGCATCGAATAAACATTCGGAAATGTACGAGGGTATGGTTCTGTTCGAGTATTTTCACCTCTGACGTCATTAGCAGGAGGAAGATTTGTAAATACAAAAAATTCGAGATATGTTTCCGTTATCATGTCGGTCTGCAGTCACAAGTCAAAATACAGTAATGTTCAGTTATAACGAACTTCATGGGACCGGCGAAAACGGTTCGTTATAAGCGAAGTTGCCTATAAACGGTAAATAAAAAAGATGTGGTATTTTATTAATACATAGATAATGAGGGTACATATAATATATTTTATAATAATACATTAACAACTTTTCTTAAGAGTATAATTCAAAAAAAGTTATTTTAGTTTGTTTTATTTTTGGGAAATGAATATCATTATTATGTAATTCTACTTCGGCTAATTGATTAAAAACACTTTGCGGAGTATTTCGACACTGTGAAGACACAGAAGCGACAATGGCATCATCATCATCATCCAAGTACAAGATTATCATCAATACGGACAAATTCATTGAACTTATTTTCAGAATAAGGAAGATTGTCTAGAATATTGTTATCATCTTCCTGTCCAACTTTTTTCAGCCCATTCGGCTAATGTCAAATCATCATCTAAATCCAAATCATTTTCAGGAATCCACCGTGTTGAAAACAATTAAAAATTGTTTGTTTTGATACCCTCTGCCATGCCATATGAAGGAAATCCATTCCATCTAAGATGGATTATTTTAGAATTTGGGGATCACCAGCAGTTAAATATCGTTTCAGGTGGCTTGCGATCGAAATGATTCGGTAAATCCCCAGCGATAAAATCCCGTTTTAGGTTCGTTGTAAAAGACAGATCTTACGCCAATATCAAAGTTTAAGGTTCGTTTTATCCGAAAGTTCGTTATAAAAGGGTTCGTTATTTGCGAAAAAATTAACACACGTTTAGTAATACCGAAGTTTCGTACCTCTAGATTTGGTTCGTTATAAACGAAAGTTCGCAAAAAGCGGGTTCGTTATAGGCGGACATTACTGTATACAATTTTTCTGTTTTTGCCACCACATGACCTTTGAAAGGTCCATATTTGAATGAGGAACAACGGTAAGTGATAAACTTGTACGTTATCCGATAGATGGCCCTTTTGGCTGTGCGAGTTTGAACAAATCATGTGGTTGTTTCTATAGAAGACTGTCACAAATTAGTCTCCTTAAAATTACTGGACTTACGACGATCTTCTTCCAAACCGGGGACCACTATGGTTTACTGTCCAGTAATCCTAGTGGTCTAGTTTTCAGAAAGGCATCTAGTGAAGGCGGAATAATAATAATAATAATATTACTTCATAACTTCAATGATAGATATAAACTTCATTTATGCACTATCTGCTTCTCAGGAAGAAGTAGTAGCTCTATTGAACGTTTTAGAACATCACAGTGCAGCATATGGTCTTGGCATTAACTACAACAAGACCAAGGTTATTATCGTAGATAGAGAGCATGACAATAATCGAGAAATAAAGTCAATAGGCCGTTGTGAGGTAGTTCAAAGTTTTGTGTACCTCGGTTCTTTGATCGACAATTCAGGTAGCTGTGAGAATGAGATTCGACGGCGCATTCAACAGGCACAGGTGGCCATAACAAAGGCTTACTAAAATATGGCGTGACCATAACATCACTAAAGCTACCAAAATGTCACTGGTTCAGTCTCTCGGAAACTTGGACTGTTAAAAAGACAGATCGAACTCGCATAGATGCTTTTGAAATGTGGACGTGAAGGATAATGCTGAGAATTCCTTATACCGCCCATCGAACTAAGGTTTCCATACTGGATGAGCTCGGTAATCCAAAGAGACTATCCTCCATTGTGTCGATGAGAATGCTTATATTCTTCGGACATATTCACAGAAGCGATCATATGGAGAAACTTGTAGTTCAGGGTCACGCCCCGAGTGGGCGGCGCCGTGGCCGTTCCCCTACACGCTGGGTGGATACGACGAAACACTTGCTGCATATGAGTATCAAGAGCGCCACTGAACTAATAGTAAATCGCGAACAATGGTGAGCTATAGTTCTCAAAATTATTGATAATATTCTTGTCGGAAATACTATAGCTCCGACTTAACGCATTTTACGAGTTCACAACATGTCTGTTAAGACATTGTGACTATGATATGATGATGATATCTCTTTAAAGTGATTTTTCGAATGGATTATTATCAAAAAAAAGTTTATTGAGGCAGTAGTGAGTCCTTCATGATTACAAAGCATTTGAAACTTCCCCCTAATCCCACCACCCCCGCCACCCCCAATTAAACCCTCTCCCGGGAAAAGAAACGGATGATCAGGAAACCCTAAAGGCCTAAAAACGAAGTTTGGAGTAGTTTGAAAACATTAGCAAACTCACTTATATTTTTCAGAGAAATAAATGCTGTTCTACATATATTATTAACATGTGCTGTAAAGTTAAATTTTTTATCCATTATAAGCCAAGATTTTTTACTTCATTAGTCCATTCAATAGCGTGCCCAT
Source organism: Callosobruchus maculatus (assembly GCA_951848785.1). Classification (NCBI taxonomy): domain Eukaryota; kingdom Metazoa; phylum Arthropoda; class Insecta; order Coleoptera; family Chrysomelidae; genus Callosobruchus; species Callosobruchus maculatus. The sequence goes on from CATOUR010000083.1 coordinate 10,569,923, forward strand.
CTATAATGATTTCAAAGTGGTTTATAGGTACATCTCATTTTCCAAATAGTATGGTTTGTGTTTTAATAGGATTTATTTTTAATGAATTTGCTGTAGTGTACTTAATGATACTGTCAAGATCGATATCTAGAGCTATTTTAGCAGACAGTGCATCTGATAAGTCGAAAGTTGTGTAGAGCTGTAAATCGTCGGCGTACATGTGCCAGCTGGTGTATTTTATACACGAAGATATATCTGCGATGTATACAGAGAAAAGAAGGGGACCTAATATGGATCCCTGAGGCACTTCTGTTTTATTATTTTTAAATTCAAACAATTCAGTGGCAGGTTATGTTTGCGTTTGCAATACTAGGGTGTGGGAGGTAGAATATGGAATTGTAAGAAGGGGTAAGGTTCTTATGGGGCAAGAATCCTCTTTGCAAGTTCCCTCGTAACTCCAGCGGCACACCAGGAGCACTTTTCGCCATAATATTCGAGATTATCTCGTCAGAGATTTCCCACGGGAGCTGCGGCGGGCGCAGATAAACTCCGAACGCAATTTAGCGAAGAGGTGACACGGAGAGGGGGGGTACGGTAGGGGTGCGGGGAGAACAGCTAGCTTTCCGATTGGTTTATGTAATTAAACGGAGTGTCGCCTGTAGATTACGTTGAATTTCTGTATGTATATGGGCAGTATTGATTTGTTTTTATTCGCTGTGTGATGTAAAACATAAATATACAGGGTGTTAATTAATGCCATGCGGATATTTTAAGGGGTGACCGTACTTGCTAAATAAGAAAAAAATGCAAATGTGTGCATGGTCTAAAACGCATTATGTTGGTTATACAGGAATGCAAATTTCCAATTTATTATTTTTCTCGTATTTTGCGGCAACGTCAGATAAAACAATATTTGCTACACAATGTCAGAAGGACAATAAACTAAATTAATAATCGCCTGTTTCAGCCTACTATTTTTTTCTCATGTATATTATTTCGCTATTTCGTATAACAATTTTCATCGATGTATCTTTTGCCAAATAAATTGTAGCCGGTCATACATACGAGAATAGTACAAAAGACAAATAAAGAAATGAACAGAGAGAAAAAGACACCTTAACTAAATAAAAATATAAAAGGTTACCAAATTCAATCAGTTCAATGTGTCAGTATAACAGAAAGTTTTTGCGAGTTGTACGATAGTAGGTATATAGAACCAAAAAATGGTACACAATCAATGTAACCTTCGACAAATTTGGAAATAAAGCAAAAAACTGTGTTCTCTTGTACACCAATGTCGACAGTTGAAAGTGACTCAAAACAGTAACAGTAGTCATTATAGGTATTACATACAACTTTATCGATATTATTAAAATAATGATAATTTGTATACAGATTTATGTATATCGCGGCAAGCTTTACTTTCAAGATACAGGGTGTTTTAATAAAAATCTATATTGTTTTGAATATTTCCTAAACGATTGCTTAGAAAAATGTTAAATTTGGCACACAGGATAAGCTAAAGGTTCTCCATGATTTAGAGGTTGTAGCGATAAATTACAAACACCAGCGGTGGAGATATGAGTATCTAATTACCTTTTAAAAAACCTCCTACACCATTGACTCTATTACAAATAACAATAGTATTGTTCAGTGCTTGATACTTTTTATAGCAAAAGTTGTATTACATTTTTTTCGTACAACGAACTGTTTTCGAGATATCTGCCATTTTCTCCGGTTATGTAGGACTACTGACAACAAATAATCTGGAAGTAGGCTGATTTATTTTTGAGGTTTTCACCAATTTAGTACTTCTGAAGTATCACTAGGTTTAGGAAAGTCTGTTCATTATTTTTTGCTTGCTTTGCCTTTCCAATCTAATGGATTTATGGATTTTGTACTGGAAATTCAGCATAGGAATTCGGAGAATACCACAGACGGTTTCCTGATAGACGACAGCTATCAAATGTGCACAATCAGTTCGTTTATCAGGGTATGAGCGTCATTCCCATATCCTAATCAATACAATATTAATACCGTACGATGAAACAATCACTTAGTGCGTGAATTTGATGGAGATCCAAGGACAAGTCAAAGAAGAGCAAGTCGAACCACCGGAACTTTTAAAACCACTATTGTCAGAGTATTAAAATGGGTTCACCGATATCCTTTTCATTATACGAGGGTTGCTCTATACATCCGTCAATCCGCCAGTACGCAGACAGCTGTTTCACGCTTATTTGCGATCATCAGTGCGCCATAGATCGATTGACGGGAATAGAGAGCATCAGCTGTTTCATACTTTCATGTGAAACATGTGTTAGCAAATGACAGAAAGTTCTGCCGGTGCGCCACCTGGTACCCGAAGGTAACGGCAACCAAAGAGAAACGCTGCTAACAGCAGTAAACTCTTTGGTGGGACGACAAGGCTCGTCCGCTTTTAGCCACCAGAGGCGCGGGTTCTGTATGCAGCAGCTTATGAAAGCGATATACGAGGGTTGCTCTATACCTCCGTCAATCCACCAGTACGCAGACAGCTGTTTCACGCTTATTTGCGATCATCAGTGCGCCATAGGTCGATTGACGGAAATAGCATCAGGTCTTTCATGTTAACAAAACATGTGAAACATCTGTTAGCAAATGACAGAAAGTTCTGCCGGTGCGCCATCTGCGCCTTTCCATTTACAAAGCATCCACGGTTCACAACCTGAGATGACGAACAAAAATATTTTGTAGGTGGCTACTGGGGAGAGCTTAGAGTGACCCTTTTTGTTCTATGTTCGGTGACCGACACATGGGGTGGGTGCTAGTAAGGTATAACCAGCCAAGGTACGCCAATGGAGAATACTCCATATGATATCAAAATAAAAAAGCTTTCAACGAAGTCAATTAGGCGTCGGCGATGGCATTGCTAAACCAGCGATAATAAATGTTGATGATGCGACCCTTGGAAATGCAGCTTCCTATCTTATTATGGACGTTCTATGAATGAGGTTCGGCTTCTCGCGACGTCTCTATAGGTCGTCGTCTGTTGGTAGTAGTTCAGGAGTTAAATTTGATATTTCAGTGCGTTTTAAAACATCCTACATACAATACTCTTGGGTTCTTCGATAAGTAATTTGGTTGTTTCACCAACAGGATCATTGATCAAGCTGATCAAGCAACGCTTACTTGTGAACAATTTTGATTGATCGGATAATCAAAACCGACACTGTTGCCATATTCTGCGTGTCTACTATCGAGAAACTAAAAATACTGCTCAATCAAGAAACATCTTCATCTTCCAAGAAAAAATCTGATCTCCATTCTCCAAACCGAATAATGAATCATAAGTTTTTCTAAGTTTCTCTTGCATAGTTACGGTAGTAGTAAGTGTTAATGGGCTGTGCTAAGTCAATAGCTGGACTATTATTATTCTGAATTTCGAAAGAAACGTACTCTACGGGTCTTCATGACTACAGACTTTCTGAATGTTTGGTGAAACTTTTCGTCCAGGTCGAACTGTTGCAGATATGGTGTAAATGCTTTTGGTGTAAGGCCTGAGACCGACATAATGAGGGAGACAGTAATAACTTTGTTTTTCCCAGGACAGTTTTATTTGTATGGCAAGGTCTGTGTAATTAGATATCAGCCCAGCATAGCTGTTTTGAATATCCATTTCATTGGGAATAGCAATATCTATCAAATAGGTAACTTCGTCTGCCTTTGACTGAAAAACTATATCTGGTCTATTGGTTAGGATCGTTTTACCGTGTGTATTGTTCTGGAATACCGGTGGACATAGGGGTATTTATATTAAAACTCCGGATAAAATTATTCTTCAATCTCAATTTACTTGTAACAGTGTAATTAATTGTAATATGGTCAAAAATTGTACTTGGGACACCAAATAAATAAATAGCGTATATTTTGAAAAAATTCAAAATATTCATAAAAAAGCATAGATAGTGTGTTATTCGGACAATGTCAAACAAGATTCATCTGAACAGTCGTCCTCTACTTCTTCTACAACGTCTTCATTGTAAGGTTAACAAGACCGATACACTGTTTCTGCAGGCAAAGGCATGGCAACAGTGTTTAGCAGTTTTGCAGGGAGAGGGTCTCATGCCAGTAATCAGGGGATCAGAGATGAATAATAATCACTTCATTATATCGAGATTGCAAGACTGCAATGATGACGGTTCCTAAAACAGCAAAGCCTTTTCAATAATAGTAGACCCATGAAGTGAAATTTTGTGAAGAGTTGGTGCCATTGCATGCCTTGCCGTGTCCAAACAAAAAGTTTCGAATTTTTGCGTATATTTTATGGCCGCTTGATATACCCTCTAAAATTACCCAAAGACGAAAAATACCCCAATCTATACCAGTTATCTCTGATGATATCTCCTGGTTAGTAAAAAATATTCGACTTGTATAGCCTTCATTGCTATTACCTACACCTACACAAAGTTATTCTTTTATGATTTTACAATACATGTAGCTATTTAGGAATATTATTCATAAATTTAGACGAAATTGGAAACGTTTTTCAACGTGATGAATAGCAGAGACCTAGGTTTGTAATATAAGACAAAAATTAAACCCAGGACTCATCCAGTAGGCATTAGGGTATCAAAACCATTTAAGTTTCACTAAAAGGGCAGTGCTTCTGATGTCAGTATATACTATACTATTAAAATTGATGAAACATGCTGTACATACCTGCTTCAGGAGTGTCCATATTTAATGATTGGTAATTAAAAATCTGTGAAAACTTTGGAGTAGTATTATGACAACAATTGCACTGAATACCGATACACTGACAGTGCAACATGACTAATCTTCTACTGAAACTGCTGGCAAGAATGCACAGCTACGGAGCAAGAGTCGCTTTTGATCTGGCCTCTATTCCGATATCTCTGGTGCAGATCAGATTCCCCATACGGGCCAATATGCAAAATCGACTTTTGACCCACTTTTTTGTACAAATACCCGTAGGGGCGATGTCGCGAACATCATCATCATCATAGTCACAATGTGTTAACAGACATGTTGTGAACTCGTAAAATGCATTAAGTCGGAGCTAGAGTATTGCCGACACGAATATTATCAATAGTTTTGAGAACTGTAGCTCGCCATCTTTCGCGATTTACTGTCAGTTCAGTGGCGCTCTTGATACTCATATCCAGCAACTGTTTCGTCGTATCCACCCAGCGCGTAGGGGAACGGCCACGACGACGCCGCCCTCTCGGGGCGTGACCGTGAACTACAAGTTTCTCCATATTATCGCTCCTGTGTATATGTCCGAAGAATGTAAGCATTCTCGTCGACACACTGGAGGATACTCTCCTTGGATTACCGAGCTCATCCAGTACGGAAACGTCAGTTCGCTGGGCGGTATAAGGAACTCTCAGCATTCTCCTCCACGTCCACATTTCAAAAGCATCTATGCGAGCTCGATCTGCCTTTTTAATAGTCCTAGTTTCCGAGGCATGCAAAAATATGGAGAACACAAGAGACTGAACCAGCGACATTTTGATAGCTTTAGTGATCTTATGGTCACGCCATATTTTAGTAAGCTTTATCATGGCCACACGTGTCTGTTGAATGCGCGAACATGTCGGTGTGTAATTATGATATGGATCTCTGTTTTCTTTGTTTGTTGTGGCTAGTGCTATAGTGTATATAACTTTGGCTTCAGAGTAGTTATGTCTGCCTATGTACTATAGTCCGGGATCCCAGGCCCATTTTCACTACTTACTACTAACAAGCTAATTTTGCGTGAGTAGCTTCATTTTGATGAGACGCCCAACTTTTTCCTCTACAAAAATTCTCGATTGTGGTAGCTAACAGGGGTAGCAGGGATGAAATATGTCAATTTGACGAGCGTCAAAAATTAATTACTAACAGTCAGTTTTTCAACTAAATCTTAAGAATGTGATCAACCTTATTAGAAAAAATGTTTGTCCTACAAAATCTATGGTTTGATCACATTGTCCCCCTAAGTCCAACATGTACCAATAACAAGGTCATACAAATTTATTACTAACAGCCTGATTTTTTCACTATTGCTTCGTTAATATTTATACAACTTGACAGCAACATTGCCCTACAAATCACGTGGTATGTTATCCTGGTCCTACGCTCAGAAGTTGTAGTACAAATCCCGGGTGTAAAAGTGATTACTATCAAGTCTAATGTTCGTGGATAGCTTCATTGCGATGAGACGCCCAACTTTTTCCTCTACAAAAATTCTCGATTATGGTAGCTAACAGGGGTAGCAGTGATGAAATATGTCAATTTGACGAGTGTCAAAAATTAATTACTAACAGTTAGTTTTTCAGCTAAATCTTAAGAATGTGATCAACCTTATTAGAAAAAATGTTTGTCCTACAAAATCTATGGTTTGATCACACTGTCCCCCTCCATTCAACATGTACCAATAACAATGTCATACAAATTTATTACTAACAGCCTGATTTTTTCACTATTGCTTCGTTAATATTTATTCAATTTGACAGCAACATTGTCCTACAAATCACGTGGTATGTTATACTGGTCCTACGCTCAGAAGTTGTAGTACAAATCCCGGGTGTAAAAATCATTATTATCAAGTCTAATGTTCGTGGATAGCTTCGCTGCGATGAGACGTCCAACAATTTTCTATACGAAAATTCTCGATTGTGGTAGCTGACAGGGGTAGCAGGGATAAAGTTTAGTATGTCTATTTAACGAGTCTCAAAAAATAATTTATAAGCGGTGGGTCCTTTTAATCAAATCTTAAGGAAGTAATCAACATTATAAAACAAATATCTGTTTTAACAAAATTCAGCACGTATCAATCAGGTGGTCATAAAAAATGATTACTAACTTATATTTCACGGTAGCTTAGTTAATACTCAAATAATTTAACAGCCACATTGTCCCACAAATTCATTGGTATGTTATCCGTGTCCTACGCTCTGAAATGATCCTTATTACGAACTGCAGAGCATTGTGTATCATGTAAGTTGTTTTTCACATCTGTCAATTAAATACAAATCATCGTATGCAGATACACTGTATAGATTCTGATATACCAATAATAATGTTGGCAAATTTTAAATACTTAAAAGAACCACTTCAAATCATGATCAATTTAAGCACAAGTAAAAAGAAATTGTACTTAAACATCAATGACATTCATGCCAAGCTTGGGGATAAATTATGTTGTGCACTTGCCATATGCCATAGTTCTACAGGCAATGAATATAATCCTGCGTTTTTCCGTAAAGGAAAAAAGAGGCCGTTTAGTATTTTGAAAAAAATGAACATTTTCAAGAAGCTTTTATTCAACTCTTAGAAAGTGAACTCACAACGTCGAATGAGGTGGTTCAAGTTATCGAAGAGTATGTATGCAGAGTATACTGCCTGAAAACAAAAAATGACATGAATAAAGGGCGGTATGAACTGTTTGAAAGAGGGTATAGGTCAAAAAATGAAAACGAAGAAATTTTGAAACAAAAAATCGTCGGATATAACCCTTCCAGTTTGCCGCCGACAAAACAAGAATTATTACAACAAATCAAGCGAACGGTATTCATCTCCTAATCTGGTTTAATGCACACATGCGGTGCCCCACAGATAAATTACCATAAAACTATGGACCAGTACTATTGGTTTGATGGCCCCCAAAGTCCATCTTTTGACGAATTATCTTCCAACTCACAAGGTAACCCAATGATACTATCGTTATTTATAAATTGATTATTCGGCAATTTATATTGTTTATATTATTACAGAGCCTGATATCATGAATAATGAAAATGAGGGAGATGAAAGAGATGAAGACGATAGTGAATTCAGTAGCGAAGATGAAGATTTGTCAGATGAGTCTGATGCTGATTAAATTAATTTTTGCATACATTAAAATAAAATTTTGTACTTAATACAGTAGACAATGAAGTTATTTCTTATAGATTTCGGCAAAACTTACACTTTATAATTATAATACAAGTAAAAAAATGACAATTCTTGTCGGACTAACGGTACATACCAGTTTTCTTCTGGGACATTATTTCCTTTGAACAGAGAACACAGTTAACCTATTATGTTAGTAATCAATTTTGGAAGCTCGTCAAATTACCATATTTTATCCCTGCTACCCCTGTTAGCTACCACAATCTAGAATTTTGGTAAAGGAAAAAGTTGGGCGTCTCATCTAAAGGAAGCTACTCACGCAAAATTAGCTTAGTAGTAGTAGTTATTTATTATAGATTTCGGCAAAGATTACTTTTTATAATACAAGTAGAAAAATGACAATTCTTGTCGGACTAATGATACATACCTGTTTTCTTGTAGGACATTATTTCGTTTGGTCAGAGAACACAGTAACCTATTATGTGATATTTTGTCCTACAGTTAGTAATGAAAAAAATGGTCTTGTGGTATTAACAACTTCTGGTCGTAGGACCGGGGTAACATACCACGTGATTTGTAGGACAATGTTGCTGTCAAATTGTATAAATATTAACGAAGCAATAGTGAAAAAATCAGGCTGTTAGTAATAAATCTGGATGACCTTGTTATTAGTACATGTTGGATGGAGGGGGACAATGTGATCAAACCATAGATTTTGTAGGACAAACATTTTTTCTAATAAGGTTGATCACATTCTTAAGATTTAGCTGAAAAACTAACTGTTAGTAATTAATTTTTGACACTCGTCAAATTGACATGTTTCATCCCTGCTACCCCTGTGAGCTACCACAATCGAGAATTTTTGTCGAGGAAAAAGTTGGGAGTCTCATCAAAATGAAGCTACTCACGCAAAACTAGCCTGTTAGTAGTAAGTGGTGAAAATGGGCCTGGGATCCCGGACTACTAGGTTCCAGAGTGATTATAATTGTTTAACTCTTTCTCCTTGGCTATACGCTGTTTCGCGTCAAACGCGAGACGAGAATAAACGTTTCTCCTCAATTTTTTTTCTCTCTCCTTCGACTAATGAATTTTAATGTCAACCGACTTCACCCGGTCGAGTGTATTCATGAAATCACGTAACGAACGAAGGGAAATGGGTTTGTTGTGCGGTTGAAGCTGCCGTTGTAATGGATGATACCGGAAGCAGGGTCTTTGTGATAAAAGGACACTCGACGCTTAATGAGAAGATTTTAATTCTTCGAGGTAGGATGTGTCTGGGACACCTGGAAAGCTTGTTTTCAGGAGCTGAGATAATGGCTGGGTTATTTTAAGAGCCTTCTTCTTCGGCGATATTATTTTGTTTATTCTGAAAATCATCGTGTGGTTGTTGTTTTCCACTGGTTCGTAATTAGAACCACATCTATCGTAATGTAAACCTACTAACGTTTCGTCTACCTCTGTAGTCTTTATCAAAGCACAAAATCTTTATTTGCATCTATAGTGTTGATACATCCAAATTGTGAACTAGTGATGCATCGGTGTCTTAAGATCATGTTGTTTACGAGAAAATAATGTAACTCACAATGTGACATTTAGGCCCGATTTTATCAACATGCATATTTAACAAAGACTTTGACAAAGCTTTTCTATTGGATGTTATTTAGCAAAAGCTTTCTATTGCGTATTGAGGGCTATGTTAATAAGTATCATCCAGTAGTATTTTATCAATATTGAAAACAACACGTAGCTGGATGACACTTTTGTCAAAGATATTTTAGAAGTTCATGGATCAAAATCATAGCAGAAGATCAGAACAAAGCGATTGATTTGTAGTAGGTACCTATATCAATCACAGCAACTACCTACCTTATTTAATAATTACAAATCCCACGTCCGTCAGTCAGATGGATTATATGAAAATACATACTTTTATGAAGAATCAATCTTTCATTTCCTGGATTCATGTTTGTTATAGATCTTCTTATAGAAATAGTCACAGGTGCAGCGTACACATTGTACATAAAATAGGGTTATACTTAACTATAAAATGACAAGCTTTGCCGTTCTGGGGTTATGGATAGGCAACCAGTAATGCACATACGTTTGGGAAATAGCTGTAACTTTTGAAATGTAACAAAATGCTATTTTTACCTCTTTTTACTATAAAACAAAGATATATTGCAGGTGTTCATAATTATTATCGATAGTAAATTATTGTTTTATCCAAATAATGCAGTGAGTGAATTTCTTGTCATCATATCATTTGATACACCAAGAAACTAGTGATCAAATGTCCGGCTTCTCTGGAATCCGATTGGTTGAGATTAACAATTGTTAAACTTTTTGTTAAACAAGAAAATGCAATTTTTCACCCATTTAGAATGGAAAATCAGACTTGAAAAGGTACTAGACGGTTCACAATGGTGGATTGTATATAAATTATGTCATTTTGATCTTTTTTGAGGTAAACTTCAAGAGAAATCAATAATTTTCAGAGTACTTTGACAGATGCATATTCTTGAAAGGGCTGCTCTGATTGGTCAATGTGTTAAAATCGGCATGTTGATAAAATCGGGCCATAGACGAGCAAACTTGATCTTATTCGAGAGGAAAAACTTTTGACTCATTCTTTGCTTTGTAGAACATTGATGCATGGATCTCCACTGGCCAATTAGAAATATCAACTTTGTATAGGCAGATTCCTTTATCTGCCTCTTGTAACTATTAATATCATCATTTGGTATAAATTTGATCCTGTTTTACGTTGAATCCTGATTCCCAGATGGTTCGCTGAGTCCTGATTTTACTCTATTCCCCTTTTAGTTATATAATTTTGATGTTCTTTGATTCTATTTTGAGACAAAACTTATCAAAGTTGTATTTTTTATGTTATTGCATATTCAAATTCAAATAGGTGTTTATTATCTTCAGAATACAATTTCACTTTAACGGTACAAAAAAGTATTCATATCTGCCAAGTCAAAAGTAACGGTACTTCTGACTGGACTTCTGCAAATTCTTCATTACCTATTAGCAAGATCGCAGAAAATGAAGAATGCATTAAAATCTGTTGAAATTATAAAACATAATTAACTTGGCAGAAGATTAAAATCTGATTTGTCAGTATTCCCTTTTTGCAATCCTGCCAATAGATACTAAAAAATTTGAAGTATTCTAGCCAGAAGTATCGTTACGTTTGACATTGACGGAAATTACTATTTTTTTGCATTGCATTGCATGTAAAATTACGTGCTGAACCAACAATCACTGGTAGTTTTCCTTTCGTTTCAGAGTTTTCAATTGTATTGGAAATTTGTAATCTCTAATACATTGCAGTACCCAGTAGGCTGTGGAAAATATCCATTTCTGATATACTCCAGCTTCTCTTTGACATTAGTTTGTTGTAAGGTCTTGTCCCGTTCGACTGTATCTTCCTCCTAAGTTAGTTTTTTTCTCCTATCTGAACGCGTGTTTGTTTCTATTCCATGGCCTGCTAGGAAATGGGATTTGATTGAAAGCTTTAAATTGAATGAAAACTACCAGAAATTGATATTCCACAACCTTATGTCATTAGAAGTGCTATCAAATTTTACATTTGACCGTACTATTAGGCATTCCCAGTTAAGAAAATTAAGTTATCTAGCTAGTATCTAGTGGATATTATGTGTACAGCTATTACAAAAAAAAACAACCCTTCCGTTCCATATGATTGTCCAGAAATGGTGAAACTCCGTTTATTTCTTTTTTCGTTGTAAAGTTGAACGTGGGTTCTTTGCTTTTTATGTTTATGTAAATGTTTGCTCTTAAATCAAACATTAAGTTTCTTCAAAAGCATTTCTACTTATCTCCTACGCGTATGCCTGGCAAGTAAAATCTAAACCCATTCTATATTTACCGATTGCATTCTTTCATGGTTACGCTGAGCATATTCATGTAGATAAGTTCATTCATGTGAACAGGCCATTTGTGTCTAACCCAGTTAATCGTTGAAAGATGCAAAGTAAGCTACATTTCTGCAATGGACAAGATAAGCTGCTTTTAAACAGGAAACATAATGCATTCTCATTGTTTTAAGTGTCAGTCGATGTCTGTATTATAGCGTAATTATAGGCCTTCTCACCTTGCAAGTGTTTTTCATTCAGGCGTTGCTAGATAATAATTTATCTGCGCCATTCGTCATAAAACGGTATTCGATGCTGACAGTGTTTTAATGCTAGCAATAAAAATGGGCTATCTATGGACTGGCTATCTGTCAGTTGTTTTCCTTTGAAAACTGGTCCACTGAATCTGGTTAAAATAATGTTTTAAGAAATAACGTTGCTTTTACATCCCCCACTGTAGGTACACAGTGAAAGTGGATAGCCTGCTTTGTCCACCGCCGAACCGCTAGCAGGTAGATGCAGACAAAGCGGGGAACCTTAAAATAAAATTAGTACATGCATTTATAAGCCACTTTCAGCGCCGGTCGGCGCGGGTTCCCTGCTTTCGTACGCACAGTGAAAGCAGTCTGCCTGCTTGCGGGGACCTGCAAGCAGGAAACCGCTCCACTGTTTCTACGCCCAAGGTGTGAGTGTTTTGAATCAAGGCAAGGGCGTCAATAAGGGGGGTAATTGGGGGTGATTACCCCGTGTGCATTTAATTTGTGTTGGCATTTTTTTCGCTAATCTTTTAAATAGTTGTTACTGTTTCATTTCTTCATCTGATACTACCTTTCCACCTAGTCATATGCAGGGTGTCCCACGACGATAAAGACAAGCAATATATCGAAACTGGGCAGTAGTAGCGAATTATAATTTTGGTGGTGTAAATTAGAGCAGATATAGTATCTTTTCTTATTATTGTGTGACCCAATGAGGTATTTGTTTTTGATCACGTGACGTCCGATTCAAAATTTTTAATGGGACACCCTGTATATTTGTGACTTTTTATGTTCCTCCCGATAAAACAATTCCAACAAACTAGCACACTTGGGGTCTAAAGTGATTAATTCAAGAGCTACAGGCCACAGGTACTTAAAGGACTGTATCTCTACCATTATGAAACACTACCAAAGTAATTTAACTGTAGGGGTACATGTTATAATCAATGGTAGTGGTACCATCTTTAAGTACCTGTAGCTCTTGAATTAATCACTTTAGACCCCAAGTGAGCTAGTTTGTTGGAATTGTTTTATCGGGAGGAACACAAAAAGTCACAAATATACAGGGTGTCCCATTTAAAATTCTGAATCGGACGTCACGTGAACAAAAAAAAACCTCATTGGGTGACGCAGTAATAAGAAAAGATACTATATTTGCTCTAATTTAAACCCCCAAAATTATAATTCGCTACTACTGCCAAGTTCCGATATACAGGGTGGGCCAATAGTGCGTGGACGGAGGATTGTGGGCTTACTAAAAAATATTTCAAAAATCTGTCACTTGGACATGGTAGGGACCCTTGAGGGTTATAACGTAAAAATATGTTCACTTAAATTTTGACGTTTATACAGGGTGATTCATATCAAACTTACATTTTTATAAATGGAACCTCCTATATATTATTGCATATTTGGATTCCTTGGTCGATTCTAGTGTGACTTTATGTATCACACATGGAACTTTTAACGAACCGTTTAGGCGCAAATCACCATTTTTGATATAAGTAGGTATCAGAAAAAAATTTAATATCGCAGCGATTATAAAACTTAGGAGGCCTTGACTTTGCGGTACGACTAAGCATGAAATGCGTCATCTTAGGTCAGACGGCTAAATTTGAATTATTTTTGTACTTGGAGAAATTAGAGGATAAATTTAGGAAACTTTAATCACAGATAACTTGATTTTTTCAAATGGGAATGCCTATTTTGATTCAAAGAATCAAATGTAGAATTTGATTACATTTCTAGCGACACAGCACTCTTGATACCAATCTTTTTTATTTCAAATTTTCACTCAAATCGGTGTTTTTCAATTTTCCTGCATGCAAGCAACATAGCAAGCCATGAAAAATTAACAAAAGCTCGTTAATATGGAAGAAAGCAACTAACTTAGTAGAAAGATGCAAACTAACTAGAGCAGCGAGGCAAGATTATGAAAATTCCTTACAACATAATATTAGCTCCAACCAGAAACAATAGCAGTAACAAGAACGCTCATTTTTCACAGCCTACTAGCTATTAGCCAATTTCCAAAGTCAGTAAAAAAATATTTAATCAAAGGAAAACTACTAGTGATTGTTACTGGCAGTAGAATATCTATTTCTTCTGAATCAATTTGAATAAAATTCCACATTTAATGCTATAAAAAAGTAGCTATTTCCGTAAGTCAAAAGTAATGATACTCCTGACTGGAACCCTTCAAATTCTTCAGTAGGTACTTCTACCTATTAGCAAAATCGGGGAAAATGAAATTTGAATTGCAGTCTGTTTGAATTGAAAAACATAACTTCGTTTGCAGAAAACTACATGAAATAATCATAATTACAACATAGCGAATTAAAATTTTCTAGCAATTATTTCAATAGATGTTCAGAATGCTCCAGTTGGAGATATCTTTACTTTTGACTTAGCTAAACGGAAGTGACTATTCTTTTATCCCATTAAATGTGAAATTTCATTCTGAACATGTTAGACTGTAAGCAAAAATCGCCGGTAGTTTTCCTTTTGTTTAAAAATTTTTAATCATTTTGGAAAGGTATCAAGCTCTAGTAGACCTCAATAGCTAGTAGGCTGTGAAAAACAAACATTTCTGTCATACCCCAGCTACTCATTGACATTAGATATCTTGCCGCTGTTGTATCCGGTTAGAGCTAATATGTTATAAGGCATTTTCATAATCTTGCCTTGTTGCTCTAGTTAGTTTGCATCTTTCTACTAAGTAAGTCGGCTTCTTCCATATTAACGAGCTTTTGTTTATTTTTCATGGCCTGCTAGGTTGCTTGCACGCAGGAAAATTGAAAAACACCGATTTGACTGAAAATTTGAAATAAAATGAAAACCAAAAAAGATTGATATCAAGAATGCTATATCGTTAGAAAAGTGATCAATTTTTACATTAGATTCTTAAAACCAAAATAGGCATTCTCATTTGAAAAAATCAAGTTATCTGTGATTGAAGTTTCCTAAATTTATCCTCTGATTTCTCTAAGCACAAAAAGAATTCAAATTTAGCCGTCTGACCTAAGGTGACGCATTTCATGCTTAGTCGTACCGCAAAGTCATGGCCTTCTAACTTTTATAATCGCTGCGATATTCAATTTTTTTCTGATACCTACTTATACCAAAAATGGTGATTTGCGC
Organism: Callosobruchus maculatus; assembly: GCA_951848785.1. NCBI lineage: Eukaryota > Metazoa > Arthropoda > Insecta > Coleoptera > Chrysomelidae > Callosobruchus > Callosobruchus maculatus. The sequence continues at coordinate 10,585,059 of CATOUR010000083.1, forward strand.
CTAAACGGTTCGTTTAAAGTTCCATGTGTGATACAAAAAGTCACACTAGAATTGACCAAGGAATCCAAATATGCAATAATGTATAGGGGGTTCCATTCAAAAAAATGTAAGTTTGATATGAATCACCCTGTATAAACGTCCAAATTTAAGTGAAAATATTTTTACGTTATAGCCCTCAAGGGTCTCCATCATGATCAAGTGACAGATTTTTGAAATATTTTTTAGTAAGCCCACAACCCTCCGTCCACGCACTATTGGCCCACCCTGTATTGCTTGTCTTAATCGTCGTGGGACACCCTGTATGTCTAGCTTTATAAGTATGTATCTAGTATTTCGAAATTTGATTATCTTTTGTGCAATATTGAATACTTTGAGTAGAATAGCTAGCCTAGACTCCGCCAGTATGAGTATATATGCTTTTAACATTAAATGCTAATAAAGACCTTTTATTATTATTTAAAAAAGTCCAGCTCAAGCCCCGTCACACTGGGCTGCTATTTCATTACCCAGTGATTACTTCACACACTGTGAGGTGAGCAGTCACTGGGTCCGCGAATCATGCAGCCTAAGTAGACTAAGGGACACAAGCTGCTGCCTTCTGCAAAAAACACACATGGCATGTCTTTGACACTGACGTTTACTGTCCTGCGCCTGTATGGAACAACCCATTATTTGTGCATAGATAAATGAGAGCTCAGTTTTATTTTAGAATCGAATAGGTATATCCATTTCAAAAGTGTGCTGTTAAAGTGTTTACGAAGTCACTTGGAACAGCAAAAAATGCTTGGGCGGCATCTCCTTTGTGAAACGCGGCAGCACCAACACTCGGTTTATCGCCGGTGCGCGGCAGGTATACAGGGTCCCGGGGGCGTTTCACAAAGGAGAAGCCGCCCAAGCATTTTTTGCTGTTCCAAGTGACTTCGTAAACACTATAACATCACAATTTTCTTGCAACCGTCCATACAGATGAATAAACCACAAAATATTTCAGGATACGAAATATTAGGCTAGTGACCCTCAACATAAATAATAAAAGCATAAGTTTAAGCTAAGTTTATTATATTTCTCTATTTATTTTTGGAACGATAAATGCTAGCAACACGTACAATACAGTTAAGTGGAACAAGGTCTTTGAAATGCAGGTGAAATTTTACAGATAAAGTGCATGATTCTATTCATTGATTAGATAACTTTGTATGCGTGAACACACTGAATCTAGGGCTGCTGTGTCTTGCCAATGTTGAGAAGGATGTTCATAAATTAATAGAAAGGTCTATGTTTTTTGATAAAGGCAATAGGCTGTTGTGAACTAGTTCAAAGTTTTGTGTACCTCGGTTCTTTGATCGACAATTCTGGTCGCTGTGAAAATGAGATTCGACGGCGCATTCAACAGGCACGTGGGGCCATGACAAAGCTTACTAAAATATATATATAGCGTGACCATAACATCACTAAAGCTACCAAAATGTCGCTGGTTCAGTCTCTTATGTTCTCCATATTTTTGTATGCATCGGAATCTTGGACTGTTAAAAAGGCAGATCGAGCTCGCATAGATGCTTTTGAAATGTGGACGTGGAGGAGAATGCTAAGGGTGCCTTATACCGCCCATCGAACTGACGTTTCCATACTGGATGAGCTCGGTAATCCAAAGAGACTCTCCTCCATTGTGTCGACGAGAATGCTTACATTCTTCGGACATATACACAGAAGCGATAATATGGAGAAACTTGTAGTTCAGGGTCATGCCCCGAGTGGGCGGCGTCGTGGCCGTCCCCCTATACGCTGGGTGGATACGACGAAATAGTTGCTGGATATGAGTATTAAAAGCGCCACTGAACTGACAGTAAATCGCGAACGATGGCGAGCTACAGTTTTCAAAACTATTGATAATATTCGTGTCGGCAATACTGTAGCTCCGACTTAATGCATTTTACGAGTTCACAACATGTCTGTTAAGACATTGTGACTATGATGATGATGTTTTTTGATCGTCGTTGGGTTGGACTATGTGGTATTTGTTGTTGTACTAAAGAATCTAGTGTAGCATTAGGCATTTTCATTGTAAACCTGTTACTAACAACAGTTTCCAATACATAATATCAAAATCTCCACCTCCCGCAAAAAAAATCCACCGTACGGTCCCATGGGGTGTTTACAGAAGCGGGGCGCAGATAAAAGCTGAAAAGTAAACAAACCTGGGGCTACTGCTGCAAAAAAGCATAATGAAATTCGAACCGGGCTGGGGAGGATCGCTAGCGCGTGTTAGCCGTTAACTCCCTTAGGGCGTTTGGGGTGCCTATATTAAATTTCGGAGCTCTGATAGACGATTTGATTGATTTCCGTTTAAAAAATTGCCTCCAGTAAGTTATCTCGCTACTTTTTTCATATTCATTCTCTTACCAAGGCCTGTATCACCAAAAAAGCACTGACAGAGTATCTTGACGATTCACAATTCACATTGACCTTGAAATCACAGTCGGCAATAAACTTCCAGGCAAATACGCTTCGCATTACAGAAAATTTTCAAAAGCTTCAATTTTAGAAGAAGTTCATCCGAGGTGCTTCATGGTCAATAGTGAGTGGACGGAAGATTGTGGGCTCATAACAGATATTTCAGCATTCTGTCACTCGATCATGGTAGGGACCCTTGAGGACAATAACGTTAAAATATGTTCACTTAAATTTTCATTTCAAACTTAATTTTTTTTTTTTTGAATCGAACCCCCTATATATTACTTACTTTATGTGTCATACATATACCTTTAAACGAACCGTTTAGGCGCAAATCACCATTTTTGGTATAAGTAGGTGTCAGAAAAAAATTGAATATCGCAGCGATTATGAAACTCGTGAAAGGTCATGACTTTGTGGTACAACTAAGCATTGAATGCGTCACCTTTGGTCTGGCGGCTAAATTTTAAGCCTTTTTGTACTTTGAGAAATCAGTAGATTAATTAAGGAAACTTCAATGATAACTTGATTTTTTCAAATAGAAATGCCCATTTTTGTTTCTAGAATAAAACATAGAATTTGATTACCTTTCTAACGATATACGATTCTCAATATCAATCTTTTTTAGTTTTCATTTTATTTAAAAAGCTTCCCCTAATACAACCTTTTCACAGCAGCTGCGGTCCTTTGGTATTTAGGCTCTGTCTACGCGATCTGCTCAGTTATAAAAAAAAATTAAAATTTTCTGTCAAATCGGTGTTTTTCAATTTTCATACGTATAAGCAACCTAGCAGACCAGGTCTTAATTTTTTAACTAAAATTTCCGATTTCTTGTTAACAAAATACTTCCTAAACAGCAATTGCGTTTTTGTTTACAGGCTATAAGCATACTTTTTTGAATAAATTAATGACGTGCAGAGAATAAATCCTGTCAGTGTCTCAATCTAGTAACTTAAATATTAATTATTATATTGTCGATACTCCGTCTCCGCAGTCGGATGACTGATGACGTTTCAACTAGGGCAGCCAGTTGCCACCTTTCCCGGTTTCGACACCCAACCTTCTGACTCCCGGTTAAACGTCAATAGGCCACATAACTCTGACGTCACTTCTGTCAATGTCAGCGTTCTGTATCCAAACAAAAACAAATCCAACCTAAAAACCCATAAGGGATTATAAAATATAAAAGCCGTGTATTGAGCTGAAGCTTTCGACGTGTTTCTCAGTCATATATAAGAACAATAACAACTGAGAAACTTGCCATATTCTCTAAGAAACCTTGAAAAAATGAAGATTTTAGGTTAGAATGACGATAATAGACCTGAGTAAACCTAAAATCCTCGAACTCAAGGCACTGTAAAACGTTTATGATGATAAATCAGCGTAAGAAATGACAAAAAAGCCAACAAACACTACTTTTCACATAATATATGCATATAACATATATTATATGCTAAAAATGTCATAAACAGAAAAGTTGTTTGGACAAAGGAACTCACCAACCACAACAAAATGCCGTTCTGTGACGTATTCAGTGATGTGGCGTATATCTCCCATTACTATACGCTATTAAATAAGAAGTGCTCAAGTCAGCACGCGGTTCTAATGAACTGATTGTTAATCAGGCTCTGCCAAGAAGTCTCTCATTCAAGCTGTTACGAGTCAACATTACAGAAAATCTGATCTGGCACGAACACGCCGCGTCAATTGCAACAGCTGCTGGGAAAAAGCTTGGGTACCTATTCAGAGCCAGAAAGTATTTTTCACCATCTAACCTCTTCACGCTTTAATATAAAGCCCAAATAAGACCTGGCCTGGAGTATTGGTCTCATATCTGTGAGCTGCTGCCCCTACTGCCTGTCTATACTTGATGCCGTCCAGAGAAGGGCAATTAATTGGTGACCTGCCCTTAACGCGCCACCTCCAGCCACTTTATCACCGGCGTGTTGTTGGTAACCTCTCGCTCTTCTACCGATATTCCAACGGAATCTGCTCCTCTGAGCTATCCTCTATGTATAGTTCCGCCGTTCACCAATCTTATCAGAACCGAGCGGCACGACCGCACATTTGTTCCCAGGCTTGGAACGGACTGCCAAGACATGTCTTTATTGAGCCTGAGTGCCTATTCAAGTCCGGTGTTAACAAACTTCCCCTAACATAAATTTTTCAAAGCAACCTCTGTACTCTGGTATTTAGGCTCTGCCTACGCGGTCCGCTCAGGTATAAAAAAAGAAATTATTTACAAGTTTGAATTACCAAACTACTGATTATTTTCCACCAAGATATTTTGAAGACACAGACTTGATTAATCTTTATAAAAGGTAGCGTTTTCATTTTCAACCAAACTTATCCCTTGTACTTTACAACCTCACAACAATTATTTTGGCTGTGAACCTTTGCGTGACTATGATAGTTCTTGAACATCTGCTATGTGTTTATTTCAAATTATATCATAAATGTTCGCTAGCAACCCTAGTTTCATCCGATTTGATTGTTGGGCATAGATAACTTATTTTCACCCAACATAGAGAAGTCATAAAAGGTCACTTTGTGGCTTCTCTGGTACCAAAATACTGACGGCAAGCGACCCACAATAATTCTTAATCCTTTAGACGTAGTAGTGCTAAAAATATTGGTCAACAAACAATCTTTTCTAAATTTCTAGTAATTTTAGGGCAGTTTCAAAAGACCATTATTTGTCCTTGCTCCGATACTGTCGTAAACATACATATTATGATTGCATTTCTGAAACCAACAAAAATTGTACGGCTAGAAGATACCATATCGAAAACGCGAGATATGATATTCCCCTAAGCCCTTTTTTGGAAGGGATGTGGTGAATGCATGTAAGACTTCGAGCTATGCTTTGCTTTCGTGCAGGAAATATCGAATGTGCTTTGAATTCTACACGCATGGATGAAATTATTTTTTTCAGCTGGTTAGTTATTAAATACAAGCAGTCACGAATTGCATTTTTGGATCTAATCACTAATTTAGTTGCATTTGTTTGAACAGGGCGATGTGTACTAAACTAGTTTTGTTTTATTAGAATTTGATACAATATGGTGTGTTTATAAGCTCAACTATACCAAGAATGAAAGTAACAAATAAGAATTAAGAAAGATAAATACACAGAACCACCATCAACTACCGGTCAATTAAACTAACAATATTAACAACGGAGAAGGTGGTCAACTTTTATATTGTCAACTAAGAATTAACAATTATACTGTTCTATGCATGCGTGTTATGTATCTTTTGGAATCAATAAGGTTTAAAAACATATACCATCCCAAGATATGTTTGATATTAGATTCTCTATGTATTTGATCATTTGGAATTTTTCATTTCATTTTATATTCTTGTTTTGCTTGTGTCCTGAAGTAACATCAAATTGGTATTAATCTTAATTATTTGTTGAAGTTTATAACGACATTTATAATTCTTAGTTGTTAAATGCTAATTAGTCCTTAGTTTAGTTGAGTTTATAAAGATAATATGCCTAATTCTACCTTTGTGGCACCCCCCATAACAGGTTATGCGTCCATTTCTTGCAGACAAAAAAGATAAGGTGTAAAATATTTCGAAACATTCAAAATTGTATAGACTTTAAGGAGGTATTTGGGACGATATTTTACGTAAAACGTTTTCTGAAAATCGTAGCCTGCAATATAAAATTTCCCTATTCTTTTTTTACCTCCCACACCGATGATAGGTGTGGGAAATATTGTGATCGCGAAAATTTTTGATTTTGAGATAATACTCTCTTTGTGGGCGTTTTATGATGCTACATAACGAATATCCAAGTCACTTTATTCCGTCGGTATGTCTGTCTGTCTGTCTGTCTTTTGGCGTCTTTCTAGTTTCGTAATCTCAGTAACGGATGCATGGATTGTGATGACATTTGGGTAGCGATATGCTGTGGCGTAGTACTCGAATCGTAGTAGGTAATTCTGCTAGAATTTTAAACGTCGTTACATGGGCGGCGGAGTAATTAACAAAAAATTCTAATATTCCTCAAACTTTGTTTTTAGACATTTTGGGGGTTCCTGATCGTTTTATCTTCTCTTTTTTTTTTCGGTGGATGTGAAATTGGGGTGGTAGGAGGGCGAGGGGTTATAAAACTGAGAAATTTGTTGTATTCATAAGCTGTCCTCCAATGACCTGTGGTTTTTAGAAATCATGTCAGTGGCGGCACAGCAATTGTCAAACAACTAGAAATATAAAAGTAGCTCAAACTTGGTTTTTAAGAGTTTTATTAGGGGTTCCCGATAATTTTCTACTTTTTTGGGCGGGGGTGAAATGCAGAAAGGAAACAACCCCCAAAAATGGGAGTTTCTATTTACCGCATAATATTATAGTATAAGCCAACCCCTTTCCGGCAAAAAGATCCAAGCCACCGCATGTTTCTTAACCCCCATCTATTAACAATAGGACTAACCTAATCAATGAGTAAGGTAAGTGATTGCTATAACTTTAAACTTTGTTTGGGGATTGACTCCTTTCTGCAAAAAGCCGTCCAGATACTTGTATATTGTATAGTGTGCTGGAACGATAAATAACTAATGTCGCTTGTGCCTGTCTGCAGTAACATATCATTACAGCATTCCTGCGTATGGTAATAAAAATGATGAATGCAGCCAAGCAGGTAGGTCGATACAGATGATGATCCTAGTGCGCCACAGGCCACAGATAAAAACTTTTATTTGTCTTGTCATGCTGTTCTGATTTTTCTTCGTCGGCGTATCTGCCGAGGAATGCTTTTTATGCCTGTCCTTATGTGGACTGTCTGTCTGATTTAGGTGATTGGTAGCTAATTTTGGAACGCACTTCTTGGAAAATGATATGGACTGTTTCGCATGCTGAACGAAAAGAAGACTTTGTAACGTCCTTACTGACGTATATTTTTATATTTAATTAAACCACTTAAGTGATTATCATATTTTATTGTAATACTGAACCACAATCGACTACCATCTATGCAAGTCATGACGGAAGTGACAGCCGCCTGCTTATCTCTGTCACTTCTCATAAATGACACATCTATCTAGAGATGGGCGAGTACACAATATCGTGACATCCCCCTTTTTCACAAACTAAAGTTATTACAAAATTAATTCCTATATCTAGCTGGTTTCACAATCAATCTATCTGATCTTGTTCTTATATCAGATGTATTACAATTCACGTTTTCACACTCTACTCTAGTTAAGGAATCAGGTCTCATAGTTGGTTGGGTGTGTGTCTGAGTATCATTCTCAAGATCATAAAAGTGGTTACCATAGTTAACAAATTGATTTGGAGAACATTTGACAAAACTCGAATAGGTTAGCAACAGATTACAAAGATTAAAACTAAGATTGTCAATGTCACTCGGACATCCCATCCAAATTTTACGTTCAAATTACGAAATCATCAAAATATTTTAGAAGAATTCATGCTGCTGCTGACAATAGATCCATAGAAGGTCAAGAAGAATGAGAAGCAAATCGTTAAAAGGTGAACATATCTAACAGTCCAAAGGAGAGGCAGCGATGAAATTACGTTAGCAAAATTTTAGTGTATATTTCAACGCCAATATCTCACACAAGGCCTAGCCTTCGAGGTGGCAATATTTGTATAGTACAGTACAAATAAATGAAATATAACTTTGTTGTAGAATACTTACCTGGAAAGTATATGTACATTGCCGATTTATTACCATAGTTAACAAATTGATTTGGAGAACTTTTGACAAAACTCGAATTTCTTTGAACCCTTGTGAAAAACTTGTACCTATTATATGTTTCATTCCTCATTGGACTACAATAGTCTCTAAATGCTTGGGTCACTTTAACGAAACTATTTTGGTTTTCTTCACTTAATTTCATGGTTAAGAATTTTTTCTGTGCTTCTTCTCCAGCCAGGTTCAGAAAAATTGCCACCCTGGTTTCATCCGGCTTGGTTGCAAGGCCGGTAGCACAGAAGAATATGTTTAAGCTTCTTAGAAACATTTCCAGATTATTGTAAGCATTTTTATCGAATACTATGCTTTTCGGTGGCTTAAACGTGGCCTCCATCTTTTAGGTTAATTTCTTATTTTTAATTATCTCACCAATCCTCACGGGGTTTCTTTTCTTGCTGTAGTTTTCAACACCTGACACCATGTAACGTCCTTACTGTCGTATATTTTTATATTTAATTAAACCACTTAAGTGATTATCATATTTTATTGTAATACTGAACCACAATCGACTACCATCTATGCAAGTCATGACGGAAGTGACAGCCGCCTGCTTATCTCTGTCACTTCTCATAAATGACACATCTATCTAGAGATGGGCGAGTACACAATATCGTGACAGACTTAAATACCCAAAAATAGTAAGGAGTTTTTTGACCGATCAATGGATGGATTCTCATGAAATTTCGCATCGTGGTATAAAAGTTGTAAAACAACATGTTTTAAAACACGTTGTAAATCCTATTGATTTGTTTTTAAGCAATTTTTTTTCATTGTCGTCTCAATGTTTTGCAATATGTTTTATAACAATATGTTTCAATAAACTTGTTTTAAGTTTATGTTTATGAAACTTTTTGCGTATTCTAAATGCGCCTTAAGAGACAGCCAGAAGCAATTCTCACACGGGGATCGTCTCATTAAGGAGGTAACACCTATTTCGATGAATTAAAATATATTTTAAAACTAATTTTATTCGATAATTCAATTTTTAATACTTATTTACAATATTGACCAGTTTCTGCTTAGAATTTGTTCTCTTTAATTTTGCAATATATTTTCGATGAATCTCAGTGTAATATTTTGTAATCAATTATTCTTTGAAATACCTAGGGAGTAGTAGAGAGAGTAGAGTCGTAGTAGAGACTCCAAATTTGTCAACAAAAATGAAGTGAAGGTGATTGACTCAGTACTTCCCACACATTACGGTAATATCAGTTTATTATTTTCCCACAGCATGAAGCTAGCACTAGGTTTTTGTGTCACAGGTCAATAGACATTATGGAAAAACACATTTTTGAGTTTTACAACCACCCTATTTTGACCACCCGGCCCCCACCCAAAAAAAGTAGAAAATTAGCACGATTTAGGAACCCCTAAAACATCTGAAAACGACATTTGAGCTGTTTTTATATTTTTATTTAATTATTGCCTCGCCGCTACTGACAAGACTTCTAAAAACCATACGCGTTTTCCATCCTCTATAACGTGATAATACTGTGTCCAAATTCCATCAAAATCAAATCAATAATGTCCACGTTATACAATACAGAACGATCTAAACTTATACTCGTATGTATATATCAGAAAATTCTTCCCTTAGTCCCTTAGTTTCTGTAATAGATAAAGCAATGTTCGGATGGACCTAAAAAGTGTATTATGCCGCTAGGTCTTTCTTTCACAGGTCAATGAACGGCCTATTATGAATACAACAAATTTTTCAGTGTACAACCTCTCTACCACCTAATCACCCCAATTTCACCCCTACACAAAAAATAATAAAACGATCAGGAACCATAAAAACAAAGTTTGAGAAATATTTGAATGTTTTTGTTTTTTGCTAATTACTCCGCCGCCCATGCAACGATTTTCAAAATTATTAGCATTACCGACTACGACTCCACAGCATATCGCTCATCAAGTTTCATCACAATCCATGCAGTGGTTACTGAGATTACGTCACTAGAAAAACGCCAACAGACAGACCATCAGAAATGAGTTATGTGAATTTTCGTTATGTAGATATCATAGAATGCCCAAAAGGCATATTATCTCAAAATTGAAAATTTTCTCGATCACAATACTCCCCTTAATTACGCCTGGCAGATACTAATGTTGACAGATGTATTTTTACTTCGCACACCGATAGGTGAGGGGAGTATTGTGATCGCGAAAATTTTCGATTTTGAAGTAATACGCTTTTCGGGCGTCTTATGATGTCTACATAACGAAAATCACGTCACTCATTTCCGTCGGTCTGTCTGTCTGTCTGTTAGCGTTTTTCTAGCCTCGTGATCTCAGTAACCGTTGCATGGATTGTGATGAAATTTGGGCAGCCTTATGCTGTAGGGTCGTAGTAGGTAATGTTCCTATAATTTTGAAAATCGGTGCATGGGCGGCGGAGTAATTAGCAAAAACAAAAAAATTTTAAATTTTCCTGACCGTTTTCTACCTTTTTTGTTGGGGGTGAAATTGAGGTGGTTGGGGGGTGGGAGGTTGTAAAACTGAAAAGTTTGTATCACTGACCTGCGAAGGAAAGACCTAGCGGCATAACACAATTTTAGGGGGGGGGCTGGCGGTGATTTGGTTGCAAGGGGATCTCAGACTAAAGCTTCATGCTATAGGAAAATAATAAATTGGTATAACCGTAATGTGTGGGAAGTACTGAGTCAATCAACTTGACTTCATTTTTATAAACAAAATTAACGATGCCAAAATTCATGACATGCATGTCTATCGCTATTCTTGAGTAACTGAGAATTTCATTTTACATATGCAAAAACGCCGCTGCGACCGAATGTATCTAATCCAAGTTGTCGCAGGGTTTTCGTGAACTATAGTACTATTATCGTCATTGGGTAGTTGTAAAATTGCGGGAAAATTGAACATGGTCCATAAATATTCCCGACAGACACATACACTCACGTTAAATTATGGTTTAGTGGCCGTGTTTAAGTGGTGTGTATACTGTAAGCGCCTCTCATCCATCTTGCAGAGAGCATATAATTAGATGGCCAAAACATAATTTCATGTTGAACTTCTATTTGCATATAAGACGGGTTTTAAGTTCTGTTTTGTCGTTTTTCTTTGATTTATGCGTCTTTGTGGCGGGATGAATGGTTTTTAAGTGGAGTGAATAATGGCGTCAAGCAAGTTCACTTCGTCCACTCAGGTTCCACCAAACATTATATGATTTCCAAGAAAATATCTAAAATGAAGCTCAACGTTCCAAACGTTCAATTTTTGACCTGGTACTCTTTAGGCCAGGAGATTATCGAGATCGCGAAGATTATGCCACGATGATCTTGCGGACATTAAAAATAAAAATGAAGTCAAGTTGATTGACTCAGTACTTCCCACACATTACGCTGATACCAGTTTATTGTTTTCCCATAGCATGAAGCTTTAGTCTGAGATCCCTTGCAACCAAATAATCGCCAGCCCCTCCCCCTAAAATTGTCTTATGCCGCTAGGTCTTTCCTTCACAGGTCAATGGACAGCCTATTATCGATACTACAAACTTCACAGTTTTACAACCCCCCAACCACCTCACTTTCACCCCCACCCAAAAAACTGGTAGGAAATGATCAGGACATCTAAAAACCGAATTTGAGTTGTTTTCATACTTTTCGTTCTTTGATTATTGCGACGCTGCCGCTGACACGATTTTTAACAAACATACGCGTTTTCCATTCTCACCACGGTAGCAATATGCTGTGTCAAAATTTCATTAGAATCAATTTAATAGTGTCCACGTTACAAAATACAAAACGATTTAAACCATTAAATTCTCGTATGTATATAGAAAATTCCAAATCCAATCCAATGTTCAGATGGACCTAAAAAGAAGATTTGTGTCGCTAGATCTTCCTTCACAGGTTAGTGGACAGCCTATTATGAGTACAAGAGATTTTTTAATTTTTCAACCCCCAACCCCCCAACCACCCCAATTTCACCCCCACCCAAAAAAACGCAGAAAATGATCGGGAACCACTAAAACGCTTAAAAACGAAGTTTGAGCTGTTTTTATGTTTTTAGTTTTTTATTATTTCTGCGCCCCCACTCGCACGATTTATAAAAACCATACGCGTTTTCCATCTTCGCCACGGTAGTAATACTGTTTCAAAATTTCATTAAAACCAATTCAACCGTTTCCTCGTTACACAATATAGAACGATCTAAAGCAATACTCGTATGTTTACACCAGAAAAAATTCCAAGTCCTTTGGTTTCTGTAAAGGTAAGGCAATGTTCGGACGGACCTAAAAAGGTTATTTATGTCACTACACTGTCTTTCTTCACAGGTCAGTGGACAGTCTATTATGAAAGCAGCAAATTTTTCAATTTTACAACCCCCCACCCCCCAACCACCCCAATTTCACCCCCACCCAAAAAAAAGTAGAAAATGATCAGGAACCCCTAAAACGCCTAAAAACGAAGTTTGAGCAATATTTAACTTTTTTTGCTAATTACTCCGCCGTCCATGCACCGATTTTCAAAATTATAGGAACATTACCTACTACAACCCCACAGCATATCGCTGCCCAAATTTCATCACAATTCATGCAGCGGTTGCTGAGATTACGTGGCTAGAAAAAAGCGTACAGACAGACAGACCGACAGACAGACAGATGGAACGACGGAAATGAGTGACGTGAATTTTCGTTATGTAGACATCATAAAACGCCCAAAAAGTGTATTATCTCAAAATCGAAAATTTTCGCGATCACAATACTCCCCTCAGCTATCGGTGTGGGAAGTAAAAAGGTAAAAATTTTTAAAAAAGTAAAAAATATATAAGCAAATATTCAATGTTTGTCTATGCACAATGCGCTTAAATCCATATGATAAATAAATGAATTTCCAAGTTTGTTATCAAGTAAAACGAATGAATAGTTCCCAGTATATCATGAACATTTATTATTGGTATAGTTGATCAACCATTTAATCATTTAATCAAATTTATTGGTTCCAGTAGACTACTCAGTAGTATCGGAAAAGTGACAACAGTTATTGTATAGGCTGTACAATTATAAGATAAAATAATAAGGACGAAATATAAATTTCATCATCATAAAAACATAATGGATTTAAAGCATTAGTAATGAAAGTCACCATCCTAAAAATTATTTGATTTTATAGTTACAAACACTATGTTTTGGTTAGTTTTTGAATATTTCAACTCAGTTAATCTTGTATATAACTTAGTTCTCTGATGGAGTTAGAGCTCTTTTCGAAGATTAATGGATAGTATATGGGAAGAGTTCATGCAAAACCATTTATTGTTTTACAATTTTGAAATGTTGAGTTACAACCGAAGTTGTAAGTTTATGTTATTATATATACAAGAGAACCTCAAAATGTAATGATTGAAAGAAAAGTTAGAAAGAAAGAAAAGCCTTCGATTTCCAAATACTATACATAGATAGATGTCAGTATGTTTTTTAAATACCAAACCTCTGAATAGATGACTTGAAGAGCCCCAAAACAGGATCCTATATCCGACCCTAGAAACAAAATGTGCATGATAAAATTCCATTACTACACCTTTGCTGTAAACATTATGGCTTACATGTTACCACTACATCAATTTACTGTTATATCAAGCATCGTTTCTTATCACAATACATGCGTAAATATGCAAATGCATCGAATTGTCATCAATACCGTCAATATTTACTATATATTAAAACCTATCGTACGACAAGATAAGATATGACATTCTACGTTCTATATTTATGCCGTCTACTTCCATAAAATTAATTATTATTATTGGCAAATCATTCGACTTTAACTGTACTTGATGCAGTTGTATAATGAAACCGCGTGACCCTGACTTTTAAACGATTCTCAAAATAACGTGGTATGTAGCTATACAATATGTCCGGTCATCGGTGTCGGAGCTTTTAGGGGATGAAATACAGTATTTTCTATTGACCTATCACCCCCCGTAAGTAGTTTCCCACCATAATAATTTGGCAGCCATTTTGTTTTTTGTTTAATTGATGCACCGAGTGTTGTATTAATTTACGCATAGCTACCTGTGTAATCCAAAGAGACTATCCTCTATTGTGTCAACGAAAATGCTTACATTCTTCGGACATATACACAGAAGCGATAATATGGAGAAAGTTCAGAGTTCAGGGTCACGCACCGAGTGGCCGGCGCCGTGGCCGTTCCCCTACACGCTGGGTGGATACGACGAAACAGTTGCTGGATATATGCGTATAAAGAGCGCCACCGAACTGACAGTAAATCGCGAAAGATGGTGAGCTACAGTTCTCAAAACTATTGATAATATTCGTGTCGGCAATACTTTAGCTCCGACTTAATACATTTTACGAGTTCACAGCATGTCTGTTAAGACATTATGACTATGATGATGACCAAATTTCATTTCATATGAGGGCAAAAAATTGGTAAAAGAAAATAATCATGCATTTTGCTTTTTTTACAATTTTAGTTTTTCAAGAAAATATAAGCTGTTAACCTCATTTTTTTTATTTCTAAACGATAGTATGTGGTGTTTCCTAAAAAAGATAGCTATACATCTTAGCCCTAAGTAAATTACTTACTTTGGTTCGAATACGACCCTTTATTGTCTAATCCGGCAGTAGAGAAGGCAATTTAACAAAATACCTAGTGGTCACGACATTTATTTTGCGAAAAAAAGAAACAAATGTTACAACCATTGTTCTAAATGGCGTCCATGGTGTTGACGCGCTGTTGCTCTTACTGACACATGTTGCGTAGAGCGACTGATCATCGCTTTGTCAATCCGTAATTCCTTTCCGACTTGAATAATTTTGCTAAGAAGCTCCTCGCGTGAATTTGGCACGTCGACATAAACTTTGTGTTTCATTGTACCCCACAAGAAAAAATCAAGTAGGGTCAAGTCCGGTGAACGCGGTGGCCAAGCGACTGTTTCACCGCGTCCAATCGTATCGTGGTCCATTCCACGGCGAATATCGTTAATTTAATTGGTGTTTACCGGACTTATCCCCACTTGATTTTTTGTTGTGGGGTACGATGAAACAGAAAGTTTATGTCGCCGTGCCAAATACATGCAAGGAGCCTATTATTAGCAAAATTATTCAAGTCGGAAATGAATTACGGAATGACACAGCGATGATCAGTCGCTCTACGCAACATGTGTCAGTACAACAGCATGTCTGCAGCACCAAGGAGGATATTTCGAAGAATGGTTGTAACATTTTTTTTTCCAAAATAAGTGTCGTTACCACTAAGTATTTTGAATTTTGCCTGCTCTACCGCCGGATTAAACAATAAAGGGTCATAATTAAAGTGACCATTTCTTTCTGGGGGGGGGGGGGTGCAATTGATGTTAGGTATGTGCGTGAATATAACGTTTCATTCAAAAATGGTGGATTACCCGATACATTTACACAGTCTCGACACCAGTAGACCACTACAAGACAGTCTGGTCAAAACCGAAAAGAAGAATAGACAAGCAAAGCAGTAATCAGTGCGAAAAAAAGATAGTAACAGAATTTTTCAAAAAGTCGCTAGAAATTGGTTTACTTTGTCGCCGCTACGTCTCAACGTAATCAAAATGTCGCTATTTTCGCGACAAGTCGCAACGAATGGCAACACTGCCCGGACACTGCTTGTGTGACGTCACAGCTAAAGATAGAAACACCGCCATCGACGCGTTATTGTGACGACACATGTCAACATTTATATGTCACTCTGGGTTATGTAACGTCAGTCAGACTGACGCGTCGGCGGTGGTGTTTCCATCTTCCGCTGTGTCAGCCGTAGAGTGGGGATGAAATTGTTTCATAAATTGAGAAATTATATACAAAAAAGAAATACACAAAATCCGGGACATTTTCCGGGACGGTGTAAATGCGGGACGGCTCGTCTGAAAACGGGACAATCCCGCAAATTCCGGGACGAATGGTCACCTTACATATTCAAACAATCATAGCTTCTGAACTACTTTACTTAGGGCTAAGATATGTAGCTATATTTTTTAGGAAACGACATGTATTATCGCTTAGGATTAAAAAAAAAATGTAGGTTAACAGCCTAGATTTTTTGAAAAACTAAAATTGTAAAAAACGCAATAAATTACATAATTATTTACTTTTAACAATTTTTTTTGCCCCGAGATGAAATGAAATTGGAAAATGTTTACCATTAGTTTATGGTTCGAATGTTTCGCTTTAGCAGTTCAAGCCTTTATTTGGTTTCAGTGCGGCGCAAGAAGTAGTGCTTTCATTGGCTGACACACAGACTGAATGACGCAGCTTGCTCAAAATTTTACACTTAAACTACAGAAAGATGGCAGTTAACAGAAAGTAGTAGACTTATCAAGCCACCCATATACTATGAAAAACTTTATAATTATGTACTAGTGCAAAGCTTGTGGAAATTGGTTTTAAAACAGCTGAATTCAGAATTTCTCGAAAACTACTGCGCATCGTGTGATGGTTTATTAGATTAGATTTTTTACACATTTGTTTTATTGTTATCATTATCCTTTAAAAACCAGCAAAAATAGACATTCAATATATTTTTTGGCAATCAATTTTCTCTTCTTCTAAATTGACAAAATGTCGTTATGTTTTATGGATCTTTTCAGCCTTATTTTTATATTACCTTTCTCACCAAGCAATAGCTTTCTATCTACTTTAGAAAATTCACAGATATTATGATTACTTTGCTATAGACCTTAACTAAGTTTTTTCTTCCATCCTTGCTTCCCTATTTCTCTATTTGGATATGAATAAGGGGTATGTAGGTATATTTTGTTAAAAGTATTGTTTTTGAAATTGTTTTGCATGCTCACTGAACATAGACACCATGAGAATTGTTATCCCTCAGCAAATCTTGGCAAGTTTCAGCTCCCAGGCAGTATGTAGAATAGACGTACACCGTCTAAAAAAAAATAATGGTTATACTAAGCGTTGTGTGTGAACTTCCTATATTAAATATGTGTTTTTATTAGTCCTCGTTAGTGAGTGAGCGCAACGGAGCGCCGATCCTTGACATCCAACCATAGCATCGTACCCTAGCTCTACTCACCAAAAAAATAAACACACAGTCCTAGATCTTTGTGGCCACAACGGAGCGCCATCGTACTAGGGTAAATTCGAGCTTATTGGGTGGACACAACAGATGCTATGGTCGATGGTCAAAATGGTCCCCGTTGTGTCCAAAGCCTTACAAGAAGTAACATGAACGTCGTAGGCGTTACACAACAGAATGCTCCTGTAAATAAACGAGATGCACGACGGTATTCGATCGTTAGCGGTTCGCCTTTATGTGATCTACATGAAAATACGGTGGCAAACTGACCCCTCCTTGTTTTGTCTATCTTTGGAGGCATGATCTAGATCCTCATCTCTACGCTGCATAACGCCTGTATAAACAAAAATTATTTGATCTACTTTTTGTTTATCCAACGTTACCTGTAATATATTATACAACTTGAAAAGCAGTAAATGAATACAGATAGTAGCCACAAGCGGATAATTTCTATGTGAAGTTTTTATATTTATTATGCAGCCTGAAACGTTCATTTCCTTTTAAGTTTCCCATGAAATAGCGCAAATAGAAATACATGGTACTGTACGTGCTGTGTTTATATAGCAGTTAGGAGAATTTTTAAGTTTACAGAAAATGTTCATTGTGTATGGCACTAATTTATATACTGCTGGATACTATACATACAGTATGTTCAGTGATTTTGACATTATTCTTTAAAACGGTTAGGTTACATTACTATGAATTTATGTGATTATATGTGAAAACTGAGGCCATTCTGTTATCCTATGAAAAAGCAAAAACCACAAAGGATTTTCTGATAATGATTTTGTAAATAAAGATGAAAGGTTATTAAAAAAATAGGTTCCTTACGTTTAAAAACGGTGGTCTATACGTTACATTTTTTATCAGCAACGCTAATATACTTACGTAAAAACGGTATTTTTCCACTCTGCCTTCTGTCGTGCTTAAGGGTCTAGGGTATAGCGCGCGAAATTGAGAATCCAAGAAAAGACGTATTCTCGTGTTAGCGAGGAGGCGTGGTCGTCTGTTCACTTTCTCCAGTGTGTGTGTCTAAGATGAGGGGAGATATGTCCAAAAATCCAAAGGCGAGGTCAAAAGGTCCAAAGGTCACCACAAAAATGATTTTCGCATTTCCACGCTCCTGACGTTACCTTTAAACCTACAGTAATGACTCAAAGTGCAAATTGAAGAAGAAAGCTTGCGCGTGTGCACCTATTTAGCCTTTTTTTGATATCGTGTTTGGTTGTTAAATTACAGGCATTTATAGAATGTATGATTTTGCATTACGAGTTTTTTTTGCACATTAAAAAACTTTTTTGAGAAAATCGAAAATAGTTGTCATTCATTAAGGTCTTAACTATCGCCTTCTGAAATATTATATACCTATGTAGTTTGAAAATAGAGTGAGTTATGCGAGAAATTTTAAGTCCGTGTTTTACATGGCAACTACGTATGTATAAATGTGTGTATCCAGGCCCCTTAACGTTATTTGAACGGTCCAACGAGGGGGGAACAGCTCACATCCATTGCTACTTACAAATTCCACCGAAATTGAGCATAATGAAACTCTGGTTCAAATTAGCTAACGTTTCGAAACATTTATTTTCATCCTCAGGGCTCCTTTATTTTAAAGTTGTGGTAGTCACCCGGTTTTTTAATGTCTGTATATGAGCGATAGATATTGGGATGTGATGACTATATATGCAAACTATATCTATAACAGGATTAACAGGAGTCACTTCTCCGAATAAACGTTACAAGCAGACTGCGCAATTTTGTTTGTTACTATCATAAATGTGGATGAGCTCTTGTGGCAAAATTTGTGCCTTCACTACTAAAGAATACCTAATTTCGACCCCCCATTTTAAAAATGTAAAACAAGCAAGAAAAAGTTCTTTTTTCACAATATGATTGCTAAATGCTTCTGGTAAAATAAAGTGTAGGGTTGTTTTAGCCGAAATCAAATCTTCAACCACAGTAGGATTTTTGAAGGTTTTTGGAAATATGTTAATTCAACAAACTTCTAACCAAAGGAAAATGTATTCGAAATTATGGATCCTTCACCGAATTTAATCCTAAAATAGATTGTTTTTAATGGCAACCAAATCAAAAAGAAAATACAAATAGCTTATCAACAGCTAGAACCTATAAACGCCATTTTCCACTGAGTTATACCATCGTTATATGTCGTAAAAACTAAAAGGTAATAAAGAAATCAGTAGGAGGTCTCGCAGTTAGGTAGAAAATCTCAATGATTAATATGATTGCATTCGATATGTTTACGATTAATGGCAAACATTTAAATCAACGTTTAAACTCAAATTATGTAATGGTGATACATATTTCATCTTGTGATTGAGTAACAGTTTACGGGATTTTAAACAGATGTAAATGCATTTTAACGTCAGGTGTATGATTTCCCTCAGTGTTTAATGTTCAAAGATTAGTCACACGAAATTAATTCGAAATACTGGATTTCAGTTTCCACAAATATTAACCGTATTTCTGTCAAGTTTTAACAAACAGGCGTACGAAGCTGTAATAAAATTCTTCAAAAAAGCAAATTTCGACATTTAGACATTCCACCCTTTTTTTTCTGTGGCTGGTGAACTTTGCTTCCAATGCCAGTCTCTCCACAAAAAAAAAATATTTTTAAACTTTGGAGATTTGGATTTTTAAGGAAGTATAAAGGCAAACTTTGAAAATTTCTAATAATATCTTGCCGACGATTTCAAAATTTTTTACGCGTTAGTGATTTTACGGATTACCACTTACTCCAAAATGATCTTGATTCACTTAACAGTTGGTGTGCTGATAATGGACTTTTACCTGAATATTAATAAATGTAAAACTTGCATGTATACACGAAAAAAAAACTTCATTGCCTTTGACTACAAACTGGGGAGTAGCAGTCTAACACGGTATTCCACGATAAAAGATCTTGGTGTGACGTTCGATGATAAGTGAGAGTGTTCGGGTCAACCTCAAAACATTACATCATCTTCAATTCGTAGCTTAGGATTTATTATAACGAATTGTATATCGTTCACGAATCAAAAAGCTTTGATGGCATTGTACTGTTCTTTAGTTAGGTCTAAGTTAGAATATGCTTCTATTGTGTGGAGTCCCATATATCAGGTCCACATTAAGGTCCTAGAAAATTTGCAAAGACGAGATTCGTCAAGTACCTCAATTATAAATTAGATGGAGTTTATCCAAGGCGAAGATCAGAGCATAGTACTATTAGCAAGATTTGATGTTCAACTATTAGAACTAAGAAGAGTAGATAATGGCTTAGAGTTCCTCTACCAACTTGTGCATAACCATGCGAACTCAATATATTTGATGTCCCGACTGCAGTTTCGGGTACCGCAATCTAATTCTCGTCAACATGCCACCTTCTATCAAGCAACCCCCAAAACCAATGCTTTAATTAAATCTCCGATATACTCTATTTATACCAACTTCAATCTGATCTCTGATGCTTGTGATATTAATAATTCTATTTTAAACGAAATAATAGAAAAGCCATGTGAGAAGTATATTATGTAATACACAGGATTCAATGAGTTTGGTCTGATGCCGTTTTGAGAATTTAAATTTAGCTCACCTAATACCATTTGTTACTTTTTATTTTTTTGTTTCTTAGGTAATCTTATGATAATTATGTATTGTCCTCTTATTGGAATTACCTGTTGGACAATAAATTATTATTATTGTTATAAATTATTATTATTATTGTTATAAATTATTATTATTATTGTTACCATCGCCACATATCCAAAAATGCTAAAATTCCAGCCCCTTCGCAGCATATATGGGGGTAGCTTGCTGGATATGAATAACCGACACCCCCCGAACATTCTTATTAAAGTGTAGTGTCGAAAAACAAAAGGTCCATATTTCAGCGTTATACGCCGTGAAGTGGCTGACACAATATTAGGGTCATAATTCAGAATTTTAAATGGGCTAAAGCGTGAATAAGTGTCATGCTGGTCCTTTACGAGCTGGTGCGGTTTACTCCCAGCCCTAATATAATATGCTAATGCATATCGGGGTACATTATATTGGTCCCCCAAGGATCGAACACCGAAGGGGAGATGAGAGGAAGTTTATTGGAAAGTTTGGGACTGAAATGGATGAGGCTATTGCTTAAAACAGCTTGATCAAGCCATAATGGGCTTGTTTCATGGAACTGGAAACAATAGTTTGTGATAGTTCACTTTTTGGACGTTTTATGATATCTACGTACATAACGAAAGTCCACGCCTCTTATTTCCGTCCGTCTGATGTCTGTGTGTCGGTCGGTCAATCTGTCTGACTGTTGGCTTTTTCTCCGTAACCGCTACATGGATTGTGATCAAATTTGGATAGCGATGTGCTGGCCTTAATAGTAGGTCATTCTGCTGTAATTTTGGAAATCGGTGCATGGGCGGCGGAGTAATTAGTAAGAAACAAAAAAATTCTAATGTTTCTCAAACCTGGTCTTTAAGTTTTAAGGATTCCTGCTCATTTTCTACTTATCTTTCTCTGGGGGTGAAATTGGGGTGGTTGGGGGGTGGGGGGTTGTAAAACCGAAAAAGTTGTAATCATAATTGGCAGTCCATTGACCTATAAAAGAAAGGCCTAGCGGCATAATACGTTTATTTGGGTTCGTCCGAATTTTGCATTGCCTAATACACAAACCAAGGGACTTGAAACTTTCTGATGTATACATTTTTTTTATAACTGGGCAGACCGCGTAGGCAGAGCCTATGTATCAGAGTACCACGGCTGCTGTGAAAGGATTATGTTAGGGGGAGTTTGTTAACACTGTATTTGAATGGGCTGACACCTGCAGGCCCAATAAATACATCTCCTAGCAGTCCATTCCAAGCCTTGGACACCCTGGGAATAAATATGCGGTTGTATCTTGATGTATGAAGAACGACCGCCTTAGGATAAGATGCAGCGGTCGCCCGGGTGCATCGGATAGGAGCGGTGAGCGGCGGAACCATAGAGGATAGCTCAGAGGAACAGATTCCGTTTGATTTTCGTTTGAAGAGTGACAGGTAACCAACAACACGCCGGTGAGAAAGTGGCTGGAGCCGGGTCGCCAATTAGTCAAATTAACCTTCTCTGGACGGCATCTAGTATAGACAGGGTTGTAGGGGCAGCAGCCCTCCAGACATGAGAGCAATACTCCAGGCCAGGTCTTATCTAGGCTTTATATAGTGTGAGGAGGTTACATGGTGAGAAGTACTTTCTGGCTCTAAATAGGTACCCAAGCTTTTTACCAGCAGCTGTTGCAATTAACGCAACGTGTTCGTGCCAGATTTTCTGTAATTTTGACTCCTAACAGCTTGAATGAGTGACTCCTTGCCAGAGCCAGGTTGTTCATTAGAACCGAGTGTTGACTTGGGCACTTTTTGTTTACATACAAGTATTGCTTTCTTTAGATCGTTCTATATTGTATAACTTGGAAACTATTGAATTGATTTTATTTTAATGAAATGTTGACAGTATTATTACCGTGGCGAGAATGGAAAAAGGCGTATGGTTTTTAGAGATAGATCGTGTCAGTGCCGGCGCAGCAAAATCAAAAAGCTCAAAATATAAAAACATATCAAACTTTGTTTTTAGGCGTTTTATTTATGGGTTCCTATTCATTTTCTACTCTTTTTTTTGTGAGAGTGAAATTGGGGTAGTTGGGCACTGGGGGGGGGGTTATAAAACTCAAAAATTTGTTGTATTCACAATAGGCTGTCTACTGAGCTGTGAAAGAAAGACCTAGCAGCATAACACACTTTTCTGCTGGGGGCTGATTATTGGGTTTCAAAGGGATCTCAGACTTTAGGGAAAATAATAATACTGATTTTAACTGATACCACCGTAATGTGTGGGAAGTACTGAGTCAATCAACTTAACTTCATTTTTTATTTGAGGGACATAAATACGTGGAGTTTCATACGGCTAGTCATATTGACTATTCTGTGAAAATGGCATCATCATAATACGAAAATCAGATGTTTCCCTTGCTTTCTCGGCTTTTTACGTCTAAAAGGATCCTGGAAGAGTATAAGACCCTTTTCCTGGGATTCTGAATAGTGACTAGTGACTACATCCCAGGGGCTATCATATAGCTACAGCATCTCTTCTTCAGATTTAAAACATTTTCCTCTAGGCCATCCTTCCAATATAATAGATATCTTCCCACACAAAAAAATATAACCATAGCATAGTATCTCAGGTTGGCGGCAATTACACGCGCATTCCCCCTTTTGGATGATTTTTTGTAGGGATGCTAACGATACTTCGATACTTGTACTTCTGCACTAATATCGAGTATTTTAATCTTAGATACTTTTTGAGCGATTCCAAGCTGGTATCGCTACTTTTGTAGGGGTATCGGTATCGAAAATAATTATTTAATTATTGAGGGGTGTAATCAATTGCACAAAATTCTCTGTACGAACCAAACGCGCTAAAAATATCGAGTTGGTACCGGCATCGATATTTTCATTTTCGCATCTCTGCCCAAACTTCACATCCGTAAAATCATTCCAAGGTCAAATTCTGTGGGAACCGTTTTTATATAGGAAATCCTCAGAGATATTCTGCTGGTTGTTTACTATGCTGTGATACAACCTCAGCAACAACAACATTCTGAAGTCACTAAGTCTAGATCCGCCGCTGCACACTCCCGTGTGTTATCCTTTATGCTGTTAAAAGCCTAGCTAAATCAGAAATAAAGATTAATGTCGAAGTTCATATTAAATCAGATCCTTAAAATAATAATGATCGCGTGTCTGAGAGAATCATGATTATGGCGTGGGTATCTATAAGATCTACAGGATGACCTAAACATACATTTCCTCGTATCATTCTTCATACGCAGAGAACCGAGCGATACGACCGCACCTTGTCTCTCAGGGTGTCTAGTACTTGGAACGACCTAGCAGGTGGTTCTTTACGGAGCCTGTAAACATTGGCATGTTCCAAGCCGCCACTAGGAGGCTTCCACATATCTAACTTAAGGGGCCTGGGTATATACAGTTATACATATTATGTATTTGCCATGTTAAAACACGGATTCCCATTTTGAACAGAACTCAATTGTTTTTCAAACTACATACCTACACAGTATTTCAGAAAGTGATAGTTAAGACCTTAATGAATGACAACTCTTTTTTTTTTTTAGTGTGCAAAATAACTCGCAATGCAAAATCATCGATTCTTCAAATGTCTGTAATTTAACAACCAAACACGATATCAAAAAAAGACCAAATAGGCGACAAAGCGCAAGCTTTTTTCTTCAATTTGCTTTTTGAATCATTACTGTAAGTTTAAAGGTAACGTCAGGAGCTTGAAAATGCGAAATTCATTTTTATGGTGACCTTTGGTCCTTTTGACCTTACCTTTGGATTTTTGGACCTCTCTCCTCTCATCTTAGACACACACACTGAAGAAAGGGAACAGGCGGCCTCGCCTCCTCGCTAAAACGGGAATACGTCTTTTCTTGGATTCTCAATTTCGCGCGCTATACCTAGACCCTTAATAGAAGTGGCTGTACTCTGGTATTTGGGCGTTCGTGGCTGTTTACCTATAAAAATGTATGTGTCCTCAGTCGTAAGAGCGTGAGAAAACATGTGCAAAAAGACTATCCTATATCGCAAAAAAGTTTTCAAAAGGGACTACCTCAAGAATATGCAGCAATCATTATCAACACACCATCAACACAAATAATCATACTTGAATAATGCAACAGAAAAAAATTTCCGTCAAATGAGCCTCTTTTGTTTTCTTAAACAAAAACAACTGAATATTGCCGTATCGTGGGAAATACTGAAAAATATATATAATATTATACAATACTGAGATATATACTATATTCCATACATAGTGACACCCTGTATATTAAAAGCTAAACGTATATTTATATGTCCTATATAGATCTCGGCTATTCCATCCCTTAAAAAACAATGCAAACCATATACATGTATTCAAACAAAAAATTTGCACACTTATATAATAACATTGAGGAATCGAGTTTGGACAAACAAGCATTCCTCAGTCCCATTGCATGTATCGTATGGTTATCGAATACATAGATTGTAGATTTCGCCATCGAGAAATTCTATAGGTACCCGAAATCTAGTAGTTCAGCATGTATTGGATATTACGGTAGATTAAGGTGTGTTTGAGGTAGAACGGTGGCCAGAGGACTGAAATGGCAGATATATTGTAAAACGGTAAATCTGGCAACATTGACTGAGACGCCAACAACGGGCAGATGCACCCGGCTCGCAAAGAATCTGAAAATAGCCCGCTACACATCCTCGCAACGCTCGTCTGCACGTTTCACAGCTCCGCTACACATCTTCGCACCGCTCATCTTCCTAGCACATCTTTACTGGAAACACCCACACCGTTTCACAGCTCCGCTACACATCTTCGCAACGCTCATCTTCCTAGCACATCTTTACTGGAAACACCCACACCGTTTCACAGCTTCGCTACACATCTTCGCAACGCTCATCTTCCTAGCACATCTTTACTGGAAACACCCACACCGTTTCACAGCTCCGCTACACATCTTCGCAACGCTCATCTTCCTAGCACATCTTTACTGGAAACACCCACACCGTTTCACAGCTCCGCTACACATCTTCGCACCGCTCATCTTCCTAGCACATCTTTACTGGAAACACCCACACCGTTTCACAGCTCCGCTACACATCTTCGCAACGCTCATCTTCCTAGCACATCTTTACTGGAAACACCCACACCGTTTCACAGCTCCGCTACACATCTTCGCAACGCTCATCTTCCTAGCACATCTTTACTGGAAACACCCACACCGTTTCACAGCTTCGCTACACATCTTCGCAACGCTCATCTTCCTAGCACATCTTTACTGGAAACACCCACACCGTTTCACAGCTCCGCTACACATCTTCGCAACGCTCATCTTCCTAGCACATCTTTACTGGAAACACCCACACCGTTTCACAGCTCCGCTACACATCTTCGCAACGCTCATCTTCCTAGCTGACCTTTGGTTGAAACATCCATCAGAGTAACAACTGAACATAGAGGTAGTAAACAAACCACTTCAGCATGGCGTGCTTAAAGCCCTCATCTTTGACACTTCAGCCACCAAACATTGATCAGCTGTGACCTCGCAGTGACAGTCCAAATTGTAAACAATGTTGTGTAATGCCAACTAACCTGAAAATTCTTCCAATGCACCCCATGTTACAAACACTGCACTTTTTGAGTTCCATCTCGAAAAACTATTAAACTACACTCGAAATATAGCACAGCATGTCCGTAAAGCTTCACTACAGTTACCAACAAATAGCTAATTCGATTTTACTGACCAAGCATAAAAGACGCACAAACAAAACGAACGTTTGACAGTTGAGGTTCTACCGTAAATAAGTCGGCATGAAAATCATATCGGCGTTGCCAGCTCCTCAAAATTTATGTAAGACTTCAGAATTTGCGTTTATGATGAAGAAATATGCAGTAACGCAGTAGAGGTCAACATATCTATTGATTTTGCTGTAATCATTCCTGAACCATCAAAATACCGTCTTTTTTAACGTAGAATGGGATATTTCTGGATACTATGCAATTAAGACGATAGTAAATAATTATGATTGCCGTATCTGGTGCTCAATATGAGAACGTAAGGAAAGATGTCGGCCTATTAGAATTAGTTGTTTACTACCTCTATCTTCAGTTGTTACTCTGAGAGACACTCACACCGTTTTACAGCTCCGCTACACATCCTCGCTGCGCTCATTTTCCTAGCACATATCTGGTGGAAACGCAACCTATGGACACCGTACATTAACAAAGACAAGTAGGGTCACTCGCCGTACCGACTTTGATGTGAGTCTCACAAATGCGAGCCGTCTCGAATTCAGAGGGGTTCCCTTCGTGCAATCTCGTCCACTTACAGGGAATCCGACTGTGCAATATTGTCGGCGTCAACGGTCCACGTTCACTTTACTCATACGGGGGTCAATAGAAATGAATTCTATAGTATAGATAGAAAGATAGAATATAATTTAGTATTCAATAAACCATTCAACACAATAACTGCAGATGCAGCTACTGGGGTGGCAAATAGCTCAAGGAGTATTATAGACCATGTTTTGTCAGATAGATGTAGTAATTTGAAATATACGATTCAATTCAACTAATAAGTAACAGTAACAGTCTGATCATTCATAATTTGTTGTCAATAACCTTAGGTGTAAACATAAAAGTACTTGCGACCAAATATAGAAAAAAGTAAACAGAATAGATCATAAAAAATTCATCTCAAAATTTGAAAAGAATATTCAAACTACAGAAGTTCAATCATTTTAGGAACTAATTGACTTAATCACTTCGAAATGATTGAAAACAGAGTCAAAATTTATAAACAAAAAGTTAAAGAAACACGAATTTGGAAAATGAATTTAAAAAACTTAAGAGTAAAGTCAATAATAAAATTAAAGTATTAAAAACAGATATTTTAAAAATCAATGGAAATAAGTAGGCACAAATATAAAAAACAATGGGGCCATATACAGAGATTGTCGCCGGCATTTTTTTGTGAAATACGCTCAAAACGCTCAATAACACACAAACACTACTTATTTAGGCACCCCGGTAGATCCGACTGATTGTATCCCGTGCACCGTGTCGCGCGTTGGGTGGTGTTAGGTGGACTGACCCTGTAAACCACAGCTGTTAGCGTTCGGCTACTGCTCGAGATCGCCGGGCGCCAGAATCCGCCAGCTTGCGTAGTATCCGAGAGTACAGCTGGAAAGACCACATTGGGGGCAGAGCTTAGAGTGATCCTACTTGTCTTTGTTAATGTACGGTGCTATGGAAGAGCAAGACGACTTACGGATTTGACGATTCGCCCTGTATATGCGATTGCGAATGCGGGTTTGTCTGGAAGGTAACGTCCGGTCGGTCGGTTGCCTTTTTTCACAACGGCGACGTCGACGTCGTTCGCCATGAAACGCAAGTACGATTGTCGGTATCATTAGCGGCGCGTGTACCTAAATTACCGTAATTGATATTAAATGATAAGGTTTCCAATGAACGCTGACCGACTCGGCTCGGCTCGACTGGGGTTTCGGTGTTGTAATCCAATGAGCACGACACGACACGCAATCGCTAACGCTGTTTATGTATTCGGTGACGATTTCCTGGGATTATTTTATTTGTTGGAATACATTTTCGCACACGACAGAACTACTTCATTCGTACTATGAAAGAAGATTTAGTTTTTGTGACCCGGTGCTTCCCACACTAAGAGTAAAACAACGTGACAATTGAAATGTACAATCTGAACCATCACTAGCTTTAAAAACACATAAACTTACAAAAATGGCGTCAAGTGGTGCCGTCAAAAAAAAATGAAGTCAAGTTGATTGACTCAGTACTTCCCACATTTTAGGGTGATACGAGTCTATTATTTTCCCATAGCGCGAAGCTTTAGTCTGGGATCCCTTTGCAACCAAATAATCGCCAGCACCCCTCCCCCCCCCCCCCCCCAACCTAAAAATTGTCTTCTGCCGCTAGGTATTTCCTTCACAGGTCAATGGACAGCCTATTATCAATACTACAAACTTTTCAGTTTTATAACGCCCCAACCACCCCAATTTCACCCCCCAAAAAGAGGTAGGAAATAATCAGGAACCACTAAAACATCTAAAAACGAAGTTTGAGTTGTTTTCATACTTTTAGTTTTTTTTATTATTGCTACGCTGCCACTGACCCAATTTTTAACAAACATACGCGTTTTCCATCCTCACCCCAGAAATAATACTGTGTCAAAATTTCATTAGAATCATTTTAATAGTGTCCACGTTACAAAATACAAAACGATTTAAAACAATAAATATTCGTATGTATACAGAATTCTAAACCCCTTAGTTTCCGTAATAGGCTAGGCAATACTCGGATGAACCTAAAAAGGTAATTTGCGTCGCTAGGTCTTCCATCACAGGTTAGTGGACAGCCTATTATGAATACAAGAAATTTTTCAGTTTTTCAACCCTCCCCCAAAACAATGCAGAAAATGGTCAGGAACCTCTAAAACGCTTAAAAACGAAGGTTGAGTTGTTTTTATATTTTTAGTTTTTCTATTATTTCTGCGCCGCCACTGGCACGATTTATAAAAACCATACGCGTTTTCCATCCTCGCCACGGTAGTAATACTGTGTTATCGTATGTTTACACCAGAAAAGTCCTTTGGTTTCTGTAATAGGCAAGGTAACGTTCGGATGGACTAAAAAAGTTACTTATGTCGCTAGGTCTTCCTTCATAGGTCAGTGGACAGTCTATTATGAAAGCAACAAATTTTTCCATTTTACAACCCCCCACCCCCCAACCACACTAATTTCACCCCCATCCAAAAAAAAATTAAAAAATGATCAGGAACTCCTAAAATGAGTGACGTGGATTTTCGTTATGTAGATATCATAAAACGCCCAAAAAGCGTATTATCTCAAAATCGAAAATTTTTGCGATCACAATACTCCCTCACCTATCGGTGTGGGAAGTAAAATGGGAATTCCTCTATACCTACAGCATCCTCATCGAAAAATTAAACAATGACATCTAAAAACGAAGTTTGCGCGATTCTGAAATTTTTCGCTTAAGTTCTAACAAGCACACGACACACCAAAGTCACTTTGTTCAACGTAATGTAGAGTATTTCATTAATATAGCATTTTTTTTTTAGTTTTCAAACCACCCCACCCGCCTCACCACCCCGATTTCAGCCCTCCAAGAAACATTAAAAAAAGATCAGGAAGCCCTGAAACGCCTAAAAACGAAGTTTGGAGGGGCACTGATATTTTTTTCTTTTTTTACCACGGCTTTGCACCGATTTCCAAAAATTATAGCAGCGTTACCTACTGCAATCTCGCAACATATCGCTACCTAAATTTCATCACAGTCTAAGCAGCTGTTACTGATATTACGTGGCGAGAAAAACGCCTTTAGACAGACAGACCGACGGAAATGAGTGACGTGGATTTTCGTTATTTAGACATCATAAAACGCCCAAAAAGCGTATTATCTCAAAATCGAAAATGTTCGCGATCACAATACTCCCCTCACTTATCGGTGTGGGAAGTAATATGACTGACTCAGTAATAAACATCAAGTTAATCTACTTGGCTCGGCTCGTGTAAGAATTGATGGTAACCTGTCTAGTCAAACTGCAACCAGAAAAAAAGTTCGTCAGGAATGTGTATTATCTCCGATGTTATTTAACATTTACTCTGAATTTGTGATGAGACAGGTATTAGATAACTGGAACGGCGGTATAGCTATTGGCGGAAGCAAAATATCCAACTTTGCTGACGATACAACCCTTATTGCTGCTTCTCAGGAAGAACTAGTAGCTCTATTAAACATCTTAGAACAACATAGTGCAGCATATAGTCTTGGTATTAACTACAATAAGACCAAGGTTATGATCGTAGATGGAGATGATAATCATCGAGAAATAAAGTCAGTAGGCCGTTGTGAAGTAGTTCAAAGTTTTGTGTACCTCGGTTCTTTGATCGACATTTCGGGTAGCTGAGAAAATGAGATTCGACGGCGCATTCAACAGGCACGTGTGGCCATGACAAAGCTTACTAAAATATGGCGTAACCGTAACATCACTAAAGCTACAAAAATGTCGCTGGTTCAGTCTCTTTTGTTCTCCATATTTTTGTATGCCCCGGAAACTTGGACTGTTAAAAAGGCGGATCGAGCTCGCATAGATGCTTTTGAAATGTGGACGTGGAGGAGAATGCTGAGTGTTCCTTATACCGCCCATCGAACTAACGTTTCCATGCTGGATGAGCTCGGTATAAGCGATAATATGGAGAAACTTGTAGTTCAGGGTCATGCCCCGAGTGGGCGGTGCCGTGGCCATCCCCCAACACGTTGGGTGGATACGAAGAAACAGTTGCTGGATATGACTATCAAGAGCGCCACTAAACTGTCAGTAAATCGCGAACGATGGCCAGCTACAGTACTCAAAACTATTGATAATATTCGTGTCGGCAATACTCTAGCTCCAAGACAATGTCTTAACATGTGTGTTAAGACATTGTGACTATGATGATGATGATCTACTTCAACAGTAGCGTAAGGACCTTAAGTAAAATCAGAAGCAATTTTCACGCAGTCAGAACAAATCTAAAAAGCGTTAGGGACATCAACTACAGCTGCTTCTTCAGAAGCAGAAGGCATACTGCTGAAAACAGGAAGAAAAATCATACATGTACAATGGTTAGACGACTTGGTATGAGAAAGGATGAAAATTAGTGCATTTAGTGTCTGCAATCTTTCAAAAACGTTTCCCATTTTCCAAAAGGGTAGAAATGTATAACATAAAAAATAAGACTAACGCTATTATCGATTGTGATGCCCAGATTTAACTTTTATTTTCAAATAATACATTTTTACAATTATTCCTATTCGTCAATTCTTGTCAGAGCGGTCCGATGGACCTTTGCTCTAAGTTACGGTCTGTCAGGTCGGTTACCCAGAGACCAGACAAAGTCATGTTTTACAATAATTACGTAATCATTCGCAGTATGCAATGGCACTGT
Organism: Callosobruchus maculatus; assembly: GCA_951848785.1. Classification (NCBI taxonomy): domain Eukaryota; kingdom Metazoa; phylum Arthropoda; class Insecta; order Coleoptera; family Chrysomelidae; genus Callosobruchus; species Callosobruchus maculatus. The sequence goes on from CATOUR010000083.1 coordinate 10,616,870, forward strand.
CAAATTTTATCCAATTATCTTTGTTACAGGTATACTGCCAGACATTCAGACATACTTCGGCATAAACAATAGTGAAGGCGGGTTACTCCAGACAGCTTTCGTACTGAGTTACATGATCTTCGCACCTCTGTTCGGATATCTCGGCGACAGGTACAGCAGACGATGGATCATGGCCGCAGGCGTCTTCCTTTGGAGTCTCACCACTTTGTGCGGCTCCTTCATGTCGGTAAGCATGTTTATTCATTTATTTATTTATTGAATCATATTACACATACACTGGAAGTAGTTACATGTGCAGCTAAGAACGGGTATATAAAAAATCTAAATCATGTTTTTTTTCTGTTAAAAAGCTATTACATGTCTTAAGTATTACTGAGGGGTCAACAGTCATTATCAATATGAAATACCCCTACATTTCTCTGCCTTAAGGCAATTACTGCTATTATTATAATAAAAAAAAACACAAAAAAAGTGCAGCCCGGGCTCCGACAAACCGAGCTGTTGTTCCATTACCCAGTGGCTGCTTCTCACACCGTGAGGTAGGCAATCACTGGGTCCGTGAATTGTGCGCCCTAAGTAGACGAAGAGACCCAAGGATGACTGCCTTCTGCATTCTGGCGGCTAAGATATGCGCCGCCGCACGGCACACCTGTATTTCGCGCAGTGCAGAGAGCAGCGTATCCCTCATTCCACCTAGGAATCCAATGACCATAACCAGCAGATTTACAGTGCAGTCTGGCCAGGGGCTGCGAAGTTTTCCGAGGAACTCCTGATATTTAGGCCGCTTTTCTTCCTCTTTAGAGACGATGTTCACCTCGGCAGGTGCCGAAAACCCATCGTCTTTTCTTGGTGGTCGAGGACTATGTCAGGCTTGTTTGCCTGTACAAGCTCGAGCGTGGGGAACGAGTAGTTCCGGTATATCTGGCATCTCTCGTTCTCGACAACGGACTCTATATCCCCTGGAGCGTATGGCAGCACCGGTGTCTCATCGATACCGTATGATAGAGCACCCGTAGAGCCGCGTTATGCCGATGGGCGTAAGATGTCCCAGCGTACGTCGTACACGTCGACAAGAGATGCATAAGCGTCTCTGGCGCCTGTCGGCAAGCTATACAAGCTTATATTATTATTACTACCATTATATCAAATAAATATCACAGTCTGTTTCTCTCTTCTTAATACTAGCGATTGAAAATTAAAATTATCTGGTTAGTTTTTTAGTAGTATAGAAAAGTTGCTTTATAGTTTTTGAAGCTATCTTTCAGAAATATTACTTTTATAGCTAGTCTCTTGTCCGCTCGTACCATATTGGCAAAATCAGTCTCCTCTTTTTGATTTTATGACAAATATGGTTATATGGTAGTGTTGATACTCTATATGATATGTATGATATTCTTACTTATAAATACTTATAGACTCTTCGCCTTTTCATGCATAAATGTATATATGTAGGTAAATACGGTTTTTTGAAGCGATAGCATAATTTCAATTTGACTTATTATTTCCAGAACTTCTGGTGGTTCACCTTCTTCCGGGCCCTTGTTGGCATTGGAGAGGCCAGCTACTCCACTATTGCTCCAACGATCATCAGCGATCTGTTTGTCGGTGATGTCAGGTCAAAAATGTTGGCCTTGTTTTATTTCGCCATTCCAGTTGGAAGGTAATTTTTAAGTATTAGTATTGCATATTTTAAATAATTTGAGTACCTATTGTTCTATATTGATTAAAAAACTTAACGGTATCATTGAAAACGATTAATTTGGTTATTGATAAAACTGGCATAGGTATCTTAGTGTCAATTGAAATCATACTAATTTAAATACAAAAATGCAGGTTCAAAAGTACCAATTTTTTTTTATTTTGTCTGCTACAATTAGGTTGTTACATTTCAAAAAAATCACTTAATTAAGTGACAGTTTCCCTCAACAAAAGAGAGAAAAAGTATATTTCTTCTGCGAGGATAAATAATAATGGATCGGCTAAGAATATTTTCGATGAAGTTGCGCTCAAATTGAGAGACTTCCTTCCATTAAACTACTGAGTACCTTCAAATACTTTGAAAGGATTTGATCTGAAAATTGTCTTCTCAGGCTATCATAAGCGGTCCGTTAATCAAATAATTATGTATGAACGGTAATAGCCGATAAAAATTAATGATCTCGAAAATCCCAAGATCATAATCAGAAATTACTATAACAGTCGTGATGCCGAGAGACCTGGTTTTTATAAATAGTTGCTATTGATCTGAGAGATTGCTGTAGTTATGCAAATGATGAAAGTGTCATTGCCTCTTCCGTACACGTAAAATTGCGGGAGGTCTAGTCTACGTGACCGACACTTACTACTTGTAGAATTCATCGTGGCCTAAATGTCGTCTAGATCAACAAAAATGTTATTGAGTGAGGTCTACAAATACAGTTCAGTGAGTTGGGGAAACCTCCTAGCAAATTAATGTACACCAGTTTCATAAAACTTTAAAAATACTTCCACGTTTGCCAAGCGCATTTTTGCAGATATTGTTTCTGGATTGTTTCTAATTCTGTTAGTAGTTTTTTGGCAAAAAGGGACAAAGATGGCTTACTTGCCTCGCTTTGCCTCCCCGTCACGTCTGCTACTTGAATAGCTTGTACACAAAGCTCCGTGCTTTGGAGTTTTGAGTTTCAGTCTCGTTCGACGAAAATCAAAAATTTCAGATTTTTCGGGTCTTCAAGTTTATCTAAAAAATTTATCTAAACAATCTGTATTTGGCTTTCTATTAAGATGAAACCTCGTATCTTGGATAATTTGAGGCTGTTTATTACAAATCCTGTCGCAGTTTTGAGCTTCAGTCTCGTGTGGCGGAAATCAAAAATTTCTGATTTTTCAATCTTCATCTTCTAATAAATATAAAATCCTTATTTTAATATAAACATCGTGTTTTAGATAATTTGAGGGCGCTCATTACAAATCCGGTCGCAGTTTTGAGTTTCCGTCTCGTTTTGACGAAAATCAAAAATTTCAGATTTTTTTAGATCTTCTTTTTGGCCTAAAAATCGAAAATCTTCATTTGGCTTTCTATTAAGAAGAAACCTTATGTTTTGTATAATTTGACGGCGCTCATTACAAATCCGGTAGTAGCTTTGAGTTTCAGTCTCGTTTGGCGAAAATCAAAAATTTAAGATTTTTCAAACTTCAGGTTTACCTAAAAAATTGAAAATCTTTATTTGGCTTTCTATTAAGATGAATCCTTTTGTTTTCGATAATTTGAGGGTGCTGATTACAAATCCGGTCGCAGTTTTGAGTTTTAGTCTCGTTTTATGAAAATCAAAAATTTCAGATCTTAGGTTTACCTAAAAAATTGAAAATCTTTATATGGCATACATTAAGATGAAACCTCTTGTTTTGGATAATTTCAGAGTGCTGATTATAAATCCGATCGCAGTTTTTCGTTTTTGAAAATAAAAAATTTCAGATCTTCAGGTTTACCTAAAATATTGAAAATCTTTATTTGGCTTTCTGTTAAGATGAAACATCGTGTTTTGGATAATTTGAGGGCGCTGATAGCAAATCTAGTCGCAATTTTGAGTCTCGTTTGACGAACGTCCAAAATTTCAGATTTTTCAGATCTTCGGTTTACCGCAATTTTGAGTTTGTCTCGTTTGACGAAAGTCAAAAATTTCAGATTTTCAAGATCTTCGGTTTACCTGAAAAATTGAAAATCTTTATTTGTCTTTCTGTTGAGATGGAACCTCATGTTCCGGATGACTTGAGTGTGCTGATTACAAGTCCGGTCGCAGTTTTGAGTTTCTGTCTCGTTTCATGAAAATAAAATTTTCAGATCCTTCAGATCTTCAGGTTTACCTAAAAAAATGAAAATCCTTATTTGGCATTCTATATTAAGATGAAACCTTGTGAGTTTACTTCTCGTTTGGCGAAAGTTAAAAATTTAAGATTTTTCAGATCTTCGGTTTACCTGAAAAATTGAAATTCTTTATTTGGCTTTCTATTGAGATGGAACCTCGTGTTCTGGATGATTTGAGTGAGTTGATTACAAATCCGGTCGCAGTTTTGAGTTTCTGTCTCGTTTGATGAAACTCAAAAATTTCATACTTTCAGATCTTCAGGTTTACCTAAAAAAATGAAAATCTTTATTTGGCATTCTATTAAGATAAAACCTCTTGTTTTGGATAATGTGAGAATGCTGATTATAAATCCGGTCGCAGTTTTGAGTTTCAGTCTCGTTTGACGAAAATCAAAAATTTCAAATTTTTCGGTTCTTCAGGTTTACCGAAAAAATTGAAGATCTTTATTTGGCATTCTATTAAGATGAAGCCTCGTGTAGCGTGAGTTATTACCGGCATTACCACTGGTTGGACAATATACTATTATAGTTGAAGCTATCATGCATATAAACGCGCTTCCTTACCTATAGGCGCGTCTGAACATGTCTGTCAACTCTTTAATTCCGGCCTTTTGAGAGTCACCGATGCGCCGAGATTCCCTCATAAAACCAGTTGGTGGAAAACATTTAAACATACACTGTACGACTATTCTCTATGTTCGTTGTTCCGTTTAATGGCGTATAAAACATTCGGTTGTGTCGAGAAGAGAACACAGCGTGAAATACTAAGACGGCGATTTTGCCTTTTTAAGTACGAGATACTATAACTGCTTTTAGTAGCTGTTATAGGTTTGGGGATGGACGAATAATTTTGAGCAACGGGAATTTATATTTTGCTTGGATATTAATTAATATACAGTCAGCTGCTTGGAACATCAAATATTCTACCATCGCAGTTTGAAATGAGGAAAAATTGAAAGTTATTACGATAGATCGTAAGCTGTTAATAAAATATGTTCAAGTGAGTAATAGAAATGAAATATTAAAAAGACTCCCCACACATTACAGTGATACCAGTTTGTTACTTTCCCATAGCATGAAGCTATGGTCTGAGATCCCCCCCATCTTGCAACCAAATCATCGCCCGCCCTCCAGAAAAAAGTGAGTTATGCCGCTAGGTCTTTCTTTCGCAGATCAGTGGGCAGCCTATTATGAATACGACACAGATTTTTCAATTTTGCAACCCCCCCTTCCCAATCACCCCAATTTTACCCCCACCCAAAAAGAGCAGCAAAAGGTTGTGCTGATTTTATATATCTAGTTTTTTTATTATTGCTTTCCACGTTACACAATACCCCTTGGTTTCTGTAATAGACAAGGCACTGTTAGGATGGAACTAAAAAAGTGTTATGCTGCTATAGGTCTTTCGTTCACATGTTGTAGTGAGCAACAGGTCACTGTCAAAATCGATACCAAATTTTGAAATACCCAAAGTGATCAAGATGTCTAGTGGTGAAATTTAGAACCCAATGTTGTGTGTGTGCCCGTGATAACCAGATTCTTTTAGCATGCATGTGTATCAACTCAGAGAGAATGAAATCAAAACACAGAAATGTTATGATATTGTTTTTTTATTACTTGTATCTTAACATTTGTTTTGTATGTATTGTCTTTATGATATAGTTATAAACATTCACAGTCTAAATGATAAATAATAATAATGATAACTCATGATGAGATAGATCTCTGTTCAACGTCAGGGAGAGAAATATGGATAGGATTTAGAAAATGTAAAATATAAGCATATACAGGGTGTCCCAGAAAAACGGTCCCATAGAAGAACCCCCATCTCACTGAGTCAAAATATTTCAAACCGAAAGCACTAAAAATAAGAAAAATAGTGGTTAATGTAAGTGGCGAAGACATCGGTTCACCATGCTAAAACATCATAGTGTTAGAGTTAAAAGTATTAAAATGTGGCATTTTTATGGTGTTACACGTTTACCATATTTCATTCAAATCGCAAATGTCGTTGTGAAGTTATCAACAAAAATTGAAAAATTATTCTTGACTTTGAAGCCCTCTCACGGTCAAACGGTGCAACTTGGTATATAGGTATGTTGTGTTTATTCGCAATATTTTGACTCAGTGAGATGGGGGTTCTTCTATGGGACCGTCTTTCTGGGACACCCTGTATAAATCAATAAATATAAACAATAAACAACATATAGAAGGGCTGATTAGAGGAAACCGTATAGCGCATCAACGTGATTCATCCCACTTATTTAAGTGATTAGGCTGTCCCGGCAGACTTGCCACGGTTTCCACAACCATAAAATAAATATCGTATATAAATAAAGAGGAACAGTAAAGGTTGAAATAGATACACCTAAATACCACCAAGGTGTCTCTGCTCACCACCAGCCTGCAATCTCTCCGGACCTAATACCTAGAGTAAATCAGAGACCCAACGCCATATAATATTGTCTTAACAGCCGGATTTATAGTATAGGTTATGAAACACTTTAAATATTGTAGCCAGACCACATTAGTTAATAATACAAAGTCAAAAGACCTTCAGATATTCGTGAAAAAGACTCAAAAATGCCTTTGTTGAAATTTTGGTGTCTGGCTTAACTTTTTTCCAAAAACAATCTCCGCCCGTAATAATAAAACAAATCCTTGACAACCGTAACTAATCAGCTCCCCATTCCCATCACAGAACAGCTTAGATTAGTGGAATGAACATGCAACTGTTAAGGAATTGTTTGCTCTATGAAAAGTCACTCATGATCTGACAAATAACAAAATATCCGAACCATATATGATGTAGTAATAATCAAATACATTACTTATCTGACCTTCATCGAATGATTACACTCATACACTTACGTTATAACAATTAACAAATTTGGATCGCATTTGCGCAATGCCGTCAATGTCAATCTTCGGTCCCATGACCGAGGTGCGTTCTAACGTATGGCAGCCAGGAGCGCGATTCCGGATCCACACAGTGTCAATGACCTGCCTATTATGAATACAACAAATTTTTCAGAAACTGAAGAACTGATTCTCCCACACTTTATATACATTGCAAACAAACTTTCAATTCTTTTCCTCTCTCGACAAAATTAAAATGCATTTGTCATGTTTGCCTGTCATATTAGCAATACTGTTTAACTGAAAGCATCGTCCATTCGCACTTCTCCATAAAATCTCCTTACGCTGTAAAATTACAAGAAAATCGAATACCCACCGAAATTAATTCCGAACTTGGAGCATTCAAAACCAGTTTCGATGTGTACGTTCTCCTCTTCCTATATAAAGTTTATTGGCTTTCTCGGGTATCGCATTTAAATACCAGCGATTCTTCGTATTTCAGTGTCATCTGGGAAGCAATAAAACCGAGCCGGGTGAAGAGTTCAGTTCAATAAACAACATCTCGCACGAGATACTCTCGAACTATCCCAGAATAGGATGAAGTCGCCTAAAATAGCCGCGCAATCTCCATGCTAATATTATGGGCGACGGATATATCGGAAATATCTCAAGTTCGCATCGCATATTTTTACTTCCCAGCTTCCCACGCCGATAAAGAACCTTTTTTTATATTATTTTTAGCTCCACCTGTATGTGAGTTTGTAACTCTCCTTTGGCTTGGTACTGTTACCACAGCATAATAAACAACCAGCATAATATCTCTGAGGATTTCCTATATAAAAATGGTTCCCAAAAATTTGACCTTGGGAGGGTTTATGGATGATTTTTGGGCTGTGGAGATACGAAAATGAAAATATCGATAACCGGTACCAACTCGATATTTTCTACCCAAATAGGCGCGTTTGGTTCGTACAGAGCATTTTGTGCAACTGATTACACCCCTTAATAATTATATAATTATTTTCGATACTGATACATAAGTATCAACACCAGCTTGAAAATCTTGGAATGTCTCAAAAAGTATCGATGACAAAAATACTCGATATTAGTGCAGAAGTATCGAAGTATCGTTAGCATCCCTATAAAAAACCCTCCAAAAGTGGGGATGCGCGTGTAGTTTCCGCCATCTTGAGTTATTGTGCTGGTTGTTTACCATGCTGTGCTGTTACTCCATCGAGGTAGAATCCCAAGGAGACGCTATAAGGTTCAATTTCGCATAACAAAAACGGTAGCAGGAGGCGTGGCTAAGTGTGGTAACAATATGGACGCCTCGCCAGAGCCGGATTACTTTCTTATGCAAATAATTTTGAAAATTCATTACAATGATGATTTAAATATGAAGTATTGAGATAAAGATTACAAATGCGGTCCTGTACATTGTTATTTTTTTGCATTCATACATATGAAATGTAATTCCTATTGATTTCTTCTTCTTCTTATCCATGCCATCTCTGCTAGAGTAACTACGATAAGCACATGAAACCATTATTTCCTTTATGAATTCACTAGAATATCACTTAAAAATAACTAAAAATCTCGGTAAAAACACTCAAAAAAGGCAAACACGAAATTGCCAAAGAAACGTCAGCTGTTTGACGGAAGTGTCGAATCAATATGGCCAACTTGCACCTGCTTTCAGCCACGTTATGGCGCCTCCATGGGATTCTACCTCGATGTGTTACTCCCTCTCTGTTCACCAACAGCACTGCAATCGCCAGATCAGTATCCTTTCCCATGCTCCTGGAAGGAGTTGTTGAATGTTGTCGGTGGTGTGATCGTAACTTCAATACGTGCGCCATCTGTTGTCTTTAACTGTAATGTGTATATAGCTGTCGAACTGGCTTTGTGTCATAGCCTCCTACAGCTGACGGTGCAGTGCCTGAGTTGGGGTTTGCATTAACAATTCACAATGTCTTGTAAATGACCTAATATTCAGATGATATAATTAGGGTTTTGAATAATTTTTTTGTGATATATGTTTTATAACAAAACTATTTTTGCTTTCCTTTTGTTGCAATAATTCAAAAGTTATATTAAAATAAAAGTGGGTCTTTGAATTCAACAACAATATACACTAGTTACAAGTAAGTATTTTCACAATTGGCAGGGAATCTAGAATCTACTATCGGAGTAGGACGTCGTTGGTCGAAGGAGCATCGTGACCACCGCAGTGACGTCACACGGGTTCGGGAGCCGTCGGCGTGTTTTCGGTACTGCATTCAAAAACCCATTTTTTTTTTTATATAACTTTTGAATTATTGTTTTCAAAGTATGATATGTCCTATATGTCCTTCAGTACCCTTGAAACGCCCACTTAGTTTACATTTTTATCTGTTTTATTATAGATAAATATTAATCCTCAAACAAATCCTTATTTTATTTATATGACTACGCAAAAAATAGGTTTGTGTATAAAATCAAAGCTACTAGATACTAGAAGATTTAAAATGAAATAAAAGACTTTTGTGTAGCGCTATTGATTGTAACATCAAAAAAAGGTTGGGGAGAGTTTTAACGGTTGAAGTACAAAGAAAATGGTTTGACACCATAGTATGATTGACCCTACAGTACTTTCAAAAATTCCACTGTTTTCGTTTGAACTTTTTCTATTAGGAGAATAATAACACGTGTCAAGGAAAATTCTGGCACACCCTGTATACTACAGCTCCTGTATCCTCTTGCTACTACTGCTACTGCACTGGAATCATGACAACTATAATATGACTATGTACATCATTTTGTGAATAATAGATAATTTTATATCATTCGTCCAAACGATTCTAGTTAAATAGATATCAACTGGGTCCATTCATCACAAATTCAATTTCCTATAAATTCATTCCTATACATTACTTTTGTATATTTGACCGTTTTCTCAGTCTTTCAAGAAAATACTCATAGCGCCGGAATTTCTCTATTAATCCCTGCAGATTCGTGTAGTGTCTGGTGTGACGTCACACGCAGCACCATCAGGCCCGATAGCTCTCGACGGTCCCGATCAAATGGTCGAATAAGTTAAAGATGAACCTCGTCCGGTGAACCACAAATCGCGCGACCTGCCACAAAAATTGCAGAAATTAACGACTTGGTACAAGATGATCGACGGACTGACATAAAACTAATTTCTCACAATGTTAAGTATCATCCAATAGTATTTTATCAATTTTGGAAACAAAACGTCAAAGCTGGATGACACTTTTATCAAAAATATTTTAGAATTCATGGATCAAAATCATGGCAGAAAATCAGAACAAAGCGATTGATTTGCAAATTAATGCTAGATTTTTAATGTTTACGTTATAATTATTGTATAATTACCAATTGCAATTGCAGTCAGATTGATTATAGGCTGGATGCATGTTTGTTATAGACCTTCTTATAGAAATATTCACAGAGCATGTAAAGATTGTAAAGGCACTGCGTAAAAGGCACCATAGCGCAGAAACACATTGTAAGGCATGTATATGAATAAAAATTAAATAAAGCACCTTCTTCACTTTCTGACTATATGAAAGATTTCTAATAGAAAAAATAAGGTTATACGTTATAGTTATACTTTTACCAGCTCAAGCTTTGCTGTTAAGAAGGATAGGCAACCAGTAATGTCCACTTGTCGGGTGTGTCTAGTTTGTGAAATGCAATAAAATGTTATTTTTACCCCTTTTTACTATAATACAAAGGTATATTGCAGGTATTTATAATTATTATCGATTGTAAATTATTGTTTTATCAAAGTAATGCAGTAATTTGAATTTCTTGTCATCATTATCATTACATTAACAGTACATTTGATCCAGTGACCAAATGTATCGGTTTTGTGGAATCTGATTGGTTGAGATTAGCAATTGCTAAACTCTTTGTTAAACAGGAAAATGCAAGATTTCACCCATTTAGGATGGAAAATCAGAGTTGAAAAGATACTAGAGGGTTCATAATGATCCATTATATATAAAGCATGTCTTTTTTCACCTTTTCGAAGTAAATTTCAAGAGAAATCAATCATTTTCAGAGAACCTTGACAGATGCATGTTTTTGAATAGGCTGCTCTGATTGGTCAAATAGGGTACTTGCAGAGGTCGTGAAATCGCCTCGTGAGTATACATAGCGTAAAGAAAACCATATCAAGAAGCAGTAGGAAACAAAAAACATGATTTTACTGACAGCCAAAAAAAGATATTTGCAAAATAAAAGGATATATTCAAATTTTTCCACGTGACTTAAAACAAGGGCTGACGTCACAGGTACCTTATCGATATCGACAATCGATACTGCTACAGCGCAGGTCAGTGAGATTCAACTGTAAACTAGAGATGATCTGAATTCTTTAACAATGCGACGCAATTTATTGATACTTAAACATATTTGAAACAGACAATTAACCCACTAGCATTTTTGTTGCAATACATTTTTATATCTGATAGGTATCACAGTTCATCCCTGTTTGTGACCAAGATTCGCAACTAATCGAAGCCATCATTTTATTTCGGCGCATCCCATTATGAATGGATCCAAAGATAGAATCTAATTCAAGCCCATTCCTACAAAGTGAATTAGCAATCTAGCCTAACTTTTATTCTTTTGACTTTTGTACTTTTGTGTGTGACTGTGTTTTGTGGTTATAATGATCAATGTCAAAATGTTAGGTTAGCACTGGCTATCGATATCGAATATCTACTTTAAAACTTTACATCCCATCACTATAGGATATCACTGACGTCAGAGGTTGTTTGCGCGGCATTTTCCGGCATTTGAAATAATTTTTGGAATATCTCTCACAGCCGATTCCAAAAAACCAAACAAGTGATTTTGTCATGTTTACTAGGCTCTAAGGAACGCGTAAACGGCATAATATTTTTTCTGCAAGTACCCTATTCTTTGTTAAGATGCCTGTGTTGATAAAATCGGGCCTTAGTCTGTTAGATAGCCTCCGAATACCAAAAATGCTATACATTCATCACAAAGCTGTCATATACCGTTTTTCAGTATTAGCATTCCGATTTGGAGCTTGATATTCTCGCTCATGTTGTCGACCATAGCAGCGATGCAGAAAAACAAGTATATGCAGATGCACGTAAAGTAAAGGTATATACACAACAGAGAGGCAGATGGTACCGCATTTAAAATCGTGCTATCATAATCTGCAATTTAGATTCGAATCGATATGATCTGCATGCGATGCATGAAAAAGTTGTTGGACTGTTTGTTACAATTAACTGAAACAGGGTTTACAATCCCACAAGTTGAATACGATCGGCCATTCGAATAATAACGACTGGCATTTAGTATACTAAATGACCACTTGCAGTTCGTACAGGATGTTTAAGGAAGGCAGTGATATAACAGCATACCAATTACCATATACCGGGTGTCCCAGAATAGTTTACAAAGGCTGTAATTTTGAAACCCAATGGACGCAAAAAGTAAACACAAATAAAAATAAATGCTTACTTTTCATTTGAAGTTCATGCAATTTGGTAACTCCCAAGAGTTTTGTTATTACCAAGGATGTGTGGGTGTTACTGAGTCAATCGACTTGACCTCATTTTTCATGACATGCTGTATATTTTACTTCCCACACCGATAGATGAGGGGAGTATTGTGATCGCGAAAATTTTCGATTTTGAAATAATATGCTTTTTGGGCGTTTTGTGATGTCTACATAACGAAAATCCACGTCACTCATTTCCGTCGGTCTGTCTGTATGCGTTTTTCTAGCCTCGTAATCTCAGTAACGGCTGGATGGATTGTTATGAAATTTGGGCAGCGATATGCTGTAGGGTCGTAGTAGGTAATGTTCCTGTAAGTTTGAAATTTGGTGCATGGGCGGCGGAGTAATTAGCAAAAAACAAAAAATTTTAAATATGCCTCAAACTTCGTTTTTAGGCGTTTTAGGGGTTCCTGATCATTTTCCACTTTTTTTTGGTAGGGGTGAAATTGGGGTGGTTGGGGGGTGGGGGGTAGTAAACTTGGAAAATTTGTTGCTTTCATAATAGACTGTCCACTGACCTGTGAAGGAAGACCTAGCGACATAAATAACTTTTTTATGTCCATCCGAACATTGCCTTGCCTATTACAGAAACCAAAGCACTTTTCTGGTATAAACATACGGGTATTGCTTTAGATCGTTCTATGTTATGTAACGAAAAAACTGTTGAATTGATTTTAATGAAATTTTGACACAGTATTACTACCGTGTTGAGGATGGAAAATGCGTATGGTCTTTATAAAAGTGTTTTAAGAGGTTCCTGATCATTTTCTGATTTTTTTTTTTTTGGGTGGGGATGAAATTGGGGTGGTTGGGGGGTAGGGGGTTGAAAAACTGAAAAATTTGCTGTATTCATAATAGGCTGTCCACGGACCTGTGAAGGAAGACCTAGCGACATAAATCACCCTTTTAGATCCATCTGAACTTTGTCTTGCCTATTATACCGAAACTAAGGGACTTAGAATTTTCTGTATACGTACGGGTATTTATTGCTTTAGATCGTTTTGTATTTTGTAACGTGGAAACTATTAAATTGATTCTAATGAAATGAATGAAATTTTGACACATTATTATTACTGTGGTGAGGATGGAAAACGCGTATGCTTGTTAGAAATCGTGTCAGTGGCAGCGTAGCAATAATCAAAAAACTAAAAATTGAAAACAGCTCAAACCTTGTTTTTAGATGTTTTAGGGGTTCCTGACAGTTTTCTACCTTTTTTGGGTGGGTTGTAAAGCTGAAAAGTTTGTATTATTGATAATAGGCTGTTGTTCATTGACCTGTGAAGGAAAGACCTAGCGGTATAAGACAATTTGGGGGGGGGGGTACTGGTACTGATTTGTTTGCTAGGGAATCTCAGACTAAAGCTTCATGCTATGGGAAATTAATAAACTGGTATCACCGTTATGTGTGGGAAGTACTGAGTCAATCAACATTACTTCATTTTTTTGAGATATTTTAAGACTCATTCAAATTCTCTATCCAAGCGTTTAGCAAAATTTGGAATCGCTTCAAAACTAACTATGTAAATACATGATACATGATAGCCTTAAATAGTCTTGTATGTTCCACAATTGATCGACAATTCGGATAGCTGTTAAAATAAGATTCGACGGCGTATTCAACAAGCACGTGTGGCCATGACAAAGCTTACAAGATGGCGTGACCATAACATCACTAAAGCTACCAAAATGTCGCTGGTTCAGTCTCTTGTGTTCTCCATATTTTTGCATGCCTCGGAAACTTGGACTGTTAAAAAGGCAGATCGAGCTCGCATAGATGCTTTTGAAATATGGACGTGGAGGAGAATGCTGAGAGTTCCTTATACCGCTCATCGAACTAACGTTTCCATACTGGATGAGCTCGGTAATCCAAAGAGACTATCCTCCACTGTGTCGACGAGAATGCTTACATTCTTCGGACATATACACAGAAGCGATAATATGGAGAAACTTGTAGTTCAGGGTCATGCACCGAGTGGGCGTCACCGTGGCCGTTCGCTTACATGTTGGGTGGATACGACGAAACAGTTGCTGGATATGAGTATCAAGAGCGCCACTGAACTGACAGTAAATCGCGAACGATGGCGAGCTGCAGTACTTAAAACTATTGATAATATTCGTGTCGGCAATACTCTAGCTCCGACTTAATGCATTTTACAAGTTCACAACATGTCTGTTAAGACATTGTGACTATGATGATGATGTTCCACCAAAGGGTCACGCTCTTTGGGGTTAGAAAATTAGGATCGTCTTCTAGGCATAAATATTTGCCATGGTGGAATACTCTGTAGCAGTTGATCAGTGCATAAAACGTAAGATATGTTTGGAGTCAAGCAGTTCTGAAAACGGTGGGCTCTTCGAGGGCTAGAACAGTTCTGATCCAGGAATATTGTAGTGCCTAACACGCTTGAAGAATGTCGCCCTGTTCTGGAATTAGCTACTTTTTACTATAATACAAGGGGGGTATATTGCAAGCATTTAGAATTATTATTATAGTTAGTAACATTTTTTTCAAAATAATGCAGTAATTGAATGCCTTCTCTTCATTATTGTTTGTTTCATACATCATCAAATCAGTGATCAAAAGATCTGGTTTCGTGGATTCTGATTGTCTGTGCTAAATCGACCGCCAAAGGGACCGTCAGACATCAATATGCAATTTTTCACCCATTTAGGATGGAAAATCAGACTGGAAAAGATACTAGATGGTTCATAATGGTCAATTGTATATAAAGTATGTCATTTTTTACCTTTTTGGGGTAAACTTCAAGAGAAATCAATAATTTTTAGAGAACTTTGACAAATGCATGTTCTTGAATGGGCTGCTCTGATTGGTCAAAGCCTTTGTTAAAATGCGCCTGTTGATTAAATCGGGCCTTGAGAGCTTATATACAATCAAACTGTTATGAAGGCAGTTTATTTTCCAACACCAGATCAATGGAATTTTCTTTGCGATTTCCATTTCTGTAAATTATAGTTAACAAAAATTGAATAAATAACAAAATATATTAATGACTGGGAATTCACTTGAGATCCTTGTTTATGAATATTTGCATTGAAAACCGCGTCAATTTGTCTCTATATATGTTTGGTAATTCTCTTGCCATTTACAATTACAGAAACCTGATCTTCGCTTTAGTAGTAGGTTACTACTGCAACTGAGACGATAGTGTTTCAAAATCCATCAGTTGGAGGCGAAACTATGATCACAAAATTAAAAATATATAAAATAATCTAGATTGAAACTATGTCAGTCGCAAAGAAACTTCTAATGCCCGTATGCACCGTAAGTCAGTTGCGCGATTAGTTACGTAAACCTGGATTAGATTACTTGTTTAGTATGCACCGCAAAACTGACAATATTGACACTGTCACTGTCAAAACAATCTTGCGAACACAACCTTGCTGTATCTCCAATCTGGATTAGTGAATCTCTTGACGGTACATGGCTAGATGCCAAAGATTAGCAAAACGTGATTAGATAACTAGGATTAGAATCGCCAAACGATGCATACGGGTGTAAGACGCGGATATAACGAGAACGAACTGGATCGACGACATAGTGTAAAAGAAGGAACACATTCAGGTGAATAATGCCCACTTGGCTCAGCATGAGTTGCCTTTATTGTTTCCCATTACAGGGTGACGGGGTCACCGGTAAGACCAGTCGCCATGCCGGCCGTGCCATTTCAAGCCCGCGGCATTTTTATTCGTTCCGAATCGACAATGGTATTGTTCCGGTGCCGTGGGACATTTGAATTCGGATTCCATGCCAAGTCCTCTGGAAAAATTACGATTGTTTAACGATTCATTTGGATAAAAAGTAAGAGGCATTCGTTACTATACATGAGTCTCTAAAAAGTCGGGACCTAGTGGGGCAGGCTTCTGCCTAGAAGGTAAAGGAGTGCAGAGAAGACCGGACCTGAACGATTGTCTTCCAGTCGAAGATATTCACCGTGTTGCAGGGTCAATTGAACAGTGCACAGAACAGGCATACAGGGTGAGTTTTTAGTACCGGCTCGGTCGATAACTCCACTACTGTAGAAGATAGCGAAAAAAGTTGTACATAAAAGTTGTAGCCACGGATATGCTCCTTGCTCAGAAAATATTTAGATTTATACGGGGTGATCCATAACTAGGTGGTGATGCAAACATGTATTTTTTTAAATGAGACACCCTATATATTATACCATATTCAAATTCTACTAATGATTTCCGTTCTTCCAATGTAGGGTATTGTTACATTATACAGGGTATTTCAAAAGTTATGACCATTTTTATATCAAAATCGCGGTCAAATGAACGTACTGTATATAAAAAAGTAATGAATCAAAAATTCTTTTTTCACATGAGAAAATTAAGAATATCCTCTAGTTTTAAAATCGGCTATAAACAAAGCCCGTGACGCATATTCGTATACAGGGTGATGTAGAATGCAAAATCTAAATTTTCTCTCTTTTTTAAATGTAACCCCCAATATTATACCAAAGAATTACTTTTAATATGCTCTTTCATCATTGTATAGCACTTGTTATGGCTGCATTCGTTATTTCCTATTATTTTGAGAAAATACTATCAAATTTTATTTTTGCTTAACAAACAACTAAAATATAAGGCCATAATAGTACTTGATCAAGCCAAAACACTGAATTAACGAGATGATATAAGTCAAGTGTGCTGAGGAAACAATTTTATAGACGTCGTCATGCATAATTATCAAGCAGATCTATCGGGTAGGCTATGAAATATTAAACGACACAGTCCAAATAAAACGATTCTTCAATCTTTCAAACGCATTAGTTTTAAAGTGCCTCCGTTCTGGATATTGCTGTTTATAGTTGATATATTTTAGAGATTCTAGATTTCCTCAGCGTACTTGACTTTCTTATCTCGATGATTTAGGGGTTTGATTTCATCAAATAGTATCATGACCTTATAATTTAGTTGTTCGTTAAATAAAACAAAAACAAATTAGGTAGTACTTTCTCAAAATAAATAAGTTTCAGTATACAAATAGAAGCTATATTTTAAATTTACCGAAAAATCGAAATATCTCGGAAACTGATGGACGTAGGTACAACAAGTGCTATGCAAAGATGAAAGAGCATAATAAAAGCAATTCTTTGGGATAATAAAATATTGGGGGTTACATTTTAAAAAAAAAAAGAGAAAATCTGGATTTTGCGTTCTACATCAGCTTATATACTAATATGCGTCACGGGCCTTTTCTATAGCCAATTTTAAAACTAGAGGATATTTTTAATCTTCTCATGTAAAAAAAATAATTTTTGATTCATTACTTTTTGATATACAGTACGTTCACTTGACCGCGATTTGGATATAAAAATGGTCATAACTTTTGAGATACCCCGTATAATGTAACAATACTCTATATTGGAAGAACGGTAATCATTAGTAGAATTTGAATATGGAATAATATATAGGGTGTCCCATTTAAAAAAATGCATGTTTGCATCACCACGTAGTTATGGATCACCCTGTATAAATGTAAATATTTTCTGAGCAAGGAGCGTATCCGTGGCTACAACTTTTATATATAACTTCTTTCGCTATCTTATACAGTAGTGGAGTTATCGACCGAGCCGGTACTAAAAACTCACCCTGTATATGCAGTGTGTCCCAGGCAGTCCCAGCTAAAATTTACCACCCACCTTATCTCTGAAATAATAAATAAAAATCGTCGTGACACGTCGATTTGGGGAAGGGAACTCTTCCATCAAATACGTCCTCATTGTACCATCAACCCCCTTAACTCCAGCAACGCCTACTTCAAAATCCTAAATGAGACCACCATATTTGTGATACATCATTTTGAAGGGAACTCATTGACAAATACAACAGTGTAATCGAGTAGAAGGTTGATTCACTATTATGGACCATAAACAAAAATATGATGATTATCAAAATGAAGACGACAGTACATTAATATCGTGCATGGAACCAGGCAAGCACTATCATCCCAGGAGACGGTATGTCGGCGACAGTAGCATGCCTCACAGATCAACGTAGATATGAAAACAATTGTCGAGTAGGCATTAGTAAATAAAGTACAGTTCAACGTACAGAAATCTCAGGCAACAACGCTTACAAAGAAGTCTCACATTGGCTTGCCAGCTGTGGAAATGGAGGGTCACTCCTTAGTCGAGTCACCTTCCCTCAAGCTTTTGGGGATCAACATCAACAATAACATGTCCTGGCACGAGCACGTCGTCAGTATTGCTAAAACGGCATCCCAGAACCTTGGAGTTTTTTTCCGCTGTAGGAAGCTGTATACACGAGAGCAACTGCTGCTGCTCTACAAGGCCCAGGTTCGACTATCCATCGCTGGTGTATCGCTCCCATGTGTGAGATGCGCTCTGAAGCACTCTGTAAAGCTTCTGGGCATTATCCAGAAGAGTAGATTAATCAATACGCCTAACCTCACAAAGGACTTCCACTGCCTGGAACATCAAAAAAGGGTGGCTGACCTATCCCTGTTTTACAGTTTCTATGACTGAAGATGTTCGAGTGAGCTGATAAGAACACCAAAGGGCGTCTGAACCAGGAACACTAGAGAGGTTCTGCGAGCTCATCCTTACCAGGTCGATGTCCTTACTCCCCGGACCAGTTTCCTCCAGCATTTCTTCTTTTGGAGAACTTCGACGCTGTGGAATGAGCTGCCAGGGAATTTGTTTCCCGACGGCTACACCCTACAGCGCTTCAAATCACCGCCGCTTATCCTCTCGTAGCGCTTCTACATCGCCATAGGCTCTCAGCCTTTGCGGGAGGCTGACTATAAAAAAAGTATTATTTTCATTACCTGAAATATTATCGTAAGAAAGGTTCCAAATGGGAGCCATTTTGTGCCATATAGAATTATAGGCGATATTCAAATTGTCTTCGCACATTTCTGAGCACTGACCTTCACGTATATATCTCACATGTCCATGTGTTTTTGACAATAATATCATAAGTGATTCTGGATGATGTGTCTTATATATGTTACGGTCAAAGATGATATTTCGGTCTTTAACGATATTGGCCGGTCATTGTCGTGAATGTCGTATTACAGCGGGACGTCCTGATAATGACCGGCCAATAGCGTGAATATCCATGTAAACTGGGCACTGTTGATAAACTGGGAATGGATTTACGTTTTTACGACTTTGCCCGGGCAATCTCGTTAATGTCCGCTCAAGAATGGGCTGTCAAGGTTTGAATAAAATATAGGTTATGTTATTCTCGTTTTGCCATTTTTGTGTCTGTTTGTGTAAGTTTAACAGCTTTAAGCATACAGTAGGTGATAAATATGAGTGCAATGCGTGAAAAATTCATTGAAAGGCTGAACATGCTTATTAAATCAAAGCGAAATGATAATAAGGCGTTTTTGAGTGGAAGTGAATACGAACAGCAAATTAGCAAATTAAAAGCCGCGAAAGAAGTGCTTTGACATAATTTCAATAAACGGGAAGGAACGCTTGATTAAACCTGTTGCGGAAAATTCACAGTCTGTAATCTGTAATATCAACTTTGGCCATGCATTGATGGTCGATGCCGTGAATGGCCGGACAAAGATGCAAAAACTAAAATACTTTCAACCTTGTCCACGATAGACGGGCATTCTCGATTTCTCGTTATAGCCTGGGCAATAACGATATTGGCCTGCAGATTTGGCTTCTAACGTTAATGCCCGGCCAATGTCATCAATGCCCAATTTACAACAGTGGCCGTAACATATACATCTTTACTTCTCCTAGTTATGCTAATAAAACACTAATAAAAAATGAAGATTTCAAGCATTTTTTTCATTTTCCCAAATATTTTAGTTTTGGATTAATGATGTTTTTCCGAGAGATGCCTCAAACGTTGCCTTCTGTACAGAAAGCAAAACAGTCTGATTTATATGAGACAGTTAGGTAAATATTCTGAATCGGTACCACCCTACACGCCAACGACGACCTGTGGGTTTCTTCATCGATTCTAAAATATTGTGCACTTAAAATCCGTATTTATAGCGTCCATATGGATATTTCTAGATTTCCTTCGGTATAAATATTCTGAAACCGAATAGCCCATAATCCTGAACGTACCGAGGGGATAAAGCAATATAAAACGAACACCCACGCGGCAGCAGAAGCAGGCCCATGCTCGCCACAAGACCGTCTCAGAACGTGAAAAATGCCATAATTTCAACCGGTTTCTTTATCTTGTAGCAAGAAAGGGCGACGGTGAAATGCGGTATATTGTGGATATTGTTCTCGAGTAAAACGAAAACCGCACTTAGCATCTGCAGTTCATGTTTTATGTCGACCTTTTTATAGTATTGGAATAAATTTATATACTGGAACAACGAATTCGAATAGGTTAGAAGAAGTAGACACATATTTTGGTTATTTGAACCATGGTGGATGGTGGTACAGCATTATTTCACTATACTGCCACAGCCAGATCTTCTCCGGGTAAAGTTAGTCAAGTATTTTCTTTATAATGTAAATAAATATCAAAGCTGGTTTGATGATATATTGCTGTCAATGCAGTAATAGTGATAGTAAAATGGTTGAAGCGAAGCTTGTGAGGATCATCCCAAATTAGCCTATTGCTTCAACGGAAGATACAGATCCAATGTATTTGTTTGTATATAATATAGGAAATTGAAAAAAGCTGTAATTAAGGGGCCTGGATACACACATTTATACATACGCATTTGCCATGTAAAACACTGACTCACAGTTTCTCGCATAACGCACTCTATTTTCAAACTACATATAAGTATAATATTTCAGAAGGCGACAGTTAAGACCTTAATGAATGACAACTATTTTCGATTTTCTCAAAAAAGTTTTTTAAGGTGCAAAAAAACTCGCAATGAAAAATCATACATTCTATAAATGCCTGAAATTTAACAACCAAACACGATATCAAAAAAAGGCTAAATAGTTGCACAAGCGCAAGCTTTCTTCTTCAATTTGCTCTTTGAGTCATTACTATAACTTTAAAGGCAACTTCAGGAGCTTGGAAATGCAAAATTCATTTTTATAGTGACCTTTGGACCTTTTGACCTTACTTTTGGATTTTTGGACTGCCCTCATCTCACACACACTGGAGAAAGGGAACAGGTGGCCACGCCTCCTCGCTAACACGGGAACACGTCATTTCTTGGATTCTCAATTTCGCGCGCTATACCCTAGACCCTTAATCCGATCAAAACTAGGCTGCCCCATAATTTATTAAATTCATCATTTGCAAATTTGGGCTACAACAGAACAATTGTTCCACAAAACATCCACTCTATAAATAACTAATTAAGATTATTTATTTGTACCTAAAATATATTATACTAGTATCAAACATTATTTCCAAGAAATGCCTCTTTGGATCTTTCTTGAACGCCATAAAATTGATGTTGAATAGGTCTTGGTTTTTACAATGATTTAAATTCTGTTTGCATTTTTAGCAAAGCCGAGTTTTGTCCGAGATTTGTCTTACAGAACGGAATGTTAAAAGTTTTAGCAGATCCCTGTTCTCTACTAGGAACTTTTAAAGAAATATTTGAAAGCAGAAACGAAGCACTTACTATAGAATTCACAATTTTGAAAATACAACACAAATTGGAAATAGATCTTTTATAGCTCAAAGTAAGATCTTGAAGTTTTCGACTGTAACAATGTAATGAATTTAGCTGCTAGACTGTTTAAGGACCGGTTCTGAACTGCCTCAATTCTTTTTATATGAATAAAACCATATGACCGAAGCGAAAGATGATAATTTGCTATTTTTGAACGATAGTAGAATCTTAAAATGCTTCGGGGATCCTTCTTAAAATCTGTCCAAGTTCTGTGAATGAATCTTGTTTTATTCTTTAATTATTTTTCACTTGCATTCGCACCTGTTTCTGACTTGCAGACAATGCGTCTGGTAAGATGAGGGAACCCTCGAAACTGTCTAGCAATTTGAGAGACATCGTCTGATGGGTTCCCAAAAAACATACATATATGAAATTTGGCTTTTATAATATAACGAAAGTATAATTAAAACCATTATCGATTATGTATGTTTGGAGGGGGGACCATGCTTAGTGTCTTTCAACGAGCAACGCGAGTTTTATATTGTTGCGAACAAAATCTCAAAAGTTGAGCTTTATACTACAAAAAATCTGAGATGGGATTTTGTACACCTTTGCTATCAACCACTATCCAGGTTTCATTAGTGGGGATTTTTCTTCTCGAAATGGGGATACACATAAAATAACTTTCAGCTTTTATAAAATTCCATAGGTTTGGCCCCCAAGGGTTCTCGGACTATGAAGGAAGATGGTACCTTTTTATTTAGTTCGATTTTAGAACTAGAAGTCTCGACCTTAATTTTTAGGGCGTTTTTCTAGCATGGTCTCATTTCGTTTAAAAAATTTGCCGATAAATGCTATGTTGCACTCAAATTGGCCCTAAAGTTTAGTGAATGTAATGATTCTTCAAACTCTCTCGACAAATAAACATACTACTGTTTTGTTCAGTTATGGCAGTGAAATATACACAAAAAACTTCTACAGGCATACTGGTCAAGTATAGAATAACGTTTGTAATCATCATGTCCTTCATGTACAACTGTATAGTATAGCTTATCTAGATAAGATTTGTTGACAAAGTGAAAAGTTCAAAAAAATTCCTATAACGGTTATCGGTTCACAATCTGTATAACAATTATTACAAATGAATAAATGAATAAATGAAATAAGACCCGATTACGGTTTTTTTCGACAAACTATGTTGTATGGTCATGTTTATGCGCAACTTCTCTCTCTGTAAACAAATGTTATATCGCTGGGACGTACTACATAAAATACTTGTCGAGTTTAGAGTTGCGTGTGTATCCGCCTTAACGTGTTATATGCTTTGTTTACAGCGGTTTAGGTTACATAGTCGGTAGCGAAACGGCGAAGGCTATGGACAACAAATGGCAGTGGGCGTTACGTGTGACCCCAGCTTTAGGTCTGATTGCGGTCGTGCTGATCCTCATAGCTCTGGACGAGCCTGAAAGGGGACAAAGCGAAGGCAGTGGACACATGGAGCCGACGCCTTGGACTGAGGACGTCAAAGATATTGTACAGAAGTAAGTGGAGCAACATTTTATAATGCAACCGAAAGATATTAAAAAATCGCAAATATTATAAATACATCGAGCAACAAAATACAATTATCCATCAAAATTATCTCAAAACAGTTGTTTTGATTGTTGATGTCTTACAACAATAATAATAGAACATTAGAGCCGTTCGTTCGCTACGCTAGCATCAATATTCTATGATGAAATTTATTCGGGAAAGAAGAGAAAAGGTTGCAAAGTTTAATCTTGCAATTATTCTTTTTTTATGTATAGTAGATATTTGTAAGGTCATTATTTTAGATTTCAGTATGGTAGTTTTCACCACCATGACTAAAATTAAACTAATTCGAACGGTCGTCAACCCTATTTTTTAATGCAATAATATAAACTACATATTCCAAAGGATATTTTTAAACATTCTTTATTTTTATCTACTTTTAAATGTTTATCCTAACTTTAAACACAAAAAACCTTAATGTGTCGTAAGGGTCCACGTTAAAATTGTAGTTTTTAATCGTCAATATCTTTCTGAAATTATCGATATGAAATTGAATGTTTTAGAGTAGTTACCCAAGTGATTCAACTTAGGTTAGGTTAGGTTGAAAGTGAGCGGGGCAGCGCTGCCTCCTTCCACTGCGACTCAGTTGTGTCTATTGTGGCTCACACTTTTTTAGAGTTCACCGTACAGTCCGCACCTCTTTGCGAAGGCGATCAACGTGAAGGGTGAAACTTCCTTGAAGTGATGAGGTTCCAGTTGGGCAAATCCAAATGTCTGGAACCTAGCGTTATACAGTTCTGGACAGGAGCAAAGAATATGCTCCGCTGTTCCGTCCTCCACGTAGCAGAAGCGACAGTCTGAAGTTTGTTCAAGACCCAACTTCCGCATATGGTTCCTCAGACGACCATGTCCCGTCAGCAGACCAACCAGAATGTGGAGATCGTTCCTGTTACATTCCATGATCTTCGGGAGGGGGGGGGGGCTGACTCGAGGGGTATCTTATGAAAGCCTTCGAGTGCAGTAGCCCTGGTGTATCTCGCCAGTTCAGGAATGCTTTCCTCTCTGCCCAGTCTGAGATGGTCTTTTTAGCGGTGCTTTTTGTCCGCAAATGGTTCTGGTCCTATGAACACAGATTCAGTTCCTCCTCTTGCGAGCGCGTCGGCCAATAGGTTGCCTTCCACTCCGCTGTGACCTGGAACCCAAATCGAGGTTACCCTATTTCCTGTTCAGAGTTTGTTGAGGAGGTGCATGCTGTTCCATACCAGTTTTGAATCAACCCGACTGGAGCACAGTGCTTTCAATGCAGCCTGACTGTCTGAAAACATTTATATAGATCTTTTTGTCAGGGGCCTTGTGATTAGTTCCCTGACTCCCAGCTCTATGGCAATCCTTTCTGCTTGGAAGACTGTGGTATACCTCCCAGGTTTACTGAAATTTCAACTCTTGGATTGGTACCAACTACTCCCGCTCCTGCCCCCAGTTCAGACTTGGAGCCATCAGTAAATAGCGCAAGATCGGAGGGTGATATGAAGCCATCCCTCCTCCATTTGTTCCCGCCTGGGAAAAGGACGTTATAGGATCGCTCTATGTGCGCTTGGAGAACCATATAGTCCGAGACCATTCCGAGTATATGATGATGGGTAATTTCACCCGTGATACCCGTTGTGTCTGGTCCTAGTTCCGTTTTGTCAGGTTCGCCAGTTGATAGCAGTCTGTAGGCGACCACTTTTGCAACTTTCTCCACCTCAATGTGCAGAGGTGTTAAGTTTAGAAGGGTCTCCATGGCTAGCGTGGGTGTGGTGGACACGGCTCCAGTGATGGCCAAACAGGCAGTGCGTTGCACTGCCGCCAGCCTGGCTCTGGCTGTTCGTTGTAGGCATTTCTGCCACCAGACAGCAGTGCCATATACTAACTACCATCAGTTTAACTACCGTCTGATATATCCAGTAGATCAGTTTACTATAAGATTCGGTTGCTAACGTTGACAATTTGGACATTTGAATTCTGACTGTTGACAAACAGATCTTTATGTCCAGAATCCTTAATTGTTGCTTTAACAATTATTGTATAAGTTCAATACGAGCAAAATGCTCTGACTATTTTTCATTCAAAATCGGGTTCGGGAGATCGAAGCCAATCTTGTACAAGAAATTCTGTAATACATAACGGTCTTAAGTAACAGAATTAAATTCACATATTGACGTTGGGAAAATAGAGTCTTATTGTTCGTTGGATCGAATGAGAATTCGATTATTTTTTGACGAATTTTTGCAGAATATACTAATATTTGCTTTCATTAATTCCAGCCGTAGTTTTATGTTTTCCACTGCCGGATTTACATGCGTTGCCTTCGTGGCCGGTGCCTTGGCCTGGTGGGGGCCCACCTTCATCGAAATGGGCATCAAATTGCAAGATCAAGGAGGCACTGTTGATTCAGATAGGTGAGAATTCTATCCGATCAAAAATCGGATTATCAGTTGATAATCATACCACTTTTTATTGTTCCCCTTGAAATTGAGAGAAATTATGTATAAGCTCTGAATCAAAAACACTTGTTTGGTTGTGAACAACGAAGATCAGTTTTTTATTTAGTATCATATGAGAAGTATGCCATTTTGTCTATTATGTATGTGATTTTATCTTAATTCATAATCTTTTTTTTGTTGAATATTTGTACAGATATTTTTTACTATTCATAATGGTATATATTATTAACTTAGTATGAGATTGCATTAGATCAGGAAAGCCAAAATGCACGCTTGAGTGAATGTGCCTGGGTTCAACCAAACTAGTATTTTAAACGAGACTTGTACACATTTTTACTTAAAAAAGGGCAATGTCTCAAAAATAACGCTTTTTAATTTACATGGTCGCCTATAACTTGCCAATATTTGGGTCTTAAGCTCTAATCATTTAGGAGCGTACCGAAAAAAAAAAGCGTCACTGCCTATGCAGATTTTGGCCATTGTCCTTTGAAATCATTGGCGTAACTAGGCTAAGAATAGGGTACTTGCAGAAAAAATATTATGTCGTTTACGCGTTCCTTAGAGCCTAGTAAACATGACAAAATCACCTGTTTGGTTTTTTGGAATCGGCTGTGAGAGATATTCCAAAAATTATTTCAAATGCCGGAAAATGCCGCGCAAACAACCTCTGACGTCAGCTTAGACAAGGAAAGAGAGAGGACGGAACCCGCGACTGACATTTCTGATACCAAATGGCACCAAAGCGCTATTCCCAGTGGCGTAACTAATGGGATTAACGTTCTGGTTGAGCTATTTGTAGAAATAATCTTTTTCAAATAAAATTTAATGAAATATTGTTATTCAGGGTTTCTATATGGCCAATTTCGCCATCCACAATTAAAACTTAAGTGACTAACATTACCGTAACCGTGATTTTCATTCGACTGCTGTTTTGTGGCCAATAATATATAAAAATTGATAATGTATATATTTTATTCAGTCATGAACATGTTATGTTCATTTGCAGTATATGACTGATGGAAGACACGATTATACTTCTACCCAGAAAGAAAAAAACTGCTTGTAGTTTGTAGTAAATCAATTTTTTATTATTAAAGAACACATAATACCTATAGTATATTTATATTTATTGACATTATGTTTATATATAAAATACTGTCTATTACATACTGTAAACAGAAGCAGCAATAAAACATTTTTGTTATTATAGATTAGCTTACGAGATTGAGGAATTTGATGCCTTCAGTCTCGGAGTCCCCATATGCAGTAAAAAAATCTACTTGCTGTTACGCTGTTACTTGCTGTTTGTAGTGTGTAATGAAGAGCAGTATTTTTAATTACTCCAACGAGGCTTTTTTATACATAACTTCTTTTTGCGACGGTGGCAATAATTAATGAAAAAGCTGGGGGGTTAAACATAAAAATTATCTCAGACATGAAATAAAGTAAGTTTTGGGCTAGAAATACAAAGGTCCTTTAATCTTATCCAAAATCAAAACATTTACAAAATTAGAAAATGACTCCTAGATTAGCTAGTAGTAAATAAAAACGAACAATTCATTCAATATAGGTGAGGTCCTATAACTTACATAGAAATTACAACTCTATTTTATCACTTAACCCCTTGCTTCCAGTAAGTTCTAATTTATTGCAGTTATGTATTTACTTATGGGGAAGTTTGGGTGACACTTAGTGTGCTTCAACAAAAATAATTTTTTTGTAGGAACGTGGCATTTCGCTTGCTCCTACAATTGATGGCAGTCAATATTACAGTCACGAAGGTCAAAAACTACCAATATTTTACTGCCCTTTAAACAGAATCATTTTTGTTAATTGGCTCCGAACTGGATTGTCCTGTTGTGATCGAGATTTTACAATAAAATGGATTCTGATATTTAAGTATTTTGTGCATACAGCTTTTATTAAAAAATATATATGATTTACATCATTTTCTAATACGTGACGTTCTAAGCAGCTGAAAATAGGGGTGCCTAGAAAACTTGATATTATTTTGCTTATCAGCAAAGGTACAAAATGTTTGGTGTGAATACAATTTTCATTAACTCTCAGAAAATGTTCCGATTTCAAACATATCTTGATAACATCATTTGATGGGTAAGTCAGACCGCCGTGGCTTTTAAATTCAATTAGGGAATTGAGAAACCGATCTCTAGTACCAATCAATGCTGTGACACATGTTTCACATTTTATTGTTTTTTGTAATTGGTGCGAAACATAACCAGCAATATATTGCACAATTTGGGATGAACATTCACTTATCACAGGTGCATTCATGATGTAGTCATGATCCTTCCAAATAGTTTCTAGATCATCAGAAGGCTCATTTATTAAACTATGGTTAGATAAACTACTATTAATTACATCTTCAGACCTTACATTTTTTGTAGAACTACTTAGAATAGGGATTTGATCTAATGGAATACAGTTACCCATACCGCCCTCTCTAATTTCTGCTCGAACCAGAAGCCTTTTGTAAGCAGCTAGAAACTGTCGAGCGGTTGGGTTATTATTCCAGCCACCTCTTGATCTAATTGACGAAAAGAATAATTCTAAATGATCTTGACTAATCTTATACAACGGAAGGTACAGTAATGTTTTTCTCTCAGAAACAAGTTCTTTGTACAATCCTAAAGAACTTGATAATGAAATTATTAATCCAATAAACCCAGTTTTTCTGTTAGACATGATTACTTGCTCATTATTAGATGATTTCAACTTTGAAAGATAAAAAATTGCACTATTGATAAATTCCGCAGATCGATCTATATTTTTTTGACATAATGCTTTTTTATAACCTGGTGCTACTAGGGTTCTGCTGTTTAAAATATCGAAAATGCTATTTACAATTCTAATAAATTTAACTGTTGCCTGACTACCTTTAAAATCCTCAAGATTCAGCTTTTTTTCGCAATACTCAATAGCATCGGCTACTGATGCATTAAGTAACTGAACTGCAAGACGAACCTTCATTTTTTGTTTGAAAAAAATAATATGAGCGCGACGTAACTTATTCCCTAAATGTAAGCCCTCGCTAGTTTGCAGCTTCTCTAGAAGCGCTATGTATTTCCATTGAATAAAATTGTTATCACAATCAATTAGGATTTTCTTTTCACCAAATGCATTGCGAACAAGTTTTATCATATGACATGGATCATAAAAAATATATACATTGTGATCTGTAACTCTGAAACTTGTCTGTATATTTGAAATGTTAAATAAGAATCCAAAGTTATGACACATAGCGGTATTAGATGGAGCACCATCGAATGTGATTGACATAACTTTGGCTCCCGTATCTTCAATCAGATGGATGCATTGAGATACAATTGAATGTTTTTGACTGCCATTCAAAGAATCTGTAAGAAAGTAACCGACAGGTAATTTCCAAGTTCCATTGATGCAAACCAACATTATAACAAAAGCTTCTTTGGCTAAAGCATTAGAGTCATCGTTTAAATTTGTACCACAGTTCACATAACCATGGAATTTTTTTCCATCCCATTCTAAATGTTTCCGTATGGCTATTTCATCGATAATTAATGAACAAATTATTGGTCTGTCAGATGATTGAACCTTATTTCTTAAGGTATTTATTGATTCCTTGGTAAAACCAGGCTCAGCATCCACATTCTGAAACCATTTAGCAATAGTTTTGCTATGCGGGAGACAAGTGTCAAAAACATCTCTCACATAGTTGTATGCCTTTGGTGAAAAAAAATTTAATGTCAGGGCAAATTTCCTAAGTTCAGGTGAATATTGAACATTTCTCCCCATTTTTCTGTTCAATATTTCTATGTTAACCTTGCTCATATTTTGAACTAAAACTAAATTTTCTTGAGATAGTAAATTTTGTCGCTCTAATTCCTCAGCAATTATTTTTAAAGAGGCTACTTTTTTGTGTGCTCTTTTCAGTGATTGACCAAGGGCACGGATTTTTTTCGTTTTTTCCTTATTCTTATCTTTTTGCAGCAGCAGTTCTCTTCTAAGTTTCTTTTTCCGGGGAGAGTCGTCCTGTGCAGCCAGAGCTGAGGTTGATGGCGATGGTTCTGGATGAACATCACGTTCACGGGGTCTTTTTCTTTCTTTTGCCTAAAATAACAGAGCTGTATATTAGACAATGTTTGAAACATTATTTCCGAAAGAAAGACAGAACAAATTAATTTATGATTTAAGTAGATGTGAATGAGTGACTGAATCTTATAGGAAAAGTGACAGTAACATTTTGTTTTGATTTCGTATCGAGTAAACACACCTAAATATAGTTGTTTAATAATGTAACTGTAACACAAGAAATTATTACATTTTTGAGGTTAGCTGCCTTTTGATTTTCATAGCTATCAATTTTTAAATGGTTATTCAGCCATTCGTAATCGTATTTCTCCTTACTTTATTGCACTGTTTATTTTGGAAACGTCATCACTAATACTCAAATATAAAACCAAATTTGAGACCATAAATATAGAATATAGGCATAAGGCATAAGAATGATTTTAAATTAATATCACACCCAAATCATAACTCATTAATGATCCAATTATATACAATGGAGTGAAGATTTATAACAAACTTCCCCCTCACAGGTTTTAGTGAATATCCCAAAAGTTTTGTTTGTTATTATATAGCTTTGTCAATAAGAATCTTGTAAATTCTTAGACTATAAAGTATATCGATCTATCTATCTATCCATCTATCCATCTATCCATCTATCCAACTATCCATCTATCCATCTATCCATCTATCCATCTATCCATCTATCCATCTATCCATCTATCCATCTATCATAATCCTAGAATGTTTATTATTTTAATATTGATTAAGCGTAGACAATGTAAGCTAGGAATTATAACTTACAATTTTTGGACGTAAGTATTCCGGAAGCTCGTCAAATATGGTGGGGACTGCTCCTTTCAGAAGATATACTTTTTGATTTGTTTGATGAAGGAAATTCTGTTCAAAATGCTTAGAACAAAGCCTATCGTTGCTTGTAGGCTTCCAACCTTCGATCCTCATATTTTTGATCCATAAATCATGTCTAGGAAGATCTTTAGGAAACCTGTCGAGGAAGAAAGAAAATTAATTTTATTATTCATACAACTACAAATAAAGGCCACCCTTGAAATGCACACCTTGTATAAGGGTATTGGTATATTATATATTACAATGCAAAGTCATAATATTTCTATTCAAAATGTAAGCTATAATAGATACGCCACTGGAAAACTGATTGTATTTGAACCAAAAAATCCCTTAAAAACATAATTTTTAGACTTTACGTGCTCAAAAACATTATGATTCGCATGTTAGTGGTACATTCCAAATTATATTTCGGATACACATATATCTTTGAACTAGATATCGAGATATTTGCATGAATTTCGGATACACCAAAAAAATAAGATCATAAATTTACCTGTGAAAAGTGATTCCTGGCTCCTTCCTGCTGCTGTGGCTTTTACAACGGTAAGCTGCACACCCCACCATTACGCTCACCACAATATTTCACAATTATTGGTCTTAAAAACGTTAAATATCGCAAAAAACACCACCTTGACACTACCGTCAGTTTTCCACCAGCATTTTGACAGCTATTCATTTTCGGTATCAGCTAATCCATATAGCATCAAATGGGCGTGCGGTATCCCCTCTCTTTCCTTATCTAAGGACGTCAGTGACATCCTATAGTGATGGGATGTAAAGTATTGATATTCGATATCGATAGCCAGTGCTAACCTAACATTTTGACATTGATCATTATAACCACAAAACACAGTCACACACAAAAGTACAAAAGTCAAAAGAATAAAAGTTAGGCTAGATTACTAATTCACTTTCTAGGGATGGGCTTGAATTAGATTCTATCTTTGGATTCATTCATAATGGGATGCGCCGAAATAAAATGATGGCTTCGATTAGTGCGAATCTCGGTCACAAATAGGATGAACTGTGATACCTATCAGATATAAAAATGTATTGCAACGAAAATGCTAGTGGGTTAATTGCTTGTTTCAAATATGTTTAAGTATCAATAAATTGAGTCGCATTGTTAAAGAATTCAGATCATCTCTAGTTTGCAGTTGAATCTCACTGACCTGCGCTGTAGCAGTGTCGATTGTCGATGTCGGTAAGATACCTGTGACGTCAGCCCTTGTTTTAAGTCACGTGGAAAAATTTGAATATATCGTTATTTTATTTTGCAAATATCTTTTTTTGGCCGTCAGTGCAATCATGTTTTTTGTTTCCTACTGCTTCTTGATATGGTTTTCTTTACGCTATGCATACTCCCGAGACGATTTCACGACCTCTGCAAGTATCCTATTGGGGTCGGTCTATGAAGGGCAAAAATCTACTGCGAGAGGGCACTAAT
This sequence comes from Callosobruchus maculatus, assembly GCA_951848785.1. Taxonomy (NCBI): domain Eukaryota; kingdom Metazoa; phylum Arthropoda; class Insecta; order Coleoptera; family Chrysomelidae; genus Callosobruchus; species Callosobruchus maculatus. The sequence goes on from CATOUR010000083.1 coordinate 10,649,084, forward strand.
CTATAAGTAGTCATAGTAAAAAGGAACGAAATATGACCTAATTCTGGAATGGGTGAAAATTCGGATTTAGGTATCTAAAAGTCTACAATTTAGAATGGGATGGTTCCGCATGCTGAGAGAATGATTTGTCTGTTATTTTTTGTTACATTTTTTAAATATTGTGAATAAGAAAAAAATTAAATATACTACCTGGAACATAATTCATGTTAACTATGAGCAAAGGTCATTCGGGCTGCACTGACTTATTAACAATGTACACTTAAAAATAAATTTAGGAAATAATTAATATTATGATATATTATTCTCATTAAACAGAATTGACTTTAATTTTTCTATAAAAAATGGAAAAGCAACCTGTGAGGGATTTTTGTTATAATGATTCTTAAAAAAAGTTGTTTAAATTTTTTAAGGATGGATGATTCAATGCTCAACACTAATAACAGTCATGTCAAAACTGAGTTTTTTCTATGGTAATTCTATGCTTCTAATTTGAGATTTTCTTCAATTTATATGTTAGTAAAGTGGCTCAAATTTCAGAAAACCTGATTTAAAATTTTATCAATCATATAGCCAACCTTAGACAATAATGCAACATCAGGAGTACCTATCACACATCAAGGTGTACCTTTTAGCTATATCATACACATTCTGAAGGCCAAACACTCCACGAATCACTCTCAATAATTCTTTTTTTTTGTATATAACTCGCGGTGACCTACGTTTTTATTTTTGGTGGTGGTGGATGATGTGGTACCAAAGCTGCTGGGGATATTGATGAATCTCCTAACCCCACCTAGTTGCTCCAATGTTTATACATTAATTTACTGTACCCCAATCATTTAGCGTGTCCTACACATTCGGCATAATCTCTATGATATCGGGTCTGCTGGGAGTACCAGCAGGAAGCATGCTGGCCCAGAGACTTTTAATTACCTAAATCTAAATTTTTATCCTTTCCCGAATGTATTTTCTAGATCATTTGAAAAAAAAAGGTTTTTTTACATTTTTTTCTGAGGATGATGTGGTACCAAAACCGCTGGGCGATGGTTGTGTAACCCCTTGCCCTGCCTAGTTTCGCCAATGTTTATACATTAATTTAATGTACCCCAACCATTTAGCGTGTCCTACACATTCGGCATAATCTCGATGTTATCGGGTCTGCTGGGAGTACCGGCGGGAAGTATGTTGGCCCAGAGACTACGTCATCGGTACCATCGCATCGACGCCCATATCTGCTCAGTGGGCATGCTGGTATCGGCCCCGTTGGTCTTTGGCGCCTGCCTCACCGCCCGGTACAACTCCAAGGCCACTTACACCTTGGTCTTCTTCGCCGAGTTTTTCCTCAACCTCACTTGGTCCATCGTGGCGGATATACTGTTGGTAAGAGGGAGTTTGGAATGGGAGAGTTGGGAGTGCTATGTGGCGAGGTATACCTGGTACTTTTTCTCATGAACTGTGTTCAACGTACGTAATATATACTGGCTGTGAGCTTAATTAGAAAACAAATGGAGACAAGTTGATCGACTCATAATGGTTATACCATTTTATTATTTTCCCATTGCATGAAGCTTGAAGCTATAGTCTGAGATCTCTTTGCAACCAAATGATCGCCCGCCCACAAAAGACGTCCAACACAAGAACTCTCGTAAATAGTTTCTTGCATCTTCCTCCGTAGGAACTAGGACGACACAGTTTTTGTTCTGCAAGTTTCAACTAGACGAAGCGAAACAATCCGGAATCCCCATACTGTCTTAAACCGAGGTTTGAGTTGTTTTTATTTCTTTAGTTTCCGATTATTGCTGCGCCGCCAGTGACACCATTTCTAAAAACCATACGCATTTTCCATCCTCGCCACGATAATAATGGTGTGTCGAAATTTCATTAAATAAGTCAATTTTAGCTTACATAATACAGAACGATCTAAAGCAATACTCATATGTATACATTAGAAAAGTCCCTTGGTTTCTGTAATTGGCAAGGCAATTTTCGGATAGACCTAAAAAGTATATTATGCCGCTAGGTCTTTCTTTCACAGGTCAATGGACAACCTATTATAAATACAAAAAAAAATACTCCCAACGACCTAAAAAAAGTAGGAAATGATGAGGAACCCATAAAACGCATAAGTTTAAGGAATATTTGACATTTTTGATTTCTGCTAATTACTCCGCCGCCCATATACCGATTTTAAAAATTACAGCAGCATTACCTACTATGACCCCACAGTATATCAATGTCCAAATTTCATGACAATCCATGCAGCGGTTTCTGAGATTATGAGTCTAGAAGAACGCCAACAGACGGACCGACGAAAATGAGTGACGTTCATTTTCCTTATATAGATATTATAAAACGCCCAAAAACTTATCATCTCAAAATCTAACATTTTCGCGATCACAATACTGCCCTCACCTACAGGTGTGGGAAGTAAAATAGCCTCAAGTGGCTTAAATCCGTACTTCCCAAACATACAAACATTAAAAGATTCTGAACACCATGAATAGATATGTTTTGTACCTATGTCAAGGATTATTACTTATTATTGCTTTATTCGTACTTAGTGATACAAATAATGCCACTCTGAAGTTGTGTGGAGTATTGGCTGAAATATTTCATGTATAACAGTAATTTGTGTCCCTAACCTACATGCTGCCACTACGCCTCATTGTCATCTGCCGCTGGTGTTTGAGCTGCTTCATTTTATATCTGCAGATTCTATAAATCATTCGCTGTTTGTCACTTCAGTGAAGTTTGTAACATTCGGATCATATATCAGAAAAACTACATGCTTTATTCTAAATTATTTGACTCTTTAACGAATCCGATTGCCAAGGATATGGTAGTCTACAACTGAGGCTAACTAGAACACGACAAACAACAGAGATCGAAAAATTACCCACTCAGTACAGACTGTAAATATGTTTGTTTATCATTTGAGTTATTGGCCTGAGATTTAAACAGAAGCGCATCAAATTGCATGCCAATGCAATAAGCGTGCGATGTAGCTATTTCAATCAAATGTTGGATTAATATTTCTATTTACTTCTTCTGTACTTCCAATGTTGCGTACTACGATCAATAACATTTACTACGTTTTACGGGCTTTCGAAACCTGTTCAGAACGTTTTGAGTTTTAAAATATATCGTGGAAACGTCAGTTGGATTCGTTCTCAAAACGTCTTCTGTTCAAGGTCGATCTCCAAATTTTTGGGATCGTATCGAAATCCAAATGTCGTGGAAACAGCAGCTGTCACTTTTAAACGTTTTGAAATGGAACATGCCTCCGAATCATTTAATGTTCGAAGGAACATGCACAGTGTACTGTTGTTCAATGTCACTATTGCAAGTTTATTCGAAATTCGATAAAAGTAGGTTATAAAACTAGGAAATAACATTTTTCAAGAGTATCAGTTGAAAACATTTTCATTGCGTTTCGAAAATGGTTTCGAAACCTATCGTGGAAACACTGACAATCCAAAATCGCAAACCGTTTTGAAAACAGTTTTGAAAACGGTTTTGAAAGCCTGTGGAAACGTAGTAATTATATGGATCTGTCGTTGTACATGTGCACCTATTACACACATAAACAATTCACCTGTCATCTCGTGACAGTACGAGGAAAAAGGAAGCAGTGTTGGTATTAACAAATTTGAGGTGACGCGACAAGTAATATAATTTCTAGGAATATCTCAGTCACTCAAATTTTCTTTAATTAAAACAGTAATTTGGTCTGCATGCAGTGCTGTTACACTATATTTAAGTTCGTTAGACGAGAGTACATTAAGTGACATAATTAGATAATTTGATACTACTGTAATGATATGATTGCTTTATAATGTGTGTGTTATCATAAATACCAAGTTTAGGGTATAGAAGTACAATGGTATATAACAGTTTACATGACGTTGCATAAGTTCCAAGAAGTTATTTTGAATTGACATAAAAAAGGTGTATTTGTATTATTATGACGATCTTGACTCCGCTCCCTCACACATTATCGGTGTTAGCAAAAAAAAGTGGATCAGGAACCTTTGAAATATCTAAGAACAAAGTTTGAGCTGTTTTTCTCAGTTATTGATTATTGCTGCGCCGCCACTGACACGATTTCTAAAAACCATACGCGTTTTCCATCGGCGCCTCGGTAATAATACTGTGTCAAAATTTCAATAAACCAATTCACTAATTTCCAGGTTAGACAATGCGATCTAAAGCAATAACAATACTTCATTCATACTTAGACCTCAGAACACAATGTGTTTGTCTTGAGGATGATACATCTGATATGAGAGTTATGGCGAGTGGAATACCACAGGGTTCAGTATTGGGCCCTGTCCTATTCATTCTGTACATCAATGATCTGTTCCACCATCTATTGCCCAATAGGGTTGTATGTTACGCTGATGATACTACTTTGATTAGCCACACGAAATGTAACGCAGATCTAACCTTAAAAATGGCGGAGAATAAATCCAATGCTGAGCTCTGGTTTACTCAAAATAATCTGAAACTGAATAATACTAAGACTCAAGAAATACTATTTTTAAAACAAAACAACCAACATACAGTAGATAGCGTTAAATTACTAGGTATAACTATAGACAAGCGATTGAACTGGCATGTGCATATTATGTCTTTGAAAACTAAATTATCTTCAACAATATATGTTCTACGAAAACTGAAAAAACTGGTTAATACCCCATCCATTTTGACAGTGTACTACTCTCTTTTCTACAGCCAAATAAATTACGGAATTTACTTGTGGGGAAACTCTTCATATGCTGTTGACATCTTTAAAATCCAGAAAAAAGCCATTCGTATAATAGTGGGTGCAGGGTATCGTGACCATTGCAAGCCTCATTTCATCAGTCTAAAAATACTAACCTTATCATCAATGTACATTTACTCACAACTGGTAGAGATCCATAAGAACAAAGACAGATTCAATCTCAATTCGACCTATCATTCCTATAACACTCGTTCTGCGGAATTGATAAGAATCCCCAGATATCGTTTGGAGAGGTCTTCCAAAAATTCTCAGCAATTGGAACTATATAATGTGTTACCAGCCACAGTTAGAAATCTACATTATAGTAAGTTCAACGCCACAGTCAAAGCTTTCCTACAGGAAAATGCATTCTACACGGTCCGTGAGTACATGGAGACCATGAGAGCCAGAGTAGAACTGTAAAAACAGCTGTTGTGTGTTTAAATGTATTTTGTCTCTCTTATGTTTGTTATTTACTCTTATATGGAATACTAAATTAATAATGTGTCTTCGAATTATTGGACTGACGTGCTACAAATGTAATGTATTGCATAATGTAGTCAAATAAATCTATTCTATTCTAAAAAAATACCCGTATGTATACATCAGAAAATTCTAAGTGCCAATCTAGAGCCCTAGTATAGGAGAAATTCCCAAAGCCTTTGTTCATGGGGGTTGCTTTAAGGACCGTTGAAAGGAACACCACGGACAGTAACTTCCTTTTATTGTCGATGGGCTTCTTTCATAACACTCTTATAACTTACATACATTCCAATGGTTTAAGATTGCTTCCAAATGTCAGAAAATGTGGTAGTTATTTCGTAATAAAATAGCTTGTCAACTTGTCAATTGAAAACACGCACCGTTCTCATTTCTTCATACAATATATGTGTATACCTAGTGTTCAAAATTCAACAGTGTTGGTTGTATATGTGGAGTTAAAATGAACCAAAATTTTTTGACGTTTTTACTTCCCACACCGATAGGTGAGGGGAGTATTGTGATCGCGAAAATTTTCGATTTTGAGATGATACGCTTTTTGGGCGTTTTATGATGTCTACATAACGAAAATCCACGTCACTCATTTCCGTCGGTCTGTCTGTCTGTCTGTCTGTCTGTCTGTCTGTCTGTCTGTCTGTCTCTCTGTCTGTCGGTCGGTCTGTCCATCTGTCTGTCTGTCGTTTTTTTCTAGCCTCGTAATCTCAGCAACCGCTGCATGGATTGTGGTGAAATTTAGGCAGTGGGTCGTAATAGGTGTGTTCCTATAATTTTGAAAATCGGTGCATAGGCGGCGGAGTAATTAGCAAAAACTCAAAAAAAATTGAATATTGCTGAAACTTCATTTTTAGGCGTTTTAGGGGTCCCTGATCATTTTCTACTTTTTTTTTGGGTGGGGGTGAAATTGGGGTGGTTGGGGGGTGGGGGGTTCTAAAATTGAAAAATTTGTTGCATTCATAATAGACTGTCCACTGACATGTGAAGGAAGACCTGGCCATATAAATAACTTTTTTTGGTCCATCCGAACATTGCCTTCCTGTTACAGAGAGCAAAGAACTTTTTTCTGATGTAAACATACGAGAGTATTGCTTTAGATCCATCTATATTGTGTAACGAGGAAACTGTTGAATTGATTTCAATTAAATTTTGACACAGTATTACTACTGTGGCGACGATGGAAAACGCGTATGGTTTTTATAAATCGTGCTAGTGGCGGCGCAGAAATAATAAAAAAACTAAAAATATAAAAACAGCTCAAACTTCGTTTTTAAGCGTTTTAGAGGTTCCTGATCATTTTCTGCGTTTTTTTTGGGTGGGGGTGAAATTGGGGTGGTTGGGGTTGAAAAATTAAAAAATTTCTTGTACTCATAATAGGCTGTCCACTAACTTGTGAAGAAAGATCTAGCGACACAAATCACCTTTTTAGGTCCATCCGAACATTGCCTAGCCTATTATGGAAACTAAGGGACTTAATATTTTCTGTATACATACGAGAATTTATTGCTGTTTAAATCGTTTTGTATTTTGTAACGTGGACACTATTAAATTGATTGTAATGAAATTTTGACACAGTATATTGTTACCGTGGTGAGAATGGAAGACGCGTATGTTTGTTAAAAATCGTGTCAGTGGCAGCGTAGCAATAATCAAAGAACGAAATGTATGAAAACAACTCAAATTCGGTTGTTGGATGTTTTAGGGGTTCCTGATTATTTCCTACCAGTTTTTTGGGTGGAAGTGAAAGTGAGGTGGTTGGGGGGTGGGGGTTGTAAAACTGAGAAGTTTGTAGTATCGATAATAGGCTGTCCATTGACCTGTGAAGGAAAGACCTAGCGGCATAAGACAATTTTAGAGGGGGGGGCTGGCGATTATTTGGTTGCAGGGGATCTCAGACTAAATCTTCCTGCTATGGGAAAATAATAAACTGGTATCAGCATAATGTGTGGGAAGTACCGAGTCAATCAACTTGACTTCATTTTTTGTTTAAAAACTTGCATTTTATGTCTGTGACGCAATGTACATTGTTGTTTTCTGCCAGCAAACCTCAACTCAACGTTAAAGCCCTGAAGATGGCTACAAACATTGTTGAAAACTTGGCAGTTAACACCAGAGGCTCCTTTATGCAGTGACCCTAGGTATCTTTTCAAAATTTTTGGCCACCACCCCAAGATTTTCTCATCCTTACTAGTTTCTTGGCCATAAACTCCTTTAGGGCCGGTTGTACAATGCAAGCTTGAGCTTCGGCTTAAGGTAAGCCGACGTTATACCTCATTAGTTGCAAAACGTCCGTTGTACAATGCTGGTTTAGCCCCACTCCAAGCTCAACACGAGTTTACGTAAGTCGAAGCTTAACGCGAGATTTGCTGAGGTTTAAACCTAACCTGATACAAGTGACATGATATGACAAGGATGAACCTTCAAATTGCTTGTCACTTTATTAGATCATATTTTTTGAAAGATTTTTGTCTAATTTAACAAAGAGAGCAAATAAAGAACAGAGACAGAAACGGTCGTTGCCGAAATTTGACAAAACTCATAAGTTCCTAAACAAAAAAGGTGATTTTTCAGATCATTATGTAAGCTTAGGCTTAATAAAGCTCGTGTTAAACCCGCATTTGTACAACCGGCCCTTAATATTAGAAAGCAAGGTATGTATAGCGTATATCCTCGCCACTACCTCTCCAAATACTCTTCGTCTAGTTACAAACATCAACTCCCACTCTGCGACGCGTCATACTACCAGGACCTCCCGCCAAACGGCACTCCCAACTCTAACCTATAATCGCCTGCTGTTCCAGTACGTCGTTCATATTCGGGGCCATCACGATGCTGGCCGGCGTCGCGGGCCTGTCTTTGGGGGCCATGCTGAGCCAATGGCTGAAGCCGACGTACCGCAGGTGCGACCCCGTCATCTGCGGCTGCGGCCTGATCTTCAGCGCCCCCTTTCTGTTGGCCACCACGTACGCCTGCACCAGGGACACGCTGCTCTGCTACGTGCTGCTGTTCATCGGACAAGTGCTGCTTAACTTGAACTGGGCGATAGTCAGTGATATACTGCTGGTAAGGCGACCGAGGTCACACCCGGGAAGGTCCGGCACCCTTTTGTTTGTTGTTTCGATGTGTGGTAGAGTTGAGGATGAGAAGGTGCTTTCAGATAGAGGGCTGGCTATGCACGAAAAGGTTCGAACACTGTCAGCAAAGCGATGTTCTCACAGCAGTCAGGTAGTGTCAGGGCTCTGCGCAGAACCAAGTTAATTTGGTTGTGCGCAAAATCCTGACAGCGATACCACAGCATAATAAACAACCAGCACAATAACTCAAGTTGGCGGAAATTACACGCGCATTCCCACTTTTGGATGGGTTTTTTTGTAGGGATGGTAACGGTACTTCGATACTTCTGCACTAATATCGAGTTTTTTTGTCATCGATACTTTTTGGGGCATTCCAAGCTGGTATCGATAATTTTGTATCGGTATCGAAAATAATTATATAATTATTGAGAGGTGTAATCAGTTGCACAAAATGCTCTCTACGAACCAAACGCGCGAAATTGGATAAAAAATATCGAGTTGGTACCGGTATCGATATTTTCATTTTCGCATCTCTACCCAAACTTGACAGCCGTAAAATCATCCAAAAACCCTCCCAAGGTCAAATTTTGTGGGAACCATTTTTATATAGGAAATCCTCAGAGATATTATGCTGGTTGTTTATTATGCTGTGGCGATACTATCGGACTGCTGCGAGAACGTACTGTAACGCGTTGGTAAATACATCTTTTCCAGCTGTAGGTTGAAAAGTGTCAAGTGATTAATTCAAAATGGTAAATGGTAAATGGTAAATTGTTAAGAACGTCCATTCGCTACGCAAATGAGTACCAACTTTCTATGAAATTTATTTGGGACTTTAGAATAGCTGCAAAGTATAATAATAATCCTGCAATTATTTACAAATTATTTTTATATAACTAAATATTTGTAAGGTCTTTGTTTTAAAATATCGGTTAATCTAAATTAGTAATTATTTTGGCTCCATTGTAATTTCTTAATCAACTTATCATCAACAGTGGGTTTCTCAGTATTGACGTCTTCATCAAAAGTGTGAACTACTTTGCACGGTCAAAAAATCGACCAAATTTATAAAATGCCACCAAGATACTATGTAGGGAATTTACTATAATGCCAACTGTTACGTTCAGGGAACCTGTCACTAAACGCCCCCCTACTTATTGAGCGGGCGCCACTTTATGTAGCAGAATTATTTTGCACTCGATTTAGGTAGCGACAATTCAATGGGACAACATAAACTAAAACCAACTGTTTTCTGACTTGTCAAACGGCAGTAAGCGTCACCACCAGCGCCACCGACTTTACCGAACAATGAAAATCCAAGGCTTTATTTTGTAATATAGGGACCGAAACATAGATTTCAAAGAAATCGGTATCATTAATAGTAATCCCGGTATCAATAGCTGTTGCTATTATTTCTTGATTCTTTTTCAACTCTTCGCCGGTATTCATCAATCAAAATAAACGGTTAACCTTGCGGTTGCGAATGAATGTATGTCAAGATGTAATATGTTGAGTGTAAAACTACATTTACATTCACTCCCATTAGCAATTTGACAGCAAACTTATGTGCTTAACCTATGTCAACACTGTGCTGACAATCTGAAGTTCACTTCGAATTGCAATTTGGACAGGCGCAAGCAGCTTGCAAAAGCCAAGCAGAAATAACATTTTTTTGTTAGAAAAGTCGTGGATCAGTCATTCTGTGATTTTAAATCACTTCGCTATCAATATTATCAATTAGTATTATGAATTCACGATGGAGATGATACCGCCAGGTATCCACATCCTCCTATTTCTTATTTTTTTACTCCACATTTTTTACCTCGCCAAAGTAGCCATCGATGCGGCAGTGCCCAGTAAGACAATTAACAGATAGTCCATTATTTGAATTTAATTTCTACTTTGGTTCTAGGTTCTAGTAGTTTCTTTCAGTTTGTTTACAGGTTTTTTTTACCTCTAAATTTGGTAATGTAAATGGAGAGAAATGAAATGTCAATTTCAACCTCAAATTGAAAGTCAATGTAAATGTAGCTTTACAGTTTAGACGTGGATCGTTCAGTATTCCGCTCTAACAGAGCGCTCTATGCAAAGCTCCGATAGAGCGCTCAGTTCCCTCAACGTAACGCAACAATGATATGGTGTTTATGGAACTCAATTGCAACATTCGGTACAAGGTTGGTTGGTTAAAAGGCAACTTGGAAAAATAAAAAAAAACTGTTGCACATAATGCAGTTTGTTTCTCTAGTGGACTTAATGCAGTTAGTTTATCACTACTGGACAAAATGTAATATGAGTTTCATTGTTAACTAGCAAAAACAAAAAATTTGGAAAAAATGTTTACCGTGAAGCATATTAGAATGAAACAACAACATAGTAGTAGTATAATAGTAATTGTAGACGACTAAATGAAATCATTCTGATAATTCTCAGCGCATTCAAAAACATCTAGTTGTATTCTAGTTTCATCCATCACTAGTTTGTCACAGTTTTTTTCACGTATTGCAGCTATCACTTCAGCTCCCGATCTGTTTCCTACAATATACAACAATAAAATCCCAATCAAAATGCATTTTCTCCATGGACTTAAATCTGTTTGTTTGTCTAGGTATGATTTCCTACCTGATAGCACGGAGACTAAATGCATGTTGACTGTCTTATTGTTCGTAAAGACTCGGCAACCGTATTGTTAAGTAAAATATTAAAAAAAACTATGTTCACCCGCTAACGCATTTATTTTTGCAGCTGACTTCTTCGCTTTGCTGACAGTCTTGAACATTTTCTAAGTGAAATAGTAAACAGTAAACCAATGGTGCTTTGAGAGGGTGGTACAAACATATGGTTGTGTAGTGAACGAGTCTAAAGGCTGTATACTATTCTCATTTTCCAATAAATAGAAACATTATTTGAAACAAAAAAGCTTTGTCAACTTATCAGTTCCCTCTATATCCTCTATCAACGAAATATACCAATATGGTTTCTGTACTACCCTAAAAAGCTATTTCTGTTTGTATTTGATTTTCTTAGATTGAAGATAAAACAAGTACAATTTTATAAAAGCTGTACTAGACAATTGATCATTATTTATCCTCTATCTGGTGTTAACAATAAACAGAATAAAAGACATAAAAAATCCTGCTTTATAGAAGTCGTACAGCAAATATAAAAATTCAAAGATATATCCACAAATATGCATTAATATCTGTCGATTGTAGACTTAAATTTAGATTGGTTAAAAATACTCCTATCTATATCTTTAGCACAGTTTAACTGAGACATTCTTTTTCTTAATAGAAACAGTGTGTTAAGCGTCTGTATATATTGTACATGCATATATGCGTTATCATTATCACTGAACTTCAATGTTTTCAAGCAATTTTATTTTCATTGTGCCTTGTGAAATCAATATCGTAAAACTGAATATTTCGCCTTGTACTGCTTCTCATTTTCTATTGCACCTATGTTGTTGTGCTTTTGTATTTGAAGTATTATTTTGCATTTGTTGGCTTGACCAATAATTATAACAGATTGTAACAATTATTTAGAGCGACAAACAAAAAGTATTTATGTTACGCTGTATTTTCTTAATTTTCTATTTGTTTCACACATTCTGAAATTGAATATAATAATTATCTAGACTGTAGTAAAATTATCGATGCTTTCGATTATGTATATCGCACATTTCCTCACTGCATAGAAAACGAGCTATACTTTTTGTTTGCCCCGGTTGTTACATCCAGTATGTATTGTCGATTTTCCAGAATATTTTTCTATTACTTCTGTAACTAACAAGTAACTTTCCTGGTCGATTTTAACTGTCCCGTGACTGCACTTGTCTCCTTTTCTTCACAAAGGGGTGTTGGATCTTAATATCATGACTGTCGCCAAGTTTTCAAGTTTCCTAGCATAGTAGAGCAGCGTGGTGGTTACCTAAGCCAGTGTACATACATATTTAAATACAATATATCATGAAAGAAGAGCATTCCTTTCAAATCTCATATCCATATTCCAACGTATACTAGTTGTAAATTTTTGCTCAGACTGTGCGAGAATTATAACCCTTAAAAATACTGAACTGCAATATATCTTTCTGTCACCATGCAATGTAGATCACTAGTTTTTTTTTCAATAAGAAACAGTGGTTACAACTCTTCGCTTATCAAAAAACTGATAGCACAGCATAGTAAACAACCAGCACAATATCTCAGGTTGGCGGAAATTACACGCGCATCCCCACTTTTGGATGATTTTTTGTACTTGTACTTCGATACTTGTACTTCTGCACTAATATCGAGTATTTTTATCTTAGATACTTTTTGAGTGATTCCAAGCTGGTATCGATACTTTTTTAGGGGTATCGGTATCGAGAATAATTATATAATTATTGAGGGGTGTAATCAAATGCACAAAATTCTCTGTACAAACCAAACGCGCCTATTTGGCTAAAAAAATCGAGTTGTACCGGTATCGATATTTTCATTTTCGCATCTCTACCCAAACTTCACAGCCGTAAAATCACCCCAAGGTCAAATTCTGTGGGAACCATTTATATAGGAAATCCTAAGAGATATTGTGCTGGTTGTTTACTATGCTGTGCTGATAGGTACGAGCGTTTTAACTCACTTGTAGTTGATATTTCACTAAATGCTAAAATTCAAAACTTCTGCTGTACCACTCATTTTGTCATTCATTTCATTCCGCGAAAACTATTGGCTACCAATCTGTGGCCTTTTTTATAATCAGATCCAGGAATCCACTTTCTAAACATCATATTTTTTAATGACTAGGCGGTATTTAACTATTACAATTTATTTATTAGTACACATGTATTTGCACTGGTTTTTAAAACATGTAACGACCTGCTGGAATAGCATTGTATAATGATAGTTATTAGTACTTCTTATAATATTTAGTTAGTCATCAACTAACCAATTATTACTTTCACTTATTCGCTCATTAACAGTCCGCTAAAAGCAGTCACAATTATTTTATGCTGATTGGTTTTTAACGCTTGTTTCATTTTGTTTGTTGAATCTAAGGCGATATTTGCAAATAATCACGTTTAACTAGTTGCATATTTTATTTTAATCAGCCAGGTTACTCATCTGTCACAAGGTCGTCACTTGTCGGGCTACTGGTTCAGATAGCAGCACACAAAGCGCATAGCAGTATAGTTGGTTGCCTACCCATGTAATTACTGACTGCAGTAATTGCGAATAAAGCAAAGGAATTTAATAATTGATGTTTTTCGAATCAGTGCTATAAAATACAGCGAAATGTGGAGTTATTATTTTATTAAAACTTGTAGATATTAGAAAAACAGCCATTAAATGAGCTCCACGAAGTAGATCCGTTAAACAATCGTCATTTATTGATACGAACTGAACCGTCTCACAAGTTATGACCCCAAATCGACAAAGCATGAGAATTGAGTTGTTGAAAATGCTTTTGTAGCGTCAGATTTAGACAATATTATGACAGGTTTTGAAGAGGGTATAGCACATATTCGCAAAGACAGTACTACACGTCAATAGAAACGCGTCTATGCTAGGTTATCACCTCATCTATGTTACATACTCATCTTGTACACCTATATTAATTCTCCTAAGGCGACATTTATAGTTTACAACTTCATGGATTATAATCATTATTCGTAACAATGCGAATAGAAAAATCCATAGATCTTCTCGGGTTTTTAGGCCGTCGTTTGTTGGGACTTCCTAACGTTTCGCCAGCACGAGTGGCCAGCATCTTCAGATCGAAATCTACCTGACAACTGTCATGCTAGCCATTCGTGCTGGCGAAAGGTTAGGATAAAGTTCCAACAGACGACGGCCTAAAAACCCGGGTTTTTCAGTTGACGACGGCCGCGAAAGCCTCAACACTTACAATGCGAATAGAACTGGGTAAAAGATTGCATTTCTTAGCCTTCCGAAGAATTTAGGGGATATATTATAAAATGATTTGCTTAAAATGTGTCCTGAAAAACTGTAGTTTTCGGTTTTAATAATTGTATAAAGCAGTAAAGTACGTGCAGAAACATGGGCAATGTGTGGTGCTAAAAATTTAAAAACAGGAGCCCAGTAAATTTATCTGAAACCTCCCAGAAACCGTATTCTAATAAAGAGTTAAAAATTACTATGATCTATGTTTTCAATACATTATAGCCTAGAAGTGCAAAAGACCGAAATACCTTGAATTTCTTCTTCAAATTGCATTTAACAAGAGTTAAATTGTTACTGATGTCATATTTTTGTTTTAGAAATTATATATTAAACCATTGATTAACTTATTTATGATTAAACTCAAACGTAAATTAAGTTAGGTACTTACCAGTTTAAATTAGTGAGTCCTCCGAATAATATTTTTAATTATTTTCTTCGTGCTATAAGACTTTGATGTAAAATATATCCGGGCAAATTTCAATGTAATATAACCCTAAATATTTCTATAAACTGAAACATCAAATGTTGTGACATTCCGTTCACATTTAACGCTTAAAAAAAGTTAAAAAAATGTACTCTGGTTTTCCTGTGCAAATTTTTGAATCTAAATGTTTTGTTCCCTCCTTATTATGCTAGTTAGTTTAGACTACATTAGCGTTATGCGCAACATTAATGGTAGGACTATACTCCCTACAAAGTGTTTTAACACAAGACAACCCATATTCGAAACCTATATCATTATAATTAAAAAAAATATGGATTGAATTTGTAATTTCAACTGTCATTAGCTTTAGTAACATCCATCATGTCATACATCATATTGTCTAAATCAGACTGTATTGTAGAACGCACGAACCATTTCATTAGTGTAGTAGATAGTTTATTCATCTTCCATGACATTTACACACGGTTTCTTAAATTGCCTATTGTGTTTTCATGTACATGTAGTATGTTGTACTGCCAACAAGGCGATCGACGGCAGAGGGCTTCCAGTTACTTGTGTCACACGCTCTGGGAGATGCAGGCAGTCCATACCTGATAGGAGTTGTAAGTATACATCACTCGTGAGGCCTTTACGGAAACAGTGATCTGGATCCGGATAGATCAGTTATATGTCAAACAGCTGTCAAATGGGATTTATGATTCCATGGATTTAACGGACATTCAACAACGAAAAAGTTGATTTAAGAATAAAAAACAGATGGTTAAGTAAAGCAGCTACTGATCTGAATCATCCGATCGTAATGACTTTTACTGTTCAAGAGCGAACTGACCTATTTCTGACTGATCCCAGATCACTTTCCGAACGTCAGGATCAGTGATCCAGCTGATCGGGACCGATCATAGTTTCCGTAAAGGCCTATGGTTACAGTAAATCTGTTAGCCAAATAAATATGTTCATGGTTTATCTCACTATGATTGTATCAAAATTCAAAATTTCTAGAAAAAAGTTGGACATTTTCAACCGGTTTTTTTAAGTTAGACTGCATAATTTACCATTCGGCAGATGTCGGCAACCATCTACGCGCAGATATGTATTACGGGTTGCCGAATGAAAGCAATAGTTATTATGAATAGTAAAAACAACCTTTTTCAGTTATCAGAAGCATTCATCATCGGAATGAAGAATAAGGGAGTGAGCCCAGATCTTCAGGAGTTCAAATCACTACAGTACGCGTTGTTCTCGACGTGTTTCGTAGAAGTTATAGGAGGTTTCTTCTTCCTAATCACAGCTTTCTACATTGTACAGGACAAGAAAAAAGTAGAAGAGGCTGTACATGGTAAGCATGCTTAATCAGTTCGTCTAAAATTTAATGAAGAGTTTGTTTTTCGAAATTTCAATTAGGCCTCTAGCTGAAAATCGTTGATCCACATATTTTTTATGTAGAATATTCTAGCAATTATTGCTTGAGGTCTTTTTTGGAATATTCTTGCAGTTTTTTCGGTAGTGTTAGATTCTATACTGCACAGTGCACAGCTAAACAAATTCATTTTAGTTTAAACAAATTATGTAAAAAATCTTGAGAAAGTGCGCAACAATTTTTTTATGTGCACGATTTTTCATTACTACACATTGCATTCACGCACATTTTAATAAAGTTTTGTTTGATTATTGTGGATTAGCAACGTCAGTTTCACAAAATTTGGTCTATATATCAAACATTGTTGTTGTCGGCTTAAATAACAAATAATTTTGTGTTAATGTCTATTCTGGAAATGAAGGTTGTGATATAATATGAAGTATGAGATAATTACTTATTTTTCTCTGCTCCTCTACCTTTTGCTGTATTCAGCATTTCCTTTTTTTGTTTATTTTGTTAGTTTTACAAAATTTGATCCTTAACCATGTCAATTATTGCAGGTGTCTGCTTAACACGATATAAATAATATAAGAATGTTTGTTATTTTATGCCTGAGATAAAAAAACTGTTTCTTGCCCATTTTTTCTTTTTCACTCTAACTTTCGGATATGGTTAGTCATGTTGCGTTGTATGAGATACTGAAGTAACCCAAGTAAAAATCTTCAATCAGAAAATAGTCTCAGAGTAATATGCCTGAATTATCAGGATGAAATTAAAAGATGTCTTGAATCCGATGTTCATCAAAATTTATTTAAACTAGGATGCGCTAATGCTAGTCGACGGGGAAAACATCATGAATAATTCTTGAGTTTTTTAACTCAATTCCGCTTTCAGGTGAGCAGCGTCGATTAAGATATCCTGCTGAAAATATATTCCTTAGAGTCAAAAATAATTACGAACGAATTAATTAACGTCCACTTTTATATATAAGATAATAAACAATTCTGTTGCAGTTGTTGATGTTTCTTTATCGTAATTCTTATTCTTTGAAAAATATTCAGGTCCATCGCACCATCACCAAGTAACACATGAGGAACAAGTACCAATGGGTACTAGTTGAAAATAGGTATATTTTTATCAATTTTTTGGGTTAATGTGAATGTTCCGGTGACGGGTCTGTGCCTGCTGATAATATTTTTGGTGGCGGGTTTTTATGTTTTATCTCAGTTCTGGTGACTGTTCGTATAAAAATACACTAATATGAGGATGTAACAGAAGACCGGTGCTATAGTAGAACAATGAAATGTTTATATAAAAATATTGAATAACTATCCTATCGCTTTATCCACTTATCATAAACAAAGTATATGTTTCCGACCGTAGATTGAATTCCAATTATATTATTTCTAGTTTTCGGTCACTTCTCGAAGAATAAAATCACTTTTTTTCCATACGTTTCGATACTTATTAAAATATCATCTTCAGTGGAGTAAAAAAAGCCTGTTTGTTCTTTTCCTTTGCAATGGTGGCTTGAATTCTTTTGTATTTGTTGGAAAGCTCGTAGTTTATGAAACTTATCTTGTGAATAAGAAACTACTATACTATTACGTGACATTTGTAATAAAATTTGGAAAGTTCTGCTTCTTTGTAGCAAATCGGGTCGAAAACTGTAAGCGTATAGAAAACAAGATTTTCAGCCTTTTCTAGCAATCGTGGAAACTGACTTTCTTCCATACTGTTAAATTTTACAATACCCATAGCTTCAACTCACTCTATGCGTATAACAACACTTCTATATTATATACTTACTTCTCCTTTTGTTTTACAGCAGGGAATTCCAGACAGCTGCTAGTGAACAACTCTGATATTGATCAAAATTCCTGATCAATAGTGTTTTAAATTTCCGGGAAACCTGGACCATTCTTTTGAATTTGAATCGTCGCCTGTGTGTATGTGTGTTTGTGTATGCATTGCGAATTCCGTACTATACCACGATAACCTTTTATGAGACATTTTGTACTATTTGTAACATAACGTGGTGTTATTCTGTACATAGCGGTTCCGAACAGTCGTGTTTCCGAAATAGTGTTCGCGGAAAATGTTTCCCCAGTGTGTCGTTTATGAAACGCAATTTAGCAACAATGAGATCAAACAACAATGTTTCTCAACCTATAGGCTAGGAAACCATCTCCCTAGACGCTACACGCCAGTTTCTACTCATTCCGAAAAACTACACCTTGAAGGGTGGATAATAAGTTTCTTAAGTGACCGGTTTTTGATAAAAGTTCATTGCATGATTTGCAGTATAAACCCTTTGTAAATTATATCTGTCGGGGCTACATTTTTTTCTGTTGTTGATTCATACACCTGTGATGTTACATTTTGAACGTAATTATTCACTGTATTGCAATAGGGTATTTGCAGAAAAAAATATTATGTCGTTTATACGTTCCTTAGAGCCTAGTAAACATGACAAAATCACTTGTTTGGTTTTTTGGAATCGGCTGTGAGAGATATTCCAAAAATTATTTCAAATGCCGGAAAATGCCGCGCAAACAACGTCTGACGTCAGTGATATCCTATAGTGATGGGATGTAAAGTATTGATATTCGATATCGATAGCCAGTGCTAATCTAACATTTTGACATTGATCATTATAACCACAAAACACAGTCACACACAAAAGTACAAAAGTCAAAAGAATAATAGTTAGGCTAGATTACTGATTACACTTTGTAGGGATTGGCTTGAATTAGATTCTATCTTTGGGTTCATTCATAATGGGATGCGCCGAAATAAAATGATGGCTTCGATTAGTTGCAAATCTCAGTCACAAACATCAGGATGAACTGTGATACCTATCAGATATAAAAATGTATTGCAACGAAAATGCTAGTGGGTTAATTGCCTGTTTCAAATATGTTTAAGTATCAATAAATTGAGTCGCATTGTTAAAGAATTCAGATCATATCTAGTTTGCAGTTGAATATCACTGACCTGCGCTGTAGCAGTATCGATTGTCGATATCGATAAGATACCTGTGACGTCAGCCCTTGTTTTAAGTCACGTGGAAAATTTTGAATATATCCTTATGTTATTTTGCAAATATCTTTTTTTGGCCGTCAGTAAAATCATGTTTTTTGTTTCCTACTGCTTCTTGATATGGTTTTCTTTACGCTATGTATACTCCCGAGACGATTTCACGACCTCTGCAAGTACCCTATTATGAGTCTGCCTTATATTCCACTATGTTCCAGGAAGATTTCTGTAGTTTTTGTGTTGGTACAGAATTTTTTAGAACTATTTATAAGCTCAGCGGCGTAGCTTCCATTGATGTGGGTGATGCGTCGCATCCCATCCAAATATTGTAATACGTCTTGTGATGGTTCCGAATAATTCCTGGTTTTCGGATCAGGGATCGTGGTTCGAAAGTAAGCGCGGATGTGACAGGATACAATTTATTTACTTGCGATAAAGGTACAAATACCTTAAAACTATTACAGCAGAAAAGTGCCCGACCGCGACCATTGAATAATAGCCCGAACGTAAACGCAACCTCGCCGTCCGCTGATAGATGCGACTGACTTCTTGTCAGCATCTGTCAGACTGACCGATACTGTCTCTCTTCCTACACTATCGTCTTATGGCATCGCAACTTCACTGAAACCACTACATAACCCCCCACTTAAATTGATAATACAAAGAAATTTAAGTACTACGGTGACGAAGCAGAGCAGAGGGTGCAAGCGATGCCTAGACACTCTACCTCTCCATTAGAATGCTGGTTGCTTATAGGACTTGAGGTTGATAATGTTTTCCTTTGATCTGAACCCTTCTTAAACAATAACCCCTTGTAAACAACAAACCATTCATAAATTTTGAGTTCCCCCTCTGTAAATACTCGTGCATCATAACTTATCATTTCCAAAAATTCAATTTTCTCCTTGATCCAGGCCTGTTCCAGCTGGTCGCGTCGCAGCGTTTTAAAATGCTTCTTTAACTCCGAAAAGTTACCAGTCAGTTTTATTAAAGAAATCTGCACATTGGTGCAGACGTCCGGAGTGCTTAATTTCCTATCTCTTAAGGGATAACGTGATAACGCATCGGCCATTTTGTTATCCGATCCACTACAATATTCTATTCTGAAGTCAAATTCCTGGATCAAAATTATCCAGCGCGACAACTTCGCTGAGCGTAGCTTACATGACATTAAGTAACTAAGTGCTTTACGACCAGTGACAATCACCAAGTCTCTTCCCAAAACTAAAGTGCGCCACTGCCTCAAACAATAAACAACCGCCCAAGCTTCTTTCTCAGTTATAGTATAATTTACCTGCGCACCCTTTAAAACCGAGCTCGTAAAACAGATATATCGTCTCTCCCCCGTATCGTCGATCTGGTAAAGACTACCCCCCACAGCATAATCCGACGCATCACACTGCATATAAAAAGTACGCTTAAAATCGGGATGCGTGAGCATCATTTCCTTAAGAAACGCGCGCTTAATTTCCGTGAAACTACTATTTTCAATGCTTCCCCAATGCCACATCTCATCGTGCCGCTTTACCATCGGCGTACCGTCAAAACATTCACCGTAGCTAATATCAAACTTTTCGCATAGATTTATTGAGATTCTCTGCGCATCACATCGAAATGACAGATTTATATATAAACTCTCGCCGTTTATGGTCAAATTCAGCTTTGAATGTTGATAATCAAGCTGAGCTTGATGTTTATAGAGCCAATTTGAACCAAAAATTATATCACAATTTAATTGTGGTATAACTAAGCAATTCACGTTCATCAACTTATCAGCTAACTCAACAGGTACAAGGATTTGTGACTTAATCCTTTGAGTTTTACCGCCTACAGCTACAGATACTATTCCACGAGTTACAGGTAAAGTGGGAAATTTACCCCTGTTACATAACTCCAAATAGATTTTTTCAGATAAAGCGCAGATATCTGAACCGCTATCAATCAGTACCTCAACAGACATACCGAAAATCTGTATATTAATGGTAGGCCAAGTGCCTTCCTCCTCCTGCGTGCCGTCCTCTGGATCGCTTAAAAGATCTACTTCCGGTTCTCCCATACAAACTAAAGTACGTACATTGTGACCTTGGTTATTACCTCTTAAGATTGGTGGATCGTCTCTTTGTGCGTTCCGATTATGACCTGCCCTATTATTGTCAGCCGGAATTCGTCTATTCATAGGTTCCCCTGGTATATTTGCAACACGATTTGAACCCCCCACTACATAGGATTCGTCTATTTCTCTCAGGTATTCCTCGACAGTCTCTAGTGATGTAAATTTATTAATCACTATACCCCGCCTGATCTCTGCCGAAAAATGCTTACCTAACATTCCTATGAGCTGTTCTACCGGAATCTCATTGTCTAGAAACTTGGCCTGTGACACTAAGTCCAAAAAATAGTCCGCGCGACTCCCATTTCCGTACGCTCCATAAACTAATGTCATATATAGCTCCCTCTGTTTTTCTATACCCCAGAACCTGTCTTTGAACGCTTGTTTAAAAGAGTTGAAATCGGTTAGCGAGTCCTCCCTTAAACTCGCCCATTCCGCTGCCGAACCTCTTAAACATCCGATCGCGAGACCCAACATAGCCTGCTCAGGTACACCAGCATCATAAAACGTTTTGTCTAATCTTTTCAAGAAAAGCATGGGGTGCATCTTACCATATGCAGAATAAGTCAAGTTTCCACCCCCCAGCTCTTTCCAATTCATAATATAAAATCGGTCGTTAGTCCCCTCGTGAGACTTTGTATCTCCACCCCCCTTACACGCTGGCTCTACCACTGATTCTCTTGAATTTATATTACCATTTTCCCCTGATTGAGACATGGCAACCGCGTCGGTCAGCTGACCAACCGTATTTTTGAGTTCGCTGACTGAAATGCATAAATTGCGAACTAGTGCCTCAAGGTCAGCTGAAGCACCCCCTACACTCTCCCCTCTGCTTCTCCTCTTACGACGACTAGTCATTTTACATATACCTTCAAAAACTTAGCGTAAAATAATAGCAGTAGTAATATTCATACAAAAGTTCAACCCAAAGCTTAACGTTTACCCCGTAGTCTGTACACCAACTCATCAACAGTCAACAGTTGTATAAAAATCTCTCACCGTATCCGATGCATGTACACTGGGTTTACCTAACGCTGGCAACACCACCTGGAACCTGGTAATCCAGCCTGTGGGTTGTACGTTGAGCGTGGTAGCGATCCAACGCCGCCCGAAGCCTCCAATCACGCCCTCCTTTGATGAACGCCTTCGCCGGCACGCCTTGCTGCGAGAAGTACGCTGAACGTATTGACGTATCGCTATCTCCTTCAGCCTCGTTGCATCCGTCTTACGCCCCACGTTGGGCGCCAAATGTGATGGTTCCGAATAATTCCTGGTTTTCGGATCAGGGATCGTGGTTCGAAAGTAAGCGCGGATGTGACAGGATACAATTTATTTACTTGCGATAAAGGTACAAATACCTTAAAACTATTACAGCAGAAAAGTGCCCGACCGCGACCATTGAATAATAGCCCGAACGTAAACGCAACCTCGCCGTCCGCTGATAGATGCGACTGACTTCTTGTCAGCATCTGTCAGACTGACCGATACTGTCTCTCTTCCTACACTATCGTCTTATGGCATCGCAACTTCACTGAAACCACTACAGTCTTCATTTAAAAAAGTCACTATGATCCTCTATAATAAAAAAAAATCTGAGAAAATTTATTCAAATAATTAAATTCAATTTCAATTATGGAATGTATGTATTGGTTGAGCTTTATAAATAACGCCAAGGGCTATGCTAATTGCTAAACATAAAAATATCTCGACAGCGCGATGATGCGACTGTCCTGGTCACATCTTGAACTCCACCGAACGCGATCCAAGGTTAATGAACTTTGAAGCCGTGATAACGCCTCCACTGTATCTAGTTCGGTGTTTTATTTCGGTGGGTGATGCGGTTTCCTAAACGCATCTCGTTCGCGGTATAAAATAAAATAACGTTGCGCGCGCGATTAACGATTCTGAGTGCGACTAGAAGAATTGATCTTGATTTTAAAATTTAAGATCTAACAGATACGTTCACAACTTTGTTTTTTAACCTAAATTTTGTTCTTTTTGTTTCGATAACTTTTAAACCTGCTACATTATGTTTCATGTTTGTAACCTGAAAATCAAAGACTTTAATAAAAAAATCTTTATTCTGTTGGTAAAATGTTAATTGCAGTTACTTATTACATCCCCTTGTATTGACGTCAGGCTACGCCGCTGTATAAGCTTAAACTTTGTGTATGTTACACTCAATAGCCGAATTGGGGAAATGCCCAAAAAAAATTAGCAAAACCAGTTTTGAGCAAGCAATCTCGAAATATGAATTTTATACGGCTATTGAGAATTACCAAATAGGCAGAACTAGTTTTGCGTATCTTGAAATGCACAGAACTAGTTTTGCGCAACTTGAAATGCACAGAACTAGTTCTGTGGTACGGAGTGACAACCAAAGTGAACATTCGTTATGCATTATGTGTCAAAAACCAGCAAAAACCTATCATTTAGGTTAGGTTTCTTTGCCAACGTTCCTGCAATATAAGTACGAATCGTGAAAACGCAAAAAGAGGTTTTGAATATACTCAACTTCTCCAACTTCATATTTATTTGAGTCCGTCGCTGGCGCTGATTAAATGGAAGAAACAGAATTTTTGCTGGTCATTCAGGAAATATACAGAACTATAAAGTCCTGTGCTATTCAAGTTGCGCAAAACTAGTTCTGTGTATTTCAAGATGCGCAAAACTAGTTCTGCCTATTTGGTAATGCTCAATAGCCGAATAAAATTCATATTTCGGGCTTGGGTAATATTCCTTGCTCAAAACTAGTTCTGCGTATTTTTTTGGGTATTGCCCGAATTCGGATATTGAGCGTAACATATATATAAATATCATATAATATATCCAAATCACAATGATTACCTATAATGCGTCCATTGTAAGTATATATTATTGGTCTTTAAAGATTTAAAATCACAAGATCGCAACAAATCTTTTTTGAGAGATGGTCGAATAGTTCATAGTTACTTTAGCTGTCATTTTTTGACAAAACGCTGTATGAAAAGTGCTTCCAGTAAGCTTTCTTGAACTCCCAGCGAGAGACCTTAAAATAGGAATGGTAACAGTGGCGGCTCGTAATTTTTACAAAGGTGTCACATCAAATTTAAAAGGATAAAAAACATATTTCCAAAAACAATAACCACAATTAATAAAAATCCGTTGCACAAAATGAAAACTTCTCAGCTAAATTCGACATATACCTACTTATATACTTATTATTTTAATATAGGTAACGACTACTGGACGTGTTATGCTGTAACAAAGTGCAACAAAATAATTTATTTTGATTAACAGTAAGAATAAACAACTTCAAAATGGCATAATGAAACGACTTTTGTGTTTTTTTAATAACGTTATTACCATATTCCAGATAACTAGATGTCATCCACCAAGTGAAAAAGCTCAAAATTGTGTTACTCATATGTTGCTATCTCTTGTTGCAATTTAAATATTCTCAACGATAAATGTGTATTTACAAACTGTATGTAATATGAAGGGTTATGAACGTACGAGCGTTTAATGTGTCTGTTATTTATGAGTTATATAAATACGTTTGCCACGTAAGAACCGATTTGCGTAACATGTTGATGAAAATATCAATAAAAACGCATTCCATTGCATAGATGTCTAGATCTCAGTAGTAAGGCATCACATTATTATTTATTAAACCGTGAAGAATGCTATTTTTTAAAGGGGTTTAATGCTACCGATGAAACGGAATCGTCAATTTCAGTATCTTGATTGGTTGACCATCTGCTGTAAATATTTTTATATGTTTATGAAATATTGTTTATAGCATAGGCAAATTCAATTCTGCAAAATATGAATTACATGTTATGCAAGCTGGTTTCTTCCATAAACCATACATCAGTATTAAAAAGATAAGCGTAATGGTACTTTCTAGTCTGTATTTTTACATTTTTGAAATTTAGTCATAACCACAATCGTTGTTAATTTGAACTACAAAATAATTATTTGTTCACGTCAATTTACACTAGTGAAATTCTTAGATCTGTATAGTCCTTGTCATATGTGTTTGATGTTGAATATTTATTTTTTTAATATTTGTACAAGTAGGTACACAGTTTTGATTTTCTGTAAGCGTTTTATGTAACTATTGTTATATGATATTTTTTATGAGATATAAGAATTATGCACTGCTATCTAAGGGTTGTGGTTATGACAAATTTCAATTCCTCATTGTTTACAAGTGCTATAGGGCCATTACTAGATTTGATAATTTTTATCTCACACTTTTGTCACATACTAATGTGATGAGGGCATTTTGTGTAATTGTCTATTTTATGACATGAATGATGGTATCCAAGGGTACAAGGTGTGTTGCACTGAAAGAGCTTTTTGGACATTGTCCCCTGTGTTTATCATTACAAATCTTCCAATAACATATTAGTAGTATAAGTGTGATGATAAAACATACTGAAATGAATATCTAATTTAGACTCCAAAAAGTTTGAAATTAATGGACCCAAAGTTCTTGATTTAGCTGACCTTGGCATTAATGTTTTTAGAAAAGGACAATTACATTGAATGCACTGTAAACACTACTTACCTTTTTCTGCCCTTTTTCGCAGCTATAGTGACTTTTTTAGTTGGGTACAAAAAAAGTTGAAAAGTCTGACTGTTGGACTATAAACGATTATTATCTCAAGGGTATAAGGGATAATTTTAATTTATTTTTCGAATAATTTTTGATTGGTATACTTTAATTATTAGACTTCGCTATTGAAGTGGCTCATTTATATCCATCCTTACTCTGAGTGTTAAGCCCATTCTCAAATGTTATGCTTTGAAGCTGAGAAAACATTTTTATTTGAAATTCAACTGGGCTATGAAGACTGAAATTTAAGATACCTATTGTACATATTTATTTTAAAGTAGCCTGTAAGTAGATGTATTTTTTCCAGTTTGTTTTCACTTCATAAATATTTATAATGAAAATAGAGTATTTGTAAATTAAACAGAATATCGCTTTATTCATCTCCCTACCCTTACATTTATTTAATGAGGAACAAAACGATTATGAATTTTTTTTGCACACGTGGCGTGGTTTACAATTTAAATTGGTATGGACATCTCTGAATTTGATTGAATTGGTAACTGGTATTGCAATAGGTTAGGTAAGTTTGCAGGGCAAAGGATAGTCTCAGTGGTAATGGTGCGCCGAGTATGTCCCGTGCAAGCGTGGACAAAAGTTGGACATTTAAAGGACCTGGGTACATACATTTATACATCTGTATTTGCCATGTAAAGCACCGATGCACAACTCACTTGTTTTTCAAACTACATACATAAAGACCCTAATGAAGGGCAATCCAGAGCGATTTTTCACAAAAGTTTTTCAGTGTGAGAACAACTCGCTATGCAAAATCATACATTCTTCAAATGTCTGTAATTTAACAACCAAACACGATTTCAAAATAAGGCGACCGAATTGCCCTAGAGGAAGGTTTCTTCAATTACTGTAAGGCTTAGTTCACATGACGCGCGTCCAACGCGCGTTCGCTTGACGCTCGTTTTGAAAATACACATAATCAATTCAAGCTGTTTACATGCACGCGCGTACGACGCCACTAGACTCAGAGAATCTCAATACGTGCGTCGTTCAGTCGACATACCTGGTGTTTCTTTGCAAAAATGTATTTCTCACGTATTCTATTGAAATGGAAACAGAAGAATTCAATACAGATGTTTTCATTGATGAAATTGAGAAGAGGCCTACGATTTGGGACATGAATTCCAAATTATATTCATATAAGACGGCAAAAAAGAGCCCCTGGGAGGAACTTGTCCTAATGTTTTGCATATCCGATGATCAAAATTTAGGTTCGTGATTTCGCAGTCTGGAATACAGTGTAAAGTATAAACTTGTAGAAAGTCTATTCCTTAAAATTGGGTGAACCCAGTGTCCTTTCCCTCCTACGTCGTTTCCTTCTTCTATATCCTAACCAAACACAAACAACTTCTCCTACATCCATTCTCGTTAATAACAACAAATAAACTGACACTCGAATGCCTAGTCTCTTGAAAGTTGTACGAAGTATTATGCGTGTCATCTGAACACAGACGCAACAAACGTGCGCCACGTCGACGCGCGTCGTACGCGCGTCATCTGAACTAAGCCTAAGTTCAAAGGTAAGGTCACACTATCGGTAGGCCACCGGTCGGTCGCTCTCGGCTACGGTCGGTCGGTCTCGGCTCTCCTCGTTGCAAACTCGTCTTCGCAGCGGTCAGCCGTCACCACTATCGCAAGGCGACCTTTGGACTTCTCTCCCCTCATTTTATTTTAGACATACATACTTGAGAAATCGCTACCACGAGTATATGTATTTTTTTTTATTCTCAAGTTCGCGCTATAACTCTAACCCTTTAACGCAAATCCGGAAGCTAAGAATTTTATTAAGGCCCCTTTCATTACGTAGAAAGTGTATTTGTCGGTTTTTCAGATCTCATTTTTCCTATAAAGTTGATAGTGTGAGCTTAAAAACACAAACATTTTTCGATAAAGACGTAAAAAAGCTGCGTACTAAATACTACACCTCCCCTTCAACGCTCCCTCAATTACTTTAAGAGTTTGTTTGGTTATTGACCATTTTTTTTAAACATAGAAAGATCAATTATTTTCTAGAGATATCAAAAAATTATTAACATTTTTAAGTAGATCAGCACGTTTCCATCGACCCTGGTATACTGCTCACGTGTTTGTGCATCGTTACTATAGTGATTTTTATGACAATACAAACATCAAGCAATCTGAACTAAGCCAAACGCATCAAAAGATACTTTTTTGATTAAATATGGTGAGTACATAAGCACAGACTTGCTAGTTACATATACTTTGAAAAACCACCGTCATTTTTTAGATACTCAGTAGGTTAAAGCCGGCTTTGCAAGATAGCAATCCAGAAAAGACCCCTGGTAGGGATGGCTCAGGCAAAAGTAGATCACAGTTTGAGGATTACTTGATGAAAAGAGATTATATGGGAGCAATTACTTTATTGGAGGTATTGTTTTCATAGTTCAAGTGCGTGAATGATTGTACCTGTTGAAATGGTCTTAAAAATATTTTTTAATTTATGATATAACAAAAGGGAGGAGGACCTGGAGGAATAATATCTGTGTAAAATATTTAACTTCGGACGAACTTTGGGAATCTGTTATACATCCAGGTCCCAAGAAGAATCCCGAAAAAAAATCACTTTTTATTCTATTTTTATAGTTGCTGCAGTACCTAGTATCAATAAACATTCTATGTTCTTTAAGTTTAAGGGACATCTAGACAAAAACCCTTTGGCTAAGCAATGGCTAGCCTACTGCGCTTTTCATCGTGGGGATTACAAGAAAGCTTTGAATACGTACCAAAATTTGAACAAAATCGATCCAGACATTGAGAATTTGGCACTGAATATTGCTTGCTGTTATTTTTATCTAGGTAATATTTATATAATCTCCAATCTAGATAAGTAGACGAAGGCATAGGTTCCCAAACCCTTCCTTTAGCAAGCTGCTTTTGTACAGGCCCGTTTTAAGTTTCTGAAGAGCAAAATGTCGGTATACTGCAAAAAGTGACCTAGTACAGTTCCCCGCAAATGGCTATTGAAAGTAATAATTGTTTAGTGAGAAATCAGAGACCTCATAAATTTCCACTGTGAGTTATAGTATTATAGACATAAGGTTCAGTCTGTTCAAGCGGTACACCCCGCCCGGTCTTCGGTCGCCCGTCCAACTGCTAGCCGCACATATTGCTGCTGCGCCCATCTTCGGGTGGTGGTGGTGGTGGTGTTACCCACTCAGCCATGCGGGTCCCCCACCCTATCGTTAGGGTGCACCTTAGTTTGGGAACCACTGCACCAATATATCTAATGGATCTAATACCTATAGACGGAGAGCTCGCTACGTAAAAAAAGGTCAGTCGGTAAACATTTTGTCATTTATGGATTCGGTAGGTATCAACATAGGGATAGCTGGCAAGGGCGTACCCAGGTAGGGGCAGGGGGGGGCAGCTGCCCCCCCCTAGAAGATTAAATAAATGTAATTTTTTTTGGCAAATAAAAATTAAAAACGTGTTACCTACTCTGCGCAAAATGAAGTGTTGGAAACAAAATATCTTTTCAGCCAGATTTGTTCTTTATTTTCTATAGTTAAATATTCTACAACATTCGATATAGAGTCTGTATAGTGAGTCGTGTCGGTCGTGTCACAACGTATTTATTAGAATATTTTATATGGCGACCTTCAGCCGCCGTCAAACGAAACGCAAAATGTTTTGATCAAGTTTTGATACACTTTATTTATTTCTTTATTTCGTTTTTATTATTTGTTAGTTATCACTAACAAATGAAAGTGTCAGTAATGATTTATAGTCGATAATTTAATTTCTAGAATCTGATTTTGATTACGAGACAGAATAAATAAAAATTAAGTACGGTTTTGATGCAAGTTTGGTTTTATTATATAATTTTTGTTTTCAATGCTATGCTAAAATAAAATAATATTCAATATGTTGCATATTATTTTAAGTAGTATATATCTGTACAGATTTAGTTTAAGATTCTTAGTGTTCATAAAATAAAATAGTGAAAGTATCAAACTCAAATTTCATAGCATATTCTATTCAGTGCTTACAACTAAATTATTTTTAAATTTGCCGCGGTTATTTCTGTGCCGCGACTCACTAGACAGACTCTAGTATACTGTTAGCGATGCAATATAATTTAAATCTCCCACAAAACCGTGGTATCTCGTAGTTTCCGCTTCCGACGAGACAATCAGAGCCATATAGGATTAAAGCTGAATATAATTGGAAGAAAATAACATCTAACGCCATCTAGTTTCGGACGGCAGTACTTTTTCCAGTAAAAAGAAATAGGCTCAATGTATACTGTATACGGTCAATAGAGACATCTAGTATTGAATAGCAATACCACGAAGAATATTCTAGCATGGACTATTCCGGAAAGAAAAGACAGTGATAGCATGTATTATAAGACAAGGATGGAAATAGAGTCGAGCTCGAGTATTTTCTACATATTTCGGGAGCGAGAATATTTTCAATATATAAGCGGAACGTAAGGCAGAGCACGTGAATTTAGTTCGAATACAATTCAGTTCGGAGTGGAATACGAGCGAATATTTCATACGCCATAGATAGTGTCTTATAGTTTCGTTGCGGAGACACGAGATTTACGTTTACTGCGCAACAACTGGAAATATTACTCCGTCAAATGGATATCAGGAAATTCTTTGAAAGAGGTGAGTCAAAACAAAACACTTAAGTACATACTTAATATGATTATTTGATTTGTTTAAGGGGGGCTATGACTCTCTTGTAAGTGTATATCTTAGGCATTACTTACAATATTTAAATTTATTAATTACAACACGTGGTTTTGTTATAATAGCTAAAATAACATTTGTGAATATTTTGTGATAAAAAAGTTAAAAAAAAAAACATAAAAGAAAGATCCTTGCAATATTTTGGATTTATTAATAAGATCATACCGACAACAAAATCCCTTTTCTCTAACGTCACAACAAGTGTATTATTTCAAATTACTTACCTAGTTTTGATTATTTGGCGTTCAAACCATATGCAAGAGAATGTGAAACTTGATCTTTGATTTTCGTCCTATGCAACCCGCCTAAACACTGTAAGGGTAATTCTGTGTATCCATTTTTTAGGGAGGCCACGCGAAAAAAGAAAAAAAGGTCGGGAAAGTAGCAGTGGAAGCGATGAAAATGACAACCATGATAAAACCACTCATGTAATGCCAATATCATTGCATGCTAACATTGGACAAGCGTCAAATTCTTCAGTAGAACCTCTTAATATATCTGTTGCCGACTATTCTTCTCCATCGACATCCCAACAAACTTATGACGTCAACGTCGATCCTGAAATTATAGTGGACGATGGCTGTCATGAAAATGATCTGGGTCGTTATGTTGGATTGGCTACCCAGCTATCGACGGAAAAGAAGAGGGAGTTGTTACAAAATCCTTGGATCCCGCCCAGAAATTACGATTTTGAAAGTGATGCAAGCCATTTAAAAAGAAAATTTAATCATGCTTGGTTGGATCAATATTCACCATGGCTAGTATATTCCAAGCGACTAAAAGGTGCTCTTTGTAAGTATTGTGTTTTGTTTCCTCCGCCCATTAGCACTGTGAGAGGAATTTTGGGATCGTTTATGGTCAGGCCATATTTAAAGTTCAAAAATATGCATGAAGACTGCCGAAAGCATGCAACGACCAACCTTCACCAAACGGCGACAAATGCTGCAAAAAATTTTCTTGAAAATGTTCCTGTAGACATCCAACTGCAAAGTGGACACCAAAAAGCAATCGATGAAAACAGACAAATATTGTCATCAATTATTTCTTGTATAGTATTTTGCGGTACACATGATATGCCTCTTAGGGGCAAACAAGCAGATGAGGGTGTTTTATTAGATTTATTGAAGTTGAGAATCGATTCAGGGGACAACAAATTAAAGAGTCACTTTGAAAAGTGCCGTCGAAATGCAATTTATACTTCGCCAAGAATACAAAACGAACTAATAAATTTATGTGGCGAAGTTATTCAGGAGAATGTAATTAGTGAGGTTCGGAAGACCATGGCTTACTCAATCTTAGCTGATGAAACAGCAGACGTATCTGGGAAAGAACAGCTGTCAATAGGCGTGCGGTTCTACGACGAAAGCAAAAGTAAAATCAGAGAAGAATTTGTAGGGTTCGTTGAACTAAAAGCACAAAATGCTTCCCCAATCGCCGAAGCAATTGACAATTTCTTAATTAGTTCTAACCTCTCCAAAGAAGATTGCGTAGGGTTTGGATTCGATGGCTGTTCTACAATGGCAGGAAAAGAGGGTGGCGTACAAGCCATTTTGAGAAAAAAATATCCTCGTGCTTTATATTTTCATTGCTCAAGTCACAAACTCAACCTTGTTGTGAATGATGCGAACGCAGTGCCAGAGATTAGAAATACTGTCGCCACTGTAAAGGATGTTATAACGTTTTTCAGAGAATCGACTACACGTCGAAACTACGCTCCAAACCTATCACGATTATGTGAGACGAGATGGTCCGAAAAATATAAATCAATCAGAAAGTTTTCTCAACATTTTTCAGAGCTCGTGAAATCTCTAGAAACGTTATCTGTAGAGGGAAATTATGCCACCAGAAAATCTGCATATCAGTTGCATTCAGCCGTTACAAAACCAGTGTTTATTGTTTCTCTACAAACAATAGCCAAATATTCAGCAGTTATAGAACCAGTAGTTAACGCACTGCAAGCTAAATCGATCGACATGATCTCGGTAGGAAAACACATTAAAAATATCAAGGACATTCTCAGAAATGACCGCGAGTTTCCTGATAGAATAAGTAATGAAATACTTCAAAAAGCACGAGCTGTTGCAATGGATTTGAACATAGAAATTTCGGTTCCACGTCTTGCTCATAAGCAAACACATAGAAGTAATCCGCCATCAGACAATGATAACGAATATTGGCGGCGTTCCCTGATAATACCATACATTGATTCACTCATTTCATCATTGAATATTCGATTCTCCCAAGAAAATACTCCGGCGTTTGCTTTAAGCAGGCTACATCCCTTGTATATGACAAAAACCAGCATTGCAGACCTACACAAAAACGCAGAATCATTCCAAGAATTTTATAACCTGGATATCACCGGGGAACTGAACCTTTGGCATAATTTATGGGTGACGAAGGCTTTATCAGATGATCAATTAAAGGACATAGAAGTAGTTGATCTGTTCAAAGAAGCGAACATTTTTTACCCTGCTGTCAGAAAGGCATTAATTATTTTAAGCACTATCCCATGCACCACGGCGACCGTAGAACGGTCCTTCAGTACGCTGCGAAGAGTTAAAACGTGGCTAAGAAGAACCATGGGTGAAGAAAGGCTTACGGGTTTATGTCTGATGAGCGTACATCGCAATTATTTAAAAGACAACAGTGAGTTTATTGAAAAGATTGTCCTAGACAAATTTTCGGCAAATCCGAGAAGATTACTGTTAAATTAAAATAAACATATATAATATTATATATTATACATAATGTATAGTATAATTATTATGTACTTATAATATTTGTTTTGTGTCATCATAAAAGTTAATGAATAAAAGTCAATTTTCGAAACAGGTATAAGCACTAAGCAGCCCCCTGCCCCCCCCTAACTGAAATCCTGGGTACGCCCTTGATAGCTGGGTCGTGATAACACGCCGTGGATGTATAAAGTAAGGGTGGGGGGTTAAACATGTAATTTTACTTCCCAGACCGATAGGTGAGGGGAGTATTGTGATCGCAAAAATTTTCGATTTTGAGATAATATAGTTTTTGGGCGTTTTATGATGCCTACATAATGAAAATCCACGTCACTCATTTCCGTCGGTCTGTCTGTCGGTCTGTCTCTCGGTCGGTCGTCTGTCTGTTGGCGTTCTTCTAGCCTCCTAATATCAGTAACCTCTGCATAGATTTTGATGAAATTTGGGTAGCGACATGGTGTGGGGTCGCAGTAGGTAATGCTGCTATAATTTTGAAAATCGGTGCATATGCGGCGGAGTAATTGGCAAAAAATGAAAAATTTCAAATATTCCTCAAACTTCGTTTTTTGGCGTTTTAGGGTTTCTGATCATTTTCTACTTTTTTTTGGGTGGAGGTGTTATATTCATAAAAGGCTGTCCATTGAGGTGAGAGAGAAAGACCTAGCGAGATGATACACTTTTTTAGGTCCATCCAACATTACCTTGCCTATTACAGAAACCAAGGGAGAATTTTCCGATGTATACATATGAGTATTGCTTTAGATCGTTCTGTATTATATAATGTGAAAACTACTGAGTTGATGTTAATGAAATTTCGGCACAGTATTACTACTTTGACGAGGATGGAAAACGTGTATGATTTTTAGAAATCGTCTCAGTGGCGGCGCAGTAATATTAAAAAAACTAAAAATATGAAATTAGCTCAAATTTCGTTTTTAGGCGTTTCAGGGGTTCCTGATCATTTTTTACTTTTTTTTGGGTGGGGGTGAAATTGGGGTGGTTGAGGGTTGGGGGATGTAAAACTGATTTTTTTTGTATTCATAATAGGCTGCCCATTGACCTGTGAAAGAAAGACCTGAACATTGCCTTGTCGATTACAGAAACCAAGGGACTTTTCTGAATTTTCTGATGTATACAAAATACATACGATTCAACCAGTTGATACTTACCAGTGGCCTTTGCATACAATCAAGAGGTTCACAGAATTGGTTGCGGTAAAGATTATGTCTTGTGTAGTGACAGACATTCATACCAAGTATAGAACTTTGTATGTGCACCTAGCTGAAACAAAGTAGTCTGTTGAGCTTCAAGAGTTCCAGGATGTAGGTGATAAGTTGATTAGTGATAAGATGGCATCCGTTGCCGTTGTTGACTTAGAGAATTTTCTGATGTATACATACGAGTATTACTTTAGATCGTTCTGTATTATGTAAGGTGGAAACTTTTGAATCGAGTTCAATGACATTTTAACACAGATTTATTACCGTGACGAGGACGGAAAACGCGTATGGTTTTTAGAAATCGTTTCAGTGGCGGCGCAGCAATAATAAAAAAACTAAAAACATAAAAACACCCTTCACAGACTTCGTTTTTAGACGTCTTAGGGGTTCCCGATCATCAAATTATTTTGGATGGGGATGACATTGGGGTGCTTCTGGGTGGGGGGTTGTAAAACTCAAAAATTTGTTGTATTCATGATAGATTGTCCACTGACTGTGAGAAAAGTACCTAATAGAATAACACACTTGTTTGCGGTTGGACAGCGATGATTTGGTTTCAAGGGGATCTCAGCCTATGTAGCTTCATGCTATGGGAAAATAATAAAACTGGTATCACCGGAATGTGTGGGAAGTACTCAGTCAATCAACTTGACTACATTTTTTTCCCATAATAAATGAGGAAGTACAGATCTGAAAATTTGCAATAAAAACGGAAATATAAGAAAGTAGGGAAAAAATTGTCAGCAGTGTAGGCGAAAGGTAAAGAGCCGTTAGAGGGCGCTTAAGTTGCGAAAAATTTTGCAACAATTATGTCTCTGTGTACCCTTCTGACAATTTACCTACTCATTCTTTGAGTCAAAATGAACCTAATTACAAATCGTCAGAACGCTAGGTGGAAGAATATCAGAGATATTATTGAAGTAAGAACGTTGGTGTTTCACTCAATTTATATCTAGAATTTTATATTTTATTGAATTAGTATTAATATTCGCGATTCATTAGTATAAGTGTTCAATTAAGGTTACTGATATATTTAGTATTAAAATTAAAGGTATAATCAAAAATTATTTCCATGTTATAAAAAAACTAATGCCTTTCCGACTTCTCCAATAGTGTACTGATATATGTTAAACAATCTTCAAAAGTCGACTTGACGAAGTAAAATATAAAATTCTAGATGATAAACTGAGTGGAAAGTGGAGAGTTCTTACTATCGATAATATCTCAGATATTCGTCCGCCTCGCCTTCAGACGATTTGTAATTACCTATGTAAATTGTCAGAAGTGTACAGAGTGACATAATTGTTGCAAAATTTTTCGCAAGACGGCTTTTTACCTTTCGCCTAAACTTCTGACAATTTTTTCCCTACTTTCTTATATTTTTGTTTGTATTGCAAATTTTCAGCGCTGTACTTCATCATTTATTTCGCGAAAAAAAAAACCGCATATTTCAACCCCCACCCTTACTTTATACATCTACGGCGCGTCCTCACGACCCACCTATTCCTGTGCTGATAACTACCTGTAAATGACAAAAATTTTACTTTACCATTACCGAGTGACCTTTTCTTACGTAGCGAGCTCTTAAAACTACTAGAACCCTTCGCAGGAAAATGTAATGTTCAACCAGACATGTTTTAGGGATGTATGATGAATCAAAGGAAATATTACAGAAAGTGCCGTCTTCCGGCCTTAAAACTAGGCTCAATTTCCATTTGTCTCATAAGTTGAGAGATGAGGCAACTCTGATGGAGCACCATCAACAGTTACAAGACGTTTTAGAAGATCAGCTTAGTCTAGCGGCTATACATTATTTGAGAGCGCATTATCAGGAAGCAATTGATATTTACAAGCGATTGCTCTTACAGAACAGGTAGTAGAGTATTAGAAAATGAAACTGCGATGAAAATTATTTGAGCAAGTGTTTCAATTTTCTTGAATATGTGACAATTGATGAGTTAAATTCATTTTGACACTACACAACTACTAAATCTGTTTCATTTTTGTTTCAAGGGAGAATATAGCACTAAATGTTTACGTAGCTTTATGCTATTACAAACTAGACTACTATGATGTTTCGCAAGAAGTTCTAGGACTTTATCTGAACAATTTTCCTGACTCTGTCATCGCTACGAATCTAAAAGTAAGACCAGTAAATAGTCTAGTATAGCTAGATGAATCATCGGTCGATTTTATTGAAAAACTGGCTCAACTTCGAAAAGTCTTCCACAAATGTACGGGTCAAACAAACAATTTCAACTTTCGATTTTGGGCAAGTTTTTTCCGAAAATTGGCTGCGCATTTCGGCTCCAAGGATTCCTTCGAATAGATTTTTGGATTTTAGGCTTGCAACATATTTCGCCTTTACAACGGCACAGCAGCTGAAAATGAGCTTAGATCTATTGTAGATCAAAGTGCTAACGTAGGATTTGGATACGATCTATTAAAGCACAATTTGGTCGTATTTAGGGACGGTGATGGAGCTATGCAGGTAAATAATGTATATTATGTTGTTAATAAGGAGACTCGTCAGTAGTGATGAAAATCTTCATATTTATATAGCTACAGAGTATCTCAAGATTGAACGCTTCTTTAGTTCTTTACCAGAAATGCTACGCCTTGAATGAATAAAGTCAAATCAAAAAATTAAACCTAAACATTAAACACTATCAAAGTAATTTAGCCGTAGGGGTACATGTTATCATCAATGGTAGTGGTGCCATCCTTTAAGTACCTGTAGCTCTTGAATTAATCACTTTAGCCCCCAAGTGTGCTAGTTTGTTGGAATTGTTTTATCGGGAGGAACACAAATATACAGGGTGTCCCATCAAAAATTTGGAATCGGACATGACATGACCAAAAACACCTTATTGGATGACAAAAAAATAAGAAAATATAGGTACTATATTTGCTCTAATTTACACCCCCAAAATTATAATTCGCTACTACTGCCCAATTCCGATATATTGCTTGTCTTAGTCGTCGTGGGACACCCTGTATATGGCTTTTTGTATTTTAATGACATTAGATAAATTGCTTATTTCAATGAGTAGCTACTATACGGCATACGCTATTTGAAGAAAAGTCCTAACTTTGAGACAACCTGTATTTCCATCTCAGGTATTTCCATCACTTGTGGACATAGTCCCAGAAGCAAGACTTAATTTGGCAATACACTACTTGAGGAACAACGACATCAAAGAGGCTTTCGAACTATTAAGGTACCTGCAGCCTGCAGTACCCCAGGAGTACATTTTGAAAGGGGTTGTAAATGCTGCTCTTGGACAAGATTTGAACTCGGTGAGTGGATAGCAACCTGTCACGACAAGTGTTCTATTGCATAATAAAATTGCTATAGCTATATTAGCCAAAAAACATAGTGGCATGGAACTTAAATTGCAAGAGAAATTCGAGGAATCTGTCTACATAGTTTGTTGAAAATTTGGAAATTCGAAGAATATTTTGTCTTTTGATATTTGTAGTCGCTGTGTATAATGCGAAAACATTTTTCGATAATGGCAATTAGATATATAGGGTGCCCCAATAAAAGTGATAGGTTTTCTGATAGGGATATCTAGACAGCCGTCAAAGGTATACAAACGTGATCCAGCTGTCAAAATATTCAGTAAGGTTTGACAATTCATCATGGATCATTTCACGCTTGCTGATCGTTTGGAAATTATTAAAAAGTACTACGGAAATTCCCGCTCAATTGTAAATACGCAACGCGCATTTCGTCGCGAACTCGGCTCTCATCATGGCTTCAGTGAGTAGGCAATTCGTCGCACCATGAAAAAGTTTGAGCGTGAGTACACTCTATTGGACCTAAAGAAACCAACCCGAATGCGAACTGGTCGACGCCAAGAAAATATCGCCGCCGTAGCGGCCAGTGTTCACGACGACTCAAATTTGTCGTATCGACACCGAGCCGCGGAACTGGGCCTCTCCCAAGAGACAACTCGACGAATTTTGCGTTTGGATTTGGGGCTGCTGACGCAACAATTTAAGCCGAACGACCGTAGGCCGTCGCCGTGAGTTCGCAAATTGGGCGCTACAATTGTTGGACGAAGATCCTCATTTTGGTCAAAAAATAATCTTCTCAGATGAAGCCAATTTTTACCTCAACAAGCAGAATTGTCAATACTCGGCTGTGAACAATCCACAAATGACCGAAGAAGTGGTCCAGTACCAGTACCAGTGAAAAAATTAAATGTGTGGTGCGGATTGTGGCATGGCGGCATCATCGGTCCTTATTTCTTTCGAAATGAGAGAGCAGACAC
Organism: Callosobruchus maculatus; assembly: GCA_951848785.1. NCBI lineage: Eukaryota > Metazoa > Arthropoda > Insecta > Coleoptera > Chrysomelidae > Callosobruchus > Callosobruchus maculatus. Next base: position 10,687,888 of record CATOUR010000083.1, read on the forward strand.
CGTTACAACCAATGGGCCACGCTACCCAGCGATGTTGGAAGAATTTCTGTGGCTAGAGCTCGACAACATCGATATTACCGAAATGTGGTTCCAACATCATGGAGCTACGAGCCACACAAGCGACGCAACGCTCGAAGTTGATGTTCGACAGAAGTTTAGCGACTGGATCATCACCAGACGAGCGTTCACTGATTGACTACCGCGATCGTGTGATTTGACACCTCTCGATTATTTTCTTTGGGGGGTACGTCAAATCGTTGGTCTACTCCAACAATCCAGCCACTTTGGATGCCCTCGAAAACAATATTCGTGTTGCCATCAACGCCATAACGCCGCAAACGCTCCAAAATGTCAACCGAAGTGGGACCGACCGCTTGAAGCACTGCCAGCGAGCCCGAGGCGGACATTTGAACGATGTTCTATTCCATACATAATGTCATGGATGTAGCTTCAAAATAAAGCCAAAACCAAGTTGATATTTCAAACCGTTGTTGTTTTATTTAATTTTTCTTTCCTATCATTCTTATTGGGGCACCCTATACTACAATGAGTACACAGTTTTGTTGATAATAAAATGTTACTAGCGATTTTTGATCGAAGTATCTTCTACACTAGGCATCAGTCCTTAAAAAATCATGAAAGGGATATTAAACAATATATTATCATATAGTGCGTTTTATAAAGTAATCGATTTATCTATTATTGCGTTCCCAGTAGTTCAGCAGATGTGGATTGTTATTCATTAAAGCATAATTTTATTTGAATCTCTGTTCGCAGCAATAAAAGGTACAATTGGATAATTTTCTAGGCAGAACATGTCAAAATAGCTGAAGAATGTTTCCATTTAGTAGGCAGTTCTGCAAGTGAATGTGATACAATTCATGGTAGACAATGCATGGCCGCTGCCTTTTTCCTTGCTGGGCAATTCGAAGAAGTACTGGTTTATTTGACGTCGATAAAAAGTTATTTACATTCAGGTAAAATGATCTGAAAACTGTATATTTTTAATAATCCTGAAATACAGTACAGACCATCTATGAAAAGCTTAAATAGAGAGACACTTTTTCTTAGTTACTTAAAGTCACTTCACGTCAAGGTAAAGTCTACAGTAATGTTTTATATTTTTTCAATATACCACAAATTTAATCCTGTAATACATTTTAGATGACACCTTCAACTTCAACTATGGCCAAGCAAAAACTGCTTGTAATCAATTCAAAGAAGGTGAAGAGGCTTTGCTGTTGGTGCAAGATCCTCGCATTAAAAGTGACTACGTTTACATATCCAACTTGGCCCGCTGTTATATTATGAATAAAAAACCACAAAACGCTTGGGAGCTTTACACCAAAATGGAAACGGGACCAGAAGGTTTCAACCTGTTATTGCTTATAGCCAATGATTGTTACAGGTAAAAGCGAACTGTTCACGATAAAGTTTTTATACATATATCAATTACAAATATATAACTGCTAGATTGTAGTCTATTTTTTTATTAATCAAACGGTCAGTTTTTACTGCGGAACAAAAATGTGGCTAGCAATGTTCTTCTGCACAACACTTTAAATCTACATTCTTTTCTGCTCATTTACATCGTCAATTTCGATCCGTTCGACTCGATCGGATGGAGTTCATACAGGCTACGGAGTTAGATTGTACAAACCGATTGAAATCCTCGATCGGATCAACATTTTAATTTCAATTGAATTTCTACGACTACACGGCGACTTCTCAATCGGCTTGAATAAATGACTTTTGACGGTTGAAACTAACGTTTGCCAGTTGCTATGAAAACCCAACCTAACGTTCAAAGCTGGAAATCCACAGAAACAACTACTCCTACTAGTAGAAAATCGAAACCTCGTGTTTTGGCTAACTTGAGGGTGCTGATTACAAATCCGGTCACAGTTTTTAGTTTTAGACTCGTTTGACGAAGATAAAAAAATTCAGATCCCTCAGATCATCAGGATTACCTAAAAAGTCGAAAATCTTCATTTGGCTTTCTATTAAGATAAAACCTCGTGTTTTGGATAATTTGAGGGTGGTGCTTTCAAAAGTAGTTACAGTTTTTAATTTCAGTCTCGTTTGACGAAAATCAAAAATTTCAGATCCTTCATTATCAGGTGGAGAGTAGGCGGCAGAAAAGATCTGCCTTACCGAAAAAATCGAAAATCTTTATTTAGCTTTCTATTTAGATGAAACCTCGTGCTTTGGATAATTTGAAGGTGCTGATTACAAATCCAGTCACAGTTTTGAATTTCAGTCTCTTTTGACGAAAATCAAAAATTTCAGATCCTTCAGATCATCAGGTTTAACAAAAAAAAAATCGAAAATCTTTATTTAGCTGTCTATCAAGATGAAACCTCGTGTTTTGAATAATTTGAGGGTGCCGATTACGAATCCGGTCACAGTTTTTAATTTTAGTCACGTTTGACGAAAATAAAAAATTTTAGATCCTTCTCAAATCATCATCAGGATTACCTAAAAAATCGAAAATCTTTATTTAGCTTTTTATTCAGATGAAACCTCGTGTTTCGGATAATTTAAAGGTGCTGATTAAAAACCCAGCGACCGTTTTGAATTTCAGCCTCATTTGACGAAAATCAAAAATTTCAGATCCTTCAGATCATATCAGGTTTACCTAAACAATCGAAAATCTTTATTTCGCTTCCTATTAAGACGAGACTTTCCGTTTTGGATAATCTGAGGGTGCTGATGACAAATCCAGTCACAGTTTTGAAATTCAGTCTCGTTTGGCGAAAATCAAAAATTTCAGATCCCTTATCAGATCATCAGCTAGGTTTACATGAAAAATCGGAAATCTTTATTTAGCTTTCTATATTAAGATAAAACCTCGTGTTTTGGATAATTTGAGGGTGCTGATTACAAATCCAGTCACAGTATTAAATTTCAGTCTCGTTTGACGAATGTCAAAAATTTCAGATCGTTCAGATTATCAGATGAGGTTTACCTCAAAAATCAAAAATCTTTATTTATCTTTATATTTAGATAAATCCTCGTATTTTGGTTGAGTTGAGGGTGCTGATTACATCCAGTCACAGTTTTGAATTTCAGTCTTGTTTGACGAGAATCAAAAATTTCAGATCCTTCAGATCATCATGTTATTCAGATAACGAAAATCTTTATTTAGCTTTCTATTTAAAAGGAACCTCGTGTTTTGGATAGTTTGAGAGTGCTGATTACAAATTCGGTCACAGTTTTGAATTTCAGTCCCATTTGACGAAATCAAAAATTTCAGGTTTACCTAAAAAATTGAAAATCTTTATTTGGCTTTCAGTCAAGATGAAACCTCGTGCTTTGTATAATTTCAGGGTGCTAATTACAAATCCGGTCGCAGTTTATAGTTTTAGTCTCTTGTGACGAGAATAAATAAATTCAGATCTTCAGGTTTACGTAAAAAATTGATAATCTTCATTTGGCTTTCTATCAATATGAAACCTCAGGTTTTTGGATATTTTAAAAGTGCTGATTCGAAATCCAGAAGCAGTTTTGAGTTTCAATTTCGTGTGACGAAAATCAAAAATATTAGATGTTTCAGGTTTGCCTAAAAAATCCAAAATCTTTATTTGGCGTTAAGATGAAATCATTTTTGAGAGTGCTGATTACAAATCCGGTCGCAGCTTTGAGTTTTCGTCACGTGTGACGAAAATAAAAAATGTCAGATATTTCAGATCTTGAGATTTAGTGCAGCACTATAGTGCAATACAATGCCGGTAGGTGCATTAGCTCTCGGAGTAATTATTACTGTTGGTTCACTGCTTTCATGTCAGCATTTACCCAGGTCCTTATCCTTGGGTAAGATCTAAGGTGGACATCACTTTTCAGCCTAACGTTGTTTTAATGGCAAAGTAGTTGAGTTGTTCGAAACAGTTGAACAAGAATCTGACTGAGAAATCAGCCCCAGCACCTTTTCTATTTAGTAAATATCTCCGACAAAACAGAAATGCAGTCCAGAATGTTTGATACATATTACCCAAACAACTAAAGACTAACCACCTAACTTTTGAGACACCTTGTATATAGTCTCCAATTTGCAGAAATATTCAAATGCGATTATAATTTCCGTTAACAGAATGGGGGAATTTTGGTACGCGGCTAAGGCATTCGACTCGCTGGACAAGATAGAACCGAATCCTGAGTTCTGGGAAGGAAAAAGAGGAGCAATTGTCGGCGTATTTCAGGTACTGGTAGCACTTCTCAGAAATCTAACTTCTTTGAAATTTTTTATGGCACGACTTTGTAGATATAACGTTTACTCGGAAAGCATTTAGTAGTCATTAACACTTTTATCAAATGGTACACTCGTGCATGCAGTTAACACAAATGTGATTGTTGTTCGGTCACGAGAAATTAATAATAATTTTGACGGTTATTCTCTGATTCAATTTAAGCGCTGAATAATTGATGGTCAAACAACTTTTAAACCATGTAGTGTGCAGATCAGCAAGAAATGCTTGTTTGTAAATTATCAGTTGTCACATAGTCAAGTGTAAGAACGGTCTCTCAATGTCTAGATCATATTTGAAAAAATTATTTGATTTTTCAAAATTTGTATCACGTCTGTTTACCAAAAGCAAACACTCTTGTTCAACTGCAATGACCTGTGTGAGTCCAGTTGATGCAAACCTGTTGCGACTCACACCACTCGTTTTCAGTTGACCTGCTTACCATCGTCATACTTATTTATTTCAACTCATTACTGAATGTATTTTAAACGGTAACCATCGTCAAGCCCCCCCCCCATCGATAAATAAGCCATGACCTTTAATTAACTTAAGCAGAACTGGGTTAAAGGGCAGAACAACAACAATAAAGGCGGACGGTCTAGCCAGGAAGGCTGCTGACCAAAGAATTTTAGGACCATGTGACCTTTTCTGGTATGTCTACAATCACAATTGCGGAAATAGCCAAACACACGCCCATGACCATCAAGTGATAAAGCATTGGGAAGAATTAGAAGGATGCCGATTTTCCCGAGAAAACCTTTGCAGGTTTTGGCATAGGAATATCCAAGAAGTACTTGGCGATGACCAGGTCAAACCTACGTCCCACGTGTCATAGTAGGATTCCTGACTGGCCATTATCAACTCAGGACACACCTCCACATTATGGGGTTTGGGGTTAAGTTTCACACCGATATACAGGGTGGTCCAATAAGCGCGCGGTGCTCTCTAGCTGTCATACCGTTTAAATTAGACGAAAATGTTTCAAATAAAAAACGTCTCTTTTCAAATGCTGTACATTTAGAGAATAATTTCAAAGATGGCGGACATCCGAATGCACCGGAGGTAGGTATCAACTTCCTTATTTTAAATGGAACACCGTGTACATTATTACATTTTTGAATTCAGCATCGATTTTTAGGTCCAGTTTGTTTACAATGATTTATGACTACAAAGCCTATTTTTTCGGAGTTATTCAGCAATTTTTACAAAATTTGACGTTTGTACTACTTTACAAGAAATATTAATATCTCGGAAACTAAACGCTATAGAAAGATGCGGTTTCCGGTTTTGAAACAAGCAAGGAACGTACTTGTGTTAAAAACTTTTTTTTTCAAATGGGATGGTATGATAAGTTTCACATCGGTGGATGCAAAATTAAATTATCTTTCACCTTTATCTAGGCACATGTGGTTCTATCTTTGATGGTTTTTAAGATATTTACGGTTTTGTAATTATTGCGTAGGAATTGGAAAAATCGTAGGTGGCGTGGCTCGCAGACGAAACAATTGGAAACCTTTTATACAAAGTGTTTCGACCTCTAATACTAAAATGTGCTTTTGCTCCATCTAACTGTAACCACATTATTCTTAAAAACTCCAGTGGTGAATTTTTCAACAGGTTTTCCAAATTTTCATTCAGAAAATTTTAGAAAATTTAGTTTAATATGCGGTTTCCAATAATACCACCCCAAATGCTTAGACTCCATGCTGGTTGTCAACAAAACTCTCAAAATTTGGATTTGAAAAAAAGTTTTTAATGTTTTTAACTTTCCAAATTTGAAAATTGCTAGTCTATTGATTTAATGTTCTTTTGGAACAACAATCTTACTGAAACAAAAATACGTTCCTTGCTTGTTTCGAAACCGAAAACCGCATCTTTCTATCGCGTTTAGTTTCCGAGATATCAACGTTTCTTGTAAAGTGCTACAAACGTCAAATTTTGTAAAAATGGCTGAATAACTTCGAAAATAGGCTTCCTAGACATACACAATGGTTAACAAACTGGACCTAAAAATCAATGCTGAAATCAAAAACATAATAATATACAGGGGGTTCCATTTAAAATAAGGAAGTTGATGCCTACTTCCGGTATATCCGGAAGTCCGCCATCTTTGAAATTGTTTTCTAAATGTAGAGCATTTGAAAAGAAACGTTTTTTATTTCAAACATTTAAACGGTATGGCCGCTAGAGAGCACCGCGCACTTATTGGACCACCCTGTATATAGAATAGTAGAATGTGTGAAAACGAAGACGAAATTCTGGAACACGCCATATGTGAGTGCCCAGAGTTATCTTCTATTAGAAAGTGTGCGTTCGGCGAGTCTTGGCCTACACCTGTCCACATAAGGGAGATGTCCCCTAGCCACTTGTCCACCTCCCTAAAATTGGCAAGATGGACGATGAACTGAGAAAGCAACTCCCTGGGAGGATGCACAAAGAGCCAGTTGTGGCCTAAGGGTAGTGGGACTACTCACCCTCCCCACGCTACAGATACAGAGGCTCAGCAGTTTTCTTTTTGACATCAATTTGATTGACAACAGCTGATTAGCTTCTGTAATAAAATTTACTATTCTGGTATATGGTTGTCTCTAAGTTTGCTCATATTTCCTCTGAAGTGTGTTCCTTTCTAGGGGGTGATTGCACAGAAAATGCCGGTTGACATGTTAGGCGAAGTGCTTCAACTACTTCGAAGCAGTACTTCAAACCAGGCCGACCAGATCGCCAAAGTAATCCGGAAATGGGCAAAGGAGAAACGTCTTAGTATATCTTAAGATTATTTCTGTTTCCATAGTTAATTCATTTATGAATGAGGTTCCTGTTTCTTTGGTGTATAAATTTTATAATTTGTGTAACCAATCAAACGTCTTATGCATATAACATTTATGTTATTTTTTTATAGTATATCATGTCATTTTACACATCGTACATATAGGTGTAGGTACAACCGAAGGCCAAATGAAGAAGGAAGTCAAGAAATCTTGAAACAGTCGTTCGAAGAAAAACGCCTAACATTGTAGTGTGAATTTGTTGTACTTCTCAAAGATTATACATACCTATCTTTCTTAATGTTTTTTTGTCAGTATCGTTCACCAATACTAGTAATACTACTATTGATCGGACCCTACATAGCGCATATCTAGAAAATACGTACAAATGTGGATTTCGAGCGTGAACGCACCCAAAATAAGATATCAAAAATTGAAAACAGTTTTTAATAATCCGCAAGCTTATCTGAAATTAATTTGAAATATGTTAAAATGAACCAAAACCAATATCGCAATTAATCTTATTTCAATAAATATATCAATACAACAAAGAAAAAAACTAAAACTCATCTAATCTTTACATTTATTATCAACACCGAAATCACATTTATCATAGACATATAGAAATACCCAGTAAAACGTTAATATTAATAAAGCTGGATTCCCTTCAATTATTGTAATTGTTAGGAAAATATTGCTTTACAAATACTGAGTGACACGTAGTTTCAGATTTTTTTCCTAAGGCGACATAAGGGACAAAACATGTTGGTAACAGACAGAGGTAAAGGTGACGATCGCTTTTGTAAAGGGCTGCCCTTGCAGTGTGCAATGGCGTAAATAAGGTGGGGACCTGCCCCCTCCCATTTGAAGTAAAAATAAACTAAAACTATATCATATCTAATACTGATATTATTATTTGTCTATTTCTCCCCTACCACCCCCCCCCCCCTCGAAGGTATCAAAATTATCGTTAGAAGATCACTTAAAATAACCAAAATCGTCGGTAAACTTTTTACGATAGTACTAACTTAACTACTGACTTTTTGTAGCTCATTTGTTTGATGTTTTTTCAACTTCTTTTGCATGACTGTGGTAGCAACAAAATATTGACGGGCTGTGCCAAGTCAACACCTGAACTATTACTGATGGGAATTTAGGAAAGATCGTACTATATTACAGGTCTTAAGGATTACAGACTTTTGGAATATTTTGTGTAACCTTTCGTCCAGGCCTAACTGTTCTAGGTGTTGTGTAAATGTGTTCGCTGTGAGGCCTGAGACCGGCATAATGAGGGGGACAATAATAACTTCATCTGGTTTCCAGAGTCGCTTCACTTCTATGTCAGCGTATTTAGATATTTTCACTGCGCAGCGTAGGTGTTTTCTTCTTATTATTATTATTTGACGTTTTAATTGCTGCCTTCAAGTATAACCTTTAAAGCGTTCTAAACAATCCTCATTATCTTATTGATTATAGATGAACTCTTCCAAAACATTATTCGAAGAGGTCACCCATTCGTTTTTTGTTTCCACAAAGGACTACCATAAATTTGAAGTTAAATACGGGTTATAGGGGTGGACGGTGGAAGCGTGGAATGTGAATCTTCAAAGCATACAATCATTTGTCGAGTGCAAAACATTTTCTGTTCCATGATAAAAATAACTGCAAAAATTGTTGTCCTTATCCGCCGTATATAACAGACCGACCTTCGTCTTCGTTATTGGGAATCAGCAGGAATCATCAGTTACCTGTCTTTTTACTTCGCATGCTCAAAATAATAGCCACGAAGTTTGTTATTTCAGGTGGTCAAAAAACTACCTATTATCCTAAATACTTTAATCAATGCTATTATCTTCGATCATACGTAACTAGATAAGTAATGGTAGCTATTCAACACAGTGATTGTTTGCTTGCATCATCTTAGTGGATTTTGTAAACATTCAAGATGTTTACCCTAGACAGGACATAGGCGGGTGCATATACATTTGAAAGGGGGTCACGAACTTCTATCTGAGATTGATATGTAAATGTGTTCAGTGTCGTCAGTCCACTTTTAACAAAACAATATACTGAATATGGGAGTTGATTGAAGCACTATACAAAACAAACATTTTATTAATCCTTTAAAAGTAATAAAGTAGCTTACAGTTGAGGACAAAAAAAGTCAATGAAATCATCATAGTATATCACTCAACAATAACAGATATAATTTGTGTTAAAACAAAGACAGCAGAACACTGGATCTACAACCAAAAGGATATAGATTGATAGATAATCTTTATTGGTTCCAAATAACCGTATTAGGGTATAGAACTTGACAAAAAAATAAGACAAATTACACACATAAAATAAAATTAATGAAAACATACAAACATACAAAAATGTATACTCATCCATATATTCGTCAAATTGTGTACAATACATATTCACATTAAAGGTTCAACAGTACTTCATATGAAACAAAAGTAAATAAACTGAGCAGTTATCACAGTACTAGTTGATCATTCAAGAATCCTTGCAATTCATAGCATGCCTTACCTAAGAGAAAGTTTCTGATTATGAATTTCAATATATTCAGTGGACTAGTACAGAGTACAGACAACTTATTCTGAACGTTTTCAATTTAATATTTAGCCATTTTAGCACTAAGTGAAAAGTTCATCGCATAATAAGCTACTTTACTTTTCTGATCATTAGACATTGTAAGCTGCCTTCAGCAAAATTTATAATTTTTGAAGTATGTCCTAAGTTAGAACTTACATCAGCTCGTGCCTTACCTGTTTCAAGATTATTCATCTACAAGCTATACTTTTCATTGATTTTTAAATAAAATGGTTTTGGTGAATATATTTCTGATCCTTTCAACTGGCTTCAACTTAGAGGTTTCATGGTGAAATCTTAAACTAAAATATTTTTTAAAACCAGTTTTGTTAGATCAAGACAGTGCTCCTGATCAGATTCATCATTGTCAAATGTACCAAAAACTGTATGAGGTAGATTTCTACATTGCATGATGTAACAAAATCGTGGACTTAGTTTTTTAAAAGATTTTCCGCAGATTTACAAATATAGTAAACTGAGATGGATTTGTTAACTGCCCATATGCTTTTTTCAAATGGAAACTTGATAAAGGAACGTCAGGCGCTAAGAGACTGCTGCAAGTACATACCGTAAAGTTACGCCACTGCAAATATGACATAAACATTACTTACGTGTGACAAGATCGACCCTCACCCAGTGTATGTTCCTTTTTTCACAGAGAACAGGTTACAACCATTGTTTTTAATCACAATTTGCACAATACTACTCAAAACACACTCAGCCACCAACGTAAACAAAGATTAAATCGTGAAATGACGCCTAAACGCTGGCCGGTTAACCTCTGTCTCTTTCTTCGTTGACAGACAAAGCGCGCCTAATTTAATATCTACCAATGTATACGCGAGTTGACGCTTATGTGTATCTATCCCTGTCTTGGACTCAGAACTATCCTCTGCATAATTGAACTAGTTATATATGATCGAAGGCTATTATGTACCACGTGTTTACATTCTTACCAATGATAAGATCTACACTCATCACGCTAAAATTGTCTCTTGCGAATCGCACAGCACTTTACTGTCTTGAATTGTCTAAAATAGTCCATTCTTCACTTATGCACGGATGAAACCCAAAATCACTCAAAAATCGCCCAATAAACATAGGAAACGGTCAAACCAAAACAAAGCGCTGCCTCTACCCTTTGTTTAGACTAGTTCACTGGAGATAGTGAAGATTGCGGGCCAATCGAAGCAACGTTGCCACGTGTTTGTAAACGACTTATTACTTAACACCACCCCAATAATAATAATAATTATTATTATTCCAGACTTTTGGCTGTGTTGAGATCTTTCTCTCAAGCTTCTTTAGCCATTTCGCTGTAACTGTAATATATTGCAGGTATATGATATATCATCAAATCAGCTTTGATATTTAAATTATCGACTATAGTATATAAGGTAAATACAATGGATTTACCAGAAGGTCTAGCAACATCAAATTTTTTTGTAACTACTCATATTTGAACATTACTCCAACATAACGTGTTTTCTTAACCGTCTCATCTATATATAGCTACAAGTACTAATACTACAAATATGTAGATTGATTAGTGAAAAATTGCATATTTTAAATAACCGTTATCATTATATTTGTATTCTACTACGCAGGTTGAATTATCACATAGAGGGCGCAGCATTCCACACTATATGTGATCTCAACAATGGCGCATGCTATAGAAAATTACTTCAGATAAAATTTGTACAGAATTTTACACTCTTTAACTTTCCTGATAACTAAAAATGTCACAGAGTGGAAAGCAACCTAGATATTCCCAAAAACTGATGTTTATGACAATTGACTCAAGACGTCCATGCAAAAATCTAGCTGGTTGGCTCAAATTCCTCACTTGCGCCTTATGGGCCTGGATTGTGTCTTCGTGGATATAGGTTCGTAAACACGTGGGACTCATTTAAATAATAACACAATTAATAATAAATAATTTAATATTTTCTAGAGAAATAAATATAAATTACCTAGTAGCATACATACATCTCCATTCGCGCACCATCTTCATTATATAAATACATTCAGAGTTATAATTTAGTTGTTAAAATTAAGGGGCCATTTGTTAATCTTTCGGCACGTTTTTCGCAAGTTTCGCACATTAAATCTATACAATTTCAAAATAGTAGAAAAATAATAATCTTGGACTAGAGCTTTTCTATATCATAAAAGTTCGTAAATGCGAAATGTCGAATAAACATAATTTCATGTGAAACAGCTAATTACAATGGGAAACTCCTTATCCATTACAACAAAAAATATCCAGATGAGATGCAGACTAACATTAAAATATTAAAAACATACAAGCTGGTACATCTGCACGTATGAATATTGATAATTACATGTCTATGTTCATAATTCACTGGGAAATCAACATGGCCTCTATAACATTCAATTATTATTCGACTAATATAAAAAAAATCACTTGTTACAGATCTATAATGAGGGAAGTTTGGTTAATCTGATTTTTTTTTTCGGGAAGATATACTTTCATGTAAAGGTATATATATGAAGGGTTGATTTGGTGAAAAACCATCTGCGAATACAGAAAATAATCTGCATGTCTGAGTGTATCTTAAAAATACGAAAATATACTTACAGCATAACAGTAATGTAGGCACACTATATACAATGAAAAAAGCTTTTATAATTTAGGGATCTTATACACACATCCATTTTTGTTTCTGTTTGCAAGCTGATACAGAGAACTGGTCCTTTAGATATTGTATAGTTATTATTCGGTTCACATGTAGTAGTGAAACTTACTAGAACCGAGTTTTCTTATATCGAAAAGAGTATCGTTCTATTTGTAACTGAAACCATATTGATAGCAGTTATTTTAACGTTAATAAAGAGGCACTAAAATACACCACCGTAGCTTCATTTGAATTGTTATGAAAATTATATGTATAGGTCCCTAAATAAAACAAAAAAAATGCGATAAAAGTAACATTGGTAGATTTGGGAGAGCTAGAATACAATAAATATTATTAATATTATTGCTTTTTAGTCGTATTTATTGCTCTTGTAAGACTGCATAATGAAAATATGAATGAAACCTTATAATATACACAACACTGATAACGTAATGTAGAAATCTAGTATCGCATAGCTTCAGATGTATAGTTTTTTTTATTATTTTTGTTTTTTGTACTACACATTTTACATATGCGGCTCTAAATTTAGAAAAACAAGACGTTTCTGTTTCACTTTTATCTCACCACGCATGAAAATGGAAATATTTACACATTGATAAGGGCTTAAAAAATAGGGTAATAAAAATATGATTTAAGCCTTTTTATGATCATTTATTGAAGTATGGACCTCGGAGCATATAAAATAACAGGGCAAAAACTATAGAGTATATATAATTTGGAAATTTAAAATTACAACTAATTTCAATAGCAGAACTCTCAAATTCAAGCTTGTGTGAAATGTTCATTATCCTCATTTAAAAATTCTCTGATAAACTATAAAAACAGAAATGTCTGGTTTGTGATTCTCTTCTACACAGTAGATTAAAAAAACATTCACAAGATAGGCACACAGACTGAATTAGATAGGCACGAAGAAGATATGGAACTAGAAACCGCTTTAAAAAATCTGACCAACAAGTACGAAAATACAATGTTTTTAAACGGTACCATCGAGTACACGGTAACACAGAAATTATTGTAAGCCTGGGTAAAATATCTACATATATTCATCTCTTCAACTGACAGGTCAATTATCATTTATTATTGAGAGGAATGAGACAATTCACGTATTTAATTTCATCTATATCTACTTCTGATAAACAATACCACTGTAATTCGTGGATTCAGTTCGTGGTCAAAATTGACAAGTATAAAACAGGAATTTGACGTCAAATAAGTTAATGGATTTCTTTTTGGATTTATTCACTGATTTAGAACCCGTTCTTATCTGTGATCAAGTAAGTCAAGTTTGACGTAAAATTCGGTAGTGCCAACATCAAAAATCCTATGATACATGCCATACCCGTCTCCGTATATTATTCAACATTTTCTAAATAAAAACTCTCAATCAAATTGAGAGTTTTACTGTCAAAAGGCCACAAACAAATACGAATTAAATAGAGCTTACGAAAACCACTAATCATATCACAGCAACAGTGTTGGCAGTACTGCATGCTGTCACAAAATCCATGGTTTTATTCACAGATGTAAAACACAATCAGTTTGACCTTGAAGATGACCATGGATTGATAAATGAATAAATTCGCGGAGAAAATGTCAATGTAAAACGGGTAATAGACAACAAAACAATACTTTTTAAAGAGATGAATACCAGACAAATTCGCCAGGAGACACAGGTGGTCAGGCACAGTCGAAATCTCCCGAAGAGACAGTGTCTGGTATTGACAAATACGTATCCAGACAATCTATAAGTAATACCATTTAAAACACTTCGTATTATCGTTTGTTCGGTCAGGTTTTTTGTCGCAAGCTCTTGCACCAATAGTATATAGGATTGTTCCAGCTAGTTCTCCCAAATATCAAGTACAGCCAAAAGATTAACAAACAGTTGGTTCAATATTGGTAATATACATTCCGTTTACTAGCTAATATTAGAATACTTTGTTGGTTTTCCCTGAAGTTGGTATGTAAATGGTACCAACTGACGGTGAAGGAAATTGGGCCAGTTTGATCGGGGGGAGTACCATCATCTTCGAGCCAGTCAGACTTTTTCTTTGGAAACTTTATTTTGATTATATTTGTTCGATTATGTTTAAACAAAATTACACATAAGGATAAACAATTCTTGAACATCTTTCCAATATACAGGAACATCTTTCCCATATATAAGTGTAAAACATTCAAAGGGGTGATTCCTCATCGAAAAAAAGATAGGATCTTTCATATAAAGAAACTTCGTTGGAGCATCCCTGGTTAAGATACAGCTGATACTGGTTTATTTTGGGAAAAAAATCAAGAGACATTTTTTGTTTAGAATGAAACAGGCAATCGGAAATAAATTTTAAATGGTAAACAAAGGGGGGTGGGTTGGCCCAGTGGTTAGGGTCGAGGCTCGTGACCGGAAGGTCCCGGTTTCGATTCTCGTTAGAGGCGGAAATTTATTTCTGGTTTTTTCAACCAAAAATAAATATACATAAAAAAAGCTCAGCGAGAATCCCCACCTGAGCATTCACTGTTGGCTTCTAATTAACAGTGCTGTTCCTAAGTGGCGCCGGGAAACAGTAACAAAGCCTACACAGAACACGAGGCTAATGACCAAAGTAGTCGATGCCGATGACACAAAAGTAAAAAAAATGGTAAACAAATAATAAGACAAAGTCGCATTGGAAATAAATTTTAGGGGTTGCGTTTTCCACCCCTTACAACCATGGGGGTAAACCAAATAAATTACTGGCTAAGTGTTTTTTTGGTAGTAGAAAATGGCAGGTTAATTTTAATTGTGACTTTTTTAATTTTTTTAAAAATTGTTAAACAAATTTTATGTACCCCCTTTAAGGGGCTGTATCTTAATAAGGGTTGCTCCAATGAAGTTTCTTTATATGAAAGATCCTATCTTTTTTTCGATGAGGAATCACCCCCTTAAATGTTTTACACTTATTTAGTTACCCCCTGTATAGAATTTATGTGTCATGTCTGTTTAAATCTACAAATGAATCCTAATACAAAAACATATTTTTTAGCAAGTTTACAAACATTTTATACCTCCTAGATCAATATCTAGAGTCTCTAAACGCTTACAGACAATTTGAAAACCGTAAAGTCTTCCAAAAATATGTTTATATAGGGTGAGTCCTAAGATGATACTTTTCTTTTAACTGTGTATTGGTTTTTAAAAAAAATATCTGTTTCAAATAACTTTTTTCAGGAAACTGAAAATTAAGCGAGATACAGAATAAAAAAAGTATATCTGGGCTTGTGAATCAAGCCCTACCTAGTCCATTTATGTTTTTTGCTCAGATTTTTTTCAAATCAATTAGCCATTGTACCGATCAGATTTTTTGTAAATACTAGTAGTGGCATATTATTATGAAACAATTTTTAGGATTTACCAATCAAAAATCCGAGTGAAAAATTAAACATAAATAGACTAGATACGTCTTGATACACAAGCCCAGATTTTCTTTCTTTGATTCTGTACCTCGCTTATTTTTCAGTTTTCAGAAAGAAGTTATTTGAAAAAGTTGTTTATTTTAACGACTTCTATACACAGTTTAATGACTCACCCTGTATAATGTTATACCCCAAAATACCCCTGACGGACAAAATCAGGGATTCAAAAATTTGGACTCCAATGAAAATGATATGAATTAAAAAGGACCTTAGAAAACAACAAAAATAACATTTTTTAATACACTCAAACAAGAAACTATGAATGTTCGGAATTTTCCCACTGCACTTTAAATATCCCATGTTTTGATTCCATGTAAGTAAGTCAAACATAAATATGTTTGAGCAATGCGTTATAATTCCTAAGTTACCCATAACACTATTGTTTGCTGGACAGAAATAGCTAAATCATATAAACAATAAAAGTCCTTGCCTGATCCCCAGAACTTGTTACAAGTAAGAAGACACGGAAGTTGTTTCATAAATTTGTAATCAGCGATTTTCCCGCATATACTGCACGAGACGTGATAAGATGATAAGAAATTGCACTGTCTGATTTCCAACTCAATAACGTATTATCAGATCAAATTTGTAGTGCTTTTTCCTATTACCAGTGAATCTACAAACCATATCGCATCCTCATTTATAAGTGTTTCCTGTAATATCAGGATGTGGCTGACAAGCAGACTTTGCTCGATTTAAAACAATTAGAGCAAAAACTAAGAAAATGAAAGGTCAGATCTAGGCAAAATAAGGCACCGTTGATTATTTGAAATTGCTTGTATTTGTCCGTAGTTCAAGATGTTTCATTCTTGAAATCGCTTCCACAAACCCTGTTTTCATGCCCCTTAATATCAGCAATTTTATGTCATATTTGAAGTTATGGTAAGTTCCTTCATTATTAAATCGTATTGATGCATTAAAAGAAGTAAGGTGTCAAAGGATGTATGTAGCTACTTCTCAATTTAATTTTATTCCACTATAAAGGTTACTCTTTCATCGTTTATGCTCTCCACAAATAACCATAACTTCGATAGTTTGTCAGTTAACGACACACCTAGAAAACAGCATACCAATCAGCAGAATATATCTGATTGGCGGAAACCATACGCGCAACCCGCCATTTTGGAATAGAATATGTCAAAAGGCGTATGCTGTGAGATTTTGTATACGCGGTGAAGATACTATACGACCTTTAAAATGGATAATCAATGCTATAATATGTAGGAAAAGTTTTTTAGATTTCCGAATGATCCCGTGGTAGGTATATATGTCGTAGTCTTCTAGTGTAAACCATCATTTCAAGAAGAACCGAGGCATTTCACGAAGCGTCCGCATATTGTGTAAAATGATTACCGCAACACAAGCCGCCTAGGCTTTATATGTAATGAACTACATCTTCTGACGTATAACGTTACTACACGAGTTGTCTAAATGTAACGGTCGGCATTTCATGAAGTGCCAACTGCCAGTGGGCGAATCGTGCTCCGGTATATTTTTTTGTTCCAGGTGCCACAAAAGTGGTCCCTGCGGTAATAAATAAATTCACATATTTAATTTTTTTTATGTTATATGTAAATGTGTAATGTTTGTAGCTTAGTGTTTTCTAGTTAAAGTATTACATATAGTTAAAGCAGTTACAACATTAAATGTATGCTTATTTGAAATGTTTGGTTAAGGTATTATACATTTATTTCAACTTTCACTTTATCAATATTATTTTTTATTGGAATAAATGTTTTCGTAGAATCTACTTGCTCTGATTGGAGTAGTCTGCTCTTGTTACGGTGGTCCACTCTGAATAGTATAGGTTTCAATATCAAGCTTGTATAAGTCATTTGATCACATGATGCCTAATTTTTGGGGCATTTCATGAAGCTTTAACCTCTTCAATTAGGCACTTTGTGTCATGCACAATACGACGGAATTATAATGGCGTTACATTTAAAGCCTAGGCAGGTAGTGTAGTCTCATGATTTTACATTAAATGCCGACACTTCATGAAACGACTAGGTTTTTCATGAAAAAACGGACTGCATTAAAAGCCTACGACATATATAACCTATAAATAAAACATGCACCCAAACATGTATACTCTGTTACCTGATACTTTAAACTGGCTTGACGTCTATTTGATCGGTATCAGCTGACTATCTCAAATTTAATTTTTTACTAGTGGTGTTGATTAGCAATCCTGCGATCAGGACCGTATTAGTAATATTCTTACTGAATATCTCATTGCCAAAAAGTAATGACCATTTTTGTAAACAAAAAATTGCTTCAATATTCAGAAATTTGCAGCAAAAATGGTTGGTTAAAAGAAATAGATTATTTTATTGATTTGTATATTGTTAGAGAATAGCTTGTATTACTAGTGGGATATTTACTGGTTAAAACGTACAATTGGAGAAGAGTATAAAGTAAGTACATGGAGTGCTTGTGTATGGTTAAGCTAAAAATGCTTTTATCTACATTCTTACCTCATTTAAAGCGTAATAATCATCATTCAGAACAGCCATACTGATATACTGAAAGAAACGCCGAACTTTCAGAGCAAATGTAAAATAAGCATAGACCTCAGAGCATAGACGAAAAACGTCACCAAGTGTCAATTACTTGTCATCTTGCACTTAGTACGGTTCTGTTTCCTTCAAAGCCTAAAATTAATATGCCAAGACTCAATCTGGGGTATTTTTAGTTATCACTAGCCGAACAGCTGTTAGCTGATGACACGGTTGACAGTTTAAAGTATCGGGTAACAGGGTATACAGACACTGTTTTTACAGCACGCACGCTTTTGAGCTAAATTTTATACAAACCTTTTTTTGAATGTTTGTCATTGTCAGTAGTATTTTTGGTTAAAATTAAATACGAAGTGCTACTGACTAATCTTCAGCGTCATCATCTCAAAAAGTTATACTTCAGCTACTTAAATAGATATCTTGAGAGTATAGAAACTAGTGGAAATACATCCAACTTGAGAAAGCATTTTAAGCAATTTAATTTTTTAATATGCAAGGTCAACTGTAGGAACCATTTTTGTATAGGAAATCCTCAGAAATATTCTGCAGATTGTTTAGTATGCTGTAGTCACATCATGTGCACAACGCGACTTTGATAATGCATAAGAATATTAGTATCCTCATATATCGCCAAAAAATAGAAGTATCCCATTTCGCAGTTTATTTTGCTATTTATTGCGAAAATTATTTTGATATGTCAGTCCTAAGAAACCTTTAACTGTGAATTATATATACTGTCAAAGTAATGGAGATATTTTCGACATATCCGTCCGCTAAAATGCAGAGAGTAGAGAACTAACTTCAGAGTCAAGCTTCATAGGACGCTTCCTAAAAGTTATTATACATCTTAAAATTGTCAACAGGCATCTTAGCGTCCGAAAGTACTGCAAATTGTTTTTTTCGAATGTGCCATTATGTGTTGAATTTGATTTCAAAGAAAGTAATCGAACATTAGTTCTGTTGATATAACCCCATAACGCAGTATACACTTGCTGAGTTTAAGTGAAAATGACGTTTGATTCGAGGATATGTGGGTCAATCTGAATGTAGCTTTACTCTTGGTCTATTTTTTCTTACCTTTTGTTAGTTCTCTTCTCTTTGACGTGACACAAGTGTGATTCCAAGAATTGGTCTCCTCAACCTAACAATGATTCATCCGTTCATAAAGTTCCTCTTTGGGCAGAAAAAGTCTAACTGACTCGAGCGTTTGTCCTTTTGGGATGTGGACATTTGTGTTCATGGAAACGGCCCATAGATAATTTAAGATATAAGTGAGGAGTAGTGGCAGTCTTGGGTTGTACACAGGCGTATCAACCTCACAAGGTAATGGATACGTTGTCTCATCCGCAGTCAGTTCAGAAATGAGTATTAGCTGTTCAGATTGACTAAAATCTGGATTTGCGTCAAGAAAAGGATTCAACATGATTTAGAGAACATAGCGATAAATCACAAAAACCAGTGGCGGAGATATGGTTATACAAGTACCCTTTGTAAAAAAACTAATACACTGACATTGTTGTAAATAAACAAAAGCTTTGCTGCATTTTTTTCGTACAACGTTTCGTTTTCGAGATATTTGCGATTTTTTGCGGTTATGTAGGACTACTTACAGCAAATAATCTGGAAGTAGGCTGATTTATTTTTGAAGTTTTCATCAATTTAATGTTTCTTATTAAACATGCCTTTCCAATTTTCTAATCAAGAATATGCTGACATACATTTTATTTATGGATTTTGTGACGCAAATTCCGCAGAAGGGACAGCTATACGATTTCTTAAAAAATGTTCTATAGACCGGCGAATTATGTTTTACTCGACGTGTGATCGTAAATTTCCATAATAAACGCATGAATTTAGCATTAATGTTTGGCTGGTAACCTCTTTGACCCTTCTGTACTTCCACAGCGATGGAATTGTAGAAACTAACATTAAAATTTATTTTATTAGAAGTTGTATGCCTTCTTATTTTAAATAATTACTAACAGTACCTGAGTATCTTCAACAAGAAATTCGAAACTATAATTAGAGATCGAGAACTCTGTGAAGTAAGCAACCTGGATCGGGAAATAGTCTGGTACACAGATGGATCAAACACCGAGCAAGGCACAGGAGCGGGAATCTTTGGAAGAGGAACTAGACAGGGCATTCCGCTATGAAAATACGCTCGGTATTTCAATCAGAGGTGTACGCCATCCTGCAATGTGCAAGGATCAATAATGAACGATCCTACAGAAACAAGAGGATCGCAGTACTTACAGACAGTCAGGCTACACTGAGGGCACTAGAAGCGCCCAAAGTTACGTCTGCTCTAGTCTGGGAATGTTTGCAAGAACTGGGAAGACTGGCTGAACACAACAAGTAACTTTGGAGTGGGTGCCAGGACACTCAGGTATAAGAGGCAATGAAAGGGCGGACCAGCTAGCAAGACTAGGCTCGTCTGCTCTATGCATTGGAGCAGAACCCGCCCTGGGGGTGCCTAAAAGCACAATCAGACACCAGGTCGGAGAATGGATGAAACATCAGCACAAGGAGCAGTGGAACTTGTTGCCAGGATGTGTTCATGGAAAAACATTCATTAAAGCTCCATGCAAGAAAACAGCTGAAAAACTGCTCTCCTTGAGTAGGAATCAGCTCCGAATAACGAGGGGTCTCCTAACAGGACATTGTGGCCTGAAGGAACACCTGAATAAAATGGGACTCTACAATGGAGACCTCAACTGCAGATTGTGTGGAAGAGGAACTGAGTCAGCCCTACATGTGCTCTGTGAGTGCGAAGCGCTAGATCACAAGAGACAACAGCTCTTTGGGAAGACCAAGCTAGAACCAATGGAGTACAGCTCAGCACCAGGACCAGTAGGTAAACTGCATAAACTTATGCAGGGATCCAGATTGCTGGAGTGGATACTGTAAATGAGAGGAGCAATAATACAATAGGCCTTAAGGCATAAGTATTGACGGGGACAGTAAGGTCGGACGGCTCCTGAAAAAAAAACAGTACCCGAGGAATTCGGCAAATATCTCGAAAAACGTCCGGCGCAAGAAAAAAACGTAAGAATACTTTTTCATTTTAAAAGGCATGAACCAACAAAATAATATTACTATTACAGTTTTTTAATAAAAGAGTCATTATATACCCCTATCTCCATCACTGGTTTTTGTCATTTTTATCATGACATCCCGTAGATTATGGAGGATCCTTAGCTTATCTTGTGTGCCAAATTTCAAATTTTTCTAAACAACGGTTTTGGAAGTATTCAAAATAATATAGATTTTATAAAAATTTGAACACCATGTATCTTGAAATCGAAGCTGTCCCGGATATAAGTGTATTGGGAAATTCTCATTATTCCTGAAGATAAAGTGGACCACCCTGTATATAGCCAACGATCTGAACAGCCGATACTCAAGCCTTGAAGTGACCCATCGCTACATAGTAACCGTATCCGCACACAACGTACCCTGAGAAACATCGTATCGTGGTAGTACCGGTCCCAGGATCAGAGCGTGAAGGGGTACTCGTCCAGGTAGGCGGCTAGGGAGGCGGGCAGCTCAAGGGCGGCGGGCGGTGACTTGCCGCCCCCTTCGCGAAGCCCTTGTTGCACGGCCATGCGCGCCAGGTGCTTCAGGGACGCCGGGCTTTCGCGCCTGCGCAGCGGGCGACGTAGCAGGATCGGAGAGTACCATTTGCCCATTGAATCCACCCATACCTAGAATGAAAAAATACATTTTTCAAATTTCTGGGTTTTTAAGAAAATTGTGAAATATTTTAAAATTTAGTTTTTCATGATTTTTAACATTATCAAAATTTTCGATATCTCAATATTTAAAAAAAATCGGATTTTTAAAAAATTCGGGTATATGAGAATTTCCCGATTTTTAAGCGTTTTTCGCTTTCTTACCAGATTGTCCCGATTATTACCTAGAATCAAAAAGGACGTTTTCTAAATGTTTGAGCTTTTCAAATTTTGCGAAATATTTCAAAATTTGAATTTGTGGTTCTTGGGTTTTTAGGCCAGCGTCGTTTAGCGTTAAAGCCATCCACTCGTGGTGGCGAAACGTCAAGCTTTAACATTTAGCATTGTATGGAGCTATAGTCTAAAATCCCCTAGCAACTAAGTTATGGCCCATCCGCCCGCTAAAACCACATCCAACACAAAAACCCTCGTAAATAGTGTCTTGCGTCTCCCTTCTTAGGAACCCCCCCCCCTAACCACCCCAATTTCACCCCCACCCAAGAATACGTAGAAAATGATCAGGAACCCCTAAAACGCCAAAAAACGAAGTTTGAGGAATATTTGAAATTTTTCGTTTTTTGCTAATTACTCCGCCCCCCCGTATAACGATTTTCAAAATAATAGGAACATTACCTACTACACCCCCACAGCATAACACTGCCCAAATTTCATCACAATCCATGCAGCGGTTACTGAGATTACGAGGGTAGAAGAACGCGACAGACAGACCGACAGAAATGATTGACATGGATTTTCGTTATGTACACATCATAAAACGCCCAAAATTTTCGCGATCACAATACTCCCCTCACCTATCGGTATAGGAAGTAAAAGCAGATATTAAGAAAAATTAAATAATTCTCATTTTCGTTTTAGTTTCAACAGAATCATATCTAGCTCAAAATATGGCCAAGATACTGCGCATACAAACCACTGGAAAAACATGCCCATAATCTCAGTTTCTCTAAAAGGCATAAACGTCAAATTGAAAAGCTACATTCAGGAACATAGCCAGGATTTAAATTCTGGGACTGAGTCTAGTGGTTGGGTCATCGACCACCTATTATCCATATGGCGACAAATATTTTTCTGAAGATGAAAAAAAGCGATAGTTACACTTTATCATCAAAATTCACATGTTAAGTTGCTCAATCTACAATGAATGTGCAAAATGGCTTTGGATACAAGGAGGCAACCTTCTTATCAATCATTGGCGAAGTTTCAAACACACCTCTGTTTTGAATGGAGTTGCATCGCATACGCGATTTCGCAAGTCGTCCAAATTTTCCAGTGGAGTAGCGTAAACTAGTGACTTTAGATATTATGATGTATTACACCTCCTCCAAAAAAAATCCAACCACTAGACTCAGTCCCCCATATTTAAATCCTGGCCATGCTCCATGCTTTTCAATTTGACGTTTATAGCTTTTTGAGAAACTGATATTATGGGCATGTTTGTCCAGTGGTTTGTATGCGCAATGTCTTTACAATATTTCGAGCTAGATATGATTCTGTTGAAACTAAAAGGAAATGAGAATTATTTAATTTTCCTCAATATCTATATTTTTTTCTAAAGTACCGTATCTATTCATGATGGTAACTGAATTAGTATTAAGCGTATTGAACTACATGTCAACATGTTACTGATTTACTTAGATTTTTCATTATTTAGACAAAAATGCCAAATTTTGGGCAATTATTAGAAATCCCTTAAAATTGAAAGATCTCAAAAACTATTGATTTTTGTTCCTAGATATATTAAGCTAAATTTGTTGCATTTTAGCTCGCTGCTAAGAATACGTCGAAATACATTAAACGCTGTATCTGGACTTAATTGATATAAAAAACTATGCATTTAATAGATCTTTTAGTTGATAATAATGAACAATTTCGTTATAAAAAACCCGTTTTTTCGGGAAATCAATTTTTCCGGAAACGTTTAACCAATAAAATGTATATCAAAACAAAACGCACGATAATTACCTGTGGGCTGTTGGTGCAGAACTTGCTCTGTCCGACGTAGTGCTCGACCAGGTGCATGACGGAGGGGAACAGCGGCATCGCGGGCTGCAGATGCGCCTGGGCGTCCAGCCTGAAGTACCCGCGCACGTAGTGCAACCTAACCGAGGTGGGGCCCCTGGTCGTCTGCACGCTCAGGGAGAACAGGTAGCGGGGGTCCGAAGAGTCTCTCACCAGGAAGGTTCCAGGCTCGGTCCCCTTCAGCAGGTCGTCGCTCTCTCGGTGCCCCAGGCCCTCGTAGTACCAGCCGGATTGGCGCAGAGCCCGAACGGTGTCTGATAACCTGTAGGAACCAAATCGAACGTTTTGGAATCTTATTAAGAGACGACCAGTGGTAATATCCACTAAAGTAGTTTTTTACGATTTTTCCAGATTTTTGACGGTGCTTTTCTATTTTTCCTGACTTTGTGCCGTTTTTGCCCCCTGATTTTTCTTGGTTATACCAACTTCCTCAGTTTTTATCGATTTTTATTTGTTTTTCTATGTTTTTATTGACTGTGACCTTAATTTCCCTATGTTTACCGATTTTACCCAATTTCTCCAGATTTTTCCAGTTTTTCACCAAATTACCTCGACTTCCCGACTTTTTCCTATATTTATTGAGTTTTGTCGGTTTTTATAAAGTTCCTCGATTTAAAAAGCTTTTCTCGATGTTTCGCGAGGGGCTTTTAAGATGCATTTCTAATACCTACTAAACATTTTTTGGGTATTTGGAAGTATCCGGTAATATTGTTTTTTTTACCTGCCTTAAAATGATATTACGTTTTAGAATTTTATGACTAGTGATTGCCTCTTGAAACAATTTTCTCCCCATTTTTTCGATGTTCCCTGTTTTTTGCCCTTTTCTCCCATTTTTTCTCGATTGATACCGACCTATTCCGACTTCATCAACTCCCTTCGATCATCTTGATATTTCTATTTTCCAGGTTATTATAATTTTCCTCAATTTGTCCTATTTTTTTTTTAATTTCCGGTTTTACACTATTTTCCCGAAATTTTCGAGATTTTTTGCATGATTTCCAATTTTACGGATCATTTCCGATTTTTCGTGAAAATTTATTGTATTTTAATACTGGGGGTTATTTAGTTAGCTACAGAATTTTTCTTAAATATACGAAAGTTCCCATAATTTACTAGGTTGTTTGTTGATTGATTGAAAATTATTATGATATTGCATTTTCTCTGATACACCATCAAGTACTGGCCACTTTTATAGAAGGAAAAAAAATTATAAACTACGTAGTAGTTTATTTGAACCAGTCACAAGGTAAAAATACAGCATAGTAAACAACCAGCATAGTATCTCTGAGGATTTCCTATATAAAAATGGTTCTCACAGAATTTGACCTTGGAATGATTTTACGGGTGGGTGCGAAGTCTGGGTAGAGATGCGAAAATGAAAATCGATACCGGTACCAAGTCGATTTTTTTAGCCAAGTAGGCGCGATTTTTCGTACAGAGAATTTTGTGCAATTCATTACACCCCTCAATAATTATACAGGGTGTTTACGATCTTAATGCCATTATGTAAAGTACGAATATTACACATCATTGTAATGCTTGTACCACAAATTTAATACAAATATCCCAAATTTGAAGTTTCAAAAAAATCGCAACATTTTCTGATAACACAGAATATGCGGCAACAAGTCTAGAGATAATAGCATTTGTTTACGTGAATATCTCCAAAAACACCTGACAGAAACTAGGGCGAATACTGGGCAATGTTGTCGGATTGTGATTTTGCAGTCATACTTTTTTAATTTTTTTCTCTTTAACTATGCGTTAACTAATGAAATGGTACTGGGGTTTCAGGTTCAAAATATCATGATCTATCGTTCCTCCAAATTAATGCACAACACAAAATCATCCAAAAGGGGGGATGCGTGTGTAATTGCCACCAACCTGAAATATTGTGCTCGTTGTTTACTTTGCTGTGGTAAATAAAAAGTGGATCAATTTTAAAGGGTGGGTGAAGTTATTAAGGGTCGAGGGTATAGCGCGCGAATTTGAAAATTCAAGAAAAGACGTATTCCCGTGTTAGCGAGGAGGCGTGGCCGCCTGTTCCCTTTCTCCAGTGTGTGTGTCTAAGATGAGGGGAGATAAGTCCAAAAATCCAAAGGTAAGGTCAAAAGGTCCAAAGGTCACCATAAAAATGAATTTCGCATTTCCAAGCTCCTGACGTTACATTTAAACTTACAGTAATGAGTCAAAGAGCAAATTGAAGAAGAAAGCTTGCGCTTGTGCAACTATTTAGCCTTCTTTTGATATCGTGTTTGGTTGTTAAATTACAGGCATTTATAGAATGTATGATTTTGCATTGCGAGTTTTTTTGCACATTAAACAACTTTTTTGAAAGAATCGAAAATAGTTGTCATTCATCAAGGTCTTAACTATCGCCTTCTGAAATATTATATATGTAGTTTGAAAATAGAGTGAGTTATGCGAGAAATTGTGAGTCCCTATTTTACATGGCAAATACGTATGTATAAATGTGTGTGTTCAGGCCCCTTAAGGGTCGTATTCATCATAGTCGACACTTAAGGGCCCCTTAATACTTGAGGGTCCCTTAAGTAAGGTTTTGTGTTTCGAAGCAAGAATTCATGCACAAAACATTTGATATCAAACTGCAGATACTTTAATCTTGAAGAAGCATGCAGAGCATCAAAAAGCATTCGCACAAATAAATCATTTTCAATAAAATCCAATATTAGAAACATCATATGGAAGGATTTCCTACCATGAATCATCAAAAACACCTGCTACTCAGTTAGTGGAAATTCCTATTGTACCGCTTTCTTTTAATAAAAGAACTGCTTAATGAATTTTTCATGCAGAATTTTCACACATATTATCTAGCAACTCGTACGTGTCAGTTCTAGTGTATTTATATTTCTCATATTTCTTTCCATACATGGACTTGCCAAGATCGTGTATCGTGTATATGTATATTTTTGAATGTAACAATCCGTATATGAACATTATTATAGTTTTATCTATGGTAAGTTTGTGTTTTAAAGCCGATATATGAGCTACAGTGATAATCGATATATCTTGTTCCAACAATCTGCTGATGTACGTATATGTACAGTAGTTTTATTGTGATGAGTCAGAGGCAAAGTGTAACATATCAAGTAGCAATGCAGTTTTTTTCAGTTTCTGTACTCAGTTGGAAGTACCTGTTCTAGCATAAAACGCTCCAAATTTATAAGAAATTTCTGCTGGCGTAGAGTTGAGAGAATAACATATTTCACTGGAATAAAATCCATAAAAACGTATTCTCTTATTTGTACGAAACAGTTTTTTTTAGTTTAGTAGTAGAATTAAGTTCATATGTCTTCAGTTTTTCAAACCAGCTTTTTTTTTTAAATTTTCTACAAGGGTTTCGATAAATGTTAGGATCTTTTTTCTCTTAATAAATAAAGGAGTTTCCATATGGGATAAACATCCTGCGGATTTTTTCAAATTATAAAGTTCCTCTTTTCAAAAATGTATACATGTGTTTTCAAAATAAACAAAGATATTGAAGTTTCTATGAAATCATACAAACCAATGTATTTGACATTTTGCCACATTTTTATCAGATTTCAATTTTTGCTGGAGTTTGTATAATAGAGAAAAAACATAAACATAAGGCCAAAACACAAAATCCCGCTACAAAGTTAGCAACAACAAAAATTTGACAAGTTTTCTAAAATGTCACCCATAAAGACTGCTTTAAAGGGGTGACACAAGTACGAACTTTAAGTACGCGGTTAAGTTCGCGAACTTACTCGGCTCGAAGCGGTGACACACGTGAAGCTGCAATCACTCATTCTGATAATTTTCCTAAATAAACAAAACTTTTAACAAACGCCAAACACAAAAAGCGTTGCGCATCAATGGCCTGCCGAAACAAAGTGGTGGCTCGCGGCTCGCAGTATGAGCCGAGACTAGCTACGAGCAAGATTTTAAACCAGTTGGATCGCCGGCGACTTGCGCGACGGTTTTAAAGTACGCGTACTTACGGTAACACACAGGCGAAAAAGGTCGTCGAGCCATAAGTACGCGTACTTGCTCGTACGTGTGTACCCCTTTAGACTACATTATTTCTTTAACAAGATATGGTTCAATTTCTTTGACAATATAAATTGACTGGTATTATACAGCAAATTGTTTCAAAACTGCAACTTGAACCAAAAATTGAGTTGAAAATAGAACATGTTCTACCAGGAAGGAGGACACATTCAGCCGTAATTATAAGATTCCTTCATTGAAGTCTATGGCTGTACAAAAGCTTAAATATCTTCGTTAATTGTAAAAATACCTGTATAAATAAACAGTTTTAAACAGTTGAAGAATTGCTCTTTCAGTCTACGTAAAAATATACTTTCACTTCACTCGATGTGTAAAAAGAACGTCATTTGTGCGAGCTGCGGCCTGTATGATTTTAAGTTATTTTAGGAGAAATTTTCAAAATATAAATCTAAATTCAATATTAATTTTATTGGTTAAGAGTTTATATTTTTAAATTACCTAATGTTTTGAATCATTCTTTTGCTCTAGAAAATAAAATTGCTTGCGAACTTGCTCCATTGAGATACGCGTTTGGCTCATTCTCACTAAATTGAGAACATTGTGGTAAGCGAGTTATAATTTTTTTTGTGTTACACTTTTTGGTCAGTTGATTTGACTTGATGCCATTCATAGGAACTGAAACGTCGTCAGGCTCCAAAATATATTTTTTTAGAAACTACTAACATTTTTAGAAAAAAGTTTTTCACTGAACAAGATACATGTGGCCATAAAACGAAAATACGAAAATTATGTTTTGCTGCGAACTGGTTTATTTTGGGAAAAAATTCAAGAGACATGTTTTGTTTAGAATGAAAGAGGCGATCGGAAATGCATTTTTAAATGGTAAACAAATAATAAGACAAAAAGTTGCATTGGAAATACATTTCAGGGCTTGCGTTTTCCACCCTTTACAAACCAAATAAATTACTGGCTGTCTTTTTGGTAGTAGAAAATGCCAGGTTAATTTCAATATTGTAACTTTTTAAGTGCTTGTGAAAAAAATTGTTAAACAAATTTTATGTACCCCTTTAAGGGGCTGTATCTTAACAAGGAAGTTTTTTTATATGAAAGATCCTATCCTAAGATCCTATCTTTTTTTCGATGAGGAATCACCCCTTAAATGTTTTATACTTATTTAGTTACACCCTGTGTAACACATGGTGACCTACTTTTTAGTTTTTGGTGAGAATGACCCTTTGAGCCCGCGCATACAGATGGCGGTCAGGAGTTTCGAGTTCTGGGTTCAGAGTTTTGCGTTAATTGTTTGGAGTTCTGAGAGCACACAGGCGGCGGTCAGTTACCAACGTTCCAGTTTTGTTCCTAATATTGTTCGTGAAACATGTATTCAGACAGCTCATCTTCCAACGAAGAAGAAGCATTGCTTTTGTTGAGCCTGCAGGCGTCCAAGAGAAAAAAGAAACACTGGGTGCACCCAATTAACAGCAAGCGAGAAGATCAAGGGGAATTTCATACGCTATTTGCTGAATTGCTTGAAGATGAAGAACGATTTTTTATATAATTTCGTATGTCAATAAATAGCTTCAATGAATTGTACAGTTTAGTAGAACATGATATAGAAAAACGAAGATACTAACTGGAGAAAGGCTGTTCCTGCAAAAGAGAGGTTGGCAGTATTTTTACGATTTTCATAATCATCACGATTTTTATAATCATTATCACTTAAATCATATAACAAACGTCTTTCTCGAACAAATTCAATTTTTCTGTTTCCGACATGACGGAGTTCACGCGTTCTTTGTCTTTCTGTGAATAGAACTCCGGAACACAAGAGTTCTTAGTGACCGCTACGGTTTAACTGCCGGCAGTGTGCTTTGTTACCAAGTAGTCCATAAATTACAAAGAACGCAGAACTCTGAACGCGGAACTCAGAACTCCTGACCGCCGTCTGTCTGCGCAGACTCCAATGTTGATTCATTTTTTTATAAAGTAT
The DNA here is from genome assembly GCA_951848785.1 of Callosobruchus maculatus. NCBI lineage: Eukaryota > Metazoa > Arthropoda > Insecta > Coleoptera > Chrysomelidae > Callosobruchus > Callosobruchus maculatus. Next base: position 10,717,887 of record CATOUR010000083.1, read on the forward strand.
TATGGTTTCGATACATTGTATGTAAATGGTATTAGGCAAAATAAAAATAATAATAAAAAATCTGTAAAAATAGGTACATACATTCACGTTATTCGACACGGAGCATTATGGCTAAAGTATTTGATAAAAAAGAAAATAATAATTTCAAATGGATAGAGACCCATAAAGGCTACATTTTAAAAATATTTTCAGGTTATACAGGGTGTCCCAAAAACACGAAATGTATCAAAGTTATGTTTTTTTGAATGGAACATACCATATATTACTGCATATTCAGATTCCGTGGTGAATTCTAGTTCGACTTTATGTATCATACATGGGACTTAAAACGAACCGTTTAGGTGTAAATCACCATTTTCGGCATAAGTAGATATCAGGAAAAAACTGAATATCGCAGAAATTATAAAATTTGGAAGGCTGTAACTTTGCCGTATTACTAAGCATAAAATGCGCCAGCTTCGACGAGACTGTCAAAATTAAATTACGTGAATATCAATCTTTGGTAGTTTTCATTTAATTTTAAATTTTAAAACAAATCGACGTTTTTCAATTTTCCTACCTATAGGCAACGTAGCAGGCCATGAAATATAAACAAAAATCTGTTCAGGTAGAAGAAAACAACTAACTTAGCAGAAAAATACACACGAACTAGACTAAAGGGACAAGATTATAAAAATTACTCACAACAAAGTCTAACCAGATATTACCCAGTAATAGATATTTTTTACAGTCTACTGGCTACCGCAATTTACTAGAGGTTAAAAATTTACAAGACAATTAAACACCCTGATTTGAAACAAAAACAACCAGCGACTGTTGCTCCAGTGCGCAATTATCAATCATATGTAATGGTGTAAAAAAGTAGTAATTTGCGTGGAAATCCATATCTCTGAATGTAGCCCCTCTATTTTTCAATATAATATTGCAAAAAAGGAATACCGACAAATCAGATTTGAATTTTCTGCCATTTAAGGTTATGTTTTATAATTTCAACAAATTTTAATTTATTCTTCATTTTCTGCGATCTTGCTAATAGGTACTGAAGAATTTTTAGAACTCTAGTCAGAGGTACTTTTACTTGAGTTTTGACAGAATTGATACTTTTTTATATCATTAAATGTGAAATTTTATTATGCAAATAATAAACTCCCTACAACATTGTCTAGTAGTTTTCGTTTCATTTCAAAAATTTTAATGGTTTTGGAAATTGCCAATCACTAGTATATTGCAGTAGCTAGTACGCCGTGAAAAAATCCATTTCTGCCATACTCCAACTTCTCTTTGACCAAAGAATGTTACCGCCGTTGTTTCTGGTTAGACTTTGTTTGTTGTGAGTAATTTTCAGAATCTTGTCCCTTTAGTCTAGTTCGTGTGCATTTTTCTGCTAAGTCCGTTGTTTTCTTCTACCTGAACAGGTTTTTGTTTATGTTTCATAGCCTGCTACGTTGCTTATAGGTAGGAGAATTGAAAAACGCCGATTTGTTTGAAAATTTAAAATTAAATCAAAATTACCAGAGACTGATATTCACAACCTTATATCATTAGAAAGGTATTCAAATTCTACGTTTAACCGTATAAAAAAAATTAGGCATTCCCATTTGAAAAAATCAAGTTATCGCTGATCGAGGTTTCCTTAATTAATCGACCGATTTCTCCAGGCATAAACGTAATTTAATTTTGTCAGTCTCGTCAAGGCTGACGCATTTTATGCTTAGCAATACGGCAAAGTTACAGCCTTCCAAATTTTATAATCTCTGCGATATTCAATTTTTTCCTGGTATCTACTTATACCGAAAATGGTGATTTACACCTAAACGGTTCGCTTTAAGTCCCATGTATGATACATAAAGTCACACTAGAATTCACCAAGGAATCCGAATATGCAATAATATACAGGGTGTTCCATTTAAAAAACATAACTGATACATTTCGTGTTTTTGGGACACCCTGTATAACATGAAAATATTTCTAGAATGTAGCCTTTATGGGTCTGTATCCATCCGAAATTATTATTTTCTTTTTTATCAAATACTTTAGCCATACTGCCCCGTGTCGAATAACGTGAATAACCATGTATATCCCATATTGTTCCAACACGGTTTCTTACCTTTGCAGCTCGGTGTCCGTATCCTGCGGGGGCGGCACCACCTGCAACGGCGTGGGCTGCGGGGCGGCGGGTCCGCTGGCGAACGGGGGCAGCAAGAAGGCGAGGGGCGTGCTGGGCGACGCGACCGCCTCCGAGGGGGTGGGGAAAAGGGGCGGGTCGGGGGCGGCGGCGACGATGCCGCCCCCGCTGAGCCAACGGCGCGCGCCGCCGCAACATTCGAACTCGTGCTTGCATTTCGGACAGACGGCGCTGCTGCTACAACCCAACATGGCGGCGAGGGGGGGCGGAAGGCGGCGACGGCGGTGGGGGGGCGGCAGCGGCGGCTACGGGGGCGGTGCACGGGCGGCGGACAGCTGCTGCGGCCATTCCCGCTGACGGACGCTGGTCATAGGGGGGCTGCAAAAGAAAAGAAAAAAACATCGTTAGTCGGAGGAATAAGGAGAAGAAGCTTTACTTCAGAAATAGAGTTACGCTAATACACAAATAAAAAATGGAGTCAAGTTGATTGACTCAGTACTTCCCACACATAATAATGATTTCGTTTTATTGCTTTCCCGTTGCATGAAGCTATAGTCTGAAATCCCCTTGCAACTTTTGCGTCTCCCTCTTAGAAACTAGGACGCCACAGTTTTCATTCTGCATGCTTCAACTGAACGATGCAAAACGATCAGGAGCCTCTAAAAGCGAAGTGTGAGCTGTTTTTATATTCTTAGTTTTTTATTATTGCTGCACCACCACTGACACGGTTTTTTGTTTTCCATCCTCGCCGCGGCAGTAATACTGTGTCAAAAGTTCATTCAAATCAATTGAATAATTGCGTTACGCAATATAGGACGATCTAAAGCAATACTCGTATGTCTGTATACATCACAAATTCGAAGTCCCTTGGTTTCTATACTGAGCAAGGCAATGTTCAAATGGACCTAAAAAAGTGTAATATGCCGCTAGGTTTTTCATTCACAGGTCAATGGACAGCCTATTATGAATACAACGAATTTTTCAGTTTTCCAACCCCCCACCCACCGACCACCCCAAATTCACCCCTACCCAAAAAAAAAGTAGAAAATGATCAGGAACACCTAAAACGCCTAAAAACAAAGTTTGAGACGTTTGTGTTTTTTTTTTATTTTTTATTATTGCTGCGCCGCCACTGACACGATTTTTTCAGAACATACGCGTTTTACATCCTCGCCGTGGTAATAATACTGTGACAAAGTTTCATTAAAATCCATTCCTATTACGTTACTCAATACAGAACGATCTGAAGCAATATTCCTATGTATTTATCAGAAAATTCTAAGTCCCTTGGTTTCTGGAGTAGGCAAGGCAATGTTCGGATGGGCCTAAAATAGGGTATTATGCCGCTAGGTCTTTCTTTTGCAGGTCAATGGATAGCCTATTATGAGTACAACACATTTTTGAGATTTACAACCCCCCACCCCCCAACCACCCCAATTTCACCCCCACCCAAAAAAAGTAGAAAATGATCAGGAACCCATAAAACATATAAAAACGAAGTTTTAGGAATATTTAATTTTTTTTTGTTTTTTGCTAATTACTCCGCCACCCCTGCACCGATTTTCAAAATTATAGGAACATTACCTACTACGACCCCCCAGCATATCGCTGCCCAAATTTCATCACAATCCATGCAGCGGTTACTGAGATTACGAGGCTAGAAAAAACGCGCATAGACCGACAGACAGACAGACAGACAGACCGACAGACCGACAGACCGACAGACCGACAGACAGACAGACTGACGGAAATGAGTGACATGGATTTTCGTTATGTAGACATTATAAAACGCCCAAAAAACGTGTTATCTCAAAATCGAAAATTTTCGCGATCACAATACTCCCCTCACCTATCGGTGTGGGAAGTAAAATGGAGTCAAGTTGCTTGACTCAGTACTTCCAACACATAGTGACAGCATTTTATTATAATTTGCAACCAAACCATCGCCCGTCCGCCCACTAAAAACATCCAACACAAAAACTAATAGTTTCTTGCATTTCTGTCCGCAGGAACTAGGACGACACATTTATTATTCTGCAAGCTTCAACTGGATGAAACGATACGATCAAGAACCCCCAAATCGCCTTAAAACGAAGTGTGACCTATTTTAATATGTATTTTTTTTATTATTGCTGCGCCGCCACTGACACGATTTCCATCCTCGCTATGGTAATAATACTGTGTCGAGGTTACACAATACAGAACGATGTAAAGCAATACTCGTATGTAACATACATCAGAAAAAAAAATCAGTTTTACACCCCCCCCCCCCTCCCCTCCACCACTCCAATTTCGCCCGCACCCAAAAAAGAGAAAATGATCAAGAACACCTAAAACACCTAAAGACGAAGTTGGGGCTTTTTTATATTCTTAGTTTTTTCATTATTGCTACACCACCACTGACACGATTTCTAAAAACCATACCCGTTTTCTATCCTCGCCACGGTAAAAATACTGTGGCAAAGTTTCATTAAACCAATTCCATAATTTCCACGTTACTCAATACAGCACGATCTAAAACAATATTCGTGTGTATGCATACTATACATCAGAAAATTCTGAGTCCTTTGGTTTTTGTAATAGACAAGCCAATTTTCGAATGGACCTAAAAAAGGGTATGCCGCTAGGTTATTCCTTCACAGTTCCATGGCAGCCTAATACAACAAATTTTTAGTTTTGATCACTGATCCACTTTTTCAATTTTGCGAACAAAAAAATAACCCAAGGGTGCTTAATGTGGCGAACATGGTGCATGACATAGCAATTAAAACTTTAATTCATCAATTTTAGCTATTGCAATAAGCTATTTGGCGAATACGTCATCGTCTTAATGAAATGAAGAAATTTTTTTTAGCCAAATACGACTATTTAGCTTGATTTCTTCGCTCAAATGTTGCAATAAGCTTGCATAATCCTCGCCGTTGATAGTCTTTCCCTGTCCAAGTTAGGCAATAAAAATTATCTCATATCATCTAATTATACCTGCAGATGGTTTAAATATAATAAACCGAAACGTCATGACGAAGACGTCGTTGTCAACAACGATTACTGCAGAGGAAGTATAGGTATAATATGACATACTGTCCAGAAATTTATAGTCATCATCATAGTCACAACACAATGTCTTAACAGACATGTTAACTTGTAAAATGCATTCAGTCGGAGCTAGAGTATTGCCGACACGAATATTATCAATAGTTTTGAGAATTGTAGCTCGCCATCGTTCGCGAATTCGCGATTTACTGTCAGTTCAGTGGCGCTCTTGATACTCATATCTAGCAACTGTTTCGTCCTATCCATCCAGCGTGTAGGGGAACGGCCACGGCGCCGCCCACTCGGGGCGTGACCCTGAACTACAAGTTTCTCCATATTATCTCTTCTGTGTATATGTCCGAGAAATGTAAGCACTCTCGTCGACACAATGGAGGATAGTCTCTTTGAATTACCGAGCTCATCCAGTATGGAAACGTTAGTTCGTTGGGCGGTATAAGGAACTCTCAGCATTCTCCTCCACGTCCACATTTCAAAAGCATCTATGCGAGCTCGCTCTGCCTTTTTAACAGTCCAAGTTTCCGAGGCGTACAAAAATATGGAGAACACAAGAGAATGAACCAGCGACATTTTGGTAGCTTCAGTGATGTTATGGTCACGCCATAGTTTAGTAAACTTTGTCATGGCCACACGTGCCTGTTGAATGCGCCGTCGAATCTCATGTTCATAGCTCCCCAAATTGTAAATCAAAGAACCGAGGTACACAAAACTTTGAACTACTTCACAACAGCCTACTGACTTTATTGCTCGATGATTATCGTGCTCTCTATCTACGATCATAACCTTGGTCTTGTTGTAGTTAATCCAAAGACCATACGCTGCACTGTTCTTCCTGAGAAGCAGCAATAAGGGTTGTATCGTCAGCAAACTTTAAGTTGGATAGTTTGCTTTCGCCAATAGTTATACCGCCATTCCAGTTGTCCAATACCTGTCTCATCACAAATTCAGAGTAAATGTTAAATAACATCGGAGATAATACACATCGTTGACGAACTCCTTTTCTAGTTGCAGTTTGACCAGACAGGTTACCATCAATTCTTACACGAGCCGAATTAGATTCGTAGAGTTGCTTTATGAGAAACACTAGGTGATAAGGAACTCCCATAGAGATGAGGATTTCCAACAGTTTAGGTCACTTTACGTTATCAAACGCCTAAGAATAGTCCACAAAGCAGATAAAAACAGGAAAATAATGCTCTCTGGCTTTTTCAATAATTTGTCTTAAGTTTAAGATCTGTTCACGCGTACCGCGTCCTTTCACGAAACCTGCCTGCGCCTGAGTAACTTGCCAGCCAATAAAATCCTCCAAACGAGATTGTAAAAAATATATAGTAGAACCTTACTTGCATGAGAGATTAACGAAAGTAGGCGATAATTGTCTGGATTTGTTGGAGATCTCTTGTTATGAAGTGGAACAACAATTGATGTGCACCATTCATCTGGCCAAACAACGTAGGACAAGACACTCTTACAAATATTTTGTAAAAGAGAGATGCCGTCATCACCCAAGCATTTTAACGTTTCGGCAGTAACAGCATCAATGCCTGTAGCTTTATTGAAATGTACAGTAGACTGAGAATAAAAAGCAACGTAGGTACCCCACTGGTATAATTTACATAATGAATGTAATTTAGGTATTTGCTGAAAAGTAAATAAGGAAGCACGCGAACATTTTCCCATGAAAACGGTTTGTAGGTGGTTATTAACTCGACCGGTAATTGTCCTCATTATCATTATTACCTTGCTCCAAAGTGCTGAAATTACTGGAATAGGAGATAGTACACACAAACAGATTTCACTTAGTTCATTGATAAGAATGTATGTACTTACTAATGCTACTCTTATCTTAAATGTGGTACATGCTATACAATGACAATGGAAAAAAATGTATAATTTATTATTCCATCGTAAGTTTGCGTAATACTACAGAACATCATGCTACAACTCTATCAGTCTAATTCGGCTCGTGTAAGGATTGATGGTAACCTGTCTGGTCAAACTGCAACCAGAAAAGGAGTTCGGTAGGGATGTGTATTATCTCCGATGTTATTTAACATTTACTCTGAATTTGTGATGAGACAGGTATTGGACAACTGGAATGGCGGAATGGTGGTGGAAGCAAAATATCCAACTTAAGATTTGCTGACGATACAACCCTTATTGCTGCTTCTCGGGAAGAACTAGTAGCTCATCTTAGAACAACACAGTGCAGCATATGGTCTTGGTATTAACTACAACAAGACCCAGGTTATGATCGTAGATAGAGAGAACGATAATCATCAAGCCATAAAGTCAGTAGGCCGTTGTGAAGTAGTTCAAAGTTTTGTGTACCTCGGTTCATTCATCGACAATTCGGGTAGCTGTGAGAATGATCTTCGACGGCGCATTTAACAGGCACGTGTGGCCATGACAAAGCTCACTAAAATATGGCGTGACCATAACATCATTAAAGCTACCAGAATGTCGCTGGTTCAGTCTCTTGTGCTCTCCATATTTTTGTATGCCTCGGAAACTTGGACTTCCTTATACCGCCCAACAAACTAACGTTTCCATACTGGATGAGCTCGGTAATCCAAAGAGAAGAGACTCCTCCATTGTGTCGACGAGAATGCTTACATTCCTCGGACATGTACACAGAAGCGATAATATTTAGAAACTTGTAGTTCAGGGTCACGTCCCGAGTGGGCGGCGCCGTGGCCGTTCCCCTACACGCAGGGTGGATACGACAAAACAGTTGCTGGATATAAGTATCAAGAGAGCCGCTGAACTGACAGTAAATCGTGAACGATGGCGAGCTACAGTTCTCAAAACTATTGGCAATATTCGTGTCGGCAATACTCTAGCTCCGACTTAATGCATTTTACGAGTTCACAACATGTCACAACATTGTGACTATGATGATGATCATACTACAGCATACAGCACGCACTACGGGAGTATAACCCACTTTATAGTATACGCAGTTTATTGTAAAGCAATGTAAACATATCACACCAGTCTGTCTGCAAATATTTTACAGAGCTATTGAATATGGATTTTCAAATTACGAGAAAGGATTCTAAACATCCAATGCATTGAAACATCGACATACTATTGACACTTTTGACGGGTCCAATGCAAGAAGTGCCTAAATCACATTTTCATCATTTATAGACTATCAGTGCGATCTATGCGAACTTTTTGTTCGCTTTCTGGTAGTATATCTAAAATTGTTGGAAGTGATTATATATGGTATGGGCATATTATAAGTTTTTTCGGAAACCCCTAGCACCAAGATATATGGGTCCTTTCATTTCCTGTACAGTGTACCAATTTTAATACCAAATGCTAGTTTACAAAATTCATCACATTATCAATTTTGCAACTATATTCTTAGTACAAAAACGGAGTAATATACATAAATAGCAATAAGGTTAACGGTATCATAAATCAAAGTATCAGAAAATATAATGTTTTTTTATTGCAGATTGTGTTCGTACACATGTTAATTCATATCTAAATTTATATTAATAAATAAACAGTGATTAAGTAGTAAGTCTGAATTACATTCATTGTCAATGCCGCAAAATTGTGGACATGACGTCAAATAAATACAAGATTCTGACGCGTTTAATAAAAGTTGAGAACAGTCCACTGATAAGCTACTTTTGGAAATCATTTTCGCGTCAGCTGATTTTGACGAATTGATTGGTCGATATAGTTATTTTCATCTCGCATGGTGTTTTTGTTCATTTAGATTGAAGTGCATAGACATCCGAAGTCAATTATATCAATAGTGATGTGTTAGAGCAAATGGATGCAAATATGGAACAAAGATCAGCTTATTCGGAAATTTCTAACGAAACAAGACTTCCTGTAGACTAAAACAGAATTTTTCTTTTATATGGAAAATAAACGGTAATACATAGAATAAAAACAACATTTTTAATTAAATAGAATGAATCCCCTCACTATTATAATACACTCCCAATAAGTATTGATCAGGGAGACTGAACAAATAAATTGCTTGGTTTGAAAAATAACTTCGTCTAATAATTATATTAGGTATTATGCTCTCACTACATACCTACTAAACTGGATTTAAATAAAACATTATTAAGCAGGATAGGAGAACTCATAGCGTCTGACAACCCTACATTGAATAATATAATTTTGCATTTGAAACATTGATGGTGCGATTTGTACTTACAGTACAGCACCAAAAGTAATGTCACCCTTATATTTAGGGAATTGATGTTAGGATATCGATGTCGTCAATCGTAGCATGATTATTGAATCGCTAACATAACATATTTGGAGTAAATTTCATAAATAACTTAAAAAATCAAAAACTTCTATTTTATGTTGCCTTCAAAGCAATATTGTTTTGGGTGCAAGTAGCCTTTTGCCCAACCCCGGCTCCACACATTCGTTGTTCGCCCACGAATAATCGGTATTCGGGGCAAACACCCTACGTGTGGACAAGATATTCATGTTCGTTGCTAAATACGAGTATTCAGCATGTTCGAATGTTTTCCCTCTGGTATCGGAAAATGCACGCACATCAAAGCACCCGAATATTCGTTCTGTCTGTTCGCTCTGTCGCCCACACTTGCGTTGAGAAATGATACATTTTACTTCCCACACCGATAGGTGAGGGGAGTATTGTGATCGCGAAAATTTTCGATTTCGAGATAATACGCTTTCTGGGTGTTTTATTATATCTACATAAAGAAAATCCATGTCACTCACTACCGTCGGTCTGTCTATTGGTGACTTTTTTATAGCTGCGTAATTTCAGTAACCGCTGCTTGGATTGTGATGAAATTTGGGTAACGATATGCTGTAGGGCCGTAGTAGCTAATGTTGCTATAATTTGGAAAATCGGTGCATTGGAGGCGGAGAAATACGTAAGAAAACAAAACTTATCAGAGTCCATCCAAACTTCGTTTTTATACGTTTCAGAGGTTCCTGATCGTTTTCATTTTTTCTGTAGGGGGTGAAATGAGGGTGGTAGGGCGCGTGGGGGGTTTGAGAACTCAAACATTTGTTGTATTCATAAATTAGTCTACATTACGCTGTAAAAAAAGGCTTTGGTTATCTTTTGCTTTTTAGACCTATCCGACTGTTGTCTTTGAATTTTATATCTATGGAATAATTTGATACATACATGGAAACTAGTAACTTAATTGTGATGAAATTTTGACACCGTATTACTACCGTGGAGGAAATGGTAACCGTGGAGCTCCTCTCAGTGGCGGAGGAGTAATCAACAACTCAAAAGCGGCTTCAAAATCGCGCAACTTCGTTTTTGAATGTTTTAAAAAACGTCCCTGAGCATTGTCTACTTTTTGATGAGGATGGTGTAGGGCTAGAGGAACTCAACATTTTTTGTTAGCACTGATAATGTATGATAAGAACTGAGTCAAGACACTTGACCGATTGACGCCATTTTTTGTGGTAAGATTTTTACGCGGTGGAAGAATTCTGACGAATATTGTAGATTTACGAACTTATAATAGTGACTGTAATATGGAGCGGACGAACCATCTTCTTTCAGGGTTCTTTCTTATTTTTGTTTAACTTATCATAATAGCACAGAACAAAAGCAGATGTGCAGCCGGGATAAATGCACCGCTTAGGCTGCGGTTACAGTGCAAGCGACTTCGTGCGAACGAGAGTTCGCGCGATGTCTCTCAGATTCGCGCGAACTATTAGTGGTTTCTGCTTTCATCTGTGTTCGCGCGATTTAAGGCTGAAATCGTTTAGTTTAATGAAGTACTACGTACAGCTGTGAGCTAAAGACCAATATGGATGTGGAAGAAGATTGTTATTTAAGTGACAGTCCGTTTCTAAAGCTGTCCCTCTTCGATCGAGAAAGAGTAGGCAGATCGCAGGCGTATACAAGGAAGGGTGGTGGGGGGTAACAGGAGTAATTACCCCTACCAAGATTTTCGAAAAAAAAAGTCTATTCAACTTTGCGTTATTTTATTTGAATTATTTATTTAAGCAACTGTCGCACTGAAGAAAATCTTTTTTGCAGTAACTAAATTACAAAAGGGTTTGTTTTGCTAATGCAATAATAATATGTAATAATTTACAGTGATGCATATCTAATATACTCCCATTGTTACATAATTTACCTAACTCATTAATTACCTGTTTTGAAAATTGCACCGATTGTTGTGGCTACTAGGGTACCTGACTGTTGAGTGTTCATGATCGTTTAATTTTGTATGCTCTGCCAATAAAATGTTCACGAGTGATACGTATTACATATTATTTGTATTCCGTAAAATACCTGATACTCCACTGTTTAACTTGCTGTTTATATCTTCTTTTTTACTTTAATACTATTCAACATTTTCTTTTTCTCTTGCATCACCGTCCTTCACGAAGGTATTATAAAAGCACACACAACTTCATGCCCCGCTAACCCCCCCCCCCCCCCGCAAGACTGAGGTCTGGATACGCCCCTGAGGCAGATACGAGTAAACGAAATTTTTGAAAACCACCACTTGACACTTAATAATTCGACTGTTACTTCTTCCCATATTTTCCGTGCTTTGTCACGATTATGATACCCTGATACCATTTACATTTTTGGTCCCACAAACACCAACAAAATCAGCTTTTCACAATCCATATTCAATATTTTAAAAGAAAACAAATGCACAGGATGCTTGTCGGTTGCTCGTATTCGCTTGAAAAAAAAAACAAACCCGTTTGAACTTCCAGTGAGAAGCTGCGATTCGCGCTACTTTAGCCGCTTCTACTGTAACCACCTACAGTTGTTTCTGTGTGTTTGTTTCCCTCGCGCGAGTTGACGCGAATTCGAGAGACATCGTGCGAAGTCGCTTGCACTGTAACCACCACCTTAAGCGAGATTTATTACTGCCTTTTTTATTGGGTGATAGGGTCCAAACAAACACAACTTTAGCTCAAATTTGCCAACGTTTCGAAAATTATATTTCCATCTTCAGGGCTCTAGAATACAGGAAAAAAGGCAAATATATACATTTTTTAACATTATTGGTTGTTGTTGTTAATAAGAAGCATCAGTGTAAACAATCGCATTATACATATACAACGAAATATTAAAAGTATTGCAAAAATGTAAAAACAAAAAATTTTAAAGTTAAATAACACAGAATTAGAAAGCAGAACAATAAAAAACTTGTACAATAAATTAAAAGCAAAGATTCCCCACTATATAATCTAATTATTGGTCATTTATGCAGTTAATTAATGGATTGATGAAACAAAGCAAAAATATAGTTCTCCTTTCTAATTCTGTGTTGTTTAACTTTAAAATTTTTTGTTTTTACATTTTAGCAATACTTTAATATTGTATATGTATAATGCGATTGTTTACACTGATGCTTCTTGTTAACAACAACAACCAATAATGTTAAAAAAAATGTATATATTTGCCTCTTTTCTGTATTCTAGAGCCCTGAAGATGAAAATATAATTTTCGAAACGTTGGCAAATTTGAGCTAAAGTTGTGTTTATTTGGACCCTATCACCCAATAAAAAAAGGCAGTAATAAATCTACAAGAAGGGTCGTAAAATCATTACTAACTTAAGCGAGATGTCGTAACTTTCGGTCTAGTACTGTACATATAACACCTCCATCCTCCATCAAAGTTGGCCATGCAAAATGAGATTCAAACGTATTCAGCCGTTTCGATCATAGTTGTCGGAGTGTGACAAATGCATGTGTTCGAGTGCGAAACAAATGAAACAAGAGACAGCAGGGGGACGGACGAGGACGAGGACGCTGGCGCTGCACGGCTTGCTGGGATGTGGGAACAGAGCAGAAACAGCAGTTCGACATCGCGGTGCAGGCCAATTATATGTTTTCCGTGAATATACTGCAATCAGACTTCTTGGAACCGACGCGACGCCACGGCAGGCTAGGCGAGCAGCCAGCTCGTTTTGTTCCCTGTATATCTACAAAAGGACGGCGTTGCCACGTGCGTGACGCCATTCCAATATTTTTCATTTTTATAACGCTTGAACACGAAATGAAAGTATGTACGTTTCTGTGTCATGGGCGGTGTATGGTTGTATTCGCAAAAATTATCTCGAGTGACTTGAACAAAGGTTTATTGAAGGCTTAGATATATTTGAAAATGTATAGGTGTCAAATGCTACAAGAGCAATGCCGTTTGTGTGAATTAATCCGAAAAAAAGAAACAGTCAGAACTGTGGAAAAATAATTTATGGCCTTTGCACCATGATTCGATGACCATAATAATACACCAGGACCTCTTAATTCACCTCCAAAACGACAAGCTTTGAAAGTGCTAAGCGAAACGTATCACATGGCACGGGCGTTCAGCGAATCGTTTTGGACGGAACGCGCGACTGACATTTCTGTTACCAAATGGCACAAAAAATATACCAAAACGCTATTAAATTTACCTGTGATACGTGATTCCTGGCTCCTTCCTACTGCTGTGGCTTTCACAACCGCAAGCTGCACACCCTACCATTATGCACACCACAATTTTACAATGACTGGTCTTAAGAACGCTAAATATCATAAAATAATATTTTGACAGCTGTCAAATAGCTATTCATTTTCGATAACAGCTAATTCATATAGCATCAAACGGACGTGCGGTATCCCCTCTCTTTCCTTATCTAACGTTTTGGTACTCTTGTTGCCGTGCATTACTGTTTTATCCAATACGTGTGGCACATTTTGGCAACACGGGGCTTTACTATAAAGTTTTGCGTTTTGTGTCATCAAAATCATGTATTCGTGGTTTTGCGTAGCGGTGTGCGCAGCTTTGCGCTTCTTTGAAATGCCGAATGTTCAAACCCCACGCTCTTATGTGACCTTTGTGATCCGTGTGTGATCTCAAGTTAACCTAGCTGTAGGGGTTGTAGTTTTTTCCAATAATATAAACTTTCGGTGAACATGAATGGAAAATGACTTCTTCTCAACAGAAAGACGCCTTGGCAATTCGTGGGATCATAAACTTTACCATCACCGAAGTTATTATGCCAATGTTGAGTCCAGATCCAGACTTACATTATGGTATATGGTGTTTGTTTTTTGGGGTTGGTCAGCCTCCTCTGAAGACATCTTTATTTCTTAGAAAAAATGCATACGTTCGATAACAGGGATTCTGCTCACTGAGAGCTGTAAAAATTATTTTATGAACTATGAATAATATTTTAACTGTCCCTTGTCTATTTATATTTTATATGTGTCTGTATGTTCTTACAAATATAGATAAATTTAAGACAAGTTGTGATATTCATTGTTTTAATACGACAAATAGCACAAAATTGCACACTAAAATTTGTAAGTCTAAGCTTGCATTCTGGTCACCATATAGGTGCCTATGCTTTCATAGTATTCTTTCACCCGAAATTAAGTGTTGTGAAACTATAGTCCAGTGCAAATCTAAACTTAAACAGTTTTTAATCACTAATGTTTTTATCGGGTAGACGAATAATCTCCCTATATTGAATTAGGTCCAGCCAGAAATGTGTTATCGTTGATGGTTTAAGGGTGTAGAAATTAAGTAGCTAGTCATTCCAAGATAATCATTGTAATTGTCTATGGAAATAAATGATATTGTATTGTATTAACATAGATACTAAATTAATGACTCAAAAGCAATGCAATGTTTTTGAACTCAATGTGAAGCCGATACCAAAAGGAATTATTCTGAAATTCGCATTTGTTACAGAGATATCAACGTTTGAAGTTTGGTTGTAAAGATAACTGAAACGTGTGTGGCCCACTTTCACTTTCGGGAATTCCTTTCAAAAACTGATAAGGTCGGATTACGCTAACGGGTATTTTGATTGTTTTTGTCGGTCGTTTACAGCAAATATATCATATCATTCTATTTATTGACGTCTTACCTCCACATTGCTTGTACCGCACGAATACGGTAAAGGGGCCCACACACTAATCATTTCGCGATCTAGGGGAATTTCAACTTTTTTGCTAGTAAGAATAAACATATTTGATTGAACATATTATATCATAAGTCGGTGTGCCGATTACCACAGAATATAAAGAGTATATAGCTGTGCTTTTGAACTATAAGAATATGTTACGCCCACCGGTCCGCCATCATTTATAATCTATTCGCAACTACTTACATAATATCACATACCTGGTACTTGCATACGAGGTCCCAAAAACCCCAACACAGCTAAAATTATGATTTGTTTACAAATGACCATAAGGCCTGTGTGCATGAGCCAAAATTATAATATTCTCAATAGTACCTACTCCACAATTCTCAAGCTATTTGTATTCTTGATCGAAATTATAAGTTGGAAAATATGATATCATCCTTACTAAAACTAAATGAAATACTTAATCAAAAAGTATTGAAATTTTAGTTGTGAAGGGAATTATAGTCTTGATCGGGGCATATTTATTTAGAATGAGTATTGAAATCAAACATATATTTTTCTCGGTTCAAATTAACCATAATTTTCTCATTAAGTAGATTTTATTAGCGCGAGAACAGTAGTTGCTCTTGTCGCAAGTACTTCTTTACAAGATTATCAGAATTCTTCAATTGAGAATTTCTTTATGTGTGAATATTTTGAAAATGTATAGGTGTGAAATGCTTAATAAATACTACCACCTATAAGTTTAGTTCAACGAATCCGAAAAAAGAACACCCAGATCTGTGCAAAAACATTGCCTTTGTACTACGACAATGCACCAGCTGAAACTTCAAACTTATATAAACAACATTTTTACACCAACTAGAAAGTTTCGATGAAATTTTCCGAAAGAATCCTATTTTTTACCAAACTTGGATGATAGTTCAATTTGGACACCTAAACAGTGCAGTTTCAGCATTAAAAATTTTCACAAACATGTTACCTTAGCAAGCTGGCAGTTATGTATTGACCCGATCACTATTTTTTGAACATTAAGCCTTTACTAAGATTTAACATTTTCATAATTCTATTTCAACAATATTTCTAATAATGAGACAACTCCTTGTCATAAAAGCAACCATTTTACTAAAACAGTTTTGTCAAGTAATTTGCGAAGTATATCTTAACAAAAATGTGGATTCGAATCATGCCGAAACAAATCCAAAAATACAATAAGCAATGTGGTTGCTATCTCTATGGAAATATACACGGACTTAGTACCTACTTCAACTCTCATAGTGACGGTTTAGTGAACACGCCTAACTTCATGACTAAGTCATATCCAGGGATCAAACTTCGATTCATATTCCTTGAAATCATGACGAGTTGATGAGGTTCAAAATTTCAAGTGGCGGTACTTGAGAAAAATTGAATATCAAGCATCACTCGTAGGATGAGTTTTGCGTCATTGTATTCTGAAATCGTTACATTTTGAATAATTTAATAAACACTTGAGCATCAAAAATTATGCGTGATGGACATTAGAATCATTTATTGTTATCTACAATCTACGTTCCTGGCGCCCGACTGATATAGTAATCACGTCGACTTGGAAAATTTCAGTACGTTGGAAAATTTAATGTCGTCGAAATACCAATAGACCACACACGTTCGCTTAGAGACAACCACTGGAAAGATAATAAGTGAGCACTGTCCATGTGTGAGAAAAATATTTTCGAGTGTTTTGGATTCTATGTGTTATCTGATGTACCGATCTTTTAAACATTAACATTGCGAAATAAGTAGAAAGTCCCATAGGTATCAGTAGGGGTTGGCGGGTATTTTATAAGTACAGTAATCTAATAAAAGTTGTGAAATACGAAGAAAATCTCATGCTATTTCCGTATTTTGTAATGTTTAATTAACATCTGACTTTTTTCAGTTAGATTGGCTATCAGTAGTTATTTTACAGGACTGTTGCATACTTCCATACCATGTACGATACGATATAAATACTTGGAATTACTGAAATTGTTCAGATCTTGATTTTCTATAATTGCGAACATAATGCTAAAATAATGGACCCAAATATAATGTGCTTGCCTTAAAAAATTTCAAAATTCAGGAGTTGAGATTAGAATGGGTGTCAATACATACACTAAATTCAAAGTTTCGGCTGTGAAGGTCTGTTGAAACTATTCTTTTAACTGAAACGAACATTTTAAGTCTGGTCATATTTGTGACCTCTGGCCACTTGTTAATAAAAACAGTCCATTTAATTGAACTCTGGACCTAGATTGGTGGTTATCTGTCACAAGCAAAGACATAATGTAGTATATACGGTAAAATTATCATCATCATAGTCACAATGTCTTAACAGACATGTTGTAAACTCGTAAAATGCATTAAGTTGGAGCTAGAGTATTGCCGACACGAACATTATCAATAGTTTTGGGAACTGTAGCTCGCCATCGTTCGCGGTTTACTGTCAGTCCAGCGGCGCTCTTGATACTCATATCCAGCAACTGTTTCGTCGTATCTACCCAGCGTGTACAGGGACGGCCACGGCACCGCCCACTCGGAGCATGACCCTGAACTACAAGTTTCTCCATTTTATCGCTTCTGTGTATATGTCCGAAGAATGTAAGCATTCTCGTCGACACAATGGAGGATGGTCTCTTTGAATTACCGAGCTCATCCAGTATGGAAACGTTAGTTCGATGGGCGGTATACGGAACTCTCAGCATTCTTCTCCACGTCCGCATTTTAAAAGCATCTATGCGAGCTCGATGTGCCTTTTTAACTGTCCAAGTTTCCGAGGCATACAAAAATATGGAGAACACAAGAGACTGAACCAGCGACATTTTGGTAGCTTCAGTGTGTTTTGTCATGGCCACACGTGCCTGTTGAATGCGCCGTCGAATCTCATTTTCACAGCTATACCCGAATTGTCGATCACAGAACCGAGGTACACAAAACTAGTTCACAACGGCCTACTGACTATATTGCTCGATGATTATCGTGCTCTCTATCTACGATCATAACCTTAGTTTTGTTGTAGTTAATGCCAAGACCATACACTGCACTGTGTTGTTCTAAGATGTTTAATAGAGCTACTAGTTCTTCTTGAGAAGCAGTAATAAGGGTTGTATCGTCAGCAAATCTCAAGTAGATAGTACACATCCCTGACGGCTACAGTTTGACCAGACATGTTACCATCAATTCTTACACGAGCCGAATTAGACAGGTAAAATTATAGACACAAGAATTTGCGAAATTTGCATATTCTAATACTCGGCGTTTCATAGTATTTCCCCTCAGGTGAACCGAGCATATTCGGTAATTTTTTTTATCTGTCAAGTGTCATCGATCAGTCATCATTATCAGTGATTTGCCGGAGTTATGTGTCAGGGAAAGTACAGCGATCATATAGATTATGCCTATTTACTAAATTATATACGGAATACCAATCAAAACCCTTCATAGGCTCGAAGACATATGGTTTTTAAGATGTTGGAAATCAAGTAGGGGAAGAATCTCAAAAAATGGTGAATGAGCGCAAAGTTCGTGCATCCACCATAAACTAACTGAAGATTGTATACGTTGTACTCAATAACCGAATTCGGCCACTGACCGAAGTTTATACTCAGAACGCGTTGTGGGTAAATTACAAATGCCCGCAATGCGAAACGTCGAATGACAACGGAAACGCATGACCATTTCGCGTTGTGGGTAATACAAATAGCCACAAAGCGAAAATCTAATAACCTAACATACCGCAACAAGTGTTTGATTTATTTATTCAGAACAATGTTTAGTAAGATCAGTGAATCGACAGAAACACTTCGAAAATAATTCAAGAATGGTTTCAATAAACTCTATATGTAAGCATACGTTATTTTAACCATGATTTTGCACACCACTCACCCTGTAAGTACCCGCCTATGTTTACGAGGGTTTGGCCATGTGTTTATTATTATGGCACTTAACAAAAGATAACAGAGAGTTTATAGAAGGTCTTGATTTAAGAGCCCTATGTCTGTTGCCTGTGAGAAAAATATGAAAGAAAAGTAAACACAGTGTCCGTCCAATCCTCGTGACGCGTGGTTCAGTGAGTTTTGCTTGTGGTTGCAATTTGGTGAGTTTTCACACGAGTAGCTTTTGATTCGCCGTAGTTCGTTATATGTGCATGTCTTTTAACCATTACAATAGTGTTATTGAGTTTGATAAGCTAATTATAATGATTATTGATATAAGCCGCATTGGTAAAGCTATTAACTAGCTTGGAATCTGACAGTCATTCACAGATAAAGATAAAGGGTAGCCAACTAATAATCTCTGCAGGTGGGACGCCCCTAACTAGACCTGGGGTGCTGTATTGCACAGTAAGGTACGGACCATGGGATTATTGGGGAGCACGGTGGGGGTAACTTATGTAGTATTCTGTACACCTTCCCGCAGTAATCAATAGCATTAGCGTACCTGTCCTTACACCAGCCCACTTATATAGCACTTGATTCGAAGTGCAGGACCCTCTGGAAGGTTCGATGGGGAGACCGGGTCGTCCATCGAACCTATTGCACTCTGGAGGCGGGAGAACGCCCCTCCTTCTGTGTTGGTGGACACCGTTGGAGGATAGCGGGATCCTGGGAGGTAAAGGCACTACTATTGCTTCCGCTCCAAACACGGCCTGGGACACACTTTTTGTATTCGACGATCCATGCGGACAGTATGCAGATGGTAATCTGCATCGCCCATGCGAACAGCATGTAGGTGAAAACCTGCATCACCCATGCGGACAGAATGTAGATAAGAATCTGCATCACCCATGTGGATAGAATGTAGTTAGTAATCTGCGGCAACCATGAGGACAGATTGCGGAAGCTAATTTGCATCATCCAAGTGGATTCATATCTTGGACTGACTCCCATGCGGTAGGAAGCTACCGTTCTCCTTGATATGGGAGGTAGATTGTACAATCTACCTCTGTCACTTTTAAGACACGTGTCGCCACGTCAAAGTCTTCACTCTTTTGTTGAGGTACGTACCTAGATAGATCTATCGAATAGCAGGGGTTGCGAGTCGGCATTCGTAGGTGTTACCGTAAAGCGGATGTTGGCGGGTGCTAGTCAGATGTGAAGCCATGACAGCGCTTTTGCCGTTCGTGTGGCACCTTTGGCTGGAAGTCTTCCTCTGGTGTGCACAGATAACGGACGAGTACCACGCGGGCGGTACTAAGGGATTGCGCCTGATATCTTTCAAAATATACTGAGATCATCCCCAAGCTAAGTTCGGAGCCTCTGATGTAGTTCGAAAGCATCCTGGGCCTATCAGCATTGATTGGGAGATAATATCAGTATTGCAGCGGCAGAACATAACAGTATTATAGTGCATGTAACGTACCGGTTGAATGTAAGAGTTACTCATGAGCGTTTTCAAAATACAGGCCCGTCTCCGACTGTTTCCGTCACCCCTCGCCCAGCAGTTCTTTCCTGTCGTCTTGTCACCAAGTAAGTGGTCTCTTCAATTCCTGACTATTCGAGTGTATCAGAGTTCTTTTCGTATCACCCTCGTAAAACAAATTTTATGGTACAGGGTGTTGCGTTGGAATTTTATTGTATCTTTTATTATTCTATTCTATTATTTTTACATACGTCATTCTACTACGTCATTCTACATATCAGAAGTGAGATCTGAAACTTGTGTGTCCTTCTCCCCTACTTTGAGATCTGAGCTTATGTGTCCTTCCCCCTTACTTCGATATCTGACACCTATGTGTCCTGCCACATATTCTGATATCTGAGCTTGTGTGTCCTTCCCCCTCTATTACGAGATCTGACACCTGTGTGTCCTGCCATATATTTTGAGATCCAACACCTTCCTGTCTTGTTGAATATTCCGAGAATCATTGTCATTTTCTCTTACAGCCGAGGTAGAACGCGATTTCATCGAAAATGTCTCACCAACCTGGACGTTATGTTTTAAAAGTCCCTGATTCTTTGAACTCCTCAGATGATGCAATCCTCTCTCTCACGACCTCCCACAATGAAGGTCGCACCTTCAATAAACTAGCTTCGGTTATGGAAAATTTGTGTAAAGTTGTGACAAAGCTATCTATAGCGCAAAAGGGTGACGCCGTCCCTGGTTTTAACCCAGACGATTGAGGGCAGTCGTCTGGTTGTCTGAGAAGTGGTGTCATAAAATTGACGAATTACGTGACATCTTCGGTTGGCCTGAAGATGCCACGATACACTTCGCCTTTTCTAAATTAGAAGGGATAGCAGCCATTTACTAAAAAGAGGCTGCCGACGTTTAGGTTTACATCGAAAGAATGGAAAGTCAACATCCTCAATATCTATAAAAGAGAATGTTATTATTAAATTCCTCAGGTATTGGAAATGAGTACAGAAGCAGGTGATTATAGTACAGCTACAACAGTGTACTGATAACTGTCGATGGTGTTTAAAACATCGAAAACAGAAAACCATTTGCAGGGTAAACGAAAGCGCAAGATGCAATTTGCGTTAAGGGATGCAGGTAGACTTCTTGGTAAATCTCTAGACTAGAAACAGATGTGCGTAAAAACCATGTTGTTTCAAGTGCAAGTAGGGTCGCCGCTGTGATTTTAAAAAAGCATGTATTCAGTGTGGGCGATAAATATCGTTTACACACTTATGAATTTCAGGTCAAAATGTGTCTGTTTAGGGCATGACCTGGCGCCGGTTATATTTTATGAGTCTGTCTGGAAAAATTCGTTACACATTAACACCTTGTTTGGATTGAGACAGGGCCTACAGGACTATCACTTTAAATGAAGTGAAAAGGGTTGGATATTGCTTATGGCTCTTCAGAGGTGGCCACTCTGAGGGGGTATAATAATACTCTGACAAAGTCGTTGGGGTCTTGACCGTTCAACATTGTTGTTGATGGTGTAAGAGCAGGTGCAAATTTAACGCACTTATGCTCAAGATCTATGTTCGCAATATGCTCTTATTTATTGGACAAACTCAAATCGTGCAGTCCTGTACCTTGACTGTGGAGATCAAGTCGTCGTTGGTTGTTAGCCGGGTTCTTGGTATCTTAGTGTCGTTGTTCTCGAGTAATGGTTTCAAATCGTAAGTATGTTAGATTGGTAAACCAGTAGCTAAACAACGTCAAGTGAGGCACACGAGATATGTATGAAGTGTGTCTTTTGAATCATAAGTTGTTGGAAATAGGATCGAAGGTCTCTCCTTCAATCTCAGGAAATGTGCTTTTCTGATGAAGTCAGTCACATTTCTTGGATTTGAAATCTGACAGGGGAACCTAAAACAAGAGGGAAAACAAGAGAAGAAGGTCAAAGCAGTGACAAACTTTCGTCTGCCAAATATGGTTCAACAGGTTTGACTGGTTATTTTCGGCACTTTGTGAAGGATTATGCTGTAATTGCTAAACCTCTCACGAGTCTCCTCAAAAAGACTGTGTCTTGGAGATGGGCAGAGAAAGAGGAAGGGTCGTTCAAGAAGTTTCAGGACAACTTAGTCAATCGACCGATTTTGGGGTTGTACACTTCGACTGCAGTGACTAAAGTACACACTGATGCAAGTATGCTGGGATTAGGTGGCATACTATCACAAGTTCAACTCGATGAACGATTACATCCAGTGCAGACAAACTACTGAGGGTGAGCAAAAATATCACTCTTATGAGTTAGAAACTCTGGCGGTGGTCGAGAGTTTGAAGAACTTTCGGGTATATTTGCTAGGTATTAACTTTACCGTGGTAACTGATTGTAATGCCTTGATAGCTACCAGTGTAAAGAAGCAGTTAATACCTAGAATTGCGAGGTGGTGGTTACAGCTTCGAGAGTTTATTTTTGAAGTGAGGTATAGACCTGGAGCTTGAATGGCACTTGTAGATTGCCTGAGCAAAAATCCAGTCGATGGTGCTGACCAGTCTGAAGAGGGTGTTACCTGGTCAAGTTACTGATGTCAGGATCAGAAAAATTCATGAGATCTTGTTCAGAGGATCATCGACAGATACGGGAAAGCAAGTTTATAGGAACTATGCTTTGAGGGATGGTCGAGTCTATCGAATCTTGGTTCGAAGTACAGTGGATGGTACCACACGTAACGAGTCATCAAGTTGCGAAGGCTGCACATGATGACTTTGGGTCACTTCGCAGTGCATAAACACTGCGTTAACTGGCCGGACATTATTGGTATCCTGGGGTGGTAAGCTATCACCTAGGATTATTTCTGAAGGGCAAGAAAGGAAATGCAAATGTATTGGTAGTGATTGATGGTTTCACGAGATTTGTTGCTTCAAAGGCCGTGAAATCAACAAAAACTAGGTTCGTGGTAGATCATTTAAAATCATTGTCAGCAACGTTTGGAGTACGTAGAGTGTATGGCCCTCGAAGAGGAATTGACATGTCACTAAATGACGAGGTTGGTCAAATTCTCATGCTCCTCGAAAACCTAGTTACTGCAAGAGAGCAAGCAGCTAGGAAAATAGAGGCAGCGCAACAAAATCAGAAACGCGGTTTCGACAAGAAGCGAAAGGCCCCGCGAAAATATAGACCAGGCGATTTAGTCCTTATTGAAAAACAACACCCAGCTACGGGGGCGAGCCGAAAGTTGCAAAACCCTTATAGTGGTCCGCTGGTGGTAAAGGTGGCTTTACCAAATGATCGTTATATTGTTACGGATATGACGGGATCGTACCGAGCCGAAAAGAGGACGAATTATGAAAGGACTGTCGCGGTAGACAGGATGAAACCTTGGTGCACACCAGGAGGTATTTCTGACGATTCAGACAGTGACAGTGGTGACGACGGAGTTCCTCTTCCGGAGTCGCGGGATAGCGACTAACCACCTCGGGGCGAGGTGAATGTCGGATGGCCGAATGTAAGCATACGTTATTTTAACCATGATTTTGCACACCACTCACCCTGTAAGTACCCGCCTATGTTTACGAGGGTTTGGCCATGTGTTTATTATTATGGCACTTAACAAAAGATAACAGAGAGTTTATAGAAGGTCTTGATTTAAGAGCCCTATGTCTGTTGCCTGTGAGAAAAATATGAAAGAAAAGTAAACACAGTGTCCGTCCAATCCTCGTGACGCGTGGTTCAGTGAGTTTTGCTTGTGGTTGCAATTTGGTGAGTTTTCACACGAGTAGCTTTTGATTCGCCGTAGTTCGTTATATGTGCATGTCTTTTAACCATTACAATAGTGTTATTGAGTTTGATAAGCTAATTATAATGATTATTGATATAAGCCGCATTGGTAAAGCTATTAACTAGCTTGGAATCTGACAGTCATTCACAGATAAAGATAAAGGGTAGCCAACTAATAATCTCTGCAGGTGGGACGCCCCTAACTAGACCTGGGGTGCTGTATTGCACAGTAAGGTACGGACCATGGGATTATTGGGGAGCACGGTGGGGGTAACTTATGTAGTATTCTGTACACCTTCCCGCAGTAATCAATAGCATTAGCGTACCTGTCCTTACACCAGCCCACTTATATAGCACTTGATTCGAAGTGCAGGACCCTCTGGAAGGTTCGATGGGGAGACCGGGTCGTCCATCGAACCTATTGCACTCTGGAGGCGGGAGAACGCCCCTCCTTCTGTGTTGGTGGACACCGTTGGAGGATAGCGGGATCCTGGGAGGTAAAGGCACTACTATTGCTTCCGCTCCAAACACGGCCTGGGACACACTTTTTGTATTCGACGATCCATGCGGACAGTATGCAGATGGTAATCTGCATCGCCCATGCGAACAGCATGTAGGTGAAAACCTGCATCACCCATGCGGACAGAATGTAGATAAGAATCTGCATCACCCATGTGGATAGAATGTAGTTAGTAATCTGCGGCAACCATGAGGACAGATTGCGGAAGCTAATTTGCATCATCCAAGTGGATTCATATCTTGGACTGACTCCCATGCGGTAGGAAGCTACCGTTCTCCTTGATATGGGAGGTAGATTGTACAATCTACCTCTGTCACTTTTAAGACACGTGTCGCCACGTCAAAGTCTTCACTCTTTTGTTGAGGTACGTACCTAGATAGATCTATCGAATAGCAGGGGTTGCGAGTCGGCATTCGTAGGTGTTACCGTAAAGCGGATGTTGGCGGGTGCTAGTCAGATGTGAAGCCATGACAGCGCTTTTGCCGTTCGTGTGGCACCTTTGGCTGGAAGTCTTCCTCTGGTGTGCACAGATAACGGACGAGTACCACGCGGGCGGTACTAAGGGATTGCGCCTGATATCTTTCAAAATATACTGAGATCATCCCCAAGCTAAGTTCGGAGCCTCTGATGTAGTTCGAAAGCATCCTGGGCCTATCAGCATTGATTGGGAGATAATATCAGTATTGCAGCGGCAGAACATAACAGTATTATAGTGCATGTAACGTACCGGTTGAATGTAAGAGTTACTCATGAGCGTTTTCAAAATACAGGCCCGTCTCCGACTGTTTCCGTCACCCCTCGCCCAGCAGTTCTTTCCTGTCGTCTTGTCACCAAGTAAGTGGTCTCTTCAATTCCTGACTATTCGAGTGTATCAGAGTTCTTTTCGTATCACCCTCGTAAAACAAATTTTATGGTACAGGGTGTTGCGTTGGAATTTTATTGTATCTTTTATTATTCTATTCTATTATTTTTACATACGTCATTCTACTACGTCATTCTACATATATAGCGTCATGTCATAGGTTTACACTTTTAGAAGGTGACTATGAAAAAATTACAGGTAAGGTTAAAGAAGTACAAAAACTGGGGAAATTATGCCTGTCATCTGAACAGTATTAAAAGCTGAATCGATACGAATTATTGAAAATTGGACAAAATGAATAATTGATAGCTCAAAGGTATAGGAATGAAGAGGAAATTAATTTTTTCCTAAACCATGAGCAGGGTATGTGATATAAACACATTGTTTTACACTTTTTATTATAAAATTTCGCTTTGTGGCTATATTTGTACTGCCCATAACACAAAAATGGTCGTGTAGTTCCGATGGTATTCGGAGTTTCACATTGTGAGTCTTTGTAATTTACCCACAACGCGTTCTGCGCAAACAAAGATTATCCGCAACGCGGTGTGAGAAATTAGCGAAATCCACAACGCGTTCTGGGTATACAGTTCGGGCAGTGGCCGAATTCGGTTATTGAGTACAACATCTATACATATAAACAAAAAAAGTCCAAGGGTTTAGTTTCACCACCTCTTTCTCAGACACGGTTAGGCAATCTGACACTTATCAGGAGGTGGTGAAACTGAGTTAATTGGACTTTGTAGGCGTATCATATTATATGTATTTTTTATCCAAATGTCTAGAGGAGAAAAGCATTACTTTTTCTCGCTCTTATTGAAGCACCGTGTGTGTATGGAGGACCCTTTAAGAAAATCCTGTATTATACTTCGTTGGTCGAACACCTGGTGCATAGGATCTTGACGCGGCAACAATACAAGATTACTTTATTCAGAACCCAATAATTGTGAAAGGTACGGGCAGCAAGCTCTTTTCCAGCTATTATTACCCACCACCACTTCTTGCGCGTCGACCATCTGGCAGGCACTCTCCAAGCCGAGAAGGGGACGTCAACTTGGCAACGGCGCGCAGTCTCTTTGTGATTCCACAAACTTATTGGCGCGCACACCTGCGCTCAGTACCGGGAAACGAGAAATTCGAAAGGCAGCACCACACCACCACCACCACCAACTGTAGTACCGCCATGGCACTGTTGTCAGATTATACGATTAATCATGCAATTACATGATTTCGATCCCTGTTACACTATTAGAAGGCATATTCTCACGATTTTGGATGTTAAAAAATAGCAATTTTTTATAAAAATTTAGAATAAGCTAGACTGTGAAAAAAATCAGATAATTTTTCTCAAATTACCTAATCTAAAAGTTTAAAATAATTCTTAAAATAGGCTTAAAACAATAATGAACTGAAAATACTAGTATGATTGTGAAAATGTGATTTACCAATAATATGGAACAAAGCACCCACGATTTTTTCACAATCATACTATACTGTATTCACAGCCAAGCTAGACCAAATCAAAATAAGGCCCGCGTGCGTGATCGGCTCGTGTCGGTGGCGTCCCTAATAGACCAATACATTATGTGTGAATTGTTTGTTATTATCTGGCAAGTCAAAATCTCCAAGGCTGACTAGAAAGTAGATCCAAACATGCAATGTCAAGTGTTCATTGCCTAATGACCATTTCAACCTGGCAACTGGCAAATTTTGAGTTGCAATAGGCTCATAGGGCAATTCCTTTAAATAGTCATATAAAATTTCATAATTGCACTGAACTATAGCTGGCGCGTTCGCAGGCGTTAGCGGACATAAGCACGCGAATGTTGCATGCGACTGTTTATTTGGAGTCTATCTTGGGATTGAATAGTGTATAGTATTTTTAGATCATTTTTGCTTTGAGTTTTTTAAACATTATTTTTAACTTTTTACTCCGATGTTCTTGAAAAGCGTGTTTTAGTTTTTTGATCTATATTTATTTAAATGTTTATTCTATTACAAGCTCAAGAAACTATACCGTATTCAAATCCAAGGTGCAGAAGATTGTAAACAAACAGGATACCACGCACGCCGCCCGAGTAAGGCGGCATTCATTGCGATTGGCCGAAAGGCAATAAAGGAGGCTTGCCGCTCTGCCGCCCGTCTGGGTCGTTCAACAGAGTACAGGATTGTATTTTATTCAGTTGCTCCGTATGTTTATCATTGTATACGACGCGTCGTGTTAATGATAGCGTACATCGTGCTTTTATCATCGCATACCTGCCGTGTTGTTGTGCGAATTTTTAGTGTTATTTGTGTTGTACTGTTGTTTTTATAGCTATTAGTGGTGTTTGTGTTATTCCCCGATAACTTGAAGGAGGTATTGAAGGATGTCTAGTAGTAAAGACACTGCAGATGAATCCATGGATGTGGCTTCAAGACAAGATTTAAGTCTACCAAGGATGAGGCTTATTAGCACAGACACTGCAGATGAACCCATGGATGTGGCTACGTCAGGATTTGAGTCCACCAAGGAAGAGGTATAAAAAGAGCCATTTTGACGTGAGGCTTAAGGAGGTAATATTAAATGTATATAAATACGAAACCCAGAAAAAATCATTAACAACTGCTGCTGACGATATTGTGGAAGAGGTTGCATTCAAAATAGGTATCTGCAAACGGAGTGTCTATAAAGTGGTGCGAGAATACAGAACCAGACACTCTTTTGCTGCACCTTTAACTAATCAGAATCGCAAACGCTGCATTGACCTTGTGGACCATGGCGATAAAAGTGCAATTAGGAGAAAGTCCTGAAAGAGGTGAATGACGATAATGACTTGCCCAATTTTAAGCGGACCACGTTTTATAAGCTATTAAAGAAGCTTAACTTCGTATTTGGGAAACGAGGAAGGAAAAGTATTCTCATCGATAGGGAGGATATAATTCACTGAAGTATTGACCCCTTTTCAACTTTACCCCCAAAATGAAGGTTCCTAATGTAAGGCCAGCCGCCGAGCGCGTGTTATTGTTTATAGCCACTGCACGGCGGATTTGAATACACTTTAGGTTATGTTTTGATTTTCGACATTATGCCCATACAATCACAACAAGTTTAACTGTGTAGATGACATCTTTATTCAGACAATTGACAAACAAGATCTGCTAATAAGATGTAATGCGCATAATCTTGAACAAGAATTAGTATAGTGCAATACAGGTAAAATGCTCTATTAAACTATTTTCTAAAAAAACATTGGAAGATACATTAAACACTGAAAGATTGTATTGTATTTAATATTTTGGAACCCTCCAAAAAAAGTGTTGCCCCCCCCCCAATGAATTTTCATAAATACGCCACTGAATAAATGATACCGATACTAATTTTTTTTAGAAAAAGGATACCCTTGCACGCTGCCAAAAAGCACAAAAGTGTATAAATGTGAAATATAAAAGAGAGTGGGAAAAAGAATGGAAGTGGGTCCAGGCAAGCAAAAATGAACCAGGGTATGCATGGCATGATAGCTTTTCACTTAGTTTTGCCTTTTAAATTACTTATCTGATATTTTTGGTGTAATATTTACACTGTAAATACCGTACATGTAGCATTTTGACGACTTTAGACGATTTTTGGGAGTAGAGTTGCACGAATTTCTCTGTGCTTCATCTGGCAACACTGGCCATGGTACCGCCACGCTGTGCTCGCTCGGTCCCAGCAGGCGGACGCTTTCAGGTACATTGTGTGTGCTGGTGAGAGGTACTGCCTTCGGCCAGTGTTCTCCTTTCTGCATTCATATATTCCACGAAAATGTGCATATGTATTTCGTATGGCGCAGCGGGTCGTACGTATACAGGGTGAGCTAGAAACGTCGAATTGTGGAAGAACTATTTAAAGATTGTTTTAGACATTAGAGAAAGAATCCAATACGTCTGATACAACGGATTAAGCTCAAACTTGTAATTATGCAACATCTGGGGTACCGCAGAGCTCAAATCTATTATTATAATGTATGGGCATACAGGGTGAGTCAAGCTCAACGCCTTGACTCTGGTAACCAATTAATAATACCCGTTTTCAGGAAATTAACTTTTTGAGTGTATGTAGGTCGAAAATAATGACTTTTATACAGAGTGTGACATATTAAAGTTATGTTTTTTTTAAATAGACCACCCTGTATATTATTACATATATAGATTTCTGGGCCAATTGTAGTGTGACTTTATGTATCACACATGGCACCTAAAACGAACCGTTTAGGTCAAAGGCAAATCACCATTTTTTGTATTAGTAGATCAGGAAAAAATTGAATATCGCAGCGATTGTAAAACTTAGAAGGTTGTGACTTTGCAATGTATATTTGCATGAAAGCGGCAGCTTAGGTTGGGCGGTAAAATTTGTATTATTTTTCTACTTGGCGAAATCAGTTGATTCATTAATGAAAGTTCAATTACAGATAAATTTTTTTATATGATCGAATCCGAAATTTTATAGCTTTTCTAATGATGTAAGGTTGTGAATATCAGTTTTTAGTAGTTTTCACTTCATTTCAAATTTTCTAACAAATCGGTTTCTCAAATTCACTACCTCTCAGAAACAAACTAGCAGGCCATGAAATATAAACAAAAACCTTTTCAGATAGAAGAAAACAATTAACTTAGCAGACACATACAAGCGAACTAGAGTAAAAAGACAAGATTATAAAAACTACTTGCGACAAACTAACTCTAACCGGATACAACAGTGGTAACATATCAAAGGTCAAGAAGAAGCGAGAGAAATGGATATTTTTTACAGCATACTACCAATTGTAATGTCATAAAGACTGACAGTTCCCATAACCATTAAAAATTTTAAAATAACAGGAAAATTACCTCAAAAGTCAAAAGTAGTGACGACTCGTGAACAGAACCCCTTCAATTTTTTGACTATATTAGGAAGATCGCGAAAAGGGAATATTGAAAAATGAGATTTAAATTTTCTGCCACGCAAATTATATTTTATAATTTATATCATATAAATAATTTAATTTATTCTTCATTTTCTGCGATTATGCTAATAATAGGCACTCAAGAAATTGAAGAGCTCCAGTCAGAGGTATCATTAGATGCGAAATTGTGTTCTGACGTTATCAAACTGCCAACAACATTCGATGGTAGTGTTCCTTTCATTCCAAAATTTCTTATGGTTTTCGAGATTGCAATCTCTTTACAGTAGCTAGTAGAATATGAAAACTATCCATTTCTGTCGAACTCCAGCTTCTCTTTGACCTTAGATATGTTACCGGTGCTGTTTCTGGTTAGAGCTTATTTGCTGCAAGTAGTTTTTAAAATCTTGTCTCTATACTCTAGTTCGTTTATATCTTTCTGTTAAGTAAATTGTTTCCTTCCATTTGAGGAGGTTTATGTTTATATTTCATGGCCTGCTAGGTTTTATTGGTAGTAAAATTGAAAACTACCGATTTCATTGAAAGTTTGAAATTAAATGAAAACTACCCGAGATTGATATTCTCAACCTTACATTCTTAGAAAGGCTAAGTATTCAATTCGTAGTATTGGTAATAACTTATTTGTTCAGTGACAGCACTTGCCTATGGATCATGCTGCAAACTTCATCTGCGCCAGTTACTACCGTCGTTTTTCTCGTTGAACAATAGACTATTATCTACGACAGAAGCAATTAATAGTACGCTTTAAATAGATAATAATTACGAGATAATGACAACTTAACCTCACTTCTGTCACTAAAATAAATAATGTACACCGTTCGAATCCGCATTTGACGTCTCAAATGCATTCCCAAGAGATGAGTACTGGTATCTAGTAGGCGTTGTTCATAACCCACGGCTGAAGCGTGAGTTATGAAAAATAATTCACGGTTTGTTTATAGGTTATATTACCCATTCAAAAGTAATTTGGTAATCGAGGTATACTTATTGGGAGTAGACAAAATAGTATAATTCAACAGAAATATCGTGCACGGATAAAGAATCCAAATCCGTTGTAATCCTAGAACTTCAACGGAATTGGTCTATTTTAAACACAAAGTTTCGTGTGCATCGATTGATTTTCTATTTCCAAGTGGTATTTATGGAGCGAAGAATTGCAGGAACAATCTGCAATAAACTGCTATTTTAGTCGAAGCTACGTCAAACCATAGGCGTGGATAAAAGCACTTGGGGACCTAAAAATACATGTTTCGATATGTTGAGAAAATTCAAAATTATCGTTTTCGGTATTATGGTTCGCAATACTTGTTTTAAAGAGTGACCAAAAGTGTTTACAAATTAAAAAGGGCCATCTGCAGCTCTTTCGATAACGCAATATTCATAAATTTTGAAAGACATTAACATATTTTTAATATTTTCAGAATTTTGATCACCCATTTAGTACAAGATAAAGAAGAATTCCAAATCCTTTAGTAGGTACTAAAATAACTTTGGTTGACTTTAGGAGTCACAGTAGAACGAGATTTTTTTAAAGCTGATTCTTAATGTCTCATGAAACATGACCAATCTTGGAACTATTTTTCATTGTGTAGAAAAGTTACATTCCATATTTTCTGTTTACTGATAGTTTTTCCCTAAGTCACAACATAATTTAGTTTACACTCGTACATAAATTTTTACATTATTATTATCATTTGTCATTAAATGTGCGATTAAAAAAAACACAAAAATCAAAAGTTGTTTGGTTAAACATTCTATATAAAATATTGTATTTATATATATTTTTTTGATGGATATCATTTTCCCAATTGAATCACAATATGTGGTTCTGGTGATCCCTAACTCTTCATTCTATCCAAAAATAATAAAATATGTAATACTTAACAATTTGTTAATGTTAAATAAAAAAATATTTAATGCTTTTTTTATAACAGTTTAGACATTGAGAATATTTGGAACACTGACGAGTCGCTAAATAAAAATGTTTATTTTATATTATTTATCATGTATGTTTACAGCGGCTGAACTTTGTGAACGCCAAAGAAATGCTATGTTCATGATTTTTTGAGATAGAAACGGATTTCTGGAATAAGCTTATCAAAATAAAGTAGAAATACAAATAGACGATTAGTTCTAATTAAAAGGTTACTGTTAATGATAAAAATATTGGTTTCGCAAACCAGACACATAAATTTGGAAAAATCTTATCTAAAAATATAAAGATAAATACGGGCTAATGCATTTAAAATTATGACTAATGAACTTGAAAAATAAAAATAGACATAAATATAAATTGTGTTTTGAATTCATAGAGGACTCCCTATTGGCTTAAAAAAATTACCTTGGAACATTGTCTTTGAAGTGTCATATAATACTTGTTCTCATAACCTGCAAATTGTACAAATTTTGAAAATCGCATCAATAGTAGTGGTGAACTAATCATCGAAGGACCAAAGATTTCCAACTGTTTTTGATTGTAATTCCCTGAATTTGTTTTTACTTTTTTTGAGGTGTCAAATTGGGGCAGGAGAGGAGTAAGGCTAAAAATGTGCTTCATATGCAATGTTATGTGTTTAGTAAATCATGCCCAAGCTTTTTCAAATCAGGAAAACGCTAAACGTGTGGTGCTCTATACCTTTCGACAGATCTTTTTGGAAAATGTGTTCTCTCGAAAAACTGAGATAACATCATTGTTGGGTTGGTCAACTACTAGTGATTTTATGCTCAGCTGTAGTCTTTTAAAATGTGACGTATTTCAAAACTGGCGACCCTTCGTGGAGAAACTTGATACACCTACAAGGAAGATACTTCTTCGACAATTAGTTTCTGTTTCTGGGATTCACAGTTATCATCTGTTCAAGTTTGCTTTACTTATAAGTCTCATTATGAATAAAACGTTTCTTTCTCTAATTTGCCTTATTAACTTGATAATATACGCGTAGTTTCTGTCTTCTTTCAATCGATAAAAGAATGTATGTATAATGAACTATGAATGACAAATTTTAATTTCTGAAAGCTTTTCTTTATCCTATGTTACAAGTGACGTTGCTAAATTGGTACTGATACTTCGAAAACTAATGATTCCATGTTACCCCACTTCATAGGGTAACTTGGGACACTATGGAATTATAAAAAAATGGAGTCAAGTTGGTTGACTCAGTACTTCCCACACATTACGGTGATACCAGTTTATTATTTTCCCATAGCATAAAGATTTAGTGTGAGATCCCCTTGCAACAAAATCATCGCCAGTACCCCCCCCCCCCAAATTATTGTCATATGCCGCTAGGTCTTTCCTGCACAGGTCAATGAACAGCCTATTATCAATAATACAAACTTTTGTATTGAATTTCACCTCTTCAGCTGTGGCAGTTTTGGAAAAATTTAAGCGTTCCGGTACCGTTTACTGAAAAAGCGGTGTTGCCGTATCTCATTAATTAATACAAACAAAATTTTGAAATTGTGAGATCTTACTAAATTCGACATGCGCAATTCATTGCAATAAAAATAAGTAGAGGATTCTATTTAAAATAAGTTAAAATCGGGGATACTTGTTTTAAAAATTTGGGAAAATAATTTATAACTTGGCAACGTCAAAAACGCGAAAAAAAATATTACAAGGCGAGATAGAGTATTTGTAGATATTTCGATTTAAAATAAAAAAGACAGGGTGTTACATTTAAAAAAACAAAGTAAAACGACCTTTAAGTTGCCGGAATTTAAAATTCTGCCAAAAATATCCTGTAGATACAAATTGCTGGTAGCATCCAGAATAATATCCGCTTAATATTCAAATAACTCGCTGTGTAATATTATTGAGAAAAGTTAAAGGAATATATCAATTTGAACGTATTACTTGCGACCTTGCAAATGCGGAAATTAATAGAAAATAAATTATTACTTGGCAACGTCGCAACCGATTCCAAAAATATTTTAGGGTTGGATAGAGATCAATGATGGACACTAGAAGAACTTGAGAGAAAGTTATAGTTCCATATAAAAAAATCAAGTTGATCTCTACCTTACTTTCCCGCAACACCATGTATATTTCAAAATATTTTTAGGATATGCATCTCAAGTAACCAAATAACTTTTGTATTTGAGATTTTCTTCTATCAGCTATACCTTGCGAGATATCGAAGAATTACACACTAAATGGACAGCCTGTATACATCGGAAAAAATTCTAAGTCCTTTAGTTTCTGTAATAGGCATAAGGCAATGTTCGGATAGACCTAAAAAAGTTATTTATGTTGCTGGGTCTTCCTTCATAGGTCAGTGGGTAGTCTATTATGAATACAACAAATTTTTCAATTTTACAACCCCCCAACCCCCAACCACCCCAATTTCACCCCCACCAAAAAAAAAGTAGAAAATGATCAGGGACCCCTAAAACGCCTAAAAACGAAGTTTCAGCAATATTTAATTTTTTTTGTTTTTTGCTAATTACTCCGCCGCCTATGCACCGATTTTCAAAATTATACGAACATTACCTACTACGGCCCCACATCATACCGCTGCCCAAATTTCATCACAATCCATGCAGCGGTTACTGAGATCACGAGGGTAGAAAAACGCGACAGACAGACAGACAGACAGACAGACAGACAGACAGACAGACCGACAGACCGACAGACAGACCGACGGAAATGAGTGACGTGGATTTTCGTTATGTACACATCATAAAACGTCCAAAAAACGTATTATCTCAAAATCGAAAATTTTCGCGATCACAATACTCCCCTCACCTATCGGTGTGGGAAGTAAAAAGGACTGAAGATTTTTATTACATAATGAATATCACATGAAGAACAAAGTTTAAGGTCAGACTCTTGTCTCGGTCGCTAAATAGTAAGTTAAAATATCATCTCTTATAAGACTTGACGGTAGTTGGTTATTGGTAACATTAAATTTTGTAAATTTGCGCACATCGACAGGGGGTGTTCACCAGAGCTTGGGAAGTTGTCAAATCGTACGTTTTTACGATTTCTGAGGCCCCTTAGGCCGCGAAGGAGTTCCGACTATGCACATCCTGCTGAATAAAATTGCTACCCGTTCCGTTATCATACCTAGAAATCCTCATTTGAACATTATTCGAGTGTTCTGTTGAATTTCCTGCGATGGTAGCTTCGAAACAATGGGTAATTATATAGCGTTCAATAACATCGTTTTTTCGCAGAAACTGTGACGCTAACCTTCTATATATAATTTGAAAGATTTCTGGGTAAAACAGCAATTACTTCTTGATAAATATGGCGTATTTAGGTAAATAATTGGTTTCGTAATGACTACTTACGATGGAGAATTGTTCTCACGGTAGAATTATTGTAATATACAATTAGGAGGTCAAAATACTTTTACGAGGACGAAACATCGGATCTTCAAATTGCTGTTTATTAAAAAAAAAACTAATATTTTCCAAAATTCTCTTAAGTTAAATTAATTGAAATCGTGGTAGTTGGGTAGTTGATTCAGCCTTGAAGTGACATCGATCTAAGGATCTGCGAAGGTGTCAAAGGATCAAAATCATTGAGATCCTCTTTTTGGTAGTTAGGGGGTAAGGGTTCAGTTGGCCTAATGGTTGTCACTCAGGCTGAAGGCTTATTGTGCGCCCCCATCCAAAGGGATCAAACAGAGTCCAATCCTAAGTTCTTTGCGAACTTTGAAATGCATTGGACTATACCCTCCTGTCTTCCCTTTTGGCCTACATTCAGATAGGACCTGTTGCTTTCACTCAAGACAGAACAGTCGAAGATAACATGCTTAGCTTAGACCAAGTCAAAACACTGGATTAACAAGATAATATAGGTCAAGTGCGCTGAGGAAACAATTTTATAGACGTCATGCATAATTATCAAGCAGATGTATCAGGTAGGCTATGAAATATTAAACGACACGGTCCAAATAAAACGATTCTTCAATCTTTCAAACGCATTAGTTTTAAAGTGCCTCCGTTCTGGATGTTGCTGTTTATAATTGATATATTCTAGAGGCAAGTAGGTAATTTCTCAAAGATTCTCCCAAATACCCACAATGGAAAAATTAATTTCTAAAGCCCGATTTTCACACAGTACGGAATTATTGAGCAGATTATGAAAACTGTCAATTTTTCAAAGCATACCTGGTAAATCTGCTTGATAATTATGCACCACGCCTACAAAATTGTTTCCTCAGTATACTTGACTTTATTATCTCGATGATTCAGGGTTTTGACTTCATCAAATACTATAATGACCTTATAATTTGGTTGTTTGTTAAACAAAAAACAAAATCGATAATACTTTCTTAAAATAAATAAATTTCAGTACACAGTATATTTTAAATTTACCGAAAAATCGAATATCTCGGAAAGTGATGCACGTAGGTGCAACAAGTGCTATACAAAGATGAAAGAGCATATTGAAAGCAGTTCTTTAGTATAATAAAATATTGGGGGTTACATTTAAAAAAAAGGAGAGAAAATCTGGATTTTGCATTCTACATCACCCTGTATACGAATATGCGTCGCGGACTTCTTTATAGCCGATTTTAAAACTAAAGGATATTTTTAATGTTTCCATGTAAAAAAAGTAATTTTCGATTCATTACTTTTTGATATACAGTACGTTCGTTTGACAGCGATTTGGATATAAAAATGGCCATAACTTTTGAAATACCTTGTATAATGTTATAATACCTTATACTGTGAGAAGAGAAATTATTCGTAGAATCTAAAAATGGGATAATACCTAGGGTGTCTCATTTAAAAAAATATATGTTTACATCACGTAGTTATGGATCACCCTGTATAAATCAAAATATTCTCCGAGCAAGGAGCATATCCGTGGCTACAACTTTTATGTACAACTTTTTTCGCTATCTTCTACAGTAGTGGAGTTATCGACCGAGCCGGTGCTAAAAACTCACCCTGTATATGATATACCAGAGGCTGGTTCTGGCTCGATGAGAGGGAGTTCTGCGCCTTCCTTGGCACACCTGTCGGCCCTCTCATTACCACCCATTCCTATGTGACTACGCACCAAAGATAATGTCACCTTATTAGTCTTCGCCAGTGTCTTTAGGGTATTATGGCAGTCTCACACTATTTTTTAAGTATAGTGGTTACTTGACAGGGCAATCAGTCGCCCGGCTGTCTGTGTTTACATACATAGTCTTTTTGATGTATCCTTTGTCTATGCATGTTCTGCCGCATTCCAAAATTGCGGCTATTACTGACTGAATCATAGGAGATGGGATACAAAGGACAGGAATTAAAAATTGCCTCCACTTAGGAGAAAAACATTTGAAAATTCTTCACAATTATGTAAAATCCACTTCTACGAAAAAAAAATGGAAATTATTCATATGTGAAAACGATTTCTCCGATTACCCGTGATAATTGAAATTTTGCAGAATTTATCTTTGCCTCCCAGAGGCCAGCAAAATTGGTAGAACATCTCCAACTAATACCTTGGTCTGCACAATAACTACTATATCCATAGATGACCCTAAACAGATTATATAGGAAAGTCAATTTTCTATATGCGCCTGTGAAGTTGGTGGCATTATCTGAATTAATCTGTGAAGGGATGACTCATGTTGAAACAAATCGTCGCAATGTAGCAATGAAACTTTCTACAGTTAAACAAATGAATATGCATAAATAAACCTTTTTTTACATCCTCTACCTTTTCGACAATTCGGTAATTATTTTATTTTTTCATGACTTTTTTTTATAACTTAACTGACCGCGCAGGCAGAGCCTAAATACCAGAGTACCGCAGCTGCTGTGAAAGGGTTATGTTAGGGGAAGTGTGTTAACGCGGGATTTGAATGGGTCAATACCCGCAGGCCCAATAAATACATCTTCTGGCAGTCCATTCCAAGCCTTGGACACCCTGGGAATAAATGTGCGGTTGTACCGCTCAGTTCTTGATATATGAAGAACGACCGTCTTAAGATGAGATGCAGCGGTCGCACGGGTACATCTGATAGGAGCGGTGAGCGGCGAAACGATAGAGGATAGCTCAGAGGAGCAGATTCCGTTGGAATATCGGTAGAAGAGTGAGAGGTCACCAACAACACGCCGGTTAGAAAGTGACTGGAGGTAGCGCGTTAAGGCTGGATCGCCAATTAGTCGAATTGCCCTTCTCTGGACGGCATCTAGTATAGACAGGGTAGTAGGGGCAGCAGCTCCCCAGACATGAAAGCCAATACTCCAGGCTTTATATAGCGTGAGGAGGTTACATGGTGAGAAATACTTTCTGGCTCTTTTTACCAGTAGCTGTTGCAATTGACGCGACGTGTTCGTGCCAGATCAGATTTTCTGTAATGTTGTCTCCTACAGCTTGAATGAATGACTCCTTGGCAGAGCCCGGTTGTTCATTAGAACCTGGTGTTGGCTTGGGCCCTTCTTGTTTGATACCGTACAGTACTGGGTCTTGGAGACATTAAATTTAACCATATTCTTAAGCCCCCAAGCGGTAATGGTATCGAGATCCTTTGAAAGTGAAGCTGCCACTGCCACATGACTACTTTTTTGATTTTTTTCACTGTGGACACTGACGTGATAGATCATTTTTTCCGTCATATTATATCGAATTTTTGAAATTATACATGAAACATAATATATACAAAGGCTATCTTTTGAAGAGGCACAAATCTGAGCTTTCTTGATATCGTTATCCAAAACTTTGTAGCTCCTCTGACTCAATAACACAACTTGTTGGTATAACCATAGCATCTAAGAAAATAATATGAGTATATAATATTCTTTTGTACTGATATTTGCGCGAATACGTCAAATATTTGGACAAATACAGCTATGTCGCTACACGAATACGTTATCAAGTGTCGGCATTATATTTTCCACAACCCGCATAGTAACAGTAAAATGAACATAGATTATTCATTATTTTACAAACAATAAACGTCCACATACCTTATCTAGAATTTGAATAACTTGTTTTTACAATCCCAATGATAACATTTTCCTCGATATTGATGAATATAGCTCTATCTTAGAAAGCAAACAGAAATTAATAATAGACATGTGTAAATCAATTCTCGAAAGATATGTTGTAATGTTTGATTTGCTTTGAGTTAGTAATACTGTGGATATATATAAAAGCATTACCTCGATTTGGTATTTATGTGTGTAGTTTCTGACCCAAGAAAAAGCTATTGTTCCAACAAAACCGGAAAATTGGGGTTAAGGATATATACAGCGGTAGATGGAAATGTGCTTTTTGCCTTTTATCGACCTCTAACATGCACATTTTAACAAATACTTTGACCAATCAGAGCAGCCCTTTCAAGAACATGCATCTGTCAAAGTACTCTGAAAATTATTAATTTCTCTTGAAGTTTACCTCAAAAAAGGTCAAAATGACATTATTTATGTACAATCGACCATTGTGAACCATCTAGTATCTTTTCAAGTCTGATTTTACATCCTAAATGGGTGAAAAAATGCATTTTCTTGTTTAACAAAAAGTTGAACAATAAATGTTAATCTCAACCAATCAGATTCCAGAGAAGCCGTATATTTTGATCACTAGTTTCTTGGTGTATCAAATGGTATGATGACAAGAAATTCACTCAATGCATTATTTGGATAAAACAATAATTTACTATCAGTAATAATTATGAATACCTGCAATATATCTTTGTTTTATAGTAAAAAAAGGTAAAAATAGCATTTTGTTACATTTCAAAAGTTACAGCTATTTCCCAAAAGTGTATGTGCGTTACTGGTAACCTATCCAGAACCCCAGAACGGCAAAGCTTGCCATTTTATAGCTAAGTATAACCCTATTTTATGTACAATGTGTATGCTGCAGCTGTGAATATTTCTATAAGAAAGTCTAAAACAAACATGCATCCAGTAAATGAAAGATTGATTCTTCATAAAAGTATGTATTTTCATATAATCCATCTGACTGGCGGACGTGGGATTTGTAATTATTAAATAAGGTAGGTAGTTGCTGTGATTGATATAGGTACCTACTACTTTTATCACAAATTAACGCAGTTTGCAATTAGTAATTATACAATAATTATAGTGTAAACATGGAAAATGTGGCATTAATATGCAAATCAATCGCTTTGTTCTGATATTCTGCTATGAATTTGATCCATGAATTTCTAAAATATCTTGGACAAAAGTGTCATCCAGCTTTGACACGTGTTGTTTTCAATATTGATAAAATACTATTGGATGATACTTATTAACATAGCCCTCAATACCCAATAGAAAGCTTCTGCTAAATAAGATCCAATAGAAAAGCTTTGTCAAAGTCTTTGTTAAATATGCATGTTGATAAAATCGGGCCTTAAAGTATTAGTAATTCTATCAAAATGAAGCTGAGTGTGGAAGTTACACTGAGGGAAATATATTGAAGAAGGAAAAATAAAGGATGTAAAATATCCATTCCGTTTTCCGTTAGCTGTCTCCCCACCTGTTGTTCCAGAAAATGAAGAATTTGTTTAATGTATTTGTTGTTCATTCTTTTTGAACAAGTTCATGTGATATCCCTGATATTCAATTATTGTCTACGGTTGGTTATAATATGTATTACTATTGATAAATTTGGAAATAGGCTTTATCAGTATATCAATCAAGTCTCAGATTAAAGCAGGCAAAACAAAAAAGTACAAATGTGGACAGATTTTTATGCGTGGACGCCGTGAAAAATATTTTCCAAAAATGTCAGTATTTTCTAAAAAAAAAAATATTTTGGAGCTCAATGACTTTTGGAACCCTATGAATTGCATTAACCCTTATATACCACACTGGGGTCTATAAGACCCTGGCATTATTTTAACTGTACCGTTTTTTTTTTATTTTGGATAGTATATCTTGGAGCATGCACCTAAATTTAGTTTACTTTGATATAGACCTATGATGCGGTCCGATATGTTAGTTGGTCCAGAGCTGTGGATCCGTTAGCATGTGA
This sequence comes from Callosobruchus maculatus, assembly GCA_951848785.1. Classification (NCBI taxonomy): domain Eukaryota; kingdom Metazoa; phylum Arthropoda; class Insecta; order Coleoptera; family Chrysomelidae; genus Callosobruchus; species Callosobruchus maculatus. Next base: position 10,759,315 of record CATOUR010000083.1, read on the forward strand.
AATTAGCTTGGGGTCTAATAGTGTGTTATCTAAAAGTGGATATTTCAAGTGTGCAGTTTTGTTGTTTCATTGAATATTTCCGAAAATAAAAATATCCGATAACGATTTTCACAGCACAGACCTAGAGAGATCCAGATTTGGAAATTCAGAATATTTTAGTTAAAAATGCACAGGAGGACCTTGTTGGAGACCCCATATGCCAAGCCCATTTGTTACAACATATAAACTCAATTTGTGTGAACTGTAGTGCCGAAATGTAGAGATGAAATGGTTAATTAAAAAAAAGGAATTTTAGAGTTATTGCGGCTGGCCTAATGATCGCGTGATAATCAGAAACAAATGTCCAAACTCCGTATTCCCATTATGCTGACCAAAATACATCATATCCGAGATGGACCGTGAACTCAGCATACCAAGAATGGTCAATACCAAGAAATTAATCTCAGCGCATTATCAATCAAATCGTGATATTCAGGATTCTACCATTACGTCATGAATAAATATACATCGAACAGTATTGTATTCTTCTTCGGACAACGTTTTACCAAGAAATAAACCAAACGAAGATTGTATCCATACAGTTCGATGATCTCATCCCGAAACATCGCATAATTCGGGGAATCTTGAATTATTTGCGTAGCCAGAAAAACAACTGTTAAGCTCTTGTTTTTTCACAATAGTCTCTCCAAAAAAGCATTTTGTAAGTATTCTTCAGGATCCGTTGTCTTGATGTACCTTCGTGATTTGATGGTAGGCAGTGGCGTATATAAAGGGTGCCCCCCCCCCCTCCGAAACCAGCCACGCATTCAGTTTTGAAGTCTGGAGGGAGGCTGAAGAATAGAAATATACATTTCTAATATACATACGTTTATGTGTTATATATTATAATTATTTTCATTAATATTTCTATACACGCCACTATTGTTAGGAATGCACAAAGATTTGCTCTAAATTAGCATGTAAGAATATACAGGGTATCCAATATATAACTGACTGATTTGTCTCTCGAATATCTTTTACTGGTAGGTTTAGGTTTAGAGATAAATGTTCTGAAAATAATTGTTTTTTGGCTGGTTTAGAGTGTTTGGTTCATTAGCATAAACTGTTAATGTCATAATGTTGCTTCATCCTTCTAAAACAATATGCTTCGCAAGTTGAGATGTAGAATGAAACTGAAGATAAGGCTTTCTTGTCTCATTTTGTGTGGTATGAAATTCGGTGATCGGTCACGAGCGCGCGCGGTTTGATTTTTACCTGTTTACAAAAAGGGTGCCTTCATCGGCACCGGTCACTTGCGCGCCGAAAGAAAATTAAGCTTGGTTATTCCTAATGACCACATCCCTTTTATTCTTGCGAACTTTCATCCGTCTTTTTACGACTTGCGGTAGCTTACAGTTACTTCTTAGATTATTTAATGAAAATATTTCAGTAGTTTGCAATCCCTAGTTGCTGTTTGTGAGTATTGTTTGTGTTCTACTTTTTCATCATGGAGACTGTGTTAAGTGAGAAAGGGAAGAAATTAATAGTCCTTGAAGAGTATACGTTCCGAAGAGATAAAGAAACCACCCGTGGTGTAGCCTACAGATGCTCGAGAAGAGGATGCACAGCATCTTTGCTGATGGATCAATAGGAAGAGATTGTAAAAGAAATAATGAGCACAACCATGATGCTCCCAAAAAACAAGCTGTGAAGGTAAATTTCTCGGACTTTTTTTTACATCGTCAAGAAATCGATCAATTTTGTGACAAATTAGAACACGTTCTGATTAATTTTGGGGGCTTCTGACCGGTGGGGTTAGGACAAATCTGACCGCGGCGCGCTAGTGTCCTATGGCCCATCTGGTGATCGAAATGTTTTGCGTGCTTCTGACCGGTGGGATTAGGACCAATCTGACCGCGGCGCGCTAGTGTCCTATGGCCCATCTGGTGATCGAAATGTTTTGCGTGCTTCTGACCGGTGGGATTAGGACCAATCTGACCGCGGCGCGCTAGTGTCCTATGGCCTAAAATAAAAATGGGAGAAGTTACATTAAAGTCTCATTAATATAGAGATAATATATCCTCGTACTCGAAGTAAAAGATAAAGAACTTGTCACTACTTGTTGACTCCTACTTCCCACTAAACCACAAAATTTCTCATTCATATCTTGGAACTGGTAGTAATAAATGCATCCTTATTTATTTCTTCCAGTTATGACCGACAGCAATTGGTCGTCTGACCGCGCAATGAGTTATAACTGGAAATGTGTGACGAAACTGTGTCTTGCTCAATTTCAATCGAATTTATTTGTGGCATTATATTATTAGGCTTTCGTAGAAGCGATTACGCTTTTTATTGACAAAACGCGCCGCGACGCGTCGAGATGTCACAGGCGGCGTGGCGCGGCGTCGAGACTAGACTCATATCCTATACACGTACCAGCAGAGAGACTCAATTACTACGTTTACACGGGTCCCATGGGCGTCGTTTGGGGAAGGGGGCTCCTGCCCACTGGAAGTTGCATAATATATTTTTGGTATTCATGAAATCGGTTGCCTTTTCTCTTTAACTTTGTTCTCCCAAATTTCTGAACTATTTCCGAAGATTTGGACCTTTTTTTACGAAATGTGAAGGCTCCGTCGCCACCAATGACAAGAAAAAAGGAGCAAACAGACAACCACACCGAAGTTCAGTCAGTTCAGTCTTCTTCAGTTGAACCTTTTCACTTTTCATGGCGAATCCTGTGTTGATGCACTTGAAATATCGAAAGCCTTCGATAGAGTGTGGCATGAGGGACTTCTGGTCAAGCTTGCTGCTTATGGACCACCACCTGGCCTGCGCCAGTGGCTGAATAGCTTTTTGAACTACCGATCTCTGTTTGTTGTAGTCGAAGGCTGTTAATCAATAACCGTCGGTGTTCCTCAAGGATCTGTCCTATCCCCTACACTGTTTCTGCTATACATCTACCAGATGCTGGAAATAACATCCAATCCAATCATCAGCTTCGCATTAATGGAACCAGGCAAACCACTATCATCCCAGGAGACGGTACGTCGGCGACAGCAACATGCCTCACAGATCAACGTAGATATTAAAACAATTGTCGACTAGGGATTAGTAAATAAAGTACAGTTCAACGTCAAGAAAACTCATGCAACACTCACAAACAAGTCTCACGTTGGCTTACCAACAGTGGAAATGGAAGGTCACCCAATATGTAGTCGAGTCACCTTCCGTCAAGCTTTTGGGGATCAACATCAAGAATAACATGTCCTGGCACGACCACGTCGTCAGTATTGCTCAAACGACATCCCAGAAGCTTGGAGTTTTGTTCCGCTGCAGGAAGTTGTATACACCATAGCAACAACTGCTGCTCTACAAGGCACAGATCCGACCATCGTTAGAATATTGCTCCCATGTATGGGGATGCGCTCCGAAGCACTCTCTAAAGCTTCTGGACACTATCCAGAAGAGAGCAATTAGACTGATCGATACGCCTAATAACCCTCAGAGTAACAACTGAACATAGAGGTAGTAAACAACCGAGGGGGAAACCGCTGAAGCAATGTGGTGTACACGGCCAAGAAAATGTGAAAGCAATGCTACCAAATGTGTGCAATGTATGAAAATTAGCAGCAATGGTCAAGCAATGCAGAAATATCCGAAGCAATGTGAAAGCAATGCGAAAAATTGAAGCAATGCCATGCAATAGACAGCAATAAAACGTAGTAAAAAGCAATGTGATCCTAGAAAAGCAATGTTTTTTCTGGGAATAATCTGCGCGAGACAGCGACATCTGTGCGACCCTTGCCCACTCATCCATGCCAGAAAAAATCTGTAACGGTATTGCTGTCATAATAGCCACTAGCCTAGTAGCCAACTCAGTATGTTAGTTGTTATAGCTCGTACGTACTACGTATCTCAGTAGGAATTACATTTCGTTACGTGGATTTCATCATATACAGGGTGTCCAGTTAGTGGGTAATTCTTCGATATCTCGCAAAGTATACCTGATAGCAGAAAATGTCAAATACAAAAGTTATCTGGTTACTTAAGATGCATATTGTAAAAATATTTTGAAATATACAGGATGTTGCGGGAAAGTAGGATAGTGACCAACTTAATTTTTTTATATGGAACTATAACTTTTTTTTTAATTCTTTTAGTTTCCATCATTGATCTCTATTTAACTCTAAAATATTTTTGGGATAGGTTGCGACGTTGCCAAGTTATAATTTATTTTCTATTAATTTCCGGATTGGCAAGGTCGCAAGTAATACGTCCAAATTGATATATTCCTTTAACTTGTGTTGTGATGTTACCAGCAATTTGTATCGACAGGGTGTTTTTGCCAGAATTTTAAATTACAGCAACATGAAGGTCCTGTATTTTTTATTTTAAATCGAAATATCTACTAATACCCTATCTCGCCTTGTAATATTTTTTCTCGCGTTTGCGACGTTGCCAAGTTATAAATTATTCTTCCAAATTTTTAAACAAATATGCCCGATTTTAATTTATTTTAAGTAGAATCCTCTACTTATTTTTATTGCAATGAATTGCGAATGTCAAATTTAGTAAGATCTCACAATTTCAAAATGTTGTTTCTATTAATTACTGAGATACGGCAACACCGCTTTTTCAGTAAACTGTACCGGAACGCTTAAATATTTCCAAAACAGCCACAGCTGGAGAGGTGAAATTCAATACTTGGGAGTTTTTGAATATACAGAATCCAAAAACGCTAACAGCAGTCCTGTTAGTTTTACCATTTTTACGTTAGACTTCATAAATAGGGCATTCCATTCAAAATTATGACGTAAAAATGGTAAATGTGACAACACTGCTGTTAGCGTTTTTGAATTCTGTATGTTCAAAAACCCCCAAGTATTGAATTTCACCTCACCAGCTGTGGCGGTTTTGGAAATACTTAAGCGTTCCGGTACCGTTTACTGAAAAAGCGGTGTTGCCGACATGTGCAATTCATTGCAATAAAAATAAGTAGAGGATTGTGTTTAAAATAAAATAAAATCGGGGATATTTGTTTAAAAATTTGGAAAAATAATTTATAACTTGGCAACGCCGCAAACGCAAAAAAATATTACAAGGCGAGATAGGGTATTAGTAGATATTTCGATTTGAAATAAAACATACAGGGTGTTACATTTAAAAAAACAAAGTAAAATGACCTTGAAATTGCCGTAATTTAAAATTCTGCCAAAAACACCCTGTAGATACAAATTGCTGGTAACATCCAAAATAATATCCAGTTAATATTCAAGTAATTCGCTGTATAATATTATTGAGAAAAGTTAAAGGAATATATCAATTTGGACGTATTACTTGCGACCTTGCAAATCCGGAAATTAATAGAAAATAAATTATAACTTGGCAACGTCGCAACCGATCCCAAAAATATTTTCGGGTTGAATAGATATCAATGATAGACATGAAGAATTTAAGAAAAAGTTATAGTTCCATATAAAAAAATCAAGTTGATCACTATCTTACTTTCCCGCAACAACTTGTATATTTCAGAATATTTTTAGAATATGCGCCTTAAGAAACCAAATAACTTTTGTATTTTACATTTTATTCTATCAGGTATACCTTGCGAGATATCGAAGAATTACACACTAACTGGACACCCTGTATAATATCATTATGTATTGCTTAGGCAGAATACGCAGACTATAGTTATGTATGTGTATCATAGAATTAAGTGTTTTTTCTTTGTAAGTACAGTAAAATTATTGTACACAAATTGGAATAAATTTATGTATTTCACTTTATTTCTATGTTATTATACTTGCTGGTAACATATGCAAATATGTCTACACAGGGTGTTTACGATCTTAATGCCGTTATGGAGAGTACGAGTATTACACATCATTGTAATGCTTGTAGCACAAATATAATACGAATATCCCAAATTTGAAGTTTCAAAAAAAAAATGGCAACATTTTCTGATAGCACAGAATATGTGGCAACAAGTCTAGAGACAACATTTGTTTACATAGTGAATATCTCCAAAAACACCTGACAGAAACTAGGGCAAATACTGGACAATGTTGTCGGATTGTGATTTTGCAGTCATACTTTTTTAATTTTTTTCTGTTTAACTATGCGTTAAAGTGAAATGGTACTGGGGTTTCAGGTTCGAAATATCATGATCTATCGTTCCTCCAAATTAATGCACTAAGATCGTAAACACCCTGTATATGTATAATTAATTATATATAGACATATTTGCATATGACTCTACCTTAATATACTTCAACAAAATATTTATTTTAGCTTTTACAACAATTTCCCAACGATTTATCACAGATGATTTCTATCGAGTTTAGGTTCTTTTAGTCAAAAGCAATGTAAAGCAGTGATTAAAAATTAGACCAATGTAAAGAAATGTGAGCAATGTGTAGCAATTGGGAGCAATGCTTGGGAATGTACCGAAAATGCGAGCAATGTAATAAAATACGTCCAAGATTGAAGCAATGTGATACATTCTGTAGCAATGTTAGGCAATGAAGCAATTGGTGTACAGATTTTGATCCAGCGGTTTCCCCCTCGTAAACAACTAATTCTAATAGGCCGACATCTTTTCTTACGTTGTCATATCGACCACCAGATATGGCAATCATAATTGTTTACTATCGTTTTAATTGTATAGTATCCAGAAATATTCCATTCTACGTTAAAAAAGACGGTATTTTGATGGTTCAGGAATGATTACAGCAAAATCAATAGATATGTTGACCTCTACTGCGTTACTGCTTGTTTCTTCATCATTAACGCAAATTGTGTCTTACATAAATTTTGAGGAGTTGGCAACGCCTATGTAATTTTCCTGCGATTTGTTTACGGTAACCTCCGACTGTCAAACGTTTGTTTTGTTTGTGCGTCTTTTATGCTTGGTCAGTAAAATCAAATTCGCTATTTGTTGGTAACTGTAGTGAAGCTTTACGGACTTGCTGTGCTATATTCGAGTGTAGTTTAACAGTTTTTCGAGATGGAACTCAAAAAGTGCAGTGTTTTTAACAAGACTTTTCAGGTTAGTTGGCAATGTTTGGGTCTGAAGTGTCAAAAGATGATGGCTTTGAGCACGCCATGCTGAAGTGGTTTGTTTACTACCTCTATGTTCAGTTGTTACTCTGAGGCCTAACCTCACAAACGACCTCCACAGCCTGGAACAATCGAAGAAAGTTGGCTGGCCTGCCCCTGTTATACAGATTCTACCACGGAATATGTTTGAGTGAGCTCTCCCAGATAACAACACCAAAGGCCATCCGAATGAAGAACACTAGAGACGCTCTGTGGGCTTTTCCTTACCAGTCGAGGTCCCTACTCCCTGAAATAGTCTCCTCCAGCATTCCTTCTTTTGGAGAACTTCGACGCTGTGCAATGAGCTGCCGGGGAATTTGTTTCCTGACGACTACTACTTGCAGCGTTTCAAATCTAACGTGCACCGACACTTAACTTCTCGCAGCGGTTCTACAGCGCCATAGGCTTTCAGCCTTTGCGGGAGGCTGACCATAAAAAACCGCGATGATATGTTAATGGGCGCAGATGATATCGAAGAAGCAGCTCAAATTGCCATTAGTGTTTCAAATGTGCTCAAACAAGGATGTTTTAATTTGAGAAAATTCTATTCAATTAGGATCCAAGAATAAAAATACTCGTACTTGGAAATAGTACGTTTGGAACCGCCCTCGTAACAGAGTGCCATACAAAAATCGTCCGAATCTGCTGTTGACTCCGAGTAGGCATTCCTATGAATAGAAGCCTACTACATGGAGTGCGTATGCATTAATGTAAATGACCCTGAATGTGATACGCGTTCTTGAGATTTTTCAATGGAATCCATTATCTCGTAATTCCCAGTATAGTATTATAATAGTGGTTATCTTTTTTCCACTTGTCGATTACCAGCTATTATTTTTTACACTGATAGGCTAAACTTTCTAGACGTGAGGTGACGAATTTGGAAGATAGTGTTCTCGGAACAGGTAACAGCAACTGTATTACTGATTGTCATGCTATCTATCGTATCGTCTTTTTTGGTTTGGAACTGACAGAAGCGTACCCAAGCCGCGTTGGAATAACTTTATTCAGTGAACATGAATATTGATGTCTTAACAGAATGGTGTAATATAAACAAATGTTTTGATAATGCTTCAAAACGTAATATACTTAGCTTTTCCAAGAAGAAATATATTTTTAAATGAATGGTGTTTCATTAAGAACGCAATATTGCATACTATTTCTAATCCTAATTGAAATAGTATAGGATCCCTCTGCTCAACTCCCTAAAGTTAGCGGAACAAAGTCAGCAGAACAAATTATTGATAACACAACAATTAGAATCGCCTGTTCTAACTTTATATAAAATTACCCTGTATATAATAAAATAAAATTCTTATTAGGGCATTTAATTAACCTTTAATTAGCGCTCCAGTATGGCATTATCATTTTTAAATTATGACCATTATATACAGGGTTGCTCTGCTAGTTTTATCTACAGTTAGCAGAACATGCGATTTTTACTAAAAAAAGTGGAGCAGTAAAATACTTATTAGGGCATTCAATTAGCCTTTAATTAGCTCTCCAGTATGGCATTATTATTTTTTAATTATGACCATTATATACAGGGTTGCACTGCTAATTTTATCTAAGTTAGCAGAACATGCGATTTTTGCTAAAAAAAAGTGGAGCACTAAAATTCTTATTAGGGCATTTAATTAACACTTTATTAGCCTTTAATTGTGGCGTTATCAATCATTTGTTCTGCTGACATTATCTATTCTATCTTTTTGATACAATCAATTTTAAATGAATCTTGAGAAAGTATAGAATGGATTAACGTTGTACTACCAATACTAAATCTTCATGACTGACTAAATTTAATGAACTTATGTTATTTTAAAATCTACCTTATTCTTCATTTGTGGATAGTACGTATATGTAATTATTGTGACGTGTACAACATGTTGACTGTCGACAGTTTAAGCAATGTTTTGGAAACAGCATCTATTTCTGGATACAAACTTCCACGAAATGTTTGTTTTATTGATGTATGTAGTTTAACCGGTCTGAGGTTATTTCAGTACCAAAAACCATACCATCGTTTTGCGTTTATTCCAAAATGTGATATGATTGGTTTCCTCATGAACTGATGGACAATATTGGTTATTTACGGCTAATAACCCCAGTTGTTGATACCGCGAAGAAAAGAAAAAAATATTGGTTATTTATTTATGTTTTGACCATTTATGAATTCAAGCATGAATATAGGATGCAGAGAAATAACGTGAAGTTTAAATTTAGGAAATCTCTGACTATGTCTTTGATAAACCTTCATAGGCCAGTAGGTGAAATCAGCAAAGCAATAAATATAACGAGGGCTGCTCTATACCTCCGTCAATCCACCAGTACGCAGACAGCTGTTTCACGCTTATTGGCGATCATCAGTGCGCCATAGGTCGATTGACGGAAATAGAGAGCATCAATTTTTCCATGTTTATAAACATGTGAAAGATGTGCAAGCAGACAGAAAGAATTCTGCCGGTGCGCCATCTAGTACCCGAAGGTAACGGCAAACCAAGGAAATCTCTACTTAGCAGTAGTAGACTTCTTGGTGGGACGCCGAGGTGCATCCGCTTAGCCACCGGCAGAATTCTTTCTGTCTGCTTGCAATAAATATAGTTTAAAAAAGCTAACAAAGACGCTTTTAAAGCACATAGGGCTAAAAAATTGCTTATTTCATTTTATTTTTGGTACGATGTTCTTTGAAAGCTTGTCTTTTAGTTTTTTAAACTATATTTATTTTTGATTTTTTAGTTAACTTTATCATTAAATTAAATTTTTTTGATCAACATTCACAGCACAATCATTGCCATTATTTAAAGGACTGTACCACTAATTATGAAGCACTACCAAAGTAATTCAACTGAAGGGGTACATGTTATAATCAATGGTAGTGGTACCATCCTTTAAGTACCTGTAGCTTTTGAATTAATCACTTTAGACCCCAACTGTGCTAGTTTGTCGGAATTGTTTTATCACAAAAGGTTACAAATATACAGGGTGTCCTATTAAAAATTTTGAATCGGACGTCACGTGACCAAAAACAAATACCTCATTGGGTGACACAATAATAAGAAAAAATATTTGCTCTAATTTACACCCCCAAAATTATAATTCCCTACTACTGGCCAGTTCCGATATATTGCTTGTCTTAATCGTCGTGGGAGTAACTGATAAATGTAAATGACTTTTAGAATTTCAAGTAAAGACTATTTTTTAAAGAAGTTATCTAGAGGATACGCCTAATCCTATATCAAATAATTATCTTTAAAAGGCATTTTTTGAATAATTGTATAGCCACACGTTTTGAAGCTCTGCTTTTTAACTTCTGCAGCCCACTGGTATGATACAATTACAGGCTCACAGTCCGTCTACAAATACCGCAAGACCTGTGAACGACCTCAAACTATAAAGAGAAAGTACATAAATTATATATACCTGCATACATACACACCTCTAATTCAGAATGACTGGCAGTCTAAGAACAATCAATATCTACTGCTTTTTATCAATTCACTTGAAATCTTGAATAGGAAGGCTATCTGCTTTGGAATGTATTAGAAATTCTTCTCGACCAATGTGATGACGACTGAATTCAAATAATGTTTGGCTTCTTCTAAGCCACCAAATATAGTCGGGCAGTAGACGATAAAAAATTCCGATAGTTATGGTATTGTTGTAGAAATATAGACAGAATTTGGCACTAGAATCAGATGTATACGGACTATAGCAGCTGGTATTGTCTATGGTGGAAGGTGTGACATGATTTTTGCATACGCAACTGGACGTCAATGCCTTTTTTTTGTAATAAGAAGGCTATGTTTAATTAGATGTCAGTTGCGACAATAGACGCAACACTCTGGTCCTAGTCCAGTCCAGGCATTGTCCTTAAACGCTGTGTTGAGTGTGCTCTCTAAGGCTTTTGGGCACTATCCAGAAGAAAGCAATTAGGCTAATCAATACGCCTAACCTCACAAAGGACCTCCACACGATAAAAAATTCCTATAGTTATGGTATTGTTGTAGAAATATAGACAGAATTTGGCACTAGAATCAGATGTATAAGAACTATAGCAGCAGTCTATGGTGGAAGGAGTGACATGATTTTTGCACACGCAACTGGACGTCAATACTTTTTTTTAATCGAAGAAGGCTATGTTAAATTAGATGTCAGTTGCGACAACAGACGCAACACACTGGTCCTAGTCCAGTCCAGCCATTGTCCTTAAACGCTGTGCTGTGCTGAGTGTGCTCTCTAACGCCTGGTTTTGCTAACTTTAGGCTTTTGGGCACTATCCAAAAGAGAGCAGTTAGACTAATCAATACGCCTAACCTCACAAAGGACATCCACAGCCTGGAACATTAAAGAAGGATGGCTGACCCGTCCCTGTTTTACAGATTCTATCGCGGAAGATGTTCGAGTGAGCTCTCCCAGATAATAACACCAAAGGCCGCCCGAACGAGGAACACTAGAGAGGCTTTGTAAGCTCATCCTTACCAGGTCGAGGTCCCTACTTCCTGAACCAGTCTCCTCCAGCTTGCTTTTTTTGGAGAACTTTGACGCTGTGGAATGAGCTGCCGGGGAATTAGTTTCCTGGCGGCTAGAATCTGCAGCGTTTCAAATCTAACATGCACCGACCCTTATCCTTTCGCAACGGCATAGGCTTTCAGCCTTTTCGGGAGGTTGATCATAAAAAATGGTTTTACCCAAATAACCTGCAGTTTTGCTCTGTACCTACCATAAAATTAGCGGACATCCTGTATACCAAGTTATGATCGAGGACAATGGGCCTATACCGTGATCTCAAATTGATCAATTTATTTACTGCGGTATTATTTTTGATAATACATAGGACCGTTTACTGTAAAAAGTCAGCAGAAAACTTGATCCAAATGAGAATAGCACTAAAAAGAAAATTGTACTGTAATTTGAAATAGCCGATGATGACGTCACCTGTAGGGAAGCAATGAGATGCGTCCTTTCTGCAGGGAACCAATGAGAAGCGTCCTTTCGTGGTCCGATGAGTAGGAGCAGTCAGCCGATGCTATTGTTTTGTACCAGTGAGCTCTTATTGGTTCCCTACAAGTGACGTCACGACCTGGGCGGGAAGTGTATGGATTCAAAAAATTCAATATTTAGAGCAATTTTTTTTCGGTTATAAATACGATAGAAAAATTTTGTAAAATTATTTATGGCATCTACGTGGTGTCAGGGTTCCTTTAAGCCAATAAACCAAAAATGTGGTATAGGCCCATTGTTTGCTTTCCTACAACCTCCCTCCTTATTATAAGCCCCTAACTTGACACCATATTTCTTGCTTTGACATTGAGTAAGTAGCGCCAATATCAAAAACTGGCTGAAGCCCAACAATTCCAGTTTAGTGAAGTGTTAATTTCAGTGATATTCATGTTAAATGTAAGTGGTTTATTTATTTATGAGGTACCTAGTATGCATGAATAAACAATTCGAGTGAAATGCACGTTACGGGACCGACTAGGGAAGTAACGTTAATGTCAAAAGTCTGTTTAAAATTCTCTGTATCGATAGCAGTATGAGATTTGTATCACACCTTACTTCCGTTAGTGTTGGCAGGTAGGTATGTTACAAATTAAGTTCCTGTCACCATTTTTTGTTTCAGTTATAAGCAAGGAATAACGGTGCTTTAGTTTTCATATCCTCTTTTAACTCTTTTTACTTGCATATACAGGGTTGGGATAAAGTATGGAACCAAGCAAATAACTTTGGAACGGAAAGAGTGATATTGCTGAAAATTTGCAGGCAAGTGTAGTGACGTCTAGTGCATCCGAAGACATTATGTAAGTTATTAATGGACTTCCGGTTTAACCCGAAGTACCGTCAACTTTTTTAATTTAAATGGGACACCCTCTATATTTTTGCAGATTTTAATTCATCTTTTTTTTCCGAATACGTCCATAGTGGGTCTAGCATTAGTTTCTGTAAAAACGGGAAAGATAAAGCTTCTTTATCATTTCAGGTGTTTAAAATGCCGGTCATTCAAAGTCGGTTTCGGCGATCGCGCGAGAACTCACAATGAAGTTTGTCAACTTTTAATGATTTACGTCTCGACAGGGGTCCTATAACGCATTTGACGGTGACTAAAAAAAAAACAAAAAAATTACCTCAAAGGGGAAGACCGCAGACCGCCACCGACGAATTTGTCAGACAAATTTTTTAAGAAACAAATACTAAACCCACTATGGACGTATTCGGAAAAAAAAGATGAATCAAAATCTGCAAAAATATACAGGGTGTCCCATTTAAATTAAAAAAGTTAACGGTACTTCCGGTTAAACCGGAAGTACAATAATAGCTAACATAATGTCTTCGGATGCATTAGCGTCACTACACTTGCCTGCAAATTTTCAGCAATATCACTCTTTCCGTTCCAAAGTTATTTGCTTGGTTCCATACTTTATCCCAACCCTGTATCACTGATAGGTAGGTACATAATATTAAATGAAAAATAAAAGAGTAGTATTTTTATGGAAGTATGTTTTACGAAAATATTATAATGAAACATTGTTTGCTCAATTGATTTGATTCAAAAATTACATAAAATTGAACTTCTGCATTGTAAAAACGTTTTTTCTTTAGATTTTTTGATTCTTCTACATACCGAGTCACTAGAATAGGAGGAAGAAATGTTCTCAAAACAAAGTAGAATCAAAAACAACGTTCATACTCTTCTTAGGTGGTTAGTTTAGACATCTGTTTTCATTGACAGATATTTCAAGTAATCATTGAAGTTGATTTTTTGATAGATACCTATTGGGTCATCAATAATATCTCCAAATGAGGATCAGTCTTGTGACTAACAAGGTTACTACTAAGTACAAAAAAAGCTTTATAGGTAGAGTTATAATCAAAAAAGAACCTTAGATGGTGTTCAAAACTTAGTTTTAGAAGTTCGGATACCCTGGTTTTTCTCGTGGAATTCATCTGACCCTCCTAAGTTTGTTGTTATTGAAAAACACTCAAAGAAATAAAGACTGTTGAAGAAGAATGTGGTCTGGACAACTTAAAAAACTGGATGCCTATAATAGTTTTTTGATCTCATCTTACTAGAGGTACCTATGCCATACTATAGTAAGTAATAAATACTCTCAAAGAGGTGTTGTTTTATAAAAATCATACTTTTTTATTTCTGTAAAATATTAAGCTACTAAATTGGCAAAAACTTGTACTTCTCACACCCTAACACTCTGAAAAATTAACGAAAATCCTCCATTTCCCTCGATGGGACGTGGGTCCATTGGCATTTTTTCACTTTATAATTTCAACAACAACTGCACCGATTTTACTTAATTTCAGTAGTAGTAGTAGGGAGTAGGTAACATTACATTTTTTTAAGCTCTGAAGTAATTAACAAAAAAACAGCATAGTATGAAAACAAAGTATACCTAAACCCTTCCCAACTTTTAAATCAATCCATTATTTTCTGTAATAAAAAAAAATGAGTCTCATTTAGTGTACCTCTATTCAACCCAGATACATTTTTTGGTACTTGGACATTATTACACCTGAAAATCCTATAACTTGTAATTTATTAAATACAAACTTCCTTCAAATAAAAATAGGACCTGTTGAGCGTTGATGGATTTTACAAGGATGCAAAACGAATTTTACTTTTTTTTCGGTAATACGCAATAAGGAGGGAATATTCTATGAAAAAATATTTCAGAGAATCTAAAACGGTATCGCCGTACCTTATGAAAACAAAAATGTGCGAGAAGTATTAAATCAGTCAACTGTTTCCATTTTTTTATGGTAACCTTAACCAATAACCAGTCAACCTTCATTTAAAAAAAATGTTTTTCCATCTGCAGAATTTCGATGCGAGCGACGGTATTCATCTATTCAACAAAAACCAGAGTCAAAAACCAAAAAAGTCTACATATTTTTCGTAATTTATACAGTAACAAAATAATTGCAAACCCATACAAAATACACTGGAGGCTTGTATAATAATAATTAAAATTATACATTAACGATTAAAACAAATACAATCCTTGCTATGCCTACTCTAATAAAATCTAACAACGTGTGGGAGAACTTGAGGATGCTTATTATTTATTATAATCGAGAATCGAGGTAAAGTTGAGTAATTTCATTGCAATAACGCAATATCATACAGCAATAACTATTTTTACTTACCTAATGTACACTCCGAAGGGATGTAGATCCAAACGAAGGGAGCATTTCCAAATCCACAAAAATCAAGATGTCCTAGAATTACGAAAGGCACAACACAGATACACTAGTCCTATCGTATTTCCAACAACCGCACATCATTTGCGATACAGTCTCTTGCCTCAGGGCGTGTTGCTGTGCCCCCCAGCAACACGAAAACGAATTTCTTCTGAGAATGTGAGGTTAGAACGACCGAGCATCGGAGACGGACTGTATCGATTTTCGTTCAACCGATTTATGAAACGGTCGCATACCGAGTGTTCGGAATAATCGAACGTAAAATCGCACGCACTGAATCGCTCCACAGTTGATGCACGGCGTTGTCACGTTGTACAGATTGTCGCCTATTTGGAGATTTTCTTTCCACTTATTCCCGTGGCTGGTTTGTTCTTATTTTGGGATGTGACACAGTTGATAAAATTATATTGTTGTTATGCTGTTCAAACAAAGCATGTGATTAGATACTGGGAATAATTCCTAGGTGCAAAGAAATATGATTTCGATCGTTGTAGTCGTTGCATCAAAATTCTAAATGACTGAAAAAAGAACTTTTTTTTTAAATATGAATATAAACGAGAAAAAAGGTGAATAAGAAAATACTGTAGGTATTCATACATTTTTTGGTTTTCAAACACAGCTTAAATGCTTCAATATAATTAAAGATCTAAAAGGGGTGATACACGTACGAGCAAGTACGCGTACTTATGGCTCGACGACCTTTTTCGCCTGTGTGTCACCGTAAGTACGCGTACTTTAAAACCGTCACGCAAACCGCTGGCGATCCAACTGGTTTGAAATCTTGCTCGTAGCTTGTCTCAGCTCATGCTGCGAGCCGCGAGCCACCACTTTGTTTCGGCAGGCCATCGATGCGCAACGCTAGTTGTGTTTGGCGTTTGTTAAAAGTTTTGTTTATTTAGGAAAATTATCAAAATGAGTGATTTCAGCTTCACGTGTGTCACCGACGGCGAGCCGAGTAAGTTCGCGAACTTAAAAACCGCGTACACTTAAAGTTCGTACGTGTATCACCCCTATAATAGACTCGGCTTATCAGACAATAATGATAACACCTGATCGCGGAACTTGCAATAAGATGAGAGGCTTAGCATTAATTTCATTGTATACTCGATCTTTTGGTATATTTAATACTAAACCAAATCAAGTAGTTAGGGCAATGACGCCTAATTTTAGTGTCGAGAAAGAAACCTGATGACGCTTGGTATTTTGAGTTCTAGAGGCAGTTTGGAAACTTTTTTGTCATTGTACCATAACCCCAAAAAAAACGTTAAGTAACCGAATAAAAATGCGGTAGCATTGTAGTACACCTACCAGCTTCTGTTCCAAAATATCCTCATCCGAAATCTACGGGTGGTTTGCGGGTACCAATTTTTTTTAAATAAAAATAAAAAAATCGCGATGAAACCCGCCAGAACTTGATGAAACTTGATGGATGTAGATAACACAAAAAATACTGTCATCCGTTTCTGCTGGACAGTTTATGGGAAATTTGAGCTTAAAGTTCAATTTCTCACGTCATTTTCGTTAGAAATCGTTAAAAAATTGTTCATAATAATTTAAACCGGATGACGTTTTAATGCATGTTCTATGGAGGTCCAACTATGACATGCATCAATCTCATCCGTTTTTATTAAGTTTAACCCCATTCTTCAACCCCTATTGTGGGCGACATTATTGAACGCCTTCTGAAGGGATACGAAAAAAATTAAAAACAGTTCTTGCTAACATCAGTCTTTATATTGTACAGGAATTCATTACCTTCTTTAACTACTGCACGCAGTGGCGGGTCTAGAATAATGTCAAAGGGGGGTTTCATTCCAGAGCCACCAAAACTGTTACACTTTTCAGTGCAGATGGTGCCAAATATATACCTTGATGGATAAAGATGAGATGTAGAAATAGGAGTGAATAACATTTTATATTATATTATCTTAGTTTATTGTTCGGATGTTAGATATAAAAATCACATCTTTCAGTTAGTAAAAGGAAATACAAGTTTAATCTAGACGACGAGACTTCTTGTTACAAAATGTAGCGACCACCACTCCAGTCTCTTGTGACACATTTATCTTATCTAATTCTATGCCATTTAACCTCACCTCATACTCATTATATACTTCAGAGGTATGTTTTGAGCCTCCTTAAAACCAAAAAAATCTCTCTGTCGATGTCGTAGCAGTTTTTTCAGGTAACACAGTAATTCGTACTTCATATTCATATATGATGTAGATTTCGAGAAAACAGTCCACGACATTCATGTATAGACATCAAGGGCAGTCAGTGGAAGTCTTTGTTGCTCCTCCCACTTCACAGAAGCTTCTAGTCTTTTGATAGGAGAAATGGAGCAGTTTATCATTCTATAGGTGTATCACACACTGTTATTGGTGGGTCAAATAGAAATGTAGATCTGCAAGTACCTGATCTATTGAATTATGACTGTAGATACAATATGTGTTGTACTTTGTACTCGTCAGAAATATAAGAGCAGTTTAGATTTTTTTGTCCTCCTACCGAGTGATGACACTACAAGGGATCCCTTAATCCTTCAAAAGAAGCCCGACCGTTTGCCTTTCGGCATGTTTTATGACCCTGGCTATAAAGCTGGCACGTTCATTGGTGTAGTCTAAATTGTATATGTCTGTGTATAATCACATGTTAATATACAATAAATAGATCAATTTATTTTGTTTTTATCTATTGCAATTTGGTATTTTCAATTATTTTGATCTCCTGTCACTTTCTGAATTGTTAGCATATATATTTTGTATAGATAATTACGGTTTTATCATTACTCAGGTCTACATAATATCGTAACTGCACTATAGAAGTGTCGACACTGATTGAGACCTCAAAGAAATGTAAACAGCTCATATATATCTGACTTTTACTAGCGATACCAGTATGAAAATGGTCCATAAACTATCTACCTATGAGTCTATCTGTCCCATTTCTATTTATCTATCACTAGAAGCGAAATTTGGAATCTCTGTATCCCTGTTCCATCACAAATGTTACTAAAGGCCTTTACGGAAACACTGATCTGGATCCGGATAGTTTAGTCATATATCAAACAGCTGTCAAGTGGGACTTGCGATTTCATGAGGGCTATTCCAAATTACGGTACTATCACCGTCCCAGAACTGATTTCATCATGCCCCGCCCATTTTACAGTTCTAAAAACGGTGATTGGTTGGTCCGCCAGCGTACCAACCAATCATCGATTCTAGAATCACAAAATGGGCGGGGCATGATGAAATCAGTTGTGGGACGGTGATAGTAACGTAATTTGGAACAGCCCTCATGAAATCGTAAGTCCCACTTGACAGCTGTGTGACATATGACTAAACTATCCGGATCCAGATCAGTGTTTCCGTAAAGGCCTTCAGAGAGTTACAAATTGAAAAAAAAACACGTCACAGAATTTAAGAAATATAGATATTTTGTGAACTTACAGATGCATCACCAAGCTAGACATAATTCGTGTTACAATAAGTATCGGCAACACCGCATCGAATTCGACCGAAATGACGGTGCAGCGAAGTGAGAGGTCTGTCCTGTGTCCCTGCGCGAGAGAGAGGGACGGAAGACGCTCGCCGGCCACCAATTTTCTGAGAACCATAGAACGTGTTTTTCGTTTCACGTTAAGATGGAGAGGGGGTCGGACCGACCCGACGTCAGGCGTCAAACGCCGTCGACGCCGGCTGCTCTAGTACCGGGAATCCTCTCTTCTCGGAAGGAGAGTATATATAGCCCCAAGTTAGGCCCACTCCACGCTACGAGCGGCGCGCTCAGCGGTAACCAAAATGTCACATTTTGACGATTATCCTGTTGCATCTGCTGGCTCGTTGGCTGCAAGAAAGTGGCGTAACCGATGGGGCTCCAGAGGCATCGTTGGGATTGATAGATGAGAAACTTCAATAGTAACGGAGGCGACCGTATTTTAGCGACATCTGGATTGGGGATATTAATGCTGAGGAAAAGCAAAACACTGCACAAAGGAGTTCCCAAGTGTGGTCACCCATCCCAGACCTACACGCGCTCGATGCGATTTAACTTCAGAGAACGTTCCGTGGCGATATTAGCATTTCTAGGAAATAGAAGGACTGGCGTCTAGCGACACCGTTTCCACTTTGGCTTCAGCATTGCCATGCTGTCAACTGTCATTTTTTTAGGTTATTTTACTCGTACATCCTGTGTTACTGTGTTTGTTTGGTGTGTGTTTCTGCAACAGCAAATTACATAAATGTTGATTTTTTTTAGTTAATGAAAATATACCAATTCTAGTTCGATTATAATAGTTTAATTTAGTTTTTATGGTCAAATAATGACGAAATTCAATGAAAAGATTCAGGAATTGACAAATCTTGATTTGAACTATGAACCCACCATTAGGTAATTCAAGATTGAACCCCTATTTAAACCAAATAATAAAAAACAAGAAAAAAATTCAGGGGCAGCTGGACATACCTTTCATTCATTTCTGGATAATCAGAAAATAAATAATACTACTCCCCATAATAAAAAATCAACCAACAAAGACGACTACATAAAACAATAAAATCAGTCTATAAAAAGAAACATCACTTATCAAAGCCTGACAGTGAAGAAGAAAATGAGATAGCTTTGAGTATGATAATGTAAAATTGAATGTTAAAATTATGATTTATGAGCGTGTACATGTATGTTTTTAGAAATAAATAAACTTGGTTTTTATATACGAGATATGTGTGTATTTTTTGATTCATTAAACCGTGCTGTAATGCAGCATAGTGTTAAATTATAATAAAAATGTACTCCTACTTTCATGGTTGGTTCATAGTTCAAAATTAAGAGTTGTACGGTTAATAATGACAAATTCAATGAGAAGATTCAGGAATTGACAAATCTTGATTTGAACTATGAACTCACCATTAGGTAATTCAATATGCAATCCCTATAAAAGCCGAATAATAAAAAACAAGGAAAAAAACTCCGGGGCAAATGAACATAGAGTTTAACCTTTTAATTCATCTCTCAATGCCTAAATAAGTTCAATTCTACAAATATTACGTATTTAACTAACTAAATTGCTAAACAAAATATCAAGCCAGTTAATGTTTACCTAAAATTAGAACTCAATATCAAATTAAAGTATAACCATATTCCATAGTAATGATATTAGGATATGGATATTTTCAAATTACGCGCGAAGAAAACGACAGTTGACAGCGTGGCAATGCTGAAGCCAAAGTGGAAACGGTGTCGCTAGACGCCAGTAATAGAAGGGCTGTCCAAATTACGGTTTTATCACCGTCCCAGAACTGTTTTCATCATGCCCCGCCCATTTTGCAGTTCTAAAAACGGTGACTGGAACCAATCATTGATTCTAAATTCACAAAATGGACGGGGCATGATGAAAACAGTTCTGGGACGGTGATAGAACCGTTATTTGGAACAGCCCTTGTGATAACGATTGTAGGAAAAGATAAACTGAAGCTCGAAAACGGAAAAGTCAATAACATAAAGCGAAACGTCAAGAATTTCAAAAATTATACTATTTGGGATAGCAATAGCTAAAAAATCAAAGACATAGGTGCGTTTAGATTTGAGCACGCACGCACTGAGTATACGCGCACGGCATTTGTTCATGCTCGCCGGTACTGTTTAAAACTGGAATTCCTTTTCTAGCGTATGCGTTGATCGATTTGTTCGCGAGAAAACAGCGATAAACGACCAAAAATATCCGCGGCTGCGGCTGTATTCATTGTGATTTCAGTTTAATTAAGAAGAACTGTCGAAATCGTCGTCGTTGGTGACAAACGAACATTTTTAGAAAACGACATGATTTACTAAACAGTCCTTACTAAACATTCTAGTGTCGGAGAGTGGTGCCGCCCTTTCGTTGCCTGGGTCATCAATGTGTCCAGGGACCCACAACAAGATCACATTCTTGTGATTTACTGGTTTCTGGACAGCAGAGCATTCCTGGACCAGAGCCGAGATCTAGCACTTGGAGATGCCACCGTTTTGTTCATAATTATCTGTGTACTATTAAAAAATGTTAATAATTGTAGTACTGGCACTTATATGTTCATTGAAATAGTTTACTTTAAGGAACTGTGACCTAACGCCCCTCCCCCTTGATTTAGTAAATAAACAAACAGCATTGCGACACACACCATGTACATATAAGTGTGAATAAGAGGTCGGTTCCAAATATGTAGCTTGTGATGGAAGTAAGTTCCTTTATTAACTCATCACCTAGTGCAGCCCTGTATGTATGAAAAGCTTACTTCCAAATCAGCCATGTTTACTGCGTCAAGGATAAAATATTCCAGGATAATGAAAGAAAAGTCTGTTGATTAGGGATAAGAATAAACCATTCCAAGGTAATGAACGTGTTATCAGGTATCGAAATCATTTTGGTCCCCCATGTAACCGACTTTGTATCTTTTATAGTTTCCAAGATCCCAATGGTAAGGGGTGAGGGTCGAATTTAAATCAGACGATAATTCAGGTTTACCAAATCCAAATCAGTAGGCATAGGTATAAGCATATATGCTTTTGAAATGTGTACGCGGAGGAGAATGCTGAGAGTTCCTTATACCGCCCATCCAACTAACGTTTCCATACTGGATGAGCTCGGTAATCCAAAGAGACTATCCTCCATTGTGTCGACGAGAATGCTTACATTCTTCGGACATATTCACAGAAGCGATAATATCAGGAAACTTGAAGTTCAGGGTCGCGCCCCGAGTGGGAGGCGCCGTGGCCGTTCCCCTACACGCTGGGTGGATACGACGAAACAGTTGCTGGATATGAGTATCAAGAACGGCTCTGAACTGACAGTAAATCGCGAACGATGGCCAGGGGCGTATCCAGACCTCAGTCTTGGGGGGGGGTAATGGGGCATGAAGTTGTGTGTGCTTTCACCATTTTTTGTAATACCTTCGTGAAGGACGTTAATGCAAAAGAAAAGGAAAATCTTAATAGTATTAAAATAAAAAAGAAGATATAAACAGCAAGTGAAACAGTGGAGTATCAGGTATTTCAGGGAGTTGAAATAAAAAATCAATTGTTGCATTATAATCAATTTTAATTTTACGGAATACAAATAATATGTGATACGTATCATCCGTGAATATTTTATTGGCACAGCATACCAAATTAAACGATCATGAACACTCAACAGTCAGGTACCCTCGTAGCCACAACACGTACTCCATTTTTTTTAATTAGTGTTTTAACTTCTCTAATCGGTGGAATTTTCAAAACAGATAGTTAATGAGTTAGGTAATTTTTTTGTGACAAGCTACCACGTTGTGGACATTCAACTGATTATGTAGCAATGGGAATATATTTGATATGCATCACTGTAATAATGCAAAACAAACCCTTTTGTAATTTAGTTACTGCAAAAAATATTTTTTTTCAGTGACAATTGCTTAAATAAATAAGTCAAATAAAATAAGTCAATGTTGAATCGAGTTTTTTTTTCGGAAATCTTGGGAGGGGTAATTACCCCTGTTACCCCCCCCCTTTTATACGCCTGTGACGATGGCGAGCTACAGTTCTCAAAACTTTTGATAATATTCGTGTCGGCAATACTCGAGCTCCGACTTAATGCATTTTACGAGTTCACAACATGTCAACAACTATGATGATGAACTTTAAGCTATACCAACTAATACTTATTGGGTATCCCAGGTATAATTTTAATAAGCACCTACACATGTACCCCTTGTCTACAGAACATGTAGCAATGACTGGTTCATGCATTTTTCATCCACTGCGCGGCTATCCATTATGTAAAATGTAATCTAAATATATATCGATCCAGAATAAGTGGAATTTTATTTATTATTTTGCTTTTGCCAGGAATACCGGGAAACGATTTATAAATTGCTTTCTCGGATCTAGCGACAAACGTTTTACAACCACTGGGACAGATAATCTAAATACGGTGAAGCTTTTCATCATATCTGAACTTTCATTTGTTTTGTACAAATACGGTTTCTCAATACGCTGGGATTGTTACATCTATAATATTATATGATATGGATTTTTAAGTTACGCACTTTGATTTCTGCAAATGACGAGGTTTGATAATTTTCAAGTAAAAACAAGCTAAAGGGTCTTCAATTTTTAGATGGGGGAACTCTTTAAAAAATTTAAGTAAGTTCAGTAGTTCTCAAATTTTTGATGGTTAATTTAAAGTGTAAATATTCAATAGATACTCTTTTTCAAGAGTGGAATCACCATAAATCCTAAAAATATGTTTATATAGCTTAAAAAAGCAGTTGTAAAGAACTTAATCCAAAGGAGAGTTACAAGCTCACAAACCAACAAATATACAGGTGAAGTTAATAATAAAAACGTGTTAAATCTGTTAAAAACAGAAGACTTGAATATCAGTTAAAACATGGCGTCAAGTGAATTGACATCAGCACTTCCCACACATTTTCAGAATTCAGTAATAACAAAACTTACAGGATTTGTTTTTTCCAACTGAGGTAGACCCAAAGTGCTGCTGGCTATTGGTAAATAAGCATACCTATACAGGGTGGTCCAATAAGCGCGCGGTGCTCCCTAGCGGCCATACCGCTTAAATTAGATGAAAATGTTTGGAATAAAAAACGTTTCTTTTCAAATGCTCTACATTTAGAAAATAATCTCAAAGATGGCGGACTTCCGGATATACCGGAAGTATGCATCAACTTCCTTATTTTAAATAGACCACCCTGTATATTATTATGTTTTTGAATTCACCATCGATTTTTAGGTCCAGTTTGTTAACCATTGTTTATGTCTACGAAGCCTATTTTCGGAGTTATTCAGCAATTTTTACAAAATTTGACGTTTGTAGTACTTTACAAGAAACGTTAATATCTCGGAAACTAAACGCGATAGAACGATGCGGTTTTCAGTTTTGAAACAAGCAAGGAACGTACTTTTGTTTCAGTAAGATCGTTGTTTCAAAGGAACATTAAATAAATAGACTAGCAATCTTCAAATTTGAAAAGTTAAAAACGTTAAAAACTTCTTTTTTTTAAATGGGATGGTATGATAAGTTTCACATCGGTGGACACGAAATTAAATTCTCTTTCATTCTTATCTAGACACATGTGGTTCTATCTTTGATGGTTTTTAAGATATTTACGGCATAAACTTTCTGTCTCACTGTACCCCACAAGAAAAAATCAAGTAGGGTCAAGTACGGTTATTAATACAACTGTTTGGGAGTTGGTACTTTTGTGAAATTTATTCAGGATAGTCGACAGTTTTAACTTTCGTTTATGCAGTAATGGTAATGATTATGCTATGAATATATCAAAAAAATTAAGTTATTGTTTTAAGCTAATTTTAAAAATCATTTTTAGCATTTTATTCCGATGTTCTTTAAAAGCGTGTTTTTTTGGGTTTTTATACTATATTTATTTCATTAGCAAGTTCCGCTTAAAAAACTGCGTTTCAGTTCCTTTCTGACGGTTGTTGGTTTTGGTAACATTTTTAATGATATACCTACCTATGTCATGTTTTTTATATTTTAATATTTATAATGTTAAGTCCGTTTGAGTTTTTATAACGTTTTATGTAACCATGCATTCTCCGTAAAAGTAGCAAAGTTCTGTCAAGCTCTAGTTCTTATTGATTGTCCAAAATTCTCCAAAATTCCCGAATGTTCGCGAACATTCGCAACGAAAAATAAATTACGGTATTTTTCCAAAACTGATACCAGGTAAATAAAACACAAGTACACATTTCCCATAGTTTGTGAAATTTCGAGGAAGCTTTCACAGATATATAATATCTATACTGCGGCCCCCTGCTTTCCAAGCAACAGCAGCTGTGGTTAAGGGTAGGAAAACATGTCTGACACACCCTGTATAAAGAGCGTCGGACAGCAAACAAAAACAAGAATGAAGATCCTGATGTGTGTAAATAGTATGTATGCGGGCTAGTAACCCCACAAGCTGGCAATTGGTTCAGTGGAAGAGCGATTCTCGGTACCGATTACATCTAAACTGGAAATATAATAAAATTTATGCAAATCGTTGATTAGCATCGAGCTGCTATAACTTATATTTCCAGGAACGTTTAATGATTATGTTCAGCTGGAAGCGGCTAGCAGAAGTCGCTTTCTAAAAACGTTGCTTTCAAAAATAGAGATGTACAGGGTGCATCACGACGCGCTGCGTAGGTATATATGTATACTAGGATATATTAGTAAAAAATGAAGTCAAGTTAATTGACTCAGTACTTCCCACACATTACGCTGATACCAGTTTATTATTTTCCCATAGCAACAAATTTTTCAGTTTTACAATCCCCCACCCCCCAACTACCCTAATTTCACCCCCACCCAAAAAAGTAGGAAACTGATCCGGGACCCCTAAAGCGCCTAGAGACGAAGTTTGATCTGTTCGGGACCATCGATAGCTATCGATGGTCCCGATCTGTTTCTGTATTTATAGTTTTTTGGTTATTGCAGCGCGACCACTGACACGATTTCTAAAAACCATACGTGTTTTCCATCCTCGCCAAGGTAATAATACTGTGACTAAATTTCATTAAAATCAATTTGGTCATTTCCAAGTTACACGATACAGAACGATCTAAAGCGATACTCGTATCTACATCACCAAATTCCAAGTCCCTTGGTTTCTGTAATACGGAAGGAAACGTTAGGAAGGACCTAAAATGCGTATTATGCCGCTAGGTCTTTCTTTCACAGGGAATGGACAGTCTATTATGAATTCAACAAATTTTTCAGTTTTTCAACCCCCCGCCCCCAACCACCCCAATCTCACTGCCACCAAAAAAAAAATATAAAATGATCAGGATCCTCTAAAATGCTTAACAACGAAGTTTGAGCTGTTTTTATGTTTTTAGTTTTTCTATTAGATCTGCGCTGCCACTGTCACGATTTATCAAAAACATACGCATTTTCATTCTCGCCACGGTAGTACTACTGTGTCAAAATTTCATTGAAGTCAATTCAACAGTTTCCAGGTTACACAATACAGAACGATCTAAAGCAATATTCGTATGTTTACATCAGAAAAAATTCCTTGGTTTCTCTAGTAGGCAAGCAATGTTCGGATGGACCTAAAAAAGCTATTTATGTCGCTAGGTCTTCCTTCACAGGTCAGTGGACAGTCTATAACGAATACAACAAATTTTTCAATTTTACAACCCCCCACCCCCCAACCACCCCAAACGTCACCCCCACCAAAGAAAGTAGAAAATGATCAGGAAGACCTAAAACGCCCAAAAACGAAATTTCAGGAATATTTAATTTTTTGTGTTTTTTGCTAATTACAGCAGCAGCATTATCTACTACGACCCCACAGCATTTCGGTACACAAATTTCATCGCAATCCATGCAGCGGTTACTGAGATTACGAGGGTAGAAAAATGCGAACATACAGACAGACAGACCGACAGACCGACAGACTGACAGATAGACAGACCGACGGAAATGAGTGGCGTGGATTTTCGTTATGTAGACATCATAAAACGCCCAATAAGCGTATTATCTCAAAATCGAAAATTTTCGCGATCACAATACTCCCCTCACCTGTCGGTGTGGGAAGTAAAATGGAGTCAAGTTGATTGACTTAGATAGGTGACCATCCGTCTGGAAAACCCCGGACATGTCCGGAAATTTGGAGCTAAATTTCGTGTCCGGGCGGAATCACAAAAATCGGCAAAATGTCCGGAATTTGAGCCCCAATCGAAAATAGTTGGCAGAGCATACAGTAAAATAAACAAATCCAGTTAACGGACAGGCAAAAAAGGCAATACTGGGCTTTATGACCCATCTCTCTCCATTCTGTTCCAGTCCTCCCCCTCCGGTAAGTCCAGCATCCAGAATTGATCTATGGCGTATATGGTCAACCCTAACTTACATGTACAGGGTGACCTAATAAGAATGGACGCCGGCAATATCTCGGTAACCGTTAATCGTATAACTTCGAGCAAAAAATGTCATTAGATAAATCGGCTAAGAGAAATCGCTGGAAATTATTTTCAAGTTCAGCAAGTAGCCGCTAGGGGGCGTAACTGTTACGGTCAATCAGAAAAACGGCTTTTTCTCAAAAAATATGCAAATAAAGATATACTATAAATATTACCGACATGTAGACTGAACAATTCTCGATTTTTTTTTGTTAATCGTTTTTTGCTCTATCTTGTAAGATGTAGTGGTGGAGGAATGTAATAGAACTTTTTATTTAAATGGCCGTAACTTTGGTATAAGTTAACAGAATTAAACAAGCTATGTCTCGTTTGAAGGAGCTGTTCTTTCCCAATAATCTGTTACATAAAAATTCTTCAAGTTCATCTTGACTTAGTAGCTACAGGGCGATATTTGACATAATAACAATTATTACGCATTATTACGAAAATTTTAAATGGTATGCTATATATCTTTTAACATAGGTATATAGAGGACAAAATTCTTAAAAAGTCAGCGAAATATTCAACCTCCTAGCTATTTTCAAACCGGAGATATCAGTAAAACCAGTATTCTGACAAGTGTGCTGTGAGTTTCAGAAACAATTGCCGCCGTATAGGGATATAGCCTCCGTCTAATCGTTTTAGTAATCATTTTACAGATAATACTCAAGTAAAAATACTAACAATCATATTTTTACTTTCTGAAACAACCACCAGGTGGCGTAGTAGGCGGCAATAAATGCTGTATACGATTTTCATGATAATGGAACTTCTGAAAGGAAGAAACAAGAATAAATTACAGTCTAAAATTGATTATTAGTTTAGTCGCTATTAAAAGTCAATTTGAGCTGATCACAAAGTGTTATATGAACTCAACTAGCAAGGATATTAAGAAAAAATCAATGTGAATAGATCTTAAAAATTAAGACCTATTAACAGCACAATAAAGCAAAATAGGGTGGCATAATAACAAGGATAACAAACAAATGATACACAAACGTAATTCAGATGCGCATATCATACCTATTGTCAATGTTGCCAGTTCAATGGCATCTATCGTGTTAGATCATTGATTAACCCCTCAATACTTTAATCAATGGTTAGATGCACTTATGCATCCATTCTAGCGTAGATAAACCTGCCAGTTTAGGCAGCTAAAGCAACACTGAAGATAGGTATGGTATACGCATGTGATTTCGGTTTACTTATTCTATCTATTAAAATTGTAGTTATACCACGTTATTTTGCTTTATTTTGCTGTTAATTGGCCTTAATTTTTAAGATCCATTCACATTGATTTTTTCTTACTATCTTTGCTATCGAATTGATATAATACCTTGTGATCAGCTCAATTTGACATTTAATAATGATAAAAATAGTAATCAATTATATACTGTAATTTGTTTTCGATTGCTTCTTTAAAAATTTCCATTATTATGAAAATTGAATACAGCAGCTATTGGCGCCTACTACGCCACCTGGTGGTTGTATCAGAAAGTCAAAATATGATTTGTAGTATTTTTACTTGAGTATTACCTATAAAACGATTACTAAAACGATTATACGAAGGCTATATCCCTATAGAGCGGCAATTGTTTCTGAAACTCACAGCACACTTGTCAGAATACTTGTTTTACTGATATCTCCGGTTTGAAAATAGCTAGGAAGTTGAATCTTTTGCTAACTTTTTAAGAATTTTGTCCTCTATATATTTATTTCAAAAGAGATATAGCATACTATTCAAAATTTTCGTGATAATGCGTAATAATTGTTATGATGTCAAATATCGCCCTGTAGCAACTGAGTCAAGATGAGCTTGCACAATTTTTATGTAACAGATTATTAAGTAAGAACAGCCCTTTCAAACGAGATCTAGCTTGTTTAATTCCGTTAACTTATGCCAAAGTTACGGCCATTTAAATAAAAAGCTTTATTACATTCCCCACCACTACATCTTACAAGTTAGAGCAAAAAACTATTAACAAAAAAAATCGAGAATTGTTCAGTCTACAGGACGGTAGAATTTATAATATACCTTTATTTGCATATTTTTTGAGAAAAAACCATTTTTCTGATTGACCGTAACGGTTACGCCCCCTAGCGGCTGCTTGAGGAACTTGAAAATAATTTTCAGCGATTTCTCGTAGCCGATTTACCTAATAATATTTTTTACTCGAAGTTATATGATTAACGGTTACCGAGATATTGCCGGCGTCCATTCTTATTAGGTCACCCTGTACATGAAGCTATATATAGTCTGAGATACCCTTGTAACCAAATCATCGCCCGCCCGACCAAAAAAAGTGTGTTAAGTTTTCTTTTCACCGGTTAATGGATAGCCTATTATGAATGCAAAAAGTTTTATGACCCCCCACCAATCAACTACCCCAATATCAGCCCCACCCAAAGAAAGTAGAAAATGATCACGAAACCACCTAAAACGCCTAAAAACGAAGTTGGAGCTGTTTCTATATTTTTAGTTTTTTTTATTATTGCTGCGCCGTGTTCGGATGGACCTAAAAAAGTCTATTATGACGCTAGGGTCGCTAGGTCTTTTTTTCACAGGTCAATGGATAGCCTATTATTAACACATTTTTGAGTTTTACAACCTCTCACCCCCCAACCACCCCAATTTCACCCCCACCCAAAAAAGTAGAAAATTATCAGGAACCTCTAAAACGCCTAAAAACGAAGTTTGAGCTGTTTTTATATTTTTAGTTTTTTATGTTTGCTGCGCCGCCACTGATACAATTTCTAAAAATCATAAACATTTTCCATCCTCGCAGCGGTAATACTGTGTAAAAATTTCATTAAAATCAATCTAACAGTTTACTAGTTACACAATACAGAACGATCAGAAGCAATACTCGCATGTATACATCAGAAAATTCCCTTGGCTTCTATAATAGGCAAGGTAATGTTCGGTTGGACCTAAAAAAGTGTATTATGACGCTAGGTCTTCTTTCACAGGTTAGTGGACAGCCCATTACGAATACAACAAATTTTTCAATTTTATAAACCCCCACCCCCCAACCACCCCAATTTCACACCCACCCAAAAAAGTAGAAAATGATCAGAAACCCCTAAAACAAAGTTTGAAGAATATTTGAAATTTTTGGTTTTTTGCTAATTACTCCGCCGCACATGAACCGATTTTCAAAATTATAGGAACATTACCTACTACGACCCCACAGCATATCGCTGTCCAAATTTCATCACAACCCATGCAGCAGTTACTGAGATTACGTGGCTATAAAAACGCGTATAGACAGTCTGACATAAAACGCCCTCATAAAACGCTCAAAAAGTGTATTATCTCAAAATCAAAAATTTTCGCAACGACAGTACTCCCCTTACCTACCGGTGTGGGAATTAAAAGCAAGAGGGTCCTATAGTACCATAGTATAGAACAAAGCGATATGTATTTTTGACAGCAAAAATTCGGAATGAAATGAAATATGGTGGAATGATAGACATTGGTTCTCTGAACCTACACCTAAGTTTGCGACCTCGGGGGGTTGTCGCTTGAGAGGGGGGGGGGGTTAAAACTCTGCTTCGCGACGATTTTCGGAAAATAGCGTCATTTTGGCAAGTGATATCGAAAAAATCTTCATATGATTTATGGAGAGAACAAAATTCTGCATAATTTTGGTCTTTACATTTTTCGTGTGCGACCAATAGTTTCCATCCCACAGTGCCCCAAAGTTAGGGGTTGGTTTGTGATTTTCACTTAAAATCAGAATTTTCATCGCGGATTAAGACGAAGAACTTTATAAAAAACTCGTGTATTTCTAATTGTTTGTTGTAGCTAGCGCTTGTTGTATATGACTTTGACTGCAGAGTTATGTCTAGCTGTGTGTGTGTACTCAGTTCCAGCGAGAGCCTTGCATGCGTTTGTTATATGACCTGTTGTTTCTTTCTGTTGGCGACATTTCCTGCAATTATCGTCAGTTATGGATGGATCTTTAATTATGTATTTCTTGTAGTTTCGTGTCGTAATCACTTGGCCCAGGATAGCAAGCATAACTCCGTTCCTGGAAAGAGTTGGCTAACCTGCAGCTATATGTGGTCTTGTGTAACGCGGTATCTGTGATTGCCATGGAGTGCTTTCTGTGACCGTGTTGTATTTTTTCTTGTTGTCGTTCTATGGGATTGTATGCATCAGCTGAGTGGTCTGGACAGAATAGGGTAAGTGGTGGCGTATAGTTTTTGTATGCTTTTACTATTGACCTACGTATGTAAGTTTGTCTGTTTCTTTTGGAAAAAATATCTGTTTTTATTTGTCTTATGTGAAGTAACTGTATGTCTATAATTCCTCTCTCCCTGTCCTTGCACTTTTTCGGATGTATCATTCTGTGTTTCGTGTGAGTATGTTGATGTTTTCCATGTCAGTGTCCGACCACTTGATGATGCCAAAGGAGTATGTGAGGACCGGTATCGTAAATGTGCTAATGACTTTTGTAGGATTTCTAGAATTCTGTTTTTTTTAATAGTCTAATGAGGTGGTCTCTAAACTCTTGTGTTAGTTGAGCGTTTCATCCCTATCCATGTTGTTTAGCATTTGGCCAGTTAATGTTTCTCCTGGGATGGTTCTTGCAATGACTTTTAATGATATGGATCACCTTGTATTTGCTCATTCCGAATTATTATTATACGGCAGGGCCGTAGCTACGCGTTGACCATGGGGGAGGTTCATGTTGCCCTTGGGGGGGTTCATGTTGACCTTGGTGGGGGGGGGGGGTTATGTATAAAAGACCACTTTTTAATGTCTTAGGTCCGTATTCATAGTCGTTCCTCAAGTATCCCTTGAGTATTATTCAAGGGATACGTGAGGGTTATTTGAGGGTTACTCAAGGGAGAAGGGACCCTCAAGTGTGGCTTTCCTTGTGTATCTGTTCCCTAGACAACATCTACCAGAGGGCGGAATTCATTTGGCGATGTTGTCATATTGCAAATATAAGTCAATTTGTTATGCCTATGCCGACGCATTTTGATGTTTTCCGTTAACTCTTTTTGTATTGTACCAGTATTTCGTGTTCTGTGGCGGACATTTTTCCGGATGTGATAGAAACTGACAACACCGTATTCCAAAATTAACCTACAAAATCGACGAAATGTCATGTTGACATTTCGTTACTTGAGTATTACCATTGATTAACTTATTTAAATCAATGGTATTACTCAAGGGAGCCTTACGTGAGAGATCCTCAAGTAAGGTTTCGAAACACAAAATCTAAAGTATCGACTATGAATACGACCCTAAATTTGCTTAAAAGCTGCATAGATTGTATAGCTGCTAGTGTGTCATGAGCGCCGAGCGATTGGTTAGTAGTAGAATGAATCACTAAGCTTGGAGAAAGCATTTTGATTATTTTTATTTTGTATTATTTTAGTAGTTATTTCATACATGGGAATACTCATGGGGGGGTTTGAACCCCCTAAACTCCCTCTTATACAGGGTGGGCCAATAGTGCGTGGACGGAGGATTGTGGGCTTACTAAAAAATATTTCAAAAATCTGTCACTTGATCATAGTAGGGACCTTTAAGGGCTATAACGTAAAAATATTTTCACTCAAATTTTGACGTTTATACAGGGTGATTCATATCAAACTTACATTTTTTTGAATGGAACCCCCTATAAATTATTGGATATTTGGATTCCTTGGTCAATTCTAGTGTGACTTTATGTATCACACATGGCACTTTAAACGAACCGTTTAGGCGAAAATCACCATTTTTAGTATAAGTAGGTATCAGAAAAAAATTGAATATCGCAGCGATTATAAAACCTACAAGGCCGTGACTTTGCGGTACGACTAAGCATGAAACGCGTCACTTTAGGTCAGACGGCTAAATTGGAATTCTTTTTGTACTTGGAGAAATCAGTAGATTAATTAAGGAAACTTCAGTCGCAGATAACTTGATTTTTTCAAATGGGAATGCCTATTTTGGTTTAAAGAATCAAATGTAAAATTTGATTACCTTTCTAACGATATAGCATTCTCGGTATCAGTCTTTTCTGGTTTTCATTTTATTTCAAATTTTCAGCAGGTCATGAAAAATAAACAAAAGCTGGTTAATATGTAAGAAACCAACTAACTTAGCTGAAAGATGCAAACTAACTAGAGCAACGAGGCAAGATTATGAAAAATCCTTACAACATATTAGCTCTAACCAGAAACAATAGCGGTAACAAGAACGCTCATTTTTCACAGCCTACTAGCTATTAGCATTGATTAACGTATTGTGTACTATCAGCCAATTTCCAAAGTCAGTAAAAGAATATTTAATCAAAGGAAAACTACTAGTGATTGTTGCTGGCAGTAGAATATCTGTCTTCTGAACAAATTTTCACATTTAATGCTATAAAAAGGTAGCCATTTCCGATAGTCAAAAGTAATGATATCTCTGACTGGAACCCTTCAAATTCTTTAGTAGGTACTTCTACTTCTTAGCAAAATCGCGGAAACCTGAATTGCAGTCTGTTTGATTGTAAAACGTAATTCAGTTTGCAGAAAACTACATGAAATAAACACAATTACAACATAGCGTAATTAAAAAATTCTAGCAATTATTTCAATAGATGTTCAGAATGCTCCAGTTGGAGCACGGAAATGACTATTTTTTTTATCCCATTAAATGTGAAATTTCATTCTAAACATGCTAGACTGTAAGCAAAAATCGCTGATAGTTTTCCTTTTGTTTCAATATTTTTAATCGTTTTGGAAAGTTGTCAAGCTCTAGTAGACCTCAATAGCTAGTAGGCTGTGAAAAAAAAACACTTCTGTCATACACCAGCTACTCATTGACATTAGAGATCTTGCCGCTGTTGTATCCGGTTACAGCTAATATGTTGAAGGAATTTTCATAATCTTACCTCGTTGCTCTAGTTAGTTTGCATCTTTCTACTAAGTTAGTTGGTTTCTTCAATATTAACGAGCTTTTGTTTATTTTTCATGGCCTGCTAGGTTGCTTGCAGGAAAATTGAAAAACACCGATTTGACTGAAAATTTGAAATAAAATGAAAACCAAAAAAGATTGATATCGGGAACGCTATATTGTTAGAAAGGCAATCAAATTTTACATTTGATTCTTTAACTAAAAATAGGCCTTCCCATTTGAAAAAATCAAGTTATCTGTGATTGAAGTTTCCTTAATTAATCTACTGATTTCTCCAAGTACAAAAAGAATTCAATTTTAGCTGTCTGACGTAAGGTGACGCAAATCAGGCTTAGTTGTACCGCAAAGTCACGGCCTTCTAAGTTTTATAATCGCTGCGATATTCAATTTTTTTCTCTCACCTACTTATACCAAAAATGGTGATTTGCGCCTAAACGGTTCGTTCAAGGTTCCATGTATGATACATAAAGTCACACTAGAATTGACCAGAGAATGCAAATATGCAATAATATATAGGGGGTTGCATTCAAAAAAATGTAAGTTTGATATGAATCACCCTGTATAGACGTCAAGGTTTAAGTGAAAATATTTTTACGTTATAGCCCTCAAGGGTCCGTACCACAATCAGGTGACAGATTTTTGAAATATCCTTTAGTAAGCCCACAATCCTCCGTCCACGCACTATTGGCCCACCCTGTATACGGCCCTGTTATACGGTATCATTTGCGCTTTGATGAATGATGAATGCAAGGTTTTATATTAATTCATTAACGAGCATCTATTATTGCATTTCAAGATCAATAAGCTGCGTTCCTAGACCGATCCGAAAATATGCGGAGAAAAGTTGTTTTGCCAAGCGGACGGTTAATCGAGCGTACGAAAGCGACAGGCGTCGCCGTCGGTGTCGCGTCGCGACGCTTTCTCGACGCCTGGCGTCCTCTACGTCAATCGGAAAATATTTCTGATGTCTCGCGTGCTCTTCCCGACAAAAACATCTTAAAAATACACAAGACATTTTGGATGAGACGTAGTGTGCACACGGTATGAATGAATTCATCATCTGATTACTTTTCGAATATTTGAACGATGAAACTGCCTGTGACGTCTTTATAAATAGTCCAGTAAAAAATATTTCCTTGATGCCTATTTATTTTTACTTCCCATACCGATGGGTTAGGGGAGTATTGCGATCGCGAAAATTTTCGATTTTGAGATAACACGCTCTTTGGGCGTTTCACGATGTCTACATAACGAAAATCCACGTCACTCATTTCCGTCGGTCTGTCTGTCGGTCTGTCTGTCTGTCTGTCTGTCCGTCTGTGCGCGTTTTTCTAGCCTCGTAATCTCAGTTACCGCTGCATGGATTGTGATGAAATTTGGGCAGCGATATGCTGTGGGGTCGTAGTAGGTAATGTTCTTATAATTTTTAAAATCGGTCCATGGGCGGCGGACTAATCAGCAAAAAACAAAAAAAAATTAAATATTCTTCAAACTTCGTTTTTCGGTGTTTTAGGGGTACCTGATCATTTTCTACTTCTTTTTGGGTGGGGGTGATATTGGGGTGGTCGGGGGGTGAGGGGTTGTAAATCTCAAAAATGTATTGTATTAATAATAGACTACCCATTGACCTGTAAAAGAAAGACCTAGCGGCACAATAACCTTTTTTAGGCCCATCCGAACATTGCTTTGCCTATTTTAGCAACCAAAGGCATTTTCTGATAAATACATAGGAATATTGCTTTAGATCGTTCTATATTTAGTAACGTAAAGTTTATGGAATGGATTTTGATGGAACTTTGTCACAGTATTACTGCCGCGGCGAGGATGGAAAACGCCTATGCTTTGGAAAAATCGTGTCAGTGGCGGCGCAGCAATAATAAAAAATAAAAAAAATAAAAAAAAAATAAAAACGCCTCAAACTTTGTTTTTAGGCGTTTTAGGGGTTCCTGATCATTTTCTACTTTTTTTTTTGGGTAGTGGTAAATTTGGGGTGGTTGGGGGGTGGGGGGTTGTAAAATTGAAAAATTTGTTGTATTCATAATAGGCTGTCCACCGATCATTTTCTGCTTTTTTGGGTGGGAGCGCATTTGGGGTGGTTGGAAAACTGAAAAATTTGTTGTATTCATAATGGGCTGTCCATTGACCTGTGAATGAAAAACCTAGCGGCATAATAAACTTTTTTAGCTCCATTCGAACACTGCCTTGAATGCCTTGCTCATTATAGAAACCAAGGGACTTATTTGTCTGATGTATACTCGTATGTTACGCTCAATACCCGAATTTGGGCAATGCCCGAAGAAAGTATGCAGAACTAGGTTTGAGCAAGGCATATTTCCTAAACCCGAAATATGAATTTTATACGGCTATTGAGCATTACCAAATAGGCAGAACTACTTTTGAGCATCTTGAAATACACAGAACTAGTTTTGCGCAACTTGAAAATGCACAGGACATTTTTTGATCAAAATCGGTAGATTTTTTTTCATAACATTTGTGCGGTGACCTTTAATGAAAATTTTATGTAGGATGACTTTTCATATGGCTAAAAGTAGCAAGTTCAAAAATCTCCCAGTTTGTGATTTTTCTAGAATTCAAACCTCTTAGTACTGGTCTATATTAGAAACCACTTGTGACGTCTTCCTGCTCGAAACTGCCCACAAAAATGGCGTAAAGTAGTTTAATTCGGTACTTCCCACGCATTTTCAATTAGTGACGCAAAACACTTTGCACATTATGAAAACCTTTTGTGTATATTCAAGAAAAAGCACGGATAGAAACATACATTTTGTGACGATGCCATAATATTCAATGATGAACACCTTATTCTTGATCGGTCTAAAAATACTATTTTGACTACATACCACGACGATTAAGTCAAGCAATATATCGAAACTGGGCAGTAGTAGAGAATTATAATTTTGGTGATGTAAATTAGAGCAAATGTTGTGTTTTTTCTTGTTACTGTGTTACCCAATGAGGTATTTGTTTTTGGTCACGTGACGTCCGATTCAAAAATTTTAATGGGACACCCTGAAGATTAATGCCTTTTTATGTTCCTCCCGATGAAACAATTCCAACAAACTAGCACACTTAGGGTCTAAAGTGATTAATTCAAGAGCTATAGGTACTTAAAGGATTGTACCACTACCATTGATTATAACATATACCCCTATGTTCGTTTCATTTTTTTGTCTTAATGGTAATGGTAATCATTTAAGTACCTGTAGCTGTTGAATTAATCACTTTAGACCCCAAGTGTGCTAGTTTGTTGGAATTGCTTCATCGAGAGGAACACAGAAAGGCATTAATATACAGGGTGTCCCATTAAAAAAATTGAATCGGACGTCAAGTAGCCGAAAACAAATACCTCATTGGATAACGCAATAATAAGAAAAGATGCAACAGTTGCTCTAATGTACATCCCCAAAATTGTAATTCTCTACTACTGCCCAGTTCCGATATATTGCTTGTCTTAATCGTCAAGGGACACCCTGTATATAAAGACTGCAAGACTGCTAACTTGAGCTTGGGAGGTATAAACAAGAAGATTTGATATATTTCAAGTTCTCTGCCTGTTTTAATTTTACTCTTTAATGATTGCTATTAATAGTAAAAATTACATAATCTAAAATTTTTTATTTTGAATGCATAGTTTGTTACGTAATATCTATCTGTTTATAAAATTTTGAAGCTAGCTTACTGTATTATAAACCTTGCTTACCCAACACGACGTTAATATGTAGGTGAAGGTTGCCAGTTGACAATAAAGAAATATTATCTCTCACCCCTCCTTCTTCTTTCCTGCCTTCATCTTGAAATATGGTCAATAACTTCGATATTCGGAATACTCGTACATATTTAAAATATCCTTTGGATGTTTTTGAAGTTTATTTCTTTGCGACTGGGGCATGTATCAAAACCCACACTCATTAGTAACAAAAAAAAAAAACCATGAAGTGCACCAGAATCAGAAGGTCCTCTACATCACTATCACGCAAGATTCTAGTACTTTAATTCCGCTTGAGGGTCTCGACAGATCCATTTTCCCATATTTCTCACACAGAAATACAGGGTGGGCCAATAGTGCGTGGACGGAAGATCGTGGGCTTACTAACAAATCAAAAATCTGTCACTTGATCATGGTAGGGACCCTTGAGGGCTATAACGTAAAAATGTATTTACTTAAATGTTAACGTTTATCAAACTTACATTTTTTTGAATGGAACCCCCTGTATATTATGATATGATATGAATCACCCTGTATAAACGTCAAAATTTAAGTGAAATTATTTTTATGTTATAGCCCTCAAGGTTCCCTACGATGATCAAGTGACAGGTTTCTAAAATTTATTTTAGTAAGCCCACAATCTTTCGTCCACGCACTATTGGCCCACCCTGTATAATGAACAACTACACATTTTCAAGGTCTCAGCGTCAAATGTCTAGGGGTCGCCAGCTTGATCACTTACACTAGGCGCCACTATTTTTTTTAAACCCCGTAGTAACACATTTAGTTTGATTTTATGTTCGTATAATGATTCACTCCATGCATAGAATAACGTATATTACAGTATATAAACATATAAAAGTTTCATATATATCTAAATAGTGAAGACAATGACATTAAAATCAAAAAAAAACTTACATGGATAACTTCCAGCCCTTCTTGTTTAACTTGCTTTAACTAATATAGAGATAAAAGTAACAAAAACAGAAATATCCTTTTTTTGACCAATTTTACATTTTACGGAATAAAACGATAAACATTCAGTACAAGCTGTAACCATTTGACAAAATGCGTCATACTCGTCATACTTCAGTGGCCTATAATCAAATATCATGCGTTGAAATATAAACTTGTTATGAACGTTCCGGCCACCTCTTCTGCAGCCTCTATCAAAATAAAGATTTTTTTTATTTTTGATTTTTTTTTCGACTAAGACGTTCTTAAAAAATAACTGCGGTGTTGATATATCCAAAATCAGAACCAGTATGCATGAGTGTATTAGGGCGAGATTTTTTTACAGCGAATAATATGCGACTCTTTGGTTTGATGAGCAATTTCTCGGGAGTCGCCGAATAGGTAGCAGATTCTGAGGATGCCAACCACTCGTGTTGGCAAAACGTCAAGCAGCGACGAATGCCAACGCCAAGGCGGCAGAGTGTGTCGATGCCGGCCGAACAGCTCAAGAACCAGCAGTGCATTGCTGAAGCATGCCCAACTATGCTGAGTCATAATCCATAGACTAGTTAGAAATACAATCATGATTGAACTGTATATAAATGGATTCCTTTACTTTTCTTATTTATAACTAAAAAGTTACAATCTTCGCTAGTTCGATAGTATATTTTTGTCAAAAGTTTGGTACTAAGGGCTATAGTGATGGCAGAAAACTTAGAAAATAGTTTATATTTTAACAGATGTGGTATTTTGTAATTATAGGCCAGTGAAGCGTAATGAATCAGAGGATAAGCTTATGAAAATAAAATAACCAACATTTCTTCTAAAACCAAGTACCATACAATCAGTTTAGTCACGAAACTGCCTTGAAATCTGCTAGCTTATACGACAAAATTACAAAAGTAGGCTTATTGAGCGAAAAACTTACAAATTATGCGACTATGGTAACAACATCAAAATTACTTTTTTTGAGAGAAATTGATGATTATCTCCGGTTTATACGAAGCAAATTCTAAAAATACATACAGAATAATTTCGCACTACCACAGTTTTAGCTTTACAATAATTAGTATAGCACCATTTAATTATCTTCTAAACGAGAATGAATTTAATTTCTCATTTCTAAGTAAAATAACCCATATATAACAGAAAAACTAAAACGTATTAAAAATCAAATAAAAAAAAACCGCTAAAATTCAGTGACCTGAAATACAGCTCTCGATTTCAATAAAAGCTATCAGCATATACTTACTATTTACTTTAAAATATCATTTGGCCTGCCTAAATTTTAAAAAATTAAAAATAAAATATGTATATATAACCATCACCTCAAGCTGTACATGGCATCATTTGAAGTTAACCCCTCGATCATATACATATAACTAGATGAAGCACAAATAATACAGTTATTTGAGTTTTAAATAGAGTCCCCCAAAGGCATTACCCAATCTTAACCTAACGCGTTTTGCCATTGGCAAAAATAAAGTGAGGTAAAGGACCTTACTTTCGCATCATGTATAGGCGCAACAAT
This sequence comes from Callosobruchus maculatus, assembly GCA_951848785.1. Lineage (NCBI taxonomy): Eukaryota > Metazoa > Arthropoda > Insecta > Coleoptera > Chrysomelidae > Callosobruchus > Callosobruchus maculatus. The sequence continues at coordinate 10,799,659 of CATOUR010000083.1, forward strand.
ATTTATTAGTTCTCTACACATTTTCCAAGTATTTCGTAGATCCACCTGGTAGTGCTTGTTAGTTGGTTGTACACTAACATATAAGACATATACATATGTATAAGTAATATATATTCAAACATACCGGGTGTCTATTGTACAAATCAAGTTCACATTTAAACTGTGTCTGCAACAAAGCATTAACAAAAAATAAACCCAGCTTATTACGCCATGCTTTTATTTCGACAACATGAACAGCTCAAAAAATCAAAAACTGTTTTATCGAACATTTGTTCGATGCTGTATCTTCGGAACAAACCCATTTTTCCAAAAAAGTTCAATACTACTCGCAAGTGAAATCCGAACACCTAGAAAGAAGAGATATTTGCAGTGAAAATTTGTACAAAGCTTTGCAGTACCATCTCTAGTATACATGTAACACTTTTTGTTCATTCAGACGTTATTTACCTACATCATCATAGTCACAATGTCTTAACAGACATGTTTGTGAACTCGTAAAATGCATTAAGTCGGAGCTAGAGTATTGCCGACACTAATATTATCAATAGTTTTGAGAACTGTAGCTCGCCATCTTTCGCGATTTACTGTCAGTTCGGTGGCGGTCTTGATACTCATATCCAGCAACAGTTTCGTCGTATCCACCCAGCGTGTAGGGGAACGGCCACAGCGCCGCCCACTCGGGGCGTGACCCTGAACTACAAGTTTCTCCATATTATCGCTTCTGTTTATATGTCCGAAGAGTGTAAGCATTCTCGTCGACACAATGGAGGATAGTCTCTTTGGATTATCGAGCTCATCCAGTATGGAAACGTTAGTTCCATCGAGGTAGAATCCCAAGGAGACGCTATAACGTTCAATTTCGCATAACAAAAACGGTAGCAGAAGGCGTGGCTAAGTGTGGTAACAATATGGACGCCTCGCCAGAGCCGGATTACTTTCTTATGTAAATAATTTTGAAAATTCATTACAATGATGATTTAAATATGAAGTATTGGGTTGATTTTTCACTCTAATGCGAAATTCATAGTTAAGTATATGAAAAAAAAACAGGCTTTGTAGAGACGACATTCATCATCAATTGAATAATACAACTGTAATATTGCTGCGATACGTTACACTTTATTGAGATAAAGGTTACAAATGCGGTCCTGTACATTGTTATTTTTTTGCTTTCATATGAATTGTAATTCCTGTCGATTTCTTCTGATCCATGCCATCTCTTCTAGAGCAACTACGGTGAGCACATGAAACCATTATTTCCTTTATGAATTCACTAGAATATTACTTAAAAATAACTAAAAATCTCGGTAAGAACACTCAAAAAAAGCAAACACGAAATTGTCAAAGAAACGTCAGCTGTTTGACGTAAGTGTCGAATCAATATGGCCAACGTGCACCTGCTTTCAGCCACGTTATGGCGCCTCCATGGGATTCTACCTCGATGGTTAGTTCGTACCTACATGGCACCTCTGGAAAACTCTACACTCGTAAAAACAAAGCATGGCTTTTTGTCGATTCAAAAACGATAATATCTGTTGCAAATATGGCAAGAGACCAGTTGGTTGTGTAAAGATCCCCTAGAAGACGACAGTTCCAGTTTACGCAGTTAAGCCCCTTTGAACGGGATCGCATTGTAAACCGACGAGAACGTGGTACTTCTTTCAGAGCAATTGCTGTATCCATGGGGCGTAACGTGGCTACAGTTGTAGCAGCATGGCGCGCATGGATCGCAGATGGGAGAATGCAGCGAGCTAGAGGTTCTGGAGCACGTAGAAGAACCACAGACCGGCAAGATGGTCATCTACGACCACTGCTCTTCGAGACAGAATGCGATCCACTCGAGCTGTTTCTGACGCTTGGTATGCAGCTATAGGGAGGTCCATTCGAATCCGCACGGTGTACCACAGATAGAGTGCAACGCGTAAGACGACGACGGGGTGAACGACGTGATCTCCAGTTTGCTGTTGAGCGCCATGTACACCGTCCTATTTAGTGGTTTGGGGTGCCATTGCATTCAACAGCAAGTCACCTTTAATTTTGATTCGTGGCACAATGACTGCGCAACGTTATGTGAATGAGGTGTTAGAACCAATTGTCGTTCCATATGTCCAAGGCCTCGTAGAGGGTTTCCTCCAGCAAGATAATACACGTCCTCATATTGCAAGGGTATCCGTGAGGTTCCTACAGGAAGCTGAGGTCAGGCTACTCCTCTGGCCTCCACGATCACCCGATTTATCGCTAATTGAAAACGTATGGGATTGGATGAGTCGATACATAGGCGATTTAGCCAATGCTCCGACCACGCTGGACGAACTTGAACATGCTGTGAGGGCAGCTTGGGAGGCTGTACCTCTAGAGTTTATCAACACCAGATTACGAGCATGTCGATGTCGCGGAGGCTAGAGGAGTGCATTCGTCAACATGGAGGGCCTAACCATTAGTGATCTGTTGTATTTTTTTATAAACTGATTATGGCAAATGAGTTCGTTTATTATTGTATTTAATCACACCGCATTTCATCAACCGCAACCTTTTTTTCTCAGTGTTCGGATTTCACTTGCGAGTAGTATATTTCCTTAAATTTTTGCAGTATGTTTAATAAACACCCTGTATATCGGAGATCCTCTTTAAATTATTATAGGCCTTCGTTTCATATCTGGTACAAGTATCATGGTGAACTCAAACAAAGACTGTTCTGAATGGTTATCAATACTTATTTAATTATGTATGTTTAGTCGAGTCAACACTCAAGCGAATTGCTATTTAATGATAAAACAAAATTTAAGCATACCATGGTTACTGAAAAGTGAAAAAATACATGAGAATCTTAAAATTATTTTGTACTTAAATTCAAGAGTTTGTCATTATAAAAATAGTCTTTACGTTTTCGTTTTTGTTCAAAAGATAAACTACGTAAGTAAAAATCAACAGTTTATACATTCCACGAACCTTTACTTAAATTTAAAAATATAACTATGTACCGATTAGATTTATGAGGAGATTATTGGTCAGTAGAATAATAGATCAATATTACCTCTAATCAGATGTAAATTCGTTGGTAACCAATGTAGCTTTTGTGACTTTCACTTTTAGAAGCCCTGGGTTCAACTGCACAAACCTGAAAATCAAAAATAAGGCGATTTTAGACCACTGGTAAACAAAATAATATATTCTGAATTCGATTAACCCAAAAAATGGAGTCAAGTTGATTGACTTAGTACTTCCCACACATAATAATGATTTCGTTTTATTGTTTTCCCATTGCATGAAGCTAAAGACTGAAATCCCCTTGCAACCAAATCATCGCCCACCCTCCCGCAAAAAACGTCCAACACAAAAACTCTCGTAAATAGTTTCTTGCGTCTCCCTCCTTAGCAACTAGGACGCCACAGTTTTCATTCTGCATGCTTCAACTGAACGGTGCAAAACGATCAGGAGCCTCTAAACCGTCTAAAAGTGAAGTGTGAGCTGTTTTTATATTTTTAGTTTTTTAATTATTGTTGCGCAACCATTGACACGATTTTTCAGACACTGGCGCGTTTTCCACTCTCGCCGCGATAGTCACTTCTGTGTCGAAATTTCATTAAAATCAATTTAATAATTTTTGCTACATACATAGAACGAAATTAAGCAATACTCGTATATGTATACATCACAAAACTCTAAGTCCTTTGGTTCTTGTAAGGAAAATGTTCACATGGACTTATGCCGGTACGTATTTCTTCAAAAAATACCTATTTCTTCGTTCTTCGCTGCCAGACAGCAGAGATTGGCGTATGCGCATGATCGGTTTATAAGCTTTCTAGATCATCGAGAACGCGTTGTGGCGTTTGAGCATTGTCCACGCGTCGTGGTCAACAAAAACGGACAAAAAGCGAAAAATTATGTCATTTCGGTATTTGGTCTTTCGGCATCGTCCACAAAGGGTTGTGGTCGTTTTTTTTTTCACTCAAAGAGCGTTTTTGATGTTTGGGCGTAACATGTGCATAATGTGACTACAGGGCGACAGCACCCAGGATTGATTAGTTCATGTGCCGTGCGACTGGATACTGCTTTTCCAATGTAATTGTGGAGATATATTTTGGAGCGTCTAAAATTTTTGATCAAACTTGTTAAACAGCATGCAATACTTTGTATTTTTTCCATAACTCACTTGATATCCCGTTTCTTAAGTCTAGCTTGCACGACCGGTTTGATCTTGGAAATGCCATTTTCACTGTTCTTTCCTCTCCCTGTGATGATTTGCAGATATTCGGACTGTTTTTCTTTGCTGCTTCTCAGCAGATTGATGGACCTATCCAGGAACATATCCAGAGCAGGGATCGCTTCCTTGACATACAAGAAGTGCAAGTCGAGCGTATTGAAGTCTTGCAACCTGAAACAATATTTTTTTAACTTTTAGAAGTAGCTTTGATCGTAAGTTGACAAATCAAGTGTGTTATAATTGAAAATAAATAGCTGTCAAGCGTCAATATCTTGTAGGTAAATATTTTACCAACTGCAAATTCTCACACACATTCTCTCATAATGGACGGGAATAAAATCAGTTTCAGAAGCCGAAAATCCTTAAAACAAATTAGATAACCCTAGAAACTTTTGTCATGTTGGTGGTTTATAAGTCATTGAATATTCCACTAGAGTTATAGATGAAATTATTGGATCGTTTTTAGTTGCAATTCCTTGCAAGTGCAAGTGATTAAAAAAAATAATCAGCTGTTCTCCATATCCCATGGCTCTGATGAAGATTTTCTTGCATCTTAGGGTCACTTCAAGTGGTTTTGTGCCTCCATCTCTATGACTAAGGCGAACATAAGATTTTCTTATCAGGGTAAAGGTCACGCGTTTTCAATTAATTGGAACCCAATGTGTCCTCGTTTATCTAAATATTCAGTTTTTGTCAAAAAGTAGATTTTCACGCATTGATGCATTGATGCTTATTTTTGTAAAATACCTGATATTCCTGACGGTTTGGCAACGTCAGGCAAAGCGCTGAAATCACCAACGTCAAGTCGTCAATATTCTGATGACCAAGATTGAATGTATTTGTAATTGACACATATTATAATAGAAGTACATGTACTTATTCAGGTTACGTGAAATTATTTTAAAGGTAGTTACACTTCATTTGTAAAACATGTTTTGCGTTCAGCCAACCTCGTTTCACTCAATTTATATCTTTTGCACACAGCTATTGCCTGTTAGATATTAATTACTATCACTCATCAATCTAATTCATTATCTATAACTTAAATTTACTTAAACTCTGGCAACAATGCATTTATATAGGAAGCAAATGTTCCCAGCTTATACCTGAAATAATCTTTTTTGGTGTTTCGCACATTTTGTTGACCAGTGCTTACCATGACTGAATTTATTCCATTTATGGTAGTCGCCACAACAACCACCATTTTATACTCTTGTATATACATTTTTTATTTCGAATACAAAGGTCATGAGTAAAGTAACTTCATTGTTTCACTATCACCGTAAACAATGAGCTGAGCGCATAAAAACTACAACAATTTTCAAAGAATGCTATCAGTTTTTGATAGCAAATAAGACTGTACCTACCGCACTAGTTTAAGAAAGGATTGGATAGCATCATGGCATTCGAAAGTTCGTTATGAATAAATAAATTTACTCCCTCCCTCCCACCTCAATATCACTCACTCCCAAAAATTAAAAAAAAATTATCCGTAATATCTCAAATGACTATAATCATTGATTAACGTAAATACGTTAATAAATACTATAATATACGAAATTTGAGGATTATTCATGTTTATCGTTTTTTATGTTGTTTCTCCACCGCCACTGAACTGTTTTTCAACGTTGTTGCAGTAGTAACCCACTATCTAACGTTGCCAAGTTATTGAGGAGGATAGGAATATCAGTTTTTTCATTATAACTCCTTCCGCACAGGATGTACTTTGTTTTTCAAACATTATAAATATTTTTCTTCCTTGACCTACAAGTAACCTACTGTGAATATTTCATCAACATTGTCTGAGAATTTTCCGAGTTATAGAGAGAAGGTTAACGGACAGACTACTGGTACAGTGACGTAACATATCTCAGTTTCCAAAATTCAATTCTTCTTGCGCCTATAATCTGACCACCTAGATAATGCACAAACACCAGAGGCTGAGTTACAAACCTTTTGAAATGTTCATCGAGAAAGGCAGTGGCAGCCATGCTGTTTGCTCTTTCGAAATAGTCTTTCTGTTGGCTTGCCAGACCAGAGTAGAACTGAGCCACTTCCTTCATGCCTTTCTGGTGGTACTGTTGAGCTTTCTTGTACAGATCTTCCCTTCGTTTTTGATATTTGTTCGCTTCCTCGCGATAGAATGTCGCTTCTCGCACTCCCTCGTACTCCTTAGAAGAGAAAAAACATAAATAACAAAATACAGGAATAAATTCGAGCTGAGCGCACGTCGGCAATTATTTATGGTCCGCATCCCAGGGTAACAACTGAACATAGAGGTAGTAAACAACTAATTCTAATACGCCGACATCTTTTCTTACGTTGTCATATTGACCACCAGATACGGCAATCATGATTATTTACTATCGTCTTAATTAATTATAAAGTATCCAGAAAATTCCATTCTACGTTAAAAAAGACGGTATTTTGATGGTTCAGGAATGATTACAGCAAAATCAATAAATATGTTGACCTCTACCGCATGTTTCTTCATCATAAACGCAAATTCTGTCTTACATAAATTTTGAGGAGCTGGCAACGCCTATATAATTTTCCTGCGATTTGTTTACGGTCAAACGTTTGTTTTGTTTGTGCTTCTTTTATGCTTGACCAGTGAAATCGAATTTGCTATTTGTTGGTAACTGTAGTGAAGCTTTACAGACTTGCTGTGCTATATTCGAGTGTAGTTCAACAGTTTTTCGAGATGGAACTCAAAAAGTGCAGTGTTTGTAACATGGGTTGCATTGGAAGAATTTTCAGGTTAGTTGGCAATATTTGGAGGCTGAAGTGTCAAAAGATGATGGCTTTGAGCGCGCCATGCTGAAGTAGTTTGTTTACTACCTCTATGTTCAGTTGTTACTATGAGGTCCGCATTAAACCTAAAAATTTGACATTTGACAGCTTGGAGTTTTATTCCGCTGTAGGAAGCTGTATACACCAGAGCGACCACTGCTGCTCTACAAGGCACAGATCCGACCATCGTTGAAGTATTGCTCCCATGTGTGGGGATGCGTTCCGAAGCACTCTAAAGCTTCTGGACACTTTTCAGAAGAAAGCAACTAGACTAATCGATACGCCTAAACTCACAAAGGACCTCCACAGTCTGGAACATTGAAGAAGGGTGGCTGACTTGTCCCTATTTTACAGATTCTATCAAGGAAGATGTTCGGGTGAGCTCTCCCAGATAATAACACCAAAGGCCGTCCGAACGAGGAGCACTAGAGAAGCTCTGCCAGCTTATCCTTACCAGGCCGAGGTTACTACTCCCCGAATCAGTCACCTCCAGCATTCCTTCTGTTGGAGAACTTCGACGCTGTGGAGTGAGCTGCCGGAAACTTTGTTTCCCGACGGCTACAACCTGCAGCGTTTCAAATCTAACGTGCACCGACAGTTATCCTCTCGCACACTCGCAGCGCTTCTACAGCGCGATTGGCTTTCAGCCTTTGCAGGAGGCTGACCATAATAAAAAATTGAATTGAAGCAACAATCTTGGGAGTCTGACGTGATACACTCTTAGGTTCATTCTTGACATATGCGAATTGAACAAAAAGTGCTACGAGGTTTTGAGCAAAAGCTAAATTTTCCGGTGTGAAACAAGCAGGGGCGGTTCCTCCTTAAGGCGCAATGCCGCGCGCCCCCCTCAGCAAAAGAGAAAAAAAAGTTTTAGTTGGTCTGTATATGCAGTGCAAGTACCAGCTATTTTGACCTACAATCGGTTGCCTGATCTGTAGGCAGCACACAGTGCTCAAACAAAAAAAAAGTGACACCCGCAGCACACTAAACTCGGACTATAACCAGTGTCACGTCACGTGATTGACTGAAGGCTAAGGAACAGATAGCGGACCGCTCCAAAATAAAAATTATAAATAACATTACAAAGATGAAAATAAGTAGGTACTAATAATGTACAATGTTTTGACAAAATGAAGCAGAGAGCTGATTGGTTCAATAGGTTGCACTGAGGCGTTTCAATGCCAGGGTTGGGAGTTCGATTCCCAAGCTAGACGATTTATTTCTCTTCATTATGCGAGGTGATAAGTAAAAAACTCTTAATAAATAACATTTTGTGAAGAAGTATAAGTAAAACACTCAAACGAAGTGACTTTTTGGGGTACTAACTAAAAAAAAAATTTTAAGAAATAACTGTACGTGGAAACTGAAGACTCTTATTTTGCTGCAGGGTGCAGTTGCAGCCTCAGCAATCTCTGGTAGGATTTTCGTGTAGTTCTTTTATTTTAAATTCTCTGCGTCCCTTCCCCCCCTTAAAAAAATTGAGGAACCACCACTGGAAACAAGCTACGTGAAGTAGCATATTGACCATGTCTCGATAGTGGGTTTGCCTAAGTTGCAAAAAAATACAGTTGCAGTTGTCGTTATATAAGCCTTGATAATATATGTGACTCAGTTTCCAAGAACCAGTTACAACAGACAAGTATAAACACCTGATTCAGTGAAAACGATTTAAGAACGGTCAGCATATTTAAGATAAAAATTAATAAGGCTCCCATCCTAATCTCTTTAAATAACGTTTAGACATCAAGAAGCATATCTCCGGTATGTTCTGTTTTTCGCTTCACATTAGGGACGTTCATCCACGAGAGGTGTTGGTAGACGAAATTATTTTGTTTTTTAGTTTTGATAAGTTTAATCATATCTATCTATCTCTATGTACCTATCCTCAAAAATGCAAAACTTCTTAAGGCGGGTTCTCACGACTCAGTTTCGCTGAATCAGTTTGACTGAGTCTAAAGTGAGATATTTTACCCCCACTTAAGCCCATCTACACTAGCTCGAAAGGTAAATCAGTTGTCTCAGATCATTTAGATGTCAAATAAATGAGGTTAGGATTTTTTGTAAGCTTGAATTTCAGCGGGTTTTGCGATGTATGGATAGTCAATAATCTATGGTGAGCGAAGCTCTCTTCCAAAAACGTAAAAAACTAGGGTATGGAAAGAATCGACAGATCATAGAACCATAGCACATTATAAAATTTCGAGGAATGACATTTAACTGAGCTGAGCCGTCTCATTTTTAAATGATCTGAGTTAGTGCAGATGTAAAAGCAAATCACCTATTATATCGTTTGGCTTCACTAAAAACGGGTAATGTTAGAATGACATATACAACAATTATTACTTACCTGATTATTATTGCATTTCTGGGCATCCTTCATTTCCTGTAAGACTTCTTCTTGGATGGGTGGCTCCTTGATTTGCTCAACATTTCCTTCAACAGCATCAGGTTCCATAGACGCTAGCAACGACTCCACTGTTTCTGTGTATTTGTTTCCATGCGCGAAAAGGATCTCCACCAAGGTGTCCTTGTTGATCGTAGGGAAGCTACTGCACAACTTTTCCTTCGTCAACTTGAGAGCCAGATCATCCGGATTCATCCTCTTCCATTTTTCCACCTCCTTGGTGTACTGCCTCTGCCCTTCCATTATCTCCTGGAGACTGGGAGTGGGAGGTTGCTGAGGCTTCGCTTCCTCTAACTCGCTAGCTTGCAGCTTCTTAGCAAACTCCTCGTCCTCTCTGGCCATCTCTTCCAGAATTTGTTTTTGGTTGTCCATTTGCTGGTACACGCTTTCCAAATAGAACGTGTACAGCTGTCTGGCTAAGCTGGCAGGCATCTGCACTACAGGCTGGAATCCTTTGGGATAGCTCAGGCTCGGCTCTCCAAATTTCTCTTCAAGCTGGGCCACGAAATGCTCACCCAAATTCAATTCGATCGTTTCCTCCATTTTGGCCGATTTTTTTATATCGACTTCGTCTAATTCAATGTCTGAATCGACTAGGTCTTCTTTGCTGTCATCTGTCGAACTTTCTTTCGAAGATGTTCGTTGTCTACCCGGCTCTTCAACATCCGCGTGAGATGTGGAGGCTATGGCTGATTCTGAACTTGTTTTTTGCCTGTTTTTTATTTTGCGTAGATGCTCTGAATAGTGGTCACTGTTGATATCTATCTTGCTTTCGATAATCTTTTTCAGATTGTTACTTTCCTCGGAGGATTTCCGGTTTCTGCGCCTCCTTTCTTTAATTTGGAAAGGTTGATTATCAACAGAGTTATTATCCTCATCCGAGAGGCTTTTGTCATCTTCTTTGTCTTCTTTTGCATCCTCTGTCTCAATAAGGGTGCTAATTTCATCTTTGGCTTCCAACAAAAACTCTATAGTCCATTCTAGATCTCCTCGACATTTTTTATACCAATATTGCAAGTGAGTGGAAGGCACATCAGGAAAGAGACTCTCCAACTGAATCATATGATTTTCATAGTCTTCATATACATCCTCAGTCATACAACTTTTATCCAACATCAGTTTCTTAGGGATAGGAGAGGTTTTTTGTGGTGTGGATCTGTTAATATCCCTGTTCAAGGTATCGATAATCTTCATTCCACACGGATAGAAGGAACCATCGTTAATTTTACTCAACATTTGAAAATATTCACCTTCAGTGTTGCTTCCAGATTCTACAGTAACAACTTTGTTCGTCTCAACAGGGATGTGAACTGTACGTCTAAAGTTTTCATCATCGGGAATTGGAGTTACAAACTCCCAGGATCTCAACGCTTCTTCATCAACACCCCAAGCATTAAATACCGATCTAACTGAGGATGCGTTTTCCGCTTCACTTTCGTTCTGTTGGGGTTGAAGTACTGTCGTTGTTTGGGTATCGTTAGAGCACATTAGAATTTTATCCACGAGATTTTGCTCGCAAGGAGAATTGCCATTAGTTTCTTCTTTGAGCGACGTACTTTCGGTCTTCACTTCATCGTCAAATTCCATCAAATTGATTGTTTCAAGAGGTATGTCGTTCTGAGTGGAGCGTTCATGTTCGTGGTTCAGCATAGTAGCCGTTTCAAGTTTGATGGATTGGTCGTTAGAGTTTTGCTTGTTTTTATTTGTTGATAATGTATTATCTGGTGGAGGATACAATCGTAACTGAGGCGGTTTTTGAAGTTTGTAATACAAATTATAAGCGGTAAGTAACTTACGAGCTGTTATATTTTTGTCATAGCGTTCAAGCATCGCTTTGATCTTAGCTCTGGGAACATTGTGAGCATTTCGTTTACTCAGCTCTTTATCGTCAAAACACCAATGAGTGTCTGGTTCCAATATCTCTATTATATACCCATAATCCGTGGCCATGGTTGCATAAGGCTTCAGTTCCCACATTTGAACGTTGGTGTTATCGATAATAACTGGGCTAAATCCCCTGCTCATACTCTGAAATGCCCTGTTCTGATTCCAACCATGCGCAGTATCCAGTTTTGTTACATCATAGTTGTATGTACCCAACTTGTGGTTACAAAAATAATCATCAGTGCTCAACAGATGCATAGTTCGGTTTCCGTCGTAACCAATCGTATTTTCAAGGATTTTTCTAGCTAAAGTGCTTTTGCCAGATCCTGGTAAACCTCTCATCAATACTAGCACTTTGAAATTTTGTTGGATATAACTGATCGTTCTTTCTATGTCGGTAGCTTTTCTGGATTTATTAGAGGCCAAGGAAGAGGTGCTGGACGAATTTGAAAGTGGCAAGAAACTATTGGGGATATCGGCACCCCCAAAAGTCACAGTTTTCGGTCTGTCTCCCATCTTATTGTCTGTGTGGTCCACATGGCTTGAAATTTCCAGTAGTCTGTCTGATGACTTTATGACTGTGGAAATACAAAATTTATTTTATTACTCTATTGGATCTACTAGCAAATTTCAAAGTAAGCACATATTCTGGTGTCAAAAATATGTACAGGGTTATTCACGTTATTCGAAACTGAGCATTATGGCTAAAGTATTTGATGAAATAGAAAATAATAATTTCGGATGGATAGGGACCCATTAAGTATTCATTTTAATGATAGTTTCATGCTTTACAGGGTGTACCCAAGCCACGAAATGTATCAAATATATATTTTTTTAAATGGAACGCCCTATATATTATTGCCTATTTACATTCCTTGGTGAACTTTAGTGTGACTGTATGTATCACATAAACGAACCATTTAGGTGTAAATCACCTAAGTACAAATAAAAATAAATACAGTAGTTAAAAGATCGACAGTCACAAATTTGAAGGCTAACTCACATTCCACAAAGGCCACATCGGACACCCATTCAGGAAAAGATAAGTCAAAATATTCGTCCAGTGAGTAGAATGCTTGTGTTATTATAAGTTTTTCAACGTTTTACGGAACCTCGGAATATCTGTTATCGCTTTAATATTTGATGACAAGTAGTTATAAATTTTCACGCTATGGTATATGATTGAATTTTGTACGAGCGTTAACTGGGGTACTTGTAGCGCAATATCATGTCTTTGGCGAGTTGCATAAGCTCTTTGGTGATCCGAGAATGAAGCAAGATGTTTATGTATGAGGCGCAGTCCATAGGCGTACTTAAGTCCCTGAATCTGGGGGGGCTTAAGTCCCTGGATCTGGGGACTGCCCAAGATACAATAAACTTAACAAAACAAATTATTTTTGGATTTTTGGGGGGCCTAGCCCCCCCAAGCCCCCACCTAACTATGCCTATGGCGCAGTCTCCAATATGAAAATAATGGCAGCGTTAGAATTTTTTGATAGTGAAAAGTGGTCTGCAGGAAGCACCTACAATATACCGTATGGCACGTTTTTGCAACCTAAAGACAGATTGGAACAGGAACTGGCTGCAACAGCCACAAAATGGTAGACCGTAGGACGGATAGGATTCCACTACCGTGAAAAAAAGTAGGAAAGAATTTACTTGAGTAAAATCAAACGGCGCCCTCCCTGTGGAACCGGAAGCGAAATAGACAGAACCGGATTTTTTCCGAACTAGTTTTTTCATGCTTATTCCGAATCTGTATTTAGTTTTTTTCTAGCACCTGTAGTTTTGGCTATCTTATGTGTATGGGCAGGCCGACGGATGGACAGACAGAGGCTCTGCATAAGCTCTCTTCAGTGAAGGCTAAAAACTGTCCTAGCAATCGAGGTGCTCAGGTTTGTTGCTGCAGCTTAGATGCAATAACAGCCTGATGCAAGCCTTTTGTTCAAATCGATATGACGTTTTTGAAATTTAAGCTCAATGTCAAGCTGCAATCTAGTACTTTGGGATCTTTTGATGGAAAATTGATCACAAACTATTGCATTGATATCAACATAAAATCCCAAAAATTGTGTTTTTTAAGTTAAATAAAAGCCCAATTGAATCACACCAAGTTTTGATAACAACAAGCTTAGCGTAAACCGACAAATCATCAACCCATGCTTAAGGATTGCTTGCACAATGTAAGCTTCAGGTTTGGTTTAAGGTACGCAGCTGTTGAACTACAGAAGTTGCAAAACATCTGTTGTAGCTCAAATAAAGCATGTGTTAAAGCAACATTATGAAGATATGATCTGCAATTACAGGGACTATGGCAAAACTAGACTACAGGAGGCCTTGCCATTGAAGCAAAGTGGACAGCCCATTTAATATACATTATACATAACTATCTGGATTATATGATTTAAAAAAAACTAATATGCTTTAAGATTTCAACTGTGTCTAGAGTGAATCTCCAACAATTCTTAGCGACAGTTCCATAAGAATGAATTTGTGGTACTTGGGCTTTTTGGCTGGCATTGTTAAGCATTGAGGTTTGACGTTTTGCCACCACAAGTCAGGCCTCAATGCTCTAAAATACTGGCCTAAAAGCCCAAGAACCACAAATACAATGGGTGATGGCCCCAAAAGTCTTACACAATACAATTCCCTATGAAAAATTACTTGGTTACAAATACATATATAAAGAAAATATATCTGCAATGTTACCATGTTATTATATGCAATGTTTAATTTTTTTTATCTTTTTGAGCATAAGCATGTTTATTTCAAAATTGTTACAACCGAGGTTACAACTCAATAACCAATAGTTATATTATCAACCATAAGCTGAACTAAGTACTGAATGCAGTAATAAAAATTTTTATACAATGATTCAAGGCTGGTATGCTTAATTTCCTATAAGTTTTCTTGGGTATTGCCAAATAATTAAAGTGAACTGTTTCTATTACCTATTAGTTGATTTATAATGATACTCACAGACTTACCTACCTGCCTACCTATCCTGTGGCAACTTACTGGAAAATCTTTTACCCTAGAGATGTATATTTTATCAGGTGACAAGTTATGGATTTCTTTGTTGTTCACAACCTATTTATCACATGTTTTTAAAATTTTGCCATATAGTTTTATTACAGGCATTATACATATTGTTAACTATCTCCAGATTACAATGTAAGGTACCTACTACAAAACCACACATTTACTTTTGCTCTGATTTGTCAACCTTGTTAAAATATTGTTGGAAGCTACTTCTAACTCCTTATTCGTAAAAAATTACTTAGCTATCCTTGTGGCAATGTAGCAAATGCTACCTGTGAATATGAATTGTTTGCTTGCCATGAGTATTTAGACTAGATGCTGTTAAAAAGTATTATCAATTCACTAATTTTCCCAGGTAAGTAAACATGCAAATAAAACAGTTGAATAATAGTTGTGACTGCTTTGCTAGCTTACTCTCAAAGTCTCAAATGTTTTCCAAGCCTAGAAAATGTGGAAAGTTGAACACTGGAGCTCAAGTCTGAAAATCTCATTCTTTAAAGGATAATCTTTACTTGCCTATGTAGCATTCCAATGCTCAGGTCAACACATTTCTAAGCATAGTAAACTTATAAACAAAGTAACAATACACAAACAAAGTTTCTGCATACTATGTATCAATTTTGGTAATCTACAATCTACTAAAATAGGAACCCTACTCTAGGTTTTATAAAGTTCCAGTTATCAACTTGGTTTCAGCCTCAAAGTATCAGCATTCAACTTTAGTTATTATAGCTATGTTCATTCAGTTGCTATCTTTTGAAATGTCATAAATGAACTACATCCTACATACGTACATAAACATTACTCACCGTCATACTGGCACGAAACTGCCACATTTTGAATAACATCAAAGTTGAGAACACTGCCAAATAATTCTTTAAGCTGCTGGATAACTCTGTCTTCTGGAGACTTCTGATAGGTACAAGTGGCCATCTCTTATATATGTAATCTTTAGGCTTTAGTAGCACCAGTAGTTAGTATATCACTGTGGTATTTACCTAGAATAAATTCTATTATGAATTGTGTACAAGTAATGAGTGGTTCTCATTGTAACCTTTGATATGCAACATATTGAACCACTTTTAACGAACTTTTATCTACAATTAAACTTTTATTTACCTGTATTTTCTATTATAATTCTTTGAGACACAATAGTTGGGTCCAAACTTAACAAAGATTCAGGAAATTGTATACTGCTAATGTAAATATTGCAATTATACAACGCCAAATACCTTTTCGCGCAAACAAAATAATAATAAGATAATTACTAGTCACATGGTCACTAGCACAAGCCACTTAGCAGTCTTTTTATCTTTTGTCATCCAATCCGAAACCCTGTAAAGGGGACAGGGGTGGAGCATAACCACAAAACACATCTCTCAAGGTCAAAATGCCAAAAGCTCTCTCTCCACCAATCAAAAGAGCGTCCAAGGACAATGTAAGAGAGATAGCAATATCTCTCGATTTCCTTAATATGTCAGACACATGTCAGATGTCACCAAGTTGTCGATGGTCAATGTTGTCATTATTGACATTGTTACATTTCTCGTTCCACTGATCCATGAATGTGTTATTTCAAGGTTAACTATGCCCCAGCTGATGCATATTTCTTCCAAATTACATTTTGCTGTTTTAGAAAAAATCATATAATTTTCGCGTAATGTTTTAAGTTTTTCCCAAACGAATGCAATATATCTATATAAATTAATATAATAACAATCTAACAGTTATTAAGTGTTGTGCATTATCCATGTTGGGGAGGGGTAATTAAACCAATAATTCTATAATAAAAAAGGTAAAATACTTCAAATGTGTTGGTTTTGATGTGGAATTGAAGCAAACAGATGTCTTTTTGAGTTTTCATCTGAATAAGGGCTGTATAATTGATGAAGTATAGTAATTTTATCATAACCTAACTTCTGTCTAAAATAGACAACAAATTGTCATCATATCTGTTTTTTTTTTCACTTTTCAGCTTTAAACCCGAAATATTAGTTATTAGGCACCTAAACTTGCAATGCCTCGTAGTAAACGTCGGTTCACAACAGAAATGAGTTCTAATGATGAAGACAGATATGCTTCAAAGCGAGTACGAAACTCAAACAGGTAAATATATAAACCATACTTCAAATCTTTTTATCATTTATTCAGTTTCCATTAGGTCCATTAGTGTCTTCCCTCATCTTTGGGGTTTTTCATAGTACAAAGATATATAATAAAAATTAAAAATGATCAAATATTTAGTGTGAAATTTAGCATGTTTAAAACTATCTATGTATAATATATTATAGAAAGAAACATAATTGTAATAATCTCATAGTGAATATTTGCAGGATATGCAGTTGATTTTGTATTTAGGGGTTGAATGATGATCTTGTAACAAATAAAGATAAAGTAATCTTGAACACATCAAAAACAAGCTCAAAAAGGAAATTGTTGTGAATGGAGAAATTAGTTTAAATTACACATGTTACATATGTATGAAATTAGGTATTTGGACTTAACTGAAGGCTAGATATTGTTTTAGTATTTTTGTTAGTAACTACAGCAGTTCGCAAAGATTAGGGCAATTTCAGTACCTTGTAGAAAATAAATATTACTATTGCAAGAAATTGGCCTTAAGATACTAAAATTACTTGGTGATACATAGTTCTACATGTCTGGAGATATTGTAGCTCTCATTTTGTTAGGTTATGTTATTCTTAGAATGACCATGGATGTATATTTATAGGAGTTATTATACGTCTGCTAATATTGAAATAGCATCAAGTTCAAAATACAATTGTATTCAACAATAATTGCTAGCTTATCATATGAGTGAAGAGGAGTATGTAGATGTTTGTGTTTTGTTTAGTACTCATAGCTCAATCATATTTTGTAATTTTTTATTATATTTTGTGTGCACAATAACTAACAGTTGCCTCTTTCTAAGATAACAAATTATTACCATAATGACTTTTTATGGCTAAATTAGCTAGTTGTGTTGTTTTTGTAATCCTCATATACATTTATATGTTAGATATTATAATGCTCTTTCTGTGTAACCCCTCTTTATTCAGATTGATACATATATAGCAGTTGCCAAAAGTACAGTACCTTGACTTTAACAGTCTCTCAATGACATGCATTCTGTGACATTTGAGCACAATAAAAAATGCAGAACCTCTTGGATCCATAAGCGTAGTTAAGTCCCTGGATCTGGGGGGGCTTAAGCACCCCGTCCTAGGTACAATTAATTCAGCAGAACGTTACTGATTTGAATTATTTTTGGGGGGCTAATTTCATTTTTAGGGGGGCTTAGCCCCCCCAAGCCCCCACCTAACTACGCCTATGCTTGGATCCCTTCATACACATATTAAAAAAGGTACTTAACCCTTAACACAATTTCTCCCACTACAATTATTTCTGTGACAGGCCGCTTCATGTACCTTCCTATCATTTAGTAAGCATTAAGTCTGTGATAAAGAGGTCATGTGAAGATTTTCTTTTCCAAGAATTTGATGCCACAGAGTCTCATAGACTACATGTCACCATAAATGTCTGTCAAAGCTGCACTGATGGCAACAGAAAAAAAAACTTGAAACTAGGAAATTTGCTACATAATGCCCCTCAGGATTGAGAAGAAAGACATGTATGTCTGTTTCTTGTATAAAAAACCAATTTGCCTATAGTGTTCTAAGAAATGTCCCCAGACTAGTTGTTTGACACAATGATCAAAATTACGATTTTTCATAATTTTTCACGATTGACAAATTTTCGAGAGATTTATTTATGGTTCACGTTACAAACACCCAAAATGTAATGGTTAAAAATAACACAAACTTAAACAAGACAGCACTACTAAATTAAACCTACACTAAGAAAAATGAATGGACAACATTTAGTTCAAACTGATTTTAATTCTTTTAGAGTCGTGTTAAAGATATCTATTGATGTGCTTGAAGAAATTTGATTGCATATTCTTAGCCTTTTATTTATTGGCGAGGTGCTGGATATAATATTTTGAACTTAATTGATATTTAGAAATAGGTGCATTTATTATTTGTTTTATTTAAGAATTACTAAAACATGTATGATTACCAACAGCAAAAAATGAATTTTGCTGATAATATTAAAAAAATCCTGTCATGGAGTCTATGAGACTCTGTGGCACCATTAATGTTACAGAAAACAATGTCACCAGTTAAGGGTTAAACAGACCAACATGTTTTGTAATATGTTTTCATTGTAACCAAATTAATAACTGAAAATAGACAGTTTTCTCCTCAGTTAGTAAATGTTGTCAAAAAGCACAGTTCATGATATTTAGACCTTACATCTGATACTGAGGATGTCAAAATTGTAATACATTATTACCTACAAGCGTATGTATTAAAGAAATGTAATTGCAAATAATATATTCTAGTCTAGGTAGCATGATACAAAGCTAGAAAATTTAAAGTTAAGATAAAACCCTGTACATGAAGTACCTGCCATAACAGAAACAGCCATACCAAACCATGTTAGCATTTTACTCAGTATTTAAAACTGCATGTATCTATCACACCATTGAATACTATCTGGCATGACTTTATTTTGCCACCCTTTTTTTGGGTAAAATTTTCTATGTATATATAAATATATTTCAGTAGTCCAATCTCTTGTAATTAACTTTATACACACAATTTAAACAGACAAATTTACTTCAGCTCTCGCAGAGTTTATAGGGTAGAAGAACCCCAATCATTTAGTCAAAAAAGATGCTTAGCTTGGTTTCGAGAATATACCACTCCAGATGACCCTGACACTTTAGATCCTGAAGGAATGGAAAAATTCTGTGAAGATATAGGTATGTAGACCACTATTAGCTTTCCAAACCTTAACCCAAAACAATTGTGGGTGATTAACATACTCAGCTGGCCATTTATAGGGTTCATCTAACCTTACTAGACAAGTGAACAGACAGACAAGGATGGAACTATTCCTTTATAATCATCATCATAGTCACAATGTCTTAACAGACATGTTGTGAACTCGTAAAATGCATTTTAAGTCGGAGTTATAGTATTGCCGACACGAATATTATCAATAGTTTTGAGAACTGTAGTTCGCCATCGTTCGCAATTTGCTGTCAGTTCAGTGGCGCTCTTGATACTCATATCCAGCAACTGTTTCGTCGTACCCGCCCAGCGTGTAGGGGAACGGCCACGGCGCCGCCCACTCGGGGCGCAACCCTGAACTATAAGTTTCCTGATATAATCGCTTCTGTGAATATGTCCGTAGAATGTAAGCATTCTCGTTGACACAATGGAGGATAGTCTCTTTGGATTACCGAGCCCATCAGTATGGAAACATTAGTTCGATGGGCGGTATAAGGAACTCTCAGCATTCTCCTCCACGTCCACATTTCAAAAGAATCTATGCGATTGCGATATTTCTTTTTAACAGCCCAAGTTTCCAAGGCATACAAAAATATGGAGAACACAAGAGATTGAATCAGCGACATTTAGGTAGCTTTAGTGATGTTATGGTCACGCCATATTTTAGTAAGCTTTGTCATGGCCACACGTGCCTGTTGAATGCGCCGTCGAATCTCATTTTCACAGCTACCCGAATTGTCGCTCAAAGAACCGAGGTACACAAAACTTTGAACTACTTCACAATGGCAGATTGACTTTATTTCTCGATGATTATCATGTTCTCTATCTACAATCGTAACCAAGACTATATGCTGCACTGTGTTTTTCTAAGATGTTTAATAGTGCTACTAGTTCTTCCTGAGAAGTGGCAATAAGGGTTGTATCGTCAGCCAATCTTAAGTTGGATATTTTGCTTCCGCCAATAGTTATACCGCGATTCCAGTTGTCCAATACCTGTCTCATCACAAACCTATTATATAATAATCTATGTTCCTTTTGTTTGCCTGCTGAGGTTATCTACTTTAAAATTATTTTGTAAAGGGATTTAACCAAGATTGTTTGTTATGGATTCTTGTTTCTTGGTGCGCTTCATGAGTTTTGATGACGTAAGAAACAAACAAGTATTAGATTGACTATAGTCTATTCTTCACCTCTAGGTGTGGAACCTGAAAATGTGGTAATGTTAGTGTTAGCATATAAAATGCAAGCCCGCAAAATGGGTTTCTTTACAAAAGACGAGTGGCTGAAAGGACTTGGGGAGATGCAGTGTGACTCAGTACAGAAGCTGCAGTTTAGATTGGACTACTTGCGCTGTCTGCTGAATGATCCATACCAGTTCAAGGCCATTTACAGATATGCATATGACTTTGCTAGGGTAAGTTTATGATAATCAAATAAGATGCTCCTTATACCCTTAACTTTACACTAGTCTGTACATTATTCTTTCATAAGACAGATGTGTTCTTGAGGTATCAATTCATTCATGATTTTCATCATCTTGTATTTATCAGCAATGTGCAGTTGCCATAAAAAAAAAACATGCAACAGAAGCTGCAATTTATGAATGTAGTGATTATAGGTTTATAATTATTGCCATGTCATAATCACACATAAAGATGATCAAAATAAAAAAATTAATAAAAAATACTACAGCTACCTGATATATAACTTATCTAGACTTTATAAAACTACCCATTTATGGATACAATAACTGATTAGCTGGCTCAATGAAGTCACATCACCTAAAATCAATATGCATGTATTGAAGTTATGAAGCAATATTTATTCAATGGATGCAGCAAAAAAGAACAAAGTTCAATATTTATTTGTGAACACTTACGCTAGTTCTCAAGTCCAGTCCTCATTGCAAAAGTGAGAATGGCCCATCTTATGTCTTCAGGTTCATGGAATCTTGAACCTAGTATTGTCTACCTCTAATAAGAAAAATGTAAAATATTCATTTAACAAAATTTGGAATAAAATACCACTTGCAGTAAGGGAAGCCCCTCATATTACCGGGTTGAAGAATTCCTGACTGATATTAAATTCCTGTGATATTTTTGTAACTACACTGTGATTTTAGCTGTGTTATATTTGTGTAATAATTTCTATATTGTATTGTGCCGTAATTTCTGTCCTGTATTGTATTGTACCATTTCTTATTTTAATTGCTTTATTATTCAATATGTAACTTACAACATATTTATTTAAACTTATATTGACAAGTTCCATATCACTTATGTGATCTCACTGGAATAAATAAAGGAAGATAGTTAGATACATAGATACCAGTGACATAGAATTTATGCCGCTCGCATCTTGACCAGAGGCCAAAAAATAAGTTCTCTAGCTTGATGGGGATGTCCAGAGATTCCTGTCCAGCTCATAAGATGTTAATTTTGCAATCACACTTCTGTTTTCCTTCTAACTGTACCTGCTGTCAGCCCCACAGCCAACTGATGACCCAGGAAATTAGTCTGTTTTGGAGAGCCTAGGACTAGAGCATAAATGTGACGACATTTGATGCATTCTGAATTAGCTCCAACTTCTTTTTCTTGTGTGAATAGTGTTATGTGCATAACAATCCTTCCTTACTATATAGTAATTATTGGCATTGATTTTATTGGATATTACAAGTACATGATATACTGTTTATTCGTTTAGCAATATTTTTTTAGTTTATTTGCTGTATTAATAAAAAATATCAATTTTTAAAAGGCATTCCAACTCTTTTAAGAAACTCCATTTAGGATTAACCTCTCTTGTACTAATTAAAAATGTAATATGTTATACCAAGCTAAGTATACAATGGCATAACACTCTGAAGGCTTTGAAAAATTGGCATCAAATAATCTATTCAGTTGTTCAACCTGCTGTGTATAGGGCTCACAATTACATACATATGTTATCAGGAAACATGTACCTACCAGTTTGTGTTTGAAGAACTTTTAAGATTTTAAATTCCTTATGTCTTTTTTTGGAGTATAACTGTGTTGTCCATTTAAATAGAACTATAGTTAACACTGATATCTATATTAATTATAGTTCCATTTGAATGGACAACACTGTTTTACTCCAAAAAGTATATATAAGGAACTTAAGGTCGAAAACCATAATGACAATTTGAATAGACGCTGGGTTTGAAGAGGCTAGGAGTTCAAAAGAATGTCATTCTATTCACAATTTAGTGTTTTTATAGCTTTAATTGCATGATTTTCCAGGATAAGGACCAAAGAAGCATGGATATGGAAACTGCTGAAGCTATGCTTTTGTTGTTGCTTGGAGATCATTGGCCTCTCCTCAGACAATTCAGTCAGTTTCTGGATCAGTCAAAGTACAAAGTTATCAATAAAGATCAGTGGTGTAATATTCTAGAATTTTCTAGAACAATTTACAATGACCTAACAAATTATGATGTTGATGGCGCCTGTAAGTATTTTATACCCAAAAATGGATTAATCCAATCCAATTTTTATAATATAGAAAAAGTTCATGTATTTCCCAATTTGGTTTAATTGAACTATTTGAGATATTCATGGTGAATACTTTTTAAATACCATTTTCATGGATCTGTTCAGTGCTTAGTAGTTAAGGGTGCTAAAAACCCAGTGGCGGACCTAGGACCTTTGGGGCCCGACGCAAAAAAATTTTTGGGGCCCCCTTATGCATTTTTTTAGGTTTTTTCTTGTGTTGAAGTATGAGGTGGATGTGCGAAAGTTATTTATATTTTTGAAGTTTTTCGCAGCCAAAAATAAAAATAAATTTAATTAAAAAACAAGTTTATTAGGAACAATGAATATATGAAACGCAGAGAAAACAAGTTTAACGAAAAAATTAAAATTCAGGAACTTAAACAAAAAACAACATAGTACATACTACATAGTTACAAAAAAACAAAAAACGGTAAGACTTCGTTTTAGCGGAAACCGAAATGGAGGTCGAGAGTGGTGTCGAACGACGCGGTTAGACATCCTGAATCGAACGAGACCACTCCCAGACCGAGGAAACGTTCTGGCATTTTGAAGTTTCGTTACCTAACCTAACTTATCCAAAAAAGTTTACTTGTTGAGCTCAAAATGGGTGTTAATCGACGTGGCTGGACATTGTGACTCGAACTTGACCACTTCCAGAGTGAGGAAACATTCCGGTGAAAATCTACGCCACTTTAAAACTTGGCAATTTCAATATCTTACCTGATATAACCTAACTAATACGGTCGGATTAAAAAGGGGTGTCAATCGACTCGGTTTGATGTCCTGATTCGATTGTATCAATTAATAGACTGGAAAAATGTTTATTTTGATTCTCACCTGAGGAAATTAAGCCAAAAAAGGTCTTTGAGGGTCTGCGCCTGGGGCCTATTCTGGCACACTGAAAAAAACTGAACAGGTGACCTACGCTACCTATCTGGGAGTATGTTGCATAGAGTATCCAAAATCTACAAAATTGGTAACGTCTGGGGGGGCCCCAGGCCCCCCTATCTATACAAGTGAACAAACCTAATTCAACTTAAACCTACCTAATTTCTAGGAACATTAAGAATTCAAAGTATCATAACTTTTTTATTTTCCATTTTTTAGTATTGCTTCTGGTGTCATTGTACCCTACTCGTCAAGTACTTTCGAATTGGCCATATATTTCGTGGAAAAACTATAGAAATTTCGAAGTCGCTTTTAGGTTAGGTTTGAAACTTCAAAGAGGCGTAGATTTTTATCGGACCGTTTTCTTAGTTTGGGTATGGTCTAATCCCACTCAAGACGTCAAACCGAGTCAATTAACACTCCTTTAAACCCCATTTAACCCATTTTGACCTCAACAACTTGACCGGTCGGGTTAAGTTAGGTTAGGTACGGAAACTTTAAAGTGCCGTAGTTTTTCACCGGAGCGTTTCCTCGGTCTGGGAATAGTCTCGTTTTACTCAGGACGTCAAACCGAGTCGATTGACACTACTCTCAAGCCTCAAATCGGTTTCCGCTAAAACGAAGTCTAGCCTAAACTAGGCAATTTGTAAAAACAAAAAAGGAAAGTCAAACTTTAAAATATGCAAACTTAAAAAATTATTTCACTCAAGGAACTAAAAATAAATTATTGCACAGTCAAAAAATACTAGGAGATCAAAATCCTACTCTACTTATACAGAACTAATAAGTTGTATACAAAAAAACAATAAAAACCATTAAGGTTTTTTGAACATCGAAAAATAGTTTTAATACGACTATATTAAAAATATGGCCGGCGTACCTTAGCATTTGCGAATTGCCTTATAGTATCGTCAAAGGATATTGAAGCAGTTAGGTCATTTTCAATTGACAAAATACTTAAGTACTGGAGTCTTTTTTCCATCATTACAGTTCTGTATTTATTTTTAATAATTGTAAGCTTGGAAAATGACCTCTCTGCTTCACAACTTGTGATAGGAATTGTTAAAAACAATTTTAAAGCAATATTTAAATTTGGAAAAACTTCAGTCATATTTTTGTTGTAAAGTATGCATAAGATTTCTGAACAACTAATAATATTGTCGGATTTGATAGAAATTTTTAAATACTGTTTAAATTGCTTGACCTCATTTATTAATTCCGCATCAAGATCATCAGAGTAATACTCTAAAAGGGTTCTCAGATCCTTTTCAAATATTTCCTCCTTCAGAGGATTACCTAAATCAAAGAGTGGTTGGAATTTATTCACTACGTCTTGATAGGCGGTGCTACGTCGATCTAGTTCAGTAGATAAGCAATCTAATAACCTGTTGACGACATTTATCCGAAACTTTTCTTTACCAGTGAAACGTTCAAAATTTAATTTCCGATTGATTTTTTAAAAATATTTATGAGTTTATTTTTTATTTATTTTTATAGTGCCTTTAAAACTCGGTTGTTTGTGGGGGCCCCTCAGCTCTGGGGGCCCGACGCAGAGTGCGTCATTTGCGTCATGTTAGGTCCGCCACTGTAAAAACCTATATGTAGATATTTATAAGAAAACAATATAATCCAATTGAATTTCTCAAACATATCTTGTGATTGTCCCTTTATTACATTGTTTTCGGTAATAGACTATTAAAAGATTTAATCTGTAACACTGGTTACAAGTTAGGCTGAAGGTTCATTGTTAACTTGAGTTAAACTGAATTCTTTGTTAATTAAATGAAAAACAATTTAGGTCTCTTTAATGTCACCACTGTCATTTTGAATTCTATTTTTTTCAGGGCCAGTAATGCTAGATGAATTTGTAGAGTGGTTGAAAGCAGAAAGAGCTAAAAATGATATAAGTTGAGAATCAATAACTCAAAATAAATACCATGAATTTTTCCTCCTAGGACGTCTTCAATGGGAAAATTATTATTAACATGGTTTTCAAGAAAGTGTATCACTATGATCCTGTTCACAAAATTATAATTGCTTTAAGAAGTACACTTTCTTAAAAATGTCCAAATTTTTTTTATAAATGCTGTTTTAAATTGATTAGCATCTTCTGTCACAATGTAACACACAGAACTGATGTAGCTGATAATTTATTTTAAGTTCAACTGTAAAAAATAAATTATATCATTTATGCATCTTGTAATCAATCATGGAATAAAATTATTTTGTATGATTTGTGTTGAACACCACTTTTACATTATATTTAGTAAAAATAAAGTTACATTAAAAATAAAAGTTGTATTATTTACAATATCTGTCAGCTTTCATTTTACTCCTTCTATCCAACAATGTTTCATGTAAACAGCCCTCATCCTTGGCTTTCTTGAGAACCTGTGTGCCATCTTGACAAAGTTTTATCCTCTTGTCTTGGAATTTCTGATATTTCTTCCTAGAAGTGACAAAACATATATCTTACAACTTAACTAACCCATCTCTGTTCATACAATGGATCAACTACCTGTATCATCAATATTTTAAATTATTACTGATATAAAAGGAATTGTTTAATCAAAAATCCTTATTAGGTATTTATATTTACTAAAGACTTCACAATAGATAACTTTTAAGGCCTGTTCAAACAAAGGGTGTTCTAGAATGTGGCATTACGGTGTTCTCTAATGCAGCGTTACAGCATTCTGTTGTTTGTATCAAACAGGCCTGTTTGACAGGTTGAGCAAAAGCATTATGCCAATTTTTGTCAAGTCATTCAAAGATAGATGAAGTCAAGGCCCAGCCAAACAGAGGTCATTCTAGAACGCTGTGCTAAAGAATTCCATTGTATTGTTAGAGAACATAGCATTGTAGAACACCCTCTGTTTGACAGGACCTTTAAACTAAACTGGTTTTTAAATACTTTTCATACATATTAAACATTATGTAAATTCCAAGGATGACTGGTTCAATCTCTATGTTTTGCAAAAAAGAAAGTTGGGAAGGGCATATATTTTGGAATCATTCTTCAAAAGAAGTAATGGTAATTGATAGTGATCTGTTTAGGATTGATTTTGAGATATTTATTCAAACAGTTCACACATCTCAAATCAAAACGCTATGGTACTAGAAAAAGTTTTAAGCATCTGAGTGTCTCTCATAAGCCTGAATAATACTTACACATAATTTAGTTCAATGTCGTTCACCTTGCCCTGCTCTTCAGTAGGTACATCTTTAAGTGGATTTTCTTCTTTAATAGATTGAGATCTTATTTGTATAAACTGGTCAGGTCCAGCTCTCTTAGCATTTGCTACCACAGAATCATCTTCAGGATCCACAGACAAGAAACAATCATTGTATCCGAGCAATGCTAGTTTGCCATCCTACAATATCAAATAGGCATGCATTCCAAATAGGTATATATGTAATACTGACAGATTAAAATAAGATAAACATCTTTATAGCTCACCTCAAAAACTGGCTCCCACTGTTCCATTGCCCCAATAGCATCTGAACGTCCAGTGACTGCCCCACTTTTTTCAACTCTCAAATACTTGTTATATCCAGACTTAAATGCTACTTTTCTTTCATTTATAGAGATAGCTGTGAGTATTTCCTCTGGGGATGGTCCTTCACCTTCGTTATGTGGAGCTCCAAGCATGAACATTCCATTATCCAATGCCTTTACATATGTATGATTCCCAAATTCAATAGCTACAGGACCTGTTATTTCCTCAACTTTCGATATCTTCCACCAGTTTCCGTGTTTAATAGTGTCTGGATCATCTTGAACCTTTTCTTCTGGCTTTTTGCTTTTGTGTTTACGTTTTTTCGTCCTACAACAGTCCGAAATGAAATGTATTCCTAAAAAACATTATTTTGTTTGAATACTTGTGCTTTTCTCCTTTTAGAACTAACTTTCCAACTCTGACATTATCATACTCGGACATTTTCAAATAATTTTATGAAGTTCGAAAAGAAAAATTGGCGAATGAACTAATGAACAGCACAAAATAGATGAACGAGAATACGAGATGAACATTGAACAATGAACATGGAAGAAAAATGTCACTTTTACAAAATAGGTACGATTAGTCATTTGTCATTTCACAACTCACCACCACAAAATAGGTACGTTTATCGGTTAACTCATCACCACAAAATAGGTCCGTTACGCCTCCGTTTGTTTTCAAAATATTTTTTGTAGTATGTTTTATATGTGTAAGCTTTAAAAAACATTTTAAGATTCTAGTTTGTAATTTGTACTTTCCACATGACTTGTGTGTGTAAATACGTTTTTGTATATTGCCACCAATAAATTGATTGATTGATTGTTTTAGGGTCTGTGCACAGAGATCTGTGATTACCACCACAGCATAGTAAACATTTAAAAATGCGTTGTTTATTATGCTGTGATTTAAAAAACCAGCACAATAACTCAGGTTGACGGTAATTACACGCGCATCCCCCCTTTTGAATGATTTTTTGTAGGGATGCTAACGATACTTCGATACTTCTGCATTTATATCGAGTTTTTTTGTCATCGATACTTTTTGAGGCATTCCAAGCTGGTGTCGATACTTTTGTATCGGTATCGAAAATAATTATATAATTATTGAGGGAATCAGTTGCACAAAATGTTCTGTACGAACCAAACACGCCTATCTGGCTAAAAAATATCGAGTTGGTACCGGTATCGATATTTTCATTTTCGCATCTCTACCCAAACTTCACATCCGTAAAATCATCCCAAGGTCAAATTCTGTGGGAACCATTTTTATATGGGAAATCCTCAGAGATATTTATGCTGGTTTTTTACTATACTGTGATTACCACAAAACAAGACTTTCGAAATTTTCGTTGATCTGGCAACGTAGTCGGAGATATTGGGCAAATTCATGGCCGACTCTACACTAGGCCGGAGCCTTAGATGTGGCAACGTGGCTTAGCTGTCAAATAGTGGGCCTATAGTTTCAGAATAATTATTACATTTTATATGTATTAGAGTTCATCTGGGTTAATAAATTAAGAAAAAAATGCTTTCTAGAACTATTACTACTAATACCACTTACATCTGATGTCTGGTTCATCATAGTCAGACACTACAAAATAAAAATAAAGCAACCTGTTTCCTGCTGCCACTTCACTTCCACTTGAATGAACACTCAATTTACTTTGTAAATTGTCACTTGAGCTAGAAAAATTCACTATTAGTTCACTGTGAAGCCATTCTTGCTGATCTTGATTCCTTTCACTATCAAATCTTTTCATAGGTATGCCCAGATGCATGCCCTCGTTGGCTTGCCCAGATGAGTTCTATTAACTGTATTTTTCTGTGATATTTGGGAGGTCCAGAAAACATTGTAGGTACCACATTGTGCAAAATACCTTTTAGAACTACTTCTACTAATACCACTTACATCTGATGTCTGGTTCATCGTAGTCAGACACTACAAAATAAAAATAAACGGAACCTGTTTCCTGCTGCCACTTCCACTTAAATGAACACTCAATTTACTTTGTAAATTGTCACTTGAGCTAGAAAAATTCACTATTAGGTCACTGTGAAGCCATTCTTGCTGGTCTTGATTCCCTTTCAATATCAAGGTATGCCCAGATGCATGCCCAGATGAGTTCTATTAACTGTCTTTTTCTGTGATATTTAGGAGGTCCAGAAAACATTGTAGGTACGACATTGTGCAAAATACCTTTTAGAACTACTACTACTAATACCACTTCATCTGATGTCTGGTTCATCGTAGTCAGACACTACAAAATAAAAATAAACGGAACCTGTTTCCTGCTGCCACTTCCACTTAAATGAACACTCAATTTACTTTGTAAATTGTCACTTGAGCTAGAAAAATTCACTATTAGGTCACTGTGAAGCCATTCTTGCTGGTCTTGATTCCCTTTCAATATAAAGGTATGCCCAGATGCATGCCCAGATGAGTTCTATTAACTGTCCTTTTCTGTGATATTTGGGAGGTCCAGAAAACATTGTAGGTACCACATTGTGGTTTAAAATAGGTCTTATCCTTTGAAATGTTTGTAATTATTGTCTTTATTCTTATAAATATAACCAGCCCTTATGAGGAATACCTTTCACCCACTTCTGTTTATGTCCTTCTTTGGAAGCCCCAATTGCTATTGCAACCTGGTACTCTTTGCAGACATCTTGTTATCTTTATAGTTTCGTTTGTGCAGGTAAATGATTAGAAACATTAAAATTCACCTTCTAATCTTATTTTTCACTCTGGAAGATTACACTAATGCCATGACTAATGACTTAACAACAAACAAAATGACGGCCCGTAGATTCAGTGTTGCCATATTTCATGCTCCGGCCTAGTGAGTAGAGACGGCCATGGCAAATTCCATGGCAAATTATTTTCCCTCCTTTTTTAAACCTTAACTTCTGTTTTTAATCTGCCACCTTACTTGTGCTATGGTCTTGCGAGTGTCATGTGTCATTATACGTCATCTGTCTGTCTGTCAAGTGATGGCGTTGGCGGGACGCTACAGGCGGCAGGGTGAATATTGAAACGGAAATTTTATTAGGATTTATATTATTCAGAATACTGCCAGTAGTTCTAAGTAATATTTATTAAAAAATATGGGTGATAAGGGTGATGCTGGTAAGTTAACATTTTTATTAGCGTTCATTTTATGTTTGTTTTCATTTAATTTGTAATGGGACAATGATATGAATGCACCGGTAGACATGTTCTTTGTGAAGAAAAAAAATGTTTATACAAGTATTTGAAAATCTTGTCTATTGAATGTTTCCTTAAAAGATACATTTTGATGACGCCTGTCAAGCTTGAATGCCGCTCATTACAAATTGCTTAACTTCTAGGTGCCATCACCATTCATGTTTCAAATTTAGTAGATTACTTCTAAACATTATGATTTTTTTTGGAAGTAGCATTTAATCTGATGGTGAAACCCAATTCTCCTATTCTATGCAGAAACCTTCGACGATGCCGTCGAAGAACGAGTGATTAATGAAGAATATAAAATATGGAAGAAGAACACCCCCTTCCTGTATGACTTGGTAATGACACATGCTCTGGAGTGGCCCTCTCTGACTGCCCAGTGGCTGCCAGATGTAACCCGTCCTGAGGGCAAGGACCATTCCATCCATCGCCTCATTCTTGGCACTCACACGTCTGATGAACAGAACCACCTGCTGATCGCCAGTGTACAGCTGCCCAACGAGGATGCACAGTTTGATGCTTCACACTATGATAATGAGAAAGGAGAGTTTGGAGGCTTTGGGTCTGTTTCAGGGAAAATTGATATTGAAATAAAGATCAACCATGAGGGAGAAGTTAATAGAGCAAGGTATATGCCACAGAATGCATGTGTCATTGCTACAAAGACTCCTTCCAGCGATGTATTGGGTGAGTTGACTAAGCATATAGTTCACACCAAAAAAATGTTCATATTTGTTAAATAAAAAGAGAAAAATTACTTTATTGTTTTTGAAAGAAATCTTTCTTCAGATTATATTTATTCATTCTATAAAACTAATCAATAAATCAAAAATGCCACTGTTTTTGAGTCACTCCAAAAAACAGGTTTTTGACAGAATTGTTAGAAACAGATATCAGGTCAGAATTCTACAACACAACACATCCTTGTTCAAAAGAAGTTTTTCATGTAACTGTGCAATTTTGTGCAACTCACTGGACATTAGCTTGAAAAGTATGAGATTGACATGTTTTTGCCTACATCTTAGAAGGAAATGACTAAGGGCCATATTCTCCGTTCAGCCGCTTAAATGAAGCTTACGAAAGCTTGGCTTTAAATTAAAGCCTGGCTTAAGTTCTTTCCATATGCACCGA
Source organism: Callosobruchus maculatus (assembly GCA_951848785.1). NCBI lineage: Eukaryota > Metazoa > Arthropoda > Insecta > Coleoptera > Chrysomelidae > Callosobruchus > Callosobruchus maculatus. Next base: position 10,831,086 of record CATOUR010000083.1, read on the forward strand.
TATATCATCAGCTCTGCTTAGTTAAGCCGCCGGTAAGTTTGGCAACGTTGCCTCTTTTTACCACATTGTTGTTTTGTGTCATAGAAACTTTATGTTTCATGTATCAACCGTCAGACGAGGTCTCAGCCAATTGTCATTTCGTACGGCGTGTGGATTGTTTACACTTAACATATGACACGTGTGTTTGCAAGAAGTTGAAGATACTTTTAATTGTTATTTGTTAAACCGCTTGTGATTTGTACTATTACTTTCATCTGTGCTTCCATCTTAAGTTCAGTATATTGAAGTTTATCAATAATTATGACTAAAAAAGTTAGTGCCCAACTTCATGGCCCCATAAGGGGCAGATTTGCTTAAAATTATAGTAGTAAAATAGGAATCATTATTATATGTAACTACGTTTGTTGATAAGAGATATATTTCACTAATTTCACAAGTCCTTAGACAGGCACACATACAGTACGGAGTACAAATACTCAAACTCAAGATCAAGGTACTGAAAATTTGTAGTTTGTAGGTTAGGATACACCATAAAGCCAGGCTTAGCGTCGCTAAGCGACCATGGTTGATCGCTTAACTTTAAGCGCGCTAAAAGGCTTTCAAACATGTGGTGCATACAAAATTTGCAACTTAAGCGGGATTAAGGCTTAAGCTTGGCTTATATCTATATGGGGAATATGGCCCTAAATGACACCTCACAATTATACTTTGACATAAGCTCAGCATAGTAACACTGATTTTCATATTTCATCTTTTTTTATTTATCCTATTTAAACACTGTGTCCCAGGACAAATCGCAAAAACTTTAAGGGATGATTTCTGGCACCAACTTATGAAATAATATAATTCAATATGTTGATTCTTAAAAGTTGAAATTCCCTTGATTAGATCGCAAATTTCTAAATGTGTGTGCCTCTTTATCATCTTCGCACTGTACAAGCAATAGATTATATGATATTTGCTGTGAACAATCAACATAGACATTCAAAATACCCATTAGCGTAATCCAACCTTCCCCTTTCTGCAAGAAATTCCCAAAAGTGAAAGTGGGCCATACATGTCTAAGCCATCTTCACAACCAAACTTCTCTGAAACAAATGCAAATTTGAGAATCATTTCAGGATTCATCCTGGGATACAGTGTATATAGTTAGAGATTTGTATTTGTGTTTTCGCCAAAAAAACATCAAAACTTACTACTTTGGTGATAAAGTGTAAGAATAGCTAGATGCTAAACTTTGCCACCATGGTACTATAATTTGTACATTCTTTAATAAAGACGTTCTTCAATAATATTATTATTATTTATGTGAGCTTGTAAGTTCCTGTCTCATAATTGCGGTAGCAACAAGTGTTGACAGGCTGTGCCTAGTCAACACCCAGACTATTATTGATCAGAATTGAGGATCATACAATATTAGAGGTCTTCAAGATTATTATTATTTTTATTTGCATTTGATAAATGCTCACCAAACTTACCTTTCACCTTTGGTAATAAAAAAGAAGGCCCAAGGTAATAGGTCTGGTCTGTATATAGTTTACTTCAAACAGGTAACCTACTACATACAGTTTAGAGTATACATAAAATGATAGAATAGTATAATAATTTTTTAAATAAAACTATCATATAGTTAATGCAGTAGTAAAATGAACCAATTAACAACTGAAAAACATCAATATGAGCCAGATTCATAATAGCTACAAGTCCTCTAAAACCTAGTTCAAAAGTTTTCTTTACCACAGGCTTGAGCTACAAGTATCTCTAAATTATTCAATCTAAATAGACAAAAAACTAAAATAAGATGCTAGTTTCACAATGGTTTCTTCAATGGTTTAATTATGCAATGTTATGAATTTGCCCACAGAAAAACAACAATGAAATTTTTCAAATGTAACCCCAAGCTATGTGTAATTGAGTAAAGAAATATATTTTGGGTTTCAAGGTTTTTTTATTTTTTTATTAATATGATGATTGATACTGGACTAGACTGAAGTGAGTGATAAAAATTGAAGGTCAGAAAACAAGTGTGTAAGCATTTCGTATTCGTGTGTCAAGGTAGCAGTACAGCTCGTTTAAGTCTGTTAGAAATCGAGAAAATTTAGTGTGATTACCACTGCTAAAAATTCTGAAATTCAGTCAGTGTGTCAGTGAAGTTGCTCTACGCAAGTCTAGAAAATTTCATCAAGATAGTTGCCAGATCAAGTGAGAAGTTTGTAAAAATCCATTAATCACCTCTCATACAGTTGAGACGTATACAGCTGCAAAAAAGGGAATTCCGATCGATACATCAACTGCTAAAAACAACACAAAATATAACTGGTATTTATACTCTTTAAGCAGTGATAAGCTATTCCAGTGCCGTAGGTGGAATCATTTAAGGAAGAAACAATGCCAACCAACTGTGTTAAATGTATGACTGTAATTAAAAGCACCGTTTACAGCATTAAATGTAATAAATGCCTTGGTTGGCTACATCGTGATTGTGCCAACCTGTCTATTGAGGCAATAAAAGAATTTGAAAGAGAACTGAAGGACCCTAATGGCAGAAGATTCACGTGTTTCGGCTGTAACATTGGGAGTCCCTCATCAAGCTTATCCCGCAACATGTATGATGACAGTCTTTTTGATAAAATTGTTAAATACTTTGATGATAAGTTCGAGGCACAAACAGTGAAAATAAACCAGGAGAACCAAAAATTAATAGAGAAATTGGAACTGAGAATAAGCACAATGGAAAATGAGATTGATTCTTTAAAATCAAAAGTGAGCAGTCTTGAGACAACATGCAACAGTTTAAAATCAGATAGGGATCACATAATGGAAGAAGTAGCTGAAGAAATACATGAAAGAGAACGAAGGAAAAATAATCTGTTAATTTTTGGTCTGCCGGAAGCAAATATGGAAGGAGCTGTGGAGCGGGTGACCCATGACAGATCCCAAGTAAACTCACTTCTAGATTTCCTTGAAGCCTCGCGCCTACCTGAAACTGTGAAGATATTGCGGCTGGGAAAATATAAGGTGGGGAATAAAAGACCAATAAAAATAAGCTTCAATAATGAGGATTCAGTTCATTCTATCGTACGTAAGGCGAATACCTTGAAAGATAGCAGAGACTTCAATAGAATTTCTATTAGTTATGATCGAACACCTAAGCAGATTGAGATGTATAAACGAGTGAAGAGGCAACTGGATGAAAGGGTTAAGAATGGGGAAAGGGGTCTAAAAATTAAATATATCCAGGGTCAACCAAGAATAATAAATTATTTAAACTAGTTGGTGCACCCAATCATAATAAGCGTACGAACTTGCTCTGCTACTATCAGAATGTAAGAGGACTGAACACTAAAATTGATAATTTCTATTGCTCACTGTCTGATTGTGAATTTGATGTGATCATGCTGACGGAAACTTGGTTATGTGGTGCAGTTAGTGATGTGGAACTGTTCCCAATGGATTATGTGGTCTTCAGATGTGATAGGGATCGAGAGCTCACAGGCCTTCATACTGGTGGAGGGTCTTTGATTGCTGTTAAAAATTCTTTTAAAGTGTCAAGTATAAATGTTGTAGTCCTTAGAACAGTATTTCCATTGATTGATGTTACTGCATGCAAAATTACTTTTAGTCAACGCATTATGATATTGTATTCTATATATATCCCACCTTCAATAACTGTACCTGAATTTGAGTCATTTTTTGAGGCATTTGAATTATTTAATAATGTATTTACAGGTGCTACTTTCATTATCTGCGGAGATTTCAATGCTCCCAAATTCGCGATTGATTTAAATGATACAAAAGTCTCAGCAATAAGCAATTTTTGTTCTTTTTTGGATATTTGTAATGTTAATAATGTTGTTAATGCAGATGGTCGACTGTTAGATTTGGTACTGTGCAACTGTATTGGTTCAGTCGATAGAGATAAGCATCCTCTAGTTGTGGAAGACAAATACAGCAATAATTGCTGATTTCAATATTGACAATACGTCTTCAAATAATACATATAGTACGGATAACATCAGGTACAATTTTCGAGCAGCCAACTTTGTAGCGTTATATAATGAAATACTTAATGTTGATTGGACACATCTGACTACATGTCCAGATGATGTTAATGAGGCATGTCGCAGACTCTATCATATAATGAATGGGTTATTTGACGCCCATGTTCCTAAATTCAAAAACAGTTCGAGACGATATCCACCTTGGTTTAATAGTACTATAATATCTAATATAAAAAAGAAAGATAGGGCCCGGAGGAATCTTAGAAAATATAAAACCGAGAGAAATCTACTTCAATTTAGTGATCTGAGACGAACTGTAAAAAATGATATCAAAGCTGCATACAAAACGTACATCCAAGAAATAGAGAACTCCATTCATACTGATCCTTCCAAGTTTTGGATGTTTGTGAGGAACAAGGGGAGAAGAACTAGAATACCGGGAGTCATGCTAATGGCCAATAAATCATTGAATACTACTCCAGAGATTGTTGATGGATTTGCCCAATTCTTTTCTAGTGTATACCAGCAGTCTGATACAAATAATCTCAACTTATATATGCCAAATTTATCTAATTGTCTTATATCTTTAGATGAGGTGAATGAAGATGACATCATTAAAGCATCTAGAAAATTACCAAATAAGCTAACTTCAGGAGTTGATCTTATCCCTAGTTTTATTGTGAAAGATTGTATACATGTTTTGGCTAAGCCACTTTGCTTTATTTTCAATATGATCCTAAAAACAAATGTATACCACGATATCTGGAAAAAAACAAAGATATGTCCAGTCCTCAAATCTGGTGATAACAGCATGGTTGAGAACTACAGACCTATATCAATAATATGTAATTTTAGTAAAGTCTTTGAAATTATATTATTCCAGACAGTATACCCATCTCTCAAAAGAATTGTCTCGACATCTCAGCATGGTTTCATGACAGAAAGATCAACAGTCACTAATTTAGCTTGTATTTCGAAGTTTATCTCTGAGGTATTGGATAACCACGGTCAGGTAGATGTGATTTATACTGATTTCCAGAAAGCTTTTGATTCCATTGATCATTTTTTACTTCTATCGAAGTTGAAAGCACTGGGATTGTCTAACAGTCTAGTGTCCCTGATGCATTCATATCTCAGAGGCAGATCACAGGTAGTTGAATATGGAGGTTACACTTCATCTTCCTACACTCCCACGTCAGGGGTACCGCAGGGATCCAATCTGGGTCCATTATTGTTCTTATTGTATATTAATGATCTGGCATCACAGTTTTCAAACTTACATCTATTCTTTGCAGATGATCTCAAGATATACTGTGAGGTTAAGAATATTGATGACTGTCTCAAAATACAATACGACCTTAATATTTTGAGTGATTGGTGTGTCATGAACAAGCTTAATTTAAATATAAGAAAATGTAAGGTCTTAAGTTTTACTCGGAAAACCAACCCATTATTGTTTGACTATCAAATTAATAACATCACAATAGAGAGATGTCAGACGTTCAGAGATTTGGGAGTGATATTTGATAATAGATTCACCTTTTCAGAACATATAAGACAAATGGTGTCTTCTTCAAATAAAGTATTGGGATATTGTGTTAGAAACTGGTCAAGTTTCACAGATATAAGGAGTCTAAACATTATATATACTTCATTCATTAGGAGCAAGTTAGAGTATGCAGCGTATATTTGGACTCCATTATATCAGAATGCGATTTCTTCTATTGAATCAATACAGCGCAAGAGCCTCAAATACATGTACTACAAAATACACGGCACATATCCTGAGAGAGGTTTTCCACACAATACATTACTACAGATACTGAATTTTGACTCATTAGCCTACCGTCGTCAAATTAATGAGATTACTATGCTACATAAACTTCTCAACAATAAATTGGACTGTCCAGAGCTATTATCTAAAATTAATTATGCAGTACCGCAAAGATCAACACGCTCCAATTCAATGTTTTACACAACATATGGGAGAACAAAGATATCTGAAATGTCCCCTATAAACAGGATGTGTAGCACGTTTGTAAAATATTGCAAAAATTGTGATATTAATTTTGATAACCTGCAGACCATTTTAAGTTGTTTTGAATCTAACTATGTGATGTTACACCATTAATTGTTTTTATCCATATATTTTAACCTTTTGTTATAGTCTGTACTGTACTATTTTTTCAAATTGTTCCTGTGATTGGGTGCAAGCCCGTTGGAATAATAAAGATTATTATTATAAGTTTCAATAGCTAAACTTTGCCGTTTTGTAAACCATAATCATTTAGGTTCAAATGCATATGTCCATGTTATATCAGTTATAACATCATTCACTCCCTTAATCAGCTATATCATATTTCTTGAGAGTTTGTTGGTATCATTCAAAATAAAGTTGTTTTTGGTCTTCTGAGAAATTATGGGAGACCAAATAACAATAAATTTTCCTTATTTTGCAATAGTCATATAAAATCTTTTGAATTGCAATCATTCCAATCCCTAGAGCACCCCCAAGTAATTTTAGAGAAACTGTTTTGAATCTGTTGTACCGGCCATAGACAGTCCTCGAACATGGGGCAGCACAAAGTCTCAATATCAGAGACCACTTTTAAAATAGTAAAATATCATAGCGTGACAATTTTCACACATTAAATACATTCTGACAGAGAAGTAATTTTGAAATTTTGCCAAAACATCTTTTCAACTGTCAACTCGAATTTATTCTGTCAAATTAGAAAAATTATTGGTCTTTTGTTTCCAGTTTCTAGGGCATCAAGGTTTATGTTACAGTGCAAAAATTTTTGGTGCATCCTACATAATTGTCTAATTATGCTACAATGCTGTTTTTTGTATATGTTCATATATCTTATCTGCAGTGTTTGACTACACCAAGCACCCCAGCAAGCCAGACCCAAGTGGTGAGTGCCACCCGGACCTCAGACTGCGTGGCCATCAGAAGGAGGGCTATGGCCTCTCCTGGAACCCCAATCTAAATGGGTACCTTTTGTCTGCCAGTGATGACCACACCATCTGCCTCTGGGACATCAACGCCACCCCCAAGGAGAATCGCATCATAGATGCAAAAACCATCTTCACAGGGCACACTGCTGTTGTAGAGGATGTCGCTTGGCATCTGCTACATGAGAGCCTTTTTGGGTCTGTGGCTGATGACCAAAAACTCATGATTTGGGATACCAGGTGAACATTATTTTCTTTCAATACTTTCTAAATTAAGCAAAGGTTTCACCTGTAGAATAGTAGGAGTTTTAGCTTTAATCTCAGATGGATGGCCAAATTTTTGGTATAGGGCCATCAATTAATCATGTGAGGCTTGAAATGGAGGAGGGGTTTGACAAAAAGCACCAATTATCACAAGGGGGGAGGGAGTGTAGTAAGATATCTTTTGGTCAAACACGTTACTATTACCTGTATGCCAATCAAAAACAACTTTCAACCTTTCAGTCTAGACATTTTTATCATAGTCCTTAATTTCTGAATGAAATAAGATTATACTTTATACCTGTATTTAAACGCAATATTCGAAAAATTTTAAGATTGTTTGTAGGTACTAAAAATAGATTTGATGTTGGATGGGGGAGGGGGTAGTCTTAAATCTCACCACATGTCACCAAAGGGGTGGGGCAGTTTAAAAATGCTGAATAAAAGATCATGTTATTAATGGACGGCCCCTATACTGAAAAAATCCAGTATGATGATATTGCCTAATCAAAAAAACATTAACATATAATACCTTTTCCTAAATCCAGATTAGTATGGGCACACTACACCCCTACTTCGTAAAGGACATCAATTTTCTTGAGAAAGCTAGGTGGTGCATGGCTACAATTCTTATAGTAACAAGACTGTTGACTTACAGATACTCAGACATTCCAGTCTCATCTTCCTCAAGGAAAAACAGGAAAGAGGATATTTTATTGAAATATAATAATTGTAAAATCATGAGTCAATACTACTCTGCTGATCTATAAATATTTCACATTCGTAGTAACATAATACTTAGGTATGATTTTCTAAAGCTTACTCTTAAGTTTGATCTTCCTAAGAAAAAACGTTTTCAGCAACAGCCAGTTTTGTTGGTTGTCTTTGATTTAGGCCAAAGCCGTTTGTTTTCCAGACATTCTGCCCAGTTGATATTTTCAAAAATGCCAAATGGGATTTACATTTTTAGTTCATAGACACTTTTGTGTGCACCATGAGTGTCAAGTTTAAATTGCTGCAAGTAAAATGTTACAATCTATGTTCCAGGTGCAACAATACAAGCAAACCATCCCACACAGTGGATGCTCACACAGCAGAAGTGAACTGCCTCAGCTTCAATCCGTACTCTGAATTCATTTTAGCCACAGGCAGTGCTGACAAAACGGTGGCACTTTGGGACCTGAGAAATTTGAAATTAAAGCTGCACAGTTTCGAGTCACACAAAGATGAAATCTTCCAGGTAATTATACAGTATTATACCATAGTATTTTCGTATATGTTATATTGAGTTTTTAGGTTCAATGGTCTCCACATAATGAAACGATTTTGGCATCTTCTGGTACCGATCGTAGACTACATGTTTGGGATTTGAGTAAGATTGGGGAAGAACAAAGCCCAGAAGATGCTGAGGATGGACCACCAGAACTGCTTTTCATTCACGGAGGCCATACAGCCAAAATATCAGGTTTGTTTCTTTCTGCATAGTAATATATACTTTTTATGTCTGCATTTTCAATTAGAAGCTTCAATGAGCTCTTGATGTCTACACATTATTTTATTCTACTAACCTATCTTTTGAAATTACCATTATAAGTACCCCTGACCCCTTTTACTTCCCACACTGATAGGTGAGGGGAGTATTGTGATCGTGAAAATTTTCGATTTTGAGATAATACACTTTTTGGGCGTTTCATGATGTCTACATAACGAAAATCCACGTCACTCATTTCCGTCGGTCTGTCTGTACGCGTTTTTCTGTCCTCGTGATCTCAGTAACCGCTGCATGGATTGTGATGAAATTTGGGCAGCGATATGCTGTGGGGTCGTAGTAGGTAATGCTACTATAATTTTGAAAATCGGTGCATTGGCGGCGGAGTAATTAGCAAAATACGAAAAATTTCAAATATTCCCCAAACTTCGTTTTTAGGCATTTTAGGTGTTCCTGATCATTTTCTACTCTTTTTGGGAGGGGGTGGAAATTGGGCTGGTTGGGGGTTGGGGGGTTGTAAAATTGAAAAATTTGTTGTATTCATAATAGACTACCCACTGACCTGTGAAGGAAGACCTAGCGACATAAATAACTTTTTTAGGTCTATCCGAACATTGCCTTATGCCTATTACCGAAACGGAAGGACTTAGATTTTTTTCGGATGTATACATATGAGTATTGCTTTAGATCGTTCTATATTACGTAACAAAGAAGTGGTTCAATTATTGATTTTAATGAAATTTTTACATAGTATTACTATTACTACCGTGTCGAGGATGGAAAATGTGTATGGTTTTTATAAATCGTGCCAGTGGCGGCGCAGAAACAATAAAAAAACTAAAGATATAAAAACAGCTCAAACTTCGTGTTTAAGTGTTTTAGAGGTTCCTGATCATTTACTGAGTTTTTTTGGGTGGGGGTGAAATTCGGGTGGTTGGGGGGTGGGGGGTTGAAAAACTGAAAAATTTGCTGTATTAATAATAGGCAGGTCGCTGACCTGTGAAGGAAGACCTAGCGACATAAATCACCTTTTTAGGTCCATCTGAACATTGCCTTGCCTATTACCGAAACTAAGGGACTTAGATTTTTCTGTATACATACAAGCATTTATTGCTTTAGATCGTTTTGTATTTTGTAACGTGGAAACTATTAAATTGATTCTAATGAAATTTTGACACATTATTATTACTGTGTTGAGGATGGAAAACGCGTATGCTTGTTAGAGGGGGGTTGTAAAACTGAAAAGTTTGTATTATTGATAATAGGCTGTTCATTGACCTGTGCAGGAAATACCTAGCGGCATATGACAATTTGGGGGGAGGGGGGGTACTGGCGATGATTTTGTTGCAAGGGGATCTCAGACTAAGGCTTCATGCAAAGGGAAAATGATAAAATGATATCACCGTGTGGGAAGTACTGAGTGAATCAACTTGACTTCATTTTTTTGTTCTGAAAACAACCCTATTGAACTGGTACAGTTATTGAGTAGATGTAGACCAGGAACATTTTATCACGTTGAGCGACAGTCGCAGTTGGTAAGACCCGACCGGACTAATTTTGACACCAACTTATGGCGAAAACGACGTGACCTGTTATATTTTGTTGGAAATGATAAAAATTACTAAAGGTACTGATTTAAACAGACTGAAAATGACACAGCATAAAAACATACATGTATATGTTTTTCTGTGACAGTAACCCATCTATGCCATTGCCTTTTATGAAAGTACAGACGTGTATAGGCATTGTGTCACTTCTAAGCGAAATCATTGAAAGCGTCTATAGACGTCGTCCTTCAACGTGTTGAGAACGGCAGCCCTATCACCTATCTTGCAGACGACAAGCAAGGGGGAAAAATCGCGCAATTTTGGCGGTCCTGTTGCTGTCATGTGGCTGTTGCTCGGCATCTGCTCAGCGACCGCGGTCGCGAATTGAATTTTTACATAACAAGGCTGCGGTTCAAACATATGACGCCATTGGTTGCGTTCAGGAAACTGAGCGCTTTGTTAGAGCGCAATACTGAACGGTCCATGTCTGAAGTGTCACACTCAATAATATGACATCTTGACATGACATACTGACATACATTCATTCACAACTGAAAAAATTAACTGTTTTGATTGATGCCCCAAAGTTGTAAATACTGGTGAAGAGTTGAAAATGAATCAAGAAATAATAGCAATTGCAATAATATTAATGATGATTTACCTATTGTGGAAGAGCTTGCGCAACCACTCAATGATGACCTGGAAAATAGGATTGAGGTGACCAGATATCTCGGTATACTGATTTCTTGGCAATCTACATATATTTCGGTCGTTATATTCCAAAGTAAGGGCTTCAGTAAAGTCGGTAACGCTTACTAGGTTATGTTTCCTTATTGAGTTGTCGCTACCCAAATCGAGCGTAATATAATTCTGCTACATAAAATGGCGTCCGCTCAATAAGTAGCGCGGCGTTTAGTGACTCTACTACCGGAGCGCTCGAGAGCTCTCAGGTTCCCTGAACGCAATCCTTAATTCCGCCTACGGTTGCGCGTTAGTTTGCTTATGCTAGCGTTCGGTAAGTGTTCGATACGCTCACGCCGTCGAGAAGCTGGCACAGTGACGTACCATATTGTCTCTGTTAACATGTGATGATTTTTTTACGTGATCTTTCACGTTTTAATGTAGTTCTGTTCTGTTCTGATATTAGTCCTTGCTGCAGCGGTAATGGCGTTGTCGCCCCGTTGTTGTCTTGACTCTATTAAATCCAAATCAATCATTTTTGTTCAGTTTTTTGTACTGCTATTAAAATAAATATTTTTTTTCAGATTTCAGTTGGAATCCGAATGAACCTTGGGTGATATGTTCTGTATCAGAAGATAACATTATGCAAGTATGGCAAATGGCCGAAAATATTTATAACGATGAAGAACCTGAACAACAAGCCTCCGATATCGAAGCTGTTGCAAATTAACTTAAGATACAAAATTTTTCTCTACGCTTTATACATTTTGGTAATATTTATGTTTGTCAGCTATTCTAGGTTTCTTTTTTTTATTATAATACATATGTGTTGATATAAAACGGTTTTTTCTTTCAACCAGTTTTCCTCAAACAGTGCCAAATTGTATTTAAATATTTATGTATACTTCATTTCGTATAGTTCATTATAGTTTGCAAAATAAACAAACACAAAAGATACTTGACGCGTAAATTCTACTTTACATCTAACGGCAATAGACGGAAGAAGTATGAACTGAGAAATATTAAGTTTTTCCTACCATCATCGACGGATTGAACATTTCTGATATCAGTTTAAAAGCGAATGCAATACGGTTAATCAAGGAGTTTCGTGAAAGTACTATGTAGATCTATTACGTCACAAGTGGGCGACCTCGTCCAAACTTGCGTTTAGGGCGTAAGACTTGAGAAACAAATATGGAACGGTTCAGGATCATAGAGAAACGCGGGGATTTAGAAATATGCCATCAAATATCCCGTAAGTTGAAATAAACCACATCCATGAAAGCCCCTATACGAGGTCGCTTACCAGCTCCGCTCACTTGTGATGTACGTGATGTACTATGATCATACCAACGACGTCATACTGATAGACTACCCTTTGTATACCGAATGTTTGTAAGCGTTTCTGGCGGTGCGACGGAAGGGGGAACATCAGCTGTATTGACATAGACACACCCGACGTTGCCAGTTGTGCATTAGGGCATGCTTGGTGCATGCAGCAATGTTTGTAAAATATAAAAATGGCGTTAATTCTTGACAGAATTGCAAAATTAAACGTGTTTTACAAAAGAGTATCTTCAGAGTACTTTTTCTATTACAGATAAGCAAGCCACAATCATATTTTTACTTTTTTACAACTTCATACGTTCCATACATTTTTCTGAAAATTCATTCCAAATGATTGTCAACTTGGCATGCTGCGATGTAGCTTGTAAACAATGACGTCGTTGCTTGTAAATATTCCGTTGACATTCCCAATGTTTGGAATGCCGACAAACAATTTGCCTTGGATGCGTAGTCTATCAGTATGACGTCGTTGGATCATACTATGATAATATGAATAAAACGCCACTTTCAAAATGTTGAGGTATTAGGCAACACATGATGCATGGAAGGTGCTCTAAAATACGATAGTCTGAAGTCATATGATCTTGATCATATTATGATGTTTGATGGGTAACTTCGCTTTCAAAATGTTAGTACTGTTGAAATTAAGCAACACATTAATCAGTCTTTTAATTTTTGACGCACAACTCGCATACAGGGTTTGCCAATGTCATGCAAATATTTCAGGTGATGATAGCAGTGGCGGCTCCTGAATTTTCTAAAGGGGGGCAAAAGAGTTTTGGGTGTCCAAAAAGAGTTATTACTTAAAAGCTTTTCCAGCCAGTATCACAAAAAGTTATTTCTTGAAAGTCCGCTTAACGAACGTGTCCATAACCTTATCCTCAAAATTCTCGATATCTGTACTAAACTTCTATTAATAACTACTATAGATTTTAACACTCTTTAGGGTAGTAATAACGAAAAAGTCCATGATAATATATGTTGCGCCCAATGACCAATAACTTTTTTTGGAGCACCCTGTATGATTTCCGATATGAAATTTGGACTGTTCCCTTGGGTCTCTTTTGCAATATTCTCGTAACCCTTTTAGCTGTACAGATCAGTGCGGGATGAAACAGAATGAACGCCACCAACCGATTTCGAAAAAAAAAAAAATTGGTAGGTATTTCATACCCCCATCTTTCCCCAATTTTATTGCTTAATTTTTTTAGAAAATGATCAAAAAAGCATCTAAAACGATGGTAAAACTATATCTGAGCGCTTTAGAAATCCCTTTTCTTATGGTCAGCCTCCCGCAAAGGTTGAAAGCCTGTGGCGCTGTAGAAGCACTGCGAGAGGATAAGTGTCGGTTCACGTTAGATATTTGAAACTCTGCACTTCTGCAGGTTGTAGCTGTCGGGAAACAAATTCCCCGGCAGCTGATTCCACAGCGTCGAAGTCCTCCAAAAGAAGGAATGCTGGAGGAGACTGGTTCGGGAAGTAAGGACCTCGACCTGGTAAGGATGAGCTCGCAGAGTGTTCCTGGTTCGGACGGCCTTTGGTGTTATTATCTGGGAGAGCTCACTCGAACATCTTCCGTGATAGAATCTGTAAAAAAGGGATAGGTCAGCCACCCTCCTTCGATGTTCCAGGCTGTGGAGGTCCTTTGTGAGGTTAGGCGTATCGATTAATCTAATTGCTCTTTTCTGGATAGTGTCCGGAAGCTTTAGAGAGTGTTTCGGAGCGCATCCCCACACATGGGAGCAATACTCCAGCGATGGTCGCATCTGTGCCTTGTAGAGCAGCAGCAGTTGTTCTGGTGTATACAACTTCCTACAGCTGAACAAAACTCCAAGCTTCTGGGATGCCGTTTTAGCAATACTGACGACGTAGTCGTCCATGCCAGGACATGTTATTGTTGATGTTGATCCCCAAAAGCTTGACGGAAGGTGATTCGACTATGGGGTGGCCCTCATCCATTTCCACGGTTGGTAAGTCATCGTGAGACTTCTTTATAAGTGTTGTTGCCTGAGTTTTTTGTACGTTGAACTGTACTTTATTTGCTAATCCCCACTCGACAATTGTTTTGATATCTGCGTTGATCTGTGAGGCATGCTGCTGTCGCCGATCCACCGTCTCCTGGGATGATAGTGGCTTGCCTGGTTCCATGCACGACACTAATGTACTGTCATCTGCGAAGCTGTAGATTGGATTGGACGTTATTTCCAGCAGCTCGTTGATGTACATCAGAAGCAGTGTAGGGGATAGGACAGATCCCTGAGGAACACCGGTGTTTATTGAAAATACGTCTGATGAACAGCCCTCGACTACATCAAAAAGAGATCGGTAGAGTTCAAAAAGCTATTCAGCCACTGGCGCAGTGGAGGTGGTAGTCCATAAGCAGCAAGCTTGACTCTATGAGCTTGACCAGAAGTCCCTCATGCCACACTCTGTCGAAAGCTTTCGATATGTCAAGTGCAACAACACGGGATTCGCCATGATTTTCTATTGCTCTGTTCCACAAGTGAGTGACGTAGGCAAGGAGGTCACCTGTAGACCTGTGCTTACGGAAGCCATACTGCCGATCATTTATGATGTTATTGTTGTCCAGGTATTCAGCCAGGAGCTGTGTGTTAATGACAGTCTCCATAACCTTAGACATGATGCTGAGAAGAGCCACAGGTCTATAATTGGTGGGATCAGTTTTTTTGCCTTTCTTAGGGATGGGTTGTACGTTGCGCGTTGTACGCAGCCAATCTTCCACGAAGCGGGAAACACGCCTCGTTGATACGAAAGTTTGAAGAGCCTGCAAAGAATAGGTGCAAGCTCAGCGGCACAGCGTTTAAGGACGATGGCTGGAATTTGGTCAGTTTTTGGAGGATGTTTTTAACATCTCGATGTTGAAATTTGACCTCTGCCATTCTCGAGTTCACGCTTATGGTGGTGGTCGGAGTACTACCTAGAAAGTCTACAGTAGAATTGGCTGCGAAGAGCTTCCCCAAGATGTCTGCTTTTTCTGTAGGAGCAGAAGCGATGGACTTGTCCTCTCTGGTCAAGGGTGGTATTGACGAATAGGAAAAGTTCTGACTAACAGCCTTAGCTACAGACCAGAATGTTCTGGACGAACTATGACATGAGAGGAGCTTGTCCTTAATTTTTTGGTTGTGTTCCTCCTTGCTGCTGTCAATCACGCGTTTACAATGATTTCTGGCCTTGGTGTCATTGTATGCTATTTTATATATTTGTGTAAAGGAATTTTGAGGAAGAAAATACTCCCAAGTATCTCCAAGCTTGATTCCAGTCGAGTTTATGAGCGTTTTTATCACAGTAGAAGAGATGTTTGGAGTGACTATAAAAGCTGTGTTTATTATTAAATGTTGCAATTCATATATTTTGAACGATGTTATGTGTATAATTATATATAATTTATAGACTGTTGTCAACCCCCTACTGTCTGTCTTTACAGCAGCACTGACTGCATATACGAATTCCTACTGTATATTTGCTTACACGACTATTATGATCGATTCATTATAATTCTGTTAATTACACGAACTTTGATAAAAATGTTTATATATATTCTAGATTTGCGATAAAATATTCGAACATTATACATATTTATTTCATTTACATAAATTTAAAACCGGCAAAGTGACGCTGCGCCACTAATAATTTCCATACCTGATAAACAGGAACTAGTTTGCAAGATTTTTCTTTCATTATCTTGGAAAGTTTTATTTTTTATAGAAATATTCATATTCTTCTTAGTATGTTATCTTCCTTAACGCAGTAAACATGGCTGAATTGAAGGTAAGCTTGCACATTGCTCCATTGAATGATAAGTTTTAGTAAGGGAAATTGTGTGCCACGATTCAACGTTTATTTGCTAGCACGAATTATTGGCAACATTTTCGGTCACTAAATTTAGGGGAGTAAAATCACAGTCCTAATTAAAAAGTTCTCATTGAATGAGCATGTCTGTAACAATACTAGAATTATTTTTGGGGAAGCTAATACAGTTCTTGGGTGATTTAGCCCCCCAGATCATCCATATGTGAATTCGTATCATGTGTCTGATGTGATGCATAATATAGATGAGAAAATCTTGGGGTTGTAGCCAAAATTTGGAAAAAAGAGACTGGGTCACAGCATGGAGGAGACCCTGGTGCTAACAGCCAAGCTTTCGGCAATGTTTATTGCCATCTTCAGGGCTTTAACGTTGAGGTTTGCCAATTTAAAAACAGCAATCGCATTGAGTGCAAACGACTTCTTAATGCAACTAAATAATCGTCACAATTTTTCATAAAATTTTTCAAAACCTATGCTATCATGTAAAGGTCGTTTCTGTGTGTTTGTAATTTACAATTATATGTTCGTTTGTTTCCTGACCTGTTAGTGGAAGACGCCATGATGTTTCGTTTTAATTCCTACAGAGAGACTTAGGAAACTATTTACTAGTTTTTGTGTTTGATGTTTTTTGAGGACATACGAACGATTACTTGGTTGCAAGGGGTCTCAGACTATAGCTTCATGCAAAGGGAATATAATAAAATGATATCACTGTTATGTGTGGGAAGTACTGAGTCAATTAACTTGACTCCATTTTTTTAATTAATGAAAGAAAAAGAGAGGCTTTCTGGTGATCTGAACCATGCAGCTCTCCTTGCCATTGTTCCCAAGTCCAGCACTCATCCGACTCATCGCAAAGGTGAGGATGGCCTTGTCTCCTGTCCATCTTATGTCATCAAGTTCAAAGATTCTTGAACCTAGTATACCGTGTTTAATACCCAAGGGCTTCAGAGCGACATGGGAGGACTTCCTCCTCGCCACAGCGTACAGCGTGCACACGTCGTGTCGGGTCGCTTGCCACTCCCATCACTAAGGTTTGAGGTGCTATATGGCCTGATAGCAGGCCCACAAGTAACCTTAGAGAGAACCACCCCACCTTGGCCATAGGTCCTAAAATAAGTTCTCTAGCTTGGCGGAGACGCTCAGCGATTCCTTATCTCCAGCTCATAAGATGTTGATTGTGAGCCCACACTTTTGTTTTCCTTCTAGTGGTACTTGCTATCATCAGCCTCACAGCCGGCTCAGCACCAAGGAAATTATTTCTTGACCCTCTCGCCTTGCGAGCGCGTCCGCCATTTCATTGCCGCAAACTCCAGCATGACTTGACGTCGGTGCTCGGCATCCACGAAAGTGACACCTGCATCTACATTACAGCATCTACATTACAGAACGAGACTTGATGTAATCCTACAAGCACTCTTTGCTTTCAATGTGCTTGTCTGTCAGAGCTGATAGTAATCGGGCTCCTAGGTCCCTGAATTTTGTGAATACAAGAGGTACAAGTTAAAATCGCATATACAGGTTTGGTTTGAGTAGTACATACTCATATTATTAGAAAAGGGAGGAGCGCGCGGTTTATTACAATCCATCCCTTGACTTAAACCATTTCACTTTCTTACTTGCCACTTGCCATCATGGAGCGGTAGACGCTAGAACAACGCGTGGCATATGGCGTGGCATCATTGGCCCATATATTTTTTTGGAGAAAATGGGGTCACCGCTACAGTAACACCTGAACGTTACATTCATATAATGAATACCTTTTCCATACCTGAATTGCAAAGAAGAGATGTGGATATCAAAGATTTGTGGTTCCAGCAAGATGGGGTCACGGCACACATCGCCAGAGCATCCATGGCTGTTCTTCGCCACCTGTTTCCAGATGGTTCAATTTCGAGGTTTGGTGGCATTTCATGACCTCCTCGGTCTCCCGACATATCAATTTGTGATTTTTTTCTATGGGCGTAACTCAAGTCACGTGTGTTTAAGGGGCCAAGCCCCGTACGTTAGGCGCAGAGAAGAAAGCGATTCGTCATGGAATCTCTCAAAAATCAACAGAGACATGCTGGAAACAATGGAGTGCAATTTTCATGAACGGCTGCATCATATGCCAGATGTAATTTTTGCATTCAGATATTTCAAAATGGTTTATTATCAGCTATGGTCTACTACCAATAATTTTTTTTTTAGAGTAAAAAGTTTATTATTATTTCAAAAACACTTATTGATTCTTATGGCCCACCCTGTATTTTTGGTGGTGTATCCCTCAAGAGAGAGGGAGAGTTTTCCTTACTTAATTCTTCCTTTCTTTGGCAATGGTCTGGGTTCCTTGATTCTCAGACCTAAGATACTTACGAACTAATACTATGACACTAGATTCCCCACGGACCACTCTGACAATCACCATAAACTCAATTGACTGACTTAATTTTGTTTATTGGCTCGATAAATGAGAAATACTTTATTATAGTACTTGAACGGCTTCGGATCAGAGTTCTCTTCAGAAGACCCTCGATGTCCAGGATCTCTACCAGAAGGGCAGAACAGCCCGCAGAAGTGCGCGTATGGGCTCTATGCAGAGCAGTTATCCGGGACAGCTTTCACTGCACCCAGGGTCGAAAACAAGCGGAGTTGGTTGTACAGGATTAGGCCGTCTGTGGTGCATAAACCGTTCAGGCGTTTTGCGAAAGGGAATCTGACATGCGACTGGAACGAGGAGGAACCGGATCCCAATCAGGTAACTTTGTTGTCTTTTCACACGTCAGTTCTTAAAGCGATAGCGCCTCCAAGGTCTAGATAACATAACACTCTGGCTTATCAGGAATATTCTCAGCCACACCAGAAGTTTGCGTATGACGAGATGAGGGCATATCACTAGGCTAAGGTAGAGGCCAAACACTCCTACACCAGCCTTGAAATCTATACTAGGAACTGTTGTCGCCCTGGGTGACTATAGTCTTACAATGTACTGCCAAAAGGCTAGTTAGAGTGCGATGACTATGCAAGCAAAAAGCGCCCGCACAGAGAATCGCTCAATCTTTTGGTGGTGGTTTCCAAAGGCCATTGCCTACTGAACAGACATGTGTCAATCATGAAAGTGTGACGATATCGTCTGCTCCAGATAGTGATAAGACGAAATTTTGTTATCGCAACCTTAGGATGTATTCAGATATTTGAGTTTGAAGACGAATCATTATGCTCAAACCTCCCCAGGAGGTCTGATCGGTTCGACAAAAAGGAGTTCTCCAGGAGGACTATGAACACCTAACACCAAAATGACCAAAATATATTGCAGTACCTTTAATTTAAGAGATGCTAACCTAACCTGTTTGGGTGAATCTGAATCATACTGTACCTACATACATATATTATGTTTCAGATGAGATGGAATCCGTTCGATGTTCCGAAAACTGGAAATGTGGATTTTGTGGAAGGTCTGAATACAGTATGTGGAGCTGGTGATCCAAAATTGAAGCTTGGCTTAGCTGTACACATTTTTTCCTGCAATAAGTCCATGGATAGACGAGCTACCTATAATGCAGATGGAGACTTCTTAATAGGTACGATGTATGTAGTACCGGATGTTTAGAATCAAATTAATACGATTAAACACAGCATACATACAGGGTGAGTTTTTAGTACCGGCTCGGTCGATAACTCCACTACTGTAGAAGATAGCGAAAAAAATTGTATATAAAAATTGTAGCTACGGATATGCTCCTTGCTCAGAAAATATTTTGATTTATACAGGGTGATCCATAACTGCGTGGTGATGCAAACATGTATTTTTTTAAATGACACACCCTATATATTATTCCATATTCAAATTCTACTAATTATTTCCGTTCTTCCAATATAGGAATTGTTACATTATACAGTGTGTTTCAAAAGTTATGACCATTTTTGTATCCAAATCACCGTCAAATGAACGTACCGTATATCAAAAAGTAACTAATCAAAAACTATTTTTTTTACATGAGAACATTAGAAATATCCTCTAGTTTTAAAATACGTTATAAAAAAATCCCGTGACGCATATTCGTATACAGGGTGATGTAGAATGCAAAATCTAGATTTTCTCTCTTTTTTTAAATGTAACCCCCAATATTTTATTAGACCAAAGAATTGCTTTTAATATGCTCTTTCATCTTTGTATAACACTTATTATGGCTGCATTTATTAGTTTCTGAGATATTTCGATTTTTCTATAAATTTTAAATATACCTTCTAGTTGTTTAATAAAATTTATTTATTTTGAGAAAATACTACCAAATTTTGTTTTTGCTTAACAAACAACTAAAATATAAGGCGATAATAGTACTTGATAAAGTCAAAACATTGAACTAACGAGATAATATAGGTCAAGTGTGCTGAGGAAACAATTTTATAGACGTCATGCATAATTATCAACCAGATGTATCAGGTAGGCTGTGAAATATGAAACGACACAGTCCAAATAAAACGATTCCTCGATCTTTCAAACGCATTAGTTTTAGGGTGCCTCCGTTCTGGATATTGCTATTCATATTTGATATATTCTAGAGGCAAGTAGACAATTTCTCAAAGATTCTCCTAAATACCCTCAATGGAAAAATTAATTTTCAAAGCTAGTTTTTCACACAGTACGGAATTATTGAGCAGGTTATGAAAACGGTCAATTTTTCAAAGCCTACCTGATAAAACTACTTCATAATTATGCATGACGCCTACAAAATTGTTTCCTCAGCATACTTGACTCTATTATCTCGATGATTTAGGGTTTTGACTTCATCAAATACTATCAAGACGTTATAATTTAGTTGTTCGTTAAATAAAAAACTAATCAGATAGTACTTTCTCAAAATAAATAAATTTCAGTGCACAAATAGAAGCTATATTTTAAATTTACCGAAAAATCGAAATATCTCGGAAACTGATGGATGTAGGTACAACAAGTGTTATACAAAGATGAAAGAGCATATTAAAAGCAATTCTTTGGGATAACAAAATATTGGGGGTTACATTTGAAAAAAAAGAGAAAATCTGAATTTTGCATTCTACATCACCCTGTATACGAATATGCGGCTCGGGCTTCTTCTATAGCCGATTTTAAAACTAGAGCATATTTTTAATCTCCTCATGTAAAAAAAATAATTTTTGATTTATTGGTTTTTGATATACAGTACGTTCATTTGTCCGCGATTTGGATATAAAAACGGTCATAACTTTTGAAACACCCTGTATAATGTAACAGTGCCCTATATTGGAAGAACGGAAATCATTAGTAGAATCTGAATATGGAATAATATATAGGGTGTCTCATTTAAAAAAATGCATGTTTGCATCACCACGTAATTATGGATCACCCTGTATAAATCTAAATATTTTCTGAGCAAGGAGCATATCCGTGGCTACAACTTTTATATACAACTTTTTTCGCTATCTTCTATAGTAGTGGAGTTATCGACCGAGCCGGTACTAAAAGCTCACCCTGTATATCACTTTGCACCATTTAGGCATAAGGGAAGGCTCATCAATAGTTGAAACATAATTTGTAGTGTAAAGGGCCCCACAGACATCGTTCTTTTTCATCAGGTTTGCACGACGTGCCAACCGATCACATTGATCACACTCATTTCGGTCCGTGTGTGCCGAAAAACCGTCGTGTTGACCGTCGCGTCGTTCCAAAAAATCTGTCCGAGCTTGATTTTACTCGTCGGTTTCAAACGCCATCGTGCAACTCGGTACGTGTGTGTGGGTGGCCGTTCATCGTGCAATCACGACAGGATTTTGCAGTGTCGTTCTGGTTTCAGGTATAATTTGTAAAGCTTGGGGGGATATCGCAACTGAAAATTTCAAATCCTCGTAGCTCCTACCCGTAGCAAGGAATCTCAATGTAGCTGTCAGACGTTCATGAGGGGAAATACTTCTGTCTCATCCAAGTATCCTGTTTTTTATTAGAGGTGTGACTGAATTAAGTAATTCTAAGTATGTTTCTTCATCCATCCTCAAATAATTGTACCAATCCCCTGGTTCCAGACGCAATTCTTCTAATAGATTTATATGGGAGAATTGGCCTCTTTTTAAAAGCCACTGTTTCACCCATTTAGAACGTTTTTTCTTGCTGTATTTCACTTTAATAGCTAAAGCCGCCGCCAATGCTAAAGTATTATCCATGTTTAACGGACCAAACACTTGCGAGAAACTGAAAGAAAACAGAACAGTGTGTGGAGATATCGTTCCATCGGTTTAACCGACATTGGTTGGCACGTCGTGCAAACCTGATGAGAGAAAGAACGATGTCTGTGGGGCCCTTAAGTGTTGAGGCTTTTAGGCCGTCGTCTGTTGGAACTTCTTCCTAAAGTTTCGCCAGCACGAGTGGCTAGCATCTTCAGAGGTCGGTGTTTTCGGATCGAAATCTACTACCTGACAACTGACTGTACCCTCGGGCGCAGGTCATATTTATACTGACCGTTGTTTGTTAATCGCTTCGGGAACTTGTGCTCGTGTGAACTTGTGAAAGTTTCCCGAAGCGATTAACAAACAATGGTCAGTATAAATATGACCTGCCCCCGAAGGTACAGTCAGTTGTCAGGGTGTTGTCAAACGTTAGGAAGAAGTTCCAACAGACGACGGCCTAAAAACCCGAGAAGATTTATGGATAATTTGTAGTTTTCTTTTATGAAAGATCCACTTAGACAATTTGATTGAAATTTATTAGACAACTACTAATAGAATGGAAGTGTCACATTGCAAATTACTTTTGTAGACTAGTCTCCATTCATACACACCTGTGTATCATAAAATGCATCATCAATTTGTTAAAGGTCTAGGGTATAGCGCGGGACCTCTCCAGTATCTGTGTCTGTTTGATCTGGACGTAAAAAGGTGGTAGGGGAATATCCCGGCCGGCTGACGGGCTTGGATGTCGAATGAAAAAATCCCATAAAAATGCGTTTCGAATTTCGAAAATGCTGATATTAGCTTTAAACTTACAGTAATGATTCAAAAAGCAAATTGAAGAAGAAAGCTTGCGCTAGGGCAACACAGTCGCCTTTTTTTAGTATCGTGTTTGTTAAATTACAGACATTTGAAGAATATATCCTTCTGTATTGAGAGTTTTTTGAACACTAAAAAACTTTTTTGGAAAAATCGCTTCGGGTTGCCCTTGAATAATGTCTTAACTATCACCTTCTGAACTAGTAGCTCTATTGAACGTTTTAGAACAACATAGTGTAGCATATGGTCTTGGTATTAACTACAACAAGACCAAGGTTATTATCGTAGATAGAGAGCATGACAATCATCGAGAAAGAAAGTCAATAGGCCGTTGTGAGATAGTTCAAAGTTTTGTGTACCTCGGTTCTTTGATCGACAATTATTCGGGTAGCTGTGAGAATGAGATTCGACGGCGCATTCAACAGGCACGGGTGGCCATGACAAAACTTACTAAAATATGGCGTGACCATAACATCACTAAAGCTACCAAAATGTCACTGGTTCAATCTCTTGTGTTCTCCATATTTTTGTATGCCTCGGAAACTTGGACTGTTAAAAAGGCAGATCGAGCTCGTATAGATGCTTTTGAAATGTGGATGTGGAGGAGAATGCTGAGAATTCCTTATACCGCCCATCGAACTAATGTTTCCATATTGGATGAGCTCGGTAATCCAAAGAGACTATCCTCCATTGTGTCGATGAGAATGCTTACATTCTTCGGTCATATTCACAGAAGTGATAATATGGAGAAACTTGTTGTTCAGTTCAGGGTCACGCCCCGAGTGGGCGGCGCCGTGGCCGTTCCCCTACACGCTGGGTGGATACCATTAAACAGTTGCTAGATATGAGTATCAAGAGCGCCACTGAACTGACAGTAAATCGCGAACGATGGCGAGCTACAGTTCTCAAAACTATTGATAATATTCGTGTCGGTAATACTCTAGCTCCGACTTAATGCATTTTACGAGTTCACAACATGTCTATTAAGACATTGTGACTATGATGATGATCACCTTCTGAAATTGTATGCATGTAGTTTGAAAAACAAATGAGTTTTGTTCGAAATACAAATCCGTGTTTTCCATAGCAAATACGTTTATGTATAAATGTGTGTACCCATAGGCCCCTTAATTTTCAGTACCTCAACTGGGCACCTTGAGAATCACGACAGAGTTTGGCCAGATGATCGTAAAGCCTAACGAAATCGCTGTAATCCAACAAGGAATGAGATTCAAAGTGGAAGTATCACAACCATCCAGAGGATACATCCTGGAAGTATACGGAAGACACTTCACCCTACCTGACTTGGGCCCTATTGGGGCAAATGGTCTGGCGAATCCAAGAGACTTCCAGACGCCTGTGGCTCGATACGAAGATACTCTGGAGACGTATGAGATCGTGTCTAAGTACCAAGGAAAACTGTTTGTTTCTGAACAAGACCACAGCCCATTCGACGTGGTAGCTTGGCATGGGAATTACGTGCCATACAAATACGATTTGAGCAAATTTATGGTGATCAACTCTGTGTCCTTCGACCACTGTGTAAGTTTTTTCTCCTAGTTTTAGGTCCGGACCAAGATAAAATCAATTTCGATATTTTGTATCCCTAAAGCCTTGTACTCACTAGTAGACATGTTGCGCGATTTGTCTATAGCCCGTCTATAGACAGCATAGGCGTAGTTAGGGGGGGCTCGGGGGGCTTAGCCCCCCCAAGAATGAAATTAGCCCCCCAAAAATCCCAAAATAATTCGTTCTGTTGAATCTTTGTATCTAGGGCGGGAACTTGTACCCCCAGATCCAGGGACTTAAGTCCCCCCAGATTTAGGGACTTAACTATGCCTATGATAGACAGTCTAGAGACACCATTTTTTGTCTCGTCTAGCGTCTACACTACAATGTGCAGATTTAGTCTCATGTCCGCTGTCCACTATGGAGGACATTGCACTGTGCGGAATAAGTTCCTGTATAGTGATGATGAACAATGAAATAAAGCAGAAACGTAAACGTTGGTGGACGCGAGAAGTGTTCGCATAAGGAAACACGTTCGGCAATACACTACTAAACAAATTAAGACTGGAAGACGCCATGGGTTTCTGGAATTTCACCCGGCTGACGCCTACTGATTTTGAAGAGTCGCTTCTGATGGTCGGGGGTTGATAATGAGGCAATAAACAAAATTTAGAGAAACAATTCCAGCTTCTCTTTGGGTCGACAACATGCTTGGAAATCTTCAATCAGTTTTAGAACTTCCTCGTTCAACCACATCTTCACGAAGCACTGGTATAAAAACAAAAAATGACGAACCACACCAAGAGCACACATAAACAGTCGAACGATGCCACTCGGTAGTAGGACTCAGACTGGGCTGTCTGGTCTCTAGACTCTGATTTACGTCCACACTATCAGAATGTTACACAATATGTCTAACGTTGCATGAAGTCTCCCATTCCTGCCGGGAGACCATAGACCTGCGAATTTTGGTCTCGCAACAGGCCGTAGACGGCGATTGGGCTATAGACATGTCTACGTAGACAACCTTAGACACGTCTCTTGACACCAAAATCGCGCAACATGTCTACTAGTGAGTACAAGGCTTTGAATTTCGCCTGTAAAATTCAATTTCGATTACAAAACATATTGTGTAGGTAATTGATAAGAACAAATTTAATGAACAAAGATTTTTCAATCATAAGGTTTTCTCCTTACTACGTTAATTATTAACCCTTCAGGTCTCTTTAAGGACGCATATGTACATTTTTTCTTTATTGTAAGGCCTTGTACCATTGATTAACGTATTGCTTGTACTCACTAGTAGACATGTTGCGCGATTTGTTTGAGACACTCTAGAGACACGGCCTATAGACCGTCTACAGACACAATTTTTTGTCTCGTCTAGCGTCTACACTACAATGTGCAGATTTAGACGAGACAAAGAATTTCTCATCAGTCTCATGTCCGCTGTCCACTATGAAGGACATTGCACTGTGCGGAATAAGTTCCTGTTTAGTGATGATGAATAGTGAAATAAAGCAGAAACGTAAACGTTGGTGGACGCGAGAAGTGTTCGCATAAGGAAATACGTTCGACAATACATTACTAAACAAATTAAGACTCGAAGATGCCATGGGTTTCTGGAATTTCCCCCGGCTGACGCCTACTGATTTCGAAGAGTTGCTTCTGATGGTCGGGGGTTGAAAATGAGGCAATAAACAACCTTTAGAGAAACAATTCCAGCTTCTCTTTGACTCGCAGTCACACTGCGTTTCCTACCAAGTGGGGACTCATTCACGAGCCTGATATACACTCCACCTCCACTCTATGAATCATCCAAGTCTGTGTTCGGGCTGCCCTTTGATTCGTTTGCTGGTTGCAGGAATTGCAAATACTTGTACGAAAACCATGTGGACCGTTTCGGAGAAGATCCAGTCTTCGAAGTATTTTTTCCGCTCCTTGTTGAACGATGTTTTTAAATTATGATTTTTTTCAACTTCCGCCACCATCACATCAAGCTTTGCAGCCAGAGATTCCAGGGCCAATTTTCTTTTTACCCGGTTTTTGTAGTCGGGACTTGTAACATCCTACAAACAACATGCTTGGACATCTTCAATCAGTTTTAAAACCTCCTCGTTCGACCACATCTTCACGAAGCACTGTATAAAAACAAAAAATGACGAACCACACCAAGAGCGCACATAAACAGTCGAACGATGCCACTCAGTAGTAGGACTCAGACTGGGCTGTCTCGTCTCTAGACTCTGATTGACATCCACACTATCAAAATGTTACGCAATATGTCTAACGTTGCATGAAGTCTTCCATTCCTGCCGAGAGACATAGACTTGCGATTTTTGGTCTCGCAACAGGCCGTAGACGGCGATTGGGCTATAGACATGTCTACGTAGATAACCTTAGACACGTCTCTTGACACCAAAATCGCGCAACATGTCTACTAGTGAGTACAAGGCTTTACGAACATATGATTCGGAAGCAGCAGAGTAACTTCATTCTTTTGCATCTTTTTGACTTTTTTACTCTGCCTACTCAATTTGTCCGATAATTCTTTCTTTTTCCGATATTTTCAGGACCCATCGATCTTCACAGTCCTCACATGCCAATCGGAAAAACACGGCACAGCGATAGCAGACTTCGTGATATTCCCTCCGAGGTGGTCCGTACAAGAGCACACTTTTAGGCCCCCGTATTATCACAGAAACTGCATGTCTGAATTCATGGGTTTGATCTTCGGGGAGTACGAAGCTAAGAAGGGGGCCTTTTTGCCTGGTGGGGCGACGCTTCACAGCATCATGACGCCTCATGGACCGGACGTCAATTGTTTCGAGGCTGCTTCCGAAGAAAAACTTGTGCCTGCTAGGGTCGCCGACGGAACGCAGGTATTTTCAGTTTATTTGATAATTATTTGCTGTAATCTCAAAGCAGTGGGTTCAATAGACTCCTTGTTGCATTTTGAGTCATATTTTACTGAAAGAAATTTGTTTGTTGAATATGGGGCTATACAGGGTGTTCGTTTGGACACTCCCACCAAGGATTTATCGAAAACAGCTGATTCAATGAAAAAACGCTGAGACACGTCAAAGTCAAAATATTTGTCAAAGGGGACAACTTTTTAACCAAAACGACTTCACCTCTTGTACTCTCTGCCCTCCAGGGGGTCATCCCTAAAAATTTTAAATGACAAGGGGTATCGAGTGTTTCAAAGGTATGTCGAAGTACTCGAAGTCCTTTATTCTGCCGTTTGATTTTTTCAAACCGGTCTATTCGTTTTCGAGAAAATTAGGAAAATCTTTATGTATTTTAACTTGTTCAAATAGAATAAACGACACGATAATATCACTTTATACCCCCCGACGAGTGTATTTTGCTGATCATCTAATGCCGCTTAAAATTCTTCATGCTCCTCTCCCTGTCATGAATTTTCCATGGCCCCCTCTGTCAAGTAAGCTATACAGGGTGAGTCAAGCTCAACGCCTCGGACTCTTCTGGCCAAACGATACCGCTTTTCGAAAAACCAACTTTACTAGTGCATGTAGGTCGGGTCGGACACCATTTTAAAAATAATTACAGGGTGTCTAATAAAAGCGTGACATATCAAGTTATGTTTTACTTCCCACACCGATAGGTGAGGGGAGTATTGTGATCGCGAAAATTTTCGATTTTGAGATAATACACTTTTTGGGCGTTTTATGATGCCTACATCACGAAAATCCACGTCACTCATTTCCGTCGGTCTGTCTGTCGGTCTGTCTGTCGGTCTGTCGGTCTGTCTGTCTGTTGGCGTTTTTCTAGCCTCCTAATCTCAGTAACCGCTACATAGATTTTGATGAAATTTGGGTGGTGATATGGTGTAGGGTCGTAGTAGGTAATGTTGCTACAATTTTGAAAATCGGTGCATAGGCGGCGGAGTAATTAGCAAAAAACGAAAAATTTCAAATATGCCTCAAACTTCGTTTTCAGGTGTTTTAGGGGTTCCTGATCATTTTCTACTTTTTTTTGGGTGGGGGTGAAATTGGGGTGGTTGGGGGGGTGGGGGGTTGTAAATCTAAAAAAATTGTTGTACTTATAATGGGCTGTCTACTGACCTGAGAGGGAAAGACCTAGCGGTATAATACACTTTTTTAGGTCCATCCGAACATTGCCTTTTGTATTACAGGAACCAAGGGACTTAGAATTTTTTCCGATGTATGACACGAGTATTGCTTTAGATCGTTCTGTATTTTATAATGTAGAAACTACTGAATTGGTGTTAATGAAATTTCGGTACAGTATTACTACTTTGGCAAGGATGGAAAACGCGTATGCTTTTTAGAAGTCGTCTCAGTGGCGGCGCAGCAATATTAAAAAAACTAAAAATATGAAAACAGCTCAAACTTCGTTTTTAGACGTTTTAGGGGTTCCTGATCATTTTATACTGTTTTTTGGGTGGGGGTGAATTTAGGGTGGTTGGAGGGTGGGGGGTTGTAAAACTGGAAAATTTGTTGTATTCGTAATGGGGTGTCCATTGATATGCGAATAGAAAACCTAGCGGCATGATACACTTTTTAGGTCCATCCGAACGCTGCATGCTTATTATAGAAACCACGGGACTTAGTATTTGTGATGTATACATACGAGTATTGCTTTAGATCGTTCTGTATTTTATAAAGTGGAAACCACTGAATTGATGTTAATGAAATTTCGTCACAGTATTACTTCTTTGGCAAGGATGGAAAACGCGTATGATTTTTAGAAATCGTCTCAGTGGCGGCGCAACAATATTAAAAAAACTAAAAACATGAAAACAGCTCAAACTTCGTTTTTAGACGTTTTAGGGGTCCTGATCACTTTATACTTTTTTAGGTGGGGGTGAATTTAGGGTGGTTGGGGGGTTGTAAAACTGGAAATTTTGTTGTATTCGTAATGGGCTGTTCATTGATATGCGAATGAAAAACCTAGCGGCGTGATACACTTTTTAGGTCCATCCGAACGTTGCATGCTTATTATAGAACCCACGGGACCACGAGTATTTGTGATGTATACATACAAGTATTGTTTTAGATCGTTCTAGATTGCGTAACGTGAAAATTGTTCGATTAATTTTTAATGCATATTTCCTGGAGACGGAGACGTAAGAAACTAAGATAAGAAACTATTTACGAGGGTTGTTGTTGTGCAATGGGAAATAATAAAATGGTATCATCGTTATGCGTGGGAAGTACTGAGTCAATCAACTTGACTCCATTTTTTTTATATGGAATACCATGTATATTATTACATATTTAGATTCCCGGGTGAATTTTAGTGTGACTTTATGCATCACACATTGGACTTAAATCGAACCATTTAGGTGCAAATTACTGCAAATCACAATTTTTGGTATAAGTAGATGTCAGAAAAAAATTGAATATCGCAGCTATTCTAAAACATCGAGAGCTGTGACTTTGACGTGTTACCAAGCATGAAATGTGTGAGCTTATGTTAGACGGTCAAGTTTGAAGTACATTTGTACTTGGAGAAATCGGTAGATCAATTAAGGAAATTTTAATCAGAGATAACTTGATTCAGAGATAACTTGATTTTTTTCAAATGGGAATGCCTAATTTTTTTAATACAATCGAATGTAAAATTTGACAGCCTTTCCAATGATATGCGGTTGTAGATATCAATCTCTGGTAGTTTTGATTTAATTCCAAATTTTCAATCAAACCGGTGTTTTTCAATATTCCTACCAATAAGCAACTTAGCAGCCCATGAAATATAAACAAAAAAGTGTTCAGATGGAAGAAAACAACTAACTTAGCAGATAGATGCGGACGAACTAGAGTAAAGAGACAAGACTATAAAAACGACATACAACAAATCAACTCTAACCAGAAATAACACAAGTAATACATCTAAGGTCAAAAAGCAGCTGGAGTATGACAGAAATGGATATTTTTGACAGCATACCAGCTACTACAATATTCTAAAGATTGACAATTCATAAAACCATTATGAATCTTAAAATGAAAGGAAATCTACCACCGAATGTTGCTGGCAGCTTAATAGTTTCAGAATTAAATTTCACATTTAATGATTTAAAAAAGTAGTAACCAATACCTCTGACTGGAGTTCTATAAATTCTTCAGTACCCATAAGCAAGATGGCCGAAAATGAAGAATGAATTAAAAATATGCTCAAATTATTAAACACAATTTGCCTGGCAGAAAATTAAAATATGATTTGTCAGTATTCCTTTATTGCGATCTTGCTAACAGAGATACTGAAAATTTTAAAGAACTACAGTCAGACAGTCACAGGTATTGTTACTTTTGGCTTTGACGGAAATGACTACTGTTTTATACCATTAAATGTGAAAAGATCTTAGACTGAAGGCAACCATCGCTGAAAGTTCTGCTTTAATTTCCAAGGTTTTAGTGATCTTGGAAATTTTTAGTCTCTAGTACGTTTCAGTAGCTAGTAGGCTGCGGAAATTATCCATTTCCGTCATACTCCAGCTTCTCTTTGTCCTTAGATGTGTTACCGCCGTTGTTTCTGGTTAGAGTTGATGTGTCGTATTTTATAATCTTGCCCTTTTACTCTAATTTTTCCGGATTTTTTTGCCAAGTCAGTTGTTTTATTCCATCTGAACACGTTTTTGTTTATATTTCATGGCCTGCTAGTGTGTTTATAGATAGGGAAATTGAAAAACACCGATTTGATAGAAACCTCGAAATTAAATGAAAACTAACAGAGATTGATATTCACAACCTGATATTATTAGAAAGCCTATTAAATTGCACATTTGATCGTATAAAAAATTAAGCATTACCATTTGAAAAAATCAAGTTACCACTGATTGAAGTTTCCTTAATTAATCTAGGAATTTCTCCAAGAAAAATGCTGTTCAAACTTGACCGCATAAACTAAGCTGAAACATTCCATGCTTATTTACAGTCACATCCCTCTATGTTTTATAATCGCTGCGATATTCGATTTTTTTGATATTATCTACTTTTGCCAAAAATTGTGATTTGCACCTAAACGGTTCGCTTAAAGTCCCATATGTGATACATAAAATCACACTAGAATTCATCCGGGAATCTAAATATGCAATAATATACAGGGTGTTCCATTCAAAAAAGCATAACTTTGATATGTCACGCTTTTATTAGACACCCTGTATAAAAGTCATTATTTTTAAAATGTAGTCCAACTCGACCTACATACACTCGCAAAGTTGTTTTTTCGAAAAGTGGTATCGTTTGGCCACAAGAGTCCGAGGCGCTGAGCTTGACTCACCCACCGCCAGTGTTTAACGGTTCACATAAATCAGATGGTTATTTCGGCATCGTAATTACTAGGCTTTTGTATTAGAAATTGGAAGATCCAATACTTTGCATTTATTAGGAGTAAGCTGGAATACGCAACGTAATTTTTCATGTTTGCCATTTTTTTTGCGTCAGATCCATATCCTTGGTTTGCTATTTGTGTATAGCTCCATCAGCCAAACTTACTGGAATATATCGATTTTTCAGGCATTCATGTTTGAAAGTTGTTTGGGACTAGCAGTTACAAAATGGGGAGCTAAAACGTGTGAGAAACTGGATGCTGAATATTACAAGTGTTGGCAAGGGTTAAAGAAACACTTTACTGGACCAAAAGCTTGAACACAATCTAGCGGCGAATCACCTTGCCAATTTGAACGTCCTCCTTTACGCTTAAATAGATTTTATATGTATGATTATAAGTTAATAAATATCCTCTTTTGTGCAAAACCGCTTTTTCTTTGAATATCCTGAGCGCTGCAATGAAAAAACATAGGGTGGCCAATATATAACTGATTTGTTTCTCAAACATTTTTAAAACTAATACGCCCATATTTCTTGAGAATTGGCAGTTATGTATGAAAAATATCATACAAATGCCCACATCATAGATTCAGCTTAAGCTTGAAGCCTATTGATTGCGTTTTCCAGTACTTTTTTTTAATAATAGGTTTACAGAGGAATAATAATAATATTGTACAACAGTACAATAACCATTTACAGGACAATCTAATAAAAAAAAGGAAAAAAAGATTATGCACATGCACGGGTAACATGCACAATGTATCGCAGAAATACTAACAGCAAGTATTCAGAGGAATAAAGCAGCTATTAAAAAAGCAGATAGGAAAAAGTATAAATCATATAATTGATATTGTTTCTAGATCAAGTTGAGCAAAGAAGAACACCTTGGTTATGCTTTATTTATTTATCGTATGGCTCAAAAACATGACAATACTAAATATAGATAAAAAAACTATTATAACCTATACTAAAATAAAACAGATACAGCTACAATCTAAGATACATAGTCTTTGGTATTTACAGGTTGATGTCCAGTTCTTTCAACCACTTCAGCGCCAACGGTGTGGCTGTGAAGAGCTCTTCTCGCGATCCCTGAAACGCACGCAGTTCACATTCGCTCGTAATATGGTTTATAGTTTGGCGAGGCGCGCCACAGTCACATAAAGGAGATTGCACATAGCCCCACTTGTAAAGGGAGTCGGCACATCTGCCGTGGCCTGTTCGGACTCTATTAAGTTTTACCCACTCTTTCCGGGGTAGTTCTGATCCTGGAAGTAAGGCTGCCCCCATAAATGTGCATCGCGCAAAACCTTCCCACTGGGAGCGCCATTGGTTTAAGGAGTCGAAGTTATTGGTTTTAAGCCCTTCTGCATCCCTTATTGGTAGTTGTCGGGATTTAAGTCTGTTTATCTGCAACGGGGGTATTGCTCGATGGATGGGCAGTTTGTTGTTGGACGTAATTTTGTTATACTCCCTTAGAAGGGCGTCAGTCCTTCGCAGCTGCGGTGGGGCTATTCCAGAAAGTACAGGCAGCCATTGAGTTGGGGTTGTCTTTACTGCGCCTGTAATAAGTCTCATAGTGTGATTTAGTTGGACATCAATTAGTCTGGTATGATGACTGTTAATCCAGACAGGCGCACAGTACTCAGCACACGAATAGACAAGAGCTAGTGCACTGGTTCGTAGAGTTGGAGCAGTGGCACCCCACGTCGTTCCACACAGCTTTTGGATAATGTTGTTGCGTGTTCTGAGTTTTCCTGCAGTGTTTGCGAGATGTTTCTTATAGCAGAGGGTGCGATCTAACGTTGCTCCAAGATATTTTGGGAAATGGTTATGTTTCAGGGGTTCGCCTGCAAAAAGTACCTGCAGTTCATATTTAGCTAGTTTGTTATTCAGGTGGAAGCAGGAAACTTCAGTTTTGTTGGGGCTCGGTACTAGTCTCCATTTCTTGAAGTAGTTGTTTAGAGCTAACAAGTCGTTAGAAAGAGTATGCTCAACGTTCTTGAAACTCTTATCGGAAAAAGCTATGGCTATATCGTCCGCATAGCAAAACTTGTAACTGACTGTTTCTGGCATGTCAGATATATATAGATTGAAAAGTAAGGGGGCCAGTACTGAGCCTTGTGGAAGTCCGTTGTTCAATTTGCGTTGCCTGCTTGCTTTCTCGTTTAGGATTACTTGGAACTTTCTGTCGCATAACATGTTGTTTATGAGTCTTGTAGTGGTCTGACAGGGAATCACCTGCAGCAACTTATATAGGAGACCCTCCCTCCAGACCGTATCGTATGCGGCAGTGAGGTCAACAAACGCCACTCCCGTCTTCATGTTTTGCTGGTAGCCTGCCTCTATATGCGTTGTGAGGGACAGTACTTGATCACAACAACTGCGACCCGGTCTGAAACCAGCCTGGGTTATCGGGACCCGGTCTAAAATAGTCGCGCTCAGTCGGTTGTAGACGGCTCTTTCTAGTAATTTATAGGAGCAACTGAGCAAGGCTATAGGTCTGTAGCTGGCAGGTTGATCGTTCGGTTTACCGGGTTTTAATATTGATATGACCTTCGTTCTTTTGAATTCCCGTGGGAGGTTTCCCGTATTAAGGAGGTTCGTGAAGTAGAGAGATAGCCACACTCTTGTTTGCTGACCTGCGTGAATGAGAAATTCCGGCAGGACGCCGTCGAAACCAGGAGCCCTTCCAGGCCTAACATCTGATATGGCATTATTGGTTATGTAAGTGAACAACAAACGAAGAATCATATCCTGCTAAAATATTGAGTTGCAACAGCCAAAATTACACTCAAACTGTCGCTATATATATCGCAAAGATTGCATATCTCATTGTAACTGCTACACATAAAAAAATTGGAAACTTAGTAAAAAGATTAGTATGAGCTCTATCGCAACGAAATGCCCTCACATTCCGAGTTCGCCTAGACGGAACATGGAACTTGAACTGAGTCAAAATATCATTCGCATCTATCTTATTCTGTATCAATTCGTATAAAAATGAGATTGAAGCACGGGTCCTTCTTGCATCAAGAGATTGTATATTGAATTTATATAACAAATCCCTCGTGGAGGATAAAAGCCGTTTACCCTGAATGCTAGAAATTTGAATATATTGAGTATTGAGTTTAGTCTATATCATACACCTTATTTTTCAAAGCAACAGTTTATTGGCGGACCTGAGGAGCCAAATTACAACAGGTTCACAAAAGGGTCATTACTTTATTAGCTGTTATTGTGTTGCTTCGATATGCTGAAACGGCATATTTTGCAAGTTTAGCTGAATCAGAGGAGCTACAAAGGTCTGCACTTCAAAATAATATTTTCAGAGCAACAAAAAATATTGGGAAGGTAATTATGAGAGGTGAGATTTGTGCTTGTGCCTCTTCTAGAGATTGCATAATACTATTTTCCATACGTAATTTTAAACATTCAAATAAAGATCAAGATAAAAAAATTGACCTATCTAATTTCATAATATAGCACACTTCAAGAAAAAAATCAGTTCGTTACCTATCAGCGAACTTATATGTCAGTGGCGGCTACTCATTAAGTTCATTTGGTCGATGACCTCCCAATTATTCTATTAAGAAAATCAAGATTCTATCAATCCATCAAACGCTTCCAATTTGTTCTGTTGTAATATAAATAATTTTTAATTAAGATACACTATTTTGATCGCCCCTCGTGCACGACGAATAATCATCCCATTCCCTCGTACCAACAAAGACGTTGCCGTCACGTCGTTAGCCTCCTCGCACCACGGCACCACCGCTTTGGGTCAGTCTCGCAAACACTACCCGTTCATATTACGTAGACAACTCATTGAAAAAACGAGCCAAAAGTTACGTCGAATCACGTCACGTCAAAATTTTCAGTATAAAATATCACGTTAATACATTTATATAAGTAATGAAGACTCGTGAACAGCTACAGCAGCTTCATTTGCAGTCCAGAAAGAAGAAACGACAGATTGATCTCCAACTGTGAATACGAGCCATGATGGGAGAAATGCAATATAGGTTAGCTAAATTATAGTCGGCATATTTATGTACCTATACCTCACACAAGGCTTTGCCTTCAAGGTGGAAAGATTTGTAATTCTTTAATGCAAATACAAACAATTGAATTGGGCCAGCACCCATTGTGCCAACGAAATTAGAGCAAAGGTACGTGTTAGCGTTTCCCAACCCTTTTCAATAGAGAGAGATAAAAGAAGACGCGTCACGAGTATGATAACATCGGATACCGTGCGACGGGGTGTACGTATTCCTCCATTATTATATGTTTTTTGAAATGTCGGTTGTTTAAAAATGAAGGCCGTTGAAACTTCAAACCTGTGGTAGACCTAGAAAAAATCCCTACATTTTAAATAAAATAATTGCGTCAAGTTTTGCGCGCTATTAGGCTTAGTTCAGATGACGCCCGTACGACGCGCGTCGACGTGGCGCTCGTTTTGAAAATACAAATAATTAATTCAAGCTGTTCACATGGACGCGCGCACGACAAATTGTACGCGCGTACGACGCCACTAGACGCAGAGAATCTCAATAAGCGCATCGGTCAATGGCGACGCGCGTATTGAAATACTAGACGTTCCCATTGCCTGTTCAGTTGGCACGCGTCTTTTCTAGCATTCAGTCGACATACCTGGTGTCTCTCTGCAAAAATGTATCTCACGCATGCTATTGAAATAGAAACAGAATAATTCACCACAGATGTTTTCATTGATTTGATTGAGAAGAGGCCTACGATTTGGAACATGGATTCCAAATTTTATTCAAATAAGACGGCAAAAATAGCGCCTGGGATGAACTGGTCCTAATGTTTTGCAAATCCGATGATACCGAAGAAAAAAAGAAAATATTAGGTAGGTTTTTGGTACTGCTTTATTTATAATAGGTGTTTACAGTTAATACAGCAATTCAGATCATTCTATCCTGCCATTCTAGTTTTCCCTTCATTCAAAAAATACTTTGTCAACTTTACTCCTTAAGTAGTTAAAAAATTTAGGTTCGTGATATCGCAGACTGGGATACAGTGTAACGTATAAACTTGTAGAAAGTCTATTAAAATTGGGTGAACCCAGTGTGTCTTTCCCTCCTACGTCGTTTCCTTCTTCTATATGCTAATCAAACTCAACAGCTTCTCCTACATCCATTCTCGTTAATAGCAACAAAACACTGACACCCGATTGTCTAGTTTCACTCTATATAAAAGTTGTACGAAGTCCTACGCGCGTCATCTGAACTAAGACGCAACAAACGTGCGCCACGTGACGCGCATCATCTGAACTAAGCCTTAGAACTAACGTTACGAGGGCACGACAGAATATTTTGTGGTTTGATAGACTTTGTCACGGAATTATAATATTATTTTATCACCTTTCAAGTATACAAATATGTAGGTGCATTTTCGGTAATCAATATTTTTTTAAAAATTGATTTGACCTCCCTGCTAAGATGACCACGAGCCACCACTGCTGTATATACAAAAATTGCACACAGGAAATCTGCGGTTAGGAACTTGTCGATTCCTGTGGGCAGTGAGACGCTAAAATTCAATGATTTATACAGGGTGAACCCTAAGTTGATACTTTTTTTTAACCGCGTATAGGAGTCGTTAAAATAAACAACTTTTTCAAATAACTTTTTCCAGAAAATAAGCGAGATACAAAATAAAAAATGTAAATCTGGGCTTGCGTATCAAGACGCACCTAATATGTTTGTTTAGCATTTTGCTGGGATTTCAAATTTGTAAATCGTAAAAGTGGCACATTGTTATGAACGCAAACTTAGGATTTTCCAATTTAGAATTATGATGATAAACTGAAAATGCACTAATTGACAGGTACAATACCTGATAGAAAAGACAAAAAAACTAAACATAAATAGACTTGATGTAAGTCTTGATACACAAATTCAGGCTTACTTTTTTGATTCTGTAAATACCTATTTTTCACTTTTTGGAAAAATGTTATTTGAAAAAGTTTAATTCCTTCTATATACAGTTTGAAAAAAGTATTATCTTACCACTCACCCTCTATTATGCAAGATACCTTGATGTTTGTAAGGACGCATATTTTTAAGCGTAATAACATCAAAATATTTAGATACATAACTGCAATGACCCTTCATATAAAATACTTATATCTATTGAATAAAACAACTTGTGTTAGAAATAAATTTATTCAAGGGGCCAAGTGAACAGTCTTAAAACATAATGAAAAAGAACTAAGACGACGCACATCCTAAACAAATATTAAAAATTTCATGTCAGTTGCAGCGGGTGTAAAAAAAGATACGCGACAAAAATCACTAAGCAGCTTTTTACGAATTTTGACAGCAACAACTTCCTTTAGAAAAGACAAGCATACAGCGTCTGTTAAGCTGCAGTTTTTTCGAAAAGCTTTTGTTATAAATCTTCTCTTCTCCTTCTATCATATCAAATGAAGCATCAAAGCTATCGACCAGTCAGTTTTAACTTTATGAATAATTACCCATGTGAGCAACATAAAAAAAAGAAACAGCAGGAAACTGGATTTTTGATCAACAATCATCAGCTGACGAATTAAAAAATAATATTTTTATCAAACATGAAAATGCAGAACTAGTGTATGAAAAAATGTCAAGTAATTTGCCAGTCTTTACACTTCAAGTAGACCGCATTTTGGGTCAGAACTGAATAAGAAGGTCAAAAATTCAATCTTTCCAAAACGTTTTGGCTGCTGCACCTGCAAAGTGTACAAAACCGCTTTTGTAAGCAACACAGCCACAAAAAATTCAGGTCACTGACTTTTAAAGTTATTCCAACGAATTTTGAGTTGATGAATCCGAATTTTAAAATAATGGTTGCTTTTTAACACAAGCTCAAAATATCTTGTACGCCATTCCTATATACGTCACAGCATGCTTTGTTTGATTTTTTCCCTTTTTCTCTCTCAGTGTGCTATCTTCGAGGATAGATTCAGCTTTTTTGATATCGATCTGATTGACATAAATGACAGCATACCTATCAAATTGATGTTAAAAAGTATCGATAAGGACTTT
This sequence comes from Callosobruchus maculatus, assembly GCA_951848785.1. Taxonomy (NCBI): domain Eukaryota; kingdom Metazoa; phylum Arthropoda; class Insecta; order Coleoptera; family Chrysomelidae; genus Callosobruchus; species Callosobruchus maculatus. The sequence goes on from CATOUR010000083.1 coordinate 10,870,053, forward strand.
ACGGAAACTGTGATCGGGTTAACCCGATCAGTTGGATCACTGACCCTGACGTTCGGAAAGTGATCTAGGATCGATCATAAATATGGTCAGTTCTCTCGTATACGGTAAGTGATCCCGTTTGGGTTATCCAGATCAGTAGCTTTTTTCTTAACTATCTGTGTTTTATTCTTAAAACAAGTTTTTCGTTGTTCGATATCCGTTAAATCCATGGAATCATGAATCTCACTTGACAGCTGTTTGACAGATAACTGATTGATCCGGATCCAGATCATTGGGTGCATTCAGCAGACTCAACAGTTGCGGAGCAGCTATCAAATTTTCTGCTGAACGCGTGCGCTACCTAGCAGCTACCGCTCCAGCGGTCGCCATTTTTTGTAGCGGAGCGGAATAAGCTACTTTTGACCTTGTGAGTGTCACATGTTATGACACTTGTGTTATAGGTTATGTTGTCATATTTAAAAGAAAAAGTCCACACTACTTAGTACTTACACAGTCCAAAACTTTGATACAATTTGACATACCTTTTTTATTTTTAATAACCTCAAATGTGACATTTGACAGTCGTACAAATAATGCTTTTCAGCAGAACGCCAACTGTTGAGATGTAGCGGCTACAAAAGTAGCGGCTCCCGATCTTTCTGCTGAATAATAATAATATATAATAATAATATTTATTTGACAAGGTATAAACATTTGCAACCATTGTTATTGTTTCCGTAAAGGCCTGATGTAGATCATTTTCATATTACGTCATAATGGGCGTGGCTGCTGTACGAGACCGTGCAGTGTTGCCAGATTACACGATTAATCGTGTAATTACACGATTTTGGTCCCTATTACACGAATAGAGGAAAAATTCTTACGATTTTAATACTGAAGGTGCGGTATTTTTATGACGATTTTTGGGAGTCGAGTTGCACGAATTTCTCTCCACTTCATCTGGCAGCACTGGTTATACGAGCTCGTACATCACGCCACGCCCATTGTGACGTAATATGAAAATGATCTATATTGTTGAGGACTGTCAAACTGTCAAACATTTAACTCAGCCAAGTATTTTGGATGGCTGTGTCAAAAGTGGTGCTCCCTTATTTTCAAAAAATGCCTTGACTGTACCGAGTAAATTCCTATATTTCAATTTGCTGAACATCTTATAGTTTTGAGATCAGTGTTGATGGTTCAGTGGTAGTATTCAGAGTCTGATTTAGAAAATATCGAAATAATACCTTAACTCCAGTACAAGCACTTTGCAGTGTGTTGATTGTACCATTTCTTGTAATAAACTTATGATACATAAATTCCTCACACGTTATATTCTATCGTTCCATTTCTTTCACTCTTGAGTGCCTAATGAGTGTTAGTTCCTTAACTATGATGATAGGTGCTATTTTCATTTCAGGTTTAGGTTCTGCAACTCAAAATTCATCGGGATATGTGTGCCGTTCATTTCTTTGTGTATGTGGCTGTAATCTTAGTCCCACAAGTTAGAGGTATGCTGTAGCAAAACGTTGCACAAAACCTGTACAAAAACTAATTCCAAATGGCAACCCCGATGTTCGTCTCTGAGAAACAAATTTGTACAAAATATATATTACAGTAAAAGTAGTGCGGCACGAGAAGTTTAAAACTCAAATAGAAATGCTTTCATCATGTATTAGACATTGAGTACCGAGTATATATACTAGATTCATGCATAAAATACCTACAATGTAAATATATAAGGTTGTAAATAGTCTGCTTTTGGTCGCACAAGACAAATATATCTCTTAATACCGACGAAAGAAAATCAGGTTGATTTTGGGGAAAAACTCTTTTGCAACTAGATCAGAAATTACAACGAAATAACTGTTACACATTAGTTACTACAACATAATTAGAACCTAAGAAACGCATAACTCCTCCTTTAATTATATAATTTCTGTAATACACACAAGAGTTTTTCAAATAGCGACACATACTTGTCGTTTGCTATGCCTTTCAAACAGAGAAATGTTTAAGCAGGTTCTTGAAATATTGCGATTGACATACATGAGGATTTATAAGAAGTAATCCGGAGTTCTGCGCGTCACGTGTGGTTCTCCGCGTCTTGGTGCTGGGTCAAACTGTAAGCTGAAAGGAAAAAATATACACTCAGTATTCAATAATATTGGACAACTGGAATGGCGGTGTAACTATTGGCGGAAGCAAAATATCTAACTTAAGATTTGCTGACGATACAACCCTTATTGCTGCTTCTCAGGAAGAACTAGTAGCTCTATTGAACCTTTTAGAACAACACAGTGTAGTATATGGTCTAGGTATTAACTACAACAAGACCAAGGTTATTATCGTAGATAGAGAGCATGAAAATCATCGAGAAATAAAGTCAATAGGCCGTTGTGAGGTAGTTCAAAGTTTTGTGTACCTCGGTTCTTTGATCGACAATTCGGGTAGCTGTGAGAATGAGATTCGACGGCGCATTCAACAGGTACGGGTGGCCATGACAAAGCTTACTAAAATATAGCGTGACCATAACATCACTAAGGACCGGTTTCTCAATGTCCAGTTAAATATTTATCTGCAAGATAACAGCAACTGTCAGATAAATTGTTTGAACAATTGAAGGCTAAACTTACGAAGTCACAGTAAATCTTAGCTGACAGTTGTATCCATAGCAACGCTATCTGGCAGATACCTATCTGACACTTTAACTAGACATTGAGAAACCGGCCCTAAAGCTACCAAAATGTCGCTGGTTCAGTCTCTTGTGTTCTCCATATTTTTGTATGCCTCGGTAACTTGGACTGTTAAAAAGGCAGATCGAGCTCGCATAGATACTTTTGAAATTTGGACGTGGAGGAGAATGCTGAGAATTCCTTATACCGCCCATCGAATTAATGTTTCCATACTGGATGAGCTCGGTAATCCAAGAGAGACTATCATCCATTGTGCCGAAGTGAATGCTTACATTCTTCGGACATATTCACAGAAGCGATAATATCAGGAAACTTGTAGTTCAGGGTCACGCTCCGAGTGGAAGGCGCCGTGGCCGTTCCCCTACACGCTGGGTGGATACGACGAAACAGTTGCTAGATATGAGTATCAAGAGCGCCACTGAACTGACAGTAAATCGCGAACGATGGCGAGCTACAGTTCTCAAAACTGTTGAAAATATTCGTGTCGACAATGCTCTACACAACATGTCTGTTAACACTGCACTTTTTGAGTTCATCTCGAAAAACTTCCTACAGTTACCGACAAATAGCAAATTCGATTTTACTGACCAAGCATAAAAGACGCACAAACAATAAATAAAGCAAACGTTTGATAGTCAAGCGCATGCGGCGTTGCCAGCTCTTCAAAATTATGCAAGCCTTCAGAATTTGCGTTTATGATGAATAAATATGCAGTAACGCAGCAGAGGTCAACATATCTATTGATTTTGCTGTAATCATTCCTGAACCATCAAAATACCGTCTTTTTTAGCGTAGAATGGAATATTTCTGGATACTATACAATTAAGACGATATAAATAATTATGATTGCCGTATCTGGTGGTCAATATGAAAACGAGAGAAAAGATGTCGGCCTATTAGAATTAGTTGTTCACTACCTCTATGTTCAGTTGTTACTCTGAGACACAAACTCAATATATTTAGTCTTAAAAAAGTACGGCTTTTAGGAGCGCGTCGCTACATACGTCAGTAAAGTATATGCCATTTTTTTAATGATAGTCCAGTGAAGCAAGAATACTGTGACATGACTATTTCATTGGTGTTCATTAGGTATGTATGCAAATAGACTCAAAATTGTGTATTTATCCTATATAAACAATGACTGGAAACAAATCTATACCAAAGACGCAAGAGCCTCTTTAATAAACATTTATGCTAATATCATAGGTACACGCAGATAAGATAAGCTATGAAAATATTTATCGATTTCACTGCTATTATTATTGCTATTTTGGGACTAACAACAAAAAAATGCTATAATCCGATACACTGTGTAGAAGAAACAATACCTGAATAAAAGGTCACAAAAAGGGATAAAATATAAATATTCTTGTTTAGGGTGTCACAATTTTACTTCCCATAGGGCAGGGCAAAAATGGAATTTGAGATATATTATTTGGACGGTTTACAGTATCTACATCATAAATAAATATACTAAAAAGTTAAAAATAATTATTAAAATAAGCTAAAAACAATAATGAACGAAAAATACTAATATGATTGTGAAAAAATCATGGGGCGCTCAATTTACGAATAATATGACACAAGGCGCCCACGCTTTTTTCACAATCATATTATTATTTTTCGATCATTATTGTTTTAAGCTTATTTTATAAATTATTTTTAACTTGTTAGTCCTATGTTCTTTAAAAACGAGTTTTTACATTTTTTTAAGTTATATTTATTTTTAACTTTTTAGATAGCTGTATCATTAAAGCGTGTTTTTTTAAACTGTATTAATACTCTGTGTAATAAAAATCAACAATTGTTTTTGGTCAATATTTATAGCATAACCGTTACCATTACCGCATAAACGATGATTAAAACTGTCAACCTTCCTGAATAGATTTTACAAAAATACCAACAGCCAAACAATTGGATGTTGCGCCTTTCAGGCTGTGCGCCTCTGTGTGGTATTAACAAACTTTAGTCTTAGGGTCGTATTCATAGTCGATACTTAATACTCAAGTACCGAAATGTCAACATGATATTTCGTTGCAGTCAAGGCGATTTTGTAGGTTAATTTTGGAGTACGGTGTTGTCAGTTTCTAATTCATCCGGAAAAATGTCCGGCACAAAACACGAAATACTTTCACAAAACACAAAGAGATAACAGAAAACTTCAAAATGCGTAGGCATAGACATATTTGAAAAATGACGTCGCTGAATGAACCCCGCTGTCTGGTAGATGTTGTCTAGGAAACAAATACACAAGGAATGCCACACTAGAGGGTCCCTTGCTTAGACAAGGAAGGAGAGAGGACGGAACGCGCGACTGACATTTCTGTTACCAAATGGCACCAAAGCGCTAGTCCCAGTGGGATTAACATTAGCTATTTGGAGAAATAATCTATTTTCAAATAAAATTCATTAAAATATTGTTATTCACGGGTTCTGTATGGCCAATTTCACCATCCACAGTTCAAATTTAAGTAACTAACATTAACTTAACCGTGAACTTCCATTTGACCGATATCTTGTCTTGCAAAATGTAAGCTATAACAGATATGTCACTGGAAAACTGATTGTATTTGAACCAAAAAATCCCTTAAAAAATATAATTTTTACACTTTACGTGCTCAAAAACATTATGATTCGCATGTTAGTGGTACATTTCAAATTATATTTCAGATACATATACAGGGTGAGTTTTTAGTACCGGCTCGGTCGATAACTCCACTACTGCAGAAGATAGCGAAAAAAGTTTTATATAAAAGTTGTAGCCACGGACATGCTGCTTGCTCAGAAAATATTTGGATTTATACAGGGTGATCCATAACTACGTGGTGATGCAAACATGCATTTTCTTAAATGAGACACCCTATATATTATTCCATATTCAAATTCTACTAATGATTTCCGTTATTTCAATATAGGGTATTGTTACATTATACGAGGTATTTCAAGTTATGACCATTATTATATCCAAATCACGGTCAAATGAACGTACTGTATGTCAAAAAGTAATGAATCCAAAATTATTTTTTTTACATGAGAAGATTAAAAATATCCTCTAGTTTTAAAATCCGCTATAAAAAAACCCGTGACGCATATTTGTATACAGGGTGATGTAGAATGCAAAATCTAGATTTTCTCTTTTTTTACTATATATATATTTTTATACTTAATCAAGTCAAAACACTGAATTATCGATGTAATATAGGTCAAGTCTGGTGAGGAAACAATTTTAAAGACGTCATGCACAATTATCAAGCGGATGTATCAGGTAGGCTATGAAATATGAAACGACACAGTCCAAATAAAACGATTCTTCAATCTTTCAAACGCACTAGTTTTAGACTTCCTCCGTTCTGGATATTGCTGTTCATAGTTGATATATTCTAGAGGCAAGTAGACAATTTCTCAAAGATTCTCCTAAATACCCTCAGAGGAAAAATTAATTTTTAGAGCTGATTTTTCACACAGTATGGAATTACTGAACAGGTTATTAAAACTGTCAATTTTTCAGAGCACACCTGATAAATCTGCTTGATAATTTTGCATGACGCCTACAAAATTGTTTCCTCAGCATATTTGACTTTCTTATCTCGAGGATTTACGGTTTTGACTTCATCAAATAGTATCATGACCTTGTAATTTAGTTGTTCGTTAAATAAAGAACAAATTAGATAGTACTTTCTCAAAATAAATAAATTTCAGTACACAAATAGAAGCTATATTTTAAATTTACCGAAAAATCGAAATATCTCGGAAAATGATGGACGTAGGTACAACAAGTGCTATACAAAGATGAAAGAGCATATTAAAAACAATTCTTTGAGATAATCAAATATTGGGGGTTACATTTAAAAAAAAAAAAAGAGAAAATTTGGATTTTGCATTCTACATCACCCTGTATACGAATATGCGTTACGGACTTCTTTTATAGCCGATTTTAAAACTAGAGGATATTTTTAATCTTTTCATGAAAAAAAAAATGATTTTTGATTTATTACTTTTCGATATACAGTACGTTCATTTGACCGCGATTTGGATATAAAAATGGTCATAACTTTTGAAATACCCTGTATAATGTAACAATACCCTATATTGGAAGAACGGAAATCATTAGTAGAATTCGAATATCGAATAATATATAGGGTGACTCATTAAAAAAATGCATGTTTGCATCACCACATAGTTATGGATCACCCTGTATAAATCTAAATATTTTCTGAGCAAGGAGCATATCCGTGGCTACAACTTTTATAAACAACTTTTTTCGCTAACTTCTACATTAGTGGAGTTATCGACCGAGCCGGTACTAAAAACTCACCCTGTATATTTCTGAACTAGATATAGAGATATTTGCATAAATTTCGGATTCACCAAAAAATATGAACATAAATTTACCTGTGAAAATTGATTACTGGCTCCTTCCTGTTGCTGTGGCTTTTACAACCGTAAGCTGCACACCCTACCATGACGCACACCATAATATTTCACAATGATTGGTCTTAAAAACATTAAATATCGCAAAAGACACTACCTTGACATCACCGTCCGTTTTCCACCAAAATTTTGACAGCTATTCATTTTCGGTAACAGCTAATTCATATAGCATCAAATGAGCGTGCGGTATTCCCTCTCTTTCCTTATCTAAGGTCACTGAGTAACCCTCAAATTCAATGTTCAGTCCAACCTCTTAACCCAAAGAAAGTCACAAGCTCTCAAACAAACATAAGGGTAAAGCTAATAAAAGCGTGTAAAAAAACCAAATTACTCAATTACTTTGTTCCCTCGATCCACCTGTTCTTTGTAATATTTGCTGTCAGAAAGTACTGAACCTGCCTTAGTTAATTTGCGTTAACAAAACATAAATAAAAATAATCATGCACAAAAAGCATACTTACAAGGAATATTTTAGTAAGTCGTCCAGCTCCATGATGGCCGCCTGGTTGCCGCACCGGTAGCAGTAGTTGGGAGCGCTGAAGATGGTGACGACGTTTCGGTCGTGGCACCAGTTGTACCCCTCCATGACCAGCTGGTGGGCTCGGGACACGAGCGTCAGGCCGTTCGAATGGTTGAACGTCTCCGAGATGTCCTGACCGAAGGTGTAACCGGCTCCGCGGGGCGAGATTCCCCAACCGCCGCGGTCGTCCGGGTCAGACCACAACAGGTCGCACATGGGGCCTTCGTGCGGTACCTGGAAATTATTATATGTATTCTCAATCACACCATGTTCTGATCATATTATTATACCAACAATTCAATGCAATTCAATTCAATAGATTTATCTATATGTCCATTTAAGGCACAGAATGTGTCAAAAGAAAAATAGTATATAAGACATTCATAAAATAAAACATATAAATGTATAAAGTTAATGTTAACAAGTCGATCACACAAATAATAATATTCCTGATTAAATCTTATTTCATTATAAAATAAGTACAAGAATTGTAAACATATCACAGAACTATTATGCTGTTAAAATATCCTTCCATATTTTAATGTGTTAAATTAGTTTTATGTTATTGTGTCATTAATATGTAATGTGTTGTAATTAGGTTGTTTTAGCAACTTTTACTTTTTAATCTTGCTGTGTCACTACTCTCTTATTAATGCAATATTGTATCTGTAACTCTTTCTAAATGGGCGCTGGCCCGTTAATTGAAAATAAATAAATAAATAAATTCAGCACCCTTGAGTTATCCAAAATACGTGGCTTCATGTTAATTGAAAGTCAAATAAACATTTTCGATTTTTTAGACAAACCTGAAGATCTGAAATTTTTTTTTCATCCTACGAGACTGAAACTCCAAACTGCGACCAGATTTGTTATCAGCACCTTCAAATTATCCGAAACGACGTTCTAGAGTAATAGAAAATCAAATAAAGTTTTTATTTTTTTTTTTGAGGTGAACCTGAAGATCTGAAAGATTTAAAATTTCTGTTTTCCTCAAATGATAGTGAAACTCAAAACTGCGACCGGATGTGTAATCCACACCCTCAAAATATTTAAAACACAGGGCTTCATCTCGATAGAAAGTCAAATAAAAATTTTCGATTTTTTAGACAAACCTAAAAAACTGAAGATCTAATATTTTCTATTTTCGGCAAACGAGACTGGAAACTCAAAACTGTGACTGGATTTGTAAACAACACCCTCAATTTTAGCTTAATAGAAAGCCAAATAAATATTATTCATTTTTTTGATTAAAATTTGAAGATCTGAAAGATTTGAAATTTTTGTTTTCCTCAAATAATACTGAAACTCAAAACTGTGACCCCATTTGAATGAGCACCCTCTAATTATCCAAAACACAAGGTTTCATCCCAATATAAAGTCTAATAAGATTTTCGACTTTCTAGGCAATCTTGAAGATCTGACATTTTATATTTTCGTCAAACATGACTGAAACTAAAAAATGCGACCTGATTTGTAATCAGCACCCTCAAATTATCCAAACCACAAGGGTTCATCTTGATAGAAAATCAAATAAAGATTTTGGATTTTTTAGGCAAACCTGAAAATCTGAAAGATCTGAAAATCACTATTCTCATCAAACGAGACTGAATCCGGATTTATAATCAACACCCTCAAATTATCAAAAAATCAATGTTTTATCTTAATAGAAAATCAGATAAAGACATAAAATACAAGTTTCCAATTACAATTGTTTTTATATTTTAGCATTTATATTATTTGATAATATTATATTAATTAATATTTTTATTATATTATATCTTAGCATTTGAGCATTATTTTTATATTGGATACAGAACGCTGACATTGACAGAAGTGATATCAGAGTTATGTGGCATGTAACAGCAGTAGAGTTGTCGAATCAAATATGTCCTATCAGTTCTAGTAACCAATTAAGTGTGATAGCAAATAATAAAAAATAACTCACCTCTTGTAAACGGTCCAAAGCTCTGATATGATCTAAGGTGTCAATACTGGGACTGAGCCCTCCATGTAAACAAAATATCTGGCTATCAACCAAAGCAGTCAACGGTAGATAATCAAACAAATCAGTGAAGAACTTCCACACATTGGCATTTCCATACTTCCTCAAGCACTCATCGTAGAATCCATATACCTGTGTGATCTGTCTAGACTCGTGGTTACCTCTCAGAATGGTGATTCTATCTTTATAACGCACTTTAAGTGCCACCAGCAGGGTTACTGTTTCTACAGAGTAATAGCCACGATCTACATAATCACCCATGAATAGATAGTTCGTGTCTGGACTCCTTCCTCCTATCCTGAACAGCTCCATCAGATCGTGGAACTGACCATGTACATCGCCACATACTGTCACAGGACATTGCACCTCTTGCACATTAGATTCTTTTGATAATATTTCCTTAGCCTGAAACAAAAAGGAACAATAATAAATAAAAATTAAAAAAAAAATTCTGATAGGTAGCCTGGCATACAGTCACCTACTTAATGTATGATCAGTCACCTACTTAATCTATGATAATCTGTTGTTAGCACATTGTTTTGCATAGTATTATTAGAGTAAGAACACAATGGTTTTAGAATGCTTTGCTACAGGCTTTAAAATCCATAGCCCTAATAGCTTTTCTCTGAGGGCTATAAATATATATTATACTGTCTGGGATCTGACATTTGCATCAAGGGCGAAGTTTAGAGAGACCTTATTGTTATCTATAATCTGAGGTACTAGTTGGTCAAAATGTGATGAGCCATGACAGATTCATTTTTAGCTGGAAACTAATTATTTTTTTGAGATTTAAAATCTAGCATATCCTGATCTGTATTCCTGCTTAAAAATTCAATATTTTCATTGTTTTAATTTGTGAATATCATGATTACCTAAATGTGTACTGAAGAATATATTTGTATGGCATTTATAAACTTTATTTGCAGTCTTTGCAGGTTTTATTTTGTTTTGGAAAAAATAGGCCTTTAATTTGTGAATATTAATTATTTAAATGTGTCATGAAGAATATATTTGTATGGCATTTATAAACTTGATTTGCAGTTTAATTAATGACATTGATTATCCATTATCATTATTACTACTATGAACTCATTGTGAACTGAATTAGCTATAAGCCAGATATACCAAAATAGCAGTTATTTATAATGTAGTGACTCAGTATTGACTTTTAAATTATCAAAGTTACAGGGTATTATTTGAATAGAACACAGCCTATTTGTTACAATTTGGCATATAAAGGGTGTGCCACGACGATTAAGACAAGCAATATATCAGAACTGGACAGTAGTAGCAAATTATAATTTTTGGGGTTTAAATTAGAGCAAATATAGTATCTTTTCTTATTACTGTGTCACCCGATGAGTTATTTGTTTTTGACCATGTGACGTCAGATTCAAAAATTTTAATGGGACATCCTATATATTTGTGACTTTTTGTATTCCTCCCGATAAAACAATTCCAACAAACTAGCACACTTGGGGTCTAAAGTGATTAATTCAAAAGCTACAGGTACTTAAAGGATGGTAGCACTACCATTGATTATAACATGTACCCCTACAGTTAAATTACTTTGGTAGTGTTTCATAATGGTAGTGGTACAGTTCTTTAAGTACCTGTAGCTCTTGAATTAATCACTTTAGACCCCTAGTGTGCTAGTTTGTTGGAACTGTTTTATCGGGAGGAATTCAAAAAGTCACAAATATACAGAGTGTCCCATTAAAATTTTGAATCAGATGTCATGTGACCAAAAACAAATACCTCATTGGGTGATACAATAATAAGAAAAGATACTATATTTGCTATAATTTACACCCCCAAAATTATAATTCGCTACTACTGCCCAGTTCCAATATACTGCTCGTCTTAATCATTGTGGGACACCCTGTATTTTTATTTTTAATAACCTCAAATGTGAGCACTCATTTAACATTTCACTGACAATGACAGTCGACACAAACTATTTATTGTGATATCTCAGAAAGCACAAATAATGCTTTTCAGCAGAACTAGTAGAACTACAACTGTTGAGATGTAGCAGCTACAAAAGTAGCGGCTCCCGATCTTTCTGCTGAATGCAACCAATGTGTCAACCAATGTTAGAAAAGTCAAATCATGGTTTTATGTTTAATGTGACCTTATGATAAAACTAACATTGAGTGAAAATAATTTTGCTATTTTCATCTTCACAATAATGAATATCTACATAGAATCATAAGCCCTCAATGTTTATTTGAGATCAAAGAAGTATATATAATTGATGTTACATCAATCAAAACAAGATGTTTTGAGAAATATCAGCTTCAAAGGTGAATAAAAATAAATGTTCTTGTATTTATAATTATGTTGTATGTATTCTTATATAAGCACTATTTTTTTTAGCATTTCACTTGGCTATGGCCATTTTTGTAACAACATTGATTATTAATTAATATTAATCACAGTTAGAACAACAAAATGCATAAGGCATTTTCAAATTGTGTAAAATACCATAAGTTGTATGCTACTGTACTGTAACCTGTTATCATAGAAGTTCCTAAAGCCATTTATAAAAATGACAATTGTAGCTTTAGCTATAACATCTTTTTTGTGCCAACTAACTGTACATTAGAATAAAGGTAGTTCTTATGATTAAAAAATAGATTACATCTGCAAACAATATATGAATCATCAGAAAATAGAGATAAGAAATATAAACAAAATACAAAAATGAGTGAAAGGTAAAAAATCTCATTCCATTCAAAACAATAAAGCATCTTCCTCTAATAGCAATATATTGATAAGATAATGTGTACACTTCAGTAAGTAAAACTATGAGGTCAATATAAAATACAGAAACATGATAAAATTACTAGGTTTCAAAAACTGGGCAATTTTACGTTGCATACAGCTGCTTTGTTCATCTATTGATCTATTGTCAAAGCAGTCTGTGGTTTATTTTCATAATAAAAAACTGTTCAAAGTTTAAATAGCCTAGAAGTGGCAATCATTGATTATTAGTCATAACCGAAAGTGACTAAACTTCCAGCTTTTAGCAATACGTGTGTATATCTACGACTATAAACAGGAAATTTAGGATAGAAATCAAAATTCTCAAGATACATACCTTATCACAAAGTGTTTTAACTTGATTTTCTGTTAACTGCTTGCAATCATTTAACTGTTCAATCCACTGATCTAGTTCCTTACATGACGCCTTGTCATCCATAACTACTGCTCTTGGCTTTAAATATAAATAATTTAAATTAGATTAAATTGTAGCAACGAAATTCGTGTTTTAAAGCTTGTAACCGCACATTAATAAATGTTTACTTTTCCTTAATTTCTATTCACAAATATATAAACTCAAAATGGCGATTTTATCCACATTTTACAATCGAATGAAGCTTCGCTGGAATCACATGAACTGCACTTGCGCAGCTCACCTTAGAAATCGGGCCCCGAGAGAGGGAAAATTTGAATTACAAAAAAGTTATTTACCTTTTCGGCTATGCCATCATTGCTAAGCATAGCTTTAGGTGCCGCTGTTTTGCTCATTTTAGGAATAGTGGTAGTCTTCATGATGATTCTATTTTGAAAAAATTTCAAATGACGAAGGTTACAATTTTTGTTGAAAGCTTTTTCCAAATAATAGGGTTTTTTGTTTTAGAACATTTTGTATTGGTGCTCCTGTTTTCATTGAGATGGGCCATATGAAAGTGGTGTTACTTTGTAACTAGTATGACCTAGATTGCATAAGTGTAAATATTTTTAGGAATAATTGAAGTTTGAGTGTGAATAGATTTCTTTGATTGTGATTTAAGAAAAAAGGGTTTTCCAAAGGTTACACGATTTACAGGATTGATTGGTATTTTTCCGCTCTATGATTACATTTGCAAAAAATATTTGTTCTGTATTATTTCTCTTCTCATAGTTCTCATCACTATACATATAAAGTCTAGCTGATGTTAGTGATGAGCTAAACGGCGAACTTCGGATCGACTGAGTACCAGTGCCAGCAACTTTTTAGGTCATTTGTAGAGGTCAATATACTACTCGCAACTGAAATACGAGCACTAAGAAAAAAAGAGATGCGGTTCGTGAAATGCGTTGGACTAAAGACAATAACAAATGCCATAATTAGTTTATAAAAAATACAACAGGTAAATAATGGGTGGGGCTCTCCCTGTTGATGATGAAGCCTACGCGGCATGCTCGTAATCTGGATGTTAATAAGTACTAGAAGTGCATCCTGCCAAGCTGCCCTCACAGCATGCTCTAGTTCGTCCAGTGTGGTCGGAGGATTGGGTACATCTAGAATTTACTGACTCATCCAATCCCATACTTTTCTAAAACATCGGGTGATCGTGGAGGCCAGAAGAGCACCCTGACCTTAGCTTCCTGTAGGAACCTCATCGGCGCCCTTGCAATATATGAGGACGCGCATTAATTATCTTGCTAGAAAAAAACCTCTTCCAGGCTTTGGACATATGGAACGGCAACTGGGACTAACACCTCATTCGCTTTCACATAACGTTGGGCTGTCATTGTGCCACGAATCACAATTGAAGTCTGGAGGAAACATCACTTTTCCCTTGGTCGATAATCCGACCCGCTCAGGCGTCCAAAGAGTAACCTGCGTAAATTGGGGCTGTCGTGTTCTAGGAGGCATCTTTACATAACCAACAAGTCTCTCGCCACATTTGCAACAGATATCATAGCTTTTGGATCGACAAAATAAGCCATTCTTTGTTTTCACACGTATAGAGTTTTTGGGGGTGAAATGTAGCTAAATAGCGTCTGAATGAACAACAAGTGTTAGATGTGCACTAGAGACGGTACTGCCAAAATGTTCACAAAGTTTTAATGGGAATAGGTATCCATTCTCCCTCAATTTGTCTTGTGAAGTAATGACGCTTTTTAGTAACGTTAACTGCTTTTACAACTGGTTTATGTGAGAGGGGGGGGCAGTGGTACAACAGGAGCAGGGTGGACTGGCCTACTTTTAGCTTCTAGCTACGAAAAACATTTTCTAAACTGCCTTTTTCTCAACCCATAGCCCTACTATAATTAGTATAACTTGGCAAGTATTGAGGCTATGTTCCGAAATTTTCACTTTCCAAAGTGATTACTTATTTTATAAATTTTATAAAAGGATCTATTGCTCCGGTTGGACCACCGACAATTGGAGTTAATTTCAAAGATATGTAGAAAGTGGTAGAAAGGGGAGGCTGGCTCAGTTACATGAAATACTCACACCCTTCAAGCCCATCTCTAATACATGTGTCACGTGACAGCGGGAGCGCCACCTATAATATCAAATTCCAAATTGACAAATTCTCAATTTTCCTTTTGCTCTCGGGTGCTTGGTGTGACAAGATCGTCTGGATTAAAAAAATTAATTAAGATGTCCGAGACTCTTCAACTAAAAGGCACCCTATTGGGGCACAATGGTTGGGTCACGCAAATTGCTACGAATCCAAAATATCCCGATATGATTTTATCATCTTCTAGGGGTGAGTACTTGGTTCTCCATCGTACATATTTCACTTTTCATATACCTAATGTAGGTACTGGTATAATCCGCTTTTATATGTAGTATATTAGCTCATCATCCCAAATATAACACATTTTCGGAATAGTTTAACTTCGTATCATCTTTTGCTCAGCGTATTTTGATCTTTTGATGAAAAAGTAGGCAGATTTTAAATAATTTTAAACACGTGTATATTTTACAATGACTGACCCTGGATTAACATTATTAACAATAAGTTGTCAATGAAGGGCCCCCGCTTCAGGTGGCCTTAAAAGTTCAATAACTCCAAAGTCATTTTTTGTGAAGTTTCTGGTTGTCCATATTGAATTTTTGTAGTTTCTAAAGAAAACAGAATGCGTTTAGATAGATACATAAAAACAGGACACCAGGCAAAAAAACTACAATCCAGATGATAAAAATTATAGATTATACCAGCAATGATGTTAGTCCATCAGTAGAAATAATCAGCAATCAATATCTAATGGACATAATTTCAGATAAGACCCTCATTGTATGGAAACTTACACGCGAAGAGACACAATATGGTGTCCCACAGAAGAGGCTGTATGGTCATTCACACTTCATTTCTGATGTGGTGCTTTCCAGTGATGGTAACTATGCCCTTTCTGGTTCATGGGACAAGACTCTTAGATTATGGGACTTAGCAGCTGGAAAAACTACTAGAAGATTTGAGGATCATACCAAGGTTTGATGATTTCATTATTTTGTGAGTTATGTTACTAATGTATCTCCCCAAACAGCTAGAAGATTTTTTGTTTTTTATTAATACGTCTGTCTACGTCTGAAAATACTTTGCCCAGGCCTCTCTTTGGTAAGTACGAAATCCTGGATTTTGTTACGTTTATGGTTTGTGTGCAAACATTATTTCTGGAAAAATAATGTTTTCTTAGTACAGTCAGTATTTTTAGTCTAGTTTGGGTTTTGAAGAAGCCTTTGTTAGGTGATACTTCATTTTAGAAAATCTTACAAATTTTTGCTTTATGGACCTTTTTATCAATATAACAAAAACATTTAACTCTGTTAAAAGTCTACATAAGATTTTAATTTTTTATAGAAGGGTTCTATATTTGTGTATATTTACAAATACCTGGAGCCATATATTCAACAGAAATTTGATTTGTGTCCTTCGTCAAAATTGCATCATGGTTATATATCAACCATAATGGTGGTTGACTGGAGGTAGATAAACTTTAGTCACGGAATTGGAGCAAAAGTTTCTCAAGTTTTGCTCCTCAGAAAGATTAAGACATCTCTTTAATCGTATGGTATCACTCCATATTGATTCTGATCACCTGTTTATCCACAAGTTATGTTTGAGGTTTGTAATCAAAGTAGATGTTTAAAAGGTCTGTTTCGGAGGTCCATTCTATTTCAATTGACCTTCAATCACCTAAATCAGTCAAAATTATATAGACAATTGATTGAGGTCTAAAACACAGACCTTTTGACACATAAATTATTTTTTGAAAATGTTAATTTGATTTGAAAGTCCATATTTTTTTTACTTTTGTTTTGAAGGTATTTACTTATGACTTCTTTTCTATAGGATGTGTTGAGTGTTGCTTTCTCAGTTGACAACCGTCAGATTGTGTCAGGGTCTAGGGACAAGACAATCAAGCTCTGGAATACTCTTGCAGAGTGCAAGTACACAATCCAAGACGATGGTCATTCTGATTGGGTGAGTGTTTTATCTTATTCTGAATATTACCACCTTCCCAAAAGCACCTGTTTAAATTTTCCAATAGTTATACGGGCCGTCAACGGGAAGGAGATAAAAAGTTAATTTTAGGTGAAGACAAAGATGTATTCCCTGTCTCTGTACTTCAATCCAAATTAAGACAATTTTATATTTAAACCTTAAACATAGGTTTATTCACTGGTGGTACTAATCATCTATGTATAATAAATTTAATTCCCAAAATGGGAATGATAAAAATAATTTGAATAATTTTTTACATTTATATAAACAAAAATCTTCCAAGTGTCTAGACTTGCGGTTATAAAAAAGAAGTGTTTGAGGCTATAGTAGAGAATACACAAACAACATATTCTCAAATTTTTGTCCAAAATTTAGGATGTAAATTTGGAATGTGATGTTTAGCCTTTACATATGGTGGTGAAAATCCAAAATATTAATGTGTTGTATCTAATAATTTCATATATTTATTTAATGATAGCATTGATTAGATTGTAATTGATAAGGTTTAAAGTTTTTTTTTTTGTAAATTTACAGGTATCCTGTGTGCGTTTTTCACCAAACCATGCCAATCCTATTATAGTCTCCGCTGGCTGGGATCGCATGGTGAAAGTGTGGAACCTCACCAATTGCCGCTTGAAGATTAATCATTCAGGCCATACCGGATATTTGAACACAGTCACTGTTTCACCTGATGGCAGTCTATGCGCCAGTGGTGGTAAGGACTGTAAAGCTATGCTGTGGGATCTTAACGATGGCAAACATCTGCATACCCTGGACCACAATGATATCATTACAGCCTTGTGCTTCTCACCCAACAGGTGCGTCTTTTCACATACATTGAGATTAAGGAGAGAATAATTATTTAAGTTACAAAACTGTGTTTTATGCTAAACAAGTTGTCTTATTTGTATTAATGTTTTTAATTATATCAAATGCACAGTCATTTAGTTTGAATTATATTGTTTTGGTTGCTTTTAGATAATGCCCTCTCGGAGTACAAATGAAATCATCTAAATTTTGTTTCCGATTGATTTAGCTTATAGGTGGTGTTTAGCATTATTTAAAATTCTGCTTTTTGTTCAAATTATTACATGATGATAACTTTTTACCTCTTGACTTTTATGAGAGAAGGTTATGCGGATATGGGACTGACTTCACTACAACTATTTTTAAATTATTTCTTAATATACTCAATTGCTAACGTTGCATGTTTTATCTTCCAGGTACTGGCTGTGTGCTGCATTTGGTCCTTCAATTAAAATATGGGATTTGGAGAGCAAAGAAATGGTGGAAGAGCTGAGGCCAGAAGTAGTGACAACATCTCAAATTAGCAAAGCTGAACCTCCACAGTGTTTGTCACTTGCATGGTCCACAGATGGACAAACCTTGTTTGCAGGCTATTCTGACAACATCATTAGGGTGTGGCAAGTCAGTGTGTCTGCACATTAATTTATTTTATAAGTTTTTGACAATAAAGTGTACTGAACCAGGTACCGCTGTATATTTTGTGATATCCCTTTTTTTTTGTACAAAGCAAGATAATTTATCTTTTGTAATAAAATTATTTTAAAAATAGTGCCTTTCTTATTGATAAGAATTTCAAATGGATGTGATAACAAGAAAGAAAATTTCAAATTCTAGCATGCTTTGAAAAAATAGCTGAGCAGCAAAAAATCTGCATCATTAATTTTAAAGTTAAATCCAGTTCAATTTGGTAAAATTTTTGTCTTCAAATCTGATTTACAAATGCCTGCATAAATATTTTAGAAGCATAAGTTGCCAACTAACTACCATAGATTCGGCTCAATTTGAAGGATAAAAATATATCTATAATCTTTGCCACTATCTTAGCTTCACCAATAACAAATTAAAAAAAATCTTTGCTTCAAAAGCATAAAATTTGTATGTTTATGTTGAATCTGATTAATCACTATTTGCTATAAATAATTTGAGCTTTCATAAAATTTGTAATTCATCCTATTTACGGTCATAGTCAAACTTAAATTAGTTGTTTGTCGAAAATATGTCTCCTACGCGACGTCGCCGTCGGTGGTAAAGACCACGACCACAGCATAGTAAAATTAGTAAACCGCCAGCATAATATCTGAGGATTTCCTATATAAAATGGTTCCCACAAAATTGACCTTGGGAGGGTTTAGAGCTCTCAGACGAGGATACCGTATCTCAGATACGCGTATTTGAGATACAGATGATCCACACATTCAAATGAAGCTGTTCAGACGGCTCCGGCGACGCATACAGTATCGCGATACTGATTCGAGTATGTCGTGCCATCCAGCCGCCGGCGACAGAATGCTATCTCAGATACAAGATACAATATTACCATTACGTTATACCTACTTGTTCAGACACGCATACTTTTGCAGCGGATTCCATAGGCTTTTTATTCTTTTGTTAAAAGTTGAATTAGCTACACACATTGGTGCAAGTAACCAAATAATGGAGCATGCCATATTTGATAATGAAGAATTTATTAGTTTGGTGGAGTCAAATCCATGTTTATGGGTTTATGCACTCCTCAATATTCATAACTTGAAATAATAAGTGCACTGCACTGCCACTGTTTTCGTACTAATGCAGAGTTACCTGTATGCGATGCAATACGGTATCCAGCAGTATCACTCACAAATTCTGTATCTCAAATACGCGTATCTGAGATACGGTATCCTCGTGTGAAAGCAGCCTTAGGACGAGTTTACGGCTGTCATTTCGGCTGTGAAGTTGAAGGGTAGAGATGCGAAAATGAAAATATCGATACCGGTACCAACTCTGTATTTTTTAGCCTCAGGCGCGTTTGGTTCGTACAGAAAATTTTGTGCAATTGATTACACCCCTCAATAATTATGTATCGATACACCTACAAAAGTATCGATACCAGCCTGGAGTCGCTTCAAAAGTATCCAAGATAAAAATAGTCGATATTAGTGCAGAAGTATCGAAGTACCGTTACCATCCCTACAAAAGATCATCCAAAAGTGGGGATGCGCCTGTAATTTCCGTCAACTTGAGTTGTCTTGGTTGTTTACTATGCTGTGATAAACGTTTTCTGTTATCTGTTGTATATAACCAGTATTACACGCCATTGTTAAACTGGTTGCATAGACGTTAATTGTATAAATGACGGTAGATAGATCAAAAAAATAAATAATTGTGTAACCTCATCCTATTTACGCTCATGGTTAAATCTAAAATCAGTTATAAATTCAAAATAAGTATTACAGCTTCCAAGGATTTTCGTACTCGTTTGAAATAAATTACGAAAATGTATACCAAGAATGCTGCAGTGATCAATTTTGAGAGGTAAACTAAACACGATAGAACTGTGGGTTCAGGTAATTCGAACTACTTCTATATTTATATTATTATATAGACAAATAACGTACTGATAATCAGTAGGATGTTTGCTAATTGCTTTTTTTGTCATTTTCAGGCAAAATACAACAAATAATTGCTGTGCAATCCACTGAAAACGAGCCTTGTATACTGATGATACTACTTCATCATTATGAGCAATAATTAATTGTTTTGCAATCCTGTTTGGCATCATTATAATTATTTGTATACAGCGTTGGCCTTGGCTTTGTACAGTTCAAGGATTTAATCAGAACCTGATTTAGCATCCTATAAACACAACATAAACTAATTTGTTTGCTTGTGCCTCTAGCTATTGTGTTACACTTCAGGGTTGGATGATAGGGTAAGTACCATTTTTGTTTCATAATTAATTTTAAGGTAATTTTAGGCTGTATATAAATTGATATTTTGCTATTCCATGAAATCAATAATCTGTGCAAGATCAAAATTCTGAGATTGAGTATCTAGTATTGACAGTTTTACAGAGTTACTTATTGCCAAGATTGTTTTGTAATTTTTTTCATTCTAAACTACAACACTATCAAAAGAATGTGCCTATACATCATAGTTTTTAAGGATGTCAAACCCCCTTAGATTTAACCAACTACACAAAATATGTTCGAATGAGTTGATAATCAATAAAATATTTGGTATAATGGATGCATATTTCATCCCCAATCTCACATGCAGGCATAACTAGCATCCAATAAATTTTCCAAGAGAGAAAAAACTAAGAAATTGACTGTATTAATGTTGTGGATTTTTAGATATGTAAAATATAAATACCACCTCTGCTTAGATACTGCAAGTGATTCAAGATTCACTTATGATACTTTGTGAGAAAAAAGCTGTGCCTATGGGACACCTTCCAGTGACATATCTCATTTCAGTTATGTCTCTATGTGAGATAGGAGACGATTTGATCAATCTCAATACAAATTATATGGAGTTTATTTTCCAACATTCAGAAGAAAAATTTATTAAAACTGGGAAAAAATTGATCATTCAGATGTTTCAATGAAGTAATAAAAGTTAGTTACTATAACTTATAACTATCATTAACAGAATAAACAATACAAATCTGGCCAGCCCATATTATCAGCTAGAAATGCAGTTAGATCATTTTTAAGGGGTATGACAAATTATAGGCCAGTGATCTGGATCGAGATGGATTTGTTTCGTGTCAATCAGTTGTTTAGTGGGATTTATGACTCCATGGATTAAACGGACATGAAATAACAAAAAAAGTTGATGTGAGAATACAAAACAGATGGTTATGAAAAGTAGCTATAATTTAAGAATTACCCAATCGCGATCACTTGCTGTACAAAAGCGAACTGGCTCTATTTCTGACTGATCCTATATCACTTTCCGAACATTAGGATTGAGATTGGGTTAACCCGATCAAAGTTTCCATAATGATACCTACCTAGATAAATTTCATAATTTAGCTTGCTTGCTTTATCATTATTAAGAGTTTATTATACCCAACGAATTCAAATATATTATACAACCTATCAAAAAAAGTAACCTAATTTAAAAATATTGTATCATGTTGATGACTTGTGAACTAATAGGCAGTTTATATGTGGAAGTGCAGCAATTTTTTTTATGTGGAGCAAGAAAGAGCTCATTCAACTCGTCACTCAGTCATGAGGTGCAGAAACTATCACTATAATAGTGATTGACATACCAATTGCAGAAAGTGATGCACTTCACATAAATATACTTACTGTCATCTTGCTGATGTTGAGTACCCAATTTACAGACAACTATTAGCTCTTCCATTGCTTTGAATGACGAAATTTCACAGTTTACTACTATTAAAAGAAAGTATTACTGCTTTCATATTGCTACTTTTAGTTTTCATTTTTTTTAGATGGATGGTTCAACAGATTCGTCAGTTGAGCCAGCAAAAAAAATGTCAACACGAATGGGATATCAACAGAACGCATTGAAAACATTTTTTGCAGAAGAAAAGTACACTGATTGCACATTCATATTTGGCGATGTTGAAATTAAAGCCCATAAATTTATGTTGGCTTGTAGCAGCCCTGTTTTTGAAAGTATGTTTTATGGAATCATGGCACAAAGCACAGTGAAAGTCAAAGACATCAATTTGGAAAACTTTAAAGAAGTACTGGAATTTATTTATTTTGAAACCATAAACATTTCATCTCAAGAGCATGCTTGGGATTTGTATAGCATTGCTAGTATTTACCTCATTGAAGATCTGTTAGAAGTCTGCTTGAACTACATTAATGCAAATTTGAGCATAAGTAATCTACTCCTAACATATGAGTATGCAGAAATGTTCAACATCAAGGACTTGAAAAATAGATGCATGGATGACATAGTTGAATATGCCATAGGTGTTTTTGATACCTCAAATTACCATATGAAAGGAAGTACGTTAGCATGTATTTGTAAAAATATGGGCTTTGATGTCAACTATAACCCAATACCAAAGATTTTTCAGTGGGCTGTGGATGAAATTGAGTTGTCTGATGATGATTCTGTTGAAGTGACACCAGAATCAATAATGTCACTACTTAAAAAAGAAGGTGTGCTGAAGTACATCAGGTATACCTGGTTTTTGAAGCCTTGTAACAGATGTGATGACTTTCTGTGTCAATGTCTGCTCCAGTCAGTCTATGAAGATTTTTATGTGTCATTAGGAAAAGCTTCGGGAGCACCAGCTCGTCCTAACCAAAAGAATGCCATTAGTAATCAAAATAGTATGCAAGAATACTTGCAAAATCCACCGAGGTTCTGGCATCATGGTTCTTGCAGATTTCGTAAAGATTATAAAATAGCCCAAAGAATAGATTTACAAGAAGATGAAGAATATGTGAGTAGTGTAAGTGCCATAGGAGGCCCTGTGATGATATTTGGTATGATGGTAGACTATGGAATGCATCCAGCAAGACATAAAGACATGGACTGTAAAGGGTCTATTACAGTGAGATTGTGTTTGGAAGGCAGCGACGAAAGTATTGTACCACCCACAACGATGGACTGCCTTTTTTTCTACAACCATAGTGTTTACGTCACTTTGAAATGTCCATTTTTACTTGAACAGCACGTTTTGTATGATATAAGAATCTCGTATAATGCTTGGGTAGCTGTCAGAAATATTTCAGTGATATGTTATTTTAGGAGTAATCAGTTACGTGATACAAGAAGTCATCGATCTGTTATGTTCTATGATACATGTGGTAGTCCTATCAGAGGTCTCTCGTTTTATGCAGCTTAGTTACGTTTGTGATACTTTTTTTAGCTCTAGTTTAAGTCTAATAAATTATTGAAATTATGTACTGGATTTTAAATAACTATCCTAGCGATACGCGTATGACGCCAAAAAGTAATAAAATCGACTGCCTCTACCCCTCTCATGGTGGTGTCTGGTTTGAGCAACCTTACACCCAGTGGGCGGCTGGTGAGGTAGTGCCACAGTACCATGGCATTACCTTAATTTTCGACAAAAACATATTTATCTGTCTCTTAAACTTTTTTTATTCTATGTTAGTTTCCAACGACTTTTCCTGTTTTATATGAAATGGCAATAGCGGCTCAGCGCATAATTGCTTGCACCAGGCAACACGTGGCATCGTCGCAACTCGCATGATGAGAGCTGACGACGCGACGAAATGGCGAGATGGCAACAACCTACCGTGCCGTTTTTTACAAGGCACAAACAGAGTGAGAGAAGTCTTATCACAAATGCTTACGAGTGACAGAGAGAACGCTATGCTGGACGTTTGGATAGATTCTAAATACGAAAGTCCGAAGCAAATCGTGCCAGGCAAACCTATTACCCATATTTCCATTCATAGTTCACTATTTTTGTTTTGTTTCAGCAGTTTCGATTTGTTTATGTTTGATGCTGATGTCGGCTTTTCTCGTTAAAGGTTTGAAATTTAGATCTTATTAGTTTGATTGAGTTGTGCGCTGTTTGCGGATCGGTATCTCTTTTGTGTTTAATTAAAATATATCATTGGAGCAAACATGAATAAAATTGGCGCATTAGTAAACTCATTTAGTAATCTTCCGTTGGAAGAAAAATTGAAAAACTCATTGGTAGTGGACAGAAATCGCGTTGTTTTAAATTTAATAAAACTACTTATGATGAAAACAAATTGGATAAGTGACTGTGAAGAAGTTAACAAACTGCTTTGCTTTGTGTGTGTTCTATTTGGAGGCGATGACACTTTGGCGAAAAAAGGCACCGATGATGTCATTCATATATGGGAGAAAATGAAGACCCGTGAAAAATCTAAAGTGCATATGAATAATGTTCTCAGTTTATTGACCCTTGGGTAAGTCGAACATAAAGACTCAGTTAAATTCGGTTTATGGGCTAGTTTTTTTTTCAATTTTATGTTGGTTTGAAATGTTGGCTGTCATTCTGGCACTACCTCTCTAAGTTGGCACGAGCCGCCACTGCTTAATCCTAAGTATCATGTGATGATTGCGGACTACTCCCTTTCGTTAATTTTGTTACAGGTGTGAAAGCTGTGCGTTGTATCTCTGTTACCACAATTGATGGCAGCAATGGCATGTGGACATCTAAAGTTGTTTCGGAAATATTTATTTAGCGTGGTTATAGTACACATGAAAAAAGTCATAAAAAGTAAAATATTTTTTGTTTTTTTTTGGAGGAAGTCGTTGTTGTTGCCTGGATATGCTCTAAGGCACTAGATTCCTGACAGTTTGGCGTTCCGCTCCACAGTCGCATCGTGTGGATTCGTGCTTGTTCCATTTAAACAACGAATTAGCGCACACTCCATGCGACGTGCGAATTCTGTTTAGGGTTGACCATCCCTTTCGGTGGAGCTCAAACCGGGGCTTCTTGACCAACAGTTGGATTACTGTTCACTTCTTCTGATGTTTGAGTCGCCCAAATTTCTGCCCATTTAACTGCAGGGTTAAAAACATCAGACTCCAGTTGGAGAGTGTAATTGGTGGTTTTCTGGACCATAATCTGCGCAAGGAGAGATCAGGTATATATACCTTGGTGGATTGGCAGTGAGGGATTTGTTTTGAATTTGTTATATTCTTTCAGAGGGGGATTTTCTCAACGGATGGATGGTTTAGCTGTTTGGCTGAGCGTTGGTAGCCAGTAAGTTGGGGTCGATTTGATGCACCCCGTAATAGTTCTTATAGGGCATTTATCTGTCTAGTATATGTGAGCTGTTTAGTCATACTGGCGAGCGAAATTCAGCGCAGAGAAACAGAGGCTCGGGGCCGAAGTACGGAGCGTAGAAGCGGAGGCGCCCCAGGAGGTTCCATATAATTTTTGCAGGTTATTTCTGCTGTTTACTTTGGCTGTGATGGACTGAATATGTTTTTTAGATGATAGTGTATTATCCAGTGTGACACCTAGGTGCAATTCTGGCTCGCATCCATGGAAAGACTTCCACTCCTGCACCCTTGGTAACGCTGATTGAGCTAGAGCGAGCCGGTTGCCAGACTATATAGTTTCGGCACTAGATGGAGAATTGGAGACACTTATTCACAGTGTGTGCATAGCATACACTGATACTAATACAATTTTGCTTAGCTGGCATTCCTTTGCTGCCATCAGCTTTGATAACAGGGTACATTGGATTTTTATAGGAAATGAAAATCTCAAAAGCTTGAAATAGTAAAATACTCACCATTTCCCTTTCAAAAATAGTAGTATGATGAAGAAGAACATTTCATAGTATGTAGTATATTAAATAATTATTGCTAAATATAGCGTTTTTTTAAAGTAAATTCACCGTCTTTTCTATCGTATTGGATACACCAATTCTAAAATCTATCTAAAACAACTATATTAAGTCAAAATTAGGATTTTAAAATTATCACAGAAATGCGTTGGTCTAGTGAGTTTTATAAATGAGTTTTAGACATTAATATTTTAGCAAACAGAAAACTGGTATGTACAATTCAAATATCTACATATTTTATGGAGATTGAATAAATATTTGAAAACCAAATCAATTGTGAAAAGTGTTCTGCATGTGTATACCTACTTTTAAAATGATCACCAATCAAAAGTAGGTTTAAACTTCTAATCATTAACAAAACAATATCTTTGTGATAGGTTTTTTATTAAAAATAAAAATATAATTTATAAAGTACATAAAAATATCTATCATCTAAAAGGGTAAAGCTTTATTCACATGCAGGGAGTGAAACAATACGGAAACCGGGAAACGACAATGTGATCATTGGAGGTAAAAGGAGAATTATTATTCTTTCTTGTTTCTTGACCATATTCTATACATTTATAAAATGGCAGCTTTGATTTGTACTTTACTATATATTTTGTGAGGACTGAGGAAAATGTTTGCGCTATACGTTGGATTTATGCAACTAAATAAGTATATAAAAAAGAAAAAGCAGAAAAAGTATATGTTCAGCAGGGCACAAAAGATCTACCTGCCACTGTTCATGTTACTATATTGCTACTGCATTTTAAAAAAATTATAACCAGAGGTAAATATCTAGTTAGTATCAACTAAAGTAGATATTTATGTATTTTTTATGACGCAGACGTAGACCAGAATAGAATGACGTATCAACACAAAAAGCTGACTTATTTGCACGTTGCGTGTGATATAAATGAAAAATGCTTTGCTTAGCGCCAAATGACTGAATTTTTAGTTACGAATAAGTAGATACCACTTGGTTTTAACAAGGGTTCATCAAACATGGAAATTTTGCTGCCATTTGATCTAAAACTGACGTAATTTGAAATGCACGGGACAAGGGAAAATGGGGTCTTTATACAAAGGTGTGGGAAGTGGTTTATAGACGAATTCCAGGATTCCTAGATGCTACGAAGTTAAGCAGCTCGTCGCTGTCTTCGCATACGAAGGGTTTGACGTGGTGGCAAGCGACGTCGTGCCATTTGATGCCGTCATTGTAAAAGTTGTTGAGGATGGAGAGGCAGGATTCGTCGTTACCCTGAAAACAAAATAGAATAACATTGGATTAGATCGATGAGTCGGCATGTGCGGCTTGGTGTTTCTTCGCCAAAACGCACATGTGAAGCCTGCAGTGACGTGCCAACGTCTTCGAGGGCCCCCGCAATTTACTACATAAACAAATATACTGCCTATACTGAGTGAAAACGAAACTACTGTCTACGGTGATATTTCAAATCGGTTTATAGATAGAAAAAATTTGCTGTGACCTCAACTTTATCTTTTGATTTTTTCTTTCGAAGAATAAGACTTCATAGACCTTTCGTTCAATATGATTATACATCGATTAACGGCCTAGATACGCGTCGCGTCAGTGTAACGTTGCCACTTATTCTAGGCGTTTTGGATTCTACGTTCGATCACACGTTGAAGTATTGTCAAATTTTGCCATAAAATAGATACTGATAAGGCAAAACATATTTAATTTGATTTTGAAAAATCATGAGGCTTGGAGATATTCCACCGCTATAAAATTAAGTATTATAGTTATTACTATGTAAAAATCTTGCTCGAGGTAGTCGAGCCTGAGCGGGGGCCCCCCGAATGTCCGGGCCCCCCCGCACCGCGGGTCCTCTTGGCACGCCACTGAAAGCCTGCAGGTTCTGCAGAATAGGACGTTGTGGTCAATTACTAACGCCTCATGGTATGTTTCTAAAGATACTCTTAACAGGGACTTTAACATCCCTGCACCTGTATTTTGTGGGGGACAAAGTGCAAATCGTTCACCAAAATTCGTTGCAAAATGAACGTCGGGTAATGTTTAATTGTGAAGATAGTTTTCTTGTCTACCTATGTGCTAGGATTCCATCACATCACTACGTACGCGGTCTATATTATCCCTTGAACGTGCTGAACATGGGCTGCCAATATGCGGTTTATTAGATATACAGGGTGTCCCACGACGATTAAGACAAGCAATGTATCGGAACTGGACAGTAGTAGCGAATGATAATTTTTGGGGTTTAAATTAGAGCAAATATAGTATCTTTTCTTATTACTATGTCATCCAATGAGGTATGTGTTTTTGATTACGTGACGTCCGATTCAAAATTTTTAATGGGACACCCTGTATATTTGTGACTTTTTGGGTTCCTCCCGATAAAAGAATTCCAACAAACTAGCACACTTGGGGTCTAAAGTTATTTATTCAAGAGCTACAGGTGCTTAAAGTATAGTACCACTCCCATTGATTATAACAAGTACCCCTACAGAAATAATTACTTTGGTAGTGTTTCATAATGGTAGTGGTACAGTCCGTTAAGTACCTGTAGCTCTTGAATTAATCACTTTAGACCCCAAGTGTGCTAGTTTGTTGGAATTGTTTTATCGGGAGGAACACAAAAAGTCACAAATATACCATTAAAATTTTTGAATCGGACGTCACGTGACCAAAAACAAATATCTCATTGGGTGACACAATAATCACAAGTATTTGCTCTAATTTACACCCCCAAAATTATAATTCGCTACTACTGCCCAGTTCCGATATATTGCCTGTCTTAATCGTCCTGTATGTAGATGCAATTGAGCTAGGATAATATTGAAGAATTATTTTGATTAAACTTGTTTACGATTTCGGCACGTTCTCGAAGCATATATCGATTCATAATGAATTTGCCAAGTATCTACTTTGCAATTGACAG
Source organism: Callosobruchus maculatus (assembly GCA_951848785.1). Taxonomy (NCBI): domain Eukaryota; kingdom Metazoa; phylum Arthropoda; class Insecta; order Coleoptera; family Chrysomelidae; genus Callosobruchus; species Callosobruchus maculatus. Next base: position 10,898,911 of record CATOUR010000083.1, read on the forward strand.
AAAAACTCGAACAGATGTCAACTACCAACGAAACCATGACAACATTCCATAGGGTAGGTACTTGATTTTAGTCACCTTGTATAACGAACTCCGTGAGAGGCAAAATACTGGCCTCAGAAATCTTTTATTTTTGTAGACTAATGAGTTAAAGAAAAGCCAACATATATCGATAAGAAACTATATGTATAACCCTCCTCAAACTTCAAAGATTATTAAATACTATCAGTGTCTCAAAGAACTTAAAAAGTAACAGTATACAGACCAGACTGAAGACATATTTTCTAGCAAAATAGCTTATTCAGTAGCAAGTGAGGTCGCCGGATCTGTCACTCGTTGAACATGTATATAGTAGATATATGATTGACAATGTTAGGTTATCCTAGGGCACTATGCCTGAAGCCTCAAGCGTTGGAGAATGCGAATATTTGCATTAACACACTTATTTTTGTTAGCATAGTTGTCTCCCAAAATATCAACAAAATACATTCACATTTACCGAATTTTCAGTGACAAGCCGTGTATTTGCAAAATAACGACATTAATTCATGAGACTCATCTACTTGACTCTGCATTTGAAATTACCTGTGCAGCTTCTCTGTTGTCAGGCTGTGGTTGGCCAAATCCGCCAGTGTGACTCCAGTCTCCAGAGTTTCTCTGGGTCGTTGGTCCGATCTTAGCTCCAGATCCAGACCAGAACCAACCATTGATGTTGGGGGGTTGAAGATCGGGACGCTCACAACCTGCAACAATAAATTGTTTCTTATTATTCGTTTAATTTAAATACCGTGACAACGGTGAGATTCTACGGCTGTAAGTGAGTGACTGCTGAACAGACGAACAGTATTCAATACACTACAATAATGTCCCCCTATAACGAACCCGCTTTTTGTGAACTTTCGTTTATAACGAACCAAATCTAGAGGTACGAAACTTCGGTATTACTAAACGCGTGTTAAATTTTTCGCAAATAACGAACCCTTTTATAACGAACTTTCGGATAAAACGAACCCTGAACTTTGATATTGCCGTAAGATCTGTCTTTTATAACGAACCTAAAACGGGATTTTATCGTTGGGGAAATTTAACTGCATCAAGTTAGTGTTCATGCCACCAAATACCAGTTCCAAACTACAGCCTATGGATCAAGGTGTCATCCAAGGCTTAAACAGCCACTAGCGTCGACTTCTTTAGAAAATGGTACATTTTATTGATAGTGGAGGTGAAATTTTTCTATCAACTTCTTAGATGGTAGATGGAGTAAACTTTCTTCATATGGCATGACGGGGGTATCAAAACAAACAATTTTTTATTGTTTTCAACACGGTGGTTTCCTGAAAGTGGAAAATCATTTGGATTCAGACGATGACTTGACGTTAGCCGAATGGCTGAAAAAAGTTGGACAGGAAGATAATAACAATATTCTAGACAATCTTCCTCGTTCTGAAAATGAGTCCATTGAATTTGTCCGTATTGTCGCTTCTGTGGCTTCTTCAGTTTATGTTGATAACGTTTGAGGAGGCAGAAGATGAAGTACCTGTGAGTACAGAATTGAGACCAGTTCCAACCACATCAGAGGCACTTGAACATATTGATAACGTTCGTTATTTTCTTCAGTCACGAAATACTCCGCAAAATGTTTTTAATCAATTAGCCGAAGTAGAATTACATATTAATGATATTCATTTCACAAAAATGAAACAAACTAAAATAAAATATTTTTTTAAATTAGACCCTTAAGAACAGCTGTTATCTATTATATTACAAAATATATTTTATGTACCATCATATCTATGTATTAATAAAAATACCACATCTTTTTTATTTATCGTTTATAGTGAACTTTGCTTATAACGAACCATTTTCGCCGGTCCCATGAAGTTTGTTATAACCGATCATTACTGTATTTATTTATTTATTTAGCGTATGGTTATAGTACACATGAAAAGTTAAAAAAAAGTAAAACAATTTTTTTTTGTTTCTTATTTTTTGTTTTTGTTCTTTTTGCGATCTTTTCGAATAGTAACTAGGCTATAGGTTAATATAGAGCCTGGAAATCCATTCTACGGTTGATGATTTGACTTGGAGAAAGTCTTTGTTGTTGCCTGGATATGCTCTAAGGCCATATACTCTTGCACTAGATGCTTGACAGTTTGGCGTTTCGCTCCACAGTCTTAACGTGGGGATTCGCGCTTGTTCCATTTAACCAGTGAATTATCATGTTTAGAGTTGACCATTCCTTTTGGTCGAGCTCAAAACCAGAGGTTCTTGACCAACAGTTAGATTACTGTTCACTTCTTCTGGTGTTTGGGTCGCCCAAATTTCTGCCCGTTTAACTGCAGGGTTAAAACCATCAGACTCAAGTTGGAGAGCTGTTGTAATTGGTGGTTTCCTGAACCGTAATCTGCCCAAGGAGAGGTAAGGTATATCTTGGTGGATTGGCAGTGAGGGATTTGTTTTGATTTTGTTATATTCTTTCACAAGGGCATTTTCTCGCCGGATGGAAGGTGGAGCTATTTGGCTGAGTGTTGGTACCAGTAAGTTGGGGTCGATTTGATGCATCCCGTAACAGAAGTGTTTAACTGGGCGTCTATCAGTCTAGAATGTGAGCAGTTTTGCCACATTAGTGAGAAAAATTCAGCCGCAGAGAAACAGAGACTCTGGTTCAAAATATGGTGCCTAGAACGGAGGCGCCCCAAGAGGTTCCACATAATTTTTGCAGAATGTTATTTTTTCTATTTACTTTGGCTCCGACAGACTGAATATGTTTTTAACGATAGTGTCCTATCCAGTGTGACTAGGTATTTGGCTGTGGAATTAAAGGGTAGCAAGGTACCGTTAATGTAAATCTTTAGGTCTCTTTTTGCCATTTTATTGTTGAGGCAAAAAGACGATGTTATTGTTTTGCTCATACTTGGCTTTAGCTTTCGCCTGCTAAAGTATGATCCCAGGATTAAAAGAATGGCAGTTAAGATGGGGTTATAGTACGTACATGAGAGCTGTTTGCAATAGTTCAGCTGTAACCATTTTTTGACTATCGATTTTGAGATAACTGAACTGAAAAAAATATGAGCATAAAGAAATAGGGCAGTTCTATGTTAATGTCGACGTATTTTTTGAAATTTCCTAATAGACAATTATTCAAGAATTGCCAAATGTGACGCTTTTTTAACTAAATTCACGGTCTCATCAATCACCCTGTATAAATTTATTCTAAAATCGGGATCGACAATAACATAGATTGAAGTTTTAAAAAAACGAAAACCACGTTTTTGTGCCAAAAATTATTAATCTACAGGGTCAAAAATGGTTACAGCCAGAGCCTTGCATTGAGCAATCGCGCGCCTATTGGGACACTGATAAAAGCGCCACCAATACAAAAGTATGTAAACTACAGTTTATGAATGAGCTGAAGTTCATTCATTTCTGGAATGAGATAGATATTGTTTTGGGCATCGACTAAATTTGTAGTCGGTGGTTTTGGGTGACTTATTGATATACACTGCAGGCCAAAAGTTAGGAATCTTAGGCTCACACTTTTTTGCGTCGCGAATAGAAATTACATTTTTTACTTTGTAACATAAACGGATAAAAACCTTGTATTTTCATTAACATTTATTCATTCCCGAAGTCATGTTCCTTTGCTAAGTTCTCCATTTTCACGATTTTTTGTGTTCAGACGGCAAAGCAGCAATAGTAACTTTTTGTGACATGGAACTGCCACTGAACTTGATAAAACCAATAATTGTGGTTTCTCGTTAACGCACCATTTTTAATCCAAAAAGCCATTTTTCTTCTCTGAATACCTTCTTCATCAGGTGTCATATATCAGGTAAAATAAGGAAACCATCTTGGTGTGGCAGCATTAGAGGTCATATAGGCATCTATTATAGTCCGCAATTAATACTCGCATTTTTTTATTAATCATTCAACATCAGAGAAAGCAAATTTTTCTTTTTCTTCTGAGTACATAATCGTCTTGGCATAGGTGCATAGGTATATCTGTGTTGGAGGTGTTATAGATTCCACAAAGTTGTTAAAATGCCTCTTTTTGAATATGTACTGCATCGAAATACCGAATTTGGCGGCTGTGGACTCTAGAATGTCAAAGTATTCAATCCACTACATTTTAATGATCCTCTCACCTGCAAAGTTGCATTTCCTTCCTGATGTCCAGATGTACCTGACGTTGCCTCTAGCGATACGTTGTTTGATGAACTCATTCTCCTGCGGAGTTTCTAGCGAGACGGCATCCATACAGTGCCTCCTGCAGATGTTTCTGGCGTCCAACCAATCAACTTCCAAGCCTCTCGTTGGGGGATGCTCCCAGCTGAAGAAGTATGAGTGCGTCACACCTCGCGCGTCTCTGTATGACGCGTGTCGTACTCCTGAAGGAATAGAGAGAATTGATAAGTCAAACATTTGATATTTTGCCCTGATGACTGTCTTAATAAGACATGCACGTTTCGAGTTTCACGTAGTTTTATTCGTAGAGACCAAATTATATGCTGCACTAGGTTTGAAATGTGCATGAAAAATGCTTGAAAAATACATGATACGAATCAAAGATATGTAAATTTATGTAACAAATATTATTATAGGTTGAAAAACATTACCCAACATCTTCGGAGGAGACCGGGTGGTATTTGAATCTAGGTGCTATGGTAGCTTTTATTGTCTCTATCAAAACGTAACTGGTATTATAAATAAAGCTCTCAGTTGTGCAGCGAATAACTCTGGGTGTTTAATGCGGTTCCATTTTATTAGATCTAAAGCTTGGGTCATAGGCCAGGTGCTTAGGATGGCTTTCATTTGGAGTGTATTCCTATTCGCACATAAAATGTGGCCACGAATTTATTGGTCGACTCTCTACTTATTACAATAAAAGCTACATGATCTAAAGCAAAAGCTCAAAGCCTATGACGCTGTAGAAGCACTGCGAGAGCATAGGGGTCTACATGTTAAATTTAAAACGCTGCAGGTTATAGCAGACGGGAAACAAATTCCCCGGTAGCTCATTCCACAGCGTCGGAGTTCTCCAAAAGAAGGAATGCTGGAGGAGACTGGTTCGGGGAGTAGGGACCTCGACCTTGTAAAGACGAGCTCGCAGAGCCTCTCTAGTGTTCTTCGTTCGGACGGCCTTTGGTGTTATTATCTAGGAGAGCTCACTCGAACACCTTCCGTGATAGCATCTGTAAAACAAGGACCGGTCAGCTATCCTTCTTCGATGTTCCAGGCTGTGGAGGTCCTTTGTGAGGTTAGGCGTGTCGATTAGTCTAATTGCTCTCTTCTGGATAGTGTCCTGAAGCTTCAGAGAGTGCTTCGGAGCGCATCCTCACACATGGAAGCAATACTCCAACGATGGTCGGATCTGTGCCTTGTAGAGCAGCAGTAGTTGCTCTGCTGTATACAGCTTCCTACAGCGGAACAAAACTCCAAGCTTCTGGTATGCCGTTTTAGCAATACTGATGACGTGGTCGTGCTAGGACATGTTGTAGATGTTGAGCTCCAAATGCTTGATGGAAGGTGACTCGACTCAATAGTAACCCTCCATTTCCACAGTTGGTAAGCCAACGTGAGACTTCTTTGTCACTGTTGTTGCCTGAGTCTTCTATACGTTAAACTGTACTTTATTTACTAATCCCCACTCAATAATTGTTTCGATATCTACGTTGATCTGTGAGGCATGTTGCTGTCGCCGACGTACCGTCTCATCGGATGATAGTGGCTTGCCTGGTTTCATACATGATATTAACGTACTGTCGTCTGCGAAGCTGTAGATTGGATTGGCTGTTATTTCCAGCAGCTAACTTATATATTTGACTCCATAGATGATTACCTAATGCAGCCATTTCAATATGTTTTTTCTCTATTACCTTGACTTTTTCCTATGCTTGTTTGCACGAGTCGAATGGAAATAAGAAAGATATTGCAAATACTTATAATTTAATCTCTACTCAAAAGTACCGGAACTGTATACCAGTTTTATGTTATCAGAGAATTAGGATTTTGGGAGGATAAGATTATACAATGTTTACGAAATGAGCAGGGAATGTATTGAAATTTTAGAAATTGTAGGAGATAGAAATATGGTTAAATAGAAGGAGTTTTAGGCTATTCAATTGCTAATTAATCGCCGCTTTAAAAACTTTAAACATATGAAAAAGAAACATTTTCGAAAAAGTGCTGTATTTTTTCATTTAAAATTACTTTAAAAATCTGTAAAACACTTTGTGGACAATTTTTTAGGAGCAACGCATCCCTGCATTCAATTTTTAGTTTCGAAGTTTTGGTTCTGAGATATCTTTATCAACTTATTTTCTTCTTATGGCAAACATTTTGTTCTTTATCACGTTGAAAAGGAACTTTTTTGCCTTTTAATATGATGTGTTATAATGCTTCATGAAAATAGAAGAGATGCTAAGCACTCATATGTGTTGATGCTCAAAAAATTCCAGACATCTAGTGCCTTATTTTATTCGCTTTCAAAGATTATACTAGAAATCAAAGTATCGCTGAATAATTTGTGATCTGATCGAAAAAGCTCACAGACTACAAGTAATGCGGTCTGTACATATTTCTGATTGTTTCCGGTAAAATTACGATACTATAAAATTAGTTGTCCAAAAAGAGACCTTGACAATAATTTACTACTCAAAATCATCTCTAAATGAACTTATCCAGTCTCCTTTAGGGTTTTCTGGATTATCTACCAAACTCTTGGCACACGGTGAATTACAAGAGTATATTATTTTTATAATATTTATTATATTTTATTTATGAATTGTATAAACTTACTATTTGCACAGCTTCTGGGATCTGGTAATGCTAACCTACGTTGTGCTGCCACCATTACAGCTCCTAATAGTAGAAACGCTATGTGCCGTATCATTTTTCTGAAAAAAAAAGGAATATCGAATAAATTTTCTATAATAATATGTAACGTTGATTTTTCAAAACTTCAAAATTAATTTTCATACATATATTTCTATAACCTAGCGTCATAGTGTGCAAAATATCTCCACAGGGCTTTGTATGAGTATAACGCTACTTTCAGAAAGTTATAAAAACAATAATAAAACTCCAAAAATCTTCATTTCTAAGCTATTATCTGTGTTTTCGTCTTTTTGAAAAGTACACAGTGCATGCCTCTCAAAATTGCTTTAAAGGTATAGAGGTTGGCTTTGTTTTCGCCTACCGTTACTTTTGGGCCTAAAAAAAGATATTTTTTATTACTAAATTGGAGGCATTGCTGTCTGTGCTTTTGTCTACCCCTACATCAGTGTATTGCTAAAGGTTCAAACCATATCTTATTGGTAACACACCGTTCAACGGCATAAATAGCAAATTCCTCGCTTTTAATTTATGGCACAACTTTTGTGATGATTGTAAGAACATCCGCAATGTCTGCTGTTTGAACACCTTCGGCTTTAATAAATAATAATTTATCACCTTCAGCGGAGTAAATGAAAATTGAGATACTCCATTTTTCTATGCAAATTCATAAAACGATCATCTAATTAGAATATTCCGTAGGACGATACCAATTGCCTATCTATAAGTTATCAGTATCACCTCTTTATTGAACGAACATTTCTAAATAAACTTAATTTTATAGCCGTAAATTGCATAACATGTTACAATATTAATAGCCGTAATCAAGATATGATTTATTTATTATAGGCGATGGATGCTTGCATATTCAATGGGCGTAACATATTTGCCGTGTTAGAGTATTAGATAAATAATAACTCTGAACATGTAAACTGTAGTTGGAATTTGTATTAAAATGTTTTCATAGATAATTAAATGAAAGTATGTTGGCCTATTTAAAACGGTCCAATTTTGCCTTTCAGGTCAAGGTAATCGTTAAATCTTATTTAAAAAACCACTAGTTGCGTGAAAAGCAATACCTGGTTTGGATATAGGTAAAAAGAGTTTTCGAAAATTCTGACTTCGGGTTGCGACAGTTAAATCACTGACTCAAGTAAAATTTGGTAAAGAATTAAAGTACGTCGGTGAATCTCATAGTAAAAACAGAATATATATGTTACGGTTAAAGTGTTTATTTTGATAGTTTATATAATAGCTGGATATTATACAAACTATCCAAATGTCTCGTTATTTTGATGGTAAATCATTTTTCAACTAAAATAGCTATGAATATTGGTTGGTTTGTATACTATCCAGCTAGCTTACAAACTATACAAGATATGCCGCTAAAGTACAAACCACAAAGGTATCACACATATTAACTAGTGTTTCTGGTCAGTTTACAAACTATCCATATCATTTGGATAAGGTATGCACCTAATATTTCTAGTAATACATAATAACCAACTCGTTGATTAGTATGTAAATTAACCAACTTCTTAGTTAGTATGTACACTAACTAATTTTCTTTGGTCAATTTAACAGAAAAGTGAGGTTATGTTTATGGCAAGTGCAAGTGTGATGTGTTGGTATTGTTTACTATCGTGCCTTGTAAAATTTGTTTAAGAACGGGTATGTAGTTACCAAAAATGGATCAGCAACAGCAATTTGAAAAGTTAGTATTAGAATGTTACGAGAAGTCCCAAAATTCAAAATTAATGAATGACGGTGATTTAATGTACTTCTGCAACATATAAAGAGAATACACTAACAAGGACCTAACACTAATAACAAAAATGATTATCATGTAATGAATATGTACTTATGATTTACAGAGAATCGAATCGAATAGCAATTGTATGTTTTATCTATGAATAAACTTTACTTTTGACTAAAAGTTATTGTTGTGAACTAAAGTAACCAAAGAGGATTGGTTAGTTTACATACTAACCAACGAGTTGGTTATTATGTAGTACTAGAGATATTATGTGCATAATTTATCCAAATGATGTGGTTAGTTTGTAAACTGACCAGAAACACTGGTTAATATGTGTGATATCTTTGTGGTATATACTTTAGCGGCATATCTTTTATAGTTTATTTTTATTATGCTCAAACTATTCAGAAATAACTACATTTAAACTTTGAGAGAAATAAACGACGAAGTAACAGTTAAACAAGGAGTAGGTGTCAGTAGCTTGGCTAGAGAGTTTCGAGTCAAATAACGTTAGCTATCCCGTATTGGCCAACTCTCCCCTATGTATAATGCGCGCTTTCACCATTATTTCCAGTACACGTATGTTTGCTCTCCCACCATACTTTTAAGTTTTCGTGTGTCCCGTCTACTCTGCGTAATGATAATACTTTTCCTTATGACATAGTTGGGTCAAGAGATCTCAGGTGTTAAACCTCGGATTAGATATCATGTTAGTAAATAAAGTACAATTTAACGTACAGAAAACTCAGGCAACAATACTGACAAAGGAGACTCACGTTGGCTTACCACCTGTGGAGATGGAGGGTCACCTAATAGTTGAGTCACCTTCCGACAAGTTTTTGGGGATGAACATCAAGAATAACAAGCATTGGCACAACCACGTATTGCTAAAAGGGTATCCTAGAAGCTTGGAGTTTTGTTCCGCAGTAGGAAGCTGTATACACTAGAGTAACTATACTGCTGCTCTACAAGACACAGATTGGACCATCGTTGGAGTATTCCTCCCATGTATGCGCTCCGAAGCACTCTCTAAAGCTTCTGAACACTAACCAGAAGAGAGCAATTAGACTGATCGATACGTCTAACCTCACAAAGGACCTCCACAGCCTGGAACATCGAAGAAGGGTGGCTGGCCTATCCCTGTTTTACAGATTCTATCACGGAAGATGTTCGAGTGAGCTCTCCCAGATAATAACACCAAAGGCCGTCCGAACGCGGAACATTAGAGAAGCTCTGGGAGCTCATCCTTACCAGGTCGGGGTCCCTACTCCCCGAACTAGTCTCCTCTAGCATTCGTTCTTGTGGAGAACTTCGACGTTGTGGAATGAGCTGCCGGAAATTTGATTCCTCACGACTAGCACCTACAGCGTTTCAAATCTAACGTGCACCGACACTTCTACAGCGCCATAGGCTTTCAGCCTTTGCAGGAGGCTGATCATAAAAAAATTAACCTTAGGTTTTTACAATTCTCACAACCGTGTTAAAATGGTTATTTTTGATAGCTGAAAAGCAGAAAATCATAAATAAATAATAGTTTAAAAAAATATGAGTGAACAACCTGAAAAAATTCCAATAATAAGATTTTGTCCGACAGCGGCAATATTTATTATTATAAAGTGCAGTCTCTATATACAGAATGCTACAGAATTCTGAGAGTATAGTTAGTAAAGAAGCATATACCAAAGCATCCTATAACTTTTTTAAAACAATGGTTTTATGTATCACTTTACCCTATTATAAACTCTCTTGGAGCTATTCAGTTTTATTAATTTTTTACAGCTATTGGACAAAATATTGTTAAATTTGTATTTTACTTTTTATTTCGATATGCTATAAAAGCACGTTTCGAAGTTTTTTTAAACTATTATTTATCGGTTTATTTCTTTTATTTTGTTTTTTGCGGCAAGACCAGCAGTTGAAAGACCAACTGTTCTGTGAATGAGTATATCTATTTATTCATGTAGAACCGTTGAATAAAGATATGAAAAATAAAAAATCCATACATTAATTCTAGCTCAGTCGACTTTTTCTAGTAGTAGCAACATACAGATATTGGGAAGCAGTACTTTAAAAAAGTATTGGTTCGCCATCTATCTACCAGAGCCCTTTAACACTCCAGAGATTCGGTTTATGCTAAAAAGCAACTTAACTCAATTAAAGAATAGCAATTTCATTCATTCATCTGAAACCAATCACAGACGACGTCGTTTCGCTTTTATTAAAGCTCGTCAGTATGATTTAGGTGTCAGACGAATAAATGAAATGGCCTGTTAGTGTCTAGCTGGCAAAACTCGTACTAGTAGTAGCAACATATTGGCGAACCAATACTTTTTTAAAGTACTGCTTCCCAATATCTATATGTTGCTACTACTAGTACGAGTATTGCCAGCTAGGCACTAACAGGCAATTTCATTTATTCGTCTGAGAACTAAATCACACTGACGAGCTTTAATAAAAGCAAAACGACGTCGTCTGTGATTGGTTTCGGATGAATGAATGAAATTGCTATTCTTTAATCGACTTCTTCATTATTTTAAACAACATAAACATAAATTGTCTCTTTAACATGAGAATTACGAGTGTAATCTTCCGGAAATTAATTCATCATTGAATTGTTTCCCACACAGATAATAATGAGGATTATAGTGCAAGCAGGTACAACTGATACTTTCACTTAAGAAGATACAACTCTGTCAACCTGCACCGTGGGAAAGTAATCTTGTAATTTCCGGAGTAATAAATCTTAATGCAGTTGTTTTATATTTTGCAGAAAGTTCAAAGAACTACGAGATCGAAGTCTGAAGAATATCTTGTAATCTGTATATTCCATACAACTGTTTTTAGCCCACGATGCCAAAATAGGGTTGTTTATTTTTTGCACACAAAAATATATTCTTCATATCGATAAAAAAGAGTCACGAAGGCTCATAGGGTTTAGTATCTAAATATTTGCAATCACATAAATGTTCTCTTTTAACTTTAAAAATTTCATTCAAGACGTCCTACTTTTAAGCAACCTTTATAATACCTAGTGCATGTGCATAAGTTATTGTATAATGACATGATCGAGAAGGTTCTTAGTTATGATTCCAGAAAATCTTCTCAGAACTTCAATTTCGGTTCAAAAATAAGCGCTAGACAATGAAGGTTTCTAAGTGTTTAGTGTTTGGGTACTAGATGAAGGATTAGAGACATTCTTGCTCATGCATCATCATCATCACAGTCACAATGTCTTAACAGACATGTTGTGAACTAGTAAAATGCATTAAGTCGGCGCTAGAGTATTGCCGACACGAATATTATCAATAGTTTTGAGAACAGTAGCTCGCCATCGTTCGCGATTTACTGTCAATTCAGTGGCGCTCTTGATACTCATATCCAGCAACTATTTCGTCGTATTCATCTAGCGTGTAGGGGAACGGCCACGGCGCCGCCCACTCGTTGCATGACCCTCAACTACAAGTTTCTCCATATTATCGCTTCTGTGTATATGTCCGAAGAAAGTAAGCATTCCCGTCGACACAATGGAGGATAGTCTCTTTGGATTACCGAGCTCATCCAGTATGGAAACGTTAGTTCGATGGGCGGTATAAGGAAATCTCAGCATTCTCCTCCACGTCCACATTTCAAAAGCATCTATGCGAGCTCGATCTGCCTTTTTAACAGTCCAAGTTTCCGAGGCATACAAAAGTATGGAGAACACAAGAGACTGAACCAGCGACATTTTGGTAGCTTTAGTAATGTTATGGTCACGCCATATTTTAGTAAGCTTTGTCATGGCCACACGTGCCTGTTGAATGCGCCGTCGAATCTCATTTTCACAGCTACCCGAATTGTCGATCTAAGAACCGAGGTACACAAAACTTTGAACTACTTCAGAACGGCCTACTGACTTTATTGCTCGATGATTATCGTGCTCTCTATCTACGATCATAACCTTGGTCTTGTTGTAGTTAATACCAAAACCATACGCTGCACTGTGTTGTACTAAGATGTTTAAGAGAGCTACTAGTTCTTCTTGAGAAGCAGCAATAGGGGTTGTATCGTCAGCAAATCTTAAGTTGGATATTTCGCTTCCGCCAATAATACCGCCATTCCAGTTGTCCAATACCTGTCTCATCACAAATTCAGTGTAAATGTTAAATAACATCGGAGATAATACACATCCCTGACGAACTCCTTTTCTGGTTGCAGTTTGACCAGACAGGTTACCCTCAATTCTTGCACGAGCCGAATTAGACTCGTAGAGCTGCTGTATGAGAAACACTAGGTGATAAGGAACTTCCATAGAGATGAGGATTTCCCACAGTTTAGTCCACTTTACGTTATCAAACGCCTTAGAATAGTCCACAAAGCAGATAAAAACTGGAAAATAATCCTCTCTGGCTTTTTCAATAATTTGTCTTAAGTTTAAGATCTCTTCACGCGTACCGCGTCCTTTCACGAAACCTGCCTGCGCCTGAGAAATTTGCCAGCCGATAAAACCCTCCAAACGAGATTGTTAAATATGTAAAATATATAGTAGAATATATAGCATGCATTTTAATATAATTTGGGAACCTGTAGTAGATTTGTTACAAGGGCTTGTGACAACATTTTTTCTGCTCAGTTTGTTTTCCTTTGCAGCCATCAATTGTGATAACAAGGTATAGTGAATAGTGCTATTTTGTTTAAGTTTGTGTTTATGTACCATTACATGTAATCACCTTTGGTGTTTGTAATGAGAATCATAAATAAATAAACAAAATTTCAACAAAATCGGTACAATTGTTACAGAGATTAAGCGATGGCAGATTTTTGTGATGCAGACATCATAAAACATCAAAACTCATTATCTCAAAATTAAAAATGTTCACTTTCCGTGTGGGAAGTCAAAATCTTTGAGGAAACATCGAAAGACTTTTTCCTGCGCAGGTGGTCACAGGCACCGGTATTATTATTCCGTGTCGAGTATAGGTCTGGTATGTCCATGGTATGATATCACGGTGGCCCGGTTGGCGATTGTGGGCCACGCCGTGACCTGAGGCAGTACCGATGGTACCGATCGATGACAGCGACGAAACGGCGACGCCCATCGGGAGAGACAAAGACCGACGAAGACTTTCACGGTCGTTCAAAGCGGCACCGGCAGTACCGGCACCGTCGGTGGGCACTGCCGGTGCCGTCGGTGGGCACTGCCGGTGCCGGTGGTACCACCTGCGGACGTCTGGTACTGCTTCTCCACGGAGCGGAAGTATGTTACGGAATGAAGATGCCCAGCATCCGGGGTCGCTGTGCTAGACGAAGGCAACGAAGCTTGGTACTACACAAGTGCATCTCGTCAAGCTGATAAGTTCTTTAAGGAAAAACAAAATGTGTATATCAGACGTCTAAATGGAAAACCCGACATGTCACAAATTTTTCAAAATATAGCTTTATACAGGGTGGAACTAAATAAGTCTAAAACATTTAAGGGGGTGATTCCTCATTGGAGCATCCCTTGTTAAGATACAGCGTCTTAAAAAGGGTACATAAAATTTGATTAACAATTTTTTTCACAGACACTAAAAAAGTTACAATATTTAAATTAAACTGACTTTTTCTACTACCAAAAAGACACTTAACCAGTAATTTATTTGGTTTACCCCATGATTGTGAGGGGTGGAAAACACAACCTCTAAAATTTATTTCCAATGCAACTTTTTGTCTTATTATTTGTTTACCATTTAAAAATGTATGTCCGATAGCCTGTTCCATTCTAAATAAAAAACGTCTCTTGCACTTTTTGTCCAAAATTAACCATTTCGCAGCAAAAAAATATTTATGACGATCTATCTCTGTAGTTGTTCGTAAGATAATTATATTTGCTTTTGGATGACTGATATACTCGTATAGGTCGAACTTAAAGGGTATTTACAAAATGACATGATCAAGAAATCCATAGCTGAGCTATTTGTCTTGAACTGTACCTTCTGATGGTAATGCCTCGACTAAGAAGTGCATCAAAAATTGTTTTGGAAGCTCTAAAACGAAGTAGGTATAAAATAGAATGTCTACATGTAGCTCAGCTATTCTGTTGTTATCTAGTTTATTTTGGATTGAATAGGTAATTCGTTGGTTATTTTTGTGTAATCATCATAAAATATTTTTTCTGATCCATCGCGTTTCACTCGTTCATCGATAAAACCATGTAACCTGGAAGATAAAACTTTACTGACACTTATAAACGTACAAAATATATTGTGACAAAAATTAATTTGACATTGATTGCCACGAAGCATCTTTTGTTTCCTTGCGAACTAACTTCTTAACTAACCGGTTACTCTTAAAATTTTAAAGGACATGGTGTTGTATTTGTATTGGTGATCAACCTAAAATGAAAGAGTCAGTAATAATTATCACTGTCTTATAAACATAATACTATCTGTCGTAAGAGTGACCCAGGCTGTAACCTCAGGACAAAATAAAACCATATTATAGATTCAACAACAAGGCGTGAACAAATCTGGAAGAGCGTAAGTTTCATTCTTTGGTTTGGAGAACATTTAATTTTGGGCTAGCAGGCCGTTTTACGCATGAATTCTTTTCAGATTAAATGTAATATGAGTAGTCATTGCGAACAGTTGATTCCCCATGTGTTATACTTCGTGTTAAACCAACAAAATGAATATTTGTATATCATACGACATGGTTCGGACAGCTGTCACCAGTTGGGTGTCAAATGAGGACCAGAAGATGACCAGAAGCCCTATAGGATACAATGATGGGAAATGTTCAGTCTAAGAGAATGCTGAGGAGACCCTTGTATTCTAACATCGCAGACGTTCTTAGATTGAGCAGGAAGGAACTACGAAAGCTGGTTGGGTTTATAACTGGCCATTGGACGTTCAGTACACACCATCAAAAGTTGAGAATCGATGTGAAAAATCCTTCATGGAGGAAATGCGGTAAGGCAGAGGAAACAGCTGAGCACGTTATCTTCTATTGTCCTGCCCTGAACGAAAGCAGGAACTCCTATCTGAAAGTTGAAGACAGGAGAGCATAGTCCAAAGAACTTGGAATGATTTCTTTGGTCGGGGGTGCATAGTAAGCCTTAAGGCTGAGCGGCAACCATTAGGGTAACTGAACCCTAAGGTCTTCACTAATTAAAGAAATTAACAGTTTTCCCATAAAAAAGAAATAATTATCTATACAACATTTTTATATGTGTAGTTATTCTTAGATACATTGTTATATCTTGGTATATGTAGTCACATTCACTAGCAATGTTCTCGTCCGTGCCCATTCAAGCCAGTCGTCAGATATTAGCTATTGCTCACGTACCAATGGGTGCGTTATTGACCCAAGATTTCACTGATGATAACGTCGTCAAAGTTGGGACGAGAAAGTTGAAAAATTTCTCAAACATTCCACGTATCAGCACATCGTACGCATACTGTAGACGCTTCAGTTTGGCGCTAGTCGTCGTGGAAAGTGAAACATTCTGGATTTTCTCTGATGGGCGCACCACAACGCAAAGTGCGTGGGTAGAGAAAGTCAATAAATTATGATTTGTGGTGTACCTGACCACGTCACGCGTGCTGAAGGAATTATCAAATACAATGAACTATTTGTTCTAACGATGTCATTCAACTGATGTAAATGTATGGGTGCACGATTTGGCAGTCGTTGGGAATAAGCTGGAATATCGAGTCTCATAAATAACTTGCGTTAAGGGTCTAGGGTATAGCGCACGTAATTGAAAATCCGAGAAAATACGTATTTCCGTGTTAGCGTAAAGGCGTATGGCCGCCTCTTCCCTTTTTCCAGTGTGTGCGTCTAAGATGAGGGGAGATAAGTCCAAAATTATAAAGGTAAGGTCAAAAAGTCCAAAGGTAAGGTCCAAATAAAGGCCACCATAAAAATGAATTTCGAATTTCCAAGCTCCTGACGTTACCTTTAAACTTACAGTAATGATTCTAAAAGCAAATTGAAGAGGAAAGCTTGCGCTTTGTTACTGTGGTGGCCTTATTTTGATATCGTGTTTGGTTATTAAATTACAGACATTTGAAGAATGTATGATTTTGCATTGCGAGTTTTTTTGCACACTAAAAAACTTTTTGAAAAAGTTGCTCTTAGATGTCATTCACTGAGGTTTTAGATATTACCTTCTGAAATACAGTCTATGTAGTTTAAAAAACAAGTGAGTTTTGTTCGAAATGGGAATTCGTATTTTACATGAAAAATACATATGTATAATTGTGTGTACCCAGACCCCTTAATACAGTAAAGTAAACAGTTTGAATAGGTTTTCTCTTGGATCGATCACCGAAATGTAAATGAAAGATTTCGCGATAATACTGATTCAGCTTCAGTCTCCCATTATACTTAACAATTATAACTGTAATTGTAAAAATAACTAAATATACTAAATGTTACAACATATTAACATTAAAAAAAGTAGCATCGAGGGATAAATAGATAGTTGAACGTTTTATACATATTACAGAGTACCTATTGAAAATTGCAATATGATCTGGTATATCAATCTGGGCCATATACTTATAATTATTACATTACAAAAATATTGAAATAAAAAAGTATTTGGGGGGTGGGTTGGCTCAGTGGTTAGAGTCTAGGGCTCGTGACCGGAAGGTCCCCGGTTTGATTCTCGTTAGAGTATCTCCACCTGAGCATTCACTGTTGTCTTCTAATTAACAGTGTTGTTCCTAGAGTGGCGCCGGGAAACAGTAGCAAAGCCTACACAGAACACGAGCCTAACAGTAGGTGGGTTTTATTGGTTCTCCAAACACTCTCAAAAAAAGAATTCATCAAAATCTTCCCATTATTATGGTGTTACGAACAAAAATGTTGACTGTACTAAAGAGAACTATTTTTGATTGAAGATGTAAATAAACATTCCTGAATTATTTGAACATTTACATTGAGTAATATGATTTTCTTGTTTCACATCTGTAAGTTAGTTACGTATCCTAAATAATATTTTTGTTGCACTTTTGGACAATTCCTGACCTGTGATACATGACGTGTGATACATTTATAATTTTTCGAAATGCACAAACCATTTATTTATTCAGTCCTCTTACTTGTCTTCAGGAATTGAATCAGATTCTTCCTTATACACCCTTCTGAATAAGTTCCATTTGCGAAGTTTCATGAGATTTCTTATACACAAATTAAGATCGAAGGCTCGTTTAAAGAAAAATTCAAAGCTTATTTAGGTTAAATGTTTAGTTTTATGCAAAAAAAGTTACAAGCATACTAAGGAGATCTTGCTATTGTATTTTAAGATACAGGCAGTAATTTTTTTCAAAGTTTAAATATATCCCATCCCAGATAATTTTTTGACACTTGGTATGTATTTTTTAGGTATCGTATCTCTGGCATGTTCTTTATTGCAACTTATTTTGTGATTTTTGATCATTTTTTCAACTTTTCTTCTTATACATGTATACAAATGCAATTTTTGTGTTTATGGTGAAGGTTCATAAAAACTACACTCTTAATACCTTTGCCCAGTATAAATCATGCCCCAGAAATGTAAAATGTAACTAATATTATCGGAACCAAAATAGATTTTATTAAAGCAAATTGCCAAAGTATCGATAAAATTTTGCCTTTATGACAACATTTCTACCACAAGCCACAAGGATGGGCTTTGATATATGATTACTGATGACTCACTGGTTTCAAATATATCTACATGACACTACAACAAAAATGTGATGTGTTATACGTACACTTGTGCAGAAAGAGAAAGCAAGTAAATAATCGATTACGATGTTCCTAGTCGTTAAATATACTGTGGAGATTATCAAATGTAATAAGCATGTTTAGATCCTTGAATAAATCACTTATTTAAATTACATTGCATTGCTTAACCGCTGTATCAAAAAATACAGATGTAATTATTATCACTGTCTGATTGTTTGATTAGAAACTGAAATACGTTGGATAATCTCCCACTTTCGTTTATGTTTATGAAGGTACTGAATATAATTTTAATGTTTTGAATATTTTTGATTGATTTTACCTATTCGTGTTATGTATTGGTGGACGTACTTTTACATATTAACAGCAATAAGAAAAAAAGGAGTATATTTTGGTGTGATCTCTAAGTACAAAAAGAAAAGGGCATAGCAATGTTCGGAAAATTTTTGTTCAGTGGCCGAATATTAAAGAATCATTCTTGAAGTACATAGAATCGATGTATTAGTATCAATTTTTTTACTTCGGCATCCGAGGTGGATTTTCTCAAGTGTTTCCCTAACCTACTTGTTACGACTTTCCTGGTGCTACCATCAGTTGGATGTATTGTTTGTTAGGACCTTCGCTTGTGGTTCAAATCCTATCTTTCAGGCTTTTTTTATGGTCAATCTCCCGCAAAGGCTAAAGCCTATGGCGCTATAGAAGCGCTGATAGAGCTGTCGGTGCACGTTAGATTTGAAACACTACAGGTTGTAGCCGTCGGGAAACAAATTCCCCGGCAGCTTCTTCCACAGCGTTGAAGTTCTCCAGAAGAACGAAAGCTGTAGGAGACTGATTCGGGGAGTAGGGACCTCGACCTGATAAGGATGAGCTCACAGAGCCTCTCTAGTGTTCCTCGTTCGGACGGCCTTTGATGTTATTATCTCGGAGAGCTCACTCGAACATCTTCCGTGATAGAATCTGCAAAAATAGGGACAGGCCAGCCACTCTTCTTCGACGTTCCAGGCTGTGAAGGTTCTTTGTGAGGTTAGGCGTATCGATTAGTCTTTCTTCTGGATAGCGTCCAGAAGCTTTGGAGAGTGCTTCAGAGCACATCCCCACACATAGGAGCAATACTTCAGCGATGGTCGGATCTGAGCCTTGTAGAGCAGTAGTAGTTGCTCTGGTGCATACAGCTTCCTACAGCGGTAGCGGAACAAAAGTCCAAGCTTCTGGGATGCCGTTTTAGCAATACTGACGACGTGGTCGTGCCAGGACATTGATGTTGATCCCCAAAAGCTTGACTGAAGGTGACTCGACTATTGGTTGACCACAGTTGGTAAGCCAACGTGAGACTTTTTTGTAAGTTGTTGCCTGAATTTCTGTACGTTGAACTGTACTTCATTTACTAATCCCCATTCGACAGTTGTTTTGATATCTACGTTGATCTGTGAGGCATGGTGCCTACGTACCGTCTCCTGAGATGATAGTGGCTTGCCTGGTTCCATGCACAATATTAGTGTACTGTCGTCTGCGACGCTGTAAATTTGACGTTATTTCCAGAAGCTCGTTGATGTACGGCAGAAACAGTGTAGGGGATAGGACAGATCCCTGAGGAATACCGGCGTTTATTGAAAATACGTCTGATGAACAGCCTTCGACTATACAACAGAGATCGATCGTTCAAGAAGCTATTCAGCCACTGGTACAGGCCAGGTGGTAGTCCATAAGCAGCAAGCTTGACCAGAAGTCCCTTATGCCGCACTCCATCGAAGGCTTTCGATATGTCAAGAGTAGTTATCATCAGAAAAAGTCTGGGAGAAATAAGGGGAGAGTAAGGCAGGAAGCAAGAAGAAGAGCAAGCAAGGAGGAATTGGATCGGTTGGAGGAACTAGGAATCGACAAATTTGGATACCTATATCCAGAAGGTCTATTTTGAGGTTGATGTCTCAAAAAAAGAAACAATAATTAATACGTTCGAGCTAGAAATATGAAAATCTTTGTCACGCTGTTTAACAGTCCTGAAGATACATTCTATTTTCATTGCCTCATTTGAGCTGTTAGTAATCACATTTTTCATTTTTCTTAATATTTTGCTATGGAGAATGAGGCCGTGGATTTTGAGGTCACTATTTATGAACACAATGTATAGTACAAACAGATTATATTGCACATAATTGTTTCAGTGATACATGTGACATATAGAAAGCGTATCAAGACTAGATTTAATTGTATATTATATATTCGTATCTTTGCAGAATGCCTACATATGGTAACTGCTCGTCTTTACGGCACTTTAAAGACGCTAATGGTATATCAGTGCTAGTTTGATATTTTTGAACCAGTATTATAAAGATTAAATCGCACTTTCTATTTCTATTTTTGGTTAATGTATTAGACGATACCCATATAAACACTAATGCGGGTGACATTACTTTCGCTCTGCGTCAAAATCAAGAGTGCTCCACTGTTTCATTTTTGCAGTGTGTTGAGCGACACGTTTTCCATTTTACACATACCCGTTTATCTAAAGTACCTTCACAATATACTGAATCTATATTGATGAATACAAATAATAATTACAATTATATAGGCGATGTTTAAATTCCTGAGGGACAGTTGCAAAAACATTTTGTGGCATATCATGGCTACTTTCGACTTTCAGGTTCTGTAGCAGAAGTTTCATTTGTGGAAGATGACCACGTAAATAGATCAGTGTTCAAGGAGCAGGACAGGCTAGATAAATTTTGATGTGAGTTTTTATATTCAATGCCAATACCTCACATAAGGATTACGTTCGGGGTGGCACTATTTGTATCCAGTAGCGTGCCAAGGTCTTCGGGGCCCCCCCCGCAATTTTTTTCACGGGGCACCCCTGTATACAAAAAATAGTATTTCAAATCGGTTTATAGATTGAAAAAATTTGGGGTGACCTCAACTTTATATTTTTATTTTTTTCTTTCGAGCTTTTGAAGAATAAGAATCCGTAGACCTTAGTTAGAATATAATTATACATCGATTAATCACATTAATATAACAAACTCCATCTATATTATATGATGGCCACTATGAGTTTTAGTTCTAGAAAACTACAGAACAAATAAAACACGTTAGTCCTAAAAATTTTATTACTATGATTTGACTCGCACGTGAAGAAAAAAACTATTTTTTTGTATGTAAAGCTACAAATGTATCAACTATTTGGTCTAAGTCTATGCCTTCTGCCCGTTCATTTTCTATCGAAATTAATGCCAAAGAACTTAGGCGCGATTCACCCACTGTCGATCTTGCGAAACTTTTTATTAGTTTTGAAAATGATCGTTCTGATTGAGCCGAACGTGAGCGCCAAGGCATCGGCATCGACTGTTTGGGATTTCCAGAAATAGCTTGTCGGCGAATTCGAATGCGTTTGAAGAAGTAAACGATCCAAAGTAGTGATTCACCCGCAGCTTGATGATGCTATTTATAGCATACTGACCGCTGATAAACCCGTATACCCTACACCCTCTTCGAGATAGCAGGTAAAGAACCATAAAACTAATGGCATGAATAGTGAAATCATATAAATAGCAACCTTGTTTTGGTTCATCGTTTCGGGTTTATTGTTATGGTTTTGAGTAAATTTTGGGTTTTAACAGTGCAAAAAAAGACTATCTTAAACAATCCACAAGATTTAAATACTGCGGATTTCTGTCAAAAATAACATCGTGTTTGTGAACACAGTACCTAAATGACAAAAACGAGGTCTTGGGAACACACACATGCCTGTTAGAGCATTTTTCTCTATTCGAATTCGTTGGCACAGATACGCGTGACGTCAGTGTAATGTTGCACTTATTCTTGCCGTTTTGGATTCTACGTTCGACTACGTTGTCGTGTTGTCAAATTTTGCCATAAAATAAGTCCTGAAAAGGCATACTATGGCAAAATGTACTTAATTTGATTTTGGAAAATTATGATTCCATCGCTATTAAATAAGTATATGTATTATAGTTATTACTATCTACAAAGCTTGCTCGAGGTAGTCGAGGTTGAGCGGCGGCCCCCCGGATGACCAGGACCCCCGCACCGGGGGCCCTTTCGGCATGCCACTGTTTGTATTAATCCGTACAAATAAACGATAAATGATAAAATTATAAATTAGTGGCTTTCGATAAATCCGTGGTGGGAAGATTTCAAGTGAACACCCTGTAAGTTTACGTACAGTTATGTAGGCCATATTCCTTTAGCATAGCCAAATATGGTCACATCATCGCTATGATACATCGCATTACTAGAATTAATCTGATTCACCAGACTCTAGCTGATAATGCAGAACTTACTTGGAAGGAAGAAGTGCAGCGGACAATCAGATTTGACATAGAGTCGGTACTGTACTCATCCTAATTAGCATTGTTATTAGTCCTATTAACTTGTAATTTTTGTAAATTGAAAAAATTAATTTTTTAAAAAGACAAATTTCGAAACCCGAAATTTAAGTGTACTCCACAGAGTTAACATCTATAGAGGGAGTGCAAACAACAAAATGCACAGGTCGCTGACCAGCCAACATGAAATTTTGACAGCTTGAGGGCATTACCAGTGGCGTGCGACTTTATATTAAAATTGGATGTTCATTAATAGATTCAATTATTACTGTGATGTTACAAATTGATACCAATAAGTTGTATTCGAAGGAAACCTACACAGATGCACATAACATACATGAAACAACCATTATTATTCCTCAAACTGGAGTGAAGTTACTTTTGTTCCCAGTTATCCCCATATATTACGCTACTGAAAACTAAACCAAAACCTATACTCACCTATGATAAGATGTGTTCACCGATTCGTCGCTATTACAGCAAACTATGCACTTTTTATGTTGTCTCATCATGCAATTATGACAATATTGTTCATAAATAATTTAATTCACACCACAAATAGTCACAAAGTCAGTCAAATATACAATAAAACCACAAAAATCTCGACAAACGCAATAACCACAACTACAATGACAGCCACATGACAGCTTAAGGGCACGCCGATTGTAGGTTGCTAGATTTATGACATATTAGAAGTTATTGCGACATTCCGCTATGAAATTCACCATTTTTGAGATTTCATTAAACCAGTAGAAATTATCTTCACGTAAATCAGTTACATTGCAAGTATATTGGAATGTATAGTTAAATACCCAGTTAAATACTTTGTGTTCAAACTGCGGAAACTGCCAGATTTTGAAGAAACTGGAAGCGGGCGGGCTATAGATGTTGGCTGGCTAATATTCAAATTAGGCTCCCTCTAGAGATGTTAACTCTGTGGTGTACTCCAATTCCAAGCCGTGACATTATTGAAAAGCGACAATGTGTAGGAAAGAGGTGACGCGACATAGTTTTCTTCAGTTATTGCTTCATGTACTTAGCAACGCGCTAAAACAACATAATCAATTGCTTATCAGATTAGGCTTAAGTGCAGTATATTATGCAAAACAGCGTGGCGCTTCGCTCTGTAGAAATCATTTGCGCTTCCATCTGATTCCGCTCATGCAAAATGTCAGTGAGATTTCAAAGTATGTTACGTAAGAAGCTATGATGGCGTAAATAATTAAGAAGCCTCGTTAAAAACAACTCTCGTTCGGAGAATGTGCAGTTCCATTTTCATTCACTCGCATTCCCAGTCGAAATGTTTGATATTAATTATTTTCAATTTTTTTAACTTCCTCGACAAAGGAGGGGTACTTAAGTTATTAGAATCTGTCCGTTTTCTCAAATTTTACAGAAATCGACGTGCGAGGTGTCATTTCCAAGGTAAAATCACCTACTGACTCATTTTCTTGAAAATGAAAATGCGATGTTATATTATTATTTTTCCGAGTAACCCTCACCATCCCCCACTATTAAACCATAGATTTGCATCAAAAGTGGACCACAAGATAGAGGATAAGAACCTCTTTATGACGGTAAGGTTTGAAATTATTTGGATCATTTTTGTGACAGCTACTGCCATTTTAGAGTTCGAAAATTTGCTACACTTTATGAATTTTCCGAATTTTCAGTCCGCCATTTTGCAAATTTTGCGGCATGTGCGGCTGTTGACAAATTGATTAATTACTTATCACAATAGAGTCAAAATAATAATTAATTTATATTACCTAACTGACAGAAACTGATATTTTAAAATAGACACCTTATACCTAAATGTCTAGTTTATACAAACATAATTTATAAAGAATTGCAAAACTACTATTATACTTTTTTGTAACTTTTCCAAGGTCTCGAATAAGTTTCATAGCAATTTAGAACTCATTTGACTCAGCGAAGCGAACGTCCTTAATCAATCTCACGGAACCCTTTATATGTTTAAAAAATACTGCTCTACATTTTAAGCCTTTTGAATTAATTTTCATCTGGATAATATTATTGGAAAATGGGTAATCTACCATTTTGTTACAGTAGCAATCGTTTTGTGGTCGCCATATTAGATTCAGAATCTTTTCCATAATTTCACGTGATTTTTAGGGTCATTGATTGTGTACAGAGATTGGACAATCTGTTTGTCTACAGTTATTTATGACTTTATTGAAATAAAATGAATTAGAACTAGTGAACATGCCTAATTATTTGCTGGCATCTTGACCATTTCATTTTCTTAAAATTCTTGCTGGAGTAATCTTATTTTCATTTGAATACTAATAGTACTGCATTCAAGTAAATGTTCGCAAACTGTGTACTGTGGCGATGCTTTTGTATCAAGTGGTTAGACGAAAAGACCCCCAAAAATATTAAGTGAATACAAGGGGCTACAGAAAAAGCGTCAAAAAGTCATCAAAAAGCTTTGTTCGTGGATTTAGTTTGGGAAAAATTGATTTTTGATACCCTGTACCATGAAAACCAGACAAATGTGTTTATGAACTTTTCTATTTGAATCCATGTCAGAAATAGACCTTTGGAACTACGGCTTATCAATAAGAAGAACAAAGTTATGTTGTTTTGTTAGGCTATGCATGAAGTTGTTCATTTTTTTCGCTCAAAAACAAAGAGGGATACGAAGAGAAGAGAAATCAAGAGACAAGATAGTTGAGTTTTATCCGTTTAGTCTGAAAAACAACATTTAAGTTTTTTAAAGTCAGTGGCATACATTTTTTTTTCATTCGAGGGACATTTTTTTTTAAATGACATATCCATACCAAATACAAGAAAATGTTTGAAAAATAATAAAAACTTGGTCATCGAAATTAGAAGTAGTTCATTTAACAGAACTTAGAAATTTTGATTATAGTGGATAAGGGAGCGAAAATGGGCACAAATAGGAGCATGTGAACTTTCCACGAATATCATCGAAATCGAGAGCCCCCCCACCCAGTCAGTAGTTAGCATATTGATGTAGTAAACCTAATGAAGTTTTTAATTTTTTTTTAATATTCTTTTGTATTTGGGTACTAACATGTTACGTCATTAAAAAGAGAAAACAAAATCTATATCAAATGAGCCTAATGAAAGGGAATGTTGTTATTTAAAAAAAACAATTGTTTTTCGAAATATTCAGTTGTTTTCTGGAACAAAAACCACAGAATACTGTCATATTATTGGAAACACAATATTAAACAACTTTTATAGAAACAAATTTAACAATCATTATACTATATTCCATACATATTGGGTACCCTGTATAATGGAAAAGTTGTAGATGAAACCGAAACGCTAGTGAAACTCTATTTATTGGCCAGTGAAACGCGATGGGTCGAAGTGACAATCAGAGGATAATTTGTAAAGGTTAAAGCTGTAATAAACGTTTATTAGAAACATGAATATAATGCATTGAAGCTTTGATATCACATATAACTATAAATTATCCAATTTTCGATTATAAGGCTGAACTTTGAGTTTACAGACACATTAAGCGATACGAAAACCGCGATGCATAAACGACATATTCGCATTAAGTATTTTGTAATGCCATTAACCTACATAGAGGATCGCCTATCTGGTGTAAACATGGGTAATAAAGTGAATTGTCTGGTGTATTGTTATGAAGTCATTTCGTTTAATTGTTCTCACAGGTGCTGTCCTGGATGTCTGCCATTGTACTATCAGCCAGGATGAATTATGAAAGCGAAAACGAATTCCTTACGAAGTTTTTTCTAGATGGTCGTTGAACGCTTTACTTTTTTTCAATTTCTAACTTAACCGACAAGGAGGAGCACGTTTTCGCAAATTTTACTGAAATCAACATGCGAGGTGTCATTTGAAAGGTAAAATAACCTCATGACTCATTTTCTGAAAAAAATGCTGTTATATTATTATTTTTCTGAGTAACGCCCACCACCCCCACCACTAAATCATAGACACCAAAAATGGACCAAAAGATAGCGAACAGAAACCTCTTTATGACAGTAAAGTTTGAAATTATTTGGATCATTTTTGTGACAGTTATAGCCATTCTGAAGTTCGAAAATTTGCTACTTTTCTGAATCTTTATCCGTCATTTTGGAAATTTAGTGGCATGCGCTGAAGCTTTTTCGACATAATAAAACTTGCTTTTTATTGTGGTAGCATTAGAATTTCACGTTTTGACATTATTCTTTGAGTTCCCCCATACCCCATATACCTTTTCTACCATCGCAGCGCAACCAAAAACTAGGTTTTTGTTTCTATAGTGACCAAGCTTGAAGAAAATCTGAAAACTTTGGTTTTACTTCCCACACCGACAGGTGAGGGGGTGAAATTGGGGTGGTTGAGGGATAGGAGGATTGTAAAACTTATTTTTTTTTTGTATTCATAATAGGCTGTCCATTGACCCATGAAGGAAAAACCTAGCGGTATAATACACTTTTTTAGGTCCACCCGAATATTGCCTTGCTGATTACAGAAACTATAAGGGACTTCGAGAATTTTCGGATGCATATAAAATACATACGAGTATTACTTTAGATCGTTTTGTATTGTGTAACGTGGCAACTTTTGAGGTGACTTTAATGACATTTTGACACAGATTTATTACCGTGACGAGAATGGAAGACGCGTATTGTTTTTGGAAATCGTTTCAGTGGCCGCGCGGCATAAATAAAAAAAATAAAAGTATAAAAGCACTTCAAACTTCGTTCTTAGACGCTTTAGGGGTTCCTGATCATTTTCAATTTTTTTTGGGTGGGTGTGAAATTGGGGTGGTTCGGGGGTGGGAGGTTGTAAAACTCAAAAATTTGTTGTAATCATGATAGATTGTCCATTGACCTGTCAAAGAAGTACATAGTAGAATAACACACTTTTTTTGCGGTTGGGCGAGTGATGATTTGATTGCAAGGGGATCTAGACTATAGCTTCATGCTATGGGAAAATAATAAAACTGGTATCATCGGAATGTGTGGGAAGTACTGAATCAATCAACTTGACTACATTTTTTTGATATCCTTCTGTGTCTGTACGTTCGCGATTTCGTTCTCCAACGATTACTCAAAAATGCCTCAACCGATTGCTCCCAAATTAGGCCAACATGAATTAGTAAAGGTCCTTTCAAGTTGAAAAGGTTTTGATGCAGATCGGACAATTGGGGGTGGGAAAGGGTGAGGGGTGCTCAAAAAAGTGTAATACAACATATAAATTTAATAGCAGCAGTTGAAAGAAAATGTATCTTTATGTCTAAAACTATACCGGGTGTCCCAGAATTTCCTTGACACGTGATATTTTCGTAACGAAAAACGGTTCAGGCAAGAACTGAGTGGTACTTTTGAAGGTACTAAGGGTCTATCATACCATGCATTCAAAACACTTTTTGTACGTCAACCCCTAAAACTCACCCCCAACTTTTTTTTCAAATAGCACCCCATAGGTTTTCCTACATAAATGATATCCCCATTTTAGAATTTATTTTTCCAGGCAAAATTGTGGATTGAAATTTGAAAGAACTAGCTAGGGGTGGATTCCAGGGGTTTAAGTAAGAAAAAAAATTATTCATAAGCAAGGAATGATAGGCCATTCACTACCCTTGATAAACCCACTTACTTTTCTTTTTTATCCGTTTTTGTTACAAAAATATCAGGCGTCAAACAAATTATCATTTCATTTGTCTTATGCTTATGATTTTACGGAAAAAATAAGTTTGCATATAAAATTAAAGGTACCACAAGATTTTAAATAGAATGGGGATATCATTTATGTAGGAAAACCTATGGGGTGCTATTTGAAAAAAAAGTTGGGGGTGAGTGTTAGGGGTTGACGTACAAAAAAAAGTATTTTGAATTCATGGTATGATAGACCCTATGGTACCTTCAAAGGTACCACTCAGTTTTTGATTGAACCCTTTTTCGTTACAAAAATATCACGTTTCAAGGAAATTCTGGGACACCCGGTACCTATATCACATGTCAATTTTTTCGGAAATGGAGGACAAAAAAATTAAATAACTTGAAATACTCAAATATATGAACAACTACTTGAGTCGGGGAAGTTTCTAGAACGAGGTCTTGCTCGTTCAATGTCCACATTTTTTTTAGCGGCGTCATCTGCGGCGGTACTTGCCGCCTCCCACAGTCATATCAAAGGACTTTGTTCAAAACGAGACACATGGGGATTTACGGGTAGTTTAGATGGAAAAAACATAGGTCAAGACATATAAATAGTATCAAAAAAAAAAAACAATTTCAGAAACAATTTAACAACATTTCAGCAATTAATGTTAAAGTTTTCATCATAACATATCTAGCGTATCTATAGATTATAGTCAGAAGCAATAATGAATTGACTTTGCCTTATGATATACAAACTTAACTTCATTCTCATGCTAACTTGGAAATGCAAGTAAAAGAAAGGGAAATTACTAACCATATTATGCAACCAAACCGCAATTGTCTGTTAACATTATACTAAAGAGCAACCCAATACCATTAGATCATTAGAAAACGAGTTGCATCACATTGATCATCAATCTTGATTGATAGATAGGTAATCGATAATTGCACTCAGACTATTGGCTTTGGGAAATTACAATATTCACTTTTTCCTGTTTTCTTTTATTGAAATGAATGAAATGAAAAGGTCTGTACCACAACGACCACAATCAATTTATTGAGAAATAGCTGAGATTAACTGAATAATGTTTTATATTATTTGCATTGTTGGTGGGACATTATTGAGCTTTTTTTCAGTTCACTTTCGCTTCCTGTCTCATTTTGTTTTAATTAGAATATGATTAACAGAATAGTATGTTTTATAGATTTTTACTGGTATCTCTCCTGCCAACATAATAATAAGCGTTAAAACAATATTTTTTTTAATAATAAGGTAAGATGGTTGTCGATATTGATACTTGAGGTGAAGAATCTCATTATTTTCTTTTAAAAACGAGTTGGAATTGAACAGCAAATATGGATATAAAATGAAAAATGAACTAAAAGGCTATTAATTGATCTGAAATTACATTTGCAGCATATTTCTCTTCTTTTCAAGAGTTAGACTGTAATATAGGGTAAAGTCGGGTATATTGTACCGGTTGTTAAAATGTACCACCTCAATATTTATTAAATTGTAAGCTTCTAGCGTCCTCTAGTTTGCTTGTTCTATACCTCTTGTTGTCAAAACATTAATCACCAATAGGCATGAACGGCGGTCTCACGTAAAAGTTAAAATTTGTATTTTTCGGAAAAACGCCTTTACGCAGCCTAAGTATTATACAATCTTAGATAAGCCTTTATATCCAAATGAATACTTTTTGGTAGTTGAGTTGGCGTTCTTTGTATAATTATTGGACATTTCGTTTAGACGGTTTATATTTACCCTTGCTTCACTTTTTAGAAGGAAAAAAAGCAATTTGTGTCAATGATATCAGTTTGGTAACTTGGACCACCACCTCATTTGTTAAATTGTAAAGGTACAATTTACCAAACCTATTTTTCATACTGCCAATGGCCACAGCAATATATGAAAGCAGGAGTAAGAAACTATAAAACTGGAAAATTTTTGGACTGAACGAGATGTGCAAACCATACTAAATTCCGAAGCCGACTTTCAAGAGACACTTATTGGGTACAAATACGAAAGCAAAAGCAGGAATTAAATCGTTGGAACGATTGAATCTATCTATGAATATTTCGGTTTACTTAACGGGCCCCTAATTTGTGATTACTATATTTAAGTTTTACAAGTAGAAGGTTTACCTCATTGCAATGCCTTGTATTACAAATCTATAAGTAACAACTAATGCGTTTTGCTATGGTACAATTTACAAAACCGGGTGGTACAATTTAGTAAACCAGTTGGGTAGATTGTACCATTTTCAACATTTTACAAAAACATTTATTATGTCAAACTGTTAGTCTTTATGAATCTTCCCTTTTCCGCATTTTGAAAGAAACATGTCAAGTAATTCCACTTTATATTTTAATTGAATTCAAATAACCCAATAAGTAAGTTATTTGATGAAATATGCAATGTGGTACAATTTAACCGACTTTACCCTCTGTAGACACACCAATTTTATAAACTTTAAATCTCATAAAGTACAAGAGATAGACTGAGATAGTACACAATAGGGTGCTTCTAAGTACGTTAGGTCCGTATTCATAGTCGTTCGTTACTTGAGTATTACTCAAGGGAGCCTTCCGTAAAGGACCCTCAAGTAAGGTTTCGAAACAAAACCTTACTTAAGGGACCCTCAAGTATTAAGGGACCCTTAAGTATCGACTATGAATACGACCCCTAATACGGTGAAGTCTTAACTATAAGATTTTATTTTTGGCCCATTTTTAGTTCTCACTGACTCACTGAAGAGAGCTTATGCAGAGCCTCTGTCCGTCTGTCTGTCCGTCCGTCTGTCCGTATACAAAAGTTAGCCAAAACTACAGGTGCTAGAGAAAAACTAAATACAGATTCAGAATCAGCATGAAAAAACTAGTCCGGGAAAAATCCGGTTTTGTCAATATCGCTTCCGGTTAAAAAAATGAATTAAATTAAATTAAGAAGCCAGTCACCAGTCCGAAAGGGCGTGGGTTCGAATGTCACCGCGGTCAAAAACTTTTTTTTCGTTTTTTAAGATTAAATGTCATATTTGTTGATTAATAGTCCGGAAAAAATCCGGTTTTGTCAATATAATAAAAGAACTAAATTTTTATACTAACAAATTCCACAGTGAGAGCGCCGTTTGAATTTACTCAAGTAAATTCTTTCCTACTTTTTTACCACAGGGCTTTTTGATAGATATATAGACATTTTCATTAATCATAAAGATGTTTGGTACATCTTTCTATCTTCTGGATATAATTAAAAGCTGCCATACGATGCCGATGTCCGCAGCGATCCGTTTGGAGGACATTACAACTAAAGAACATCTTTACTGACGAGTTTTAAGGCTGAAGTTCCTATAATGGGAATCCACTTGATATGATAAGCTCATGACCTAAATTTGACTCCTACAAGTTAGAAGAGATATACACTAGAAATACTTCTACAATATAGAATAACTAAAATTACGGTTTGGATGATTCTAGCTCTCGAGATAAAAACCTTACTATATTAAAATCTGTAAATACTGAGATTGAAAGTTGCTTGTAAACATGATTGACGTGGTTTGAAGTAGCTGGAAATCTTATTAAGTTATTAACTATGTTCCATGAGGAATTATGGAAAAATGTTGAAAATGAAGGAGTACGAGCAGCTCCTATGGATCGATTTCATTTTTTTGAAAATCGTACTGGCGGTGGATTGATTAGCAAAAAATAAAAACGGGATGGAGAATCTCTCTCAACTTCGTTTTTAAGCATTTTGGAGTTATTTTATTATTTTCCGCATTTTTAGTATGGGGGTTTAGGGAAGATACGAGCTCTAAGATATACATGAATTGTATGATCTCTGGCTGTATGTAGAGGAAGGAGGGTGAGTAGTCTCACAGCATTTAGGCCACAACTAGGTCATTGTGAATCTTCCGCGGGAGTTGTTACCTCAGGTTATCGTACACCTTGCCAATTTTTAAGAAGGTGGACAAGTCGCTTGGAGACATCTCCCTTGTGGGGGCTGGTGGACGTCAAGGCTCGCCGAACTTACACCCTCTAAAGGGGTGATACACGTACGATCAAGTACGCGTACTTATGGCGCGACGAACTTTTTCACCTGTGTGTCACCGTAAGTACGCGTACTTTAAAACCGTCGCGCAAACCGCCGGCGCGGCGATCCAACTGGTTTGAAATATTCGCGCAAACCGCCGGCGATCCAACTGGTTTGAAATATTGCTCGTAGCTTGTCTCGGTCCGTACTGCGAGCCGCGAGCCACCACTTTGTTTCAGCAGGCAATCGATGCGCAACGCTTGTTGTGTTTGGCGTTTGTTAAAAGTTTTGTTTATTTAGGATAATTATCAAAATGAGTGATCTCAGCTCCACGTGTGTCACCGACGTCAAGCCGAGTAAGTTCGCGAACTTAAAAACCGCGTACTAAAAGTTCGTACGTGTATCACCCCTTTAATAGAAAATAACTCTGGGCACTCATATAATTATGAATTATGACATTGTTCACTGTTTTTTCCTCGCTTTTACACATTCTACATATCGATGTGTCACTTAATCATACTGTGGAGGTATTTCCTGAATTGACAATGTCCTGTCTACTATGAGACGTAGGTTTGGCATGGTCATCGGCATGCCTGTAGTTACTTCCATCGTTTTACCATTTGGGCATGGAAGAGTTTTTTGGCTATTTCCGCAACTGTGGTTGTTGACATTCCAGAAATGCCACATAATCCTACAATTCTTTGGTCAGCAGCCTTCCTGGCTAGACCGTCCGCTATACGGTTGCCTTTATTGTTTTTGTGTCCTTTAACTCACCTCATCATCGTCATAATCATAATATCTTAACAGACATGTTGTATAACTCGTAAAGCGGATTAAGTCGGATCTAGAGTATTGCAGACACTAATATTATCAATAGTTTCTCACGTTACTCATTTTACGAGTTGCCGTCGACCAGATGTATCTACTGGTTCATCCGCCTTTAGGGACAATTTCTCACCCCAAGGACAAGAAGGTGTCCTGACTCTTGTCAACTCGTCCGCACCCAAAGCTGTTGGTTAAGAGGTTACTGCTTATACCGACAGTAGTTCGGTTCCTTTTCGTCGCCTTTTACGACACGCAGGATATACGACGGAAGAGATTCTAACCCCGCGCCCCCACACGGGGGTTAACTCACCTCAGGACACTATTATTTTTGTCTGAAGCATGAGCTAATGCTTGGTGGCATTCTATTGCTAGCCCTGACGTGAAGCGAGGTCTTTTCAGGATTAGAAGTGCTTGTCTGCCGTCGGCGCAGCTTATTACAGTTTTGCCAGAATTGTATGACAAGTGCTGCGTCAGGAACGATAACCTTAATAGATAGGTAATAATAATTATGGACACCTTTATCACTCACCCATGCAAGTCTTTCTCACGCCAACATACATAGGTATATATCCGGATCAATCAAGTCAGACAAATGACCATCCTATTATATACAATAGAACCCTTTTGTAGTTATCCGTTTAATCGAGACAAAAACGATAAATGCTTGTTTAAATAGGCACATCATCGACCGCATTGTGAACTGTTATTTATGTTTCTAGCATGCCTTACGCAACCTGTAAAGCGAACGATGTGTAGGCACCCGTATACTTGTAGTTATATATAGATAACTCTAGATACTATCGCTTACAGTTCCGTTTACCGATGATACCCATAAAAATTATGGGAATCGTGTTTCAATGGAATTTAATTTTGATTCTGTTGCTAGGCTAAATTTATTGGTTCAAAAGAAAATAACTATTGTTTGTTGAGTGTGTGATCGGTTCGAATTCAAACAGCTGCACAGAAAATTATTTTGTATACAGCGTGATTCCTATAAGTTGATACTTTTTTTAACTGGTGTATAGAAGTCGTTGAAGTAAACAACCTTTTTCGAAAAACTGAAAAATAAGCGAGATACAGAATCAAGAAAAGTAGATCTGCGCTCGTGTATTAAGTACATAGTCTGTTTATGTTAATAACTCAAAACGATAGCTAACATGCAGATAACAGCGGCAAACAATAGAAAACGACCAAATACAATCAAATACAACATAATAGAACAGAAAACAGCACAATACAACAGAAAACAAGCAGATGACAGCGGGAAACAACAGAAAACGACCAAATGCAGCCGAATACAAGATAAAGGAACAGAAAACAACTCAAAACAATAGAAAGCAAGCAGATAACAGCAGCAGCAATAGAAAACGATCAAATGATTAATGGTGTAACCGTTGCTAACAGCTTCAGATAAGTTTCTTCTCTCACATAATGATGATACCATTTTATTATTTTCCCATTGCATGAAGCTATGTATAGTCTGAAATCCCCTTGCAACCAAATCATCGCTCAATTCGCTCACCCGCTAATCATAGGCACGTATTTAGGGGGGGGGGGTCCGGACCCCCTAGACCGCCCCCCGAAACGATATAAAATGCTGTCTAAAAAATGAAATCTACAAAAAATTTGCAGCCCCCCCCCCCGCAAATAATTTAAGGTGGCAACTCTAATCTGGACCCCCCGAAAGGTCAACCAAGTGACACCCATAATCTGGACCCCCCAAAACCAAATCCTGGATACATGCCTGCTGCTAATTGTTTAGTTACAGCTGTGTTATGTGTGCATGTGAAATATACAATATTTGTAAACCCATAAGTGGGAGTGGATTATTACCATTACCGCAAGTTGAATACTATACTTTATCCACGAGAGGAAGAATTAGTAGTACGACTTAAATATATATAATCATTTCAAACTATTGAAAACTTAACCTCACTTCTGTCACTTAAATAAATACTGTACTGTCATTATGCATTTCCTAGATATGAGTACGGGTATCGACTTTGTGATCAACGTAAACTCACCAGCGAAAAGAATGCGGTGAGAGAAGTAAAGAGGTTGCCATAACTCTTAATAATTTCAACCTAGCTATTCACTTCTTTCACGACTTGTTTTATTTTATATATAATGGAAACGGCAAATAATTAATATTCACAAATAAAATACAGTTTATTGTAGTTAATTCTGAATCGGTCAATCCTAAAAATCTTCATATACCTAGTAGGTAATGGGCAACTTTGAGGTTTTTCCAATTTAAAATTAACAACAATAAACAACTGGATACTGCATCACTCAATAAGACAAAAATCCGAGCAAAAAGCTAAACATAAATAGACAGGTACGTCTTGACACACAAGCCCAGATTTACCTTTTTTACTCCGTTTCTCGCTTATTATTTTTGAGTTTCCTGTAAAAAGTGATTCATAAGAGTTATTTATTTTAACATACAGTAAAAACATAAACAGTTAAAAAAGTATCAACTTAGGAATCACCCTGTATAGTTTTTTTATAAAAATATCAAGGGTTACACACTCGAACATAGTTAAAATAAAAGTGTTTCTTGTTTGATCCATCATTCAAGTTACCAGCCATCTAATCCACGTTATGATGAAATTAAAACCAACAAAGGCTTCTGAATTAATTTGTAATTAATTATTTGAACTAGATCTTTCTCATATACATTAAATATGCGAAATTATAATGGCCAATGCCATTAAACTGTCTGTTCAAGCCTCTTTATAGCATGTAATAGGCATACTTAATTATAATGCCCATATTTTCATAAATGAATACTATCTCGCATGCGATTAAGACATTGTGAAAATCATTGCATCACAATTTAATTACTTAATTCAAACTTTTCATTAAGATAGTAACAGCATTAGTTATTGTTATTGTTTACTGTCTACGAATGCTTTTGAGACCAAGATAATTGCTTGTTATACTTTTGATGTATATTAATGTGTGCTTAAACACTAAACACATCGTTTAAATCTGTATTTGTGAAAGAAACTTTTCGCACTGTACCATATATGTATTTATGTATGGAACTTTCTACAGTTGTTTAAAACATTCGTAAGTTAATGTAAATTTAATTAATATTGTAAATTACAAATGACATTTTATACATGATTTAATAGTATAATGGCAGTTTTCTAAGTACCTATGTTATTTTTTGGGGAGCTCCATTTCTTCTCATTAAAAATTGTAGTTAAATGAATGGTGTCATTACTTTACACGGATTTTATTAAGTCAATCCTCTACAATATTATACTCATCCAATTTGATTCGGCGAGCTATGAGAAATTACTTTGCTATAAAGTATATTTGGAGTAGCAGTAAATATCTAAAAAATATATGGATTGTGAATAACTGTCTTGGTATAATTGTTTTCAAAAAGGTTAATCAACACCTTTTTTTAACAATTAGTGTATAGGCAGTTGAGATGATGAGATGTACAACTAAACGTCATTTTGAATTACATAAGATGCTCCATGATTACAGTTTAAACCATATTTATTGTTTTTATATGACGTCTCACCAGGACTTAGTCAAAAGATAATTATGGAGGTCTTTAACATGTCAAAAACGAGTTTACATTAACACCCTATAATTCGGCAAGTAGTTTAGGGGAAGTAGAATGATCGAAAGTTTGAGTTTAAGTACCCTATTTGTTATAACTGGTACAATAGAAATTATCCCGGGAAAACTTTTGTCGATACCTAATAATCCCATCACCATCTAAAAACTTTGTCGATACCCTTTATATTTCAGGAATTTTATTCAGAACACTCGTTTATAAGGTTTTCAAAATGAAATTTCGCCGTATTATAACTGTAGAGCAACAAACTTGTAATATTAAACATACTGCAGTGTTGTCATGATATCTTTCTAAAGGTTCAATGGCTTCTTATATTGAGTAGAACAAATAAGATTATTTTATAGTTTACCTCACAAGAAAAGGCTTTCGCGATCACTCGAAGGAAATGATTTTAAAAATGTATACAGCTTAAACTAGACAACATTTGGAATGTCTACTACATTAAAGATATTTAACTTCTTGAAAGAGTCCACAGAAGAGTCACAAAATTCGCTCCTTCCTTTAATAATTTATAGTATCTTAAAAGACTTCAAAGGCTTCAGCTTATTCAGGGAAAGAAGAATTCATGGTGATCTGATTGAGACCTCCAAGTGGATCAGTGTGAGAACTTTTTTGAGATTACTGCAACTCGATAGCTCGGAGGTCACAGTTAGAGAAATAGAAAAACAGCACACTACCCAGAAACGATTATATCACTAACACAGTAACGTACATGTCAAACAACCTTCAAGACTCAACTGTAAGTATGAATAGTATCATCGGCTTCAAGGCAAGAGTGGATAAAGAGCTCAAACAAACAAGAACGAATTCTATCCATTACACATTATACTATCTAGTAAATACGTGCCAATTCTGTAATAATGCCACTTCATACAGTTTGAAAATGTTGTGATAGGATTAGTGATATTTTGAATCTGTTTTTGAGTTAAATTTTATTTTATTTATCAGCTTCGTCATGTTTATTTTTTTTTGTAAACTGGATGAGAATGAATAGCTCCATCGGCTAACCCGCTTGGCTGTTCAGCAATAATAATAATAAAAAAATCTAATTTCCTCATGTTTTCCCTATATGGTTCAATGTTAGTTTATCCACTATTTAAATATATTTTTGATCAGCGATTAGACCAGGGTGCTGGAAGCCTTTAATAACAAAAAGTGAAAAAAATAATAGGATAAAACCCATTGGAAAAGAAGAAGAATATTATAAAAATGAAAGGAAAAATAAATTACCGGCGATCTGGGGTCGAG
Organism: Callosobruchus maculatus; assembly: GCA_951848785.1. NCBI lineage: Eukaryota > Metazoa > Arthropoda > Insecta > Coleoptera > Chrysomelidae > Callosobruchus > Callosobruchus maculatus. The sequence continues at coordinate 10,936,853 of CATOUR010000083.1, forward strand.
AAGGGGAAGGAGGGGGGGGAGAGTTTTTAGGTGTAAAAAACGATTTCCAACAAAACTACAAGGTCTATGGCAAAGTTACAAGTTATAATAAAAAGATCTACAACATTGTTATTTACACTTTTTTCACAAAACCTCAAAATTTATGTGATAAATTCAAAAAACCAAGTTTTTGGTTTTTATTTTTATCTTTTTTGATATTAAGTCAAAATAATAAAATAATAATAAGGTGAAAAAACAAACATTTCAAATGAAATAAATTACAGTGTATGTATTCGGATTTCTGAAATTTTCGCATGCAATTTGAGGTTATGTGAAAAATTGTAAATACAAAACTGTAGATTTTACCCTTAAAAACTCAACCCCCTCCCCATTCCGACCTCAGATGGCCCGTAAATTATTTTTCCTTCCATTTTTATTATATGCTCCTCCTTCTGCAATACTATTTTTTTTTTGTTTCAAAAATTATCAACTCTGTTGTAGATCATGAATTATTGTCCAAAAATTAATGACGTCGATGATGTACGTATTTTTCTGAGCAACTATTTGAACCACCAATGACAGACTATTTTGTGTTAGCACCGGCAAAAACATCACACTGTGCGTTGTCCTTGTTAAATATTTGGTAGAAAGCACACCTTCCCCACAACCAAAAGTGCAACTCACCCCGTATATCCTGGTCGAAACAAGCGATTTGACCGCGATCAGGGAGTACCGTTATCAAGACGGCGGTGCTGCCGATGCCGGAAGAGGTGGTTTTCGTGAAAACCGCGAACGGAACGGAACGGAACGGGGCCCGGTTGCGGTCAGCGCGAGCCAGCGAAATTCCTGCGCGAGAAAGCGATGGATTCAAAGGCGATGAGCAACGGTATGACTGTCAGAGTGATGGTCGGCATTACGCGTATATAGCCAACCTACATCCCCACGACTGCTAACCTAGATCGGCGATCCCCTCTGGGGCTCCGATTCAGCTCCGAAGACTCGCCCGGTGCACAACGACTGGCCACACCACGATGCCAGGGTGTCTCAGGCACACCAGAATAACTAAAAGCGTTTTATTTTGTTAACACGCTCTTTATTAGCGGCACTTGTATGTTTGCGAGTATCTCTCATTTGGATTAAGAGGTCGGACCGGACATTGAACGCTACAAAATTGCTGCGAAAACGATTTTGGCGACTTCAAATTCGTCGGACCAGCGGTCGTATCGGCTGACTAAGAGATGGCGCAGACAACTTAAAGTTTGTTAATATTACACAAAAGCGTAGCGACGAAAGCTCAGCAGGCGTGATATCCAACTGTTTGGGAGTTGGGATTTTTGTGAAATTTATTCAGGAAAGTCGAGCTTTGGGATCGTATTCATAGTCGGAGTCCCTTAATACTTGAGGCTCCCTTAAGTAAGGTTTTGTCTTTCGAAACCTTACTTGAGGGTCCCTTACGTAAGGCTCCCTTGAATAATAATACTTAAGTAACGAAATGTCAACATGACATGTCAACATGACAGTTCGTTGCAGTCAAGGCGATTTTGGAGGTTAATTTTGGAGTACGGTGTTGTCAGTTTCTGTCACATCCAGAAAAATGTCCGACAAAAAACACAAAATACTGGCACAAGACAGAAAAATAACAGAAAACATCAAAATGCGTAGGCATAGGCATAACAAATTGATTTATATTTGTGATATGGCAACATCGTCAAATGAATCCCGCCGTCTCGTTGATGTTGTCTAGAAAACAGATACACAAGGAAAGCCACACTTGGGGGTCCCTCAAGTATCACTTGAGTATTACTTACGTCTATGAATACGGCCCTAAGAGATGGCGCAGACACATTAAGGTTGGTTAATATTCCACAGAGGCGTAGCGACGAGAGCTCAAAAGGCGTGACATCCAACTTTTTGGGAACTGGTGATATGTTGAATTTATTTAGATTAGTCGATGGTTTTGATTATCGTTTATGCAGTAATGGTATAATGATTATGCTGCGAATGTTAATGTTATTCATTCATTAATGTTGTTCACTTTCATTACTTAAATACAGTTGAAGACAAAAAACACGATTTGGTTACGATTGGTATTTACCATTTAAATAATTTTGTATATTCGAATCTCCCGCGTTTTGACTTGCGAGTTTGAAGTCTGACGGTTGACGCGGAAGAAGGGAGAGAAAAGTGAAGCCAGTCGGGTCTGTTCTCTCTGTTCACTGAGACGGTGAACCGTGGTCGATTTTTCGTGAATATAGCTGTATAGCATCGAAATTCCCGTCTAAAATGGCCGAAGAAGTAACATCCCATTGAGTACAACGCGTTCAAGTACCCAGCTGGGGAAGACATCCGGCGCCAACCAACAAGGGGTGAGTCAACCGATGCATGATTAACTCGTGAGTCATTTGCGGTTATTTGCCAATTTAGTTGGTCCTTCACAATTGGCTACAATTACTTTATGGATCGAATTGTAACCATTTTTTGGCCCTCCGAGCACGGATAAATAAATCGCGCTATAGTAAAATAGTCTACGTAAAATCTAAATTGGTACGTATCCTTGACAAAAAACGGAGTTTTTTTGTGACATCGGAATTTGTTAGTGTTGCGCGCTGTTTGTAAAAATTGGTTATATTCGAAAACAAGCAACTTTTGGTGTATTGTGTTGGTAATACATATCTGGGGAGTTTTCTGGGCATTTGAAATTGACATTTTGCGAATTGCGTGAGCGCAAAAGTTGTTTTGATTCAGTTGGTTACATTCGGTTGGGGGTTCGAAAACCGGCGTTTCGACAATTGGTGTAGTCGACGGAGATTTCGAAAAAGAATAACAACTGAAAATTTTGTGATTTGTGTGTGGTTGCCGTATTGTTTGTGTAAAGAAGTTGTGTTTACTAGCAGATTGATTCTAAATTTGATTATTTTGGGCTTGTGTTTACATTGAATCGTTACCTGATACCTGAACATGCCTAATGCAAATGTTGTGAAGTTGCAACGGCAACGCGCGCTAGTTTTAAAATCTATTAAAAATGTTCTTGAGGCGGCCAAGAAGGCTCGTGATAATGGCGAGTATCGGACGGAGTTTTTTCTCAGGTATGGAGAGCTGGATGGGTATGTAACGAGGTTTGAGAATTTGCAATATGAAATAATAGCCTTGGTAGATGAGTCTGCCTTAGAGGAGGAGGAAGCAGTTCATACAATGTTTGATGATATGAGATATTCAATAAGGGGCATTCATAAAGATCTTTCTGATGAGATGATGGCTCGTAGTGAGCATGAAACATCTGCAGTGGTCGTAAGAGAAAACTGTTTGAGGCTTCCCAAAATTGAAATACCGAAGTTTGATGGTGACCTTACAAGGTGGCCTACGTTCATCGACTTATTCAATACTCTTATTCATAGAAATAATTCGCTGTCAAAAATAGAAAAGTTTCAGTTCTTGATTTCTTATTTAGAAAAAGAGGCAGGTCTAATAGTAAGGAATGTGCCCATTACTGAGGATAATTATGAAATAGCCTATAATGCATTAATGAGTCGATATCAGAATGAACGTGTTTTATTGAGCAATTATTGGTTTTCAATTTATAATGCTTCTCCCTCTAGGCATGATTCTGCAGTTGAACTTCGAAAATTGTTGTCAATATTTTCTGAAAATTTGGTGGCTTTAGAGATGAGTAACTTGAACCTATGGGATTTTACCAAATTCAATTTATTGTTGCAGAAATTACCTTCTTCCCTTAAAACGCGATTTGAACTAGAACATAATGGGAATAATGTTCCGGGGTTTGACATGCTTTTTGGATTTGTTGAGAAAACCTGTCGAGCTCTGGAAAATACATCCCTTACTTCCGCATATCAAGGGAGTAATGTGTCTAATGCTAGTGGTGGGTTTAGAAAGAATAATAGTCCTGCTAATCCCAAGGGAAGGCAGACACTTAGTTTTTCGACTGGCACATTAACACAGGAAAAGTGTAATTTTTGCAAGGGTTCACCACATTCGTTGATCAAATGTGATAGATTCTTGCAGGCAGAATGTCGTAAGAGGCATGCCTTTGTCAAGCGGACTAGAATGTGTTTTAATTGTTTGGGAGCTACTCATCTAGTAAATAAATGTAAATCAAAAGAACTTTGTGGGGTTTGTGGTGGAAAACACCATGTACTATTGCATTTTCCGGACACTAAAGTGACAGATTGTGATGTCAGTGGTAGTACCTCTAATGAATCTGAGAGTCATGTTCAAGTCATGGCAAGTAAGTTGTCTGTGCAGCCTAGAATGTTGCTTGCTACTGCACTAGTCTCAATATTGGATTCTGAGGGTAGATCCACCAAATGTCGTGTTTTGTTAGATTCTGCTAGTCAAGCCAATTTTATTAGTGAATCTTGTGTGAGAAGGTTGAATCTTACTCGTAAGGAGTATTCAACCCCTGTTGTCGGCATTAATGGAATGTCATCGAATGTGAGTTCGGGAAAAGTCTCTTGTGTTATCTTTCCCTACAGCAAACCGTATCCTAGCTTCAATTTGGAAGCTATTGTGATACCTCAGATTTGTGAGAAGGTACCTCAAATTCCTGCTGTTGTTCAGAAGTGGAAGTATTTAGAAAATCTTTGCCTCGCAGAGCCTTTGGCTGCACATGATGAAATGGAAATTGATCTGCTTCTAGGGGTAGAAGTATTTGGTGAGATCTTACGTTCCGGTTATGTGAGAGGACAGAATGGTGGGCCACATGCTATTAACACCGTATTTGGGTGGGTGTTAATGGGCAAGTTGGGTGGTGTTTCCACTAATAGTGTGCTGAATTTTCTAACTTCTGTGGGGGAATTGGATTGTACATTGAAAAAGTTTTGGGAAATTGAAAGTATCCCTAAGTGTGTCGCATTGTCTGAAGAGGAACAGCAGGCTGAGGAATTCTTTACGTCATCTTGTTGGCGTATGGACTCAGGAAGATATGTGGTGAAGCTTCCCTTTTCTGAATTCCCCCCAGTTCTGGGTGATTCCTATTCACAGGCTTTACATAGATTTAAGCTGTTGGAAGGACGTTTTCGTCGTGATTCCGTCTTACATGAAGCATATTGTGATTTTATGGCTGACTATTTGGAGCAAGGCCACATGTCTGAAGTTGGGAACCAAGTGGGGTCTAATAGTGAGTATTACATTCCTCATCATGCGGTGGTGAAAAGGAATGCGAATGGTGAAATAAAGCTTCGGACTGTCTTTGATGCTTCAGCTAAAACTACCAATGGAAAGTCCTTGAATGATGTTCTTCTAGCAGGTCCCAAGTTACAAAATGATATCGTCTCAATATTGTTATCTTTCAGGTTGTATTTGTATGTGTTTACCGCGGATATACGGCAAATGTATCGACAGATTTTAGATGAGGAGTCTCACACTAGTTATCAAACTATTTTGTGGAGACCTAACGGTGACGAGCCTATAAGGAAATATCAGTTGAAGACCGTTACCTATGGAGTAACGTCTAGTCCTTTTCTAGCGATTAGGACGTTGCTGCAACTGTGTAGGGATGAGGGTGAAAGGTTTCCGTTAGCTGTAAATATTTTGGAGAATTTCTGTTATGTTGATGACGCCATTGGAGTAGCAAACTCCAAGGAAATTGCCTTGGATACTCAAAACCAGTTGATTGAATTATTGGCGTTGGGAAAGTTTGAACTGAGGAAATGGGCAAGTAATTGTTCTGAAGTACTTGCTCAGGTACCTGAGGTTCATCAGCAGCCACTTGTATTTGATAAGGATTCTCTTGGAATAAAAGTGTTGGGTTTGCAGTGGTGTCCCACTACGGATTGTTTTTCTTATTCTGTACATCCTCAGATACGGTCCTGTACAAAGAGGAATATTTTGTCAGAAATAGCAAGACTGTATGATCCTCTAGGATTCTTAGCTCCAGTAATCATTGTTCCCAAGCAAATACTTCAGCAATTGTGGGCTTTAGGGATAGGTTGGGATGATGAGCCACCGCTGGAAGTTGCAAACCAGTGGAAAACTTTTGTGGCTGAGTTACCTGAGCTATCTTCGTTGAAAATTCCTAGACATATACTTCATATAGAGGCAAAGTTTACAGAAATTCATGCTTTTTGCGATGCTTCGGAGAAGTCGTATGCAGCTGTAGTTTATCTGAGACAGGTTTCCACGGAGAACAGTATTTCTGTACATTTGGTGTGTGCCAAAACTCGAGTGGCGCCTTTGAAAAGACTGTCGATTCCACGACTGGAATTGTGTGCCGCCTTATTAGCCGCAGAGCTGATTGATTGTGTATCCCATATAATGGTAACACAGAAAATAGATAATGTTTGTGCTTGGACGGATTCGAAGGTAGTTGTGACGTGGGTCAAATCTTCTCCGCATAGGTGGCGGAGCTTTGTAGCCAATCGTGTAGCTATAATCCAGGAGAAGGTAGCTCCTGATTCATGGTATCATGTGGTTGGGAAAGAGAATCCTAGTGACTGTGCTTCTAGGGGGACTTTTCCTCGGCAATTTCTAGAACAACCCTTGTGGTGGGAGGGGCCAACTTGGCTTAAGCTTCCTCGGGATGATTGGCCTGTAACTTGTGTAGGTGAGCCTTCCTGTACAGATGTACAAGAAGAAGCAAAGGTTGTTTGTATTACTATTCACGGCTCTAGTATTGTTTCAGAATTGTTGAATAGATATTCTTCCTTACGCAAAATTGAGCGTGTTGTTGCTTATTGTTTGAGATTTCGTAAAAATTGTTTGTGTCGAAAAAGGGGTTACCCGCGTGAGATAGGTAATTTATCCGAGGCTGAATTGTATGAGGCTATGGTGGTTCTGGTCAAAGACGTGCAAAGAGTTGAATTGGATAATGAACTGCGGAAAGTTCGTCGAGCGGAGGTCTGTCCCAAAGCTATACAGAAGTTAGCTCCTTTCATTGATTCCCAGGGTGTCCTGAGGGTGGGCGGTCGCTTGAGACAGTCTAGTCTAAGCTATGATCGGAAGCATCCAATTCTGCTCCCTAGGAAGCATCGATTGACTTATCTCATTATCCAAAGTGTGCACAATAGGAGTTGTCATCCTGGACCACAAACTTTGCATTATCTGTTAAGGCAGAGATATTGGATACGATCTGCCAAACGGGCTATAGCTTCAGTGTTATCTCGTTGCATAAAATGCTTTAGAGTTAAGCCTCCTCCAGTGGTCCCCATAATGAGTGATTTACCTTCCGTTAGAATTTCGGAAGTCAAACCTTTTTCCCATAGTGGCGTAGACCTTTTTGGTCCTTTGAGGATGTCTTTAGGTAAAAGACGAGGCATTAGTTCTCAAAAGGTGTATGTGTGTCTTTTCGTGTGTATGGCTACTAAAGCAATACATTTAGAAGTTGTGTCAGATCTAACTAGTGAAGCTGTTCTTGCAGCACTTAGGCGTTTTATAGGGCGGCGAGGACGTTGCAGTGATATTTATAGTGATCAAGGTACGAATTTTGTTGGTGCTTATAAAACTTTACAGTTATTGGGTGCTAAAGCTTCTGAAGCTTTGCAAATTAAGTGGCATTTTAATCCTCCAGCTAGTCCTTCCTTTGGAGGTATATGGGAGTCCGGAGTGAAATCTGTGAAAACTCACTTGCGGCGGGTGATAGGTGCGCAAGTGTTGACTTATGAGGAATTGAGCACCACTTTAATCCAAATTGAGGCAATGTTAAATTCGAGACCCTTGTGTAGTTTGAGTTCTGATCCTAACGATGTAGGCAGCTTGACTCCGGGTCATTTCTTGACATTAGAGCCCCTGAATGCTCCGCCTGACGAAGATTTGTTGTGTGTGAAACATAGTCGGTTGAACAGGTGGCAGTTAGTGCAACAGATGCAGCAACATTTTTGGCGGCGCTGGCATATGGAGTACCTCCACACCCTTCAGCAACGACATAAGTGGAATACACCACATAATCCTCCCTCGGTCGGCCAGTTGGTTCTTCTCAAGGATGAAAATACCCGTCCTTTACAGTGGCCATTAGGCAGGATTATTAAGTTATATCCCGGTACGGGAAACATTTCGAGAGTCGCCCAAGTTAAGACGAGTAAAGGGCTGTTAGACCGTCCTTTATTGAAACTGTGCCCTTTGCCGGCACAATAGGCCATGATTTGCTTGTATATGATAATTTTTTTTTTTTCGTGTTGTGTTATGGGTGGGATAATTCCACTAATTTTCTTTTGTGGGTAATATAGGAATTACTATGATTGGAAAAAATATTTTTTTTTTTTTATATTTTTTGGTGGGCGGAAAATGGTTACGATTGGTATTTACCATTTAAATAATTTTGTATATTCGAATCTCCCGCGTTTTGACTTGCGAGTTTGAAGTCTGACGGTTGACGCGGAAGAAGGGAGAGAAAAGTGAAGCCAGTCGGGTCTGTTCTCTCTGTTCACTGAGACGGTGAACCGTGGTCGATTTTTCGTGAATATAGCTGTATAGCATCGAAATTCCCGTCTAAAATGGCCGAAGAAGTAACATCCCATTGAGTACAACGCGTTCAAGTACCCAGCTGGGGAAGACATCCGGCGCCAACCAACAAGGGGTGAGTCAACCGATGCATGATTAACTCGTGAGTCATTTGCGGTTATTTGCCAATTTAGTTGGTCCTTCACAATTGGCTACAATTACTTTATGGATCGAATTGTAACCACGATTCAATGATAAAATTAACTAAAATATTAAAAACTGTTTAAAAAAAGAGCTTTTGCTTTCAAAGTTTTTTGGACATAAAAGTTAAAAATAATTTTTAAAATAAGCTTCAAATAATAATGAAAGTAAAATACTAGTATTATTGTGAACTTTTTAGTCCGATGTTCTTTAAAAGCGTGTTTTTTTAGTTTTTTTAAACTATATTTATTGCCATTATTTTTGGCAAGGAGCAAAAAAGATTTTCACACGACAGATAATTGTACAATTATTAATTGCTGTGCCGCCACTAACGCGATTTCTAAAAACCATACGCATTTTCCATCCTCGCCACGGTAATAATATTATGTCGAAATTTCATTAAGATCAATTTCAGGTTACCCAATACAAAACAATGTAAAGCAATACGCGTATGTAACAGATCATAAAAACAGGTCCCTTGATTTCTGTAATAGGGAAGCAATGTTCCTATGGACCTAAAAAATTGTGCTATGTCGCTAGGTCCTTCTTTCGCAGTTCAATGGAGAGCCTATTATGCATACAAATACTTTTTCAGTTTTGCAACCCTCCACCTCCCAACCACTACAATTTCAGCCTTCTGCCCAAAAAAATTGAAAATGGTCGGCAATTCCTAAAACGCCTAAAAACGAAGTTTGAGCATTTTTTATACTTACAGTTGTTTTATTATTGCTGCGCCGTCACTGACACGATTTCTAAAAACCATATACTTTTCCACGCTTGGCATGGTAATAATACTGTGCCAAAGTTTCATTAAAATCAATTTGACAATTTCGACCTTACCAATACAGAACGATCTAAAGCAATATTCTTATGATGTACTTAACCTATATCAGAAAATTCCCATGGTATTTGTAGTAGGCAAGGCAATGTTTGGATTGACCTAAAAAAGGGTATTATGCCGTTAGGACTCACTTTCACAGATCAATGGAAGCCTATTATGAGTACAACAAATTTTTGAGTTTTAAAACCCCCATCCCCCAACCACCCCAATTTCATCCCCATCAAAAAAAGTAGAAAATGGTCAGGAATCTCTAAAATATCTAAGAACGAAGTTCAATTTTTTTGTTTTTTGCTAATTACTCTGCAGCCAATGCATCGATTTTCAAATTTATACATATGTATAAGAGCATTACCTACTAGGACCCCACAGCATACCGGTATCCAAATTTCATCACCATCAGTGCAGCGGTTACTGAGATTACGAGGGCAGAACAACGCCAACAGACAGACAAACCGACAGATAGTCAGAGAGACATACCGACGGAAATAAGTGACGTGAATTTTTGTTATGTAGCTATCATAAAGTGCACAAAATGCGTATCGTCTTAAAATCGCAAATTTTCGCGATCACAATACATCGGTGTGGGAAGTAAAACGAATGGGTGACCTCTTACAATAACATTTTGAGGTTATACCCGAACACCCGAACACAGCAATAATTATTAAAACGTCAAATAACTAAAAATGTGATTATTTTTACTGGGCCAAAAAGTCATTTTTAAGTAACGGTAACGAGGATTTTCGACGTTATTTGTTCGTGGTTCAAAAATTCTCTATTCATTGATAATTGTAATATCTTATCTCTTGCATTACAGAGCTCTGCGCGCAATGAAATAATTATAGCATAAAACGTGATATATGCACAGGACATTTGCATCGACCTTGATAACACCCTGTATAATGATTACTTGGAGTTGTTTTGTTGTTTGTCGCATGTAATACTTTCAGGAGCCGAGAAGTGATCTCGGAATAATTATTTATCTCGAGTTCGATCTTCGAACGACTAACCTGATTTTTAAGGTGAATGCCTACCTTGTAGACGACGATAGCTCAACCAGCAGCAATGCTGTGCGATGATTCAACGTTGATTTATGCAAAAATATGCGTAAGATGAACAGTCGGAATCACTATCATTCGCAAACACATCGTTTTATCGCTTTTACCGTTTTTCTAATTAGCAGGAACAACCATACACTGTGCATGGGTAACGGTGAACAGCTAAATTGTTTAACAGGATATATTTTAAAATATTACAAAAATATAGAAGACTCGTTAATTCCGTATGAAATCTGCATTTAATTTCTGTTAAACGCAGAGTTTCCGTCCAGGATTGCACGGGATATCTTCAGGGCACAACTCAGAGACTAGGACTGAGACAGTTCTTATCTAATCTGTATTTCCCTAACACGTGATATTCTCGTAGCAAAAAGAAGTTAAACAAAAACCGAGTGGATTTTTTTATAGTGCTATCGGGTCTATCATACCATGCTTGCAAAGCATTTTTTTTTGTACTTCAACTCTTAAAATTCACCACCAACTTTTTTTTTCAAATAGCACCCTATAGTTTTTCCTAAACAAATTAGGTCATAATTTCATTTAAAATCTTATGGTACCCTTGATTTTATACACAAACCTTTTTTTTCGTGGAGTCATAAGCATAAAGTACATAAAATAAGAATTTGTTTGAGGCGTAATGTTTTCGTAAGAAAAGCAGATAAAGAAGAAGACTAAGCGGGCCTTCCAAGAGCTTTGAATGACCTATCATACCCTGGTTTCGAAACATTTTTTTTGTACTTCAACCCTTAAAATTCACCCCCAACTTTTTTTTTCAAATAGCACCCTATAGTTTTTCCTAATCAAATTAAGTCCCAATTTTATTTAAAATCTTGTGGTACCTTTGATTTTATACACAAACCTTTTTTTTAATGGAGTCATAAACATAAAGTGTATAAAATAAGAATTTGTTTGAGGCGTAATATTTTCGTAAGAAAAGCAGATAAAGAAGAAGACTCAGCGGGCCTTCCAAGGGCTCTGCATGACCTATCATACCATGGTTTTGAAATATCTTTTTTTGTACTTCAATCCCTGAAACTCAACCCCAACTTTTTTTTCAAATAGCACCCCAAAACTTTTCCTACATAAATGAGGTCATTATTTTATTCAAAATCTTCTAGTACCATTGATTTTATCAACAATCCGTTTTTTCCGTAGCCATAAGTATAAGATAAATAAAATAAGTATTTGCTTGAGGCGTAATATTTTCGTCATAAAAAAAGGTTAAAAAAGATATTTGTTTTCGAAAGCATGGTCATCCTATACCATTTTTCGTCAAATAAATTCTTATTTTATTTATACTATGTATGATTTTACGAAAAAAAAAAGAAAATAAGCTTGCTTATGACATTGAAGGTACCAGAAGATTTTAAATAAAATAGGGAAACCCATAGGGTGCTATTTGAAAACATAAAGTATGGGGTGAGCTTTTAGGGATAATACCATAAATGGACAGTGGAGACAACGTGAGGGATGCAAAAAATCGAAGGAGTTTATAGCCGGGCTGAATACATCTAGATCAGCGCAGCTACGGAACCAAGGCCGATGGGCAAACAGAAACGTCGTGGGTGTTCTGACGGAGCACTATAGGCTCAGTGGTATCTATCATTATTAGAAATTGATGAAAACACAATATGGGCTGTTGAGACAGATGAAACGTCCTACCACTTTCTTGCGGAATGCGAGTTGCTATAAGCGGGCTGAGAAACGAGTCAACGAGATCCTTGGATCCGATAGACGCCAGCCATAAATTACCTTCTCTAAGCTCTGCCGACGTACTGGCGCTTGTTATACAAAGGTCGGGAAGGTTTGGCAAGAAGGGCGCGGCAGGCAGTGGTGGCTGAGGGGTGATATTATTCGGGGCCAAAAAGGGCCTACTCGCTAAGCGCTACTACTACTACTACATATCAAAAAAATGTACGTCAACTAGTTGTAATCTGTATCAAATACTAATGAAAGGCCAAATGTTATGAGCAAAAAAGACTATTTTGTCCACTAGTTGTAATGTACTTTTGTCACGGCAACGTATCTTTAACATTAAGTGAGTCTCATTCATAAATGAAACCTATACCGCGAACTTCGTATTCTAGAAAATACTGCTTCTGACTGAATAAATTAGGTTATTATAGAATACGGACAGCCTTTGAACTTTAAGCTCATAATAATGGAAGGATAACTTTAGACGCAATAAATAAACACGTCTTTTTGTATTATAATGACGTTAATTTAGTTTACACAAGCTCGTCACTGTTTGGAATTCTCACAGAACGAAGGTGTTAACAAACTTCTTTGCTGACATTAATTAAAAGCAAATTTTATATCTTGTCATCTGTAAGCTTAGCCACTATGAATAACTATTTCCTAACATAAAGGCGGCGCTAGACATGCGGGTGCTCGCCGAGTGGCAAGGTATGGACCCGAGAATAGCCATCACAGAGAAGCGACCGAAGCAGGGACCGATTTTCATAACGCATGCGCGGGGTTATTGTGGACAAATGTCAAACTGTCAAACTCCACGTGCGGCCGCCCAGTATCAGCTGATCAAGACGTTTGAGGTTATGGTCGTGGAATTGCTCTATATTGTGGATGCGTGTCTGCTCAAGCCGATTCAAGGTCACCAAATAACGACCCGCCGAACATCAAAGGTGCCGACAGGTTGTGTCGCTTCTCTATGTTGGCTATTTCGGATATGGACGGCATTCTTCGCTGCTTGTCTGACTAATTTCAGTGTTTGTAGAGCGCTCGTGTATTTCCCGTTGTCTGTCGGTCTTTTAAAAGGTCCGGTCAAACAGAGGGCGTTCTAGAATGCGGCGTTACGGCGTTCCCTACCAATATAACGGAACGCTGTAACGCGGCGTTAGAAAACGCCGTAGCGCTGCGTTCTAGAAAGCCCTCTGTTTGACTGGGCCCCAAGTTCGTCTATGTCTGAGTCATTTGGCATCTGGGGAAAGATAAAATTGGCGTAGCGCTTTTGCTCAACCCTTCAATAAACAATCCTGATTGGTACCACCATTGATTAACACATTTATACGAAATAAGTTAATCAATGGTACCACCAACGTGCTGCTGCTGTGACGCGGCGCTGGAGAATGCTGTAACGCCGCGTTCTAGACTGTTTGACCGGACCTTAGGTAACATCAAAAGGAACTGGAGTATTTGCCGTATTATGTTTGAATTTGCATCCACATATTCGTTCTTTTGCACGCGAAAGTCTGTGGCTAGGGAATAACTGTAATAAGCATACCTATCGTTGAAGTACCGGATTATTTTTTTAATTTTTGTTGTCGTAGAATTAAGAAATGGAGTGGTCTAATAAACCAGTTTTGAATTTTAAGAATGTTATGAAAACGAGACTGTGATATGGAATGCATCTGTACCAACCCATAACAATCAGAATGATGTTTATGATGCTTGGAAACGCATAGAAGTCAAAAAATCATAAATACGTGGACACTGAATTTAACAAGAGAAGAAAAACCACCTATACCAGAAAACTCAGACAACAACACTGACAAAGAAGTCTCACGTTGGCTAACCAACCCTGGAAATAAAGGGTCACCCAATAGTCGAGTCACATTCCGTCAAGCTTTTGGGGATCAACATCAACAATAACCAAGTCGTCAGTATTACTAAAACGGCATCCCAGAAGCTTGGATTTTTGTTCGGCTGTGCACCAGAGTGTGCTCTACAAAGCACAGATCCGACCATCGTTGGAGTATTGCTAACATGTATGGAGATGCACTCTCTAAAGGTTCTGGACACTATCCAGAAGAGAGAAATTAGACTAATCGATACGCCTAACGTCACAAAGGACCTTCACAGCCTGGAACATCGAAGGAGGGTGGCTGACCTGTCCCTGTTTTACAGATTCTATCACAGAAGATGTTCGAGTAAGCACTCCCAGATAATAACACCGAAGGCCGTCCGAACGAGGAACACTAGGGAGGCTCGATCTGCGAGCTCATCCTTACCAGGTCGAGGCCCTGCCCTAAACCAGTCTCCTCCACCATTCCTTCTTTTAGAGAACTTCTACGCTGTGGAATGAGTCTAGCGAGACTACAACCTACAGCGTTTCAAATCTAACGTGCACAGACATCTATACTCTAGCAGCGCTCCTACAGCGCCATAGGCTTTCAGCCTTTATACGAAAGGCTGACCATAAAAGAACTGAGACAGATGGTTGGGTTTAGGTCAAGAAAAAGAGGAGGTCGCTTTTACTGTTTTGCCGATGTTTCGGCCTTTATTAGAGACTTCCTCTTTTTCTTGACTTAAACCCAACCATCTGTCTCCTGGATAGTATACAGTAGGTGACTAAACAATTGAGCTGAATATTCGTTATTCTCACACAGAAACCGTTTCATTACGGACTGAAAATATTACTGATACAGATGCTTGCCACCCGGTGAGAAGTCGTTTAGTATTTGCCAAATGCCGCATGTGTGGGGCCGCCTTAAAGTCAAGTACGAAATACAGTAAATGCTCATAATTTGCCACATCAGAGAAAAGGCTACAGGAATAAAAGATTTTTTTCTCCATCTGATGCGCAGATTATTTCAAAACTAGATTTATATGTTTTCACGTGATGGTTATATAACCAAGTGCAGTGATTACAAAACGCATCCATAAGCGATTTTAAACAGCAGGACCGCAATTAGACATAATTGATTCTGATAGGAATATTGCACTGGTAACGCAATATGCTAGATAAAAAATCGCAAAGCACGTATCGAGATATTTAATAGCATCGTCAAACTGTCAAATTTATCATTTGCATAGCTAGTCAGATCACCTGTAAATCAACTTGGTTCTAGAAAAACCTGAATAGTAGTGCTTAGATCGTCTTTGTAATTTTAGATAGTTGAATGTTTTTATATATAGGTCCAAAGCATACCCACATTTTACTCTAGAAGTTCGGCCATTTTGTTGGTATCTATCTTTTCTTGATAAACACTCCCAATTTTTCTAACTTGCTTCTCAAATAGCAGCTTCTTAATTCAATGTTCTTTGCCATCTCTTGTTCCAAACTTCTTCGATGTTCCAGGATGTGGAGGTCTTTTGTGAGGTTAGGCGTATCGATTAGTCTAATTGCTCTCTTCTGGATAGTGTCCAGCGTCGGTACTCTCTAACTTAAGAGATAGAAACCATGCTTCTATAACCATGACGACCATGACGATCGGGTAGTTTCGGGTGGCTATCAAGTGTCTACTACGCTGTCACGGCACGCTGTCATATTTACGATGACACCCGATCCCATAGTACATAGTACATAGATAGATAGATAGATAGATAGATAGATAGATAGATATATATTTGCTTTTGGATGTATGATCAAATACATATTAGCTTCGTCAGTAACATGAGAATATATGTAACAACACACAAGTAATTTGTAAATAAACAAACACATAAAACAGCGTAATTACAAACACAGATATTCATATTTATATGTACAATAAAGTCTATAATGTGAAACTTGTTACCTCGGAATGGTTATAAAAGCATTTCTGAGTCAAAATATTTTTTAGCCTTTTTTTGAAAATTAGTATTGTATCTGCATTTTTTAATGAATCCGGTAGCATATTAAAGTAATGTATACCGGCATACTTGGGGGACTTCTTGTAAAACATGTATGCGTGGTTATCAACATAAAGGTTTCTCTTATTTCTAGTGTGATAGTCATGATTATCACAATGTCTTCTGAACGAAGTTAGATTTTGCTTCATATATAGTAGAACTTTAAAGAGATATATTCCAACAACTGTTAGTAAGCTATGTTTCATGAATGTGTCACGACATGACTCGGTAGGCTCCAGGCCATAAATCAGACGTATGATCCTTTTTTGTAGGATAAAAACTCTGGGCCATTCAGTGGCTTGTCCCCACGAAATAATGTTATAGGAAATTGTCGGATAAACATACGAATAGTAATAGGTTAACAAAGCATCTTGAGAAAGACTCCGGTGCAATGTAAGCAACGCAAAGTAGGCTCTATTTAGTTTTTTGCAAATTAGGTCGATTTGAGGGGACCAGCAAATCTTATTATCTACCTGACATCCTAAGAAGGGGACGGCATTAGCTGAGTTGATGTGAAGATTATCAAGGGATACTTGTACAGCTATTTCTTTCTGGTATTGTCCAGTGAATTGAGTAAAAACAGTTTTATGGTGATTTATTATCAGACGGTTTGCGCCGCACCAATAGCTTAGCTGTGCTGTAACGGATTTAATTTTTTCAAAAAGTGCCGCTTCATTTTTAGCAGAGACGAGTATAGTTGTGTCATCTGCGTACATGAATACCCTACCGCTCCGAATGTAGGATGGCAGGTCATTCATGTACAGCGAGAAAAGAAGTGGCCCTAGGATGCTTCCTTGCGGGACTCCTAGGTCCAGGTATCTACCTTCAGATAATTCATTCCCAATTTTTACCATTAGTTTCCTGTTGGAAAGGAAAGAGCAAATCCAGTCGTTTATTGCGCCTCGAAGGCCATATGCATCAAGTTTTTGAGACAGTATCTGACAATCAAGCGTGTCGAAAGCCCTGGATAGGTCTATAAATATGGCAACAACAATGTTTCCGACATCAAGACTGTCGTATATTGTTTGTATGAGTTCGGAAGTTGCACTTTCCGTAGAACGTGACTTCCTGAAACCATGTTGGGAATCAGTTATGATGCTGTAGTAGTAGTAGTAGTAGTAGTGATGGGGAGGCGAAGCCAGGCAAGTAGGCCACCTTTGGCCCTTTTTGCCAACCCCACTGAACCAATCACTGAAAACACTAAAATTCTACACCCTAGAAAGCTCCTTGTCGAACCTACCAGACCTCCTGACGAAAGTCAGTATGTCCGACCATTTCGCTGAATATAGTGGCTCCTCCCCAAACTCCGTCGTGCCGAATATCTGAACCCTAAGGTTGCGATAAACTGCACATCTGCCCAGGAAGTGGAACGCTGTCTCGTCCTCCTCCCAGCATCTGGAGCAAATGGGGTCCCCTACCACTCTCATAAGTGACAGATGTCTATTCAGCCGGCAATGGCCAGTGAGGACCCCCACCAGAAGGTTGAGCGTCTCTCTGCCTTTACTCAAAAGCCATTGCGTTCGGCCCCTATCCGGGCCTGCTATGAATCTTTTGGCTTGCCTGCAGTCGTCTCTCTCTAACCAGGCTTTCGCCAGTTCCTTGTAGGCCCAGTTATCCAGGGCCACATTGACCTGGCGTCTACTAATTCCCAGCATAGGTTCTGGGCCAATGCAGGGGCTGTTGGCCCCTATCCTAGCTAATCGGTCCGCTCTCTCGTTACCCGGTATACCAATATGTCCGGGGACCCACAGTAGGGTCACCTTCTTATGTCTTGCCAACTTCTGAAGGGCGACAGAGCATTCTTGCGCCAGAGCTGATCTGGCCCTCGAGGCTGCCACCGCTTTCAGAGCTGATTGGCTGTCAGAGCATATATATATGCTCTGTTCAGAACACTTTTCGACTTCCGTCGAGTATGCCGCCATCAATATCGCATACACTTCCGCCTGAAAGACAGTCGTGCAGGTTCCCAGAGCGAAGCTCCGCCGCACTTCTTTACCCTCCAGACAGAAGCCCGCTCCCCCGGATCCTGACTCCTTTAAGAGCGATCCGTCGGTGAAGCATACGAGACTATTGGGCGGAAACTTGACTTTCCCTCTCATCCAGTCGTCTCTTTCCGGGATGACTAGTGAGAATCCATTATCTAAATTTAAGATGTCTTTAGCTTTTTCCACCCTGAATGACGATATCGGGATATTACTCTCCGCGAATCGCTCTATTCTGGTGTGGCCAACTAATGGTTCTCGTGCTACCCACGTTCCCCCGTCACGCATTCTCAGGCAGGCCGACATCGCCTCTCTCTTTATCCAGAGGTGCAGAGGCGGCAAGCCCAAGAGTACCTCCAGGGCAGCAGTGGGTGTTGTCCTCATGGCACCTGTTATGCTCACTGCTGCAAGCCTCTGAATCTTTGCGAGCTTGAGCCTAACAGAGATCTTCTCTACGCTCGGCCACCAGACCGAGCAGCCATACTGGATCCTAGATCTGACTACTGCCGTATATAGCCAGTTTAGAACCTTGGGTTTGAGGCCCCAGGTTCTGCCGACTACCCGACGCAACTGCCACATGGTAGCTATAGACTTTTTATACACATAGTCAATATGCTGTGCCCATGTGAGTTTATTGTCAATTAACACTCCCAGGTACTTGACCTCCCGTGTTAGGGTCAGCGGTACACCGTGGAGAGTGGGGGCTTTAAAATCATCTATCTTCTTCCTGTGAGTGAATAGGACCAGCTCAGTCTTCACTGGGTTGATTGAGAGTCCTGATTCACCACACCACCTGTCCAAAATGCTGCATGCCATCTGCATCCTATCGCAGACGACGCCCAGGAATCTACCAGAGACTAACACCAGGCCGTCGTCTGCGTAGGCCTGCGTGTAGAAGCCGGCCGAGCTAAGTCTCGTAAGGAGGCCATCCATAACAAGGCACCAGAGGCGGGGGGAGAGGCAGCTGCCCTGCGGGCAGCCCCCACTCACCCCAACCTCGAGCTGAATCCCGCCTAATGTTGCACTAGCCTTGCGATTCTGAAGTGCTGACCTTACCCAGCAGACCAGAGTGGGTGGAACACCCCTGGTCTGAAGGGCGGTGCATATATTAACTGTTCGTGCTTTATCAAAAGCTCCCTGTACGTCGAAGAATACTCCCAGAGCCACTTCTCTGTGAGAGAGGGCTCTTTCTACTTTTCCTACTATAGCATGCAGTGCCGTTTCCGTGGAGCGACCCTGCCTATAGGCATGCTGATTATCATGGAGGGGATAGGTAACGAGCGTTTCCTCTATCAAATATCTGTCCACGATCTTCTCCAATGCTTTCATAAGAAAGGAGGTAAGACTGATTGGTCTATAAGACTTTGATAAAGAGTAGTCGATCTTCCCTGGCTTAGGAATGAACACTACTCTTGCTGCTTTCCAGGACGACGGTACGTATCCTAGCGCTAGCGAGCTCCGGAAAGCTGCCACGATATGTGGCAGCAACTCTTCTAGACCTCTTTGTAGTAGCGCAGGGAATATACCATCAGGTCCGGCTGATTTAAATGGACTGAACTCGTTTATTGCCCAGGAGACTGATCCGTCGGTTATCATCCTCTCGGCCAAGCCGTCGTCCCCTATCAAGGGAGCCGACTCAGCTTCTGGAGACAGATCGCCGGACTCTCCCGGGAAATGCGAGTCGAGGAGGTATTGGAGAGATTCCTCCACCGATGTAGTCCATGTACCATCCTCTTTCTTGAATGAACTAATGGTTTGTCTCTTCTCGCAGCTGAGCAACTTCATTAGTCTGGCGGAGTCTGAAAGGGACTCCAATTCTCCACAGTAGTTCCGCCAGCTTGCTCTTTTGTTGCTGCGTAGCTCTTTTTTATACTTTCTCCTTGCCTCTCTAAAGGCATCCCAGGAGGCTTCATCGCCTCGCTTTGTAGCCCTGTTAAGAGCCCTCCTTGTGGCCCCTCGGAGTTTATTTAACGTCCCAGACCACCAGGGTACTCTCCCAGGAGCCACAGCCCTCAGAGGGCAGCATGCCTCAAATGCAGTGCGGATAGTCTCCTCCAAATTGGAGACACCACGCTCCACTTCTTCTATTGTGTTATACCGTCCAGCCGGTTCCCTAAGGTTAGCAGCCAGGGAGGCTTTGTAAGTCTTCCAGTCGGTCGCTCTAGGGTTCCGGCATTGGGCTACATCGCTGTGTACTGAATCTATCTCAAATCTAATCATCCTGTGATCAGACAGAGATATATCATCGGTTACTCTCCAGTCTGTTACTACACGAACCAGATCCGGCGAAGCTACCGTAATGTCGATAACCTCTTTCCTAATCCGATTCGCGAATGTGGCTTCTGTGCCTTTGTTAAGAATCTCTAAATTGCAAGATGCTATGAACTCTAATAGGGCTTCGCCTCGACTGTTTATGTCCGAGCTACCCCATACTAAATGATGCGCATTAGCGTCCATTCCAATAAGGAGTGGCAATCCATTGCTATTCGCGAAATCTATTATATTAACTAGGTCTGTAGTCGGAGGTAAACTCGCGATATCGTACGGTAGATACACGCTGCCTACGACTATCTTAAACCTAGTGTCACTAACCTTGAATTCCAGTACGGCGACCGCCGCATCTCTGGTCCCTAGCTGGGGCAATGGCGTCACCTGCAGGTCCCTAGACGCGAGGATGGCCGCCCTGGGGGAGTCTAAGTTGCCTGACACAAGGTTGAAGGCACTAACCTCCAACCCGCGTATTTGCTTCCTGTAACAATAGGGCTCTTGAATTAATATAATCTCTTTAGTCCTTCCAGCAACGATGGCCAGCAGTTCGGCCGCGGCATCGTTGCTGCGGTGGAGATTAATTTGACTTACCCGCAGCTGTGTCATAGTTCCTGCGGTATGCTGGGGAAGCATCGGCACGGCCTATTTCGCTTTCCCGGAGGCGCCTTTGCCACCAGACGGACCCTGCCAGGCACCCCTCCCACGAGCAGCCACCCTGTGGACAGCCACAGTGCAGAGCTCGTAGAAGAGGGACCAACCAGCCCGTTCTAGCAGCTTGGCCTCCTCGTTACTAATCGAGAAGGTGATAACGTGGTCACCCTCTCTTCCCTCGCTCATTGTCTCCAGATGCCTCCAATCTCTTATATTGAGATCAGGGTTCTGGAGACTAAGAGTCCTAACCAGCCGCTCTAAATTTGGCTGTCCCTGACTCCTGACCCGGACGCCCACCGTGACCGGCCATGGAGCGTCCGCAGACCGTACAGGCCTGAAGACATGGTCTCCAATGTCCAGGGGGGGCAGTCGGTTCAGGAGCCAGTCATGAGACGTCTCATCGTAGGCTGTGACTACGAACCAGCCCGTGTCATACAGCCCCGAATTCAGGAAACGGAGGATAGGGGCTCCTTCTTCCTCCATTGCCTGGATTGCTCTTCCTACGACGTAGGACCTAATTTGCTCCGCCTCGTCCGGGAGCACCAGTCCGTCAGGTCTGTCAGACCTTATGACGATCTGTAGCTCTCTACGGACTGCAGAGCTGTAAGAGGTCGGTTGCGATGACCCAGCAGCCGGCCGCGAAGACCTACCGACAGATTCCCTCAAAAGAGGGGATATGCCAGATGAAGTCGACGCCCCCTGCGCTGGCGGGTACTCGCCCCCGACCTTCTTATTCGCCCTCTCCGGCGGTGTCGTCAGGTCCTGTCGCGATCGCTTGGCACTCTCCGGTGGCCGTCCGACCGCTGCTGCCTTAGGGGCGCGGGCGCCCTGCGGCTGCGGATCTGCAGGCCCACCGGTGCCGCCTTTCTTGCCCTGGGCGCTGCTCGATCCCCCTCTCCCCACTATCGCTCCGCCGGGCGCCACCCTGGGGTTTGTTGCACCCCCGCGAAGCGCCCGCCCGGACCGCGAAGAGGTTTGAGGAGTCGCGGCCACAGGATCTCCTCTCTTTAATGCCGGCTCAGTTGGCAGCACGAAGGGCTGCTTATTCGCCGCCCGGTCCGCTGCCCTCTTCACCGGCCCTCTACTGTAAGAGGAAGCCGGCCTATGGCCCCCTCGGCTTGAGATATAGATGGTACTTCCGGGACCCCTTTGTCGACCGAAGTTCCATCTAGAGTGACCGGGGGCTGCCGGGGCTAGAGATGTACTTGTCATCTCCGCCTCCACGGCTACCGCGCCGGCTGCTCTCTTCTTTTTCCTCTGTCTGCTCTTCCAGTTTCTCCTTGCTTTGCCCCGTAGGTGCGCCGGAACGAACCCCTCCTCGTCACTCGAGAGTGGAGGCAGAGATGTCGGACCAGCAGCACCAGCCGGTGACCGCAGGAGGTCATCTTCTTTATCTGAAGGGACACAGGGGGAGCTCCCGCTAATTATAGGCTCCTCTGTGCCCTCCATCAACTCAACAGTGGAGGTAAGGTCCTCCATTGGGGGTTGTGGGGTTGGGACTTGGGATGGGGGTGGGGATGGTAGTTTGGGTGGCACATTACTCGTTTCTTCATTTGCTTCTGTGTTCATTTTAGTATTTTCAGGTTTGGTTGTGTGTGTGTGTGTGTGTGTGTGTGTGAGATGGTGTGTGTGTGTGTGTGTGCGGGAGGGTGTGCAGGTGTGTGTGTGTGTGTGCGGGAGGGTGTGCAGGTGTGTGTGTGTGTGTGTTTGTGTTGTTGCGAGGCTCAAGGCACGGCCCCCGCACCCGCTCGCCGACCCCCCACCGCCGTCATTCCCCTCGGGAAAACCCGGCGGCCACAGACGAAGCCCCCCGAAGCGTGCAGCAGGGCCTTTGTCCAGGCGCCACCTGGCACTACTACACGCCCGAGATTATTCACCGGCTGATGGAACAGCCCTCCAAACTGGCTAGGTCGGACGGGTTCCTGTACTAACCGGCGGCCCAGGAGTGCCAACCCTGGTTTCTTTCGTCGCTACCACTCCGGGAAGTTCCCAGCCGGGGCAACAGTGGGGGAGTCGACGCGCGAGACAGAGACCGCACCTCAAGCCACGCGAGGTGATCCACTCAGACCGACGCGGAACAGAGGAGGTCATAGAGGAGTAGGCGAAGGGCGCCCTCACTCTAACACCACCATCATAGTACCGCGGCGTTCAGGGTAGATAAGCTGGGGTCTCAAGGGATTGCTACACCCAACATTTTACTTTATCCCTTTCCGTGGAAAGTGAAAAGGTAAATATGCCCCTGGAGTTCCACATGATCCGCGGGACAATATTTGCATATTGCCTTCCCAGGGGGAAGAGGAAGGCTCCGCAAGGCTTTCGCCGCAAAGAGCCATTTCTTCCATTTTCTCATTCTCTTCTCATTTAGAGAAATTTAGGCCCTGGGGTACCCTATCAGCCATTGGGACGCGACAGGTAGGTCGTGGACAAACCTCCGCCTAGAGTCTTCGCCGCAGGATTGGGGATTTAGGACGGGATCGTCCTTCCTCCTGTCCTCCTGCGGATGAAGTCTCGCGCGCTGTACTTTTTAATAAAGTTTTCGAGTCGACTATGAACTGCAGATTCCATTATTTTCGAGAAACATGACAAGGTTGCTATGCCTCTGTAATTTTCAACGGCCAATTTATCGCCCTTTTTGAATATTGGCGTGATTTTTGATAGTTTCAGCTGCTCAGGAAATTGGCCCGAAAGCACTGACTTATTGATTAATAAAGCCAGATCGCAAGATAGTTCTATAGCACATTCCTTCACCAATCGAACTGGTATTTCGTCTATACCAGTTGATTTCTTGTTTTTTAGGGACATTATTATATCAAATACCTCGTGCTCGGTAAACTCTTGGAAGTAGAAAGTATTATTCAAAACAATGTTGTTTAATGTGCATGGAGCCTTATCATATGTTGCCTTACTGGGTTGATCCTCTAAAAGTTTTTCTACGGATGTTGTAAAAAAGTAGTTAAACTCGTTAGCGATTCTCTTATGATCTGTAACTGTTTGATTATTTATATCTAAAGACCAGGAAACCGATTTTACGTTTTTGTTTAAATGCATGTTCACTAGCTCCCAAATTTTCTTATTGCGGTTTTCTGATTCATTAAGTATTGTGGAGTAATGATCTCGCTTGAAAACTTTTATTTTTGTCGATAGTTCACTTTTACGAATTTTATATTCGATTTGAAGGTTGTCGCTTCCAATAAGTTTTTTGAGGTCATTGAGATAGCGAAGACTTTGCATCTCATCACGCAAAGATTGCGGATAATGGATAACATGGTTAGGTTTAGATTTGCTTGGCATAGCTTTTTTTGGACATGTAACATCAAAACACCATTTGAAGTTATCTAAGTATTTACGAAACATATTATCGACTGATGTCTCCGACGTAATATCGATAGGATCAGACAAATATAACTCCTTAAAGTTACCTATAGAATTACTAGTTACAACGCGCCTGTACACACTGTTTTTCGACCTTCTACATGAAGAGGCTTTTTTCCATGAATATAACTGCGCCATGTGATCAGAAAAACCTAAGTTGACAACCTCACAACGCTGATTGTCAAGATTAGTCACCAAGTAGTCGATTGCGGTACTTGTGGTAATACTATGAATATTTGTTGTTACCCTCGTAGGTTGCTTAACAAGAGATTTTAGTCGATGAGAATCGAAAATATCAGACAGTTTTTTTGATCGCGGGTTATCTAGCATTTGATCTACATTAAAATCTCCGCATAGGATAATATGTTGGAATTTACTCACCGCAAAATCCAGCGCTTGATTGAGTTTTTCGAGAAAAATATTGTAGTCCCCACAGGGTGATCTATAAATACACATTATACAGCAATTTTCGTGACTTATTGCTGAGCATTCAAAGTCAATTTCAGAAGACAAACTTTCTAGATTTTTTATTTTGGAGCAGGTACTCGCTAACTCTTCTTTAACTAATATCATACAGCCTCCATGAGTTTGTGTATGCCTGCAATAACTAGAAATACTTTTATAACCATCAACTCTAATACTAGGTAGCTTGTCTGCACACAGCCAATGCTCGGTCAAAGCCAGAAAGTGGACATTTACTTCCTGAAGGGTAATATCGATCAAATCAATCTTGTTTGTTATGGACTGTACATTTAAATGTAAAAGTGAACATTTTGTGTCATCATCTTCTATACTGCTGCATTGTGGTCGATGCTTGTCTGAAAATTCTTCTTCTGAGGAAACCAGAATCTTCTGATAGCTGCACCGGCTGGCCAAATCTCAGGGTCGTAGACTTTGTTGACGTGTACCATCGAAAATGAAATTTTGAAAGATACAGATTTTTGCGATCTATTCCACTCCTCGCATTCGAAGTCTATATCGGCAGCTGTTTTCTTCAACATCGCTCCCAAGGTAGATGACGTCATTTCAGTGGAGAATCTATACGCGTGCAAATATCCCTTTTTCTGAATAGTTAGTTCGCCGTTGTTTTTGTTGGCACCTATTATTGGTTTAAATCTAGCAGACCTGTTGTTTTTGTTGAGGGGATTCCGTTTTGGTCGCTGTTCGAAATTGCTGCTAGAGTTCATTGAACCATGGTTTTTTGTAGAAGCGTTTTTGTAATCTTGCCTGTTTCCTTCATCGTGCGAATTTACGGTTGTCGATAAGGAAGGTTTATCAGTGCCGTCGAAGACATTATTAGGATTTCCCTCCATAGATGGCTTAAGCTGTCTCAACTCGGCACTCTCGGCAGTGGGTTGGCGAGTATTTATTATACCGTTGTCTAATAATTGTTTTTGCAAATTAATTAGCTCACTCTGCTCTTCAGTTCTTTTTTCTAGCTGGAAGTTCAGTTTCTTCAACGCATTCATTTCTGACTGCAATACGTTTAGTTTTGATTGCAGTGTTTGTGAATCTTCATGGACCGTTGTTGAGGTTAGAGCGTCGTGAAATTCGGGCTCACTTTGTTTCTGTAACTTCTGCTGCAGATGGCTGACGAATTTGATAACGCAGTCACTATTCACACTTTGTGGGACCTTCTGGTACACAATAATTTCCACTAACACATCTTTTTTCAACTTATTCAACTCATTCACTAACTGGCTGCTATGCGCGGCCGCCATATTTTTCACCCCATAGAAACACGTTTCTAAGTTACAGAGTACCGGCACAGAAGCTTTAGAGAGTGCTTCGGAAAGCATCCCCACACATGGGAACAATACTCCAGCGATGATTGTATCTGTGTCTTGCAGAGCAGAAGCGGTTGCTCTGGTGTATACAGCTTCCTACAGCGGAACAGAACTCCAAGCTTCTGGGATGCCGTTTTAGCAATACTGACGACGTGGTCGTAATGTCAGGATATGTTATTGTTGATGTTGATCCCCAAAAGCTTGACGAAAGGTGACTCGCCTATGGGGTGACCCTCCATTTCCACAGTTGGTAAACCAACGTGAGCCTTCTTTGTTTACTCTTTTGCTCTCTGCTGTCTAACAATAGCTTCTTGAGAACTTCTATGCCTTTCTCCCTTACTTTTAATTCGTTGTGGTCCTTCTTGCTATCTTGAATAAGGCGATAGCTTCTAAAACTTTTCAATCTCTTTGGCTTTTAAATATCTTTAAGGAATGCTGTATAGTTATTTCTGTGGTTCAATTTCATCTTCTTTCTTTCAAGATACAGCAGGAGAAGAAAAAAAAGAAAAGAAAATAGTCACTATAATGGCTCTGATCGGCTGTGATAGTATTTGCTTGCTTACTTAACGACCTAGCACCCAACCTGAACCCATAATATCTCAAAATATTTTGGCAACTCAGTATGTATCATATCTAAAAGTGGCAGAGAAACGGATACCTAAACGCAATATCGGAAAAGAAATGCAACTTGTTTTAGCTAAATCGCTGAGATTGTACTTAACTACGACCCTGTTGAAAATTGACCTATTTGATTTTTAGCAAAGGTCGGCTAGTACGCTAGCTTGCGATTTGCTTGAATCTGGTGTATTTAATAGAGTGGAAGACCCTGTCCTCTTAGCTAAATTCGAGAAAGACGGTACGAAAGTCTACCACCATGACACTGTTTCGATGGTATTTGGATGTGCCTTTTTTACCAATGTCATTTGTTCATGAATAGAAGACAGTTGATTTAACATTAGCAGTCTATTATACAGGTCTTTTCCGGGATTCATACATCGAGGGAAAGGCGTCTTTTGGATAAACATATGTTTATCGATGACAAATCACCGTTTCTGACATGACCTGAGAAATGATTGTGATCATACAAATTACCATACGTTTACCTTTGCAATTGTTTCTTATATTTTAAAGGTTTTTTAAAATGTACAAATAAAGCTTTTATTTCTCAAGGGCGTAATTGTGCCTATAACAGCCATTAGAATCATTTGTTTTGCGAAATAGTCCCAGTTTCGGAACTTTTTTAATATTTTGAGGTGAGTTAAATCATTGATTAACGTACCTATTGCGATGGTTAAATCTAATTGGGGGGATCTGTGTACCTATGTTAGTGTTAGACACCCAATTACTATTTTTTCAGAAAAATTTGAGAAATTCTCTGGGCTAATACATTCATATAGCGTGACCATAATATCACTAAAGCTACCAAAATGTCGCTGGTTCAGTCTTTTGTGACTCCATATTTTTGTATGCATCGGAAGCTTGGACTGTTAAAAAGGCAGATCGAGCTCGCATAGATGCTTTTGAAATGTGGACGTGGAGGAGAATGTTGAGAATTCCTTATACCGCCTATCGAACTAACGTTTCCATACTGGATGAGCTCGGTAATGCAAAGAGACTATCCTCCATTGTGTCGACGAGAATGCTTACATTCTTCGGATATATACACAGAAGCGATAATATGGAGAAACTTGTAGTTCAGGGTCACGTTCCCCTACACGCTGGGTGGATACGTTGAAACAGTTGCTGGATATGAGTATCAAGAGCGCCACTGAACTGACAGTAAATCGCGAAAGATGGCGAGCTACAGTTCTCAAAACTATTGATAATATTCGTGTCAGCAATACTCTAGCTGCGACTTAATGCATTTTACGAGTTCACATCAACATGTCTGTTAAGACATTGTGACTATGGTGATGAATACATTCATTCAAATACCTGATTATCTGGAAGTCTTTTTTTGGTTGGGTCGCGAGTAAAATCTGGTAGTTCACTTGAACCATGGCATGAGATAATCAGCAGGAGGCACTACCCATCAGATTGTCAAATTTATAAATGGTGACGTTTTATGTTGCTATCCAGGAATCACTCCTCTCAATCTATGTACATATATAGGTTTTTAAGTGTACTCTAGGTTCCATGGTCAACTGTAATAGTCGTAATACTGTGATGGTTTGCATAAGATGCTTCATAAGTGTTAGGAAAACATTTCAACTGTATCTTCAGAAAACGGAAGACGCTTTGTTTGCACTGTTTGAAGTGCATGCGCCATGAGGCAATGTCTAATATACATAATTACATATGTTTAGCATGAAGAGGATGCTGAATTGCGTATGATACATGGCTACTAA
Organism: Callosobruchus maculatus; assembly: GCA_951848785.1. Taxonomy (NCBI): domain Eukaryota; kingdom Metazoa; phylum Arthropoda; class Insecta; order Coleoptera; family Chrysomelidae; genus Callosobruchus; species Callosobruchus maculatus. The sequence continues at coordinate 10,965,299 of CATOUR010000083.1, forward strand.
GTACAATATATTACATCTTCATATCCAGAATGGTGTCGAAGTGGTTATATTATACAGAGTAGGTCTAAAGTATGGAACGCCTTAATTATCTCGGAAATGGTCTCCACGATTTTCATGAATTTTGGTATAGGGGTTTTTTGCAATATGGCAAATATTTTGATGGTATTTACAATGTTGTCAGTTCTACTTTTTTTTCCGGAAATATAATAAACTTTATTGTTTCAAATGGAACACCCTCTACATTTTTGAAATCCCTGAAAAATTTTAATTGTTTTTTGTATTATTACTTATACCTTCACGTCATAATTTTGGAGTTACTAAATTTATATTGCGTCCGCCCATGCTAAAATAAGACATGAACTTCAAAAAACATGAAGGCGGTTACAGCAGATAATAATAATAATAATACAGTCTTCTCCTGAAGTACCCCCCCAAGAATGAAATTAGCCCCCCCAGAAATCAAAAAATAATTCGTTTTGTTAAGTTTATTGTATCTTGGTTAGTCCCTAGATCCAGGGACTTAAGCCCCCCCTAGATTCAGGGACTTAACTACGCCTATGCTGCTTGCCGTCTGAAGGCTTGGATGAAATAGTGGATATATTTAATAGCTATGACCCTTACATCCAATTTACTATTGAGAAAGAGGACTCCAAACAGTCAGTCCCTTTCCTTGACACAAGGTTTATAAGATCCGAAAATAACATTCTTTTGGTTGACTGGTACAGGAAGCCCAGCAGTTCTGGCAGATTCCTTAATTATATGTCTTACCATAGAATGCAAATCAAGATTAACCTTATAAAACAGATGAAAAACAGGGTCCTAAAAATAGCTGATAACTCCTTCCACAATCCAAATCTTCATACTTTGTCAAAATTGTTTATTAATAATGGTTACCCTAAACACTTGGTTAACAGTACCCTTTTTAATTCAGAAAATAATAATTTACCAAAAATTACTAGTATTGACAACAACATTGCCATTATAAATAATTCACAAGCTGAAAATTCTCAACCTACTACTCAACCTATCACTATATATGCAAAATTGCCTGAATTTCAAGAATTGACTCCTGGATTGGTCAGGATTTTCAGAAGTGTAAAATTGCCTCAAAACCAGTTCTAACAATTAATGATGCTCAAAATGTTGTCCGTTTACTACAATAGAACAAGCTATGTGATTCTTGAAACTTCGCATGACATTTTGCAACATATCTGAATTTTCAGCGGTAATCATAGCAATCTTATTTAGTTATTTTAACTTGGGCGGGTGCAATGTAAATTTAGTTGTAACTCCGAAATTATGAGGTTCAAGTATATAAATTATTTAAAAAAAAAATATCAGTATCTCCCAGGGATTTCAAAAAGATAGAAATATACAGGGTAATCCATTTAAAATAACGAAGTTTATTATACTTCAGGAAAAATGGTAGATAGACAACACTGTAAATATACGATCGTAAGTTCGGTCATATTGCAAAACCCCCATACCCCAAAATTCATGAAAATCGTGCATATCAATTCCGAGATAATTGGGGCGTTCCAGACTTACGACTCACTCAGGATTATATGTATTATTATTCTGTCGCTATCAATCGACCCTTGGTGAAATCTTAATCACGCGATTGTATCACTATTTGATGTGCTACTTTTTGAGCCACACTAAGCAGTCTACAAACAACCCAATACACATTATTTAAAGAAAGAAGTATATTTTCTACAGATATGCTTTATCAGAAAACTAAAATGTTTACCCATAACTTATGTTTTTTTGTGTCAAGAGCATCTACTGCTGTGGTCATTAGTTGTATAGGCTTTGTTGCTGTTTCCCGGCGCCATTCTAGGAACAACACTATTAATTAGAAGCCAACAGTGAATGACCAGGTGGAGAATCTCCATGAGGTTTAATCAAAATTTAGTTCTGATTGAAAAAAAACATAAATGAATCTGCCTCTGACGAGATTCGAAGCCGGGACCTTCCGGTCACGAGCCCTCGGCTCTACTCACCAAGCCAACTGAACCCAGTCTAACTTTATTAACTTATTATTTGCTTTCCAATATTCAATTGGGATTTATCTCAACCAGAACAAAAGTTTTGTGAGGTCAAAATCGTCCAACGATATACTCGTATGGTAACGCCAAGAATATTGTGGATCAAAAATTCAGAATAACTGTGTCATTTAGGTTTCATGGATCCAAACTTCGCTGAAAATTTTGAATAAAATAAAAACTACAAGACACTGAGTAGACAATAACTATATTGATATATCTTAAATTTGGTCGTATAAAAAAATTAGGTATTCACATTTAAAAACATCAAGTTACCTGAAATTAAAATTCTCTAAATTCATCTACAGACTTCTCCAAGTATTTTTTATGTTCAGCCTCCTGCAAAGGCTTAAAGCCTATGGCACTGTAAAAGCGTTGCGAAAGGATAAGTATCGGTGCACTCTATATTTGAAAAGCTGCAGGTTGTAGCCGTCGGGAAACAAATTCCCTGACAGCTCATTCCACAGCGTCGAAGTTCACCAAAAGAAGGAATGTTGGAGGAGACTGGTTCGGGGAGTAGGGAGCTCGACCTGGTAAGGATGAGCTCGCAGAGCCTCTCTAGATCCTCGTTTGGACGGCCTTCGGTGTTATTATCTGGTAGAGCTCACTCGAATATCTTCCGTAATAGAATCTGTAAAACAGGACAGGCCAACCACCTCTATGTTCGATGTTCCAGGCTGTGGAGGTCCTTTGTGAGGTTAGGCGTTACGATTAGTCTAATAGCTCTCTTCTGGCTAGTATCCAGAAGTTTTAGAGAGTGCTTCGGAGCGCATCCCGACACATGGGAGCAATACTCCAACGATGGTCGGATCTGTGCCTTGTAGAGTAGCAGTAGTTGCTCTGGTGTATACAGCTTCCTACGGCGGAACAAAACTCCAAGCTTCAGGGATGCTGTTTTAGCAATACATGGTCGTGCCAGGACATGTTATTGTTGATGTTGATCCCTAAAAGCTTGACGGAAGGTGATACTTCTTTGTCAGTGTTGTTGCCTGAGCTTTATGTACGTTAAACTGTACTTTATTTTAATCAGTAAACTATAATACAATGTAAAAAGTTCCAACGCTATAGCTGGAAGTAGTACTGAAATTAGTAGATGTTTAAAAACTCTTGTTCCAGACTTCTCTCGATACCTTGAATATTTTACCTAATAGTGGACCGTTTTCGAACTTTTCTAAAACCCTATATAGGACCCATATATGCATATGTTTCACTGTTGAAAAATGCCCTATATATAGCAAAAATAATTCCATCTAATTGATAATTAACTTGCGGTATTCGGTCTTGATCAGAGCAAGTATGTCTGCAGTCATTAAGAACAGTCAGACATCCTTGGTTTGCCTAATAGGATACGATCATCTGTTACAAATTAAGACCCTCCTTTAAAAGGGCATTACTTTTACCCGCTCGTGTCACATTTCCAATGTCGTCAATTATTATGAAGCGTAGCAAGTCGCAAGGTGACCAAAAGTGGGGCACACCTCCCTTCCTAGATGGTAAAATATCTATAAAATGTTAGCAAAAAGTTTAAACGAACAAATTCCATCTAAATGTCAGACAACTTATTTATTGCAAAATCCAAATATTCAATATTTGGAATAAAATGCATCTCAACAACCCAGTATTGAAATTATTTTTAAGAGGCTTCACGAACTGTAAAATCTGTCACTCCATTTCCATTTTGACGTTAGTGAAGAAAAAATTGTTCTCTACCAATGAGCAAGTAGCTAGGTAATAAAAATTGAGTGATAAGCAGACAGCACAGTTTTACATAACAAGTACCTAGGAATTACCCTCGACAAGGGCATGACTTGGCAGAAACACACTCAAGCGTTAAACACAAAATTCGAAATTACGTTTCGTCAACTCTACCCTATGTTATGTAGAACTTCAAAATTGAGTTTGATAAATAAAATTCGACTTTATAATATGATTATTAGACCAGCAATTACCTACGCATGTGCGGCTTGGTGTTTCGTCGCCAAGACGCACATGCGAAACTTGCAGGTTCTGCAGAGCAGGACATTGCGTACAATAACTACCGCCCCATGGTATGTTTCTAACGAAACCCTTCACAGGGACCTCGACATCCCTTACTTGAGGGATTACATTAAACAGCAGGCGCAACGACGTTATAGTCAAGCGGAATCGCACAGCAACCCTCTGTTGCGCGAGTCAGTGGACTACACAGTCGAGCAAGTTCGCAAGCACACAAGGCCGCGGCTCGCACTGTGATCAAAATCAAATCGTGCAAATTTGGAAACAACTAAATTTTTGCCCTTTTAGATACCAAACCTCAAAATTAACCCTTTTGGTTAAACCCAAAAATTACCGAACTCAAATAGTCTATGTCAAACTGTACCCTCCAACCGACACACTTCCTCCTCTTTGCTCTTCTCCTTCCTTCCTCTCTTTTTCTTCGCTTACTTCTCCATGACTTTGTCTGGTCTCTGGGTAACCAGACCTGATAGACCGATCGACCGACACGACTGCAACTAAGAGCAAAGGTCCTCCGGACCGCTCTGACAGACAATGACGAATAGTACGATTTTGACAAAAATCGCCTTGTATACAGGTAACTGACAGAAGTGTCAGAATTTGACCGCGATATATTTTTAGAATAAATTCAGTTAAAAGCCGCAGCTAACATGGAGAAGGAGATTGGAGGATCACTTAGTGGCCCCTCCATGGCCACGAGTGGAGGCAACGTATATTTTCTACCCCAGAAGAGAAAAAAATTCCTAATACAGACTAACATTATTAATATGTAATCTTCGTAACAAAAAAAATAAACATTTTAAGTAATAATGTATTAAATATAGCAAACTACTATCATCAAACTATTCCTATTGGTTGAAATATTCAAAATGATATCAAATCAAAATATTTCAACCAATAGAGACAGTTTCGTACCGTCGTATCGTTGGATGTCGTGTGCATCTGAATTAAGCTTAAGAAGGAAGTGTAGAGTTGGGCGTGCCAAAATAAAAAATAGCAAGTGTAAATTTTCAGTTTTGCGTTTTTAAAAATGAAAAAAAGTACCCCCAAAATTCCTCCCCCAGGAAATAATGACCCCCAAAATTTCCCCCAGCAGGCTGGAAATACCCCAAATTATTACTATTGATGTGCTTTTTGCACTTGCTACGCACATTTCTCTACGATCAACATAAATATGTGTTTGAATCAAATTTTGTTAGACATATTACTTGCACTACACAGTGCAAAAACTAAGTACAGGAGGCGGTGGACAATTCAAAAAATAATAAAATTTTTGATAAAAAAAAAAGTTGGAAAGCCTGGGTTTCGATCCAAAGACCCTGAGATCCACTATCGGACTCTCTAACCACTGGGACATCCTTTGATTGAGGAGATCTTTTCAACGAAACATATTTGATTAGGTACTTACTTACTGGAATCTGTAATATGACTTCAACTTCAAACATTCAAAAACATATTTATTTCGATCGTAGTCTTCGTCTCGAGCTGCAAACTTCATTCATCGACTGTGTTGCAACAAATATGTGCTAGTTACCAGTTTAGCAGTACGTATTTTCGCGATTGGCTGGGAAGCTAGAATCTAGTATCGGAGTAAAACGTCGGTTGTCAAAGGAGCATCCTTACCGCCATGCTGACGTCACACGGGTTCGGGAGCCGTCGGCGTGTTTTCGATTTAAAAAAAACCCATTTTTGTTTTGATATAACTTTTGAATTATTTCGAAAAAAAAGAGAACAGAAACAGTTTTGTTATAAAACTTATGTATGATCTTTCCATTTATGACAAAAAACATTTTTATTCAAAACCTCAATTCCTCTTTTGACTTCTTCGATCTTTCCCTGAACAATGAGACGTAGATGTTCACATTATAACCTCAAAAAGTTCTCATTTCTCACGCATGACGAACCCAGAGCACTCTCAGCATTCGTCGCCGAGTCCACATTTCGAACGCTTCGATCTTATTTATAATTGCTGCGTCCATGCTTCCACGGTATACAATAGAGTAGACCTGACACAACATCACATCATCCTGTATCTGAGACTGAAGTTCAAGTTTTTGTTGGTAAGAAATTTTCGAGGCTTTAGGAAAATTGTCCTAGCATTTTCAGTGCTGCATCTTATTTCCTGATCTGGGTCCCATCTTCGGTTTATCATGTATCTCAAATATTTAAATTTGCTGACCCGTTCGATGCCCTCTACGTTCAAGTGTATTCGAGTGTTTGGGATATGGCTTCTTTTAACAACCATGAACTTGGTTTTGTTGATGTTTATCCTTAGACCCAGATTTTGCCTCTCCTCATTAACGCAACTTACTAGAGTTTGGAGGCCATTCACATTCTCTGCTATAGAATGACAGTGTCACCTACATGTCGGATATTGATTATTGGAAATCCGTTTATTTTAAAGCAGATAGGGGATAGGGCTATCCGAGGTTGCCTCAGCAAATGCTCTCTCCACATATAAGTTGAATGACAAAATACACCCTTGTCTAACTCCCTTTTTTATTTCAACATTATCTCTTGATCCTGCATTATGGACTCACCCATAAAATCACATAGGTAAATAGTAAAACAGCAGGTGCAAATAACGAACAATCATAAATAAATATCTCAGGCATATTATATTTGTAGATTTGGAGAAAGTAGTCATAAAATTGGAAGTTATTAGAAATACAATACATACGTTCAGCTACATATTATTATACTTTATTACACTGTTTTGCCTTGAAGTCATTTAACACATATTTTTCATCCTTATTGAATCTGCATCCTTATTTGTGCCACATCAAGCTTCAAGGTGTCTATGCCATTCGACGTGATTCTCCAATTGTCTTTCCTATTAAAACATTAGCGGCTTCTAATGCTAAGCTTCTTATGGACTTATGCAGTTAATAGTTGCATGTACTTGACATAACATCCGTGACAATGGCTCTGTAGTAATTGTGATTGATGGTCATATTGATGAGATGGAAATTAATTCTTGACATTGAGTGTTTAAATGTTTCAATAAGGAAACTACTGTGTAGACGGATCGTAAAATAGATATGGTATTTACTCATAAGTATGACATACTTAAATGTCAAAAAGTGATTGTATAAAATGAGATCCTCTCACGACCTTAGTGGTTTCGTATTTTTACACGTTTGAGGTTAGAAAAACAGAACCGCATCAAACATTACTGCCAGCAATTAAGTTTGAAACTTCTCTGTCTGAATCATTAAATGTCTGGATAATCAATAACGCAAAACGTTTCAAAAATAAGTATTCATTCATTTCAAAACAAACTCAATATATGGAGCGAAGATTCTAACTAAGCAATAAAAAGCACCTAGTTCAAATATTGCAATTGTTAGTTATGTTAGGAGAAGCTTGTTGACGCGGGCTTTCAATGGCGGTTCCTGAATTTTTGAAAGGAGGGGTTGCACAAAATTTAAAATAAAAAACTACACGTAAATCCTACCAGTGATTGTTGATGGTGCAGCTGTACCTGTAAGAGCTTTTAGTTAACAAACAATCAGTTATTTCCAAAAAAAAATCTAGCTATTATCACAAAAAGTCACTTCTTAAGAGTGTTTTACTTATCATCCCGCCTAATCAAAGAAAAAATCGTCTACCTTGGGAATCGAACTCCCAACCCCCATAATGAAACCCCTCAGCGAAACCTATTGAACCAAGAAGCTGCCTGTTTCATTTTATATTATTAGTTCCTACTTATGTTCATCTTTGTGATGTTAATTATACCTAACTTCTTTAATTTTTATTTTGTGAAGGCAAGTTGTCCAAAGTTCATCTTAAGCAACGCGTTCACCCTATTATCCATTTTAAAAAATGAGTTTGTAGGTTAGAATCGCCGATGTAAACGCGTAGCGACTCGAACAAGAGAAGATGACTGAGGCCCGTCAGCAGAAGCTGTTCATATATCACTTGTAACCCTTTAGTTTTTTTTGGTCATTTTTAAAGTTGATTGATGTGTGATTGACCAATAGGAACGCTATCAGTCCTTATCCGTACCTTGGCCTTCAGTCAATCACGTGACGAGACACTGGTTATAGTCTGAGCTTAGTGTGCGGCGAGTGCCAGTGTTTATAGTATGAGCACTGTGTGCTACCTACAGATCAGGCAATCTATTGTAGCTAGGAGAAAGTACTTGCACTGCATCATCATAGTCACAATGTCTTAACAGACATGTTGTGAACTCGTAAAATGCATTAAGTCGGAGCTAGAGTATTGCCGACACGAATATTATCAATAGTTTCGAGAACTGTAGCTCGCCATCGTTCGCGATTTACTATCAGTTCAGTGGCGCTCTTGATACTCATGTCCAGCAGCTGTTTCGTCGTATCCAGTCAGTGTGTAGGGGGACGGCCACGGCGTCGCCCACTCGGGGCATGACCCTGAACTACAAGTTTCTCCATATTATCGCTTCTGTGTATATGTCCGAAGAATGTAAGCATTCTCGTCGACACAATGGAGGATAGTCTCTTTGGATTACCGAGCTCATCCAGTATAGAAACGTTAGTTCAATGGGCGGTTTGAGGAATTCTCAGCATTCTCCTCCACGTCCACATTTCAAAAGCATCTATGCGAGCTCGATCCGCCTTTTTAACAATCCAAGTTTCCGAGGCATACAAAAACCAGCGACATTTTTGTAGCTTTAGTGATATTATGGTCACGCCATATTTTAGTAAGCTTTGTCAATTTTGTCATGGCCACAGGTGCCTGTTGAATGCGCCGTTGAATCTCATTTTCAAAGCTACCCGAATTGTCGATCTAAGAACCGAGATACACAAAACTTTGAACTACTTCACAACGGCCTATTGACTTTATTTTTCGATGATTATCATGCTCTCTATCTACGATCATAACCTTGGTCTTATTGTAGTTAATACCAAGACCGTATACGCTGCACTATGTTGTTCTAAGATGTTTAATAGAGCTACTAGTTCTTCCTGTGAGAAGCAGCAATAAGGGTTGTGTCGTCAGCAAATCTTAAGTTAGATGTTTTGCTTCCGCTAATAGTTATATACATCCCTGACGAACTCCTTTTCTGGTTTGACCAGACAGGTTACCATCAATTCTTACACGAGCCTAATTAGATTCGTAGAGTTGTTGTATGAGAAACACTAAGTGATACGGAACTCCCACTTGCACTGCATACAGATCTACTAAAAAGTATTTCTTTCTCTTTTGCTGAGAGGAGCGCGCGACATTGCACCTTAAGGAGGAATTGCCAAAATTCCTTAGTTCAATAAAACAAGGTCCTGGGACCAAAGATGAGGTTTTACCGCTCGGGTGTGGATGTGGAAAGAATGACCGCCTTAGTATCAGTGCTTCTCACACATTCTCGTAATGTCGATTTTACCTTAAGTTTGCAAAATATACAGTTATTTCAGAATTTTGCTCAATCCCTCAAAGTGTCTACTATCCAGAATGTTCAAAACTAAGACTATCAATATTTTGAAAATTTGGAAACGGAAAAATTTATTATTTTGAAAATCTAGCAAACATTGATAGGTACTCTAAAAATTTTGAATTATACTCACGAATCAAAAAAAGTAAAATCCAATCCAGCTAGCTGGAAAGGGGTAATGAGGAAAAGAGTTTCAGTTCAGTTAAGTTTTTTCAAAAAAGTTCAAAAAAATAAAGGGGGGGGGCATTAAAGAAGAGCACTAGTATAGTATAGTATAGTATAATTTATTGGTGCTATATACATAAATAAATGTTTGCACAAATCAAAAAAATAAGTAAACAAAAACAGTAAAAAACAAGTAAAGTAAAAAACATGTACAACAACACAGGAGACGAACAATCTGAGTACAGGAAATGCGTAATTGAAGGTAAATAGAGCAACAAATCTAGGTATAATTCATTCTGACATATCGGTGAATTCGTTATTCATCAAAAGTATAAAATGCCTTTTTTTATCAAGTACGACTTTATTGTTCTCTTAAAACTTAATGCTTCTAACTTCTTTATGCACTCTGGAAGGACATTATAAAAAACGATACCATAATAATTTGAGCCATTTCTGGTTTTCTGTAGGCGATTATATGGAGTCACTAGCGCATTCTTCTTACGTGTATCGTAAGTATGTAGGTACATAATTGTGCGTAGTGTACTGGTTTAAGTTGTGTTTCATAAACAATAAACACTCCAGTATGTACATACATGGAAATTTACAACAGTCACGATAATGTAAACCAGCAGTTATCCTAATGCATCGCCGCTGGACTGCAAATATCATGGATAGATGTGGGGAATGACCCCCGTTCAAAATACAGTATTGTGAATTTGACTGAAAATACCCGAAATAAGCGATCAACATTGATCGCCTGGATGCAATATTATTAAGATTTCTAATTAAATATGTAATTCTCGACAACTTCTTAGATAGATTCCTGATATGGGGCTGGTAGTTAAAGTTATTATCTATGAGTACACCTAAAAGTGTAACTGGGCTAATTTGGTTAATGTTATTATGGTGACGAGTGCTAATCACGATACTTTGTGTTTTATCAGGATTCATTGTCAATTTATTTCTAATAAACCAATCATGTAATTCCAATCGATACTTGTTCTAGCAATATGTCATAACTTTTGCTCGTACTAATCGATGTGGTGTCATCGGCATAAAAGATGGATTTAGCAGTAGTACAGGCAGGCAAGTGGTTTATGTATAACCTATGTTGCAAAAGTTTTGAGAAGTTTTTCAAAAAATGAAAAAAATATCTCACAATAATACATTTCAAGAAGAATAAGAACTAAAAAAAAATAACAATATTTCTTAATACAAAAACGATATTGAAGTACTGCTAATGGGCTGTGATCTTCCACGACTCGCAATTTCCTCTTAATGTTCCTCATTAGGTTTGGACAGATTCTAAATCAATTTCTCTGATTTTTAGCATTATTCTTCTTCTTAACTGCTATTCTTTTTGAGCTTCCCAGCCATTGTTATAAGCTTTGGCACTCGGTTGAACCCAACAAAGTTTCAATAGGTCTTGTTTGAGGAAGATTGGGATGGTTGTCGTTTTGAGGTACAAAAAGTATTCCATATTGTTCTAGCCAGTTGCTCGTGCGCAAAGCATTACACTTGAAGCCAGATCTGGCCAAAACATTATATTGTCATTAGCATGGTGTGTATTAATAAAATTGAGTAGTTTACGCAAACATTTTTCGAGTATAGACTTGTGCGGTAACCGCTTCGGCCCTAACTCGTTCAACATACGGCTGTGAAATACCATTGTCTGATATAGCGCACCACACTAACACTTTATTTTCAAACTTCTCTTTTCGTTTAAATTTTACATTATCTGGACAGGCTTCAAAGCCTCTTGAATAAAAACCATCATTACCTTTAATTTCTGAGTTCAAAAATGTGAAATACTTTTCATCGTCAAGAATAATTTTTATGTTGCCAGCAAATGACTACGACGTAAATTGCGACAGCATTGAGGAATTCTTTCCAGCTGAAAGATGTGTCCAAGTTTTCGTGTTGAAGTTCCAACTCGATGTTCACTTCTGTTGACCATTCTTTGAACTGTAGCAGCATTCAACGCTCTTAGACGTCCACTTTTTGGTAAATTTATACAAGGAATACCTTCTTCGCATTCACGGATTGCTCGATAAATTGTGGCAACAGAAATATTTTGATCTTGATATAGGCGAGCAATTTCTTTTTTTTCAAGTCGTCCAACTCTTCCGAATACCTAATTTGTACGACATTTTGACAACTTATATCATAACCAAAATGGTTTTATTGCTACGTTTAGATGTTGACTGGTTACCATGGTAACGATTTCTGAATTGTTTCCAACGGTGACACTATCTCCCGAGTTTTGAAAAAAATTCTCAAAACTTTTGCAACATATGTTATTAAGAACAAACAGACATTTGTAAGACAGTGTAATCAGACGATTACACTGATCACAGGAATCAATTTAAATACATATACTTTTATAAAATGTTTTATACCTATAGATATTACTAAAGTTACACATATTATCCCTCTTTCCTTACCTGTTCGGTATACGCGACAGGTTCAAGTCCACTGTAGTCTTTAAATAATAATTACATTTTGCTATCGTTTGTGCAACACTTTCTATGAAGAAAAAAATGGCAAACTATCATTAATCCGATGATACAAAAAGTGTCAGCAGATCTTACAGTTCCTTTTATAAATTTCACTATCAGTAACAAACCATCACGGGTGAAAAGAGGTGAGTAACACTTTGCAACAAGTGACACGTCGTTCACGAAATCGTGATCTCTTTGCACTTTTGAAGGTCATGGGAAATCTTCGTAATGAAACGAAGATCATCACTTTCACTTCACCGGGTAGGTACCAGCAAGCACATTGTTATTATCTGCAAATATTTGTATGATCAGAGAGATTTCTATTTAGGCAGCGCGGGCCCGTATGCTTCACTTTTTATTGTTTTTTGATTACGAAATACCTGATGTATGCACTTTGTTTAATTTGGAATTCGTCGTGTTGTAAAGAAGTCTACTACTGAAAGCAATTTATTGAAGAGAAATATATGTTTTGTAGAATATGTTGCAACGAATAGTCTAGATTGCCTAAGACTCATTTCAGGCCTTACATTACAACTCTTCTTTTTATGATCTACCTCCCGCAAAGGCTGAAAGCCTATGGCGTTGTAGAAGCACTGCGAGAGGATAAGTATCGGAGCACGTTTTATTTGAAATGCTGCAGGTTGGAGCCGTCGGGAAACAAGTTCCCCGGCAGCTCATTCCACAGCATCGACGTTCTCCAAAAAAAGGAATGCTGGATGAGACTGGTTGTGGAAGTAGGGACCTTGACCTGGTAAGGATGAGCTCGCAGAGCCTCCCCAGTGTTCCTCGTTCGGATGGCCTTTGGTGTTATTATCTGGGAGAGCTCACTCGAACATCTTCCGTGACAAAATCTGTCAAACAGGGACAGGTCAGCCACCCTTTTTCGATGTTCCAGGCTGTAGAGGTGGTTTCTGAGGCTGGAGTATCGATTAGTCTAATTGCTCTCTTCTGGATAGTATCCAGAAGCTTTAAAGAGTGTAGCGGAGCGGAGCTCCACACATGGGAGCAATACTCCAGCGATAGTCGGATATGTGCCTTGTAGAGCAGCAGTAGGTGTTCTGGTGTATACAGCTTCCTACAGCGGAACAAAACTTCAAGCTTCTGGGATGCTGTATTAGCTAATACTGATGACGTCGTCGTGCCAGGGCATGTTATTGTTGATTTTGATCCCCAAAAGCTTGTCGGAAGGTGAGTCAACTATTGGGTGACCTTCCATTTCCACTTTTGGTAAGCCAACGTGATACTTCTTTGGCAGTGTTGTTGCCTGAGCTTTCTGTACACAAAATGAATGCTATACTTTTCTTAGAATACTTACCTTAGAAATAAATGTAGCTTACGGTCATCGGCACACAATATCCAAAAAAGGAAGAAGTCCTGTTTCTCAAAGCGAGTACATCAAATTGCCTTATTATGTAGAAGCTTCACACAATGCTGTCAAAGGTTTTAATGCTAATGCTTTGCCAGATTCCATAAAACATATTTTATCTTTAGTAAAATTCAAACAGCAACTGATGAAGGATACTTTATTGCGTGCCCAAATTGAAGTACCACAATATTTTTTTTACTCTTAAATCCAGAGACCTGCCAATTTTAATACGATGTGCTTTATTGGCATAACCACTCGCTTTTACGTGTTTACTATTTTTTATACTATTATAATTTTTTTATACTTATGATTTGAGCACACTTCTCCCTCATGTTGATACATACCATTTTGTAGATTGAATTTTTTATCCATAGTATTTAAATTTTTGGATATGTTTTTTCCTAAAACAGCTACTGAACTTTCAAATCATGAGATTGAGAAAAATTTGACTTGCCTGCTAGACAACAATGAGATAATCGTTTTTGTACTTGCTCGATAAATAAAACCACAGAGAAAACCAATAGCATTGATGTTTGGTTATTGTTGATCATAGCTTTTCCATTTTGAGAAAAATATTTGCCAGACCCCAAAAAACAAAACTGCTACCGGATTTTTAATCAGCACCCTCAAATGATCAGAAACACGGGGTTGCACCTTCACGGAAAGTCAAATAACGGTTTTCGATTTTTTTAGGCAACCCTGAAGATCTGTCAGCTATTTGAAATTATTGATTTTCGTCAAACGAGACTGTAACCCAAAACTGCGACCGAATTTGTGATCAGAACCCTCAAATTATCCAAAAAAAAAAACGAAGATTTATCATAATAGAAAGCCACTTAAAGATTTTCGATTTTTTAGGCAAACCTGAAGATCTGAAACATCTGAAATTTCTTATTTTTGTCACAAGAGATTGAAACTAAAAACTGCAACCGGATTTGCAATCAGCACCCTAAAATTTTCCAAAACACGAGCTTTCATCTTAATAGAAAGTCAAATAAAGATTTTCGATTTCTTAGGTAAGCCTGACGATCTGAAAGATCAGAAATTTTTGATTCTCGTCAAATGGAATAGAAACTCAAAACTGCGACCCCATTTGTAATCAGCACCCTCAAATTATCCAAAACACAAGGTTTCATCTTAATAGAAAGCCAAATAAATATTTTCGATTTTTGCATAAAAAAGATCTAAAAGGTCTGAAATGTTTGATTTTCATCACATTAGACTGAAACTAAAAACTGCGACCAGATTTGTGATCAGCACCCTCAAGTTATCTGAAACACGAGGCTTTATTTTAATAGAAAGCCAAATAAAGGTTTTCGACTTTTTAGGCAATCATGAAGATCTGACAGATCTGAAATTTTTGATATTTGTCACATTAGACTGAAACTAAAAACTGCGACCAGATTTGTGATCAGCACCCTCAAATTAGCAGAAACACGAGGCTTTATTTCAATACAAAGCCAAATAAAGGTTTTCGACTTTTTAGGCAATCCTGAAGATCTGACAGATCTGAAATTTTTGATATTTCTCTCATTAGACTGAAACTAAAAACTGCGACCAGATTTGTAATCAGCACCCTCAAATTATCCAAAACACGAGCTTTCATCTTAATAGAAAGTCAAATAAAGATTTTCGATTTCTTAGGTAAACCTGACGATCTGAAAGATCAGAAATTTTTGATTCTCGTCAAATGGAATAGAAACTCAAAACTGCGACCCCATTTGTAATCAGCACCCTCAAATTATCCAAAACACAAGGTTTCATCTTAATAGAAAGCCAAATAAATATTTTCGATTTTTGCATAAAAAAGATCTAAAAGGTCTGAAATGTTTGATTTTCATCACATTAGACTGAAACTAAAAACTGCGACCAGATTTGTGATCAGCACCCTCAAGTTATCTGAAACACGAGGCTTTATTTTAATAGAAAGCCAAATAAAGGTTTTCGACTTTTTAGGCAATCATGAAGATCTGACAGATCTGAAATTTTTGATATTTGTCACATTAGACTGAAACTAAAAACTGCGACCAGATTTGTGATCAGCACCCTCAAATTAGCAGAAACACGAGGCTTTATTTCAATATTTGTAAATAAAGGTTTTCGACTTTTTAGGCAATCCTGAAGATCTGACAGATCTGAAATTTTTGATATTTCTCTCATTAGACTGAAACTAAAAACTGCGACCAGATTTGTAATCAGCACCCTCAAATTATCTAAAACACGAGGCTCCACCTTAACAAAAAGCCAAACAAAGGTTTTCGACTTTTTAGGCAAACCTGAAGATCTGACAGATCTGAAATTTCTGATTTTTGTTACATGAGACTGAAACTAAAAACTGCGACCAGAATTGTGATCAGCACCCTCAAATTATCCAAAACATGAGGCTTTATCTTAATAGAAATTCAACTAAAGATTTGAAATTTTTTAGGCAAACCTGAAGATCTGAAAGGTCTGAAATTTTTTATTTTCATAACATTAGACTGAAACGCAAGACTGTGATCAGATTTATGATCAACACCCTCAAATTATCTAAAACACGAGGTTCTACCTTACTAGAAATCCAAATAAAGATTTTTTACTTTTTAGGCAAACCTGAAGATCTGACAGATCTGAAATATTTGATTTTTGTCACATGAGACTGAAACTAAAAACTGTGACCAAATTTGTGATCAGCACCCTCAAATTATTCTGAAACACGAGGCTTTATCTGAATAGAAAGCCAAATAAAGATTTTCGATTTTTTAGGCAAACCTGTAGATCTGAAATTTTGGATTTTCGTCACATTAGACTGAAACTCAAAACTGGGACCGGACTGTTGATCAGAACCCTCAAATTATCTGAAACACGAGGCTTTATCTTAATAGAAAGCCAAATAAAGATTTTCGATTTTTTAGGCAAACCTGGAGATCTGACAGATCTGAAATTTTTTATTTTCATCAAACGAGACTGAAACTCAAAACTGCGACCGGATTTGTAATCAGCGCCCTCAAGTTATCCAAAAGACGAGGATTTATCTTGATAGAAACAAAATAAACATTTTCGATTTTTTAGGCAAACCTGTAGACCTGTAGAAATTTGTGATTCTCGTCAAATGAGACTGAAACTCAAAACTGTGACCGGATTTATAATTAGCGCCCTCAAATTATCTAAAATACGAGACTTCATCTTAATAGTAAGCCAGATGAAGGTTTTCGATTTTTTAGGCAAACCTGAAGCTCTAAAACGTCTGTAATTTTGGTCACACGATTTTGAAACTCACAACTGCGACCGGATTTACGATCAGCTTCAAATTATCCAAAACACGAGGCTTCAACTTAATAGAAAGTCAAATGAAAATTTTCAATTTCTTAGGTAAACCTGAAGATCTGAAAGATCAGAAATTTTTGATTCTCGTCAAACGAGACTGGAACTCAAAACTGAGATCGGACTGTTATCATATCATATTACTTGAAATCCTATCAAATCAGCTACTAAATTTTTCAATCATGCAAACCTGCCATAAATTGGAATAAAGGAACATAACACGATTAAATGTCCAATGAGTGCGTACAGTCAAACCGGATGCCAATTGTGTTAAAACTGAATACAAATAAATTTGTTGAATGATGGCACTCGGACCCTACCTCTTTCCCAAGGCGTGGTCAGGTGTTTGTTTTACGAAATGTAACCAGTGACTGGGCGATAGCGCACGTTTTCTCTCTTGAATTTTAGTGAAAACTTTCCTTGCGTTATTTCGAAAGGATCGAGTCAAGTAGACAGATTATTTCCATGAATAAAATCATTTTGGTTATGATATAAGTTGTCAAAATGTCGTACAAATTAGATATTCGGAAGAGTATTTACAGTCTAGTTGGACGACTTGAAAAAAAAAATAGTTCGCCTATATATCAAGATCAAAATATTTCTGTTGTCAGAATTTATCGAGCGATCCATGAATGCGAAGAAGGTATTCCTTGTATAAATTTACCAACAAGTGGACGTCCAAGAGCGTTGGATGTTGCTACAGTTTAAAGAATGGTCAACAGAAGTGAATATCGAGTTGGAACTTGAACACGAAAACTTGGACGCATTTTTCACGTCAACGCTAGCACAATCTGTAGAGAAATGAAGAGAAATAACTTAAAATTCCGAAAAAGAAGAAAATGTTCAAAGTGTTGCCCAAATCAGTTAGGAAGAATTCCTCAATGCTGTCGCAATTTACGTCGTACTCATTTTGCTGGCAACATAAAAATTATTCTTGACGATGAAAAATGTTTCACATTTTCGAACTCAGAAATCAGAAGTAATGATGGTTTTTATACAAGAGACTTTGAAGCCTGACCAGATAATGTAAAATTTAAACGATAAGAAAAGTTTGAAAACAAAGTTTTAGTGTGGCGCGCTATATCAGACAACGGTATTTCACAGCCATATGTTGGACGAGTTAGGGCCGAAACGGTTACCGCAGAAGTCTATACTCAAAGATGTTTGCCTAAACTACTCAATTTTATCATTGATTAACGTATTGTATGTCATTATGCTTTGCGTACGAGAAACTGGCTGGAACAACACGGAATACCTTTTGTACCGCGAAACGACAACCCTCCCAATCTTCCTCAAGCAAGACCTATCGAAACTTTTTGGGCTCAACTGAATGCCAAAGTTTATAACAATGGATGAGAAGCTCAAAACGAACAGCAGTTAAAAAGGAGAATAATGCTAAATATCAGAGAAATTGATTTAGAATCTGTCCAAGACCTAATGAGGAACATTAAGAGGAAATTGGGAGCCGTGGAAGATCATGATCCATTAACAGTACTTTAGTATCATTTTTATATTAAAAAATATTGTTATTTTTTGTAGTTCATGTTACAGTTGAAATATATTATTGTGAGGTATTTTTTTTAATTTTCTGAAAAACTTCTCAAAACTTTTGCAACATACGTTATAACAACACTTGTTCCGCCATACTACTGTTGATAATCAGATGAGGCTGTACAAAAGCAACGACTTTAGTTTTTGCCGTATTTATGAGGAGGTCAAAGTGTTTACTATATCGAACAATCTTATATATTAATAAGATATATTCTAGCTCTATGACGAGAATGTCTACTTTATGGAATTAGAAATGGTTTTTGAAATATTACATATTAACATATTATATGTAAAGGCCGTAAGTAACATTAGTTAAGCACCTCACCCTGTATAGCCACTACCATTCCACTACTTAGCAATTTTCAAGAAATATTATACAGCTTGTTTTTCTGAACGAATTCAATACCGGAACAGTTATTTTGAGATGAATGTGATGGTCCACTAAACTGTAACCACAAATTTTCCACTGTTTGGTTAACATACTTTGTATTCTTTGTGTTCGATAATGGTATTCAGGTAAAAGTGAGTTAGTTACATTTGAGCGATAATCAGAATCACTAAATAGAATAATTGACATCAGATTAAACTTTTACTTAATATCCCAAGAAAGTTATGTATGAATGGATCACAGATAGCCCGGTAGATAACAGGCTTTAAGTGTATGAGCTGATAAATACTCATACCTAGGAAATCAATACGAACAGACAGATTCACAAAACGAGTGGCAGTACTGACAGTAATAAGATAAGTAATAATTCAAGTGCCATATAATATAGTACGATGCAATTAAACCAAAAAACGGCCTGACCTCAACATCCAAAGTAAAGTTTCCCGCCAGCTCCAATTTGTTGTACATAGTCAACGTATTATTTGGCAAAAAGTTACACCATCTTCTGCGTCGGGTTTAGGGGGGGGAGGGAGGGGCGATGTTGAAAATAAGTGGTTTTTATCAGTTTTTCCTAAATATTGTGAAAAGTATGCGATTTGGCGTAAAAAGTGTTATATGCAAAAATAATCTACCTTAAATTTTAAACAAAAATGGAACTATACATAATCTTGCTAAATTGAACGGTTTCAGGGTTACGAGGGTATGAAAGTAGTCATTTTAATTTTTTTTCCTAATATCACTAGAGAAACTACTTTTTTATACAGCATCATTACGATTTTCGTGGTGGTATGTTGGTGTCACGCGTCAAGTGAAATTAGAATCCACTTATCCTCCATCCCTCTTGGACGAATTTGGCTTGATGAGGAAGGGAAGCAAATCTTCAATGGTTATTGTTTTGGTTCGAGATTCAAATCATTCATCAATACTCCAGATTCAGAAAAAGTGTCCTACATCATTGATGGAGGCCATCTCCTTTATCGAGTTGTCTGCCGACGCCCAGCTAGCTAGCTAGGTCCTTCTAGGACCTTCAAACATTATTACTTATTATGGGTCAGCGTTAGCAGCGATTGTTTTTCATGGATACGCGCAAGGAAACGAAAAAGACGAGGAACACGCAGATCGCGTTCTACCACCAACATTGAAAGTGGAAGACTCAATCCATGTAAATATCAATCAAAGTGAACTTTTAGGTAACGGTGAGAGCAAAATGGGCCTTATTTCTCTCCTTACAGTAAGTACACTTGCAAAGAGATGGTTGCATAGTTCGTCAAGAACTGGGTGACGCTGAATTATTAATAGTTATAACAGCGATTTTTTATCTGACCAGTCAGTGCATAGGGGCATACTTTAAAGTTTTACATAATTTTGAAAAGTCAATGTGGTCCGCGAAGTCACTATAAATGTTTTTAATAAAGACTAAGCAAGGTTTTATATTTGTATTGTATTTGAACTCCTTTCGTGCTTCATGGCCCTTATATAAAAACCACATATGCTGGTATATAATCTGTACTGACATTTCGGTGACCTCCGAGGTCTTTATGAAGGTACAAAATTTGATAAAAAATTAACTTGAAATAAGCGACATTTTCTGACAGCTTCTTAATGGAATCGGTGATTCTGATATCTCATACAACATGGAGAATTGCTTTGTAAACCATAAGAAAGCCTGGAAAAACTCTCTTTGGTTTTGGAGAACATTGAGACTTTTCTTTGAAGTATTTTCTACCATACTGAGTCACAGTCAAGTGATTAAACTTTATATAGGGAAATAATAATAGTTATAGAAGGAAAATAAGGAAATCTGCAGCATTTCCGGATAAAACTTACCTAGTGTCCTCAAGATCTTTTCTGTATTATAGGACAAGTCTCGACGTCATCTTTGAAACACTAGGGCCATATTCATAGTTGATACTTAAGAGCTCTTAAGACTTCAGTGTCCCTTAAGTATGGTTTTGTGTTTCACAGTGGTTCGATACTTAAGTAACGAAATGTCAACATCACATTTCGTTGCAGTTAAGTCGATTTTGTAGATAAATTTTGGAGTAAGGTGTTGTCAGTTTCTGTCACAGCCGAAAAAATGTCCGGTAAAACACACGAAATACTGACGAAATCAAAAAGATATGACAAAACATCAAATACGAAAGCATAGGCATAACAAACTGACTTATACTTCATATGCGACAACGTCGCCAAATGTTTTCCCTCCATCTCGTAGATGTTGTCTAGGAAACAGCGCCGGTACTCTGTAACTTAGAAACGCGTTTCTATGCACTATGTGCTATAGTATCGGGTGGCTTCGTAAATATGTCAGCGTGGTAGACGCTATGTGGTAGGCACCCGAAACTGCCCGATCGTCATGGTCTTCATGGTGATAGGAACACGTTTCTATCTCTTACGTTAGAGAGTACCGGCGCAGGACACACTTAATAAAGTATTATCCCAGAGGATACTTCAGTATTACTTAAGAGACGCTATGAGTACGGCAATTAGAGCCTTAATTATTGCCACCTGGCTGTCAGTGCAGATGAGATACAGAACCCAAAACCGCGGAATATGCCCCCAAGGGAAGTGTGCCTTTGAGGAAGACGTTCATGGGGCCTATAACTGATGGGGCGTAGGTGTTATAGTCTTAGCAAATTACCATTCCTCCAGTACCAAACATTTGACATTTACAGATACTTTTTATTCTCATAATTAAGAGAAATCAAAAACATATACTTGGTTGCGCCCACTTTAACTTCAGCTTTATAACCCTGATGTAACGAGCTCGAATGAGACACAAGATACTCATTACCCGTATTGATGTCCCGATAATTTCCGTCAAACTCGAAGCTGCTTTCACTTACGTAGCTCTCAGATGATCAATATTATTGAAGCAATATTTTATGGTTGTTCAATACACAATTATTATAGTTTAACACCATTTATAGGACAATATTAATTAAATAACGTAACAAGATCAGGTTTGTACCTAAATGTTTTTTTTATTATGTTCTTGGCTCTGAACTGGTCAGTTGTATTGTAAATGTTTACATCTACCAATAGTCAAATCGACAGTTTAAATAAACAATTTTCAGCACCTCTCCTGAAGATGATAACATAGTTTGCAAAACAAGTGTTAGGTGTGAAAAAATTGCAATCGTACACTGCCTTTTCACAGTGTTAAAATTGTCAAAAAGCATCAATTTGAAAAAGCTCTATAGAGGTTTTGGTAGTACCTAGCTGTCGGTTTTATCATAATTCAGCTTATAGTCGAAAATTTTCTGGATATTTCTCATGGCAGATAATAAAACACATAGTCTGTCTTCCTTCATGCCTTTAACCAGGTTTTTTTTGAATAGAAGAGACAGCAGACAATGTCAAAGTATAGCCAACAGTAATTTTTATGCAAGTTCTCTTAAGGAACGGGTCTCATGTTGAACCTGATTAGAAATTTCTCATTTTTAGACATTATAAACGTCACTTTATAGCCTATCAGCCTTTTTATAGCCCTTAGGCCATAATTAGATATCGCCAAAAATGTACTACTCGCAAGTGAAATCCGAACACCTAAAAAAAAAAGGGATATTTGCATTGAAACTTTGTAACAGCTTGGCTTTACCATCTCTAGTACACAAGTAACGCTTTTGTTCATTCAGACGCTATTTACCTACAGGCACCTCTAAAAAGCTCTAGACGTGTAAAAACAAAGCATGACTTTTTGTCGATTCAAAAACGATGATATCTGTTGCAAATGTGGCGAGACACTATAAGGCCGCTTTCTGATTTGTCAGTGCGGGAGCGGCGCGGATTCGGTTCGCTCGGTATACGCGGTACCGAAAGCTTGTCGAGCACCTATATTTCAATACGCGATTTCTGATTGACGCGGAAAGTACGGGCGCGGAGAGGGATCGTTTCGTTTTACCGTTAGTCGGGACGCGTGTCCAGGAGCCGGTCGGCATTTTGCTGCAATAATACTCTTGATATGTCATATGAAGAACTATAATCAACTACCTTACATTTGTTATAATAAAAATACTCTTGATTTGTCGTATTATTAAGAACTTTAATGAACTGTTTTTTTCTTTTATAATAGTAAACACAATGCCGTCACTATACGCAAAATATAAAATCCTAGAATTTCGTATGGTGACGGTATTGGTTTTAAGTGATTGTAATATATCAATAACTGTAAATAACTTCGAATTAAAATGAGACCTTTTAATTACCACTTACCTTAAAGTAATAAGTAATCTTTCATCAGCAGTCACGCATCCTCTAAATCTTGTATGTTGCTTTGTTAACATTGGTGATAACAAATTCAAAAGCTCTTCGTACGTTTTTTTTGACATTCTATACATCGATAAAAATTTTTGGTCGTATTGGGAAAGTTCTTGAGCCGCAACAAAAAGTCGACAATTAATGTTCTTCTCGATGTAAGGATGATGCCAATAACGTTTCCTTTTTTACGTAGACGGTATAAATAACACACTAAAATATCTTCATCGCTTGAAGACGACATTTTCGTAGGACGCTCAAAGCGATACTGCAGGATTTTTTACCTAGAATATACAGATAGGTGAGTAACTGAAGGCAGTGCGGAATCGTTTCGGTGCCGAGCTAACAGATCCCGCGCCGCTCCCGCACCGACAAATCAGAAAGCGGCCTAAGACGACAGCTCCAGCTTACACAGTTAAGCCCCTTTGAACAGGGTCGGATTGTAGGACAACGAAAACGTGGTGTTTCTTTCAAATCAATTGCTGTAACCATGGGGCGTAGTGTGGCTACAGTTGTAGCAACACGGCGCGCATGGATTGCAGAAGGGCAAATGCAGCGAGCTAGAGGTTCTGTAGCACGACTACTGGCCCTTCGAGACAGCATGCGATCCACTCGAGCTGTCGCTGACGCTTGGTATGCAGCTATAGAGAGGTCACGACGTGATCTCCAGTTTGCTGTTGAGCGCCATGTACACAGCCCTATCGGTTTGATGGTTTGGGGTGCCATTGCATTTACCTGTGATTCGTGGCACAATGACTGCGCAACGTTATGTGAATGAGGTGTTATTAGAACCAATTGCCGTTCCATATGACCAAGGCCTTGACGAGGGTTTCTTCCAGCAAGATAATGCACGTTCTCGTATTGCAAGGGTATCGATGAGGTTCCTACAGGAAGCTGAGGTCAGGGTACTCCCCTGGCCTCCACGATCACCCGATTTGTCGCCAATTGAAAAAGTATGGGATTGGATGGGTCCATACATAGGCAATTTACCTAATCCTCTGACCACGCTGGACGAACTGGAACATGCTGTGAGGGCAGCTTGGGAGGCTGTACCTCGCTAGAATTTATCAACAACCAGATTACGAGCATGTCGTGTAGGCTAGAGGAGTGTATTCGTCAATATGGAGGCCCCACCCATTATTGATCTGTTGTATTTTTTTATAAACTAATTATGGCAAATGAGTTCGTTTATTATTGTATTTAGTCCTACCGCATTTCATCAAACGCAACCCTTTTTTCTCAGTGTTCGGATTTCACTTGCGAGTAATATATTTACTTTTAAAAAATTAAAAGAACGCCAGCGAATAAAATAGTGTAAGAACGATTTCAGTTTTTTTCTCGGTTGGTGCCTGAGACATTTGATTTTTGTTAATAGACGGTAACATTGAAGTGTCTTGTCCTATGATACGATGTTCTACCTGACAATTATGTTTCATCATGTCCGGTATAAAAGTCGAACTATTGAACTAATCATCATTTTTGGCGAGGTCAGTGACACACTAAGTACCTGCCAAAAGTCGATGGAAAAGCGACTCATGGTGAAATCAAACTGTCTAGCGTTGCACAATATACATTGAAAATGTGTAATGTATTGCAGAAATATCACTATTATAGCTACTCATTTTGGAACAATTACAACTGCCTAAGGTTTATGCAATTTTTAATTCCCCTATATCAGTAATGAGAAGGTATAATTAGTAAAAATACATGTGGAGCTCAGTAGTTTGTTAACTAATGTTATCCAGGATGGAGTGTATCTATTGTAATGCTACTCTACCTCTAAACACCTGGAAATTGGACATTTAATTCAAAAAACCACCGACAAATGGGAAACAGATAATCAGATTATCTTGAATCAGGAAGTGTACCAGAAAGTCATGAAATATAATTTTTTTGAAAAATGTATATGATATATTTGTATAAAGTGTTAATATTCTTCAAAATAATCATCCTTAGTATCTAGGTGCATATTTTTTAAATGGCTTTCCTATGCCTGGTTAGTCCAGAAGGCCTGAACTGGAACTATGTTTAAAGTCGTTGTCACAGCTTCTTGGATATCTTGAATGTTGTCGGAACAGTTTCCTTTGAGTTCATTCTTGATTGTCGGAAAAACAAAGAAGTCGAGCGGAGTGAGGTTAGAACTATAGGGCTACTTCGGGAGTGTTACTACGTTGTGTTTCGCCAGGAACTCACGGACGCGTAGAGAAGTGTGGCTAGGAGCAATAGGCCCATCAGGCACGTATTTAAAGAGGGGGTCCATGCAGGTGGTTCGGACCCCCCACCCCGAAACGTTACATCATCATCATAGTCACAATGTCATAAGACAGCTCGTAAAGTGCATTAAGTCGGAGCTAGAGTATTGCCGACACGAATATTATCAATAGTTTTGAGAACTGTAGCTCGCCATCGTTCGCGATTTATTGTCAGTTCAGTGGCGCTCCTGATACTCATATCTAGCAACTGTTTCGTCGTATCCACCCAGCGTGTAGGGGAACGGCCACGGCGCCGCCCACTCGGGGCGTGACCCTGAACTACAAGTTTCTCCATATTATCGCTTCTGTGAATATGTCCGAAGAATGTAAGCATTCTCATCGACACAATGGAGGATAGTCTCTTTGGATTACCGAACTCATCCAGTATGGAAACATTAGTTCGATGGGCGGTATACGGAATTCTCAGCATTCTCCTCCACGTCCACATTTCAAAAGCATCTGTGCGAGCTCGATCTGCCTTTTTAACAGTCCAACAGTCCAAACGTTACATAATGCCGTTGAAAATGTAATATCCATAAACGCATATGGCATACGTCTAACGGCAACCCTATTCTCCCGCTCCCTCCAGCAACGAAATTTTGTTGTCCTGATCAAATACTAGTCAAGCAACAGTAAAAGGTCCCAACCGTAATCTGGTCCCCCCTCCCCTAGAAACTAAATCCTGGATACATGACTGAATAGGCCGTATTTATAAAGAAGAGCATTTGCTTTTACTTTTAGAAATCGAAGCATTTACTTCACATTCTATTCATACGCAAAACAATAAGGTTTTGGTATTTATAAACAGGAGCATTTACTTCAAAATTGAAGAATTTGCTTTAGAAAAATTGTAATATTAGTCCGTATTTATAAAAATCACGTATTTCCTTCAATTGAAAATGTAGGAGGAAAAGGTAGAGCTCACAAGGAAAAGGTAGAAGGGAAAGCTTTTGCTTTATTTCGTATTCATAACCATTTCCTTCTCTTTGCAAGTAAATCCTCGTGGAAAAAAGGAAGAGGTAGACAACCGTTATCAAGAGTGCGTTCCCGCCGATAGGTTTCAACTTGCAGTTATAGAGGCAAATGCGCCTAGCATTATTAATGTTAGGTTAGGCACAGAGTGTCTGCTGGTACTGCTAACTTGATTTAGCTATCATAAGAATGGGAAGTGACGAGGAACTGTTCGACCAAGTGGAGGTACAAGACACATCTGAGAAGCAATCGGACTGTAGGTTCATTGCCAAAAAGGTAAGGAAATACCCTGAAATATAAATTGCAATTCCCAGAAAAAGCAAAGAAGCAGACGGCAATTTAAAAAGTTGCGAAAGTGTACAGACAGCTTTAAGGTGAAAACGTAATTTTCATCGTATATGTCTTGAACATTCATATTAGCATTGTTTACATGTTTAGCCCCAAGTAGCTTTTCGATTTCAACATGCGCGCAATCGATAACCCCTATTGCAGTCGGAACAGTTTTTTTTCGCTGACCCTCCCTGTTTCATTCATTTTCAGTCAATGGGAACTTGATCCAATAGCCGCCTTGTCCACAACGCGACGAAGAGTGGTATTGACAATCCTGGAGGCTATAGGTTGTGTACATCCCAGTTCCTCACCTATACCGCTCTGGAAACACGGATCAGACATGTACCGTAAAATCACCTTCATTTTGTGTACTGGAGAAAGCGCTCCTCCCCTGGTTTCCAGATTTTCGCCAATGAAGGGGGTTCCAAAATCGCACTCACGTGTGGATTTAATCTCTCTTTGTACACTTTTTCGTGCCCGTTGGTGCACAACATCCGCCAGGGTAAATTTAAGTCAAAAAGTTCACGCGCCCACTCTACAACTAAAAACACCTTAACCCTTTAAATGGATACACGTCAATGAAGAAAATAGTTGAAAGCTGCTCCGGACTAGATGCATATTTTCTAAAGCAAATCCTTCAATTTAGAGGCAAATTCTCCTGTTTATAAATACAAAAAAAAACCCTTACCTTTTCCTTTAGAGCAAAATATTTTGCTTATGAACAAAATGTGAAGTAAATGCTCCGATTTTTACCTAATCTCAAAATTCTATGTAAAACTTAGCAGTACCAGTGTCTACCACTCTACCTTTTCCTTTTTTCTGCGAGGAATTGCTTGCAAAGCAAAGGAAAAGCAAAAGCTATCCTTCTACCTTTTCTTTGCGAGCTCTACCTTTCCTCCTACCTTTTCCTTTGAAGAAAATGCTTCATTTTAAAAGCTTTTATATGTCATTAGGAAAAAAAGCTTTAAAGATAATACGCATAGGTGCGTCTGAGCTTGAAAGAATTGAAGTTTACAGCTAATCCGTTACCTGGAATGTCCAACGTGTTTATAAAAATACAGAATAACATTCACATTGAGTACTGAACAAGACATCGTCCTATATGCCTCAATGAGAACTGTTTATGTATATATGTATGTATTTATGTTTGTTCGGGTGAAATCTTGCTACTCAATTTTGAAGCAGGTCTGTTCAACCGATTGAGCTGAAATTTTGTATACACACGGCCGGATTAACCATGGGGCTAAAGGGGCTGGAGCCCCGGGCCCCGCGGTTTAGTGGGGCCCCGCGAGGGCTATATTATGTTGTTATTACTATTTATTATTATGTTATTTTATTCATAAAGGGCCCCTAAACTATAATAGCCCCGGGCCCCAAGAAACCTCAATCCAGCGCTGTGTATACACGTTTAATTTGGATGACAATGCATGGTAAGCTATGTGGCGTCGTTCTATATCCAGTAGTGGAGAATAGTTATTTGATGCACTCCTGGGTATCCGACAAGCTTTTATGATCATATAAATTGTGTATAATGAGGCTATAAGTTGATAGTTACCATTTTAAAGGAAAATTGTATTTTCTTCTTTTTAGAACATTTAAATAAAAGCGGCCTATTGTCGTGATGCATGCAGCACCTCACTAACCTTGCCGTGTCTGGTTTCTGATTGACCAGACCGACAGAACGACAAACTGACATAAAGGTAAAGATCCTTCGGACAGCCTTCACAGTTAACGACGAATGTATCTATATTGTGAAAACACAAAACTGGTGCTATGTCACCTAGTATATCACAATACAAACCTCCGAATTTGTACGGTATATTTCTACTGAAGAGAATGCCATTCCTTCGTGGCGTTGCAAAAATTCCGTTTCTTTCATTAAATATTCAAAGCAGGTGGTAATTTACTTATTACAAAAATGTTTAAAGAATGCGCACGTGACAATAAATATACGCATACGTATTGAGATTGAGTAACAACAATTATATATTATTTATTGCAAAATAAATGAACAGCTAAATCATAATTCGCATTTCACGATGAATGACTGATGTACAATGAATAATTATTAGAATCCACGAAAAAAATATTGTTTATAAGTAGTAATCATTGGTAGGTATATGAATAAGTATATTATTTGTATGCATAAGTAGATATTGATGTTTGTCTTAAAAGCTTTCTGAAATCATAGGTTTTTCACCACATTTTCTGCGAGTCTGTATGAATCTGTATACAGGGTAGCACACTCTATTCCCAACGAAGTATTGGGTGATTTCAATTTTTGCTTATCGTATGATAACATAATAAATTGATAATAATAGAAGCACTTTTTTTTCATTTTTATACAGGATGTTCCAGAAAAAGTCTGTACGTTAAAGCTGCCCTGTATATGATTACATATTTTAATTCCTTGATCAATTCTAGTGTGACTTTATGCATCAAATATATTATGGAATTTAATCCGTATAGGTGCAAATTAGATGCAGCGTGGCACTATTATTTCGATAAAAATGGCAGAAGAGAAGCAGGCACGTATCCATGATTTGGTTTTGGGGGGGAGGGGGCTCCAGATTATGGGTGTCACTTTTTAATTTTGCTTGACCTGTCGGGAGGGGGGGGGGCTCCAGATTAAAGTTGCCACCTTAAATTTGCTATCGTCGGGAGGAGAGGGATGCAAAATTGTGGAATGCATTTTTCAGACGGCATTATATAACGTAAAAGAACTGTACGATACGGAAGATGCTAAATATATGAAGACAAAAACTAAATTTATTTTACTTCCCACACTAGGTCTGTCTGTCGGTCTGTCTGTCTAGCCTCGTAGTCTCAGTAACTACAGAATGGATTGTGATGGAATTTGTGTAGAGATAGGCTGTGAGGTCGTAGTAGGTAATGCTGCTGTAACTTTGAAAATCGGTGTATGGGCGGCGGATTAATAAGCAATAAACAAAAAATTCCAAATATTCCTCAAACTTCGATTTTAGGTGTTTTAGGGGTTCCTAATCATTTGCTACTTTCTTTGAGTGGCGGTGAAAGTGGGCTGGTTAGGTTATAAAACTGAAAAATCTGTAGTATTCTTGATAGGCCTTGCTTATTACAGAAACCAAAGGACTTTATGTGTGTATTTTATATAATTGTCGTGTGACAACATTTTTTAATAAAAGATATATATTGTATGCAAGAAAGCCGCGCACAAGGCTTTGCCTTTGCAGATTTCAGCGTTTGTCTATTAAACATTTTTTTCTTCTTCTATACTATGTAACTACTTTTTTTGAATAAACGCTATTATTATTATTATCATTACCTTCATTGAAATTTCCAATGCGACTGAATTATCGGTATTTTCGCACCAATGAATATAGGGGACATACTTTTAAATCCCATTCTCGAAATACTCTTAAACTTCAACACCACCCATTTTAAAATTAGATATGTTGAAACGTGATTTTTGATCTAATATTATTCGTTCGAGAATACCGATAATTCTTTCGATCACAATTTACAAGTAATTGGGGTGCCCCGGGAAATTTCAATAAAGGCTATCTCGAAAATGGTTACCTCTAGCGACTTAAACAAAGTATACCTGTATAGTGTTATTGAATTATTTTTAATGAAATATGATACAGTATTATTACCGTGGCGAGGCTGCAAAACAAACTGAGTTTTTAGTGATTTCGGGTCTTTTCTGATCATTTCATTTCGTCCAGTAGAAGCTTGCAGAATAAAAACTGTGTCATCCTAGTTCCTACGGAGAGATGTGCAAGAAATTATTCACGAGAGACTATAGCTTCATGCTATAAGAAAATAATAAAATGGTATCACCATAATATGTGATGCGGGAAGTACTAAATCTATCAACTTGACTTGATTTTTTTAACAAGCCATAAAACATGTCCTCTTCAGCATCATCTGATTCTGATTAGGAACTCAAGTCTAGCAATAAGTCTTTTGTCCGTGATATTTGTCGATGTGGTGGTAAGTGTGCCACTTCGAAACTGCGTCTCAATATCCCGATCATCGCGCTACGCATATGGCACCTACTGTCGTGTCTTTCGTGTCACGACACGTCACACGCGCTATACCTATGTCTCACACAGATCACAGAAACACTTACCCGTTCCCAGTTTGCTCCTTGCCTTATTACATTGAGGATTATCATTTGAAAGATACTTCATACGGTAACCCGATAGGTCAGGTTTTTTGCAGCCAGTGTTTCTTTCAGACGTTTTGCTCCGGGGGGCGGGGGGGCATTTTGAAGTTGGGGGCTGAGTACTTCAGTATAGATTAAGTAGGTCATATCTTTTGTAATTCGTGTTAATTACTAATATTTTTTTGATGAGAGGTAGCTAGCAGACTAATAAATGATAAAAAAATCACTAAAATAAAGCCAAATAATTACAACAAAGATTTAATTGCCTACTTATATTTTTCATTTACAAAATCTTATTCTTCGAGGTTTTTTCTTGCATACAAATCAACAACGTTTTCTAAAAACTCTTCTTGTGGAGTGTCTGGTCCCTCGATCATCATACGGTGCATTAAGATTCCTGGTAAGATTCTATTTCTTGCTTTATTCAGAATTCTACATTGCACTGAACGAATCTTTGAATGGACGCTGTCGTTACGGGAATGACAAGGATTTCGCAGAGCTTTTGTCCGCGTTGCAGCATGATGGACTGTACTATAAAATTTAAATGATTTAAGACCTGCTATTACATTTTCCGCATTTAGCGTTGGGAACTTGTCACAAAAGTTCCTAACTTCAGTGCCTTGCAAATCTTCTAATGATTCAAAAGTCTGAAATTTACTTGAAAATAGCATAATTTCAATCGATTTGTCATTAAACCTATCTTCTACTTCATCACAATATATTTTCATCCCTTTGAATGATAAGGACGTGGCTAACGTGGTTTAAGACTCTTATTATACTGACGTGACGCAAGCGCAATACGATCGTTAAGGGTCTAGGGTATAGCGCGCGAAATTGAGAATCCAAGAAAAGACGTATTCCCGTGTTAGCGAGGAGGCGTGGCCACCTGTTCCCTTTCTCCAGTGTGTGTATCTAAGATGAGGGCAGATCAGTCCAAAAATCCAAAGGTAAGGTCAAAAGGTCCAAAGGTCACTATAAAAATGAATTTCGCATTTCCAAGCTCCTGAAGTTACCCTTAAACTTACAGTAATGACTCAAAGAACAAATTGAAAAAGAAATCTTGCGCTTGTGCAACTATTTAGCCTTTTTTTGATATCGTGTTTGGTTGTTAAATTACAGGCATTTATAGAATGTATAATTTTGCATTGCGAGTTTTTTTGCACATTAAAAAACTTTTTTGAGAAAATCGAAAATAGTTCTCATTCATTCAGGTCTTAACCATCGCCTTCTGAAATATTATATATGTAGTGTGTTATGCGAGAAATTGTGAGTCCGTGTTTTATATGGCAAATACGTATGTATAAATAAATAAATCCAGGCCCCTTAATGGTACGGTTTTTTTTTATGGCAAAAATCGTAACTTTAGCGGTCGAATTGCGCAGACATATAATAGTCAGTATTCCCAGGGAACGCTAGGGCTATTCGTGGGGGGGGGGGACGTCCCACCGGAGAGGTGCTTGAAAGGAACACTCCTTGCAGTGAACTCTCGCTCTATATTTTTGCGACAAAGCATCTACAGAACGCTCTACCTATATTGATCTTGAATCCTAAACTGTTTTCGATTGTAATATTTTCCTCGGCCTATAGACGTGTGGGAAGCAAAAAGCAAAACGTTCCGCTCTTGCATCCATATAAGTAATCCTAACTTATAATACACCGGAAACAGTTACTTTTGTGACCTACTAGCGGACAAAACATGTGAATCGGGCATTCCCATTTCTGGGCAAAAAGTTTATTGATTTGTAGCATATCTTCGAAGAACGGAGGTTTTTTACATCTTTTTACGATGTATTCGTATCAAATTTATGGTATCTATTGTAGGATTTACTATCCAATCATCGTGGAGTTATTAAACTTTTACATTGACTTTTACTGTGCCATACCCAAATCGAATCATGAGAATAACGCTGCTGTGGAATTTAATAAAAAATGTTCCAGGAAATAATGGCTTAACCCATCACTTTCCATAGAATCTCGGATTAACAAATACCTAGTAAATTAATTACAAACAAATTCGAAAAATGAAGGAAAGAAAGATCTTGCCTTGTTTCAACCCCACACCTCCAAATGCCTGAAAAATAATTAGAAAATGGGGAGATATCTCTAATATACATAAAAACCGATGGTTGAGCGTTTTTTTATATTATTCATTATTTGATGACAAATCTGCCACTGGTAGAATTTTCAGAGACAATAAGCTTTCTATCTCTACGACAGTAGCAGTACGGCGTCAAAATATCACTAAAAACAAATTAGAAGTTCCCGGGCTAGGTTTATAGGATATAGGATTATCAAGTGCTATACCTATGTAGCAAATCGTTCAGGTCGCAGGTATGCCTTCATAAGCAATATTAGGTCTTAAAAAATATTGAATTTAACCATATCAATCTTACTCAGGACAATATTTTTTTTGATACAGTATATTAGAAAGAACAAAAAAATGATCAAGGACTCCTAAAACGTCTAAAAATGAAGTTAAAAATATAGCCAAGGTTCAACAGAAATGGTGCAACGGTTACTGAAATTATGTGAATTGAGTACTTGTAGTAAGAAAGATTGACGGAAATGGTATTTCGATCATAAAATGCCCAAAAAAACCTGAAAATTGGAAAAGTTTTGTTGCTTCTCTCGCCTATTTTGTAAGAAGTAAAACGGGCTAAGTCAACGAATTTGACCTATTCGAATTCGTTGAGCTAAGTAGACTGAACAAAATTGTTTATAATGTATTCAAACGAAAATGAGTGGCATGGTTTTTCTTCAAACAGATACTAAAACCTTCTTCACAATTGCATTACCTACTTTCATCGCCTATGGTATATAAGTATATGTGATTGCGTGGAACAGAGTTATGCTGATCTGTTCAGAAACTTCCGGTGAAACAAGACATACCTTATCACTATACTAAAAAATCTCGTCCTCCTCACCACATCCATTTCGCCCCTCCCAGATAAAATGGTAATAATAATATTTATTCTCTTAAGAACAATTTTCACAAATCGTATTAGAGTAGTCATAAACAAAGTGGACTAAACAATGGAACAATAAAACAAACAATACAACAAAATTAGTAATATGTAGTATTTAAATGTCACCAGTCCAAAAATTCCTCATTAGGATTTTTTTTATGGTCAGCCTCCCGCAAAGGCTGCCTATAGGCATTTCTAAATTAATAAAAACGGCAACGGTAAAATAGAAAAGATTTTAAATACATTTCTGCAAGACTGGCTTCGAGATAAACCTATCATACATCTTAGTACCCTTTTCTGAGCCACAAATACATCATCTGACAGCGCACTCATACCCCAGAAACACACACCATATCGCGATCTGCTTCCTACATAGGCATGATCATAACAGACCATCAACAAGTGATCATGTCGCAAAACAGACCTCAACTACCTCAAGTTACTCATAAGAAATGCTGCAGAATGCAACTTACTTATTAGTGATTGACAGTGGAATCTCCAACTGCCAAGGAATTTGATACTTTGAAATGTGTTTGTTATAATTGTCGATTCTCCAACCTTCAATGAGATTATCACACTCTTTTCGTCTATTACTGTATATGATGAGAAACTCCTAAAACGACTAAAAACGGAGTTTGGGATGGGTTGTGAGTATTTAAGTTTTTTACTAACTACTTTGCCGTCAGAGCAGTGATCTTCAAATATACTTTGCTTTATCTATTATGATTTAATAGCATATCGCACCCAAAATTTCATCCAGATCGGTATAGCCGTTATTGAAACTACGCCGATAGAAAAAGGGCGACAGAAGTACAGCAAAGACGACAGGAAGATTGACGGAAATGAGTCACATAAATTTTCGTGATTTTAAAACATACGAAAGCCTTAATTTTCTCGATAATATACCACCAATACGTCAGGATGTAATTTAATTTTTGAGTATTTGCTCTTATATTCTTTTGTCTTACCTGAATAGTAACAATGAAACGAAAATTAGTAGTTTGTATAATTTTGATTGTAATTATTTCATACGCAATGATCAAACCATCATAATTAATGCTGAATTGATAAAAATCTTCCAAAAACCAATTCGGCCAACTGTATCTACCTCGGTTTGGCATCAGAGACCGTCGATCGTTTGATAGAAAATGGAAATGGCTAAGAACCCCAATTAAGTGTTTCAACATGGATGAATGGATCATAAAAGACCGTACCCTATACAGTCATTGGGTAACTAGAAATCATAAATTGATCGAATAGCAAAGAAATTGGTATCTTCCTACCGATTGTTTCGTTTTGCAACATTCCGGCATTAAATTTGGACTTTGTGCAACTGCAAAACTTCGGCATTATGGAATGTTTAGATGATATGAGAAAATTATACCTTCAAGCTGAAATTCTAATACCAGTAAGAGTAGGTTTACGCGGTGGGAACCACTATTGAAATTTAGTGTATTGTGTTGTATACGCTTGAATAAATGAAAGTAGGAGAAAGCCTTTCTGGTGAACAGAACCACCAGTGCTTAGCCTCATGCACCTCTCCTTATCCTCTAGCTCTCATCGCAAAGGTGAGGATAACCTTGGGTCCTGCCCATCTTCAGGAACATTTTTCGATTTGCCAAAGGCCTTCGACATCATCGATATATCTTATCTCGAGCACAAACTCTACAAAATCGGAGTTAGAGGCTTCCTGCTGAGTTGGATACTGTCATTTCTATCGAACAGATGAATTATTGTAAGGGTCAATGGTCGCAGCTCCACAGAATACAACGTGAGTATAGGAGCTGCGCAAGGTTCTATATTGGCACCCCTCCTCTTCATTCTATACATCAATGATCTGAAGCTGTCTGGTTTCATGATCAATTATGCAGAAGACACGTCAGTGGTGGTCAGCGCTACAACACCCAGCCAGCTGAACTCTGCTCTTGATAAGGTCGTGAATGAGATGAGCGAGTGGTGCCAAAAAAGTCGCCTCATATTAAATAAGAACAAAACGGTACATGTACACTTTTATAACAATAAACCGTGTATACAGGGTAGTCTGTTTTCAAGTGATGTCGTGTTTCCTGGCGTGCATGTGGATGCCAAGTTAAGTTGGATAGGACACATAAATCATATCTGTAAAAAAATCAACGGCAGTTACTTCGCTATACTAAAAATCCACCTGAGAAGATATCTTGTAAACATGTGCCCATATTCGCTAAGTGATTTTTTTTTAACCTGAACTTATTTGATGTTTTATATTATATTTTATATTTTAGGCTGCCACGGAATATGCGTGCTGACCTTTTAAATGCCTTTAATGACCTGTTTTGTATTTTTGTTTTTGTTAGTTTGTTGTGAATTGTACCAGGTTTCAAATATTGTTTGTTCATATTTATTTTCCGTCTATTTTTCTATATTATCTCTATACACTTTTATTTTGTGTTTATATGACTAGTCTTATATCATTGTATAATTGTCACGAGACAATAAATTCTATTCTATTCTATTCTTATACCCTCAAGTTCAAGGACTCTCCCAGTAAACACTCATACGTTAGTTAAACGTTATTTAATCCCTGACACCTTTTCATTTTTACGTTACTTTTTTACGTACAATCAACTTAAAAATGTCGCGGTTTCTAACGTTACAAGTAACGTATAAATATACGTTTTATCCCGGTTTTAAAAAAGCGATCATTATACATACGTTTAAAAAAGTTCAATTTGTAACCCTTTTCGAAAACGTTTAAAAATCGTGTATTTGCAACGTTAATAAGATATTATTTTTGCCCCAATTAAAGCATTATTCTGAGGTAGTACTTGAATTGCTATTAATAGTGCTTATAATTTTAAAGGGTATCATAAATAAAACGCAACGGTTGTTTTTTTAACGTATTTATTGAACTCTCATTAATAAGTGGATACATCAAATTAGAAGGCTGCTTATAAAGGAATGTACATATAATATATAACTTAAAATAAGGTAGGTATATACACAACTTTAAGGGCGCTTATAAAAAACGCAATGTAAAACTTTTGTTTCGTTAAAGTTGCTCGTTTTGTTACTTTTCTTTGTACTTGACGTTTCGAGAGAATCTTAAAATGTGGCATAATTGACAATTACCTAAAAGTAGAGCATTTTCATTAAGTCTAGAACAACGTTAACGTTAACAAAAATTAGGAAATCACAGTTTCAATTTTGCGTTAATCCAAATCATTATAAATACATGAAAATAAACCAATACAGATTTATTCCTTCAACAGTATGAAACAAAATGTAAAAAAGCCAAATAATAATCAGGAAGGATGATAATTACGATGCTACTATTAAGAAACGGTTATAGGTACGCCATATGAGTTGAGAAGAAAAAGTAGAACAAACGCACGCCACCAAGCGACGAGTTGTAATAGCATCATTAAATTTGCATCTCTGAGGTCCACAGCAAAGTTTTAGCATTAGGGACATTCGCATTTTCATCTCAGCAAATTAGTTAGTCATGTAGATGTACTTACCAAACGCAAGACCTGTACTAAACAGCTGAAAACTCAGGAAGCAGAGAACACTTGTTGACTCTACAACAACACGGGTGAAAATGGCCGCCGCCAGTACTGATGTCACGACATACACGCACAGCCTGGCTCTTTCGGACCAATCAAATTGCTCCGTTTAGAAACTACGTTATTATAACGTTGTACCTGAACCAGCAATGCACGTTATTTTCATCTGCTATCATAACGGTTTGTATAACTTATAGCGGATTAGCAAAATTATGTATTTTGTTTGTTGTTAGACGCTTGACCAGATTTTGATCCTAATTTAAAAATGAAGAACTTCTGAAAAACCAGTTGCTCATATGGTTAATAAAATGGTTTAGCCAAACGTCACTTTAACATTGAAACTCTATGGATTGCAGAATGATTATGAACCAGAACGTTATATTAACGTCTGAATACACCATTTTGGTCACACTTTATTTGTGGAGTACACAACGTTACTCTAACGTGAAAGTGAGTCACCGTAGAATTATGTATTTAATTAAACGTTATTATGACGTTTTAATCAAACGGTATAATTTTACACCAAAATCAAACCATTAACATTCTAACGTAAACGTTTTATCAACCGTTCACACGTTTAAATTACGTTTAGGTAATGTATACAGGGTGGCCAATCGGGTGACGATAATAATTTTTTTTAGATAGCCCGTACCGAGACCTATCCAAAACACCCCCATGTATGTGTACCGATTATTGATAGTTTTCGAGTTATGTTTTTTTTTTTGAAAACTTAGAGATTTTCCAGTTTTTCCAAGAAATCGTCAAAAACAAAAACAAGAATGCTTTTTGGCTTTTATTTTTTTCAGCAATTATACTCAGTATTAAGCCTATTTTCATATCCAATAAAGAGAACCTGTACATCCGAACAATAATTAAGTACATTTTAGGGCCAAAGTTTGAAATCTCTGTTTTTAGTCAGGAGACCAAAACCTTCAAAATAAAATTAAAAATACTTATGCCTGGTTCTGGAGCTCCAATCTAATCTTAAAAACTCTGCAAGCCATTGCACTTTCGAAATAGTGATGAAAAAATAGCACGTATGGGGGCATTTTGCGCCGTACGTGAGTGTTAAAGGTAAAAAGGTGATAATTCACGAATCTCCAAAATGATTTAAAAGACTATTATTTTACTTTTTTATGACAAATTAAAGAAAAAAAACTCATAACAACTAATAAACACGATAATCATTGATGTTTTAATAACTTTTACTAAAAAAATTAATACCTGTGCTTTTTGCTGTGTGCTATTGAACTTCTGCTAAATTAAGTTGTATGAAAAGTTAACAAAGGAAAAGAATAATAAAACAACAATCTAATTTTTAATTCCATGGCGGAATTACCTGGGAAGCGTTATCGTAGCATACGCCATCCCTTTTACTTCCCACACCGATAGGTGAAGGGAGGATTGTGATCGTGAAAATTTTCGATTTTGAGATAATAGATTTTTTGGGCGTTTTATAACGTCTACATAACGAAAATCCGCGTCACTCATTTCCGTCGTTCTGTCTGTCGGTCTGCCTGTCGGTTTGTCTGTCTGTACGCGTTTTTCTAGCCTCGTAATCTCTCAGCATGCACTGTGATGAAATTTGGGCAGCAATATGCTGTGGGGTCTTAGTAGGTAATGCTGCTATAATTTTGGAAATCAGTACATGGACGGCGGAGTAATTAAAACAAAAATTTCAAATATTCCTCAAACTACGTTTTTAGGCGTTTTAGAGATTCTTGATCATTTTCTGCGTTTTTTTGGGTGGTGGTGGAATTTGGGTGTTTGGGGGGTGGGGGGTTGAAAAACTGAAAAACTTGTTGTATTCATGATACTGACCTGTCAAGGAAGACCTAGCGATATAAATCACCTTTTTAGGTCCATCCGAACATTGCCTTGCCTATTACCGAAAATTAATTAACACAACTGCGCTTCGCCGACATGAGCTCGCAAAAAGCTACTCTGAAAGAAAGGGATGGCGTATGCTACGACATCGCTTCCAAGGTAATTCTGCCATGAAATTGGAAGTCAGATTATTGTTTATTAGTCCTTTCCTGTATTAACTTTCCATACAACTTAATTTAGCAGAAGTTCAATAGTACATAGCAAAAACACTTCAAAAATCACAATTTGGGTATTCGTTTTTTTATTAAAAGTCATCAAATAATCAATGATTATCGGGTTTATTAGTTGTTACAAGTTTTTTTCTTTAATTTGTCATAATAAAGCAAAATAATAGTTTTTTTAAATCATTTTGGAAATTCGTGAGTTATCACCTTTTTGCCTTTAACACTCACGTACGGCGCAAAATGTCCCCATAAGTGCTACTTTTTCATTATTATTTCGAAAGCGCAATGTCTTGCAAAGTTTTTAAGATTAGTTTGAAGCTACAGAACCAGGCATAAGTATTTTTAATCTTATTTTGAAGATTTTGGTCTCCTGACTAAAAACAGACATTTCAAACTTTGGCCTCAAAATGTACTCAATTATTGTTCGGATGTACAGGTTATCTTTATTGGATATTAAAATAGGCTTAATACTGAGTATAAGTGCAGAAAAAAATAAAAGCCAAAAACCATTCTTGTTTTTGTTTTTGACGATATCTTGGAAAAACTGGAAAATCTCTAAGTTTTCAAAAAAAAAATCATAACTCGAAAACTATCAATAATCGGTACACATACATGGGGGTGTTTTAGATAGGTCTCTGTACGGGCTATCTAAAAAAAAATATTATCGTCACCCGATTGGCCACCCTGTATGTGTTTACTGGGCTGTAAGTGAGCCGTCTGTAACCAGACTAGCCTTTTCTACTGAAAAGACCGCCTCGCCTGCCATATTTGAGCCCCACTCTTCTGTTATCGGATACTAAGTATCTATCTAAGTCTTCACCGTAAATTTGCAGTCGAAGCAATATACAATGTGGCAGGTCATCGGTGTCAGAGCCTTTGGAGGGATAAAATAGGCCAATTTTTATCG
Organism: Callosobruchus maculatus; assembly: GCA_951848785.1. NCBI lineage: Eukaryota > Metazoa > Arthropoda > Insecta > Coleoptera > Chrysomelidae > Callosobruchus > Callosobruchus maculatus. Next base: position 11,005,447 of record CATOUR010000083.1, read on the forward strand.
ACAAATCACCCCTCAAAAGTAGTTTTTCTCCCACCGCAATAAAATGGCAGTCATTTTGTTTTTTGTTTAATCGATGCACGAGTGTTGTACTAATTTAGCCATAGCTACCTATGTAGAGGCTCTACAAATACAGAATGGGTCAGATCAGTAGCGAAATATGTAAATCCTAAACTAATGGTTAATGGTACCTAAACGTTTTACAAATTTCATTTCATCAGGGCACAAAAATTGTTAAAAGAAAGTAATTATGTAATTTTTTTGCGTTTTTTTTTACAATTTTGGTTTTTCAAAAAATCTAAGCTGTTGACCTACATTTTTTAATTTATAAGCGACAGTACATGATGTTTCTTAAAAAATATAGCTGCACATATTAGCCTTAAGTAAAGTAGTTTAAAAGCTATGATGGTTTGAATATACCCAGAATGCCCCAGAATTTCCTTGACACGTGATATTTTCGTAAAGAGAAACGGTTCAAGCAAGAACTGAGTGGTACTTTTGAAGGTACTATAGGGTCTATCATACCATGCATTCAAAACATTTTTTTTGTACGTCAACCCATAAAACTCACCCCCAACTTTTTTTTTCAAATAGCACCCCATAGGTTTTCCTACATAAATGATATCCCCATTTTATTTAAAATCTTGTGGTACCTTTAATTTTATATGCAAACTTATTTTTTCCATAAAATCATAAGCATAAGACAAATGAAATGATAATTTGTTTGACCCCTGATATTTTTGTAACAAAAACGGATAAAAAAGAAAAGTAAGTAGAATTTTCAAGGGTAGTGAATGGCCTATCATTCCTTGCTTATGAACCATTTTTTTCTTACTTAAACCTCTGGAATCCACCACTAGCTTGTTCTTTCAAATTTCAATCCACAATTTTGCCTGGAAAAATGGATTTCTTTACTTGAATTTAATTATCGTAGTGCCTTACTTTTTATGCCCCTACTGCAATTTATCGTTAATTTCTTCTCGTTTAATCCATGAAATCATATGCATAAATTAATTAAAACACATGTGTATGGAAAATATTTTTTTTATTATCATGAATCAACTAATAAAAAATAATGTGACAACAAAACTAAGTGCAAAAACGTAAAAAAGTTTTATGGTTACATCGGGCCGCGCCAACCCCGTGTGCGGGGCACACCCTGCGCCAAAATTAACGATAAATTGCAGTATAGGGGCATAAAAAGTAAGGCACTACGATCATTAAATTCAAGTAAAGAATTTATTTTTCCAGGCAAAATTGTGGATTGAAATTTGAAAGAACTAGTAAGGGGTGGATTCCAGAGGTTTAAGTAAGAAAAAAAAATGATTCATAAGCAAGGAATGATAGGTCATTCACTACCCTTGAAAAACCCACTTAGTTTTCTTTTTTATCCGTTTTTGTTACAAAAATATCAGGCGTCAAACAAATTATCATTTCATTTACCTTATGCTTAGGATTTTACGAAAAAAATAAGTTTGCATATAAAATTAAAGGTACCACAAGATTTTAAATAAAATGGGGATTTCATTTATGTAGGAAAACCTATGGGGTGCTATTTGAAAAAAAAAGTTTTGGGGGTTGACGTACAAAAAAAAATGTTTTGAATGCATGGTATGATAGACCCTATAGTACCTTCAAAAGTACCACTCAGGTCTTGCTTGAACCGTTTTTTGTTACGAAAATGTCACGTGTCAAGGAAATTCTGTGACACCCGGTATGACCCTTCATTGTATAATCTGGTAGTTGCGAAGGTAATAAAACAAAATAATTAGTGGTCACGACTTTTATTTTGAGCAACCATTGTTCGAAATGTCCTCTTTGGTGTTGCAGACATGCTGTTGCTCTTACTCACACATGTTTGCGTAGAGCGACTGATCATCGCTTTGTCACTCCGTAATTCATTTTTGACTTGAATAATTTTGCTAATAAGCGCCTTGCATGTATTTGGCTTGTCGACATGTCGATAGATCAAGATCAATTGGGGTCAAGTCCGGTGAACGCGGTGGCCAAGCGAGTGTTCCACCGCGTCCAATCCACGGCGAATATCGTTCATTTAAATGGCTTCGTACAAATTTAGAAAATATTCACCACTAGTCTATGTTTCGCTATCGAATGAGACTTATTTTATGTTTCTAGTAGGACCTCTACTTTAGCTATGGCTAAATTAGTACGACACTCATTCTTAGATAAAAAATGGCTGCCTTTTTATTATGGTGGGTTATCCCCCTAAAGCCTCCGACACCGATGACTGCACACATTGTACAGGGTTATTCACGTTATTCGACACGGAGCATTATGGCTAAAGTATTTGATAAAAAAGAAAATAATAATTTGCGATGGATAGAGACCCATAAAGGCTACATTTTAAAAATATTTTCATGTTATACAGGGTGTCCCAAAAGCACGAAATGTATCAAAGTTATGTTTTTTTAAATGGAACACCCCGTATATTATTGCACATTCAGATTCCTTGATGAATTCTATTGTGACTTTATGTATCATACATGGGACTTAAAGCGAACCGTTCGGGTGTAAATCACCATTTTCGGTATAAGTAGATATCAGGAAAAAATTGAATATCGCAGAGATTATAAAATTTGGAAGGCTGTGACTTTGCCGTATTACTAAGCAGAAAATGCGTCAGCTTTGATGAGACCGTCAAATTTAAATTACGTTGGAGAAATCGGTCGATGAATTAAGGAAACTTCGATCAGCGATAACTTGATTTCTTCAAATGGGAATGCCTAATTTTTTTTATACGGTTAAAAGTAGAATTTGATAACCTTTCTAATGATATAAGGTTATGCATATCAATCTCTGGTAGTTTTCATTTAATTTTGAATTTTCAAACAAATCGGCGTTTTTCAATTTGCCTATCTATAACCAACGTAGCAGGCCATGAAATATAAACAAAAACCTGTTCAGGTAGAAGAAAACAACTAACTTAGCTGAAAAATACACACGAACTAGACTAAAAGGACAAGATTATAGAAATTACTCACAACAAACAAAGTCTAACCAGAAACATTGGCGGTAACATATCTTTGGTCAAAGAGAAGCTGGAGTATGGCAGAAATGGATTTTTTCACGGCCTACTAGCTACTGCAATGTACTAGAGATTGGAAATTTCCTAAACCATTAAAAATTTTGAAATAAACTAAAAACTACTGGAGAATGTTGTAAGCAGTTTATTATTTTCATAATAAATTTCACATTTAATGATATAAAAAAGTATGCAATTCTGTCAAAATTCAAGTCAAAAGTACCTCTGACTGGAGTTCTAAAAGTTCTTCAGTACCTATTAGCAAGGTCGCAGAAAATGAAGAATGAATTATAATTTGTTCAAATTATAAAACATAACTTAAATGGCAGAAAATTTAAATCTGATTTATCAGTATTCCTTTTTTGCATTATTGGTAATAGATATTGAAAAATAGAAGGGCTCCAGTCAGAGGTATCGACTTCGATGCAAATTAGTTCTTTTTTACACCATTACATATCGATTGATAGTTGCGTGCTGGAGCAACAGTCGCTGGTTGTTTCTTTTTCATATGAGGGTTTTTGATTGCCTTGGAAATTACCTCTAGTAAATTGCGGTAGCCAGTAGACAGTAAAAATATCTATTACTGCCATACTCCAGCTTCCAAGGGCGTACCCAGGATTTCAGTTAGGGGGGGGCAGGGGGCTGCTTAGTGCTTATACCTGTTTCGAAAATTGACTTTTATTCATTAACTTTTATGATGACACAAAACAAATATTATAAGTACATAATAATTATACTATACATTATGTATAATATATAATATTATATATGTTTATTTTAATTTAACAGTAATCTTCTCGGATTTGCCGAAAATTTGTCTATGACAATCTTTTCAATAAACTCACTGTTGTCTTTTAAATAATTGCGATGTACGCTCATCAGACATAAACCCGTAAGCCTTTCTTCACCCATGGTGCTTCTTAGCCACGTTTTAACTCTTCGCAGCGTACTGAAGGACCGTTCTACGGTCGCCGTGGTGCATGGGATAGTGCTTAAAATAATTAATGCCTTTCTGACAGCAGGGTAAAAAATGTTCGCTTCTTTGAACAGATCAACTACTTCTATGTCCTTTAATTGATCATCTGATAAAGCCTTCGTCACCCATAAATTATGCCAAAGGTTCAGTTCCCCGGTGATATCCAGGTTATAAAATTCTTGGAATGATTCTGCGTTTTTGTGTAGGTCTGCAATGCTGGTTTTTGTCATATACAAGGGATGTAGCCTGCTTAAAGCAAACGCCGGAGTATTTTCTTGGGAGAATCGAATATTCAATGATGAAATGAGTGAATCAATGTATGGTATTATCAGGGAACGCCGCCAATATTCGTTATCATTGTCTGATGGCGGATTACTTCTATGTGTTTGCTTATGAGCAAGACGTGGAACCGAAATTTCTATGTTCAAATCCATTGCAACAGCTCGTGCTTTTTGAAGTATTTCATTACTTATTCTATCAGGAAACTCGCGGTCATTTCTGAGAATGTCCTTGATATTTTTAATGTGTTTTCCTACCGAGATCATGTCGATCGATTTAGCTTGCAGTGCGTTAACTACTGGTTCTATAACTGCTGAATATTTGGCTATTGTTTGTAGAGAAACAATAAACACTGGTTTTGTAACGGCTGAATGCAACTGATATGCAGATTTTCTGGTGGCATAATTTCCCTCTACAGATAACGTTTCTAGAGATTTCACGAGCTCTGAAAAATGTTGAGAAAACTTTCTGATTGATTTATATTTTTCGGACCATCTCGTCTCACATAATCGTGATAGGTTTGGAGCGTAGTTTCGACGTGTAGTCGATTCTCTGAAAAACGTTATAACATCCTTTACAGTGGCGACAGTATTTCTAATTTCTGGCACTGCGTTCGCATCATTCACAACAAGGTTGAGTTTGTGACTTGAGCAATGAAAATATAAAGCACGAGGATATTTTTTTCTCAAAATGGCTTGTACGCCACCCTCTTTTCCTGCCATTGTAGAACAGCCATCGAATCCAAACCCTACGCAATCTTCTTTGGAGAGGTTAGAACTAATTAAGAAATTGTCAATTGCTTCGGCGATTGCGGAAGCATTTTGTGCTTTTAGTTCAACGAACCCTACAAATTCTTCTCTGATTTTACTTTTGCTTTCGTCGTAGAACCGCACGCCTATTGACAGCTGTTCTTTCCCAGATACGTCTGCTGTTTCATCAGCTAAGATTGAGTAAGCCATGGTCTTCCGAACCTCACTAATTACATTCTCCTGAATAACTTCGCCACATAAATTTATTAGTTCGTTTTGTATTCTTGGCGAAGTATAAATTGCATTTCGACGGCACTTTTCAAAGTGACTCTTTAATTTGTTGTCCCCTGAATCGATTCTCAACTTCAATAAATCTAATAAAACACCCTCATCTGCTTGTTTGCCCCTAAGAGGCATATCATGTGTACCGCAAAATACTATACAAGAAATAATTGATGACAATATTTGTCTGTTTTCATCGATTGCTTTTTGGTGTCCACTTTGCAGTTGGATGTCTACAGGAACATTTTCAAGAAAATTTTTTGCAGCATTTGTCGCCGTTTGGTGAAGGTTGGTCGTTGCATGCTTTCGGCAGTCTTCATGCATATTTTTGAACTTTAAATATGGCCTGACCATAAACGATCCCAAAATTCCTCTCACAGTGCTAATGGGCGGAGGAAACAAAACACAATACTTACAAAGAGCACCTTTTAGTCGCTTGGAATATACTAGCCATGGTGAATATTGATCCAACCAAGCATGATTAAATTTTCTTTTTAAATGGCTTGCATCACTTTCAAAATCGTAATTTCTGGGCGGGATCCAAGGATTTTGTAACAACTCCCTCTTCTTTTCCGTCGATAGCTGGGTAGCCAATCCAACATAACGACCCAGATCATTTTCATGACAGCCATCGTCCACTATAATTTCAGGATCGACGTTGACGTCATAAGTTTGTTGGGATGTCGATGGAGAAGAATAGTCGGCAACAGATATATTAAGAGGTTCTACTGAAGAATTTGACGCTTGTCCAATGTTAGCATGCAATGATATTGGCATTACATGAGGGGTTTTATCATGGCTGTCATTTTCATCGCTTCCACTGCTACTTTCCCGACCTTTTTTTCTTTTTTCGCGTGGCCTCCCTAAAAAATGGATACACAGAATTACCCTTACAGTGTTTAGGCGGGTTGCATAGGACGAAAATCAAAGATCAAGTTTCACATTCTCTTGCATATGGTTTGAACGCCAAATAATCAAAACTAGGTAAGTAATTTGAAATAATACACTTGTTGTGACGTTAGAGAAAAGGGATTTTGTTGTCGGTATGATCTTATTAATAAATCCAAAATATTGCAAGGATCTTTCTTTTATGTTTTTTTTTTAACTTTTTTATCACAAAATATTCACAAATGTTATTTTAGCTATTATAACAAAACCACGTGTTGTAATTAATAAATTTAAATATTGTAAGTAATGCCTAAGATATACACTTACAAGAGAGTCATAGCCCCCCTTAAACAAATCAAATAATCATATTAAGTATGTACTTAAGTGTTTTGTTTTGACTCACCTCTTTCAAAGAATTTCCTGATATCCATTTGACGGAGTAATATTTCCAGTTGTTGCGCAGTAAACGTAAATCTCGTGTCTCCGCAACGAAACTATAAGACACTATCTATGGCGTATGAAATATTCGCTCGTATTCCACTCCGAACTGAATTGTATTCGAACTAAATTCACGTGCTCTGCCTTACGTTCCGCTTATATATTGAAAATATTCTCGCTCCCGAAATATGTAGAAAATACTCGAGCTCGACTCTATTTCCATCCTTGTCTTATAATACATGCTATCACTGTCTTTTCTTTCCGGAATAGTCCATGCTAGAATATTCTTCGTGGTATTGCTATTCAATACTAGATGTCTCTATTGACCGTATACAGTATACATTGAGCCTATTTCTTTTTACTGGAAAAAGTACTGCCGTCCGAAACTAGATGGCGTTAGATGTTATTTTCTTCCAATTATATTCAGCTTTAATCCTATATGGCTCTGATTGTCTCGTCGGAAGCGGAAACTACGAGATACCACGGTTTTGTGGGAGATTTAAATTATATTGCATCGCTAACAGTATACTAGAGTCTGTCTAGTGAGTCGCGGCACAGAAATAACCGCGGCAAATTTAAAAATAATTTAGTTGTAAGCACTGAATAGAATATGCTATGAAATTTGAGTTTGATACTTTCACTATTTTATTTTATGAACACTAAGAATCTTAAACTAAATCTGTACAGATATATACTACTTAAAATAATATGCAACATATTGAATATTATTTTATTTTAGCATAGCATTGAAAACAAAAATTATATAATAAAACCAAACTTGCATCAAAACCGTACTTAATTTTTATTTATTCTGTCTCGTAATCAAAATCAGATTCTAGAAATTAAATTATCGACTATAAATCATTACTGACACTTTCATTTGTTAGTGATAACTAACAAATAATAAAAACGAAATAAAGAAATAAATAAAGTGTATCAAAACTTGATCAAAACATTTTGCGTTTCGTTTGACGGCGGCTGAAGGTCGCCATATAAAATATTCTAATAAATACGTTGTGACACGACCGACACGACTCACTATACAGACTCTATATCGAATGTTGTAGAATATTTAACTATAGAAAATAAAGAACAAATCTGGCTGAAAAGATATTTTGTTTCCAACACTTCATTTTGCGCAGAGTAGGTAACACGTTTTTAATTTTTATTTGCCAAAAAAAATTACATTTATTTAATCTTCTAGGGGGGGCAGCTGCCCCCCCCTGCCCCTACCTGGGTACGCCCTTGCCAGCTTCTCTTTGACCTTAGGGATGTTATCGCAGTTGTTTCTGGGAGAGTTGATTTGTTGTAAGGAATTTTTATAATCTTGTCCCTTTAGTCTAGTTAGTGTGTATTTTTCAGCTAAGTTAGTTGTTTTCTTCTAGCTGAACAGATTTTTGTTTATATTTCATGGCCTGCTACGTTGCTTATAGGTAGGAAAATTGAAAATCCCCGATTTGTTTGAGAATTTAAAATTAAATGAAAACTACGAGAGATTGATATTCACAACCTTATATCGTTAGAAAGCTTATCAGATTCTACGTTTAACCGTATAAAAAAAATTAGGCATTCGCATTTGAAAAAATCAAGTTATCGCTGATCGAAGTTTCCTTAATTCATCGACCGATTTCTCCAAGCATAAACGTAATTTAAATTTGACAGTCTCATCAAAGCTGATGCATTTTATGCTTAGTAATACGGCAAAGTCACAGCCTTCCATATTTTGTAATCTCTGCGATATTCAATTTTTTCCTGATATCTACTTATACCGAAAATGGTGATTTACACCTTAACGGTTCACTTTAGGTACCATGTATGATACATAAAGTCACAATAGAATTTATCACGGAATCTGAATATGCAATAATATATGGGATGTTCCATTTAAAAAAACATAACTTTGATACATTTCATGTTTTTGGGACACCCTGTATAACATGAAAATATTTTTAAAATGTAGCCTTTATGGGTCTCTATCCATCCCAAATTATTATTTTCTTTTTTATCAAATACTTTAGCCATAATGCTCCGTGTCGAATAACGTGAATAACCCTGTATATGCATATGCATCCCCTTAAATAGTAATAAGGACACCCTGTATAAAAATCAAATTCATAACTTCTGTTGAATAAGCATTTCAAGACATACAATCTGAATGTTAGCGCTTCAAGCATCGTTGTTTATTGTTGGGAAAAATTTCAGTTGAAAATTGTTTCTTTGTTTTTTGTAATTCAGCTGCATGTTGCATAGATGAAATTTTCAATGATGCAACTCGATTCTTCTTGCATGCACATTCACACGTAATATAAAACTAATGTGGATACACGAACATGATAAATGTGCGTGAAATGAGCAATTAGTGTGAAACTGCAATTTTCCAAGACACGAATACTAATGGTAAGAAATTTATATACAGATGCGTATTTCACAATCAACAATAAAAGTTATTTGAAGGGTTTAAAATACGTTCTTTAAGAACAATGTTACTCATGTTACTAAGATGTTTTAGTTTTGAATTTAGCTTGTTTATTTGTACTATGAATATGAAATAAGCTCTACATATATCTTGTTACCACAATTGATGGCACCAACCCGATGCCGATATCTAAGTGGTTTGGGACTAGATGGAGGATTAGAGACTTTCATTCACAGCTTATGCATATCTGATCTTAGTACAATTTGCGAACCTGTAGTATAGGTTTGTTAGAGGGGCGCCTGAAAATATATCTTTTGCCCAGTTTGTACTCATTTGGTGCCATCAATTGTGAGAACAAGGTTATAGAATGTTGAGGAACAGTGGGGTCGAGCTGTGTGGGTTTGAACTCATCCACGAGTTCTGATGGTGGTTTACCTATCATAAGTAGTTCCAGACCTAATTTTCCGGGTGAGGGGCAATGGTGATGGTGCGACGTTAGGGGCAGAGGGGTCAGGGGTGTAATATACCAGCTTAGTTCAAGCAAAATTTGTAGAACGGTTTTGAGACAGAAAATTAATTGTTCTCTACTGTGCAAGCACAAAAATGTGGTTTAGTGCTGTGGTTTTAGTTTATGGTATGGTGTTTTTAGGAGGTTTATCAGTTGCAACATGCACCCATATTGATTATACACTAAGAAAGCCTCTTTCATCAAAGTGCTCCTCAATAATGGTTGTTTCATCATATATTTCATAAACTGACAAAAAATAAGTACCAAGCTACTCTTTTTATTATTCAGAAGAGAGGATCAATCTATTATATATGTAGGTACTACCTATCTGTCTGACATTCCGAAAACGGCAGAATGCAGATATACTCACTGTGTAATAGGTATACTATATCAAATGGTGAACTGCTGGTTCTTGGGCTGTTCGGCCGTCGACGTCACGCTTTACTTCGGCGTGCTCCGCTTTTTGGCAGCCTCAGAAATTGCATTTCGGTGAGCTCCGAGGAATTGAGGTTTCATAGTTTCTCCAGAGGATATTAGTAATAATAATAATAGTAAAAATAGTAAATAATAATCTGAGACTGAGATTAGGACGTTTGAACTTCAGAGGAACGCGAGCGAAATTCTTCTACAAGTTTAGTGATTTAAAATCCCGAATATATCCAATTCCTCACTTGACATAAACATGCGTGTATCATGCGTGTATAACTGGTTGCCTATCACTCGGGCGATCGCTGTAGAAACTAGAAAATAAATCTGCTAAAATTTATAACCTAAAAAAGGTTTTTTAAATGTGAAAAGTGAATATTTTCAGTAAAATGGTGTTTTATTTTGAAAGTACTGCGGTTTCACCGCCAGCTGTGCTGTTTATGGGCATAGATAAAAATGAAAGTAAGTTGCAATAATTGTTTTTCGATATTTATCACGAAATTTGAAGTTATTGCTATTTTTTAGATGAAGACTTGATCAAATGGGGATGGCCAGAGGACGTTTGGTTTCACGTTGATAAAGTGTCATCAGCACATGTTTATTTAAGATTAAGACCCGTAAGTTATTCCAGCTCTTCTCTTCCGAATTTGATATAATAAAGAATCTAAAAGCGTGTTTTTCTGTCAATGTATTGTAATCAACTGTAATATTTTGTAGAATACTCCAGGCTCTCTTAAGCTTCTGCAAGGCCTATAGTGAGTGTCATGCCTGCTACACACGATCCAGCAGGCCTGTCAGTTCGAACTGAGCAGTCCACGTGGAATCTGGTCGCCTGAGTGTGTATATATTGACTTGTCAGCTAAGACTGTTCAGATTCGCCTGAAAGTGTGGATGGTGGTTAGTCCATCAGGTCTTCAGGCAGACTGTTCAGTTCAGACTGACAGGCCTGCCGGATCATGTGTAGCCAGCATCAAGATGAGCAATTTATGTATAAAGCTATCAAATCTTTTGTGAGGAAATCTAAATGTGACAAAGAACTGTACAATACTTCAAATCTGCAGTTAGCAAGGACATTTTTTACTAAAGAGCGAATTTATACATTGCTGACATTAATCAACTTTGCAAAAACAAAAAATTGGTATCCTTTTAACTACCTGTAATGTTATTTGAACATGAGGCCTGGAATAGCTGTTTTGCTTTTCAAGGAAATTATCTGGCACCACACAACAACAAATAAATAAACACTGAACAGAGTCAGTAGGATGTCATTAGTCTTGCCTTCTGTCTTCTTGCTGATTATTTAAAAATCACTAAATTATGCTAAACCTAACAATACTTTTTAATTCTGGAATACTTGACGATATATCATAAGGATAGAACAAGAATGTGATCTCTGGATGATGAACAGTAAACAGAACTTCTATCACTTCTAGGTGTTTGTTAGATTCTATGCCAATTTGACATTAACATAAGTAAAAGACATGTTGTCAGTTCTTGTCTTGCTATCCTTACATTCAAAATATTGTTTGTTTGGCTATTAGACTGGAATTAATAATGTTATATTGATCACTTTTGATAAATACACTAATACACATGACAGGTCAAAGGAATATAGATAAGTACAAATAGGTACAGTTTTGGAAGATATTTTTAAAGAATAGTAGTCAATAATATTCAAATAAATATTCTTAAGGTAAAAAATAAGAGTCAAGCTTGTTATGACCAACAATACTAACCAGATGTTTGATGTCAAATGTATACAAATGTATAACTTTATTTTCTAGGGTCAAACTTTAGATGATATACCATCAGCAGTTTTAGAAGATGCAGCTCAGCTGGTAAAAGCTAATAGTATTATGGGCAATAAAATGAATGATGTTGATGTGGTTTACACAATGTGGTCTAATTTGAAGAAAACCCCAGCCATGGATGTAGGGCAAGTAGGATTCCACAAAGAGAAAGAAGTCAGGAAAATCAGAGTTGCAAAGAGGATTAATGATATTGTGAATAGGTTGAACAAGACTAAAAAAGAGGAAAACCCAGGTAGCAGATATATTCCTTCTTTTTTGTTTATTTCAATACTAAACCAAACTAAACTTCAACAGTTCATTATGAATTTTCTCCATAACCTGAAAGTGGAAATATATTCACTTAAATGATTATTACAAACAAATACTACTAAGTGCTATCACAAACATAGACACTAACAGTAAAAATATTTAAAATTTGATTTGGATGATTAGAATATGCACATAGGCCTGGTTGTTAAGCCCCTGAATCTGAGGGGGGGGGGTGTTAAGTCCCTGGATCTGGGGAGCTCAAGTCCCTGGATCTGGGGGGGCTCAAGTCACTGGATCTAGGGGGCTCAAGTCCCCACCCTAGATACAATTAACTTAACAGAACAAATTATTTTTGGACTTTAGTTAAGCCTACCCAAGCCTCACCTAACTATGCCTATGGTGGAACATTGTGTTGTCCTTTATGTTACTGTATCCTTAAGATCAAAGAAGTATTTACAAATAGAGCATGTAAAATAGATACATCCTTCATTTCAGATTTGAGGGCTGAGAGAGAGAAAAGAGACCAATTAGAAAGAGAAGACAAGAAAAAACTGCTCAGAGAACAAAAAAAGAAGGAAGAAGAAGAGGAAAAACGAAAAAAAGAGGAGGCAGAATTAAAAAGCTACAATTCTTTGATGAGTGCTGATAATATGTCAAAATATGATGATGGAAATGACTCTGATGATTTCATGTAGCTAAGTGAAAAGTGAAATGAAACACTATATTTTCATGATTCCATTTTTTGTAAAACAGCCTTTATTTAAATATATTTATGTTAAGATATTACAAAAATCTTATAAAAAAGTTGAGAAACTAAAAATATCCTGTAGTTATTACACACTTAATATTTTTAATCCTCACTTAAATGTTACAAATACTATTCATGAACACAATATTCATACATTCATCAATCATCCACTATCACAACAGCTCTGTAATTACAGATGTTAAAGCTTCTTCATCCAACTAAGGTCGTTATTATCTAGAAATATCACTTACAAATATTTGTACAAATTTTGGAAAATGCTGTAGACAGATGCTGTCTCTGATAGTCTCACTTAAGTTTCTTAAGTGCTACCACTGAACTTAGACAAGGCAAGAAGTGTCAATTTCATCTCCGCCGATCATGGGCTTTGGTTCAATCTCATTTATTTGCAGGAGCAGTATTTCACGAAGGTTAACATAAATTAATCCTACATATTTCATGGAGGTTAACATAAATTAATCCTACATGAGATAGAACTATTTATTAAATGATTTGCTCATGGTTTCACGCTATACTTAAGCTTGTACTTCTACCTTGTAAAAAGAGTTCCGTCATAGATTCTTCTTGATTTGTCTATGTTCTGCTCATGATATACATAGATCATTATAATACTAACATGGGCATAAATGATCTACTATCACAACAGCTCTATATTTACAGCTTTCAAAGCATCCCTGACCCAACTAGGGTAGTTTTTATCTGGAAATAAAGTTATTACGAATTCTCTGACGAATTCTGGAAAACGCTGTTCACAGATGCTGTCCCTGATATTCTTCATGAGTCTCAACTGGAATGCTAGATTGTGTTCTGTAAGCAAATGACAGGCAACTGGCAACTCTGTCACTATTCCATGAAGATAAGCTCTGGTATAATTTTTACAAGTGTTACATGTGCAGTCTTTATCTATAGGCTGCAAATCTTTTTCATACTGGGCTTTCTTAAGATTGAGTTGTCCAGTCATTGTCAAGGCACATCCAAAGCGCTGGAAATTGAGATATTTACTATTTTCATGTATAGTCCATATTCTAGAACATACGCAAGAATCCAAAATTAATTCAAAATTGGAAAATAACGAATATAATTTGGAAAACTTATAATATAGTTATCTTTCTTATCTATCATGTTTTACTGCTCCAATTATTATAAAACCACATATGTTGGAAGACAAATATCAAAGTACTTACAACATAGGTATTTGACAAAAAAAATAAAATTTAAATAAGTGTTTGCTATGCAGCTATGCTATAAAACACTTGTGTTTTTGCGGATCAACTATGTGATGTGGCACACAAGACAATACAAAATCTAATTTGGGATCCACGTTTCTTTGTGGTCTGTTGTCTGTTGTTGAGGTTGCATTCTGTAGGTCGTATTATTTAGTAACTCATTTACTTGTGATCCTAACCGGCTGATGTATTTCTAGCTCTGATTTTGGATTTATCACCAGTGCAAATGCATCACTGTGTTCTTTATTAAAGATACACTGAAACTTGAAATTAATGATCACAAAAACCTTATGTACCCCACATTCAAGAAAGAGAAAGTAGCTAACTATCTTTGTAAGCAATTAATTTCAGAACACCAATGTTCACAATGATTTTTGGCACATTCATTTGATTTATAAAGCATTACAAAGTTGAAAAATATAATTTTACTAAATACTTACCGCTGTTCTTGTGGGAAAAACACAGTCAAACATGTCTACTCCTAAAGCAGAGCAAACTACTAAATCTATTGCAAATCCTACACCCATAAGATAACGAGGTTTGTCTTTTGGTAGCAAATCTGTGCAAATATGCACAATTTTCCAAAAATCATCTTTGCTCTCGCCACCACTAAAAATAAGTTTGAATCTAACTGAAGCAATGTTTAATTAAAAAAGTATGGAAACTGCTGTAGCAAATTGTATATCCAGCATCATTTGACATAATAATGAAAACCAAGTCAAAAATTAGCAGAATCAATACTTTGAGTTTTAGACTTTAAAAAATGTTCAATTAGAATGAATATATTTCAGTTACAGAGCTACACTTGATATGAGAAACTTAGCGAATTACCTTAAACCTCCAATGGCATATCCATTAACTGTCCTTTGTATTAAATCGTTTGCACTAATTCTTCTCAAATCTTCATACAGTGTGCCCTGAACAATGGGAAAAATGTTTTGTGTTTTGGGATTCTTGTGTGCTTTCAAACATCTATCTAACCACCTTGTTGTCCTACAACAAAGTACTACGTAAACCAACTAGTTCAATTCTGTCATGATTATTAATTAACACTTGATGTATGCTTACTGTTCTAAAAGAAGTAACAAACTTGATTTAATATTTTGTACTTTTTAAACAAGTGACTGACGTTTTAGCCAACAATAGGTAATTCCTTGTCTTTCAAAGTCAAACATATTAAAAAAACTATATTTTTTTAATACCTCTTGGATGACTGAGAACTTAACTGTATATATTTTTTATTACCTTGGGACTTATCTACTGTGTTATCCAAGGAATTGTATAGAAGCTGCTTACACTCTACTTGAATGAATGGACAAAAGATGCATCATGTTTTTCTGAGTCACCAGTGCATATGTCACATACACTGACTATAAACCTAGGTTTATAGTCAGTGGCTACATAGTATGTTATCATGCACCTCTATCCACACTCTCCACCCCTATCCATACTAGTCTATGAAACCTAGAGGAGGACTTGAATCCTACTCATTTTACATCTTTTAGTTCCAAATCTCAGAATACTGTGCCTGTGGTATACCAGTGTCATAAAAATTCCTCCTCTTCACCACACTATGCACACATTGGCAAATAGGCAACTCTAAAGACAATTAAGTTCTCTAGTCTGATAGACATATCCCAAAGTACTACTCCAAATTTGGGAGTGTTGCTATTTGAATTCACTTGCCAATTTTCTTTATAATCAACTAGGAATAAATAAAAAGATATTAAAAATTAGTCAGCTAGATTAAAAAAAGTGAAATTAAATTTTTGACAAAATGCAAGTGCAACTGCCCTGTTAAACCTCAATTATAGTAAAAAATTCAAAGAAGCACTTGCAATCAAGACTAATTTTTTCTATAGCAGTACGTATGATAATTTTTACCTTTCTACTGATAATGATATCCTTTTTTTATCAGGAACAGTAGTCTGCACAACATCATCCAATTGCATAATAATGTCTGCACCAATAGCATTCTGTATTTCAATAGAATGCTCAGGAGTCAACATTACTTCACCTTTTTCTTTGTTTAATGACTGGAACTTTACACCTTCTTCTGTGATTTCTGCTAATTTTAGTAAAGACACCATTTGGAATCCACCTGAATCAGTGAGCAAATTTCGATTCCAGTTCATAAACTTATGCAGACCACCAGCTTTTTTCAAAATATCAGGTCCCTGAAATAAAAATGTAGAAAAAATAAGAACAAGTATGAAAGAATATAAATTATGTAGGTGCATCTAGAAAGTTGAATCATGATTCCAATTTATCAATGAACTGGAATTTTCTTGGTTTTCTTGAGGTAAGTTATGGTAATTTAATAATTTCTAGAAAAATCTAACCAATCAATCAATTCAACTTGGGATTTTGTCACTCTAGATAATACCCTACTTTTTGTCACTATAACACTTGCCGACTAATTATAAAAATGTGTTTGGAATTAAATAAGAAAATGGTAAGACTTCGTTTTAGTAGAAACCCAAATGGGGGTTGTGAATGGTGACTCGGTTTGACATCCTGAGGTGAACTAGACGACTCACAACCCCCATTTTGGGGGTCAGTTATTTACATGGTACTGAATGAACACAAATTAAAATAAGGAATCTCACTTTAATGGTGTCCGTAATTTTACTGCTTCCTTTTGTACTAATAATAATTGTTAAAGATACAATCATCACAAATTCAATAATTACTTTAAAACTTACTGGTTTAGTTCCTAGATGATATGTGTTGGCTAACAGAATCTGTATACCTAAACTCTCAAGTTGTTCAGGAAGCATTCCTTTCAAAGTACCCTAAAATATTAGAAAAGTGATTGGCTAAATGCCTTCATTACATTAATGTTTGGTACATACTTGGGTTCCTACAGGCATAAATACAGGAGTGTCCACCTCACCATGGGGCAAAATCATTCTACTTGTTCTTGCTTTACTGTTCGGACATTCTGCTATTACATTAAAAATTAAAGGTTTTGCGTTTTCGGTCATATTTATTGAAATATACTTGATGTGAATATTCAAAACAAATTTGTTATGAAAAGAGAGGTTAACTTTCTGTATTAACGTCAAAAGCCGGCACATGTTGACACAGATAAAGTTGGACCCTTAGATAAGGAAAGAGAGGGGATACCGCACGCCCATTTGATGCTATATGGATTAGCTGATACCGAAAATGAATAGCTGTCAAAATGCTGGTGGAAAACTGACGGTAGTGTCAAGGTGGTGTTTTTTGCGATATTTAACGTTTTTAAGACCAATAATTGTGAAATATTGTGGTGAGCGTAATGGTGGGGTGTGCAGCTTACCGTTGTAAAAGCCACAGCAGCAGGAAGGAGCCAGGAATCACTTTTCACAGGTAAATTTATGATCTTAATTTTTTGGTGTATCCGAAATTCATGCAAATATCTCGATATCTAGTTCAAAGATATATGTGTATCCGAAATATAATTTGGAATGTACCACTAACATGCGAATCATAATGTTTTTGAGCACGTAAAGTCTAAAAATTATGTTTTTAAGGGATTTTTTGGTTCAAATACAATCAGTTTTCCAGTGGCGTATCTATTATAGCTTACATTTTGAATAGAAATATTATGACTTTGCATTGTAATATATAATATACCAATACCCTTATACAAGGTGTGCATTTCAAGGGTGGCCTTTATTTGTAGCTGTATGAATAATAAAATTAATTTTCTTTCTTCCTCGACAGGTTTCCTAAAGATCTTCCTAGACATGATTTATGGATCAAAAATATGAGGATCGAAGGTTGGAAGCCTACAAGCAACGATAGGCTTTGTTCTAAGCATTTTGAACAGAATTTCCTTCATCAAACAAATCAAAAAGTATATCTTCTGAAAGGAGCAGTCCCCACCATATTTGACGAGCTTCCGGAATACTTACGTCCAAAAATTGTAAGTTATAATTCCTAGCTTACATTGTCTACGCTTAATCAATATTAAAATAATAAACATTCTAGGATTATGATAGATGGATAGATGGATAGATGGATAGATGGATAGATGGATAGATGGATAGATGGATAGATGGATAGATGGATAGATGGATAGATGGATAGATGGATAGATGGATAGATGGATAGATGGATAGATGGATAGTTGGATAGATGGATAGATGGATAGATAGATAGATCGATATACTTTATAGTCTAAGAATTTACAAGATTCTTATTGACAAAGCTATATAATAACAAACAAAACTTTTGGGATATTCACTAAAACCTGTGAGGAGGAAGTTTGTTATAAATCTTCACTCCATTGTATATAATTGGATCATTAATGAGTTATGATTTGGGTGTGATATTAATTTAAAATCATTCTTATGCCTTATGCCTATATTCTATATTTATGGTCTCAAATTTGGTTTTATATTTGAGTATTAGTGATGACGTTTCCAAAATAAACAGTGCAATAAAGTAAGGAGAAATACGATTACGAATGGCTGAATAACCATTTAAAAATTGATAGCTATGAAAATCAAAAGGCAGCTAACCTCAAAAATGTAATAATTTCTTGTGTTACAGTTACATTATTAAACAACTATATTTAGGTGTGTTTACTCGATACGAAATCAAAACAAAATGTTACTGTCACTTTTCCTATAAGATTCAGTCACTCATTCACATCTACTTAAATCATAAATTAATTTGTTCTGTCTTTCTTTCGGAAATAATGTTTCAAACATTGTCTAATATACAGCTCTGTTATTCTAGGCAAAAGAAAGAAAAAGACCCCGTGAACGTGATGTTCATCCAGAACCATCGCCATCAACCTCAGCTCTGGCTGCACAGGACGACTCTCCCCGGAAAAAGAAACTTAGAAGAGAACTGCTGCTGCAAAAAGATAAGAATAAGGAAACAACGAAAAAAATCCGTGCCCTTGGTCAGTCACTGAAAAGAGCACACAAAAAAGTAGCCTCTTTAAAAATAATTGCTGAGGAATTAGAGCGACAAAATTTACTATCTCAAGAAAATTTAGTTTTAGATCAAAATATGAGCAAGGTTAATATAGAAATATTGAACAGAAAAATGGGGAGAAATGTTCAATATTCACCTGAACTTAGGAAATTTGCCCTGACATTAAATTTTTTTTCACCAATGGCATACAACTATGTGAGAGATGTTTTTGACACTTGTCTCCCGCATAGCAAAACTATTGCTAAATGGTTTCAGAATGTGGATGCTGAGCCTGGTTTTACCAAGGAATCAATAAATACCTTAAGAAATAAGGTTCAATCATCTGACAGACCAATAATTTGTTCATTAATTATCGATGAAATAGCCATACGGAAACATTTAGAATGGGATGGAAAAAAATTCCATGGTTATGTGAACTGTGGTACAAATTTAAACGATGACTCTAATGCTTTAGCCAAAGAAGCTTTTGTTATAATGTTGGTTTGCATCAATGGAACTTGGAAATTACCTGTCGGTTACTTTCTTACAGATTCTTTGAATGGCAGTCAAAAACATTCAATTGTATCTCAATGCATCCATCTGATTGAAGATACGGGAGCCAAAGTTATGTCAATCACATTCGATGGTGCTCCATCTAATACCGCTATGTGTCATAACTTTGGATTCTTATTTAACATTTCAAATATACAGACAAGTTTCAGAGTTACAGATCACAATGTATATATTTTTTATGATCCATGCCATATGATAAAACTTGTTCGCAATGCATTTGGTGAAAAGAAAATCCTAATTGATTGTGATAACAATTTTATTCAATGGAAATACATAGCGCTTCTAGAGAAGCTGCAAACTAGCGAGGGCTTACATTTAGGGAATAAGTTACGTCGCGCTCATATTATTTTTTTCAAACAAAAAATGAAGGTTCGGCTTGCAGTTCAGTTACTTAGTGCATCAGTAGCCGATGCTATTGAGTATTGCGAAAAAAAGCTGAATCTTGAGGATTTTAAAGGTAGTCAGGCAACAGTTAAATTTATTAGAATTGTAAATAGCATTTTCGATATTTTAAACAGCAGAACCCTAGTAGCACCAGGTTATAAAAAAGCATTATGTCAAAAAAATATAGATCGATCTGCGGAATTTATCAATAGTGCAATTTTTTATCTTTCAAAGTTGAAATTATCTAATAATGAGCAAGTAATCATGTCTAACAGAAAAACTGGGTTTATTGGATTAATAATTTCATTATCAAGGTCTTTAGGATTGTACAAAGAACTTGTTTCTGAGAGAAAAACATTACTGTACCTTCCGTTGTATAAGATTAGTCAAGATCATTTAGAATTATTCTTTTCGTCAATTAGATCAAGAGGTGGCTGGAATAATAACCCAACCGCTCGACAGTTTCTAGCTGCTTACAAAAGGCTTCTGGTTCGAGCAGAAATTAGAGAGGGCGGTATGGATAACTGTATTCCATTAGATCAAATCCCTATTCTAAGTAGTTCTACAAAAAATGTAAGGTCTGAAGATGTAATTAATAGTAGTTTATCTAACCATAGTTTAATAGACATAAATGAGCCTTCTGATGATCTAGAAACTATTTGGAAGGATCATGACTACATCATGAATGCACCTGTGATAAGTGAATGTTCATCCCAAATTGTGCAATATATTGCTGGTTATGTTTCGCACCAATTACAAAAAACAATAAAATGTGAAACATGTGTCACAGCATTGATTGGTACTAGAGATCGGTTTCTCAATTCCCTAATTGAATTTAAAAGCCACGGCGGTCTGACTTACCCATCAAATGATGTTATCAAGATATGTTTGAAATCGGAACATTTTCTGAGAGTTAATGAAAATTGTATTCACACCAAACATTTTGTACCTTTGCTGATAAGCAAAATAATATCAAGTTTTCTAGGCACCCCTATTTTCAGCTGCTTAGAACGTCACGTATTAGAAAATGATGTAAATCATATATATTTTTTAATAAAAGCTGTATGCACAAAATACTTAAATATCAGAATCCATTTTATTGTAAAATCTCGATCACAACAGGACAATCCAGTTCGGAGCCAATTAACAAAAATGATTCTGTTTAAAGGGCAGTAAAATATTGGTAGTTTTTGACCTTCGTGACTGTAATATTGACTGCCATCAATTGTAGGAGCAAGCGAAATGCCACGTTCCTACAAAAAAATTATTTTTGTTGAAGCACACAATACTGAGTTTCACCCAAACTTCCCCATAAGTAAATACATAACTGCAATAAATTAGAACTTACTGGAAGCAAGGGGTTAAGTGATAAAATAGAGTTGTAATTTCTATGTAAGTTATAGGACCTCACATATATTGAATGAATTGTTCGTTTTTATTTACTACTAGCTAATCTAGGAGTCATTTTCTAATTTTGTAAATGTTTTGATTTTGGATAAGATTAAAGGACCTTTGTATTTCTAGCCCAAAACTTACTTTATTTCATGTCTGAGATAATTTTTATGTTTAACCCCCCAGCTTTTTCATTAATTATTGCCACCGTCGCAAAAAGAAGTTATGTATAAAAAAGCCTCGTTGGAGTAATTAAAAATACTGCTCTTCATTACACACTACAAACAGCAAGTAACAGCGTAACAGCAAGTAGATTTTTTTACTGCATATGGGGACTCCGAGATTGAAGGCATCAAATTCCTCAATCTCGTAAGCTAATCTATAATAACAAAAATGTTTTATTGCTGCTTCTGTTTACAGTATGTAATAGACAGTATTTTATATATAAACATAATGTCAATAAATATAAATATACTATAGGTATTATGTGTTCTTTAATAATAAAAAATTGATTTACTACAAACTACAAGCAGTTTTTTTCTTTCTGGGTAGAAGTATAATCGTGTCTTCCATCAGTCATATACTGCAAATGAACATAACATGTTCATGACTGAATAAAATATATACATTATCAATTTTTATATATTATTGGCCACAAAACAGCAGTCGAATGAAAATCACGGTTACGGTAATGTTAGTCACTTAAGTTTTAATTGTGGATGGCGAAATTGGCCATATAGAAACCCTGAATAACAATATTTCATTAAATTTTATTTGAAAAAGATTATTTCTACAAATAGCTCAACCAGAACGTTAATCCCATTAGTTACGCCACTGGGAATAGCGCTTTGGTGCCATTTGGTATCAGAAATGTCAGTCGCGGGTTCCGTCCTCTCTCTTTCCTTGTCTAAGGTTGGACCCTCAGAGTAATAATTCAGAGAAGAATTATTACTCTGAGGTTGGACCCGTCGTTGGTTGGACCCTGGGGTGGGATTCTGTGTGGTATAGTATTCTACATATCGAATTCTACAATAGAAATCTACTTTCGAAGTCGACAGTGAGCGTTTTAAGCCGATTCTGTGTCACTATCGGCAGCGACTTCTCTCCGGCAAGTCTCGGGCATTTACGAGTCATGGTGGAAAACTAGTTACTGGACAGTGGCGTAGTGTCCATTGATGCGGGTAACGCGTCTCACATTCCTTCAAAGCAATGAAATTTTTATTTAAGAAAGTCACTAAGGTCTCTTATATTAACCAAAAATTCTGAAATTACAGGGGTGGCCATATTAGATGGACCCATTTGTTTCAAAAAAATAATAACAAATTAAAACAATGTTTGCTGTTCAAGTGAAAAATCATGTAATTTAAGCCTAGGAGATATGTTTACATGACTTTTTGAATATGATATCACTCAAGTGGTCGCCATGAGCTCGAATGACCAAATGGCCCGTTTTTCAGCGTTTTTTATTGTAGCTGCCAATGTTTCGGCCGATATGGCAGCTATTTCTTGGCGGATGGTCGCCTTATGTTCACGATCAAATAAATATTAAATTTGTGAACAAATTACATATTTGTTATGTACGCGAAGAGTACATATATGTGAATTTAAAAGAGAACTGTCAAAATGCGTCAATGATTTCCACAGATATATAAATAAATAACAGATCCAACTATAATTTTATATTTAATTTTTTTAGCCATGAATTTCTACAAACCCAGTTCATTTGAGCTGCATTTTGGGCATAAGGGAACTTGCTACGTCTTAAAAAAAATTACAGGAAAACTTTTGATTCGTATCTTTTAAATGGCGCAAACTAGGTTCCTTAGTTGTTAAAAACAAAGAAGCTGTGAATTTTAGAAGAAAACCGGCTAACTTCGGCTCAAATTGACCACTGACCTACGATATTTTTTTAAATTTAAAGTACGTATAGTAATACCAGCTTTGAAAAAAATTGTAGGCACGTAAATATTTTGCAATATTTGAAATTATTTTTTTAACATTTTTTTTCGGTAAAATTGCTTTTTATCAATCTTAGTCAGTTTTTTACAATTTTCTAAGCAATCAATAAATTTTTCAAAATCTATTAACATCCATTTTATAGTTTAATGCATCTTCTTTAAGACACTTTGTCTTAAAAATACCTACTTACAATTTAACATGTTTTACTCGTAACCACTTTAAGATGAAATTTGAAAATTTTTACGCTTTATTTGTTTATAACTTTTATTTCTCTCATCTCTCATCTCACGCAGCAAACAGGTAGGTTTTGTTTCTGTAGGTAGATGTGACCCAAAAAACCCGTCAGGTTGCTGGGTAAACGAGTTTTACGAGAAAATCCTTATTTCTCCTGGAGCATAATTTTTTAGGCCGCCGCTGATCCTATTTGAATTTGACGTCGCGCCATCACCGATCGGTTTCCGTGCCATAAGCGCCGGCGCGCATAAGTATCAAATGCCAACAATGTCATTCTGAATAGAAAAGCCGATAGAAACGAAGCGAGGCCCCATGTCGATATCGATGACACACAGAGTACCAATTGCGTAGACTACAGTCGATATGTAGAATACTATACCACACAGAATCCGGCTGCTGGACCGTAGGATCACTCTGAGCATGGCCGACTCTACACTAGGCCGGAGCCTTAGATGTGGCAACGTGGCTTAGCTGTCAAATAGTGGTCCGGTTACCATAAATTGTTTTATAGTTTCAGAATAATAATTATTACATTTTATATGTATTAAGAGTTCATCTCGCTTGATAAATTAAGAAAAATACTTTTTAGAACTACTACTACTAATACCACTTACATCTGATGTCTGGTTCATCGTAGTCAAACAATACAAAATAAAAATAAACGCAACCTGTTTCCTGCTGCCACTTCCACTTAAATGAACACTCAATTTACTTTGTAAATTTTCATTTGAGCTAGAAAAATTCACTATTAGGTCACTTTGAAGCCACTCTTGCTGGTCTTGATTCCCTTTCACTATCAAATCTTTTCATAGGTGTGCCCAGATGTGTTCTATTAGAACTGTATTTTTCTGTGATATTTCGGAGGTCCAGAAAACATTGTAGGTACCGCATTGTGCTTTAAAATACGTCTTATCCTTGGAAATGTTTGTGAATTATTGTCTTTATTCTTATAAATATAACCAGCCCTTAGGAGGAATACCTTTCACCCACTTCTCTTTATGTCCTTCATTGGAAGCACAATTGCTAGTGCAACCTGGTACTACACACGTTGCAGGCATCTTTTTATCTTTATATTTTCGTTTGTGCAGGTAAATAATTAGAGACACATTAAAAATCACCTTGCAATGTTCTTTTTACTCTGGAAGGTTATGTTTGTTATATCCTTTTTTGGAAGCACAATTGCTAGTGCAACCTGGTACTACAGACTTTGCAGGCATCTTTTTATCTTTATAGTTTCGTTTGTGCAGATAAATAATTAGAAACACATTAAAAATCACCTTCCAATCTTATTTTTTACTCTGGAAGAATTACACTAATGACAAAAGCTCGGCCGACTATTCAGTGTTGCCATATTTCAATGCTCCGGACATAGATAAAAAAGTTTGGTTCGGTTGGCTCCGGCCTAGTGAGTAGAGTCGGCCATGCTCTGAGGTAGGATCACACCACAAAAGACAAATACAAAACACAAAACTTGGTTAAGTGGTCTAGGTTAGACTGTTTTATGGTCTGTGCCACAGTTGCTACTCGCTATCGTCTGTGCATGGAGTTCGTGCGTCGTCGTCTAGTCATTAGATGTTTTGTGGTCATTAGAGTTGTTACCTCAGAGTAACAACTGAACATAGAGGTAGTAAACAAACCACTTCAGCATGGCGTGCTCAAAGCCATCATCTTTTGACACTTCAGACCCAAATATTGCCAACTAACCTGAAAATTCTTCCAATGCAACCCATGGTACAAACACTGCTCTGCACTGTCCCATCTCGAAAAACCGTTAAACTACACTCGAATATAGCACAGCAAGTCCGTAAAGCTTCACTACAGTTACCAACAAATAGCGAATTCGATTTTACTGACCAAGCATAAAAGACGCACAAACAAAACAAACGTTTGACAGTCGGAGGTTACCGTAAACAAATCGCAGGAAAATTATATAGGCGTTGCCAACTCCTCAAAATTTATGTAAGACAGAATTTGCGTTAATGATGAAGAAACATGCAGTAACGCAGTAGAGGTCAACCTATCTATTGATTTTGCTGTAATCATTCCTGAACCATCAAAATACCGTCTTTTTTAACGTATAATGGAATATTTCTGGATACTATACAATTGAGACGATAGTAAACAATTATGATTGCCGTATCTGGTGGTCGATATGACAACGTAAGAAAAGATGTTGGCCTATTAGAATTAGTTGTTTACTACCTCTATGTTCAGTTGTTACTCTGAGGTTGTTACCAAAGGAACGCGAGTCGTGTTTTCTACTTTTACGTAACATTTTTTGAAAGGACTGAAATATCGATATATTATCGTAACTTCTCTCAGATCTTGCGTGGTGTTGTTGGAAAATACCTTTTCAACCTTACTGTGGCAAAACCATAACAGTTAGAGCGTAGAAGCGGTTTCCCATCACTACATTCTCTCGACCTGCTCACAGAATTTTAGCTCTGTGGATTTAAGTTTCATGTTTTACGACTTCCACAAATGTCAGCGTCATAGATGTCGATGTCAATGAAATGTCAAGCGTAACGTTATTTTGATTATTCAAAAATCTAATTTGTTGATGCTTGCAAAATAGATTAATTTTGTAATGTAAATGAAATATGGATTCGACCACGACAAATTGCTCGGATATGACTCCGAACGCTAAGGGAATTCCTTCAAGAAGTACATTGAGTTCATTAAGCTATCAGAGAGTTCGTCCAAGACCAATACTGAACATTGCACCTTTAAATTTTGAAGAAATCAAAAAGGCCATTGAGTCTGAAGATTCTATGACTATGCCTAAAAAGCCAGTGAAAAACGCAGATAATAAATCTACTCAACATGCCTGTGTATCAAAAGCATTTGACCATCCTCCAAAACCAGCAAATGCAGAAAAAAGAGAATTAACAGTACAGCCATTAAAAGGTGTCATAAGCACTGTTGACTCACAAGATAAGGCGATAATAGAGTTAAATGGAAGTCTGTTAACAGATTGGCATCCTAGTGAGGATGTGAAAAACAATGGGCCCCCAGCCAAAGAGGTGCATATCATGGTTTCTGAATGTGCCACTCAATTGAAATCAGATCGTCCACTTGAATCGGTTAACAGCATGAAGAATGAGGAGGTTGTGGACATGGATATATCTGAAGCATCCTCTGTACATGACCACTTTAACCAAGTTGGAAGAAAGTCACCACTGAAAGATTCTGATCATCAGGTTGGGCAAGAGACTATCCCTTTTAGTGCAGATTTAGAAGGGGACGAAACAGTAGATATTCAAGTTAAGGAAAACATTCCCCCAAAAAGTCTTGTAGATGATAGTTTTGACCTGAACTTCTCTGCATTAACAATCTCAACACCTGCCAAGAAATCTACAGAACATTACTTTGTTACTCCTAAAGTAGCAGCTTCTTCTCATAAAGAAAAAAACAGCATGTCATGCAAGGCTGCATTGAAAGCTTTCAGTAGTGCAAGTAAAACTCCTACTGCTGCTTCTTTCCCACAAAACAATGGATCTTCAGTTACAAGGCGATGTTTGTACACTATACCTCAAAGTCCTCCAAAGGATGAAATGTTTTCAACTATATCTGTGAATGGGGTCACATATGTGATTCTCAATTTGCTAGGAAAAGGAGGCAGCTCAGAAGTATATCAATGTTTTAATCAAAAGAATAAAACTTTAGTGGCAGTGAAAAGTGTCAGTTTGAAGAACACATTATCCGCACAAGGTTACATCAAAGAAATTGAGTTGCTACACAAGTTGCAGACATGTGATAGAATCATAAAAATGTATGATTATGAACTTATTCAAAGCGAGCAGCAATTATACATAGTGTTGGAGAAGGGGGGCGAAGATTTATCAAAAATCTTGAAAAGCATGCAGACACAGCATGACCATCTTCCAGTATATATGATTCTATTTTATTGGATGGAAATGCTGTATGCTGTACATGAGATCCATAAAAATGGTGTGATTCATGCTGATCTGAAACCAGCAAACTTTCTCAGAGCAGGTAGCGGACTCAAACTCATTGACTTTGGCATTGCATCATCAGTACAAACAGACATGACTAGTGCTACTAAACTAACTCAAGAGGGAACTCAAAGCTACATTAGTCCTGAGGCACTGAACTGTGATACAACTAATCCTTCAAGTCCTAAGTATAAGCTACATTTTAAGTCTGATGTTTGGTCACTAGGGTGTATCCTCTATCAGTTAATTTACAAAGTAACCCCCTTCCCTAAGGGTGGTAATATATGGGCCACATTGGCTACTGTTATGAACCCCAATTATAAAGTAGAGTACCCTGAAGCAGACTGGATACCCCCTTTATTTATAAAAACAATACAAAGGTGTTTGCAACATGATATAAAAAGTAGGCCTGCAGCAGCTCAACTTATTCAAGAATATGAGGAAATGTTTGGAAAATAATGTATTTTTGAGAGATACTATTGCTGTACATTGAAAATCAAAGTTTTTTAACCCTATTTTTGATAATCAGACAGTTTGATGCTGAATTGTTACCACAACAAAGGTATATAGCAAATCAAAACATCCATTAATAATTTGAAAAAATTCATAACATTGAACTGTAGGAGACTACTATGGAAATGCATTGTCTAGTATTATCTTAATTGTTTGAATTTTGGATGGATTATTTATATTAAGAAGTAGTTTTCATTATATTGGTATGTGAATATTACATTTATGCACAAATTTTTATATCATCAGTTACATATTTTCAAACATATATTTTAGTTAGTTTGGATTTCATATAGTTTTTATGACATTTGTGTAAATAACCCTGTGAAGATTTAAAAATATATGTACATATTCAACAAAATGAAACATTATGTTACTGAAATATTGGTTTAAAATAAAAAAATAGCTTTGAAAAATATAACAAAAAATGTTTCATCAGAGCACCAACACTGCCTTTCAGATATGATGTTTCTTTTTGGATGAAGTGTACAACTTAAAACATGAGTCTTCTCTGTACAGGCCATTATCTAAAAATTTCTTTTACTAGAGGTACCTATAACTTTTATTTTATCATTGTAAATTTGTATATACATGTATATTTAATATTTATCTATTTATGTAAAAGATATATATTTTTTATGGGTATTGTGTAAATTAATGTTTATATATTTAATCACTTGTGCCTTTTGTAATGTAAATAAACAAAATGTAAAATGAACTACAAATTAATATTCTATAAACCAATTTGGTATGTATTGATATATTATGTTAGTTTAGTTGCCACTTTTCTTTGTACTGAACAGCATTCTACTGCCTTCCATTTTGAACATTACTATTGAGAGATGGTATCTTGCATCACTTACTGTAACTTTCATAAATAAAGAATAGAATTTAATAATTTATGGCTTTATTACTTCTGCTCCATTCATTGTCAATGTAAAAGAATTTTGTATTTGTGTTTCCAAAATTATGTTAACCCTTAACTGGTAACGTGCCGTCTGTGAGACTGCAAGCAATCTTAAATTCGAGCCTACAACAAAACCTTACCACATTTCTGGTAAGTGACCTCATCTAATCTATCTGCCATTGGTATCCCTTTTATATCCTGTTTATCAATAAGTTTGCGTAAACAACATTCCAGATGTGCTTAGTTGTTAGTTCGGTTCAGTCTGTGAGACGGAACGTTACCGTTTACGTTATAATTTTTCTCCACTGGTAGTCATGGCAGGTCCGTCATTTTTTACCAAAATATTTTTATAGGTGTATTGCTTTACTTATTATCAATCACAAAGTATATAGATTTGAGTGTGGTCAAAGTTTTTTTTTTATTATCTTGGTTCTACAAATTAGTGCTGCTAAATTGTGTTCTAGTTAATAATTATCATAATTTTGTTTCTTTACATCACATGTTCTGCTACTTTATACAAAATTATTATTAAAGGATATATACCCAACAAATCTTCATGCATTTTTTCCAAAAAATAATTAGGAGAGTTTGATTTTTTAAGCTTCAAAGACGTTACAGTCTCACAGACTGCACGTTACCAGCTATGCCCCGAATTTGCACGTTACCGGTTAAGGGTTAATGGTGTAAAGATTTAGGGTCAACATGTTTAACAAATCTTTATTTACATACTTTCACATATTAGTTTTTAGATTGAATTGATAAAATTACCCTACTTGACAGGGTAGGTAGGGAATTTAACTGAAATTTACTGAAGGTTAGATTATGGATGATTTAATAAAACACAGTAAACCAAAATGTTGGTAAAAATAATTTTATTACATTGTTAAATTGTATTGTACAGCCAATCATGTAAAATGCTGACATTTCTCTGCGTACATGTGTATTTCCCAAAATCATGGTTCAGGCATCTTGTTGCTGGGGCTGGTTCATATCTAGAGGAGGCGTATTTTGTCCCATCGTATTTCGCCACATGGTTTATTTTGGTATTGGTAGGTATTTATGTTCAGTTCCTCACACTTTTGTTCTAAAAACTTTGCCTTTAGGCTACCCCTTACATGAATAAGGTCGACAATTATGTAAGAGGTACGTCTACCGTGCACAAAATTTTCTACATACCTCATGCACTTCCGGTCCTTACTGCTAAATTCGTCAAGCAGTACAGGGGGCCTGAACCACCGACTTTTAATAGTCGGTCGCTTGAACAGCAATGTTTTCTTCTTGCTACTTATTTCTATCGTAATTTTTTTTAGGTGTATATCTACCAATGCGATTCTCATCTTGATTCGTAAGGAAGGATTAAGAGCACCAACAACTAATAACTATTGAACTAAAACTTGGTTTTTGGTTTTTTGGTAGCAAAATATTTCTTTTTACTTTTTACATAACATTTAACGTCACTGAACAAAGAAAAAGAAGTAAAGAACATTAACGACATTAACGTCATCGTCAACGTCACTAACCTTCAGTGGTGGGGTTTTAGATATGGAAAGGGAGGTGATACCGCACGCCCGTTTAATGCTATATGAATTAGCTGTCATTAGCTGTTACCGAAAATGAATAGATAGCAAAACATTTTTTTTATTATATTTAGCGTTTTTAAGACCAATCATTGTAAAATATTGTGGTGTGCATAATGGTAGGGTGTGCAGCTTACGGTTGTAAAAGCCACAGCAGCAGGAAGGAGCCAGGAATCACGTATCACAGGTAAATTTAATAGCGATTTGGTACATTTTTGGTGCCATTTGGTAACAGAAATGTCAGTCGCGCGTTCCGTCCTATCTCTATCTCTATCTAAGTCAAAAACCGTCACGTAACCTACGTTATCCGATAAACCATGGCCAACTCTACTCACTAGGCCGGAGCATTGAAATCTGGCAACACTGGATAGCGGGCCGAGCTTTTATTTGTTTTTAAGTCATTAGTGTAATCTTCCAGAGTAAAAAAGAAGATTGGAAGGTGATTTTTAATGTGTTTCTAATTATTTACCTGCACAAACGAAACTATTAAGATAAAAAGATGCCTGAAAAGTATGTAGTACCGGGTTGCTTCCAATAAAGGACATATTAGGGAGATCAATTTTCCTCAAGACGAGCATTTCAAACAGAAGTGGGTGAAAGTTATTCCTTGTAGGGGCTGGTTATATTTATAAGAATAAAGACAATAATTTACAAACATTTCCAAGGATAAGACCTATTTTAAAGCACAATGTGGTACCTACAGTGTTTTCTGGACCTCCGAAGTATCACAGAAAAATACAGTTCCAATAGAACACATCTGGGCTTCAAAGGGACCTAACAGTGAAAAGAAGTGAATTGAGTGATCATTTAAGTGGAAGTGGCAGCAGGAAACAGGTTGCGTTTTTTTATTTTGTAGTGTTTGACTACGATGAACCAGACATCAGATGTAGGTGGTAATAGTATCAATGAATATAGACATTCATTTAAATCAATGAATCATAATTTGTTGGTGATTTGAGTTAGATTTTACCACTGTCATTAAGAATATCCTGTTGGTCTCAAATAGAAAATATTTTGGCACACTATTTTGAAACAGGTTTTCTGTTGATTTAATGTTAAAACCTTTTTTATATCCAGCCAAAGAAAGTTTACAATTTTGTGAGAGAGAATAAGTTGCCAATTTTACCACCATCCTAAATATTCCTCAAAACTTTGCAGTTCTTTAAAAATTGCACCTGACAGAAAATATGCCTTACATTAAAACTGTTGCAGAGGGTTTATTATTCTCGGAGAAGTACATTGTTTTACATATTGATAAAATATCAATCAGCCTGCATAAATGTTCTTGTCATTACAAAAATTATATTATAGGTAGAACATGAAGGACAAAATTATTTGATAGGTATATTAAATACATACAGCTTATAGTTGGTAGACGTAACCCTTCCATTAGAGTATACAGCTCAAATTACAGTCCTTATTCACAATAGGTATTGTCATTGATTAACACATTTATACTAAATACTTTAATCAATGGTATTGTTAAAATATTGATTTCAGGCCAATAGGAATAAAAGTAAGTTTTTGGGTGATTGCACAAAGTAGTTTTAATCGAAATTGCAAAAGAATACATCAATATACATATAGATGAGTTTGTTTTAGACACATTTGTTCATGTGATCAACCCCAAACTGATGAAATTCTGCTTGAATTAATGTTGTTAATGTAGCAAATATTTTTATTAATAATTACACTGAAACAGATCAAGAAAAAATACAGACTGACAAAACTATAAAAAGAGGAAATCTAATGGAAATAAGAAATGTCTAACAGAAGGGAAAATCTCTAAATCTAAGTACATGTACATTTTTGTACTGTTGCTACTCGCATTTTTCACCATTATTATTTTTTCAAAAAGTATTTTTCTTAATTAATCAACCGAGATGAACTCTAATATATATAAAATGTAATAATTATTCTGAAACTATAAAACAATTTAAATTGACAGCTAAGCGACGTTGCCACATCTAAGGCTCCGGCCTACTGTAGAGTCGGCCATGGTCAAACCAAACGGTCAAACCGTCAAATGACCACGCCATCACAGAACACAAAACTGGCACCTCATCTGTCAACCAGTCACAGAACACTAAACTGTTACGTGACCACGCATGGCCGACTCTACACTAGGCCGGAGCCTTAGATGTGGCAACGTGGCTTAGCTGTCAAATAGCGGGCCTATAGTTTCAGAACAATTATTACATTTTATATGTATTAGAGTTCATCTCGGTTAATAAATTAAGAAAAATACTTTTTAGAACTACTACTACTAATACCACTTACATCTGATGTCTGGTTCATCGTAGTCAGACACTACAAAATAAAAATAAACGCAACCTGTTTCCTGCTGCCACTTCCACTTCCACTTAAATGAACACTCAATTTACTTTGTAAATTATCACTTGAGCTAGAAAAATTCACTGTTAGGTCACTGTGAAGCCATTCTTGCTGGTCTTGATTCCCTTTCACTATCAAATCTTTTCGTAGGTATGCCCAGATGCATGCCCAGATGAGTTGTATTAACAGTATTTTTCTGTGATATTTGGGAGGTCCAGAAAACATTGTAGGTACCACATTGTGCTTTAAAATAGGTTTTATCCTTTGAAATGTTTGTAAAAACATCTTTATTCTTATAAATATAAACAGCCCATACGAGGAATACCGTTCACCCACTTCTGTTTGTCCTTTGTTGGAAGCACAATTGCTAATGAACACTCAATTTACTTTATAAATTGTCACTTGAGCTAGAAAAATTCACTATTAGGTCACTGTGAAGCCATTCTTGCTGGTCTTGATTCCCTTTCACTATCAAATCTTTTCGTAGGTATGCCCAGATGCATGCCCAGATGAGTTCTATTAACTGTATTTTTCTGTGATATTTGGTAGGTCCAGAAAACATTGTAGGTACCACATTGTGCTTTAAAATAGGTCTTATCCATTGAAATGTTTGTAAAGTATTGTCTTTGTTCTTATAAATATAACCAGCCCATACGAGGAATACTTACTAGTTTCACGAGAAATTTTAAACCGCATAGGTTTTCTTAGCACTGAACAGTTTCAAATTGAATCAATTTTGAAACTATTGGGTTTGAGATGTTTTTGAGGGCGTGCCGTGGGTTTACATGTAGTGGAAGCAATAAGTAGCTGACTCAACTAACCTACGTAATTTCCACGGTTAACATTAACTTCTTCATTTTGACCTCTAAAACTATGTTGAAGCTCCTCCAAGAAGCACGTGACGTCAGCTAACCTAGGTATTAACAATTTCCCGATTTTTTCGACCTGGGGTCATACGCGCCCTGGTGCAAGCTAAAAATTGCCGCCCTTTGCATAGCGGGAGATAAAATGAGATGCAGATCAACGAATTCGTTGGTGTAGATGGATTAGATCTAAAATCAGTAAAATCGATATACCTACTTGTATATTATATTCCAGGTTATTCGCGTTATTCGACACGGAGCATTATGGCTAAAGTATTGATGACAAAGAAAATAATAATTTCGCATGGATAGAGGCATATTAAGGCTACATTTAAAAAATATTTTCATGTTATGCAGGGTGTCCCAAAACACGAAACGTATCAAAGTTAGATTTTTTCAAATAAAACACCCTGTATATTATTACATATTCGAATTCCTTGGTGAATTCTAGTGTGACGTTAATTATCACACCTGGGACTTAAAGCGAACCGTTTAGGTATGTATCACCATTTTCGGTAGATACAAGTAGATGTCTGAAAAAAATTTAACATTGCAGAAATTATAAAATTTAGAAGGCTGTAACTTTGCCAGATTACTAAGCATAAAATGCGTTAGCTTAGGCTACGGTTACTATGCATGCGAGTTCTGACGAAAATGTATTTTGACAAGCATTCACTTGAACAACCAAACGCCTAATTTCCAATGTAAGTGATTACTATAGGAGGTGAAGCCTCGTCGGAATACGCACGTCGTCGTCAGTACGATTTGAACGTTCAAAGACTTTTGAATTTTTTGAGCGAATTCATCCGAATCTGCAGATATTTTGCCACGCGTTGGGAGGTTCTTTCGCATGGTTTGGAACTGATGACTGTGGAGGATTCACCATGGACGTGGATAAACTGATTGCTTACTACTACCACCATACAGCGAGTCTGTGTTTTGGCGAAATACAGTCGCGAAAATTGGAGGACTTTTCGATCCTTTTTTCTGTCCCCTTCCATATGTATTCGGATGGTTTTGGTGTCATCCTCTCATCTGGTCCCATAATTCTTCAAACAGCATATGAAAATGAAATTCTTTGGTTTTCTGGCATCAAATCTTTTAAAAACTTCTTCCCCAAATAAGCAACTCAAAATAAAAGCATTCTTTTTAGGATTTTATAAGAAGATAGCTGATTATCTCGATTCAAAATATGATTTTTCAGAAAATAATTTGTCTTCAAAATTAAATATTTTTACTCAAAATAAACAATTTATTTTGATTCATTTGTCGAAGTAGTAACTAAGTGAAAGTTATACATTAACATAAATATTGATGATATATATGAAGAGTTTTGTATATAAAAAGCTACCCTTGACAAAGCTTGCGCTTCTACTGAAGAATCTGCTATCCAGAAATGGAATAATATCTTTAAAGGCAATCCCGAAATTACAAATTTTTTGAAAATAATAGTTTGTTTTCTAAATATGTGGGTGACGTCCCGACTCCGAAAGAATTTTTCTTTACCCCAAGCAGCCTGGAGCGATAGCCGAAATAGGCTACTGATTGACCATGTGAAAGCAGAGGTTCAGACGAAAGCAAATTTTGATTTCATCTGCGAAGAATTTCACAATATGGCAATTAAAAACAAAGAACAAACCTGATAAAGAAGAAATTCATTATTTAAAGCATTTTAAAGTTAATCTTTAATTGTTACATTACACAACAGACAATAATATGTTACAAGAACTGAGTTTTGTTTATTTTGAATTATTTTTTATATAATATAAATTCAGTTTCATTCTAACAATGTCCTCCTTTACACCTGTCCTTCCCTTTTCAAATTTATGTCCTGTGATTTTCGAATCTTAACCTGGCAACCCTATTTTAAATACGTATATGTTCTTATATTACGTTCAATGATTAATTAAACACTTTAGTCATAATAGCGAGCCAAACATACAATCAACGGAAAATTTCATTTACGAAGAATTGACGTATAAATGTGACGATATAGCCAGTTTTCGTTGTTCGAAAGATGGCTCAAAATCTTTATTATTGCCCTATCGCGCCTTCATCATGCCCCTCCCCCCAGCCCCATGCCTGGATTAACCATGGGGCTACAGGGGCTGGAGCCCCAGGCCCCGCGGTTCAGAGGCGCCCCGCAGGGGCCCTACTTTTATTTAATGTGACAGAGCAAATATTAGGTCAATAGATGAACAATAAAATCAGTAGATCTAATAAAAACTTATTTTCGAAATTTCAATCAAAACGGTGTTTTTCAATTTCCCTGCCTATAAGCAAACCAGCAGGCCATGAAATATAAACAAAAATGTGTTCAGATAGAGGCAAATAACTTAGCAAAAAGATACAGATAAACTAAAGTAAAGGCGCAAGGTTATAAAAATTCCCTACAGCCAATGAACTCTAACTAGAAACAATGCCGGTCAGATGTCCAAGGTCAAAGAGAAGCTGAAATACGTCAGAAATGAATAATTTTTACAGCTTGCTAACTACTGCAATGTATTATAGATTAAAAATTTCCAAAACCATTAAACTTTCAGCGATAGCAAGTAGCAGACCAATATCTTCAGCACGAAATTTCACATTTAATGATATAAAACAATAGCCATTTCAGTCAAAATCAAAAGTAACGATACCTCTGACTGTCCCACTGTAGCCCTTCTAATCTTTCAGTATCTATTAGCAAGATCGCAAAAAAAAAGAATACCGACAAATCAGATTTTAAGTTTTTGCCAGGCAAATTATTTGATTAGATGTGTTACCTCTGTTATTTCTGATTAGACTTGATTTGTCATTTTGATAATTTTAACTGTTTACTCTAGTTCATCTGTATCTTTCTGCTAAGTTAGTTGTTTTCTTCCACCTAAATAGTTTTTTGTTTGTATTTCATGGCCTGCTAAGTGGCTTGTAGGTACGAAAAATTGAAAAACACCGGTTTGGTTGAAAATTTGAAATTAAATGAAAACTACCAGAGATTGATACCAAATTTTAAATTCGACTGCATAAAAATAATTAGGCATTCCCATTTGAAAAAATCAAGTGAATTCTGATTGAAGTTTCCTTAGTTAGTCTACCGATTTCTCCAAGTACAAATGTAATTAAAACCTGAACGTCAAACCTAAGTTGACCAATTTCAAGTTTAGTCACACGGCAAACACAGCCGCGTAAGTTTTCGCTGCGATATTCAATTTTTTCTGATATCTACTTATATCAAAAATTGTGAATTGCACCTAAACGGCTCACTTCAAGTCCCAGGTGTGATACATAAAGTCACACTGGTCGTAATCTAAATATTCAATAAAATATACAGGGTGTTCCATTTGAAAAATCATAACTTTGATATGGCACGCTTTTATTAGAAACCCTGTATAAAAGTCATTATTTTTAAAATGTAGTCCAACTCGACCTACATACATTCGCAAAGTTAATTTTCTAAAAAGTGTTATGGTTTGGTCACAAGAGTCCGAGGCGTTGAGCTTGACTCAGCCTGTATAAAAAGAAAATAGAAAATACCTATACCTACCCATTGGATTGGATGTCGGCACCTGTGGTCCGTGCCAACATAATGAATAAATCGAAGTTGAACCGATACAAAGTCGACGCTCAAAAAAGAAAAGTAAGTTATCCATATAGTTTGTTAGTGTAATGTCTATGTGCTACATGGCTACAATTTACCAAGATGACTATTTTAAGGATGCTGAGGATAAATTAAAAGCAGTGAAAAATTGCCCAAAATAAGTTCTTTAAGCAAACCTTACGCTCCGCTTGAAAAGGATTGCACTGAAAATAGTTCTGATTACTAAGCAAACGCAAACATTGAGAGCAGTGCTGATACTATACCCACATAGCACTGAATATTCTATGAATACTCTTTAAATCTCCTATATGTTCCATGAATATTCAGCAGAATCATAGAATATTCGTTATTTCTCTCGATTATTCTGGATTGTTAACATAATATTCTTTATAGAATATTATTATTTTTTTATATATATTATATTTTATATTAAGTGGGTAACACTTAGGATAATCAGTGATTATTCGTTTAATGTCTGAATTATTCGAGAATATACCAGTAATATTCTTCATAGAATATTATCTTAATAATCTATTAAGAACAAGATGTAGCTATTTTCTGACGAACATTTAATAATATTTGTAATAGAAATATCTGTATGTAGGCAGATATTCAATACGAGGTATTATTAATTTATATTTGCACGTTTCTTAGTAAATTAAAAAACCTTCATTCGTTTTGCGTTCATCCTAAATATACCTAATAAGTATTATGTGTAATTTTCAAAAGTTCATTAGTCATTAGCCATTGCCAGCAATACAGATACGGCATCCACCGACGATAAAGTGACAGCATCTTATGCTGATGTATGTATGTGGTGTCGTCACTTCGTCAGTTGTCAATCTTGTCTGGTTGTCACTCGCTTCAAGTGTTCTGTCATTCTGTGCTTCAACATGTGGATGTCGGCATTTTAGCAGTTCACGAATTCACGAGTTTTATTCCTGAAAGGCCTGCATTTGTACCCCATTTTGTACAATAAAGTTGCTGGTTGTTATAAAGTGTGTGACAGTGTTCCAAATTATGGTCACCTACTATGGTGTAAGGTTCATTATATAATGTAAGTAGAATTTTGAGGTTAAATGCAACAAGTTTACATTTTTACACTATTAACTTAGGCATCTGGATTGAGATGTCTAACCACTTAACTTTTCTGACCATCTGCCACTAGTAGCTGCCATTATTTTTGGAACAGTATCCATAATTCCCTAAAAATGTTTCGTATATGAGGTAATTTAGACAAAATGTTCCTAGAATATTCAAAAACATTCTACCACGATTGTTCAGTATCCGTGCGGAATATTCGGCGGAATATTCTAGGAATATAGCCTGTTTTTCCCATTTCGAACGTTTACAGAATATTCTGTAAATATTCCAATTATCCATGGAATTTTCCCAGAATATTCATAATATCTGTAGTGAATGTGAACAGAATATTCTCATATCATCTGGTGTTATGTGGGTAAGTATAGTAGTTTCTTTTGTTATATCGGGAATACAGTTTCATAAATAATAGTATTCGCATTTTATTTATAAAAGGCCCCTTAAAATTATAAGCTCTGGGCCCCATGAAAGCTTAATCCGGCTGTGCCCAACCCTGAAACCGCCCCTGAGTAGAGCAGGCGTTTTTGACGCCTTCCATGAATAAAATATGTATTACAATTAGCTGGAAAATAAAAACAAATAGATATTTACAACGCAGAAGCAAATTGCAATTTATTAACAACTTCTAAGGGGAAGCAGCAGTGCTTCCATTGTTTCCATGGACCACACGACCCTAGTCGTTCAGAATGAAAATCAGTCTATTCAACGATTCCTTTAAATCTAGAGTAAAATATTGATAATCTATTCATAAACTCAATATTATAATTTGTTTCCGGTCAAGTTAGGGGAGTCTGGGCTCAACTGGGGAAACTCAATTTTTTACTTATATCCAGTATCGTTAGAAATTTCGAATTCCTTCATTGTCCCTGTCTACAAAATTCAGCACGACCTTTGTATAGCATTTATCTAACCAAGTCGGCTTATGGCTATGGTTCAGGTTATGATCGTAGATAGAGAGCATGATAATCATCGAGACATAAAGTCAATAGGCCGTTGTGAGGTAGTTCAGTTTTGTGTACCTCGGTTCTTTGATCGACAATTCTGGTAGCTGTGAGAATGAGATTCGACGGCGCATTCAACAGGCACGGGTGGCCATGACAAAGCTTACTAAAATATGGCGTGACCATAACATCACTAAAGCTACCAAAATGTGACTGGTTTAGTCTCTTGTGTTCTCCATATTTTTGTTTGTATGCCTCGGAAACTTGGACTGTTAAAAAGGCAGATCGAGCTCGCATAGACCCTTTTGAAATGTGCACATGGAGGAGAATGCTGAGAGTTCCTTATACCGCCCATCGAACTAATGTTTCCATACTGGATGAGGTCGGTAATCCAAAGAGACTATCCTCCATTGTGTCGACGAGAACGCTTACATTCTTCGGACATATACACAGAAGCGATAATATGGAGTAACTTGTAGTTCAGGGTAATGCCCCGAGTGGGCGGCGCCGTGGCCGTCCCCCTACACGCTGGGTGGATACGACGAAACAGTTGCTGGATATGAGTATCAAACTGACAGTAAATCACGAACGATGGCGAGCTACAGTGCTCAAAACTATTGATAATATTCGAGTCGGCAATACTCTAGCTCCGACTTAATGCATTTTACGAGTTCACAACATGTCTGTTAAGACATTGTGACTGTGATGATGATGAACCAAGTCGGCAAGTCACCTAGCCTGGCACCATATTTTGTGACTAAAACGCCTTGATTAACTTATCGCTTTCACCATATATTTAAGTACATGCAAAAATGGTGAAAGCTGCGTTTACGGATTTCTTACGATACTCGTGAGATTTGGCAACGTCGTCGTTGCACGCCGGCCGGCCACAGAAAACGGTGGCATTTGCGATTCCAACTTCATTCATATTGAACGCGCCGGTATGTTAGCGTGTAGACACCTGTAGCTTCGCATCTTTCGTCACTCGCGTCAAATCGGGCAGCCGGTGTTCCAGACAACCGCAAGTGCACGTGTTTTAACATGCCACCCACCTAACAGACATTCTACCATTCATCCTAATCGCGGTTCCTCAGTGTAACCACCCAGTCAGATCCGTGACTCGTGTCCTACCTACCAGAAAAAAACTAACCAGCAAAAAAATGACACCAAGCACAGTTTTTGTCTTTTCGCTCTGTTTCCTTCAAGTGTTCGGAATTCAAGACTATTGTTCCATAAATACGTTCAACAACAGTGACAACTTGCAGATGCATTTTTCTAAGGAAGCGACTTTCGAGGAGTTTGCTGTTGTGGGGAAGTTCAAGGGGCTGCATTGCTGTGCCAAAGGTTACAGGAGCATCGAATGGTGAGTGAGAAATTTATACAAGGATGTCTTAACACATCTACGTGCACTTGTCGCAAGTAAAAATTACATTGTACCTACCTATTCTGCCCTGCTAAGCTGAAACGTCCTATCTGACAAAATTTTCAATTTCCTGTTAAAGGCTTAATTCCCACATAACAAAAGTAGGTACATACATTGATATCGAATCCACAAATGGAGCAAGAATGTCCACTGGATGTCAAATGGACATGTATGTACGTTTGTCGCGAATTTCCACATCCATGGAATATCCATTAAATGTACATTCATGTACTTTTAATGCACATGCATAGTGTATGAAAGTTCAATGTAGAGGCAGAAAGATATGGAAAGATAAACAAACTTTATACTTTCATTATGTATTGTTATTAATTCAATTTCTGGTTACAATAATAATACTTGGCAAAATCGATTACTGTGATTGTCATCTCTTTCCTGTTGAATGGCATGTCTAAAATCACAAAGAAATCAAGATTATACAATTTTGTAGGTAGTTTGTTCCGCTTACGACTTATCGTCAAACGCGGGATGCGAGTGTTATCAGTAGCCGGAAGATAAGTAACATTGCACAATATTTCACTCGATCAGGTAATCAGGCACAACCAGAACCAGCACACACTACGACTAAGGACGCGAACGGCGGAATGGCTAGAAATCAGCAATGGCGGCACTAGTTGTCCTTCGCGCAGAACTACTAGATGTATATATGACATTTAGACCAACATCTTATGTATATTCACTTATGAATATACCTTCGTGAATATAGGTACATAGTATATTACACTAGTACATATGATTGTTCATATTTTATGTACATTTAACGTCCTATGAGTATTCAAAATATACATGTTCAAACTGGAATATCTAATGTACATACTATCCATATAGTATTATGTGGGTTATGTGTGGTCCAGACGTACATCTCGAACTATTTTCCTACCTTAAAACGACCT
Source organism: Callosobruchus maculatus (assembly GCA_951848785.1). Classification (NCBI taxonomy): domain Eukaryota; kingdom Metazoa; phylum Arthropoda; class Insecta; order Coleoptera; family Chrysomelidae; genus Callosobruchus; species Callosobruchus maculatus. The sequence continues at coordinate 11,047,060 of CATOUR010000083.1, forward strand.
AACCACACCAAAAATCACTTTATTTAGTGCATTTAATTACGTCCTATATAAAAAACCATAATATTACTAAGGAAATTTGCCCAGGGATTTGTCCTATTATGACTTACTAAGCAAATTGGTCCTATATCGACGCAGAAGGGACGTTTCAGTTTAGTAAAAACCAACGAATTCGAATAGGTTAAAAAATGAATGGAATAAAACAATATTACTACACAGAATGCCTTATATCAAATTTGCACGATAGGACATAGGACGGCACCCTCAATTACTCAAGTTACGAGGTTTTTTCTCATTAGAAAGCCTAATAAGATTTTCGATTTTTTAGGTAAACATGAAGATCTTAAAGATCTGAAATTTTTGATTTTCGTCAAACGAGACTGACACTCAAAATTGCGACTGGATATATAATCAGCACCCCCAAGTTATCCAAAACACGAGGTTTCACTCCAATAGAAAGCCAAATAAAGATTTTCGATTTTTTGACAAACCTGAAGATCTGATATTTTTGATTTTTGCTCAAAATATTTGCCATTTAAATAAAAACTTTTTTGACGTTCCCCCACCAGTACATCTTATAATATACAGCAAAAAACGATTAACAAGTCCAGTCTACATGATGGTAGAATTTATAATATACCTTTATTTGCAAATTTTTTGAGAAAGCGCCATTTTTCTGGTTGATCGTAACAGTTACGCCCCCTAGCGGCTACTTGTGGAACTGAAAAATAATTTCCAGCGATTTCTGAATTTCTGATTTAACGAATATTTTTTGCCACATACATGTATGCGCACTGATCACTGATGTATTAAGATATTGGCCGTGTATGGCGCCCTTTACAGCGAACGGTGATTCAGTCCCGTATTTTCCGGTAATGAAGTTATGTGGCCGACTTGAAGTGAAAAACAAATATACATTCGATACGCATGATATCCGATAACATTACGGTTTGCTCAGAAACGTATGCTTTTGTTTTGATTTTTTAGAATAGTAGATACTCCACTGTTTGTTGACTTGATCCTCGATTTTATCTAATCAAATAATTATACCGTGTACGTTTTCAAAAGCTTTGAACATACGAGCATGGTTTCTTGAAAATAGCTGTTAGTATGAAATGGAATTAAAAACAAAAGCAAAATTAGCCGATAATATTAAATTCACTCTATGTTCAAACTACATATATAATATTTCAGAAGGCCATAGTTAAGACCTTAATGAATGGCAACTATTTTCGATTTTCTCAAAAAAGTTTTTTAATGTGCAAAAAAACTCTCAATGCAAAATCATATATTCTATAAATATCTGTAATTTAACAACCAAACACGATATCAAAAAAAGGCTAAATAGTTGCACAAGCGCAAGCTTTCTTCTTCAATTTGCTCTTTGAGTCATTAGTGTAAGTTTAAAGGTAACGTCAGGAGCACAGTATATCCAATACAGTAGCGCAACTCCCTAGAAATCATGCAGACAATTTGTCTCCGAAAAACAGGCCTCTCATATCCCCACGCCGGCTCCTCAGCACGAGCCGCGAGTATTGCCGTTTACGTCTTGAGCACAGGGTCGGCTTAGCAATTTATTGTCCATACGTGAAGATGTTTTGTACTGATTCTTCTAATTCATCATGGATTCTTTGCATATAAATGGGGTGTAAACATTTTTGTTTAGAAGCAAAACAAGAAATAGTCGGTGTATGAAAGAAAATTGTTAACTCCGAGAAAATAGGTGGCTTTATTGTTTGTAAGTAAATCAACAAAAATGCGAGACTTATTCAACTTTATTTTATCTTATCTTACTTAACCTTAAACATTTAAATAAATATAAAAACTTTATAATATCTTATATGATTCAAATATGGCTATAAGTAAAGGCGTAGCGTCCAAAATAACATTTATGTCTAGTTAGCGCACAACCTTTAAATGTATCTTCATCAATCATCGTAGAGAAACGTTTAGGCACAAAAAAGTGGCAAACAGCAAAACCGATGAAGACCTGTTAGGTGTACATAAAAAAATAAAGATCAATAGGTTTATAACAACGATAAAATATACTAAACTGGTCGTTATTCATAAAAAAATTGCAAAACTGTTTTTTACCTAGATTACCAAGACTACCTTTTCTTCTGTATTTGTATATTACGTATATGAATAGGCATATTGAAGAAAAGACTCCACGTTTAATAGAGGAAAATGATACATTTTTGAAACTAGCATGTTGATTCTTTTTATTGTGAACTCTCTATTTGAGCATCCATTAAAATGGACTTCACTTCCTGCTTAAAATTTCATAATGTCGGAATGCATAATCACATTAAAAATAATGGACTTCACTTCCTGCGTAAAATTTCATAATGTTGGAATGCATAATCACATTAATTTTGTTATTAATCGTGAAAGATCTTTTGAACGTTGTGGTGCTGTCAGGAAACAATGAGAAATTATTAGGAAAACTAATAATAAGTGGCTGTATGTCACGCTTAAAATTTATCTTTGAGGTAAGAAGGGGACGTGATAGTAATTATGTGTAAAAACTCAAAGATCTTAGAAAATAATGCGGCGTGACCGCAAAAGAGAAAGAGGTTGAGGAGCAGAACAACTGAAGGATGGTAACCCGAGCGACACGTGTTTCTGCTAATTGGCTTCATCAGGCCCAAACGGATGTCATGTGCTCACATCTGGATGAGGTCACATAACATAACACTTGGTTTCGGGTGTAACCTGAGGAGTCAAGGATGGAAAAAACAAAGCCAGAAGGCACCGAGAAGAGCCAGCCAGCGCATTTGTGGCTTCGGCCGAAAGATCTTTTTGTGATCCGCATGACTCAAAGAATGTATCTGTATAAGCTGGATTAATATAATTAGGTAATAAAGGAGCATATCAAACATTGGAGGAATCGCTTACCTGGCAGCATCTTGAGGAAACTTTAGTCACAGTTTTTGGAATTATTAATACAGCCTACAGCGGCGCAACATTTGACTCCACGCGTCCCGATATCCATATCAACGTCTCACCAAATGCCTTAATCCGGTTCTATCAAACACACTACCTTCACTCTCATAGACTGAACATGACTCAGGCGATCGCCGTGCTAAACATCCTGCGAACGATGCGCGGGGTGCTATGCGCGAACCACCAAAATTCTGGAGAGTCGCGCTACTGTTATATTGGATATACTGTGGTCAGGAGCTTGGAAATGCGAAATTCATTTTTATGGTGACTTTTGGTCCTTACCTTTGGACCTTTTGATCTTACCTTTGGATTTTTGGACTTATCTCCCCTCATCTTAGACACACACTGGAGAAAGGGAACAGGCGGCCACGCCTCCTCGCTAACACAGGAATACGTCTTTCTTGAATTCTCAATTTCGCGCGCCATACCCTAGACCCTTAAGTATCAACGCATAATTCGGTGGGAACAATAAGCAAGATAAAGCCATTCCATCCATTTTGTTGACGTGCTAATCGGTCACTGAGTCATATGGCACATTGCCAGAATCGCTCAGGTATCCTCTCCCGGTTTTCAAACAAATCATCTTGTTCCGTGGTGTTTTGTACTCGGTTTCGGGAAACGCTAGTTTTCCGAATTCCATGAACGATTTTTATAATATCGAGAGACTGATATTGAACAGCTGCACGTTGTAAACAATATTGTGACGTTCTAGTTACATGGGAGGAGCGGATCATAATATTTCAAGGTTTTTTTTGCTTTTGCTCATCCAGTTTGTTTTCACATCAAAAATTCGAGCACTACCAATCAAGAACTTCTGTGACTTAACTCTGTTTTTATTTACAATAGGCGGATCAGTTATTTTAGTCGCGAATAACTTTGATCCAAGATAATATTATGTTTCCGTCTATCTGTTGTATTTCTGATAATTCTTCGCCTCTTTATAACTCGGAAAATATAGAAGCTATATTGGTAGAATTAAGACCTACACTCTGAGGACATACATTTGTATAGCTTTGGAAGAGTTCACAAGAGTTCCATTGTCTAAACAGTTTTGAGTACAGCGTTTCGATTTATCTACTGTTTTCATTCGAATTCAGGTGAACAACGGTGTCACACTTCCTGTTGCCAAACTGATAAGAACAGCGGGTAGTTTGGAAATAGATATCAATACGTTGAAAGTACAACCTAATTGGCTCAATTTTTGTGGTCAACTGTAATGTCTTAGTCTCCAACTAAAAAAACCCAAATTTGGAGTCACAGAAATTAGTTCCGTATTTCCCGTGGCTAATTTGATCAGTGTAAACTGTAAAATTTTCAAGTGATATCCAACAGCATCAATAGAAGCCCAAGTGTTTCCTAATTATTAAATTTGGTGTCATATAGATAAGATTGGTATTTCACATAGATTTTTTACTGATAAGTGATATCTGTGTTGGTTAAAAATAAGCTTACATGTGTATTTTCAAAAGTGGCAGAGCTTTTTTTCAGTATTGACCTACCGTATCAATTTCATTGAGATTCAATAATTATAGAAGGGTCAAGAATTATTAGATACAACTGAACATACAACTCATGATGATTGTTATGGGACCATAATGATATTTTAAAATGAGAATCTGGCATTAATTTTTATCTGTTTCCTCTGCCAGTTTCGGTTTAGAGGAATTTTTTGAGGCTAATTTTTTTCTTGAATTAGTTCTGCTCACGTTTTGCTATAATACTAGCCAACGCCCAGTTTAACTGAATGTACCCATTTTCGTAGACACATTTATTCGTACTTTTTGATAAATGTACTCGTATTTCCAGTATATTAATCTAACGAGCATCAGTTTGTGTAATGACTAAACACATAAGTACTATGAGTCATAACCTGTCTCTTTAAGTTGGTAGGTATTGTTGAATTTAATAGCGGAATTCGCTGAGGTAGACGAAATTATATCTATACGAGTACATGTACATGTAATACACGGTATTAAACTCGGTATTAAATTATTAGAATATACACCGTGTCCCAGGTCGAATTCCGAAAACTTTAAGGGATGATTTCTGACATCAACTCATGTTATAATATTTTTAAATTATACGTTTATTCTTAATAGCTAAACAGTTGAAATGCCCTTAATTAGATCGCGAAATGGTTAATGTGTGATCTCCCCTACCATATGCGTACGCCACTACGTCACTAGCTGAGGTAAACAATTGACAAAAACATTAAAAAAGAAAAGGAGATGGAAAGTGTTTTTACCAGAAAGTGAAAGTGGAATAAGGTGGGCCACACACGTTTTAATCATCTTTACAACAAAACTTCAAACGTTGATTTCTTTATAACAAATGCGAATTTTTGGAATAATTCCTTTCGATATCTGCTTCACATTCACACGGTGTATAATACCAAAATACTACCTTCCGAAAGCATACATCACAGCTAATATAGCTCTGCTTCACGCGTAGCATCAAGTAGATCAACTGAGTATTTTCCATGTCATGCAAAATGTTCTAGCCTTGTAATCTCAGTAAGCGCTGGATGGATGGTGATGAAATTTGGGTAAGGATATGCTGTGGTTAATGCTGCTATATTTTTGAAAATCGGTTCATGGGCGGCGGAGCAATTAGTAAAATATGTACTTTTTTGCGTGGGGGTGAAATTGGGGGTGAGGGCATGCCCGGATCAACTAAAGGGCTGAAGAGGCTGGAGCCCCGGGCCCCGCGGTTTAGTGGGGCCCCGCACATTATTTGCATATTTGTCATAAAGGGCCCCTTAAAACTATAATAGCCCCGGGCCCCATAAAAGCTCAATCCAGCATTGGGTGGGGGGGTTGTAAAACTGAAAAATTTGTTGTGTTCGTAATAAATAGGCTGTCCATTGACCTGTGAAAAAAGACCTAGCGGCATAGTACACTTCTTTAGGTCCATCCGAACATTGCCTTGCCTATTACAGAAACCAAGCGACTTTTTTGACGAGTATTGCTTTAGATCGTTCTGTATTGTGTAACCTGGAAATTTTTGAATTAATGTTAACAAAATTTTGAAACAGTATTATCAGCGTGGCGTGATGGATGGAAAAAGCGTATGGCTTAGGAAAAGTGTCAGTGGCGGCGCAGCAATAATAAAAAAACAAAGCTATAAAAACAGCTCAAACTTCGTTTTTAGGCCAACTGGAGGTTCCCTGATTGTTTTCCACATTTTACTTCCCACACCGCTAGGGGATAGAGGAGTAACTCAATTTTTTTTGTCAGCACCGACAAATGTGTGGGAAGTACTGAGTCAAGACACCTAACTGCATTTTTTTATTTGAAAAAGGGTGCACCACAGAGTTAACATCTATAGAAGGAGTGTAAACAACAAAATGCACAGGTCGCTGACCAGCCAACATGTAACGGAAATTTTGACAGCTTGAGGGCATTACCAGTGGCCTGCGACTTTATATTAAAATTGGATGTTCATTAATAGATTCAATTATTACTGTGATGTTACAAACTGATACCAATAAGTTGCTATACTTAGAGAGCTCTTATTATAATTTCATTGTAACAGTTGATAATTTATTATTACCATGAAGTGTTTTTCAAAACATATCTAACAGTGTTATGAAAGGTAGCCTGTTGGAATGGCTGCATCGTGTTTTTACTTCAGCAATAAAATATAATAATTGCATTAGGTAATATCCAGTTCTATAAAATTCTCATAGATAGATTTTCTGTAAGTAAATGTGGCATACATTTTTGCATTTCACGTCCTCAAATAGTTTAAAAAATGGAATTTGGAAAATTCATGTTGATTGACATGAATGTAATGCGTGCACAAAACATACATTCAGCAACCATTATTATTCCTCATACTGGGGTGAAGTTACTTTTGTTCCCAGTTATCCCCATATATTACGCTACTGAAAACCAAAACGAAAACTATACTCACCTATGGATAAGAAGTGTTCACCGATTCGTCGCTATTACAGCAAATTATGCACTTTTTATGTTGTCTCATCATGCAATTATGACAATATTGTTCATAAATAATTTAATTCACACCACAAATAGTCACAAAGTCAGTCACATATACACTAAAATCACAAAAATCTCGACACACGCAATAACCACAACTACAATGACAGCCACATGACAGCTTAAGGGCACGCCGATTGTAGGTTGCTAGATTTACGACATATTAGAAGTTATTGCGACATTCCGCTATGAAATTTACCATTTTTGAGATTTCATTAAATCAATACAAATTATATTCACGTAAATCAGTTACATTGCTAGTATATTGGAATGTATAGTTAAATACCCAGTTAAATACTTTGTGTTCAAACTGCGGAAACTGCCAGATTTTGAAGAAACTGGAAGCGGACGAAGAAGAGTGGCAATAGCGCTATAGATGTTGGCTGGCCAATATTCAAATTAGGCTCCCTCTAGAGATGTTAACTCTGTGGGGTGCACCATGCATGGGAACAGATCTGGTGTACATCTTCTATAATATCAACCTGTTCAACACTGTTGATTAATCGTCCACTTATCAACCACAGATCGCTCGTTGTATGCACAATATATTCCGCCGCAGCGACCCTCGAACAACAAGAAGTCGAACAATACCTACAATTAAAAATGAGAAACAGCGTCTGATTACGGACCACATTGAATATCAACCGATAATTGCTACTCGAACCGATTTCGAGCTTTACACTTGTTATTAAGGCCGTTACTAATTTCGACCTGTCCAGTCGACTGCTTATCCGCGGATATCGCTTGCTTTTTTTAGGTTACGAGGTAAGATGCTTGTGAGGATGTTGAAAAAATGCCGTCAAGATGCCTGAATCTGTGCTATAACGCAACAACGCCCCACGTAATTTGAAAAAAAATCATATTTGAATTGAAGGGGATGGATGTACTTTTAAAGAAGAAAATTTGCGAAAGAAGCATGTTTTGAAAAAAAAAAAATAGTTAAAACCCGGTATTTTCACCATACTTTCGAAACGTACCCGAACATTACATGACAATAGCCTTGGGAAGTTTAGTTCACTTTGCTGATTTCCATCTTTCAATCTCGTTCAATAAAATGATTAGTTCAAAAGACTAGTTCGTTTAGTTCATTTAGTTCACCATTCACTGATGACGTTCTAGGACATTTAGTTAGGTTAAGAAGCAAATTCTGAGCGTCCGAGTACGACATAGGATTTAGTTTATTTCATGCATGAATAGGATGTAGGTGTTATTACTGTTATTAGTATTACATGAAAATTGTACGAGATCTAATAAATGTAGCAATTCCGAATATTCTGATATGTGTGAATAAAAATACCGTATTTATTATTGATATTATTTATACTAAACAGAAAAAAATAAAAATTATACATTCTTAACATAAAAACCTAATAAGAAATGCTATTCAACATCGTTATTAAAGTAAAAACGTAATTAATAATAAGACAAAATAAAGAACAATTATAAACTAACACAAAATATTGCTTCTCTTTGGTAATTTACATTAGGAACACAAGTCAACAGCAAAAGTAATGTGAGCAATACATTGATTATTGCTACATATTACTTTGTGTGGTATTTAATTCATAAATTAGCGTTCAAAAAAAGGATTTTGCCAACTTTTTTGTTTTTTAATAAAGATCGTTTCTCGTTTAGTACTAACCCTGCCTTAGAGAACGTTCTCTCACATGGTACTGATGTTGCCACTATGCATAATCTTTTTTTCATATAAACATACAGTCTAGGGTATACACATTTTCGGGACTGCCACCAAGACAGGGGATCTTCATGCCTGTTAAGCAGAGGTTCGCTTAAATATCTATCTAGTTCAATAACCCCTGCCGCAGTAGTGTTTGTCTCCTGTATCAGATTCCCTACATTTTGATCAAAATACGACCACAAATTTGATTTACTGGATGCTTTTGGCTCATTCATTTTTTCACTGTTTCCAGCTTGCGGAGTAACTAGTGTAACTGCTGCATCAGTACATACTGCAGATAATTTTTTCCTCAGATTTGTTACTGCTAAAGTATATTTTGCTTCTTCTTTGAATCCATACTTTTTAAATCGTGGATCCAAAATCGTTGATTCCGCAAGGATATCAACAGTTTCAATGTCACCAAACCGACGATAAAATTCATTCAGCATATCTTGAATGACTCTGTTCAGTTTATGCTGATGTTCCGTATCCGTATTAGACTGCTGGTTCATCATAAGGTGATTGTATATAGCCCGAACAAATATCAGAATTTTCGACACCGTTATGTGCTTTTCGGTACTTATTTCCTCCACAATATCTTTAAATATTTGTAGAATGTCTACTAGTTTATTGAACAATAGCCAGTCTTCATTACTGACGGTGTTAAGACCTGGAGACTCTAAAGCTATGGTTGCTATAACTGCATCCCTTATTTGAGTGATACGTTGTATCATGTCCAGGGTCGAATTCCACCTTGTAGGTACATCCTGCTTCAGTTTCACTTCGGGTAGGCCCATCTGCAATTGTGTAATTTTTAATTTTGCCAGCGCACTTGAGCTTCTCTTAAAAAATGCCACAATAGCCTTAGCTTTATCAATAATTGGTTTTATTGACTTAACACCATTTTGAACCAATAGGTTTATCGTATGGGCGAAACAGCCACGAGATCGCCACCCACCAATACGCACGGCAGATATTATATTTGATGCGTTATCACTGACAACACATACTATTTTTTTTTCAATTTTCCACTCCACAAACTTCTCTTGCAAAATGGATGCCAAGTTTTGGGCTGTATGCCTTTCCTCATACGCAAAACAGTCCAGGAGGTGAGAACATAATTTCAACTGTTGTTCTTCTTCACATAGATAATGCACCGTTATGGCAATAAAACTATCGTTGTTTATCGATGTCCAACTGTCTGTTGTAACGCAAACAAAATCAGCCTGATTTAATTTTTGACCGATTTTGTCACGTAATAACAAATATGTTTGATCCAGCAAACTGGCACTCACGGTTTTCCGGCTAGGCACTTTATAATTAGGGCACATCTTTTCTACTAGTTTTTGGAACTCAGGTTCTTCAACAACTCTAAACGAATGGTACCCTTTAACAATCCAGCGCAGAAGTTGTTGATCTATTTCCTTTGTTTTTGCCACCGACAGAGGTTTCTTGTGATACACAAAATGTGAAATGTCTGTTTGATTGCAGTTTGTTGGAAAGTTGGTTGGAAACGTTGCTTTTATTCCAGAAGGACCAGCGACGACACCGGCATCAACAGAATCAGCAGCTGGTTTGCTTGCAACATTTGCCTCAGCTGGCTTTGAAACATCTTCGCCATCTTCAAGTTGACATCCACTTCTTTTAATAGGAGTAGCAGGGTGTTTCATCTTCATGTGTCGGTTGAGGTTTCCCATCGAACCATTTTTAACCGACAAGAGTTGACGGCAATATAAGCATTTTGCTTTTTCGCTTCCTGTCATTTCGAAATGTAGCCAAATGTCGCTTCTTTTAGGTGCCATATCTTTGTTTTTAAAACTTATAGGTATAAACTTTGTACACTTGAGGAATATCCACCGACGGGAATATCACATCTAATCTAAGTAGACTACTTTGCTGGAGTCGGCACCGCGCAACTGAAAACGCGCTAACTTTTAGCCTTGTTGCCAAAAAGGTATTGTAGTAAAATGAAACTGATTTAATAGGAGAGGACAGAATTTTTTTTTCAACTATTTATCAAATAACTTGAATTTGTACATTAATATATCGGAGAAATTGGCAACAATTGTTTTTTAAATACTTATTAGTAGTGTTATCTGTTGGTCTCCCGGCCCGTCCATAATTCAAATTTTAAAACCTCTAGTCCGTTTTCGCACTCGTTCTCACCGTTATCAGTATCGGTCACCACCGCCAATCGCCGGTTTTGCTTGCTGTTGCTGCTTGTCAGTGTTGCCAGATCGAAAAATGTAATATCCTTATTACACGTTTGATGAAAGTTCCGTAGATGAACAAAAAATAAATCCGTATTTATGTATTCAATATTTATTAGAATTAAACATGAAATAAGAAGAACAAAAACAATTCTAATATTTCTGAAAATAACAAAACATTTTTGTTCTTCAGTATCCAGTATTACAGCATTACAAGAATTGATGAAAAGCAATCCAAATTTCTAATTAAAATGAGATTGAAAAATGAAGACGAGAATAATCATAAACACTTTTTCATATATTTTTCTCATTATCCAACTTGGAATCCCAACAGTTATAGTTAGATTTGTCTATATATTGCTGTTTGTTCCTAATAACCCGACTGCTTCAGGAGACACTCTAAACAGTCTATTACGCTACTTTATTTCACTAAGTTTATTAGAGATAATACGTTCAGATGCAACACTTGAATTAATATGCTAGGAAAAGCAACCTTAACATGATATTTGTTAATGGAATAGGTGTGGAATTTTTTATTTAAGTACCAAAATTTATTTATAGGTACTGATTATTTTGTTTTATTATTAGCATAGATAATATATTTGATTATTTAATGACAAAAAATCCGTACAGCCGTAAAATATACTTGAAATCCGTAAATCTACGGATTAATCCGCTTCGTAGTTCTGGCAACACTGCTGCCTATGATCGTTGAACGTCGTTGATTGAACGAGATCGGTTGGGCGGCCATTCGGTCTCGGTCAGTTTATATTCTGTCCTTCTTGCATCGCATACGCAACGCATACCTATCCTTATCGCTATTTCGTTCGTTCGTTCGTTCTTTCGAGTTTAGTTCAACAACTGATCGAATCTTTTCCATTCAGTTGATTCAATCCTCTAGTTCACATACGAGATTCGATCTTTTGAACTAGTTCGTTCATGTACTACACAAGTCTACATGACAATTACATGTCAATTTTAGAATCGAAAACCCGCATGACAGACTTCAATAGTGTCAAAAAGATGCGGTGTTGCCAGCGAGCAGAAGTTACCAGTTAATGTACTTCACGAAATTGTGCAATTGCAATTTTTTTAGGATAGTGACTGTAAAACACAAAAAAATCAGTCAATGTCTTTTGGAAAAGATGAAAAACAAGTCATTTTAGGAATTTCATACACGGATGTTCAAAAGGGATTAAGTTTGACCTGATTTCGTTTTAGCAGAAACTGAAATCGAGGTTGAAGTTGGTGTTAATATACTTACTAGGTTGGGTGAAATATAAAAGATATCTAAATTTAGGCTAATTTAAGTTGAATTGCGTTTGTACCAGGTGGTTACGGGGGGGGGTCTCGAACTGATATCAAATATTTTGAAAACTCTAAGCAACTGATCTGAGGTAAGATTGTCACCTGTTCGGTTTTTAGTCAGTCGCACGCTTCAATAATTTATTGGAGCAGATATCGGCCAAATATAACAATAAAGCTTAATCACAAACAATATTAAAGCCACCGATTTTACATAAAAAGCTAATATACAAACTAAATAAAACAGACAATAATACTCAATCACAAACACCAGCTAGAAACAAAGGAACATTTGAAATAAGATCTTTAAATTTAGATAGTTAAAAATGTAGAACGATTCACGATTTTTTGTGTTAGGTATCCTTGTGCAGGGGCCATGCTAATCTTCTCTGTAACGTTTCAATTTTAGTAGATGTACCGTCGAAGCGAAGTTAAATATCGAGCAAATGTTGGCAACACCGCATCTATTATCATTTGTCAAGCAGTATCTCACTTCTAAAATTGTATTGTTCTGTGCGCGTGCGTTACTGAAATATGTTGAGAATACAATTTTATCAATTTTTTCTCCAAAAAACGTATTTCTTTCGCAAATTTTATTTTTGAATATCACATAACAGATGATCCTCTTTACATTGATAATAAAAATTCTCAAATCGCGTGGGGCGCCATTGCGCGATATAGACCCCCTGAATCGATATTTGGCCCAAACTCTCGATACTAAGCAGGTCGCAAAACTTGTTACCTCCTCCCCACCACATTCTGACCCCCACCCAAAAGAGCAGAATAGTATCAGGCATTTCTAAAACAACCAGACACGAAATTTCAGCAATTTTTTGAAGGTTACTCCGCCCTCACTAGCATTGTTTTCAAAAACTATATACCTGAATACTTCTACTTTCTCCACTATGCGAGTAATAAGAATAATATACTTAGGGCCCTTTTCTCAATGTCCAATTAAATATTTATCTGGAAGTTAACGGGTAAAGCTAAATTCAGATGCACACGACATCCGACGATACGACGGTAAGAAACTGTTCCTATTGGTCGAAATATTTTGATTTGACATCATTTTGAATATTTCAACCAATAGCAACAGTTTCGTGCCGTCGTATCGTCGGATGTCGTGTGTATCTGAATTAGGCCTAACTGTTAGATAAATTGTTTAAACAGTTGAAGGTTAAACTTACGAATTCAGGTAAATCTTGTCTGACAGTTGTATCCATAGAAACGCTAACTGGCAGCTACCTATCTGACACTTTTAACTGGACATTGAAAAACCGGCCCTTAAAGAAATAATTTCAGATTTGTAGGTTATGGGACTATAAAATAATGTATATGTATCAAGTAGGATATCATACAGTTCAATTTTTTCAGGACAGGAGAACAAAGCCTCGAACAAAGCAAACCATTTTTGAGTTCCCTATTTCCCCACCCTTTCATCCACCGTAAGTGGACTCCCTTTAGAAAAACTCAAAATGATGAAGAATCACTAAAAAAAGTCTGGAAGAGTTGGGGGTTGTGGTACTTCTTTGTTTTTTGCTAATTACTCCGTCACCAATGAACTGATTTTCAAAAATATAGAAGCAGAATCCACTACGCTCCCATAAAATTTCATAAAAATCGATGTAGCGATTATTGAGACTATAGACTGAAAAAATAAATGCCAGGTTTCTAAAACGATACAGCTTATGATTGCTTTACCATTGTTTTACTACTTGTTCCCACCGCAAATGTGTTTTTTATGTCTAGTTATGGAGAAAAAATGGACATTTTAATAGCTGGCGACGCGAGTATACAATTTTATTCGCTAAAATATCAGTGTCGTGTGTAGTCCGGGTACCAGTTTATTGCAACATTCCCTCCTAGCAAGAATAAACATACATATATCCTTTTTCTATCCGTGACCTAAAAAAATGTATTGATCGATTGACATTTTTGTATCAATTTAAACTTTTTGAAGATTTCCCAACCGCGCCTCATCGCCATTTGGCCCTTCCCTCAAAAAAAAAAAAAAAACAGAAAACGATCAGGATTCTATAAATAAAAAAAACGCGAAATTTGAGTTTGATTTATATTCCCCTTTTTTGATAATTACGTAGCTGTCACCGCAACGATTTTAAAAACCATACACTTTCTGTCTCCAATACGGCTGAAATACGGTGACCAAATTTAATTACTACAGCTATTAAAATTATGACTGAAGAACAGCTATTTTCAAGAAAAGGATAAATTTTACTATCTCGAGTCGTGACCAACCATTACATGGAATGGTTCGAATCAATTGCCATTGGGAGCTCAAACATCAAACCACAATTATGGTTTCGCTACGGTGATAGCGCGTTCATAATCTTGAACCGTGGAGACGAGCAACTGGATACTTTCTTTAGGCATATTAACCACATGAAACCATCCATAACATTCACAAAAGAAAAAGAGAACAACAACAGCCTTCCTTCGTTGGATGTCATGGTAATGATAAGAAATACTCAAATAGAGCTGGACCTTGATCGATCGAGCCAAGACCATTTGTAATACACAACACGGAGACAACAGGAAGAAGAACTACGTCACATTAAAGAAGATATGTCAAAGAACACATATCCCAAAAAGCTAGTGGAAGCAAATTGTGCAAGGGAAGGGTACTAGCAGAAACGTAGGGTTTGAAGAACATTCACTCAGTATACCATACGTGAAAGGATTTTCAATTTTCAGATACAATCAGAAGAATAGGGCGAGAATATAAAATTCAAACACGATTCTCAAGAAGCACCACTCTTCGAAGTCTTCTAACAAAGACAAAACCCAATAATGAACATCAAGAAACTAAAAACTGCATCTACGGAGTGCCAAATGAATGCGGCTAAGTAAATATTGGAGAAACGCTCTATGAGCGAGAATTGAGGAGCACCGACCCAACACCCAGCGAGCAGAGACAGGAAACCAAGCCTAGTGTGGAAATTAGACCATTATGGCAGGCGCTCATAAAACATATAGAAAGGCTGAAATTGGACAAAACAAACTTGGACACAAACGTGGAACGCAGCGACCATCGAATAGCCACGTCAGTAAGAACAGACGCCACTGAACCAGAACACCACGATGATCAGTCAGATAAAGCCGTGAAGAATGTCACGTCATCAAGAACTTACGCACGCAGAATGCGGCGCCAACCAATAAAAACAATCCACGGAAAAACGGCACTTCACCAGAAGACGATTGAAGATAGTTCTAAACAGACCTTTTGAGAGTGTCTATTATTGCTGAACCAAAGTATCCTGCGAGACATTATTTTTCGTGTCTAATGCCGGTTTTCCACCAAACGGACAGTTGAGTTTATGTTTTGTTTGTGTTTTTCGGAACCAGAAAAACTAAAACAAACTTAAAACCATTGTTTTCATCAAGCATTCACGTTTCGTTTTTGTTTTCCGCCCTTTTCCATTGGTTAGGAGCACATATTTTTCAATAATCGCCAAGTTGTAATCTTTCGAATTAGTACTATTATTCTAGGAGAAGACGACGCCAACACGGATATTGAGTTCGATCTTTGTTATCGAGACGAATAAATAATGATGGTGCTGCACAAGCAATGAACGATTTCCAAAATGATGACATGGGACGTTCCTCATTTTATAAAGAGCTGATAAAAAATTGAAAAACGTTGAAAAAACCCAAGTTTAAACATTCAATTTCGTAAAAGATCGATTAGCATGAGGTTCCTTGCCATTGCGGACAGTTATCATCAAAGCTTACTTAATTTATGCAAAACGAAGTATAAACCGAAAACTCTCAAGAAACCCATCAGACTCAAGTTTCAAAACATGTCGAAACCACTTGATATACCGCTTCCAAGCTGGACCCGAAAAACAAAACTCGAACACGAAAGTCTTCAAAAAGTTTGCGAAATGTTGCAGTTTTGTTTTCCTCGACAGGAGTTTGTATTCTGTTATTGTTTTGTCCGTTTGATGGAAAACCGGCATGAAACAACGCTCTGGGTGTTGTCTTCGGTCTACGCCTCTGCGATTCGACCAGTAAAAACAGAAACAAAACAACTGTTGCCGGACAAAAGAGAATCGCCGCCACAGCGGGCAGCGCCAACCGCGACCGCGATCTGGTCTGGAGGCCCGTCTGGTCTGGTCCACGTCTGGTCTGCTGTTGCAGCGCAGCGGCCAATTTGTAGACGGGCTGCCCGCCTGGAAACCAAACGACCGGCTATCCGCTTATTTGGTTATTTCGTAAAGGAGAGCCAGTAATTAACACCTCAGGAATGCACCCGATATCTTCAAGGCTATGAAGCTGATCTGAGCAATACGAAACTAACAATAGTCACGATCACAGATCGTAATTGATTTCTTAGGTTGGAACCCTAGATAACTATATTGATAGTTTTTCATAGTGCACCTTGAATCAATAAAGTACCGAATAAAATTTGTACAATCGACTACCACTAGGTACTACTTCTACCAATTTTTCTTAATATTCTCATAAAATTCTTGCAGTATTACGAAATTATTCGACTTTGAGATAAGCATCTTTTTAAGGCTGGTTCAGTTGCTAGGTTTTTCACACAGTTTTGTATGTGCAGTTTTAAATCTGCATGAAAACGCTTCATAATGTGCATACAACAAATCTATCACTTTTACAATCCTCATCCCCCAACCACCCCAATTTTACCCCCACCCAAAAACGTACAAAATGATCAGGAACCCCTAAAACGCCTAAAAACGAATTTTGAACTATTTTTATTTTTTTGATTATAGCTGCGTCGCCACTGACACGATCTCTAAAAACCATAGGCGATTTCTATGCTCGCCAAGGTAATAAGATTGTGTCAAAATTGCAATAAAATCAATTCGAGCATTTCCAGTTTATACAATACAGAACGATCTAAAGAAATACTCGTATGTAACATATATCTACATTGAACAAGCCGGATTCAGACCAAACCGCAGCTGCACAGATCAAATTCTGTCGCTGACGTCACACATTGAAGCAGGATTCCAGAAGAAACTAAAAACATCGGTAGCCTTCATAGACCTTTCGATGGCGTACGACACCGTCTGGAGGCAGGGTCTAATCTACAAACTACTTAAAGCCATACCATGCATGAAAATAGTAAACCTTATTAATAATATGCTCAGCCACAGAACTTTCGAAGTCATTATAGGAAACTTGAGAAGTGACCAAATGAAACTTAATAATGGTTTACCGCAGGGGTCTGTCTTGGCTCCTCTATTATTCAGCCTATACATAGTGGACTTACCTGAAACCGCCTGCCGCAAGTTTGGATACGCGGATGATTGGGCAATTGCTGCGTTGCACAGGACTTTTGAAGAAACAGAAGCGATGCTGACAACAGATCTAACTGCCTTGGGAGAATATTTCCGCAAATGGAGGTTACAACCAAATGCGACGAAAACCGAAGTGTGCTGTTTTCACCTAAATAATGCACAGGCCAATAAAGAACTTAATGTCTACTTCGAAAACAGACTGCTTACACACAACAGAAACCCAAAGTATCTCGGAGTCACTCTCGATAGAATCGTATCCTTTAAAGAGCATCTCTTAAAGACAGCAGAAAAGGTGAAATCAAGAAATAACATCATCCAAAAGCTATGTGGATCTACATGGGGTTCCTCTGCATCAGTCTTAAGATCATCTGCTCTTGGACTTGTTTACTCGACTCAACAGCAAACACTGTAAAATTGTTGATCTCCAGCTTAACCAGACAATGCGAATGATTTCGGGCACATTGAAGTCAACACCAACATACTGGCTTCCAGTCCTCAGCCATATCCCACCCTCATATTTACGAAGAGAAACAGCTCTTCTCAGAGAATTCAAAAAAATCAAGAATAATCATCTTCTACCGATCCATCTTGACATAAATAACATAGAAATAAACAGATTGCGCTCCAGACACCCTCCAATAATAAAAGCCAACTCCCTGTTTCAAGAAAACTTTGATATCGCTGGCGCCTGGAGAACACACTGGGAAAATAATGCGCCGTACGAAATCCAACAAATGCCATGCATAGTCACCAAGCCACCCGGAATGGAATTACCGAGGAAAATATGGACAACGTCGAATAGAATCAGAACGGGCCATGGGGTATGTGCTGATACTCTTCATAAATGGGGTAAAGTTCCCAATCCACAATGTGATTGTGGAGATCCACGGCAGACCATCCGCCACATCACTGAGGAATGCCCTCTAAGATGCTTCAATGGAAGATTCAATGAGTTCCTGATCGCAACGGAAAACTCCATTGAGTACATTAAAACATTAAATGTTTGTTTGTAATTTTCTATGTCCTTTCGTTTCTATTATACATAATGTTATTGTCAAAGTGAATGTTGAAAGTCAAATTTAATTTTTCTTTCTTTCTTATTTTAATGATGTGTTGTATGCCATACGCTAAAATAAAAAAAAATTTACAGCACAACATTCTGAGTGTCTTGGTTTCTGTTATATTCACTGTAATGCTCAGATGGCCCTAAAAAAGCGTATTATAGGTATAGCAAGGTCTTTCCTTCACAGACAGCCTGTCCTGAAAACAACAATTTTTTTACAACCCTCCACCCCTCCAACTACCCCAACTCCACCACAACCAAAAAAGTAGAAAATGATCATGAACCCTTGAAACACCCAAAGACGAAGTTTGACGAATGTTTGAAATTCTGTGTTATTTGCTAATTACTCCGCCGCCCATGCACCGATTTTCAAAATTATAGCAGCATTACCTACTATACGACCCCATAGCATATCACTGCCCAAATTTCTGCACAATCCATGTAGCGGTTACTGAGATTACGACGTTGGAAAAACGCCAAACTATCAACTTATAGCCTCATTATATACCTACGCGCGATTTACTTGTGCAAATAAACTAGCACCTATTTGATCTGGTAAGTTTATTTTGTTTTAAATTTCAGTTTCATTAAATACTTATAGGTACTTCCTCAAACCTTGCAAAATGTTTTATGATTATATAAATAATTGTGATTGTGCAATGTGCATAATGAAGCTATAAGTTGATAATTAAAATGTTAAACGAACATTTTATTTTCTTCTGTTTAGAACATTTTTCATTAAAGCTTAAAAAAATGGCTTTTAATTTATTTATTGTTGGTTCCGAGGGGTCGGCAAAAAAAGTCGAAGGTTTCCAACTTGCCTGGTTCGCCTCCCAATAGTCCCAATCACTGCTTTTAGAAGTTTTTGATATTTAGACCCTTCTCAGATTCTTTTCCAACTACGCTATCATCGCGCTCAGATGCGGCGAAACCGAGTTCGAATAATGCTTGGCTCATGCCTATGTATAGATTATAACCCGCTGGGACATAATTTGAAGGCACGTTGTGCTGACTTTCTGAATTAGGCTGTGATAGCTTTACTGCTGAGAACAGTGAGAACCGCTCTTAAAAGTCGACAAACGTAGAACGGCTCGTAAATTAATTTGGGATTCTTTTATGCATAACAACTGCTCGTAAAACAGTTTGCATATCTCTTTTGTGGGACGCTGGAGATAGATATAAGAATTGCTGACCAATGTTATGTCTACTTAATGTTTGCAAACCACGGCTTTGCTGATTTTCTCATGTTCTAAATTGAATATAGCTTACCACTTTTTTCTGAGCTATGAAGGCACTTCTTGCAGCTGGTGAACTGTCCCACAGGCAAATTCCATATCGTAGTCTAGATTCTACTTGGGAATAGTATATCTTTGTATAAGCTTCTGAACATAGACGTAGAGGATGCAAGCCTATGTGTACAGAGTGGTCTATTAAGAACGGATGCCGGCAATATATCAGTAAAAAATCGGCTATGAGAAATCGCTGGAAATTATCTTCAAGTTCCGAAGGTAGCCGCTAGGGGGCATAACTGTTACGATCAATAATAAAAATGGCTTTTTCTCAAAAAATACGCTCATAAAAATCCTGGTAACCTCAGTTTGCGGCCATTTTCCAACTGGCAACTATGGATTTTTCTAACTAATGTGGTTAAACCATTAATTTTTCAATTCTTTACATCATTTTCTTACAAAAATACGTAAAATTCACTAAAAAGACATACTTGCAAGTTATATTAACGAATTAATTACACTAAGTCCAATTAAATTTTAAAAGGCAATCTATTATTAATCCATTCTAAATTTTCTCAAAATTGATCTAAAATTAAATTTATTTTATTTCATTAAAAATGTGAATGGTAATGGAAGTGGATGGCCACCATCAAGAAAAACCGCCAGAAGCAACATATTTTTCCCATTTTTATAGAACACTAGATAATATTTAGATAATATTTATTACGCACAGTATTTCCGATGAATGATCACCACTTTTATTTCAAAAACTTGCGACGATCGTTTCGACATACAGTGTCTTTATCAAACAATGATTTTAAACTTACAGTACTACGCTATTTATACAAGATATACACATTAATGGCGAATCGTTTGTTCTCCGAAAACCATCGGACAGATTTAGTAAGGGTGAATAAAATTATTTAAATCCGTTTGGTCATTACCTGAGAATTTGAGATTGGTGATTTCTAACGCTTCTAAAAAATTTAATTTGCGTCCCTTCTGTTCTATGTGTAATATTTTAAAATCTTCGTTGAAATGATGGTTTTCGGAGATCAAATGATTGCCGTAATTAGAATTACAGACTTTTATGTTCGTTAATGCGGTTTTTGAAGGCTCTTCTACTTTGTCCAATATAAACTTTGGGGCAATCCACACATTCTAATTTTATTATATATGGTGAGATTTAAGAGTACCCCTGCTTCCCCCATCCAACATCACGTGTATTTTTAGTACCTACAAAGAATCTTAAATTTTTTCGCATATTGTCTTTAAATACAGGTATAAAGTATGATCCTATTTTATTCTGAAATTAAGGATCATGACAAAAATGTCTAGACCGGAAAGTTGCAGGTTGTTTTTGATTGGCATACAAGTAATAATAATGTGTTTGACGAAAAAATAAATACATGTGATATCATACTAAAGCCCCCCTTCCCCCTTGTGATATTTCGTCATTTTTGTCAACCCCCCCGCCCACCAAATCTCACGGGGGTAATGGACGCCCCCTCATACGTTTACATCGATTTAAGTTCGATACGATCCATATTCGATTCCAAAAAAAAGCGGTATCGACCTTGAAACTCAATTCACTTTTGATCCGAATTTGTAGTGTTTAGATGCAGTATTCAACACCAAAATCGAATTCAGTTAATATTGAATCCCACAAGTAAACGTATTATATGTTGGTCATCCTGAATGAACTGATTATTTTGTGAAGTGCCATTACTATGAACTCTTGGGATTGGTTGAGTTTATCAAAATGACGATTCATACTCGATCCGACCGACACTGTCCAAATAAACGTAGTAAGTATGAACTCAGCTTCGGAACGACTTTTAACATAATACATAGTGTCTGTGGTTGTTTTGTTTTCTTAATTGCTAGTGGGAAATCATTTCGCCTGCGACCATTTTAATGGCTTCCTGGATATCGAGTTGAACTTGCACTACTTATAAATGTTGGATTACAGTTTAATTCAATTTAAAGTTGCGCGCAGTTTGAGATTCAAAAGTTTCCAAGGTAACACGACGACTAAAAGTTGAAAGTGCATAATGCTGTTAACGTGATGTAATGCATGCACTTGATGATGTGTTATAGTCCGAGTCTTTTAGATGCTATTTTTACCAACTCCGTTTCTCAAAATGAAAAACCTTACCCGTGAGGTCTGTTGGTTCTGAGAGTATTCAATATATTCAGAGTAATTTCGCAGCTCCCAAACTTACAAATATTTTATTTATAACTGTGCGGACTGCGAAGGCAAAGTCTAACTACCAGAGTACCGCGGCTCCTATATGAAAAGGTTATGTTAGGGGGATTCTCTTGACGCGGGACTTGCATAGGCCAACATTCGTAGGCTCAATAAATACATCTCCTGGCATCCTATTCCTAGCCCTGGACATTCTGAGAACAAAGCCGCGATCGTACCGCTCGGTTCTTGATGTACGAAGAATGACCGCCTTGGAATGAGATGCAGAGGAGCAGATTCCGTTTGAATACCGGTAGAAAAGTGAGAGGTCACCAACCGCATGCCGGTCAAAGAGGCTGGAGGTAGCGCGTCAAGTTTGGGTCACCGATTTGCTAAGGTAGCAGGGGCAGTAGAGACAGCAGCTACCCAGACATGAGAGCAATACTCTAGGCCAGGTCTTATTTGAGCTTATACTGCGTTAGAAGGTTGGATGGTGTTATCTGGCTCTGAATAGGTATCTGAGATTTTTTCCAGTAGTGGTTGCACTTGACGGAACGTGTTCGTGTCAGATTATGTTTTCTGTTATTTTGACAATTACGTCAAATTTTGAAATTTGTGTTTACAAATGCAAGTTAAAATTACGTCAGAACCGAGTTAACGTTATTTAGTACTAAAATGTAGTTCTGAATACATTCTGTTAAATCACATTTTTTTTTGAAAGCGTCGAACCATTTATCTACTTAGTAGTGGGATAAAATCACTGTACTAAGGCTTTGATCGTGCTGTTTTAAAACGGTGGATTACGTACAGTATGTGTGATGTCATTTTTGTTTAATTTAATCTAAAGAAATTATTGATGCGCTGTTATTGAATAATTTTGTATTGTATAATGCGGCAGATGTGTTTATAAAGGTAATCTACCATGCATTGATTATTATTTATTTTCCAGACAACAGATTTGTGGTATGGTGAACAGGAAGTTACATTTTTGTATGTTAAGCTTGTTTTGTAGTCGATTTTCCTCTGCATTCTTATTTCGCGCTCAATTTTTTGTTTTATTATCATTTAAAGATTAAATTAATGTAAGTAGGGTCAATGTAAACCTGAATATGTGCTTTAACAATATTCACTCAAGTATCGTTAAAGTAATTAGTTAAACGATTCAATTTCTGAGTAACATGATTAGTGACTCACTTTGAACTAGTGAATTTATAATAACTAAAGAAAGAACAAAACATCACTCTAATTCGGCTTAGAGATTTTAAGGTTCTGATAAAAACGGAAAAATTGGAAAACACCACGGGTTTTTTCGCTTGGTTCCCTAACTTGGAAAAATAGGAAAAAACCGGGAAATATATTTTTTTAAACTTAAACAAATTAATATAATAATAAAATAATAATGTATATTCGTGAATATAAATGGCTCTAATAAAAAAATAAAATTATATATTACAATTACAATACTTTATTTCATAATATTTAAAAAAAGGAAAAACTCTGGTTAACAAAATAACATAAACTTTAAATACCTAGATAATATATACATGAAAAAAAAAAGAACTGCCAAAGTAAGTAAAAAACATGCTTGGGTAAAGCCACCATTATTTCAAAATATATAAAAAAGAGAAACTCTTGATTTGGTTGGAAATAACAAACTTGAGAACATGTAATACAATAAACAGAAATTAACATAAGAAAAATTGAAAAGAACCGACAAAACAAGTAAAAAAAACATAACTTGGCCAAAGCCAGAAGACTTCGAGGCACTTCGTCAAGATCTGAGTCTTCGGAGAAAGAATATGGTTCTGATTCTGATTCCCTAGCATCGTTATCCTAGAATTCATGAATATGCTTAATAGCAGGCTGAAGCCTAAAAGCGGAAATGGTCTAGCATTGCAGGAAAATTTTTCAATTTCGTTCAACAAGATTGTTGTTAGGGTTGTAACGCAACATTTCATTATTAAAATGTGTTTAAAACAATTGTTGAATTGACTAATATTTAATACGTTTACCTCCCTAAATATTAAAGTATTTTTTTTATTCCTAAGGAAAATGCATTTTTCCCGAAATTTCCCGTATTAACCAATTTTTCCAAAAAAACCCGGTTTTTTCCGTCACCCAATTTTTTCGCAAATTTTGAAATACTGATTCGGCTTAGACATTGCTTGATTTTTTTAATCTCAAAACAAAGCGGCAGGACTTATTCGCAGATAATAATTTTTGTCTGACCGCTCAACTGTATAACAGGACGAATGCAGTTTAATGTCGCCGATAAAAAAAAATAACAAAGGAAATCGTGTGCGGCCGTGGATCGTATTGCCGAAAAGTACCAAGCAAGAAACAAAAGAACGCGCGTGTATGTACCGGCTTGGACAAGCACAGTGGCGTACGAATCTGGAGGGTGTGGGAAGAAATGCCGCAAACATTTACTACGCTTACACGTCTCCTTAAACCGTTTTTATTTTGAAACGGTTCAACTCAACCCGCATTATTAAAGGGTTTACACGTCAATTTTTCTAAACCGATTTAAATCACCTGATTGAAAATAGTCATAGTGCTGCCAACCTAACACTTATTGGGTCAACAATGTCAAATGAAAATTCATCAACTTTCAAACAAAATAACATCACTTTTCACAACCATCAACCATGAATGTTGCAAAAGGGATTTTGAATTTGTAACTGATCGTTAGCACCACTGCATCTAAAACAAGTTAAACCGTTTTCTCTGTTTATACGGCATGTAAAACCGGTTTAGGCCAGGTTAAACCGCATTCTTAAAACGCTTTGGGTTAAACCGCCTTAGCGCCTTAAATCGTTTTAACCAGCGTTTATACATGGGTTTTATCTAAAGCGTTTCAAGGTAAACCGTTTTAAGCCGAACGTGTAAACGTAGCAATTGTGCTTTAGATTTTATAGTAGATTGATTCGAAGAAGAGAGCAAACACAAATGATAAATGTTGAATGCCTTTTCGCGTCATGATCTTTGCTATTGGCCAGTCACGTAGTTCGAAAGTCTGATGATGTCCCTAAATAAAGTTGATATGCCCTGCATGTTTTCAGTCTCTTCATTTCAAAAACTCGAACAAAATTAGTAAATTCAATCTAGATTAGGGACTAATACTATCTAGTAAGAGCTTCATATTGTAAAAGCAGGCCTACGTATCTTCACAGGTTTACATCTCAATATATTTACATCTCAATATATACTACTCGCAAAAACGATGATATCGGTTGCAAATGTGGCGAGCGACCAGTTGGTTGTGTAAAAGAGATAAATTGGTTGTGTAAAGATGCCCCCTAGAAGACGCAGCCCCAGTTTACGCAGTTAAGCCCCTTTGAACGGGGTCGGATTGTAGGCCAACGAGAACGTGGTGCTTCTTTCAGAGCAATTGCTGTAACCATGGAGCGTAGCGTGGCTAGAGATGTAGCAGCATGGCGCGCATGGATCGCAGAAGGGCGAATGCAGCGAGCTAGAGGTTCTGGAGCACATAGAAGAACTACAGACCGGCAAGGTCGTCATCTAGGACTACAGGCCTTTCGAGACATAATGCGATCCACATGAGCTGTTGTTGACGCAGTTATAGGGAGGTCCATCCGAATCCGCACGGTGTACCACAGATTGAGTTGTATCGTCACATCTAGTGCTTCCACTCACTGCAAATCATCGTCGCCAACGATTAGATTGGTGCCAAGAACACCGACACTCGCATTCTGAGTGGCATCAGACGGCCTTCTCCGACGAGTCCAGGTTTTGTCTCGGGACACATGATGGACGCCAACGCGTAAGACGACGACGGGGTGAACGACGTGATCTCTAGTTTGCTGTTGAGCGCCATGTATACCGTCGTATTGCTTTGATGATTTGGAGTGCCTCTGCATTCAACAGCAAGTGAACTTTACTTGTGATTCGTGGCACAATGACTGCGCAACGTTATGTGAACGAGGTGTTAGAACCAATTGCCGTTTCATATGTCCCAAGCCTCGAAGAGGGTTTCTTCCAGCAAGATAATGCACGTTCTCATATTGCAAGGGCATCGATGAGGTGCCTACAGGAAGCTGAGATCAGGGTACTCCCTTGGCCTCCACGATCACCCGATTTATCGCCAATTGAAAAAGTATGGGATTGGATGGGTCCATACATAGGCAATTTATCCAATCCTCCACCAGGCTGGACGAACTGGGACATGGTGTGAGGGTAGCTTGGGTGGCTATACTTCTAGAGTTTATCAACAACCAGATTACGAGCATGCCGCGTAAGCTAGAGGAGTGCATTCGTCAACATGGAGGGCCCACCCATTATTGATCTGTTGTATTTTTTTATAAACTAATTATGGCAAATGAGTTCGTCGTATTTAGTCCTACCGCATTTCATCAACCGCAACCCTTTTTTCAGTTCTGTTCTGTTCTGATTTCACTTGCGAGTAGTACCTATATATAAAAAATTAAAAAAATAAAATAAGATTTCCTATAAAACCAATCAATTAATTCATATTTTAAATAGCTCAGACACGATTAAATAAATAAATCGGTTTTTCTTTTTTTTTTATTAATCCTACTACTCCCGACATACATCATGCAATTATGAGATAAACATGGGATCGAATGTTTATGAAGCAATTATTACATCCTGGTCGCCATGTAATAGAGCGCGATCTGAGTTCAAGCGCGTTCATTTTACCAAAACCGCCCAAAAATTATAAACCTGTCCGACTAATAAACCTCGCCTTAATCATCTGTAATCGCGTCTCATTATCTCCAAGCTCAAAAAAAAACATCAAAATCACATCGCATACCAAAACGGCGCGACGACTGCCAGACTAACTGCGACAAATGGTCCGGTCAATGTAGCTAAAAAAAAAAAAGAAAAAAAAGAGGGATGAGCTTTGGTTCATATATTGTTGTGTTTCAAGTTCTAACAGACATGACGATATTGGTGGTGGATCTAAAATTCGTTTCTATAGAAGGGTTTTTTGCGGTGCATAGTAAAAAAGTAATTTAATCCAGGTTTACGTAACTAATCGCGCAATTGACTTACGGTGCATACGGGTGTGAATGACCTGTCATGCTATGCTAAAAAAATTCTTTTTTGTCCCTTTTTATTACTAAAAAATTGATTTGTATACGAAATCAAAGGCACAATAATATGATTTTAAATAAAATAATGATCATTTAGTACCCTTGAAAGGCCCACTTAGTTTTCCTTTTCATCTGCTTTTGTTACGACAATATTAAGCCTCAAACAAATCCTTATTTTATTTATCTTATGCCTCTGACTTTACGATTTACGGTTTTTTTGAATACTGCCGTACTTCTTCTCTTTATTTTGCCTCCTCCTTACATAAAACCTCGTGTTTTGGATTATCTGAGGGTGCTGATTACAAAATTTCATTTTATGCGGTCGCAGTTTTGAGTTTCATGTCTCGTTTCACGAAAAATCAAAAATTTCAGTTCTACAGGTTTACCTAAAAAAAACGAAAATCTTTATTCGGCTTTTTATTGCGATGAAGCATCGTGTTTTGGATAATTTGAGGGTGCTGATTACAAATCCGCTCGCAGGTGTGAATTTAAGTATCGTTTGACGGAAATAAAAAATTTCAGATCTTCAGGTTTACCTAAAAAATTACAAATCTTCATTTGACGTGCCTCGTGCTTGGGTTAATTTGAAGGTGCTGATTATAAATCCGATCGCATTGACGAAAATAAAAATTTTCAGACCTTTCAGATCTTCAGGTTTGCCTAAAAAACCGAAAACCTTTATTTGGCTTTCTATTAAGGTGAAGCCACGTGTTTTAGATAATTTGAGGGTGCTTATTATAAATTCGGTTGCAGTTTTGAGTCTCGGTCTCGTTTGATGAAAATAAAAAATTTCCCGTTTGCCTAAACAATCGAAAATCTTTATTTGGCGTTATATTGAGATGAAGCCTTGTGTTTTGTATAATTTGGGGGTGCTGATTACAAATCCGCTCGCACTTTTGAATTTCAGTATCGTTTCATGAAAATAAAAAAATTCAGATCTTCAGGTTTACCTACCTAAAAAATTGAAAACCTTTATCTGGCGTTCTATTAAGATGAAGCCTCTTGTTTTGGACAATTTGAGGGTGCTGATTGTAAATCCGCTCACATTTTTGAGTTCCAGTATCGTTTGACGAAAATAAAAAAATTCAGATCTTTCAGATCTTCATGTTTGCCTAAAAAATTGAAAACCTTTATTTGACGTTCTATTAAGATGAAGCCTCGTGTTTTGGATAATTTGAGGGTGCTGATTATAAATCCTATCGCAGTTTTGAGTTCCAGTATCGTTTGACGAAAATCAAAAATTTCAGATCTTCCAGATCTTCAAGTTTGCCTAAAAAATCAAAAACCTTTATTTGGCGTTTTATTGAGATGAAGCCTCGTGTTTTGTATAGTTTGAGGGTGCTGATTATAAAGCCTATCGCAGTTTTGAGTTCCAGTATCGTTTGACGAAAATCAAAAATTTCAGATCTTCCAGATTTTCAGGTTTGACTGAAAAATCGAAAATCTTCATTTGACGTTTTATTTAGATAAAGCCTCGTGTTGTGGATAATTTGAGGGTGTTGATTACAATCCGATCCCAGTTTTGAATTTCAGTATCGTTTGACGTGTGTTGCGTGTATAAAATAAATTAAATTTTGCTATGTTTATTAAATGTATATCCCGGTCTAGTCTGAAAATAGACTTATGTTTTGTATTTTATCATTTTATAAATATGGGAGGCAAAAAAATAAAAAGTCCCAAAAGTGAAACAAATAGATATATTAGAGATAATTATATAAACTTTTCTGAACTGGGAAATCGTTTAAAAAACCTATTGCAGAATACTATTTTCTATTTTATGTTGTACATTGACTTCACATTCCAAAACCTGAGTGCGTTTTCTTTTTTCGGGATTCTTCCTGTGACACTGTGTATACTGATTTATACACATATTATCACACTTCTAAATCAGTACACTGCCTCTGCTATCCGATATTATGTCATTCACATACAGAGTATATTCCGCACTTCCAAACTTTTCGTTAATACAGGGTGGGCCAATAGTGCGTGGACGGAGGATTGTGGGCTTACTAAAAAATATTTTGAAAATCTGTCACTTGATCATGGTAGGGACCCTTGAGCGCTATAACGTAAAAATATTTTCACTTAAATTTTGACGTTTATACAGGGTGATTCATATCAAACTTACATTTTTTTGAATGGAACCCCCTATATATTATTGCATATTTGGATTCCTTCGTCAATTCTAGTGTGACTTTATGTATCACACATGGCACTTTGAGCGAACCGTTTAGGCGCAAATCACCTTTTTTGGTATAAGTAGGTATCAGAAAAAAATTGAATATCGCAGCGATTATAAAACTTAGAGGGCCGTGACTTTGCGGTACGACTAAGGATGAAATGCGTCACCTTAGGTCAGATGGCTAAATTTGAATTCTTTTTGTACTTGGAGAAATCAGTAGATTAATTAACGAAACTTCAATCACAGATAACTTGATTTCTTCAAATGGGAATGCCTACTTTGGTTTAAAGAATCAAATGTAAAATTTTATTACCTTTCTAACGATATAGCATTCTCGATATCAAGATTTGGTTTTCATTTTATTTCAAATTTTCAGTCAAATCGGTGTTTTTCAATTTTCCTGCATGCAAACAACCTAGCAGGCCATGAAAAATAAACAAAAGCTCGTTAATATTGAAGAAACCAACTAACTTAGTAGAAAGATGCAAACTAACTAGAGCAACGAGGTAAGATTATGAAAATTCCTTACAACATATTAGCTCTAACCGGATAGAACAGCGGCAAGATATCTAATGTCAATGAGTAGCTGGGGTATGACAGAAGTGTTTATTTTTCACAGCCTACTAGCTATTGAGGTCTACTAGAGCTTGACAACTTTCGAAAACGATTAAAAATTTTGAAACAGAAGGAAAACTACCAGCGATTTTTGCTAGCAGTCTAACATGTTTAGAATGAAATTTCGCATTTAATGGAATAAAAAAGTTAGTCATTTCCGTTTAGTTAAGTCAAAAGTGAAGATATCTCCAACTGGAGCACTCTGAACATCTATTGAAACAATTGCTAGAATATTTTAATTACGCTATGTTGTAATTGTGTTTATTTTATGTAGTTTTCTGCAAACTAAATTATGTTCTACAAACTGCAATTCAAGTTTCATTTTCCGCGATTTTGCTAATAAGTCGAAGTACCTACTGAAGAATTTGAAGGGTTCCAGTCAGAGGTATCATTACTTTTGACTTACGGAAATGGATACTTTTTTATAGCATTAAATGTGAAAATTTATTCAGAAGACATAGATATTCTACTGCCAGCAACAATCACTAGTAGTTTTCCTTTGACTAAATATTTTTTTACTGACTTTGGAAATTGGCTAATAGCTAGTAGGATGTGAAAAATGAGCGTTCTTGTTACCGCTATTGTTTCTGGTTAGATCTAATATGTTGTAAGGTATTTTCATAATCTTGCCTCGTTGCTCTCGTTAGTTTGCATATTTCTACTAAGTTAGTTGGTTTCTTCCATATTCACAAGCTTTTGTTTATTTTTCATGGCCTGCTAGGTTGCTTGCATGCAGGAAAATTGAAAAACACCGATTTGGCTGAAAATTTGAAATAAAATGAAAACAAAAAATGATTGATACCGAGAATGCTATATCGTTAGAAAGGTAATCAAATTTTACATTTGATTCTTTAAACCAACATAGGCATTCCCATTTGAAAAAATCAAGTTATCTGTGATTGAAGTTTCCTTAATTTATCCTTTGATTTCTCCAAGCACAAAAAGAATTCAAATTTAGCCGTCTGACTTAAGATGACGCATTTCATGCTTAGTCGTACTGCAAAGTCAAGGCCCTCTAGGTTTTATAATCGCTGCGATATTCAACTTTTTTCTGATACCTACTTATACCAAAAATGGTGATTTGCGCCTAAACGGTTCGTTTAAAGTTCCATGTGTGATACATAAAGTCACACTAGAATTGACCAAGGAATCCAAATGTGCAATAATATATAGGGGGTTCTATTAAAAAAAATGTAAGTTTGATATGAATCACCCTGTATAAACGTCAGAATTTAAGTGAAAATATTTTTACGTAATAGCCCTCAAGGGTCCCGACCATGATCAAGTGACAGATTTTTGAAATATTTTTCAGTAAGCCCACAATCCTCCGTCCACGCACTATTGGCCCACCCTGTATAAATAGTGAACAGGATTGGCCCCAGTATTGATTGACGCAGCAGATAGATGACAGATACGTATATATTAGCGAAGCTAATAAAGGCTTGTTGAATGCAGTGAAAATACTCAGAATTCTTTTATCGGAGAGACGAACATCGATGTTCAGTCAAATTTTGTTTTCGGAGAATATGTCCATTATTCCGCTTTGTTGCAGTCGCGATTAATTAAAGCCGTGTTCACTGAAACAGAAACAGTATAACAGAATTAAGCTAACAGTGGCTCGTTTATTTTTGGTTTAACGTGCAATGCAGGCCAGTCATTAGTTCGTCCAAATTACCCTTTAAACATGATTGCGTCGTGGGTGGTTATGACTCGTGAATCCCCTCAACAACAAACACCTGAACGCCACGCTGTGTAGCATTGTTTATCATGCTTGGCCACGGAAACATCGCTACGTTTATATTGCGGCCTCCATTTGAGTGTTCTGTGCCATAGGCGGACCAGATACAGATCTAATAAAATGCTCGGGAAATTGAATCGCAGTTGATAATTAATTACTTAATTACATAATGCAATAACTATTAGGTAAAAATGAAAAATCTGGCATTAAGGGGCCTGGGTAGACGCATTTATACATACGTATTTGCCATGTAAAACACGGACTCACAATTTCCCGCACAACTCACTTTAGTTTCAAACTACATATATAATATTTCAGAAGTTGATAGTTAAGACCTTAATGAATGACAACTATTTTCGATTTTCTCAAAAAAGTTTTTTAATGTGCAAAAAAAATCGCAATGCAAAATCATACATTCTATAAATACCTGTAATTTAACAACCAAACACGATAAAAAAGGCTAAATAGTTGCACAAGCGCAAGCTTTCTTCTTCAATTTGCTCTTTGAGTCATTACTGTAGGTTTAAAAGTAACGTCAGGAGTTTTTTAATGTGCAAAAAACTCGGAATGCAAAATCATACATTCTATAAATGCCTGTAATTTAACAACCAAACACGATATCAAAAAAATGAAGTCAAGTTGATTGACTCAGTACTTCCCACACATTACGCTGATACCAGTTTATTATTTTCCCATAGCATGAAGCTTTAGTCTAAGATCCCTTGCAACCAAATAATTGCCAACCCCCCCCCCTAAAATTGTCTTATGCCGCTAGGTCTTTCCTTCACAGGTCAATGGACAGCCTATTATCGATACTACAAACTTCTCAGTTTTACAACCCCCACCCCCCCAACCACCTCGCTTTCACCCCCACCCAAAAAACTGGTAGGAAATGATCAGGAACCCCTAAAACATCTAAAAACCAAATTTGAGTTGCTTTCATACTTGTCGCGTGCTTTGATTATTGCTACGCTGCCAATGACAAAATTTTTAACAAACATACGGGTTTTCCATACTCACCACGGTAACAATATACTGTGTCAAAATTTCATTAGAATCAATTTAATAGTGTCCACGTTACAAAATACAAAACGATTTAGACCAATAAATTCTCGTATAGTATACAGAAAAGTCCCCTAGTTTCTGTAATAGGCTAGGATGCACCTAAAAAGGTGATTTATGTCGCTAGATCTTCCTTCACAGGTTAGTGGACAGCCTATTATCAGTACAAGAATTTTTTTAATTTTTCAACCCCCAACCCCCCAACCACCCCAATTTCACCCCCACCCAAAAAAACGCAGAAAATGATCAGGATCCTCTAAAACGCTTAAATACGAAGTTTGAGCTGTTTTTATATTTTTAGTTTTTTTATTATTTCTGTGCCGCCACTGGCACGATATATCAAAACCATACGCGTTTTCCATCTTCGCCATGGTAGTAATGCCGCTTCAAAATTTCATTAAAATCAATTCAACAGTTTCCTCGTTACAACGATCTGACGCAATACTCTCGTATGTTTACATCAAAAAAAAAATTCTAAGTCCTTTGCTTTCTGTAATAGGCAAAGGCAATGTTCGGATGGACCTAAAAAAGTTATTTATGTCGCCAGGTCTTCCTTCACAGGTCAGTGGACAGTCTATTATGAAAGCAACAAATTTTTCAATTTTACAACCCCCACACCCCAACCACCCCAATTTCACCCCCACCCAAAAAAAAGTAGAAAATGATCAGGGACCCCTAAAACGCCTAAAAACGAAGTTTCAGCAATATTTAATTTTTTTTGTTTTTTGCTAATTACTCCGCCGCCTATGCACCGATTTTCAAAATTATAGGAACATTACCTACTACGACCCCACAGCATACAGCTGCCCAAATTTCATCACAATCCATGCAGCGGTTACGAGAGTAGAAAAACGCGACAGACAGACAGACAGACAGACAGACAGACCGACAGACCGCAAGACCGACAGACCGACAGACAGACAGATCGACAGACAGACGGACCGACGGAAATGAGTGACGTGGATTTTCGTTATGTACACATCATAAAACGCCCAAAATACGTATTATCTCAAAATCGAAAATTTTCGCGAACACAATACTCCCCTCACCTATCGGTGTGGGAAGTAAAAAGGCTAAATAGGTGCACAAGCGCAAGCTTTCTTCTTCAATTTGCTCTTTGAGTCATTACTGTAGATTTAAAGGTAACGTCAGTAGTTTTTTAATGTGCAAAAAAACTCGGAATGCAAAATCATACATTCTATAAATGCCTGTAATTTAACAACCAAACACGATATCAAAAAAAGG
The DNA here is from genome assembly GCA_951848785.1 of Callosobruchus maculatus. NCBI lineage: Eukaryota > Metazoa > Arthropoda > Insecta > Coleoptera > Chrysomelidae > Callosobruchus > Callosobruchus maculatus. The sequence goes on from CATOUR010000083.1 coordinate 11,080,885, forward strand.
CTAAATAAGTGCACAAGCGCAAGCTTTCTTCTTCAATTTGCTCTTTGAGTCATTACTGTAGGTTTAAAGGTAACGTCAGTAGTTTTTTAATGTGCAAAAAAACACGGAATGCAAAATCATACATTCTATAAATGCCTGTAATTTAACAACCAAACACGATATCAAAAAAAGGCTAAATAGGTGCACAAGCGCAAGCTTGCTTCCTCAATTTGCTCTTTGAGTCATTACTGTAGGTTTAAAGGTAATGTCAGGAGTTTTTTAATGTGCAAAAAAACTCGCAATGCAAAATCATACATTCTATAAATACCTGTAATTTAACAACCAAACACGATATCAAAAAAAAGGCTAAATAGGTGCACAAGCGCAAGCTTTCTTCTTCAATTTGCTCTATGAGTCATTACTGTAGGTTTAAAGGTAACGTCAGGAGCTTGGAAATGCGAAATTCATTTTTATGGTGACCTTTGGACGTTACCTTTGGGCCTTTTGGCCTTACCTTTGAATTTTTGGACTTATCTCCCCTCATCTTAGATACACAGACTGGAGAAAGGAACAGGCGGTCCCACTTCCTCGCTAAAACGGGAATACGTCTTTTCTTGGATTCTCAATTTCGCAATTTCGCAATTTCGCGCCCTATACCCTAGACCCCTAGATCCTTATAATTTGCAAATAAATCGCTGTGTTCTGATATTCTGCTATGATTTTGAAACATGAATTCTAAAATATTTTTGACAAAAGTGTCATCCAGTTTTGACGTTTTACTTATTAGGTCTGTTTTTACAGAGAATCACAAACCAGTCAGAGCCAATCAGTATTCCCCATTGCAGTTGTCAAACTATTTCTGACTAGTACTGGCCAATCAAATTGACGCTGACTAGTTTATGATTGCTGTAAAAACAGACCTATTAACTATAGCCCGCAATATCCAACAGAAACCTTTCGTTAAACAACAATCAATAGAATCTGCTCGTCAGAATATGCATGTTGATAAAATCGGGCCTAAGTGTTGATTTGGCACAGCCCGCCAAAATTAATTTGTTGCTGCCGCAATCATGCTAGATAAACTTAGGAAATCAGAATAATAATAATAATACAATAATTATCGTATCTAACACTCTCAATTACATTTCAGTGTCTCGTGTATTGCAAACCTCTGTCTATTGAATAAAAATAAATAATATAAAATAAATTAGGACGCTGTATTCAAATTACATAATTTCTCAGAATAATAACCGACAGGTTGTTCTGACGTCTTACTCGATCAGACATGACGCGTGTGCCGCATATTTTTGGACATTTTTTTCCTGTATCTACAGGCCTTTATATTTAGAACTCGAATTCAACGAAAGTATATCAAAACAAATATCGATACTCTTAATTCGTCCAAGTCCAAAAAAAGTACTGATGTTGAAAGCAGGATAAGGAAAAAACAGTTGTTTTGATGTAAATTACGTCTGATTCGAAGAAGATTTGTGTGACTCTGATGCAAATAGTAAAGGTGTCATACGTATTTTTATTTGGTCCTGTTTTGATTTTTTGGTATTTTTTACTATATCATACTATGGTGAAATATTTTATTTATACATAAGTTTTCCAATGAGTTTTCCAAAATTATGTAGAACGAAATATGCTGGTCAAATTTTTGAATGACAAGACATTTCTTAGGACTAAGGTATAGTGTTTACGAAGTCACTTGGAACAGCAAAAAAATGCTTGGGCGGCTTCTCCTTTGTGAAACGCCCCAGGGTCCCTGTATACCTGCCGCGCACCGACGATAAACCGAGTGTCGGTGCTGCCGCGTTTCACAAAGGAGATGCCGCCCAAGCATTTTTTGCTGTTCCAAGCGACTTCGTGAAGACTTTACCTTCTTATGTGTCTAATTATCTTGTTGGTGTTCAAAGATATAAATGTATTGCCTACAAGAAACAGAAATAAATTCATGAACCCCTCCCCATACATCCGCTATGTAGAGGTACTCATGGTTTTTCATATTCCCACTTTATACAGGGTGTCCCACGACGATTAAGACAAGCGATATATCGGAACTGGACAGTAGTGGCGAATTATAATTTTGTGGGTTGAAATCACAGCGGATATAGTATCTTCTCTTATTACTGCGTCACCCAATGAGGTATTTGTTTTTGATCACGTGACGTCCGATTCAAAATTATTAATGGGACACCCTGTATATTTGTGACTTTTTGTGTTCCTCCCGATAAAACAATTCCAACAAACTAGCATACTTGGGGTCTAAAGTTATTTATTCAAGAGCTACAGGTGCTTGAAGGATGGTACCACTACCATTGATTAGAACATGTACCTCTAAAGTTAAATTACTTTGGTAGTGTTTCATAATGGTAGTGGTACAGTCCTTTAAGTACCTGTAGCTCTTGAATTAATCACTTTAGACCTCAAGTGTGCTAGTTTGTTGTAATTGTTTTAATGGGAGGAACACAAATATACAGGGTGTCCCATTAAAAATTTTTAATCGGACGTCTCGTAACTAAAAACAAATACCTCATTTGGTGACACAATAATGAGAAAAGATACTAAATTTGCACCCCCAAAATTATAATTCGCTACTACTGCCAGTTCCGATATATTGCTTGTCTTAATCGTCATGGGACACCCTGGATATGTACATACAGATTGTTATCCTTTAGGAAACTATACTAAATATATAATATTATTTAGTTGTGTATAGTAATAGGAACGTAATTTCAATGTATTGTAATTCACACTATGATATAATATTGTGTTTAAAAGAGTTAAATTAAAGGTTACGTCGAAAATACGTTAAGGTATTGCAATTAACACCTTATTATTTTATATGACAAGCGAATAATAATAAATATTATTACTATAGTGATCGTTTTTGTCTTGTCAATGTTCGGAGCCCCGACCAGCGGTACGACCATTGCCGCGATTGGTACCACTGTCGATGTCGTTTGGCGACAAGGTATCCGTGTAGAGACACACACGTAGCCTACTGGATTTTATCTGCTCCGACTTCCAAGCTCTCTGCCCAGCAAACGAGCTCCATTAATAAAAGCGATTCAAGTATACCGGCGGCGCTCAATCCTCTTGTTCAGATCTACTGCACCTGAGCCATGGGCGTACTGTGTCATTTTTCAGAGAGGTGCTCTCATATTAACACTAACTGACTCGAAGCCTTTACGGAAACTATGATCGGGTTAACCCAGTCACAAGGATCACTGATCCTGACGTTCGGAAGGTGATCTAGGATCAGTCAGAAATAGGGTCAGTTCACTCTTGTACGGTAAGTGATCGCTATCGGGTTATTCAGATCAGTAGACGTTTTTATTAACTATCTGTTTTGTGTTACTAAACCAACTTTTTTGTTGCTCGATGTTCGTTTAACCCACGGAACCACAAATCCCACTAAACAGCTGATTGGCATTCAACTATCGATCGATCCGGATCCAGATCACTGTTTCCGTAAAGGCCCTTTATGTCGAAGCGATTGAACGGTGAAAAAAAATCCATTTTAGTCTAAAGGACGAAGGTGCCAGACACAACCTTGATTATTACAGGCAATTTTGTAGGGACAACAAAAATAAAAAATGTGTATATAATTAACCAAATTTGCCTAATTTCATTCAATCTGTTGTTGCTAGGATTAGGAATTACTTGGATTAAGGAGCATAGAAAATCTCAGATGAGTTGCATCAGCCAATATTTATTTTACTTCCCACACCGATATGTGAGTATTTGTGATCACGAACATTTTCGATTTTGATATAACACGCTTTTGACCTTTTTCTAGACTCGAAAGTTCCAAATTTGAAAGCACCATGTAGTGCATGGGAGCTCCAATTTTCCAAGATTCCCAAAGATTTACTGAGAAAGAATACCATCAATACCATCGAATCGTTTTATTAATTTGTTTTCTCTATCTTTTCTTGAGTTGAAACAGTGACGGATCTAAGATACGTCAAGGGGGGCTTCGTTCGTAGAAATCTTCCGAGCCACCAAAACTGTCACATTTTTCAGGCTCACATTATGCCAAATAGGAAGTAGGGTGTCCTCTTGATGGATAAAGATGACATTTAAAAACAGGAGTGGATGAAATTTTATATTGTAGTATCTTGCTTTATTGTTATAAGGCTATAAAAAAATACCTCTTTCACTTAGTTAAATCCCAGTTCACCGTCTTTGGACGACGAGGCTCCTTTTTTTTCAAAATGTAGCGACCACTTGGAGACAAATTTTGCTAACTAGTGCTATGCCACTTAACCTCACCCCACTGATTGAACTTTGGAGGTATCTTTATTGAGCCTCCTCAAAACCGAAAAGATCTCTCTACCATAGTAGTTGTTATAGGTTGAATGTATGATATGGAAAAAATAGTTCATTATATTCTTTTAAAGTGTCAAGGGCGATCTGGGAGTATTTGTTGCCCCTGCCACTGAATAGAAACTTCTAGTATTTTAGAATGGCGAAATTTATGATTCTATAGTCATATCACTATACAGGGTGTTTCCTAATTTAGGAACTTTCTTCATAGGGCATATAGTACTCGCCAAAAGGAGTGTTATTTCACAGTAACATATAAACGAAATGTTTAGGGATATCAACATTTTGACCTTTAATGAATTCCTCATTTCTAATTCCGGATGGACTACGGAGCATAGATATACGCAGCGCGCGTTTAAGATCTCTCGAATAAATTGTTGACGTGCTACATCGGACTTTAAAAACAACAAAAATGGTGCACCGTTATAACTATAATGAACTGGTGGAGATGATTTTAGTGTACGGTGAGTGTGGCCAAAATGTCTTCGCGAGTGTCGATTTGTCTATCTCGTGCAAAGAGCTAGAGACAGAATGTTTGTATCCATATCATGGTGAAAATGCTGGAAGACCTAGACAACCTCGAATGGTCCAAATTGTTAAAGAAATGCTTTTCAAACTCGCGGCGTCAACTTCAAACAGTATCTATGACTCATGTTACAGGACCGCACCTAAAATTTGGCAGCGAACGAACAGTAAGTACGTTCTTACTAATTTTTTTTATTCTTCTGCTGCTGATTCACAGTACATGAGCTTTGTCATTTCAAAGTCCCAACTTTGAAAACACCGTGTATAGATTCAAATGACAGTAGTGCATTTATAGATCTGCCCTTGAGTTAAGACGGACATTAGTCATGGTATGCAGCTTGAAAATGGGAGGACCCCAGTAGTGCGTCCATAGATCCGCCCTTGAATTGAGACGGACATTATTCATGGTATGCAGCTTGAAAATTCGTGGGAAGTACCGCGCCAATCTACCTGATGCTATTTTTGTTTCAATTCATGATACAGGTACTTAAAATTTGACGTCACGTAGCTCTCATACCACATTAAAAAAATGCAAAATTTATTGTAGTCAGGCGTCAGAAATAATAAATCGCGCTACTTAACTTTCTAACCACGCTTTGACACGAAACGGTCACGTACCACAAGGGTACGACTCTGGACCGGACTAGATGTGAAATTTAGATGTCCGAAAGAAATGGAAATTAGCTCTTCTCTCGGCCTTTTTATGCCGCATTTTTACTGGCCGTTAACAATGCTACAAAGGACACGACGATGTGTTTTAAGCTTTTATCTTTGGGTCTGACGGAGACGTTAGTGCTGCCGGCTAGAGTTCGTTTTAGCGATACCCGAAACGGGCGTTGAGATTGGTGTCAATCGACCCAGATTGACGCCCTGAGTCGAACGACATCACTCCTAGCCCGTGTTCACATCGGACGCGCCTCGCTTGGAGCATCGCGCTTTGCTTAGCGCTACGCTATGCGCCCGATGTGAACGGCTGCATCTAAATGTATGGGTTGGTCCCCCTCGCTCTACGCTAGGCGGTAAGCGTAGCGCTATGCGCTCGATGTGAACGGCTGCATCTAAATGTATGGGTTGGTTTCCCCTCGCTTTACGCTAGGCGGTAAGCAAAGCACGATGCTCCAAGCGAGGCGCGTCCGATGTGAACGGGGGCCTAGACTGAGGAAACGCCCCGGTAAAATTCTATAACACTTTAAAGTTTCAGTACCTAACCTCACTTATGCCAAACAGTCAACTTATTGATGTCAAATTCGCTTTAATTGGTCGTCAAGTAAGTGCTAATCGATTCTGCTTGATGTACTGAGTCGAATTAGGCCTCTCCAAGGCTGAGGAAACGCTCCGATGAAAATCTGCGCCACGTTAAAATTTCAAACCTAACCTCAAAATGACTTCGATATTTCGATGATTTTTCATGAAATATGTGGTCAAACTATATATCGTGCGAAAGCACTAAATGAGTACAACACAACGCCACCAGTCGCAACATCCTAAAATGGAAAATAAAAAAGTTATGATACTTTAAAAATGTTTAATGTTAAAGCTATTGAGGAAATATGAATAACCGAAATTAGGTTTGTGTAAACGTATAACGGGGGGCCTAGGGGGGCTGGCCCCTCCAGACGTCGCTGTCTTTGCATATTTTGAATAGTCTAAGCAAAACAAGTTTCCCAAGTAGGATTCTCACCTGTTCGGGTTTTTCCATAGCATGCGGGGGTAGGACCCAGAGGAACTTATTTTGATTATAATTTCCCATTGAGAATCAAAATAAACGGTTGTGCAGTCTAGATTTGGTACAATTTAAGTCAAGATATCAGGTTGAGTCGCTAGACACACCTTTTTACCTCAACCGATTTGCTTATTATATATTAGGTAAGCTATTGGAATTTGTGAATTTCAAAGTAGCGTAGACTTTCACCAAAACGTTTTCTCGCGCTGGTAATGGTCCAGTTCGTCTCAGGACTTCAATCCGAGTCGAATGGAACCCATTTCAGCTTCAATAATTCAACTAGTTTGGTTAAGTTAGGTTAGCTTTGGAATCTTTAAAGTGCTGTAGTTTTTCACCGGAGCGTTTCCTCAGTCTGGGAGTTATCTCGTTCGACTCAGGGCGTCAATTAGCGTCGATTGACACCAATCTCAACGCCCGTGTTTCGGATTTCGCTAAAACGAACCCTTACCGTGCTGCCACTAGAATGATATGCAAATTACGGGCCGCATCAAAATTCTTATTTGTGGTTTACAGCCATATTGTTAAAAACAGTATTGGAATACAAGGGTGTTCATTTGAAAATTTCCCACCCCGGATTTATCGAAAACCACTGATTAAAAGAAAAAACGCCGTGACACGACAAAAGATTTGTGAAGGCGGGGACAACTATTTACAAGGGGTAGCGAGTAATAGTTTATTTCAAAGGTATATCAACGCCCTATATTTTGCCGTTTGATTTTCTTAAATCTGTCGATTCATTCATCCAAAGAAAGAGAGGTCCTGGACGAAGAAGGGACTCATGATTGAAAAACCTTAGAAAATGCTATGCCCAGACACCACAACTCTTCCGGGCCGCAGTCTCAAAAGTTCAAATTGCCCTATTGATCGCCAACCTTCGACGATAGAAGATGGCACCCGAAGAAGAAGAAGAGTCGATTCATTTTCGAGAAAAATAGAGAAAAAATATGTGCAGTAAGTCGTTCAAATAGAAAACAAAAACACACGAAATTATCATTTTTATTTGCAATAATTGTTCAAAATGTTTCGCAAACAATGATATAGGCAATGTTTAAATTCCTGACGGATAGTTGCAAAACATGTTGTGGTTAGGGCTGTTTTCGATGATGCGTTGACGAAGATCATGCAAACTTTCTGGTTGGAGACTAAGAACAATAGATTTTAAACGAATCTATAGAAAAAAGTTTAATAGCGTCAAATCAGGAGATCTAGCAGGCCATTCTATAGGCCCTCTTCTCCCTATCCATTTATCTGGAAACGCGTCGTCTAGCCGTTGCTCAACTGGAAAAACATAGCGAGAAGGAGTGCCATCTTGCTGGCAATAGATTTCAGCCTAATCAAGTATAGTATAGTATCGATTTGGTTTTCAGTGGTTTCAGTGACAAGCAGATTGATGGTATCTCCCAATATACTCAAATAAATGTCTCCATTTAAATTTCCAGTAATAAACAATGACCCAATCATTTTGTTTCTTGAAATGCCTGCCCATACATTGGTTTTTTGCGGGTACTGGGTATGCCCTTCTATAAAAGCTTGAGAATTTTCATTGCTCCAAAACCTGCAGTTATGCTTATTAACAAATCCAGTTAGATGAAATGTGCATTCATCAGTGAGGCAGATATTCTTTAGATGAATGGTATTACCATTAATCGCTGTTGTCATTTGTTCACAAAACTCAACTCACCAATCGAAATCGTCTTCGGTTAACTCTTGCGCTATTTTCGTTTTGAATGGATCAAATTTATGGAGTTTAATAACTATCCTGAAACTTCGAAAATTTCTTACCAACAAAAATTTGAACTTCAGTCTTAGATACGGGATGATGAAGTGTTATGTTTGGTCCACTCTGTTATATGGCGTGGAGGCATGGACGCTGAAGGCAGTCATTGTAAATAAGATTGAAGCGTTCGAAATGTGGACTCTGCGACGAATGCTGAGAGTGTCCAGGGTCGACAATGTGAGAAATGAGAACGTTCTCCAGAGAGCTGGCTTAGCAGAACGAGAACTTTTTGAGGTTATAAGGAAGAGGAAAATTAGCTTTCCTAGGCCACATAATGCGTGGGGAACGCTATCACGTCCTGCGTCTCATTCTTCAAGGTAAGATAGAAGGAGGGAGAAGAGGAATTGGAAGAAAGAAACTATCATGGCTGAGAAACATCCGTCACTGGACAGGAATTAGCGACTTCCAGGAATTACAGAGTGGTGCAATGAATAGGATGATCTGATGAGAGAAAGAATGAACGCCTACGCAGGAATTTGCATGGCACCCTAAGAAGAAGAAGAAGAAGAAGAAGTAACTATGTATTTAGAGCCAAATTAAATGTCAGTCGGATCCACAATTTTGCTTCATGAAGTATTGGGACTTATGCCAAAATGAGCCAAAACTTAACTTGTGCCGCTTCATCCAGAACTTTGTAAACAAAGTTCTTTGCAGCAGTGATATACATTTAACACTTAGAGTACGGATGCTGAGGGTTTTCTGTTTTTACGACTCTGCTATATGGTTCCGAGTCTTGGACTCCATATACATGAATAGAAATAATTATTTCTCGAAAAAATGTTATAGGTTCCTATTTACAGAGGAAAACTGACTTGTTCTTCTAAAAACATCATAAGTCCATATTCTTTCACCTAAGAAAGCCATTTGTGCATATAAATTGTCATGCAAACTTGATAACAAAACAGTACAACACAGCACCTGACACTGCTGGTAACTTTGCCATCGACAACGAGGTGGACAACGATGATAATATAGTAGTGTAGTGGTTGCGAAGACTGAGTGGTAGATATCGGGTTTTTCGGTTAGCCAGAGTTGATTGTTTCAGTTAGTCGGTTTTTGTGTTAGGTATAGTTGTTCACTATCACTCTTTCTTTGTTTTTTGTTTATCGGAATCTATTTTATTTTCATGCTGTTTGTATTAAGGACACTAATTTGTTAACCTTTTCTCGCAAAAACCTCATATGTCCATGTATTTTTTCTGTTTTTTTCATATGTGTTTCTCAATAAAATAATTACTGCTTGTGGACATTTCAGGCCAATTCTGTTGTGATCTTCTTATATGTGTTGCTATGATAACAATATCTTGACGATTTGAAATTATAGCGAGGTCTATAGCAAGGTTTGTATTCTGTTTGATGCGTGATAGCAAGAATTGCTACCAATTTTCATTTGTAACGACATTGCTATGAATAGCGATATCACGTGGACAAAAATATTTGGCAACGCTGGTAAGAAACACAGAATACCTCCTACGAAATAAATTCAGCATGAAACAACAAGAAAAGAATAAAGCTAAATTCAGATGCATACGACATCCGACGATACGACGGTACGAAACTGTTCCTATTGGTTGAAATATTCAAAATGATGTCAAATCAAAGTATTTCAACCAATAGGAACAGTTTCGTACCGTCGTATCGTCGGATGTCGTATGCATCTGAATTTAGCTTTAAGCTTAGAGTGGAGATATTTGGTTTATTTTTCATTCTGTGAAAAAATGTGACATTTGATGTTATCTGTGATTTTTCCTAACCTAACTTATTACTTAACCGTTATCGTCGGTGTTTTTCTTTAGGTCTTTGAATTTTAAAGCTGTTCTGCTAAAGTTTGAGGTAGTTATCAACACTGAACATGACTACAAGGAATAAAAAAACAACCAAGCCTCAAATGGAAGTAATTGTTCAATTTTTAGAAGAAAATCAAATAATAATTCATGGCAAATGCCACCCAATGCAAACCTCACAAATAGAGGAAAAATGGAGAGAACTCTCCGAAAAACTGAATGAAGTCCCGAATGGAGCTAGGAAAGAGATAAAAGACTGGAAAAGTGTAAGTATCCTCATTCAGTTTTTCCATATAAATAATTGCATTTAGATTTATAAATATTGTTAATTTTCAGTTTTTCTATCAGTGGAAATCTAAAATAAAGAAAGGGGCTCGCGAACAACGACAACACATCAGTCAAACTGGAGGAGGGGGATATATATGTTCTGAATTGAGTGAAACTGAGAACAGACCGATGGGTCTAATTGGCTGGGCACATGTAGTAGGGTGCCGGGATGTTGAAGAGCCAGGTCTGCCAGGTTCAGAGATGGAAGCTCCCCAAGAAGTGATCATTGAGCAAATAGTCGTAGAGAATCCAGAATTGGAAATATTTGAACAGGAACCATTGATAGAAAAAGCGGAGATTATGCCAAATTCAGAAACACCATCACGACCAACTATAAGTGTGAGCAAAACAGGTGAGATTGAATGAGTGTTAATAGTGTATATATGTGTCTTCTGGAAATTCATCATAAAAATAAAACCAAAATTATATTTAAAAACAGAATTGTTAGAACTCATCTTCTATCAAATAAATCCAATCTGCTCAGTTGAACCAATTCAGTGATATTGAAGTCACCTTTATGGCCTTTTTTCAAAGTAAAGTGAGAAATGAGTGGACTGCATGGCATTTTCTACAGTATAATAAGAAATATACAGGGTTGGGCTAAAGTATGGAACCAAGCAAATATCTTTGAAACGGAAAGGGCGATATTGCTGAAAATTTGCAGGTAGATGTAGTGACATATAATGCATCCGAATACAGTATGTTAGCTATTAATGTACTTCCGGTCTAACCGGAAGTGCCGTCAACTTTTTTTATTTAAATGGGACACCCTGTATATTTTTGCAGATTTTAATACACCTTTTTTTTCCGAATACATCCATAGTGGGTTTAGTGTTTGTTTCTTAAAAAATTGTCTCACAAATTCGTCCGTGGCGGTCTGCGGTCTTCCCGTTTGAGATAATTTTTTTTGTATTTTTTTTTAGTCACCGTCAAACGTGTTATAGGACCCCTGTCGGGACGTAAATCATTAAAAGTTCTTTGCGAGTTCTCACGCGATCGCCAAAACCGACTTTGAATGACCGGCATTTTAAACACCTGAAATGATGAAGAAGCGTTATCTTTCCCGTTTTTACAGAAACTAATACCAAACCTACTATGGATGTATTCGGAAAAAAAAGATGTATTAAATTCTGCAAAAATATACTGGGTGTCCCATTTAAATTAAAAAAGTTGACGGCACTTCCGGTTAGACCGGAGGTACATTAATAGCTAACATACTGTATTCGGATGCATTATATGTCACTACATCTACCTGCAAATTTTCAGCAATATCGCCCTTTCCGTTTCAAAGATATTTGCTTGGTTCCATACTTTAGCCCAACCCTGTATTTCTTGGTCATTTCAACACAACTAGTATTATATTCATATAATTTTTTTCTCTCATCAGCTTCAAGAAAGAAGTTCGTGAGGACTCAAAGAGCACAAACACAGTTGCAAGAGGCAGCTGATCTATATGCCAGTAGCACTTCAGAAATGGCTACAGCAGTTGGAGATATGGCTGTTGCCGTCACAAAACTGGCTGAAGGCTTATCACAGGTCGCCATAGCTTTATCAAATATAAACAAATAGTGTTTTCTGTATTTTATTGCATAATATAAAGATGAAAAGTACTCCTTTTTTTTTACTAACCACCATGATAATTTTCAAATTTAGCAAAACAACTCTACTTAATGACAAAAATGATTAGAAATATGCTTATATCTTTGAAGAGTTATATACAGTAGAGTATGAAAATATTCATTGTGCTAGTGAAAAGTTTATTGTACAGAAGATGGTGCAAAAAGTTACCACTTTTTACATCTTTATGTTGTCTGAGTATGTGTACCTCTATTCCAAGGTTTGTGCATGTTTTGTCTGTCTTTTAGTTTGTATTTCTCTCTAGCATGGTGTTAACCATTATCAAAAGTAAAGCTCTGCATTGAACATTTATTTTACTCTAAAATAATACCCAAAACAAAGTGTATCACCTGTTGTCAACAAAGGCAGACAACTATTTATAAGTTGCTGGCGTACAAACCTACCCTCTGTGAGAATATCATTGCCTGAAAAAATTGTAAATAGTAAATTAAGCGTCTATTTAATAATAGTATCGAAACAATCTTACCAATATCTCTCTCAGGATTCATGTTGTCAGCAATCTCATCATTATCTTCATCATCATCAGGTTCATTTTCTACGTTAAATATTCTACAAATATTATGCAAAACAGCACATGCATATATTATTAATGCACTTGTTGCATGAGAATAATGTAGAACCCGGTCTTTTCTCAAGCACCTAAATCGTGCTTTCCACACACCAAATCCTCTTTCAACAGGAGTATTAGGCCTGGCATCAAGCACTGGTGTCATGAGCCATGGTTGGAGTGGATATCCTGAGTCGCCTAGCAAATAGCAGTTCCTCCTCCCTTCTACATATTTTTGCCTAAGATGTCTTTGTATGTTTGAAGATTCCCATATGGCTGCATCATGAACTGCCCCTGGATACCTTGCGTACACATTTGTGATCATTAGTTTTGAGTCAAATATCTGTAACATGTCACTTTAATGTATGAATGTATAACTTTCTACTGTACAACTAGACTCACTGCTTGAACATTTATGCTGTGAAAACCTTTTCTGTTGATATAAACTACAGCTGGGTTGATTGGGTCATCTACTTTTGGGGGTACTATTGCTATGTGCGTGCAGTCTATAACTCCTATTAAATTTGGGAATTGATGGACTTCAAAAAATCTGCAAATTATGAACATATATGGCATGCACAACATTTCCAGATTATCTAACTAAAAAATATATACCTACCCATCTTTGACAACACTCACTTCTTCTGCTGTTATTGGAAATTTTATATATAAAGGTGATAAGTGTATCGCAATCAGCCTGCTTATTTTTCTGATCGCCCTGCTTATTACAGGTTGGCTCATTCCTAAATTAAAGTCATCCCCTACAGTTGTTTGGTAACCACCATGAGCATAAAACAATAAAGCTGCAAAGACCTAAAATGATTCACGCAGGTTAATAATAGAAAATCATCCAAAGATGATCAGTTATTTGATTACTTCTAAATGAAAGGGTACTGTATCTCTCCTTGAAGTTTCCTCAACTAATTCCTGCAACTGACCGACCAGCTGCATTGCAGCTTCTTTATTAAGACGGAATAGTTTTATGAATTTCTTCTCAGGAAGCTCAAATGGATTGCTTTTATCTCGGATGTTTTTGAAATGTAGTCGTAAGCTCTGGCTGCAGTTTGTGAGAATTAGATTTGTAGAAATTAATACAAAATTGCATACTTACCTATAAAGAACGTTTTCAAAAATATGACGAAAGTTTATTTCAAAATTCAAATAAACTGGATTGATTGCCATTTTCCACTTTAACTCCAAATGGATCAGTCATTTGCCGTGAACAACAAATAAAATTAATAACTACGTTTTTATTCAAATAGCAAGTATTAAAACACACTTGTTATGATAGCTATTTCAGATAGCAAGATCTGTTTATAGGTGACAGTTCATCTTGCTATAATTTGCAGAACAGAATAAGGAAATTGCCAAGTTTGCTATGAAATAACAAGATGTGTTTAAAATAGCAAGTAACAATGTTGCTATTTTCAAACAGAATTGGCCTGAATGTGTCTTATTCACCTTTACTTGTACCAGATATGGCAAAAAATAAATCTAATCAAGTTTGACATGCTGGGAAGTTTTTTCATTTTTCATTTCAATATGTTAGTTTTGGACGAATGACGTTTTTCCGATAAACACCTCAATTGTTTAGAACAGCTGCAAACAAAGCCAGGATTGCCATGGTAATATCCAACCGTCGTTAGGATATGGAACTTGAAGACGAAGAATTTGTGGGAGGCTCATTGTCAGAAAACCAATCACATGCCTTATGGTTGATCAAGTTTATACTTGATCCAAGAACCATCTTCTATTAAATGCGTTCTGTTATTCTAGGCAAACGGTTACCGTCTTTGGAAGTAGCTTTGTTTTATTTGCTTTTAACATAGGTAGTCCGCCCACTGGCCTTACTACTTCACTTCTTTGGCATCTAACCATAAAAGTACTGTAGTAGGTATAGCGTATAGCGAACCACAGTCAAGATAGCTTATTATTTCATGAATGAAGGAGAAGTACGAATACTACTAATTTATTCTCAATGCTCGCTTATGTGCTGTTTCCTGCCTTTCACTTTTCATGAATATTTCAATCATAAATTAAAAATTTTTTCGAACTTTAGTTATTTAGATTTATTCAAGTTTTATGGGGTCTAAGCCAGTGTCAGTGATTTGTATAGGCTTGTTGATCTGTCGCCATTTTGTTTGCCACGCCAGCAGGCGGGGTATTGTATTCAAGAAAATTTCGAATTTGGGATGATATGTTTGTATAGTATTTCTGATCCTAATTGGAACTGGATAAAAACACGTCAAAGGAAAGCCTGCCGTGGGCGTCACACTTTATACACATAAGTTTGAATATTAATTTATTTTCTAATGGATGGTTATAATAATTAATTGATTTTGATAAAGGTTTCAAATGAGAGTATCGTGGTTCTAAATTTTCGTATGTGGCTCTGTAGCAAACGGTCTCCAAAATCAAAGATTACAGAATAAAATATTTTATTCTGTAATTTTAGCCAAAATGCTATTTCCCGTGCACTCTTCTGAATAATAAGGATAATGTTATACCTCATACAATTCAATTGGCGCGGCTATCTTAAGAACACTCATGATGGACAGAGGCAATGTCACTGCTGCTTTTTTATTTGGAAGCATTTCTTTTTTCTCTTCTTTTATATGAATAATAATGTTCTTGAAAGCCTGCGTTTCTCATGCATTGTATGTAACTATGTAATCTATTTCTATTTATTTGATTATATGAACTGTATAATTTCTGCTTGTTTAGCCATATGCCATATGGGTTATTTACTTATATGTTTGATGGTTTCTTGGGCAACTAGCCCATTATGGTTAAGTTGAATAGCCTAGGCTAGACTTCGCCATAAGTCTAATATCAAACTTTATAATATGTAAAATTTATGAATAAAAGACGATTTATAAACATTATTATTTTTGATTTTCAACACCTCGGCGCGTACGTGATAAATTTCCAGCCCACAAATGCAGCAAAATAGGATTACAAGAGTTTGAAGTGAATAAATCTTTCGTAGAAGGAACAAAAAATAAATTAAATCGATCAGTCTAAAATAAGATTGGGTCCAAAAATAAAATGGTTTATTGCGGAAAAAAATGTTTCCTTTGAAAGTCATGAACTGACCAAAACACCTTCGTAACGATCTCCGTATCAGCAAAAGACAATCAGTTTTTTGTTCCAATAAAAGACGTAGTAACTCACGTAGCGTAAGGTAAAGCCTCTGCTTTTCAACGCTAGATTGAACGATTGAACCGTACTAGGATAATAATGCTCACCCAGTCGAATCCAAGTTGAGTATATTGTTTCGGCTTTCGCGGAATTGAAGCTACGGCTACATTTTACTTGGAATTCATTCTATAATGGTCGTTGTAATTATGTGTTCTTTGGAGTAATCAATACACGCAGGCAGGTATCTATGTCATTACAATACGGATATTAAAAGCTTACAGGTAGATATGTCATACTGTCGAATGTTTGTTCGTGTCGGTTATTCAAATTAATGATGTCAGTATTATTTCTGATCGGCATTTACTACTGATTTGTATTTTTACTTCACACACCAATAGGTAAGAGGAGTACTGTGATCATCAAAATTTTCGATTCTGAGATAATACGCATTTTGGGCATTTTGTTATATCTACATAACGAACATTCACATTACTCATTTCCTTCTGTCGGTCTATCTGTTGGCGTTTTTCTAGCCTCGTGATCCTGGTAATCACTGCATGAATTGTGATGAAATTTGGGTAGCGATATGCTGTGGTGTCATAGTAAAAGTCAAAAGATCTCAAATATTCCTTAAACTTCGTTCTTAGGCGTTTTAGGGGAGTTGTAAAACTGAAAAAGTTGTTGTTTGTTGTTATTCATAATAGGCTATCCATTGACCTGTGAAAGAAAGACCTAGCGGCACAATATACTTTTTTTTAGGTCCATCCGTCCGAATATTGCATTGTCTATTGCAGAAACCAAGGGACTTGAATTTTCTGATGTATAATTACGAGTACTTTTTCATTTAATATTGAACACCGCTCCAAGGATCGAGAGTAGTGTCAAAGGACTCGCTTTGACGTCCTGAGTCGAACGAGACCACTCACAGACCGAGAAAACGTTCTGGTGAAAAACTACGATATTTTAAAGCTTCATTACTTAACCTAACTTAACCAAACCGGTTGATTTATAGGAGTGAAAATTGGTGTTGATCGACTCGGCTGGACGTCCTGAGTCGAGCTTAAGTCGAACTTACTACACTGAGGAAACATTCCGGTGAAATTTTACGTCAATTTTAAAATTTGGAAATTTCAACACCTTACCTAACATAACCTAACCAAAACGGTCGAGGTAAAAAGGGGTGCGAATCGACTCGGTTTGATATCCAGACTCGAATTGTATCAATAGAAGACTGAGGCAAGAAATTAAGCGTTGTGTGCGAACTTCGTACACTAAATATGAAGTGCTGGGTAGATTTTTTTAATCCTTGCATAGCAAGTAATGTGAAGGCCCCTAAAGTTGCCCATCATAATATTTCTATAAATAAACGAAGCTGGCTTTAATTGCTCTAGTCAGGCTTCATCGATGATCCTAGAATGCAGCAGGAATGATCTGCGCATTTTAGCCTGTCTGTTGACAGAACATTGTCGTATCTGCTATGTGGAGGCCGAATCAGCGGAGCATATACAGGGTGGGCGAATAGTGCGTGGACGAAAGATTGTGGGCTTACTAAAATATATTTTAGAAACCTGTCACTTGATAATGGTAGGGAACCTTGAGGGCTATAACATAAAAATAATTTCATAATATCAAACTTACATTTTTAGAATGAAACCCCCTATATATTATTGCATATTTGGATTCCTTGGTGAATTCTAGTGTGACTTGATGCAACATACATGGAACTTGAAACGATTTGACTGAAAATTTGAAATAAAATGAAAACCCGAAAAGATTGATATCGAGAATGCTATATCGTTAGAAAGGTAATCAAATTGTACATTTGATTCTTTAAACCAAAATAGCCATTTGCATTTGAAATAATCAAGTTATCTGTGATTGAAGTTTCCTTAATTAATCTACTGATTTCTCCAAGTACAAAAAGAATTTAAATTTAGCCGTGTGACCTAAGGTGACGCACATCATGCTTAGTCGTACCGCATTGTCATGGCCTTCCAAGTTTTATAATCGCTGCGATATTCAATTTTTTCTGATACATACTTATACCAAAAATGGTGATTTGCGCCTAAACGGTTCATTTAAAGTTCCATGGATTAATGTATTATACATAAAGTCACACTAGAATTAACCAATGAATCCAAATATGCAATAATATATAGGGGGTTCTATTCAACAAAATGTAAGTTTGATATGAACCACCCTGTATAAACGTCAAAATTTAAATGACAATATTTTTACGTTATAGCCCTCAAGGGTCCCTACCATGACCAAGTGACAGATTTTTGAAATATTTTTTAGTAAGCCCGCAATCTTCCGTCCACGCACTATTGGCCCACCCTGTATTGTGCTCGTATCCAGTACTGGAAGAGCTAGATTTCAGACTTTCGGATTCACCCATCTGAAACCTACTGACTTCAAAGACGTTTCACCCAACAGGCCCATCGCTTTCGTCAAAAGGCATTGATTGCACAGTGTGTGAGCCACAATAGGGGCGCAGTGTACGCGGAACCATTATCGCCCCTCTCACTATCAACCTAACTAACCTTCTTGTATTGTCTATATTCGGTGGTGACACTTAGCAATTTATAAGTCTGGTGGAAGCAAGGTTTGGTTTCATCTAATTATTATTATATTTCGTATTGCCATATGACAATATGTTGTGAATATAACTAACTATAAATGTTCATATATCACTCCAGTGTCTGGCGCATTTCACCGCATTTTCATTGCACGCCCAAAGATCTCGGATGGTACAAGGGGCTTGTAGAGATTGACATGCTAGAAGGTGCTCCATTGTCTGGGATTATCCACATTCACACGTTTCCTCTTCCACGTATCCCCGTTTCAGGAGGTTGTTCTTGGATCTCCCCATTTGGCACCGGAGTCGGTTGAGGGTTTTCCAGGTGCCCCAGTCTAAGTCTGAGCCTGCAGGAAGTTTTTCTTTTGTATTCCAGGGTGGGATGTTGTTGACTGCTAGGCGCTGTTCCCATTTTGCCTCCTTGGTAGCGGTTTTAGAGGCTGTGAGGGGCTGTGTAGTTTGCATAAAGCCTCGCCTTGATTTCAGTCTGGCCGCTGCCGGTATATATTGGTACAGAGGATGTCTGGTGTCTTCACATTGTCTGCTTCGTTCGGCCATGGCTAGGGTTTCCCTACGTATTTGCGGTGGTGCTATTCCGGCTAGCATGTATAGAGCTGATCAAGGTTAGTGGGTTTTAGGCATCCGGTTATTAATCTACACGTGTCATTCAGGACAGGGTCCAGTCTTTGGGCATGTGATGATCTCTCCCATACGGGGGATGCATACGCGGCTGCGGAGTAGCACAGTGCAAGGGCCGAGGAGCGCAGGACGGTAGGGTCTGCCCCCCACCGAGAACTAGTCAGTTTCCGGAGAATGCCGTTTCTGGTGTTGACTTTGGCCTTGGTTTTGTCGATATGTTTTCTGATCGTCAGGGAGCGGTCTAATGTAACACCTAGATAGACTGGGTTTGGGCAATGTTGCAGTCTGACTGAGTTCCACTCTATTTTCAGTTCCCTCCTCGCCTGTCGGTTATTGAGGTGGAATAGGCATGTCTGCATTTTCGCTGGATTTGGGCGGAGCTGATTTGATCTGTAATAATCATTTAATCTTAATAGGGATTCTATTATGTGGTCCTCTATCTCTGCGATGTTTTTTGACTGGCAGGTGATAGCTACGTCGTCGGCATATATGAAGCTTCTTGTTGATGGACCGATTGGTTGGTCGCTGGTATAAACACTGAAAAGCATGGGTGCTAGCACGCTACCTTGGGGAAGGCCATTCTTCTGGTTCCTCCAACGGCTTGTTGTTCCTTGGAACATAGAATCTTCTGTTAGATAGCATTGTTTTTATCAACATAGGGTGGGACGATGGGAAGGGTTTGTAATTCTTCGAACGGCAATACTCATATAATACGGATCAATTTTCCTTCAGGTAAGTCAATCGAACAATTAATTATAAATCACTCTTGATACCCTCACGAAGAGAACAGAAAGGTTGATCAAACCAATAATCTTTTATGAATGTATAAATACGGGTGATTGTTTATATTTATCAGTCATGTAACATCTGTTTATAATCACAAATAACGAATAGTACATGTAAACCTTTATGTGCCGTATACATGCAAACAAAGCACTGACACAACAATATTTCAAAACAGTGCATGAGAGTCAAATCAAAACATAAAATGAAATAACAAAAATCCCATTTATAGAATGGCGTGTATATAGGTCAACAGTGGTGATTGCAATCCAAATCAATTTTATGTAAACTCTAGGAATTTTATATATGCTACAGCTCCGCAAATACCGTCATAAGGGGTTATTTCATGAAATGCAGACTATATTGATATTGAAAATATTAAATAAAATTGGATTTATTTATTTATGAAAATTGAAAATACAACGCTTCAGTGAAATCGTATACTCAGATCACAGAATTAAAAACAATTAATTTGACTCTGTGGTCAGATGGTGGTCAACGTTCCACGGCGAAAATTATATATGTACATGTTTTTCAAATATAATATTGACGGTATCCCAGAATTTTGTAACTGAATATTGTTAGAATTTTCAATATAACTTCTCTGTTATCACTGCACCAAATTTTAAAAATATCACAGCAGTACTTACTACGACCCCAGCTCTCCATCTCCATTGGAGGATACACCACGGTATTCCAAGCAGAAATATACCTGATTTTAGCTTTTGGCTCTCCTACTCACGAAACTCAGAAATTTGTTGTATTCATAATAGGCTATCCATTGACCTGTGAAAGAAACACCTAGCGTCATAATAAACCTATTTAGGTTCATCCGCCTATTACAGAAACCAAGGGACTTAGAATTTTCTGACATATACATACGAATATTGCTTTAGATCGTTCTGTATTGTGTAACGTGGAAACTGTTGGATAGATTTCAATGACATTTTTACACAGTATTATTGCCGTATTACCGTGGCGAGGATGGAAAGCGATTATGGTTTTTAGAAATCGTGTTAGTGGCGGCGCAGCAATAATAAAGGACCTAAAAATATAAAAACAGCTCACACTTCGTTTTTAGGCATTTCAGGGGTTCTTGATAATTTTCTACTTTTTTTTGGGTGGGTGTGAAATTGGGGTAGATGGGCGGTTGGGGGGGGGGAGGGTCATGAAACTCAAAAATGTCTTGTATTCATTTAGGCTATCCATTGACCTGCGAAAGAAAAACCTAGCGGCATAATACACTTTTTTAGGTCCACCCGAACATTGCATTGTCCATTACAGAAACCAAGGGGCTTGAATTTTCTGATGTATACTTACGAGTATCGGCATAAAACAATTTTGGGGGAGGGGGCTGGCGATGGTTTGTTTGCAAGGGGATCTCAGACTATAGCTTATGCTATGGAAAAATAATAAACTGGTAACACCGTAATGTGTAGGAACTACTGAGTCAATCAACTTGACTTCCTTCTTTGAGATACATTGTAATATGTACTCTCTTGCTTGAATAAGGATATATACGTCTAAGGCCCAGTTTCACAATCATTGGTAACCTCTGGTAGTCACTCAACCGACAGATGGAAGTTGACCAGTAGTTATCGGGGAGCTCTGTTTCACAAAGGAAACCAATGGTAAAGCTTATTTATCTTTATGTTGGCACCACGTATTGGTCTCAGAGCACTGCCATAATGGTGTTCCGTGAATACAACCTAACCCTTTGACAAAGAAATCTAACCTTTCTTCTCATATTTTTCATTTATGCCATTACAGAGTATAATCAAAACCCATTGACGTCTTAGACGTCAGTGTCAAAATCCAAGCTTTTATAACCCCCCAAAGCTGTCATCGGTTGACTACAACAAACGTAAGGATAACCCATACCTTGTCCTTGGGTTAACATAACTACTGGTTGACCAGAGCTTTTGACGCAAACTGTCGAATATGAAATGGAATATTCTCGTTAACCACTAGTTTTCTTTTGACCACTAGTTACCTAACGATTGTGAAACTGGGCCTAAGTAAAATAACAAAAAGGTGCAGCTGGGAGTCTGACAGGCAGAGGTGTTGTTCCATTACCCAGAGATTATTCCTGACACCGTGAGATGGGAGGTTACTGTTACAAAGTGTAGCAATGTCAGAACAAATGAACGTATCTTCGGACCATGACCATCTATAATTAAAAAAACTTATCTGAAACAGTCGTAAACGCCTTCCGTTGTATCTCGAATCATTCTCACACGGCCAACAATGTTTTTCTTTGAATGCAAATAAAATGTGCATACGCGTGTTCCACGGATTCCATGTGCTCTCTCTGTCTTTCTGTTTCATCTCGTCACGTCTATAGAATTCATAGAACTCCCCGTTGGCGCATATTTTAATTCCTACATTTCTGTATATGCTCCGCTGCGAAACGTATGCGAAGTCATGATTCACTCTTAACCGTTGATTTAGACAATTAAAAGCTTTATGCTAAATAAAAATAAAGTTTAAAGTATTTTCTGTGAAGGATACTTGATATATTGCTTACTGATGTTCAAAAGTATTTCGCCTACCGGTGGATTCTACGTCGGGTTAGTAGATTTTTTATGGTCTGGCTCCCACAAATGCTGTAGATTGGATTGGATGTTATTTCCAGCAAGACATTGATGTACAGCAGAAACAGTGTAGGGGATAGGACAGATCCCTGAGGAACAGTATAAGATAGTATAGGTTATATGACTAGGAGTAGAAGGCGCTTATGATGTGTCGAGCTTAGAAGTCACCACAGCCTTCTGAGAGTAGACACTTTTTTCTTCAAGCATAAAGATAATATAATTAATTCACGCTACAAGCACTGTTGAATTTTAAATCTGATTCAAATCGTCTGAAAGAAATACTGCAAGCGACCCGATCTGGCGACGAGGTGGAGTCCTCGGCACACATTCTATGTTGCTGTGACACCCTCGAATATCACAGGCAGACTATACTAGGCTCAAGGGTCCTTGAACCTGAAGACATAAGATGGGCAGGACACAAGCAAGGCCATCCGCACCTTTGCGATGAGGACTGGACTTGGGAACTACAGTAAGACCTGTAGGCCTATGCACTGGTGGCTCTTGTCCACAGAAAGCCTCTCTTTCCTTTATTTATCCTTTCAAGTCAGCAGAGCTTAGTTTAGTTAGTTTATCGTCTTTCATTTAGTTTAACGTCTGCTGTTAAAAATATTTATTTTCAGCAATCCGTAGGCATATCTATATACTGAATGTGTATTTATCTGTTCTAGGTGAGTTTGGCCTTGAAAAATTTAGAAGAGTTTGTCCATAAACATATTCGTAAGTACCTAATTTGATAATACATAATCTATTCGTTTTAGCAATGAACTTCCAAACTTATTGTCAGGCTGCACTGAAAGCACTGTGCTGCAATCGGGTTGATTCAAGACTAGTATGGAACTGCATGCATCTCCTCAACAAACTCGGAACAGGGAACAGGGTAACCTTGATTTGGGTTCCGGGTCACAGCGGAGTTTAAGGCAATGTATTGGCCGACGCGCTCGCAAGAGGAGGAACTGAATCTGTGTTCATAGGACCAGAACCATTTGCGGGCATTGCAAAAAGCACCGCTAAAAATACCATCTCAGACTGGGCAGAGAGGAAAGCACTCCAGGCTCCCACGAGGATCATGGAATGTAACAGGAACGAGCTCCGCATTCTAGTTGGTCTGCTGACGGGACATGGTCGTCTGAAGAACCAGATGCGGAAGTTGGGTCTTGAACAAACATCAGACTGTCGCTTCTGCTATGTGGAGGACGAAACATCGGAGCATATTGTTTGCTTCTGTCCAGTACTGGAGAGAGCTAGGTTCCAGTCATTTGGATTTGCCCAACTGGAACATTATGACTTCAAGGAAGTTTCACTCTTCACGATAATCGCCTTCGCTAAGTGGTGCGGACTGTACGGTGAACAGGTGTGAGCCACAATAGATACAGTTGAATCGCAGTGGCATTGTTGCCTCACTCACTTTCAACTTAAACTAACCTAAGTACATAATTTGATAATAAATAATGTATTCATTTTAGCAATGATCCTCCAAACGTACTGTTGTTTTTTTTTCTTTTTTTTTCTTTTTGTGTCATCGGCATCGACTGCTCTGGTCATTAGCCTCGTGTTCTGTGTAGGCTTTGTTACTGTTTCCCGGCGCCACTCTAGGAACAGCACTGTTAATTAGAAGCCAACAGTGAAGGCTCTGGTGGGGATTCTACGCTGAGCTTTTTTATGACTTACTGTTGTTGTTATTACTATTGTTGTTATTCTTTTTTGTCATTGTCATAGTAAGTTTCGAGGAGCTGCAATGATTTTGCCTAAATTAGCGTTTGATGCTTATGGTGGGTGTAGATTCATAATTCTAGAAATTTGGGCATTCCAAAAAGTTTATATTTTGATCTAAATACTCGTAACTTGTTTACTAATATGACGCTCAAGAACCTAAAAGAAGTATATTTTAATTCCAGAAATTGTAATTTGTGTGCTTGACGTTTTACACTTGTTTCTTCTTACAATGTATGTATGAAATGCTCATGTATTTTTTTGTTATTCCGGTTCAAGCAAAGTGTTGTAGCATTTAAAAAAATGAAGTCAAGTTGATTGACTCAGTACTTCCCACACATTACGCTGATACCAGTTTGTTATTTTCCCATAGCATGAAGCTTTAGTCTAAGATCCCTTGCAACCAAATAATTGCCACCCCCCCCCCCCTAAAATTGTCTTATGCCGCTAGGTCTTTCCTTCACAGGTCAATGGACAGCCTGTTATCGATACTACAAACTTCGCAGTTTTACAACCCCCACCCCCCCCAACCACCTCACTTTCACCCCCACCCAAAAAACTGGTAGGAAATGATCAGGAACCCCTAAAACATCTAAAAACCGAATTTGAGTTGCTTTCATACTTGTCGCGTTCTTTGATTATTGCTACTCTGCCACTGACAAGATTTTTAACAAACATACGCGTTTTCCATTCTCACCACGGTAACAATATACTGTGTCAAAATTTCATTAGAATCAATTTAATAGTGTCAACGTTACAAAATACAAAACGACTTAGACCAATAAATTCTCGTATAGTATACAGAAAATTCTAAGTCCCTTAGTTTCTGTAATAGGCTAGGCAATGTTCGGATGCACCTAAAAAGGTGATTTGTGTCGCTAGATCTTCCTTCACAGGTTAGTGGACAGCCTATTATGAGTTCAAGAATTTTTTTAATTTTTCAACCCCCAACCTCCCAACCACCCAATTTCACCCCCACCCAAAAAAAACGCAGAAAATGATCAGGAACCTCTAAAACGCTTAAAAACGAAGTTTGGGTATGTTTTTATATTTTTAGTTTTTTTATTATTTCTGCGCCGCCACTGGCACGATTTATCAAAACCATACGCGTTTTCCATCTTCGCCATGGTAGTAATGCCGTTTCAAAATTTCATTAAAATCAATTCAACAGTTTCCTTGTTACAACGATCTGACGCAATACTCTCGTATGTTTACATCAAAAAAAGTTCTAAGTCCTTTGCTTTCTGTATTAGGCAAAGGCAATGTTCGGATGGACCTAAAAAAGTTATTTATGTCGCCAGGTCTTCCTTCACAGGTCAGTGGACAGTCTATTATGAAAGCAACAAATTTTTCAATTTTACAACCCCCCACCCCCCAACCACCCCAATTTCACCTCCACCCAAAAAAAAGTAGAAAATGATCAGGGACCCCTAAAACGCCTAAAAACGAAGTTTCAGCAATATTTATTTTTTTTTGTTTTTTGCTAATTACTCCGCCGCCTATGCACCGATTTTCAAAATTATAGAAACATTACCTACTACGACCCCACAGCATACGGCTGCCCAAATTTCATCACAATCGATGCAGCGGTTACTGAGATTACGAGGGTAGAAAAACGCGACAGACAGACAGACAGACAGACCGACAGACCGACAGACAGACCGACAGACAGACCGACGGAAATGAGTGACGTGGATTTTCGTTATGTACACATCATAAAACGCCCAAAAAACGTATTATCTCAAAATCGAAAATTTTCGCGATTACAATACTCCCCTCACCTATCGGTGTGGGAAGTAAAAGTAATATTCAAACTAAATTTACTTCACTATAAGATCAATTCGAATGATTGTCTGAAGTGATGAAAAGCTTAAGTGGCATCGTCTCGTCTGCATATCATGGCCATATGGTCTAATTTAGCCGTAATTTTTTTCTTCTTTCCAAACTGTATGAGTTCACTTCTGGTACAAGTGTTGTGAGAGTGTAATAGTGCATGATTTGCATATTGTTAATTGGACGGTAATTGAATTTTATTCTCCCATTAAAAAAAACTCCGAGAATAAACATAAAAATGAACTACATCGCAGAATATTGAGATCCCTGTAAAATTAACTGCAGTTATTGGGCTATTTGCCGGCATTGATACGCTTTGCCACCTTGGTCTAAAATTTCAATGAAGTATGAACGGTCTTAGATTGTTTTGATTTATAATCATAAATGACTTTCTGTTGTCCTGGGGGTTATGGCGTTTTCCAAAACTAGGCGTATATTCCGCTTTTAGAGAAAAAAATTCATAGTATTTTCCAACAGATGTGGACTTTATTGGATACATAATGAATAGATCGATAGTTATTAAAAGTATAAAGCAACATTAAAAAAATGCCGTCAAGCGTCTTGACTCAGTATTTCCCACACATTATCGGTGCTGACAAAAAAATTTGGAGCTCCTGTATCCCTATACCATCCTCATCAAAAAAAATAGGCCTTTGAAACATCCAAAAACGAGCTTTGAGCTGTTTTAGTTTTTTTATAATTGTTGCGCCGCTACTGACACGATATCTAAAAACCATGTGCGTTTTCCATCCTCGCCTTGGTAATAATACTAAGTCGAATTTTCATTAAAATCAAGTCAATAATGTCCAGGTTACACAATAGAGAACTTCTGCAATAGGCAAGGCAATGTTTGGATGGACCTAAAAAAGTGTATTATGCCGCTAGGTCTTTTGTTCACTATCAATGGACAGCCCATAATAAACAAGAAATTTTTCAATTTTACAACCCCTTCCCTCGACCCATACCAATTTCACCATCACACAAAAAAGTAGGAAACAGAACCCCCTGAAACAACTAAAAACGAAGTTTGAGGAATATTTGAAATTTTTGTTTTTTGCTAATTACTCCGCCGCCTATGGACCGACTTTCAAAATTACAGCAGCATTACCATTACGATCTCACAGCATATCATTACCTAAATTTCATCGCAATCCATGCAGCGGTTACTGAGATTACGGCCTAGAAAATCGCCTACAGACAGACAGACAGACAGACCGCCGGAAATAAATGATGGGGATTTTCGTTATCTAGATATCACAAAACGCTCAAAAAGCATATTACCTCAAAATCCAAAATTTTCGCAACCACAATACCCCCTTCAACCACAATACTTCCCTCACCTATCATTGGTCGGGGAAGTAAAAAGAATCGCGTTTTGCACATTTTCGCGGTCCCTTATTATCCGTTTATTATTTCGTAGCTTTTATCAGAAGTCTCCTAGTTGGGTTTGAAATGATGCGTATGAAACTAGAAAATACGTGGAAGGATCTGATGTCATTTTTTTGGTCTAACGCAGAAATTCGTCAAACCCTCATTTCCAACATTGACGAGTAGAAAAACGTGAGAAAAACAGATTGCAGCTTCAAACCATATACATAACATTCTGCTTATCACCTCAGCTTTGAAAGTCTATAAATGTTCGAAGAAGGCTAATCGATGTCTGCCACGTTCCTCGGCCACGCTCCTGGTCTTTTTATTTTGTTTGATGGCTTTCGCACCAAGATTGCTCCCAGTCCGTTTGAGACGTTGGATATTTATTCGCTTACTGTGCTTCCAGGAACAGCATTTAATTTCCTTTGCTGGGGACTTCGTCACATACGAGGAGACGTCGTTATGTCCTAAAAGACGGGTTCTTTGGTCGATCACACATTCAGTGCAATTTCAATGCCATATCTCTTTGGAAATCAAATTGAGGTATCAATAAGTGCTAAATACAGGCACCTAGGATTCAGATAAGATTATTGGTAGCCACATATTTGTGTAGAAAGTCTCAAAAGCCATCTGGTCATTCTATTGCAATACATTTACACCACACCTGCAACAGTTAAGCCTGGACGATAAGTTACAAAATGTATTCAAAAAGCCTGTAATCTGAAGACCTACGATCCTCCGTAAATTCAGATCAATGATAGTACAGGTGCTGACTTGGCGCAGCCCGTCAACTCTTGTTGCTACCGCAGTTATGCGAGAGGAACTTATAAAGCCAGAATAATACTACCTAATAATAATGTCTTTATTGATCGAAAAGATCACAGTATGATGAAGAATCCCGGAAGTTTACAACAAAATGGACTCCAAAAGTGATGAAGGATGAACAAAAAACGGATTGAGTGACAATCTATGTCAGCAGTAGAAAAGCCAACTGGCAACGATATAAGTTGAAGCAAGTCAATCTTGGCTTAGAGCCGTATGACACGATACTAAATTTGCTATCAAATTGAATCACAAATTTGTTACTTGTTATATCTTAACAAAAATAGTATAAAAAAAGTGCAGAGAATTTGAAACTGTATGATACCATCTCAAATCTAACATCAAATTTGAGCCCTGCGCAAGCGCAGTTGAAACTAAATAGGATGGTTGCCAATACTTGGTTGACACTATTGACAGATATCAGCTGTAATTCCACAATTGACAATTCAACCCGAACGCGTTTTATAGGTTATGTCTGCATTGCATCGTGATGAGACGTGTCCCTTTCACACATTTTCTCAGATATTCTCACCTGGCGAAATGAGGAGAAATTGAACTGAGGATATTTGTTCTCTCTTCACCTCTCCAGATCTTGGTTACGTAGTTGTGCTCCGACGAGTTTTTTGGATCACTAAAAATATATTGAAGGAACAGTCATATTTACAATTCACTCAGCTGTAACATACTCTTCATGCCAAGATTCCTTCAAGCTACCGAAGTTTACTGAAGCATTGCTGCCATACCTTCTTCTCTTACTAGTTATAGTTAGTAGGTGTAGTTGATTTTCATTCACTTTCTTTTTTTTGCATGTTTGTATATTGTGTATTTATGAATTATTTATTTTATCAAAGCATTTTATGACTTTTGTTTTACATGAAAATTATAATTTTAATTTTACATAATTATAATGGAAAGTAGCGACGACACATAATGTGCAGCAATGAAAAATCATGAGCAGGTCCATAATAATACAAAATGTAGAGGAGCAGAGATGCTAATGTTCTTTACAATGTGATTGCAATTTGATTTGCCTAACTTTGAGTTTAGAATGCAAAATAAATATAAAATGTTAAACTTCAAGTGATATTTGTCTCCATTGTGAAAGGAACGCACCTTTTGAAGGCGTTGACACCAAAAATTTTGGTTACGATCTGTTGCTTTTGACAGAAGTCAGTCTGACAGATGTCAATTTCTGCCTACTTTTACGCACAGTTTTTAAGTCAAACTTGCTACTATTTAGTGAATAGAAGAATTTATAACTCAATCGAAAAAGTGTAATAACTTACAGTGCCGAAGTATGGCACTGTAAGTTATTACACTAAAAGAACGAACACAAAGAACGCTAAGAGCTATGGAGATGGACTTCTGGAGAAGAGCGGCCGGAAAATCCAGACTAGATAGGATATCGAACGACACTATAAGACAGAGCATGGAAATAAAATACGACATTATCGATGACATTAGAACCCAACAATTGGTCTGGTATGGACATGTCCAGAGAATGCCACAACATTGAATACCAAAGAAAATCTTGAATTGGAACCCACAAGGAAGAAGAAAACGAGGAAGACCACGCAAAAGTTGGAGAGAGGGAATCGATAAAGAAGTACGGGAAAGAGGCATGGAGGAAGACTCATGGGGAGATAGGGAGGAGTGGAGATCAGGAATCGGAAGACGTCGAATGTTATAACCCGATAATTTAGATTAGATGCTACTATTTAGAACAATTTCTAAATAATTTGATATCACATTTCATATTAAATTTCATCTGAAATATTGGCTGAAGAAACCCGTATGACACGTTAAGAAATTTCAAAACAAATTTGATAGCGAATTTAGTATCCTGTCATACGGTCCTTAGTTTTGGCTCGCGCCTTGGATAGTATGCAACGATGTATTAAGAATTAAGACATGAACGCCCGTCTATGGGGTCCGATTCCGATGATGTCGTTTGTGTAGCTGGCGCTTTCACGATTTCACGATCATAAATATGATCGTTTGTCAGCCAGCGGACGCTGTGACTGTCGTTCCATTGACATTAAACATTTAGATGCGTGCGTGCTATTGGTTGTTGTCTCCACCGGACTACCAATTACCCTCCGTTCATTGTTAACGAGCTCGAGGCGTCTGCAATTTTTTTCGTGCGGCGCATACTTTATCGACTGAGGCGTCGATGGACTTCGCCGGTACCATCTCGCAGGTCGTTAACAGACGCAGTGATATCTGCAATCGAAAGTGTTGATGGAGCCGCATGTTAAGTAGCCAGACACATACTAAATTATTCAGCCACATTTTTTCTATATATATATATAGTATGGGATACATTCAAACCCTTTTTACTGCAGCCTGTAAAGCCTGATCCATTTAGCTTGCTGGTCTTCCACTCAACCTTACCTATCATAAACTTAAGCTAACAAATAAAAGAAAGGAAGAAAATATAGAAAGAAAAGATTACATCCTTGATCGTGTTGATTTTGAACTACAGAGTAATGGCAATTCTATTTCAAAGTGCGAAAGGACCTATTAAATATTTACATTTTTTTCTTTCAAGACGTTACAGATAAGTGTCTGATATTTTGTGGAACCTGGTTGTATAATTTGTAAATACAATACGTGAAAGATCTTTGATAAATTGCAGTTCTGTGGCGAGAAGCTGAAATAAGGCCATCACTTCTCAAATTCTATTTTAAAGTATGTGTTTGAGCCCTGTAAATTATTTTTTCATGTAGGTAAACTGGAGTTTTGTACTTTATGATTTTATGGAACAGAACTAGACAATGGAGCAACCGTCGGTTCCTCATTTACAGCCAGCCTATTTCAGATATGCTGGATGACACATGCTGTCTTCTAGGTATTCCACATACCAAACGCACACAAGCATTTTGAATTGATTGGATTCTATTGGAGTCACGTTGTGAAATACATGCATTATACATCGCAGTGGTTAAAATTTGATAGAATAAGGCAATCGCAAAATAAATGCTCGGTATTTTTATTCAATATTTTTCTTTGTGAATAGAGAACCTTGAGCTTACTAAAAGCTTTTGCGATGGATTTATTTATATGGCCGTTAAATCTCAGAGACGTGTTCACTACTTTAACGAGAATGACACACCTACAATTTCCTGGCTGAGTTTATCGCGTTATATGGAAGTTTCCAACGAATTTGGCATATCAAATCCAACAAATATAGTAACAGAGACAAAAAGAAGCTGCCATATTAGAATTTGGTAGAACAATTAAAAAAATGTTGGCGGCAGATAGAAAATTAATTCTTAAAGGAGTGTTTACGTAAAAATGTTAGCAAAAATAAATCTCGTGGATTTGGGACTTGACAGTACAATATCTACAAGTCATATTTTTGCTATTTCGTTTTGTTGTCCATCTTAAACAATTAAATAGTTTTACCAATCATGTACACCGTCCTATTGGTTTCATGGTTTGGGGTGCCATTGCATTCAACAGCAAGTCACCTTTACTTGTGATTCGTGGCACAATGACTGCGCAACGGTATGTGAATGAGCTGTTTGAATCAATTGCCGTTCCATATGTCCGAGGCCTAGAAGAGGGTCAGGATACGCCCCTGGCCTACACGATCACCCGATTTATCGCCAACTGAAAAAGTATGAGATTGGATCGGTCGACACATACGCGATATACCCATTCCTCCGACCTCGCTGGACGAACTGGAACATGCTGTGAGAGCAGCTTGGGAGACTGTACCTCTAGAGTTTACCAGAAACCAGGTTACGAGCACGCCATGTAGGCTAGAGGAGTGCATTCGTCAATATGGGAGGTTGAAACATAATTATCCATCACCACAATTAATAATTGGTCCCTGACAGAAACTGCAGAACAATGTATTGATTTATTATTATTTGTGTGATGCACATTTGTTAATGAGAAATCAATACATGTTCAGTTCAATTACAGAATTATAGCTGTTAAATTGTACTTTGCATTTCATGTGGATGGATGAGATGATTTCGCAGCATATTATATGAAACAATAAATTAAATTATGGCGTTTCAGTTTGATGATTTCCATTACGGCATGTCATTGTTTTCTCAAATCATATACAGGGTGATTAATTTATCTCGAGACGATGTGCAATCGCAATATTCCCAAAATAGGTTAAAAAAGGTGCTTAGTTGGAGATGACAGCAAATTTGAAATTGACCTTGAACTTCAATGTTATTTGAATATCAAGACTAGAATATTAATTAAGAATTCCTTCTTCTTCTTCGTGTGCCCTGTGCAATTCCGCACGTCGCGTCGGCGATCCCTCGTATTCTTCTCACATCATATATAGGGTGCCATTTTCTGCCTGTCTGAATATTGTGGCGGCATCTCTTATTCCGCACCAATCTCTTATATAGGGTGTCCCACGACGATTAAGACAAGCAATATATCGGAACTGCGCAGTAGTACAGAATATAGTATCTTTTCCTATTACTGTGTCACCCAATGAGGTATTTGTTTTTGAGCACGTGACGTCCGATTCAAAATTTTTAATGGGACATCCTGTATATTTCTGACTTTTTGTGTTCCTCTTGATAAGACTATTCCAACAAACTAGCACACTTGGGGTCTAAAGTGATTAGTTCAAGAGCTACAGGTACCACTACCATTGATTATAACATGTACCCCTACAGTTAAATTGCTTTGGTAGTGTTTCATAATAGTAGTGGTACAGTCATTCAAGTACCTGTAGCTCTTGAATTAATTACTTCAGACCCCAAGTGTGCTAGTTTGTTGGAATTGTTTTATCGGGAGGAACACAAAAAGTCACAAATTTACAGGGTGTCCCATTTAAAATCTTGAATCGGATGTCACGTGATCAAAAACAAATACCTCATTGGGTGACACAATAATAAGAAAAGATACTATATTTGCTCTAATTAATACCCCCAAAATTATAATTCGCTACTACTGCCCAGTTCCGATATATTGCTTGTCTATGGGACACCCTGTATTTCGAAGCCAAGAGTGCTGTTTCCTCCCCGGACCTCGTCGGCATTCTATCTTACCTTGCAGTATCAATTTGGGTATCGAGTATCTGGCACCTCTAAGGATATGACCAAGGTAAGATATTTTTCGATGTTTGACAATATCAAGAAGTTCTCTGTTTACGCCAGCGATTCTCAGTACTTCTTCGTTGGTTTTATGTGCAGTCCAGGGAATGCGGAGGAGTTTCCGGATTGTCCACATTTCCAGTGCTTCTATGCGGTTCAATGTTCGTACTTTAAGAGACCACGTTTCTGCTCCGTAAAGTAATATGGGCCAAACATAGCACTTCACTACCCGAAGCCGCAGAGCCAACGGAAGACTTCGTGCTAGAAGAAAGTTCTTTAGTTTAAGGAATTTAGTTTTCGCATATCCAACCCGTGCTCTTACTTCTTCATCACAGTCCCATTTACTGTTCAGCGTGGATCCTAAATACATAAAACGTGTTACCTGTTCTATCTGTTCTCCGTCGACGTTAATTGTGATATTGATGTTCTGCCGAACTATTGTCATAACCTTCGTTTTTGGTGGTATTAATTTCTAGGCCAAAACGTTTACCCAGCAGGTTGATTCTATTTACAGTGTGTTGAAGAGTATTAGCCAAGATGGCAGTGTCGTCTGCGTATCTTAGGTTATTGATTGGAAAACCATTAATCTTAATTCCTCTGTTCTCTCCTTCCAAGGCTAGTTGGAAGATCTTCTCTACGTAGATATTAAAAAGCAATGGCTTTGCGAAAATGAAAAGAGGCAAAGTCAAGCTTCGAGGTTTGTAGAAGGCTGGGTTTTCGAAAGTTCACCAATTCTGGATCCAACATCTCCATACGGAGACTTTTGAAGGTATTGATGACGAAACTGGAGGCAGATTTGCAAAATCAAGTGACCATGTTGTATTAAGGCGCTAAATTGGTTGTCATGTATGTGCGACCTTTACCTTGAAGATAAAATCCAATGCTAAAATTTTCCGCACTTTCCATTTCCAATATCCAAAACAGGAGGTTCCCATTTAAGATTGCAGACAAGACTGTCAAATGACTTTAAAAGTTCAGAGGAAAGCCATTTTCAATCTCACTACCAAATAGGCCTCTCAAAATCCTCCCTCAGGAAACTGTTCAGAATTTTCCCATCCTATTAAGGTAGACATTGACTCAGATGTATCACCCTGTATGAAACAATGTACAATTGTTTTATGAATCCAATTAATTGCGTTCAATTTATAGCGCACAAGCATACCATGCAAAATTGAAATGTTATTCTGCAGATCTGCTTGAATATAAATCTACAGATCAGTCACTATATACACTTAAATTTGGTAAAATTCTGGAGGACATGCTGCAGTTAGTGGCTTGCAGTAGGTTTTCTTCAAAAAGTGGCGAAGAATTCAAAACAATGGCCACTGGCTCGTTGCCAACAAATGTTTTTGAAGATTTCTTGAAAAAGCAGGGGAAAAACTCAATGTTTGTTTAAAATTTTTGAACGAAACCTCTTCTCGTTTTTTTATGATCATGCATTTTATCCGTACTGAATGTATTTTGTTAAATTATAAAGAAAAAAGTAGGAAATGAAACTAGGCAATGCGCAGTGTTCAGTTTTTATAAACCTTTTTCTCCTCTGGGAGCGTAGCAGGTATTTTTTTGTACAAATCAAACAATTTTCAATCCTTAAAAAATGACCCCATAGGTACGAGGGTTGCTCTATATACCCGTCATATAGAGCAACCCTCGTATATCGACTCTCATATGCAGCAGCATATAGAACCCGCGCTCTTCTGGTTGGACAAGCGAACGCGCCGTTGCGTTCCACCAAGAAGTCTGCAGCTGTTTAGTAGCGATTTTCTTTGGTTTGCCGTTACCTTTAGGTACCAGATGGCGCACCGGCAGATCTTTTCTGTCGCCTGCTCGACGCCATAGGTGTCGATTCATTGTGATATTACACTTTATAATCCTAGTCTGTATTTGACTATCATGAAGTAATGAAAAAGTGTATATATAATGTGTATATGTACAGGGTGCTTAGGATCTTAGTGCATTAATTTGGAGGAACGATAGATCATGATATTTCGAACCTGAAACCCCAGTACCATTTCACTAGTTAACGCATAGTTAAACAGAAAAAAATTAAAAAAGTATGACTGCAAAATCACAATCCGACAACATTGCCCAGTATTCGCCCTAGTTGCTGTCAGGTGTTTTTGGAGATATTCACGTAAACAAATGCTATTATGTCTAGACTTGTTGCCGCATATTCTGTGTTATCAGAAAATGTTGCGATTTTTTTGAAAATTCAAATTTGGGATATTCGTATTAAATTTTGTGGTACAAGCATTACAATGATGTGTAATATTCGTACTTTACATAACGGCATTAAGATCGTAAACACCCGTAATATTTTAAAACACTGCCAGTGGTGCCGAAAGAAACAGAAAATACAAAACTGCTAAAAAATTGTGTGTGTGGCTTTTCAGTATCAATTAAGTCATGTGAAATCGTGTGGAGCACCGAGTCATTAATATATTTATTTATTTTTGGAATCGATGAACCTTTTTTGTTATCGCCCTAGTCGTATGATTGATGAAATGTCTAGAAGGCATCATATTTTTTTCATTTCTAGCGATTACAGTTACTATTCGTATCATTGCAAGCACCTGTAAATTAATTTTATTCTCGGACTTTTTTTATGGAAGTGAATTTAGAAGCCTTTAGGCTGACAAGAACTCGAAAGAAGAATATTAGACTCTATTTCTTACATTTATTGGAATGCTGAATTTTGCACTGACATGATATATACACCGTGTCCCAGGACGAATTACGATATAATATGATTAAATTATAGTTTTATTCCTAATAGCAAAAAAGTTAAAATTCCCTTAATTAGATCGCGAATTGGTTAATGTGTGGGCCTTTTTATCATCTTCGTACCGTACAACCAATATATCATAATTATGATATTTGCTGTAAACAATCGACAAAAACGTTCAAAATACCCGTCAGCGACCCATCCGACCTTCTCCGTTTTTGCAAGGAATTCCCGAAGGTGAAAGTGGACCACACACGTTTCTGTTATCTTTACAAACAAACTTCAAACGTTGATTTCTCTGAAACAAATGCGAATTTCAGAATAATTCCTTTTGATATCGGCTACACATTCCGAAAGCTAAGTCCGATTTCTTTTTTCGGGCTTCGTCCTGGGACACGTTATACAGGGTGTAACTTTTAAGGATGTCCACACCTATATTACCGTGTAGATCTTGCTCAGCTGATCATTTTTCAATAAGCAACATGGGTCCGGAAACGAACCGTTTCGGAGATAGCGCTACCGGAAGTAGTCCTTTCTGACGCCTGAAGTTAGGCAATTAATTCGATGCCTTGCGGCCAGTAACGTGGCCGGCGCGGTCTCCGGATCTCAATCCCCTGGAGTTTTTCCTGTGGGGTCACCTGGAAGCACTTGTCTGCCAAGAGGGTGCACCGCACACAGCAGAAGAGCTGATTGCACGCATCATTGCAGCAGCTGGAGACGTCAGGGAGCAGCCACAGGTAATCAACGCTGCCACTGCATCGGTCATCCATCGAGCCGGATTGTGCGAGCAAGAAGGCGATGGCCACGTGGAGCCTCTCCTTGACTGATTTTTGACTGATCTCGGTGTTTTTTGTTGTTGTTTTTTTGCAATGTTTTTTTTTGTTTTGTTTGTTTGGTTTACTTTTGACATTTTAGCCATCACGATTAAATATTGACAAGCCGAATCTGTCTTAGCAGCTGATCCGTAACACCCTCTCTCCTCTGCCAATTACGAGGCGTTGAATGAATTGCCTAACTTCAAGCGTCAGCAAGGATAACTTTCGGTAGCGTTATCTCTGTAACGGTTCGTTTTTGGACCCATGTTGCTTATCGAAAAATGATCAGCTCAGCGAGATCTACATGGTGGTATAGGTGTGGACATCCTTAAAAGTTACACCCTGTATAGTCGTCTAACAATCCTTTATGCAATGAATGCTTATTTATTTATGTACAAACGTTCTTGGCAGTTTGATTTACTGCTTCTATTTTTATTATATTTTTGAGTGCTACTCATTGTATATTTTATATTCTTAGTTTTAACGGCTTGTTTATTGTCACCTTCATGTCATGTGTTTTAGTGTTTATGTCGCATGCGTGTATTCTCAACTCGCTCCATGTTCACAATAGCAGTGCATAATTTACTAATGTACTAATGTATAGTAATTTAAATAAGATTGGTTGTTACTGTGACATTTTTTCGACGACTATTCATAATCTGATAATAGCAGCGCGCATGTATCTAGAATGATTTTTACAAGAATCCCATAATGCTGGGTACGTATGAGTCAACTCATTTTGAACACAACTCACTGCTCCATTCCATTTTTCCACACACTGTGATGTTCACAAAATATAGACAATTGAAAATCTGGCGTCAATTCTGGTGTGTCATGTGCGCTCAAATGGGTACGCAGCTTTAGAGTTATGTACCACGTATGTTATTCTATACAATTCATACGTTATCTTACTGCAATATTGATTGAAAATGGTTAGTGACCAACTGCTCGATGAGCTATGATTTAATAGTCGGTGAGCTAAACGATATTCCACATCCGATACATCCGCCTTAAATAGAAAAGGATCCAATATTTCAATTCAGTTTTCTAATTGAACTTCCTGGTTCTAGCTACATGCCTTGAATATGAATGACATTGCATTGCGATGCCTCAGAGCGTATGCCTCCATAAAGAATATATATTCGTTTGAATATTTGAGCGGAGGTGAGTGACCAGACGCAATAAGTTACTAACTTGTTCCCAGCTATCGGTTTATTGATTGGAATTGGAAACCATAAATTATTCATTAATTCAATTTTTATAACTTATGCCGCTTAAACAATGATGAAGATGAATATAATTTCTAGTGTATTTATTATATGATTGTCTTTCTGTTCCGTTGCGTTTCACTGGCCGATCGATAAAAAACAGATATACCAGAAAATTAACTTTTTTAGCGTTTAGGCCACCTTTTTAGTTTGATAAAGACCACAGAGGTGGCTAAACGTTAGTAATTTTTATTTTTTATTGTATGAGATTGGTGCTGACAACGCTTGTCTTCAGTTTTATGCTTTACTTTTCAAAGTGATGGGATTTTTGTGGTCACGGATTTTTTTGATTTTTTTTATAACTGAGGAGACCGCGTAGGCAGAGCCTAAATACCAGAGTATCGCGACTGCTATGAAAAGGTTAGGGGAATACCCTCAGGCTCAATAAAGGCATCTCTTGGCAGTCCATACCAAGCCTTGGATATCCTGGGAATCAATGTGCGGTCGAACCGCTCGGTTTTTGAGGTGTGAAGAACGATTGCCTTAGGACGAGATGCAGCTGTAATGTTGACTCTTTAAGATCTTGAATTAGGGACTCCTTGGCAGTGCGTGATTGTTTATTAGAACCGGGTGCGGACTTGGGCACTTCTTATTTGATAGTCTACAGTATTGGGTCTTGGAAGCATTAAATTTTACCATATTCTTGAGCCCCCAAGCGGTAATGGTCTCCAGATCCTTTGAAGCGAAGCAGCCCTGCCAGCATTCTGCGTTCCAGCTCGACTACAGACATCGGTCTATTGCTCATAATGCCCCCATGCAAGGTATTGTCATCCGCAACATGGAGGATTAGGTTTATAGTACTAGAGAGTAGATCATTGATGTAAAGCGGAAACAACGTCGGGACCAATACCGATCCCTGCGGAACCTCAGCGTTGATGTTATGGAAGGAAGAGGAGAAGTCGTCTACCACGACAGAGACTTTTCGACTTGAGAGAAAGTCCACGAGCCAACCGCAAAGCTTAACAGGGAGGTCGTAGTACGGAAGCTTGTTTGGGAGAGCAGCATGCCAATGTTGATCGAATGCTTTGGAAATATCGAGAGCAGTGACGTGAGCCTCGCCAAATGAATGGACGAGTTTGCTCCATACAGGGGTGACGTAATATTGAGATAATAAATCTTTCGTTTATTAACGATACATTACAAAAATTACACAAATCATTAGTCGTCGCTTAATATCAATTTGGTACTGCTGCACTAATTTTATATTACATATTTGGAAATTCGATAGTCTTCAGCGAAATCTATAATTGCATCCAAAATTTTCATCTTTTTGTGTCTATCGGCAGTTTGCTGTGGACGATGATTTAATTGTGAGCAGAACTCACGTAGCTCCATTTTGCGGGGAAGCGAAAATTTAACAAAGTTAAAAGGCTAGCCGGTAGGTATGCAGAATGTAATTTGTAAATAAACTAGAATTCATTTTTTTAGTCTATTTCTTAATCATAGACTGCCTATCTATCATTCACTCTATACGAGTGGCTAGCTGCCTTGGATACCTCAAAAAACTAATTTTGACTATTCTTATTGGAGTCGATTTTAGGTTATAACACGTGCATTTCAGTATTTTCAGTTTTTAATCTTTGTTAGTCGTGAGATTTGATGTAATTTCTTACAGTGTCTATACAGTGTAATACACGATATTCATCTTTTTCCGCAATTAAGATAATATTTTCCAGTTTTGAATAAGAAGAAGCATAAGTGACGATATATTTGGACTGTAACATGGCCAAGAGCCAGACACCGTTGCAGTCCCCGTAATGTGCTGGTTGATTGTGCTAACTCGCAGAAGCTATAAGGATAAGAGAAAGAAAGAAAGATTATTTTTATTTTTTCCCACTAGATTATGATATATTGAGACTGCATTTGGAGTTAACAGTCAAACTAAGTCTTCACTTTTGGCCTGACTGTTACCCTTTTTGAGTGCGCAGGTGTTTCGGATTTATCAAACAACTAATTTTAAGTATTTTCGTTTTCTCCGAACTACAATAATTTCTGCGCCATTGATTTGGTGTGAATACATTATATATAGCTGCTTTTATGCAGATCACATTTTAAGTGCCTTTTAATTTAATTTTCATTGCACTACAATCACGCCGTGGTTTATGGCGGATTTAATGATAATTATTCTGTTTCACGGAACTATATCGACCTGATGTTTATTAAGATATGGTTTTAATTTGAATACCGATATCCATACTTTGATATACTAGGCCTTCACGGAAACAGTGATCTGGATCTGGATAGATCAGTTATATGTCAAACAGCTGTCAAGTCGGGTTTATAATTCCATGGATTTAACAGACATCGAATAACGAAAAAGTTGGTTTAAGAATAAAATACGGATAGTTAAGGAAAACAGCTACTGATCTGAATCATCCGATCGTAATCACTTACTGTACAACAGTGAACTGTCCCTATTTCTGACTCATCCCATATCACTTTCCGAACGTCAGGATCAGTGATCCGAGTGATCGGGTTAACCCGATCATAGTTTCCGTAAAGGCCTGTAATGTCAGCAAAATACGACTTGACGATTCATTCATAATTGACATTTCAACGTGACGCTTCTTGGACACATTTTCCTTGGGTATAAAAGGTTGTATATGATTACATACTCTGTGTCGATGCCTTTGGTAGTGGTGATTCTGCCAAAGACAGAAAAATCCCAGCAAGTGTTTAATGAACATGAACTTCTGGGACTGTCTATAAGAATCAAGGTTCACAAGAACTTCCGATGATAGGACTGTGCCACTGCTGTCAGAAGTATAAACACCCTCATTCGTATTGTAATGCTTCATCAAAGTGCCTGAAATGTGCCTAGGACCACATGACACATATGTTTCCTCAATCTGGACAAGAGCTCATTAAATGTACGAATTGATGTGGGAATCACCCGGCAAATAGTTCTAGTTGTGGATAAACCCCTAACAGGAATCAGCAGATCATCGATTAAAGGCGAGACGACTCATACGCCAAGGTAGCCAAGAATGCAATCTTGACTACACCTGCTGCTTCGAGCTCACCTTCGACTGCTCAAAGTGTGGACTTCACAACAGAGCTCAAGCCCTTGCAGCAGATTTTTTTTCAAGCTTCTATTGTTCATTATGCACTTTTCAGTTACACATGTTTTTTTTTAATTCCCCATTTATCCTTAAAGCGGCCCACATACGCTCCGGAAATCCTCAGAGGAAAAACTGTACAGTCCTGGTCTGAAGGCCCTTGCACTTTGGCCTGAATATACCCTTCACAGACGCTCAGGAAACCTTTCATTTCAGTTCAGTTCTAGCAAGCATGGCGTCAAAAGACGGCCTGCGCAGGTGATCGAATGGCTTTTCCATTTCCACATCCGGCGAACTGTACAGTCTGGCGAACCTCCACATACGCTCCGATAATCCTTGAGGCCAGGACTGTGCAGTTTTTCCTCTGAGGATATCCGGAGCGTCTGTGGGCCGCTTAAGTTACTATATAGTT
Organism: Callosobruchus maculatus; assembly: GCA_951848785.1. Lineage (NCBI taxonomy): Eukaryota > Metazoa > Arthropoda > Insecta > Coleoptera > Chrysomelidae > Callosobruchus > Callosobruchus maculatus. The sequence continues at coordinate 11,122,344 of CATOUR010000083.1, forward strand.
ACTTGAGCTTGGCAATACACGTAGCATATCATTGTAAACAGTTTTATTTATTAATTGTAATTATTATTTTTAACAACAATAAGTGGCGAAGTCTTGGAAATCACTTAAACAACTTTATCGCATTTATTTATTTCTCTACGTCAAGTTGAAATTAACCTTCCTAATTTTTTTAACAAATTTGATAGCAGTGTCAGCTCACAACTAATTATTTCAGTAATATTTGTGGCTAATTGTTACTTCACTTGAAAATGATACTGTGCTGATCAAAAACGGCCAAAAAATAAGTTTTTAACATTCAAAAACTAAATACAGAAGAGATAATGCCCTTTTTTGTATATTTTTGAAAACGCAAAACGCAAATGAAAAATATTAATAAAATATTTTTGAAATGGGCTTATCTGTACGCCCACGAAGTTTCGTTAACCTTTTGGCAAACATCTTGTATTTTATTTATTTATTTATTTATTGCAATTTAGGGTAAACACAGAATACATTCCAAAAACTTACCCACTACTTACAACAGTGTATAATGTAAAAGATAAAAAAAAAAACGGAAAAAGAATACATATGGCTATATCTGTCAAGTGTTTATGAATGTGAATACAGCTAGGAATCTAACATTAAGTTGCTAACCTCAGTAAGCTCACTAAACAGCACTACACCTTATTGTAACATTAACAATAATTGTCTACGCAGGGTGCACTTGAAAGTGTTAAAGTTGACTACGAATACATCCGCGTTGAGATTACAAAGGTCATTATATTATGTTCTTTGAGCTCTCACTAAAGGAGAGTTTACTCCCAAATTTGTTCTTCGAAACGGAATTTTAAAAAAAGGAACTTGTCTATACTGTCTATCTGGGAATTAAAATTAATTCTAGATAAAAGGTAAGGACTATCAAACACATTAATTATCTTATATATAAGGCAAAGATCTGACAATATTCTCCTCTGTTTTAAAGTAAGTATGCTAAATTCTTTTCTCAAATCCTCATGGTGACTATTTTGCACCGGTTGGCCAATTTTGAAACCCAGTGTTCTCAAGAATTTATTTTGTATTCGCTTAATACGATCTACGTAGGTTTTGTACAAAGGATTCCATATTATGACGGAGGCAAAACTCAACTTATTGTAGACGTAGGCATAATAGAGCGAAATCATGGCCCTTGCACTTTTAAAATACTTGGACGATCTGCAATTAAAACCATGTGTTCTGTTGCATTCGGAAATTAGTTTTTCCACATGCGACTGGAATGACATTATTTCATACATAAGCACCCCTAGGTACTTCACAACATGATATTGTATAAGTTCGTTATTTTTAATTTTGTATCTATATTCAATCAAATTCTTATTGCGTGTAAATCTTATATAGCTGCATTTATCTATATTTATGTGCAAGTCGTTTTCATCGCAAAATATGGCAAATCTATTGATGTCTCTTTGTATACTTTCGCAGTCGCTTAGGTTTTCTACTGCATGAAAAATCTTAAGGTCATCAGCATACATTAAACATTTTGTAAATTGAAATGATTTTATTATTTTGTTAATATAGATTATGAATAGCAAAGGACCTAGGTGACTGCCTTGTGGGACACCAGATGTGATAGTAATGGGGAGAGACTTAAGTCCATTGATTGTTACAATTTGCACACGGTCAGTAATGTAGGATCGGACCCACTGACACAGATCATCGCTAAGGCCAATCTCAGTTAGTCTGTCAACAAGCAGTGTGTGGTTTATTTTGTCGAAGGCTTTGCTGAAATCGGTATAAATACAATCAACTTGAGTTTTATTGTCAATGGCCTCGCATACATACTCAGTGAAGCTTAATAGGTTGCTCTCTACCGATCTATTTGGAAAGAAACCATGCTGTTCATCTATAATTAGGGTTTTTACTGAAGACAGGATTAGATCATATACAAGCTTTTCCAGAAGCTTCGAGAATATACAGAGACCGCTAATCGGTCTGTAGTTAGTGACTTGGCTTCTATCCCCGCTTTTGAATACTGGAAACGCGTGCGCAACTTTCCATCTAGTTGGAAACCTCTTTTTAACAAAGCTCTCATTGAAAATCAATTGCAATGGAACGCTTAAACTTGCTGAGCAGGATAGCACAAGTAATGGGGGAATATTGTCAGGTAATAGATACTGTAAAAAAGTGCAGTTATTATTATTACTATCATCATTAAAATGCTTAGGAAGTACTGAGTTGGTCTACCTGATAGCAGTTTTGTCAGCAGATGGCCTGAATTAGTAAACTACCATCCGGTTATTTGCTTGGTTTATTAATTCGTGCTTCAAACCATTTACGATTCCATAATTGTTCCGGTAAAGCTTCCTAAATAATAGATTACTTAGATGTCAGAAGCAAGGGTCAGTGTTCTAGGCTAAGGCGATCATTATGGTATGTACCTAGCCTGATATGGTCTATTGATTCACAGAAAACATTATTAATTCACGAATATATAATTACTGATTGTCTCGGTTCTATTCGAAGAAATCTATATTTACGTTGTATCCAGTAGCAAAATGTTATAGCTTTTCGAGTGATTTTATAGTTTGGTGATTAATGCCAATTGAGAATGCTCTTGAATATTGATGTGTGTGTAGAGGATGTGACAGAATTTATCAGAATAATTTGCATGCAACAATGAAGCAGCTATAGAACTGCGTACAAGTGTTTATTTAAGTATTTGTCGTATTTTGTTTTGCACATAATATCACTTAATTTTTGTTATTGTATTTTACTATTAAGTTTACTTGTTGTGATCGTGAAAATTTTCGATTTCGAGATAATACACTTTTTGGGCGTTTTATGATGTCTACATAATGAAAATCCACGTCCCTCATTTCCGTCGGTTTGTCTGTCTGCCTATTGGTTTTTTTTAGCATCGTAATTTCAGTAACCGCTGCATGGATTGTAATGAAATTTGGGTAGCTATATGCTGTAGGGCCGCAGTAGATAATGCTGCTATAATTTTGAAAATTCAAATATTTCTCAAACTTCGTTTTTATGCGTTTCGATTTTGAGATAATATGCTTTTTGTGCGTTTTATGATGTCTACATAATGAAAATCCACGTCAGTCATTTCTGTCGGTCTGTCTGCCTGTCTATTAGCGTCTTTCTAGCATCGTATCCTCAGTAACCGCTTTATGGATTGTGATGAAATTTGGGTAGTTATATGCTGTAGGGCCTTAGTAGATAATGCTGCTATAATTTTGAAAATCAAATATTCCTCAAACTTCGTTTTTATGCCTTCTAGGGGTTATAGATAATTTTCTACTTTTTTGGGTGGGGGTGAAACTGGGATGTTGTCCATTGAGCTGTGAAAGAAGGACCAAGAGGCATATTATACTTTTTTAGGTCCAGTCGGACATTACCTGCCTATTACAGAAATCAATGGTGTTGTATAACGGGGAAATTATTGATTTGATTTGAATGAAGTTTTGACATCGTATTGCTACCGTGGCGAGGATGGAAAATTAGTATGGTTTTTTGAAATCGAGTCAGTGGTGGTGATTATCAAGTCCAGGTGAAGCTTGCAGAATGAAAACTGTGTCGTCTTACTTCCTATGGAAAGAGATGAAAGGAACTATTTGCGAGATTTTTTGTGTTTGATGTTTTTTTTGCGAGCGAGCGGGCGATGATTTGGTGGCAAGGGGATCTCAGACTATAGCTTTATGCAATGGGAAATTTTTATTAAAAACAGTATCACCGTTACGTGTGGGGAGTACCTACTGAGTCAATCAACCTGATTCCATTTTTTTTGTTAGTTTTTGTTTAGGTTGATTTTTGTTGTACACCTCTGTACGTGAGTGCAACCTTTTTACAAAAATGCCATCCTGGCCCCCTAGGGGAGAAGAGTGTGTGTCCCAGTCAGTCTTTGTTATCTTCCCTCCTTCTAGGTTTGCTAATTAGGCTGTAGTTGTTGATCTTGTAGGCCAGTGACGTTATTTTTTTTACTATCGTCATTAATAGTCCATCATAGCTTTTCATCAGAGTAATATAAAGCCGTCATTACAGTTTTGGACTACCAAGGTTTCGTATGAGTTTTTGTCTCTCTTTTATTCAGTGACAGTTCAGTACGAACAAAAAGTTCAGTTTTAGATGTAATAATAAACAAACTAATTATTAATGGATATACAGAGTGAGTCTAAAGTATATGAGCAAGAATCTGGCAGCAGAGACAGGGGATTCTGGATCGAATTGTACGAGTTCCTTTATACAACCGCGCAGCTGACGAACCGGTGGTGCAGCGAGCAGCCACGGAGGGTGGACCGGACAGCCTGTATTGTATCACGGTGCACGGGGTACATGAATGACTGAATCGATTACTGGTGGTAGACTGTGACGCGGCGTAAGTGATGAAGAAGATCCGCGGTAAGGATTTTCCAATAATAAGTTGTAAAGGGACATTTGGGGTACTGGACTGACTTTGGGAAGGTAATGGCGACTCTAATTACCAACACAGTTTTAAGGTTATGTCTAGAGTAGGTCTATATTTTTAGTTAGTTTAAGTATTTTGTGACGTCTAATAAAAGGAAATCAGCGAAAATGAGTGAAAGTGATGATAGGCAAATTCTGAATTATAAACTATCGTTCAAATGTTGGCAAATAATATGTCATTTTTAATTATAATACGATGGATTTTGTTGTAAGAGTTTGGGGAAAATATACTATTCAAAGTCGGTGAGTGAGACTAATTCGAAAAATAATGGGACGTCATTCTAAATCCAATATGGCGGACCGTCCAAGATGGCGGTATAGTTATGTTTTATGTACTTCTGCTTGCCGAGAACAAGTGAAAAAATGTTTTGACATCACTTCCAATATGGCGGAGTTCTGAAGTTTTTTATGCTTTCCTATAGTATGGAGAATATAAATGCAAGTTAATAACTAAAAAGTAAAATATCAATTAAAACAAAAAAAACTTTTATTTAAATGTTCTAAAAAGAAGAAAATAAAATTTGTCTTTAAAATGTTAACTATAAACTTATAGCATCATTATACACAATTTATACGATCATAAAAGCTAGTCGCGCGATTTACTTGTGTAAATGAATTTAATTGACTAATTTGGTCTGCTAAGTTTAATTGTGTTAAAATTTCAGTTTAATTAAATACTTATATTTACTTCCGTAAACCTCGCGACAAGCTTTTATGATAATATTAATTGTTTATAATGAGGCTATAAGTTGATAGTTAATATTTTAAAGCAACATTTTATTTTCTTCTTCTTACTTTTTTTTAGAAACGTTTTTTTGTATTAATTTATTGTATAGCTTACTTAGACTTTAATACAAACATGTATAGATTAGGATCTTACTATAAATTCCGCTCGCCAAAAAAGCAAACTAACCATTTATAAAGCGTAGGTATGCTCGCTCCACTCATCTTCGAACGCGTCATATGCTTGTGCACTTGCGTTTGCTTGTGCAACAAAAAACGCCTGAATCCGTAGTCCAGCTGTCTCGAGCAGCGAACAATGCAGCGTTTCCACGCGTGCAAAGTGTTTGAAGGCATACGCAGAAGGAGACCGCATTCCGAATTCGCCATCAATTGCTGCCGCTGTTAGCGCAGAAATTCAAATTATGTTAATATCGGGTCGTATGACGAATATCTTCAGACCAAAGCCGGTGTGTCGTCTGTTGCCTTTCTCACGATCCGCAAAAGGCGGTCAGTTTGTGTAGTTCTCGGCCTTTTGTCTCTACACCGACGGCGATTATCTGTATAGTGAACGTGAAGGTAGGGAGGCTGCGGTTTGGCTGATGGGTATTGGCACCGTACATTAACAAAGACAAGTAGGGTCACTCTAAGCCCCGCCCCCAATGTTGCCTTTCCAACTCTGCTCTCGGATACTACCCAAGCTAGCGGATCACTGGAAGATTCTGGCACCCGCTGATCTCGAGCAGTAGCCGAACGCTAACAGCTGTGGTTTACAGGGTCAGTCCGCCTAATACCACCTAACACGCGACACGGTGCACGGGATACAATCGGTCGGATCTACCGGGGTGCCTACTAAGTAGTGTTGTGTGTTATTGAGCGTTTTGCGCGTATTTCACAAAAAATGCCGGCGACATGCCTATATATGGCTGCAACAGCAAACAAGACATTAACAATATTAGCACCAATATTAGCAAAATGATCGTTAAGATAGTTTACAATTTCTAATTTATTGTGTATTTCCTGTTGGTCCTTGATCATACAATCAATCTGCGTTTTACTTGCTTTATTATTGACAAGCCTATTTACAAAGCTCCATTGTTTTTTTATATTTGTGCCTACTAATTCCCATTGATTTTTAAAATATCTGTTTTTAATACTTTAATTTTATTACTTGATTCTTAAGTTTTTTTAAATTCATTTTCCAAATTCGTGTTTCCCGGTTCTTTAACTTTTTGTTTATAAATTTTGACTCGGTTTTCAATCATTTCGAGAATTTCTTGATTTATCCATTCGTTATTTTCACGTATCTTATAAGTCTGGTCTGAGATTATTTTTTATGATCTATTCTGTTTACTTATTTTCTATATTTTGTCGCAAGTACTTTTATGTTTACACTTAAGGTTATTGACAACAAATTATGAATGATCAGACTGTTACTGTTACTACTTGAATCGTATATCTCAAATTACTACATCTATCTGACAAAACATGATCTAGAATACTCCCTGAGCTATTTGCCACCCCAGTAGCTGCATCTGCAGTTATTGTGTTGAATGATTTATTGAATAATAAATTATATTGTATCTCTACTATAGAATTCATTTCTATTGACCCCCGTATAAGTAAAGTGAACGTCGACCGTTGACGGCGACAAGAAACACACAGTCGGATTCCCTGTAAGTATTATAGACGAGTCCGCCCGAAGGGAACCCCTCTCAAATCGAGGCGGCTCGCATTTGTGAGGCTCACATCAAAGTCGGCACGGCGAGTGACCCTACTTGTCTTTGGTATTGGGTACAAGTGTTTAACCTTTTTGATGACACGACCCTCCTAGTATCAAAAAATATTTGGTAACCCCCCGACCCTTTTTGTCATGTATTTTAAGAATATATTTTAATCCATACAAACCTTTTAGGTGTTTGCGTTATTACTACTTAGATATATGTAAATATATAATTAAGTACGTTAAAACTCCATGGCTTTATAAAACAAATATATATATAATACAAACTTTGATTCATTATCGCTGAAACAGTCTTTCATTGAAAAAGTCGAGATATACATCAACTAACAATTTGAAGAAAGAATTGTATGCAAGAGATATCGGCTAATACTGGTCGAGTGGGGATTAGTAAATAAAGTACAGTTCAACGTACAAAAAACTCAGGCAACAACAACACACTCAAAGAAGTCTCACGTTGGCTTACCAACTGTGGAAATGGAGGATGACCATAAGTCGAGTCACCGTCCGTTAAGCTTTTGAGAATCAACATCAACAATAGTAAGTCCTGGGGCACGACCACGTCGCCAGTATTGCTAAAGCGGCATCCCAGAAGCTTGGACTTTTGTTCCTCTGTAGGAAGCTGTATACAGCATAGCAACTACTGCTGCTCTACAAGGCACATATCCTACCATCGCTGGAGTATTGCTCCCATGTGTGAGGACGCGCTCCAAAGCACTCTCTAAAGCTTCCGGACACTATCCAGAAGAGAGCAATTAGACTAATCGATACGCCTAACCCTTACCAAGGACCGCCACAGCCCGGAAGATCGAAGAAGGTTGGCTGACCTGTCCCTGTTTTACAGATTCTATCACGAAAGATGTCGAGTGAGCTCTCCCACATAATAACACCAAAGGCCGTCCGAACGAAGAACACTAGAGAAGCTAGCTCTGCGAGCTCATCCTTATCGAGGAGGAGAGGAATTTGTTTCCCGACGGCTACAACATGCAGCGCTTCAAATCTAACGTGCACCGACACTTATCCTCTAGCAGCGCTTCTACAGTGCCATAGGCTATCAGCCTTTGCGGGAGGCTGACCATAAAAAAAAGATGGATTTTAAATCCGTTTTTAAATGCAGCTATAAATGAGACATTGAGACTTGGAGTTCAAGTCTAAAAATTTGGCTAACTTTTGGTTTAAAAGAATAACAGAATTTCCAGAATTAGCAACCGATGCAACAAATAGAAAGGAGGCTAAAAAATTGCATAAATTTGGAAAACGATTTAGTACTTAACAACTGATCCACGATGGGAGAAATAAATTGATTGAACAAACTCTAGCAAATGAACGAGTACTCGAATATTTTACCTTTTGTTAATGTGTTTGTATGAATATTATAACGGGTATTATTTTATTATTTTGTTAACCTTTTCTTAATATTCCTACCTTTAAAAATTGATACCCTCGAGGGGGTCGCGCCTTACAGTTTGAAAAACACTGGTATAGGGTAAAGGGTACAGTTGTTGGCACTTCAAGGATATGATGAAAATGGTTTAATGTCTTTTTTAATAGGTTACGTATACAAGCAATATTTATGGCAAGTGTATTCAATAAGCATGGACAATTTTGAATTTGCTTGTTAATTTTTGTTTTTGCAAACGAGCTCCACGATAAATGCAGTTTAATGGAAAATGGTGATTTCAGATAGATATTTGTTTTGGGGTACAACAGAAAATTCGTTCCGTCGCTGTTGGATCGTTGGTAATGTCCACGTGGCCATTTTCATCATCATGGTCAAATCGTCCCTCTCATCCTCGTTTGCGTTTGAGGAAGGTGTTGTACCCTCCACCTCCTGTAGTATAATTAGCAAATGGATTTGGTCGCAGGTTTCCATCAAAAAAAAATCACGCTAATTTAAATGTCTTCCTTTGTTTGAGGGAAATCCTTGTGGCCAATTTCTGGTTCCATTTCACCAGCAGATTTTCTTGATTTACTGTAACTTGTCACTTCATTATAGGGCCAGATTTCTTTCTAAATTCAACATCTGATGACTCTGTAACAGTTTTTGATAATTTAATATTTATAACTAAATTATCAAGATCAAGATCTTTTAAATAATTGTTTTACAAATGATTACTTTTACTTAATCAAAATACGTCAAGGAAAATCCTCAATGTGTTTTACATATTGAGGTGAAGTTGCAAAAATGCATTTGCAGTGCTTCAATAATCTTTCATGAGGTAATTATCAAATAATTAGAATAAACAAAAACCAATTGACGTCCGCAAGTATCCATTATTTGTTTACCCAAAGTGTCGTCCGGAACATACGACTATTATTAGTTCTTGGAACCACATTACACGCTTCGGTTCAGTCTATGATTATCCACACGCACATGCCGATATGTGTGTTTGTATATTTGAAACCATTACTACTGTTTTCAATTTATATTGGCTAAATAGGCCGCAACTATTTTTTCAGGGAAATCGATTGGAGATGTTTCGTTTCCGAGGGTATTTTGATAAATCCGTGACCTTTAAAGGAAACAATTTTTTTCAGCAAAAAATCCTTTTTTTTTCTATATAATAATTTCGTTTTAGTTCGATATATGTGGTCAATGTTTTTATAATTTTTATATCCGTCTAAATAATAGGTCCTAAAAATAAGAATTTCTATAGGCTTTGAAACAGGAAAGAGTCGAGGGAAGTGAAATCTGTCGAATATGGTGGATGAGATAGCAGTTCGTAGCCTGTCATGATCCAAGTTGCCATCCTAAATATTGGACAAAAAATTGGACAAGAAAAATCATGTCCACTCATTCGCTTTTGCGCACTTTTACATCCAATTTCTTTGAATGTTTAGGACATGTTCTAAATATTTGGCAAATTGGATGTAAAACTGCGCATTGAATTACTGCGCATTCGAACCTTTTGCTGATGTCCGCTGAAAAGTGAAGTTATGAAAATGAAATATTTTTAGGTTGCATATTTTGTCAAATAACAACCTTCTTCGCCAAGAAATCAACCAATACAAGCACAAATCTCTGCAATAAAAAAAGCAACAGAAAATTAGGTTAGAATAAGATCACAAACTTGACAGTTTAGAGATTATGTACAGAATGTTAAAACGAGAACCATGAGTTGGAGTGGCATACTGACAGCACGACAATGGCTTCAACTGTCAACAGGCATATGACGTGACTGTGCTACCAAGGCGCATGCCCTTGTGATAGCATTTAGCAGGTTGAATAGATATATCCCCACCCCTCACTCCCATTCTTTAGAAGACGCGTTCCCAGAGTTGGCCGTTGGTGGCGATTTCCTGGCCAAGTGGCGATTTCAAAACTGGGTTAGCGACCAAAAATTGTACCTGGGAGATTGGCAACTTTTGGTGGCACAAAACACACAGTGAGTTGGTGACTTTTGGCTATTTCTTACTTCCATTTCATTGGAATTCCCCTCAAAAATAAAGGCTAGCTGCATGAAGTGGTGATATTGTCGGTTGTTTTACAATTGGAGAGAGAGAGCAGGCAAGTAAAATTGGTCTCGACTTTCGTTATCGCTATTTGAAATCATTTACCTATTTTTTATTGCTGCGCATGCTCAAAATAACGATAGTCATGAAATTTGTTATTACTGATGGTCCATAAACACCACAATGCTTCAAAATAAACTTTATTTGGAATGCTGAAGTTGATATTTGCAATTAGAAAATGACCCTTAAAAGTTTTAAAATAAATTGATCTCACTGGAAAGTTGTTTTAATTCCAATCAGATAGTCAGAGATTTTTTTAATACCTAGTAATTGATGTTTATGAATTTGCAACTGTACACTCATTGCCACCAATACCTTGGTGGCCTGGTAGTACCCAACTGAGATTTACGGCGTTGCATGAAGCTAGTAAGCTGAGAGTATTGAAACAGTCTCATACCCCATCAATGTTGATGTAATCTCCTCCAGGAGTCCAGGGCGTTTTAAGCGGCCTGGGAGTCCGAGAGGATCACAATAGCCCTTAGTTTCTACAATATATATGAACTTGACCCACTTGACTACAGACTAATCATAGGATAATTTCATTTTGACATATTTTTTCAGTTCCGTAATATTGGCGTACATTCCAAATATTGGCGATTTTCATGTCAAAAGCTGGCTATAAGCATACTCACAATCTGACAAGATGCGATACTAGCTTTGAGTAAGACATCAACGCGCTCCACCAAAACTTGCGCCTGGCTGTAAATGTAGTGGGAATGTAGGATGTATGAGGGGTTAGATGTCTCTTTTTTTTAACGGATTTTTTGCCGTACGAATGCTGAAGTGTTTGGGTCTTTTCGACTCGGTTATACTGTACCGAGGCTTGGGCGGTTAAGAAGGCGGAAATGAATACACTGAGAGCTTTCGAAAGATGGTGTTATAGAAGAATGCTGAGGATCTCTTGGACTGATAGAGCCTCAAATGTGTAACTACGGCAGAGAATCCAAAAAGAGGAAGAAATAATTAACACCCTCAAAACAATAAAACTAGGGCACCTTGGTCATGTTATAAGAGGACCCAAATACACTCTACTAAAAAACATTATGGAAGGGAAGATCAAGGGCAAGAGAAGCAAAGGAAGAAGGAGAACCTCTTGGCTGAAAAATTTGAGCGATTGGTTTGGGATGGCATCCTATCAACTATTTAGAACAGCAACAAATAAAATTAGGATTGCCATGATAATATCCAACCTCCGCTAGGAGATGGAACTTGAAGAAGAAGAAGAAGCTTTGCCGGTATGTACCTTCTCTGTTAGTTGCATTGCAGATTTCGCACCCCAGATCCAATCGTGGAAAGTTTTTGGTTGAATGTATTGGCCAGTGAAGTAAGCGGAATCGAAGATTATTGCTCATCTCTGGGAAGTATAGGACGTCATTCCTCTATTCCCATGGGAAGAGCTATTGATTTTGGCTTACCCTTAATACCCAGTCTCGTCGTTTCGTCGCCGTCAGTTTACGCCGTCCGCGGTTCGCGAAATTTATTCAGTGGAACGTCTCGTAAATCATACCAAGAACACGACCGAGTAATCCAATCTACTAAAACAGTCAACCTCTATATAATTCTGAAGTAATTTTCGAGGAATCTATAATTTAGCGCTTCACGGAATAACTACCTGCCACTTGAATGCATGTTATTAGGTTATGCCAAAGCCCCATAAAATACCTTGTAAAAGGAACGTTCGATGAAATTATACCAATGAAGAGTGAGAACTTTGGTAACATCTTACAAAAAGGCTTCTTTCGGACATCAATTTATTACGCATTCGTATCCTGTATTTCCTCATATTCCAGCGAAAAGTCCATTAGAGATTGACGACTTGACTTGATTTTCAAGCTACTTGATATCAAGTCAAGTCAAGTATTTGTTTTCGAAATTCAAGTCAAGTCAAGTAGTTACCCATCAAGCAACTTGAAAATCAAGTTTTTCAAGCTAATTACTTGATTTTTCTTGAAGTAATAATTCTTTTTTGATATTAATCCGATTAACTGCCAAAACGCAATAACAGTAAAAATCTATGTATATAAAGATGTAATCTTTTATTTAAAAAAAAAACATCCAAAAACGAAAACTCCAACAAACTTAGTTAAATAATGAATTTAATAAAATACGAAATATTTTGAATTCTGACAATAATAACAAACTGAAATGGGGGTGGATTGGCTCAGTGGTTAGAGTCGAGGTCTCGTGACCGGAAGGTCCCGGGTTCGATTCTCGTTAGAGGCGGAAACTTATTTCTGGTTTTTTTCAATCAAAAATAAGTAGCCATAAAAAAGCCTAGCGAAGAATCCCCACCTAGCCTTCACTGTTGGCTTCTAATTAACAGCGCTGTTCCTAGAGTGGCGCCGGGAAACAGTAACAAAGCCTACTAAGCTCACAAGGCTAATGACCAGAGCAATCGATGCTAAATGACACAGAAGAAAGAAAATTAATATCCTCATTTGCCATCCATGATTTGAGACACGTAAGACTTCTAACCAAATCGATTTCTTGTTTTAGTAAGAGTTAAGGCAGCTCTAGAGAACTGCCTTTCAACTGGAGCTGAAGAAGCTGGCGTTGCCATTGCGGCAAGGTTTAGAAAAATGCATTCGTGTCTTTTCCACCACTCTAAAATATCTTCAGTACTGTCCCTTGCCGCTTGAATACTATTTATAATCTGTTCATCGGTTTCATCTCGATCAGGTTTATTCTTAAGTTCCATAGCCCACAAATCTAATCTATCGAGCAGCATATTAATGCAAAAATGATGGAAATACTCTTAAAAACATTAAGGTACTGGCAAATTCGTTCAATTAACGACCATTCTGTGTCGGTTGGCTTTAAGGTTTTAAAGTCATCAGGTGCCTGCTTGCTGTCGTAACCTCGGTGATTCTCCTATTTTAACGCTTCGATTCGCATTTTACAGATCGATATCAAGTAATATCAAGTAGTCTGATTTTACTTGATGTCAAGTCAAGTAGTTCAGATCGAAAATCAAGTCAACTCAAATATCAAATTTTCAAAAGCTCGAGCATTCAAGTCAGGTATTTAAGAAAAAACTCAAGCTACTTGGCTTTGTGAATCCCTAATGTCCATATAATTCAATATGGAGTTCATTTTCTGTTTATTAAATCAGTTTTTAATTTTGTTCACGCAGGCTATGTTTCTACGTTCTGTTAATGTTTTAACATAAAAGAAGGTGTATCAAAAGTGAGTGACACTGTTGGCAGTACAAAATAAGTCAGGTGAAGCAAGTTATTTAATCTCTCACTTAGACAAGAAATATTATTAATTAAATAACAAATAATATCATTTCAGTAGAAAAGGCTTTTAGTATTACGGTTTTTAATTTTTATTTCTTTGGTGTCTCAACATATTATACTATCTGATTTGATACATCTATACAGTTAGTGACTTTTGGCACGGGAAGATAATGACATTAGACACGAACACCACGATTTTCGAAGCAGAAGTTAATTATGCAATGTTATCTGCTGCATGCAATAAGGAGGTGAGAAAGGGCACGGAGCAGAAGGTTTACAACTGCTCTGAAAGTGAGGCGGCACTAGGGTTACCAACATTTTTGTTGTTTATCTATAGTATTTTTTATAAAAAGGCTATAAAAATATAGTACGCTTCAAAAAATATAGTACTTTAGTTGGGAAGAATAAAAAATAAACTATTATATTTTTGTTCACTTGTTTTTATAAATGTTATATTTTTTTCCACTACGTGCAATTTTTAACAGTCCTCTACCTTCGGTGAAAGTGGTATATGCTTTATTACACTAAATATTTAAGTCAATATAAATTAACACCTCATTTTTGATTAAGGATAAAGATGATCTGTTACTTCCAGCCACTTGGCATTCACAACAGAAAATATTCTTTCTGTGAATGCCGAAGTGGCAGAACAGATAGCAGAAATGAAATTATTTTGAACAAATTTGGTTACAAAATATAAACACTCACCTATTGTACGGAAATATAGTATTTTCGCGTACTATATATGTCTTCAACAGTATTATAGTACAGAGTCCCGAAATATAGTACAGTACTATAATTTATTGTTTGAAATTTGTAGACAAGGTAGATTTTTCAAAAGGTCTGTTTTGGACTTCCATTGTCTATATAATTATAAAAAATTAACAGACCTTTTGAAACTATAATTTATAGTACGGTTGGCAGCCATACCAGGGCACTCCTGATTCGAGAGTGCGCGGAGAGACTGGAAGAGCTGGCGAGGCTCAAGGAAGTTGATTTAGTTCCCGGGTCATACGAGGGTTCTTGGTAATGAGGAAGCCAATAGGCTGCCCAGACTCGGCACCGGAGGACCGTTTGTTGGCACAGAGCCCGTTATAGGACTAATTAGCCATCAGGTAACGGCAGCCCTCAGAAAGCGAATAGACGATACCACGGATCTACAGTGGAGACAACATGAGGGATGCAGACAAGCCAAGGATTTTATAGCCGAGCTGAACATATCTAGTTCAGCATGGCTACCGAACCAAGGAAGATGGGCAAACGGATACCTTGTGGGTGTTCTGATAGGGCACTGCAGGCTCAGGCACAATTAGGAATTGAAGAAGCTGTGGAGAGGCCGATAAAACGACTTACCAATTCCTTGCAAAATGCGAGTTGCTTGGCGGGCTGAGATACGAGATCTTTGGATCCGATAGACTCCAGCCAGAGGAATTACCCTCCCTAAGCTGGGCCGACACATTGGACTTTGTTAAAAGTTCGGGAAGGTTTGGCAGAGAGGGGGAGGTAGGCAGTGGTGGCTGAGGGGTGATATTCAGGGATGAGAAAAAGGGCCTACTTGCCAGGCGCGGCCGCCCCATGGTTGCTACTACTATATGACATTAGATTGTAATATGCAGTTGGTTAATTTCTCCATAAAACTCTTAAGACTCTTTGCAGTAATACAATGGTTTGAGGGGGGGATATATCAAGATTGAAGCATTTAGACCTTGTTAAGCCCCTTGTGTATCGTATCAAGGATCTCTTAGCATTGAGTATTAAAACAACTTAAACTATTTGAGAAGGTGGTGACATAGTTCAGTGGAGATCCACTTAACCTAGCTATAATAGATTCTAGTATTTGAAAGAGCAGTTAAACAATTGCAAAGTATTGACTGCTTAACAATTGTCCTAACGATCTGTTTACCATCCTTGTGGAAGGGTCTATCGTGTAACCTCATATTATGAAGGTGTTTCCCTAGCTGTAAGTGTCCAGTCGCAACACAGGTCAAAAAGGGATGTATTGCATTTATCTGTCTCATTACTAGGGGAGCTGATAGTTTCTTTTGCCGCACTGTGATCAAAATGAAATAGATCAATTATATTGAAAACAACTAAATGTTTGCCCTTTCAGATATCAAACCCAAAATTAGCCCCTTTAGCTGAAACTAATTACATCCCCGATTGGGAAACTAGAGCATGATCAGGAACCCTTAGAACGCCTTAACAAGAAATTTGGGGTGGTTCTGAGGATTTTTGTTTTTTGCTTCGCTGTCACATCGTATCATACCCGAAATTTCATCCAAATTGGTGCAGCAGCCACCGAGATCAAGAGATTGCTAGGATACAGGATACTACTTTTATCTTTGACATCGGAAGAACAGCTCAGGTCTACAGATACGTATATGTGGCAATATACCAACCCCATAAAATATCACACCACACATTCCATCAAGAGCAGTGCCGCGGTTGCTGAGATTACTGAGATTACCAGATCAGACTGAGAGGTAGACGAGCAAAAATTAGTAACATAGATTTTCGTAATGTTGGACTGCACGAGACGTCTAAGAAATAAATATATCTCATAATCAAAAATCGTCGTGTATATGTTGTACTCAATAACCGAATTCGGCCACTGACCGAAATTTATACCCAGAACGCATTGTGGGTAAATTACAAATACCCACACTGCGAAACTCCGAATGCCGTCGGAAACGCGCGATCATTTCGCCTTATGGGTAATACAAACAGCCACAAAGCCAAAGGATATCTAATAACCTTACATAACCACAACAAGTGTTTATTATCTCTATTCAGAACAGTGTTTAGTGAAATCACTGAATCGAAAAGAATTCGAGAATGGTTTGAATAAACTCTATACGTCTAGAGTTATCTCTAGGTCTACACTTTTGACTAGGAAAAAACCATAAGCGAGGTTGAAGCACAAGAACTGTGAAATTTAGGCAAGAACCTTTCATCTAAACAGTATCGAAATATGCATCGATACAAATGATTGAAAATTGGACAAAATGAATAATTGATAGCTAACAGGCATAGAAATTAAGAGGAGATTCTTCTTCTTCTTCTTCTTTAGGTGCCATCCCCATTCTGGAGGTTGACAATCATCAAGGCAATTCGAACTTTGGAAACCGCCACTCTAAATAGCTGGTTATTGGAGCAGATTCTTCAGCCACGAATGCCTTAATTTAAGTTTTCGTGAATCTTGGGCAGATGTTTGGTATTGTGTATACAGCCCACATAACACATCGTTATACTTTTTTCGCTTTGTGGGTCTTCGTAATTTACCCACAACGCGTTCTGCGCATACAAAAATTACCCGGAACGCGGTGTGAGAAATTTGCGAAATCCACAACGCGTTCTGGGTATAAATTTCGCTCAGTGGCTGAATTCGGTTATTGAGTGCAACATATATACATTACTCCGCTCACCATTGCGTGAGAAGTGGAAAATCCTTCTGTACGACTTGAATTTCAAAATTTAACCCATTCATGGTTGTATACATTGTCGATACATTTACCTACCTGCCTTTTTATTCGAAGACATTCGTGATCGTGACCCGTAAAGCAACAATTTAAAATTCAGAAGGGAAACCACAAACCAATTAGTTCGGCGAAACCGCATACCTTTCTCAAAAACAAATCATCAATATCTCTGTATAAAACAGGATCAGACATTCTTTTAACATGCTCGGATATTTTTCCGCCGATATGGGGAACAAACAAAGAGAACAAATGAGTCATCTTGTCTGGCCGACCGCGACCGCCCGGTTTACAGGCTAGAACAAGTTTGACGGTATTTTAGAATAACCTAGTAAAATTAGATTTGAGTGAATTGATGGTAACCTGGCTGGTCAAACTGCAACCAGAAAAGGTGTTCGTCAGGGATGCGTATTATCTCCGATGTTATTTAATATTTACTCCGAATTTGTGATGGGACAGGTATTGGACAGCTGGAATGGCGGTATAACTATTGGCGGAAGTAAAATATCCACCTTAAGATTAGCTGACGATACAACCCTTATTGCCGCTTCTCAGGAAGAACTAGTAGTTCTATTAAACATCTTAGAACAACACAGTGCAGCATATGGTCTTGGTATTAACTACAACAAGACCAAGGTTATGATCGTAGATAGAGAGCACGATGATCATCCAGCAATAAATTCAGTAGGCCGTCGTGAAGTAGTTCAAATTTTTGTGTACCTCGGTTCTTTGATCGACAATTCGGGTAGCTGTGAAAATGAGATTCGACGGCGCATTCAACTAGCACGTGTGGCCATGACAAAGCTTACTAAAATATGGCGTGATCGTAACATCACTAAAGCTACCAAAATGTTGCTGGTTCAGTCTCTTGTGTTCTCCATATTTTTGTATGCCTCGGAAACTTGGACTGTTAAAAAGGCAGATCGAGCTCGCATAGACGCTTTTGAAATGTAGACGTGGAGGAGAAGGCTGAGAGTTCCTTATACCACCCATCGAACTAAGATTTTCATACTGGATGAGCTCGGTAATCCAAAGAGACTATCCTCCATTGTGTCGACGAGAATGCTTACATTCTTCGGACATATACACAGAAGCGATAATATTGAGAAACTTGTAGTTCAGGGTCACGCCCCGAGTGGGCGGCGTCGTGGCCGTTCCCTTACGCGCTGGGTGGATGCGACGAAACAGTTGGTGGATATGAGTATCAAGAGCGCCACTGAACTGACAGTAAATCGCGAAAGATGGCGAGCTACAGTTCTCAAAACTATTGATAATATTCGTGTGGGCAATACTCTAGCTCCGACTGAATGCATTTTATGAGTTCACAACATGTCTGTTAAGACATTGTGACTATGATGATGAGTTGAGTGAAAGGAAGGTGAATTTATTTACCTTATCTTACGCTTTGGATCCTTGGGTACAAACAAGATTCTCTCCTTCGTTTGGGGATATAGGACGTTTAAGGGTTGTTTGATAAGTCCGTGGCCTCTTGATTTTCTCATCCAGTAATTTTAAAGGCAACACTGCTCTCGTTTACTGCCATTGGTGGTAAGGTGCATTTAGACTATGTGACAAGTTTCATAAACTTTTGTTTAACGTACAGAAAATTCAGGCAATAACACTGACAAAGACGTCTCACGTTGGCTTACCGACTGTGGAAATGAAAGGTCACCCAATAGTCGAGTCACCTTCCGTCAAGCTTTTGAGGATCATCATCAACAATAACATGTTCTGGCATGACCACGTCGTCAGTATTGCTAAAACGACATCCCAGGAGCTTTGGTCCGCTGCCGGTCTAGGAACCTGCATACACCAGAGCAACTACTGCTGCTCTATAAAGCACAGGTCCGACCATCGTTGGAGTATTGCTCCCATGTGTGGGGATGTGCTCCGAAGCAGTCTCTAAAGCTTCTGGTCACTATCCAGAAGAGAGCAATTAGACTAATCGATACGCCTAACCTCACTAAGAACCTCCACAGCCTGGAACATCGAAGAAGGGTGGCTGACCTGACTCTGTTTTATAGATTGTATCATGCAAGATGTGATCTCTCCTAGATAATAACACTGAAGGCTGTCCGAACGAGGAACACTAGAGAGGTTCTGCGAGCTCATCCTTACCAGGTCGAGGTCCCTACTCCCCGAACCAGTCTCATCCAGCAGTCCTTCTTTTGGAGAACATCGACGCTGTAGATTGAGCTGACGGAGAATTTGTTTCCCGACGCCTACAACCTGCAGCGTTTCAAATTTAGCGTGCACCGACACTTATCCTCTCGCAGCGCTTCTACAACGCCATAGGCTTTCAGCCTTTACTGGAACCTGACCATAAAAAAATTGTGTCGGAGCGTTAAGGCCACAATAGAAATAAAACATTTGCTGTTAAACACAACGAAAGGCTTCATACTTTCAATATGTCATGATCATGTGTGATTTTGTGTTGCTCAAAAAAGAAAAGATCCAAAAAACGTTTTTGGATCCGCCTTCCTTACAGGGCAAAATAAAATACAGGGTTGGGATAAAGTATGGAACCAAGCAAATAACTTTGGAACGGAAAGAGTGATATTGCTGAAAATTTGCAGGCAGGTGTAGTGACGTCTAGTACATCCGAAGACATTATGTTAGCTATTAATGTACTTCCGGTTTAACCGTGTGGCACTTTTTATGCAGTTCAAGTTTATCTGGTTCCTGGAATATCTTTCCACATACGGTACAAGGGTATATTGGGATACAGTGGACAGCTGTTTTATGTCTAGACAACTGTCTTTTGGTTTCATATACCTGGAACAAAAATGATTCGTATTAGTAAAAAATGGGTAAGGGTTCGTTTTGCCGAAACTCGAAATAGGGGTTGGGATTGGTGTCAATCGACGCGGATTGATGTCCTGAATCGATATGACTCCCAGAATGGGGAAAAGCTCAGATGACAAACTACAGCATTTTGAAGATTCCGAACCTAACTTAACCAAACTAGTTGAATTATTGAAGCTGAAATGGGTTCTAATCGACTCGGCTAGAAGTGCTAAGTCAAACTAGACCATTACCAGCGTAAGGAAACATTTTGGTGAAACTCCAATACCTTACCTAACATAAACGAACCAAATCGAAGTCATTTTGAGGTTAGGTTTGAAACATTAAAGTGGCGCAGATTTTCATTGGAGCATTTCCTCAATCTGGGAGAGGTCTAATTCGACTCAGGACATCTAGCAGAATCGATTAACACTTATTTAACCATCAGTTTAACCGAATTTGACCTCAATAAGTTGACCGCTTGGCATAAGTTATGTACTGAAACTTTAAAGTGTCGTAGAATTTTACCGGAGCGTTTCCTCAGTCTAGTATTGGTATCGTTCGACTCAGGGTGTCAATTCGCCTCAATAGAGATCCCTCTCGACCCTCATTTCGAGTTTTGCTAAAACGAACTCTAGCCAAACAATGTTCATGTTGCACAATGAACTTTAGCAATCAAGCACCCCTGAGATTTTATGATAGATAAAAAATTCCACCCAGTTTTTGTTTGAATTTTTTTGTATTACGAGAATATCAGGTGTCAAGGAAATTCAAGGACACCCTGCATATCCCAATCCGAAGCCTTTCACACCTTTTCACGGCTTATACTCTATAGGCGAGAAATATTTTGAAGGATCGCAAACAGAATCACAATTGGATGTGGAGTAGAGTTATCAGCTTTTTTAGAAAACCGGAAACGCTAAAACCTTAAAATAAAGTTTTCTGGCACCTGTATTTAGAAGCAAAACAGTGCAATGGCAATGCAAACAAGAAGGTAGATCGCTTTTATTACACTTTTGTTTATCAACTAATTTTGGTGAAAGAGAGTGAAAGTTTGAATGACATTCGCCAACGCCTCATCGAAAGCTGCCGTGATATTCCAAATCTTGTTTTTGCAACTGCTCGACAGGAATTTGAACATCCCCTATATCATTGTTTGGCCAATGACGCGCAACATTATGAAACTTATTGCAATAAAAAGTGATATTTTCCCGTGTTTTGTTTTCTATTTGAACAAATCAAGGTACATAAAGGTTTTTCTAATTTTCTCTAAAACGGATTGACGGATTTTAAAAAATCTAATGTCAAAACAAATGACTTGAAACGAGATATTACTCGGTACTCCTTGTTATTTAAATTTTGTAAGGGGATGTCCCTGGGAGGCAGAGGGTACAAGAGGGTGAAGTAGTTTTTGGTTAAAAAGTTGTCCCCATTGACAGATGTTTTGACGTATCTCGGCGTTTTTTCTTATAATCAGTGGCTTTCGAATCTGCAAAAATATACAGGGTGTCCCATTTAAATTAAAAAAGTTGAGGGTACTTCCGGTTAAACCGGAAGTACATTAATAACTAACATAATGTCTTCGGATGCATTAGACGTCATTACACTTGCCTGCAAATTTTCAGCAATATCACTCTTTCCGTTCCAAAGTTATTTGCTTGGTTCCATACTTTATCCCAACCCTGTATAGTGGCAGTGACCTTTTGCAGGATCTTTATCGCGACGATCATGATTTACTTACAGAACTACGGAGAGACGGTATAGTTTAAAATACTTTTTTAGTGTTTAAAACTTTGATTTGTTGGGGTATCGAGAAAAAATACATCATTTCGAGATGTCATTCCGGTCAGAGAATGACTTGATGAACTTTTGGTTCTTGGAATGTTCGGCCGGCGTCGGCACGCTGCGCCGCCTTGGCGTCGGCGCTGCTTGACGTTTTGCCAACATAAGTGGTCGGCATCCTCAGAAGCTGATGTCACCTGTTCAGCCGGTGCCTGTGGAGCTCCTGCGCATTCCAGAATCTTTGCGTCTCTTAAGGCGGGTATCTATATTCTGTTGAGCTTATATGCTTCTTTTGTTGTTGATGTTGCTGAAAATGAACTCCCTGTACAATCTGGCGTATAAGAGGAGGTCAACAATGTTATTTTTCAACATTGGCAGTTTTAATGACAAGCTCGCCGAATCAAAGAATAAGTTCCCGAAATTACATCATTTTCCGTTGTTTTATTATTAAAAATACCTCTTTGTTATACCTTGTATAATTTAGAGGCGTCATTGACCACCAATGGCACCACTTCAAATTTCGCATTTTATGTAGATAAAGAAGTGTTACCGTGGTGCGAAACGACACTCAAGAGGACAAAGCACCTCCAGCCCTAAACAATCCACATAAGAAGGCCGGTCGCCCAAAACAAGCACATTCTCGCGTAATCCTAGGGTAGCATCTTGACAAAAAGAACGAGAAAGGTAGCCGTCATTAATCATATCCGTAAACTAGACACGGGGATCTAGTGGGCTAGGTGGTCAGCAGTCTTTTGTTTGTCGGAGAGCTGCCATCTTGGGGCGGTTTATCTAGGAATTGCATCGGACCATCGCTTGTTGTGGGAACCGCTGGCATGTTGACGAGGGTAAACGGACATATTCTCTGATGCTTATCTTGTTCATTCAAGAAAGTGCCGACGTCGCCACGATACGGTGCGTACTGGCAACATGAGATACAGAAAGTAAACAACTTTTTGATTTCTATAACAATAAGTTTGCATGAATGACAATTATGCTTTCGATACACATAATCTTAAAACGCTCACTCAGCCTATAAATTTCGCACGTTTTATCTATATGTACTTGTTTTTTGTTTTATTGTCTGTTCTGTTTTCAGTTTTTAATCTTTACTTCTCACACAGTAGGTAGGTAGGTAGGTTACTGTAATATCGAATATCCTGATAAGTTTTATGAACCTTTTAAGATTACTACACAATGGACGTCTGTCATATATTTACGTCGGTCTGTCTATCTGTCCATTGCCATTCTTCTGCCTACTGCTCCGAGTTGGATGAAGTTTGGAGTTACTAAGGGGTGACAGTTGCCATTACTGTTTTTGAAAATAGCATTATAGGCTTTGTTTTGGAGCGTTGGAAGAATATTGAAAATTTCTTGTGCCCACAAAATAGTCTCGATTGCCCTGAATAAAATTGACCCTGGTGTTGTTCTGTAGGTACTTTTGAGATCTAGCCGAACAATGCCTTCCAAAATATGTACTTCTACCTTTACCTTCTATAATCGATAATCCGATAACCGGTAACATGGAAACTACTGACTTGATTATAATGACATGCTGACAATACCTTACTACCTATGCAGATACGAGAAATGTGTAAATTTTTGGAAATCGGTGCATTGTCTGTTTAGTAATTAGTAAAACACAAATTAGTATCAGATGCCTCCCAGCTTCGTTTTTAGGTCTTGTCTCCTTTCAAAATGTGAAAAAATACCGATTTACAATTTTTCTAAGATCAGATTGTCAAACAGTGAACAACATACACATACAGGGTGTTTATTTGAAATTATCCCACCGCAGATTTTTCGAAAGCCACTGATTATAAGAAAAAACGCCGAGATACGTCAAAACATCTGTCAATGGGGACAACTTTTTAACCAAAAACTTCTTCACCCTCTTGTACCCTCTGCCTCCCAGGGACATCCCCTTACAAAATTTAAATAACAAGGAGTACCGAGTAATATCTCGTTTCAAGTCATTTGTTTTGACATTAGATTTTTTAAAATCCGTCAATCCGTTTTAGAGAAAATTAGAAAAACCTTTATGTACCTTGATTTGTTCAAATAGAAAACAAAACACGGGAAAATATCACTTTTTATTGCAATAAGTTTCATAATGTTGCGCGTCATTGGCCAAACAATGATATAGGGGATGTTCAAATTCCTGTCGAGCAGTTGCAAAAACAAGATTTGGAATATCACGGCAGCTTTCGATGAGGCGTTGGCGAATGTCATTCAAACTTTCACTCTCTTTCACCAAAATTAGTTGATAAACAAAAGTGTAATAAAAGCGATCTACCTTCTTGTTTGCATTGCCATTGCACTGTTTTGCTTCTAAATACAGGTGCCAGAAAACTTTATTTTAAGGTTTTAGCGTTTCCGGTTTTCTAAAAAAGCTGATAACTCTACTCCACATCCAATTGTGATTCTGTTTGCGATCCTTCAAAATATTTCTCGCCTGTAAAGTATAAGCCGTGAAAAGGTGTGTCGTTACTGAAAGGGACATCTCAAACACAGCACGCGTTTTGTGCGAGTGGCTCTTTCAGCTTTTAACAGAAATCCTCCGGGTCTCGCCTGTCTCGACTCGTTAAGCCGATTGGGCTGCTGCCAGGTAAAGCGCCTGACAGTCTGACAGCTCTATTATGCCCACCATTGTGATATGGGAAGAAATATGGGGGATGTCGTGCGAAAACGCCATCGGCTAGCTGTATGGTTTTTTGATGTCGAAATATGTATTATTTATTTGTGAAGTAGTACATACAGAGTACAGAGGTAAAACCCCAATAGTACAGCAGTATAGCAGCACAATAAATTCACAACGTAACAATTTCGCTTCACGCCTTCACTTATTCCGAACACTACAAGCATACTCACTACACTACAAGATGACCGTGGTAATAACCACGGAAACGAAAACGGGAACGGAAAGCCTTCCGAGACGCTTAGCCAATGCACTCAGCCGAGTCGATCCGTGCGGATCGGAAGGCTTTCCGTTCCCGTTTTCGTTTCCGTGGTTACTACCACAATAGTCGGTCATCTTGTAGCGTAGTGAGTATGCTTGTAGTGTTCGAAAGAATGAATGAATGACCAATATTGATTTGCAATATATAACCAATATTGATTTGCAATATATGTCTAACATTGATTTGCAATAAATGACCAATATTTTTTTTTTGTTTAGGCAGCGTCGACTGCTAAGGTCATGGGCTGCTTTGATAAGTTTTAGTAATAAGCTGAAACTATTGTACCGGGGTGGTCCACTAAGAATGTACGCCGGCAATATCTCGGTGACCGCAACATATAGATATTGGGAAGCAGTACTTTCCGAGCACTGTTTATGTGACCCGTTTAAAAGCATCAGGTATAGAAACCTGCGGGTACGACAACAAACAGACTCTTTTTTGTGGAATACTCATTTAACACTCCCGACATTCGGCTTATGCCAAAAAGCAACTTAACTCAATTAAAGAGTAGTAATTTCATTTCATCATCCGAAACCATCAATCACATTGATTGGTTTCGGATGATGAATGAAATTGCTACTCTTTAATCGCGGTAACCGTTAAGCATATAACTTCGTAAAACATATTATTAGGTAAGTCGGCTAGGAAAAATCGCTGGAAATTATTTTCAAGTTCCCCAAGTAGCCGCTAGAGGGCGTAATTATTACGATCAATCAGAGAAAAGGCTTTTTCTCAAAAAAGATGCAAATAAAGGTACGTTATAATATATGACCATCATGTAGAGTAGACAATTTTCGATTTTTAATAACTCTGGTATAAGCTAATGGAAATAAACAAGCTAGATCTCGTTCCAAAGAGCTGCTCTTTCCTCATAATCTATTACATAAAAATTATCCTTAACTTAGTAGCTACAGGCTACAGGGCGGATTTTCGATATCATAACAATCATTAAGAATTATTACGAAAATGTTAAAGGTATGCATGACTCGATTTTATCAACACGCGCAATTTAACAAAGGCTTTGACTAATCAAAGCAGCCCATTCAAGAACATGCATCCGTGAAAGTTCTCTGAAAATTGTTGATTTCTCTTAAGTTTACGTCAAAAATGTGAAAAATGACATGCTTCATATTTAGTTGACCATTTTGAACCATCTAATATCTTTCCAGTCCGATTTTCCATCCTAAATGGGCGAAAAATTGCATTCTCTTGTTTAACAAAGAGTTTAGCAACTGCTAATCTGAACCAATCAGATTCCACAAAGGTACATTTGATCACTGGATTGTTGGTCTATCAAATGATAATGACAAGAAATTTAAATTACTGCGCATTATTTTGACTAAACAATAATTTACTATGGGTAATAATTATAAATACCTGCAATATACCTTCGTATTATAATATTTAGTAAAACAATCTTGGGATACGGTCACTTATTATATTTCCAAAATATAAAATTTTACGACGTTTCGACGCTTCTATTAGGCGTCATATTCAGGTATTAAAACTAAAATAAAATATCAGAAATGTCAAACAGATACAAAATGACTAACATTTACAATTAATTTTTTTTAAACAATTAAATATCGAGGGAGGAAGGTAAATATTGATAAGATGGAAGAAAGTATAGGCTATGTTCCATTTATTAAATTTGTATATATGCATGAAAGATTGCTTGTATCTGTCCTGAAATTCATGCTGTTAGAACTTTTTTTTATATGTATCATCTCTAAGATGTTTCTTTTATACCAATCTTTCTCTTTGCATAAAGTTCTAACGTTGTTAAAATCGATGGTATGTTTATTTTCTATAGCATGTTTGCTGAGGGCGGTAGAATTCAGGTTTTTATTTTTAATATCATACTTGTGTTTATATATGCGTTTATTTAAATATTGTTTAGTTTGTCCTATGTATAAGTTGGGGCAATCTTTACAAGGTATTTCATAAACCAAATTGCTATGCATGTCCTTTTCTAATGCAGGTTTCAGGCTTGAAAATGCTGCACGGGTTGTTGTCGTGGCAGTATGGGCAACATTTACGTTAAACTTATTGAACATTTTTTTAATGTTAATGTTGTTGCATTTCGTAAAGCTAAACACGCGATTTAACCAGCTATGTCTATCCTTCTCAACGGCAAAGCTCGCAGGTTGGAAAAAGTATATAACCTTATTTTTTGTAAACCGGAAACCTGTCGTATAGTCAGAAAGTGAATCAGATGTTTTATATAGTTTTCAGAGAAAGGGGGGAACTAGCAGGGGGATTTTTATTCATATGCATGCCTTACAATGTGTTTTTCATAGTATTTGCGCTACGGTGCCTTTTACCCAGTGCCGCTTCGCTGCACCTTTACATCCTCTGTGAATATTTCTATAACAAGGTCGTTGACGTTTTCTTTCCAATATTGATAAAATACTATTGGATGATACTGATTAACTATAGCCCTCAATACCCAATAGAATCTTTTCGTCAGAATATGCATGTTGATAAAATATGGTCTAAGTGTTGACTTGGCACAGCCCTTCAACATTGACTTGTTGCTACCGACGTAAACTTATAAAATCAAGATAATAATAATACAATAATAATTTTGCAATACAACAACAACGATACACATTATTGTATCTAACATTTTCAATTACATTTCCATGTCTGTTGTATTGCAAACCTCTTTCCATTGAATAAAAATAGCAAGATTGGGACGCTGTATTCAAATTACATAATTTCTTAGAATAACAAACAGGTTGTTCTGACGTCTCACTCTTTCCGAGATGACGTTTATGCCGCATTTTATAGACATTTTTTCCTTTGTATCTACACGCCTTTTAGAACTCGATTTCCACGAAAGTATATCAAAACAAATATCGATACTTTTCATTCATTCAGGCCCAAAAAAAGTACTGATGCTGAAAGCGGAATAAGGAGAAAACGGTCCTTTTGATGTAAATTACGTCTGATTCAAAGAAAATTTGTGTGATTCTGATACAAAGAGTAAAGGTGTAGTATTTATATTTGGCAAAGCCTTTGTTAGAATATGCATGTTGATAAAATCGGGCCTACATCTCTTTGAACATAGATAGGTAGAGGATGAAATTCTTAAAAAGTTGGGGCAAGATTCACGTTTCTAGCTGTTTCCAAACCGCAGATATCAATAAAACAAGTATTCTGACATGTGTGCTGTGAGTTTAAGAAACAATTGGTACACCTTAGAGATATAATCGCCGTCACAACGTTAGTAATAATTCTCCAATTAATACCCAAGTAAAACTACTAGAAATTATATTTTGACTTTCTGAAATAACCACCAGGTGGTGTATTCAATTTTCATAATAATGGAATTTTTAAAAGAAAAGATGTTACACTTCAGTATAGAATTGATTATTATTTTTATTAATTATCAAACGTCACAATGTTGTTGTTCACAATGTGTTATATATAAACTCAACAAAGATAGTAAGAAAAAATCAATTTGAAGGGATTATTCTGGAATCTAATAAGAATAGGCTACTAAAATATTTTTTGAGGTCCAGTATATGTACCTGGTACGAGACCTTTATTTAACTTGTACATATTTTGTAAACAAATTTGTTATGATTAATCTAATGACTCAAAATAAACAGTTGACAACCTGACACCGCCGTTCCAGATTTTATAATCCTAGGTAAGACCCACCTGCGCTATTTGTCGAAATATTATAAAACTCGGTTAAGGATTTTAGAGATTCCTGGAAACCCTGTTGCCCCGGCTCTATACAGTGGATAATAAATCACCACTTTAGCAATAGAAGGCGCTTGGACCGCCTGCTGATGTCAAAAACTACCGTAACCGGGAGATTTTCATTGCTCTTTTATGAACTCTCGGCCATTGGCGTGGACACAGATACGATGCAAGGGTTGGGAGATTTGCGTTTCACTGGTCCATAAATGGCTGTGCAACTGTTTAAATAAGGCTACGCACAGTCCAAAGGCAAAGCTATTTCACTTCGACAACTTCCGAAATACTGGCGTCGCCGATGTGAAATAACTTCTGAAGATGCCATCTACTCAAATTAGACCACGAATTTAGCATTCATATTTGGCTGGGGATCTACAAAGGTAACCTCTTGAGTACTGCCACAACAATTGAACTCCAGAAACTTACATTAAAATCTATTTGATTAGAAGTTGTATGCCTTGTTATTCTTAACAATTTATTACTAACGGGAAGTCGGCAAATATCTCGAAAACGGTCCATCGTAAGAAAAAAATGAAGTCAAGTTGATAGACTCAGTACTTCCCACACATTACGCTGATACCAGATTATTATTTTCCCATAGCATGAAGCTTTAGTCTGAGATCCATTGCAACCAAATAATCGCCAGCCCCCCCCCCCCCCCTCAAATTGTCTTATGCCGTTAGGTCTTTCCTTCACAGGCCAATAGACAGCCTATTATCGATACTACAAACTTCTCAGTTTTACAACCGCCCCACCCTCCCACCACCTCACTTTCACCCTCACCCAAAAAACTGGTAGGAAATAATCAAGAACCCCTAAAACATCTAAAAACCGAATTTGAGTTGTTTTCATACTCTTCCTTCTTTGATTATTGCTACGTTGCCACTGACACGATTTTTAACAAACATACACGTTTTCCATTCTCACCACAGTAACAATATACTGTGTCAAAATGTCATTAGAATCAATTTAATAGTGTCCACGTTACAAAATACAAATAAATTCTCGTATGTATACAGAAAATTCTAGGTCCCTTAGTTTCCGTAATAGGCTAGGCAATGTTCGGATGGACCTAAAAAGATGATTTGTGTCGCTAGATCTTCCTTCACAGGTCAGTGGACAGTGGACCTAAAAAAGTTATTTATGTCGCCAGGGCTTCCTTCACAGGTCACTGGACAGTATATTATGAAAGCAACAAATTTTTCAATTTTACAACCCTCCCACCCCCCAACCACCCCAATTTCACCCCTACCCAAAAAAAGTAGAAAATGATCAGGGACCCCTAAAACGCCTAAAAACGAAGTTTCAGCAATATTTAATTTTTTTTTGTTTTTTGCTAATTACTCCGCCGCCTATGCACCGATATTCAAAATCATAGGAACATTACCTACTACGACCCCACAGTATGCCGCTGCTCAAACTTCATCACAATCCATGTAGCGGTTGCCGAGATTACGGGACTAGAAAAAAGTGACAGATAGACAGACAGGCAGACAGACAGACAGACAGACGGACGGAAAGGAGTGCTGTGGATGTTCGTTATGTAGACATCATAAAACGCCCAAGAAGCGTATCATCTGAAAATCGAACATTTTCGCGATCACAATACTCCCCTCACCTATCGGCGTGGGAAGTAAAAACGCATGAATACTTTTGTATTCTAAAACACATGTATCATCGAACAATATTATTGTTATTTGCAACAAAGTCAGCGGCATAGGTGTTAAAAAAAAGGGTAATTATATGGCCATATCTCCACCTCTGGTTTATAGATCATGGAGGAGTTTTAGCTTATCCTGCGTGCCAAATATCAAATTTCTCTAAGCAGAAGTTTAGGAAATACTCCAGATAATATGATTTTTTTTAAACTTAATCACCCAGGAGTTGAAATTTAGTGTATATCTTCCTCTGAAGATGCTAACATAGTTAATGAAACACTTGAAGACATCGGTTTGGCGTATGGCTAGACTGTCCAATGTAGTTGCTGCGCCAAAGGTTTAGTATCACATTATGAGTTGTAGTTATGTAATTGCTATGTTTCTTTGCTTCTACGCTTGTGAAGCTCCATAATTAGGTGACTGTCTTTTTATAGTTGTATACAGGGCGAGTCAATTCAACGCCCCAGACTGTTGTGACCAAACGCTTAAAAAATGCGGGAAAAATGACTATGTGAGAGTATGTATGTCGAGTTAGTTGGACTACATTTTGTTGTTTTTTCTATATGAACAGGTTTTTGTTTATATTTAATGGCCTGCTAGGTTGTTAGAGCAACGAATTCGAATAGGTTAGAAGAAGTAAACAAGGTTTTTGGTTTGTGCCCACAATCCTAACGCGGCAGCTTGGTAACGCTGGCACACTAACCGCTGAATCGCTGATAAACCTGTATACCCTTTGTACAGATAGCAGGTAAAGAATCCTAAAAGTAACAGCACTCATTTAGAGGCATAATATAAATAGCTACTTTGTTTTGGTTGATCGTTCCGGGTTAATTGTTAAAGTTTTGAATGAAATTTGGCATTTAACAATGCATAAGTGTTGAAAGACTATTTTAAACAATTCCATAAAATTTAAATCCTGCAGATTTCTGTAAAAAATAACATCGTGTTTGTGAACACAGTAAATAATAACAACGGGATCTTGGGTACACTGGCATACCTCTTAGAGAATGAGCGTTACTTTTTCTAACCTATTCGAATTCGTTGGTTTATAGGTAGTAAAATTGAGAGTCTTTGAAAATTGAGGAACAATTATTTGATTGAAAATTTGAGATTAGTTGAAAACTACCAGAAACTGATATTCGCAACCTTATCTTATTAGAAAGGCTATTAAATTTTACATTCGACCGTACAAAAAAATTAGGTATTCTTATTTAAAAAAGTCAACTTATCTGTAATTGACCTTTTCTTAATTAATGAACAGATTTCTCAAAGCACATATATAATACGCATTTCACAATCAAACTTAAGCTGCCGCGTTTGATATTTAGTCACATGGCAAAGTCACAGCCCTCTAAGTTCTATAATTGCTGGGATATTTAGATAATTTTGGTCTGATATCTACTAATACTAATAATGGTGATTTGCACCTAAACGGTTCATTTTTAAGTCTCATGTGTGATACATAAAGTCACACTAGAATTGACTCAGGAATATGAATATGCAATAATATACAGGGTGTTCCATTTAAAAAAACATAACTTTGATATGTCACGTTTCTATTTGACACCCTGTATAAAAGTCATTATTTTTAAAATGATGTCTAAGACAACCTAACATACACTGGCAAAGTTCATTTCCTGAAAAAAGTATCGTTTGGTCACAACAGTCAAAGGCGTTGAGCTTGACTCACCCTGTATGTATAAGTGAATCTCTGAATAGTCCTATCATATCCTTTTACTTGTCTATCTTAGTCCAGAATTGTTGCATTGTAATTATTAAATACGATACGCCACTGTCTCAGGTAGAATCCAACCCATAAAGGTGTTCAATAGAATCAACTAATTGTAAAAGTGATTGTCATATTTCCAAATGGCTTGGCAGCTGTAAAATTTCCGCTTTACTATGGTCTTGAAGCGTTATTGAATAGTTTGTAAACTTCGTAGGGATTATGGTTTGCCGGCCTTTTGCGACAAACTGGAGTATGCGTTTGAAATTGAAACGTCAGGTATCTATAGAATAATTTCAGCACGATTGGTGATACATGTTTTTTATATCTAGATAGGCACAAAGGCAATGCATGAACAGCTATAATTTATTCCGAAATAATATAATTAATGGAATAAAATGTTTTAATAACTAACCAGAGTAATATTAATCACTTAGTTGTGGGTTTGAAAAAAAACATCAATTTTATTGTGATAAATGGAAAAATGATATATAAATATTACAACCAAACTATTTTATTCCTCTTTTTTCGCAATAATTCAAAAGTTATACAAAATAAAAATTTATTTCGATGGTACTGAATGGCCTATCATATCGTGCTTTCGAAACGTTTTTTTGTACCTCAACCCCTAAAACTCAACCTCAATTTTTTTTAATAACACTCGACAGCTTTTCCTACATAAATAAAGTGATTATTTTATCTAAAATATTGTAGTGCCTTTGATTTCATACATAAAACCAATTTTTTTTTTGTAAAGTCCATCCAATAAATAAAATAAGGATTTATTTGAGGCGTAATATTTTCGTAATAGAAAATGATAAAGAAGACATTTTTTCGAATGCATTCATTCAGTCCCCTTAGAAATTCAGTCAGTTTTCTTTTTTATCCGTTTATTGCAAAAATATTAGGCGGCAAACAAATCCTGATTTTAACGAAAAAAATTAGTTTGCGTATAACATTAAAAGTACAGAAAGATTTTAAATAAAATAGGAATATCATTTATGTAGGAAAACCTATGGTGTGCTATTTGAAAACAAAAAGTTGTGGGTGACTTTTCGTACAAAAAAAAATGTTCTCAATGCATGGTCAGATAGACCTTATAGTAAGCTTCAGAATTACGCAGTTCTTGCTTGAACCGTCTTTTGTTACGAAAATATCACGTGTCAAGGAAATTCTGGGACATCCGGTATAGTAAAGTGGATAACACATTCAAATAATGATATCCTATGTATGTAAGAGGTCCCAAATACGACATGCTTAAACTGCTGATCCAGGGCAAAGTAGAGGGGAAACGCTGGATTGGCCGTAAAAAGCTTTCATGGTTGCGCAATATCCGCCAGTGGACCGGACTTCAAGTGGAACAACTTTTTCGAATTGCTACAGACCGTGATGCATACCGACAAATGATTGACATGGTGACCGCCAACGCTTGATACACGAGCATGGCACGCGAAGAAGAAGATGTATGGATATCTATCGTACTAATGCTGGAACTCAAAACTCAAATATGTAGACTTTTCCTGAATTTTTATGTGATTGAATTTTAATGGAAACCAGGGGACTTACAGATTACAGAGAAGCCTAAACATTCTCATAAAACAGTATTATCTCAAATTAATTTTTTTGTGCGTTACCTGAAGTTCCTACACAGCCTGTTCTTAAAAGCTTGAAACAATTCAATCCATAATTGTTCATCATCAATAAAAACCGTATATGCTGACATTTTAGACACCTCTATAGCCTTGATCAAAGTACAAAATGCTTGTAAAAATAATTTGAGATCACATCCATTGTTTATTCGAAATTTGCACTTACGGTGCCTTTCTGTAGCAATAATACCGTGTAGTATGGCACCCTATTATTAATGTATACTTTTCCTATTACAATACTTTACATACATATTTAAACAGATAATGGCCACCTTCCGTAAACATTTTCCAAGTACAAGTAATTGTAGTTTCCTTAATTTATAAAACTTTGTGTAGAATTCTCGGTAATACTGCATTAAAAATGTAGGTGTTTCTACTGAATCGTATGAATATTTAAAGGGAAAGCTCGCGTTTTGAGAATTTTTCACTGAAACCTCCATTATTTATTAGCCTTACATTTGTTTGTTGGTTTACTTCACTTGTGCGGAAGGACTGTTCTGATGAAATATAGTGATATGCTTATCACTGTATTATTATAATATTCATTAGAGTGGAAAGTATTGTGACTGCACGCAATATTTAGGGACTAAATTCAAGGTCTTTTGGATAAAGCAATCTGAAGATATAGGTAGTGACTGCCTCCACTATTCTATGGTATATCTAGCAAGCAGAATCATGTCTGAAATAGTACAGTTCAGAATAGAAATAAAATATGATAAAGATTGTCACAACACAAAAAAAGTGTACTATGCCGCTAGGTTTTTCATTCACAGGTCAATGGATAGCCCATTATGAATACAACTAATTTTTCAGATTTGCAACCCCCCACCCCCCAACTATCCCAAATTCACCCCACCCAAAAAAAAGTAGAAAATGATCAGGAACCTCCTAAAAAGCCTAAAAACGAAGTTTGAGGAATATTTAATTTTTTTGTTTTTTGCTAATTACTCCGCCGCTAATGCACTGATTTTCAAAATTTTGAAGCATTACCTACTAGGACCCCACAGTATATCGCTACCCAAATTTCATCAGAATCCATGCAGCGGTTACTGAGATTACGAGGGTAGAAAAACGCGACAGACAGACAGACAGACCGAGAGACAGACCGACCGGCAGACCGATAGACAGACAGACCAACGCAAATGAGTGACGTGGATTTTCGTTGGAGCGTTTTGTGATGTAGACATCACAAAACGCCCAAAAAGCATATTATCTCAAAATCGAAAATTTTCGCGATCACAATATTCCCCTCACCTATGGGTGTGGGAAGTAAAATTATAAAAAATATAATATGGAATCATTCCAAAGACACAAAATACTCAATCTGGGCATGTAGAGATATTGCGTCACTATACTCATTAACTCATAATTAAACTTTTAGTAATAGGGTACTTGCAGGAAAAAATATTATGTCGTGTACGCGTTCCTTAGAGGCTAGTAAACATGACAAACTCACTTGGTTGTTTTTTTGGAATCGGCTGTGAGAGATATTCCAAAAATTATTTCAAATGCCAGAAAATGCCGCGCAAACAACCTCGTGATATCCTATAGTAATGGGATGTAAAGTATTGATATTCGATATCGATAGCCAGTGTTAACCTAACATTTTGACATTGATCATTATAACGACCTTATAACGACAAAACCTTAGATAAGGAAAGAGAGGGGATACCGCACGCCCATTTGATGCTATATGGATTAGCTGATACCGAAAATGAATAGCTGTCAAAATGCTGGTGGAAAACTGACGGTAGTGTCAAGGTGGTGTTTTTTGCGATATTTAACGTTTTTAAGACCAATAATTGTGAAATATTGTGGTGAGCGTAATGGTGGGGTGTGCAGCTTACCGTTGTAAAAGCCACAGCAGCAGGAAGGAGCCAGGAATCACTTTTCACAGGTAAATTTATGATCTTATTTTTTTGGTGTATCCGAAATTCATGCAAATATCTCGATATCTAGTTCAAAGATATATGTGTATCCGAAATATAATTTGGAATGTACCACTAACATGCGAATCATAATGTTTTTGAGCACGTAAAGTCTAAAAATTATGTTTTTAAGGGATTTTTTGGTTCAAATACAATCAGTTTTCCAGTGGCGTATCTATTATAGCTTACATTTTGAATAGAAATATTATGACTTTGCATTGTAATATACAGGGTTGGGCTAAAGTATGGAACCAAGCAAATATCTTTGAAACGGAAAGGGCGATATTGCTGAAAATTTGCAGGTAGATGTAGTGACATATAATTCATCCGAATACAGTATGTTAGCTATTAATGTACTTCCGGTCTAACCGGAAGTGCCATCAACTTTTTTAATTTAAATGGGACATCCTGTATATTTTTGCAGATTTTAATACATCTTTTTTTTCCGAATACGTCCATAGTGGGTTTGGTATTAGTTTCTGTAAAAACGGGAAAGATAAAGCCTCTTTATCATTTCAGGTGTTTAAAATGCGGGTCATTCAAAGTCGGTTTTGGAGATCGCGTGAGAACTCACGAAGAAGTGTGTCAACTTATAATGATTTACGTCCCGACAGGGGTCCTATAACACGTTTGACGGTGACTAAAAAAAAAATACAAAAAAATTACCTCAAACGGGAAGACCGCAGACCGCCACGGACAAATTTGTGAGACAATTTTTTTAAGAAACAAATACTAAACACACCATGGACGTATTCGGAAAAAAAAGATGAATTAAAATCTGTAAAAATATACAGGGTGTCCCATTTAAATTAAAAAAGTTGACGGCACTTCCGGTTAGACCGGAAATACATTAATAGCTAACATACTGTATTCGGATGCGTTATATGTCACTACATCTACCTGCAAATTTTCAGCAATATCGCCCTTTCCGTTTCCAAGATATTTGCTTGGTTCCATACTTTAGCCCAACCCTGTATAATATACCAATACCCTTATACAAGGTGTGCATTTCAAGGGTGGCCTTTATTTGTAGTTGTATGAATAATAAAATTAATTTTCTTTCTTCCTCAACAGGTTTCCTAAAGATCTTCCTAGACATGATTTATGGATCAAAAATATGAGGATCGAAGGTTGGAAGCCTACAAGCAACGATAGGCTTTGTTCTAAGCATTTTGAACAGAATTTCCTTCATCAAACAAATCAAAAAGTATATCTTCTGAAAGGAGCAGTCCCCACCATATTTGACGAGCTTCCGGAATACTTACGTCCAAAAATTGTAAGTTATAATTCCTAGCTTACATTGTCTACGCTTAATCAATATTAAAATAATAAACATTCTAGGATTATGATAGATGGATAGATGGATAGATGGATAGATGGATAGATGGATAGATGGATAGATGGATAGATGGATAGATGGATAGATGGATAGATGGATAGATGGATAGATGGATAGATGGATAGATGGATAGATGGATAGATGGATAGATGGATAGTTGGATAGATGGATAGATAGATAGATCGATATACTTTATAGTCTAAGAGTTTACAAGATTCTTATTGACAAAGCTATATAATAACAAACAAAACTTTTGGGATATTCACTAAAACCTGTGAGGAGGAAGTTTGTTATAAATCTTCACTCCATTGTATATAATTGGATCATTAATGAGTTATGATTTGGGTGTGATATTAATTTAAAATCATTCTTATGCCTTATGCCTATATTCTATATTTATGGTCTCAAATTTGGTTTTATATTTGAGTATTAGTGATGACGTTTCCAAAATAAACAGTGCAATAAAGTAAGGAGAAATACGATTACGAATGGCTGAATAACCATTTAAAAATTGATAGCTATGAAAATCAAAAGGCAGCTAACCTCAAAAATGTAATAATTTCTTGTGTTACAGTTACATTATTAAACAACTATATTTAGGTGTGTTTACTCGATACGAAATCAAAACAAAATGTTACTGTCACTTTTCCTATAAGATTCAGTCACTCATTCACATCTACTTAAATCATAAATTAATTTGTTCTGTCTTTCTTTCGGAAATAATGTTTCAAACATTGTCTAATATACAGCTCTGTTATTTTAGGCAAAAGAAAGAAAAAGACCCCGTGAACGTGATGTTCATCCAGAACCATCGCCATCAACCTCAGCTCTGGCTGCACAGGACGACTCTCCCCGGAAAAAGAAACTTAGAAGAGAACTGCTGCTGCAAAAAGATAAGAATAAGGAAAAAACGAAAAAAATCCGTGCCCTTGGTCAATCACTGAAAAGAGCACACAAAAAAGTAGCCTCTTTAAAAATAATTGCTGAGGAATTAGAGCGACAAAATTTACTATCTCAAGAAAATTTAGTTTTAGTTCAAAATATGAGCAAGGTTAACATAGAAATATTGAACAGAAAAATGGGGAGAAATGTTCAATATTCACCTGAACTTAGGAAATTTGCCCTGACATTAAATTTTTTTTCACCAAAGGCATACAACTATGTGAGAGATGTTTTTGACACTTGTCTCCCGCATAGCAAAACTATTGCTAAATGGTTTCAGAATGTGGATGCTGAGCCTGGTTTTACCAAGGAATCAATAAATACCTTAAGAAATAAGGTTCAATCATCTGACAGACCAATAATTTGTTCATTAATTATCGATGAAATAGCCATACGGAAACATTTAGAATGGGATGGAAAAAAATTCCATGGTTATGTGAACTGTGGTACAAATTTAAACGATGACTCTAATGCTTTAGCCAAAGAAGCTTTTGTTATAATGTTGGTTTGCATCAATGGAACTTGGAAATTACCTGTCGGTTACTTTCTTACAGATTCTTTGAATGGCAGTCAAAAACATTCAATTGTATCTCAATGCATCCATCTGATTGAAGATACGGGAGCCAAAGTTATGTCAATCACATTCGATGGTGCTCCATCTAATACCGCTATGTGTCATAACTTTGGATTCTTATTTAACATTTCAAATATACAGACAAGTTTCAGAGTTACAGATCACAATGTATATATTTTTTATGATCCATGTCATATGATAAAACTTGTTCGCAATGCATTTGGTGAAAAGAAAATCCTAATTGATTGTGATAACAATTTTATTCAATGGAAATACATAGCGCTTCTAGAGAAGCTGCAAACTAGCGAGGGCTTACATTTAGGGAATAAGTTACGTCGCGCTCATATTATTTTTTTCAAACAAAAAATGAAGGTTCGGCTTGCAGTTCAGTTACTTAGTGCATCAGTAGCCGATGCTATTGAGTATTGCGAAAAAAAGCTGAATCTTGAGGATTTTAAAGGTAGTCAGGCAACAGTTAAATTTATTAGAATTGTAAATAGCATTTTCGATATTTTAAACAGCAGAACCCTAGTAGCACCAGGTTATAAAAAAGCATTATGTCAAAAAAATATAGATCGATCTGCGGAATTTATCAATAGTGCAATTTTTTATCTTTCAAAGTTGAAATTATCTAATAATGAGCAAGTAATCATGTCTAACAGAAAAACTGGGTTTATTGGATTAATAATTTCATTATCAAGTTCTTTAGGATTGTACAAAGAACTTGTTTCTGAGAGAAAAACATTACTGTACCTTCCGTTGTATAAGATTAGTCAAGATCATTTAGAATTATTCTTTTCGTCAATTAGATCAAGAGGTGGCTGGAATAATAACCCAACCGCTCGACAGTTTCTAGCTGCTTACAAAAGGCTTCTGGTTCGAGCAGAAATTAGAGAGGGCGGTATGGGTAACTGTATTCCATTAGATCAAATCCCTATTCTAAGTAGTTCTACAAAAAATGTAAGGTCTGAAGATGTAATTAATAGTAGTTTATCTAACCATA
This sequence comes from Callosobruchus maculatus, assembly GCA_951848785.1. NCBI lineage: Eukaryota > Metazoa > Arthropoda > Insecta > Coleoptera > Chrysomelidae > Callosobruchus > Callosobruchus maculatus. The sequence goes on from CATOUR010000083.1 coordinate 11,161,535, forward strand.
GTTTAATAGACATAAATGAGCCTTCTGATGATCTAGAAACTATTTGGAAAGATCATGACTACATCATGAATGCACCTGTGATAAGTGAATGTTCATCCCAAATTGTGCAATATATTGCTGGTTATGTTTCGCACCAATTACAAAAAACAATAAAATGTGAAACATGTGTCACAGCATTGATTGGTACTAGAGATCGGTTTCTCAATTCCCTAATTGAATTTAAAAGCCACGGCGGTCTGACTTACCCATCAAATGATGTTATCAAGATATGTTTGAAATCGGAACATTTTCTGAGAGTTAATGAAAATTGTATTCACACCAAACATTTTGTACCTTTGCTGATAAGCAAAATAATATCAAGTTTTCTAGGCAACCCTATTTTCAGCTGCTTAGAACGTCACGTATTAGAAAATGATGTAAATCATATATATTTTTTAATAAAAGCTGTATGCACAAAATACTTAAATATCAGAATCCATTTTATTGTAAAATCTCGATCACAACAGGACAATCCAGTTCGGAGCCAATTAACAAAAATGATTCTGTTTAAAGGGCAGTAAAATATTGGTAGTTTTTGACCTTCGTGACTGTAATATTGACTGCCATCAATTGTAGGAGCAAGCGAAATGCCACGTTCCTACAAAAAAATTATTTTTGTTGAAGCACACAATACTGAGTTTCACCCAAACTTCCCCATAAGTAAATACATAACTGCAATAAATTAGAACTTACTGGAAGCAAGGGGTTAAGTGATAAAATAGAGTTGTAATTTCTATGTAAGTTATAGGACCTCACCTATATTGAATGAATTGTTCGTTTTTATTTACTACTAGCTAATCTAGGAGTCATTTTCTAATTTTGTAAATGTTTTGATTTTGGATAAGATTAAAGGACCTTTGTATTTCTAGCCCAAAACTTACTTTATTTCATGTCTGAGATAATTTTTATGTTTAACCCCCCAGCTTTTTCATTAATTATTGCCACCGTCGCAAAAAGAAGTTATGTATAAAAAAGCCTCGTTGGAGTAATTAAAAATATGTATAATGTCAATAAATATAAATATACTATAGGTATTATGTGTTCTTTAATAATAAAAAATTGATTTACTACAAACTACAAGCAGTTTTTTTCTTTCTGGGTAGAAGTATAATCGTGTCTTCCATCAGTCATATACTGCAAATGAACATAACATGTTCATGACTGAATAAAATATATACATTATCAATTTTTATATATTATTGGCCACAAAACAGCAGTCGAATGAAAATCACGGTTACGGTAATGTTAGTCACTTAAGTTTTAATTGTGGATGGCGAAATTGGCCATATAGAAACCCTGAATAACAATATTTCATTAAATTTTATTTGAAAAAGATTATTTCTACAAATAGCTCAACCAGAACGTTAATCCCATTAGTTACGCCACTGGGAATAGCGCTTTGGTGCCATTTGGTATCAGAAATGTCAGTCGCGGGTTCCGTCCTCTCTCTTTCCTTGTCTAAGGACAAAACACAGTCACACACAAAAGTACAAAAGTCAAAAGAATAAAAGTTAGGCTAGATTACTAATTCACTTTGTAGGGATGGGCTTGAATTAGATTCTATCTTTGGATTCATTCATAATGGGATACGCCGAAATAAAACGATGGCATCGATTAGTTGCGAATCTCGGTCACAAACAGGATGAACTGTGATACCTATCAGATATAAAAATTTATTGCAACGAAAATGCTAGTGGGTTAATTGCCTGTTTCAAATATGTTGAAGTATCAATAAATTGAGTCACATTGTTAAAGAATTCAGATCATCTCTAGTTTGCAGTTGAATCTCACTGACCTGCGCTGTAGCAGTATCGATTGTCGATATCGATAAGATACCTGTGACGTCAGCCCTTGTTTTAAGTCACTTGGAAAAATTTGAATATATCCGTATTTTATTTTGCAAATATCTTTTTTTGGCCGTCAGTAAAATCATGTTTTCTGTTTCCTACTGCTTCTTGATATGGTTTTCTTTACGCTATGTATACTCCCGAGGCGATTTCACGACCTCTGCAAGTACCCTATTGTCGATTCGAAAGTAATTACAGTGTCAGTTTCATAAAACGGCAACGAGCTCTCCTGAAAATACACATTTTTTGAGATGTCTTTTTCCAGACAGACGATATGCTGTACTTGAATGAAAGTATTTATATTCTTTGTCCAAGAATTTACTTTTATGTGTGTACGTTAGAATGGATGCTTCAGCAATATTTTTTTGAGTGCAGTATCGATGTCTATTCAATGCTATCAACCTTGAGAACATTAAGCAGGGAAACTTTATTGCACCCGCTTCGACTTGTCGTGATGCAACAGGCGGGGAGGGGGTTAGATTGAAGCTGATCGGAGGATTCGAGGAAGGAAAATGCGTTATATCCTTGCTTCAGCTGTTTCTCGGAATTAATAGCGCTTGAAGCTAAGGTATCGATATTACGCAGTTGAAGAGGTTTGCTTGGATTGAGGATAAGGGAGGAAGATGTCATATTCAAGTCAAATTAGGAGATATTTTTACGAAATGTTGTTGCATATGAAAAGTTTTTCTACGCATAGAGCCACACCGCTTAGCTTGCATACATAAAAATACATTCTTGGGCGAGGAATACATACTTACATTCAAGTATAACATATCTGCAAAAAGCTGTAACTCTCTTAAACCATGAAGGTAATATTTTTAATCCAAAACTGGGAAAGACTTGAAAGTAATAATACCGATTCTCGTAAAATCATAAACGTCATATAGTATAGATAAAAATAAGAATTGGCTTGTTGCAAAAAAAACTGATAAAAAAGAAAACTAAGTGGGTTTTTAAGGGTACTGATTGACCTATCATACATGCTTTCAAAAAATGTCTTCTTTATCCTTTTTTATTACGAAATATTACTCCTCAACCAAATGACAAACAGATCTCTCGGGCTGGCGGGTGTACCTAAAAAAATCGAAAATCTTTATTTGGCCTTCTATTGAGATGAAACCTCGCATTTCGGATAATTTCAAGGTGCTGATTACAAATCCAGGTGCAGTTTTGAATCTCAGTCTCGTTTGACGAAAACAAAAAATTTCAGATCTCTCGGGCTGGCGGGTGTACCTAAAAAAATCGAAAATCTTTATTTGGCTTTCTATTGGGATGAAACCTCGCATTTCGGATAATTTCAAGGTGCTGATTACAAATCCAGTCGCAGTTTTGAGTCACAGTCTCGTTTGCCGAAAATAAAAAATTTCAGGTCTCTCGGGCTAGCGGATGTACCTAAAAAATCCAAAATATTTATTTGGCTTTCTATTGAGATGAGATCTCGCATTTCGGATAATTTCAGGGTGCTGATTACAAATCCAGTCGCAGTTTTGAGTCTAAGTCTCGCTTGACGAAAACAAAAAATTTCAGATCTCTCGGGCTGGCGGGTGTACCTGAAAAATCAAAAATATTTATTTGGTTTTCTATTGAGATGAGATCTCGCATTTAGGATAATTTCAAGGTGCTGATTACAAATCCAGTCGCAGTTTTCAGTCTAAGTCTCGTTTGACGAAAACAAAAAATTTCAGATCTCTCGGGCTGGCGGGTGTACCTAAAAAATCGAAAATATTTATTTGGCTTTCTATTGAGATGAGATCTCGCATTTAGGATAATTTCAAGGTGCTGATCACAAATCCAGTCGCAGTTTTGAGTCTAAGTCTCGTTTGACGAAAATAAAAAATTTCAGATCTCTCGGTCTCGCGGGTGTACCTAAAAAATCGAAAATATTTATTTGGCTCTCTATTGAGATGAGATCTCGCATTTCGGATAATTTCAAGGTGCTGATTACAAATCCAGTCGCAGTTTTGAGTCTAAGTCTCGTTTGACGAAAATAAAAAATTTCAGATCTCTCGGGCTGGCGGGTGTACCTAAAAAATCGAAAATATTTATTTGGCTTTCTATTGAGATGAGATCTCGCATTTCGGATAATTTCAAGGTGCTGATTACAAATCCAGTTGCAGTTTTGAGTCTCAGTGTCGTTTGACGAAAACAAAAAATTTCAGATCTCTCGGGCTGGCGGGTGTACCTAAAAAAATCGAAAATCTTTATTTGGCTTTCTATTGAGATGAAACCTCGCATTTCGGATAATTTCAAGGTGCTGATTACAAATCCAGTCGCAGTTTTGAGTGTCAGTCTCGTTTGACTAAAATAAAAAATTTCAGATCTCTCGGGCTGGCGAGTGTACCTAAAAAATCGAAAATATTTATTTGGCTTTCTATTGAGATGAGGTCTCGCATTTAGGATAATTTCAAGGTGCTGATTACAAATCCAGTCGCAGTTTTGAGTCTCAGTCTCGTTTGACGAAAATAAAAAATTTCAGATCTTTCGGGCTGCCGGGTGTACCTAAAAAATCGAAAATATTTATTTGGCTTTCTATTGAGATGAGATCTCGCATTTCGGATAATTTCAAGGTGCTGATTACGAATCCAGTCGCAGTTTTAAGTCTAAGTCTCGTTTGACGAAAACAAAAAATTTCAGATCTCTCGGGCTGGCATGGCGGGTGTACCTAAAAAATCGAAAATCTTTAGTTGGCTTTCTATTGAGATGAAACCTCGCATTTCGGATAATTTCAAGGTGCTGATTACAAATCCAGTCGCAGTTTTGAGTCTAAGTCTCGTTTGACGAAAATAAAAAATTTCAGATCTCTCGGGCTGGCGGGTGTACCTAAAAAATCGAAAATATTTATTTGGCTTTCTATTGAGATGAGATCTCGCATTTCGGATAATTTCAAGGTGCTGATTACAAATCCAGTTGCAGTTTTGAGTCTCAGTGTCGTTTGACGAAAACAAAAAATTTCAGATCTCTCGGGCTGGCGGGTGTACCTAAAAAAATCGAGAATCTTTATTTGGCTTTCTATTGAGATGAAACCTCGCATTTCGGATAATTTTAAGGTGCTGATTACAAATCCAGTCGCAGTTTTGAGTGTCAGTCTCGTTTGACTAAAATAAAAAATTTCAGATCTCTCGGGCTGGCGAGTGTATACCTAAAAAATCGAAAATATTTATTTGGCTTTCTATTGAGATGAGATCTCGCATTTCGGATAATTTCAAGGTGCTGATTACAAATCCAGTCGCAGTTTTGAGTCTAAGTCTCGTTTGACGAAAACAAAAAATTTCAGATCTCTCGGGCTGGCGGGTGTACCTAAAAAAATCGAAAATCTTTATTTGGCTTTCTATTAAGTTGAGATCTCGCATTTCGGATAATTTCAAGGTGCTGATTACAAATCCAGTCGCAGTTTTGAGTCTTAGTCTCGTTTGACGAAAATAAAAAATTTCAGATCTCTCGGGCTGGCGGGTGTACCTAAAAAATCGAAAATATTTATTTGGCTTTCTATTGAGATGAGATCTCGCATTTAGAATAATTTCAAGGTGCTGATTACAAATCCAGTCGCAGTTATGAGTCTAAGTCTCGTTTGACGAAAACAAAAAAATTCAGATCTCTCGGGCTGGCGGGTGTAGGTGTCTAAAAAAATCGAAAATCTTTATTTGGCTTTCTATTGAGATGAAACCTCGCATTTCGGATAATTTCAAGGTGCTGATTACAAATCCGGTCGCAGTTTTGAGTCTAAGTCTCGTTGGACGAAAACAAAAAATTTCAGACCTCTCGGGCTGGCGGATGTACCTAAAAAAATCCAAAATCTTTATTTGATTTTCTATTGAGATGAAACCTCGCATTTCGAGTAATTTTGAAGTTCTGATTACAAATCCAGTTGCAGTTTTGAGTCTCAGTCTCGTTTGGCGAAAATACGACGAAATTACTGTAAAAGGTCACCAAAAAATGCGAATTAAATAATCCTGCGAAAACCGGGAAATCATATTAATATGACAGTGTTGGCAGCACTGCATGCTGTCACAAAATGCATGGTTTTATTTATAGATGTAAAACACAGTCAGTTTGACCTTGAAGACGACCATGGGGTGATCAATGAATAAATTCGTGGAGAAAATGTCGATGTAAAACGGGTATTACTGTCGCAAGTAAATCTTCATTCTCAAAATTCTTGAGCTGAGAATTTCTTTTTATGTGGGTAGGGGACTGCGACTGCAACAGAAAAGTAACAGTGACAAAATCACAGTTGATGAAATTGCACCACCTCTCTAGTTATTGATGTTGAGTATATTACAATTGTGACAACAAAACAAAACAACGATTTGTCCTCCGCTGCAGTGTAATATCAGAGGCAGATGTTCGCGAACAAATACATAATATTATATATTACGAATGGTATACCTACGGGTGCATATTTCCTGGAAATTTAATATGCAACATTTTCCTTCGGCGACTGCACGTCACGAATGGATTCCCAAACGGCACAGAAATCTGATAAAAGCAATTCGGTGAAGTGCTTTGTATTATACAGGTAGCTACACCGCTTTCCGCTTCACCATCAGATAGAGTGCAATGAAAAAAAGGCGTAGGTGATTGTATGCAAGTTTACACTATGAATATGCATTGCGTATTGTTGAAGTTGTAATGCGGAGAGCCAGACGACGCGACGACTGTGATTTGATCATTTCAAGAAAAATGATGACCAAGCGAATAAAAGTTTGCTGAATTTTAAGGTGCGGAAAAAATTATGTAAATCCATTTTCAACTACTGCAACTTAGTTTACTATCCTTGTTTAGACGTAGTCAGAGTCGTAATAGAATAGCTGTTGTACAAAATAACTGCATTCGTTTTATTTTTACGGAAGTTTGACCATGATCGTTATTCTGTAATCAGTTCGTTAAAAATGCACAACTTGGTTAAATATAATTTTGTAACTTGTATTCATCAATTAGTTATTACTGGGACTCCTATATACCTACGTGAGAAGTTGATTTTTAGATAAAACATCCATCAAAGGCAGATAGGAAATACCTCACTTACGAGGATGGCCTGAAATGTCCTCGGCCTGATATAGAAAAAAAGCGGTTTGGACCTTCAGAATTATTTTTATTTTTCGACATAATCTCCTCTTAACTCTATACACTTGGTGCATCGATGTTCCAGAGCCACGATGCCCTCTTTAAAATGATCTTGTGGAAGTCCTGTAAAGTAATCATCCACGGCAGCAATCGCTTCTTCGTTTGATAAAAAACGTTGCCCACCACGAAAGGTTTTGAGTTTTGGGAACAGGTGAAAGTCCGACGGGGCCAAGTCAGGAGAATGGGGTGGGTGCTCCAACAATTCATACCTTGAATCGTACAGTTTTGCCACTGCATGTTGCCCTTTGTGCACCGGCGCATTGTCTTGATGAAAGATGACTTTCTTCTTTTGAAAACCTGGTCTCTTTTCACGAATTTTCTGATCCAACTGGGTTAAAAGGTCAGCATATTACTCCCCTGTTATGGTTTTACCCTTTTCAAGATAATCCACGAGCAGAATGCCTTTAGCGTCCCAAAAAACAGAAGCCATCACCTTTTCTGCTGAGGGAACTGACTTGGCTTTCTTTGGTGCAGAGGACCCGGCTTCAGTCCACTGCTTTGATTGTTGTTTGGATTATGGCATATAATGGTGAATCCATGTTTCATCCATTGTCACAAATCTGCGCAAAAAGTCCGCTTTATCTTTTTATACAGCTCCAAAGCATGCTGTGACATTCGCATGCGGTTGCGTTTCTGCTCAGGAGTGAGGATTCGCGGCACCCATCTTGCACTGAGCTTCTTCATGTGTAACTCTTCATGCAAAATGTGACCAACCCATTCCCTTGAAATGTCAGCAGCTTCTGCAATTTCGCGCAACTTCACTCTCCTGTCTTTCAAAACCATATCGTGCACACGGTCAATCAATTCAGGAGTTTTTGCACTTTTTGGACGTCCTTCGCGTAGGTCATCGTCAATGCTCTCCCTCCCTCGCTCAAACTCTGCAGCCCATTTCTTGACTGTGGAGTATGAAGGTGAATCTTCTTTATACACGCTAACAAACCTTTGGTGGATCTCCTTCGGAGATAAACCTTCTTTCACAAAGAAATTTATCACCACACGGTACTCAAGCTTCTCCGTATCTTACGGTACTTCACACTACACTCACGATGATCGACTGTCACAGCCAAACTGCTGATCACAACTGAATGGCATTTCATGTGAGACTTGCAAAGACTTGTATGAACATGCACGTAAGTAGTGCAAATTCGCACGCGCCTGCGTCCTATTGAGGCCGAGAACTTTTCCGGCCATCCTCGTATAACAATGCCTCTCCATCGCTCTTCCATATTTACAAGGTCCTTCACATACAGTGCTTGTATTTTGTACAACAACGTCGATCAAACCGCTAAAACCATGTCTTTTTATAGTTTTAGAAAATATATCAAAATTCTTCTCCTCCAAACAATAAACAGCCTTTAATCGGAATGTTTGTAGCAAACAAAAATAAAAAAAAATGTATAAGTTGCGTGTATGTTTTATATTTTTTGAGTACACAACATAATTAACGATTTTTGTGTCTTTTTTTAATTTACCTGTTACTCCTGTTCAAGAACAAATTTGTATGCACTCATTGGTTAAGTTAAGAGCAGCTGTAGCTAACCTTCGTCATTGAGTTGCTCACCTGTTTCCATTAGTATAAGTATCTGTATCTTTGGGACGGTTTATTATTATTATTATTATTAAATCTAGCGAATGTACGGGGGTGGAGCCTTCTACAAAAGCAAGCAAAAAAATGGCGTCAGGTGTCTTGACTCAGTATTTGCCACACATTATCTGTGCTGACAAAAAATTGGAGTTCCTCTATATCTACATCATTCTCATTCAAAAAAGTAAACAAGAATCAGGGAGAACAACGAATCACTATTACCATATCCTCCACGGTAGTAATACGGTGTTACATTTTCATCAAAATCAAGTTCGTAGTGTCCAAGTTACACGTTATGGAATAATAATGTATATCAAATTATTTCACAGATATAACATTCAAAATGCAACATACGGTTAGGTCTAAAAAGCACAGGATATCAGCAAAGTCAATTTTTTCAGCGCAATGTACACTCCCTAACCCCCAACCGCCCCAATTTCACCACCACCAAAAGAAGCAGAAAATGATCAGGAACCTCTAAAACTATTTGAAACGAAATTGGAGCTGTTTTATTTTTAGTTTTCCGATTATCGCTACGCCGTCACTGACACGATTACTAAGAACCATATGCGCTTTCCATCTTCGCCACGGTAATAAAGATATGTCAAAATTTCATTAAAACCAATTCAATAATTTCTAGGTTACACAATATAGAACGATCTAAACCAGCACTCGTTTGCATACTTCATGCGGAAAATTGTAAGTAATATGCAAAGCAATTAAAAAAGCTGAAATGTTGAAAATGACAAAAAAAGATCGGAATGGCAAATAGAAAGACTGTGTATAGTAATTGAGTCTTTCGCCATTGAACTGAGGTCTGTTTGCAGGCTTCTAGTTCAACAAGCTTCTGTTCCAGGATTATCATCTTTTTTACTTGGTGCTCTGGTCATTAGCCTCGTGTCCCGTGTAGGCTTTGTCAACAGTGAAGACTCAGGTGGGGATCTCGCTGAGATTTTTTTATAGATATTTGTTTTTGATTGAAAAAAATCAGAAATAAATTTTCGCCTTTAACGAGAATAGAACCCGGGACGTCCCGGTCACGAGCCCTCAACTCTAACCACTGAGCCAACCCACTCTCCTAGATTGTCAAATTGTTTGTCACATTCTTATTCTACCACTATTCTAAATATCTTTTGCCTTGCTTATGATAGCAGTTCAGGATATGGCATTTCTAACTTCAGCCCTAATTAATGTAATTACTATACTTAATACAGACTTGGATATTATCCATAATGAGGAACCTTCGAGAATTGTCACGAATACACATTTCCAATTAGGTTCACGCAACTTTACAGAATCGGTGTAATTTTTTATACTGATTGATTTTTTCTGTTTGAGTACAAGCTTTTATCTAAATGACCGTGCTACGATCGAAGGTATTATACAAATGGTTCGTAATTAGTCTTAAATACTTTCAAGGTATTGGTTCTTCGATTTCTTAAGGTGCTGGGGCACTTTAAACAACGGAAGTGAGAGATACACATCATATATCTTGTAAATGAGGTCCAGAGCCAGAAAAAAACAACCACATGGATTTTATACACAAATGTACCATGTTGTCGATGTTTTTGTTTCTATTGGTTCACTCCTTTCATATCAGCTTGATACCGGGCTTTATGCAGGTCCATTGTGTCTGATGCGGTTCAGGACATGCTCTAAACAAGGATTGCGATGTCCTTGGGGTCACTTTGGATAAAGTGGAAATCATTTTCTTTGCATCACATTAATAACACTTCAAATATAAACATGAGTTAATTGCTCGCTCAAAATTAATTAAAAACCTTAGCCTCACCTCAGGCGTGTTACCGTAACTTATAAATTGCATCATATTGCTCATGCAAAACTTAAATTGTTTATCTTGGAATACCTTTTCGTGCCAGCAACGAAATGTGGTGTGTGAACCGAAGTCACAAACATCCTCTCACCGTCAATATAATAAATGCATCTCCACGTTGTACTCATAAAATATGAACAGCACACATTCTGCTGAATGCATAAATTGCGAGAGAGTCATTAAACTCCGAACGCTACGCATCATCCTGCAGTTTGTCATCAGTGTCACGAACTATTAATTATTGAGTAAGATCGTTAATAGCTGCAGGTTAGAGATGCCAGGGCGTTGTTCTTGTGATATTATGTACCTGCACAGGGCGTCCGGTATGTATGTACAAATAGAATACCTTCGAGTGTGCAACATGGCGCTAGAGAAGAGGAACTTTAGTCGAGAAGTAGACACTCTACAGTTCTACACGATAATAACATACCTATTAATTTTTTATGCATATTTATCAAATCGGTACAAATGGTACAAATAGACATCAAAATATCATGTAGTAGAGAAATTGTTTCAGGTGTTCCACAAGGGTCCATTTTGGGGCCACTATTGTTTATAATATATACTGCTGCCATGCAAAGAGCAATTTGAAATTGCTTCCATATCAACCTATGCCGACGATACACAATTAGTATACCATTTTATCCCTTCTCTAATAGGCGAAGCCAGTGAATATTTGAACAGTGATCTCAACAGTAAGGTCATGATCATAATCTATCTTTGGATGCATCAAAATGTAATGCAATGCTTTTCGGTTCAACCAGGAATTGTGATCATTTGATAATGAATCTGAACATAGTGATAGAAAATAGAGTTATAGTTTTCACTGAAAATATAAAAATTTTAGGTCTTATTATTGATGAAAATCTTAGATTTCGTACACAAACATGTAAAAAGCATTGTCCAGAGATCATTTGTTAGGCTATGCGCACAAATACATATTAAGCCCGTCGATTAAAAAGACACGTTGTGAAACGTTAGTTATGTCTGTTGTTCAAAAAATCCAAAGGATCCAAAATATGTGTTGCAGGTTTGTTCTTGGGCTGAGAAAATATGATCATATCTCCGAAAGTATTAAAAACTTGGGGTGGCTAAATACAAGTAAACTGGTTGAGTTACATTGTTTTCTTATTACCCAGAAAATGTTATCTTCCTCTACTCCTACGTACCTGATGGAAAAACTTCCCAGTAAACACATATACGTTACTTAAACGTAATTAAACGTGTGAACGGTTGATAAAACGTTTACGTTAGAATGTTAACGGTTCGATTTTGGTGTAAAATTATACCGTTTGATTAAAGGGCCATAATAACGTTTAATTAAGTACATAATTCTACGGTGACTCAGTTTCACGTTAGAGTAACGTTGTGTACTCCACAAATAAAGTGTGACAAAGATGATGTATTCAGACGTTAATATAACGTTCTGATTCGTAGTCATTCTGCAATCCATAGAGTTTCAATATTGAAGTAACGTTTGGCTAAACCATTTTATTAATCATATGAGCAACTGGTTTTTCAAAAGTTCTTCATTTTTAAATTAGGAGCAAAATCTGGTCAAGCGTCTAACAAGAAACAAAAATACATAATTCTGCTAATCCGCTATAAGCTATACAAACCGTTATGATAGCAGATGAAAATAACGTGCATTGCTCGTTCAGGTACAACGTTATAATAACGTAGTTTCTAAACGGAGCAATTTGATTGGTTCGAAAGAGCCAGGCTGTGCGTGTATGTCGTGACATCAGTACTGGCGGCGGCCATTTTCACCCGTGTTGTTGTAGAGTCAACAAGTGTTCTCCGCTCCCTGAGTCTTCAGCTGTTTAGTACAGGTCTTGCGTTTGGTAAGTACATCCACATGACTAACTAATTTGCTGAGATGAAAATGCGAATGTCCCTAATGCTAAAATTTTGCTGTGGACCTCAGAGATGCAAATGATGCTATTACAACTCGTCGCTTGGTGGCGTGCGTTTGTTCTGGTTTTTCTTCTCAACTCATATGGAGTACCTATAACCGTTTCTTAATAGTAGCATTGTAATTATCATGCATCCTGATTATTATTTGGCTTTTTTACATTTTGTTTCATACTGTTGAAGGAATAAATCTGTATTGGTTTATTTTCATGTATTTATAATGATTTGGATTAACGCAAAATTAAAACTTTCCTAATTTTTATTAACGCCGGACATATTGTGGTGGCGGTCATGAAAAATAAATAGTTAGGGTTGTTCTTGATTTAATGAAAATGCTCAACTTTTAGGTAATGGTCAATTATGCCACATTTTAAGATTATCTCAAAACGTCAAGTAACAAGAAAAGTAACAAAACGAGCAACTTTAACGAAACAAAAATTTTACATTGCGTTCTTGATAAGCGCCCTTAAAGTGGTGTATATACTTTATTTAAGTTATATATTATATGTATATTCCTTTATAAGCAGCCTTCTAATTTGATGTATCCACTTATTAATGAGAGTTCAATAAATACGTTAAAAAAAACAACCGTTGCGTTTTATTTATGATACCCTTTAAAATTATAAGCACTATTAATAGCAATTCAAATACTACCTCAGAATAATGTTTTAATTGGGGAAAAAATAATATCTTATTAACGTTGCAAATACACGATTTTTAAACGTTTTCGAAAAGGGTTACAAATTGAACTTTTTAAAACGTATAATGATCACTTTTTTAAAACCGGGATAAAACGTATATTTATACGTTACTTGTAATGTTAGAAACCGCGACATTTTTAAGTTGATTGTACGTAAAAAAGTAACGTAAAAATGAAAAGGTGTCAGGGATTAAATAACGTTTAACTAACGTATGAGTGTTTACTGGGTTATACCGCGAGGTGATACTCATTCACTTACCTGAGACATGGAAGTTTGTTAACAAGTCCATACCACCAATCTGCTTTGTTCCAAAGATGTTTCGCCTATGATCCGCAAAACAGTATAATGCGATAGATAATACCTTGAAGTCTTTACCAGTTGATATAGATTTAAAAGGGAAATGAAAAACATTTTATTGCTAGTATAATGCCCAATTTCGAGTAATATTTTTTTCAGTGTTGCTGTTACTGCTGTTTATATGTACGTACATATTATACATATCCTCGTTTTGCTGTTAGCTTAGGTTTAGGTGTTTTAAGGGGCCTGTGTCGGTACTCTCTAACTTAAAAGGGGTGACACACGTACGAACTTTAAGACGCGGTTTTTAAGTTCGCGAGCTTACTCAACTCGACGCGGTGACACACGTGAAGCTCAAATCACTCATTTTGATAATTTTCCTAAATAAACAAAACTTTCAACAAACGCTAAACACAACAAACGTTGCGCATCGATGGCCTGCCGAAATAAAATGGAGGCTCGCGGCTCGCAGTACGAGCCGAGACAAGCTACGAGCAAGATTTCAAACCAGTTGGATCGCCGGCGGTTTGCGCGACGGTTTTAAAGTACGCGTACTTACGGTGACACACAGGCGAAAAAGGTCGTTGAGCCATAAGTACGCGTACTTGCTCGTACGTGTATCACCTCTTTAAGAGATAGAAGCATGTTTCTATCACCATGACGACCATGACTATTACGCTGTCACGGCACGCTGTCATATTTACGAGGCCACCCGATCTCATAGTACATAGTGCGGATTCGCAAGTTCCCGCACAACTCACTTGTTTATCAAACTACATACATAAAATTTCAGAAGGTGATAGTTAAGACCTTAATGAATGACTAAGAGCGAACTTTTCAACAAATTTTTTTAGTGTGCAAAAAACTCGCAATGCAAAATCATGCATTCTTCAAATGTCTGTAATTTAAGAACCAAACATGATATCAAAGTAAGGCCACCATATTGACATAGCGCAAGCGTTTTTCTTTCAAATTGCTATTTGAATCATTACTGAAAGTTTAAAGATAACGTCACACACATCACAGGCCACCGGTCGGTCGCTCTTGGCTCCCCCCAGTATGGCAAGGCGACCTTCGGACTTACCTCCCCTCATTTTACTTTAGACATAGATACTTCAGAAAGCACTAGCACGAGAATACGTATTTTCTTGGATTCACAAGTTCACGCGCTATACCCTAGCCCCTTAAGTGTACTTAGTTTTATAATATGGGCTAAATGTAAGAATAGCCTTAGGCTAAATTTCGCCGAAATAAAGTCAATAAATAAATAAATAAATACACCGTGTCCCAGGACGAATAGGCCCTGGATGATTCAGTCCTTAACATCCGGCACGCGAGTATGTACCTTGTATACATGTTTCTGGCCATTAAACATCATCATCATAGTCACAATGTCTTAACAGACATGCTGTGAACTCGTAAAATGCATTAAGTCGGAACTAGAGTATTGTAGACACGAATATTATCAATAGTTTTGAGAACTGTAGCTGTCCATCGTTCGCGATTTACTGTCAGCTCAGTGGCGCTCTTGATACTCATATCCAGCAACTGTTTCGTCGTATCCACCCACCGTGTAGGGGGACGGCCACGGCGCCGCCCACTCGGGGAATGACCCTGAACTACAAGTTTCTCCATATTATCGCTTCTGTGGATATGTCCGAAGAATGTAGGCATTCTCGTCGACACAATGGAGGATAGTCTCTTTGGATTACCGAGCTCATCCAGTATGGAAACGTTAGTTCGATCCACGTCGTCATTTCAAAACCATCTATGCGAGCTTGATCTGCCTTTTTAACAGTCCAAGTTTCCGAGGCATACAAAAATGTGTAGAACACAAGAGACTGAACCAGCGACATTTTTGTAGCTTTAGTGATATTATGGTCACGCCATATTTTAGTAAGCTTTGTCATAGCCACACGTGCCTGTTGAATGCGCCGTGGAATCTCATTTTCACAGCTACCTGAATTGTCGATCACAGAACCGAAGTACACAAAACTTTGAACTACTTCACAACGGCCTATTGATTTTATTTCTCGATGATTGTCATGATCTCTATCTACGATCATAACATTGGTCTTATTGTAGTTAATACCAAGACAGTACCTTGCACTATGTTGTTCCAAGATGTTTAATGGAGCCACTAGTTCTTCCTGAGATGCAGCAATAAGAGTTGTATCGTCAGCAAATCTTAAGTTGGATATTTTGCTTCCGCCAAATAGTTATACCGCCATTCTAGTTGTCTAATACCTGCCTCATCACATCAAATTCAGAGTAAATGATAAATAACATCGGAGATAATACACATCCCTGACGAACTCCTTTTCTGGTTGCAGTTTGACCAGACAGGTTACCATCAATTCTTACACGAGCCGAATTAGACTCGTAGAGTTGCTGTATGAGAAACACGAGGAGATAAGGATCCCATAGAGATGAGGATTTCCCACGTTTAGTCCACTTTACGTTATCAAACGCCTTAGAATAGTTCAAAAAGCAGATAAAAACTGGAAAATTATGCTCTCTGGCTTTTTCAATAATTTGTCTTAAGTTTAAGATCTGTTTACGCGTACCGCGTCCTTTCACACCATTAAACAGGATTAACTTTTTGAGAAATTAGGGGCATAAAATCACAGCTGGGTACAACTCGAACGTTTTTACTATACTGGGTGTTATTTGAAATCGGGAGGCCCACTCTGTATAAAAAATCTCAGCCTATGCAACAGATGGTCTACACCGCTAATTTATTAATTACATAAATCCAACCAAATCGGTGACCATTAGCCTATTACGGATCCAGTGCTGCGTTGTGGTGCAATTTTAACGCTGTTAAGGAAAACGTGAAAATGTATGAAATACCATGATCGAACATCTATTTATGGCTGTGCAATTCCCAGAAACTCATTACGTAATATTTACGCCGCATGAGCGCGGATGGAAATCGGGAAATTTAAAAATGCACGGTAAATCAGGTCACCTGTATACATTTATCAGTGGCGAAATTATGGTGGGGCTATAGGGGTAGAAACCCCTTCTCCAGGGACCTTTGCAAACATGTTAAAATCCAAAAAAGTTTCAACCAATTTCATACACTATGCAACTATTGCAGAGCTACAGAATACACTCTTTTCAATTCAGCCATTTGCTTTGGTTTAAATATTTTTTATTTACAAATAAATCCGATAGTTTTTTTTCAGTTTTTATAAGTTATCACATAGGTATGTATCCTCAAAAAATTGAGTCTTCTTATCGATCATTTCAGAAAGTTATTAATGATTAAAAATAATCAATATTTTTCGGTTTTCATAGGTTTAATTACATAGGTATGTACGACCAAAAAATTAAATCTTCTTATCAATATCCGAAAAAGTTTCAACTTATGGCATGCATAGCTGCGGAGGTATAGAATACACCCTTGAACTCGACTATTTGCTTTTGTTTGAATATTTTTTGTCAAACAAATAAATCCGAGAATAGTACTCTAACACCCCTCTATGTCATTATAATAAACTTGTTACATTGAACCTACTTTTACTTCAGTTGATTTCCCAGTTTTTGCAAAGAAAAATGGTTTGGGTTACGTATATCACTAGATAAGGTAGTGAAAGTCTAGCCCTACTACGGGTATACTGCATGTTTTATTAAAACTATAATGAAGAATGTGAGGAGGGACGGAAAGAGAAATTTAAAGAAAATTACTCGAAACAAATACAGTTTGGGAACGCGGCTATTCTAACTATTTCCGATAGAATCCGAATATAGAAGGTTATTTATGACACGTTCCCTTTAGAGATCTGAATTTTAGTACTTTTTCAGTGAAGTTACCATTGAGTCATTAATTTATTTATGACAAAGAATATGAATTTCAAATATGAAGAAAATCGATTGATAACAATCTTTCTGTCACCCATTATATTGAAAATATAGCATATAGTTTTATGGAAATATTTTTAGTGTTTCTTCGGAAAAAATATACGTATAAGTAATAATATAAATTGAAAACGTTGAGCATTTACTTGCAGTCTTAAAAACAAATTGGAAATTCAGTGCATTGAAATACTGAATAGTTGCATAAAAATTAAAAAAAATGTAACACAATTTTTTATTACATATCAATAAACAGTTAAAATAATAATAAAATGTAACGCATACATCCTTATCTATCGAGCTCAGCCCTATAGCAAAAAGGGATAACATATCCTTTGGGTCAAAAAAGAGAATAACAAATGCCGTTTGTCAACACCCCTGATTTTAGGTATCTGCTGCTGTACCCTGAAGCCAATGTGAGAAAATTATGGATATTTCTCTGAAGAAGGCGTAAAATACATTTATATTTTTATTTACATAATTTTTCGTCATCATATGAATTTTAGCCCTGAAGAGGACGTAAAATAAATGCCGAAATGTCGGATCTGTAAGAGAAAACCTCTGTTGTATTTTTTCCTTACATCCGAAGAATCTCTTCTACTAACATAAAAAAACTGGGATGAAAATTACTGTCTACTATATTTATGACAATATGAAGGACGTAAGTAGACTTGACCGATCTGTCTTTAAATAAACAAATTACTATTCAGAATTCCCAGTTGTTCAACCTAGCGTCTTGTTTTGTTAGGAGAGAGGCTCCTAAACCCCTCTCCATACACGGTCCTCTGTAATCGCCTGATGGGCATCAGCTTTCACTTAGCTGACATGGGGTAATTAAATGGAGAATTAGCTATACGATAGCCTTCATCCCCTAGGTGTTAAGCGGAACCGCACGTGTATTCCGAGAATACATGAAAGGGGAGTATATAGCGTCTCTTGGAGTGAGCGGTATTCGCCGCACGTGGATTCTATGTGTGTACGTTGACTAATCCCACGTTTCACCCTTTCACAGCAGCCGCGGTGCTCTGGTATTTAGGCTCTGCCTACGCGGTCTGCTCAGTTATAAAAAAAAAACGTTTGAGAAGACTTCAGTAGCTCAACCATATGAGATTTTAAGATTTGGTAGCTGGAAATGTGGACAAATGTATTTAGTTTAATTTATATGTTTGGTTGGATATATTACCAACTCATCTAGTATAAGACTTCTTTCTACGCACCATTTATGAGGCGAGTATAGATATTTAGAGATAACAGTGTCTTATGGTGCCTGTAACACAAGGGTCCATGACAGTCATTTCGCTAGATTTGTCTGATGTTTTTCTACCACCATTTCTGTTTAACAACCCACTTCTTACTTCGTTTTAGGGGTTTTTGATCATTGGTGGGGGATAAAGGAACCCCAAAGTTCACAAAGGACTTTCCATTGACCGACATCTTTTCTTACGTTGTCATATTGACCACAAGATACGGCAATCGTAATTGTTTACTATCGTCTCAATTGTATAGCTACAGCATTCAGAAATATTCCATTCTACGTTAAAAAAGACGGTATTTTGATGGTTCAGGAATGATTACAGCAAAATCAATAGATAGGTTGACCTCTACTGCGTTACTGCATATTTCTTCATCATAAACGCAAATTCTGAAGTCTTACATAAATTTTGAGGAGCTGGCAACGCCGACATAATTTTCGTGCGACTTATTTACGGTAGGAGCTCGACTGTCAAACGTTTGTTTTGTTTGTGCGTCTTTTATGCTTGGTCAGTAAAATCGAATTTGCTGTTTGTTGGTAACTGTAGTGAAGCTTTACGGACTTGCTGCTGTGCTGTGCTATTCTAATAGACCGACATCTTTTCTTACGTTGTCATATTGACCACAAGATACGGCAATCGTAATTGTTTACTATCGTCTTAATTATATAGTTATAGCATTCAGAAATATTCCATTCTACGTTAAAAAAGACGGTATTTTGATGGTTCAGGAATGATTACAGCAAAATCAATAGATAGGTTGACCTCTACTGCGTTACTGCATATTTCTTCGTCATAAACGCAAATTCTGAAGTCTTACATAAATTTTGAGGAGCTGGCAACGCCGACATAATTTTCGTGCGACTTATTTACGGTAGGAGCTCGACTGTCAAACGTTTGTTTTGTTTGTGCGTCTTTTATGCTTGGTCAGTAAAATCGAATTTGCTGTTTGTTGGTAACTGTAGTGAAGCTTTACGGACTTGCTGTGCTATATTCGAGTGTAGCTTGACAGTTTTTCGAGATGGAACTCAAAAAGTGCAGTGTTTGCAACATGGGTTGCATTGGAAAAAATTAATTGGCGTTACACAGCATTATTTACAATTTGAAGTGTCAAAGATGATGGCTTTGAGCACGCCGGCCGTGCTGAAGTTGTTTGTTTACTACCTCTATGTTCAGTTGTCACTCTGAGGGTACAAACTCCATTCAATGAAGATCCGCAACAATTTTGGCTGATGCTCCTATATCTTGTGTTCTCCTGAGTAGAGAACGAGAATTCAGTTCTATTCAGTCTCTGACGTTTTTCAACCTTGAGTTTTGTCTACGCTCCAGCCTCTCTTTTGCCTTCGATTTTACCTTATTAGTTTAGATATTATACAAATGTCTGGTTATTCCATCCGGTGGATGGACAGTCATATTTCTACTAAAATAGATATGAATATTAGTTGGTTTGTATACTATCCAGCTAGCTTACAAACGATACAAGATATGCCGCTAAAGTATATACCACAAAGATATCACACATATTAATCAGTGTTTCTGGTCAGTTTACAAACTATCATTTAGATAAATTATGCACCGAACTACATAATAACCAACTCGTCGGTTAGTATGTAAACTAACCAATCCTATTTGGTTATTTTAGTTTATAACAATAATTTTTAGTCAAAAGTAAAGTCTATTCATAGATATAACATATGTACATTTGCTATTCGATTCGATTCTCTGTAAATCATAAGTGTTCATTACATGCTAATCATTCTTGTTATTAGTGTTAGGTCCTTGTTCGCGTATTCTCTTTATATGTTGCAGAAGTACATTATAATCGCTGTCATTCATTAATTTTGAATTTTGGGATTTTTTGTCGTAACATTCTAATACTAACTTTTCAAATTGCTGTTGCTGGTCCATTTTTGGTAACTAGATACCCGTTCATAAACAAATTTTACAAGGCACGACAGTAAACAAGACCAATACGTCACACTTGCACTTGCCATAAACACAACCTCACTTTTCTGTCGAATTGGCCCGGTGAATTGGCCAAAGAAAATTAGTTATACTCTGTTACCTGATACTTTAAACTGGCTTGACGTCTATTTGATAGGTATCAGCTGACGAAGAAGTGTATCTCAAATTTAATTTGTTACTAGTGGTGTTGATTGGCAATCCTGCGATCAGGACCGTATTAGTAATATTCTTATTGAATATTTGCCAAAAGGTAATGACTGTTGTTGTAAACAAATTGCTTCAGTATCCAGAATTTCGCAGCAAAACTGGTTAGTTAAAATAAATAGATTATTTTATTGATTTGTATATTGTTAGAGACTATCACAATACTCCTATATTTAGCAATAAGGACGATTCAACGGATAGCTTGCATCACTAGTGGGATATTTATTGGGTGAAACGTACAAGGTACAATTGGAGAAAAGTATAAAGTAAGTACCTGGAGTAAGATTAATATAATAAAGTAGTTTAACTGAAGCTTAAGCTAAAAATGCTTTTATCTTCATTCTTACCTCATTTAAAGTGTACCTAACCATCATCATTCAGACCAGCCATACTGATATACTGAAAGACACGCCGG
The DNA here is from genome assembly GCA_951848785.1 of Callosobruchus maculatus. NCBI lineage: Eukaryota > Metazoa > Arthropoda > Insecta > Coleoptera > Chrysomelidae > Callosobruchus > Callosobruchus maculatus. Next base: position 11,182,571 of record CATOUR010000083.1, read on the forward strand.
ATTTTCCGAGAAAATGTAAAATAAGCATAGACCTCAGAGCATAGATGAAAACGTCACCAAGTGTCAATTACTTGTTATTAGTAATGCTTCCACTCAATACAGCCCTGCATTCATTCCATCAAAGCTTAAGATTGATACGTCATGACTCAATCTGGAGTATTTTTAGTTATCACTAGCCGAACAGCGGTTCGCTGTTGACACGGCTGACAGTTTAAAGTATCGGGTAACAGGGTATAGTTTACATACTAACCAAGAAGTTGGTTAATTTACATACTAACCAACGAGTTGGTTATTATGTATTACTAGAGATATTAGGTGTATACCTTATCCAAATGATGTGGATAGTTTGTAAACTGACCAGAAACACTGGTTAATATGTGTGATACCTTTGTGGTCTATACTTTAGGCCGCATATCTTGTATAGTTTGTAAGCTAGCTGGATAGTATACAAACCAACCAATATGCATAGCTATTTTAGTTGAAATATGATTTTCCATCAAAATAACGAGACATTTGGATAGTTTGTATAATATCCAGCTAGTGTATAAACTATCAAAGTAAACCCTTTAACCGTAACATATAGGTAAGGGGAGAGTATTATGATTGTGAACACGATTTTTTTTTGACACAAAAATCTGAAACGCATTGTCTATTACATATCGTTTGTTTGTTGCAATTTTTGTCACCGCGTACTTTCAGTAACTCTCCATTAATTTTAGCGAAATATTGGGAGCGATATGCAGTAGGGTTTTAATATAATAGGTAATGATGCTATAACCTTGGATATCGAGTTTTTTAGTTTAAAAGAAAAATTACCATTTTTTCAGGTATTTCGAGCTTCGTGACATTTATTTTGAAAGGATGATTTAAAGGTAATGGGGGGATACGGAGATGGGGAACTTCAAAATTGTTGTATGTTATGAAGTCTTCAGATCGATAGAGTTTGGGAGTCAGGGAGCTGAACAAATGCCCCTGGACAAACAAATTTATAAAAATCTTTTCAGATAGCCAGGCTGCCCTGAAAGCACTGAGCTTCAAACGAGTTGACTCAAGACTCGTATGGAACTGCATACATCACCTTAATGAACTTTGAACAAGGAACAGCTCTCTGTAAGCACTTACTGACATGTGGTTTGAATCTCAAATTAGAATCAAAGTGCTAACCTAAATTTCTGGCAGGAGAAGTTACCGGTATAATATCATTTCCTATGGTTAGATCCAAGATGTATCGTCCTCCAATTTTCCTAAAACCAAAATATTCGATTTAGCAGCATTAATATGAAGACCGAGATCTTGGGAGTACTTGATGTGTTTGTGTAAATCCTCATTTATAATGAGTTTAGCTTGAGCTCAGTCGCTGGGCTTATATGAAAAGTAAAGCTAAGGTTCGTCAACATCCTACACCTTTCAAGACAGTCACCAAGGTTAGATGTATATAAACTGAAGGGTAGTGGTCCAAGGATCGATCCTTGAGGCACCCCGCAACGCCTTCATTTCACACAGCATCCGTTGCGACAAACTGTCTGCGGTTACGTAAGAAGCTGGACATTATACCTTATCCACCGAACAAACGGAGTAACCATGCACAATATATGTATATTTTTACTGTATGGTCAAGGGTTATATGCACACCGTCTACAAAACTGCATACTGCGAGCAGTGATGTTATTATAAACAGAAAAATTATGTTCGATTTATCCGAGTAAAGCCCCAAAATATGGGTCTGAAATAATTTTTTACTCCTTTTCTTCAGTGGACAGACTATAGTTTGTGTGCTGTTTCAGAAAAACCAATGAAATGTAAAATAGATAGTAGCATCTCATGATCAATTTTATCGAAGGCCTTTGTGCAGTCTAAAAGCACAAATCACCTCAAAATTGTAGTACGCTTATGGTACCTTGGCGCATTCACAGTCGCAGAGACGGTAACGGTTGATGTTGCGGAAAAAGTTGTTCTTGCCACTTTGCCGATCTTACAGCATCCCGACATCTTTTTCTCCTCATCAAAGTCCAAAGTGTGCAGTGTTTAGCTGAGCGCACAATACAGAGCCAACCACGATGAACTAGTTTGCCGGTACTCGCCGTTTCTCTTTTGTCTTTTTTTTTAGGACGGCAATCGCTGGTTTTTTTCGTAGCGATGCTCGTATACGACATTAATTAGGATTTTTTAAATTTTTTGTGTTGGTGGTTCAAGCTTTGTCATAATGCCAAAGATTCTCCATAAAGGGATTTATGGTACACTCATAAGCTACGGCTTGTGCGATGCTGGGATTCGTTTCCTTTCCACCGAGATGAATAAAAAAGCAATTTTTTTAAATGCGTCTTGCTACAAGCCATAGGTTGAACATGTTAGTTCAAACGTAGAGTCAAGTGACTTGACTCATTACTTCCTATCTAATACATGTTGGCATTCTTCCATGGTTCCATGATCCCCTCATCTCCATCCCACTCGAACTCGACCTCTCCCAAAAAAAAAAGGAGAAAACGAAATCCGTGTCGCGGTATGTTCAACATATAAAAACCTACAGTTACGGTTTTTTGTGTTTTTTGCAATTTATTTTTTTCATTGCCTTTGAACCCATACTAGGCATTAGTAGGCGCCAGGAAATATTGCCCTGTATGAGTGGGCTTTGTTAGAAAATGAATACATTAGGTATGGATTTTGATAAAAAACAGTAAATCGATCAACCTTTGTGTTGAGGTTCTTACAGGCCATTGCCGACTAAGTCATGCAAGTTGCAAAAGATCTTATCTGCTCATATAAACGTATCTTTGCTTCACTTCCTGGTGTGATGAGGTAGATCTGTCAGTGAACGCTGAAAAGACGGAGCTCGTTATGTTCACTAGGAGAAGGATGGAAGGCCTCGTGAGGCCTACCTTTTTCAGAACGACACTTGAATTGTCTCAGTCAGTAAAGTATCTAGGAGTCATACTGGATCACAGGCTGACTTGGAGGCAGCACGTGGATTATAAGGTAAGCAAGGCTCGAAACTCATTATGGGCCTGCAGAAGAGTTATCGGTAGTAGTTGGGGCCTGAGACCAAAAGTGGTGCACTGGCTCTATACTACAATAGTCAGACCGTCATTACTATATGGCTCCATAGTGTGGTGGACCTGTATAAAGACGGAGGCAATAAGAGCCAAACTTAATAAGGTTCAACTTTTGGCATGTCTTAGTATAACCAGTGCAGTGCGCACAACACCTTTGAGTGCCATTGAAACACTATCGAATCTTCCTCCTCTGGATCTGGTAATTCAAGGAGAAGCTAGAAAAACTGGGTACCGTCTCTGGAGTCAGGGTAGCTAGACTTTTATGAATCCAGGCAAAGGACATTCGACGATTCTAGCAGAGTTGCATGAGGATTGTCCTATTTTGTAGGCAAGGAGCAATGCAGTTTCTCCTACGCATCGCTTCAATCGCAAACTTACGGTGGTGTTTCCGTCAAGGGAAGAGTGGGAGTCTAGGTCTGGTACACAGACGGTTCACTCGCTAGAGCGGGCTCGGGCTCGTGACTCTACGGACCCCATACAAGACTTTCACTCTCTCTTGGGGGGCACACCACAGTATTCCAGGCTGAGATCTATGCGATACTTGCTTGTGTAAATCGTATTCGGGAAATTGACGAGTCTAGGAGGCGCATTACTATCTGCTCTGACAGTCAGGCAACCATCAAAGTACTGAGTGCTTGGAAAATAACGTCGGGACTGGTCCTGGAGTGCAGGAGGGCTTTTGACGACATCTCAGCTAAACACAAGGTATCACTGATGTGGGTACCTGGGCACGCTGGGGTAAAGGGTAACGAAATGGCGGATCATCTGGCCAGGATGGGATCCGGCAACAGTTTTGTGGGCCCGGAACCAGCCTTAGGACTATCTGCAAACTTGATTAGAAAAACAACTGGAGAGTGGATCCAGAATCAACACTCTCTGAGATGGAACAACATCTCTGGTCATCTCCGTCAAGCTCGAGAACTACTAGCAGGGCCTGCAGAGAGAATAGGACGATTTTGTCTCCCTCTGGATAGGAGTAAATTGAGATTGCTAGTAGGCCTACACCTTCATCAATTGTTCGTGATGAGGGTGATCAACGACGCAACGTGCACGTGGTGTGGTGAAGAGGAAGAATCCTCGGCACACATCTTCTGTCGCTGTGAAACCCTGGGTTATCACAGACAGACTATGCTGGGCTCAAGAACCTTGGAACCAATAGATATAAAACGGATAGGACCTAAGAATGTACTTGCCTTTGCCAAAAGGGCAGGTCTTAGGAGCTAGCGCGGATAGAGGCGCAAAAGGGCCCATCGTGTGGCCTATGCACCAGCCACATTCCGTGCTGGATAGCCTCTGGTCCTTATTCATTCATTCACATCCTGACAGGTATGTTATGTATCGCAACTTTAGAGTTCAGATAACAGCACGACGGAATTGGCAGACGAATCGTTATGTTAAGTGGTTAGATCTGCTGACCTTCACCAAGAAGTTCGAGAAAAGGAGTTTCTTTAGGAGGTTATGAAGATTTTTAGTATTAGTTTCGTGGGGTCAGAAAAAAGTGCAAAAGTCACCTACTATTATTACTTACTAGGTTGAAACCTTTTACTCAGCTTTTACTGTGAATATTGAGAGTAACATCGCCGCTTACGAAAAGTTTGCTTACATCTTCTGCTTGGCACAAAAGTGTACTTGCTGGTTTGTGTACGATATACCGTAGTTTTAGAGACATTCATTCCTTTTTCATCAATTTGTCATTGCTTGTTATGGTGGTCCGATAGACCTCTGCTCTTAGTTACGGTTGTGTCGCTCGATTGGTCTGTCAGGTCTGGTTACCCAGAGACCAGAAAAAGCCAGGAGAAGTGAGAAGAAAAGGAAGGAAGTAGAAGAGCAAATAGGAGGAAGTTCATTGATTGGAGGGTATAGCATGACAGTCGATTAGAGTTCGGTAATTTTTGGGTTTAACCAAAAGGGTTAATTTTAAGGTTCGATGTCTGTAAGGGAAACAATTTAGTTGTTTTTAATATTGCACGAGTTTGATCACAATGCGAGCCGCAGCCTTGTGTACAACTGACACACGCAACAGAGGGTTGCTGTGGGATTCCGCTTGACTCTGGTCTCTGATATGCAGAGTTTCTTTAGAAATATATACATACATATTACATGTCACACACTTTATAACAACCAGCAACTTTATTGTACAAAATTGGGTATAAATGCAGGCCTTTCCGGAATAAATCTCATGAACTCGTGAATTGCTAAAATCCCGACATCCACATCACAGAACACTTGAAGCGAAGAATAGAGTGACAACCAGACAAGATTGACAACTGACGACACCATAGTCACCATACATCAGCATAAGATGCTGTCACTTTATCGTCGGTGGAAGCCGTATCCGTATTGCTGGCAATGGCTAATGACTAATAAACTTTTGAAAATTGCACATAATACTTAGTAGGTATATTTAGGATGAACGCAAAACGAATGAAGGTTTTTTAATTCACTGAGAAACGTGCAAATATGAATTAATAATACCTCATATTGAATATTTGCCAACATACAGATATTTCTATTACAAATGTTACTAAATGTTCGTCAGAAAATAGCTACATCTTGTTCTTAGTAGATTATCAAAATAATATTCTATGAAGAATATTACTGGTATATTCTGTGGATAAAATAATAATATTCTATAAAGAATATTATTTTAATCGAGAATATTCAAGAGAAATAACGAACATTCTATGATTCTACTGAATATTCATGGAACATATAGGAGATTTAAAGAATATTCATAGAATATCCAGTGCTATGTGGGTAGAGACTAGGTACGTCTTGATACACAAATCCAGACCAGGGTTTAGACTCAACTTTTTGGTTCTGTCTCTCTTATTTTGCAGTGTTCGGATAAAAGCTATTTGAAAAAGTTGTTTATTTTAACGACTCCCATACACAGTTTAAAAAAGGATTCAACTTAGGAGTCACCCTGTATATATACATAAAATATTGTGAAAAAAGAGGCCACGGCAAATTTCTTGCAGGGGGGCCCCGGGAAGTATCTTGCGGGGGCGGGGGGTGAATTTGAAGTTACGCCACTGGGACATCCATTACTATTACGAGTCCCAATCAACTCGGTTCCAGTTTTGATTGGCTTATAATATAGAATAATGGAATTGACCCGGGTGCATTGTAGGTCTTCCGCGAACCGTGCATGTTGGCCGCTGCACCGGTCGAAAATGAAATAATTAGTGTCATCCCGGGTCTGTTAATTAGCCGACGAACGCGAGCTTCCTAGAAACCCGGCCGCCTGTTTGCGCTGCGCAAACAAAAGGGGTCGCAAAGGACTGTCATCCGTGCTGTGAGAACGAAAAGCCGACTGCCGACTGTTCCGATATCACTGTCGTACAAGGATATATCCATATTATACATACAGGGTGGCCAATCGGGTGACGTTAGTAATTTTTTAGATAGCCCGTACCGAGGCCTATCCAAAACACCACCATGTATGATGTATGTGTAGCAATTATTGATAGTTTTCAAAATTCATGGACACGAAATAGTATACCAAGATAAACTCAAAATTCTTGGACTTATTTTTGTTAAAAAGTTATATTGGGCGCCCATATAGAAGACTTTATCTTAAGGACTAAAAAGAGAATGAACATTCTACGATGCCTTTCAAATATAGAATAGTGAGCAGACAAAAAGATTTTATTGAATGTCTACAGATCTCTTATCCTCTGTAAGATAGAATATGGAATTGTGATCTACTCGGCGGCTAGAAAATCACATCTACAAAAACTAGAAAGAATTCAGCTGCAAGGAGTTAGACTATGCATCGGTGCCTTTCGCACAAGTCCGGCACAATCTGTTCATTGTGAAGCTGGAATACCCTCATTGTTTTTCCGAAGCAGAATATGTATGATGAATTATACCTCAAAAATCTGGACGCTACCTTACCATCCTAGTCACCACATTCTATTTGACAGAGGAATTGATGAGACGTATACAGGATGTTCAAAAAGTCCCGGACCGGATGAATAATTTGGGAAGTAGGGGCCACACAAAAAAATGGTCAAGGGTAAAGTCGTAGGAAATTTTCCGAGCTATCCGATAGTGACCTTGATGGTGTACTTGAGCTTGACCTTCAAGGTCATTTCAAGGTCAAGTTGATTTTCTTAAATAGAAACCCCTATTTTTGACACCGGAAATGAAAATTACGCAAAATTTTACGACCAGATCATGACTTTGACCTCTTGAAGAATTTGACCTTGAACGGTTAGTAAGGTCAAGTTGTGACATGGAGGGTATCTTGGGAAGTAGGGGTCACACAAAAAATGGTCAAGGGTAAGGTCGTAGGAGATTTTCCGGACTATCCGATTATGACCTTGGTGGTGACCTTGACTTTGACCTTCAAGGTCATCATCGGATAGCCCAGAAAATCAACCTTACGCTTGACCACTTTTTGTGTGACCACTACTTCCCAAGATACCTTGCATGTAACAATTTGACCTTGGCTAACCGTTCAAGGTCAAATTCTTCATAAAGTCAAAGTCACGTTCTGGTCGTAAAATTTTGCGTAATTTTCATTTCCGGTGTCAAAAATAGGGGTTTTTATTTACCTTGATCTTGAAATGACCTTGAAGGTCAAAGTCAAGGTCACTATCAAGGTCATCATCGGATAGCCCGGAAAAGCTCCTACGACTTTATCTTGACCAGTTTTTTGTGTGTCGCCTACTTCCCAAGATACCTTGCACTTCACAATTTGACCTTGACCTAACCGTGTAGGTCAAATTTTTCAAGAGGTCAAAGTTATGACTTTGATTATGATCTGGCCGTAGAATTTTCCGTACTTTTCATTTCCGGTGTCAAAAATAGGGGTTTCCATTTAAGAAAATCAACTTGCCTTGAAATGACCTTGAAGGTCAAGCTTAAGGTCACCATCAAAGTCACCGTCGGATAGCTCGGAAAATTTCCTACGACATTACCTTTGACCATTTTTTTGTGTGACCCCTACTTCTCAATATGCCCTGCACATCACAATTTGACTTTAATCTTGACCTAACCGTTCAAGGTCAAATTTCTCAAGAGGTCAAAGTCATAATCTGGGCGTAAAATTTTCAGTACTTTTCATTTCCGGGGTCAAAAATAGGGGTTTCTATTTAAAAAAATAAACTTGACCTTGAAATCACCTTAAAGGTCAAGCTCAAGGTCACCGTCAAGATCACCATCGGATAGCTCGGAAAATTTCCTACGACTTTACCCTTGACCATTTTTTTGTGTGGCCCCTACTTCCCAAGTTATTCATCCGGTCCGGGACTTTTTGAACACCCTGTATATCCCGGCCCACAATAACAAGACCCATGGGCATAAGAACTGGGGAAATCTTGGATGATCTGGAGGTTATCCTTACAAAAGCAGTATTAAAAATCGGTTATATGAGCCCTTCCCCGTGGCAGCTCTCTCAACCCACAGTACACTTGGAGCATGCAACATTTAAAAAGAATGAGAATTCATATCTATTTTTCAGACAAAAATTCCATAACATTGTGCAAAGGTATAATACCACTGCGATAATATATACTGATGGGTCAAAAAGCAACGATGGAGTAGGATCTGCATTTGTCATAGATAATGAGGTATACAAATATAGATTCAACAATCATTGCTCCATATACACTGCAGAATTGTTTGCCGTTTACAAAGCCCTAGTCTTTCTACAAGCAAACCTCGAGGATTGTATGCTATTTGCAGCGATTCGCAAAGTGTGCTGAAAACCCTCCGAAAAATGTGCACCACAGAGGAGTTATTAGCCAGTGTAATCCGAGCCCACCACACCCTAATACAAAATGGGTTTACAATAATTTTCGTTTGGTCACCAGGCCACGTGGGTTTGGAAGGCAATGAGCGTGGAGATAGAGCCGCAAACAGTGTAACACTCGCGGATATTACAGATGAACCACGACTGCGCCTAGATGACCTCATCTACGAGAGGCGTGTTACAACCAGTGGCAAAGGGAGTGGGATAGCAACAACAGTCACTTGCATGCACTTCAACAGAAAGTAGGTGCATGGAAGGCACCAGCTAAACTAACTCGCAGAGAGCGAATATGCATCACGAGAATTAGAATAGGTCACACACACCTCACTTCATCCTATATGCTACTAGGATTAAGTCGGCCCGAGTGCGAAATCTGTCATGTGCACCTAACTATCGAGCATATATATTATTTGACTGTCCGCGCTACGCTCAACGCGTATATTATGACCTGCCTTTATCTCTCAAACCCTGTTTAGAGACTGCGGAGTCCGTCCGCAACCTCATTAGGTTTCTAAAAGCGACACGTCTTTTTAAAAAATTATAAATTCTATTACAAAACAGATATTTAAAATACTGGAACTGTAACTCTTATTAAAGGAAATATTCGCAACTTGAAATTTCTATAACCCTTCCATGAGAGTTAGCGGCATGACCATAGCAGTCGAAGCCGTAAAAAAGATAGTTTATTTTTGGAAAATTTAGAGATTTTCCAGTGTTTTCAAGAAATCGTCAAAAACAAAAACAAAAATCCTTTTTGACTTTTATTTTTACTGTAATTATACTCAGTATTAAGCCTATTTTTATATCCAATAAAGAAAACCTGTACATTCGACCAATAATTAAGTACATTTTGGGCCCAATGTTTGAAATTACTGTTTTTAGTCAGGAGACCAAAACTTTCAAAATAAAATTAAAAATACGAATGCCTGGTTCTGGAGCTCCAAACTAATTTTAAAAACTGTGCAAGACATTACACTTTCGAAATAATAATGAAAAAATAGCACTTATAAGAGACATTTTGCGCCATACGTGACTGTTAAAGGTTAAAAGGTGATAATTCACGAATTTCCAAAATGATCTAAAAAACTATTATTTTGCTTTATTATGACAAATTAAAGAAAAAAAAAACTCGCAAAAAGCTACAGAAAGGGACGGCGTATGCTACGACACCGCTTCCCAGGTAATTCTGCCATGGAACTGAAGGTCAGATTGTTGTTTTATTATTCCTTTCCTTTGTTAACATTCCATACAACTTAATTTAGCAGGAGACAAAAACAAGTCAAAAATAATCACAATTTGGGTATTAATTTTTTTTTATTAAAAGTCATTAAAACGTCAATGATTATTGGGTTTATTAGGTATTACGAGTTTTTTTCTTTAATTTGTCATAATAAAGTAAAATAATAGTTTTTTAAATCATTTTGGAAATTCGTGAATTATCACCTTTTTACCACGTACGGCGCAAGATGCCCCCATAAGTGCTATTTTTCCATTATTATTTCGAAAGTGTAATATCTTGCAAAGTTTTTAAGATCAGTTTGGAGCTCCAGAACCAGTATTTTTAATTTTATTTTGAAAGTTTTGGTCTCCTGACTAAAAACAGTGATTTCAAACTTTGGGCCCAAAATATACTTAATTATTGGCCGGACGTACAGGTTTTATTTATTGGATATCAAAAAAGGCTTAATACTGAAAATAACTACAGAAAAAATAAAAGCCAAAAAGTATTTTCGTTTTTGTTTTTGACCATTTCTTGGAAACACTGGACAATCTCTAAATTTTCCAAAAATAAATCATAAATCGAAAATAATCAATAATAACTACACATACATGGGGGTGCTTTGGATAGGTCTCAGTATGGGATATCTAAAAAAAATGAATAACGTCACCCAATTGGCCACCCTGTATAACGAGACGACAACTTGTATTGAAGTATACAGGTACTATAGCAAACAGTGGCGAAGTTTAGCAACATGCTACTCTATACTTAACCACCCCTGCGTCAGTTAAGTTGTTCAGTAGCAAATTAAATTATTAAGATATGAAAATATACACATTTATGACATTCACACATGCATCAGTCCTCCTGACAAAAAAAAAAAAACACAAAATCTTACAAGAAACTAGCGCATAAGCAAGTTTTTAAAGGCTGACACCGCTTTTCATGAACTTCACCTGTATGTTCGTTTGTGAGCTTGTAACTCTCTTTTAAATTTAGAGGCCGGTCCGAACATTAAACCCTCTTACTTTGTCGCAAAAACGATTTTGATGGCTTCAAATCTGTCAGACACAGCATATCAAACAATCATCAGCAGAATATCTCTGAGGATTTCCTATATAAAAGTGGTTCTTATAGAATTTGACCTTTACGGCGAAGTCTGGGGCGGATTCAAAATAATTGTGGTGCTGCAAAGTATTAGAGCGCCACGAACGGGTCGTTTGATGGTCGTCTCCAGACGTGCGTTTCAATCTCCTCGTTTTTTTCATATGTGATCAGAATGGAAGTGTAGTTCGAGTGGTTTGTGCGTCTTGCAGGTCTGATGGCGGTAAATATTTGAGGTTATGCTGTCCAATCAGTTTTGATTTTATAATTACATGTAGTAATATGAGATACAAGCTTCTAGGGCATATCGCATCGACCACATCGCCGATCGAACCGCTTGAGGATGGCATACGCGCCAGTCCTATGGATCGAGCAGAACAAGTATCTCGCACGACTATAAACGTCTAGACCAGATCAACCCACGCGCGGAGGCGCTAATTTTGTTTGTGGTATTTTTTTACTTGTGTGTCATTGGCATCGACTGCTTTGGTCATTAGCCTTGTGTTCTGTGTAGGCTTTGTTACTGTTTCCCGGAGCCACTTAGGAACAGCACTGTTAATTTAAAGCCACAGTGAAGGCTTAGGTAGGGATTCTTCGCAGAGCTTTATAGATATTTATTTTTGATTGAAAAAGAATTAACATAAATTTCCGCCTCTAACGAGAATCGAACCCGGGACCTTTCGGTCCATGCGCCCTTGACTCTAACCACTGAGCCAACCCACCCCCGTTTGTAGTATTAATATTGTATTTTACAACCGATTCAGCAAAATCTGAAATAGTAACAAGTACCGAAAAACTCTCTTCTTGGTCGATGGAGTTGGCCGTTACTTGATGGAGATCCATACTAATACAAAAAAGTACTTCTGATGAATGATCACCACTTTTATTTAAAAAAACTTGCGACAATTGTTTCGACACACAGTGTCTTTATCAAACAATGATTCCAAACTTAAAGTACTACGCTATTTATACAAGATATACACATTAATGGGTTAACTATTATGGCTAATCGTTTGTTCTCTGAAAACCATCGGACAGATTTAGTAATGGTGAATTATCTAAATCTGTTTGGTCTCTTCTTGGTGACATAATTTTATAATTTTTGAATATTTGTTTACCACAAAGTGCGAGTTTCTTAACCGTTTATAAGATCAAAACAACCAAAGTGAGAAACCGCAAGACGCAATCTTGGGAATTCATCTTTGTCATGCAATGCAATACCTCCTATTGCAAACTGGCTGTAAATTGAATCAAGTTAGCAGACTGACAATCGATTAGTGTCGAACAATCAACTTGTCCATCACAGTGAACGCGCAATTCACCATCTCTAATTGAACGTCAAAATATCAATCTAACCAAACCTAATAACGACAAACGATTTATAAAACGATATCATTATTTGACAACCCACATTTCCAGAAGATGATGACCAAAAATACGCACGCTTTTTTCATGATGACACTGTTCAACAACGATAAGTATTCTATTAAATTTTGTCATGCTGAAAGCGAATTTGAAAAGTGTTATCAAGAAATAGCATCCGTCTGCGTTTTACACTTGTATTATGCTCGAAGACAAAGGTGAGCCTGGTAACGTGAGATCGAAATACAGAGGGCGTCCCAAAAGTCATAAGATATATTTGAGGAGCAAATTGCATTTTGTCCATTATTACAAATTTTCAGGAGAAGCAAAAAACTATTACAAAGAAACTAAATCATAGCAAAAAAAATGTTTGGTATTCAATCGCAAAATTTGGTACAAGAAAGTTGAAAAACACCTTGGATAATTAAAAAAGATGGAGTCAAGTTGATTGACTCAGTACTTCCCACACATAATGATGATACCATATTTCCCATTGCATGAAGCTATAGTCTGAAATTCCCTTGCAACTAAACCATCGCCCACCCGCCTGCAAAAAAAACATCCAACACAAAGCCCTTGTAAATAGTTTCTTGCGTCTTCCTCCTTAGGAACTAGCACGCCAGACGCCACAGTTTTTTCTACATGCTCCAACTGGACGATGCGAAACGATCTAAAACAATACTCGTATCTATACATTACAAATTCTTACAAAAGTTTCTTGGTTTTTATAATAAGCAAGGCAGTGTGCGGATGTACGTAAAAAGTGTATTATGCCGCTAGGTTTTTTATTCAAAGATCAATGGACAGCCCATTACGAATACAACAAATTTTTCAGTTTTACAACTCCCTACCCCCCAACCACCCCACATTCACCCCCACCCAAGAAAAAGTAGAAAATGATCTGGAACCCCTAAAACGCCTAAAAACGAAGTTTGAGGAATATTTGAAATTTTTTGTTTTTTGTTAATTACTCCGCCCCCCGTATAACGATTTCCAAAATTATTAAATTACCTACTACGACCCCACAGCATATCGCTACCCAAATTTCATCACAATCAATGCAGCAGTTACGGAGTTTACGTGGCTAGAAGAACGCGTACAGACAGACCGACAGACAGACAGACAGACAGACAGACAGGCCGACAGACCGACAGACAGACCAACAGACAGACAGACCGACAGAAATGAGTGACGTGGATTTTCGTTATGTAGACATCATAAAACTCCCAAAAAGTGTATTATCTCAAAATCGAAAATTTTCGCGATCACAATACTCCCCTCACCTATCGGTGTGGGAAGTAAAAACGGTTGGACATAACGCAATTTGGTTGTCTCAAGTGGACATGATGCAGTTAGTTTATGTCTGGACAAAATCTAATTTGGGTTTCATTGTCAAGTAGCAAAAACAAAAATTTGAAATCACTCATCTTTCTTAGCGCATTCAAAAACTTCATCACTAGCTTGCCACAGTTTTTTCACGTATTGCAGCTATCCATTTCAGCTCCCGGTCTGTGTCGTATAATCTATGAAAATAAAACCCAAATCAAAATGCATTTTGTTCATGTTTATGGGAAAAAATGAACTTTGAAAGTACTATGTGATTGGACTTAACCAGTTTGTTTGTCTAGGTATGATTTCCTACTTAATAGCAGGGAGACTAAATGCATTTTGTCTGCTTTTTGTCATTAAATAGTAAGTATTTAATAATAAATATATAATAATAATCCTTTCTAAATTCAGACCAGTAATAGTTCAGGTATTGAGTTGGCACAGCCCGTCAACACTTGTTGCTACCGCTATTATGCGAGATGAACTTAGCAAATCAGAATAATAATAATAATATTTATTTGCAACATGATATGTGTGTAGGTATATAGAAAAAATACAATGATTACAAAAACTATAACTAAATAGTTTATGTCGCAGTTCAGCCCTTCACACTAACATTATAAAATAGAAACAATTCCATCTACCTGTTACATCAGTAAACAAACAAAAAAACGAAACGAAAAACACTTCGTTATAACTCCATTAAGCTGAACTGACCACTTTGATCATAGGAATACGGCGCCGCCTCTATCTCAAATTTGGAAAATTTATGCAAAATGCATTATGAAAGTGCTCCCCATTTATTTGTTGGGGGGTTGGAACCATGCTAAGTATCTGGCAATAAGTAACTAGAGTTTTTATATTGTTACGAATAAGCTACGAAAAAAATAAAATTGAACTTTATACTTTAACAAATCTGAGGTGGGATTTTGTACACCTTTGCTACCTGGTACCTACCAAAGCCAAGAAATACATAGGTTTCATAAGTGGGGATTATTCTTATCTGTATTGGGGATGCACATAAAAGGACTTTCAGTTTATACATATAGAACTCCGAAGGTTTGGTCCACACGTGCTCTTGGACTATAAGGAACCATTCCAGCAGATCCTATGTAACCCCGTTATAGACTTGCTGTAAGCATGTATGTACGATCTCTGCGGATCCTGGGCTTCCCAGAACTTGTAATTAGTATAGTAGACTAAAAGAGCAAGATTAGACGCGCTTCTTTGTGTCGGGTCATAAGGACAAGGAAGTAGTTAATCGTTACACAGAAATTCACTGCTTTTGTTGCAGCTAACATCGAGCTGGCGCTGCAGCGCGGTTCATGACTGATTTCATTACCGTACAGCGAAAACCTCTAAAGTTTCTTCTTAGCTTGGAACATTGTAATGAAATGAGTACGTAAACTCTAACGACTGTCCGACTCACAGACACTTTAAAGTGCTTTGAAAACGGCTTGGCGCTTAACGTGAATAGTTCATTATGCTAAATTATTCGCTTAGTGAGTCCCGAGTTGTTTCATTAGTCTCCAGATGGCGCTACGTACGTCAACGAAGTCTTTAACGGTAAAATGTTTACAGGGATTTCTCTAAATCATGTAGGATTTATTGACATATACAGGGTTATTCACGTTATTCGACACGGAGCATTATGGCTAAAGTATTTGATAAAAAAGAAAATAATCTCAGATCAGATATCAGAAGCCAGTAGGTTTCAGTTGGGTGAATCCGAAAGTCTGAAACCTACCTCTTTCTAGTACTGGACAGAAGCACAATATGTGTTCCGCTGTTTCGTCGTCCACATAGCAGAAACGATAATCCGCTGTTTATTCTATACCCAACTTCTGAAGGTGGTTCCTCAGACGTCAGTGTCCCGTCAACAGACCAACTAGAATGCGCAGGTTATTCCTGTTCCATTCTATGATCCTGGTGAGGGCCTGACTAGAGGGGTATGATATGAACAGGTTTGAGTGTAGTAGCCCTGGTATATCTCATCGCCAGTGCAGGGGTGCTTTCCTCTCTGCCTAATCTGAGATGGTTTTCTTAACGGTGCGTTTCACAATGCCCGCGAATGGTTCTGCTTCTATTAACATAGATTCAGGTCGTTCTCTTGCGAGTTTGTCGGCCAATACATAGTTCTTCATTCCTCTATAACCTGAAACCCAAACCAAACTTACTTTGTTCCTTGTTCAAAGTTTGTTGAGGATATGATATATGCAGTTCCATACGAGTCTTGAGTCAACCCGTTTGGAGCTGAGTGCCTTCAGGGTAGCCTGGCTATCTGAAAATATTTATATATGTCAGGGGTCTTTTGTTCAGCTCCATGAGTTTCAACTCCATGGCTATCATTTCTGCTTGGAAGATGTGATATACCTCCGAAGGTCTACTGAGATTTCAACTCTTGGATTGGTACCAGCTACTTCCACTCCTGTCCCCAGTTCTGACTTAGAGCCATCCATGAAGAGCGCAGGATTGCAGGGTGATATGAAACTGTCACTCCTCTTCCGTTCGCCCCTTCCTGGGAAAATGATGTTGTGGGATCTCTCCGTTTGTGCTTGGGAAATCATGGAGCCCGAGACCATTTCGAGTATGTGGTGATTTGTAATTTCACTCATGATACCCGTTGTGTCTGGTCCTAGTTCCTTTTTGTCCTGTTTGCCAGTTGATAATAGTCTGTAGGCGACCATTTTGGCATCTCTCTCTACTTCAGTGTGTAGAGGGAATAAGCGTAGTAGGGTCTCCATGGCCAACGTTGGCCTAGCGGACATAGCACCATCAAACTTCAATTTACATACAAGGTTCTTAGACGGATGCAGGTTTTTTTTAACAGGTTGCTTAGGTGTTCCCGAAACCGAAAGTTTTCTTCCACAATCACTCCTATATACTTAACACATTCAGAAAAACGTAGAGTTTTATTGTCGATGTTTACTTTTAAGCTTTTAGGACATCTTTTCTAAAGTTTTGGCAAAACAGGACGGCCATAGATTTATTAACATTAGCAAAAAAAGTATAGCAGCTGAGTGTCGCCTGCGGATGACTGTAATAAAAAATGCTGAATAGGTTTAGCTATGTCCGCTACGTATATTAAAAATAACAATGGTCCGAGTATTGAGCCTTGAAGAACACCCGACGCAGTCGGACGCTCATTTGAGAATACTCCAGAAAACGACACACACTGAGATCTACCTATTAAGTAACATCTAAAAAACCTTATCACTATATTCTCAAAACCGTAAAACTAAATCTTGGCGCACATGAGTCTGTGAGCGAAAAGCCTTGGAGAAATCAATGAATACCAGAGCTGCACACATTTTTTTCATCAAGGGTTCTTATGATGTTATCCAGGAGATTAAGAAGAGCAGTGCTATATGATTTTCTAAAACCTGACTGATGAATTGGAAGTAGTATATATCGTCAACACTGACCTGCACCATGGCATTTGTTGGCGATTTAATGATAGGTCCAAATATTGAATGTTTGCTGATCCTACATTGCCAGAGCAAACAAGCGCTTTGTGAAGCGCTTTGTGTTATCTCTACGTCAACACTGACAAACGAAAATCGCATATCCGACGAATACCTGAGAATTGCCTTGGTCAACTTTGAGGTTAATGAACATGTGAAAAGATTTTTTTGTCTGGCGATTGTGTTGTTTATACAACGTTAAACGTCATTATTTGTCATTATGTGAGAGTCTGGTCGAGTAGACTTACTCAGCGCTCCTTATACTAATTGATGTGCAGTCCCTCCCATCCAAACATTATCATATTTTTTAGTGGTGCTCTACATTTCTCAAGCTATTTGTATTCTTGATCGAAGTAACATGAGATCAGTTGGAAAATATGATATCCTTACTAAAACTTCATAAAATACTTGATCGAAGGGTATTGAATTTTTAGTTGTGAAAAAAATTGTATTCTTGCTGAGAGCATATTTATTGAGAATGAGTAGTGAAATAAAAAATATATTTTCCTTGGTTCAAATTATCTATAATTTCCTCACCGAGTAAATTTTCTTAGAGCGTTCTTCAGCATTATCAGATTTCTTGAATTGAGAATTTTTTTATATGTGTAATCTACCGTAAACATTGATATTGGATTAATCATTTTCAAGTTATAGGGAACCAAGGAATAACCATTTTAACCGTATCACTCTGTCGCCACTGATTAACCGCTAGGCAGACAGACGAACTCAACATTTCTGAAGATTACAGTACTTCCCGCCTATTACACAGGTTTAACTATGTTTGGTTTCTATTATAATTAATAACAGGGAAGGATCCGGACGATTGAAAATCACATTGATGAAAACTTTAAAGAGGGTGATGGAGTATCCTTTTGAAACATCTGAGCTATGTACATACTTGATTATTGAAAAATAAAACAAATCTATAACCTAGTTGGTAATCTGTGACATAATAGGTCTGTTTTTACAGCAATCACAAACTAGTCAGCGTCAATTTGATTGGCCAGTACTAGTCAGAAATAGTTTGACAACTGCAATGGGGAATACTGATTAGCTCTGACTGGTTTGTGATTCTCTGTAAAAACAGACCTAATATGTTAAATTATCTAAAAATGCAACTTCTCAAAAACTAAATTTACGAGGTGGAGGACCACAGGGATCTGTATTAGGTCCTCTCTTATTTTTGGTATATATTAATAAATAAGTAGTCAATCCACTGTATTTGCTGATAACACTACAATATAATTAGAACTTCATGCTGTATGATTGATATAATTGTTCATTATTGAAGTAAATTACGTCAAGTGGGCATTTAAAAGTCATAAATTTGGTTTTCGAGATATTAAAAGATGAAAGATTGCTGTTACACCTTCTTTTGATTAAACCTATGCCATTTTAATTTTTTTTAAATCGTATCTTTCATTATCGTGCCAGAATACAAAATTATGACCGTAATAGTACTTTTCTTTTTGGAAACGACATCACTGATATTCAAAAATAAAATAAAATGTGAGACCATGGATATAGGTTAGAAGACAAAAGAATGATTTGAAATTAATCACTCCCATATCATCACTCATTAAGGATTCAATTATATATTATTGAGTACAACAAACTTCCTCACTCGTTTAAAATTCAAAAATATTCAAAATTATCCCCTAGAAAACTTAGAACTTTTTTGTTACAAAAGCATTATTACAGCTTAGATACTATGATTAATTTAAGTGAATCTTCATCCGCACATTTTGTTTTGTTTGTAGAGCTTTGGCAATAAGAACTTTGGAATTCATAGACAATAAAGTAGACTTATATCTATCCATTTATCTATGTTTGTGTTTAATTAAGTATCGGAAATCGTTAGCTGGACAAGTAACGTAGCTTCACTAATTCTTGTGAAGCTATTTTACAATATGGATCAGTAAACTTCTTTAGAAACTGAATTTTCATCCAATATCTCAGATATCGAGGAGACTGCGGTGTTAGTAAAGCTGTTTCATTTAGATCTTAGTACCTGGCAGTTTGTGTTAAGGTAAATCACAGTTCTGTTGGCTCCAAATCAGGTGCGTACATGTGAAACGCCAGTAGTTTACACCGACCGTACACTTGTACTACAAAGCAGAACGAGATACGCGGCATGATGAGAAAAAAACTGGTAGTGTGTGCTGTTTTTACCATGCAGGGTAAATGCACTACATGGCCTATAACGACAGCGATATGCAATGGCGTAGATATACTTAGATTTTTCAAGGGCCCCAGAATCCAGCACTCCATGGACTTAAGAGACTGTTTTAATAAGAGCGCTAGATTTGAATTGCCCGTACTGTTTGAAAGTCTTGAGAAGATATGATCATAATGTGGCAGATCAAAAGTTGGCGTATTGAAGTTAGTAAACATGGAGAATTACAGCGTTCTGATTGTTAAACTTGTTATCAAGACGGTGAAGATTCTGTTGCCAGCATGACATTCAGGTCGTTTGGCGGAAATAAATCATTTCAGATCTGGCAGATCTTCAGGCTTGTCTAAAAAATCGAAAATCTTTATTTGTCTTTCTATTAAGATGACACCTTGTGTTTTGAATAATTTGAGGATGCTGATTACAATAGGCTCGTTCAGCATATTTTTTTATTGCATATTCTAAAAGGGCGTATTGAGTTTAGCAGCTGTGCAAAATTTCAGAATTTTCTGAGCTCGATTTCATATTCTAATAAATTATCAAAGTGCTGCAAATTGAAAACGCGCGGCACTAGCGAGTGTGCGACAGTGACGTCACTACACCTTTCCGACCGGCGCGGCGCGGCATCTTGGCCTAGCATTATACGGGTGCTTGGTAAATAATAACGCTGCGGCGCATCCTACTTGCTATGCAAGCTTTGTGAACTGCATACGCGTCTACTGGATAATTTATTTAATTGTTTCATCGACACCGAATACTTACCAAGCTATTCGAATTCGTTGATACTGAGTATAATAATGGAAGGAGGACAGATGAAGAAAAATTGTAAATATTGTATGGTTCCCCAATGTGAAAATACGACAGTGACCACTCCTGATGAATTTTTTATTAGTTTGCCAGGAAATATAAAAATCAGGAAATTGTGGCAGAGAGCTATGCGTAGGAATGAATTTGTGAACGATAAGTCAACAAAGTACTCTGTGAGGACTCTGTGAGGACCATTTTAATAAGTATTTTTATAACTAAATGAATTGTATTATTATCAAGAATCAGCATTTGTGAATGCCATTCTAAAGGTATATTGACGTCAGTTGTTAGCAGATTTTGCTGGTACTGGTACACTAAAACGTAAGAGATACAAGTAGATTTTTTTAATCCAAATACTGAATTTATCATATACCTAACAATTATAAAAGCATTGGAGAAATCAATTCTCATTGATATGTGGAACATGTGAAAGGCTGTTTTCAGTCCTTTGATGTAACCAAAATTCATATGTATTTTGATTATGTAGAAAAAATTGTTTTATATTATATTATCTAGTTCATTGTGTCTGACATTTCTGTATTTTGGGTAGAAAATCGTGGGTACTTAGCCTACAAAATATCCCTACTTCAAATGTGTAACTCAGTCTTGTATATTTTGTTTAAGTTTGAGGAAGATGTTGAAAATTACATGTGTTACAAACTAATCAAAGATGTAAAACTTAAGATGAAACCAGAAGTAGTTCCGCACATTTTTGTTTGTCAAAAAGACCAACAAGCCTTACACGCTAGAGATCCTCGGAATGTTTTCCTTAAGACAACGAAAATGATATTTAGATGAACCTAGTACCAGCCCAAAAAAAACTCGATGTTCGTCATCAAGCAGCGAATCTAGCACCAATGTTTCGCAAGTAGAACTAGAATGTACTGAAGACAACGAGAGAGGGAACGTTGGAAGACAGCTAAGTGAGTCCAAGTCAATATAAAGGCCAAAGTTATATCAAAATATGTTGAGTGAATATACTAAGGCAGCCACTAAGGGAAGGCAGAAACAAATGCCATTAAAACATATCCCAAAATAATGTTACTCCTTAACCAGTGGTTCGAGTTCGGATCATTCAACAAGGAACTTGTAGAAAAGCGAACTGCTTTTCTTATAGAAAATAATCCGAAAATTTATATCGGGATACCCAGTCACTCATTATTTATAATTAATATGCTTGCTTTCTACAAAGTTGACAAAAATCGAAAAATTTGTAACTTTGAAAAAAATGAAACTTAATCTTCCACATAAAATTATAGCAGACGATTTCTGTATATATCAACAGTTTGCTCAATAATTTAAAAAAAAACCGTTCCAAAATTAGTCGAACATTTAAAATTATTTATTCGAATTTCCATCAAAAAACCAAGAAATCCTGCAGTCATTCTCCTGGTCAGAATATAAAAAAAGCAACACTGTCAAATATCTTATAGCTTGTACTCCTGATGAGCTTATTTCCTACTTATCTAGAGGTTTTGAGAACTACCGATAAAATGATTGTAGAAGAATCTGGATTTTTGACTGTGTTAGAAAAAACGACCCGATCAAACAAAAGATAGCGTCAACCAAAGCACTTGAACGTATTACAAACGTATGCTGGGCGCTGTCGCTGTACAGCCGCCAGCCGGTCTGGGCTCGCCGACAGATCCAATGACGTCACAACGATGAATTTTGAGTGCATGAAATATTTTAATCTTTGAAGGTGCGTAACTTTTTCAATTCTCATCCAATTAAGTTGAAATTTTTTTTGTATGTTATATGTAAGTAATACTTCATGAAAATGCACATAAATATGGTTATTGGAATTTCACTGAACGACCCTATTCCGGTCACAGTTTTGAGTTTCAGTATCGTTTGACGAAGATCATAAATTTCAGACTATCAGTTTGCCTAAAAAATTGAAAATCTTTAGTTGGCTGTATATTAAGATGAAACCTAAAATTTTGGATAATTTGAGGGTGTTGATTAACAAATCCGCCCGCAATTTTCAGTTTCAGTCTCGTTTGACAAAAATAAAAAATTCAGATCTTTCACATCTCCAGGTTTATTTAAAAAATTAAAAATCTTTATTTGGCTTTCGATTAAGATGAAACCTAGTGATTTGGATACATTGAGGATGCTGATTACAAATCCGGACACAGTTTTCAGTTTCAGTCTCGTTTGAAAAAAATCAAAAATTTCAGATTTTTGTGATCTCCAGGTGTACCTAAAAAATCGAAAATCTTTATTTGGCTTTCTATTAATATGGAACGTAGTGTTTTGGATAAATTGAGGACGGTGATAATAAATTCTGTCGCCGTTTCCCGCTTTTAGTGTCAGTCTCGTTTGACAAAAATAAAAAATTCAGATCTTTCACATCTCCAGGTTTATTTAAAAAATTAAAAATCTTTATTTGGCTTTCGATTAAGATGAAACCTAGTGATTTGGATACATTGAGGATGCTGATTACAAATCCGGTCGCAGTTTTCAGTTTCAGTCTCGTTTGACAAAAATAAAAAATTTCAGGTCTTTCAGATCTCCAGGTTTACCTAAAAAATAAAAAATCTTTATTTGGCTTTCTATTGAGATGAAACCTAGTGTTTTGGGTAAATTGGGGATGCTGATTACAAATCTAGTCGCAGTTTAAGTTTCAGTGTTTCTAGTAATCGATCCTAGTAAAAATTGTTTAAATTGATGGCTTACTTAGAGAGAACACAATATTTTGGCACGTGTGGCATAATTTTAAACAAAATCGGTTGTATAAAAATGCAACTGCAACCCAAGCCTTGACTACGTCAATGTCCAAGCTGTACTGAGACCATAATGTAGACGACTGTACGCTCTTTGATCTTTTCCTTTAATTTTGCTCTTTGTCTCATCTACAGGAAAACCGTAATGTTTCAACGAGGATTGCGGAATCTAGAACTGGCCATGTCAAAACACATTCTATGTACTGCTTGTTCCAGAATAATGGGCATGTTTTCAGACTACGCTCTCTATAAATTGTAACATTTTTTATTAACAAATTGTTAGGGTGTTTGAATATTTTATATTATATCTGATTGTTTTATTGGTTTGTTTGTGAAAATATCTATTTGAAGAGGGATGGGGATTCATACTCCGGGGTTTCTGTTAAAATGTAGAAACCTTGAAAACTAATCGGTTGAATATTACAGACAAAGACGTTGTGTGAACAAATTCAAATGTATATATTTTTAAAACAATAGCATGTTATTAAGAAATTCTGGATCATGTGATCGTGTGTGAAATGGGTTTTCCAGATTATGAGCTAAAATTTTGTAGAAAAACTTGATTATGAATGTACTAAAGATTATCATCTAAACGTATTCTAAATTTGTGTTGAAGGCTTAAGCAATCCCCAAACCTTAATCTGCAAACGGTTCTCACAAGTGGTCTATTTGTTTCTTTATTAAACCAAGGCTCTTTTCTTATATCCTGCTGGATCTGTATGTCGTTCCGGATGGATTTCTATGGTAGGGACACGCTCCATTTTTCTTTCAGATTCTTGTTTAACATATTGTTCAAGTTAGTCTAGGGGAATTTTGGAATTTCCTAGCAGTATTCGATCTATAGTCGCTGTCTTTGAGGTATTCCTGCGTGTCCTTTAATCCATATGATTTTTGTATTTTTATCCAAATCGCTTTGTCCTGACATTTCTGAAAGTCGGTGCTATTCTTAAATGCTCTAATCTTGTTGCTGCACTCTTGCTGTTGGTGAAGATTATAACATCTCTGAGGTCGGTATTACTGAGGATTTTTATTTTCATGCTTACATTCGCATGTGAAAAATTTAAAAAACTAAAAAAACAGAAAAAAAATTAAAAAATAAAAAAAAATTCTGGGGCTTTTTGAATGGCTTGCAGCTCAGCTGTACATATCGACCATTCTGAAGAGAGTTATCATATATTAACTACTACTTCTATTTATAATGTGCTCATTTGGAAATAAAAATTTAAAAAACTGAGAGTTTCTCCCATAGGTATTTTTTTAATATGGTATAGAAAAACCATAAAAATCTGTATCTCAGGTCCATAGAAATAGTCCCCTGTACCCACTATACGTAAAACCAAACTAGTATTAATTATATATTTCTTTATTCTAGGTATAAGGATGACAAACTGTATCCTTGGGCACTTCCAGTGTCTCATTTGATCCTCTTCCCGGAAAGTGCCAACCAGACCATCTACACTCAGTCAGTGACGCCACATGATGCAGGAAATTACACCTGCGTGTTGAAAAATGACACCGTTGTACACAGTCACACGATACATCTGAAAGTTTTCGGTAAGTGTCTCAGTTCTCCATATATTCCGTGTTTTGATTATTACCAAGTACAGATGATTTAATTGGGATGGAAGTCATTCAATTGAAGCTAGTTATTTTCCAGGACGTTTCAGTTTATTATAGCTAAACCATCATCAGGTGTCGTGTATCAAAATAGGAACGTTGAAGGTATATTAGCCCATAGTTATCTTTGAACGAAGATATTACAAGGCAAAGTAAGAACTCCCAAACCCCTGAGATAGAAGTTTGGAGAGGTTTTTACGTTTCGTGGCAGCAATTAGTACAAATACGTATCGCTCTGGTTACCATCCTTCATTTTTTCTGCTCCTCAACCTTTTCCTCTTTAAGGACATGCCAACGATTTTCCACTTCTGTACATTTTTGTTTTCGTACGACTATCTTTCTTTATACGTATATTAAAACTAAAAACAAAAAAGTGCATCCTAGGCTCTGACATACCGGGCTGCTGTTCCATTATCCAGTAACTACTTCCCACGCCGTGATGTGAGCAATCACTGGGTCCGCGAATCGTGCGTACTAAGTAAACGAAGTGACCCATGGATGATTGCCTTCTGCATTCTGACGGCCAAGATGTGCGCCGCCGTACGGCACGCCGGCATTTTCCGCAGTGCAGAGAGCAGCGTACCCCTCATACCACCTTTTTTTGGGGGGGGGGGGGCGTTGCCGGCGCTCTCGCTAACCGGAACAAGTGGCCCCCCGGACCACGACTGCTCTGGAACTATCATCTCTGACTTATCTTCGCGAGCAGCCGCATTGGAACTGTAACTGCATCCTCTTTCCCTGTTCTCACTCTCTCCTCCCAACTTCTACCATACGTCTCCCCTCCCCCGTAGGGATTAGGAGTTCGGGTAGTGGCGTGGCCTGTACACGGCGGAGCATGACTTGATGGCTCATCCTCTTCTCTCCCTTTGCTGAAACAATACATAAGATAGAAACTATATATACAAACTTAAAATGACTAGACAAAACTTGGTTCAAGTTGGAGTTTGTCTGCTCAGTTTTTCTTCTTCCTCTTTCTGTCGCATAATTGTGCTAATGAGGCCGTTAAGCGTCTCCCAGTTCTGGCGGTTTTCTGTCATGACTTCCATAATATTTCCCAGGTTGACGTCTCTTGTCAGGCTAGCCCAGGCCGAATATCTGTCGCTGGCCCACCTTTCGCATGCCAGTATTGTATGGGCTGGGTCGTCCACTGCACCACAGTATATGCAAGCATCGTCCTCATCTTTGCCTATCCTTTTGGTATACGTGCGGAAGGAGCCATGACCGGATAAAAAGTGGGTCAAGTAGTAATTTGTTTGCCGATGCGGACATTCTACCCATTGCCTGATATTTGGGATCAATTGCTTAGTCCACTGTCCCACCATGATGGTGTCATCCCATCTTTGCTGCCACTTCTCCAATGTAATATTCCGGGCTAGTCGTTTCGACGCAAGACTTTTGCCGTCCTCCATCTCAAAAAGGTGCCGCCTTTCGAGAGTCAGCAGGTCCATAGGGGATATAGCTGTAATCACTTGCACTGCTCTAGTCGATATTGTCCTATATGCGCTTGCTACTCTCAGAAGCGCCCTTCTCTGCGTCCTTTCAAGTGCCACCTGCTGACGTTTGACGTTAACGACCTTCGCCCAAATCGGTGCCCCATATTGGATGATGGAGTGTATCACCCCACACAGCACTGCTCTCTTGCCACTGCTGGGACCACCTACATTCGGCATCAGCCGCGCTAAGGCTTTGGTCTTCTCATCTGACTTCTTGATAGCTGCGTTAATATGAGGACCGTAAGAGCCTGCTGAATCTAAAGTGATTCCCAAGTACTTAAGGGTTCTTGTGGGTGCAAAGCGGACACCTCCTATTACAAATACCATGTCTTCAGTCTTCCTCCTGGAACCTTTCAACAGGACGGCTTCCGTCTTATGGAGTGCTAGCTTCAGTCTGTTTGCAACCATCCAGGTGTTAACCTCGTCGAGGGATATGTTTGCTCTGTGCTTTAGCGTAGCTTCGTCATCTCCGCATACTACTAACGCCAAGTCATCCGCGAAGCCGATGGCTTCAGCACCTTTAGGTAGGTTCAGTTTCAGCACACTGTCGTAGAATATGTTCCACAAGAGAGGCCCTAGGACCGATCCCTGTGGAACCCCTGCACTGGTATGTATCTTTGTTGATCCCACGCTGATAGCTCTATCTTCGAAGTAGCTGATAAACATATTGATCAGGTAGTCAGATATATTTATCTTCCTCATTTCGGATATTATGAGAAGGCGACGCACCGAATTGAAGGCATTTTGCACATCTAACGTTATCAGAACGCAAAATTTACATTTAGTGGACTTCGCTAGATTTGTTACTACTTCGACTGCCTGGGCCGTCGATCTACCAGTTCGGAAGCCAAACTGATTGCCAGCCAGGTCTCCTTTAACTTCTAGTTCCTCCATTAGGCGGTCTTTCAATAATATTTCTAGTAACTTACTCAGTGCGGACAACAGGCAGATTGGTCTATAGGAACTTGAAATGTCTAAGGGCTTTCCCTGCTTCAAAATTAGGATGATATTTGCAATCTTCCATGTCTTAGGGAAGGTTTGTGACTCCAGCAGCGTGTTAAATAAACTGAGGATCTTGTTCGGGAACTCTTCTGCAACGATCTTAACCAGTTCAGAGGGTATCTGGTCTGGGCCCGGCGCCGCAGCTATCTTTAGTTTCTCAGCCGCCGCTTTCAGCTCATCCACAGTAAAAGGGTTTAAAGCACCACTGGGACGTCTCGTGATCACATCGGTACATTTGGGAAACAGATCGTCAATTATCCGCATCTTTCTTTCCTTAGGGATATCCCAAGGGGAATTGCTCGTGAATGACGTAGTAACTATTCTGTAACCGTCCCCCCAAATGTCATTATCCAGGTCAACACCCCTCATACCACCTAGGGATCCAAGGACCATTACTGGCAGACTCACAGATAGTTCAGCCAGAGCCTGCGAAGATGTCCGAGGAGCTCCTGATGTTTGGTCCGCTTTTCCTCTTCCGTAGCGACGATGTTCGCCTCTATAGGCTCCGAGAACTTGATAACGAACATCGCCTTCTGTTGGTGGTCGAGGAGGACTATGTCGAGCTTGTTCGGTTGTATAAGCTCT
This sequence comes from Callosobruchus maculatus, assembly GCA_951848785.1. Taxonomy (NCBI): domain Eukaryota; kingdom Metazoa; phylum Arthropoda; class Insecta; order Coleoptera; family Chrysomelidae; genus Callosobruchus; species Callosobruchus maculatus. The sequence goes on from CATOUR010000083.1 coordinate 11,210,266, forward strand.
AGCGTGGAGAATGAGTAGTTCCCGTAAATTCGACTTCTCTCGTTCTCCAGTCCCTTGCAGTGTATGACAGCACCGGTGTCTCATCTATACCGTATGCGTTGTGCCGATGGACGCGGGCAGTGCTAGCATATACCTTACACGGCGACAAGAGGTGCACCAGGGTCTCCCGCGCCTGTAGGCAAGCTCTACAACGGATATCGAGTACATTCATGCCCATAATCCTGCATCTACATCTATCTCCAAATTTGGTCTTCACATTACTGATGATGTGTCGAATGGTGGGTGGAGGTTACATCGCTATCTTCTATGGTGCGAAATTGTCAACATCAGGTACTTCGGAAAACTTGTAAGACTCCGTTACTACGTTGCCAAATCTACTCTTCATGGCTAGGAGTTCAAGGAGGCGTTGGTATTGTGTTTGCTCTTTATGCTGTGGTATTGTGGAACCGGTCCAATATATCGCCGCCCAGCGTGGCATTCGAGCCGTCAAACGACGGCATTTTTGAGTCCCCTGCGATTGTTCGGCCAACACGCGGACCCCCAGCCCATAAATCTGGCCGTTATGAAGTGCCACCAAGCCCCGATTGCGCACCAGGCCGGGTCTGCTATGCAGCTTTGAAATATGTGAGCACGGAGGACGGATTTTTTTGTATACGCGCCATTAGCAGCTGGTATCTGGTATCTGGTCTCGATATATATGCATATGCAAAAATGTGCGTGATAGCGTGCAATTTGTTTCTGCTGGTATTGGACCACTTTAGCCCAGTGCTCAGGGGTTGCAGCTATAACGAATGCTTACGTTGATTGGATTTTTAAAACATATCCGAGATGTTTTACATCGAAAATGTTTGGATACGTTAAAAAAAGTATTAACAGCAAGAACATCTGTGGGATACAGTAAAAAAATTAATACGAAGGAAGCTTATGGCCAAAAAACTTAATTTAGATGAGAAAATCTTGAGGTTGTGACCAAAATTTTGAAAAAGAGACTGGGCCATAGCATAGAGGAGACTCTGGTGTTAACAGCCAAGCTTTCGGCAATGCTTATTGCCATCTTCAGGGCTTTCTACATAGAAGAAAAAAAAAAGAAATTTAGTTTCAAAATATATAACAAATTTTTTAAAAGATATACTCACAACGTTGAGATTCGCCAATTTAAAAACAGCAATCGCATTGAGTGCCAACGACTTCTTAATGCAGCTATAATGATCGTCACAATGTTTCCAAAAAATTTTAAAAACTATGCTATCATGGCGTCTTCCACTAACAGGTCAGTAAACAACCAACATATAATCGTAAATTACAAACACACAGAAATGACCTTTACATGTTAAAATTTAAACCCGAAACACATTTTATGATCTAGATTTTCTTAAATAAAGACCTTCTTGGTCTAACAGGTGACAAAATGGCCGTTACTTTGTGACAAGTATTAAGAGGAGGTTATAGTACGTACATGAGAGCTGTTTGAAATGGTTTAGCTGTAACCATTTTGGGGCTATTAATTATGAGATTTCTGAACTGAAAAAGATATGAGCATGGAGAAAAAGGACGGTTCTAGAGAAATGTCGACGTATTTTTTGAAATTTCCTAATAGACGATTAGTAAAAAATTGCCAAAATTGACGTTTTTGACTAAATTCACGGTCTCGTTAATCACCCTGTATAAAATTATTTTAATATCTGGATCGACATTTCTCTAGATTGAAGTTTTAAGAAAACACAAATCAGGTTCTTGTGCCAAAAATTATTAATATACAGGATCAAAAATGGTTACAGCTAGAGCCTTGCATTGCACGATCGCGCGCCTATTGGGACACTGATAAAGGCGCCACCAATACAAAAGTATGTAAACTACAGTTTATGAATGAGCTGAAGTTCATTCATTTCTGGAATGAGATAGATATTGTTTTGGGCATCAACTAAATTTGTAGTCGGTGGTTTTGTGTGACTTATTGATATACACTGCAGGCCAAAAGCTAGGAACTACTCAAATTTAAACAAATCGCGGTAATTGGTTTTGAGCAGTTATCATTTTCATCTTACTAATGGAACTATTTATTATTTATTTTTTCTTATGTATTTTTAATAAATTGTTGTATTTATTCTTATTTCTCCACATACAGTGCCTCGGCGCTCAGTGGATTGAATGTTCAATGTTTATTGCAGGTGTTGTTGCTGTCATATTATGTCCCCTATTATGTATACTACTTTTACGCCAATAAACATTATTATTATTATTATTATTGTGTTTTTTCAAGCTTCTCTCGCATGACTGCGGTGACGACAAATGTTGACGGGCTAGGCCAAGTCAACACCTGAACTATTACTGATCTGAATTTAGGAAAGATCGTACTATATTACAGGTCTTAAGGATTACAGACTTTTGGAATATTTTATGTAAACTTTCGTCCAGGCCTAACTGCTGTAGGTGTTGTGTAAATGTGTTCGGTGTGAGGCCTGAGACCGACATAATGAAGGGGACAATAATAACTTTATCTTGTTTCCAAATTCGCTTCACTTCTATGGCAAGGTCAGTGTATTTAGATATTTTCCCAGCGTAGGTGTTTTGAACATTCACATCATTGGGAATAGCAATATCTATTAAGTAGGTAACTTTGTCTGCCTTTATCTGAAATACTATATCTGGTCTGTTTGCATTGATGGTTTTATCTGTGTGTATTTCAACATCCCAGTATAGTTTGTAGTGATCGTTTTCGAGTACTGATGTTGGTGTATACTTGTAATATGGATCGGAGTTTTCGATTAGTTTGTTTTTTGTGGCTAATGCTTGATGTATGATTTTGGCTGCTGAGTTATGTCTAGCCGTGTACTCAGTTCCAGCGAGAGTTTTGCATGCGCTTGTTATGTGGTCTATTGTTTCCTTTTGTTGTTGACATTTTCTGCAGTTATCGTTTGTTATGGATGGATCTTTAATTACGTATTTCTTGTAGTTTCTCGTCGCAATAACTTGGTCCTGTATAGCAAGCATAAACCCCTCAGTTTCTGGAAAGAGCTGGCCATCCTGCAGCCAGGTGTATGACTGTTTTTCATTTATGTGGTCTTGCGTAATACGGTATCTATGTTTGCCATGGAGTGGTTTCTGCGACCAGGTGCTTATTTTTTCTTGTTGTGATTGTGTGGGATTGCGTGTGTCTGCGACGTGGTCTGGACATGATAGGTTGAGTGGTGTATAGTTTTTGTCTGCTTTTACTATTGCTCGATGTAAATTTGTTTGTTTGTTTTGGAAGAAATGTCTGAGTGTCTTTATCTGTCTTGTGCGAAGCGACTGTATATCTGTAATCCCTCTGCCTCCTTGTTTCCTGTCTATGGTGAGCCTTTCTTTGCATGCGTTTGGATGTGACATTCGGTGTTTCGTGAGTTCCGTCCGTATGAGGATGTGGATGTTTTCTATATCAGTGTGTGATTATTATTATTATTATTATTATTACTGCGAAATCTTACAATTTTCAACCAGATTTGTAAGTAATTAAAATTTAAATTGCTGGCAGGCCCAAGTCTAAGATCTTGGGCTCACACTTTTTTGCGTCGCCAATAGAAATTACATTTTTTACTTTGTAACATAAACTGATAAAATCCTTGTATTTTCATTAACATTTATTCATTCTGATAAAATCCTTGTATTTTCATTAACATTTATTCATTCCATAAGTCATGTTCCTTTGCTAAGTTCTCCACTTTCACGATTTTTTGTGTTCAGACGGCAAAGTAGCAATTAGTAACTTTGACATGGAACTGTCACTGAACTTGATAAAACCAATAATTGTGGTTTCTCTTTAATGTACCATTTTTCATCCAAAAAGTCATTTTCATTCTCTGAATACCTTCTTCATCAGGTGTCATATATCAGGTAAAATAAGGACACCATCTTGGTGTGGCAGCATTAGAGGTCATATAGGCATCTATTATAGTCCGCAATTAATACTCGCATTTTTTTATTAGTCGCTCAACATCAGAGAAAGCAAATTTTTCTTTTTCTTCGGAGTACATAATCGTCTTGGTACAAGTGCATAGGTATATCTGTATTGGAGGCGTTATAGAATCCACAAAGTTGCTAAAATGCGACCTCTTTTTGAATACATCATCGAAATACCGAATTTGGCGGCTGTAATTCAGAATGCAGGTAGATATAGTTTGACTATGAAGGGATATATTTTTGGACGTCTACCGGTGGGGGGAGGGGGGCAGGCATAACTTTGTTTATTTTTCTGGAGTTTGTTGTGAATCCAACAATAATTTTGCTGGCGCCTTCTGGGGGTGCTATAAGCAAAAAGTAGAGACATGATAGTTTTTTAAATGTATAGTTCCAAGGGGGAACACGTCCCTCCTATCCCCCGTATTTACGCCATTTCTGTAATACGTTTACATCTTTCAGCTTTCCAACGGCATTGGCATGTCTAAACAACTGCTCAATGAACTTCACTGAATTTAGCTGCTTTACAAATAACATATACACGCATAATATTGTCATTGGTACTTCTTGTTGATTTTTCATATTTTCACCGTATTTTCCGTCTTATTTTCGCTTTTGTACATAGGATAAATTCATGTTTTGTGTCACAACTCAGTTGCACTTATAAACAACTCTTTATACTTATATTTTATTTATTATTATGCATTATGCCTGAAATACACAGAAAAGGGATCAACTGTGTTACCAGGTATAAATTATACAATGTCTATTTCTCAACGACGGCGACGGACGATCTTTTTGCACGACAGGTCTAGGGTCAGCGCCGTCAGCGGAAGCCGGTTCGGCATCACCATCACAGACCCCTCGGTTTATAAAAATAGTGCGGCGCCTTCAAATACTTTTTATAACTTGTTCTCTTCAAGCAGTTTACTATAACCTCCACTCAAGTCAACAAACTTGATTCAATTTCTGTTTGTTCGCTCTGCCCCATAAATGTGAAATACATATCTAGTTTCATTCAGACCGGATGTGAGTGGGTGCAAACACGTTGGCGTATATCCCTGACAGACAAATTGCTAGCTTGGAACACAATTACAATTATTGCCAGAAGCTTCACTACTGCACAGCAAAAAGTTCTGTTGTTTCCAAGTAGTGCTCATATTCCAAACGATGTCAACTGACGAAACCCACCGAACTAGTTTCTAAACTCTAATCTAGATCGCTGGTGTCGAGTATGCTGAAATTAAAGGCAGTCTGTCTGGAGATATGAGAGTGGGGACAGACATTCGTTGCAAGGACCTATTAGTATTAATCCGTATTGGCATTGGGCAAACAGGATCAGCTCCAAAGAGCTACATTTGCCTAGAGTTCATAATTCCAATGTTTTGTTTTTGGGCTTAAACGAAACCTTATACAGATGCGATAAATAATTTTATATAAATTTTCCATCATATCGATCGTGAAAAGAATCGTATTTTTTAAATGTATACATTTACCGCCAAATCTGTGACGTCACGGACAACTGACCAATAAATAAGAAACGATAGCATAGTTTTCGTTTCGTACTTGACCTCCTATATTTTTTATTTGAAGAGATAGAAAAAGGTTTTTATATGAAAGTTTTATACTTTCTTATTGTCATTTAGCATTTGATACGAACAAAAAGAAAAAATAAAGAAAAATCCCGTTTTTCGTATAAAGTAGTTGTCTTTTTTTTAAATTATATCAGGGAAAGAAATATATTTTTCTCTTGTTTTCAAAAGTATAGTTCATCTTATTTTGAAAGATTTTTAAAATATTTAACTTCAAAGTTTCTAAAAAGTGGAAGTAAACCTCAATCCACTGTAGCTATGGCGACCGAAAAACAGTTGATGCTGTAATGTTTGTGTCAATCTGAGATTTTGCCGAGGTAGAAAGCATCGCTTTGTTTAAAGGTGCAAATAACTTCCAGTTTTATTGTAAAAAATGGTGTTATATTATTATAATGAAAATAAAACTAAAAAGCGGTTTTCTGTTTATCTGAACGTGCTCCTTGACGGCACAGGTTCTCCAAATAATGTCCTGTGTTCTCTCCTTGTTTGAGATATATTGTTATTATTTTTATAAAATAAAGTACTTTTTAAAGGCATTTTTCACAATAAAACTGGAAGCTATTGGCACTTGTAAACAAAGCAATGCTTTTTACCTGGGAAAAATGTCAGAATGACACAAAACATTACCGCATTCAATTGTTTTTCGGCCGCCATGGCTATAGTGGATTGAGGTTTACTTCCACATTTTAGAAACTTTGAAGCTAAATATTTTAAAAACCTTTCAAAATAAGGTGAATGAGCCCTATGTTTTTGAGAACAAGAGAAAAATATATTTCTTTCCCATTTAAAAAAAGAACTTTATGCGAAAAAACGATATTTTATTTTATTTTTTCTTTTCAAATTCTGAATGTCAAGACAAAACTGTAAAGAGGGGCATGATGAAAACAGTTCTGGGACGGTGATAGAACCGTAATGTGGAACAGCCCTTTCATCTTCTTTTTCTTCAATTGTTTTATGACGTTTGCCTGTCAGGCATTTCGCCAGCTCATTCGGTGGTTTGCAGGCTGGTCTGACTCTAGGTTATGCTGCAAATCTAGATTTTATGCTTATATTAGTTATTTTAGGATTAGCTATTTTTTCACTTATATGCTGATTCTGTAAATCTGAATGAACACATTTAGTAGTTTTGAAGAAGAGTTTATTTTTTTAGATAATTATGACAGTACGCATCGCTACATTAGTGCCAACCGTAGTGAATTTTATTATCAACAGGTTCAACTGAACCGACGATTGTACAACGGATGTCAACGTTAAGCCTAAGCTTAGATTCACCATCATAAGCACAGTGTCTTAACAGACATGTTGTGTGAACTCGTAAAATGCATTAAGTCGGAGCAGGGTATTGCCGACACGAATATTATCAATAGCTTTGAGAACTGTAGCTCGCCATCGTTCGCGATTTACTGTCAGTTCAGTGGCGCTCTTGATACTCATATCTAGCAACTGTTTCGTCGTATCCACCCAGCGTGTAGGGGAACGTCCACGGCGCCACCCACTCGGGGCGTGACCCTGAACAAGTTTCTCCATACGATCGCTTCTGTGAATATGTCCGAAGAATGTAAGCATTCGCGTCGACACAATGGAGGATAGTCTCTTTGGGTTACCGAGCTCATCCAATATGGAAACATTAGTTCAGGCACGTATCCAGGATTTGGTTTTGGGACGGGGGTCGTCCAGATTAGAGTTGCCACCTTAAATTTGCTCTCGTTCAGGGGGGTGGGGTGCAAAAATTTTTCAGACGGCATTATGTAACGTTTCGGGGGGGGGGGGGGGGGTTCGGACCCCACTAAATACGTGCCTGCATTAGTTCAATGGGCGGTATAAGGAGCATTCTCCTCCAGGTCCACATTTCAAAAGCATCTGCGAGCTCGATCTGCCTTTTTAATAGTCCAGGTTCCGAGGCATACAAAAATATGGAGAACGCAAGATACTGACCCAGCGAGATTTTGGTAGCTTTAGTGATGTTATGGTCCCGCCATATTTTAGTAAGCTTTGTCATGGCCACCCGTGCCTGTTGAATGCGCCGCCGAATCTCATACTCACAGCTACCCGAATTGTCGTTCAAAGAACCGAGGTACACAAAACTTTAAACTACCTCACAACGAACGGGCTATTGACTTTGTTTCTCGATGATTGTCGTGCTCTCTATCTACGATCATAACCTTGGTCTTGTTGTAGTTAATACCAAGACTATATGCTGCACTGTGTTGTTCTAAAATGTTTAATAGAGCTACTAGTTCTTCCTGAGAAGCTTAACTCAGGTTTAATAAAGCTTGAGTTAAACCGGTATTTGAACAGCCGGCCCTAAATGTATTAATAATGTGTACTTTACCGCGCGATTGTGCATAAAAATTATAATCGTTGCCCATCTTCGTTTGTCGCCCGACAAAAGTCACTCTAGTCGGCAATCCGAGCTTTGAGCTTTCTGGTCACAGCACATGCCGCAGTGTGTCGGCCTGTCACCTGCGCCCAGAGCGGCTGTGGCCCTGTTGCCCCCGCAATATTCCGGAGTCGTGTGCACCTGGGCCGCCGTGCAACAAACAACCAACGCAATCTCTAAGCGAAATATGATGAATTGGATATTCCAACTGATTGCAATGCGGATGGCAAGCCTCATACTGTATTCATCGAGTCGTGTATATGCGTTCGAAAAGAGAGCAAAAGTTGCATATAGTTATTTTGCAGCTTGCGCTCTCATGCACCATGCATATTGCTTCCCACGTCGATAGAGAAAGCGTAGTCTACAATTTGAGACACTCAAATATCGTCATTAACCAGCGAAAATTCACTAACAAACATTTATTGACTTTCGAGATATTTCAGCTTGAAGTTTATTTTCTATTTATTAAATTAGTTTTTATTTTTTTCACGCAAGCTATGTTCCTGCGTTCTGCTAATAAAATGCCTAACTAATTTTAATAGCAAAAATTCAGTTTTATTCTCTCTAAAGTATAATAAAAATTAAACAAACTGAGTTAGTGACTTTTGGCAGTAAACAAAAGCTTTGTGGAGCTAGTTATTTATTCGCCCACTTGTACAGGCAATATTATAATTTAAATAAGAAATAATGTCAGTAGAAAGAGAAACGGCTTATTCTTCTTGTTCGTCGTCCTCTTGGGCAGGTTCCGTAGTGTGATCTGAATCGTTATTGGAGGTTGTGAGTGACTGATACTAGCTCTTCTAGTATAATATTCTTGCGGCATAGTTTTAACCACAGAGTTAACATCTCTAGAGGGAGCCTAATTTGAATATTGGCCAGCCAACATCTATAGCGCTATTGCCACTCTTCTTCGTCCGCTTCCAGTTTCTTCAAAATCTGGCAGTTTCCGCAGTTTGAACACAAAGTATTTAACTGGGTATTTAACTATACATTCCAATATACTTGCAATGTAACTGATTTACGTGAAGATAATTTGTATTGATTTAATCAAATCTCAAAAATGGTAAATTTCATAGCGGAATGTCGCAATAACTTCTAATATGTCATAAATCTAGCAACCTACAATCGGCGTGCCCTTAAGCTGTCATGTGGCTATCATTGTAGTTGCGGTTATTGCGTGTGTCGAGATTTTTGTGATTTTAGTCTATATTTGACTGACTTTGTGACTATTTGTGGTGTGAATTAAATTATTTATGAACAATATTGTCATAATTGCATGATGAGACAACATAAAAAGTGCATAGTTTGCTGTAATAGCGACGAATCGGTGAACACTTCTTATCATAGGTGAGTATAGGTTTTGTATTAGTTTTCAATAGCTTAATATATGGGGATAAGTGGGAACAAAAGTAACTTCACTCCAGTTTGAGGAATAATAATGGTTGTTTAATGTATGTTTTGTGCACGCATTACATTCATGTCAATCAACATGAATTTTCCAAATTCCATTTTTTAAACTATTTGAGGACGTGAAATGCATTAATGTATGCCACATTTACTTACAGAAAATCTATCTATGAGAATTTTATAGAACTGGATATTACCTAATGCAATTATTATATTTTATTGCTGAAGTAAAAATATGATGCAGCCATTCCAACAGGCTACCTTTCAGAACACTGTTAGATATGTTTTGAAAAACACTTCATGGTAATAATAAATTATCAACTGTTACAATGCAATTATAATAAGGGTAACTCTCTAAGTATAGCTAAATACTAATATAACTTATTGGTATCAGTTTGTAACATCACAGTAATAATTGAATCTATTAATGAACATCCAATTTTAATATAAAGCCGCACGCTACTGGTAATGCCCTTAAGCTGTCAAAATTTCCGTTACATGTTGGCTGGTCAGCGACCTGTGCATTTTGTTGTTTACACTCCCTCTATAGATGTTAACTCTGTGGTTTTAACAGATCTTCTTTTTTAGCAATACTAACCGGTAGGTACGTATCCAAGATTTAGTTTTTTTGGTGTGGGGAAACAAATTACGGAATCGTCGCGGGGAAGGGACATAACATAATGTAGTTTTAGGGGTGGTCCAGATTAGGGTTGCCACCTTTTAAATTCTTCTCGTTAGAGGCGGGGGAGTGCATATTTTGTGGATTAGATTTTTTAGGCGGCATTATATCTGGCGTTACCAGTGAGGTTCTTTGTCATTAAGCTTAGCGTCTTTCCAAATAATTTTAAGATGCTCGGCCCATGGTGATCTTGTGGCCGAGCAGCACAAAATTATTTGGGCAGACGCTGAGCAAAGAACCTCAATGGTATCGCCGGAAATTCAAAGAAGCTGCAACAAAAACGTGTGTACAGCAAGACTACTGTGAAAATTAGTTACAAAAGCAGCCTTCATAAGAAACATAGGCAAACTAAAATTGGACAAAACAAACTTGGACAGAAACGTGTAACGGAGTGACCATCAAACGGCCACGTCATCGTCAGTAAGGACCGACGCACGACGCCACTGAACTAGAAACCAACAGCGATCGGTCAGAACAAGCCGCGAAGAACGACACGTCATCAAGAACTGACACACTCAGCAGAACGCGGCACCGACCAATCAGAACAAACCACGAAAAACGACGCGCCAGCTAGGCGAGAATAAATAGCATCGACGTGGTAATGGCAGGCCGAAACAGGCCGTCTGAAACATCACTTTGTTTACAAACTAGGGAGGGGCGGTTATTCAAAAATAACCGGTTATCGGTTAACCGGTTGTTTTTTTGACAAAAATAACCTGAGACAGTTAACCTGGACCAAATAACCGGTTACACCAATAACCGATTATTTTTTGCACCATAGAATAGAGGTTAGGTTTAGTAGTGACTTACATATTATGTCATATAAAACAGTATTTTCCTCGTGTGTGCCCACCGTACATTAACAGTCTTTGTTAATGTACGGTGTGTGTGCCATACATCCATTTTCAAGGAGTGTGAAAACTAGGTAAAATTTGTGAAACACTTCTTTAGAGTAAATGAGAGACAAAAAAAGGCGCTTTTTTGCTGCTTTCTTCTATTTAAAAATTGTTTTACACATTTTTGTCTGTTTTCAGTACAGAATACAGAATAGTAGAATACAGATGTCACAGTAAAGGTAGAAAAACAGCTCTTTTGAATTTTATATTACAAACAAAACAAATATCAGCTATAATTCCCAGAAAACATGTCCTAAAGAAAGGTAGTTGATTCAATGCTGTGGTGTGAGACGACTTCTGTTATCAGTGCAAACACTGTTCTACGAACGATTCTGGGACTGTTTTAAAAAGCCCATAGAACCATAAAACGAAGCAAAACAATAGGCATAGGAAAGAACTAACGGTAACAATACGATTCCACATTTCACTGAAGCTACGAATCTAGTGGATTTCAGAAAGTATAAAATATGAAAATAACCGACTTTCGGTTATTTGCTAACAAACCGGTTAACCGGTTTAACCGCCAGTAAAAAATAACCTGTTTATAACCGGTTATCAGATATGCTATAACCGGTTATTTGAAAAACCGGTTATTTTTGCCCATCCCTATTACAAACTTCAAATAACAGTTGCTCTTAGTGAGTTTTTGCATTCGCGCGCCCAGTTCAAACATGTATGAAGCGTTTATGCGAGAAGTCATTAAGGTACTTAAGTACTTTTCGTATTTACAATTTTTAGTTTCTATTTTGTTGATGAGTTTTAATATATAGATATAATCTGATCTGATACATATAGAGAGTTAGTGACTTCTAAAACTGAAAGACACAATGAAAAGAAAGTGTAAGATGCAGTTAGTTAATTTTTCCACAAAAAGTCAGTTAATGACTTTTCGCAGTAATATGATGATATATTATACGTAGAGCGGAAGAAGTATAGATGGTGATTCCTAAGTTGATACTCTTTTCAACTGTGTATAGAAGTCGTTAAAGGCAACAACTTTTTCAAATAACTTTTTTCCGAGAAAAATAGGCGAGGCACAGGATCAAAAGAAAGTAATGTTTATGTTTTGTTTAGCTTTCTGCCCGGAATTTAAAATGAACAACGATAAACAGAAAGTGACTACAATGCCTAATCGATATGACAAACATTCGAGCAAAAAACTAACCGTATACAGACTAGGTACGCCTTGATACACGTGCCCAGATTTATTTTTTTATTCTGTATCTCACTCTTCAGTTTTCCGAAAAAAGTTATTTGAAAAAGTTGTTTATTTTAACGACTTCTATACACAGTTAAAAAAAGTATCAACTTTGGAATCACACTGTATATACAGATATACAAAGTGCTTGGTAAACATGCGGCAGAAATTTAAAGGCGACAATATTTTATTATCAAAAGTCACACGGTAAGTTGCTCAATCTACAATAAATGTTAAAAATGATTTCCACCATATTGGGTACAAGAAGAAAATCTGCTCATCACTCGTTCAAACACACATTGTGCCGCCTACTCACACATTACGCTATTTCGCAAGTCGTCTAAACTTTAAATTGGTACAGCGTAACTAGTTACTTCAGATAACCCCGCAATGAGTTGCTGTTAAATATTCACGAACAACTATACTAAAATGTATGCATCGACACAAAGTGCATAAACTACATTGCACGGCTTGTTGCTAATGGTACGCTATCCTTTTTGACATTAATAATTTTAAGAAATATCGTGAATAGTACTTGCAATTTTTTTTCATCCTGTATTTTTCAAATGAAGCGGTTTTTCAACAATCATCAAAAAACAAAACATTCTTAAAATAGTCCAAAGATCACCTTTACATTCTTGACGTATTTTGAACAAAACTATTTCTGGCAGTAAAATAGTCGACTTTAAACTATGTATCCATAATATGAAAGAATTACTATTTTCTCCATCACTATGATATAAACAAAACTATATATTTAAAACAGTGAGCTCAGTATCATCAATCCATGAACACTGAACATAAGAAAATAATAAACGGTATACATTGTTTTATTGAACAATAAGGCATTCATTTCATAAGCTGCATAGCTTGCATAAAACGTTGATAGAAGCAAGCTTGAATTAATTTTCAATAACTTACGATCTAACCGTGATGAATGATTTAGAATTATACTTTCGTTATATTATAAGAACTAAATTTTTATATATGTTTTTTGGGAACCCATCAATCGATGTTTCCCCAGCCAGACAGTTTCGAGGATCCTCTCATCCTGCCAGACGCATTGTCTGCAAGTCTGCAACAGTTGCGAGTGCAAGGAGTATAAAATATGTATGCATTATGCGAGTAGAATGTCCGGCTTTGTAGCCTAGATCGGACTCCATTCGCATCCTTACGTCAAATCAAATTTGGTCGCTAGGCGACAGATCGGTAGCCTAATCGCCGCGCTCCTATTGGTCTATGGTAGGTAAATGCTATTGAATTACTACGTTTGCACGGACTTTCGAAACTGTTTTCAAAACGTTTTGTGATTTTGGATTGCCGGTGTTTCCACTATAGGTTTCGAACGATTTTTGAAACGCATTCAAAACGTTTTCAACTGACACTCTTGACAAACATCATTTTCTAGTTTTAGAACCTATTTCTTGTTTATGATAAATCTTTCGTTTGGAATTCAAATATACCTCAATAAACTGACGATAGCGATATTAGATAGCTTCGCACTGTGCATAGTTGGCTTCAAAACGTTTTGAAAGTGACACCAGGTGTTTCCACGACATTTGGATCTCGATACGATCCCAAAAATTAGCGAATCGACCTTGAACAGCAAACGTTTTGAAAGCGCATCCAATTGACATTTCCACGATATATTTAAAATCTCAACACGTTTTGAAAACGCTTCCAAAGCCCATGGAAACGTAGTATATTCTTAAATAAAGCGAAATCATGAGTGCCAAAACAGTAAAAGAAATTTGTTTTGTGTGTAAAAACAGCGGCCTGAACACTCCATTTCACTCGCACTCGTTAATGCATAATTGTACTCTTTGCACTCGCACCTGCTGCATCAGACTTTCAATGCGTCTGGCAAGATGAGAGAATCCTCGAAAATCTGGCTATTGGGGAAACATCGTTTGATGGGTTCCAAAAAAAAAAAAAACATATAAATGTAGCTTTTATAATACAACTAAAGTATCAATCATTATCGTTTAGGGGTGTCTGGCGGGTGTTGGAACCACCTCTGGCAACAAGTAACGCGAGTTTGCGAATAAGAATGAAAAAGCTGAGCTTTATACGAAATCTGAGATGGGGTTTTGTAGACTTTTGCCATCTGTTACCTACCAAAGCCACCACTACCCAGGTTTCATACGTGGGGATTGTTTTTACCTGTATTGGGGATACACATATACGTTTCAGGTTTTATAAAATTGTGAAGGTTTGACCTTCACGGGCTCTTGCTCTAATACGTTCCAACACTTTATTGATAATCATATCCTGTATATTTTGGCAAATTATTTATTTGTCTTCGAAAAATTATGCAATTACACAGTTTCATAGATTTTCCTACATATTACATATGCCACATTTTGAACATGGATTATAGCTACGACTACATTGATGCAATATTTAAATTAAAGAGTAGCAATTTCATTCATTCATCCGAAACCAATCACAGACGATGTCGTTTCGCTTTTATTAAAGCTCGTCAGTGTGTCTCAGACGAATAAATGAAATTGCCTGTTAGTGCCTAGCTGGCAAAACTCGTACTAGTAGTAGCAACATATAGATATTGGGAAGCAGTACTTTGAAACTCACACTGACGAGCTTTAATAAAAGCGAAACGACGTCGTCTGTGATTGGTTTCGGATGAATGAATGAAATTGCTACTCTTTAATTGCGTTAAGGCAGCTTAAGGAGAGCATAAACGGTCATTTTCAAGTGATTTAATCCCAATTCCTGATGATCTATACTGTATTCAATCAATTTCAATCCCAAGACAGACTACACATAAACTGTCGCATGAAGCGTTAGCGTGGTTACTGTCCGCTGCCATCGGCGAACGCGCTAGCTATAGTCCAGTGCAATTATGGAATTTTATATTACTATTTAAAAGAGTTGCCCTATTAACCCATTGCAACTTAAAAGTAGCCAGTTGCCAGTTTGAAATGATCATTTAGGCAATGAACACTTGACATCGCATATTTGGATCTGATTTCCAGTCAGTCTTGGGGGTTTTTACTTGCCGGATTATAACATACAATTCACACATAGTGTACTGACTATTAGGGACCCTACCGACATGAGCCGATCACGCATGCTGGCTTGTTTTCATTTGGTCTGGCTTGGCTGTGAATACAGTATAGTTTTCATTATTTTTGCATGAAATTTTTACATGAAGTTTAAAAGGAAATTACACAGGGGGCTATCGAAGCATCTTTGAAGAGAATTGATTGAACATGAAATATGATCGCTTGAAGTTGCCTATTTTCTTCGTCAACTTTGTAATTTTTTTAAGAAAAGCCCAGAAGCAAAAATGAAAAAGTGCTTCGATATCACTCTGGCCAATTTCCTCCTAAACATCATGTGAAAATGTCATGTCAAAATATCGGAAAATGAAGCGTCAGGAATTGGGATAAAAAACATCTGCAAATCGCCTTCCTCTTCAATTTTACAAATGTCGGGCGACGCGCTAACATGACTGTTTCCATTTCTTTCTAATGATATAGCGCGCACCTGTTTATTTATCACGCCCATCGTCGGTTCCTTTTCAGCTCCCCGCATCTTCCGGAGAAACTATTCCGGATTGTAGGAGCAGCGTTAAGTTGCTTTCTAGCATAAACCGAATGTCGGGAGTTTTAAATGAGTGATCCACAAAAAAGAGTCTGTTTGTTGTCGTATTCGCAGGTTTCTGTACCTGTTGCTTTTAAACGGGCCACATAAATAGTGCTCAGTTTCTCAAATTAAACGCTCAGGTACCGGCTTTGGTAGATAGATGACAAACCAATACTTTTTCAAAGTACTGATTCCCAATATCTATATTTTGCTACCACTAGCAACTTTTAAATGCATTTTTTGCAACAAAGTGCAATATTTGAAATATTGTAAATCATTTTGTCAAATGTTCAACCCATCCAAGGAATCCTGTACTGTTTTTGGAAGTTACAGGCTGTGGAAACCTTTCTAATTGCATCACTGAACATCAATGCCACAATATTGTGCATTTCTACAGAAGTCTTGAATAATCTGGACAAGCCAAAGAGAACCATGCTACACCCTACACATAAACTTAATGTATTTTATGCTGAATGTTTACCATACGATTAACCTTGTAGTAAACCAATTCACCGACAAGCGTTTCATCGAACGACTCATTCATATTCAAACGCAAAAATTCGGCTTTCCATTCAGACACACAGCGCTCAGTCGACCATTCATGAAATCGTAAAAGGACACGCCAAAGTCGACGATATATACAGACAGGCTCCCAGACCGGTCTATTCAGGTCGTTAGTCCTCTAGCAGATTGTTATCAGTATCATGTTTGAAGTATCAAACGAGAAATTGGCGGAATGGTGCTCGAATCGCTTCGAAGTTTACATATATCTACATACGGATTGTCTTGTTAACAACAGCTTTTATGGCTGTTATACGAAACAATAATTGACTGATGACAAACTGTTATATCTAGCTCGTAGGAGTAGCAGAAGAAGTCATGTGCAGTTTCTGTAACGAACATGATACCTGAAATACTGGGTAGTATGAATAGCATCCGAGTTTAAACTGTGGTTTGTGCTTTGATATGAATGAAAAAGATTTCGGTTTTAGGAGTAAATGCTCCTAATCATGAAGTAGACACTCCTTAAATCGTGGACCATGAAGAGTCTGCGCTTTTAAACCACTCATCTGAATTTCAGTAGGTTTATACATTAATGCGATGGTACCTCTTACGATTTATATATTCATCATCACGCATAGATATTTTTATGCGAGTGAAACAGATCATACCCGATGCACATGGGTGTGATGCACAAGTATATTTTGTTTTGGATCTTTCTTTGGCTACTATTATATCCTCAAGATTGCTAGGAAATGTTATCCATCATTCACATGTTTCTGTTAACATGTTACAGTCACGGGAAAAAGTATTAGGCACCCTGCAAAAATGTTTTGATGATTTATTATATGGTAACCTGTCTGGTCAAACTGCAACCAGAAAAGGAGTTCGTCAGGGATGTGTATTATCTCCGATGTTATCTAACATTTCCTCTTAATTTGTGATGAGACATGTATTGGAAAACTGGAATGGCGGTATAATTATTGGCGGAAGCAAAATATCCAACTTAAGATTTGCTGACGGTACAACCCTTATTGCTGCTTCTCAGGAAGAACTAGTAGCTCTATTAAACATCTTAGAACAACACAGTGCAGCGTATGGTCTGGGCATTGACTACAACAAGACCAAGGTTATGATCGTAGATAGCGAGTACGATCATCATCGAGCAATAAAGTCAGTAGGCCGTTGTGAAGTAGTTCAAAGTTTTGTGTACCTCAGTTCTTTGATCGACAATTCGGGTAGCTGTGAAAATGAGATTCGACGGCGCATTCAACAGGCACGTGTGGCCATGACAAAGCTTACTAAAATATGGCGTGACCATAACAGCACTAAAGCTACCAAAATGTCGCTTGTTTGGTCTCTTGTGTTCTCCATATTTTTGCATGCCTCGGAAACTTGGACTGTTAGAAAGGCAGATCGAGCTCGCATAGATGCTTTTGAAATGTGGACGTGGACGAGAATGCTGAGTGTTCCTTATACCGCCCATCGAACTAACGTTTCCATACTGGATGAGCTCGGTAATCCAAAGAGACTATCCTCCATTGCGTCGCCGAGAATGCTTACATTCTTCGGACATATACACAGAAGCGATAATATGGAGAAACGTGTAGTTCAGGGTCACACCCCGAGAGGGCGGCGCCGTGGCCGCTCCCCTACACGCTGGGTGGATACGACGAAACAGTAGCTGGATATGAGTAACAAGAGCGCCACTGAACTGACAGTAAATCGCGAACGATGGCGAGCTACAGTTCTCAAAACTATTGATAATATTCGTGTCGGCAATACTCTAGGCTCCAACTGAATGCATTTTACGAGTTCACAACATGTCTGTTACGACCTTGTGACTATGATGATGATTATAGGAAAATAAAACACCATTTAAGATTACTAGATCCTTACTAAATTTATACTAATCAACAAGTTAATATTTAGTTGGTCCACTTTTTGATTTGATAACGGCAGCTACTCTTTTTGGCATCGATTCTACCAGCTTTGAATATTCACTTATTCCTTCCCACTAATGCTTTATGGTCAGTAGTATAATTGTTTGTTGCTCATAGAGTGTTGTAGGACCTTTCTCTTCAAAATGGACCAAATATCTTCTATTGGTTTGAGGTCGGGTGATTGTGGTGGTCAGTCCAAGAGATCTACTTGGTTTTGTGTAAATAACCACATTCAAGAGTAACATTCAGAGGAAGAAATGTCAGTAAAGGGGTTCAACATATTATGATGTTTGAATCATGGTCCAGTTAATCATCTTACGTAATTTTATTTGCTAAATGTTGTGAAAGATGGTATGATTTGAGCTAAATCAGAGGTACCTACATCAGAAAAATAAAACAAAATAAGCATAATATGTTATACGGTGTAAGCACTTTCTATTTTGTTAAGAATCGTTAAATAACTTTAACCATTTTATAAGCCAATGAAATTACTATTCACAAAGATAATTATAAATAGTTTAAATAATAAAAATAACGAAATTAGGTCAAAAATGATGTAGACCACTTTTTTTGATCTGCATCTGGGAAGAGCTTCTAGGAAAATTTTACGGTATTTTGAAAACAAAAACGATATACATATTGAGTTATAATTTTTTTGTTATACTTTTCTAAAATATTGGAAATAAGAAAATATAGCAAACGCAGTTTTGAGCATTAATAAAAATATATAAATGGAGGGGGTGGGTTGGCCCAGTGGTTAGGGTCGAGGGCTCGTGACCGGAAGGTCCCGGGTTCGATTCTCGTTAGAGGCGGAAATTTATTTCTGGTTTTTTCAACCAAAAATAAATATCCATAAAAAAAAGCTCAGCGAGAATCCCCACCTGAGCATTCACTGTTGGCTTCTAATTAACAGTGCTGTTACTAAGTGGCGTCGGGAAACAGTAACAAAGCCTACACAGAACACGAGGCTAATGACCAAAGCAGTCGATGCCGATGACACAGAAGTAAAAAAAAAATAATAAATGCTTTTTATTCTACTTGGAATACATTTCATTCGAAATAGTGCTTCAGCAGTAAAGGCAACATCTGTATTATTAGTATTGAGGTGGAGTGTGTTGAATGCAATGCAAGCATATTGTTGAAAACAACTCCAGTTTTATCCCGCTCTAGGCTATTGCAGTTATTCGATGTATTCAAATAAAGACCCTGGGGCTACATGTTACCGTTTTTATTAACCTTAGTCCCTCAAATTTATCTGTATGCAGATGACATCAATAAAGGCACTAACTGTGTTTAGTTCAAAGATATGATAGGAAATGGTCCATGTCATCAAATCCTGGCTATCATATCGTTTCATGACGCTTATCTGTATAATTTTTGCATGCTTTAAATGACTACTGAACAGAATAATCGAAAAAAAAATATTACAGATCTTTATAGAATACTACAGTTCATGATATAAGTTAACTTATTTTATCTTTTTTTTCAGACGAAGTTCCAGATGACCCAAAGATAACGTATATCTCACAAGACACGAGTGTTCGAGTGGGAGACAGCCTAAGACTGTTCTGTGAAGCCTTTGGTGGTAAGTCTTCATTTTATTACGGATGTTTGGCAATTTCATACGAAAGTTTCAAATTATTGACAAAAAATGTTAGAATTTCGCTATCACAATAACAGAACAACAAAATTCTTAAAAGACATGTTGGTTTGGATCACTCCAGTATCGACAATTCTGGGTACTTTCTGTTCATTAGAAACAAAATACTTTTTTCGTCCGACTACGTAAATCCAACCTCAAAATACAGTTGAACAAATCAGAATTTCTGAGAAAAGAGGTTGTATACCTGGGAAACACTGTGACTCCATAAGGTGTGAATACACTAAAAATCTACGTCCTAGAAAGCTTCTTGTCAAATCTACCAGACCTGATGAAAGTCAGTATGTCGAACCATCTCTTTAAGGTTACGACACATCTGCCCAGGAAGTGGAATACTGTCTCGTCCCCCTCCCAGCATCTGGATTAGATGGGGTCCCTTACCACTCTCATGAGTGACAAATGCTTATTCAGCCGGCATTGGCCAGTGATAACCCCCCACAGAAGGGTCTCTCTGGCTTTATTCAGGAGCCGTAGTGTTCGGCCCTTATCAGAGCCCGCTATGAATGTTTTAGCTTGCCTTCAATCGTCTCTCTCTAACCAAGCTTTCGCTAGTTCCTTGTAGGCCTAAGCAACATTGACCTGGCGTCTGATAATTTCAAGCATCGGTTCTATCCAAGCTAGTTTCCGGGGACTCATAATAGGGTCACCTTCCTGTGGATTGCGAGTTTCTGAAGGGCGACAGAACGTTTTTGAGCCAGAGCTGATCTGGCCCTAAATTGTTATATTTATGGTCGGTGTCAGTATTATCCAAAATAACTTTCAATAAATGAGTCGTCTAGTTTCAAAAACCGCTAAATCCAATTTTCAAATAAATTGAAACTAGTAGCGCCATCTTATTGCGAGAGGCCTCAGTAATGCTTTAGATTAGAACATAATAATATATCTCTCAAAACCCTCTAAAGACGGCTGCACAATTGCCCGGGAACGGGAACGGAAACGGTAACGGGAACGAGAACGGAAACGGGAAAAGAATCTAGATGCACAATAAAAACGGGAGACCCACGAAACATTGAATATTGATCACCACACAACATCTAATTGAGATGAATGTTGAGATTTGATTGACAATTGACATTGACATTCCGACTTGTTGACAAATTGACTGTTTATCTATCTTATTTTATGTTTGTTTATCTGTTGATTTTACATTTTGGATACGTTAATAATTGAATATCAAAATGGATTTTGAAGATGAGGAGATGTGTCTGTTGTTCCTTTTTCTGATGTGCATGTATCAATATTATACTGCAACTCAAGAAAACAGAAGGTAAAACTTATATAAACATAATAAACATTGTTTAATTGACCATCATAATTTATTGTAGATGGTGGGTGAGGCCAATGTTCCAAGAGAGAAATCAGAAGGGCGCCTTTGCAAACCTATTCCATCATATGAAAACGAATGATCATGAGATGTTCTTTAAGTATACACGAATGCTTCCAGACCAATTTGATCACCTATTGAACTTGCTTAAACCTAAGCTACTAAAACGCAGCAGACGAGAATTCTTAAGTCCAGAACTACGCTTAGCTATGGTGTTGAAATATTTAGCTCATGGAGGGTCATTCCAAAGTTTGTCATGGGAATTTAGAGTTGGACATTCTACTGTATCAAAAGTGATATTAGAAACAGTTACTGTTATATGGGATGTTTTACAACCAATTTATTTAATAACACCGACAACAAATGAGTGGAAGAATATAGCTGAAAGGTTTTTAGATAGGTGGAACTTTCCTCACACTATTGGTGCAATTGATGGGAAACATGTGCATATTCAATGCCCCATAAACAGTGGATCTGAATACTATAACTATAAAGGTCATTTTAGCATTGTTTTGCTTGCATGCTGTGATGCAGACTATAAATTTACATGGGTAGATATTGGTGCTTATGGGTCTGAACATGATGCCAGCATATTTAGGAGATCAGAAATGGGAAGGATGCTAGAAACTGGAACAATTGCATTACCATTACCCAAGAAACTACCAAATAGCAATATTGAAATGCCTTATTTTTTTGTGGGTGATGAAGCCTTTCCCCTTAAGACATACATTATGAGGCCATATCCAGGAAGGTATCTGAGCCTGCAAAAATCTGTCTTCAATTATAGGTACTATATGATTTTATTTAATGTCAGTCAATTTATATGTTACAGTATTCCATTTTATAGGTTATCACGAGCGAGAAGGATAATTGAGAACAGCTTTGGTATTCTAGCAAGCAGATGGAGAGTTTATCGTTCACCTTTACTCTGTTCTGTAAAGACAACTGAAGCAATTGTAAAAGCAACAACATGCTTACACAATTACCTACGAACAGTGTCTGCAACAACATATACTCCTCCTACATTAGTAGACTCTGTAATGGAGGGTAAAGATGGAGTAGATGGGGACTGGAGAGAAATAACAAGAAATGATACCAATTTAACACCTGTTGGCAGACTGGGATCAAATATAGCTCCAAACATTGTTATGCAAATAAGGGATAAATTAGCTGATTATTTGATGGATATTGGTTCTGTGCCCTGGCAGTTAACAGTTGTAAATAGAGGCCAAATATAATTTTGTTTACAGAATGAGTGTTTCATCTGATTTTCCAATAAAAGTAGTTAATCGGACACATTCAACTATATATCCTTTTGTTGTAGAAAGGGAAGAGGAAATAGGTGTTTGTATATGAATTATAAATAAAAATATGGTCTTACTTGACTATTTCTTGGCAAAAGGTGATAGAAGGGCTAAAATATAGCAAATATGTATATCTGAAAATGGATAGCTTCCAGGATTATTAAAATTTAACGCTTGGTAATGAAAGGTCAACATTAAATCCTAAAAACACTATTGTCAAATGGGTTAAGTTTTATTAGAATAGAGCAATATCATTTGTTACTGCAGTTTATTACATTATTTTCAATATTCAAAGTTCAGTATTCTAGTTTTACCTTTTTCTGGCTTGTCATTGTTTCACACTAAGACATTCAATTGTTTTCTTTTTACAATTCAGAATTTAATCTGGAAATTTTGACATGTCACCAAAAATCATTCAATTTTAATTGTTTTGAAAGATATTAGTTTTTGGATATACATAGGGGGGTAAAATTCATCAGATGTAAGCCCCTCTCCCCCCTTGCAAGGAATTCGTTGAGTTACCTGTACTGTATATTAAAAAAAATAAGATTCATTCATCAGTATATTTTATTAATAAGTCAAGAACATCTTTCTTAAACCGTAATTTATTAATTGGGGTCAAGGTTTGCATGTCCTGCACCACCGACTTCATAAAACTGATGTCACTATCAGTGCTACCACCACTGTCCAATTTGTGCTGGCAGAAGTCGGTGAATTTACTGATGGCATCATTCATCGACTCGTGTATCGTCTTCATCCGCTTTGCACTTGGTGTTGTTGGTGTACCCCCACAGGGTGTAGGCCCTGATTGGGAACTGCCTGGCCGTGTAGGCCCTGATTGGGAGCTGCCTGGGCGTGATTCGGTTAAGTCTATGGGTACTTCGACTGATGGTGTTGGTGACAACATGCCATCACTTTCAACACTGAATTCTGCAATGTGCTCATTTGGTTCTATGAAGTCAGCAACCGTGGACCCTTGAGTCAATACCTGGCTGGTGCTGCTTGTAGCCACTGACGAGGTCAGCCTGCAACAAACAATATGATCATGAATTAAGCAGCAAAACAGATGATTTAGGATGAACATGTGTTAACTTTTATACAGGGTGCCCATTATGTATTGAAAATAGTATATATCTCAGTAAATCATGAATGTATAAAAACATTTTTCATATAAAAGTTGTTTAATATTAGAGCAGACAGAAAGAATTCTACCCGTGCGCCATCTGGTACCCGAAGGTTACGGCAACCAAAGAAGTCGCTGCCAGAACAGCAGCATACTTCTTGGTGGAACGCCACGGTGCGTCCTCTTTGAGCCACCAGATGAATCGCGGGTTCTATATGCCGCTGAATATTAAAGCCGATGTACGAGGGCAGAGATATAGAGCAGCCCTCATACATCGTGTTCAATATTATATTTCCCATGATGCAGCAGTATTCAATTGTTTCTGTTTCAAAAAACAAATGAGTAATGAAAGACAATTGACATAACACATAAATATACCAAAATGCAAGAAAATATATAAAAAAAATTCAAAATTTTATTAAGTTTATTACATCAATAGTATTAACCTCATCCCAAATCTATTAGTAGGCCAGTAAATGTGACAGCAACTTATTGACATATGTCAATACATCTGACATATTTTTACTAACTCACATTTACTGGCCTACTAACAGAAACTCGGGTGAGGTTAATGCTATTGATATAATGAACTTAATAAAATTATTAATTTTTCTTTAATATTTGCTTGTATTTTGGTACTGATGTGTTATGTCATTGAAAAGATAAAAACAATATGTCAAATGAGCCTAATGCTACATTGCTATTTAAAAAAAATCAATTGTATTTCGTTACTCATTTGTTTTCTGAAACAGAAACAATTGAATACTGCTGTATCATGGGTAATACAATATTAAATAACTTTTATATGAAAAATGTTTTTATACATTCCATATTTACTGAGATATATACTATACTCCATACTATATAATGAGCACCCTGTATACTCCCCCAGGATTTCCTTGACACATATTTTCATAACGAAAACTGTTCAAGCAAGAGTGGAGTGGTATTTTTGAAAGTACTATCTATAGGGTCTACCATAACATGCTTTCAAAATATTTTTTTTGTACTTCAACCCTTAAAACTCACCCCCAACCTTTTGTTTTCAAATAGCACCCCATAGGTTTTCCTACATAAATGTTATCCACATTTATTTTTTTCATAAAATCATAAGCATAATAAAAACAGACTTTTTCCTCTTCAACCCCTGAAACCCACCCCTGGCTTGTAATTTTAAAATTCTAAACCACAAGTTTGCTTGGAAAATGAATTCTTCACATGAATTTAATTATTGTAGTAGCTACCTTACTTTTTATGCCACTACTTCAATTTTAGCGTTTTTCCCATAAAAAATTGTAGTAGGAAGACAAAGGTAAGGTACTATGTCATTTCAGTTAAGGTAAGAACTTCATTTTTCTGATAAAAATTGTGGATTTATATTTTCAAAATAAATAGGGATGGGTTTCAATGGTTAAAGTAGAAGATTTTTTTTCCAAAAGCATGGTATGATAGTTCATTCAGTACCCACTTAGTTTTGTTTTTTATTATTTAAATATTGTGCATCAAACAAATCTTTATTTTGTTTATCCTATGTTTATGACTTTGTGTATAAAATCAAAGGTACTACAAGATTTTAAATAAAATAAAAACTTCATTTATGTGGGAAAAGCTATATGGTGCTATCAGAAAAAAAAGTTGGGGGTGATTTTTAAGGGTTGGAGCAGAAAAAAAATTGAAAGCATGGTATGATAAACCGTAAAGTACCTTCAAAAATACTTAATACTTTTGTCACAAGAATACAATGTGTCAAGGAAATTGTAGGACTCCCAGTATAGTTTCGTTTCTGCCTTTTGGCATTAGACAGGAGGTCTCGTTGCCACAAAATTGAGTTGAACCTTGAAATGAGTTTGCAAATTATTTACAATTTTGGCTAACTTGAATCTAGTATGTAAATATTTGTCTTCATTAGCTAATACGGTTATTATGTTGATTGGTAGCTGAAAATTATGTGTGACTAATTTGTTTATTTGAATTTGTGTTGCTTGTGTGCCAAAAATAAATATCTTATACTTATAGTAAATTTCATGTAAATGCTTGAGGATACATTTTCAGGTTACCAGAAATATTTACATTCAGATTTGGTGAGCTTTTATGACGCTTTCTCATATATGCTTTAAATTGTCTTTTATCAACAAGCATTAACTTCAATTATGTATAAGATCATCATTTATAAGAACATGGAACATTAGTATATTAGCTACTGAGGGAATGTAATAACACTTGCATCAGTAAATCAGTACTCACTTCCTCTTTCTAATGAAAGGTGCAAGCCACATCATTTCCTTCAGATATGGAAATCCAATAGATTTAGTTGGGTACCCTCCAGCAGATCCTGATGGGGGCTGGGTCGTGTAATCCCGATAGGCCCTAACAAATCTGTCTCTCAGATTTGTCCACCGTTGTTTGGCAGCTGCAGCTAAAATGTTAGAGGTTTTGGATTACAACAAATTTTGATCAAGAATCAAATCAGTTGACTTACGTTCAGTACTAAGATGTTCGGCTATGGACATCCATCCGTTTTCTTTCAGCTTTTCATCTTTATAGGCCTTTAAGGACTTGTCGTACAAATACGAACACTGTTCCACCAAACATATTAAAAGTTCATCATTGTCGACAAAGGCCATCGCAGCAGCAACAATAATCCACGTTAAAAACGATAAAAACACGATAAGGGGCACAATAGAATAGATAAACGAAATGAGTGATAAGCAAAACAACAAACAACACAGCAAAAGAAACAAAGATGGTGGTCGCGCCGTCGCGGTCGGGTTGACAATGACGCGTGCTATGCGCATGCTCCAGAATCCGACGATCCTATTGGCTCCGGGAACGGGAAAGTTGAATCTTGGCCAAGTCTTCCGTTCTCGTTCCCGGGCTTGCTTCCGTTCCCGTTCATTGTGCATGCTACCATTTTTATGTACAGTTTAAGTTTTTTCTCGTTACCGTTACCGTTTCCGTTCTCGTTCTCGGGCAATTGTGCAGCCGCCTTAAATCCTGGCCTAAATTAATGTGGATTCTTAAGATTGGAAACCAAATCCACTAAATTCATGGGAGAATGAGATTCAAATACCCCTAAATCCATTCGATAACAAAAACCTCTTAATCCATATTAGCATTTACATGTGAACCATGATCCTTGAGAACAAAACCCACTAAATCCAGGATAGGACGATAAGTAAGTTTCCTGCTGCTTGCATAACAGCCGTACTATCTATACATTAACTCATGTATTTAACCTAACCTATAATTTGATTTATATACAGGGTGACCCACGACGATTAAGACAAGCAATATATCGGAACTGGGCAGTAGTAGCGAATTGTAATTTTGGGGGTTTAAATTAGAGCAAATGTAGTATCTTTTCCTATTACTATCTCACCCAATGAGATATTTGTTTTTGATCACGTGACGTCCGATTTAAAATTTTTAATGGGACACCCTGTATATTTGTGACTTTTTATGTTCCTACCGATAAAACAATTCCAATAAACTAGCACACTTGGGGTCTAAAGTGACTAATTCAAGACCTACAGGTACTTAAAGGATGGTACCACTACCATTGATTATAACAGGTACCCCTACAGTTTAAATTACTTTGGTAGTGTTTCATAATGGTAGTGGTACAGTCCTTTAAGTACCTGTAGCTCTTGATGAATCACTTTAGACCCCAAGTGTGCTAGTTTGCTGGAATTGTTTTATCGGGAAGAACACAAAAAGTCACAAATATACAGGGTGTCCCATTAAAATTTTTGAATCGGACGTCACGTGACCAAAAACAAATACCTCATTGGGTGACACAATAATAAGAAAAGATACTATATTTTTATATTTCTTTTTTCAGTTTTTTGACTTAATATCAGTTTTCACCTTATTTTGTATATTCTTAAATCCAACTGCGCACAACATGCCATGAAATACAGTCATATCATGTAAATTTCGAAACAAATCCCTCCAGATCCAAATGTATTTCCAAAAACAGCTAAATCCCGAAGACTTTTCAAGTTTTTCACAAAACTATTATAGTAGGATATTTGCCCAAAAGACCTTTTAAAGCACTATGTTACTGTCTATCAGTATCGATAGCTACAAATACTATTATTGTTTCTTGAGACTAATAGCAAATTTTCGCGTTTCCTTAAAAATATTCTTGGAAGGATTTAGTGACTTTTGGAACTAGGCGACTCAAATTACGATCCATTCAATAGTTAGATAATTAAAGGAGAGCGCAGACTTTCAGAACTCACTGCATAAAAAGTGACCTTTATATTATTTCTCTGTTATCAAAATCTAAAACTTTATCATACTAGGAATGCCGTTAAATAAATTGCATTCCATTCCACGTATGCGCATAAATATAAGGTTCGCGGAAACAGCATAAAAATATGTTTCCACTCTTTTGGCAAAAACTGATGGGCGTGTATTGATCGTTGTTACTGCGAATTTTCATTACCGACGTTTTTGTTTTTTTGCGTTCACATGATTACACAGAAATTTATTCCGGTATTCATTTGGGACGCTAAATACGATCGTGAATTCCTTTTCATACTATTTGCGAGAGGACTGTTCCGTTCGTTAATGTGGTTTTATGTGACATGTACCCGGTTTTGTCAGTGAGCAATCACAGGTATTTGCTACAGATAGTTTTATCAAAGCGCAACAACACAATAGTAGTAGTAGTTTTTCTTTCGGAGGAGGTAGAATCCATTTACAGACACCATGAGCTTTGGCTCTAGTGCGACATGGTCAAGTGGAGGGGGGGGGGGGGCTATTCCATTCCGGGAAATCCAATACCCACTAAAACACCTCAAAATATGTTGCCAAACTTATTGCCACCATCGTTCCGGTACTGCTTGCGCATTCTTTCAGAACTCTAATATTCTACTATTTAACTCTAATTTTCCCTATTTGATTATCCTTTCGTGAAAGGACGCGGTACGCGTGACCAGATCTTAAACTTAAGACAAATTCTTAAAAAAAACAGAGAGCATTATTTTCCAGTTTTTATCTGCTTTGTGGACTATTCTAAGGCGTTTGATAACGTAAAGTGGCCTAAAGTGTGGTAAATCCTCATCTCTATGAGAGTTGCTTATCACCTAGTGTTTCTCATACAGCAACTCTACGAGTCTAATTCGGCTCGTGTAAGAATTTATGGTAACCTGTCTGGTCAAACTGCAACCAGAAAGGGGGTTCGTCAGGGATGTGTATTATTTCCGATGTTATTTAACATTTACTCTGAATTTGTGATTAGTCAGGTATTGGACAACTGGAATGGCGGTATAAGTATTGGCGGAAGCAAAATATCCAACTTAAGATTTGCTGACGATACAACCCTTATTGCTGCTTCTCAGGAAGAACTAGTAGCGCTATTAAACGTCTTAGAACAACAAAGTGCAGCGTATGGTCTTGGTATTAATTACAACAAGACCAAGGTTATGATCGTAGATAGAGAGCACGATAATCATCGAGCAATAAAGTCAGTAGACCGTTGTGAAGTAGTTCAAAGTTTTGTGTACCTCGGTTCTTTGATCGACAGCGGGTAGCTGTGAAAATGAGATTCGACGGCACATTCAACAGGCACGTGTGGCCATGACAAAGCTTACTAAAATATGGCGTGACCATAACATCACTAAAGCTACCAAACACACGGAAGCGGAAGCGATAATATGGAGAAACTTCTAGTTCAGGGTCATGCCCCGAGTGGGCGGCGCCGTGGACGTTCCCCTACACGCTGGGTGGATACGACGAAACAGTTCCTGGATATGAGTATCAAGAGCGCCACTGAACTGACACTACAGTTTTCAAAGTTATTGATAATATTTATGTCGGCAATACTCTAGCTCCGACTTAATGTATTTTACGGGTTCGTAACATGTCTGTTAAGACATTGTGACAATGATGATGATGATGATCAACTTTTTTACGAACAATATTGACCTGGCGCCTAAGCATCGGTTTTGAATCGATGTAGGGGCTGCCGGCCCCTATCCTGGCTAGACGGTCCACTCTCTCGTTACCCGGTACACCAATGTGTCCTGGGACCTACAACAGAATCACTTTCTTGTGGCTTACTAGCTTCTGAAGCGCAAGAGAACATTCTTCAGTCAGAGCTGATCTGGCCCTCGGAGCTGCCACCACTTTCAGAGCTGCCTGGCTCTCAGAGCATATATTTGCTTTGTTCTGAACACCGTTCGACTTCTGTCGAGTGCGCCACGATCAATATGGCGTCCACTTCCGCCTGGAAGACAGCCATGTAGGTCCTCAGCGCAGAGCTCCCCTGCACTCCTTTTCCCTCTAGGCAGAAGCCTGTCCTCCGGATCCTGACTTCTTTGAGCACGATCCGTCAGTGAAGCACATCAGTCAAAGATTTCTCCTCCCTCTAAATATCCCAAATTCGATCTTGAGAAACTTGCATTTGGCTCCCTTAGACGAGAACCATCCGTGTAGCATACCAACGCCTCTTCGGGAAACTGAATCTCGCTTCTTTTCCACTCCCATACTGGGAATGGTAAGAGTGGAAGATTTATCCAACCTTGGTAGGCGGTTTGCCTCGACAATCCTGTAGGCAGAGATGGGTAATGCTTCTTCCGCCAGCTTGGATATCTTTGCTTGGCCAACCGCCTCTCCCTTTATCAGCCAGTCACCAGAGTCCCGCATTCTCAGATGCGCTGCCACCGCTGTCATCCTAAGGGTACAAACATAGTGAAGCGACGAGGCTAGAGCCTAGCGGCGAGGCTAGCGACGAGATGAAAAACGCGATGAAACACATATTCTATAGTAGAGCGATACGTTTTGCCATTTTACCTAGACAAAAGTTGCGACTATCCATACTCGTGCCCTATACCGCTGTTTGTCAAAACTAAACTGTCAACGTGACAGTTAATGCCAAATTTTATCTCGACGCAAGTCGCGTCGCTTGTCTCGTCGCTTAACGCTGCGGTAACATCTCTACTATGTTTGACCGTTGATTGAAGATTTTCTTCCATCAACGGTTTGACTCAATTCCAATGCACGGTTAAATTCAAGTCGCGTCGCTCACCTCGTCGCTGTGCCTCTAGCCTCGTCGTTCCACTATGTTTGTACCCTAATGCAGGATGCCACCGTCGGCAGTCCGAGCAGTACCTCCAGTGCTGCAGCTGGGGTCGCCCTCATTGCACCTGTGACAATATCGAATGGATATTTGTGAAAGTAGGGACAGAGATCAGACAGAGAAAGTGGAAGGAGCACAGAAGACTCGGTAGCTACTCGTAGAACGGCGTTAAACTAGAACCCCCAAGAAAGCAGATACATATACCCCGTTCCAAAATCCCATCAGAGACCTTGATTTGCTCTGTAGCGTTTCAGTATTCACTCAACATCAAACTGTCAACAAAAATTTGTGTTCCGTTATTGCATTTCCGAGGCCATGGATGTCATCGTTTTGCTCGGAATCAAATTGAGATTTTAGCGACCTTTGTGTCAAGACTGTCAAGAGATATTTTTCACTTGACAGCTAACAACTTAACATAACCTATTCTGCTTCATTTGTATGCATTGACTTGTGGCATTGACATTGACTACGACACTCAGACTCTGAGAAAGCAGCACAGGTTATGTGATATGTCAAAATTGTCAAAAAAAGATCTTTGCCGTTTCATAAACATTGCAACATCCCTAACCTAATCTAACTTAATAACATCTGGAATCACGTGACTATCCTCGAAAATTCCCGGATCCCATCTATACAGTGAGCAGATGAATTTTCGAGGATAGTCACGTGACTCCAGATGTTAGGGATGTTGGAATGTTTATGAAACGGCAAAGATCTTTGTTTGACAATTTTGACATATCACATTGTGCTGTTTTCTCAGAGTCAGAGTGTCAGTGTAGTCAATGTCAATGCCACAGGTCAATGCATACAAATAAAGCAGAATAGGTTATGTTAAGTTGTTAGCTGTCAAGTGAAAAATATCTCTTGACAGTTTTGTCACAAAGGTCGCTAAAATCTCAATTTGATTTCCGAGCAAAACGATGACATCCATGGCCTCGGAAATTCAATAACGGAACACAAATTTTTGTTGACAGTTTGATGTTGAGTGAAACTGAAACGCTACAGAGCAAATCGAGGTCTTTGATGGGATTTTGGAACGTAGTAGACCCTAAGTGACGGTTAATGATGAGGCAGAAAGAATGGGCAAGACATGGAGAGAGATAGAAGCACTTCCGAAGAATAGATCAGACTTGCGTCAGTTTGTAGAGGCACTATATTCCTTAATGGAATGCTATATGTATCTCAAAGAACTGCCAGAAACCGCAAAATCTGGCAACCTTACATGTATCCCATGTTAGCATTCGAGTAGTCTATAAAGAAGCCTTGAAAGAAGTGAAGTTGAATTACCCCTGTCACTCCCTGCACTTCTTAGATTGCTTTCAGGTGAGGCCGTCTTCTGATTGACGGTTAATAAATCATCGATGATCTGCAATTTCCGTACAAGGATCGACGCGAAAAATTCTATCAGAATCTTTCAGCGTTGATGAGTTTACATTGCGCTGAAGATTTCCTGGAATTCCTATTAACCAACTGCTCTTTTTTTGTGCGGATTTATAATTAGCCTGCGGCCATTTTATAAGAGCGTTGAAAACACGTGAAAACGCCGCGTATTTCAATTTAATTAAAATTATTGTAGCAGTGTCGGTGACAAGATGATGGAAAAACAGAATTGAGATGAAACCTATTGTTTTGGATAATATAAGGTTGCTCATTACAAATCCGGTCGAAGTTTTAAGTTTCAGTCTCGTTTGACGAAAATAAAAAATTTGAGATCTTTCAGATCTTCAGGTTTGACTAAGAAATCGAACATCTTTATTTAGCTTTCTATTAAGATCAAACTTCGTGTTTTGGATAATTGATGGTTCGATTACAAATCCGGTCTCAGTTTTGATTTTTAGTCTCGTTTAACGAAAATAAAAATTTCAGATATCTCTCAGATCTTCATTTTGCAAAAAATCGAAAATTTTTATTTGGCTTTCCATTAAGATGAAACCTCGTGTTTTAGATAATTTGAGGGTGCTGATTACAAACCCGGTCGCAATTTTCAATTTCAGTCGCGTTTGACGAAAATTAA
This sequence comes from Callosobruchus maculatus, assembly GCA_951848785.1. Lineage (NCBI taxonomy): Eukaryota > Metazoa > Arthropoda > Insecta > Coleoptera > Chrysomelidae > Callosobruchus > Callosobruchus maculatus. The sequence continues at coordinate 11,242,916 of CATOUR010000083.1, forward strand.
AAAAATCAAACCTTTCAGATCTTCAAGTTTGACTAAAAAATTGAAAATCTTTATTTGGCTTTGTATTAAGATCAAAAATCTTCGTGTTGTGGATGATTTAATAGTTCCAATTACAAATCCGTTCGCAATTTTTAGTTTCAGTCTAGTTTGACGAAAATAAAAACAGATCTTGCCGATCTTCAAGTTTGACTAAAAAATCGAAAATCTGTATTTGGCTTTCTGATGAGATCAAATTTCGTGTTTTGGATGATCTAATGGTTCCGATAACATATTCGGTAGCAATTTTAATTTTTAGTCTTTTTTGACGGAAATAAAAAATTTCACATCTCTCAGATCTGCATTTTGCAAAAAATCGAAAATGCTTATTTGGCTTTCCATTAAAATGAAACCTCATGTTTTGGACAATTTGAGGGTGCTGATTACAAATCCGGTAGTAATTTTAAGTTTTATTCTCGTTTGACGAAAATAAAAAAATCAGACTTTCAGGTTTATCTAAAAAATCAAAAACTTTTATATGCCTTTCTATTAAGATGAAACCTCGTTTTTGGATGATCTGATGGTTCCGATTACAAATCCGGTCACAGTTTTGAGTTTTAGTCTCTTTTGACGAAAATAAAGTATTTGAGATCTCTCAGATCTTCATTTTGCAAAAAAATCGAAAATCTTTATTTGGCTTTCCATTAAGATGAAACTTCGTGTTTTGGATAAGTTGAGGGTGCTAATTACAAGTCCGATCGAAATTTTAAGTTTCAGTCTCGTTTGACGAAAATAAAAAAATCAGATCTTTCATATCTCCAGGTTTGGCTAAAAAATCGGTTATCTTTAATTGACTTTATATTATGGTGAAACCTATTGTTACAAATCCGGTCCCAATTTTAAGTTTCAGTCTCGTTTGACGAAAATGAAAAAAAATCGTATTTCATATCTTCAGGTTTGGATAAAAAATCGAATTGAATCCCACATATAAATGGACTACATGAACACAGCTATCGCAAATTGATGTACGACCTTTCGTTGCAACCACTCAAGTCATCGCAGCAAAGTTAATGTTAACATTCGTTGAATTAACGTACTTTTTTATTAATATCGTGTACTTTTCCGTTCAGTGCACCCTGAAAGAACGGACTGTCTCATCAGATATGTAATATTCTATTTATTATAATTGCAGGACAAGTGGATTTACCAGATGCACACAGTGATGCGTACTGGCAGAAAATTGGCGCGAATGGTACCGTTTACGATGTACCAGCTAACGTGCAACAGCTTAAAAGTGATAGGTAAGTGACATTTTGTGACAATATTAAGCAGATCGTTTATATAAATAAATAAAATATAAATATTGAATAAGAGCGGTTCCTTGTGGTACGCCGTACTCAAATATTTTGCACTCACTTAAAGCCGGCGCCACATATGCGGGTACTTGCCCAGTATCAATACTCGCCGTTTTTCAACCTTACTCGCCGAGTAGCGAGCACGTATCGCCCTACATGTGCGTAGTTGGCTATGTTTAGTTTTGAGAAGAAAGGGAATGGGAAAGCCCGAATATTCATAGCAAATTGAAACTTCTTCATTATTAAGCCGGCGCCACATATGCGGGTATTTGCCGAGTATCAATACTTGCCGTTTTTCAACCTTGCTCGCCGAATAGCGAGCACGTATCGCCCTACATGTGCGTAGTTGGCTATGTTTAGTTTCGAGAAGAAAGGGAATGGGAAAGCCCGAATATTCGTAGCAAATTGAAACTTATTTATTATTAAAATTTATCGACAGTAGAATCAACGTCATCATCAATGGAAAATAATAATGATATAGTCGTGGCAGCAAGTGCTGGTTTTGTTATGTGTAGTGCTTATATGTTAATAAGGAAAAGAAAAAATCAACCAAGAAGGAGGCGATGGTGGATGGTCTCATTAAATAGAAGCCGAGAGAGGTAATAAAATAATTAGCAATAACATCAAACCACAATGTTAAATACATTTTCAGGTATGGCGGACCACACCTAGTTGCCGATTTATTAAAAGAACCGTCTGGATTTTTTGAAAATTTTTGCAGAATGTCTTCCGAAGATTTTGAATATCTACTCAGCAAAGCAGGACCACTGATATCAAAAAAAGACACAAAATGGAGAAAAGCTGTTCCTGCTAAAGAACGACTAGCTCTGGCGCTTCGATTTCTAGCGACCGGCGACAGTTATCAAAGCCTTCAATATCTATTCAAAATATCACATCAACTCATTTCTGAAATCGTTCCCGAAGTTCGTTAAGCTCTCACCAAAGTTTTGCATATCCTAAAAATATTCTGAAATATACAGGGTGTTTCGGGAAAGCAGGATAGTGATCAACTTGATTTTTTTATATGGTACTATTACTTTTTTTTTAAATTCTTCTAGTTTCCATCATTGATCTCTATTAAACCCTAAAATATTATTGCGATCTTGCCAAGTTATAATTTATTTTCTATTAATTTCCGGATTTGCAAGGTCGCAAGTAATACCTCCAAATTGATATATTCCTTTAACTTTTCTCAAAAATATTATACAGCGAGTTACTTAAATATTAAATAAATATTATTTTGGATGACACCAGCAACGTGTAGGGTGTTATTGGTAGAATTTTAAATTACGGTAATTTGAAGGTCATTTTACTTTGTTTTTTCTAAATGTAACACCCTGTACGTTTTATTTTAAATCCAAATATCTACTAATACCCTACCTCGCCTTGTAATTTTTTTCGCGTTTGCGACATTGCCAAGTTATAAATTATTTTTCTAAATTTACAAACAAATATCCCCGATTTTTATTAATAGAACACACTGCATATTTTATTTAATATAGAAGTATTCCCTAATAATGGTTTACAGCATGAACAAGTTTCAACTGGTGTTTCTCACCGCCTTCTCAGTAAGCAGTACCGGAAGGCTTAAATATTTCCAAAACTGTCACAGCTGGGGCGGTGAAATTCAATACTTGGGGGTTTTTGAACACAGAATTCAAAAATGCTAACATGCTAACAAATAAACAATGCGAATAAAGTTTTTAATTCTCTAGTCCGGCCCTGTTCCTGTTTCTGTGGCAGTATTCGGGTACTTATTTGTGTTCGGCAAATTCCGACCATTCGCACAAACTGCTCCAGCCACACTAGTAGGCGTTTGCCGAATTGCGAATATTCGCTGTTCGTTGTTCCCTAAATGCCGCATGTGTAGCGCCGGCTATGGCGCCGGCTGAATGCTCGGTGCTCGGCATATGGCGAGTATTCGGGTAAAATCCTGCAGCCACATAGCCGAGTAGCAATTAATCGGGGTTCGTTGCTCGCCGAGTACCGCATATGTGGCGCCGGCTTAAGATATCCATTTCGACATAATTTGTGCGATTGTTGAGATAGCGTTCCATTAGCCTGAATGAGAATGATACTCCACGAAAGCCGATATGCTCTAATTTATTCGATTGAATGCTATGCCTGACAGTGTCAGATGCTTTAGGTTAGCTCTAGCTAACCTATAAGATGGCATCTTGAGTGGAAACTCCTTTTTTAAATCCAAATTGGTTCTCAGACAAAATTTTATTTTTTTCTGGGAAGGATTCAATCCTACTTTTTAATACTTTTTCAAATACCTTAGCTAAACTTGATATAAGTGTAATAGGTTTATAATTTGTCATTTATGTTTTTTTTTGCCAGATATGTAGATAGGTTCGATTACCCCTATTTTGAAAGCAAATGGGTATATTCCTGACTCAAAAATTTTATTTACTAAATAGGTTATAGGTGTTGAAACTCTTGTGACTATTGTTTTTAAAACTTCAGTTCCTGGCAATTTATGCGTTTTAAGATTATCTATTATAAACTCAACTTGCTTGGGATCAGTGTCTTGAATAAAGAATTATTTCAAACTTCTAGGTGGGAAAAATTTGTAATTATTATTACTTGAAAATTTAAATGCCAATTTACTGCCAACGTTTGAGTAATAATCTACAAACATGTTTGATATGTTATTTTTATCATCTTCTATTGTACCATTGTAATCATTTTGTAGCTGTTCGTTGTTCCATTCTTTTGATAGTGGTCAATACATCTCATTTTTCTTAATAATTGAATTGAGAACAGCTGTTGTTATCCAGTACTTTCTTTTTCTGTTTTTTGTTGTTTTAACTTTGACAGATTATAACGCATGTACCGGGTGTTTCCTTTGCCACCCCTCCTATATTTTTTATATGAAAGTTCTATAGTTTTCTCTTGTCATTTGGAATGTGATACGAACAAAAATAGAAAATAATGGAAATGAGGATGGAAATATCTACAAAATGGTCTTAAATTGTTCCACTATTTGGACAAATAGCTCGTTGGTAGTAATTGATGCTTCCAAATACATTATGGAAATTATACAACGGTTATGACACCTAGTGATTCATCAAGCCAAGTAGCTTGAGCGTTTTCTTAAATACTTGACTTGAAAGCTCAAGCTTTTGAAAATTTGATATTTGACTTGACTTGATTTTTGATCTACTTGACTTGATATCAAGTAAAATCAAACTACTTGATATTACTTGATATCGATCTGTAAAATGCGAATCGAAGCGTTAAAATAGGGGAATCACCGAGGTTACGACAGCAGGCAGGCATCCGATGACTTTAAAACTTTAAAGCCAACCGATACAGAATGCTCGTTAGTTGAACGAATTTGCCAGTACCTTAAAGTTTTTAAGAGTATTTCCATAATTTTTGCATTACTGTGCTGCTCGATAGACCAGATTCGTGGGCTATGGAACTTGACAATAAACCTGATCGAGATGAAACCGATGAACAGATTATAAATAGTATTATATCAGCAAGGGACAGTACTGAAGATATTTTAGAATGGTAAAAGACACGAATGTATTTTTCCAAACCTTGCCGCAATGGCTAAAGACTTTTTGGCAACGCCAGCTTCTTCAGCTCCAGTTGAAAGGCAGTTTTATAGAGCTGCCTTAACTCTTACCAAAACACAAAATCGATTAGGTGATAACTCCGTTAGGAGTCTCAAATCATGGAGGGCAAATGAGGATATTATTTTTTTTACTTCTGTGTCATCGGCATCGATTGCTCTGGTCATTAGCCTCGTGTTCTGTGTAGGCTTTGTTACTGTTTCCCGGCGCCACTATAGGAGCAGTTCTGTTAATTAGAAGCAAACAGTGAAGGCTCAGGTGGGGATTCGTCGCTGAACTTGTTTTTAGATATTTATTTTTGATTGAAAAAACCAGAAAGAAATTTCAAGAATCGAACCCAGGACCTTCCGGTCACGAGTCATCGACTCTAACCACTGAGTCAATCCATCCCCATTTGAGTTTGTTGTTTTTCTATGTATTTGTGTCAGAATTCAGAATATTCCGTATTTTTGATTCATAGTATTACGTTCATTATTTAACTAAGTTTGTTGGAGTTTCCGTTTTTGGATGTTTTTTTTAAATAAAAGATTACATCTTTATATACATAGATTTTTATTGTCATTGCATTTTGGCAGTTAATCAGATTAATATCCAAAAAGAATTATTTTTTCAAGAAAAATCAAGTAGTTAGCTTGAAAAACTTGATTTTCAAGTTGCTTGATGTGTAACTACTTGACTTGAATTTCGAAAATAAATACTTGACTTGATCTTGACTTGATATCAGGTCAGGTCAAGTAGCTTGAAAATCAAGTCAAGTCGTAAATGCTATTTTTGCTTTTAGCGGCGAAACAAATCGCATATTTTCAGCATTTACATTTGTGCATTTTCGAGTTAAACATAATTCAATCGTTCGATATTTTATGCTTTTGTAATAAATCTGACCGGTACAGTATCAGCTTCCGTTTGAAACCACTTTGTTAATATTTTAATATACAGTATTATATATTGTGAAACGTCATCCGTATCGATTTATCTCGGGCACACAGCCACCCATGCGGCAATGACTTTTCTGCACCATGTTGGCGTATAGGTATCCTTGATTGATAGACAAAAAATAGACTGTATGGGACGTAAGCATAGGAGTAGCTATGTTCTACTTTTTCGAAGAAAGAAGGGCTACAATAGACTAGTATCACGAGATTAAGAACAATGATTTAATTGTTATAATCGCTTAGTGCATACAAAAATAAACGTACTGCTGCATTTTGTTACTTACTACATCATTTTGTTTTTTAGTAATTACATTCTAAAGTTTAAAGAAAGGAATTCGAAGAATCATTGCCAACCGCGCGAATCATCAGCAGTGCATTGTTGCCAAGAACAGCCCCGACTCGCAGACGGGAAGAGAAGACAAGATAGATGAGCCAGCCCGCGTACAGCTCCGGCATTTCGCGCGCCATCAGAATGCGGCAACACAGCACACATATCTGTCTTTTGATTGGCTGTTCGCCTTTAGGGCAGTGACGTCACTGCCCTAGGAGAATTCAAATATTTTCCTGTGCCCAAAAAAATCGGAGAAAAAAATGAGATGCTTTTTATGACGTACTCTATCATGTGCAACCAAAAAAAAATTCATCATACTAGTCCATTTTGACATGTGTATTGAAACCGAATCGGCGACTGCGCATACGACCTGTCTGAATCTGTAAAATTTCTAAACAAGAAAACCACCAAGAAAACAAACACAATAAGCTTTCAAAGTTCGGGTACTCAAAAAAAACTAGCCTAGGTGATGTGAGATTTGTAGGTACGACAGTTTTTACAGCTTGCTCGCCCTACCCCACGGAGCGGATTCAGTTCGATCTGAAAACTAAACATGTAAACGTAATAACTCTATCATAAGTGTTAGGTTTCAAATCGTATTTATGCGAAACTAAATCCAGGAATGATTGAGGAGAAAACAGTTAACGATTTCGCAACCCTCAAATTTAATGGAAGCAAACCGAAGAAGGTTACAATTTCGAATACTCTTTCATCCAAAATATACAAGAGATCTTGAAACATTTTAAAAAAATCTAGGATTGAGACCGGTATACCATCTGGTCGGAAACTTAGGCAACTCAAAAGGTAAGGTTAATAATCTTGATAGGTGTGGAATATATGAAATTAGCTGTAGTGATTGTAATAAATGCTACATAGGACAAACTAGGAGATCCATTAGGACTAGGTTTGAAGAACATATTGCACATTTAACTAGATGCTAATCACGTATTCGTAAGTGGACATAAGGTAGATTTCAGCAACTTAAAGTATTGGACAACTGGAATGGCGGTATAACTATTGGCGGAAGCAAAATATCCAACTTAAGATTTGCTGACGATACAACCCTTATTGCTGCTTCTCAGGAAGAACTAATAGCTCTATTAAACATCTTAGAACAACACAGTGCAGCATATGGTCTTGGTATTAACTACAACAAGACCAAGGTTATGATAGTATATAGAGGGCATGATAATCATCAAGCAATAAAGTCAGTAGGCCGTTGTGAAGTAGTTCAAAGTTTTGTGTACCTCGGTTCTTTGATTGGCAATTCGGGTAGCTGTGAAAATGAGATTCGACGGCGCATTCCACAGGCACGTGTGGCCATGAAAAAGCTTACTAAAATATGGCGTGACCACAACATCACTAAAGCTACCAAAATGTCGCTGGTTCAGTCTCTTGTGTTCACCATATTTTTGTCAGGAAGAACTAGTAGCTCTGTTAAACATCTTAGAACAACGCAGTGCAGCGTATGGTCTTGGTATTAATTACAACAAGACCAATGTTATGATCGTAGATAGAGAGCACGATAATTATCGAGCAATAAAGTCAGTAGGCCGTTGTGAAGTAGTTCAAAGTTTTGTGTACCTTCTTTGATCGACGATTCGGGTAGCTATGAAAATGAGATTCGACGGCGCATTCAACAGGCATGTGTGGCCATGACAAAGCTTACTAAATATGGCGTGACCATAACATCACTAAAGTTACCAAAATGTCGCTGGTTCAGTCTCTTGTGTTCTCCATATTTTGTATGCTTCGGAAACTTGGACTGTTAAAAAGGCAGATCGAGGTCGCATAGATGCTTTTGAAATGTGGATGTGGCGTGGATGAGAATGCTGAGTGTTCCTTATACCGCCCATCGAACTAACGTTTCCATACTGGATGAGCTCGGTAATCCAAAGAGACTATCCTCCATTGTGTCGACGAGAATGCTTACATTCTTCGGACATATACACAGAAGCGATAATATGGAGAAACTTGTAGTTCAGGGTCACGCCCCGAGTGAGCGGCGCCGTGGCCGTTCCCTACACGCTGGGTGGATCTGACGAAACAGTTGCTGGATATGAGTATCAAGAGTTCCACTGAACTGACAGTAAATCGCGAAAGATGGCGAGCTACAGTTCTCAAAACTATTGATAATATTCGTATCGGCAATACTCTAGCTCCGACTTAATGCATTTTACGAGTTCACAACATGTCTGTTAAGACATTGTGACTATGATGATGACACTTCAAAGCTCAAAAAAAACCAATTTTTCCCGTTGTTTTTTTTTCAAATCGTTAAATCTCTAGTAATACCGTTACTAACGAGGATCCGTGGAGCGGAAAGGAAGGAATACTACGCCAATGTGTGCGTGAAGAAAATAATGACACGCGGGGGCATTGTTCGTTTATGTCCGCGACGACGACATGCCATGGCGTGGCGTGGTGTGTCGTATATGCAGGTATTTTTGCAAGTGGAACACACAATATAGCGGAAATAATGACGGCTGGCTATGTTGACGCACGCACCTCATGTCACTCGCTTTATGATGTAACCGATTTAGACAAAATGTGCCCCGAAATAGGCGCATACACAGATGTCGATCCTAAGGGGGCACTGCTGGACAAGGCTCTCAGTGAAAGTGCTTACAACAATAAGGGGCCTGGATACACACATTTAAACATACGTATTTGCCATGTAAAACACGGACTCGCAATTTCTCGCATAACTCACTCTATTTTCAAAATACATATATAATATTTCAGAAGGCGATAGTTAAGACCTTAATGAATGACAACTATTTTCGATTTTCTCAAAAAAGTTTTTTAATGTGCAAAAAAACTCCCAATGCAAAATCATACATTCTATAAATGCCTGTAATTTAACAATCAAACACGATATCAAAAAAGGCTAAATAGTTGCACAAGCGCAAGCTTTCTTCTTCAATTTGTTCTTTGAGTCATTACTGTAAGTTTAAAGGCAGGACCGATCCTGGGTGGTTGGCCGCCCTTGTGCGAGTCCTATTTTGGCCGCCCCAAGTACAAATTCATTTTCTATTTTTCATTAGTATGTATTATGATGATCCTGGTTATTAATTTATTTATGCAATATGACTAATATTATTATACGTTCAAGTACTTCGGAGAGGCTCGAGTTGGTGTGGTACAAGAACCTCCAGTTTTTGGGCAAAACCGAATTCCGATATATTTTAGTCTTGAATAAATCTTGTGCAGGATATATTGACAATATACCAAATTAACGGAAACATCAATAAATTTGAAATTTGTCAGCGTTGCTTCAGATCACATTGCAGTTTTAAGCAACACTTGTAGTAGATTTGACTATGATGATTTTCCTGGGAATTTTATATGACAATCTCTAACAACACAACAACACAGAAAGATAGTAGCAGAATTCTTGATACTGATACGTTTAAATAAAGGCACCAACCTTGACAGAACTCAAAAACTGTCTTCTCAAAACCTCCAAAAGTATATGAATCCCAAAGCAACGAGGAAGGCAGAGCTTAGCATATGGAAATGTATCACTGCGTTCGAAAAGAAGATATGCTTCAAATAGGCCTTCTCAGGTGCAGCATGGAACAATGTTGTAAACTGAAGCAGCAAGCATGGCTGTTGATCAAAAGCAGGAATCTGATCTCACAGCAGTGCTAAAAGAATCTACCAAATATCACTCGCGCCCATCAAAAATGAGAATAGTGTTGTTTGAATTATTATTATTATTATTATCTTACCACCTTTGTGAGATATTAGAACATTTTCTAACTTCTTCCCCTACTCGTCGCATAAAATTTTTAGGAAGGTAATCATTGCCAAATCTACTACAAATTTAGCGCAGACATATTTCCTCGTGTCATGTATTGAAGAGATCCTCATTTTAAGAAGTAATTTGTTCTGCAACAATCCAGCAATAGACGTATATAGCCATTTGGCAAACAGGGGCAGGTAAATATTAGAGATTGTGATTTAGTAGGTTGTATCGAACCAAAATAGGTATAATTAAATTCTAGCACATGCTAGCAATTTTTTTTTAATCTGACCATTTTCTATTTTCATCAAATGTATAAATATACGCACTGCAATTTTTAATAACTCCTTCTTTTTATCATTTTCCTTGTCCCTGTTTAAAAGCTACTATTATTTATGGATACAATACGCTGAATCTTCACTTTATCTTCAATACTTGTACACGATGAATAAGAAAAACTGACCACCGAAAAACACTCGATGAGGAGCTTGGAAATGCGAAATTCATTTTTATGGTGACCTTTGGACCTTACCTTTAGACCTTACCTTTGGACCTTTTGACCTTAACTTTGGATTTTTGGACTTATCTCCCCTCATCTTAGACATATACACTGGAGAAAGGGAAGAGGCAACCACGTCTCCTCGCTAACACGGGAATACGTCTTTTCTTTGATTCTCAATTTGGTGCGCTATACCCTAGACCCTTAAGGCCCGGTTGTACAAATGCGGGTTTAACACGAGCTTTGTTAAACCTAAGCTCAGGCTTAAAGTCGACACCTGTTGTACAATCGTCGGCTTAGTTAAACCTAGTTGATAATGAAATTCACTACGGTTGGCACCAATGAACGAATACGTACTGTCATAATCATATGAAAAATTACCTTTTTTGGTTAGTCATCTGTGACAGTTTGTGTCAAATTCGAGCAACGGCCGTTTCTGTCTCTGTTTTTTTATTAGCTCTCTTTGTTAAATTAGACCAGATGGTGTGTTCAACGAAACTTAGCGCAAAAGCGCTAGCGTGGAAGCGCCTGAAGGCGCTAGGTGTGACCGTTGAACGACTTTCTTTTCGGCGTGATAAAACTGTCACACCACTCTCCATATTTATTATGTGTATTGTCAAAAACCTAGGTTATCTCCTTCTTCTATGCTTATGGTTTCTGCGCGTTTGCGTAATCAACCAGCCCATTAGGCGGAACCTAGGTTATAAAATCACAAAACCTAATATAAAATTGACTCTATACAAAGATGATCGCGTTCCTCAAAGCTACTTGTATTGTCATCGGTTCTTCACAAGTGTACAAAGTTTAAATTAAATCTGTTTAAGGGCCGGTTGTACAATGCAAGCTTAAGCTTCGACTTAAGGTAAGCCGACGTTAAACCACGTCAGTTCCAAAACGTCCGTTGTACAATGCTGGCTTAGCCCCCCACTCCAAGCTTAACACGAGCTTACCTAAGCCGAAGCTTAACGCGAGCTTAGCTGAGGTTTAAACCTAACCTAATACAAATGACATGATGTGTCAAGGAGGAACCTTCAAATTGCTTGTTACTTTATTGGCCCGGTTGTACAATGCGAGCTTAAGCTTCGGCTTAAGGTAAGCCGACCTTAAACAATGTCAGTTGCAAAACGTCCGTTGTACAATGCTGGCTTAGCCCCCCACTCCAAGCTTAACACTAGCTTACCTAAGCCGAAGCTTAACGCGAGCTTAGCTGAAGTTTAAACCTAACCTCATACAAGTAATATGATATGTCAAGGAGGAACCTTCAAATTGCTTGTCATTTTATTAGGTCATATTTTTTGAAAGATTTGTGTCTAATTTAACAAAGAGAGCAAATGAAAGAACATAAACAGAAATGGTCGTTGCCCAAATTTGACACAAGCTGTCATAAGTGCCTAAACAAAAAAGGTAATTTTTCAGATGATTACGTCAGTACGTATTGCTTCATTGATGCCAACTGTAGTGAATTTCATTATCAACCAGGTTTAGCTAAGCCGACGATTGTAAAACGGGTGTCGACTTAAGCCTGAGCTTAGCTAAGCTTAGGTTTAACAAAGCTCGTGTTAAACCCACATTTGTACAACCGGCCCTAAGTGAGTCAAAATCGAGTTCAAAATAGTCTGTTCCAAACATACAAGTGAAGCTATTAAAAGCATGTTATAATCTTTACTACATAAAATGGGGTAATATTAATCAGCATTAGTAGTGTAAAAAAAAGATATTAAAGCTACAGAAACACCTATAATTGCTAACTGCTTTCTTGTTGGTTAATCATGTTATGAAAACTCAGAGGCCGCTTACTTTTAATTCCCTCCGTTTATTTGAGTTAAAATGAACTACTTTGAATCTATACGTATTTTGATTCTTCAAAGTACTCCTAGCACCTGTACAAGAACACTCAAGTCTTGTTCAGCTTCGAGAGATAATAACTTCATAGCGGGTGCATTCACCATTTGTCGGGGAGCAATACGTCTTTCAAGTATTGTAGCTTGTGGAATATTATATTAATATTCTTGCATTACAATTTAGGAACACTAAAGACAAGTGATTCTATTTTCTAACAAAATAAAACAAAATGTCTAATCGAATTTAAATTTTAATTTATCAATGTAAATACAAGATGCCAATGATACAAAAGGCATGAAATTTAAATTGAAATTAACTATTTCATAAGTACAGTGCTAAAAAAAAACTAAAGAAACCATACCATTCACTGCATCGAGATTTTAGACAATGTTACAGATAATCTGCAGTTGACTCAAAGTTTGCTGAAATTGATTTTGTTTTTTCCATATATGGGGCCCTTATATCACTTATACCCAGTACATTTTTCCAGCAAATCTCGACAGTAACCGTGCAGGATAGAATTACAGACTTATTCATCGCGCAACACCATCTTCTTCTTATGGTGCTGTCTCCATTAATGGAGGTTAGCGATTATCATGGCATACACCTCTCTGTTTCCCGCTGCTCTGATCAATTCCTCAAATCCCATTCCTGTCCATGTTCTAATGTTGCGTAGCCATGATAGTTTCTTCCTGCCTAATCCTCGTTTCCCCTCTAATTTGCCTGTTATTATTAATTGAGGGATATAGTATTTTGGATTTCTTAGAATGTGTCCCAGGTATGACGCTTTTCTCATCTTGATGACTTGTAAAAGTTCTCTGTCTTTATTTACTCTCCGCAAGACCTCCTCGTTACGTACCCTTGCTGTCCATGGGATTTTCAATATGCGGCGGTATATCCACATCTCGACTGCTTCTAGTTTATTTAAATGGGTTGTTTTTAGTGTCCATGTCTCAACACCATAGAGTAGGACTGACCATATATAACATTTGGCCAATTTTAATCTGATTTCTAGGTCGAGATGTGTGTTACAGAGCAGCCCTTTCAATTTGGCAAAACTGTTTTTAGCTTGAGCGATTCTACTGTTTATTTCGAGGTCCTGATTCAACTTGCAGTCTATCCAACACCATCGGCGGTGCAATATATCATAGGTTTTTGGAAAACAACTATTATATCAGCGTTGTGAGCGGACTACGTACATTAAATATGATGTGTTGTGTGGATCGTAAATGCGCCTGTAAATAAACGAGACAGCACGGTTGATTGGGATTTGTTATGCCTATGTTCGCATCTATATCCACGCCACTGTACCGTTTATACGCGCACATATAAACACGAAGACGGTCGTGAGAACTCACCTTGTCTTGACTTTTTTGAGTTTTATGGGACCGGCCCTGAAAAGTGTAACAGGTTCTATTATAAAAGCCCCCTGACGTTAAATGTATAGAAAAGAACAGCCTCTGTTGATTGCGGTAGCAAGCGTTCTGTATAAAAAATCTTATTACATATAATTTTTTACTTTAATTACATTAATCCTAGTACATACTACTTACTAGTTGAACAAACGTATACACAGGAAACACGTACTCATTTAAACTATACTTGGCTAGAAGTATCTAAGAGTCATACCTATTTATAGTCGATATTTAAGGTTCCCATAATATGACATTTGGTTGCAGTTAAGGCGATTATGTAGGTTAATTTCGGCGTACGGTCACAGCATAATAAACAACCAGCACAATAACTCAAGTTGGCGGAAATTACACACGCATCCTCACTTTTGGATGTTTTTTTTTGTAGGGATGGTAACGGTACTTCGATACTTCTGCACTAATATCGAGTTTTTTGTCATCGATACTTTTTGAGGCATTCCAAGCTGGTATCGATAATTTTGTATCGGTATCGAAAATAATTATACAGGGTTGGGATAAAGTATGGAACCAAGCAAATAACTTTGGAACGGAAAGAGTGATATTGCTGAAAATTTGCAGGCAAGTGTAGTGACGTCTAATGCATCCGAAGACATTATGTTAGCTATTAATGTACTTCCGGTTTAACCGGAAGTACCGTCAACTTTTTTAAATTAAATGGGACACCCTGTATATTTTTGCAGATTTTAATTCATCTTTTTTTTCCGAATACACATAGTGGGTTTAGTATTTGTTTCTTAAAAAATTTGTCTCATAAATTCGTCCGTGGCGGTCTGCGGCCTTCCCGTTTGAGGTATTTTTTTTTTGTATTTCTTTTTTTTTTTTAGTCACCGTCAAACGTGTTATAGGACCCCTGTCGGGACGTAAATCATTAAAAGTTGACACATTTCTTTGTGAGTTCTCACGCGATCGCCAAAACCGACTTTGAATGACCGGCATTTTAAACACCTGAAATGATAAAGAAGCTTTATCTTTCCCGTTTTTATAGAAACTAATGCTAAACCCACTATGGACGTATTCGGAAAAAAAAGATGAATTAAAATCTGCAAAAATATACAGGGTGTCGCATTTAAATTAAAAAAGTTGACGGTACTTCCGGTTAAACCGGAAGTACATTAATAGCTAACATAATGTCTTCGGATGCACTAGACGTCACTACACGTGCCTGCAAATTTTCAGCAATATCACTCTTTCCGTTCCAAAGTTATTTGCTTGGTTCCATACTTTATCCCAACCCTGTATAATTATTGAGGGGTGTAATCAGTTGCACAAAATGCTCTCTACGAACCAAACGCGCCTATTTGGATAAAAAATATCGAGTTGGTACTGGTATCGATATTTTCATTTTCGCATCTCTACCCAAACTTGACAGCCGTAATACCATCCAAACACCCTCCCAAGGTCAAATTTTGTAGGAACCATTTTTATATAGGAAATCCTGAGAGATATTATGCTGGTTGTTTATTATGCTGTGGTACGGTGTTGTCAGTTTCTGTCACATCGCAGTGGAAGGAGGCAGTGCTGCCCCACTCACTTTCAACCTAACCTAAAGCCACACTTGAGGTAAGTATCCCTTGAGTCTTACTTAAGAGAACCTTAAGTATTACTCAAGAGACTAAGGCTTGTTTATATATCTATATTTACACCAAAAACATATGCCTAACCTTAATGAAACTATGATGTGTGTCAACAAAAATTATCGACCAAAAAGTGATTACGATACCTGACAAATAAAATGGGCCTATTCCGTGATCTCAAATTGATCAATTTATTTACTGCGGTATTATTTTTGATGATACATAGGACCGTTTACTGTAAAAAGTCAGTAGAAAACTTGATCCAAATGAGAATAACACTAAAAAGAAAATTGTACTGTAATTTGGAATAGCCGATGATGACGTCACCTGTAGGGAACCAATGAGAAGCGTCCTTTCTGTAGGGAACCAATGAGAAGCGTCCTTTCGTGGTCCGATGACTACGAGCGGATGCTATTGTTTTGTACCAGTGAGCTCTTATTGGTTCCCTACAGCTGACGTCACGACCTGGGCGGGAAGTGCATGGATTCAAAAAATTCAATATTTAGAGCAATTTTTTTCGGTTATAAATACGATACAAAAATTTTGTAAAATTATTTATGGCATCTACGTGGTGTCAGGGTTCGTTTAAGCCAATAAACCAAAAATGTGGTATAGGCCCATTCCAAATTCTCTTTTGCTTTTAGTACCGCCTCCTCAGCGGAGGTTGGCGACCATCATTTGGACTTGTTCTCTGTCTTGTGCTAAACGGATGATTGTGAAGGCATCTTTCATATTAAACGGTTGCCGTAAGTTTCGAAGCCAGGAGAACTTTTCATGCCCGATCCCTCGTCGTCCTTCGATTTTTCCCTCAACGATCAATTGCAAAAAATCGTACTTGCTGATTCTCAAAATACGGCCAAAATATGTATGCTGCTTTTCTTCGTTTTATTGTGGTTAGAATTTCCTGTTATTTATTTATTCTTTCTAAATTACGTTTCGCCAACTCTACCCTATGTCATGTAGAACTTGAAAATTGAGCTTCGTGAACAAAATTCGAATATGCAAGATGATTATTACATCAGCAAGTACCTACAAATGAGCGGTTTGGTATTTTTTTGTCAAAACGCAAATGCAAAACCTCCAATTTCTGCAGAGCAGGGCATTGCGTACCATGATAAACGTCCCATAGCATGTTTCCAACGATACCTTCACAGGGACCGCTTTGACAAGCATTGAAGAATTGTACCTCACATATCATCGTTATACTTATGGTAGTCACAACAGAGGTGGTTTACTCGTTGTTTACATTCATTCATTCATTCAACATTATATTTGGAGTGGGTCTCACAAGCAACTTAAAAAATTAAAAATGTCTGTTTTATGACGCATAATACGTTACAATGAATGCTTAAAAGCCATATTTTTGTGTGGAAGGACGGCATTCTATAAACTGATCTTTGTAGATCAGGCTTTGCCTTCAAAGCTGCTCCGGTATATAAAAAAAATTGTGGACAGAAAGCTAAATAAAACTATCCGCGTGCTCCCTCTTCGCAACCCGCAAATCATTTGCTTGATTTCGGTTGCGCTAAACAAGTTGACGGTAGACGTGTACGGCGGCAAAAATAAAAGGGTTCCACTCATTATTCGCGATTGTCTTTTGTCGGCGATTTCATTACAGGAAATGCAGTTTGCGTGACCGCATCCACGCAGAGCGACACAGCTTTTTTTACAGTGGCGTCCTTTAAGAAGAATTATTGTACCTGTTATTATTGCCATGATTTATAACATAAAGGATTTTGCAGACCTGCGGTGTAAAAGCATAGATAGATAGATAGATAAATATACTTTATTGTCTAAGAAATTACAATATTCTTATTAACAAAGCTATATAATAAAAAAATGTGGAATATTCACTAAAACTCCTCATAGACCTCATAGGACTCATCTAGTGTGGTAAAATAGAACTCATCTAGTGTGGTAATAAGGTTTTGTAACAGAAAATTTCTAAGTTTTTCATGTAAAACTTTTAAATCTTTTTGAATTTTAAAAGAGTGAACAAGTTTGTTATAAATCTTCACTCCATTGTATATAATTAAGTCTTTAATTAGTGATGATTTGGGGGTGATTAGTTTCACATCATTCTTTTGTCTTATATTTAATTCTATATTTCTGGTTTCACATTTTGTTTTATTTTTAATATTAGTGATGTCGTTTTCAAAATAAATAGTGCAATTACGGTCATAATTTTGTATTCCAAAAATAGTGGCTTGCATGAGGTTCTAGGTTTACTCTTGGCGATGCATCTAACTGCTCGCTTCTGTAAGACTAACAATTTATTTAAGTAAGTATGAGAACAGACACCCCAAAATGGTATGCCGTAACCCGACCTACTTTGGAATAACGCAAAATAAAAAACTTTTGGTGGTGTTTCTTCCAAGAGTTTGTCTAACTGTTCTTAGTATGTAAGTGACTTTAGCTAACTCGTTAATTAAATTATCAATATGATTTATAAAATTCAATTTTTGATCAATAGTTAGACCTAAGAATATCATGCTCTATGTTTGATGTAATTGTTCGTTGTCTAAGTAAATCACGTCAGGTAAGCATTTGAAAGTCATGAATTTGGTTTTCGGGATATTAAAAGTTAAAAAATGGCGTCAAGTATATTGACGCGGACCTTACCGCGTTTTCAGTTTCGTTACGTAAACTATTTGGAACAAGAACAACAAAATATGTCTCACTTTGTAAGTGTCCACACAACGTTTCCTATTACCCTTGGGGTTCCTCGAGGATCTCATTTGGGACCGCAGTTTTTTATTCTTTACATAATATCCTGTAAAGTCAGTATTCAGAAGTTCTGATTTATTATTGTACAGAAATGAGTTAAAAATATATTCAAACAAATTATCTGTGTAAGTAATGGTCTGTTCTAGAATTTAAAAAAGTGTCGTTCAATCACCTACAAGCGAAGAGTCAATCATTAACCTACCAATATTATATTGACAATGAAATGTTACTTTCCGTTAAATAATTTCGTGATTTAGGGACTATTTTTGAAAGAAAGTTGATTTTTGATCAGCACATGGATTTTGTAATTAATGCTTGGTTACGTATTTAGAACTTGTAAACACTTCCATTCAACTAAACCAAGTTGTTAATTCCCGTTTTTATTCCAACGTAAGACCTCAAAAGCTATGGGACCAAGTGTCCTGTGTAATAAGAGTATACTTTGACCTCCTGTCCCCTTAACAAATCAAGCCACTTTAAAATGTATGTGGTATTTAGGTGCTTCGTGGAATCTGAAATGTAATCATCGCAATGTAGAGATTTAACCTTTTAATGAAAGTTACGTAAACTGAAAATAAAAGCTGTTAAAAATTGCGCTGCTGAATTACAAATATCTCATCCGTAGATGGGCTTGAATGCAATGGTTCAGTTAAAGCTAATTAATCGTACTGCTTCACAATAAAATATTTTGTACATAGATTCTATGAATCGTCATAGGTTTCTGTTAACATAAATTTTATGGACAGTCGATTGTTACAGTGATCTTCAATAGTAGATTAATGACGCAACCCATTGAAATCATAAAAGTACCAACATTAAACTATACATGTAAAACATCAATAAATTACAATCTTCTCCACCAATATACAGAGTGAATCGTAAGTATGGAACATCAGCACAAGGAGCAGTGGAACTTGTTGCCAGGATGTGTTCATGGAAAAACATTCATTAAAGCTCCATGCAAGAAGACAGCTGAAACACTGCTCTCCTTAAGTAGGAATCAGCTCCGAATAATGACGGGTCTCCTCACAGGACATTGTGGCCTGAAGGAACACCTGAATAAAGTGGGACTCTACAATGGAGACCTCAACTGCAGACTGTGTGGAAGAGGAACTGAGTCAGCCCTACATGTGCTCTGTGAGTGCGAAGCGCTAGATCACAAGAGATAACAGCTCTTTGGGAAGACCAAGCTAGAACTAATGGAGTACAGTTCAGCACCAGGACTAGTAGGAAAACTGCATAAACTTATGTATGGATCTAGATTGCTGGAGTGCATACTGTGAATGAGAGGAGCATTAATACAATAGGCCTTAAGGCTTAAGTATTGACGGGGACAGTAAGGTCGGACGGCTCCTGGAAAAAAAAGTATGTAACGCCTCAATTTTCCCACAAAAAGTTTGCACGATTTCCAGGAATTTTTAGGTGTGGGGATTTCCAACGGCCGATCTTATTTCAGCATTTGCATTGTTGTCATATCTACTGTGAAAATATAATGAACTTTGAAATATAATGAACATAATGAACTTTCTTATTGTTATAAAACTGCTCATTATTTTTTATCAAACATACTCAATAGCCAAAAGCCATAATTCCTGAGTTACAGCTAAACTTACATTATATGCACTTAAGTTACTTATACCTACTCACCAAAATTTTGTCCGTTTACTTCAATACAACAAACCATGAAATCCTTGGAACGTCGCAGTACATTTTGCAACATGCCTGACTGCTCAACCATTTCCTATCTCTGTCATAGCCATCTTATAGTTATTTCTACCTGGGCGGATACAATGTACATTTACTTATATATCCGAAATTATGGCGAAAAGGAAGAAATATACAGGGTGATCGATTTAAAATAACAAAGTTTATTATATTTCCGGTGAAATGGTAGATATGACAACATTGTAAATACCATGGTGAGATATTAATGACGAACGATGATACATTCTTAGTCACTGCTGCATTGATATAATGCACAGTGGTCACAAGGTGAAGTTTTTCGGTAGAGTGTGTTAATAACTAGCAAAAATGGATCCACGCTCGGTGATCATTGATTCAATGTACAGCAGTCATTGTGTTAAACACGTCGTTGTTGCAAAGTTAAAGTTGGCGTTCGTTAATTTGATGCACTTGTTTTATTCATATTACGAAAATATGCGACGATATAAGATAATAATAATAAATTTTATTTGATCCAGTGTGGCTACAGACAATAATGGACACGTCATAAATAGCAAAATATAAAAGTAACAAGTATGATAGGACTAATACACCGACCGTTATTTTTGTTGGGACAAACATTACATGTAAAAGCTATTTTATTTGATGGCTGCCGCTAAATTCAAAGTATTTCTTGACACTATAAAAACGGAAATTGAGTACCTCATTCCTTATAGCACCCGGCAAGGAATAATTGTAAGGTTTTGTACCCATATAATAAGGACTTCTTTCGAATAAATATGTATAGTGCTTATCACAACGTAACAGATTGCCACCACAAGGGAGAATGCTATTTGTCTTTGTCAAGTAGAGGTTGAATTTCATGTCCATGATGCATTTATACATGTAAATCCACGGCAGTTGGTATGAGGGAGTTATTGAAGACGCGATGCAACAAGGCACTAACAATTCCTGGCCGTATTTGACATCTAAGCATGCGCACTAAGACAAAAATACTGCCTGGCAGTAATAAAGTTAGTGCCTGCCACTATTTATGGACGCCTTGTGTCGCGGCACTGCCAAGCCACTATTTTGGCATAATGATTCTTTTCATTGTTTTGGGACACGGGATTTAATATTTTATAGATGTGACTGGTGAACATAACCATAAATAGGATAAGCTGTTTGAAAACTAGGACTAAGATTTAGTTGTATGCTTGGCAAATAAGTATATTGATGATTGATGGTGATGATAGGATTAAAAATATACCATCTAAATAGGTGAAAGTAGGTCAGTAATTGTTTTAAATAGTTCTTATTATTGCTGTGTGATTGTAACGCAGGTGAAAATCATGGACTTCTGTGTACAAAACACAGTACAAAAAAAAAATGAAGTTCCGTCTCTTTTTTTAGGTTGGGGTTAAATCCACGCCTAACAGAACGCATCAATAACTTCTGTTTCAGAGACGTTAAAATTGTGTAAGGACGACACTATTAGGCTTAGTTCAGATGACGCGCGTCCGAAGCGCGTTCACCTGACGCTCGTTTTGAAAATACACATAATTAACTCAAACTGTTCACATGGAGGCGCGCACGACAAATTGTACGCGAGTACGGCGCCTCCAGACTCAGAGAATCTGACCGCTGACCGCTGACCGCTGACCGACGCGCGTATTGAAATACTAGACGTTTCCATTGCCTGTTCATTAGTTCAGTTGGCACGCGTCTTTTCTAGCGTTCAATCGACATACCTGGTGTTTCTTTGCAAAAATTTATTTCTCACGTATGCTATTGAAATGGAAACAGAAGAATTCAATACAGATGTTTTTATTGATGAAATTGGGAAGAGGCCTACGATTTGGGACATGCATTCCAAATTATATTCAAATGAGACGACAAAAAAGAGCGTCTGGGAGGAACTGGTCCTAATGTTTTGAAAATCCGATGATAAAAATTTAGGTTCGTGACTTCGCAGGCTGGAATACAGTGTAACTTACAAACTTGTAGAAAGTCTATTCCTTAAAATTGGGTGAACCCAGTGTGCCCTTTCCCTCCTACGTCGTGTCCTTCTTCTATATGCTAACCAAGCAAACACAAACAGCTTCTCCTACATCCATTCTCGTTAATAACACCAAATAAACTGATACTCGATTGCCTAGTCTCACTCTATATAAAAGTTGTACGAAGTCCTACGCGTGTCATGTGAACACAGACGCAACAAACGTGCGCCACGTCGACGCGCGTCGTGCGCGCGTCATCAGAACTAAGCCTTGGTGGATGGCACTATTTCAATAACTCCCTATTATTTTATACCTATAATATAACGCAATTGTCTTTTGAATTGACGGCGTCCGAACTAAAGTACAGCTGAACGTGCCTGTGAAGATAATGTAAAACGCCTTCAATGTCTCGGAAACAAAACCGCAGAAAACATCGCAACAGCTCATTGTCATTTCCATTCATTACCTAATTGCAATAATCGCAGGTGTTTCCAATGTTTCGAAGAATGATCCTTCTCGTTTCTTATGGTCAGATCCGATTAGTCATTTGGATTAATTATTGTCGTTGCGGTAATGGCTTTCTGACGAAAATGTCCTTTATTTGCTTGCACTCGTAGAGTTTCTTTGTCTGAGAATGCTTCTTGGCTTGCAATTACTTGACATTGTGATAATATACGTTGTGGTATAAGCGTAATGATCAGGGTATTTTGATTATCATTGAACATTCTTCCAAAGCGGGGGAACATGTGTGAGGTTATAGGGTGGCTCTTAGGCCAAACTCTCCCAAAGATAAGGAACATATGGATCTAACAGCCTAACTGAGAAAAAATAATACCCTCTGAATTATTTCGGGGTCTAAGAAGCTTTACATTGAATTTTGAAAAATTTCCGACATGTGTGCCATTGAAAAAATAAAATAAATTTATAATACAAAACAAATCTCTCAACCTTATAGGAATATTTTGAGTAGCATAAATTATTTTTAATAAGAGCTAATAAGAGCTATCCAAATGTATTATAAACAACTCCGCATCAATAAAAATTGGAAGTCAAGTAACAGAACCACTTCAAACATCAAAAGGATTGAGAAAAGGATGTTGTCTCTCACCGACATTGTTCAAGGTTTATTTAGATCAATCATTACAAGAATGGACTAGAAAATGTAAAAATATGGGCCGACAAATGGGAGAAAACAAACTACATTCGTTACACTTCGTCGATGATCATGTAGTAATAGCGGAAGATGAACAAGACTTAAATTACATGGTGAGAAAATTACAGGAGGAATATGAACGAGTAGGGTTAAAAATAAATTTCAACAAATGTGAATACCTCATAGTAGCAAAAAAACACATGCAATACATTAGAGTTAGAAAAGGAACAAATAAAGGGGGTAGAGAAATGGAAATACTTAGGTGTAATATCTAATAAACGAGGAACAAGTAATGACGAAATTCAAGGAAGGATACGTAAAAGAAAACAGGCTATTGGAGCACTAAACTCAATATTGCGGGAAAGAAACATTAGAAAACATACAAAAAAGAGATAGTAAAAAGTATAATTACATATGGGTCGGAAAGTTGGGATGTAACCAAGGACAACAGAAGACAATTACGTGCGACTAAAACTGATTTCAATCGGAGAAGTTGTAGACGATCAAGACTCGAAAGAGTCAGAAATGAAGTTGTCAGAAGGGACATGGACCTTGATGGAGATATCAGAGACGAAATTGAGAAGAAGCAACTGAAATGATTCGGACATACAAAAAGAATGCGGGAGGAAAGATGTCCAAGAAGAGTACTAGAAGGGATACCACCGGAACGAAAAAAAAGAGGAAGACCTAGAAGAAGCTGGAGGGATGATATCAACGAAGCAATGGAAGCTAGAGATTTACAAGAACATATGTGTTATGACAGAAAAGTTTGGAGGCTGGGTACGGAGAGGCGGCGACCACCGTAGAAATCCGTGTATATATATAAATTATTTTTATATTTTTTAACAAGAGAAATGCAAAATTAAGATGGTGTTGCAAATGGTTCATTTTAGGCAACCAGGTGCTCAAATTGAACTCGTGGTCTCTCAAATTAAATCTGCCCTAAGATCTGGATAAAGTAGGGAAAACAAATTAAACTGAACTAAGTCTGTTTAGGAAAAGTTGGTAAATACCGAAACATATTTTTTTCTAATAATTGCTAACAAAATGTGTAAGAAAAATCTATACTGCAAGAGATGAACACTTGAATATTTTCTTTTTTGGTCCAACACCAACACATTTCCAATGAAAACAAGTGTGGCAGTGCGGGCACTGAATCATTTCAACTTTGTCTGCAGTCTTGCGTTCAGAACAGAATCACGAAAGTTCAGGTTCAGGAGCGTTAGAAATTTACAATGGCCTTAATTGAATCGGGGTTCAATTAGAGGTTTCTTAAGTGATTCAATATGAGCACGTAGCTTCAATATTAAGATTAACCCCATATTCAAGTAAGTTTTTGACAATGCTATTGTTAGGTAGCGCTATAAAACACTGCTATCAAATAAACAAATTATAAAGTTGAAAGAACAAAGCTACATTATTTTAGTTAGATTTGAAGTTTTCACCAAGTTCTTAAAATATTACTTTACGCGTGGTCGAAATCTTCAACACTTCACAGTTTTGTACTACGTTGTCCTAATATAAATATCAACTGAGTCGCAAGAAGGTGCAAAGGTGTGGTATCGAATACCCGATGACAACATTGCCAAGTTTTACGGAAAATATCAAAAACGGCGAAGGTTCAATTTGTGAGACATTTCAATATGGGCAACTGCACCAAATAAGTCTGCGTATTCTGAGAGGTCTCAATACCGGAATACCATTTAGGGCCATATTCCCCGTATAGATATAAGCCAAGCTTAAGCCTTAATCCCGCTTAAGTTGCAAATTTTGTATGCACCGCATGTTTGAAAGCCTTTTAGCGCGTTTAAAGTTAAGCGATCAACCATGGCCGCTTAGCGACGCTAAGCCTGGCTTTATGGTGTAACCTACAAACTACAAATTTTCAGTACCTTGATCTTGAGTTTGAGTATTTGTACTCTGTACTGTATGTGTGCCTGTCTAAGGACTTGTGAAATTAGTGAAATGAATCTTTTATCAACAAACGTAGTTACGTATAATAATGATTCCTATTTTACTACTATAATTTTAAGAAAATCTGCCCCTTATGGGGCCATGAAGTTGGGCACTAACTTTTTTAGTCCTAATTATTCATAAACTTCAATATACTGAACGTAAGATGAAAGCACAGATGAAAGTAATAGTACAAATCACAAGCGGTTTAACAAATAACAATTAAAAGTATCTTCAACTTCTTGCAAACACATGTGTCATATGTTAAGTGTAAACAAAAAACAATCCACACGCCATACGAAATGACAATTGGCTCAATTGGCTGAGACCTCGTCTGACGGTTGATACATGAAACATAAAGTTTCTATGACACAAAACAACAATGTGGTAAAAAGAGGCAACGTTGCCAAACTTACCGGCGGCTTAACTAAGCAGAGCTGATGATATATCGGTGCATATAGAAATAACTTAAGCCAGGCTTTAATTTAAAGCCAAGCTTTCGTAAGCTTCATTTAAGCGGCTGAACGGAGAATATGGCCCTTAAGGGCCAATGTTTTTATTTCCAAAGAAAATAATTTTCATTGTACACAAAGTGAGCTCAAGGATATCACAATCCTTGTTTGGAGCATGTCCTGAATCGCATGAGGCATGATGTCGCTAGTCCACGATAGCGTTATTTTGATCTTTCGGATCTCATCCGGTAGGCGCGTAGAAAGATCTAGCCCGGACACAGCTTGTGTGACGTTACAGCTAAAGATAGAAACGCCGCCATTGACGCGTTATTGTGACGTCACATGTCAAAATATATATGTCACTTTGGATTATGTGTCGTCAAAATGACGCGTCGGCGGTGGTCTTTCCATCTTCCGCTGTGTCAGCCGTGGAGTGGGGATGAAATTGTTTTATAAATTAAAAAAATATATACAAAACAGAAATGTATAAAATCGGGGACATTTTCTGGGACGGTGTAAGTGCGGGATGGCTCGTCTGAAAACGGGACAATCCCACAAAATCCGGGACGAATGGTCAGAGAGATGTCAGTAAAAAAATTCTTGTCTAGCATGCGTGGTTTTTTTATCGGTTAGTAAAACGCGATCTAGTTGGAAAGACAACCGCAAGGTATATTCCAGAAATGACATCTATCAGCACTAGTGTATGCCATCAGCTGGGTGTCAAATGAACACCAGAAGCGCTGTGATAAAGTAGTGGGGAATGTTCAATCTAATGGTAGGTGTCCACTGGAGAGTTACTCACGAGAGCTACTCTCGATAGCTGATCTCAGTTGCTTGTACATTTGAGAGTACTTTAACGACTTTTTACTCTCAGAAAGCTCCACGAGAGGGACTCGCTGAGAGTTATAGCAACAGTGCTCTCAAAACCGTGTCCACAGCAGGTGAATTCCTACTCGTTGAGATAAATATTTGCAGAATATGGATGTTGAAAAACTTGCGGCTGCTATCGTTTGTTACAAAAAAACAAATAGCGAAAAGCAAGTGCTGGATCAAACCTTGGATTCGGCGTAGAGAGAGTTAGGTGCATGCTCTACACTCGCAAGGGAGTTGCAAATCGAGGATGCACCACAATTTTGTCCATATTAATGCATGGAATATTTAATAGACCAAGTTGGACCATCAATAGCGAAAAGAGACACGAAAATGCGAGAAGCTATTTCCGTCTACGATCGCATAATGGTCACATTACGATTTTTTAGCGTCAGGCATTATACAAAAATAGGTGCCGTGTGTGAATATACTTTACAAATGCTTACATTTTGCAGGAGATTCCTGTAGCAGTTGGCAATATTAATTTCGGATACCTGTTTGTACCATAGGCAGAAAAGGCCATTCTTTCTTTCCTTCCATCTTGCGAGCATCACTCTCACAATACGAATTTCATTCAAATTATGATAGTTGCTATCAGATTACAGAGAATCACGCCGTCCACTTGCGAGCAGCTCTCAACTTGTCTGCTATCTGAGAGTGCATCAGTGTTGTCGGAAAGTAGCTCGCGAAACTGTGTCCATCTGCGAGAAGGGGGGGGAACATGAGTTTGTTTTACTGTATATTGTGGCAACTATTTTGGATTAGGGCTTAAATTCCGGACATTTTAATTTTTGTGATTCCGCCCGGACACGAAATTTTTCTCCAAAATTCCGGACATGTCCGGGATTTTCCAGGTGGTCACCCTATGTTCAGTGCACAGCTGCGAAAGCTGTGGCAAACCCAGACCCCACCCCCCACCCACGTGCGGTGAGGCAGAAGAAACAGCTAAGCATGTTATGTTCTACTGTCGTGCAGGAACTCCTACCTGAATGTAGTTCAGAAGGGAACACAGGAGAGCATAGTTCAAGGCATCTGGAAGTTCGCGGAGAGGATGGGACTCTGTTTGATCCTCTTGACTGGTGGTGCACAATAAGCCTTAAGGCTGAGCTGCATCTATTAGGGCAACTGAACCCTAACCCCCTCAATACAAAAAAAAAGCATCTAAACTCGTCTGAAAATATTACCTGAAGAATTTCGCCCCCAACGTAAGCCTGTAAATGAAGAGGCAATCTTCCGAAAACCGTTGACTTTTTATTTTTATGGCATGTCCCGCGGATTTCGTGGGTAGAAGCATTGGTTAATCGGTTCGCATCAAATTAACCTTGGGCGTAACGTTAAGGCTGCTACAAATGGCGGGCGCATTGAAAGTACGAACAAAAAAATGTTGCTTTACATAATGCCCACACGGTCCGCTTATGAATATTTTATAGCGAAAATAAACTGTATCGATGACGCTGCGTTGTAAATTGTGACGCTCTTTTTAACTTACTGGGTTCGGAGAAATTTGTACGATGCAGCACATTGTCGTGCGTCTACCATTGAGGCTGCCTCTATCGTGGAGCAAAACAAAAATGGATTTAATATAGTTTAAAAGAACTAAAAAACACGCCTTTAAAGAACATCCGACTAAAAAGTTAAGAGTAATTTTTAAAATAAGCCCAAAACAATAATGAACGGGTGTCCCATTAAAAATTTTGAATCGGGCGTCATGTGACCAAAAACAATACCTCATTGGGTGACACAGTAATAATAAGAGATACTATATTTGCTCTAATTTGCACCCCCAAAATTATAATGCGCTACTAGTGCCCAGTTCCGATATATTGCTTGTCTTAATCGTCGTGGGACACCCTGTATACAAAGTTAGCTTCTGTCATCGGTTGACCACAATGTCAAGATAACCCACATTTTAATTTTTGGGTAAACTTAACTACCGGTTAAACAAAGCGTTTGACGTAAGCCGACCATTATGAATTGAATTGTTTTCATTTACCCACTAGTTAACTAAATATTGTGAAAACTAGACCAGTCATCCAAATGAGACACGATCATTTGGTGTATATGTTAAGAGCAAACACCGATTTCGGCCAATAGACGAAAAATATGGCCAAAACGCGTTTTGGCTGCTGCCATTTTACCAATGTCCGAATTATCGCTTTCCGACTGTTTAATGTAGCCCAGAACGTGTTTTGGCTCAACTGCGATTGCCAAA
Organism: Callosobruchus maculatus; assembly: GCA_951848785.1. NCBI lineage: Eukaryota > Metazoa > Arthropoda > Insecta > Coleoptera > Chrysomelidae > Callosobruchus > Callosobruchus maculatus. Next base: position 11,271,222 of record CATOUR010000083.1, read on the forward strand.
ACGCGTCCTGTTCTACTGCGATTGCCATAACGCGTGGTGGATTTTGTGCGCCTCAGCTTGTAAACGATACCTCTGGAGCTAGTGTATTTATTTAGTATTTGATCTTTGTGCGGGTTAGAGTGCCATGGAAGACCTAAGGTTATGTTTTAATGACGAACTGCAAAAAGTCATAAGTGGTAGCAATGATCGTAGTAATATTTGTACAAGAGAAAGATACGACCAAACACTCACAGAGGTAAAGGCGGCAAAAGCTCGTAAAAGTAACGGTTATACAATATCTTCGAAACAAAGACAACGATTGAAAAGGTATAATATTTTAAAAATTGGCTATATCGAAAAGCTAATTGAAAGAAGGACAGACGAAACAGCCGAACTGCGTTATTTTTGCATGATCCACGAGTTATTTGACATTATTCATTCCGCTCATGTGGGAGCTGGACATAAGAGATTGTGAGGTATGTTTCCTTCAGTTTTTTTTTCACGGACCTAAGATCTACAAGTGCTTTTTATTCATTTTTATTCATTTTAGTTATGCAATCTAAGCTCAGAGGAAATATTGTAACACAACACGGCAAATAATTGAGATTTATTTATTCGTAGTAGAATATAGAACGTGTTCTGGCAATCGTAGTTGACCCAAAACGCGTTCTGGGCTACATTGAACAGCCGGAAAGCGATAATTCGGACATTGGCAAAACGGTAGCAGCCAAAACGCGTTTTGACCATATTTTCCGACCATCGGCCGAAATCGGTGTTTGCTCCTAACACATATACTCAAAGTGGTTTACCGGAAACTGGCAGGCCAAAGACAACTCGTATAACATATAATAATATACTTTCAATTTGTAGAAGGGTCAAGGATTATCGGACAGACAGACAGACCAACGCTAATTAATGACATTGCAATATTTCTTTCACCATTTTTGAGAATGAAAAATAATCCAAACTATGACGATTTTACCAAATTATGTAGTTGTAAATATTGTCACGACGGCCTCTTTTTCTTCACCCAGGGAATCAAACTCGACGTAAATTTCACCGTTTTACTTCAGAACTTAATACAATATCTCTTAACCTTATCTCAACTAGATCTCAACTCAACTGACTTCTGCCACGCTACTCGTGGTGCCTTATATACTTCATCGAACCATCTAGAAGATTCCAGACACCCAGATGACATTCGAGAATGCCGATCTGTCAGTCTAGAAAATTCCAGATGATTCGATGACGTTTACACGTCAAAAAAATCTAACCTAATCATTGTGAAAGAAACATTAATGAATCCAAATAAGCAATGTAATATACAGGATGTTACACTCTTCCCCCCTTAGCGTTCGGCGTCCTCGACGAACAGTTCGCTTCGATCCTTGTATGGCCACAGGCGATCGCTATGGACGACCTTCGGTTTTCCACTACCCATACGTATCCTGTAGACTACGTCGTTGAGGCGCTTCATCACCACGTAGGGTCCCTCCCAATGGCGTTGTAGCTTCGGACATCTACCCCTTCTCCGTTGTGGATTGTAGAACCATACCAGATCACCTTCGACGAACTTTGGGCTATTTGCTTTCAGATCGTATCTGGCTTTCATTCTGTCGCTGGCAGACTGGATGTTTCCTCTAGCAGACTCATGGATATCCCAGAGCGTTTCCTGAAGCTCGCTCACCCATTCGCATGGAAGACGGCGTTCCGTCTCTGGGGGTGGACCAAGAGCTAAGTCCAGAGGCAGCCGCAGTTCTCGACCAAAAATTATCTTCGCTGGGCTCAACCGAGTTGACTCGTTCACCGCTGATCTGTAGGCCAACATTCCCAGAGGAATCTTCGTATCCCAATCAGACTGATGTTCGTTAACGAATTTTGATAGGTAATCCAGGATTGTCTTGTTGAAGCGTTCCACCATACCGTCGGACTGCGGATGAAGAGCAGTTGTTCTAGTCTTCCGAATTCCGAGTTTTCTCATCAGCTGTATGAAGACTTCCGATTCAAAGCTTCGTCCCTGGTCTGAATGTAGTTCATTAGGAACTCCGAATCTGGACACCACGTGTTCTAAAAGAGCCTGTGCCACTGTGCCTGCTTCTTGATTGGGCACAGGAATTGCTTCTGGCCATTTAGAGAAATAATCCATTACAACAAGCAGATACTTGTTCCCAAGGCTGGTTTCCGGCAAAGGACCCAAAATGTCTATGGCGATTCTCTCAAACGGCGATCCAACGTTGTACTGCTGCATGCGTGATCGTTGACGAATACTTGGACCTTTTCTTGAGTTGCAGACATCGCACGTGGAACAGTAATTTTCAACATCTTCGCGACAGCCAACCCAGTAAAATCTCTCCTTGATTCTTTCCAGGGTCTTCCTGATGCCAAAGTGACCCCCACTGCTACTATCATGTAGTTGTTCCATAATTGCTTTCCGTAATTTCCTTGGTACTACAAGTTTTTCTTTAGCATGTCTGCCATCAGTATCCTCCCAGATTCGATACAGGAGGTTATCCCTTACCTTTAGTGAGTCCCATTGTGCTAGGTAGGCTTTACTGATGGGACTCATAGCACTTATTTCCTGTTGATTAGGCTTGTTTCCATTTAATAGCGAATGAATAACTAACCCTAGCTCAGCGTCTTGTGACTGAGCTTGCTTGAAGGTTTCTAGTGAAATCTTGGTTCCTTCCAATTCAAATTCTTCTATTCTTAATGTGTTTATGTCGAATTCTCGTTGTTTCTCTTCTTTCGAACAGTGCTTACAGTCTTCATCACAGGGCCTGCGTGACATAGAATCGGCATTTCCGTGTTGCTTTCCTGGACGATGACGAATTTCAAAGTCATAGCTTTGGAGGTATTCAATCCATCGAGCAAGCTGGCCTTCTGGATTCTTGAACTTCATTAACCACTGCAAAGCTGAATGATCGGTTCTCACGACAAATCTTCTTCCGTACAATAAATGGTGGAAATTTCCGATCCCTTTCACCACACTGTACAACTCTTTTCGTGTCACACACCAGTTTTTCTGCGCTTTATGCAAAGTTTTACTGTAGTATCCAATTACCTTTTCGATGCCATCTTGTTCTTGAGATAAGACAGCTCCAACAGCATAATGGCTAGCATCTGTATCCAAGTAGAAAGTTCCTTCCCTTGTAGGATGAGCTAGTATCGGTGAGGAGGTCAAAGCCGTTTTCAATGCGTCGAAGGCTTCTTGGCAGATGGAGTCCCAATAAAACTTATTACCATTTTCAGTTAAGGCAAATAATGGTTTGGCGATGGTAGAGAAATCTTTCACAAATCTGCGATAATAACTGCACAGTCCCAAAAAGCTTCGTACCTCATGAGTGTTGGACGGTACTTTCCATTCCTTCACAGCCTGCACCTTCTCTGGATCCGTCCGGATTCCGTCTTTGGTTAACAGATGTCCGAGGTATTTTACTTCCCTTTTGAAAAGATGGCATTTCTTAGGGTTTAGCTTCAAGTTCGCTTCCTTAAGCCGCTGGAAAACTTGTCTTAGTCGGAGTAGCTCTTCTTCAAAATCCTTTCCAAACACAATAACGTCATCGAGATATATCAGTGCTGTCTTCCAAGATAAACCTTGTAGTACAACATCCATTAATCTTTCGAAGGTACTGGGTGCATTGCACAGACCGAAAGGCATTACTGTAAACTGCCATAGCCCAGCACACGATGTAAATGCCGTTTTCTCTTTATCTTTTTCATCCATTTCAACCTGCCAGTACCCACTTTGCAGGTCCAAGGTGGAGAACCATGAAGAATTTCCAACTGCATCCAAAGTGTCGTCAATTCTTGGTAAAGGGTATGAATCCTTTTTGGTCAAATCGTTGAGCCGCCTGTAATCCACACAAAACCTCGTTGATCCATCCTTCTTCCTAACAAGGACTATCGGAGAGGCCCAAGGGCTAGATGATGGCTCGATTACTCCTCGTTTCTGCATATCTTTTACCATATTCTGTACTTCATCAATCCTAGATAATGGAGTTCTTCTTGGGGGCTGCTTGACTGGCTGGGCATCTCCTACATTAATTTTATGACGTACCAGATGGGTTCGCCCTAGGTCATCATTATTTTTAGCGAAAATCGAATGAAATTCTCTTAGTAGCTTCAGGACCTTCCGCTGCTGTTCGGGTCGCAAATGCTCACAGCTTCTATCATACAAATCTTGAAGACTACCTGAGATTTGGGTGAAGTCACTATCATCTTCTTCTTCCGCGCCATCTAGCCTTCGTATCCATGCTACTGGTTCTAGTCTACCCAGTGGCGTACCTTTCTTGATTTGTATTGAATTCCTGGATACATTCACGGCCCTTATTAACATATTTGAAGAATCCGTTATTGTTCTGGCTAATAAAATAGGTTTATTCCAACCTAGCGTAGGATCTGGTTCAAAGACGCATGGGGTAAGGTTATGTTCAAGTGCCTTATGTGCATATATGGGTATAACAATCTCTTTCTGTGGTGGAATTGTGAAATTCCTTGGTGCCATAACGTTCATTTCCTCTAGATGAACAGCTTGGCAGCTAAATGAAATCTCTTCTGAATCCCCAATGCTTAAGGTATTACCAGTGAAGTTTATTACGCAGCCAGAACTCTGCAGAAACTCAGCACCAAGGATGCAATCATTTGTGACTGAAGCTACTAAGATGGGATGCTTCTTACCGAAACTGCCAATGCGAATCTCTAATTCTTCAACACCCAGTACTGGTATACGGTCTCCATTAGCGGTCTTCAGCAACATTCTATCCGTTTGCGTGGTTCTGCTTGGCAACTTCCTTCGAATTTCTTGGTATATGTTAGGGCTTATTATAGTCACATTTGCTCCGGTATCGACTAACATCTTGCATGGTATATTTTCTATGTAACCTTCAACTACTGGACTCTTCTCAATTTTATTAACCTCTATTTCGATGACCACGGGGACGGGGCTTTCGTCATGATGGCCAGCCAGTTTTTGCCCCCTAAAACTGGCCGGCTCTAGTTTTCCGACTCATTATCAGTATTAGTACTAGCCTCCCTTGACTTCTCTGCCACCTGCATGCGACAGCCTACCCGAAGGTGCCCCTTCTGCCCACATCTCCAGCACGTAAACTTCTCAGGTCCTTCTAGATTGGTGCGAGCTGGGTTTCTTTGAAAGGTACCACCTCTTCTTCTTGGAACAAACGCTGTCGCCCTGACTTCTGCTTCATCATCTTGTTCTACAGAACGCACCCTCCGTGTCATTCGCGTGGCTTTCGTGGCAGCTTCAATTTCAAGAGCCTTGACCAAAGCATCTTGTAAGGTTCTGGGACTGGATAGCCTTACGATTCGCTGAACGTCCAGGTCCGCAATGCCTTCGACAAACTGACGAGCAGCAACGTATTCCTGTGTCTCGATGGGACTGCTGACGAATGCTCGTTTAGCTAAGCTTTGGACTTCGTATGCAAATGTGGTTAAATCTTCCTTGGGTTGTTGTGTCCGGTTATGCAACTGGCCATGCAACAGCTCTGTTAAGTGTGCATCTCCAAAACGTAACTTTAGTGCAGATGTTATCTTATCATAGTCACGTAAATCTGATGAGCAGAGATTTTCCAAAATAGCTGCTGCAGAATCTCTGAGCATTGATGTCAGCACACAAGCCTTTTCCTCATTCGACCAGTTATTCATACGTGCGATGTTTTCAAATTGCATATGATAAATGTCCCATGACGTTTTTCCATTGTATGGATAGGGCTTTGCTACTACGCCACTGTGTCTATCAGTAAAAGCAGGTGCTGAAGCTGTTAAACTACGCTCACCTGCACTAAACTCTCGCAGCTCCTCCCTAACCATTTCTTTCACCTGATCTTTCACTTGCTGAAGCTGTTCCTCAACGTGTTTTTCTGATGCTGCTAGCTGCTCCTCAATTGCACTAATACGGTGGTCTTGATTTTCTAATGCTTGACTTACGGCTTGCTTCTGCTCCTCCAACCGAGTCATCACCAGTTCCTGTCCACCCTTCAAGTCTGCGACTGCCTCGTCTTGATGGCGCTTCAGCTTTTCTTCAAGGTCCACGACGGTCGCTTGCATAACAGCTGCTTGGTTATCTTGGCTACTTCGAAGACTGGATGCAGTTTTTTCTAAACTTTGTTCGAAGCTGGCTTTCATTTCTTGTAGCATATTCATCATTGCACTCATTTCGGACGCCATAGCTCTGGTTATTGGCATGGACCAATGCTGTACTCACTTCTTCTTTCCTTTTCCTGGCTTGATTCGCTGGATAATCCCACGCTTCCGACACCAATTGTCACGACGGCCTCTTTTTCTTCACCCAGGGAATCAAACTCGACGTAAATTTCACCGTTTTACTTCAGAACTTAATACAATATCTCTTAACCTTATCTCAACTAGATCTCAACTCAACTGACTTCTGCCACGCTACTCGTGGTGCCTTATATACTTCATCGAACCATCTAGAAGATTCCAGACACCCAGATGACATTCGAGAATGCCGATCTGTCAGTCTAGAAAATTCCAGATGATTCGATGACGTTTACACGTCAAAAAAATCTAACCTAATCATTGTGAAAGAAACATTAATGAATCCAAATAAGCAATGTAATATACAGGATGTTACAATATATTATGAAGAAGCTGTACGTTCATTTGTTTTAATTTGATGTAAGCGTATACATTCCTATGTATCTTTTTTTTTTTGCAGGGAAGACGGCCAAACATTTGGTGTATATCTGATGATCCCAAGTGTTGAACGAAATGATTTCGGAACGTATGTTTGCGTTATCAGCAAACCTGGTAATACGATAGAAAGATCTGTGCTGGTTAAAGAATCAGGTGAGGCAATCTTTTCTGTGTATCACAATATAACCAAACTATTACGAAGTTTTCATACAAGCTACTTATTGTATTGACTCTTTCCATAATCTCCACTCGTAACAAAATGCTATAAATTCAGGACTCAGGAGTCGAACGGTATGTCGTCCAGCTCTCTCACCCTGATAGGGGGCATAGTACTAGCTATTTTAGAAACGTTCGTTCTCTGTGCCGGACCCTGTACAATAATTGGTACTAGTACATTAATGTTCTAGTGCCATAACTAGCACTAGTACAATATTATACTAGTAAAATGCAGGGTGACTTCTTAGTAGCGGATCGGTCCATAACTCTACTACTGTAGAAAAAAAATTGTTTACAAAAGTTGTAGTTAAGGATATGCTTGCTCAGAAATACAGGGAGATTCATAACTAACTGAACTAACTCGACTCGAACGAGTAAAATGATTTTTCAATCTTTCAAAATGCATCAGCGTTAATGTGCCTTCATTTTGGATATATTCTAAAGGCAAGTTAGCAATTTCTCAAGGATTCTCTTACGAGTGCCATATCATATTATTTGTTCTTCCATAGAAAAATTTATTTTTTAAGCTTGGTTTTCATACAGTACGAAATCATTGAGAAGATTATGAAAACAGTCAATATTTCAAAGTCTACCTGATAAATCTGCTTAATTATAATTATGCATCATAAATCTATTTCTTCAGCATACTTGACTTATATTATCTCAAAAATTCGGGGTTTTGACTACATTAAATACTATTTATGGTCTTGCATTTAGGTTGCTCGTCGAATAAAAATGAAATTTCATAGTCTTTCTCAAAATAAATAAATTTCAGTACACAAATAGAAGGTAGTTTTAAAATTTGCAGAAAAATCGACATATCCGGAAACTGATAAATGTAGGTATAGGAAATGCTATACAAAGATGAAAGACCATAACGCAAGCAATTTTTTGGTAAAATAAAATATGGGGGGTTACATACATTTAAAATAAAAGAGAAAATGTAGATGTTGAGTTCTAGCTCGCCCTGTAATTGAATACGCGTCGTCGACTTTTTTTGCAGCCTACATGAATACTAGAGGATATTTTTTATCTTGTCATGTAAAAAATAATGTTTGGTCCATTACTTTTTGATATATAGTACGTTCATTTGACAGCGATTTGGATATAAAAATTGTCATAATCTTTGAAATACCATGTATAATATTACAATACCTCATATTTTTATCATTAGTAGATTCTAAATATGGAATAACATATATATGGTTGCCAAAAATGTGTTCGCATTACCACGTAGTTATGAATCACCCTGTATTTTTTTCTGAGCAAGGGGCATATCAACGTCATCAATTCAATAACTCGTATCTGCAAAATGTAAAATTTTTAGGAAATATATTTTTTGTACTGTTAATCAATAAATATACGTTTTTTATTATATCTGATAGTTTTGAACGCAGGGAACATATTTACGGGTATTCATTTCAGTTTATATTGAAGTATAACCAGATTTTCACAAAAAATGGTAGATCCATGTTATTGCATGGAAACATATGTCACTTGTATGAGATACGAGGTATTGCTAAAGGTTATCAGTATTTATTTACTACGATCGAGGTATTGCGCTGGCTCCATCGATATCCTTGCCTATATCTTTTATGTACCACCTTTTTTCGCTATCGTCTATAGTAGTATGTTGGACCGATACGGTACGCATTTATACATTCCGTACATGTATATAGCACCTAGCACAATCCCATTGGTCAGATTTGAATTTTGAACCAATCAAATTTCGAGTGCCACACGCGCGTATGAAATGTAAGTCAGTGCCATATGCACTTACGGAATGTAATATAGTTATATGCAAGTCAAACGTATGGCTATGGCTGGAGTCTTGTTTTAATTTTTGCGATTGCAGCGAGAGAGGGTGGTTATATATTATGTTATACTCGTATATGTTTGAAATCGCCATGCATGCTGGGGCAAAATTACCTCCTAATTATAAATATTTTGAACTGAGTCCTGGAAAATATAGATCAAACCTATTGACTGAGGCCAAAGAAAAAACGTACCTAATCTATCCCAAAATATTAAAACAAATAAACCCAAGGCATGGCTCATCCCACTGATTTTATGTAACGTTCTTTTTTGTTCTGCTATATTCTTTAATGTCTTTAATCTTGTAAGTAATGCATGTTTTTTTGCCCACTGAAGATTATTACTTAGTTAACTTAATACACCAGATGTTGCAATTATTACATTTAATATTTCGTAAAGAAGGACAAAAATAACTTAATTTGTAATAAAGTTTACTGCAGTTAATACATAGTTGAAAAATGGTTTTAACTTAAATCGCTTTCCTCTTTGTAAATTTTCAGCTGCATTAAGTAAGCGCAAATAGCACTCATTTACATTCCGTACTCGCGTATGGCACTCAGAGCTTGATTGGTTCAAAATTCAAATTTGACCAATGGGATTATGCTAGGTGCTGTATAACATGTACGGAATGTATAAATGCATACGGTACGCGTTGCCGAATGTGATATAGTTATTATACCCTCGATAAGTAATATTATTTAAATCAAATTCCAGTGGAGGAAGTATCGTACCCGCACCCGAACCCGGTGCCTTTCGGTCGCCTGATTCTGCTCTTCTCTGCACTGGCCTGCTGCGCTCTGGCGTTGGTGTTCCTGCATCTTCGCTTCGGCCTGCGCGTGCGCGTGCATCTCAAGGACAGCTTCGGGCCCCTGGAGAGTCGGGAGGGGGACGCAGGGGACGTCCTGATCGTCCATTCGCCCCAGGACTCTGAGATCGCGCTTGGAGTATTGATGGTCGATCTAGAGAAGTACCAGTACAAGTGCGAGACCAAACAGCTGGACACCAACACCTCCAAATGTAAGTACGCCAGATGTTCAAGTTTGAATAATAATAATAGTATTCTTTATTCAAGTTGTATCGAAGTATATAGGAAGTATAGCAGACAGTGTCGAAGTTTAGCAACATGCTACTCTTGCACTTAACCATCGCTGCAAGATACGAAAATATACACATTTATCACATTTACAGAGACATCAGTCCTTCAAGACACAAAAAAACAAAATCTTATGAGAAACTGGTGCTTAAACAAATTGATAAAGGCTATAATAGGTTACAATAGGTTCATCAACAATTTACAATGTCTACACCCAAGTCTTTGGATGCGTTACTTTTTGCAATATCAATCTACCTATTGCAACAAACTTCAGTATCAACTGATATTATATCTCTGGTTGTAATATGGTGTGACGTAGTGGCGTCATTAGTTGCTTCCACCAGAAATATCTAATTTCTATCATCCTTATTATTTAGTGAATCCTGCTGAAGATAGGCCGCGTGCGTTGTGGGGAAAACATAAAAAATAGCGACAATCGTCACAAGAACTTTCTTTCCCACATCATATCACACCCCAAGCTTGACCAAAATCGGTGCAGCAGTTACTAACATTGCAAGAATATACAGGGTGTTCATTTGAAAACTTCTCACCCGCATTTTCCCACCCCGGATTTCTCTTTTAACCAAAAGCAACTTCATTCCCTTGTACCCTCACCCCCAGGATCATCCCCTTAAAATTTTTAAATGGCAAGGGGTATCGATTAATACCTTGTTTTAAAGGTATGTCGAAGTACTTTATTCTGACGGTTGATTTTTTAAAATTGGTTGATTCGTTTTCGAGAAAATTAGAATCTTTTATCGCAATAACTGTTCAAATGTTGCCCGTTATTGACCAAAAAATGATATAGGCGATGTTCTTCTTCCTGACGGACAGTTGCATGGCAGTTTTCGGTAATGCGTTGACGAAGGTCATCCAAACTGCCCGTCACGAGTTTGAAAATCGCCTATATCATTGTTTGGCCAATAACAGGCAACATTTGAGCACTTATTGCAATAAAAAGTGATATATCCTTATGTTTTAAAATCCTATTTTTACCAGTTAAGATACATAATTTTTTCGAAAACGAAACGACCGATTTTAAAAAATCAAACGTCAAAATAAAGGACTCCGACATATCTTTGAAACGAGATATTACTCGATATCACTTGTCATTTAAAATTTTTAAGGGGATGATCCTGGGGGGCAGAGAGTAAAGTAGTTTTTGGTGAAAAGGTTGTCCCCCTTGACAAATCTTTTGATGTGTCTTGGCGTTTTTTCTTTTAATCAGCGGTTTTTGAGAAATCCGAGGTGGGAAGTTTCCAAATGAACACCCTGTATATATGATACTGCTTTCATCTTTGATAAGGAAAGAACGTTCTACAAAGATTTTCAAAAATGTAGCAGCATTTCCTACTAGGATCTCGCACCATCTCATACCCGAAATTTCATAAAAATGGTGCCGCAGTTACTGAAGCTACGAGACCTCCATCCGTGGCTTAATCGGAAGAGTCCACATACACATATATCTTCAAAGGCAAATACGCGGACAAGCCTGTAAAATAGTCGAAAGTAGAGAATATCACCAAGGTCATTTTATAAGGTAGTCATTTGTGAACATAAAAGTTTTGGAAATCCCCCTCAATCACGTTCCGCACCACACCACTTTTATCGTTTCACGGAAAAAAACGTAAAATGGCCACAAAATGAAGTTTCCGGCTGTTTTCAATTTTTGCTGATTACCCCAACGCTACTGCATCCTTTTTCAAAAATATAACAGCAATTTCTACTAAAATCCTATAGCGTTATGACATCCCAGAATTCATTACAAATGGTGCAACGGTTACTGAGATTTCGTTGGTAACAGATGGCGTCAGATAGACAGGCAGACAGACAAGACAGACGGAGCGACAGATATACATATGGACAAACTTATGGAAATAGGCGGAGACATAGATTTGCTGATGTTGAAGATTAGAAGACGCCCAAAAATATATCTGAAAAAAGAATGTAAAAGTTATATGTTTTTATTTATTTTGAACCTAAACGCTAAAATAAAACTCCGGTGCAAAAATATTTTTCAATCATAATTGTCTATATTACTATAATCAACAAAATTCGAGATTTAGCTCAAAGCTGCTCTTACACATAACTTGACATAATACGTATACTAAGAACTTTGTAATATTACAAATTGTTCATATATTGCTGGACGACTTTGTTCAGTCTGTTAGGAATCGCGTCACTTTAAATAAGTAAGTAAAATTGAACCACTTCTTTTTCGGCTACAAAAGTGTTTAGTTTTCAGTAGTCTCAAAATTTTCATTTTTTACCTGATTATAAAGAACTTACTCGTATTGCTGGAACCATACCTAAAAAACGAGAGAAGCGCAAAAACACAAGTCGTGTTGTATTAATCATGTAGTTTTTCAATTCAAATTAAGAATAGTTATATAAAATATCTAGATATGAGTAAATATACGCTCTGAAGAACGTATCACTATGATATCGAATATTCTGGAATATCCTTGTTTTAATTTCTTACCCATACAGAAGAATATCTTATTATATCTCTGAGCAAGGGTGAGTAAAATAATAAAACGTAAAATTATTCAAAAAACGTTATTCCTTCTAAGTTTGCTGCCAACTTAATTTCTTAGCATTCTTTTATTTATCATGCCCCGTATTACTATGATGATGTTATGTCAAGGTTTAAATGAACGAATTTAAATGCACCGAACAATTTCCAACAATTCTCTTACCTAGACAAATTAGCTTTGGATTTCCAGACCCCATTTAAAACAACGTATTTCTGTCTCTGCTTGTTTCTGTTTCGTGGAAATTATATTAGTTCAGAGACGTAAGGAAACTGAAAAAAAATAATTAGTGAAGTTGAGCGTTTCTAGCACTGCAGAAGACAAGTTTTACATTGACGAAAATTGCTTAAAAGTTTGTTACAGATGCCTCTAATACGAAGATTTGGTTGGATTACTCATTTACTGTTTTTATGAAATAATTTCCTTTATTTATCTGAGAAGTTTTTTGAACAGCATTTGAACTCAGTTATTTGTCACTCCGCTGGACATTTGCCTCCTTTACCTAATGAACAAACGTTGAATAGAGGCATCAACATTGCAATAAGTATGCATTATTATATATTCCATGGATATATTGATATTGGATGTTCCACCAAGTTTTGTGGACGACATTTTTGACATTGTCGTCTTTTTCATCATTTTACTACTCCATTTTCCGACTCCAAAGAGCTGCTCGTATATAAGAAAAAATAATAATCATATTAGCATTTGCAAAATTAGTAAATGAATCTGTCTATACAAAAATTGAGTCACAACTAAATGGCTTTAATCACTTTAATGTGAAACAATGACAAGCCAAACAGAAGTCCAAAATAAAATTACTGTTATTTTCGGTAAGACGATAGCGTAACAAGCCATTACAAAATTATTTCAATTTTTTTATGGTCAGCCTTCCGCAAAAGCTGAAAGTCTATGGTGCTGTAGAAGCGCTGCCAGAGGATATGTGTCGGTGTTGGGATATGTGTTGGATTTGAAACGCTGCAGGTTGTAGCCGTTAGGAAACAAATTTCCGGTAGCTCATAATATTTATTAACAGATGCTGTGATAAACCTATTGTCATAGATCTAGTGTCTTTTCAATATTTACCCGACATAATGAGTCACATTAAAATGCAAAAGCAGATATTACAGTATGTTTCAACAGTAATTCTAGAGATAAAAATAGTGAATTCCAGTCGACACTGACAATGAAAATACATTGATATGTATTTTTCCCTCGATTTTTCCCCTAAATGTGTAAAAATAAAATCTCAGTCTTATAAGGGGTTACATTGGATTACAACAGAGTGAAACCATAAAAGTTGTTGCTGGATTTTATATATTATCGTCAACATTCAAAGCCGAATATCTAAAATTTTGCTTAATTGTATAATTCTATTTCATCAGTCGACTGTGACTCTCTATGGTTGGATATGCTTTAGGAACAAAATGCTTTTTCATGATCTTCTTGTGGTTTATTGTTGGGGGCGAGTGCGACGAATCTGAACTACATGTCATTTACCATATATTTCGAAGCACCTTCTCAAATTTTTGCAGGGAATTCAAGCTACTTCACTCCATTTTAATAGCGGATATTGAAATTGGACGTAATTTCATACATACATGTAAAATATTACCCCGCATCTTGACCTCTTGCATACAGAATGCCCATAATTTAGCAGCTGTTACCGCAGACTTCTTTGAAATGGCGTTCGCAAGGCTTTCGTTTTCCAACTGTACACTAAATTACTAACATTACTGCAATACTTATCGATTCGTACTTCGAATTGTTCCATAAAAATAATGGCAGCCTTTCGGTGTTACGCGTCTTGGACACAATAAATGGGAGCGCCAAGTGCAAAAACTGAAGTAGGTTCACTGTAGTACGTCTGCTGGGGCGCTAGGTTAAAAATTTAGATTGACTCTTTAAAGTCAACGTCGATAGTTAAGGGTTCTAATACATTAGTAGCAGTTACCCGTTACCAGTTAGCTGCCAATTAGACTAGAAGTAGGCAGTGGTGTATTCCTATGAATATTGTATTTTTTAAACCAAATGCGTGAGTTTTGGCAGCTGTAGATAATGAAGAAATGAGAAGATATTATTCTTTTAGGGAAACAAACATGTTACACGACTTTTTGATAAACTTCTTCGTCTTAATCCGCGATGAAATTCTGATTTAATAAAAATCACAAACCAGCACCTAACTTTAGGAACAAAGACAAGTAGGGTCACTCGCCGTGCCGACTTTGATGTGAGTCTCACAAATGCGTGCCGCCTCGAATTCAGAGAGGTTCCCTTCGTGCGACTCGACTACCTACAGGGAATCCGACTGCGATATTGTCGACGACAACGGTCGACGTTCACTTTACTTATACGGGGGTCAATAGAAATGAATTCTATCGTATAGATAGAATATAATTTATTATTCAATGAACCATTCAACACAATAACTGCAGATGCAGCTACTGGGGTGGCAAATAGCTCAAGGAGTATTATAGATCATGTTTTGTCAGATAGATGTAGTAATTTGAAATGCACGATTCAAGTAGTAAGTAACAGTAACAGTCTGATCATTCATAATTTGTTGTCAATAACCTTAGGTGTAAACATAAAAGTACTTGCGACAAAATATAGGAAAGAAGTAAACAGAATAGATCATAAAAAATTCATCTCAAAATTTGAACAGAATATTCAAACTACAGAAGTTCAATCATTTCAGGAACTAATTGACTTAATCACTTCTTGTAAAAAAGATTCGGAATTCAAAAAGACGTATAAGATACGTGAAAATAACGAATGGATAAATCAAGAAATTCTCGAAGTGATTGAAAACCGAGTCAAAATTTATAAACAAAAAGTTAAAGAACCGGGAAACACGAATTTGGAAAATGAATTTAAAAAACTTAAGAACCAACTCAGTAATAAAATTAAAGTATTAAAAACAGATATTTTAAAAATCAATGGGAATAAGTAGGCACAAATATAAAAAACAATACAATATATACAGAGCATGTCGCCGAAATTTTTTTGTGAAATACGCGCAAAACGCTCAATAACACACAAACACTAATTATTTAGGCACCGCGGTAAATCCGACCGATTGTATCCCGTGCACCGTGTCGCGTGTTAGGTGGTGTTCGGTGGACTGACCCTGTAAACCACAGCTGTTAGCGTTCGACTGCTGCTCGAGATCGCCGGGCGCCAGAATCCGCCAGCTTGCGTAGTATCCGAGAGCACAGCTGGAAAGACCACATTGGGGGCGGAGCTTAGAGTGACCCAACTTGTCTTTCTCTTTAGGGTACTGTAGAATGGAAATCATTGGTCGCACGCGAAATATGTAAAGACCAAAACTATGCAGAATTTTGTTCTCTCCTTAATCCGTCTGAAGCTTTTTTCGTATCACTTACCAAAACGATGCTATTTTCCTAAAATTGTCGGGAAGCAGAGTTTTCGCCCCTCACCCATTGAGCGACAAACCCGCGAGGTCACAAACTTAGGTGTAGATTCAAGTGACCAATATTACCATCTCACCAAATTTTATTTCCCTCCGACCTTTTGTTGTCAAAAAAGCCCTACCGCCTGGCCTCATACAATATATGCACCAAATAAGGTTTCGCATTTCAATACCATTTCTCGTATAATTTAATGAAAAATAAAAATTGAGCGTATAGACGTCCAGCCGAACTCAAAATTTATCTTTCCGGGTAATTGGTAGGTTCACTTTTGATAACTTGTTTCTGATTGACGTCCTGCAACCTTCCTTTCCAAGAAATCCGTTACGAATGTATTTCGATAAATTTCGGAGGGATATCAGACACTACATCTATAACCTGTTATTAAATGTATATCGGCGAACTGCATGGCAAGTTTTGCATAATTTGAGAGGTTTTTGTTGCTATGTATGAATGATAATCACAATATATACGTAGGTATGTTGCGTGAGGGTCATCACCTTTTTTTGTTATCAGCCAACTTACGGGTATAATAATGCACGTAATTATTGATATCTATATTTCTTATTGTTATGCAGGAGGTTCATGGCTTGCGGTGTGTGTTTTTTGAAACTGCAAGGATATATCAGTACGTACAGAATGGTACTGTAACTTCTCAATATAAGTCACGAAAGTATTATCTACCGTCTGACAGACGGCGTCTGTCTGTATATCGGCATTGATTAACATACTAAATTTGTTAATCAATGATATCGGTCTGTCTGTCTATCTGTCTTTTGGCGTTTTTCTAGCCTCGTAATATCGTAACCGCTGAATGGATTGTGATGAAATTTTGGTAGCGACATGCTGTGGGCTTGTAGTAGTGGTAATGCTGCTATAGAAATAGTTTTGAAAATCGATGCAAAAAACAGAAAAATTAAAATATTCCTTAAACTGTTTTGGGAATTCCTGATTATTTTCTTTTTTTGTGGGTGTGAAGTTGGGGTGGTTGAGGGGTGGGGGTTGTATGATTACCATGGCGAGGATGGAGAACTCGTATGGTTTTCAGAAATCGTGTCAGTAACTAAGAATACAAAAGCAACCCAAACTTCGCATTTAGGCGATTAGGAGGTTCTTGATCGTTTTCTACATTTTACTTCTCACGCAGATAGGGGATATGTCACTTATTGTGACCGCGAAAATTTTCAATTTTGAGATAATATGCTTTTTTGACGTTTTATGATATCTACATAATGAGAATCCACGTCACTCATTTCCGTCGGTCTGTCTGTCTGTCCGTATACTGGCGTTTTTCAAGCCGCGTAATCTCAGTAACCGCTGCTTGGAGTGAATGAAATTTGGGTAGCGATATGCTGTGGGGTAGTAGTGGGTAATGCTGCTATAATTTTGAAAATCTACTTTCGCTAAAGAAAGTTTTACCATCCTGAGTTGAAGTCTCAAAGTATGCAATGGAATCATAAGGCCAAAACTGTTGAGGCGCTGGTAAAGTGTCTTAGTGTATGTCTGGGTTTGAAAACGGTTATTGCATGAATCCTTAGGCTACGGTTACTATGCATGCGACTTCTGACTAAAACGTGCTCTGACGAGATCGTACGAACTCCTCGTCAGAATAAGGCATTGCACGCGTTATCAGGGTACTCTGATTGTCAGTGCGTTCCTGTCATCCAGGAGAAGATGGACGAACTTGATGAGCTACATATTCTTGAAAATCCTATAATAACGCTATTACTTTTAAATAGTGGAAAATCGGAGCACGTGAGCCAGTCATTTACACCCGTATGCACCGTTTGGCGATTCTAATCCCAGTTCCCTAATCGCGTTTTGCTAATCTTTGGGATCTGGCCATGCACCGTCTAGAAATTAACTAATCGAGATTGGAGATACGGCAAGGTTGTGTTCGCAAGATTGTTTTGACAGTGACAGTGTCAAAATTGTCAGTTTGCGGTGCATAGCAAACAAGTAATCTAATCCAGGTTTAGGTAACTAATCGCACAATTGACTTACGGTGCATACGGGTGTTAGTAGTAGAGACGACAAAGCCGAGTTTCATATATGTTGTTTGAAGAATTATGGGACCAACCAGAAAAGTTTTTCGAGTACTTCAGGATAACACCAAAGATATTCGAATGCGTACTGAAGGGGATAAAGAAAGGATCTAAAAGTTCTTCAATTTCTCTGTTTCCGTAGCTTCTGTCCGTCATGTCCCACAAACACCTGTTCTCTTGGACACAAGCAACCAGTTGATCCACGTCCATGGTGAACCCGCCACTGTCGTCAGTTCCAAACCACGTGAAAAAACCACCCAACACGTGGCAAAATAGTTTCACATTCGGACGAATTCGCCCAAAAATTTCAAACATTTTTGAACGTTCGAATCGTACTGACGACGACATGCGTATGCCGACGAGGCTTCCCCTCCCATAGTAACCACTTTCATTGGAAATCTGGCGTTTGATTGTTCAAGCGAATTCGTCAGAACTCGTCAGAACACATTTTCGCCAGAAATCGCATGCATAGTAACCGTAGCCTTAATAACCATCCTCATTTCTTCAGATTCTTTTTTTATATACGGTTTACAAGGGATACCATGGTTTAGATAGTATAGTACGTCCCAACATTGATTAACGTATTTACGGTCCCAACAAATAACATTTGTTTACGGAGTGTGATGTTGCTCGTAAAAGGGACCATACAACATGGATTATGGAAAAACAATAATAAGTATTTATTTCATTTATTTAGCAATTTATTTATAACTGTTGTAAAAATTGTGGCAATTTTATTTGAACTTTTCACTTTGCAAACAAATGTTATATAGTTTGGCTGTACTATAGTTAGTTTGGGATCTTAGATGGTGAGATAGCTGTTGCTATGGCACATATAATAAGTTTTGTAAACAGTACCTGTATTTGAGGGTTGCATGTTAAAATCATTCTATATCCTACTAATCAGAGTCGATTATTATCATAGATTGTTACATATACGTGACATAAATACTGCCCCACTTAACCAAAGCGCCGTATCTGTGAGGAAGTCGAAATTGAGTAAAATGGGTTTTTGTTAAAAGGCTTCACCGTTGTAGATTAATTCAAATATTGTTTTGTTTTATACTTTTTCTATGTACCTAGAGGCACAGAATTAGTTCCAGCACATAATTTTGTCAAAAAAATCTGATACTTTTTTCGAAAACAGTGGTTACTGCGTACTTAGTGAACAAATTATAATAATATAATTCCTGTTGCTTAGAAAGTTTGCAATGCTGCATTTTTGCTAAGCTTTCTATTGTTCATTCGTAATAAAGGTAAAAATAAAATGAATTAGACCAAGTATGCATACATTTACTTATTACGAAAAATACAGTTTATGGTTCAAGGTAACAAAAATCATAAAAAAAAGACAAAGCTTCGATATATCTCCTAAACGGCACATCGGAAACTAACCCCATTTTCGTTACGTACCAGTTCAAACTTAGTGATCATGCTTTTAGCCAAAACGCCGTAACCGCGGCGTTCTTAGGAAGAAGGTAAAAAGTGGAGTTCTAACGCTGCATTTTTCTTAAGTATTTGTCAGATATCTACTGCATTTATGTTAAGCATACTGTCGTATTTTTTCAAATACTGCATGAATTATCACTGTTTTTAACGGATTTGGCTGAACTTGCGGCGTTTTTATCAAGTATGTAAGTAGATATGGACCTCAAGATTAGAATGGCGAAAAAATCTTAATTTTTTACCTTTTTGGAGTTACTGCGTATTCGCTATAAGGGCGGCAGAATAAATGTTTATTGTTTTTGAGAGTGGGAGGGTACCTATAGTAACTACTGCATATTTTTTTCAGGGTACACAACCTTGAAAGATGACTCAGAAAAATTCCATCGCATAATAGCTGTTTTCTCACCCGCCTTACTTGACCAGAATTGGGATTCTGATCACGTCCTTCACGCTATCAAACAGCTGCAGACGCTGAGCCCTAAACTGATCGTAGTTGCCCTAAAGGAGCTCCCCAAGGACGAAGCTCAACCTAAGAACTCGCAGGGAGAAACACTAGCCACAATCACCAGGTATGGATATACTCTGTCTAATGAAATACAGTGTGCCGTGTCACATTATAATGTAGGATGGTTTTATGTACGCGGACAGATTTATGATTTCATGAGGCAAAGTGATAAAACTGATATAATTGTCAAGCTTCAAGCTCCTATGTGTATTAGTTCTTGGAAAAGCCTATAATTTTTTCGAGCGATTGGTACCATCTCGCGGAAATACCATATTGATGTTTATAGGTTTACCTAAAAAATCGAAAATATTTATTTGGCTTACTAAACCTCGTGTTACGGATAATTTGGGCGTGATGATTACAAATTCGATCGCAGTTTTGATTTTGAGTATCGTTTGTCTAAAATAAAAAAAAATCTGATTTTTCAGATCTTCAGGTTCGCCTGAATAATCGAAAATCTTTATTTGGTTTTCTATTAAGATAAAACCTCGTGTTTTGAATAATTTGACGGTGCTGATTACAAACCGAAGTCTCGGGTTTTACTCTCGTTTGATGAAAATGAAAAATTTCAGACCTTTCAGATCCTTAGGTTTGCCTAAAAAATCGGAGATCCTAATCCCGAAATTTGGCTTTCTAATAAGATGAAACTTTGTGTTTTCGATAATTTGGGTGTACTGACTACAAATCCTGTCGCAGTTTTGGGTTTTAGTCTCGTTTGACGAAAACCAAAAATTCCACATCTTTCAGATCTTTGCCAGGTTTGTCAAAAAACTCGAAAACCTTTATTTGACTATCTATTATTAGGAAACCTCGTGTATTGGATAACTTGTGGATGGTGATTACAAATCCGCTCACACTTTTGAGTTTCAGTCTTACTTGAAAGTCTAAAATAAAAAATTTCAGGTCTTTCAGATCATTTTAAAAAATCGAAAATCTTCATGTGGCTTTCTATTAAAATAAAACCTCGTGTTTTGAATACTTTGAGGGTGCTGATTCCAAATCCTGTCGCAGTTTTGATTTTCAATCTCGTTTGATGAACATAAAAAATTTCAGGTCTTTCAGATCCTCTCATCAGGTTTGCATAAAAATGCAAAATCTTTACTTGGCTTTTTATTAAGATGGAACCTCGCGTAATGGATAATTTGAGGGCGCTGATTACAAATCCGGTCGCAGTTTTGAATTTCAGACTGGTTTAATGAAAATAAAAAATTTCAGGTTTCGTTTTCTTCTACAGATCTGTCATGAGTGATAGATGTCTGGCAATGGCCTGTGAGATTCCAAAAATTACTTATTTGTATGAAACTGTAGTTGCTTGAAGTTGCTAGAGAAAAATAAGAAACAAACAGCCTAATATGTGTTCTAGATTTTATTATTCGATCTAGCTTTTGGAATACTTTTTGGAATAAAAACTTAAACAATATTTTCAAAATTGCGCATGAAACATCTTTTTAGGAGACGAGTGGGCAAAATTTCGAGGATATCTCACTAAAAGGCCATTTGGTGCTAATATTTGTATAGGAAAATCTTATACATTCACTCATTAAATCAGTTGACTGGTAGTGAAATAAATTTTTTGGTTTGTTCCAGATCGGTGCCAATTCTACAATGGACCAGAAGAGAGAATGAGAAATTCTGGTATGCATTAAGGCTTGAGCTTCCCGCAAAAAGAACCAGCTCCAACCAATCGTCCAGTGATAAGGAGACAAGACTGACGGATGGCTGTAAAGACTGCAGTGTCGACGATATTGTCTAAATCTCACTAGTATCCTAGCAGCACTGAGAACTCAGTACGGTACATAGAGTAAAGCTGAAGCGCAATTAGATCGAAATTACATTACATATTGTTTTCGGGTTTTAGTAAGGACTATGACATCTCATACTTTTTGAACAGCAAAAAAGGCCCCATAATTTCGTGCAAATTTTATAGTGTTCCAAACTGATTTGGGTTCGAAACGATTAATAAATCATTTAACAAACAGCTGTCGTGTCACCGTCAAATCATTCATTATGTTATGATAATTAGAAGAACTATAAATCTAGATTTTAATGTGAAGTGAACTAGAACAATTTCCGCTGTCCAATTTGACAAGTGATGCTTTTTTATGGTTTTATCGAATCAAAACTAATATCTCAGTGTCTCATTATTTTAATGTAAAATGAACAAGAGTAATGAACACTTCAACTTGAGAGGCAGATTAAATCCTAATTTTTCCAGTCCTTTGTTGATTTACATCCAAAGAAATTATTGAATAGGGACTTTTTTGGAACGGGCTAAGTCATCTCCATAGCTCAAAATTCTAGTTTTTATGCCAAATTTGAATCTTAAAAGGGCTGCCCTGCTAAAACAATTTCGGAGATGTTGTGTCTAGGTAAGGAGATAATTTTTCTCCAACCAGGTGGCATAGTTTTACGTTTTATATAAGTTGTGCCTTATTTGCACACATTATTGTCGTCTCTGAAAATCATTTCATACCTAAAAGGTGATACGATAACCCCAAATAACAGGAAGTTTTGATACTCCAGGTAATGGAAAATTTGCACAAACTCTTATTCAATCCTGGAGAATCTCTGTTGCTATAAGCTAGGACTTTTTCCCGATAATTCGTTGTAAGCATTAAAAAATGCGCAAGCGCAGTTCATGCTACTAGGATGCTATATAATTTTACAGGATGTAAAAATTCGCTTGTATGTATGGAGATCTTAGAAACTGCGTGAGACAAAAATCAAATAAATTGTGGCTGTTCCCTCACAAATCTTATTGAAGTAATATTTGTGGATATTGTTAAGGTTTTGTAGAAAGATATACGAACTATAGTTCATATATCAAGTAGAAAGATCAAAGAAAGGTCTCGGTGGTCCTCAAAGCTCGTATACAGGATGTTCAAGTTCAATTCAAGTAGAACAGTTCATATAAGCACATGTTGTAAAGAGTCATGTGAGATTGTGGTGAATTCCTGATTGTTAAAATTGAATTTAGGCCAACGAAGTCAAAGTGTATAAATGGCAAGATGACAAAAGAGGTTAAGGAGAATTTGATATAAGAAAATGGGACCCAAAATAAAAAGTTTTAAGTCGATGGCTTGAAATGGAACGAACCATCCTTGGCTTTTTAGTTCACTAAACAATGAAGCTAACTAATAGCAACAAGAATTTCCTTGCAGATTAAATATATTTTGAATGGAACTTCTATAAAAAATCCCACAGTAGTTTAATATTGGAGGATCTGGCAAGGCACACATTTAAGACAGATTGAAGTATCTCTTACGGTTTCTAAGATTCTTGTACATGCATTAGAACCTATTATAACCTGAGGAAAATAGATATCTGTATATATTATCTATGTATTTAGTCGTTCAATGAGACTACAAAAGCTTCTCTATTAAAGACTGTTAAGTGATTTTCAATTGAGGTGTTTTCTTAGCACATTATTATCAAGTTTGTGAAAGAATTGGACTTTGGTGCTCATTGCTCCATTAAGATATAAGGCAGCTAGATATTTGGAATAAAGTCAAATATGTATTCTAGATTCTAGAATCTAGAAGCTGTGAGCAAATATACCTACAGAATCCGTGAAAGAAAATCGAATGGTATAATTAAAGATTTGCTTTAAACCCCACGTAAATTCGGATTTCTATTTGGACGGAAAATTGGATTCTTGGGAATTCTGAATAACGCACAAAACACCTGTATAAAATATTGTAGCTGTTGATTTCCACTAGAACATTCATTTATTTTTGATAATGGACGGCCGATATCCTATTACTAAGAGCTTTCTTTGAAAAAAAACTATTTGACGCCATTTCTACCTGTTTCGCTGAAATTAATAAGCGTTTGCAAACAAACCGCGGATGAGAAGTTGCCGTTATATGTACGCTTTTCTTTAATGTCCCCCCCTTTCATTATTTGAACGGCGCCCGGGCGCCATCTTGGAAGTTTCCTGATAATTTTACTCCAAAATATGGTATTCATGCAACAAATTCATAATCCCAAGTTTTAGTTTTTTGAGTTGCCCGTTCTAGAAATAATACGGGAACATCTTATGAAGAAGAGCACACTGGATGTTACACTATTCAATTTTTTTGACGGATGCCTGTAATTTATTGATAATTATTATAAATTAAAAAATGTCATTCAAAATCAAATGTACCTTTAGATATAGACGTCATTTCATCCACTACCAGTCTTCACTCTGGAGCGGCATATGAGATTGCATTTATTTATTTTTTAACTTAAAAATGCAAACTCAAAAATCGTTTAAGGTATAGATGAAATCGTGGGCATTGTATCACAATTATTATATCTGAAAAACTATGTGATATTTCTTCAAGTGAGGTAGTACTGGGTTGTAGCCACAGTTTACAATAGAATATAACGTCACAACATGCCGTATATAAAAAAACTGTCAACGCATGAAAGCTTGGGTACGACATATTAACTTCATGATATTTTCTTTTTTACAGCAATATCGGAAGTACTTTGAATCTCTGATTGTATTGTGCTACACCGTTATTTAAAAGGCATCCTTAGGCTCTGAATTTAGTCGTGGAGATCTGCCTAAGAAGATGTAGCTACCACACACAGCTAACCTGCGCAGGTATGCTTCCACAGGCAGAGCTCTCAGGTAGACCGTTACCTGTGTGGCCGTCATTAGTCTCAGAATGTGTTTTTTGCTGTGAAAAAGAATGTGTCGATCCCTATTAAACACTCCTCAATAAAATACAACATACATATATAGAATTCTTACTCTAAGTTACGTGTCATATAAAACAAATCAGAGGTAATTTTTTAAAAACCAGCATAAGTTTTTATTCTTGTATTCAGTACAACTCTAAATGTATGAAATTGTGTATCGATAAAAATTCGAAAGTGATGTATGTTTGAGAAATATTTAGTAAACATTCGTGCTACGAGCGCAAAGATATGAGTGAACACGTTTTACGTTTTTTAACTGTATATTTTTTTACTGTTTAATTTTTGTAATTTTCTCTCGTCTATAAACATGCTTCGAGACCATTGTGATTTTTTTCTAATGTGTTTAGTAGTATCTAAATGTGTAAAAATAAATGTTATGTAAGAATATGTGGAGTTTCAATTTTGCCCATTAATTTAAACCTATTACTGCGGCAGAAACCTGAGGTGACACTTTGCCTGAAGTGTCTCCTCGAGCTTCTATTGCATCGATTGGTCAGTCAGTCAAAGCTGTAAACTTTATTTCATTTGATGTTAAAGTGAAACTTGAACATTTTGGCGTAGCACATTTTCAAGATTTTGACAATTTGTTCCAAACACTTCTGCGTTTCTGGATCCTCTGGATTTTAACAAATATAATAATACATCATGATCATTGTTTGGAACGTCCTGTATCGCTTCAGGCACGACAGCGCTGTTTTGATCTTTCGGATCTCATCAGGTGGATCTGGTATCTTCGGTTCATATAAACGCAGTGAACCAACAAAACAACTACTCCGAGGCAAATACCCCTACCGGCATTGAGTGGGCCTATACCACATTTTTGGTTTATTGACTTAAACGAACCCTGACACCACGTAGATGCCATAAATAATTTTACAAAATTTTTCTATCGTATTTGTAATCGAAAAAAATGCTCTAAATATTGAATTTTTTGAATCCATACACTTCCCGCCCAGGTCGTGACGTCACCTGTAGGGAACCAATAAGAGCTCACTGGTACAAAACAATAGCATCGGCTCCTAGTCGTGGGACCACGAAAGGACGCTTCTCATTGGTTCCCTACAGGTGACGTCATCATCGGCTATTTCAAATTATAGTACAATTTTCTTTTTAGTGTTATTCTCATTTGGATCAAGTTTTCTGCTGAATTTTTACAGTAAACGGTCCTATGTATTATCAAAAATAATACCGCAGTAAATAAATTGATCAATTTGAGATCACGGTATAGGCCCATTAAACCATTGGCCCGAGTGCTTCCTTTGGGGAAACATGAAGAAAATGATTTATGAGAGTTTTACATCTTCCTGAAATTAATCCATTAGCGTTAAGAATACAAAAAAAAAACTAAAAATAAGTATTTATGAGGAACTGATTAAAATAAGCAAACTATATAGCTCAATTGACACAATATATTTAGCATTCGAGAAACCACCTTGTACATGATGCACATATATATAAGGCGAATTGATTTGATTGATGTGTTTTTCTACGACATATATACCTAAATCCCATCAATAAAATGTGCATTCTAGTATATGGAGCAATACAATGATAAATCAATTGACTATTATAGTAACTATTATCGACGAAAGTGAAGCGTCTATATCATGGACGGTAAGTATTTATATTTATATAATATGTAGGTTATAAAAAACATTTATTAATTAACATTAATAAACGCCGGTATTTCTCAGGGATCAGTCCTATCCTCCTCACTGTTTCTGATGTACATCAACGAGCTGCTGGAAACAACATCCAATCCAAAATCTACAGCTTCGCAGATGGCATAGTACATTAATGAGGCAAGGATGTGTCGTTAAAACGTTCTAATTTCTAATAGTTCTAATAATGGAATTTTGGGATAAAAGTATTTATTGTCGGTGTATACAGGGCTTTAGAATTGGCCACATTGGTATGGTAGTGCCATCTATGGAGACTCTCTTTAACTATGACTTCAATCGGTAATGATTCCTTTTTGTCGTGTTTCTTTTGAAGTTATGAAGGACAGAGACGTCCGACCCGAAATGAATAGATGGCACCACCACAATGACAGGCTAGTGATGGGACGCCCAAATTAGGGAAATAGGGAATCAGTGAGTAAACGATTTTTAGAAAACCTTTTGATTCTACCGAATTTGAATACGCATGCATTTCTATTTTAGACAGAATGCCAGCATCCGAGTAAGGTAAAAATCTTCATCGAAGGCCAGATATGAATATCATATATCAATTTTTTTGAATAGTGTAGAATTAAAATTAAAAACATACACCAATCCATCGAGGTAGATTTTACCTCGATGCACCAATCTAAAAATCATTTGGCAACATCAGTTTTTACTGCCTTTTAGGTGGCGAACCATAGACTTTAAAGTCGATGGGGCGAACGATTCTAACTTCTAACGTCACACGACACAAGACAACAGAAAACAGATGTGTCAATTTGATGTCAACAAATGGAGAAAAATCCTAACCACCGACTATTAAAACAATCCTAACCATACTTTGTAAAAGGAATACAAAGATTATATTTTTATATTAGATAAACGGCCTACAAACGCAAACAATGGTAATCTTAATTTATAGTGAATAAAAATCACCGACTCTAACCATTTATTTTTGCAGCTAGTGTTAGTTTTAGGCGACCTGCACATTCCACATAGGTGTAGCAGCTTACCAGCCAAATTCAAGAAGTTATTGGTACCAGGGAGAATCCAGCACATCCTCTGCACTGGTAATCTGTGCACTAAAGAGTCCTATGACTATTTGAAAACCCTAGCCAGTGATGTACATGTTGTTAGAGGCGACTTCGATGATGTATGTAACCATGTATGTTTGCTTGACCTGCTACTATTTTTATCGTTTTGAATTGTAACACTTCGTTACTAAAATGAAGTAAGAATGGTTTGAGTGACCTTCCGGTTTTTCAGAATCTGAATTACCCTGAGCAGAAGGTGGTAACAGTTGGTCAGTTCCGGATAGGCTTGTCCCATGGTCACCAAGTAGTCCCATGGGGAGATCCAGAAGCACTTTCACTGATCCAACGACAACTGGATGTTGATATTTTAATATCAGGGCATACTCACAAGTTTGAAGCCTATGAACATGAGAATAAATTTTATATCAATCCAGGATCTGCTACTGGGGCTTACAATGCACTTGACACGTAGGTATTCTGTGTGCTTATTTTGTAGTAAAGATTATCTTTAAAGTATGTTTAATTATCCATGTGAAACTAGTTTTATATTCCACCAAAAGCTGATACATAATTTTTCTGATATTATAATTGTTTAGCAAAAAATAGATGAATACTCACTGAGTTTTTTAGAAGATAATTATATAATATTTATGTTATACAAAATTACAATTTGTAGACAGAACATTTGGTTTTCACTGAGCTATGATTATGTTATTATCAGGAATAGATTAATTCGTTTTTTCAATTTTTTTGCAGTTCCATCACACCATCATTCGTCTTGATGGACATACAGAATACTACTGTAGTAACGTATGTTTATCAATTAATGGGAGAGGATGTTAAAGTAGAAAGAATTGAATACAAGAAGATCTGATTTATTTCTATTTAGGTGTTTTATATTTTTTATATATAATTAGGAATTAAGAATAGTATTATCTGTATCAATATATTATGCTTAGTGTGAAACAATGACAAGTCTCAAAAAGGTAAATTTTAGATATTGGGCTTTGAATGTTGAAGATAATAATGATAGTATATAAAATTCAACAACTCCTGTTAGTACTTTACTCTGTTGTAATTGTGTCCCATATGGGACTGAAATAGCAAAAATGTTCACAAATAGAACTTAAACTTGATCAACTAATTTGGCAACCTCATCACCAACTTTAGTGCTAACATCCTCAAATGGACTATTGTAAAAGGATGATAAACTGAATTGACCATTTTGATTAGACTGTAGACAACTAAATGTAAAAATATAACAAGCTATGCCATGAGCCATAAATAAATCACTAGTATCAAATCATCACTTAACTTCCTCTAGAATGTACATAGTCAAGGGCACAGTCTTTATCTTTATCTCTTTTTTATCTTTAAAATTGTGGAAACATACTGTATTATTGGCAATGCTTGAGCCATTTGGATGTAGCTTGTCATTATGTTGGATAAATATTAATAAAACTAAGACTTATGCAAAAGTCTGACCATAGGTTAATCACACTATCTGTGAACAAATATTTGAAGTAATTTTGTAATGGCTTGTTAAGCTATTGCCTCAACTGATAATAATAACTACTTTTGTGTAGTTTTGTCATTGTTTCAGACTAAGCCCTTGAAATATAGGCTGCCTGAGGAAGACTCATTTAATCTTGGTGTTAAATAAAGGATGTCAAGTAACTTTGAAACAGTCTCAATGGAGGCTAGACTAAAAAATAATTCCCTTTTCGGAGAAAACTGTAAAATACAAGAAGTAAATGTGATTTCTTGCTTCTAGGCAGCCTTTAAGTTGTAGATGTGTGACATCTACATTATGCATTGTTTTCAGAATAATCTGTGTTACTATCTAGTGGTTAAGAATAATTTAGTTTGTATATATTCTTTTTTTTTGGTGAATCCACCTTATTTATGGAGCATGAAATTGAAAAACTCACATACCTTGTAGATTAACCTTCTTGGTTTGACTTTTGTTTACAGCTTAGATTACTTGCTGTCAGGTATATGTGACCATGATGTTGTATCTATATTTTGTTGTGTCATTTATTCAAGGCATAATGACATTCATCTCATTGAATGGAGCTGAATCTTGAACAAAAAATTCAGCTGCTTTGTTAAATTTTCTAGATTAATCTTATAGATTGTCAAGGGCAGATTAAAGGAAAGCATTGATTAGATGCGCTGTGAAATTGTGCTCCTTGGAAGCAAAATTGCTCCTCCATTTGCATTTATGTAACTATGTATGTGAGTGTATCAGAAAATATGGGATATTAAAATGATGAATAGGGGCATTGATATAATATATCAGCAGTCACTGAAATGTTAAAGTTGCAACATGCATCAGAAGAAAGTTCTTATCTTTCAGATTCTAAAAATATAGTAGAAGCTTGAAATTTAACATTTTTTATGAATTTCTTTGAGGTGGTGAATGTGTACTCTAAAAAAGACATTATTTTGTTTATGATAGATTATTTGAACATGGAATTCAAAATATTTATAAATTTATTATATCCCTTTTACTATCTGTAATTATTGTTATTTGATGGTATTATATTGACTTTATTATAATATGTGATTCAGAGTCCTTTAGTACAGCTTGCCAAACCCATTTCATGCACACCCCCAAAATATGTTACATTGTCTACATTTGGTGGAACGAAGAATATGGTTTGGCAAGTTATCAGACATGTACTTTATATTATGAAATATATGTTTACTTATACAATATTTGTTTGTTACAGTTGTTAAAAGTTTGTAAACTGGGTAGGTAGATGTTTCCTAAAAATGATTGTACGTAGTGTTTTGGTTTTTCAAATTACGTTGAAGCCCTATAGTTTTATGAACTCCCATTGGTTTGTATACAGGGTTACTGGTAACTCGACCACTTTCCTGCAAGAGGTGATAGAGGGACTCAAATGTAATAGATTTAACCCCCTCATATGTAATTCCGAGAACCGATAGTTTTCGAGATAATTAAGATTTAATGTTTTTCAACCAAATGTCCAAATTTCCACACTAGGTCCTAAACTAAGAAAAAAACCTGTTGTTGATTCTGATAATTTTTATTTTAGTATTTAACTAACACATACACAAAGCTAAGTTAGTATTAAAATGTTTCAAAATACTAAACAGTTCCAAACTAAATACAAATATTTAAAAAATAATCAACAAAATTTTTACATTCACCGTGAAAGAAAATTATCTAGCTCAAAAAAAATATACAAACGGTTGAACAAATCGCTAAAAAATCTTTGCTACCTAATCTTTTAATTAAATCCACTCAAAGTTTCTAGAGATCTTGCTCAATGTGTTGCCCTTGATTTCGGATACAAGTACGGATGCGCTTCCTCACTTCGGTTTTTGTAACTCGTGTTGAAAAAGTTCGTTTCATCTCCTCCGCCGCATTGATAATTTTTGCCTTAGTTCGTTAGCTGTATTAACTGGAGTCTCGTAAACCAATGCCTTCAAGTGACCCCAGACGTAAAAATCAAGAGGTGTCAGATCTGGGCTCCGCGCAGGCCATGGGATAGGTTCACCCCTCCCTATACATTTGTTCGGGTATGTGTTGTCCAACAACTGCCGAATTGTGATGCGGTAATGTGCTGGACAACCATCATGCATCATGCCGGAATATCGTGTTGATGATTCTGTATTATGTTGATACATTTTTTTAAATAGTTACTTATGGTTGTACTGTTATTCTTGTCCTTATTGGAATACGCCATCAGATAAGGAAATTTTAAAAATAATTTGTTTGACTGGTTGTGTATCTTTTTTCGAGCTAGACAATTTTCTTTCGCGGTGAGTGTAAAAATTTTGTTCTTTATTTTTTAAATAATTGTATGTAGTTTGAAACTGTTTAGTATTTTTACACATTTAAATACTAAATTAGATTTGCGTATGTGTCAGTAAAAAACTAAATTGGAAATTACTAAAATCGACAGCAGGGTTTTTTCTAAATTTGGGATGTAGTGTGGAAATTTGGACATATCGTCGAAAAACATTAAATGTTAATTATCTCGAAAACTATCGGTTTTCAGAATTACATATGGGGGTTAAATCTATTGCATTTGAGTACCTCTATCACTTCCTGTAGGAAAGTGGTCGAGTTACTAGTAACCCTGTATATTGTATTGATTCGTACGAAAATTAGTCATTCAATGATCAGGCTTGATAATTTTTTTCACTGGTTGTACTGTCTATTCATTGATCAGGCAGTGGGACATTGTTGGATCAGGCCTAACAATTTTCTTTCAATGGTTGTACTGGAAAGGTCATGATTATTCTACCGAGCTAAGATATTTAATGTATGTATAAATACTATAATATAAAATAATTTGAAAATTTCCCACCCCGGATTTCTCGAAAACCGCTGATTAAAAGAAAAAACGCCGAGACATGTCAAAAGATCTGTCAAGGGGAACTCCTTTTTAACCAAAAACTACTTAATAATAAAAATAATAATAATAATAATCCCCTTAAAAATGTTGAATGACAAGGGGTATCGAGTAATAGCTTGCTTTAAAGGTATGTCGAAGTCATTTATTTTGACGTTTGATTATTTAAAAGCGGTCGATTCGTTTTCGAGAAAATTAGAATCTTTATGTCTTTATATCTTAATCAAATTCAAAAACACAAAAATATCCCGTTTTTCAAATATTGCGTGTTATCGGCCATCCAATGATATGGGCACTTTTCAAATTCCTGACGACCAGTTTGGATGACCTCCGTTAACGCATTACTGAAAGCATATCCCACAACATGTTTTTGCAACTGCCCGTCAAGAATTTGGAAATCGCCTATATCATTGTTTGGCCAATAACAATTGAACACTTATTCCAATAAAAAGTGACATTTTCATGCGTTTTTTTATTCTATTTACAAGTTAAAATAGGTACATAAAGATTCTAATTTTCTCGAAAACCAATCGACTGATTTTAAAAAAATCAAACGTTAAAATAAATGACTTCGACATACCTTTAAAACAAGGTATTATTCGATACCCCGTCACTTAAAATTTTTACGGGAATGATCTTGGGGGGGGAGCTACAAGGGGATAAGTAGTTTTTAATTAAAAAGTTGTACCCCTTGACAAATCTTTTGACGTGTCTTGACGTTTTTTCTTTCAGTTGGCGGTTTTCGAGAAATCCGGGGGTGGGAAGTTCTCAATGTACCCAACACGAATCGATTGAAAAAATGCTTAGTCCATATGGAACTGCAGTTTGGACTGGAATTTTCAGAAAAGCTTTGCTCGGGAAAAAAACGTTAATAATTGTCGCAGAGTAAACTTGTTGCATTCATACAATACTCTTTATTGCGCTGAAAAAATTGACTTTGGTGATATCGTGCCCTTAAATTTTATGTGCATGTGGAATAACTTGAAACATACATATTATTCAATTCAATTTAGTTGTATCAATGAATTTCTCTCGGAGGCAACACCTATATTATAATCTATATAACGTGTAACTTGGAAACTATGAACTTGATTGTGATGAAATTGTGACACCGTTATTACTACCGTGGAGGAAACTCTTGTCTGTGGCGGGGGAGAGATCAACAAAGAACAAAAAATTTCGAAATTGCTAATACTTCGTTATTACGTGTGTTTCAAAGGTGATCATTGTCTACTTGAGGCTGGTGTAGTGTAGTGATAAAGGAACTACAATTTTTTTGTTAGCACCCATAATGTGTGGGAAGTTACTGCGTCAAGACTGTTGACTTACTTGATACTTATATCTATTATCTAAAGTTAGTAGTTGCTCATTCTAAGATTTTGCAATCATTTCTAAGGTCACCCTCCCTAGTAGCAATTGCTATTACCATCAATCAGTAAACAATGGATATCTGTACAGCACGCAGTTAACAAATGTGTTAAAAATAATTGCTTGCATGGTTAATTACATATAATTACGGCTCCTGTCCCCCTTCTCTGACATATACACAGAGATAATACCCCCCCTTCATATACACTAGTCGCAAGTGAAATCCGAACACCTAAAAAAGGGATATTTGCATTGAAAATGAGTACACAGCTTGGCAGTGCCATGTAAGGGTCTGTGCACATCTCCACGTCACGACGTCGTCAACGTGGAACGGTGCGGTATCGTCTCACGGTGCGTCGTCATAACATACGAATTTACGTTACCGTATATATCCTAAAAATGCACGTCATGACACCTCATTGTTCATGTCACCGTGCTTTGTAAAATTTCGATACTTTCTTCACTAACGTACGTGAAAAATAGCAGTCGCGTTCTAGATATGGACCGCACAATACGTGTTCTGCTTCTGTTATTGTTAAAAAGAGTAAAAAGACGGAGAGAGAGGATGAAAAAAAATATGTGAAAAGTCAATACTGGGTGCACCCCTATCTTTTAATTAAGAATAGTGATGAAAATCATTTCACTAGAAAATACGAAGCATTGAAAACATGTGGCCGTAAATTCTACAGTTATTTTCGAATGTCCACATCAACTTTTGAAGAATTATTAACAAAAATTACAATGCCAATAAAACATTAACTGAGCGAGTGCATCGTAACCAATAGAACGATGTATCTGTTGCAAATGTGGCGAGAGACCAGTTGGTTGTGTAAAGATGCCCCCTAGAAGACGACAGCCCCAGTTTACGCAGTTAAGCCCCTCTGAACGGGGTCGGATTGTATAGGCCAACGAGAACGTGGTGCTTCTTTCAGAACAATTGCTGTAATCATGGGGCGTAGTGTAGCTACAGTTGTATGGCGCGCATGGACCGCAGAAGGGCGAATTCAGCGAGCTAAAGGTTCTGGAATACGTAGAAGAACTACAGACCGACAAGATCGTCATCTACGACTACGTATGCAGCTATAGGGAGGCCCATTCGAATCAGCATGGTGTATCACAGATTGACTGAAATGGGCTTGGGATCATATCGTCCGCATCTCGTGCTTCCACTCACTGCAACTCATCGTTTCCAACGGTTAGAGATTGCTGCCAAGAACACCGAGAATGGCATGTTGAGTGTCATCAGACGCGTAACACGACGACGGGGTGAACGACGTGATCTCCAGTTTGCTGTTGAACGCCATGTACACCGGCCTTTTGGTTTGATGGTTTGGGGTGCCATTGCATTCAACAGCAAGTCACCTTTACTTGTGATTCGTGGCACAAATGACTGCCCCGCAACATTATGTGAATGAGGTGTTTCTTCCAGTAAGATAATGCACATCCTCTTATTGCAAGGGTATCGATGAGGCTCCTACAGGAAGCTGAGGTCAGGGCACTTCCCTGGCCTCCACTATCACCCGATTTTATTTATGGCCAGTTGAAAAAGTATAGGATTGGATGGGTCGATACATAGGCGATTTACCCAATCCTCCGACCACGCTGGACGAACTGAAACATGCTGTGAGGGCAGCTTGTGAGGCTGTACCTCTTGAGTTTGTCAACAACCAGATTACGAGCATGCCGCGTAGGCTAGAGGAGTGCATTCGTCAGCATGGAGGACCCACCCATTATTGACCTGTTGTATTTTTTTTATAAACTAATTATGGCAAATAAGTTCGTTTATTATTGTATTTAGTCGTTTCATCAATCGCAACCCTTTTTTTCTCAATGTTCGGATTTCACTTGCGAGTAGTATATATATTGCTGTGTGGTTTGCGATGAGATTGAAAATGTTTAAGTGCATCAAATGTATGATGATAAGAGAGGATAACGCTCGGTTTTGGGATTTGTTTATCAAACTAGTGTTCACGTCACTGAACACATACTACCGTCTTAATGTGACTAAGTGTGAGTTGTTCTGCGTCTACATTGCGTAAGTGTAGTAGAAATTTTTTGTATGTAGCCGATGTACCTCGTTGTCAATTTTCGGAAAATGAATCGTACGAATTGGTGTATGTTATAATGATTTTTGATCGTAGATTATGCCTTAACTACCCTCATGCCGTCTCTGAAACGCTTAGAAATTGACATGAGCACATTACTAGCTGTTCCCGTCTGATTTCGACTCTACGCGCCTATCTACCTTCAGTCAATTTAGTAGCAAGTCATAGTATGTGCAGGTAGTGACATTTGAGCTCTTTTTATGAGAAAATTATTTTAACGTCTCAGAGACGTTAGTGTTAGTGTAATATTTAAAAAAAATATAAACATGGACATTCGTCCCAGTACTTCAACGAGGGTTCGTTTTGTTGATAGTAATTTAGAAGAGCAGCTTTTAAAATGTTACGAAGTAGTTGGCAGGATAATGAAAATTTTTGCGATAGAAAATGACACTTACCAAGAAAAGCTGGAAATACGCGTCTACCTTGGAAACTAGGTTTCTAGGGGTCTCAAAAGATATTGCTAAAATAAAATTAAAATTGTTAAAAAAAACGCAAGTATTGCTGTATATGCCCCCAATTAAGAAAATAGAAACTGGAATTTTGTGTAATATGTACCTAAAGACTGTGGGTTTAGAATGCACCAAAATATTTATAAAAAATTCGCAGAAAAAATGAAGTGAATTTGGTGCATGCGATTTGGTGCATGCGAATTTGATTACATTAAAGTGGAAATTAACTGCTAAGAAGGCCCGTAGCCGTGATTTCACCTCGGGGGGGGGGGGCACCTCTCCAGCTTAGTCTTCTGACCTGCGGAAGGGGGGGGGGGCGGTGTGGAAACCGGGAGCTGTCAGGTATCACTAACAACGTCCTACTGAAGGACCTCTTGCGTATCAGGAGTAGGACGTCGTTGGGGGTATCACCATTTTTGGCGAGCAAAAAAGGGGGGTGGTTAGGTTTCCGTTCCTGGAGAAGCAATAAAGAAGTGTGTCACCATTAGAGAAAAAAAAAAAGGTTTTGTGGCTCCTGTACACTATGAAAAAACCGAACAGGTGACGTCCCTACCTAGGTGGACCTGTTAAGTATTCGAAATATTCAAAGCTTCCTGTTTTTTATCTATATACTCACCAGAGCACCGGGGCCGGGGGGGGGGGCTTGTTTTTTTGCTGGCTATTACATATTCTTTGATATCAAAAAGTAACTACAATCAAATATAGAAATAACAAAATGATATACGAATAGGTATAATGTTGTATGTTTTATTCATGGGTGTAAACTAAAGGTGAAACATAGAAAGGAATCCTTCTCTGAATTCTGAGCAAAAACTGTAAGCAACATAATACCCGTATCTGTACATGAATTCAACTGTTTCAGAATTTTCTTATTTTCATCAACACCAAAACAAGGAAATTTGGCATAAACTGCAAATTGGTACATCTAGCTTTTCAACGATGTATCACTAGTTAGTAGTACTATTAGAAAATATTTGTTAATATTGTCTACTTATCAATTATTTTATGATCAACACTTAGAACTGAGATAGTGGATATCTAGAAACCCCAAAATTTTTGTTTAAATTTGTTTCGATTCCTTGAATATTTCACCCAATAATTGACCACCTCCAAACTTTATAGAGACGGTTTGTTGTAAACTCGTAGCCTAGTAATTGTAGCATAAAAGTTTCAACAGTTAGAAATATCACTGCATCACTGGTTCCCGGGGCGCCCCCTTGGCTACGTGCCTGTGCTAGGTTTTGTTTTAAGTTTTTGTTTCTGGTTTCTCTAACGGCATTCGCCAATGCAATGTTTCGTGTTAATATATCAATTAAAATTAACTTTACATGACTTATTAAACTCAAAATACGTGTTTACCTTGTCTTAATCCTAAAACTGGTTATACCACGACGATTAAGACAAGCAATATATCGGAACTGGGCAGTAGTAGCGAATTATAATTTTGGGGGTGTAAATTAGAGTAAATATAGTATCTGTTCTTATTATTGTGTCACCCAATGAGGTATTTGTTTTTGGCCACGTGACGTCCGATTCAAAATTTTTAATGGGACACCCTGTACACTTGTGACTTTTTGTGTTTCTCCCGATAAAACAATTCCAACAAACTAGCACACTTGGGGTTTAAAGTGATTAGTTCAAGAGCTACAGGTACTTAAAGGATTGTACCACTACCATTATGAAACACTACCAAAGTAATTTAACTGTAGGGGTACATGTTATAATCAATGGTAGTGGTACCATCCTTTAGGTACCTGTAGCTCTTGAATTTGTCACTTTAGACTCCAAGTGTGCTAGTTTGTTCGAATTGTTTTATCGGGAGGAACACAAAAAGTCACAAATATACAGGGTGTCCCATTAAAAATTTTGAATCGAACGTCACGTGATCAAAAACAAATACCTCATTGGGTGACGCAGTAATAAGAGAAGATACTATATTTGTCCAAATTTAAACTTCCAAAATTATAATTCGCTACTACTGTCCAGTTCCGATATATTGCTTGTCTAAATCGTCGTGGGACATCCTGTATGTATTTTATAACAAAATTTTGAAAATGAAGTTTTGTTAAAAAAAATGCTAAAATACCAATGGTATCTCTCATACGGCACGTTAGTAGTAGTAATATAACAGAAATGCCACAAAACAATAAATTGAATCTGTAAAAGAACTAACATTAAACTATGAATGATCAAATATGAACTTCTGACCTCTCGATTAGTATCGAGTAAACATTCATTGAAACAACGCTTGACGAGTGATGACTATCAAACAATGTTTATTATTCTATTACAGATATTTAAAATGGAAGCTGTGGTAACAGCTTTAGTTACAATCTTCACTAGTCTAGTTATAGCAGTTTTATATGTGCAGTATTGTTATTCATATTGGAAAAGGAGAAATGTTCCATACTTGGACCCTCACTTCCCCCTGGGCAATCATCATACCTTGTTCCCTAAAGGCATTTCTATTGGAAACATCTCTAGGCTGTTTTATCAGGAGTTCAAAAACAAAGGTGTCAAACTTGGAGGTAAGAACAGTATTTGTGATTTGTAAAAGCACTTTGTTGGAATATAGAAGTGTTTAGGAAGGTTCGACTTTCCTTTTCAGAAGGGGTATTAATAAGAAAACTAATTATAGTAGGATGGGGAAGTAGATAAATAGTAAATAAAATTGGTGGAAATAACCGAAAGTTTTGACTGAAGAGCAAAAGTGCACAGTCGACATTCGATATACATGGTTATTCCCGTTATTCGACACGGAGCATTATGGCTAAAGTATTTGATAAAAAAGAAAATAACAATTTCGGATGGATAGGGACCCATTAAGGCTACATTTAAAAAATATTTTCATGTTATACAGGGTGTCCCAAAAACACGAAGTGTATCAAAGTTGTGTTTTTTTAAATGGAATACCCCATATATTATTGCATATTCAGATTCCTTGGTGAATTCTAGTGTGACTTTATGTATCATACATGGGACTTAAAGCGAACCGTTTAGGTGTAAATCACCATTTCTGGTATAAGTAGACATCAGGAAAAAATTGAATATCGCAGAGATTATAAAATTTGGAAGGCTGTGATTTTACAGTATTACTAAGCATAAAATGCGTCAGCTTTGATGACACTGTCAAATTTAAATTACGTTTATGCTTGGAGAAATCGGTCGATCAATTAAGGAAACTTCGATCAGCGATAACGTGATTTTTTCAAGTGGGAATGCCTAATTTTTTTTATACGGTTAAACGTAGAATTTGATGACATTTCTAATGATATTTATGAATATCAATCTCTGGTAGTTTCCATTTAATTTTAAATTTATAGTTATAAAACTAATAAACTGCCTACAATATTGTCTAGTAGTTTTCGTTTCATTTCAAAATGTTTAATGGTTTTGGAAATTGCCTATCTCTAGTACATTGCAGTAGGTGGTAGGCCGTGAAAAAATCCATTTCTGCCATACTCCAGCTTCTCTTTGACCAAAGATATGTCACCGCCGTTGTTTCTGGTTAGACTTTGTTTGTTGTGAGTAATTTTTATAATCCTGTCCCTTTAGTCTAGTTCGTGTGTATTTTTCAGCTAAGTTACTTGTTTTCTTGTACCTGAACAGGTTTTTGTTTATATTTCATGGCCTGCTATGTTGCTCATAGGTAGGAAAATTGAAAAACACCGATTTGTTTGAAAATTTAAAATTAAATGAAAACTACCAGAGATTGATATTCATAACCTGATATTATTTGAAAGGTTATCAAATTCTACGTTTAACCGTATAAAAAAAATTAGGCTTTCCTATTTGAAAAAATCAAGTTATCGCTGATCGAAGTTTCCTTAGTTAATCGACCGTTTTATCCAAGCATAAACGTAATTTAAATTTGGCAGTCCCATCAAAGCTGACGAATTTTATGCTTATACTAAAGTTCCACATTCGAAGATACCTGCGTCACGCGTGGTCACGCTGGGTAGCAGTGGCGCGCTCGATTTCTTTGAAGGTCTAGATAGGGATTCAGAGCCAATATACAATTTAAAGCTATCATAAAATTCTATACGTTCTGTATTCATTTTTTACAAATAGGTGTGCCAGATGTTATTTTGAAATGTAAAGATATATTTTAATGATAAAATATTACTTATCTGAATCATAAGCTAGATATATGCTACTAGATATTGGAAGTTTTAACTAGTTGAGTAGTTGCTAATGTTTCGTCTACATAAATGTGCAGTCTTTCTCAAAAATGCAAGTATGATATTGTCAAATAGCTACGGGCTGAATTATTAGCCATCAGTACAGCGGCTTGGAAGGGGCAGGCAACCACAGGTAAAGTTTCAATGGAAATATTATATTACGTTAGACTTCAGCCAGAGAAAGTTGATTTAAAATAGTAAAGTTCTCACATTCGGTTCTACTGGAAGTGGAATTGAAATAATCTACAACAGTAATGCAGCTCTCAGCTAGTCTTTACGCGGACTACCCAGAACTCACCACGAGGAGGTGGCTGCATATCGAGTCCTACTCCTCCTCCCACCCTTCTTTTATGTTTAACAAAATTAATAGGAAACTGAAAAGGTGCATGAATACGAAAATGAAACAATAAATAAGCTCCCTAAACCTCGAAGGAGAACTTAGAATCCAACAAATTAAATTCAGAGTAAATTTTTAAATTTACAATAAACAAAAATATATTCTGCTTAAGAAACCGGAGCAACAGCAACAAAAATGATTGAGTAAATTGTCTATGGACGTCTTAAAGATAAACAACAAATAAAAAAGTAAACATATAAATTAAAAAAATAAACAACAAATAAAACAACAAAAACAAATAAATATACATGTTCTGAATCTGTCAGTTGCGGACATATAAGCGGTGGAAATTCGTCATCACGAGCAGCACTAGAGTCAATGGAGTCGTCATTGTCACTAGTTGTATCACTGCCAAGGTTAACTATGACTGGCTCTATTACGGAATCTATATGGGGACCTAATTTCCAAAACTTTTCTTCCTCTGCTTTCACATGTGATACGCATTTCTGCCAGTTATCTGCGGTTACCGCACCGATTGCTTCTTCTAAAAGGATACGTATATCGGCCTACTTAAAAGTTGTATTCTTACGCGCTACTTCATTTTTCACTTGTGCCCATACTAACTCGATTGGGTTTAACTCGCAGTGATACGGATACATTCTTCACTATATTGAGTTCACCGGTTGATAAAACGTCGTTTGGATGCTGTATTGCTAACCAATGTGCCTTGCTGCATTGTTATTAATTGTATCGTCTATTCTCCCGCGCAGCTTCTATAACGTTACGCCCTTGGCCGACACTGGAGCGTCAATTTTTAACGCGGAGCGGCGAACCCAATGCTCGGCCCAACGCTATCTTGCTATCTGCGGCGTTGTCAAACCGTGCGTAACTGCTGCGAAACTGCTGTTATTTCATGGCCCCTCTCGCAATGCGTCACATCGCGCAAAATATATAAGTGACATGGCGTGAGCCTAAAACTCGTGTCGGTTTTTTGATGAACATCAAAGAAACATACGTGTGCGTTGGTGCTCTAATTGACGGTTTTTTGCTCCCCAGAATTTTTTGTCACGATACCGAATGGATCAAGCGACTTGAGTTCGCAAAGGTATGCGACAGTACAAGTCTGCGATGAACGTTCTGAGTGCGAATATATCGAGTACACTCGCACATGTACAGCTTCCCACAGTATGCTTGTGCATGCCTGTACTGATCTTTAGGCTATGACTAAAGCACCTGCACAAAGGGGCAACGCCGAGAGCTCGCATGCCGGTCTTTCAAGCTCTGGTGCCAAGCGTACGTATGTTTCAGCAGTTGTGCTACCGTTGGCATACCAACCAATCATAATTGGACATGGATTAGGCATATTAGAAATTAAGGATTGCAATTAATGTTTGACTCCACATGGAAAATTGAGAAACATTGTTGAATATTTGCTCACAGATTATGCATACAATAATACCTATTCGTTATCTAAACATCTAAGGGATTTTACGATTTTGCTATATAAGCGCGTGACAACATTGTTTGCGCTGATTTACCGCTAGCGGAGGTATCATCCAATGTGAAATTTAACTATAGTAATACGACAAAGTCACAGCCTTCCAAATTTTATATTCTCTGCGATATTCAATTTTTTCGGGATATCTACTTATACCGAAAATGGTGATTTACACCTAAACAGTTCATTTTAAGTCCCATGTATGATACATAAAGTCACACTAGAATTCATCAGGGAATCTGAATATGCAATAATATACGGGGTGTTCTATTTAAAAAACATAACTTTGTCACATTTCGTGTTTTTGGGATACCCTGTATAACATGAAAATATTTTTAAAATGTAGCCTTTATGGGTCTCTATCCATCCGAAATTATTATTTTCTTTTTTATCAAATAATTTAGCCATAATGCTCGTTGTCGAATAACGTGAATAACCCTGTATAACAAGAGTGATGGTTTTGTTCAAATTCAGTATACGAGTATATTCGAGGGTGTTTCAATACGTGATTTTCAAAGGACACCTTTTTTTTAATCATTTTATTTTGTTAATATACACCCCTTCCCACAGTTACCACCCTTATTGCATGGGCTACTAGTGTGGTGGCCATGTGTAAGGATGGAAACAATCAGAGCAAAGCTAAATAAAATTCAATGCTTTTAGCTTGTTTTAATATAACAGATGCAATACGCAAGACGTCGTTGAGCGCGCTAGAAGCACTACCGGATCTCCCTCCACTCGACTTGGTAGTTCAAGGGGCAAGGGTGTCTGCGTTCCGATTGTGGAGTCAAGGCAGTTGGTCCTTTGTGAATCCTGGAGGGAACACTGTGTCATATCCTGTCGGAATCTTATTATCCTACGTATGAAGAGTGTTATAATTTCTCCTACATATTGCTTCGACTGCAAATTTACGTATCCGACAAGAGGAAAGAGTGGAGGATAAGCGGAAGGCGGCTTTTTGAGGTTGGAGTGCCAGTCTGGTACATGGACGGCTCACTTTCCGATGAAGGCTCCGGCGCTGGGGTTTGGGCTAAAAATAAAGCTCTCCCTCTCTCTTGGGGGACTCACCATGGTATTCCAAGCAGAGATATATATGATTTTAGCTTATGTCTCACATATACTCTGACAGTCAGGCAGCATTAATATCATTAAGTGCTTGTAGTTTTTCACCAAGCCTTGTTCTGCATTGTAGAAAGGTCTTGGATGACATTTCGGCAAGACATCAGGTGTCATTTATGTGGGTGCCGAGCCATGCTGGAGTTTGCGGTAATGTATGGCGGATGCGCTCGCAAGGCGAGGGTCGAGGAATAATTTCCTTGGTCCTGAGCCGGCTTTGGGGCGGGCAACAGGTACCATTAGAAGGAAAACAGAATGCAAAATCAGCATCCTATGAGTTGGAGAGGAATCTCTGGACATCTCCGCCAAGCTAGAGACTTTATTTTAGGACTTCTGGCCCATGTGGGACGGTTCTGTCTCTCACTTGACAGAAGTCGGCTAACCCTATTTGTCACTCACGACGTGTACCTACATACCTACATATTCTATGTCGCTGTGAACCCACAGACAGATCATACTAGGTGCAAGAACCCTTGAATCTTAGGATACTAAATGGGCAAGACCCAAGGCCATATCCTCACCTTTGCGACGAGGTCTGGACTTGGAACTAGAGTAAGGAGACGTGCATAAGGGCCCGGGTCCCTCCCTCTTTCCTTCATTCATTCATTCATTTCCACCCTTCAAAGTTGATGATACTAATGCGATAAGAGAAATTTCGTAACTGAAATAGTTTGTTTCGTTTTTTTATTCTTCAGCGACCACTAACCATTTTCAACATATATCTTTTCAACGCGCATGTAAATGTATCATACTGAAAGCTTCTTTATTCATGTTCTTTTCCTTTTTTTTTTGTTTTAGGGGTTTATATGGGATTGCAACCTCAACTAGTAGTGACAGATCCGTTGCTTGCCAAAAATGTTCTTATCACTGATTACCAGCATTTCGATGACAGAGGCATTTATAAAACTAAATCGGCTCCTATAACTGTCAACATTTTTGCTCAGGCTGGTGCAGAATGGAAAAACGCAAGGGTAAACTAATAGCGGTCCAGTAATAAAATTCAGTTCTACTAAAATATTATCAATACTTATCCTTCTGAGGGAATCATGTAGGTATCAAGCTATGAAGTTATATATTCAGGCTCCAGAAAAAAGTAATACATTAATTGCTTATTAATTTCTCGAAGATATTTGATACTTCTTACCATTTGTCACATCTAGTACACACACTATATACATACATAGAGCAGACAGTTTGCTTGAATTTTTTAGAAAAAATAGAAATTAAACAGTATATAGATTAGTTTCTATGCATAGGCTAGATAAATACAACCATTGATTAACGTATTGTTATACAACACGTTAAGCAATGATACAACTTAATAACATACCTTTTATTTATCTAAAGTTTAAATTCATAATTAGCCTTAAACTTCTTTTTAACGTAGATACTCTTATCTGTTCTGTTGTAAACTTGACAGTAATGTTAAATGTTTTCCTTGTAGTGCCATAGTAAATAGTCACAGTTATTCATTATAAAATAGTAGTAATAAATCATTTTCTCTTATAAAATTATTGCTTTTCGTATGATTATAGAGCAAGTTTACTCCGACTTTTACTGTGGCTAAAATGAAGACCATGTTCGATACAGTAAGGACATGCAGCGAGATCATGGAGCAGCACCTTTTGAAAATTGTTGAAGAAGATAGTACTAAGGACATTGACATATTAGAAACTATGGCATGCTTTACAACAGATGTTATCGGTAAGTTTTAGATCAGTCTAAGCACCGAAGTCTAACACCTTTATCGTAATTAAGCACAATTCACCCTATATACTGTCCTAATACTTCGTACAACAAAACGACAATCTTGGGCTTGGTTATAGCTGGAGAGCAAACGGTAATATTTGGAGATTAACGAAATATCCTGAAAGTTCTTTTTCTTGTTTCCTGCGTAAGTTTAGTGTCGAGAAAGAAACCGTATGACACTTGGTATTTGAGCAGCCAGGAAACCTTTGTCATTGCACCATAACCCCAAAATGGGAGGGATCGGAGAAAGAGGGGGTTTTAAAACGTGAAAAAAAAA
Organism: Callosobruchus maculatus; assembly: GCA_951848785.1. Lineage (NCBI taxonomy): Eukaryota > Metazoa > Arthropoda > Insecta > Coleoptera > Chrysomelidae > Callosobruchus > Callosobruchus maculatus. The sequence goes on from CATOUR010000083.1 coordinate 11,315,816, forward strand.
ATCGTCAAGTAACCGAATGAAAATGCGGTAGCATTTCAGTACACCTACCAACTAATGTTCAAAAAAATCGTCATCCGAAATCTACGGGCGGTTTGTGGGTACCGAATTTTTTTTAAATGAAAATAAAAAAGTCGCGACGAAACCGGTCGGAACTTGATGGAAAATTCTTTGCTTTTTTTTGTAGATAATACAAAAAATATTGTCATCCGTTTCTGCTGGGCAGTTTATGAGGAATTTGAGTTTGAAGTTCAATTTTTCACGTCACGTCATGGATGACGTTTTTTATACATGTTCCTGGAAGGCCCAACTTTGACATGTATCAACGTCATCCGTTTTTATTATGTTTGACTGCATTTTTCAACCCCTCTAGGGGGTGACATTATTTAACGGCTTCCGTATCCTTTCAGAAGGAGTCCAATAATGTCATTCTCTATAGGTGTTGAGAAATGGGTGACATTAATACATGTACATGTCATAGTTCGATCTCACAAGAACATGTAAACGTCATCCATTTTGAACAATATGAACAATTTTTTAACGATTTCTAACAAAAATGTCGTGAAAAATCGAACTTTAGGCTCAAATTTCTCATAAACGGCCCAGCAGAAACGGATGACAGTATTTCTTGTGTTATCTACAAAACAAACAAAGAATTTTCCAAGTTCCGACCGGTTTCGTTGCGATTTTTTTATTTTCATTTTAAAAAAATCGGTACTTGCAAACCGCCTGTAGTTTTCAGATGGCATTAGCTGATGTAGGTGTACTGAAATGCTACCACATTTTCATTCAGTTACTTGACGATTTTTTTCATGTTTTTACGCTCTCCTCTATCTCCGATCCCTCCCATTTTTGGGTTATGGTGCAATAACAAAAAAGTCTCCAAACTGCCTCTAGAACTCAAATACTGTCATCTGGTTTCTATAACTATTTGTTCGCGTTAAAATGTAGTATTTTTAGGGAGTCAAAAGTAAAGTGTCCATCATTGAATGACCTCCACATCTGATTTCTATTTTTTTAGTCCATGACACCGCTGTTCCGATCTTTCGGATCTCATCAGGCGGACATTTTAATTCATTCAATGCCTTTCAAATCATTATTTTATTATTTGCTGCGTCACCTGCAAAGTTAGAGCCAACATTTTTGTATTTTTTTTTAACAACCATGAAAGTAGTCGTTTAAATCTTGGAACGCAAAATACTAAGTTTGTGTATCTTGAAAAGGTGCCGTCATATTCGGCATACAATGCAACAGTTTCAAATACCACGATGCGGAATTCAGAAAGATGGGCAGAGATCTTTTCGAAGAGTTCCACTACATCGATGGACTGAAGCTGTTCCTCACCCAATACTTCCCTAGACTGTCAGATTTCCTTGGAGTGTCCAATATCCAGAAGGGAGTGACGGAGTTCTTTACCAATAGCGTCAAGGAAGCTGTAGAGTATAGAGAGAAGGCTGGGGTGAAAAGACAAGATTTTCTACAGACCCTCATTGATTTGAGATCCCAAGGCAAGTTGACCCTGGATGAAGTCGTCGGTCAGGTAAGGTACATACCCTTCCATCAGGGCCATAGCTAGGCGATGACCATGGAGGGGGTTCATGGTGATTTTAGGGGGCGTTCATGTATAAAAGAATATGTAGTGTCTTAATTTGCCTAAAATCTGTATAGATTGTATCGCTGCTAATGTGTTATGAGCACCGAGGGATTGGTTACTAGTAGAATACATCACTATGCTTGGAGAAAGCATCCTTGATTATTGTTATTTTGTATTATTTTAGTAGTTATTTCATTCATGGGAATACTCATGGGGGGGGGGGTTTGAACCCCCCAAGCCCCCCCCACCCTTATATACGGCCCTTATATACGGCCCTGCCTTCCATACAAAAGCAATGAAGAAGATCACTTTGTTCTTTTCGTTTCTTGTAGCTGAAATATGTAGGAGAAATAGGGAACAGTGTCCAAGAAAAAATGCAGTCAAGTTGATTGATTCAGTACCTCCCAACCAGTTTATCACTTTCCCATACCATGAATTTATATAGCTTGAGATCACCTTGCAACCAAATCGTTGAACTCTTTGTTTTTATTCAATTTTATTACCTCGCCACCCATGCACCGATTATCAAAATTATAGCAGCATTACCTACTATGACCCATGTTGCTACCCAAATTTCATCGCAATCCAAAAAGTTGTCGCTGATATTACACAGTTAGAAAAACGCCAATATTAGGCTTACAGATCGACAAACAGACAGACAAACTAGATGTATCCAGTGGGAAATAATAAGAAGATTCAGTTAATAGAGTTGTATAAGGATTGGAATCCAAAATGTTAAACTCACAAATATGAAAATAAAGACACGATGTGTTGAAAAACACAGCTTTGGGCTTAAACATCCAGGAAGCTGAATTAAAACTGAAAAGAGTAACATGACAGTTCTACGACAATAAAAGCTGCTATATTTGTAATTAATTTGTTACATCGTCCTCATTCCACATTGTTAACATATATAGTTACTATAAATAATTTTTAACTTCCATTACCGGCATCACCAAGATGCTTCTTATGCGTGGAATCTAAGTTTTCTAAACTAGTGACATGTTTCCATAAACATTGAAGAGCTAACTTTTGAGAGCTTACTTTGCCTGGCTTTGTGTAAACAAGGCTTAAGAGGCCTGGATACACACATTTATACATACGTATTTGCCATGTAAAACACGGACTCACAATTTCTCGCATAATTCACTCTATTTTCAAACTACATATATAATATTTCAGAAGGCGATAGTTAGGACCAGAAGGACAACTACTTTCGATTTTCTCAAAAAAGTTTTTTAATGTGCAAAAAAACTCGCAATGCAAAATCATACATTCTATAAATGCCTGTAATTTAACAACCAAACACGATATCAAAAAAAGGCTAAATAGTTGCACAAGCGCAAGCCTTCTTATTCAATTTGCTCTTTGAGTCATTACTGTAAGTTTAAAGGTAACTTTAGGAGCTTGAAAACGCGAAATTCATTTTTATAGTGACCTTTGGACCTTATCTTTGGACTTTTTGACCTTACCTTGGGATTTTTGGACTTATCTCCCCTCATCCTAGACACATACACTGCTGAAAGGGAACAGGCGGCCACGCCTCCTCGCTAACACCGGAATACGTCTTTTCTTGGATTCCCAATTTCGCGCGCTATACCCTAGACCCTTAGGACTAGCTTCTCTTGGCAATATTCATTACGACAGATTCATTGACTATAACAGCTGAAGCCAAATACCATCTAGATCAATAATAAAGGAAGTATATTGAGAGAGTGTCTACGAATATGATTCTGTTCATTGTTCACGAGATTCAGAACCTGGAACTCTCAGAGCTGCTCTTTTCACATTCTACAAATTTCACTATAGAAGATATACCTCAGAGCTAATCAAAACCATTGTGTATTTCAGGCTTTTCTATTTTTCGCTGCTGGTTTCGAGACATCTTCAAATGCAGGCACTATGTGCTTGTACGAACTAGCTTTGCAGCAGGATTTACAGGATAAAGTGAGGGCAAACGTAAATTCGATACTCAACAAATATAACGGAGAAGTGACGTATGATACGTTGAACGAAATGAAGTACCTCAATCAGGTTTTCGAAGGTGAGGTTTTTTAAAATATACTAAAGAGCGAACTTGGCTTAAAAAGGGTTATTTATATATCCATAAAATAGTTTCCGTTGCCATGGTAGTACTTCCTAAAATCAGTTGGACATGCTCGCATCTGACTTCAAAGAAAGAAATCGACTGAGTAATTTTCAGTCTCTATTGACTGCATTTGATTTTGATCATATCACATAATTTGATAATCATACAGTTGAAAATTTCTAGTCCGATTGACAGAAATTATAAAATATTGTCACTAACATGACAAGCAAGGAAAAAGAAGAAAGGGTAGGGTACATTTATTCTTTAAAGGTTGTTCGATTCAGTGGTGGCAATCATGGAAAAATGAAACCAGATTTTAAAAAAAGCAAATAATTATTTTTGGATATTTTTGTGGTCCCTGATCTTATCTCAAGATGGCAGTGGGGAATCTTGGGTGGTAAGTGGTAAAGGTGAAGTATACTCAAGCTTCATTGTTTGTACCTCCCGAGTTCGTAATTCTTTTAGAAGTAATTAAAATAGTTTTCTGGCTCAATTGTTGAATGTTTGACAGATTCCAGATTTTCTTTATGTATAGTAAAAACACTTTATAGTTCAATATATTTTTTAATTAGCACTTATCCCTTGGGTTGAGGGAAGTCACTATACGACAGATGATAATTATATATTTTTTTATTTTTCTAGAGACTCTCAGGCTTTGGCCTCCTGTATCAACTTTGACCCGGGTCTGTTCAAAGGACTATACCTTCCCTGGTACTGATGTATCGATAGAAAAAGGTGTTACGGTCCTAGTACCGTTATTAGCCATGCAAAGAGACCCTGACTACTGGTCTGACCCTTCGAAGTTCGATCCAGATAGATTTGAAAGCGAGATTGATAAAAACCTGCCTTACTGGCCCTTTGGAGAAGGCCCCAGGAATTGTTTAGGTAGGTTCAGAATAAAGTACAAAAACAAAATTCCGGTATATTGGTTAAATTTGTGCGAACCTAATAATCTATTTTTGAGAGCATGAGTATTTTGGTAATTAGAATGTTCATACTTTCATATTTTCATACATATTGGTCAATGATCCTTCCAGGCAAATTTCCTTGTCTTAATTTTAGGAAAAATTGTTATTCCTTTCCATATTTTAGTATACAGGTATATATATGTATGTACCATAGAGGTAGAAGGAAATCAAAGACTAGCCTTCCTTGATGTTCTACTAACAAGAAAAAGGGACACGTTGGGACACAAGGTATACAGAAAACCAACGCATACTGACCGGTACTTACTTAAAGAATTAAACCACCACTCATCTCAGAAGTACGGAATTATTATTATAACTTTGACAGAACGGTCTAGAAAAGTGTGTGGAGGATCTCGACATCGAATTGGAACGCTTTTAAGGCAAACGGTTATACATAAAAGAAAATAACAAGAACAATGAGAAGAAATAGGACAAATCAACAATCTGAACTGATGTCAAAGGCTTTTTACCCTATGTGCCTGGAATAACAGACAGAACAGGCAAATTGCTATACAAAAGAAAACGTAAGGACTATCTACAAGCCCAAAAGAAAGATACAGGGGTGTTTGAGAACGGTCAAAGATAAAAGAGACCCACTCATATCACCAGGGGTTTATCGCATACCATGCACATGTGGGAATCGATAAACACAAGGACTACAGAGAGACTGTACAGAGCAGCCATCGAAATACAAAAACGTCACAACAATTTCATTAAGAAAGAAAAAACACACACAGTCAACCGGATATGGGTGTCCATCCTAAAGGACGTCACCGTTAACAGGTATCTATAAATACAGCCGCAAATCCACCAGCCGTCAGTATTTCGGAAATAGCTTCTGAAGATGCCATCCACTCATGGTGGCGAAACGTCATGCAAGCCTCAATGCTCATCGACGCCGCGCCGGCCTAAAAACCCAAGAAGCACAAATTCACTGTATAAGAAACAATTTACTTGCAATCAATTTAAGAGTCGGATTTGTAGAAATGTCATCTTCCAGAAGTTAGAAGGATCACAATTGAGTGAAGTATTTTTCAAATGCGTTACTATACTCAGTCCATCGAAGAAATAGATCACAAAAAGTTCATGATGTTTACGTGCTCTCGATATTTGCGAGATCTGTAACAGTCACCGCCACCGGTAACAGTCATTCCACGACAAATGGACGGTGTTATACAAAAGTAACGTGAGCCACCGATCTATTGTTTTGACAAAATTTGTTTTGTATTAAGCTGCCTTCTGGACAGTACTGGTAAAACACTCTTATTATAATTTTTTATATCCAAATAAAATCAGGAAAAAATTACCAAACCAGACATAAGATTTATTGGCAGGAATGGACCACCTATCTACCCAAATAAACTGAAGCACGATGAGTTTAACAAAGCTGTTTTTCCTCAATCTCTTTATCTAAATCACGACCACTACTTCCAAGATGTTTTCAAAATCCTGACTTTGGAGATTCTTTTAAATAACAGATGATTATGAAAAACGTGAATGAGCTTGGAGCCAGCATTATTACCATCGTAGGATTTTGACCATATGAGTTTCTTATAACAGAAGCATGTTTATTTGTATTTACATATTTACGTGAGCAGGAACCAACTTGCTTTTGCGTACTCATCCTAGCTTCATATTCTAATCAAATATTGAAAATAACCCTACCTGGCCTGCCGACAAATATACCTTCAAGGAATACGTTCAACCTAATCTTGTACAGTTTTGATACCATATTTCATCTAGCAATCTACACTAACGACATATAGTTTTTCAATAATGGTGTAAATCGCACATATTGTGGATTATAATACTGCTATATTTATCCAGCGAAAAAACAGGGCAAATGTGATGTTTATGTTCGTTCATGTGTTTTCGGTGTTTGGCAAATAAGATCACAATACGACCGCGGCCATATTATGAGGAGGCGTCGACAAACAGCTGTGTATTTAATTCTTTGTGAAAGATGGCCTGTTCTCCAAATTTGTCGGTACCAAGCGTGCGCTTAGGCATTGGTATTTCCAAGTGGTGTAAGCTTACCTCTGACCAAGCCAGAACTCACTCATTGCTCACCTGTTTTCCCGTATCTCCGCTGGATGGATATTAATGAATTTCTTCATGAAATTATTGGTTTGACAATATGGAATAGGAACTTGCCCACAGATTTCGACAAAATCTGAACAGTGGTTTAGGACGTTTATGCTCAATGAAGAATGGAACGTCCAGATTTTGGTATCAAATAAACGATTATACTCAAAATTATGAGAAATTCGTTATGGCACAACGCCATCCACATCGTGTTCGTTTCAAGAGGCGGTCTGCTGTGGTGTAAGCTTGGCTATGGCCAGGTGACAAGAATTCATTCATCTTGCGCGAGATCACTCTTTTTCTTCGCTGGACAGAGAATAGTTAAATTATTTTTATCATCTTCTTGGTACTCCAGCCCGTACTTGTTTGAATTTTGCTGCCATTTTTTTTTTGTTTTACATATCTACAAAACATTAATTTATTTCAGGTACGAAATTCGGCTATATGCAAGTGAAAATGGGCCTCGTACAAATTCTGAAAAATTTCAAAGTCACTTTGAGTCCAAACACAAAAGTTCCGGTGCAACTACATCCTGAAACATTTGTGTTGCACACTACAGAAACCATCTTCTTCCGATTAGAAAAAATATGACCAAAATGTGATTGAATGTGACTGAAGTGTAGCTAATTGTATTTCAGAGTTGTCTCAAATGATGACGTTTAGGACTTTTAAATGATAACTATTTAGTTTTTCAATGCTGTTCGTTGGTCGGAGCTCTAGTTTACCAGAACATTTAAAGGAACAACAACAAATATGTAGAGTTTTTCAATTTTATTGTACAAAAAATATAAATATATAAAAACAAAACTATCTTTTTTGCTTATTATTTAAATTCTTGAACCAAGCAAACACATTTTTCACAATACCACCACCCTGATCCTCCTTGTCTTGATCTTCTACAGGCAGTACTTCTTTTTCGTCATCAGCGGACTTCTCCAATTTTGCTACCGGTTCCTTCTTTCTTCCAAGAGTTGGAAATAATCTGTTCCTCAGTGCCAAGTTACTATATCTCTCGACATTAAGATCTTTAAATCTAGTAGAGAGCTTTGTAGGTTTGTGTCCTTCATCTGACTCTACCTGTTGATTTCTCGTTCTGTGACTGAACAAATTTGACATTGATCTCAAATTTGTGTTTACAGTTCTTGGTTCCTGAGTCGGTAGTCTAGATCGCAGCTTCTTCAAGAGGTTGGAAAGGTATGTGGACTTCTCGGTAGATGACGGGACAGATTCAGTACTATCCAAGGACTTTTTACTGCCTAGTTCTGGATAGTGGAGTCTTCTAAAGGGGCTGCTGTATTGATAGTTTTCAGCTTTCTTCACATTCAGCTTTGTTAGATTAGTTTGATCAGTATTGCCATAAGGGCTTGCTTTTTTCATTGGCAAATCTTCACCTTTGTAAATGTTCGCTGTACCATTTTTTTCATCTTGTATGGCTTTTGGAAGCTCCATCACTACATCCACAGCATGATTACTTAAGACTTTATCACTAATCTTTTTGATAGTATTTCTATCTGTATCTGAGTTGCTGTTAGATTCATTACTTAGGGTAGTCATATGTGGAGAACCTATTGGTGTTTTGATACCCTCATCAGTGCTTGCCGAAAATCTGTTTACGATTCTGACATTGCTGGCTTCTTGAGTATGAGAGCTTGAGCTTAGGGGTATTATAACAGGATCGTCTATTTCAATCTCTATCCTATGCTCTCCTATAGTGTCATCAGTATCAGCAGAGTGGCGAACTTCCTCAGGTTCCCCAACCTCCCATTCAACCGCGTATCTATCTTCCACATCTCTCAAGCTGCGATGAGTTGGAACATTTCTCTTTGCAAAGCCATCTCCAGCAGATTTTTCAACACTGTTGCTAGAACTTCCATCAAGAACTAGATCCTTCTTCAACTCTGACCCATCCGCAGATTGATTCTTTGCACAGCTCGAGTTATTCTTACAAGAGCATAACTTGTCGATATCAACTGATAAATGGACTTCACCACCTTCTTTCTTCACCATTTGTAGAGGTAGCTTCATGCCCGTGCCAACAAAGTAGATATCCCTAGGTGTATCTGCGGAGATTGCAATATCGTTTTGATGTCTGGCTGCGAGGACTGGAGAAGATTCATCTTCGATATTTTTGGTAGCAGGTTGTCTACTTTCAACTCTATCACTGCTAGATGATGACATAGTTGAAGAACTGAGATCGCCTGATATTGATGGTATCTGTACAGGGTCACCGGCACCAACTGATGGTAGTTTCGCTGTGTCTATGGCTCCAGAACCTTGACTTGGTGTAATTGAGGCCTTTACAGGCAATATTCCTTCTCCAGGTTTTGGTGTAAGCATTTCGTTTATCGACTGTGGTAGCTCCCTATTGAGACCAAATGGGATAGGCCTGTTTGCTTGATGATTAGACTGGACCATTCCGATAGTATCATCATTAGCAAACCTTGAAGGCAATGGGCTGACAGTGACTGCGCTTTGCACAGGCCCTAGGTTGTTAATTTGATGTTGCTCTTTGATTTTGTTATTGATCAAAGCAGGTAATGGGGTTGAAGAACGCCCGTTGTTGCCGAATTGATTGTTTATCGGTTTCACAGCCATCTGGATGTTGTTATCGGCCCTTGCTGCTGACGGAGTAGTGTAATAGGTTGAGGTGCGATCTAGAAGCTTCTGGAATGCAGGCGTAGTACCTGATGTATCAAGAGGAGTTTTGAGTGTTGTGGATGGGAAAATGCCAACCAGATGATGTTTATGTGGAAAGGTAGGCTTGGTGATTGTTAAGGGATGACTGTCTCTTGGGAGGAATGGTTGCAGATTCTCCCAGCTGTTCTCCAGAATCTGTAAAATTTAAACAGTAGCAAGTATCCTCTACAAAAGCTACATTTAAGGTAGGTCAAATGGGACCTATATATTTTTTTAGCGATTAGAACAAAATCCAAGTGTATGAAATTAAAATAACTACAACCAAACTAACACTGACGATATATAAAATAAATATCGCACTCTTGTCATCATGGTACGACCAAATTTGTTACACTTATTTTTCAAAGATGATTTTTATATGGTAAACATAACAGTTTGCATGTCTGAGCTAGAAAATTCATATACAGGGTGTCCAGTTAGTGTGTAATTCTTCGATATCTTGCAAGGTATACCTGATAAAAGAAAATGTCAAATACAAAAGTTATTTGGTTACTTAAAACACATATTCTAAAAATATTTTAAAATATACAGGATGTTACGGGAAAGTAGGTTAGTGACCAACTTGATTTTTTTAAATGGAACTATAACTTTTTCTTAAATTCCTCTAGTTTCCATTATAGAGCTCTATTCAACCCTAAAATATTTTTGGGATCGATTGTGACGTTGAGAAGTTATAATTTATTTTCTATTAACTTCCGGATTTGCAAGGCCGCAAGTAATACGTCCAAATATATATATTCGCAATTCATTGCAATAAAAATAAGTAGAGGATTCTATTTAAAACAAATTAAAATCGGGGATATTTGTTTAAAAATTTGGAAAAATAATTTATAACTTGGCAACGTCGCAAACGCGAAAAAAAATATTCCAAGGCGAGATAGGGTATTAGTAAATATTTCGATTTAAAATAAAAAATACAGTGTGTTACATTTAAAAAACAAAGTAAAATGACCTTCAAGTTGCCGTAATTTAAAATTCTGCCAAAAACACGCTGTAAATACAAATTGCTGGTAACATCCAAAATAATATTCAGTTAATATTCAAGTAACTCGCGGTATAACATTGTTGAGAAAAGTTTAAGGAATATATCAATTTGGACGTATTACTTGCGACCTTGCAAATCCGGATATTAATAGAAAATAAATTATAACTTGGCAACGTCGCAATCGATCCCAAAAACATTTTAGAATTAAATAGAGATCTGTGATGGAAACTAGAAGAATTTAAGAAAAAGTTATAGTTCCATATAAAAAAATCAAGTTGATCACTATCCTGCTTTCCCGCAACGCCCTGTATATTTCAAAATATTTTTAGAATATGCGTCTTAAGTAACCAAATAACTTTTGTATTTGACATTTCCTTCTATCAGGGACACCCTGTATATGATCAAATGAACAGGTTCTAATGATTGTTGATCTGAGCATCAGATTATTTTTATCGTCATAGTGAAAAAATGTATCAGCAATCTTTCTTTCTTTTGCTTCTCTTTAGTCAGGGGTTTCTTATAGCAATTTAGGTTGGTCATTATTTCTTACAAACAAAACTATGTAAAAGTGAGTGCTTCCTTTGGGTGAGCATCAAGAAAGTGATTCCAGCTTACCCAAATTGAGCTTACGGATATTGCAATCCTTGTTTGAAACATATCCTGAATCCTATCAGTTACGATGTCCCTAGCCCTGTTTCAATCCTCAGAATTTCATCAGGTGGATCTGGGTAATGTCCAGTATCAGGCTGGTATGAAAACAGTGAACCATTAAACATCTATGTCCGCCTGATCAGGTCCTATGAGATCGAAACAGCACTATCGTGAACTAGGGACATGGTGCCTGATGCGATCCAGGACATGTTCCAAACAAGGATTGTGATACCCTTGAGCTTACTTTGGGTAAACTGGAAATCACTCTCTTGGTGACTACTTTGGTTACGGTCAAACTTGCATGGTACTATAAGAGAAACTCACCTGGCTTCCTACGATATTCGGTTCGGTGGATTGCACGTTTTTCGATTTGCTCTTGGATACGTTCTCTGCAGTGCTGATCACTTCTTTGGATATCTCTTGAAGCACTTTCACTACATCGGTCACCGAAGGCTGTTCTTCACTTGTGGCTGAGCTTTTCTTTCCGGTGCCATCTTTCTTACGCAATCGGCCTAAAACACACAAAACAGTTTATGATTTAGAAATTTTTTCACAAACAGTTGTACTTAATGTACATCTGACTATGAATTTACAATTAAGGAACAGACTTTCAAAATGCATTTTGGCCAAATTTTTCAAATTTGACATAGAAGTGCGCTGTATTCGTATGATCGAATACTTGCTATTTAAGAACGAAAATCAGACAAAATGCGTTTAGTCTCCGTGCTCTTAAGTAGGAAATCATACCTAGACAAACAAACTGATTTAGGTCCAGTCGCATAGTACTCTTAAAGTACATTTTATCACATAATATCAAAATGCATTTTCATTTGGATTTTTATTTTCTTAAATTGTACGATACAGATCGAGAGCTGAAACAGATAGCTGCAATACGTGAAAGAACTGTGGCAAACTAGAGATGGAAACGACGAGCTCAAAAAAAGTTTTTGAATGCGCTGACAATGATGAGAATGATTTAAAATTTTTGTTTTTGCTACTTGACAATGAAATTCCAATTACATTTTTGTCCAGAAGTGACGAACTAGCTTGAATCAGGTCTAAACAAACTGCCTTATGTCCAACAGGTTTTTAAATTGTTTTAATTTTTTTAAAAGTTGTTTTTCAGCTTTTTTGTACCAAATTGTACCATACACCCCATATCATGACATTATCCACAACATTTTTTCCGCTACGATTATTTAGTTTCTCTGTACTAGTTTTTTGTTTCTTCTGAAAATTTGGAGTAATGGACAAAATAGAAAGAATCTGGTAAGTTATTTTTCTTTCATCTTATTGAAAATCTGAATTGGAACTTTATTCAAGTCAATAAGTTAAGTTGCGATAAAAAATTCGAGACTTTTATCGATATAATTCAAAATTGCTTGTATCAGGCGTTCCCAGAAAAAACACTACAGTGTAAAACAGACCGATCATATGATGCAAGCTGGTTTAATCATGATCTTAGACAAATGAGAGAACAGCTGTATTTCCTTAACTCCTTATATAATCAAAATAAGACGGATTACATTAAAAATAGGTTGAATGATTTCAGAAAGAGGTATAGGAGAGCTATCATTTCGGCCAAAAAAAGTTATAATGAACAAATCATCAAAAGATCCAACAACCCAACAAAATGTATGTGGGGAATTATTAACAAAAACAGAAAATCAAATGATCAATCAATCAAAAATACTTCAATTAATCCTGATGAGCTCAACAACTTCTTTTGTTCAATAGCCGAAACACTTTTGAAAAACTTCTGTGACGAGGATTCACATCCAGAACGCAACATAAGAAATACATCAACCATTATACCATTGTGTTCGTTCGTGTATAAGCAGTCTATTGTGGCTCCGTTCCAATTTGCGATTTTCTCGAGTGATATGTGATTATTAATTATGGGTCCTATATAGTTATGAAGATGATGAAATGGCGCGTTCTGTGCAATAATTAGTTCTCAAATTTGGCTGGCAATTAACCGAAGAAATCAATATATTGGAGTTCATTTGTTATTAAAAGGCGAGCGGAGCTGGTGAGCAAAAAGTGTTAACAGGTTTTTGCTTTCTCCTAACGAAATTTCTTCTGAAACTAGTTCCAGTGGCGTACCAACAAAAATAGAACAGAGATGGAATTTTGTACTAAGTGCAAGAAGGCGTGTGATTCCACAATTATATTTCCTTGTGATAGCTGCAATAAGTTATTTTGTGCCACCTGTGGTGATTTGACTGCATCTGAGATTAAATGTCTCCAGTTAAAAAATAAACGAAAATTGAAGTTTTACTGTGATGCATGCGAGGAAGGACTGTGTAAAGTTCCTTCTTTGATTAAAGAGGTTGCTGATTTGAAAGACAGTGTAAATAAAATAAATGAAATGTTAAATAGAGAAAGAATTAATAAGAACAGTGCCGACAACTCCAACTGCAATATGGAAGATATAATCTCTGAAATGCTGGATAGACAAAACCGTGCGACTAACGTTATTATGTACAATATGAATGAATCAGTTAGAAATACTCAGACTGAACGTATTCATGAAGACAAAGAACTTGTGCAAAGAGTACTGTCAGAGTTGCCAGTTGAGAAGAACAATTTGAAAGTTTTTCGTTTGGGAAAATTTCAACCAAATAAAGTTCGTCCGGTCAAAGTTATTCTTAACTCGGTTGCTGACGCAAGGCTAATTTTAAAGAATAAGAACTCTATAAGCAGGCATGGAGTTAGGATTTCAAGTGATGAAACCAAGGCTCAAAGAGAGTACTTTCAGAAAATCAAAGCTGAACTGGAAGCTATTACAGCTGGAGGTGATGATACCAAAACTATTAGATACATAAATAATAAACCAACAATTGTTGCTAAGACTACACAAACTAGACGAAAAAACTGAAACCTGATCCTAATGTACTATTCAACACCGACATTATATATGTAAATGCTCAAAGTATAGTAAAAAATCGTGATCTGATATATAGCAGTCTTGTTCAGTTTAATCCAAAAATAATACTAACCAGTGAATCTAGGACAACTCAAGACGTCGAAGACATTGAAATACAAATGGAGGGATATAATGCTGTTATATGTGACTCTTCTACCCGACATACCGGAGGCGTCATCATATATGTTAGAAGTGGGTTGAATTTCTTTATCAGCAAGACGTTTGTTTGTGATGGAAACTATTGGTGCAAGTTTATCAAAGTGAAGTCAGGATCTTCTTTTTGGATGATAGGTTGTATTTATCATTCTCCATCTAGTTCAGATGCAACTTTTGTAGACAATTTTGAAACAATTTGCGACAGTATGTTCAAAACCAACCATAACTGTATTTTAGTAGGAGATTTTAATCTTAACCTTCTTAGTGATAGTTTTTATAGTAACAAAATTAAAAACCTATTTACAATGTATGGAATTAGCCAAATAATAACCAAACCAACTAGGATTACTGCTGATAGTGAATCATTGATTGATTATGTCTTAGTTAATAAAAATAATGTAATAGCAAATGTACACGACTCTCCAAAAATTACTGATCATGCAGTAATATCGGTCAATCTCACCAACGAGGTTAAGTCTGATTGTAATAGTGTAAAAAAGTATAGAAATGTATGCCTAGATAACTTAAATTCTATTCAAAATGAACTGATATCATGTAAGTGGTCACTGGATTCTATGGATGTGAACTTATTATATAAGGAAGTTTATAGTAATTGTGAGAATATAATTAACAAAATATCTCCAATTCAAGTTTGTACATTCAGAAATAATCTACCGTGGTTTGATAATGAGGTGAGCAGAATGATGCAGATTAGAGATACTAGCTATAAAAACTTTAAGGTGGCGGTTGGTATGGATAGACAAAATAAGTGGGAAATTTATAAAGCACAAAGGAACAAAGTTGTTAATCTGTTAAAAGCCAAGAAAGAAAAATATTATTACGAAAAAATTGACAGATATAGAAATAATCCATATCAAATGTGGAAAACACTTAAAAATGTTGTTAATATGAATTCATCTGCACATCCAATGAATGTAGAATTTGTAATTAATGATAATATTAGCAGAACATTTTAATTCTTTTTTTGTTGATAGTATCAAAGATATAACTAACAGTATCAATAGCCCAAAGCCTTGGTATAATAATGACTATAATTTGTATTTGCCGTTTTCTAAATTCAAGCAGCTTTCTCTAAATGATCTTAAACAAATTGTCAAGTCATTAGATAATAAATTTAGTACATATGAACTACTTAATTGTAAAATGCTGAAAAACATCTTTGAAACCATTGGCCATGTAATTTTAAATCTTGTTAATACATCATTAGACAGTGCAATGATTCCAAATGACTTGAAAATAAGCACAGTAGTACCAATACCTAAAACAACAAACGCAAGTAAAGCGCATGAATACCGCCCAATCAATACCTTACCACCAATTGAAAAAATATTAGAAGTAGCTGTATATAACCAGATGTTGGATCATATTGAAACAAATCGCATACTACACATCAACCAGTCAGCATTTCGTAAGATGCATTCATGTGAAAGTGCTATTCAACTAACTTTAAGTAAATTTAAAAATGAACTAGACAATGATAAGTTTGTTGTTGCTGTGTTCCTAGATTTAAAAAGGGCTTTTGAGACTATTGATAGAAACATATTGTTAGCTAAACTGAAAGTTTACGGGATAACTGGAAATGTTTATAATTGGTTTTCTAACTATTTGAAGGATAGAAAACAAAGAGTGAGAGTCTGTCACCATACATCCAATATCATTGATAATGAATTCGGGATACCTCAGGGTACAGTATTGGGGCCACTTCTGTTTATATTATACCTAAATGATATACATCTTTTTATTGACTGCGAGTTCATCAATCTGTTTGCTGATGACACTGTATTGGCATGTTCCGATAGTAGTTTGGAAACAGCTATTAATAAAATGAATAATATATTAAACCAAGTTGATACATACATGAAAATGAATGTGCTTAAGCTGAATGTAGCTAAAACCAAAGCAATGATCATCACATCAAAGTACAAATATAACCTTTTAGATATAAACAATGTTAATCTTAAAATGAAAAATGAAACAATTGAAATTGTTAATTCAATCAAATACCTTGGAGTTCAGTTAGACAATCTTTTAAAATTTGATACACATTTTGAATATATCTATCGGAAAATTTCAAAAAAGTTATACTTTTTATCAAGAGTATGTAACTGCCTTTCACTACAAACAAGGTTAACAGTATACAAATCAATAATTCAGTCACATTTTGACTATTGTCCATCTGTTACATACCTATTCAATTTAAATCAGCTAGCCCAACTGCAGAAGCTGCAGAACCGAGCCATGAGAATAATTTTGCACTGTGATCGATGGACACCTATAAATTTTATGTTATCTTCTTTGAGGTTTTTCTCTGTTTCACAAAGAGTGTATTATCTAACAATGATTTTTATATTTAAAATAGTACGAGGAATGGCACCTATTTACTTAACTGGTGATATTAACTATGCTCATGATATTCATTTCTATGGTACAAGGAAAAATACAAATATTTACATACCAAAAACAAGCAAAAAAAGCACAATGAATTCTCTATTTTTTAAGGGATATGATGCTTTTAACAAGTTACCCAGCTATATCAAGGAAAATTCAACTGTCAACAATTTTAAGAGAGAGCTCGCTAAGTACCTCAATGCCTGATTATCTGAATGTTTAATGTTATGTCTTCTGAAGTTATGATGTATGTAGCTTGTAATTTTTTCTATTGTGATACTACAGTTTGTTTTATTTTATAGTTTGATTGTATCTATTGTTAACGTACATCTTTACTTTTTACTTTTTTTTTACACGGATGATTATTATTCATTAGTTTTTGTATGTATGTTAGGATTATCCTATTTCAAATAAATGTTCTTCTCTTCTTCCATTATACCATTTACTTTCATAAATGTAACTTTTAATGATGTTAGGGACTCAATAAATTCATTGAAAAATAAACAGTCAGAAGACATATACGGTATGAGCACTGTATTAATAAAAAGCATAAAAAATTTAATTATTGGGCCTCTAACAAAGTTAATAAATTTGTGTATAGATAATAATATATTTCCTGTCTGTTTGAAACGATCAATAGTTACACCTATTTTTAAAAGCGGAGATACAGAAGACGTTACAAACTATCGGCCTATATCGCTACTTCCTATATTTAGTAAAATATTTGAAAAATGTCTCGTTAAACAGATAGTTGTTCATTTTGAAAGCAACGAAATCTTTTTTTCAAATCAGTTTGGCTATAGGCAACATAAAAATACATCCTTAGCTATACTGAAGTTAGTGGAGAATGTAGTTGAAGCATTTGAAGAAAAGGAATACTTGCACACTGTATTTTGTGATCTCAGTAAAGCCTTTGACTGTGTTTCGCATGACATCCTCACCAGAAAACTCAAAACGTATAACTTTACATATAATTCTTGTAATCTAATCCAGTCATACTTAGCTGATAGATCACAGTGCGTTAAAATTGGTAACACATTGTCAAATGAAAGTCCAATCAGTCACGGTGTACCTCAAGGTTCAGTTTTGGGTCCCGTACTGTTTCTCATTTATATTAACGATCTACCTTATAATGAAGAAGGCAAGTATATTTTATTTGCTGATGATACGACCATTTCTGTGAAAAGTAACAACATTTTGGAGCTCTCTGAGAAATCGGAAAAAACACTGTTGGGTGCGAAACGTTGGTTTGAGGCGAATAAACTAACTCTAAATCAATCTAAAACAGTTCATATGATTTTTTTCCCTGAAAGAAGTAGAGCATCATGCACATATGACTGCGACAAAATTTCTGGGAGTATATATGGACAACAAGTTAAAATGGGATACACATATTGACGAGACCTCAAAAAACTGTCAAAAAACATTTATCTATTGAGGAGTCTGGCATCAGAATTAAATGATAGTGCTATGAAAGCAGCGTACTTTGCTTTATGCCATTCTATAATATCATATGGGATTTTAGTTTGGGGGCAGGGCTCAGACTGGCAGCGCATATTTGCTTTGCAGAGACGAGCGGTACGTATAGTATGCTCTTTGAAGTATAGAGAGGACTGTAGACAGAATTTCATAGATTCCAAAATACTCACATTGCCTTCAATGTATATATATGAGGTACTAATGTACGCCAAACAATATTTAAACAACGACAACAATATGTCCAACAAAATCTACAATACCAGAAGCGCTGGGACTTTAGATATCCCTTTTTTAAGACTGTCTAAAAGCCAGAAAAGTCTCAAGTATATAGGACCAAAGTATTTTAATAAATTACCACTGCACATTAGATCATTAGATTTAAATTCTTACAAGCTAATGATTAAGCAGTTTTTAATAAAAAATGCATTTTATTCTTATACTGAATTCCTGGATTTTAAATTTTAATATGTTTGTGTATGTCTGTCTATCATACTATGTGAAAGTACTGCATGATATTGTTTTTAAATATTGTTTTTAAATATGATTCAAGTTTGGCACACTAGCGTATCAATACATTTATGACTGTCTTGTGTAATGAATAATTATCTGTTTGTTTGTCTATTTTCTGTTTGTTTGTATATTATTATTATTATTATTATATTACAATTCTATGACTTTAACAAAAAACGTTTTTTATATTGACTTGTGTAACTACACTTGTTTGTACATTAACACCAATAAATTTTTTTTTTTTAACAAAAAAGTGCAGCCCGGGCTCCGACACACCGGGCTGCTGTTCCATTACCCAATGACTACTCCTCACACCGTGAGGTGAGCAATCACTGGGTCCGCGAATCGTGCGCCCTAAGTAGACGAAGGGACCCAAGGATGACTGCCTTCTGCATTCTGGCGGCTAAGATGTGCGCCGCCGCACGGCACACCGGTATTTTGCGCAGTGCAGAGAGCAGCGTATTCCTCATTCCACCTAGGGATCCAATGACCATAACCAGCAGACTTACAGTGTAGTCTGGCCAGAGCCTGCGAAGTTGTCCGAGCAACTCCTGATATTTGGTCCGCTTTTCCTCCTCCTTAGAGACGATGTTCACCTCGGCAGGCGCCGAAAACTCAATAACGAACATCGTCTTCTGTTGGTGGTCGAGAAGGACTATGTCGGGCTTGTTTGCCTGTACAAGCTCGAGCGTGGGGAACGAGTAGTTCCAGTAAATCCGGCATCTCTCGTTCTCCACAACGGACTCTATATCCCCTGGAGCGTATGGCAGCACCGGTGTCTCATCGATACCGTGTATGAGTGCCTCAAATGATAGTAGAGCACTCGTAGAGCCGCGTTGTGCCGATGGACGTAAGCCGTCCCAGCGTACGTCTTACACGCCGACAAGAGATGCATAAGCGTCTCTGGCGCCTGTCGGCAAGCTCTACAAAGGGTGTCGGGTACATCTACACCCATAACCCTTTTACGGTACACCAAGGTGTTGAAGACACCGTCTTGGCAAGCCATTATAAAGCCCTCAGTCTCCGACTTCAACCCACTAGACCTTAGGAAAGAGAAGGTCAACTGCTCAGACAAGCCATGCTCTTCCAGATGTTTGTAGAAGATTCCATGCATTGGCTTATCTTTATGAAGTCTTAAAAGGAAGTCGACTTCGGCAGTTTTAAGGTGGGATTTTAATTCTGCGGGAGCAAGTTCCGTAATGGACTGCTGACACCTCCGCTTGAAGTCGAGTGTGAGGCTGAGCTCCTCGGCTGCTCGTTTCGCTGCGCTAAAAAGAAAGGCTCCTTTTCCCGCATTCTCGTGCTCTCGCACAAAGCGGATCAGGGGATCGGTGCTGTTCGTTACATAGCAGGCAGTGGCCAGTACTACTCTGTTGTGCAGACGCTCCAAACTCAATAGTCCACGCCCTCCCAGGTGTCGCGGGAGGTATATTCGCGGGACAGAGGACTTAGGATGCAGGCTTCTCTCCATATTCATCCTTTTGCGGGTCTTCGTGTCGATTTCCTTCAGCTCGTTCACTTTCCAGTGTATAGCACCAAAGGTGTATAATAACAATGGCACCGCAAGCATGTTTGTGGCAGCGACCTTGTTCTTGCCGGACAGTTCTGACGACCAGATCTGCCGGAGTCGATGCAAATACTTGCGGCGGAGACACTCTTTAACCAATGCTGCCTCTTGGACATGACGCTGCGCCACTCCAAGGTAAGTATAAGTATCTCCGGCATGCAGTTGTCGCAAGATGCTCCCATCAAAGAGCTGTTCCTCATCTCCACTATCTCCGCTTCGCCCTTTCTTGAGATGAACCAATGCACATTTGTCTGTCCCGAACTCCATTCCGATAGCATGACTGTACTCCTGCACCACCCTCAGCGATTGTTGTAGTTCGCGCTGGCCGGAGGCATAAAGTTTTAGGTCATCCATATAAAACAGATGGGTGACCTTGTGCCTCTGGTTATTGGGCGTGCCACAGCTGTATCCTTTAGTATTTCTCAGCGCTATGGACAGAGGCAAAAGTGAGATGCAAAAGAGCAAGGGACTCAAGGAGTCTCCTTGGAAGACACCTCTTTTCAATGACACCAACTCTGTCTGAACCCGAGTTTCACCTGATGTTATGGTAAACCGGGTCTTCCAGAGTGGCATCAGTTGTTTGATGCATCCCACTATCTGATTATCCACCGAAAGACATTCCAACAGCCGCACAATGAGGTCATGAGACGTGCTGTCGAATGCCTTGCGATAGTCAATCCAGGCCATAGAAAGGTTTCGCTTGTACTGCACAGAGTCCTGCGTGACACATCGGTCAATCAACAGGTTCTCCTTGCAGTCAGCTAGTCCTTTCTTTGATCCTCTCTGTTCATACACGTCGAGAAATACAGGATTCACAGCTTGAAGGATACGCATGTACAAGATTCTGGTGAAGAGCTTGTAACACGCGTTCAGGCATGTTATTGGCCTGTAGTTTTTGGGATCAGACAAATCTCCGGTCTTCGGGAGAACCACGGTTCGACCCTCGACAAACCAAGCCGGAATTGGCTGCTCCTGATTTAGCCACGAGTTAAAAACTCTAGCTAAATGCCGGTGGCAACTGGGGAATTTTTTCCACCAGCAGGTGTTAATGCCATCCGGGCCAGGAGCTGCGAAATTCTTTGCGCCTCGTAAGGCGTCAAGAATTTCTTCCGTGTTTATCGGGTGACGCAGTACATTCAAGTTAGGAGTCCTACTACAAACGGACTCGAACTGCGCCAAGGCCGGAGTGTCTGCTGAGAGAGGTTTGGGTTGTTCGTAAATGTCCCTCCAAAAGGCCTCCACGCGATCAGCAGTTGGCGGCTGCTCTATCGCTGGAGGCGGCTGTTGGAAAAGGCGAGAAGGTCTTTCGTAGAACATTCTGTTCTGCACCAGACCTCTCGCCCGCGCCATAAATAAATTATTATTATGTTTTTTTCAAGCTTCTCTCGCATGACTGCGGTAGCAACAGATGCTGACGGGTCGTGCCAAGTCAACACCTGATCTATTACTGATCGGAATTTAAGAAGGATCGTACTATATTACAGGTCTTAAGAATTACAGACTTTTGGAATATTTTGTGTAGCTTTTCGTCCAGGCCTAGCTGGTGCAGGTGTGGTGTGAATGTGTTAGGTGTAAGGCCTGAGACCGACATAATTAGGGGTACAATAACAACTTTGTTTTGTTTCCAGAGTCGCTTTACTTCTATGGCAAGGTCTGTGTATTTAGATATCTTCCCAGCGTAGGCGGTTTGAACATTCGTATCATTAGGGATAGAAATATCTATTAAATAGGTGACTTTGTCTGCCTTCGACTGAAAAACTATATCTGGTCTATTGGCTGGGATAGTTTTGTCTGTGTGTATTTCGACGTCCCAGTATAGTTTGTATTGATTGTTGTCAAGTACTGAGGTCGGTGTATAATTATAATATGGAGCTGTGTTTTCGATTAGTTTGTTAGTTGTGGCTAGGGCTTGGTGTATGATTTTGGCTGCAGAGTTATGTCTGGCCGTGTACTCGGTTCCAGCGAGGGTTTTGCATGCACTTGTTATATGATCTATTGTTTCCTTCTGTTGGTGGCATTTTCTGCAATTATCGTTGGTTACGGATGGATCTTTAATTATGTATTTTTTGTAGTTCCTCGACGCAATTACTTGGTCCTGAATAGCAAGCATAAAACCCTCAGTTTCTGGAAAGAGCTGGCCATCCTGCAGCCAAGTGTATGACTGTTTTTCATTTATGTGATCTTGTGTAATTCGGTATCTATGTTTGCCGTGAAGTGCTTTCTGCGACCATGTGTTTATTTTTTCTTGTTGTAATTCTATGGGATTGTGTGTGTCTGCTGCGTGGTTTGGACTGGAGAGGGTGAGTGGTGTATAGTTCTTGTCTGCTTTGACTATTGCTCTATGCAGATTGGTTTGTTTGCTCTGAAAGAAATGTCTGAGTGTTTTTATTTGTTTTGTGCGGAGTGACTGTATATCCATAATTCCTCTGCCCCCTTGTTTTCTATCTATGGTAAGCCTTTCTTTGCATGCGTTCGGATGTGACATTCTGTGCCTCGTGAGCTCTGTCCTTATGAGGATTTGGATGTTTTCTATGTCAGTGTGCGACCACTTGATGATGCCGAAGGAGTATGTGATGACCGGTATCGCAAATGTGTTAATGGCTTTTGTAAGATTTCTGGAATTTAGTTTTGTTTTTAGTAGCTTAATAAGGCGGTCTCTAAACTCTTGTGTTAGTTGTTCTTTGACTTGTGAGTGGTCTATCTTAACACTTTGATTGAAACCCAGGTACTTGTATGTTTCGCCCTTGTCCATGTTGTCTAGTGTTTGGCCAGTTAATGTTTCCCGTTCTTGATGGCTCTTCCACTGACCTTTGTTGATGTGGAGCACCTTGCACTTACTCATACCGAATTCCATCCTTACGTCTGACGTGCAAACTTCCGTTATTCTGAGCAATTCTCTCAGTTGTACTTCAGTTGCTGCATATAGTTTTATATCATCCATGTAGAGGAGATGATTGATTTTATGTTGATTAACTTTCTCGTGTCTAATGTTGAAACCACAGTTTGTGTTGTTGAGTGCATTGGAGAGCGGATTTAGACAGAGGCAGAACCACAGTGAACTGAGAGAGTCTCCCTGGAAGATACCGCGTCTTATGTGTAGTGCATCCGTCTGGATATAGCCGTGCTGAGTTTTGAGGTGTATGTTGGTGCGCCATGTTTCCATGATTCTTGTAAGAAACTGACGGAGTCCTGGGTTGATTTTATATATTTGTAAAGTTTTCTTTAGCCAGCTGTGGGGTACAGAGTCAAAGGCTTTTTTATAATCTATAAAACAAGTGTGAAGGTTCCTGTGTTCTTTTCTAGTCTGCTCCATAATTACACTGTCAATTATAAGCTGTTCCTTGCAGCCTTTACTTTGTTTTCTACATCCTTTTTGTTCTTCAGTGAGGATGTTGTTTTGTGTTAGGTGTTGTTCAATCCTTCTACATATTGTTGCAGTGATGATTTTGTATAGGGTGGGGAGACAAGTGATTGGACGGTAATTGGCAGGGTTCTTGGTATCTGTGTTTTTAGGTTTATTATTATTATTATTATTATTATTATTATACAATTTGAAAGTCTGCCCCTCATATTGACACTTTCGAAATGTAATTTGACCCTTTTGAAACTACTGTTGGAAAAGGTAATTTTTTTTTAATCACCAGTAAATTAACTTTTGTGAAACTGGGCCTGACTATCAGTTGTATCGGCGTTCCTTACTTAAAAGATTGAACCACTATCAAGGAGCCACTGATAATATAATTTTATCGGTGTACCTTCTGACCTACCTGTGAGCTGTTGAAGTTTCAATAGAGCATTTTTGGCTGCCTCAAAGTTTGATATTGGATTTGCTGTTGGTTTAGTCATCATGTTACGTGGAATACTAAAAGGCGTGTGGACATCTGTAAAAAAGTTTCATGTGAGTATATCAAGTAAGTATATCTATATTGATAAGTTTGTATGATCAAAAACCCAATACGCGTACATCTGTGAGAATGAAGTAAATTGTGACGTCCTTAGCCGAAGAGATAAGAAAGTAATGTACCTACTGTAATACTTCATAGAATTGTATCATAATTTTCTTTTTGGTTGAAGCAATCCTTCATGCTTTTATTTTTGAGGCTCAATTACTTTTGTTTGGCGGACTTGTTTGTCTTTGTTCTTTATTTGTTTAGCATCATCTATCATTATAACTTTATCTATCTATCTTTAACTCAAAAATACACGCAATGGTTAAAAAATTATTATTATTTCAAACATTAAAGACATATAATAAACTGTGGCAAGGTAAATTTACGTTCTTTAGAGTAAAATCTAACTCAATACTCTACTCTACTCTACAGTACTAAACAAGTACTGAGATCGCGAAAATTTTCGATTTCGAAATAATACGATCTTTTGGCGTTTTGTGATATGTACATAACGAAAATCCACGTCACTATTTCCGTCGGTCTGTCTGTCCATTGGCGTTCTTCTGGCCTCGTAATCGTAACCCATGCATGGATATTGATGAAATTTGGGTACAGATACGCTTTGGAGTCGTCTAGTAAGTTATGCTGCTATAATTTTGAAAATCGGTGCCTAGGCGGTGGAGTAATTAGCAAAAAACAAATAATTTCAAATATTACTCAAACTGTGTTTTTAGGCGTTTTAGGGGTTTCTGATATTTTTCTACTTTTTGTTGCGTGGGGTGAAATTGGAGTGGTTGAGGGGCGGGGGGTTGGGAAATTTGAAAATGCTTTTGTATTCATACTAGGCTGTTCAATGTCAATGACCTGTGAAAGAAAGACCTAACGACTCAATGAACTTGACCTCATTTTTAATATATTTTTTCCCGATAAATTTTGGTATAGTTTCACTCAGTTTGCTCAGATTATCCGCTAGTCATACTGTATACGAAAAGAAGAAAACCGTTTTACTGGATTGGAACTAATTCCCCGACCTATTCACGCGAGAAGTAATAGCTGTGATGAAAACGATCTTCAATTATTCATACGACTTGTTTGCTACATCCCTTTCGAACAGACCGTTCACTTGATGCAATTCCAATTTCAATTTAGCCAGAAATGGAGTGGATTTTTATTATCACGATTCTCTCCCACACACAAATCGAATTTTATGAATGAGCCCTACATGGATCACACGTGTTGGATTTTCAGAGGTGAAGATATGTTCGATAGTGTGTGCGTTTAAATGCTTTTATGTCCACAGAAAAGCACCCTCGTCACACGTGTTACTTCTCAAACATTGACATGGAAAAAATATGGGGTGGACCGGACGGCGTTGATACCTTGCTATTGTCAACTTAGACTAGTCTAATGAAAAATAAAGTGGAAAAATATATTACAGATATGTGAATGTTGTAAGTGTTAGGGGAGACCTATAGAATGATGACTCGGTGACTGTATAAATATATACAGTCTAAATTTGCTCTGTCTTTTTATAAATCATGGTTTAAGTTGTAAAAATCAATGTTTAGCTCGTAGCTTTTTTCGGTTAAGCTTTTAAATCAAATTGTTAAAATGAAAGTTGTAGCTATATCATAGAGACAGTTAATATAATTTTTTACGGATTTAAAACCAACCATAAATTTTCGAGGAAATTGGAAAAACGACATATACTTACTACTCGTAAGTGAAATCCGAACACTGAGAAAAAAAAGGTTGCGGTTGATGAAATGCGGTAGGAGTAAATACAATAATAAACGAACCCATTGGCCATAATTAGTTTATGAAAAAATACAACAGATCAATAATGGGTGGGCTCTCCATGCTGACGAATGCACTCTCTAGCCTACGCGGCATGCTCGTAATCTGGTTGTTGATAAACTCTAGAGGTACAGCCTCCCAAGCTGCCCTAACATCATGTTCCAGTTCGTCCAGCGTGGTCGATCGATCCAATCCCATACTTTTTCAATTGGTGATATTTCGGGTGATCGTGGAGGCTAGGGGAGAAGCCTGACCTCAACTTCCTGTAGGAACCTCATCGATAATTACCTTTGCAATGTGAGGACGTGAATCATCTTGCTGGAACTTAACTGCGTAAACTGGGTCTGTCATCTTCTAGGGGCATCTTTACACAAACCAATTCATCTCTTTTACACAACCAACTGGTCTCTCGCCACATTTACACCCGACATATCATCGTTTTGGAAACGACAAAAAGCCATATTCTTTGTTTTTACACGTCTTCAGTTTTTTAGAGGTTGGATAAATAAAAAGAACTAACTAAAAATTAAAAAACCTTCAATGTGATATAAAAGTGACGTTCCTCGACTAATGGGAACAAAGATAACATTTTTTTGTTGTTTCGAAAATCATATCTTATAAACTTTTGAAGTTGAATCTTCCGCAGATCATAAACAAAGAACTAGATTTTTTTACGAATGTTTTTGTTAACTTTTGGATAAAAGTAACGTAGGTTAAATCCCAAATGTTTTACATAATTTAACTGAGATCTAATTAAATCAAATTTAATCAGTACAAATTTTACTTTTGTAAGTTAAGTGATACGCGGCATCTTAAAAACGTCATTTTATAGAAATCAACGATTAAATGTCGTGTACTTCCGTTGCCTTTTTTCTATAATAAATCATTTTAAAACATGTCGTAAACAGTCAGTAGTTAGAATAATAATGCATCTTATGGTGAGAGAAAAAAAGAGTGAATTAATAAAAATAATAAATAAGAAAAAAAAGTCGCCCCCGGGTGGGCTCGAACCACCAACCTTTCGGTTAACAGCCGAACGCGCTAGCCGATTGCGCCACGGAGGCTTGATACTCTCTCGTTCTTATCGCACGTATTCCCGCCGCAGCGAGGCAGCTAGGCAATAAAAATAACTTATATGGTAAGAACTTGTTTAGCAGCAGTTTCATAACTTGAATATCCTAATTTAGACTAAAGCGTGCTTCACTATGTTAAAAAAGCAGATCTCTCTAAAGTAAAGATTGAATGCAATTAGAATATTAGTCCGAGAGTGGTAACTTGAGTCAGAGGCGGATCCAGGCCCCGGCCCAACCAGTAATAATTTTACTTCGAACTTACCTACTTTCTAGGCAAACCATTATTTGTGGGATAGACGGACATTTTATGAAATCAGAATAACCTTTGCCATTTTCATAAACAATAGAACAGTGAGTGTATATATATATATATATAATACGGAGTTGTTTTACGGCCTTAGCCGTCTCTCATCCGTTCCCAGTTTCCATTTTTTTCTATCGAAGCACATGTCTTCTTCCAAATCCCTCAGTTCCATGGCTTCATCTATCTCGTCCCTCCAGCTTCTTCTCGGTCGTCCCCTTTTTCTTCTTTCTCGTGGCACCCATTCTAGTATTCGTCGAGGCCATCTATGTTCTTCCATTCGTTTTGTGTGTCCAAACCACGTCAATTGCTTTTGATGGATCCTATCTATCAGATTTGAGTCTGTTTTCGTCATTTCCCGGATTTTTTCATTTCTAACCCTGTCTAATCTAGACTTTCTGCAACTCCGTCTTAGGAAGTCCATTTCAGCTGACAGGAGTTTATTGCGATTGCTACTACTGATATCCCATGTTTCTGCCCCGTACGTGATAACAGTTTCAAATATAGTCTTGTGTAGTTTTTTCTTCGTTTGTATGGTGATGTTCTTGTCCCATAGTATAGAATTGAGAGAGCGTGTGACTTGTTTTCCTTTACTTATCCTTTCTTTAATTTCATCCTGGCTATTTCCTTGCTTGTTGAATATTACTCCCAAATATTTACAGGTTTTGACTCCTTTTATACAATCTTGTTCCAGGTGTAAATTATCTGTCTCGTCGTTTCCGATAACTAGGTATTCGGATTTGTTCGTATTGATGGACAGTCCTGCTTCATGGTAACTTTCTTGCAGCTTTCTTATCATATAGCTCAAGTCATCGCGATCCTCAGCTATAACTATTTGGTCGTCGGCGAAATAGAGACTATATAAATTATGGTCGTCAATTTGCAGCCCCATATACTTAATTTTCTTTGTCCAGCTTTGTAAGGCTTTGTCTAAATATATTTTAAAAAGAGTAGGTGATAGACAACAACCCTGTCGTAGACCTTTCGAGGTGGAGAAAGCTGATGAGAAGTGTTGTGCGTTTCGTATTCTCGTCGTGTTATCTTTATAGAGGTTTTGTATTGCTCTGATGAGAGTTTTGTTCACTTCGAGATCTTCCAGGCTGTTCCACAACTTTGACACTGGAACGCTATCATAGGCCTTCTCCAAGTCGAACAGTGAATGTAGTGGTCTTATTTTAGATACCTAATATGGGTAGGTACCCGGTACCTATGCTCGACGGCGTTCGACTGGTGAAACGCCATCTTTTTTTATTATCTAATTGAAGACACAAGTGGATAAAGGTGTCATGTAACATTTTTTCAAAAATGTGTATTTTTCATTCAATAAGCTTAAAATACGCTTCCGCTTCATTGTTAAGTCCCTTTGTTATGTTATTTCATAAATAACATCGATATTTAGGTGATAAAAGTGTTATGTAGAGATGTAGATGTAACCTACAACACTTTTTACTTTTCACAGTGGATAAAGAAGCCAAGGTAAGAAAGAGTATAAATATGGTTGTATGAAATAAGACAACGATGGGCATCCAAAGAAAAAAAAACCAATTAGTGATTATATTAGCTAGTTCCAAGTTTTGTGTTTTTTTGCAATAAAAAAACAATATTTGTGTGCTTTTTTTTCCATATGCTTTTAATACATCAGGCTATGCCAATTTTTCATGTATTAAGGTATCATGTACATTCAAAGTCCATTTTCCCGTGAAATATAAAAGCGTCTCCAAATTAAAAAAACATACGTAGAAAATACATAACTAAGCTTAAAAAATACTTGAACTATATGCCTCAAATGTGGTGCCTAAAAAAAGTTCCAATCGAAAATCTTTAATTATTATGTGACATGACATCTTTATCCACTTGTGTCTTCAATTATTATTGATATTTCTAAGAACTTGACAAATTGTGAAGAGAATGCATGGAAAGTACTGAATGAGTCATCCAGATTCCTTTTTTTTGCTTAACATAAAATAATAATGGATTCATTATGTAATAAACGTATTTAAACGGTTTTTCACAGGCTCCAGCTCTAATTGGATGAAATATGGATAAAAATTGCGCTTTCTCTAAAATTTATATAATATAGTGGTATAATTCTAAGGAAATATGATCTGACCAAGAATATAATTCCCTTCGCAACAGAAATTTCAAATACTCTTCGACCAAGTATTCCACAAAGTTTTTACAAAGATAGGTATGATATCCTTCAACTAGGCTCCTATATTACTTCGATCAAGAATACAAACAGCTTGAGAATTGTACTTTGAGAATATGATAATCTAGGTTTTTGCACATTGACAGATCGCCACATGCCTCACAGTTATTTTTTACCTAATAATTCGTAATTTACCCGTGTCTATTGTTATACTGAAGGGATTGTTGCGTAGGTGGGGTTGTGGATATACAATATACTTATGTAAGTAGTTGCGAATGGAATATAAACAATATGGCGTACTGGTGATCATAAAATATTCTTCTAGTTCAAAAGTACAGGTACATATTTTTATATTCTGTGGTAATCGCCAATTTTCAACATGAATTTGAAAAAAGGATACGTAGGTATATAACGTGAAATTGCCGCGAAAGCTTATATAGATACCCTTAGATGCTTCTATACGCGTCAGAAATATAAGAGCTGTTTACATTTTTTGTCCTCCTACCGAGTGCCGACACTACAAAGGATTCCTTAATCCTTCAAAAGAAGCCCGACGAGTGGGGTGACCGTTATCCCTTTCGGCATGTTTTATTGCCCTGGCGATATGATCAAAAGTATCACATTCTTAGTCTTAGTTTACATTCCTCGTACAATAATTTATTTGTATGTGTAGAGGGCCGTAAAGTGTGTACGACTTTTTAGTTCAGGGCACACAAAAAAATTATGTTGAGTGGAAGACCAACTCCTTCTCTTCAAAAAAGCAAAATGGTGTTTAGAAGAATGACTTTTTTAAGTCATGACTCAGGTACAAAACCATAAAAGAGCAGGTTACAGATACATTTTGTTTTCTAAGTGGGTGACAAGATGAAAAACATTTTGGGAACGTCTGTCCTAGATATAGCTCACTTAAGTCTAGAAATCAAATGAGTATAAAAGTGTTTAGATATAAAGTAAGAAAATCATATACCTTTACAAATTTAAAGTATATACAATGTGTTCCACCATCATGTCGACAAACTTTGAGGTATGAAAATACAATTAAAGTTATCGAGAAAAAATGCGAATGAAAAGGGGTCAACCTTTTAATTAATTTTTTATTACATTTTCAATTTCTGTATCACTCCATGGGTTCGCGCAGTTGTAGCGCCATAGCTTGATTATCTATCGACCGATTCACGACATTCTGGACTCATTTTATAGTAGAATGACTGGGCATATCAGCTAAAGCAAAAAAAGATAATACCTGACAATTGCTAAAAAATTCACCAAACTAAAAATTT
The DNA here is from genome assembly GCA_951848785.1 of Callosobruchus maculatus. Taxonomy (NCBI): domain Eukaryota; kingdom Metazoa; phylum Arthropoda; class Insecta; order Coleoptera; family Chrysomelidae; genus Callosobruchus; species Callosobruchus maculatus. The sequence goes on from CATOUR010000083.1 coordinate 11,346,422, forward strand.
TTTTTTTTTAAATGCACTTATTTGGGTTACTTACAAATAATTTGAAAAAAGCCGTATTAGTGCCTATTTATTAAGACATTTTATTATTTAGCAGGATGTTTCCTGTCTTACCACATCTAATTCGTGTATGTAGCACTAACATTTTTGACAGAATAGGCCTTATTGTATTATGACTTCTGTATCATAGCACCATGTGTTCACGCAGTTGTAACGCCATATCTTGATTATTTATCGAGCGATTCACAAGTTATTGGACCCATTTTATAGGGGAATGACTGGGCATATCAACTAAGGCAAAAAAATAATATCCGAAAAAAATTGTAATGCACTTGTTCCGGTTACTTGCAAATAATTTGGAAAAAAGCCATATCAATGCCTACTTATAAACACAGTTTAATGTTTATCAGGATGTTTCCTGTCTAACGACATGAAATTTGTTCATGTAGCACTAAAATCATCGACGAAATAGGCTTTTTTATTACGACTAATTTTGAAATAAACGAGAATTTGCTATGCACATTGTTTTTATTGGACTTCGGTACAGATTATTACTTAAATGCAATTTACATGAACTAATTTTATTACTTTTATTTTTAGTATTATTTATTTAGTGTTCAGCCGAATGACTGAAAGGCAACTAATTGAAATGAGATATGTTGGAATCACTAGGAAATCAAAGAGTCTGGAGCGTAGCTTAGCGTCGAGTAACCCAAAGCGTTAGTTTCAGAAGTCAAGCGTGCCCAAATAAAAATGGGGTACATTTTGAAAATTTCGTTGATTAATTTAAGTACTAAATAATCACATTTGTTCATGTAAATTACATTTAAGTAATAATCTGTACCGAAGTCCAATAAAGACAATGTGCATACCAAATTCTTGTTTATTTCAAAATTGGTCGTAATAAGAAAGCCTATTTCGTCGACGATTTTAGTGCTACATAAACAAATTGCGTGTCTTTAGACAGGAAACATCCTGATAAATATTAAACTGTGTTTAAGTAGGCAGCACTAATATGGCTTTTTTTCAAATTATTTGCAAGTAACCAAAACAAGTGCATTACAAACATTTTTTTTTCAATTTGGTGAATTTTTTTAGCCTTAGAAATTGTCAGATATTGTATTTTTTGCCTTAGCTGATATAACCAGTCATTCCTCTATAAAATGAGTCCAAAAAGTCGTGAATCGCTTGATAGATAATTAAGATATGGCGTTACAACTGTGTGAACACATGACGCTGTGATAAAGAGGTCATAATACAAAATGGCCTATTCTGTCGAAAATTTTAGTGCTACATACACGAGTTGCATGCGGTAAGACAGGAAACATCCTGCTAAACATTAAAGGGTCTTAATAAATAGGCACTAATGCGGCTTTTTTTCAAATTATTTGTAAGTAACCCAAATAAGTGCATTACAAAATTTTTTTTCAGTTTGGTGAATTTTTTAGCCTTAGAAATTATCAGGTATTATCTTGATTTTGCTTCAGTTGATATTCCCAGTCATTCTCCTATAAAATGAGTCCGAAATGTCGTGAATCGGTCGATAAATAACCAAGCTAGGGCGCTACAACTGCGCGAACCCGTGGAGTCGTGATACAGAAATTGAAAATGTAATAAAACATTAATCAAAAGGTTGACCCCTTTTTTTTCGCATTTTTTCTTGATAACTTTAATTATATTTTCATACCTCAAAGTTTGTCGACATGACGGTGGAACACATTGTATTGTAGTTATTTATATCAAATATGTCAACATTGGATATCCAAATTTTCAAAGGCGATAGACAACGCATACTGCATACTGTCGGCAATACTCAGAGTCCATATTCCAAGAGCCTTCGGAATGTGTGGGAATGGGAATAAACATGAATGGTAATACATGTTAGCTTTGTTCTGGTTCCAGGATGAACTGTCCGCGAACTGTCCTGCATGAGCATTGATATATTGTTGTTCTGGTTCCATAAGAACTATTTACGATCTGTGAGTCCTGAGCTCTGGTTTTTCTTGGTGGGTTCTAGGATAGTTCGAGAATCATCCAAAACCAGTACCTGCTTAGAAGCAAGAATCGGTTTAGGATTGTTTCAGAACTGAAATGCGTGCGCATTTTGCTGTTTGCTTTGCGTTTTATGGTCCGTTGCGACTTGTGACTTTTGCTTAACTGTTCTAAATTTTAGGTTATGAACTGTTGGCTGTTTAATACATATCTGAAATTCTGAAAATTCAATTATATATCATCATAATGGAACTTTTATTATCAAATTCATCATCATATCATCTAATGATACGGATAGATAAATCCACCTCTAAAACTAAATTGAGGAATTACATTTAAGTAACAGATTTATATTGTGATACTAACAGATATGCTCTATTTTGTACTTTTTGTCTCAAAGAAAACTGGAATCGCTTTTTAGCAATGTATTTAAAATTAAACCGGCAAGACATCAAACTCCACAATATGTCAAAATTCATCATAGCATGACAGAAGACATAGAGCTAGGAATTATGCGAAAAGCATAAAACAACCAAAGCCAGAGCGATACACTGTTCTCGTTGATGCACATACTGAACCATTCTAGGACGGTTATAGAATCATTCTGAGACTGAGCTGCTGCGCATTTAGTTTTGCGCAATCCGTGAACTGTCCGAGAACTGTTCTGATGCTCAAAACCAGAACAAAGCTAGTAATATCCAGTATGCTGACGATAGGGTGCTCCTAGCTAGCGATGAGAGTGAGTAACAGTACAAGCTGAACAGAAACAACAATGTTAGTCAAAGTTATGGTCTCAATATAAACATAAAGAAAACAAAATTTGTAGTTTTCACTAGAATAAATATTAATAATGTTAGAATAGATACAGAAAATCAGGACATAGAAAGAGTAAGGAGATTTAAATACTTGGGGTGCTGGCTAAATGACAAATGGGATCCTGATGAAGAGATTAAAAGCAGAATAGAAGTAGAGTTTTTACAACTGATCCTTGAGGCAGGGATCGAAGGACGACGAGGGATCGGGCGTCAAAAGTTCTCCTGGGTTCGAAACTAGCACAAGACAGATAAGAATTCTAAGTGATGGTCGCCAACCTCCGCTGAGGAGACGGTACTAAAGTAAGAATAAGAAGTTATTTATGTAACTTACCAAAGTTTCCTATACGTGGAAGACCCTCAGTCACTACTAGCTGTTTCTGCTTCACCGCACTATCAGTTTGCTGTTTAGGAAGTCCAGTTTGATGCACTTTCAGCCCCTCTTCGCTGCTATCACTTGTATCTAGACCAGGAGGCTCTACTATCAGCTCCGACTGTGGGCTACCTAACGGATGAAGGCTTTCAACGTTTGTTGGATCCTTCACATCTATTTCAGACACAGTTATAGGTTTAAGGTTGCCTAGTGAATCTATTCTGTTCACGGCAGGAAATGTCAGTCCTGTGAAGCCGCTGCTTCCTTCAGATGGCTGTCTCTCATGTGCTTGGAGAGTGACAGGGGAAGAAAGCCCAGTATCATCAACTTTATTCAAATTGAACTTTCCTATGGGCTGTGCAGTAACATGTGGAGTTAACCCTATACCACTTAAGTCATCTTGGTTTGTAGTATCCAAATTCAGTTGTCCAAATCTGTTCAAGTTGGCTCTTGGAAAGCCAATGTTATCCAGCGCTGATTTTGTTGGACTAGTATCACTTATGGCTTTTCTGGCACTATCTAAATCTCCTATTGAGTTTCTATTGAAGGACTGACCCAATGTATCTGTTATTCCAGAAGTTGGAAGTTTATATCTTAACGTTGCAGGATCTGGGTTACCTAAACCTTCACCATTGCTTCTGGAGGCCAGATCGTTAACACCTCTAAATATTTTCTCTATGCCTTGTTTACCATTTCTGATAGTATCTCCTAGGATGTTAGTTGTCTCTTGAATTACACGACCTGTGTTTTGTCCAATCTCCTGAATAGTATGCCTTACACTAGCTCCATCTATGCTTCCCAGTCCTTGATTCACAGGATTTCCACCATTACTAGTATTACTGTCTCCTAGAACTTGCCCTTGTTGGAAAGTACGCACCTCGTCTGGACTCTGAATATTGCTGCTGGAGATCCCACTAGTACTAGTAGAGTCTCCTAGAATCCTGTCCAATCCGGGAATGGTCCTCTGATTTGCACTGCCTACAACTGGTCGAGAACTACTGTCCAAAGTCCTTGTACCTTCCTCAAACGTTTTCCTAAATTTATCTTTTGCAGAGCTGATTATTTCTGATAAACTTGGAGTAGACGGGAAGTGGTCACCAAAAATACTACTTCTAGTTGTTGGAATGAGATCGTTTTGGTTGATACCACTTAGAGCTAGTTCTCTATCAGGCTCTTGTAACGTTGGATCTTCTCCAGGCGCGAAATCCAATGGAGGATCATTAACCACGTTCATCCTTTCCTGAAGTTGTGAATGCGATTGAGAATCTTTGACAATCCGTTGCCTGTCAAGCTGTGAGGGGGTACTTCTTGGAGGGTCTACAGTTAAGTGGTCTTCTGAAATCTTGAGTTGTGAATCTGAAGATAGTCTTCCATTTCCTAAACGTGGCGGGTTTCTGAAGGGTAGCTTGAGGTCTGGTGATTTATAAGTCGTGTGTACAACCTCTTGGTTGTGAGGTTCTTCTAGTCTTGAATCTGGAATACAGAATTAAGATGTTGATACAAAGCTTAATGACAACAGTCCTTGCAAAGACATGCACTGAATGTAAGACAATTTTTTTAATATACGCACCATCATCCTGATCATGACTATGTTGCTGCTTAGATAATCTTCGTTCATTTTCTAAACCGATTTCATCCTCATCGAAAGTGTCAGAATTGTCTGAATTCTTGAAGGTGTTTGCATTCTGATAGGCAAAATTTTCCCGAGCAGATGAAGAAACTGTGTTTGCACCTACGTCAGCCTTATTCTTGTGTAACCTGTCTCTGAACTTTTCCAACATCTTGCCTATAACATACGTAGCATCATATCTTCAGTGTAATTTTTGAGTCAAATAAACATAGATGGTTTTTAAAATGTTACTACAGAAGAACGAGTTCAAATTTTTATTAATTGTAAAGTTAATGCTTTGCCAAAATGAGGAGGTATTAAAAGCTGTTTAAGACACTAGATTTTTTTTGATACCTGAGAAGCCACATAGGTAAAGCCTGAACATCAAACTACCACGGCTGCTATAATATATTCGGTTAGTGACAGTTTTATCAATGGGGACAATCTAAATTTTAAAAGCCGTAGAAAAATATAATATAGCCATCCTTTTGAAACTGAACCGAAGCCAATTCTACTTTCAAGGAAGTATTCCGACTACCACCATAATCGTGAATTCTAGAATGGCAGAGGTCAAATTTCAACATCGGGATGTAAAAAGTATCCTCCAAAAACTAAACTCGAATAAAGCTACTGGTCCTAATCAATTTCCAGCCATTGTCTGAGCTAGCACCTATTCTTTGCAAGCTCTTCAAACTTTAGACTATCGTATCAGCTTCATGGAAGACCGGCTGCGAACAACCCATCCCTAAAAAAGGCAAAAAACCGATCCCACTAACTATAGACCTGTAGCTCTTCTCAGCATCATGTCTAAAATTATGGAGACTTCTGATCAAGCTTGCTGCTTATCTCTGTTTTTTGTAGTCGAAGGCTGTTCATCAGACGTATTTTCAATAAACGCCTATGTTTCTCAGGGATCTGTCCTATCCCCTAGATTGTTTCTGCTGTACATCAACGAGCTGCTGGAAATAACATCCAATCTAATCATCCAGCTCTGATCGCAAAAGCGAGGATGGCCTTGGGTTCTGCCCCTCTTACGTCTTAAGGATTCAAGGCCACTTTAACCTAGTATAGTCTGTCTATGATACCCAAGGGCCGAGGACTCTTCTTTCTCACCACAGCCTGCACATGTTGGGTTGCTTGAAACCCCTATCACATACAAGTGACGTCTGGAGGTACTATGGCCAGTTAGGAGGTCCACAAGTAACCTTAGTAGGCTTCTGTACAGTGAAAGACAGTACCGCCCCACTGTGATCAGGGGTCCTAAAATAAGTTCTCTAGCTTGACGGAGATGTCCAGAGATTCCTCTCAATTTTCATAAGATGTTGATTTTGCAACTACACCTTTGTTTTCCTTCTAGTAGTACTTGCTACCAGCCACACAGCTGGACCAGGACCCAGGAAATAATTCGTCAACCCTCGCTTTGCGAGCGCGTAGGCCACCAACTTCAGCATGACTCAGCACCCAGACAAGTGACACCTTATGTCTTGCCGAAATATCATCCAAGACATTTCTACGTTGCAGAACAAGCCTAGCTGTCAGAGCAGATAGTAAACGCCCTAAAACGCCCTACTAGGCTCCTGTTTTTCGTGAATATGATTAATCGCATATACTTCTGCTTGGAATTAAGTGGTGTATCATCCAAAAGAGGGGGAGAGACATTCGTGGGAAGTACCGAGTGAATTTGCTTGTCTATGGTAGTCTTATCGATATATTCAAAGCTCTGGCTACACCACTGATGTGCAGTGTGCTTTCCAAACCAAATTTTAATATTGGATATATCAGTTAAATGAGTGATTCTACAGATTACATTTGAATAGCTCATTTTTATGACATGTTTTGTTAAATGTCACAAATACTATTAACATAAAGATCAACAGTGCCTTACCTATCTTTGATTCCGTTTTTAAAACCTTTTTCGGAAACGTAGAATCGCCTTCTTCGGTCAACGATGGAGCTTCTGCCCCTACATTTGACCTGTCTTTGGCTTTTCTTATCGCACTTGCTATGCGTTCTTGAGGACTTTGCATACTATGCATCAACTTTTTAAGCCTAGAAAATGACTGTGGCTGTTTAATACCGATGCTCGTTCTCCGATCTGTATCAATGTCACCTTCTTCGTTTTTTCTTAAAGTCTGTCCTTTTTCGTCATTATCGTTATCATCAGTATCAGATTCTCTTATTTCTGGTGCTTCTTCCTCATTTTCTTTCAAAGTCTGTCCTCTTTCGCCATTATCGTTATCATCAGTATCAGATTCTCTTACTTCTGGTGCTTCTTCCTCATTTTCTTCTCTATCAATGTCATTTGGTGAGTCGTCTTCCAATATTTGCTCTTCATCGACCTGCTGAAATATATTTCTAGACTAGTACAAGCTTGTGTATAATAACTAAAAAAGTAACTGCTACTGAATACGTATAAACTATAAATGGTTTAGGTCTTGAGCAAAACGTGCACTAAGGATTGAAATTCACTAAAGACCTATAAGGAGTTAAAATAAAAACTCGGTACGACTTAAAGATTCATTTAGCGAGCACTTGAAACTTGAAAATATGAGTAAATTGAATCTTCATCTTAACCGTGTAAGAGACTATTATTATTTATTTAGGAAATCATCATGATATGCGTTACTTATTAGAGAGAAATTTAAATGATGATATCAGGACATGTAACAACCTCTAAAAATATTGCCTGAAAGATTCAGAAGTGCTTGGAAATGATATTGCCTCAGAACTATATTTAAAACAACAAAAACGTTCAACCTCAAAATAGTTTTCTATATTGGAGAGTCATCTGGATGTAGCAAAGAACAAAAGGTTATATACGAAAATAGAATACATCAAAGATTGTGTCATCTTGAGAGAGGTAGCAAATTAATTTCACCACTACTTATCCTTATGATCATAGATAGAGAGCTCGATCATAGGTCTGTTTTTACAGAGAATCACAAACCAGTCAGAGCCAATCAGCATTCACCATTGCAGTTGTCAAACTATTTCTGACTAGTACTGGCCAATCAAACTGACGCTGACTAGTTTGTGATTGCTGTAAAAACAGACCTATCAATCGAGCAATAAAGTCAGTAGGCCGTTGTCAAGTAGTTCAAAGTTTCGTGTACCTCGGTTTTTTGATCGAAAATTCGGGTGGCTGTGAAAATGAGATTCGACGGCGTATTCAACAGGCATATGCGGCCATGACAAAACTTACTAAAATATGGCGTGGCCATAACATCACTAAACCTTCCAAAATGTCGCTGGTTCAGTCTCTTGTGTTCTCCATATTTTTGTATGGCTCGGAAACTTGGACTGTCAAAAAGGCAGATCGAGCTCGCATAGATTCTTTTGAAATGTGGACGTGGAGGAGAATACTAAGAGTTCATTTTGCCGCCCATCGAACTAATGTTTCCATACTGGATGAGCTCGATAATCCAAAGAGACTATCATCCATTGTGTCGACGAGAATGCTTACATTCTTCGGACATATTCACAGAAGCAATAATATGGAGAAACTTGTAGTTCAGGGTCATGCCCCGAGTGGGCGGGCCGTGGCCGTTCCCCTACACGCTGGGTGGATAGATGAAACAGTTGCTGATATGAGTATCAAGAGCGCCACTGAACTGACAGTAAATCGTGAACGATGGCGAGCTACAGTTCTCTAAACTATTGATATATTCGTGTCGGCAATACTCTAGCTCCGGCTTAATGCATTTTACGAGTTCACAACATGTCTGTTAAGACATTGTGACTATGATGATGATGATGATGATGATGAATAATGCATATGATAATTTGTATATTTTGAAAAATCAAATATATTCATAAATACTTTAGAATAATGAATAGCTACTTACAGGACCTTCGTTATCTGATTCTCTCAACTGAGTTTCTATTTCCGGATGTTCATCATAGTCCCGATTCCTGCTGTTTATATTTGTGTTTCTCTGCGAAAATATATTTTTCAATAAGAGCAGTTATAGGCAGATATACATATGAATTAATCAAGATATCAGATTGTGATCAACTAACTTACACCTTGTTCATTATCTGATTCTCTCACTTGATTCTCCTCTTCAAAATCTTCATCTCCTCCTGCTTCCCTATTATCTGTTTCTTCGTCACCCTAATAAATTGAAATTACTTCATTACTAATGTGTAGGAGTAAATTTTGGTTGTATATTCAAGTTATTGAAGGTGACAATGCTACCTTAACCCAAAAACGTAAAAAGCAATGTGGCTTCAAGCAATACTATGTTTAAATACTTTGATGTGTTATACATATTTCAGGCCAATCAGAATCAAGTAGCTCCATTTGAAAGTTCTCTTTAAATCAATGAAAATGGTATTACTTTTGGACATTTAGCGAAAATATCAATGCATGTACAGCAATCTGGAGGTGGCTTGATAAGTGTTGGAAAAATAAAAGGTAAAAGTATGAAAATGGGAACACGTTTTAATGTTACCATTATATTAAATAACGACAAAAAAGAACCCCTATGACTTTTTTGCAATGAGAAGGTAAAGAACATATATCAAATCGACATTTCGATTATGATGAGTGAGGATTTTTGGAAAATTCAGCAATATTCTTTGACTCTAATTTGGCAAACATGGAGAATAGCGACTGAATAAGAAATATATCTTACATCCATTGTTTCAGGTTCAGCAAATTCACCATGGTCCCCGGGTTCGTCTTCTGGTTCTTCTTCCCTAAGGTCTGCCTTTTCTATATTAGCACTTTCTTGCTGAAATTATTAATATTATTTCTTTACTGTTGAAATATACTGCTGCTATGGGCATCGACTTTCCCTCTATTCCTAAGGCTAGGAAGCAAACGGTCAAATATAGAACTGAATCCTGATTCTCCGTGGACTGGGCGTGCATGGAGTTGTTGGTATATCTGATAGCGTAAAGAACGTTGGAGAATGGAGAATGTGTACTTGGAAAACAGCGGTATTGATGAAAACAGTTTCATCGCATACATGTCCAGCATCCCAAATGCATAAGTAGTCTGAGAAGACTATCTGATGGCATCCCACAGCCATATTCCATTGAAATGCTTCGATATATGGAGTGCAACGACTTGAGATTCCTGATGAAACTGTATACGCTCAATATGTGAGTGGCATGGACCAGAAGACCAACTGGCTATCTATACTTAAGAATGCCGTGAAGGCGATTGTTATTAATGTTTGCTTTGTCTAGTTACTTCATGTTACATATTAATGTATATTAACGACAGTCTCCATAACCAATGGCTTGAATGTAAGGTAGAAGTTAGCTACAAGTCTGTAGATCTTTTCTGGGATGGCCTGCATGCATCTTCCATCAACACTACAGCTAGTATCAAACTTTTAAAGATACGTGTGTTCTTCAAACCAACGTTCAAAGATGATGTTCTGCAAGGTTCAATGTTTAAAAAAGTACACAAATTCCTGGTGCAGGATTTTTTCATAGCGTATCTGAGTAGGATCCCACAAAACTTCTTTTGTTCTCAAAAAATGGAAAACTAGACTTTTTTCTTCACTAAAAAAAAAATGTGATACCTGACGACTGACTGCTCCTTCCGGATCTCCCAGGAACAAGTTGGCCGCAAGGCCACCCCAGGTCAGATGACTAGTTATGCTAGAGCTTATGAGTATATTGTAGAATTTATCATCGTCACTGTTATCACTATATCTGTTGCTAGGAGATTACCTCATCAACTTGCTGATCTCCTCCATAAAAGTTTTCGTCCGATATTTGGCAAGAGGTGCACAGAGACATTAAGTTTCCTCTTTGTCAATGATGTAACTTTAGATTACTCTTCCAATTTCATGTAAGAGCTTATCATTCTCTTTGTCTGCTATCTAGGTTGGATTAGTTATCTTCTGCACCAAAGTCTACTATTTCAAGTCTTTTTCTTTCAAAACTTAGGCATACATTTTTTATATTTTTGTTTTATTTCTTTTTATCCAATCCTGTTTCTAGGTGGTGACAGACCAAAGCACTCTTGTTACACATTTCCATTCCATTTATAGCTGTTTTTATGAGAAGCTTGAACGAATACCAGCCTTGTCGTGTGAAGTGTTTAATTCTTAATTATAAATTTGTCCCAAGGTGATTGAATGGCGTTTGAAAAATTTTTGCTAGCCCTCAGTCATCTTCAAAATTGTCAATACCTGCTCAAAATACTTACCGTTACCGCTTTTGGTGGAATTACTATATTGATAGTGGTAGGATTGTCACTCGGCTTGGACCAACCAAGAAACTCGTCTGGTACAACCACGTTCATCACCTAAATTTGAAAAACAAACATTTATACAAAAAATTGTCACAGCCAAATGGAGCCATAGAGCCAAATAAATAATACATTTATTATTATTCTCACTTTCTAAGTCAATCTCGCATGATTGAGGTAACAACAAACGTTGAGGGGCTGTGCCAAGTCAACACCTGAACTACATTGATCTGAATTTGGGAAGGATCGTACAATATTACAGGTCTCCAGGATTACAGACTTTTGGAATACTTTGTGTAACTTTTTGTCCAGGCTAAACTGTTGCAAGTGTGGTGCAAATGTGTTTTGTGTAAGACCTGAGACCGACATACTGAGAGAGACAATAATAACTTTGTTTTGTTTTCAAAGTCAATGGATCTTCCAGGCAACTCTTTTGCAAATGTTATCAGTGTGAAGGTACCACCTAAGGAATATGTTCAAACTGCTGCCTATAGATTTTGCAATACTACCTTTTCCAGCTGAGCTGTCGAGCGACTTTATTAACAAACAGCGGTCAAGATCACGATTTTGTTCGACAACAACAAAAACGTTTGAATTTAGTTTTGTTAGTATTCAGCAATAGCCCATTATTTTGAAACCATTACTCCAGTCTTCGTAGTTCCTGAGAAGCATTAGCGTTGATTGTTAGTGATACAATATCACTAATACTAATCAACAGAAAAGTGCCATCTGCCATACATAAAGTAATTCATTGATAAAAATAATATACCGGGTGGCCTAGAATTTAATTGACACGTGATATTTTCGTAACGAAAATCGGTCCAAACAAGATACTGATATCTAATTCTGATATACTGAAGATACTATACTATTTAGAACATTTTTTTGTTGATCATCCCCAAAAACCCTCTCAAAATTTTGTTTTCAAATAAGATCCCATAGGTTTTCCGACATAAAATGATATATACCTATTTTATTAAAAATCTTGTGTTACCTTTGATGTTACCTTTGTTATGCGCAAGCTTATTTTTTTTGTAAAAGCATAATAATAATATAAATTACATAAGAATTTGTTTGATATCCAATATTATTGCAAGAAAACACGAATAAGACAGAAAACTAGGTCATACTATGCTTTCGAAAAAAAAACATTCTTTTTTATCCTTTTTAATTACGAAAATATTAGGCCTCAAAAAATTGGTATGTGTGTGAAATCAAAGGCACTACAAGATTTTTAAATAAAATAATGACTTCATTCATTTAGGAAATACTGTGGGATGCTATTTGAAATAAAAGTGAGGGGCAATTTTTGGGGTTCAAGGACCAAAAAAAACGTTTTGAAAGCAATAGGACATTCAGTACCCCTGAAAGGCCAAGTTTTCTTTTTTATCTGTTTTTGTTACGAAAATATTACGCCTCAAATAAATCCTTATCTTATTTATCTTATGCTTATTACTTTACAAAAAAAAAAATAGGTTTGTCTATAAAATCAAAGGTAGTATAAGATTTTAAATAAAATAAAGACTAAATTGGCGTAAAATAGTTGGGGGTGAGCCTTGAGGGTGGAAGTACAAAAAAATATATTTTCAAAGCTTGGTATGACAGAGCCCATAGTACTTTCAATAGTGTCACTCATTCTTCGTTTGAAATTTTTTGTATTACGAAAATATCATGTGTCAATTAAATTCTGGGACACTCGGTATAGTAGTGGACCCCAAGATAGAACCCTGGGGTACTCCTTTCTCTCTTTTATGAATGTCTGATTTGTAGTTATTGATTCCATGTTGATCTCATCATGATATTTTTTACCACATAGATAATTATTGTGAAACCTTTATATAATCCGACGGGAGTCAGATGGAAATAGAAATTAACAAATATTTTTGTCATAAGAAAATGTTTATTCCGCCCCGTGGTGAGAGCGCTTCTAGAGAGTGGCAGTTAATTCCCACGGCGCTCATTAAAGTCGACTTCTAATTGAAACGGCGACAGCTGGAGTGCAGTTTTGGTGGAATCCTCTATTCTGCGCTTCCTCCAAGACAATGCATCTTAACTAGTGACGACAAATCCATTCCTCTGTCGCCCCTGTTCTAGCGGCTTAGCAGGAAACAAGAAAGTAAAGGTAACACGGAAATAGTCTTTTACGGATTTGTACCAGGCTGCTGGCTGGAATCGCAATGCATGGAACTTTTCGATTGAAAATAGTACAGTCGCTCAAGTAAAAAGTGGCGTCAATTGATCTGATTCGGCACTTCCCACACATTAACGGTCTTACAAAAAATTTGGAGTCCCTCTATCCCTACACAATACTAGCACCTAAAAACAAATTTTGTGCGATTTTAAAATTTGTCGCCTTTTGTTGATTTCTTCACCACTGACAAGGGTTTCAGAAACCATACACTGTTAGTATTTCCTCCACGGTAGTAATACGGTGTAAAAATTTCATAACAATGAAGTCAGTCGTTTTCAAGATACACGTTAGGATTATAATATGTATTTATGTATCAAATTATTCCACAGACATGAAACTCAAAGGCAACAATCTCTCTCTCTCTCTCTCTCTCTCTTCAGTCGTAGTTCGCTCCCGAACGTCGTGACTCATACATGGTTATGGTGTGTCAGTGATCGCCATGTTTCTCGGTCTTCCACGGCACGCATTACTTCTGGGACCGACATGTGCGTAAGGTCCCTTATTTGGTCCATGAACCTTATAGGGATCTGCCTCTTGTTCTTTTGCCGTCCACCTTCCCTTGGACCATGAGCTTCTTCATTCCGTCCCTGCGCATAACGTGTCCGAAAAATTTGAGTATCCCACGTTGTATGGTTGGTAAAAGCCGGTCATGATCTTTGATTTTGAGCTCCCTGAGTATGGAGATGTTCGTTCTGTGTGCTGTCCAGGGTATTCTTAACATCCTCCGATAACACTTCATTGCAAACGCCTCTATTCTTCTACGTTTAGAGTCCAGGTTTCTGACCCATAAGTTGCTTTGGGGAAAACCAGCGCTTTCATTAGTCTGGTTTTCGTTACTTTGTGGATGTTTTGGTCCTTTCATATTTTCCCAGTCTACTCAACGCCTCCTTCGCCATTCCGAATCTACGCTTTATTTCGGGTTCAAAATATCCTTTGTTTTGTATACGTGCGCCTAGATAGATAACGTGGTCGCTCGTTTCAATATCGTTATGAGCCGTAAAGGTGGTAATGTCTTGGCTCTGTCCACTATCATGAGGCAGCATTTTGACTTGTTTAGACGTAGGCCCGATTCTAAACTTGCTTCCTCCACGCGCTGCAGAAGTTCATACATTTCTAGTTCGTCTTTGGCTAGTATGATTGTATCGTCGGCGTAACGTAGGTTAGATATTTTTTTCCCTTCTAACAGAAACTCCACCTCCCCAGTCCCCCAAGGCTTTCCTCATTATCCGTTCTCCATAGCAGTTGAAAAGTATTGGGGAAAGAACACAGCCTTGCCTGACACCTTTTCCCACTTTGAAATTTGCTGAGTAAGGCAACAATCGGATAGGTCTAAAAAGCAAAGGTATCCGAGGGTTGTTGTATATCTCGACTCTCATATGCAGCAGTATACAGGGTGTCCCAAAAAATAGTGTCAAGCGGAAGTCCAGAGATAGAGCACACCTAGAAGTATCTGAATCACCCCCATATATGTTATGCAATTTTTTGTAGTTTCCGAGTTATGAATTTTTTCTTGAATTTTAGAGAATTCTCTACCTCGACAACTTAAAACTGTTCCAAAATAAAAATTAAAAGACTTTTCCAAATTATCTTTTATGGTAATTAATCTTCAAGAGTTTACTGTTCATACATAACATAATCGGCTTCGTAACTTTGTAGAAAGTCATAAAAATTTTAGTGTGAAGTGAAAAATTTACGATCTGATAATTATGACTTAAATCTTCGACTCGCAATTAAAAATCCAAAGAGGTGATTTCACGATTTCTAAACAGGTCTAAAAACTTCCTCAGACTCTCAGCTATCACAGTCATTGAAAAAAAGTAGTACTTAATGGGGCTACTTTCACTCCAATTGACCTTCAAAGACAAGAGGAGAAGATTACTTGATATTAGCGATGTGTTTTTCAATTCATCAATAACTTATGTTAGCGCGTTAAGGCTGTGGGGTATAGCTGGCGAATTCGGCGAACCAAGCAAATACGTGTTCCTGTGTTAGCGAGGAGGCGTGGCCGCCTGTTCCCTTTCTCCAGTGTGTGTCTAAATGAAATGAGGGGAGGTAGGTCCGAAGGTCGTCTTGCGATAATACTAACGTGTAAACGCTGACCACCGAGCGTCGCCGCAGCGCCGCGAAGACGATTAGTTATGAGGGGGACAGGGGACAAAGGAAGCCGCCGCAAGGCCGGGACCGACTGGGCCCACGTGAATGTTTTTATCTCTGCCGCGGTCTGCCTGTGCACCAAAATATAATAAAATAATTATTTTCCATTTACTTCACCAGTAATTTGGGCAGGTATGAGAATTACGAAATATTTCGAAGCTGATGATAGTCATTTTACTTCCCACAGCGATGATAGGTGAGGACAGTATTGTGATCGCGAAAATATTCACTTTTGAGATAATATGCTTTTTATGATATCACATAACAATCCACGTCACTGATTTTCATCAGTCTGTCTGTTGACGTTCTTCTACACGCCTAATTTCAGTAACCGCTGCATGGACTGTGATGAAATTTGAGTAGCGATATGTCGTGTGGTCGTAGTAAGCTAGTAGGTGCAAGGGCGGAGGAGTAATTAGCAAACAACAATAACATTTCAAATATTCCCCAAAGTTCGGTTTTAGGCGATTTAGGGGTTTCTGATCATTATATACTTTTTTCAGTGGGGGAGGAATGGGGTGGTTGAGGGGTGGGGGATAGTGAAGCTGAAAAATTTATTTCCTTTATAGCAATAGGCTGTCCATTGACTTGTGAAAGAAAGACCTAGCGGCATACTACACTTTTATTTCCGACACCGATAGGCGAAGGGAGTATTGTGATCGCGAAAATTTTGATTTTGAGATAATATGCTTTTTGGGCGTTTTATAATATTGCTAAACTATAACGAAAATGCACGTCACTCATTTCCGTCGGTCTGTCTGTCGCTTTTTTCTAGCCTCGTAATCTCAGCAAACGCTGCATGGATTGTGATGAAATTTGGGCAGCGATATGCTGTGGAGTCGTAGTAGGTAATGTTCCTATAATTTTGAAAACCGGTGCATAGGTGGCGGAGTAATTATTAGGAAAAAACAAAAAAAAAATTAAATATTGCTATATTGCTAAACTTCGGTATTAGGCGTTTTAGGGGTTCCTGATCATTTTCTACTTTTTTTGGATGGGGGTGAAATTGAGGTGGGTCGGGGTGGGGGGTTGTAAAATTGAAAAACTTGTTGCTTTCATAATAAACTGTCCACTGACCTATGAAGGAAGACCTAGCAACATAAATAACTTTTTTAGGTCCATCCGGACCTAAACCAAAGGACTTAGAACTTTTCTGGTGTAAACATACGACAGTATTGCTTTAGATCGTTCTATATTGTGTTACGAGGAAACTGTTGAATTGATTTTAATGAAATTTTGACGCAGTATTACTACGGTAGCGTGGATGGAAAACGCGTAAAGTTTTTATAAATCGTGCCAGTGGTGGCGCAGAAATAATAAAAAAAACTAGATATATAAAAACAGCTCAAACTTCGTTTTTAAGCGTTTTAGAGGTTCCTGATCGTTTTCTGCGTTTTTTTTTTGGGTGGGGGTGAAATTAGGGTGGTTGGGGAGTGGGGGGTTGAAAAACTGAAAAATTTCTTGTATTCATAATAGGCTGTCCACTAACTTGTGAAAAAAGACCTAGCGACATAAATCACCTTTTTAGGTCCATATATGAACATTGCCTAGCCTATTACGGTAACTAAGGGTCTTAGAATTTTCTGTATACATAGGAGTATTTATTGCTTTAGATCGTTTTGTATTTTGTAACGTGGACACTATTAAATTGATTCTAATGAAATTTTGACACAATATTATTACCGTGGTGAGGATGGAAAACGCGAATGTTTGTTAAAAATCGTGTCAGTGGCAGCGTCGCAATAACGAAAAAACTAAAAGAATGAAAACAACTCGAACTTCGTTTTTAGATGTTTTAGGGGTTCCTGATCATTTCCTACCTTTCTTTTAGGTGGGGGTGAATTTGGGGAGGTTGGTCTGTCTGTCTGTTGGCGTTTTTCTAGCCTCGTAATCTCAGTAACCGCTGCATGGATTGTGATGAAATTTGGGTAGCGACATGCTGTGGGGTCGTAGTAGGTAATGCTTCTATAATTTTGAAAATCGGTGCATGGGCGGCAGAATAGTTAGCAAAAACCAAAAAATTCAGATATGCCTCAAACCTCGTTTTTAGGCGTTTTAGGGGTTGCTAATCATTTTCTACTTTTTTCGGGTGGGGTGAATTTGGGGTGTTTGGGAGGTGGGGGGTTGTAAAGCTGAAAAATTTGTTGTATTCATAATAGGCTGTCCATTGACTTGTGAATGAAAAACCTAGCATCATAATACCCTTTTTTAGGTTCATCTGAACATTGCTTTGCTTATTATAGGAACCAAGGGATTTAGAATTTGTGATGTATACATACGGGATCGTTCTATATTGCGTAACGCGAAAATTATTGAATTGATTTTAATGCATTTTTGACACAGAATTAACTACTGCGGCGAGAACGGAAAACGCGTCTGTTTTTGAAAATCGTGTCAGTGTCAGCAATAATAAAAAAAAACTAATAATATAAAAACAGCTCAAACTTCGCTTTTAGATGGTTTGGAGGCTCCTGATCGTTTCGCATCGTCCAGTTGAAACATGCAGAAAAAAACTGTGGCGTCCTAGTTCCTAAGGAGGGAGACGCAAGAAACTATTTACGAGAGTTTTGTGTTGGATGTCTTTTTGCGGGCGGGTGAGCGATGATATGGTTGCAAGGGGTTTTTAGGATATAGCTTCATGCAATGGGAAAATAATAAAATGGTATCATCATTGTGTGGGAAGTACTGAGTCAATCAACTTGACTAAATTTTTTTTTAGGTAAATCCGAACATTGCCGTATCTATTACAGACATCCAGCGACTTAGAATTTGCTCATGTATAGGTACATTTATACATTATTGTAAGTATTGCTTTAGACTGTTCCGTATTGTGTAACCTAGAAATTATTGAATTGATTGTAATGAAATTTTGGCTATTGACTATTATTACCGTGGCGAAGACGGAAAACGCGTATGACTTTTAGAAATCGTGTTATTGACGGCAAAAAACTTAATAAACTAAACATATAAAAACTGCTTAAACTTCGTTTTTAGGTGTTTTAGAGGTTTTGAGATAGTACGCTTTTTGGGTGTTTCATGATACTACATAACGAATATCCACGTCGCTCATTTCCGTCGTTCTGTTTTTTTTTTTGGCGGCGTTTGGTGTTTTTTCTAGCCGCGTTATCTCAGCAACCGCTGCTTGGATTGTGATGAAATTTGGTGTGCTGTGGGATTGTAGCACGTACTGCTGCTATAATTTTGAAAACCGATGCATTGGGGCCGGAGAAATTGTTAAAAAACAAAAAATTATCAGAACTTCAAACATCGTTTTTAGGGATTTCAGGGTTGCCTGGTGGTACAAATTTCCGTTTGGCTTGTACCACTTAGCTTAGTTTTAGATGCCTATCTCTTGGGCGGCCAGAAACACACTGTAGGCCTCTGAATTTTTGCAAATCTGTATCACGGCTATGTAACCCTCCTAAGTGCCTATAAATTGTAGAAGTTTGTTGGTGGTACAAATTTCCGTTTGGCTTGTACGACTTATCCTAGTTTCAGGTGCTGCACCCTTGGGCGGTCAGAATCACCCTGTAGGCCTCTGAATTTTTGCAATTCTGTACCACAGCTATGTAGTTCTCCTAAGTGGCTGTAAATTTTAAAAGTTTGGTGGTGGTACAAATTTCCGTTTTGCTGTTACGACTTATTTTAGTTTTAGGTGCCTATCTCTTGGGCGGCCAGGGTCACCCTGCTATGTAACTCCCCTAAGTGCGTATAAATTTTAAATGTTTGTTGGTGGTAAAAATTTCCGTTTGGCTTGTACGACTTATTTTAATTTCAGGTGCCTATCTCTTGGGCGGCCAGAGTCACCCTGTAGGTCTCTGGAATTTTGCAAATCTGTATCACAGCTATGTAGTTTTCCTAAGTGGCTATAAATTGTAAAGGTTTGTTGGTGGTACAAGTTTCCGTTTGGCTTGTACGACTTATTTTAGTTTCAGGTGCCTATTTCTTGGGCGGCCAGAATCGCCCTGTAGGCCTCTGAATTTTTACAAATCGCTGTCTCAGCTATATAGTTCTCCAAAGTTCGTATAAATTATAAAGATTTGTTGGTGGTACGAATTTTGATTTACTTTATACGAATTTTCCTAGTATCAACCCATTCCATGGGGTCGGAATCACCTTGTATAACTAAGTTTGTAGTGTAATCTACTATTATGCATATTTTCGGCCAACTATTATCCATTTATGATACGTAAATCAACATCAAACAAGTTTAGTTACGATCATTTGGAATTTAGAGGTATTTTTCATTTGCTTTTTCTACTGGACTGGTCGACTGTAATTTCGCGATTTTCGATCTGAATCTGAAGCTAACTTCAGCCACGTTATTGTAAAAAACCAAATAATTGTCTTTATAACACTCAATAATAAATAAATCCTAAATTAAAGATGTTATCGCCTCATACAAACAATGAATAATTAAATGACCTATGTAAAAATAAACTCCCGATTCGTCAAAGGGTCAAAGTACCATAGACAACTGGCTATAAAGTAAATTCTTTGCTACAACTATAAATACTGCGTGTGTGCGTAAAATGCTGTGTTTCTCACTGTTAGATCTTAGATCTAAACAGACAGAGGGACAATGAAATAATGAAAAGGAGCACAAAAAAAAGGAGAAGAGGGGAAGGTGTCGGCACGTGGCGGTCGAGGCACCGTCGCCGGTCGGGCTTGCTGATACGTCGATCTGTACGTAAAAAGGTGGTGGGGGAATAATCTCAACCGGCTTGGCTGTCGAATGCATACATGCATATAGTTTTTCACATCTCCTGACGTTACCTTTGAACTTACAGTAATGACTCAGAGAGCAAATTGAAGAAGAAAGCTTGCGCTTGTGCAACTATTTAGCCTTTTTTTGATATCGTGTTTGGTTGTTAAATTACAGGCATTTATAGAATGTATGATTTTGCATTGCGAGTTTTTTTGCACATTAAAAAACTTTTTTGAGAAAATCGAAAATAGTTGTCACTCATTAAGGTCTTAACTATCACGTTCTGAAATATTATATATGTAGTTTGAAAATGGATTGAGTTATGCGTGAAATTCTGAGTCCGTGTTTTACATGGCAAATACATACGTATAAATGTGACTACCCCGGCCCCTTAATAGCAGATTGATTGTCAGTACCGCAATAATAAAAGTTAAAAACGTTGCATAAATTAAACATTTATTAAAGAAGATCCTATTTCTTGCTGAAAAACCACAAGGAGCGCATTCTTCAAAACCGGTTTTTACCTGTGCGCCAACAAAAAGGGCTTACTCTCTTTATTCAGTCGTCTGTCTGGCTTTGTGGCTTTAAAACGATGCGCTTTTGTTTGGTTTGGTGTTGTTTCTGTCTGCCTACTTGGCTATTCCTACGGACCTTGAGTGCGCGACAACTGAATTTAACGATGCTGTTTTCTACAAGAGACTATGCAACCAATGGATAGGTCGTGGTGGACCCACGGAATGGCCGCCACGGTCACCTGACTTAAATCCGATAGAGTTTTTTGTTTGGGACTACTACAAAAAACTAGTTTATGCTAAAGAGTGTCGAAACATCAGCGAATTACGCAACAAATTAACACATGCTGAAGAAACAATAAAAAACAATGGAAGAGCTTTTGTTAATTTAAAAAACAATTTTTTCAGAAAATATAGAATATGCATCGAACAAGAAGGTAGACATTTTGTAAATTTCTTGTGAAATTTAATAAACTTAGTGAAGAAATTTGATAATTTCGTTTCATTTTACAATTTCCCACTTACAAAAAAAAGAAGTCGTACATGTAAAAAAAATCTTAGCAAAGTGACACAGGTGGTCATCTATCGATATTCTGGTCGCACTGAATGTTTTTTATTGCGGCACTGACAATCATTCAGCTATTAGCGCCCTAAACTTAGTTATCGTTTTATTTAAAATCCCATCGCTAATTTCAAGAAATCTCCACCTCTTGTCGCTGGAGGTCGATTGGAGACAAAGTAGCCAAATTAAGTAATCCTTTTTTTTAATGATTATGATAGCTGAGAGTCTGAAGAAGTTTTTAGACCTGCATAGAAATCATGAAATCACCTCTATAGATTTTTAGTTGTGAGTCGAAAATCTAAGTCATAATTAACAGAACGTAGATTTTTCACTTTACACTATAATTTTCACGACTTTTATCAGATTTACTAAGCCGATTCCTTTATGTACGAACACTAAACTCTTAAAGATTAATTACCAAAAAAGATAATTTGGAAAAGTCTTTTAATTATTCTTTTCGAACAGTTTTAAGTTGTCGAGGTAGAGAATTTTCTAAAATTTAGAAAAAAATTCATAACTCGGAAACTACAAAAAATTGCATAACATATATGGGGGTGATTCGGATACTTCTAGGTATGCTCTATCTCTGGACTTCCGCTTGACACTATTTTTTGGGACACCCTGTATAGAATCGCGCTCTTCTGGTCAGGCCAAGCGAACGCGCCATGGCGTTCTACCAAGAAATTTGCTGCTATTTAGCAGCGATTTTCTTTGGTTTGCCGTTACCTTTGTGTACCAGATGGCGCACAGGCAGATCTTTTCTGTCGCCTGTTTGTTTTCCAGTGCAATATAGAGTACTTAATTTATGAATCAATCAATATATTTGAGCACAGATATTTTGGAAACAAGAAAATTTTCAGTTTTACAATTCTTCAGCACCCAAACTTCTGTTCCACAAAAAAAAGTAGAAAATGATCAGGAACCCCTAAGACGCATAAAAAAAATTTGAGGGTTATTTGAAGTTTTTGGTTTTTTTGCTAATTACTCCGCCTCTCATGCATTGATTTTCAAAATTATTGCAGCATTACATATTTTTAGGTGGTAGTTACCTATTTTTGGGTGGGGGTGAAATTGGGGTGGTTTCGGGGGTGGGGGGCTGTAAAACTGGAAAATTGGTCGTATTCATAATAGGCAATCCATCAACCTGTGAGGGAAAGACCTAGCCTTTTTCAGGCCCATCCGAACATTGCCTTGCTTATTGCAAAAATCAAGGGACTTAGAATTTTCTGATATACATTATATACTACTACTCACAAGTGAATTCCGAGCACCTAGAAAAAGAGGGATATTTACATTAAACATTGGTCCACAGCTTGGCAGTACCTTCTTTAGTAGACATGTAACACTTTTTGTTCATTCAGATGCTATTTACCTTCAAGACACCTCTAAAAAAACTATACGTAAAAACGTAAAAACGAAGGATGGCTTTTGTCAATTTCAAAACGATGATATCTGTTGATAATTTGGCGAGAGATCAGTTGGGTGTCTAAAAGAGAGTGACGTGGCTACAGTTGTAGCAGAATGGCGGGCATGGATCGCAGAAGGGCGAATGCTGCGAGCTAGAGGTTCGGGAACACGTAGAAGAACTACAGACCGGAAAGATCGTCATCTACGATGCACTCACTGCAAATCAAACTGCTTTCTCCGATGAGTCCAGGTTTTGTCTGGGGGTACATGACGGACGCCAACGCGTAAAACGACGACGGGGTGAATCACGTGATCTCCACTTTGCTGTTGAGCGCCATGTACACCGTCCTATTGGCTCGATGGTTTGGTGTGTCGTTGCATTCAACAGCAAGTCACCTTTACTTGTGATTGGTGGCACAATGACTGCGCAACGTTATGTGAGTGAGGTGTTAAAACGCGATTTGATCGTCTTCCAAATCTCACGTCTCACACCGATCAGTGATAGGAGAGCACTGTGATCGCGAAAACTTTCGATTTTGGGAGATTTGAAAATTCAAACATTTGTCTTTAGATGTTTCAAAAGTCCTTTTTAAGAGGATGATGTAAAGAAAATCTATGTAGTAAGTTATCACGAGCTGTTTATGCGATAAGAAAAGTATCGCAAACGGTGGACACTGAAGCAGCAGTGACTGCTTTCTATGGTTTATTCCACTCTTCATTAAGCTATGGAATTTTAACTTGGGGTAATGTATCCTTTAGTCAACTGCAGAAAATTTTTATCATACAAAAAGCTGCTGTGCTTAGCATGGTGAACACCAGACCTGTCGAACACTGTAAGGATTTCTTTAGACATTTTAAAATAATGACCTTGTTTGGATTAACAGTATTTGAAAACCTGATATACATAAAAAATAACACCAATAAGTATATGCAGTTATCTTCAGTGCGTTGATACAACCCCGTAGGATAATGAATGGATCTAAGGTCTTACGTCTTAGGAATCGAACTATATAATGCCTTACCTGACGAAATTTGAAACCTGCCAATTAGTGCTGTATGAAAAAAAAAATCTACTAAAAGATATAGCTTCATATGCAATAGATGATTACATCAATTATATGAGGTTAAATCCCAGACTAAAGGCTAAGGACTAAAGTCCTTATTTTGTTTGTTATTTGTAGTATATACTTGTATGTGTATATTGTATTTATATTTGTATGTAAATTTACACTTGTATCTTAATTTGTAATATTTCATAGCTTTATGTGACGTATACCAACAATGTATGTACATTTACTGGTGAATAAATTATTATTATTATTGTTATTATTACAAAGGAAGTCCAAATTATTTGTTAGCACCGATAATACGTGAGTAGTACTGAGTCAGGACACTTGACGCAATTATTTTAGCTTTAGCTTCAGCGCGAATTATATTAGCAGGTACAGACTGGCCACCGGCTTAGCAGAAAACCGGAAAAAGCAACACGGAAAGCGTCGTTACCGGATTTGCGCTAGACTGCCTGGCCAGAATTGTAACGGAAGTTTACACGTCGTCGTTCGTCGGGAGTTTAAATTCATTGTTTCACATTTTTAGCGTCACCGTTGCAGTCATTGAATGAATGAGGAACAAAGAGGTAATCGAGTGACACTGTCACCGTTGTTTAGGCCTCATGGTGTATCCTTTTGCGCTTATGCTTTTCCAGCAAAAGCTTTACGGCCTTCAGTGCCGCCCTAAATCTGCCTGTGGTACAGTAAGGGCTTGCAGTGAAATAGATTATGTGCCAAGAACTCCTCCTTTGCACAGCATCAGGACTATATTGCATCACTAAAAACCTTCATTAGATCAATAGATCTACCAGTCACCAGTCGTACTTGCTGTCTGTCTACAGAGAGATAAGCAGAAAGAGAGAGAGATAGAGAGACAGAAACGCCCCTCTTTGGCTGCAGGTCCTAAATGCTCTCAGATACTGCACCACCTAAGGAGCCTATAAGGTTGTACCCAGAATCCCCTCCGTGCGAGAAAATCCACCATTTCATTATACAGAACCTTCAATATACTGAACGTCAGCGTGTCCAGGTACCCACACCAATGAGACCTTGTGTTTTATATGGTTTTACTGAGATGTTATCAAGAGATCTAACAATTTTTTTCGCCAAAAAAACGTATTTCGTGCGCGCATTTATTGTTGGAAATTACATAATAGACCCAAAGTGGGTCTGGAAAATGTGTTGAAAATACCGAGTTTTAACAATTTTTTTTGTCAAAAAAAACGTGCATCCCAACTCACTGAATGATCAATTAGTTTATTGCCTGTACTCTCTAAAGTCCTAAAACGAATAGTATACTTGCAAATTTGCACCTACCTAAACCAACATCATACAATTCCTGTTCATCAGTCTGGCTTCCAAAAGAATTTGAGTACAACGACAGCACTGGCGTACTTAACTGATACTATAATTTCTTCCATCGATAAAAATAATATGAGTCTTTTGGTACTCCTTGACTTCTCAAAAGCATTCGATACCCTAAATCACAAATTGCTTGTCGCCAAATGCTGCTACTATGGCATTGATGATACTTCTGTAAGTTCATCAGGTCATATTTAAGCGGGTGCAAACAGAAAGTAATAGTAGATGATCAACCATCCTTGTTAAATGACATCAAATCAGGCGTACCACAAGGGTCAGTATTGGGCCCACTACTGTTTCTTCTATACACGTCAGATATAGTGAATCAAGTTAAATCTAGCCATCTACAGCTCTTTGCCGACGACACACAAATAAGCCATAGCTTCGCGGCAACGCAGTATGCTATTGCCGAACAAAATATTAGTAAAGACCTTAATAATATTAAAGAGTACTGTCAGTCGCACAACCTTAGGTTAAATCCATCAAAATGTAACGCTTTGCTATTTGGCAGTAGAAGTAAACGGCAGTTTCTGAAAAACCGCCTTAACGTTCATGCCAATGGAGAATCTATTCCATTTATCGACTGCGCAAGACATTTGGGATTACATTTTGATGAAAATTTGAGGTTTGAAAGACATGTGCAGATGGTGCTCAAAAGCTGCTATGCAACACTTCGCCTGTTATATGCCAACAGAGACATCCTTGACAAAGCCATCAGAAAAAAACTGTGTGAAAGTTTGATAATGTCTAAAATCAATTACGCACTTGCGGTTTATTACCCTTGCCTCACAACTAACAGTACAAGGCGTTTACAAATAATGCAGAACACTTGCAGCAGGCTTATAAATAACTTGCGAAAATTTGACCATATCTCCCACACATTATATGAGATGAAATGGTTAAACGTCAAAAATCTGTACAAGTACAGTTGTTTAAGTCCTACTCACAAAGTAGTAACTACATCATTTCCCCCTTATCTTAAACAAAAACTAACAACAAGGTCGTCCGTTCTTGATGTGCCTGTCAGGAATACCTCGCTGCTAACAATGCCTTTACATCGTACGGCAACATTTACTAGATCTTTCACTTATAATTCTGTATCTCATTACAACGGTCTGCATGCAGATGTCAAAAAGCTGCCTTATAGATCTTTTAAGCGAAGACTGAAATCTGTCTTGCTGCTTCAACAGTAGTGTTGTTGTTATTGTATATTGTTTGTATGCGAAAAAAGTATTAATTTTTTTTTATTTGACTTTCTTGTTTTCGATAAATCTATCTTGTATTAGTTCTCATTATTACACCCTCACATCATATTTTCAAGTTTATATGCGAAAGAGCATTATTATTTTTTTTCTGACTTTCTTGATTCCATTCATTTATTTTGTATTATTATTATCATTTCCTCACATCATATTTCTAAGTTTACATTCTGCTATACTTTTTTTTTTGTGTATTACGTGAAAGGGGTTAGATGTAAGAGTAGCTGTGCTAAATCTCGCCCCTAAAATTGTACTATTCATAAAAATGCAATAAAGACGATTTATTATTATTATTATAATTATTATATAAAAAACTTAGTTTAGGTACTTAAGGAGATCCTTATCATTTTCTACTTTTATGGAGTGAAATTGGGATAGGTGGGGGGCGGGGTTTGCAAAGCTGAAAAATTTGTTGTATTCATAGTGGTGAGCGGGCGATGATTTTTTGCAAGGGGGTTTCAAACTGTAGCTTTATGCTATGTGAAAATAATAAACTTATCCCACCATAATGTATGGGAAGTACTGAGGCAATCAACTTCTATCATGAATCACTATAGAATACTGAAATTACTAGAATGTTTTTAATCTGTGGACCATGCAAATCACACTATTCATACCCTGAACGCGCATGAGATTTGAGAGCATTTCGAAGAACAGATATGAAAAGTCCCAGTACTGAAAATGTTGTTATGACGTATAATTAAATTCTGTTTCAGCGAGATACAGAAATTCAAATGTGCAGACAGTAAATTGTGTTATCTGCGGAATTTGACGGGGTCTGAATATGAGAATGGAGGTGTGGGGGTATTACAAGAGCGCACCGCATATGCATATAAATTTTTCAGAAGACGAGAGCTATGCGACGAGGACGGATATCATACATTCGATGAAGGAAATGCAACCAAAAATACGAATGTTTGTTGTACATACAAAGTGGTATACACGATTGACAAGCCAGAATCTAGAATACCGATATGGTGGGCCAATAGTGCGTGGACGGAAGATTGTGGGCTTACTAAAAAATATTTCAAAAATCTGTAACTTGATCATGGCAAAATATTTTCACCTAAATTTTGACGTTTATACCAGGTGATTCATAGCAAACCTACATTTTTTTCAATGGAACCCCCTATGTATCTAGTGTGACCTTATGTATCACACATGGAACTTTAAACGAACCGTTTAGGCGCAAATCACCATTTTTGGTATAAGTAGGTATCAGAAGAAAATTGAATATCGCAGCGATTATAAAACTTACAAGGCCGTGACTTTGCGGTACGACTAAGCATGAAATGGCCTTAGGTCAGACGGCTAAATTTGAATTCCTTTTGTACTTGGAGAAATCAGTAGATGAATTAAAGAAACTTCAATCACAGATAACTTGATTTTTTCAAATGGGAATGCCTATTTTGGTTTAAAGAATCATCAAACGTAAAATTTGATTACCTTTCTAACGATATAGCATTCTCGATATCAATATTTTTTGGTTTTCATTTTATTTCAAATTTTCAGTCAAATCGGTGTTTTTCAATTCTCCTGCGTGTAAGCAACCTAGCAGGCCATGAAAAATAAACGAAAGCCCGTTAATATGGAAGAAAACAACAAACTTAGTAGAAAGATGCAAACTAACTAGAGTAACGAGGTAAGATTATGAAAATTCCTTACAACATATTAGCTCTAACCGCATACAACAGCGACAAGATATCTAATGTCAATGAGCAGCTGGGGTATGATAGCAGTGTTTGTTTCTCACAGACTACCAGCTATTGAGGTCTACTAGAGCTTGACAACTTTCCAGAACGATTAAATATTTTGAAACAAAAGGAAAACTTTTGCTTCCAGTCTAACATGTTTAGAATGGAATTTCACATTTAATGGCACAAAAAAATTAGTCATTTCCGCTTAATTAAGTCAAAAGTGATGATATCTCTAACTGGAGCATTCTGATTATCTATTTAAATAATTGCTAGAATTTTTTAATTACGCTATGTTGTAGTAGTGTTTATCTCATGTAGTTTTCTACAAACTAATTTATGTTTTACAATTCAAACAGACTGCAATTCAAGTTTCATTTTCCGCGATTTTGCTAATAAGTAAAGTGCCTACTGAAGAATTTGAAGGGTGCCAGTCAGAGGTATCTTTACTTTTAACTGTCGGAAATGGCTACTTTTTTATAGCATTAAATGTGAACATTTATTCAGAAGACATAGATATTCTACTGCCAGCAACAATCACTAGTAGTTTTCCTTTGATTAAATATTTTTTTACTGACTTTGGAAATTCGCTAATAGCTAGTAGGCTGTGAAAAATGAGGAATCCAAATATGTGATAATATATAGGGAGTTCCATTCTAAAAAATGTAAGTTTGATATGAACCACCCTGTATAAACGTCAAAATTTAAGTGAATATATTTTTACGTTATAGCCCTCAAGGGTCCCTGCCATGATCAAGTAACAGATTTTTGAATTATTATTTAGTAAGCCCACAATCTTCCGTCCACGCACTATTGGCCCACCCTGTATTCGCATCGGACGCAGATACCAGATACCTTTTCGTTATTGGGCATCGTTTACCTATTCCTTTTTACCGCGCATACTCAAGATAACGACAACCAGGAAAGTGGTTATTTTTGGTGGTCCAAAAACGTCCCAAAATAACCATTATTTGAAAATTTGGAGTTTCTTCGCAATTGGCGAATATAAGCCTTTGAAGTTTTAAGATAAACTGATTTTAGTAGGTAATTGTTTTAATTTCAATCACATAGACAGAGGTTTAATGCTGAATTATTTTTTTAATGAAGTAAAAAATAAATAGTATCAATGTTTATGTATGTAATTTCGATGTACAGGGTGTCCTATTTTGGGCACTTTTACGGGGTATCTCGGTTATTTTAGAAGATATAGAGTTGCGGTTCTTGCGACAGTATGCTACTTTTTTGTGAAACTAAAGATGCTGTCAACAAAATTATCATGGCTCTCTTGGTTTTTGAGATACAGGGTGAAATCGAAAATTATCGATTTTGGGACGACCCTCGTATCACGGTTGTTTTTTATTCTATTGAAAAGTTTAAAAAAGGGTCTCATAGAATTTTTTCTGTGGAATCCAGTGGTGCAGTTTGATTTTTTCTTACTCTAAACATTTTTCAGCTATGAAGCAAACATATATTTTTTCAAATGGAACACCCTGTATATTATTTTTTACTTCAATCGGAAATAACTCAAGCTTTTCAAAAATATATATTAGTATTGTGTTATTTTGGAAATTGTGCTCAAAATTTGATTTTTCCAATTTTTACTTTATTTGTAGCAGTAGGCCATGGTTAATCAACTATAAATAATAAGCATCTAAGCAGTTACTACATTACAAGAGACTTCCTACTCAAATTCGGAAACACAGAATCAAAATACATTTTTTTAAATAATAATGTCTCATTAAAATGAGACTATTGTGAATATTGTGTTATTATAGTATTGAGTAGATTGTGGGCTGTGACTCATCTATTAAAAACAAAAAAACTGTAAAAAACTTGCGAGACTGTCAGCTTTTAATTATCAGATTTTCATTGAATATAGCTTTGTTCTTTCTGTGTTTTCATCTTAATTATTGTCAATTTTCTATAATAATGGCAGTTTAGATACGCAAAGAGACAGCAACCGTTTTCAAATATATTTGCTCGTCTAAAAATAAAAATAGTTAGGTACGGATCCTTTATTCAACCACGTCCTAAAACTTATTTCAAGGAGAATAGGGAGCAAAGGGAAACAAACGTATTAGGTTGCATAGAAGCAACGCATTTATCATCCTGTAGGCACAAAGAAGAAGCTGTAGGGGTACAAAAAACAACTGCAGAAATAATTCTAAAAAAATACGATTACCATCCATACAAGTTTAAGGTACCTCAACATTGGCACAGGATTCAAGATTGAGAATCTTTAATTGCCATAACACGAAGGAGACCAATAACTCTTTTAAATGCCATTAAAAGAATAAGAAATTGTGCCAGATTTGCATTCGAGAAAATAGTCTCCAACTTGAACCAACATCTCTAAAAGCTCCTCGATGTTTTTAGTTTTTATTTTCATTCAAATTCAAATTTAATAGTGTGTTGATATTCTTCAGATATTATGTTTGGTTTTAAGTAATGTAATACAAAAAGTAATATTTACTGAACGTTATCACAAATAGTAGTTAATAGCGTATATAATACAATTAAATAATTGAGTTTAAAAGTATTGAGTATCTTGTATCTCATTAATTGTTCACTTGGATATTATTTTTAATAGATTAATTATGGCCTACTGCTACAAATAAAGTAAAAAATTAAATTTAGAGCGTAGTTTTCAGAAAAAATTCATACTAATATATATTTTTGATAAGCTTGAATTATTTCCGATTGACGTAAAAAATAATATTCAGGGTGTTCCATTTAAAAAAATATATATGTTTGCTTCATAACTGAAGAATGGTTAGAGTAAGAAAAAATCATACTACACCACTGGATTCTACAGAAAAAATTGTATCTCAAAAACCAAGAGACCCATGATAATTTTGTTGACGGCATCTTTAGTTTCACAAAAAAGTAGCACAGTGTCGCGAAAACCGCAACTCTCTATCTCAAAAATAACCGAGATATCCCGTAAAAGTGCCCAAAATGGGACACCCTGGACATTCATTGTAACCAATACCTTCGTGGCCTGGTATTCAACTGAGATGTACAGCGTTGCGTGAAGTTAGTGAGGTGAGAGTGCCCCACAGTTCCATACCAGTTTTGATGTAATTCTCTTAGAGTCTAAGGCCTTAGTTTCTACAATATATATGACCTTGACCACAGGCTAACCATAGGATAATTTCCATTTGACATATTTTTGCAGTTCCATGGGTTAGAGGTCACGCTCACACAGTATGTCATACTGGGTGTTTCGGTTTTGACAATTTTGACATCTACAACCGCGAAGTAGCAATTTCTGGCGATTTTCATGCCAAAAGTTAGCTACAAGCATATTTTTAACCTTCTTTCTCACTGCGCCTGACTGTGAATATAATGGGAATGAAGGATGAATGAGGAATTAGGTGTCTTTTTTTAACTGATGGCTTTGTCCGTATGTACCTTCTCTGTTAGTTGCATTATAGACTTCAGATCTAATCTTGCCAATCGTATATGTGACAAACTAACGTGTTCAAATAATATGCCAATAGAATGTAAAACCTATGTCTGTTGTATATGACCAGGACTTACCCTATTTTCAGATGACTCAGCTACCATGTCGTTTCCATCTTCAAGCTTATCTTCTGTCACGCTGCTCGTTGAAGAAGAACTGGAAAATCTGCTAGTTTTATTTTCCATTGTATTGTCTTCTGTGCGAGTAATAGTTAAATTCTGCGTCAAAAAAACATCTGCCGCACTGGCTCCAGCTATTGACTGGCTATTTGGAGCTCCAATGTCCGATAAATCTGGCAATGGAGCTTCTCCAAGCGTATCTCCAATAGGACTGAGGTGTCTAGCATCTACGGTCCCAGGTGTCTGTTTAGCGATAGTTGAATCTCCAGGCTTGATCTCAAACTCAGATCCAGCTGTAGTCATTGATGAAAACATAGCGGGTTTGTCAGCAGTTGGAATTTCATTTCTGTTTTCTGGTGGACTACCTACAAATGTTTCTGTTGGAGGTATTATATCAGAAGGTCCTCCAGCTGTATCAAGGGGCATAGTTCTTGAAGCTTCTTCAAGTTGCGCGTCACTTAGGCCTTCAGGCATACCTATTTCTGAAGATTTATCGACCATTTCTCTGGAGTGAGCCCTGAACGTGGTTCCTGTTTCAGATTGCCCTTCAGAAATCCCTTTTAAAGTACTTAGAGACACTTCCTCGAATGCTCCAGACTGTGAAGCATGCGCTTGAGCGCCAGTTCCCAGATCTTGCAATACTGAGTCACCAGTTGGATTTTTGATATTGGGAACATCAGAAACCGTACCCAGATCAGCTTTTTCAAGATTTTTGGCTTCCATGGTATTTTCTACCGCAGACGATATCATGGGCTCCGATGAAGCTTCTCTATTTTCCGCGGTGCTACCGAGAAGGTGATTCTTAGCATCAGTAACCTCTGCGTCAGTCGCAGTTTCTGATGCAGCTCCTTCTATAATTCCGGAAGCACTAGATTGGCCCATTTTTAGACGATTTAAAGTTTCGTTAAAGTCAATCATCTCATTTCCTTGCATTTCTGTTGCAGGAGAATTCGGTTCAGTAGTATTCACAGAGCCTTTAGTTTGGCCTTCCCCAGTATGTTTAAGAGGCCCAACAAGTTTGTTCCAGTCATTTCCATGTGCAGCACTAGCAATAATATCACCTGGAGAAGGTTTTAAATCGTTAGTCATTTCTGGATCTGGTATCATAATCCCTGTGGTTTCGAGAGATTGATTATTTGAAGCAGTAATTTCTTCATCGGGCATTATTTTATCTCCAATTTCTGAAGTATTTTGTTTGCTTACACTAAGAGACATTTTTTGTGATCCTTCTTCCTGATTTGTACTCACTGGTTTGGCCTCTAACAGTTTGTCTTCCTCAGTTGGCATGTTTGGGTTACCTACAATGGTCTCTATTGGAAGCACTTCCTGAAACTCAGTTCCATTCGTTGCCATTTCAATAGAATTCTTTGTTGAGTTATCTGATATGCTTTCAAGTCTACTTCCAGCTTGATTACCTCTCTCAGCTGCCTCTATTGCAGAACCATCTATGTCAACCATACCATTTGATAGATTTTCTTGATTTGGCCTAGAGTCAACATTTTCATTTACAGAATGAGCTCTAACAGCTTCTAATGGGGTCAACTCTGTTGAGTCTAATCTAGATAGCGTATTAAGTAGAATACCTTTTACATCAAATGTTTCTGGTTTAGAGTTTTCGGTTTTCATGTTAGCTACCATGTCTTGCTCACCTTCAGCTGCTTTAACTATGCTTTGTGGTGATTTTTTTGGCGTATCTGTACCCTCAGATTCTTTGTGTAAAGTAGAATCACCGATTCTATTTATTGATATTTCACCTAGTGACTTGTTTGCGTCTTTAGATTCCGTGGTGGGAATAACTCCTAGTATGGTTCCATCGTTCTCAAGTGAATTAACAGCTTGTTTTTGTGACATTTTGGCTTCCATTTTAGCATTATCTCCAAGCGTAGTTCCATTTATTTTAGAAGCATTTATTATTTCAGCTTCAAATCTACTCATACCTTCTGTAGGTTGACCTTTATCAGTCACGCTAACCAGATTCTGTTCGGATGCCTCTGCCTCCATATCAGGTATGAAGGAGTCATCTATACCATTTCCTATTGGCGAAGAAAGTCCAATGGTGCTAATGTTGCTAACTTGAAGGACCAAGGAGCCTTCGTGGTCTGCGAGATTATATCTGGGAAGATCTTCTTCGGTAGAGTCTACTGCTCCCATATGGCGATTGTTAGGACTGGCATTCTGCATCTGCAGACAAAGACCGATAAATCAAGAAAACATATTAAGATTAACCACTCAAGTTATAATACATAGTAGAATATGCAGCTGACATTTTAAGCTTTTAAGCACTTGTAGTAGTGAAATATTCTAAATGAAACCAAATATTCAGTTATTGGGCAATCAATTATTCAAAACACATTTTTTTAAAAGTTGCTGAAAGTGCTATTAATTTATATCAATTTATTTTTTACATATGTTTCTTTGAGCTTTTAGTATCGTATCAGTCGATAACTCCATTACTGTAAAAGAAAATGGTTGTGTATTGAAGCTATAGCTGAGGAGCTGAGGAGCATATCATTTCTCAGAAAATATTTGGATTTATACTTTATACAGGGTGATCCATAACTACATAGTGATGCAAACATATTTTTTTTAAATACGACATCTTGTATATTATTCCATATTTATATTCTACAAAATAAAGCATTGTAACATTATATAGAGGATTTCAAAAGCTATGACCGCTTTTATATAAGTGTAATGTAAAATTTAGATGCTCTCTTTAATTTAAATTTAATTCTTCATATTCTATTATACCAAAAAATTGCTTCTAATATGATCTTTCATTTATTATACTTACATTCATCAGTTTCGTAGATATTTCGATTTTTCTGCAAATTTTAAATATACATTGTGTGTACTGAAATTCATTTATTCTTCTTCAGTCTTTCAAGTGCTTCAGTTTTTGGGGGCCTCTGATGTTCTGGGTATCGCTGTTAATAGTTGATATATTCTAGAGGCAAGTAGGAAATTTCTCAAGGATTCTCCTGAATACCCTCTATTTCCACAGGAAAATTTATTTTCAAAGCTCGGTTTTCACACAGCGCGAAATTATTGAGAAGGTATGAAAACTGTCCGGTATTAAAACTAGAAGATCTTGCTATGTGGAAAAAACAACTTTTGATTGATTAATTTTCAATATACAGTAGGTTCATTTGGCAGCGATTTGGATATAAGATTGGTCATTACTTTTGAAATACCCTGTATAATGAACCAGTACCTCATATTGTAAGGATAAAGATCATTAGTAGAACCTAGATGTGGGTGTCTCATTAAAAAAATGCATGTTTGCATCGTCACGTAGCTATGAATCACCCCGTATAAATTAAAACATTTTCTGTACAAGAAGCATATCCTTGGCTATAACTTTTGCATACAACTTTTTCCGATATTTTCTGCAGTAATGGAGTTACCGACCGATCCGGTACTAAAATAGTCACCCTGCATAATAGAAAAAAACTCTTTTGGCCACTTTGAATCAAATAACGTGTATGCTCCACTACTGGAGGCCACAAGCCCCAAGCTCTTACCTCATTCGTGACTTCCGGAGTCTGGTTTTCTTTATGAGTAGCTCCAAGCACCATCCCAGGTAGCGGAGGCCCTTCAATAATCGCAGGATTTGCCAACTGTGGTATTACAAATCCTTCCGGTTTTTCGGCCAATGGAAACCTTGGCAGCATATCATCATCAGTCTCTTCCATTTGTCGTGGCGAGGACTTCTGTTCGTGTGCTGCACCCAATCGATCACTTTGTTGGTCTATTTCTCCCCCTTGTGGTAACAAAGCTTTATGTTCTTCATGCAATTTTTCATCTTCTTGTGTCTGTCGCAAAGAGGATTTTGTCGAATCTGTTGAAGAAATTCCATCAGTGTGCACTCCTTGTTTTCCAGTTAATAAGTGCTTTTCCAGCTCTTCTTCGTTTCCTTCGATCATGTGTGCTTCAGATAAGTTTTTTGCTTGTCCTGAATCTGCATGACCGGTTTGTCTGGAGTTTTTTGAATCTCTAGGTATGAAGCTTTCATCTTCTTCTCTAAACAAAGGATGTGCATCTAATTCTACATTATCTTCTGGCATTTGTACTGCAGCTGTCTTTTCTGTGTGTGATGGACCAACTT
The DNA here is from genome assembly GCA_951848785.1 of Callosobruchus maculatus. NCBI lineage: Eukaryota > Metazoa > Arthropoda > Insecta > Coleoptera > Chrysomelidae > Callosobruchus > Callosobruchus maculatus. The sequence continues at coordinate 11,382,007 of CATOUR010000083.1, forward strand.
GATTACCTCCAAGTCTTTCGCTTTGCGAGTCTGTAATCACTTGGGATTCCGAAGACCCATGACGTGCTTCATTCAGCGGATGCTCGTGTTCATTTTCTGATTGGGATGGAGATTCTTCTGCATGTGTTGCACCAACATGGTTGACATCTGGCTTCGAGTTCTGAACCTGTTGACAAATCGTATGATACAGGCATTCGGTATTCTGAATTGAAAGGAAGGTGATCTGCGAAGATCACAGCACTAAGGCCCCATTGGACCCCTTGTAAATCCTCCCAAGAGCTACTTAGAGCTGAGTGTTCAGCCATCTCAATCTGGTGAGAAAGGTGGTGAATGCAGCTCAGCGGGATTTCCTTTAATCTGGCCGTGGAAGGACATCCACATAATGGATTAGACAGCTGGACAATGTCGCAGTGGTTCTCAACAGCATCGTAACTCTAATCACATCCCCTGTACCGGGAACTCATATTATAGGTATTTTCTTAGCTGACAGTGTCCAGTATCAGTACCAGTTGCAATATGCAGTGTTGCCTGAGATAGACAGGTAGGATTTAGGTACCTCCTTACTAGCCCACGCGGTCTCAGCGCCGGAGGGTAAGATACAGATAGCCTCTGGCCTCAAGGTTTTGGTCTTCACAGCCCTTTTTGACACTGTTTCTGCTGTACATCAACGAGCTGTTGGAAATAACATCTAATCCAATCTACAGCTTCGCAGATGACAGTACATTAGTGTCGTGCATGGAACCAGGCAACCCACTATCAAGCCAGGAGACGGTACGTCGGCGACAGCAGCATGCCTCACAGATCAACGCAGATATCAAAACAATTGTCGAGTGGGGATTAGCAAATAAAGTATAGTTCAACGTACAAAAAACTCAGGCAACAACACTTACAAAGAAGTCTCACGGTGGCTTACCAACCGTGGAAATGGAGGGCCACCCCATAGTCGAATCTTATTCCGTCAAGCTTTTGGGGATCAACATCAATAATAACATGTCCTGGCACGACCACGTCGTCAGTATTGCTAAAACGGCATCCCAGAAGCTTGGAGTTTTGTTCCGCTGTAGGAAGTTGTATACACCAGAGCAACTGCTGCTGCTCTACAAGGCATAGATCCGACCATCGTTGGAGAAGTATTGCTCCCATGTGTGGGGATACGCTTCGAAGCACTTTCTAAAGCTTCTGGACACTATCCAGAAAAGAGCAATTAGATTAATCGATACGCCTAACCCCACAAAGAACCTACACAGCCTGGAACATCGAAGGAGAGTGGCTGACCTCTCCCTGTTTTACAGATTCTATCACGGAAGATGTTCGAGTGAGCTCTCCCAGATAATAACGACAAAGGCCGTCCGAACCAGGAACACTAGAGAAGCTCTGCGAGCTCATCCTTATCAGGTCGAGGTCCTTACTCCCCGAACCAGTCTTCTCCAGCATACCTTCTTTTGGAGAACTTCGACGCTGTGGACTCAGCTGCCGGGAATTTGTTTCCCGACGGCTACAACCTGCAGCGTTTCAAATTTATCGTGAACCGACACTTATCCTCTCGCAGCGCTTCTACAGCGCCATAGGCATTCAGCGTTTGCGGGAGGCTGACCATAAAAAAGGTGGGTGCGCTAAAATATTGCCCTTTCAATATAGCGTAGACCCCCACTTGGAAGACAGTTGAGTAGGTTCCCAGCGAAAAGCTTTGCTGCACTCCTTTTTCCTCCAAGTAGAAGTCTGCTCCCCCAGGTCCCGACTCCTATCTTAAAGCAATCCGTCATTGAAGCACACTAGAGTGTGGGGCGAAAATTTTACTTTTCCACTCATCCAAAAGTCCATTTCCAGGACGATTAGTGAGTATCTATTAAATAGACTTAAGCTATATTTGTCTCTTTCCACCCTGGCCTCCAGACTGGATCCTAGTTCTGACTACTGCCGTATAGAGCCAGTTTAGGACCTCTGGCTTGAGCCCCCAGGTCTATCAACTACCCGACGCAGTTGCTACATGATAGCTTAGACCTTTCAGACAGATAGTCGATATGCTATAGCCTCAGGTATTTGACCTGCCATGTTAGGGCCAGTGTTCAATTTGGTGTTTACAGGGACAATATGTGTTCAGATTTATGAATGTCGAAACTGAAAAAAATATGGTAGTGTTTTGCGTATAAGTGAATATTATGGTTACTTACCATTTCTAGAACCCTAAAGAATAACTCGTGCATAGTGGGTGGTTCTAGCATTCCAGTGTCCACATTTTCTGCTAGTATCGCCTTGGTGAGTTCGTCCTTAAAGATAGTAAGAAGGGCCTCTGGCCCTTCAGGGCCCTTGGCTACAGGAGCAGCACCGGAACGGGTAGTTGCCCTCACTGATATGCTTAGAATGTCAGTGGTGTCCTCGACACCGACCATTTGCAGGATCATATCTTTGACGTTGCCTGAACAAGATAATAAGGTTTATAAGTACAGCAAATAAGTTTCAAAAATCAAGTCTCCTCCCTGACGACTTAGATTGACATATTTTTTCGCTTTTCACGCACATCGTCTAAAGATTAAAGAGGTTGTCTCCCCAAAGCCTGTTTTACGTTAAAATGTCCATCAAAAACAAATAAATAATGGTATGAGCTTTTGGATTTTTATAACAAACCCCATGTTCAGTGTGTTTCTTATACTCAAGCTAACTATGGCAGTATGTATATGCTTTTGTTTGGAGTTTTGTAGTTTTCCTGATGGAACTAATAGTCGTGAGCAAACTCTCACATTTTGAATAAAGAATTTGCTTGAACTAATGGCGTAGTTAAAAGTATATTCACACCTTTTGTCGGTCCTACGTAACTAATACTAAGAACCGTCATGGCCTCTTACAGAACTTCGTTTTGTCGAATCTACTAGACATTCTGTCTGACCAACATACTGAGTTTAAAGGCTTCTCTTTAATCTGAGTTCTGTCAATATCTGAATCCTCATGTTGTGCTGTACAAACGAAGTTTCGTTTTTATTGATTTCCAGCATCTGGAGCAGATGAGCTTTTTACCTCTCTTATGAATCATAATTTCTGCTAAGCCTAAGGCTGAGAAGATCCCCCTGGAAATAAAAATTCTCAAAACACAGATGAAGCTTCACCGATTATAACAAAAGATCAAAATGGGTATGAAAATAAAATAAAATTATTAACAGAAGAAAATAAATACCTAAAGGAAATATTAACAGAAAAAGATAATCTTATATGCCAAATTACAAGTGAAAATAGACGTCTACAGGAACAATATGAATTGATTACATCTAATATTGCACCAAAAGACTCAGGTTATCGTATGCAGAAATCACAAAAAATAATACTGAAAAGAAAGAAAGAAAACTGAAAAAGATGATTGTAAAGCCTGACGTAATCCAACCGTGTCATGAAACTAGAAATGACTTAACTAAACACATAAATTTACAAAATCTTAAGCTACGAGTAGAAAATGTTCGCAATATGAAAAACGGTTGCGTAAAAGTACATACAGAAGAAAACGATTGCTGCAAAATGAAAGAAGAAATGGGTCAGAAATTACCAAAAAAATACAAAATTACGGAACCGAAGACGTTCAAGCCAAAAATTCAAATTTCGGGTTTTAAATTTGATGAGACGCCTACAGTGGAACAAATAGAAGAAACCATACTTAAACAAAATCCTTTTTTACAAGAAAATCAAATTAAAGTCACCTACATTAGATATATAACAAAGAAAAAAATGTATATAATTTATGCTGAAATATCAGGTAAGGGTTTCAGGAATATTTTTGAAAACTATAGTAGTAAACTATTGGTTGATTTCCAAGTTTTAAACGTTTACGAAAATAATAAAGTACTGCTATGTCGGAAATGTCAACGATTCAATCATACAGAAAAACTCTGTCTAAATTCACATGTTTGTGCAATATGTGGTCAAAATCATGAAAGTAAATCATGTAAACAAAATTTAGTGAAATGTTGTAATTGTACATATTATAATGAGACCCTTAATAGGACTTACGATGTTACCCACACATCCGACGATCAGAAATGTCCTACTTACAAATATTTTCAATCGAACATTGAATTTTGAACTATATTTGATTGAACGAAAATAAAAGTAGATAATAATTATACATAAAGTATTAAATGGATAGTTATATTAGAGATTTTAAAATCGAAACATTTAATACTCATACTGCTCAAGACACACATGATCTCAATAACCTACTAAATATTACAAAAAGTAAGAATAGTTTGCATATGTTTCATATGAACATTAGGAGTTTAAACAAAAATTTAGATGAACTTAAATTACTACTAAGTGAACTTAATTTTAGTTTAGATTTTATAATTCTATCTGAAACCTGGAAGCTAGATGATATATCGTTGCATAAGCTTGATAGATACACATTAGTGTACAACAATGGCGATGTGAATCAAAATGATGGAGTGGTAGTGTAGATAAGAGAAAATACTTTACATAGTTATAATACATTTATTATTGGGAATATCAAAATCGTTCAGATATACTTCACTAAGTGTAATAAAAGAATTTTGATTACGTGCATATATAGATCACCACAAACACTCGTAAATGAATTTGTTGAAAATCTCAATCACTATCTTGCAACATGCATATCTGCAGATATGCATGTTATAATAGGTGATATAAATATCAATATTCTTGGAGAAGAAACCAACATTCAGGACTATCTTAATATTTTAAGCATTCATGGCTTCACATCTGCAATAAACAGCTACACTCGAATAACTGATAGTACAAAATCGTGTATTGATCACATATTTATTAATAACAAAATTAAAGATGTGAGAATAATTCCCGTTATCGTTGAAACATCAATTACAGATCATTTTTCTCAAGTACTACAGATACTACTTCCAGGAACAAATAATCCACTTAATAGTGAAATGTTGCGATACAAAGAATACTTAAATAAACATAAACTTTTAAATGAACTAAAAAATGAATCGTGGAATGAGGTGTATTTCGCTAGTGAAATTGAAAAATCAACAGAAACATTCATTACAACTCTGACAACACACATTAAAAATTGTACAACAAAAGTGAGAATAAAAAAGAACAAACAGAAAAGAAAAGGATGGATCACTGCTGCTTTAATAAATTCCGTAAATGAAAAAAATAGGCTTTACAAAGTAATGATAAATGATCCGTCAGTAGAAAATAAAGAAAAATATAAAAAATATCATAATAAGCTTACAAATTTAATCAGAGCTAGAAAATTGTCATATTATCAAGACAAAATCATGAACCATACCAACGATACACAAAAGCTATGGAAATGTGTGAATAACGTTATAGGTGTAAATAACTCTGGTAAAGACATTGGTAAAATTATGTCTCAAAGTGGAGACATGTTGAACGCTAACTTAAATATTAGTAATGAATTTAACCGATACTTTTGCTCTATTGGTAAACGTCTAGCCGAAAAAATTAAATCAAGTATCTGATACCTAGACACACAAACAATCAGACCCTCAAACTCCATTGTAGTACAAGAAATCACTGAACAAGAAGTAATTAATTCAATAATGCTGCAAAAAAATGGCAAAACACCTGGAATAGACAATTTAACTGCTGAAACACTCAAAATCGTAGCACATCTGATTTCGGAGCCATTCACTAGAATAATTAATTGTTGTCTAGAAAAGGGTATTTTTCCATCTATACTCAAAATTGCGACTGTGATGCCTGTACATAAAACTGGTGATGAACATGATTTATCCAATTATAGACCTATCTCACTTATCTCCTGTTTGGCAAAGGTTTTTGAAAATATAATAAAGAACAAATTGACAGAATTTTTAGAGAAATATAACCTATTTTCTGATAAACAGTTCGGTTTCAAAAAAAAATAAATCTACTGAAGATGCGGTGACATATGTAATAGGAGAACTATGCAAAAATGTAGACAGAAATATTCCAACATTATGTGTATTTGTTGACTTAGCAAAAGCATTTGACACAGTTGATCATATGATACTCATGAAAACTTTACAAAATTATGGTATACGGGGTCAAATCTATCATCTAATTAAAAGTTATTTAAGTAATAGAACACAAACTGTTATGATAAATAAATTGTCTAGTTCTCCATTGCCTATAACATGCGGTGTTCCTCAAGGAACGGTACTGGGACCATTATTCTTTAACATATATATAAATGATCTATTTGCGGTTGATGTGAGCGGAGATATAGTGAGTTTTGCAGACGATACAGCTGTTATATTTTCTGCTGAAAGTTGGGAAATATTAAAATCAAAGGCTGAAAATGGTTTTAAAAAAATGTTCAACTGGTTCAGTAGTCGACTTTTAACAGTCAATTTCAACAAGACTCACATTGTTCCATTCGCATCATACGCAAACGGCTTACCGAAATACACCAACTTACAAATCAGTTGTAAACAGGTAGCTTCTATATCAATGGTCACTAGTATCAAGTACTTAGGAATATATCTAGATTGCCATATCAAATGGAAAGAGCATACCGAATATGTTGTCAAAAAGATTCGTTACGTTATAAGCAAATTTAAACTCCTTTCCACTATACTTACCTATGAACAGATGATCATTGTATACGAAGCACTTGTTCATAGTCATATACGATATTGTACTGTGGTGTGGGGCGCAGCATGTAAAAATAATATAAAAGCAATAGAAATTATACAAAAACATTTAATAAAAATTTTATATAAAGTGAAATGTACATATCCTAGTGACTTGTTATTTTCCAAAACAAAAATTCTAGATATTCGCCAAACATTTTTCATGTCATTAGGTATTTACCAATATAAAAATAAATCAAACTTGACAAAACACGAACATAAATATGACATAAGATATGCATGTAATGTTGTACCAAAAGCAAGAAAAAATACTTTATTACGATGTCATACATTTCTTGCTCCAAGACTATACAATGAGATACCAGAAAGCATAAAATGTCTAGTGCCTTTAAATTCATTCAAGTATGGTTTAAAACAGTGGATAGTAAATAATAAGCGCATTAAAATTCACCAACTTGTAGACATATGCAATACCTATTATTACTGAATATTTAAATATAAATATTCCTGAATTAACCCTTATTTCTTGTTTCCATTTTATAATAATTAATTATACCCAAGCACAAGTTTTTAACTTTTTTTGGGTCACTTGTTGTTTATTGTATTTTATTTATTTTATATTTACAATAAACGCTATACTACTACTACTACTACCCTCAGATATAGATAGTAATTAAAATGGCGTCAATACATCCTACCAATTTCATATCCAAATCAATAGGTTAAAGAGCTTGACATTTCTAGGCATAACGCCTTATAATTTGTTACATTATAGCTTGAAGCAACTGAATTCGCTAATGCTTTTTTAAAAAAAGGTAAAAAAAATATGTAGTGAATTTTGATTAAAACTTGTTACAAATCATCGAATAACTGGTGTATGCCTTTTTTCCTTGTACATATAAATTTTTTTTCTCTCAATGTACAAAAGTATGTGTAAAATGTTATTTTATTAATGTGTCACAGTGTAATATTAAAGATCTCTTATTTTCCCCAAAATTTACATAATGTAGATGCATTTGTACGAATATTTATACAGGTATATCTGTTTAAGTTTCTTAATTGTTTTTGGCTTTGATACATTTTGCCGGTGACAATAATTAGTTTATAAGTAGTTTATAAGTTGTTTTTATAACTATTATATTAGAGTTTTCACATCCACGTACAAGTGTTTATTTACACTCTGTGGATTTTTTTTCTGTTTATTTTGCAGCAAAGATATTAGGCTTCGGATTTTATTGATTATTTGTTAAATTGTATTTATCTTTGCTGAATAAACATACATATCATTATTATTATTATAAAAGGCAGATTTTTTTAGTAGTGACGAGGTTAGGGTCACTTACCGTAATGGTTGCCGCTCAGCATTAGGGCTTATTATGCCCTCTCGGTCAAAAAGATCAAATGAAGTCCCATCCTAAGTTCTTTGCGAACTTTGAGGTGCATTGGACTATGCTCTCCTATCTTTCCCCCTGGCCTACATTTAGATAGGAGTTCCTACTTTCACTCTAGGCAGCACAGTTGAAGATAACATGCTTAGCTGTTTTTTCTGCCTCACCCCACTTTCTGTATAAAGGATTTTCCATATCGATCTGCAGCTTTTGCAGATGTGCACTGAACGTCCAATGCCAATTTATAAATCCAACCACCTTTTGTAGTTCCTTCCTGTTCAATCTGATAGCGTCTGCGGTGTTAGAACACAAGGGTTCCCTCAGCATCCTTTCAACCTAATATTCCCGACCACTCTGTCCCAGCGCTTCTGGTGCTCATTTGAACTCAGCTACTATCATGAGTAGAGCCCAGAGCGCAGAGCGCTATAAACTCAATATTCTAATAGCAATTGAACACAATACAAATATAATTAAGCTGAGACACATCACGTACGTTATATTATATTTTATTGTTCCAGTTATCGAGTCTGTTCTTGAACAAGTTCACGGACTCGCTATTCACTACGCTAGAAGGGAGCTTATTCCACGCATCAAATACTCTATTGGGCAGGACATGTTGTCTAACGGTGGTCTTGAAGGATTTATTTTTTAATTTCAAAGAATGACCTCGCAGATGGCCAGTATTAAGGCAGAACAGAGATGACAAGTCTACTCCGAAGAGACCATGGAGTGCGCGATATGTAATGGAGAAGTTTACTAAAATTTTTTTATCGATTCAAAAGAAAATATAACAAAAATAAAAGAAAAGCGTGAAAGAAATATGAATATATCTCTGAAGACAAAAAAGTTACAACGTTTCAAAGTCGCGCTCCGCAGAAATATTTTTGGCACGACTGACCGAGTGGTGTGACGTCATAGCTCCGTAGCCAGTGCGGGCGGCCGCTGCCGCTGACCCACACGACGCGACGCACGTATCAGACAACGCACACAGGCACAGCGTGGTGGTGGCGCCGTGAGCTGAGCAACCAATCGTCTCATTTGTTTTGTAGTTTAGTGCATATCAAATAATATTGCTATGATGAGTGACATTAAAAAAGGATGTTATAAAAAATATTGCATTGTTCCGAAGTGTGTGAGCACAACGATTAAAACACCTAATAAAGTTTTTTCCCACGCACCTTTGCATGCAAAAGAAGTGGTGCAAAGTGATGAAACGGGATTTAATAATACCAAAAGGTATAAAATATGTTTGTGAGGATCATTTTGATGCGAGTATACCATTGTATTTATCTTCTATTGATAAGTATTGAATTATTATCAACTATATATGGATAGCGTCACTGGTTGTTATGGATTACTTTACCCAATAGTAAATTAGTCAGTTTATTTTTTTTTTCAATTTATTTGTACCTATTAATGAGTTACAAATATTGCCACCTCGAAAGCAATGCTTGTATGAGGTATAGGCATATACACATACGATAATTTAGCTAACCTATTGCATTTATCCTATCTGTTGAATGATCATCATGGCTTCTATTCAGTCTTTCGCCGGGACTGAAACGACCCTTCTGCAGCCTTCCACATGTCTTCGTTTCTTGAATAAATACATTAACGGGATATCTAATACATAAAATTTTGACGTTACGTATGCTGAATTACTTTACTGTGATATATATTTCTATATTTTCGGATTCGTAACTTATGTTTTGTTGATGCAGCTTGAAAATTATACTGAAAATCTAATCAAATATAAACTGAAAACTGAAGACTGCCCTCATAAGTTTGACTGTCAAAAATTTGTTCATCCTAGAAGAAAACTCTGAGCATATGAAAAAAGGCGACGCGCAGAATGTTTAGAAAATTTATTGCAGAACGATGCTTCATCGACCTCAAGTTGGCAACCTTTCGAAGTAATTCAGTGTCATTCAATATACAAAGAGCCGGATGTACTGGAAAATCCACTATCTAAGGATTGCACAGTGAATGTATCAGATATAATCCCGACAACAATATTTAAACAAAGTGCAAGTTGACAGCAAAGTTCAACAAAAAGATCAAAAAGTGCAAACAATCATGAGAAGGAAAAAAACGAACGATACAGAATATAAGTGTCTGATGACCATCCCCCAATCACCCGAGAGTTCTCCTTCAAAAGAATCGGTATCTTCTAAGAGTTGCTACAGTTCAGTTAGTTATACTTTAAATACAACAGTCACCCTCAGTATTGCAAAGAGACAATAACAAAAATATCAACAAGTGCTAGTTTTTATTAGCGTTTACCGGAAGGCGTTTATTTTCTCACGAAACTATTATCTTAAAGCGTTTCTAGATCAATAAGAGATATTTTAATATGACTTTGTCCTTTTACAAGTCCTTTTTCCGTTATGGTAAAAAACTAAAAAACACTTATTTAAAAATCAAATAATGTACTGTTGGAGACACGAGAGAAGATCGGTTTGGTGGGGAGACGCAGTTTTACGTTCTCTCTGACCAGGAGCGTCGCATGACGGGTCTTGGAGATAGTCGACTTTATTATAATATACTAATTTTATCAGCGGAAATTATTGGAAAAGTATATTTTAAACCGGTCACAGTTAAAATTACTGCTATTTTTCTAAATAAAATGATTTTTACAAAAAAAATAATGATGGAACTTATTATATTTTGTCTATATTTCTGCCTTTTTGCCTGGAGAAATTAAATAAATTTGATGTACATCTGTCGAAAAATAGAAATTACTTGAATAATGTTGAATTATCTGTCATCCACCAGAACTAATAGCAACGTCGTTGCTATATATGTTTTTTGTATGCGGTAAGTAGCAGGGAAAGCGCTGTTTTGGAGGGACTTAATACTACTTGCGGATTCATATGTCTTACTTAAAAGTTATGGGATGATGGAATGATGCATTAAGTGCATCTCCCGCACTGCTCGCAAAAACATTGATCGTTTAGCCACTACTAGGTGTGTTCAGGGAGCACCGCGTGGAGGCGATCAATGATCACTCCCCAATCCCTTCAGTATACCATCATTAGGGATTCGCCTTGAAAAAAGCGGTTTGTATTAGCCTTGAAAAAGCTGTTTGGAAGCCATGCTTCTTCAGAAGCCTGTTCAGTGACTTAGCAGAATAAGGGAAATCATTTTTGTCTCTTATGGCCACTAAAAGCTTGGCGCATGCTGGAACAATTTTTTTTCCTATATAAAATTCTTCGATTGTCCTTCTGACAACACGGAAATCGAAATCATCAATTTTCCCTCAATTGCTAAGCGTGGCCTTTTTGCGCCTGGTGTGGCAAGTGAACTTCCAGAATCTTCCATGTTCCTCTTACGATTCTCATTCCTAATCCTTTTAATACTAGTTGTCGACACTCCGGTATAATAAGCCGCCCTCTCAGTTTTTGCATGAAGAGGAACTTTCAACGCATGATTACGCGATTCCTCCTCCGATTCCACACGCCTCAATTACTCGAGCTATGACCTCCCGAGCTTCGCCTCTAATCGTTTCTCCTTTCCTATGCGTAGCCGTTATCGTTACAGAAAACGCAAACTGAGTCCTGCGAGCCTGCGACACTGACCAATGAAAAATTTCGGATGCTTGACCAGCGATGTTGTCGGCGAAACGTCGCTGCGTATAGACTACAAATGAACTGGACCGCAGTATGTTCACTATTACGAATAAGCGCTGATACTCACGCGCTCTCATTGCTGTATGATTTTTAGCAATTTTTTACGTGCCGCTTTCCTTAAATAGTGAGTCTAATCTGCATTCCTGAGCCCGCTCTTCTTTCGTGTCTTGAACAGTACATACAAAACACTCTACAGCTTCCACGATACCACGATACGCTATGAGGATTGCGGAATCGTGACGTCACAGCCAAATTAAAGGCGGCAACTATTTCGCGCAAAATATGCAAACTTTAATTCTCTGCCATTTATTGACGGATTTCAAAAAATTTTTCACTGACTAATTACTTTTCGTCTATATTTTACGGATACGTAACTGCTTATTTTATTATGAGTGTCATGAGACTTCTCCATTATCACCTCGAGCGCGTCTGCTCTCTAAAAGTTGTAGAATCTAATATTCTTACCACATACCACATACTAGTGGGTGCTAGCCCGATTAGAGGGAGGGAGCCTTCCTTGGTATACCTGTCGGCCCTCTCATTCCCATCTCCCACGTCACTAGGTACCCGAGATAATGGTACCTTGTTGGCCTGCGCCAGTGCCTTTAGGGTATTATTTTTGAAGTATAGTGGTTACTTTCCAAGGCCATCAGGCCTCCCGGCTGTCTGTGTTTACGACTTAATGCCTATGCAGGTCTGATTTTGCACAAGTACATCGATGACTGGGTTAAGAGTGCTATAACTTACCGGTAGTGACTGTAGCAAGAAGGTGTCCCCCGCATGCACCTTCGTCCCCAAATCCTGCCCTGCTTCCTAAAACAGGTCCATCAGATGTAGTAAGATTCTGCTCAGCATCAGCCACTTCTCTTGCTCCTTCACTAGAAGCAGCGTTCTCCACCACAGGTCCTCCATCTCCTTGTGTTGTAGTGGGATTGGCACACTCCAGATCAGGAGCGTCCGATGCTTTTGGTTGGTCTTTCAGCAATACCACGTCCTTGCATAGTAGGCTGCAGGCTTTGCAACCCTCTGCCGTCTTGCACTTGTTCAGGCTGATGCACTGGATGCACAGGTTCTTGGCGATTTGGCTCGCGTCGAGGCTTTTCGGGATCAGGTTGATGTCGGAGGGCAGATTCTGGCGAGATGTCAACGTAGCGCCTAGTTGGCCTCTGTGGAAGGATTCAGAATAGAACAAATATAGCCAAGAGCATGATGTGCTTAGAAAATTATCTAGCATTCAATCGAACAAGGTGCCCAATATACACTTTTTTGAGTATATCGATTTTATGAGTTCAAAAAATGGGATTTGATTTTAAAAACATTCCAGAACAAGAAATGCAGGTTGCGTTGCATTTTTCTTTCGAAAAATTACCCAAGATACGTTCCAGATTCCCTTAAAATACAAATTATGTGTTTTTACTTCCCACACCGATAGATGAGGGGAGTATTGTGATTGCGAAACTTTTAGATTTTTGGGTGTTTTATGATGTCTACATATCGAAAATCTACGTCACTCATTTCTGTCGTTCTGTCACTCATTTCTGTCGTTCTGCCTGTCGGTCTGCCTGTTGGCGTTTTTCTAGCCTTAAAATCTCAGTAATATCTGCATTGATTCTGATGAAATTTGGGTAGCTATGTGGATTTTGAAAATCGGTGCATGGGCGGCGGAGTAATTAGCCAAAATGAAGACATTTCAAATATTCCTCATACTCCGTTTTTAGCCATGCTAGGGATTCCTGATCATTTGCATTTTTTTTTTTGGGTTGGGTTGAAATTATAGTAGTTGGTGAGTGGGGGCTTCCAAAACTAAACAACATGTTATATTCATAATAGGTTGTCCAAAGACCTAGCGGCATTATACACTTTTTTAGGTACATCCGAAGATTGCCTTGACTATTACAGAAACCAAGGGAGTTAGAATACCCTAATGTATACATACGAGTATTGCATCGTTCTGAATAGTGGAACCTGGAAATTATTGAATTGACGTTAATGAAATTATTTATTACCGTGGCGTGGGTGAAGAACACGTATGGTTCTTAGAAATCATGTTAGTGGTAGACTAAAAATCTAAAAACATCTCAAGCTTCCCATTAGACGATTTGGGGGTTACTGTTCTTTTGCGATATTTTTTATAGAGGGGGTGAAATTTGGAGTAGTCAGGGATGTTGTGAAACCGAACAACTTGTATCCGTGAAGGGCTCTTCGTGTGTGTGTTAGTGGCGGTGAAACTGAATTAAAAAAGAAACAGTACAATATAAAAACCGCTCAAACTCAGCTCTGATCATCTTTTTTTTTGTGGTCAAAATGAGCCAAAGTAGTATGAGGTCTCGGGTAGGGTGGCTGGGAGACCCCGGCATTTTTTTGTATCTATTGAACACTTTTTGTTGCCTTTTAAGGAGTGATACTGGTAACGTAATCTGCTTTTCAGTATCGGAAAATTGGCATGCCATGTGATAGGGATATCAGTTGAAGATTGCAGAATAAAAAATATGTCGTCCTAGTTCCTACGGAGAGAGATGCAAGTAACTATTAATGAAAGTTTTTGTATTTGACAATTTTTTGCGGGCGGGTATGCAATAATTTGGTCGCAAGCGTATATCAGACTATAGCTTCATGCTATGGAAAAATAATAAACTGGTATCATCGCGATGTGTAAGATGTACTCAGACAATCAACTTGACCTCTTTTTTTTACTAGAGGGCCGTTAAAACACGATGAAACAAAGAGACAAGCACATGATAAGTATTACAAATCACATTGGACAAATGTTATTTATAAATCCTCAAAAATTCATAATTTGAATAATAATCAGCGTTTTTTTTCAACACTGAAGATCCAAGTCCTCACTAGATTGAATATTAATAATGTTAAAATAAGAATAAGAAACCATGATATAGAAAGAGTGAGATTTAAATATTTAGGGTGCTGGCTAAATGAAAAATGGGATCCTCGTAAAGAGATTAAAAGCAGAATCGGAATAGCCAGAAACACTTCTTCAAAATGAAAACTATACTCTGCACCCGAAATTTAAGGTTGACTACTCGATGGCGAGCAACAAAATGCTGCGTACTCTCCACATTATTTATACGGAGTGAGGGATGGACGTTAAAAGCACGGGCCATGTCACGTTTGCATTCTTTTAGATGTGGCTATACAGATGTATATTAGGATATCATAGACCAAGCAAGTACCAAGCAGTAGGTTACTTGAACAATTGAATAAAGAAGAGAAACTTTTAACCACAACAAAAACAAAGAAAGGCAGCATATCTTGGTCATATTTTATAAACGGTAAGTATGATTTTTTACCACTGATCGTTGAAGGAAGGACGGAAGGACGACGAAGGATCGGACGTCAAAAGTTCTCCTGGCATTGGAACTTACGCCAGTAGTTTAATATAATAGAGACCTGCACAATCATTCGTTTCGCATTATATAGAGCTGACACAAATTTTTCAGTTACACAAAACCCTATCCCCAAACAAATCCAATTTATCCAATTTATTGGGTGGGCCTACCACCCAGTCTATGATATCAGTTATATTGTACATACCAATATTATGAAATAAAAGACAGTTTATTATTATCATTATTCTGATTTTCCAGGTTTATCTCGCATGACTGCGGTAGGAATAAATGTTGACGGGCTGTGCTAAGTCAACACCTGAACTGTTACTGATCTAAATTTAGGAAGGATCGTACGATATTACAGGTCTTCAGTATTACAGACTTTTGGAATATTTGGCGTAACCTTTCGTCCAGCCCTAACTGTTGTAGGTGAGGTATAAATGTGTTTGGTGTAAGGCCTGAGACCGGCATAATTAGGAGGCAATAGTAACTTTGTTTTGCTTCCAGTGCCGTTTTATTTCTATCACAAGGTCATTGTATTTAGATAACTTCCCAGCGTAGGCGTTTTAGATATTCATATCGTTGAGAATAGCAATATCTATCAGATATGTTACTTTGTCTGTTTTTGACTGAAAAACTATATCTGGCTGACTTTCTGGAATAGTCTTATCTGTATGTATTTAAACGTCCAAGAATAGTTTGTATTCATTGTTTTCGAGTACTGATGTCAGTGTGTAATTGTAATATGGATCTGTGTTTTCTATTAGCTCGTTTGTTGTGGCTAGTGCTTAGTGTATGACTTTGGCTGCAGAGTTAAGTCTAGCTGTATACTCGGTTCCAGCGAGAGTTTTGAATGCGCTTGTTATGTGGTCTATTGTTTCTTTCTGTTGGTGGCACTTTCTGCAATAGTCGTCGGTTATCGATGTATCTTTAATTATGTATTTCATGTAGTTCCTTGTCGCAATCACTTGGTCCTGGATAGCAAGCATAAAACTCCCAGTCTCTGGAAAGAGCTCTGGCCATTCTGCAGCTAGGTGTATGACTGTTCTTCATTAATGTGCTCTTGTGTAACCCGGTATCTGTGTATACCATGGAGTGCTTTTTGTGACCAGGTGTTTACCTTTTCTTGCTGTAATTCTATGTGATTGTGTGCGTCTGCTACGTGATCTGGACAGGATAGGGTGAGTGGAGTATAGTTTTTGTCTGCTTTTACTATCGACCTATGTAAGTTTGACTGTTTGCTTTGGAAACAGTATCTGAGCATTCTTATTTGTCTTGCGTGAAGTGACTGCATGTCTATAATTCCTCTGCCCCCTTGTTTCCTATCTATGGTAAGCCTTTCTTTGCACGCTTTCGGATGAGACATTCGGTGTGCTTTGTGAGTTTTGTTCATATGAGTATGTTGATGTTTTCAATATCAGCGTGCGACCACTTAATGATGCCAAAGGAGTATGTGAGGACCGGTATCGCAAATGTGTTAACGGCTTTTGTAAGATTTTTGGAATTCAATTTTGTTTTTAGAAGTTTAATGAGGCGGTCTCTAAACTCTTGTGTTAGTTGAGTCTTGACCTGTGTGTTGTCGATCTTAATGTTCTGATTGAAGCCCAAGTGCTTGTACGTTTCGTCCTTGTCCAAGTTATCCAGCGTTTGGCCAGTTAGTATTTCCTGTTCGTAATGGTTCTTCCATTGTCGTTTATTGATGTAGAGCACCTTGCATTTGCTCATACCGAATTCCATCCGGACGTTTAAAGTACAAACTTCTGTTATTCTTTTAGATGCACTTCAGTGGCTGCATATAGTTTTAAGTCATCCATGTAGAAAAGATTATTTATTTTGTATTGATTGACCTTCTGGTGTCTGATGTTGAAACCACAATTTGTGTTATTATTATTATTATTATTATTATAATTCCAAATGATGGTCGTCAACCTCCGCTGAGGAAACGGTACTAAAAGAAGAAGACTCCCGTCCTTAACTCAACTTACGCTTCGGTTCACTGTTCAACGATTCTTATAAATATTTTATACGAGATTTCACAGATCCTCGATTATGACATGCCTGTTACATATACGCTGCAATTTACGGCTGGCTGACGTCTAATAAGCAATTAGTGCAGCATGTGATGGCTGCCGAACATTTTGTTAGTGACGCTCTCGATGGGTCATCCGACCAAAAATCCATGCCGAATGAATTTTCAACCGCAGATAATCATTTTCCACCCTCCACGGTATCGACACAGTGTCTAATCACGCTTAACACGTTCTACGGGGAGTGTCCCAAAACTCATGAAATACATATTTCTGTAATTTATTGGTTATATTTGTACAAACTGTTAATATTCTTCAAAATACCTACAAAATGTTTGCAACAGCTTTCCCATGCCTGGTAAGCCCCTTGGAAAGCCTCGAAAGGACCCTTGTTTAAAGTGTCATGTACCACTACCATTATGAAACACTAGCAAAATAACTTAACTGTAGGGGTACATGTTATAATTAATCGTAGTGGTACAATCCTTTAAGTACCCGTACCTCTTGAATTAATCACTTTAGACCCCAAGTGCTAGTTTGTTGTAATTGTTTCATCAAGAGAAACACAGAAAGGCATTGATATACAGGGTGTCCCATTAATAATTTTGAATCGGACGTCACGTGACCAAAATCAAATACCTTATTGGGTAACACAATAACAAGAAAAGACACAACATCTGCTCTAATTTACATACCCAAAATTATAATTCTCTACTACTGCCCAGTTCCTATATATTGCTTGTCTTAATCGTCGTGGGACACCCTGTATATATCCCCTAATTGGTTAACATCCGAAATTTATTCAATTTGGAATTTGGCCAATTCTTAAAATGAATAATTTCCTTAAAGTTTTATACAAGGTGAGAACCAGTGCCTTGGAGTTGTATGTCGTGATCTTGTAATTTCGGTATAGTTGTAAAGGAGGAACAAAACCTCATGAAATAATTACTGCCAGTAGTGCAGGTTAATATTAATGTTTGAAAAAAGACAAGATATTTACACGAGGCAAGCCCTTAATACTATTGTATTGTATCTGCTCAATGAAAACACACGCAAGAAGTATTTTTTACAAGTATTAAATTTAAGCTTTGAAGTTTTAATAAGGGAAAGACGACAAACCACTAGTATTTAAATTTTAGTATCAATATAAATGAAAAAATTATGCTGGTAATTACATAGACTTACCTGTTGCATCGCTTTTGTTTGCTTAACGAAGAGACTTTTGTACTATCAGCAGTATTTTCAAATGAGGTAGTTGCTACATTATGATCAGGTACAATGGTTCTGAAAAAGATAAGGACTGGTAAGAGCTCAAATGGGTGTACAAATAGGTGCATATTATGCATGACAGTCTGTCGACAAACAGATTTTCTAACACAATACAAAAAGAAGAACATAGAGCTTCAGGCACATATTATTGTCGCTTCCTTACAAAAGGCTTGTCTCAAAAAATGGCTGGAATGGGTAAATCAATGAAAATGGTAACCTGCAGCTATCCTCTTAATGTCGCATCTCAGATATAGATAGTCTCGAAGTTATAATATTTGTCACATAAAGAACCTGAAAAAGCGGCTCAAAAATATAAAACATATGCTTAATAAAGTCTAATTCAACTACTCCATAATACCTCCACTGTATTCAAATTCTACAATTGTCTATGTTTTGGCTGTTCTTCTTCTTTAAGTGCCGTCTCCTATCGGAGGTTGGAAATCATCAATGCTATTTTTACTTTAATTTCCGCTGCTCGATATAGTTCTATGGAACTGCATTGATACCACTCCCTTAAATTTCGCAGCCATGATATTCTCCTTCTGCCGACGCTCCTTTTTCCTTTTATTTTACCCTGCATTATAATTTGTAACAAACGATATCGTTCTCCCCTCATTATATGTCCTAAATACAGCAGTTTTTTAATTTTTATATTTTTAACAATTTCGCAACTTTTACCCATTAGTCTAAGAACTTCTGTATTAGTTATTCGCTGCGTCCAAGATATTTTCAGAATTCTTCTATAACACCACATCTCGAATGCTTGTAATTTATTTATATGTTCTTGTTTTAGCGTCCAGCTCTCCAATCCATACAACAATGTTGAGAATACGTAACCTCTAAGGGTTCTAATTCTTAATTCCAAAGAGATGTTTTTATTACATAGTATTTTCTAGTATTTTTGGCTGTAGTAGCATCTCAAATATTTGCAAAAAACTTCTCTTCGCTCTCCTGAACAATCACTAAAATTGAGATTTTTTTTTTATGGTCGGCCTCCCGCAAAGGCTGAAAGCCTATGGCGCTGTAGAAGCGCTGCGAGAGGACAAATGTCTGTTCACGTTAGATTTGAAACGCTGCAGGTTGTAGCCGTCGGGAAACAAATTCCCCGGCAGCTGATTCCACAGCGTCGAAGTTCTCCAAAAGAAGGAATGCTGGAGAAGACTGGTTCGGGGAGTAAGGACCTCGACCTGGTAAGGATGAGCTCGCAGAGCTTCTCTAATATTCCTGGTTCGGACGGCCTTTGGTGTTATTATCTGGGAGAGCTCACTCGAACATCTTCCGTGATAGAATCTGTAAAACAGACATAGGTCAGCCACCCTCCTTCGATGTTCCAGGCTGTGGAGGTCCTTTGTGAGGCTAGGCGTATCGATTAATCTAATTGCTCTTTTCTGGATAGTGTCCAGAAGCTTTAGAGAGTGCTTCGGAGCACATCCCCATTCATGGGAGCAATACTCCAGCGATGGTCGGATCTGTGCCTCGTAGAGCAGCAGCAGTTGCTCTGGTGTATACAACTTCCTACAGCGGAACAAAACTACAGGCTTCTGGGATGCCGTTTTAGCAATACTGACGACGTGGTCACGCTGCTGCTGCTGGCTGTCGCCGACGTACCGTCTCCTGGGATGATAGTGGCTTGCCTGATTCCATGCACGACACTAATGTACTGTCATCTGCGAAGCTGTAGATTGGATTGGATGTTATTTCCAGCAGCTCGTTGCTGTACAGCAGAAACAGTGTATGGGATAGGACAGATCCCTGAGGAAGACCGGCGTTTATTGAAAATACGTCTGATGAACAGCCCTCGACTACAACAAACAGAGATCGATCGTTCAAAAAGCTATTCAGCCACTGGCGCAGGCCAGGTGGTAGTCCATAAGCAGCAAGCTTGACCAGAAGTCCGTCATGCCACACTCTGTCGAAGCCTTTCGATATGTCAAGTGCAACAACACGGGATTCGCCATGTTTGTCTATTGCTCTGTTCCACAAGTGAGTGACGTAGGCAAGGAGGTCACCTGTAGACCTGTGCTTGCGGAAGCCATACTGGCGATCATTTATGATGTCATTGTTGTCGAGGTATTTCAGGAGCTGTGTGTTAATGACAGTATCCATAACCTTAGACATGATGCTGAGAAGAGCCACAGGTCTATAGTTGGTGGGATCAGTTTTTTTGCCTTTCTTAGGGATAGGCTGCACGCAGCCAATCTTCCACGAATCGGGAAACACGCCTCGTTGATACGAAAGTTTGAAGAGCTTGCAAAGAATAGGTGCAAGCTCAGCGGCACAGCGTTTAAGGACAATGGCTGGAATTTGGTCAGGACCAGTAGCTTTATTGGTGTTCAGTTTTTGGAGGATGCTTTTTACATCTCGATGTTGAAATTTGACCTCTGCCATTCTCGAGTTCACGCTTATGGTGGTAGTCGGAGTACTTCCTTGGAAGTCTACAGTAGAATTGGCTGCGAAGAGCTTCCCCAAGATGTCTGCTTTTTCTTTAGGAGCAGAAGCGATGGATTTGTCCCCTCTGGTCAGGGGTGGTATTGACGAATAGGAAAAGTTCTGACTAACAGCCTTAGCTACAGACCATTTGCAAGAAAAGCAACGATTAAGGGCACAAGTACGGCGCACAAGTACGGCGCACAAGTACGGCATTGTTTGAGCTATTTTTCAACATAGCCACAATCAGATTTGAGACACTTGCCACATCATCGTGGGATCAACTTTTGCATGTCATAGAACTCTGCCGCTAGTGAATGGACCACCGTGTAACAGACGTCTTTAGCTCTTCATCTTTGCCAAAACACTCACCGGAGGAAAGGAATTTGTTGAGATGTTGATCCCCAGGAGCAAACTCAAGGCTATAGGGTGGATTATCAAACAACTCCCAGGCAAATTTCGTCAAAACAACAAGATTATCATTGATGATGGATGACTGCCCACTGCGGTCTTAAGCATGGGTACTTTGAAACCATGGGAAAACTGCCTACAGCATCAGTGACGCACCATCTACTTATTAATGAAGTTCGGTCCATAGACCTGAAGATGAATTTCAACTAGCGCAATGCTTTGTGCAGTCAATAACTTTAGCACCAGCGGAACCTCGCAGGCGGTGGGTGAAGGGTTAAGAGCTACCATTTGAGACCAGTGCTGCTCCTCTTCTGGCACAAGGCGGGACCTGTCCAGCTGGCACATGATTGATACGTATTCGAGAATACTGCTGATGTTTGCTATCGATAACAATATTCTGACCTCTAACCAACATGGATTCATACTTGGCCGCTCCATTATCACAAATCTTCTCAAAAGCGTTAATGATTGGACGACACTCATAACTCATAGCTATGAACTTGCCTGACTATGTTATTTACTTGGATGTTTCGCATTTCATTGAGTCACAGGCACTTACTCCATAAGCTAGAACACTTCTTGGGCATTGCTGGTAACATATTGGAATGGATCTAAGCTTTCCTTAGCAACAGTGAGTTCCTAGTCAGGATTGGTGACTTGCTGTCCATCAGGAGAAAAGTAACTAGTGCTGTTCCACAGGGATCCGTTCTGGACCCTGTCCTATTTTTTTATATACTTCTGATCTGCTTTGCTCCATACAATCACTCTTCTTATGCAGATGACACTAAGTTATATAATATTCCATCGAGCAATGACAGCACTTTACAGCGCGATCTGCACAAAATTTATGAATGGTCAAGAAAATGGTTGTTTAAAAGATGCCTTTTCCTGATTGAGGGGTCATTCAAAAGCTGTCACTCTTCCACAGCTAGTTTATTGTACCAGCCCTACGTAAGACCGATCCTTGAATTCGCTGGGCCTGTTTAGTATCCAAACCTACGAGACAGTGATTTGTTGGATAACCTGCACAGAAGGGCTACGGCATCCATCGCCCTACCTATGAAAAAAGATATAAGCCGTTTGACTTGATGCCGCAGTGTTGCCAGGTCTACTGATTTTTCAGTAGATCTACTGCTTTTGGGTCTTTGTCTACTGAATACTGTTTTTACGGTGGAATCTACTGATTTTTTTTCGGTTTTCAAGAAATAATGAGTACTACTGTTTTTGTATTTCAAAAAAATGTATAAGGTATAACAGGTTTGATTTCCAAAGCGATGTTCTGAAAAATGTATCATTGGTTGAGCCCTCAGCAGCTTTGGACGGTTAGTATCCTTCAGTGATGCCACTTGCCAAACATTTTTCAAATTCGGTCAATCCTAATCAACTTCAGTAGCTCGATAATGAGTGGCAACTTCTACGAAATAGTAACCTCATGTGGATTCAAAGCGAAAGTGTGACTGAGTTTTGGATAAAAGTAAAGAAAACGTGTCTCTTTTGGATATGATAGTTTGATAGTGCCATGTTTTTTGTATTATCTGAATTTATGTTGAATAAGCAAGTTTGTCACATACATCACACATCCGCAAACCTGGAAAGAATTTTCTCAGATGCTAATCTTCAAAAAAAAATGCATATACGCTATCGTCTATCCACGTCAACTGTATGTAATGTGGCATTTTGGATTTAAATAATTGTATTAAACTACATAACAATATAATATGTACCATGTACGAAAGAAATGCAGACTTGTCAGATTCAGATCTAGATCAATGAAGGCGTGTATTGTTGTTTATTATTTTTCAGTTTTATTAGGTAAGCCATATTAAGAGTTTCCGTGCTGTAAAAAGTTTTTTTTGTAGTTTTATTAGGATTATGTGTTACTCAAGCAATTACGTTTTTTTTGTGGTTTTGTAATAAAAACTGTGCTGTTTTTTTGTTTGAGGTTCGATGTTACACTGTTTACAAAAAATCTACTGTTCTTTTTTTGCAAAATCTACTGCTATTTTTTATCGATAACCTACTGCTTTTTTTAAATTCGACCTGGCAACGCTACCTGATGCACTTCTGTGATCGACGCCTGAGAGGGGACATTATTATCACCTACCGTTCGCTACACGGCTTATCTGGAACTAACCTTTCTTCACTTTTTTTTCTAAACTCAAACTACATACGCGGACATAAATTCAAGCTGTCGAAAGAGAAGTTCCGGACCGTGCCTGGTCAGCTCTTTCTTACGAACAGGATTTTCTATGTATGGAACTACCTTCCCCTGGACATAGTGAACGCATCATTGGTCAACAGCTTCAAGAATCTGTACGACAGTTGGTTGCGGCAAGGACATCGGTAGTTAATATAGTGCTCATTACAATTGTAAATTTTCTTTTTTTGAGTTTATAGCTTTTTACTTTTAGCTCAACTCATACAGGGTGAGTTTTTAGTACCGGCTCGGTCGATAACACCACTATTATAGAAGATATCGAAAAAAGTTGTATATAAAAGTTGTAGCCACGAATATGCTCCCTGCTCAGAAAATATTTTGATTTATACAGGGTGATCCATAACTACGTGGTGATGCAAACATGCATTTTTTTAAATGAGACACCCTATATATTATTCTATATTTAAATTCTACTAATGATTTCCGTTCCTCTAATATAGAATATTGCTACATTATACAGGGTATTTCAAAAGTTATGACCATTTTTATCTCCAAATCGCTGACAAATGAACGTACTGTGTATCAAAACGTTATGAATCAAAAACCGTATTTTTTACACGGATGGATCAAAAATGTCATCTAGTTTTAAAATCGGTTATAAAAGAAGCGCGTGACGCATATTCGTATACAGGGTGATGTAGAATGCAAAATCTAGATTTTCTCTCTTTTTTTTAAATATAACCCCCAATATTTTATTACACCAAAAAATTACCTTTAATTTGCTCTTTCATTTTTATATAGCACTTGTTATGACTCAATTCATTAGTTTCTGAGATATTTCGATTTTTCTACAAATTTTAAATATACCTTCTATTTGTTTACTAAAATTTATTTATTTAGAGAAAATACTATCAAATTTTATTTTTGCTTAACAAACAACTGAAATATAAGGCCATAATAGTACTTGATCAAGTCAAAATCCTGAATCATCGAGATAATAATGTCAAGTATGCTGAGGAAACAATTTTGTAGGCGTGATGCATAATTATCAAGCAGATTTATTAGGTATGCTTTGAAAAATTGACAGTTTTCATAACCTGTTCAATAATTCCGTACTGTGTGGGAAACGAGGTTTAAAAATTAATCTTTCCATTGAGGGTATTTAGGAGAATCTTTAAGAAATTGCCTACTTGCCTCTAGAATATATCAACTATGAACAGCAATATCCAGAACGGAGGCACTCTAAAACTAATGCGTTTGAAAGAATGAAGAAACGTTTTATTTGGACCGTGTCGTTTAATGTTTCATAGCCTACCTGATAGATCTGCTTGATAATTATGCATGACGTCTACAAAATTGTTTCCTCAACACACTTGACCTATATTATCTCGTTAATCCAGTGTTTTGACTTCATCAAGTACTATTATGGCCTTATATTTTAATTGGTTGTTAAGCAAAAATAAAATTTGATACTATTTTCTCTAAATAAATAAATTTTAGTAAACAAATAGAAGGTATATTTAAAATTTGTAGAAGAATCGAAATATCTCAGAAACTAATGAATTGACCCATAACAAGTGCTATACAAAGATGAAAGAGCAAGTTAAAAGTAATTCTTTGGTGTAATAAAATATTGGGGGTTACATTTAAAAAAGGAGAGAAAATCTAGATTTTGCATTCTACATCACCCTGTATACGAATATGCGTCGCGGGATTTTCTTATAGTCGATTTTAAAACCAGATGATAGAATATAGAATATAGAATAATATATAGGGTGTCTCATTTAATATAATGCATGTTTGCATCACCACGTAGTTAGGGGTCACCCCGTATAAATCAAAATATTTTCTGAGCATGGAGTATTGCCGTGGCTACAACTTTTCTATACAACTTTTTTCGATATCTTCTATAGTAGTGGTGTTATCGACCGAGCCGGAGCTAAAAACTCACCCTGTATATCTGTTATAATAATAATTTGTTACGCTTGCGCAATTTACACGGCCAATTACATTTAATTCAAAGAGGAACACATCGTGAAACTTACTTTCTGGATGCAGCTGGTATATTCTACGAAAAAATACGAGAAAATACACTTTTATTCAGAACCCAAGCTCTACAATTTCCATAATCAGTCTCCATAATTTGAATTTTTGAGGGTTTTAACAAGAGAATATATCGGTCATTATAAAAGATTTCATCCAACTCTTAGAACTGATCCTCTTATCAGGTTATTTCTGAGAATTTATGTAGAGAGCGTTCGTAATTCCATTAGAAATCAACAAGGTGGATAATCAACTTAATATTCGTTCGTTGTTTACTTATAATATTCAGGCGCTTTCTGGTGGAAATTTTTTCAAGTTGGGGAGATTGAAGGCAGCACTTCAGAACATCGTGTATAATGAGAATATCCATAAGCGCTACTTCTGGTTGAAGAAACATTAAGAGGAAAACCACAAATGATAGTTGTCATTTAGCCGTTTTCTGCTTGGATTAAGCATAATTGATTGAATAAACAAAATTAAATACAAAATATATTAAAAACATTTTAATCATTTCTGTTATGAAATTTGGAAGGCTTTTACTAACTGATTTGGTGTTTCTGTCACTGTGGATGAAGCAATCGTTTTTTAAGCACTCCAAAACCAGTTGACAGGTTGATGGACAAGTGTATGTACATTACTAATTATTTCGAAATATTAAGGGTCAACTTTTGGAGCCTCTGTTCATACCCTATATCAATAATTATACCAAAAAGTTCTATTTTTACATGGAGAGCCAGAAATTCACGCCGTTACAAAAAGCTACATCCAACTCTTAGTACGATTCTTAGGACGATCCTCTTATCAATTTGTTTCTGAGAACATATGTAAAGTTTGCGATTCTTTAGATCATTAAAAATAAATAAGGAGAATCAACTTAATCTGCGTTGTTTTGAAATATGTGCCACTTCTAAGATTTCTCAATTCAAAGTTAACAACGATAGACAGCACACTATCTGATACGGATAATGTCTAGTTGATAAGACAAAAATCCAAGTAAAAAAGTAAACATAAACAGACTAGGTACGACTTGATACATAAGCACAGATTTCGTTTTTTTGATTCTGTATCCATAGCTTATTTTTCAAACTTTAGTAACAAGTTTTTGAAAAATTTATTTATTTTAGCGACTTCTATACACAGTTAAAAAAATGATCACCCATAAGACATTTAAATCTCCAGAACTGTTTTTTAAACCTTTTTCGATATCTTATATTTTACCAAATTATTGAATAGACATTATTAGAATTCAGAATCTTACTCTGCAATCCCATGGAAAACTTTAATGAGGGATATTGACAAAATTGATTTTTTGCCACAGCAGTGGTTATTGCCTTTAAATAAAGAAAAAAGTAGGAAAGAATTTACTTGAGTAAGTTCAAACGGCGCCCTCACTGTGAACCGGAAGTGATATTGACAAAACCGGATTTTTGCTGGACTAGTTTTTCCATGCTGATTCCGAATCTGTATACAGTTATTCTCTAGCATCCGTGGTTTTGGCTATCTTTTGGCTACAGTGAGAGCTAAAATGCACTGTACTCCATATACGTCGCAATAACCCCCAGGAAAAACATCGTATGGATGGAGTCGAGATCCAAGCAGTGTATGCACAGAAGAACCTTGGAGTTATAATAACCAGCAACTTGGAGTGGGAAACCCATATTAACACACACATAATAATGATACTATTTTCTGGTTTTTCCCATTGCATGAAGCTATAGTCTGAAATTCCCTTGCAACCAAATTTTCGCCCAGCCGCCCGCAAAAAACATCCAACACAAAAACTCTCGTAAACCGTTTCTTGCGTCTCCCTCCATAGGAACTAGGACGCCACAGTTTCTATTCTGCATGCTTCAACTGGACGATGCGAAACGATGAAGAGCCTCCAAAGCGTCTAAAAACAAAGTTTGAGC
Source organism: Callosobruchus maculatus (assembly GCA_951848785.1). Lineage (NCBI taxonomy): Eukaryota > Metazoa > Arthropoda > Insecta > Coleoptera > Chrysomelidae > Callosobruchus > Callosobruchus maculatus. Next base: position 11,409,197 of record CATOUR010000083.1, read on the forward strand.
TGTTTTTATATTTTTAGTTTTTTTATTATTACTGCGCCGCCACTGACACGATTTTTCCAAAACATAACGTTTTCCATGCTCGCAGCGGTAGTAATACTATGTCAAAATTTCATTAGAGTCAATTGAATAGTTTTCGCGTTACCTAATATAGAACGACCTAATACAATACTCGTATTTATACATGACAAATTCCCTTGGTTTCTGTAACGAGCAAGGCAATGTTCGGATGGACGTAAAAAAGTGTATTATGCCGCTAGGTTTTTCATTCACAGGTCAATGGACAGCCCGCTATGAATACAACAAATTTTTCAGTTTTACAACCCTCTCACCCCCCCAACCACCCCAAATTCACCCCACACAAAAAATGTAGAAAATGATCAGGAACTCCTAAAACGCCTAAAAACGAAGTTTGAGGAATATTTAATTTTTTTGTTTTTTGCTAATTACTCCGCCACCAATGCACCGATTTTCAGCATCACCTACCACGACCCCACAGCATATCGTTACCCAAATTTCATCACAATCCATGCAGTGGTTACGGAGATTACGAGGGTAGAAAAACGCGACAGACAGACAGACAGACAGACAGACCGACATACAGACCGACATACAGACCGACAGACAGACCGACAGACAGACAGACAGACCGACATACAGACCGACATACAGACCGACATACAGATCGACATACAGACCGACACACAGACAGACAGACAGACCGACGGAAATGAGTGACGTGGTTTTTCGTTATGTAGACATCTTAAAACGCCCAAAAAGCGCATTATCTCAAAATCGAAAATTTTCGCGATCACAATACTCCCCTCACCGATCGGTGTGGAGGTAAAAAGGCAAATAGTCTAGTCACAAAGAAAAAACCATTCAAGATCACCCGAAAGAAATTATTTTTAAACCATATACAACATACATGCGTTGTAATTTAGAATTTGCGCATAAAATTTGGAATACCTACTTTATTAAATATGCTGAACTTCTTGAAAGACTTCAGAAAAAGTAACAGAGTTCCTCTTTCTTTAAATGACACTTCCCTAAATGACACTCCGGGAAAAAAAAGCTGGTTGTGATCTGATTGAGACCAGTGCGTTCTACATTTGTAAGATCATTTTTGGTATTTGTACAACTGGGCAGCTCAAGGGTCACTCTAAGAAGTTAGACAAAGGGAAAAACAGTAAACTTTATCAGTAATAGAGCAGCGTACATGTGGAACAGCCTTTAAAAGTCAATTTTAAGTGCGAATAGTGTCAACTAGTTTAAGTCAAGTGTGAGCAAGGAGCTCGAACAAATAAGAACGAATTTTAGCCATTACATCACTATTTAGTTAATTCGTGCGAATTCTTCATACACTGTAAAAATGTTGTGACAGGACTAATATGATTTCAAGTTACATTTTATGCTGTTTGATATGCTAGTTTATATTAGCTTCATCGGCTATGCCGCTTGCCTGTTCAGCACCGGTAATAATAGATAAGTAATAATAATAAGTAATTCGGTTTATTCTCTAGAACTAGGTATGCTGATAATAAGCATGCAGTTGATGACATGGTGACGCTTTGTTTAAAAAAATCGACCGCTCCAAACATTTTCAAAACTCTATACTTACTGTTGATTGAGATCACTAATCTGAGGGTGCACCAAAGTCCGGTCGGTGTTTAAATCACTATCACTTCCACGCACCACACACAGACAAAAGTACAAAATGAGTACGGCAAAGGGCCTCCAGTTCCGGCAATCACGCATTTTTACGGTTTTACTTCACCATCGGAGCATTTGGTGCATATTCTGCGAAAGTTCACGTTCCAGCAAAGCAAAACTTCGAATCGCGTCTGAGAAGCCGCTGAAAATCTCGTTTCCGCTCTTTGGCCGTCGTAAGGTGTCTCGAGGTGCGATTGTTTTCGTGAAATTCTAATAGTAGGTCACCGGCGCGTCAATTCAGCCATGACGTGCCTATAATCAAAACAATTGCAGTTTATTTTGTGTGATTGTTGTCGAAAAATCCGAGCATCGCCTCCGTGATTACAGAAGCCGCACGAAGACGTCTACCGTCGCGACCACGGGCGGTTCCAATATACCGCAAAGGGGACATTTTAATTTGAATCGTTACAAGAATATTAATAGTAATAGTAATCAACTGGTAATTGGAATCCTTGCCATAAACTCTACATTTTCAGTAGAAACTATTGTTCCGGAACTTGCCTTAACCCAAGGGTTCCCAATCTTTTTTAACCCGCGGCGCACTTTCAAGTTTGGCATTTTGTCACGGCGCCCTACCTTAGTCAGCTATTTTAAATAGATTCTGTCGAAACAAATAGGTATCTACAATAATAGTAGACACAAAAATAAAAACTTCCTCAATAGGAAATAAAGTTTATTTCATTATATTTATAAGAATTCAGAATTGAAACAGAAAACAAAAAGAAAGACACAAGAAAAACAAAAATAGAATACGACAGTCAAAGCTTGGTGATCTCCGCATATTTTTTCAAAACGGGGAATGAAATCGACACAGCGACTCTCATTTCTTGCTCCTCATTGATCCTTGAGCGATATTTGTTCTTGATTACAGCTACGGCTGAAAATCCAGCTTCATATAAATATGACGTTGCAAACGGAATAAAAATTTTTAAAGTTTTGAAGTTAGGTTTGGATATTCATTTTGAATCGATAACCAAAACTCCACCAAATCAGATCTGGAGAATTCTGGCGGAGCTTGAGTATGAAAGGGATCTTGGATCCACGCAAATTTTTCGACATCATCATCTGCAAAGTATTTCGAAAACCATTCAGTGAGCTTCCATAAGTGTTCCGTGAAAAGGGCCATCAGGTCTTGTGAGACAACCAGTTCATTGGATCCCGCATATTTTTACAATTGTGGAAAGCAATCTTGACCGCCGCCTTCATTCGTCTTTTTTATCCAAACTTGTTTTCTTACTGAACGTTGTAATCTTCTCCAGTAATTTCAAAGTGTGGCGAGCGTCAGAACAGGTATTGTTGCTTTTTAGACACCCACAAATATTTGTGCTTTAGACTTAGAGGATCGACTCACGGCGCCCCTCTTTACTTTCTACGGCGCACCAGGGCGCCGCGGCGCACAGGTTGGGAACCCCTGCTTTAACCAATAGAAAAGTGAAGCAGAAAATTGAAAATCGCTCTAGAACTCGCCCAATCCATTCAGGAGGTCGCGCCAAAAGTTCCCTTATCCCACTGACCAATCACAGCGCTTTGAATGATTGGCAGACGTGTAGCCGGTGTTGCGTGTTTTAGATTTTGTGTGTAACGAGCTGCTGTCTCATGAATATGACGTTTTATTATCTTGTTTCGAACAAAATTGGTATAGTGGGTATTATTAAAAGTGAAAATAATATTAACAATATTATGGAGACTCATATTTTACCACAATGGAAGTAGAAAACCTAGGTTTAGTTTGCTTTCTGGTTACTTGAGAACAACCTTATTTTTTATAATGTATAACCAGAATTAGTCTCCTTTCTGATACCCACTTAAAAACAACTTTACTTCCTGTGTTGAATGAAAGAAGTCTTGAGTTTAGATTAAATCATTTTTTCTTTTTATATGCCTTCATGTGACGATTTTTTTGCGTCAAAACTTGCTTTATCCACTGATGATACACCAAAACTTGCCAAATCTAAGCCAACAAGTTGAAATTGTTGTCATTTATATTAGTTTTCTCTAAAAGAAGAACACCGCTGCGTTTCTATCACCGTATCAATACATAAAAAATATGTATATGCACCTGTAGTGTACTTATTAGTTTGTTCACATAACGATTTTCTTCATTTACCAAAAATTGGGTAAACTGGATAAAAAGACTGAACGACTCAAATGATAAAAATATAAATACATACAAACAAACTATATGACAGAAATAAATAGGTATATGTATAAAACACAAACTATATTATATCTCATTATTTAACAGTGCTAAAATACGACTTTCTTATCAAGTATTTCTTTATCTTTTTATGAAAAGCACTCAAATCAGTCCCTTTATTTTATTAGGTAAGTTATCGAAAAATCTAATGCCATAGTCATTTATGCCAGGGAAGGGTCAAGAGTGCGGTCAAGGCAGATGTTATTTCATTGTATGTTGCACAGCTAGTTAGATAGATAAGTATACTCTATTGTCTGAGGATTATAAGATTCTTATTGACAAAGCTAAATAAACAAAATATATTGAATATATGAATATTCACAAAAAATCATCATAGAACTTATCTAGGTTGCAATAAGTTTTTTACAGAGAACTCTTAAATCTTTTTGAATTTAACACGAGTGGAGAAGTTAGTTTTAAATCTTCACTCCATTATACAGGGTGTCCTTGAATTTCCTTGATAGGTCATAGTCTCGAAACAAAAAGAAAATCAAAAGAAAACTAAGCGGAATTTTTAAAAGTACTACAGAGTCTATCATACCAGGCTATCAAAACATTTTTTTGTACTTCAACCCTTGAAACTCACCCCAACGTTTATTTTTCAAATAGCACTTAATAATTTTTCCAACTCGAATTAAGTCCTTATTTTATTTAAAATCTTGAAGTGCCTTTGATTTTATACAAAAACTTATTTTTTTCGTAAAGTCATAAGCATAAAGTAAATAAAATAAGGATCTGTTTGAGACGTAATATTTTCGCAAGAAAAAACAGATAATAAAGAAAACTAAGTGGATCTGCCAAGATACTGAATGACATGACCATGCTTTCGAAAAAAATTTTACTTCAACCCCTAAAACTTACCCCCAACTTTCCTTCCAAATAGCACTCCACAGCTTGTACTACATTAATGAGGCCATTATTTTATTTAAAGTCTTGTAGTGCCTTTGACTTAATACGCATACCAATTTTTTTCCTAAAGTCATTAACATGAGATAAATAAAATGAGAATTTGTTTGAGGCGTAATATTTTCGTAATAAAAAAGGTTAAAAAAGGCATTTGTTTTCGAAAGTATGTATTAGCGGTCATTCAGTAACCTCAAAAACCCACAGCAATTGTGTTTTAAAAGCATGATATGATGGACTCCATGGCACTTCCAAAAGTTCCACTCAGTTTTCGTTTGAACTTGTATTTGTTACGAGCATATTACGTGTCAAGGAAATTCAGGGACATCTTGGGGGTGATTAATTCAGAATCATTCTTTTGTCTTATATTGTAATCTATATTCATGGTCTCAAATTTTGATTTCCCTTTAAATATCGGTGATGTCGTTTCCAAAATGAATAGTGCTATTACGGTCATAATTTTGTTTTCTAAAAATAGTGGCTTACAAGAAGTTCTCTATTGGCAATGCATCTAACTGCTTGCTTTTGTAAGACTAGCAACATATCAACATATTCAGGTAGATATGGTATATCAGTACGGTCTCTCCAGCCTACAAAATAAGGTACGTTAATTTCTGCTGGATTTGCTATGAATTTAAAATCATTACAAACAGCTGATTGAAGAACAGTATACCCGGAAAATGCAGCAACATACTAAAATAATGAAATTATCAGATTTCGACGATCACATGGTTAATGGCTAATTACAATGTTGAATGAATTTCACGCTATTTATGCATGCGGCGAAACGATTAACAGGAAATTTTGTCATGTATCGTGATGTGATAACGACTGCATTCATGACGAAATCACACGTACTAGCAAGTACTTTCGATTACGAGAACTTTCTTGCTGGAGCTTTGCCTCAAAATATCTGTAAAAACAATACTCTAGATAATACAGAAGAAATAGTTTTCATTTTATTTATTTAATCATGTGTGAGCTACACTTGAGTTAGTTAGTTAGTTCTGTATATATTTTTTTAATTTTGCTTAATTTTTTAGCTTTTTTTAATTTTTTTTGTATATATAACTACCAGTTAACTAGTAGTTAGAGAAAGGAGAAAACACATATATGAGACGTTTACTGACACACACAAGACAGATATGATTGTCTGTAATAGCTCTTATCTCTTTCCAGTGTCTGGCACACCGCACTGCCGTGTCGTTCGCTTCTCATATATCCTGGACTGTGGAAGGGGTTTCTAAGGATAGGCAAGATAGGAGATGCTCCATCGTCAGGTTCTCCCCGCAGGCACATAAATCATCCTCAGCGTACCCCCATCTCCCTAGGTTATTACTAGACCTGCCCATTTGGCATCTAATCCTGTTGAGATCTTTCCAGGTCATCCATTCCAGTTGTGATTCGACAGGGAGGCTTTCAGTTGTATTTCAAGTAACATGTATAGCTGGTCTAGGTTGATAGGTTTTAGACAACCCGTGATTGTCCTACAGGTCCTATTATCCTACAGAGAGATGTAAATCTACTAAAGTCAGTAACATTGTTGTATATCTAGTCGACTCTTTCAAGGTTGAGTAGGTGAGGCGACCGTAGCTCAGCTGGCGGAAACGCCAGGGTACTGATCTGGACGTCGCGGGCATGAGAATAAAAATGTTGTCAAGTTGATTAACTCAGTACTTTCCACACATAACAGTGATATAATTTTATTATTTTCCCTTAGCATGAAGCTATAGTATGAGCTCCCCTTGCAACCAAATCATCGCTCGCCTGCCCTCAAAAAACATCCAACACAAAACCTTTAGTAAGTAGTTTCTTAAATTTCGCTGTAGGAACTAGAATGATACAACTTTTATTCTGCGAGCTCCAACTGGATGAAACAAAATTATCAGGAACCTCCAAATTGCCTAAGAACTAGTTTTGAGTTACTTTTATACTTTCAGTTTTGTTATTATTTCTGCGCCGCCACTGACACCTTTTTTAAATACCATACGTGTACTATAATAATACGTATAATCTAATAGAAAATCAAGTACTTCTGCTCTTCTATTCAACTTCAGTATAAACAGAATAGCAATTATAAATACAAGCAACACTGCAATATGAGAGCAGTGCAAGGTACAGTTTTGAGTTATAACTGCATGCGTGGTTTAAGCACATAGCTTGGAAGAAATGATTAGTGCCCTAGGTAATGGTTGTCCTCCAGGTCTAGAGATCAGGCAAAACCACGAACATCAGTTATGGAGGAAAACCAACAGATGGAGGATACTTTAGGTCTAAATCCACCAGCAATTCGTTCGATTCTGCATAATCATTTGCACGTAAAGAAACTTTGTTCTATGGGCGCCGCATCAACTGAAATAGCAGATGACATGATTGACTTGGTGCTGGGAGTGTAACTGTAGAACGAAGAATAGTTTTGGATCCTCGCCGCGGTAATAATACGGTTTCGAAATTTCATTAAAATTAATGCCAGGTTACAAAATACAGAACGATGTAAAGCAATACTCGTATGTAGCATACATCAGAAAAAATCGAAGTCCCTTAGTTTCTGTAATAAGCAAGGCATTGTTCCGATGTCAATGGAGAGCCTATTAGGCATACAAACACTTTTTGAGTTTTGCAACCCTCCACCCCCCAACCACCCCAATTTCACTCCCACCCAAAACAATCCAAAAAATGACCAAACGCCTAAAATCGAAGTATGAGCAGTTTTTATATTTTCAGTTTTTTATTGTTGCTGCGTCGCCACTGGTTCCATGTTACTCAAATCAGAACGATCTAAAGCAATATTTGTATGTATTTATATCAGAAAATTCTTGGTTTCTGTAGCAGGCAACAGGCAATGATCGGATGGACCTAAAGAAGGGTTTTATTCCACTAGGACTTTCTTTCACAGATCAATGGACAGCCTTGTGAGAATACAACAAATTTTTGAGTTTTACAATTCCCCAAGCCCCAATCACCCCAATTTCAACCCACCAAAAAAAGTAGAAAATGATCAGGCGCCCCTGAAACGCCTAAAAAGGAAGTTTGAAGAATATTTAATTTTTTTTTGTTTTTGCTAATTATCCGCTGCCATTGCACCGATTTAGTAGCAGTAGGTATACTATAACCCCACAGCGTATCGGTACCCAAATTTGATCACAATCGATGTAGCGGTTATTGAGATTACGAGGGTAGAAATAACGCGACAGACAGACCAACAGATGGACCGACGGAAATGAGTAACGAGCATTTTCGTTATGTAGCCATCATAAAACGCCCAAAAAGCGTATTATCTCAAAATTGAAAATTTTCGCGATCACAATTAATACTCCCCTCACCTATCGGTGTGGGAAGTAAAAACAACTGTTGTAGATTTGAGCTTAAATCAACCCAGGCCACACGACGTGTATGACGTGTATGGATTTTTAATGACTAAGAAAACTGCGGAAAAACGATTTTAAATTAAAAACTGGACACATTGAGTAAAATGAATTGGAATCACGGCTAGTGCTCCAGTCGCTAAATAAATAACCAATCGTTCGACCGTGCTTACAATTTTCAACTATACGCTCCGGAGCCTTTTGATCGTGTCAAATGCACGCAACCGTAGCGCCTATATTCCCATGTAACATGGTTATTGGAAGCCACACGTTCTGCTAAAAGCAAACAATAAAAAAATATCCCGGGCATTTTTGTAAGATCCCATGGGCGACACTACGCGTCCAGTTAGTTTACTGTAATGTCAGGACCGTCAGAACTATATGAGTTATATTAGTTTGGTAAAACAATCCATCTTGCTTTGCAAAACACGATATATCAACTATCTGCTCGGAAATCACAGAGGTTATTCATGTCGGCATGGAAACATAATTATATCCCATATTCAACAAAATCATACAAACTAGATTCCAACGGCTGGTTCACCAAGTCCCATGATACAGCTCTTCTGCAAAAAGTTCTGACCCACTGAACTTACTTACAGAACCCCACCGCCGAAAACAGAGAGGCTTATATAGAGTCCAGGAACAGATACAATGGAACCATCCGACATGCAAAAAGCCAATACGATTCCAAAATAGAAAAGAAGGCTATGTCACACCCCAATGGCAGCCGCTCCTTCTGGACTCTGGCCAAACAAATAGAGGGTAACTTCTCGAGGAGCAGCTTCCCACCTATCACATGTGCGGACAGAACAGTCGCAACTGCTTCCAAGGACAAGGCCTAAATATTTGCCAAGATATTTGTAGCAAACTCTACCATAAAAGTCCGATCCAGTGCCCAGATACCATCCATACCGAGAGTATCCCAAGCCATGAGCGAGATAACGTTCAGAACAAAAATAGTTCGGAAGGTGCCGCAGTCACTTGATACTAATAAGGCGAATGGGCTCGACATGATCCCCTCCATTGTTGTGAAGAAGTGCGCACCGGAGCTCGCCCCATATATTTACCCGCCTCTTTCGGATGTCTTACGATTCCGGCATTTTCCCGAAAGACTAGAAAACAGCTAGCATCCAGCCGGTGCCAAAAAAGGGATCCAAAACTGATCCGACCAACTACAGGCCTATAGCGCTGCTCTCTGTAATCAGTAAAGTGATGGAAAAATGCGTCAACCAAGAGCTCATGAAATACCTAGAGCTCCATCACTTAATCAACGACAGAAAATATGGATTCCGACACCAAAGATCAACTGGAGATCTCCTGGCTTACGTCACACAGTGTGGAGTAAACTCATCCAGTCGTTTGGCGAGGCTCATGTCGTTGCTCTCGACACTTCAAGGGCATTCGATAAATTGTGGCATGCAGCTCTCCTAAACAAGCTCCCCTCTTACGGGCTCCCTGTTAAGCTCTGCGGTTGGCTCGCAGGTCGGAAAATTTCTGTCGTGGTAGACGGCTTTTCTTCTTCTTTCCATAGCATCAATGCTGGGGTTCCCCAGGGATCGGTATTGGCTCCAACATTGTTTCTGCTTCACAATAATGATCTATTTTCTAGCACTACGAATCCAATCCACAGTTTTGCAGATGACAGTACGCTGCATGCAGGCATCATGAGCAATAGACCAATCTCTGTGGTCAAACTGGAATGCAGAAAACTGGCAGTGGCAGCTTCACTTTTAAAGGATCTCGATACCATTAGGTACCGCCTGGGGGCTCAAGAATATGGTAAAATTCAATGCTTCCAAGACCCAGTATTGTACGCTATCGAACAAGGAGTACCCAAGCCAACGCCAGGTTCTAATCACAACCGGGCCCTGCCAAGGAGTCACTCCTTCAAGTTGTTAGGAGTTAACATTACAGAAAATCTGATCTGGCACGAACACATTGCGTCAATTGCAACAGCTGCTGGTAAAAAGTTTGGGTACCTATTTAGAGCCAGAAAGTACTTCTCACCATGTAACCTCCTCACGCTATATAAAACCCAGATAAGACCTGGCCTGGAGTATTGCTCTCATGTCTGGGGAGCTGCTGCCCCTACTGCCCTGTCTATACTTGATGCCGTTCAGAGAAAAGCAATTTGACTAATTGGCGACCCGGCCTTAACGCGCCACCTCCAGCCACTTTCTCACCGGCGTGTTGTTGGTGACCGCTCGCTCTTCTACCGATATTCAAACGGAATCTTCTCCTCTGAGCTATCCTCTATCGTTTCGCCGCTCACCGCTCCTATCAGATGCACCCGCGCGACCGCTGCACCTTATCCCAAGGCGGTCGTTCTTCATACATCAAGAACCGAGCAGTACAACCGCACATTCATTCCCAGGGTATCCAAGGCTTGGAATGGGCTGCCAGGAGATGTATTTATCGGGCCTGCGGGTATTGGTCCATTCAAATCCCGCGTTAGCAAACTTCCCCTAACATAACCCTTACTTTACCTACCTACCTACCTACCGATACTGTCGTGACTGAGTACCAAAATGTCAGAATGAATCCAAGCTTTGCCTTTCTACTGTAGACACATATTTTTCATTTGTTTCTTAAACCCATATATCATAATTTCTAAGCTTTCACAGATAAACCTAATGGCCCTTTGGAAGTACATAGATTTCTATTTATAGGACTGTTCCAACCTACGCGTCTATTACCGTTCCAGAACCGTTTTCATAATGCCCCGCCCATTTTGCAATTGATTCGAATCGATGATTGCTTGGTACGCTGGTGGATCAACCAATCACCGTTTTTAGAACTGTAAAATGGGCGGAGCATTATGAAAACGGTTCTGGGACGGTAATAGAACCGTAGGTTGGAACAGCCCTAATTAAATGCAAAAAGAGTCGATTACTTGATAATTTAAAAATGTACACAAAGTATGTTTTCGCACTATTTGCTTTATGTTCCAAATGCAAATATTGTTGAGTTCGTGACTGAGTATCAAAATGTCGGAATGAATCCATACTTCGACATTCTAATCTAGACACATTTTTTATTTGTTTCTTAAACCCATATATCAGTAATTTCTAAGCTTTCACAGATAAACCTAAGGCCCTTTGGAAGTACATAGATTTCTATTTATAGGATTGTTCCAACCTACGGTTTTATTACCGTCCCAGAACCATTTTCATAACGCCCCGCCCATGTTGCGGTTCTAGAATCGATGATTGGTTGGTACGCTGGTGGACCAACCAATCATCGTTTTTAGAACTGTAAAATGGGCGGGAGATTATGATTCTGGGACGGTAATAGAACCATAGGTTGGAACAGTCCTAATAAAATGTAAAAAGAGTCGATTACTTGATAATTTAAAATGTACACAAACTATGTTTTCGCACTAGTTACTTACTTCTTCATATTTGCTCTTCCTGCATCTTTGTTTTTATATCTCGTTTGTCACTAGTTTATCTAGTTTCCCAAAAGACAGAATAACAAAATAATTTACTATCTATGGCATACTCAATTACTCAATAAGCCCTACAGACGCCTAGCTGTCGTATCACTTAGAGGAGAGATACATTCTAAAACCCGAAAGTTTTATTTAGATTTGGTCAGGATACCTGCAAGTTTTCAGAGCTTCCTATTTTTCATCTTCTAGTCCTTTCAATAACTTCGTAAAATATTTCTGAAAATGTATGCACTGATTACGGTGGAACTGGCGCTAAGCACGACAGGATCTCGTTAGGGAATTCTCCATACTTCAGAACTGTTCAAGTTAACAGCACAGATAAAACTTTAATCACTCTATTTTTTTATCACAACTTTTTTTCATTCCATGCATTCCTTATCAACATGAAAAGAAATATGCAATAACCTTATATCCTATTAACATTTATTAAATTATTAAGTATGTTCTTTTACTCATATAGTGGTTATAAAGAAAATGGCTGCCAAATTATTCATTTTACTCAGGTACTGTAGTATTGTGATCGCAAAAAATCAATTTTGGGCGTTTTATGATATGCACATAACGAAAATCCACGTCACTCATTTCCGTCGGTTTGTCTGTCTGTCACTGTCTGACGATCGGTTTGTCTGTTGGCGAAATCTCAGTAACCACTGCATGGATTATATATTCCTCAAACTTCGTTTTTAGGCCTTTTAGGTGTTCCTGAACATTTTCTACGTTTTCTTGGTTGGAGATGAAATTAGGGTGATTGAGGGGTGAGGCGCTGTAAGCGCGAAAAATTTATTGTATTCATGATAGGCTGTCCATTGACCTATGGAAGAGAGACCTAGCGGCATATCCTGCGTTTTTAAGCTATCCGAATGTTCTGTGTAAGGCTTTCGCGGCCATTTGTGTTTCTTGGATTTTTAGGCCGGCGTCGTTTAGCGCTAAGGATATTTAGTACAAAACTGGTCAAGTTTTGCGAATGTTGACAGCTGAAGAATTTTATATTTCACCTTTTCACACATTTCTTTTTTAGAGTAGAGTAGAGTAGAGTAGAGTAACTTTTGTTCATGATGCCTATTTACAAGGATATGAAAGGTCAATTAAAATGCGCTAAGCTATATAAATATGGATTAAAACAAGTTAAAAATCAAAATTATGTTGTGGGTTATTAGTGGGGCTTCTTATAAAAACTCTGCTAGGCTATAAAAACTATTCTCTATCAACAGATCTTTCACTTTGTTTTTAAACTTTGGAATACTTTGTATCTGTTTTATTGACGAAGGTAATTTATTATAGATGGTACTGCATAAGTAGAAAGGACTTTTTTTATACGTACTTAGGTGAAATTGCGGAATATGAATAGCACCGCAATTCCTGGTGTTGTGCTGGTGGATATTACGATTCAACGTAATACCCTCTATATTTTGTTTGATGATCATGACTGATCCCAATATAATAATAGATGGGAAGGTGAGGATTTTGTTTCTTTTAAAGTGACTGCGACATGATTCTAGTGGACCTAGTCCAAAAATTAATCTCATTAACCGTTTTTGAAGTAGTGATGTAGTGGTTCCTATCTTTAGCGTGGGATTGACAACAGCACTTTATTGGAGTTGTTTAACGTAGACTCGATGCTATTATGGCGCAACCTTTCTGCTCTGGCTTTTCTCTATAAGTTATTGCACTCTAAAATTGACTGTCCAGGACTGCTCAACCATACAAACTTCTATGTACCTAGATTAGGAAGTCGGCATCACCAAACCTTCTATTGTAGCCTAGGACGTACAAATATTTCTGAAGAGGCACCTATTAATAGAGCTTGTTCAATCCATAACACAGTATGTACTAGGTATGTATTTGTATTTACTGAATCTATGAATTTCCTGTAACTGGCTAATATCTGTTGGAAATAAAGTTATATTATTACTATTATTAAATTGAACGCAAACTAGACTCCAGATCACCCTGTATGTATCATCATCATAGTCTCAATATCGTAACAGACATGTTGTGAACTCGTAAAATGCATGAAGTCGGAGCTAGAGTATTGCCGACACGAATATTATCAATAGTTTTGAGAACTGTAGCTCGCCATCGTTCGCGATTTACTGTCAGTTTAGTGACGCTCTTGATACTCATAGCCAGCAACTGTTTCGTCGGAACTCCCATAGAGATGAGGATTTCCCACAGTTTAGGCCACTTTACGTTATCAAACGCTTTAGAATAGTCCGCAAAGCAGATAACAACTGGAAAATACTGCTCTCTGGCTTTTTCAATAATTTGTCTTACGCTTAAGATCTGTTCACGCTTACCGCGTCCTTTCACGAAACCTGTCTGCGCCTGAGAAATTTGCCAGCCAATAAAACCCTCCAAACAAGATTGTAAAATATATAGTAGAACCTTACTTGCATGAGAGATTAACGAAAGTAGGCGATAATTGTCTGGATTTGTTGGAGATCCCTTTTTATGAAGTGGAACAAAAATTGATGTGCACCATTCATCTGGCCAAACACTGGAGGACCAAACACTCTTATAAATATTATGTAACAGAGAAATGCGGTCATCACCCAAGGATTTTAACGTTTCGGCAGAAATAGCATCAAAGCCTGTAGCTTTATTAGTTTTCAACTTGTTGAGGGCATGTTCCACTTCAGACAAAAGAATGTCCGGTTTTTGTTCAAAATCCAATGAGAGGGCCTAAAGGCCATCCTCACGGTACAGATTTTCGTAATAATTTCGTCATACCTCAATAACCTCATGCAAGTTGGTAATTAGCTATCCCCCCTGTATTTATAGTACAACAGGAATAATGTATCCTTGTTCCATGGAAATGCCCGGTTTGTTTGTTTCAATATGAAAACGTGAGCACTCTAAACTGACAGTGAAACTCTCACCGGCGGGCAACGAATAAAAATAGTGCAGCTTTGGAGGTGGAGTTTGTTTGTACTCCACTCCACATGCACCCTCTTCTTGTCGTAGCGCAGTAAAACGTATAATATGTTTAATTTGGCTCCAAGTGCAATTCCCAGTAAGCGGAACTGGTCAGGTAACTTTCAATTTGGTGGTTACCGAAACGCGAGGTGAGCTAGCTATCAGCCAGTACTTATTATGAAGGAGTATCTCTGATTCAACATATTGGTCAACGAATTAATCTTTTTGAGAAAAAATAATGATCAGGATCCCTTGAGTACCCAAAAATAGAGTTCCAACGGTTTTTATATTGTATTGCACTTTCACAACCACTAACATAATTTTAAAAAACCATAAACTTTATCGATCTCTACCACGGCCTATATGGTACGGTTTAGAAATTTCATTGCTATTAGCTTACTGATGAGCTACACACATTACAAAATTATCTACAACAATATAATTTTAAAACGTCCTCCCTTTGCAGGGCAGTAAAGAGCCCACTACGAATACAACAAATGTATCAGTTTCATAACTCCTAACCCAAGCAACCCTAATTTTAGTGCTCTAAAGAAATCAAGAACCTCCAAATCACCTAAAAACCAAGTTTGAGCTGTTTTTATATTTTTATTTTTTAGTACTGCTGCGCCGACACTGGCACGATTTCTAAAAACCATACGCGTATTCTATCTTCGCCACTATGTCAAAATTTCATTTAAATCGATTCAATTATTACCGCTACACAATACATCAGAAAAGTCCATTGGTTTCTGTAATAGGCAAGGTAATGTTCGGATGGACTTAAAAAGGTGAATTATGCCGCTAGCATTTATAAGACAATAAAGAGCCCATAATGAATTCAATCATCAAAGTTTCACCCTCACAAAAAAATAGAAAATGTCAGTTTGGGGGATATTCGATTTATTTTTGTTTTTCGTTAATTGATACAAATACTTTGAATTGAGTTAAAAGTAAAACTCCCCATGCACATGCCCATGCACCGATTTTCAAAATTATAGCAGCATTGCTTACTAGCACCCGACAGCATATCGTTGCGCAAACTTTATCACAATCTATGCAGCGGTTACTGAGATTACGTCAACAGACAGACAGACAGACAGACAGACCGGCGGAAATAGTGGAAAAATGTTCTCGATCATAATACTCCCCTCACCTATCGGTGTAGAAAATAAAATTCGCCTCAAGTTAATCAACTAGATACCTATCCGCACTTTGCTTATTCTTGTAAAAGAAATTCTGGAAGAATACTCGAGTATACTTAAAAAAATTGAAATGTAGGAAATGTATGTTACACTACGCACTTCAAAGAACTGTTTTCGCCCAAATCATCTGCGAATCCTATATATACAAACAAGACATTTGAGGATATTTTAAGATTCGCTTAACTCCTAATTCTCCAAATGCGCCGCCCAGATCTCGTAAAAGAAAGAAAGAAAGAAAGAAAAAGAAAGAAAGAGAAAGAAAGAGAAAGAAAGAAAGAAAGCGAGAAAGAATGAAAGGAAGCACCTGATTTAGCAAAATCTAATTAATTAGTTTAATTTATTTATTCTTGGCGACTAACTGAAACCCGTTTACAGTCAAAGAATTTTTCGAAAATCTAGATTTTGTTGTTGAAGTACTGCATTAAACAAAATAAAGAATGCCTTGATGAGTAGTGTTGATATACTGCAAGGTTATTCCTATGGTCATTATTTCTGTTTATTTTGACTACATGTAATTTGTTGTTGAGCAAATTGATACATTCACGTGTTTTTCTGTATTACTTGTAGGCCTTGCATTTTTTCATATATATATTTACAAACACTAATAGTTCTTGTGAATTTTCAAGGTTAGGCATAGATGCCATTTATTATTGATTCAAATAAGAATGTTTACGATCTGTATCGACCTTTTGAGTACACGTTTCTACATTGTTTTAGTTCATGCTGATTCTGCAATACATTTAAGAGTGAGTCACTGCAGAAATATGAATTACACTTATTTCAACCTTGTGAATGAGGACACTTGAGTGGTGCAGCCGTGGATCATCATTCTAATCAAAGTTATTTATACTGAATCAATGAAGGCAAGAGAGAGGCTTTCTGGTGGCCAGAACAACCAGAGCATAGGCCTACAAGCGGGCCTTATGCACCTCTCCTTACCCTAGGTCCCAATTCCAGGCCTCATCGCAAAGGTGAAGATGGCCTTGGGTCGTGCCCAGGGCCATTCCTGGGGTCATACGCGCCCTGATGCAAGCTAAAAATTGCCGCTCTTTGCATAGCGGGAGATAAAATGGGGTCTAGATGGATTAGATCTAGAATCACTAAAATCGATATACTTGTATATTATATTCCAGGTTATTCAGTTATTCGACACAGCGCATTATAGCTAAAGTATTTGATGAAAAAGAAAATAATAATTTCGCATGGATAGGGGCCCATTAAGGCTACATTTTAAAAATATTTTCATGTTATACAGGATATCCCCAAAACACGAAATTATCAAAGTTACATTTTTTTAAATAAAACACCCTGTATATTATTACATATTCGAATTCCTTGGTGAATTCTAGTGTGACTTTAAGTATAACACCTGGGACTCATAGCGAACCGTTTAGGTGTAAATCACAATTTTCGGTACAAGTAGATGAAAAAAATTATGCATTGCAGAAATTATAAGATTAAGAAGGCTGTAACTTTGCCGGATTACTAAGCATGAAATGCGTTAGCTTAGGTTAGACGGTCAAATTTGTATTATGTTTGTGTTTGGAGAAATCGGTCGATTAGTTGAGGAGACTTCAATCAGAGATAACTAAACGGGAATGCCTAAATTTTTTATACGATTGAAAGCAAAATTTGATAACCTTTCTAACTATATAATATCAGTGAATATCAGTCTCTGGTAGTTTTCATTTATTTTCAAGTTTTCAACCAAATGGTGTGTTTCATTGTTCCTACCTATAGTCAACATAGCTAACCATGAAATATAAACAAAAACATGTTCATATGAGAGAAAATATTTAACTTAAAAGAAACCACGGCGGTAACACATTTAAGGTCAAAGAGAATCTGAAGTATGACAGAAATAGATATTTTTCACAGCCTACTGGCTACTGTAATGTAATAGAGCTTAAACATCTTCAAAACAATTAAAAATCCTGAAATGAAAGAAAAACTGCCAGCGATTGTTGCTCCAGCATGCAATTATCAATAACATGTAATGGTGTAAAAAAGTAGTAATTTCCAAATATACCTCTGACTACAAAGATCAGTAGGATCGCAAAAAAGAAATACTGTCAAATAAGATTTAAATTTTCTCTGTTCTAAAAAAATTTGCGCCTCATAACGTCCAGCGCCCTGGTGCCTTGCACCACTTGCACCACCGGGTAGGCACGCCCTGGTCGTGCCCATCTTATGTTTTCAGGTTCAAGGACCCTTGAACTTAGTATCGTCTGCCTGTGCAGCACAGCATGCCGCTTGCCACCCCCATCACATAAAAGTGACGTTTGAAGGTGTTATGGCCAAATAGCAGGCCCACAAGTTACCTTAGCCGGCTTCTGTCTAGCGAGAGAGACAGAACCACCCCACCTCGGACACAGGTCTTAAAATAAGTTCTTTAGGTTGACGGCGATGTCCATAGATGTTGAATTTTCAATCACACTTCCGTTTTCCTTCTAATGGTACCCGCTGCCAACCTAAAGACTGGCTCAGGATGCAGAAGATTATTCCTCGGCCCTCGCCTTGCAAGTGCGTCTGCCGTTTCATTACCACAAACTCTAGCATAACTTGGCACTCACATAAGTGACACCTGCACCGGTACTTTGTAACTTAGAAACATGTTTCTATCCACTATGTACTACGGGATCGATGGAATGGTGATAGAAACACGTTTCTATCTCTAAGTTACGGAGTACCGGTGCTGATGTCTTGTCGAAATGTCAAACAATACCTTTCTTCTTTAAAAAACGAAAACGTACAAGCACTCAATGCTTTTAATACTGCCTAGCTGTCAGAACAGATAGTAATCTGCCTCTTAGGCCCCTGAATTTTGTTAATATGAGAGGTACAAGCTAAAATCGCATACATTTCTGCTTGGAATATTGTGGTACATCCCCCAAGAGAGAGAGGAGAGCTTTGTTTTTGGCTCACAGACCCCAGCGTCGGAGCCTTCATCGGTAAGTGCCGTCTGTGTACAAGATTGGTCCTCTTTCCTCAAAATTCCGCCCCCACTCTTCACTTGTAGGAAACTCCACCGTAAATTAGCAGTTGAAGCAATATGTAGGAGAAACAATATCACTCCTCATGTATAGGATAGTGTCATTTATTGGCAGCCCCGAGAGGATGATAGCGTGTCCCCAGTATAGATTCACAAAGGACCAACTGTCTTGACTCCAAAATCGGAACGCGGACGACCCTTGTCTTCCCTTGAAGTACCATGGAAGGTGATTCAGCAGTTCTTCTACTGCGCTCAACGAAGTCATGCGTACTGCACTACTAACACAATGCAAACATTAAATTTTGTTTAGCTTTGCTTTGGCTGTTTCCATCCTTACACATGGCCACCACACTAGTGATCCATACAATACAATGGATGGCCTTACGGTTATAATATAGTTCCAGGACACTTGGGGGTCAGCCCCCAGTTCACTCCTACAAGCCTTCTACATGCCCATATCGAATTACATGCCTTATTGACTTTATGTTCTACATGTTGTCTCCAATTCAGCTTCGAGTCTAGAATTACGCAGAGATATTTTACTGATTGGGAAAGTTCAAGTGATGCTCCAAAGAAGATGGGCCTGATACAGGCTGTCCCACGACGATTAAGACAAGCAATATATCGGAACTGGGCAGTGGTAGCCAATTATAATTTTGGCGGTTTAAATTCGAGCAAATATTGTATCCTTTCTTATTACTGTGTCACCCTATGAGGTAATTGCTTCTGATCAAGTGACGTCCGATTCAAAATTTTTAATGGAACACCCTGTTTATTTGTGACCTTTTGTGTTCCAGCAGATAAAGCAATTCCGACAAACTAGCACACTTGGGGTCTTCTTCTTCTTTCAGTACCATCTCCTCAGCGGAGGTTGGCGACCATCATTTGGAACTCTTCTCTGTCTTGGGCTAAACGAATGATTGTGCAGGCCTCTCTGATATTAAACCACTGGAGTAGGTTCCGAAGCCAGGAGAACTTTTTTTCGCCCGATCCCTCGTCGTCCTTCGATCTTTCTCTCAACGATCAGTTGGGGTCTAAGTTGTTTATTCAAGAGCTGCAGGTAAATACCTTAAATAAAGGGTGGTACCACTACCATTGATTGTACCCCTACAGTTAAATTACTTTGGTAGTGTTTCATAATGGTAGTGGTACAGTCCTTTAAATAGCTGTAGCTCTTGAACTAATCACTTTAGACCCCAAGTCTGCTAATTTGTCGGAAGGAACACAAAGAGTCACAAGTATACAGGGTGTCCCATTAAAATTTTTGAATCGGCCAACACGTGATCAAAAACAAATACCTCATTGGGTGACACAATAATAAGCAAAGATACTATATTTGCTCTAATTTACACCCCCAAAGTTATGATTCGCTACTACTGCTCAGTTCCGATATATTGCTTGTCTTAATCATCATGGGACACCCTGTATATCCATCAAGTTGTCTTCTTCTAGTTAATATAACTAGCTCGGTCTTTTTGGCATTAACCGATAGATCTACCTCGTTGCACCACGATTCCACAATGCGCAAAGCGCCTTGCATCGTCTCTGAGACAGCACCTATGAATCCACCCCCCATCACTATGCCGAGATCATCTGCGTAGGCCTGCACGTACACACCTATATTGCTCAACCTGACCAGAAGTTCATTCACCACCAGACACCACAATGAGGGAGATAAGATTCCGCTTTGTGGGCAGCCCCACGCTACTTCAACGCTATGCGAAATATACCATTCAGCGTGGCAGTAGCCACTAAGTTATTTATATTAATTTATAGTTGAGTTGTATTTATAACTAGTTGATGATCAAAGTTAAGGCAGACAAATAACATAACATCCAATTCAATCTACAGCTTCGCAGACGACATCGAAAGTACATTAATATCGTGCATGAAACCAGGCAAGCCACTATCATCTCAGGAGACGATACGTCGGCGATAGCAACATGCCTCGCAGATCAACGCAGATGTCAGAACAATCGTCGAGTGGGGATTAGTAACTAAAGTACAGTTTAACTTACAGAAAACTCGAGCTGACAAAGAAGTCTCACATTGACTTACCAATGGAGGGTCACGCAATAATTGAGTCAATAATAACATATCCATGGCACGACCACGTCGTCAGTACTGCTAAAACGGCATCCCAGAAGCTTAGAGCTTTGTTCCACTGTAGGAAGATCAGAATAACTATTGCTGCTCTACAAGGCACAGATCCGATCCTCGTTGAAGTATTGCTCCCATGTGTGGGGATGCGCTCCGAAGCACTCTCTATAGCTTCTGGACACTATCCAGAGGAGAACAATTGGACTAATCGCTACGCCTAACCTCACAAAGGACCTGCACAGCCTGGAACATCAATGAAGGGTATCTGACCTGTCCCTGTCTTACAGATTCTATCACGAAGGATGTTCGAGTGAGCTCTCCCAGTTAATGACACCGGAAGCTGTCCGAACGAGGAGCACCAGAGAGGCTCTGCGAGCTCATCCTTACCAGGTCGAAGTCCTACTCCTCGAACCAGTGTTCTTCAGCATTGCCTCTTCGGCGCTGTGAAATGAGCTGCCATGGAATTTGTTTCCCGACGGCTACAACCTGCAGAATTTCAAATCTAACGTGTACCGACACTTATCTTCTCGCAGCGCTTCTACAGCGCCATAGGCTTTCAGCCTTTGTGGGAGGCTGATCATAAAAAAACCTACCGCCAATGCGCTGCGATTTTACGCTTGCGGTTTTCTACACACTGAACATACAGGAAGAGACTATCAAGTTCCGCTGTGGTACCTATTCAGGACAAATACGTAAAATGTGAGCGAGGTATAATGCAGCAAAGGCGACACGTAGCTACTGCCACTGTTCTATCTCCCCATTGTCCTCTCACAGATATAATACACTCAGCCATGTCCATCCAAAATTAACCACCCTTATTACCCTCTCAATAATACACGGTAGCTCCGGGCGGGTTTTCAGATTTCGTACCCGACACTGTGTACACAGCGCATAGGCTAACTCCAACAATTACCTTTCCCCATACAGCGATGTAGGTATGGGGAAGTAGCATAGGTTGATACTGCGGTGCCGCAGAACAAACCTAATTTTCGCAACTCTTGTTTTTTCTCTAGGTGTCACACTGGATAGAACACTATCGTTTTAAAAACATATTCTGTCCATCGCAGCCAAAGTAAACAGCAGAAATAACATCCTGCAAAAATTATGTGGACCCTCTTGGAGCGCCTCCGCTTCTACGCTCCGTACTACGGCCCTAAGCCTCTGTTTTTCTGCGGCTGAATTTTGCTCGCCAGTGTGGCTAAACAGTTCTCATACTAGACTGATAGACGGCCAGTTGAACACTGAGAACTATTACGGAATGCATCAAATGAACCCCGACTTACTGACTACCACCCATTAGTCGTGAAAATGTCCTTCTGAAAGAATATAACAAAATCAAAACAAATTCCCCACTGTCAATCCACGAAGATATACCTGACTTCTCCTCGCACAGATTCCACAGATTCCAGAAAACCACCAATTACAACAGCTCTCCAACTCGAGTCTGATGGTTTTAACCCTGAAGTTAAATGGGCAGAAATTCGGGCGACCCAAACACCAGAGGAAGTGAAGAGCAATTGAACTGTTGGTGAAGAACCCCTTGGTTTTGAGCTCCACCGAAGAGAATGGTCAACCCTAAACAGAATCCACGTCGCATAGGGTGTGCGCTGATTCGTTGTTTAAATGGAACAACAGGGAATCCCCACGATAAGACTGTGGAGCGGAACGCTAAACTGTCAGTCATATAGTGCAAGAATGTGGCGTTAGAGCATATCCAGGTAACAACAAGGACTTTCACCAAACCACACCATCAGTCTTAGAATGGATTTCCATGCTCGATATCAACCCACTACTACTTAGATCGCAAAAAAACAAAAAAAAATAGAAAACAAAAAAAAACTGTTTTCCTTACACCGATATCAATAAACATAGTAACCATGGATCGATGATAGCCAATCATTGATATTACGAACGACAACAAATATTCGTAATATAAGTGTCATGTGATTGATCTATCGCTTGCTTCTATAAGCTCTGGGACGTTGAGGTTGTCCATATGGTGGCGTACTGTCACCGAGACTGTGAAACCTGGTAGTCGATAGCTTCCTCGTAACACTAAACGAGAAAGGGATCTATGCCCAAGGATATGCCGATGACATTGTGATTCTAATAAAAGATAAACACATGGGAACCTGCCTGGAATTAATGCACAGGGCATTATTCCTAGTTTGGAGATGGTGCGTTACGAAGGGACTATCTGTAAATTCCTCGAAAACCATCATAGAATCATTCACGAAGTAAAGGAATGTAAAGATCACCTAGGCACCATTTCTTTTCGGCAAGCAAATAGACGTTGCCAGAGAAGTGAAATACCTGGGTCAGGTTAGACAATAAACTAATTTGGACCAGCCACAAAGAGAACATCACGCGCCGATCTCAGATTACCTTAATGATGATGAGACGAGCGATCGGTTATACCTGGGGTTTAACCCATCCGATGGTAACCTGGTTGTACACCACGGTAATCAGACGCACTGCTGAATACTCTATCTCTTGACGTTTACATAGACGGGGCGGCAAAAATTGCTGCATATAGAAGGTAGTGATATGGCAATTCGTTTTACCACCCTGCCAAGAAGCACACCACGATACTTGATAATCTACGGTGCGACATAGCTGAGATGACACCCGACAGTATGCCAAGACGCCAAGAATCGTGGATACCGAGATCCCATACAAGGTCAATCTAAGTGACGGATTGGAATGGGCTCTAGAAGAACCACAACATATGTCGAATGGTATCACCTGGTACACCGATGGTTCCAAAAATTCATCAGGTACAAGAGGCGGCTACCCTTTCCATTCGAAATAGCCGCCATTTTGGAATGCGGCAGCATATGCATAGCTAAAGGATACAACTAAAGGACTATCAATTTAAACACAAACAGCCGGGCGGTCCTGATGGCCTTGGCAAGTATCTCGCAGATTAAGCAGGAAGGAACTACCAAAAGTGGTTGGTTATTGGACGTTCAGTGCACACCTGCAAAAGTTGGGGGTTGAAGTAGCAAACCCATTATCCAGGATGTACGGTGAGGCAGAGGAAACAGGTAAGTATGTTTTCAGGAACTCCTATCTAAATATTAGCCAGAAGGGAAGACAGAAGAGCATCGTCCAATTCATCTCATACTGAGGGTACACACAATAAGCCTTAAGGCTGAGCGGCAACCATTAGAGAAACTGAACCCTAAACCCCTCACTATCAAAATAAAATCTTGTTTTTACTCCCCACACCGACATTAATAAACAGTAACCATGGAAAAATAATATCCAATCATTGATATTACTAACGACAACAGCTACTCATAATATTAATATCAGTAATGAATGATCTGTCGCTTGCTACCATAACCTTTGGGACATTTTCCGAAAGTTGTTGACTGGGTGTGTATAATCAATGTCTTAGTGCTTATATAAGAACATCATTTATCATTATTTATGTTTTATCTTTATTAATCACATTGTTTAATAAGTGCCCTGCATTCATTCAATAAACATTTATATTAGATTGATGAAAAATATGGTAATTTTCTCATATTTTGCATTTAGAGTTTAATGTCGGTCCTTTCGCAGCTTCCCTTGTGTGCTGATAAAAATTTGTTAATTTGTAGAATTAATGTTAAAAAATTTAGAGATGATGAGATTCATCGACTCTATGTACAAAACAAGTTTTTTCTCCATATTCAACATTGATGATTCAGATACCAAAATTCTTTTCATTATCGACATACCACCGCACAAACATTAAAGGTATTATTGTTCATGTCACAGAAGTCTTAACCATGCTTGGATGCTGGTAGTGGCTATTTAGATCTATTTTGCAAATTTCAATTTGCGGACGATCAAGTAACTTTGCACAGGAAAAAGATGTAGAAGTAGGATAAGGAAGCTTAAACAAGAGTACGAACTGTGTAAATATAAATAAAACGGAATACTTATGTATTGAACAACAGGTTGCAGATTTAGATTTGAAGGAGGAAAGAATCAACAGCTGCCAAGTTTTTAAGTGTATAGATCGACGATACACCGAGATGGTACATGTTTAAGAGGCTTGTAGATAAAAATAGCTCAGGAAAACAAGCCACAACGGCACTTCATGAACTGCAATGGAATAACACAAGCTATTTTTATGGTCATGGGACATGTTGTGAACTCGTAAAATGCATTTACTCATTTTACAATTTTTTCTTGGGATATCTTTAAGATCTTTAATGCAGTAGTTTCCCATTTGCTTTCTGCATCCTCATGCTGTTGACCAGATGGTATCTACTATGGTATCTACTGGTTCATCCGCCTTTAGGGGCAATTTCTCACCCCAAGGACAAGAAGGTGCCCTGACTCTTCTCAACTCGTCCACCCAAAGCTGTTGGTTGAGAAGAGGTTACTATTTATACCGACAGTAGTTCGGTTCCTTTTAGCCGTGTTTTACGACACGCAGGATATACGATGGGAGATATTCTAACCCGCCCCCACACCGGGCCTTTTTATGGTCAGCCTTCCGCAAAAGCTGAAAGCCTATGGCGATGAAGAAGCGCTGCGAGAGGATATGTGTCTGGGCACATTAGATTTGAAATCCTGTAGGTTGTAGCTGTCGGAAAACAAAATCCCCGGCAGCTCATTCCACAGCGTCGAAGTTCTCCAAAAAAAGGATTGCTGAAGGAGACTGGTTCTGGGAGTAAGGACCTTGACCTAGTAAGGATGAGCTCGTAGAGCCTCTCCAATGTTCCTCGTTTGGATGGCCTTCAGTGTTATTATGTGGGAGAGCTCACTCGAACATCTTTCGTGATAGAATCTGTAAAACAGGGACAGGTCAGCCACCCTTCTTCGATGTTCCAGGCTGTGGAGGCCCTTTGTGAGGTTAGGCGTATAGATTAGTCTAATTGCATGGATAGTGTACCCTCACACATAGGACCACTACTCTAACGAATGGATCTGTGCCTTGTAAAGCAGCAATAGTTGCTCTGGTGTATACAGCTTCCTATAGCGGAACAAAACTCCAAACATCTGGGATGCCGTTTTAACAATACTGTCGACGTGGTCATGCCAGGACAAGTTATTGTTGATGTTGATCCCCAAAAGCCAAAATTTCGCTGGTTCAGTCTCTTGTGCTCTCCATATTTTTGTATGCCTCAGAAACATGGACTGTTAAAAAGGCAGACGGAGCTCGCATAGATGCTTTTGAAATATGGACGTGGAGAAGAATGCCGAGAGTTTCATATACCGCCCATCAAACTAACGTTTCCATACTGGATGAGCTCGGTAATACAAAGAGGCTATCCTCCATTGGATCGACGAGAATGCTTAAAAGCTTCGGACATATTCACAGAGGCGATAATATGAAGAAACCTGTAGTTCAGGGTCATGTCCAGAGTGGGCAGCTCCGTGGCCGTTCCCCTACACTCTGGGTGGATACGACGAAACAGTTGCTGGATATGAGTATCAAGAGCGCCACTGAACTGACAGTAAATCTGCGAACGATGGCGAGCTACAGTTCTCAAAACTATTGATAATATTCGTGTCGGCAAAGCTTTAGCTCCGACTTAATGCATTTTACGACTTCACAACATGTCTGTTAATACATTGTGACTATGATGATGACCGAGCACTGCAGTGGTATGGTCACGTCCAAAGAATGGCAGAACTAGGTGTCCAAAATGAATATTGGAATGGGATCATCCAGGGGGAGTTGTAGAGGACGACCGGCACTAAGATGGGAGACTTACATTGAACATGCTATGCTAGATAGAGGGCTGAGAGTAGCGGATTTGGATGTTAGAGAGCTGTGGAAAATGAAAATGGAGAACTCCTAAGGAAAAATGTCGAAGAAGAAGAAGAAGAAGAAGAAGAAGAAGAAGAAGAAGAAGAAAAAGAAACCGTCATTGTACTTTTTCCACGTTTGAAATATTTTTGAAAAGATCGAATGACGTCATTCTTTAAGATAACTCCTCTCTCTTACTTGAAATGCGATACGCCCCTGAGTTATATCGTAGAAGGGGGGTGTGAATATTTCAGAACGTCTTACTATACGAGTGGGTAAACGTTCCTAGGAAGGGTATTAGGCAAAGAGGGTTCCATGACAGAGGAGGTACATGAAAATGGTTCGCCGCTATTGAATGGTGAATTTTTCTGCTGATATAGAATTGGGCAGGTCCTTTCATCTCTGTCAGTGTTGATATATAATTACGTTTTGTGAAGCCTAAAATGGAGGTCTATCCAACATCGAGCGTTCTGTAAATTACGCGAGCGGTTCAATTATTTATTTCTAATTAGTCTATCCGTAGGCTTACATATTTTAGCAGCAGAGATCACTATTTGGTAAATCCTTGTATCTCCATTGTTACAACGGTTCAATTGTGGGCAAACTAGGTGGAGTAAAGACTGTCTTATATGCAAATTTCTGTATGCTTCGATTTATTCAGTTGACGAAAAATAATAAGTACGTTGAGTCTATTATTTTATGAATATGATAAATTTATTTACTTGTTCAATTAATATGAATTTAGGTCCGGAGATTTAACGTGCTCGCCCACTTAGACAAAGCGTCGCGAACGGAAGCGGCCCGAAGAAATTTGTGGATTTGACGCCGAGAAATTTTCATTAGCTTTTATGGCAGCCCGCAAACTCAGGCGGCGCGAAGCGAAGACACGCGTCGTTTGACGCGCGAATTCTCTTCGAACCAACTAGGCGTCGTTTCTCTTGACGCTTCGCTTCGCTTCGCCTGAATGCGCGGTAACAGACGGCGAGAAGATCCAAATATTTCTTGATTCCTTTCGCATATTTTCAGTGTTTAGCAATATTTTGTAGGAAGTGGTGCTATATTGCACTGTCTGGCCGTGATACAAAGACATCAATTACAAAGGTAATTTAATTATTTTTGGTATCATTGTGAAAATAGGTATTTAGATTAAAATTTTATTTATTTATGTTATGAACTAAGCATTGTTTTGTTTTTCCTTTTCTTCTTTTTCCATAGTGGCAATTAAACTCAATACAAAGAGTTCCTCTTCTGATGAACTACTCATCGCACCTCACTAGACAACGTACCTCGTTCAACTGCTTAGAAACAAATAAAATTCGCCTCGCGTCTATTATGGCGGTTAAATGACGCTTCGCCTCGCGCCGCTTCCGTTCGCGACGCTTCGTCTAAGTGGGCGAGCACGTTTAGGTACCAAATTCTTCTAAAAATATAAACAAATACTTTGAGATGCAACATGTTTAAAAACCATATGAAACCTTTGTCTAGCATGAAAGCTTGTGCTGGGCACAAACTAGTTCAATTACGTACACTAAGAATGAAATAACACACAGTACACAATATAAAATGAAATAACAATTCTATTTAAAGTAATTGATACAAACGAGCTTAATACACATACAATGTAATGATTCCAATGACGTTTAGGAGGTGTAGAGGTATAGTAGAAGTAGAAGTATCGTAGAACTAATTAGAAGAGATATTGTAGAATAATTTTAAATGCTTCTCAAGTGATTCAATACCATTTAACAGTTTATTTCAACACTTTACACATACCCAGCCTTCTACAAAATGTTCATTACACCTCTTATGTTCTGCTTGTTTAGTCTTATATTATGGTCTCCCTACGCAAATGCTTTTTTCAATTACAAGTACCAAATATACATCAAAAAAAGTTTTATTCAGTGACTGTTTTCATTTCAGGCTAAAAGCACAATTAACAATGAAAAACAATGTTTGCCCTATGTTATTTTCATTGTTTGATTTGATGTCTGGATGTTCAGTATTAATGCTTTTTTGGCGCACCAGAGAATATAGGCAAAAAATGTTTGACTTATCAAATTGCGTCGAGAGTACAATGATGATGTATTTGAAAAGAAAAAACAGCAACTTCATTTAGCAAAAGCTAGTTAACGTTTAGAACTGTTTGTGAAATATTTACAATAATATCAGTGGTGTTTTGAGGAACTTTGTCTGGAGGGGGCATTGTGGTACACGAGGTATAATGTGATACCTATTTATGGTGCTTCTGTTGTCGGAAAACGAGAGTCTTTTTAGTGAACATTCTGTCGAAAGAAGACAATATACGGTTGTTGACAGACAGTGTGATATACACACAACAAGGTGTGAAATTAAGCAACATGTACAGCCTGACAAGTGTAACAAGACCGTGAGTACCATAAAATAGACAAGGATAGCAAGAGACGAGAGGATACGAAGTAACGTGTGCGTGTGAGACAGCGTCGAAATTCCCAAATCTCTTGTCAGGCTGTACTAGAACCAACACATAATATTTATATTGTTTTTGATTCATAAGATATCCCTGCTCTGTGCAGGTAGTATTTTTATTTACCTTTTTTTCATTTACTCTTTTGTCTTAATTTTTTATAACTGGGCAGAACGCGTTGGCAGTCTCAAAGTAGAGTACCGCAGCTGCTTTGAAAAGGTGTTTCGTTGACCAAGTCCCAATGAAGCACAATGAATAGGTGCTAACCCTAATCTGGACCCCAAAACTCCATCCAGGATACGTGCCTGCTTGATTCCCCAAGCTTTGAAAGCGAAGCAGTCACTGCCAGCCTTCTTCGTTTCAGCTCAACCATTGAGGTCGGCCTATTGCTCATGATGCCTGCATGCAAAGTACTGTCATCCGCAAAACTTTGAATCGGATTTGTAGTACTATAGAATAGATCATAGATGTGAAGCAGAAACAGTGTCGGAGCCAATACCGATCCATGCGTTTTCCAACATTGATGTTATGGAAGGAAGAGGAAAAACCGTCTAACACGACACAGATTTTTCGACCCGAGAGGAAGTCTGTGGGCCAACCGCAAAGCTTAACAGGGAGACCGTAGGATGGAGGCTTGTTTAGGAGAGCTGCATACCACATGTTTGGTTAATTATTATTATCCTAATTCTTATCGCATGATTGCTGCAGCAACAAATGTTGACGGGCTGTGCCAAGTCAACACCTGAACTATTAGTGATCTGAATTTAGGAAGGATCTTACAATATTACAAGTCTTCAGGATTATAGACTTTTGAAATATTTTGTGCGCCTTTCGCCTAGGCCTTCCAGAGTCGGTTTATTTCTAACGCAAGGTCAGTGTATTTGATATTTTCCCAGCGTAGCTATTTTGGATATTCGTATCATTGGGAATAGCAATATCTATCAAATAGGTAGCTTTGTCTGCCTTTGACTGAAAAACTATACCTGGCCTGTATGTATTTCAACGCCCCAGTATAGTTTGTATTGATTGCTTTCGAGTACTGCTGATGTCGGTGTGTAATTATAATACGGATCTGTGTTTTAGATTAGATTGTTTGTTGTGGCTAGTGCTTGGTGTATGACTTTGGCTGCAGAGTTATGTCTAGCTGTGTGCTCGGTTCCAGCGAGAGTTTTGCATGCGCTTATTATATGGTCTACTGTTTCTTTCTGTTGGTGGCACTGCAGCTGTCGTCGCGCGTCGGTTACGGATGGATCTTCTTTAATTATGTATTCCATTTAGTTCCATATCGCAATCACTTGGTCTTGGATATCGAGCATAAAACCCTCAGTTTCTAAAAAGAGTTGGCCATCCTGCAGCCCGGTGTATGACTGTCTTTCATTAGGGTGCTCTTGTGTAATGCGATATCTGTGTTTGGCATGGCGTGTTTATTTTTGGCTCTGACTCACTGAAGTCACTGAAGAGAGCTTATGCGGAGACTCTGTTTGTCCATCCGTCCGTCTGTTCGTATACAAAAGATAGCCAAAACTACAGGTGCTAGAGAAAAATTAAATACAGATTCGGAATCAGCATCAAAAAAACTAGTCCGGGAAAAATCCGGTTTTATCAATATCGCTTCCGGTTTAGAAAAAGTTGAATTAAATTACGACAGGTAATTGACGACGTATTATGTACGGTGTATTGATATTCCTGAAGTACAGGTGGCGTGGCCGAGTGGTTAAGACACTAGGCACCAGTCCAGGCCGTGGGTTCGAATCTCACCGCGGTCAACAACTTATTTTTTTCTTTTTTTTAGTATTAATTATTAAACTTGTTGATCACTAGTCCGGGAAAATTCAGGTTTTGTCAATATAATAAAAAAATTAAACTTCTATGCCAACAAATTCCACAGTGAAAGCGCCGTTGGAGTTTACTCAAGTAAATTCTTTCCTACTTTTTTTTCTTGTTGCGATTGTATGTGATTGTGTGCGTCTGCTGCGGGGTCTGGGCAGGATAGGGTGAGTATGGTGTTTCCCTGCTTTCACTATTGACCTATGTAAGTTTGTCTGTTTATTTTGGAAAAAGTCTCTGCGCGTTTTTATTTGTCTTGTGTAAAGTGACTGTATGTCTATTTATTATTATTATCGCATTATTAATATTAAATCAGTTCTCAGCAACTTGTCGCTGGTTTTTTATGAGGTACGGACTTAACGTCAAGTACTCTCGAGTACTCATAATTATTATTATTATTATTCACTTTGTATCTCCCTACCTAAGCGCTTCCTATAATGGGCTGTATACTGTAGGAAATTCTACTCTATCATGTATAAATATCCCTTTATAAAAATGTTGTCATTGTAACTTCATTGTTTCCGTCAGTTCTATGTTCTATCTTTTGTCAATTATGTAGTTATCAATGTATGCCAGTAGCAGCAAAACTGGATAACACGCACAAAATGCAGATAAATGATTACAATGGAGGAAAGTATATTATTACTACTATTGATGTGCAACTGGTAGTTGCATAATCTATGTTATCAGGTCCGGATTTAGGCGAGAAGTAGGCGGTAGTCAAATTTAGTAAAATAGTGTAGAACAATTTTCGAAGCCTTTTTACTCGCAAGAAACATCAATGCAGCTCGAAAAATCAAGTTACAACCACACCTCTTATCAGGCACGTACACAGGATTTTCGTTGGGGGGGGGGGGTTAAAAAGAAACGAGATATCTGTTATAATTGCAAAATAAACAAAAAGCAACATGGCACACAGCCGATAGAGGGCCACATCCAGCCAACAAAACAAAAACTGCCAAACAAAACAGCAACACAACAAAACTGAAAGTTTTAGAAAACAAAAACAAATTGTCAACTGCTCTTGACAACTATTAATCAACTTCGTGACCCTCGATAGAAAACGCTCACTTGCTCAAAATTGCGAATCGGGTTTTCTATTATTAAACAAAAAAACGAAAAAACTTTTTGGGTTAGACCAAGCCTAAGGAACTGACACAAAAGCTATATTTGGGGAATTATTGGAAGGTTTACGAAAAGGTGATGTAGGTACAAGAAATGCGATCTAGCTTTAAAAACTGTATAAGAACGAATAGTACTAATAATGAAATTATAATACAAATCATCGGACCCTCTGTAGAAGCATCACAAAATATTCCTAATTCCTTTACGATGCGATGTCTGCCCTTTTATAGCAATTTTAAAATCAGATTACATAAACACCTAACTGCTGTATAAAGTTCAAGTAATTTGCACGTATTTTCAACACTCTATTTTATTGTTTCAGACAACGTAGTCCCTAGCCCACATCAACTGGTCAAACTGAACCAAGAATTTATTTTATCTTCCTCTACTTGAGCCCGTATCAGACCCATAGATTTTCCAGAAACGCGGACAAAACATGGGAACATTGAGTTGCTGTTTTGCTTTTGTTTTGTTGGTTTGATGAAATGAAGAATTAGAGGATCAATGGATGTGTTGTCAAGATTTTTCCCTCCAGTATCTACACTAAAGTTTCTCTTCGTACTGCTGCTGATAGACTGACGCACATGCGCGTATTTTAGCGCTAGCAATGTTGTTTAATGTTTCGCTGTGATTTTCTAATAGTTATTTTCTAGTACTTAATTAAATATGATTATCTACATTGAAAGAGTGACTGCGTCTGAACCGTTGATGTTTTCTAAAGAATTTTTTTGAAATTTCGGGGGGCAGGGGGGTTAACCCGTTAACCCGATAACCCCCCCTCAGGTACGCGCCTGCATCTTATATCTACCCACAGACAATCTCTAATGAAGATTTATTTATATTTATTTGCTGCATTGTAATTGTGGTGAATAAATATAATTACTATTATACCTCTGAAGAGCAAAAAAGCTCACCCCATTCTTCTAACACTGCAATGGAGTTTATTGAGATGAGATTTTTAGCCTACGGCTAATCTTATCCGATGTTATTACATTTTCTATAGCGGGAGAGAAACTTGCTAGAATCATGTATCAAATACTGGAAATTACGAGATAGCTGTATAGAATGTCCTAGCCTATTGCGTGGCGTGCCTTTTTGCTTCCCACACCGATAGATGAGAGGAGTGGTGTGATTGCGAATATTTTCGATTACGACACGCTTTTTTTATGATCAGCCTCCCGCATAAACTAGGAGAGCCGTAATAGAATCTGTAAAACAGGGATAGGTCGACCACCCTTCTTCGATGTTCCAGGCTATGGAGGCCCTTTGTGAGGTTAGGCATATCGACTAGTCGAATTGCTCTCTTCTGGATAGTGTCCAAAAGCTTCAGAGAGTGCTTTGGATCGCATCCCCACACATAAGGTCAATACTCCAGCGATGGTCGGATCTGTGCCTTGTAGAGCAGCAGTAGTTGCTCTGGTGTATTCAGCTTCCTACAGCGGAACAAAATTTCAAGTTTCTGGGATACCGTTTTAGCAACACTGACGACGTGGTCGTGCCAGGGCATGTTATTGTTGATGTTGGTCCCCAAAATCTTGACGGAAGGTGACTCGACTATGGGGTGACCCCCCATTTCCATAAGCCAACGTGAGACCTCGTTGTAAGTGCTGTTGCCTGAGTTTTATGTACGTTGAACTGTACTTCATTACTAATCCCCACTAGATAATTGTTTTGATATCAGCATTGATTTATGAGGGATGCTGCTGTCGCCGACGTGCCGCCTCCTGGGATGATAATGGCTTGCCTGGTTCCATGCACGATATTAATGTACTGTCGTCTGTGAAGCTGTAGAT
Organism: Callosobruchus maculatus; assembly: GCA_951848785.1. Lineage (NCBI taxonomy): Eukaryota > Metazoa > Arthropoda > Insecta > Coleoptera > Chrysomelidae > Callosobruchus > Callosobruchus maculatus. The sequence continues at coordinate 11,442,979 of CATOUR010000083.1, forward strand.
TGGATTGGATGTTATTTCCAGCAGCTCGTTGATTTACAGCAGACATAGAGTAAGGGATAGGACTGATCCCTGAGAAACATCGGCGTTTATTGAAAATATGTCTGATGAACAGCGTTCGACTACAACAAACAGAGATCGGCCGTTCAAAATGCTATTCAGCCCCACTGGCGCAGGTCAGGTGGTAGTCCATAAGCTTGACCAGAAGTCCCTCATGCCACACTCTGTTGAAGGCATTAGATATGTCAAGTGCAACACCACGGAATTCGCCATGATTTTCAATTGCTCTGTTCCACAAGTTACTGACGTAGGCCAGTAGGTGACCCGTAGACTTGTGCTTACGGAAGCCATACTGGCGATCATTTATGATGTTATTGTTGTCCAGGTATTTCAGGATCTGTGTGTTAATGACATTCTCCATAACTTTAAAATTCTCCATGCTGAGAGGATCCACAGGTCTATAGTTGGTAGGATCGATTTTCTGCCTTTCTTAGGAATGGGTTGTATGCAGCGAATCTTCTTCTTTGGCGTTTTATGATATCTAAATATCGAAAATCCACGTCAGTCTTTTCCGTCGGTCTGTCTATCTGTGCGTCTGTTAGCGTTCTTCTAGCTTCGTAATCTCAGTAACCGCTGCATGGATTGTGATGAAATCTGGGTAGCGATATGCTGTGTTCCTGATCGTTTTCAGTCTATTTTTATAAAGGGGGCATAATTGGGGTAGTTTGGGGGTGGGGACAGCCCCCACTGAAAAATTTGTTGAAATATTAGTGGACTGTTCGTCGGCCTGTAAAGTAATGAAATAATATTCTTTTCAGCTTTATCCAAATGTTGCCCTACCCTAAACGAAACAAAACATAATTTTTGAAATTATATGGTTGCTCGTCGCTAGACTGATAGCAATGGCATTTTTAAATCGTATCATGAGTAGAGATTTATAAAGTCTTTGATTTATGGTCTATGGTCTTTGAAGATTGTGTTAGTAACGCTAAAACAAAATTAAAAATGTAACAACCGTTCAAGCTCTATTTTTGGGTACTCTTCCTGAGGCTAGCTAGGATGGGGTCTTGGATAGCGTGGTTAGGAAGCCCCGGAACATTTCATTGCGCTTTAAAGAATCATTCTCCATTCCGAAGGTAGATTAAAGATCGACAATCTTTTATATTACCATGAAGCGCCTACAGTCCTAAGTCCGGGTCTGTCAAACATAACTAAAATGTAATCGTATATATTATATTGTCATGACATTGCATAATAAATGTGGCTACATAAATGCAGCACTAAATTTATTATGTATACACTGAGTTATAATACGATTAAATATCCATTATTTCAGTAAATAACAAACCGATTCATATAAATAATATGCATGAAATTTAAGAAATATATATAGCTGTTGAAACCACAGCACATCGATTAACAGGTCCGCGCTTCAAAAATATAGGAGTTCTAGAACAGAACTCGATCACTGTCATATCACAGAATAACATATACTATTATTATGCTGCTATAATTTTGAAAATTGGTGCGTGGGCAGCGGAATAATTAGCAAAAAACAAAAAAATTAAAATATTTCTCAAACTCAATTTTTAGGCGCTTCAGACGTTCCTGATCGTTTTATATTATTTTGGGTGGAGATGAGATTGGGGTGGTTGGAGGGTGATGGGTTGTAAAACTCAAAAATGTATTGTATTCATAAAATACTCTATATTGCGCTTAAAAAATTGACCTCTGTGACATTGTGAGCTTTTTAGATATATCCGAATGTTGCCTTTGAATTTTATATCTGTTGAATAATGTAATACATATGTACTCGTATTATTATATACTATAATTAAATTTTGAAAATTGATGCATGGGCGGCGGAGTAATTACCAAAAAACAAAAAATTTAAAATATTCCTCAAACTTCGGTTTTGGGGGTTTTAGGGGTTTCTAATCACTTTCTATTTTTTTTATGTTTCTTGATGAGGGTGAAATTAGGGTGGTTTAGGGGTGGGGGTTGTAAGACTGTTGTATTCGTAATATGTCCATTGACCTCTGAAAGAAAGACCTAGTGGCGTAATACACTTTTTAAGGTCCATCCGAACATTGCTATTACATTGAACTGCTTTTAATGCAATTTTGACACAATATTAATTATTATTGAATAAATAAAAAACTAAAAATACAACAAAGGCTCAAACTTCGTTTTTAGGCGTTCTAGGGTTTCGCGATCATTTTAAATTTATTTTTGGATGGGGGCGAAACTGGTTTGACGGGGGTTGAGGTTAAAAAACTCTTATTGCATCATTATAGGCTGTCCCTTGGTGTGTGGAAGAAACAACTAGCGGAATCACACACTTTTTTTTGAGTGATGCATGCTATAAAAATGATAAACTGGTATCACCGTATTGTGTGGAAAGTACTGAGTCAACTTAATTTTTTGTGAAGGAAAAGGGACGCTGGGAGCTGGTAAAAGATAATATGAAAATAAAGACTACCGTATTTATTTATTTAAGGGAATAAATCTCATATAACCGTTTCCTTGCTGTAGCTATTCATGTTCCAGAGAATTTTATATCTTTTGCCCCTCAAATATTCCTGTTATTTTTTATCGATGATCACTTCAACTAGAATCTGAATTCCAGGTATAAAAAATTCCATCTCGGCTCAAGTAATATTCTCCGTAATCTAATTTTCTCAATAACGGCGGAGGGCATAATTGAACTTTTCTTAGTTTCATTTACAAGGTCTTTTCATTGGAAGCAGTCTGAGGAACAAATTAGAAGATTTGCATTAAAATGCTTCCTAGACTGTGAGTTACACCAGCACGTGTAATGTTCCGAAAAGAATTGCGTGTTTCTTTTGTTTTTATATGATATTGGGGATTTAGAGTAGAAAAGTTAATACAGGGTGTCCCACGTTGATTAAGACAAGCAATATATCGGAACTGGGCAGTAGTAGCAAATTATAATTTGGGGGTGTAAGTTAAAGCAGATATAGTATATTTTCTTATTATTGTGTCACCCAACGAGGTATTTGTTTTTGATCACGTGACGTCCGATTCAAAATTTTTAGTGGAATACCCTGTATATCTGTGACTTTTTGTGTTCCTGCCGATAAAACAATTCCAACAAACTGCACACTTGGGGTCTAAAGTGATTAAATAAAGAGCTACAGGTACTTAAAGGACTGTACCACTACCATTATGAAACACTACCAAAATAATTTAACTATAGGGGGACATGTTATAATCAATGGTATTGGTACCATCCTTTAAGTACCTGTAGCTTTTGAATTAATCACTTTAGACCCCAAGTGTGCCGTTTGTTGCAATTGTTTTATCGGGAGGAACACAAAAAGTCACAAATATACAGGGTGTCCCACTAAAAATTTGGAATCGGACGTCACGTGATCAAAAACAAATACCTCACTGGGTGACACGATAATAAGAAAAGATACTATTTTTCCTCTTATTTATAACCCCAAAATTATAGTTCGCTACTAATCCCCAGTTCCCATATATTGCTTGTCTTAACCGTCGTGGGACACCCTGTATAAACTTGTATCATAAAGAGCCTGGTCTTCAAAATACAGTCGAAATTTGGGAAAAAGTTATTCTTTATTAACTTCTTAAAGATCAATGGGTCGAATTTCTTGTAATTTTTGTAAGTCAGCGCTGACTAGAAGATAATAGTTAACATTTCCATTTGCATCTCGGGGGACAGCCCCATGATTAATATTGACAAAAATATGTACGAAATAGTTTATTTTAATTAAATATAGGTACATGGTGTTTTCAAAGTTGAGTCTTTCTTTTTCAGAAACAACTGCTTTTGAAATGACGAAGCTAGTGTATAGTGAATCAGCAGCAGAAGAATACAAAAAAATGGTAAGAAAATACTTACTATTCATTCGCTTCGAAGTTTTAAGTGCGGTCCTGTCACATGAGTATTATAGATATGGTTCGAAGTTCGCGCCACGAGGCTCAAAAGCCGATTTCTCCTTCAATTTGGACCATTCGAACTTGTCTGGGCCGTCCAACGTGTCCACTATGATATGAATACAAATATCCTGTGTCTTTAGCTCTTTGTATGAGACAAATCGATGGGCTGCAGGGTGATTACGGTCAGGGAAATGATCAGCATACACTCGCGAAGTCCGAGAGACATTTTGACCACATTCACCGTACACTAAGCTCATAATATACCCACCAGTTCATTACAGTTATAGGGGTTTCACCATCTTGTTGTTTTTAAAGTCCGATGTAGCACGTCAACAATTCAAGAGACGTCAAATTCGCGCTGCTACCTACATCTATGCTCCATAGTAAACTGGGTTTTTCGTTTTTTTGCTCTGTTTTGATCATATCGTACAGGGATGGAATTAGAAATGAGGATTTCACTATCGATCAAATACCCTGTATATCAAAGACATAGATAAAATTAATAAGGATGATCTGGAAGTTGTGAGGATTATTTGGGTACATAAATAATTTTTACTAGAATATGAAAATAGAACTAAAAACGCTATAAAGAATCCAAACTTCTCTGACCAAAACTAAGCTCCGTTTTTGGGTGCTCTGGGGATCTCTGATAATTTTCTACTTTTTCTATGGAGTGTTTAAAATAAGCCTGTGTATGAGGTGATCTCAAATAGGGTGGTTGAGAAACCCCAGAATACCTTTCATTGCCCTTTAAACATTGATACTGATGATCCAATCTGCTTTTTAATATCCAAAAATCGGCTAGCCATTTGATTAGTATATCATTTCAGGATTGCTGAATAAAAACTTTGTCTTCGTAGTTCCTGCGTTGAGAAGTGCAAGAACTTATTTGTGAGAATTCTGTATGGGAAGTAAAGTATACTGAGTCTTATTACTTTACTATTACTAAAAATTTACTAGTCTACTTATTTTACTATTACTAAAAAATATGGAGAGACTTGTAGTTCAGGGTCATGCCCCGAGTGGGCGGCGCCGTGGCCGTTCCCCTATACGCTGGGTGGATACGATGAAACAGTTGCTAGATATGAGTATCAAGAGCGCCACTGAACTAACAGTGAATCGCGAACAATGGCGAGCTACAGTTCTCAAAACTATTGATAATTTGCGTGTCGGCAATACTCTAGCTCAGACTTAATGCATTTTAAGAACTATGATGATGAAAGAAATATTTATTGAAAACATGGGCAGTGCAAGTTTTCCACAACGAACGATCGTTGAATTCAAGGCTTCTGGCAATTTCTTTTGTTTGTTTAGTGGTGATTTACTCTCTCAGTCCTGTGAGATTCAATTAAAAAAGGTGGTGCTGGTGTTTGTCTGGAAGTGAAAATTTTTAAAATACAACAAAACGTGAAAAATCAGCATTTTTTTCAGATTCCCGTATATCATTTTAATTTCCTCTCGTCAAAATAGCGTATGTATATATCCATGTAATATACGGAGATATGTTAAATAGCTGGAAATCTGATGAAGCTTCTGTATTATACGGGGTGATTGCTTAACTGTTAGATGTATGTAAGGGATTATAGTGGGTATGGCTTTAGACGTGGTCAATACACGACATTTAAGAAAAGAATGTAAAAATTATCATACAGGGCGTTAATTAAGTATGTTAACAAACTTTAACCACGAATAGTACTCTAAAAAATAGAAAGAAAATGTCATAATGAATATGGGCCCGGAAATGCTTCCTAAGGGAGCTACGCTCCTTTGCATGGGGCACCCTGTTACATGGGTAATATTTAATTCATGCGCTATTTTCCGCGTACTAGTTTCAGGATTTCTCTCAATTTCGTTTAGAACTGCTTCCTCCATCTGAACGGTTCGTACTATTGCAGGTCTTCCTATGACAACTGTAGACCTCTTAAAACTACCTGTTTCGGAAAGTCGGGCGTGGATTCGTATAAAAGTTCTTACAGCAGGCACTGCGCGTTGGGGATATCGATCATGATATAGATACGTCTCGCAGCATGAGCGTTACCCTGAGCCATTCCATCTATCATTTCTCCGTTAGTAAATTGGACCATTTTAAGCGGAATATCAGTACACTTCTACTTGACAACAAACTCTAAACTGAATAAACTGACAGTTCTCAAGTTGTTTATCAATTATTGCAATTGTTTTTCACAGCACGCTTTCTAAAGATGAACATTTATTTATTTACAATAGCCTGCATCCATATTCTAAAATCAAAATGTCAAAAAATTACCATTTAGAAAATGGGGTTATTTTTACCCTTAACTCCTCCCTATGATACGCCTCTGATTAAAATTATGAAATTCTGAATTCAGAATCAGATTCATTTTGTTATGAATGGTTTCGAGAATATCGAGGGAAAACCGTCTTCAGGGTGCCCCATGCAAAGGAGCGTAGCTCCCTTAGGAAGCATTTCCGGACCCATGTTCGCATGACATTTTCTTTCTATTTTTCGGAGTACTATTCGTGTTTAAAGTTTGTTAACATACTTAATTATTAACACCCTGTATTACGAGTGATAAAATGCGTAACAGAATCCCAGGGCCGATCATGGGTGGGTGGCCGCCCTTGTGCGAATCCGATTTTGGCCGCCTAAGTCAAATTTCTATTTTTCATGATCTACTATGTGTTATATAATATATACCTTATTATACCTTCCAGTTCTTCGGAGAGGTTTGAGTTGGTGTTAGGTTAGCATGCATAAATTAAAACTACCGTTCAAAAACTGCATCTGTTGCACTGAGGTACAAGAGCCCCTAAATTTTGGGCGTAAACGATTTCAGGCAGATTTTGAACAGATTTTGTGCACGATATATTGGCGACATCCCATATGAACGAATAAATCTGAAATTTGTCAGCGTTGTTTTAGATCACGATGCAGTTCTAGGCAAAATTTGTAGTAGATTTGAGAATGGTGATCTTCCTGGGAATTTTATGCGGCGACCAGAGGGAAAAGTTAAAATATCTTGTTCTAATCTCCCATAAAGGTGGAAAGATAGTAACAGAACTCTTGATAGGTTTAAAGAAGGGCATCAACCCAGGCAGCACCCAAAAACTGTCTTCTCAAATCCTCCAAAAGTATGTGAAATCATACTAGTATTTTTCGTTCAATATTCTTTTAAGCATATTTTATAAATTATTTTTAACTCTTAGCCCTATGTTCTTTAAAAGCGTGTTCTAGTTTATTTCAAACTAGGTATAATTTATTATTTTCAATTCTTTAGTTAACTTTATCATTAAGACGTTTCTTTTCCTGTTTTTTAAACTGTATTTGTCAATAATCTGTGTAATTCCTTACATTCATCTACAAGATTAGCAATTGTTTTTGAACAATATTCATAACCTAATCATTACCATTACTATATAAACGATAATTAAAATTGTCGACTTTCCTGCATAAATTTCGCAAAATAACAACTCCCAAACAGTTGGATGTCACATCTTTTAAGCTCTAGTTGCTACGCCTCTGTGTGATATTAACAAACTTTATAGTGTCTCCGTCATCTCTTAAGGCCCGGTCAAATAGAGGGCGTTCTAGAATGCGGCATTCTAAACTTCTTATTATTTTCGGTCACTACAGTTCGGTCTTTAAATTCCGAATACAGTGCCTAGCTTCAACGAGTTCCAACAAAGTTATTGTATTGTACTTAAACGTCATTTTGTTTGTCACAATACACGCATACTTGTTGCAAACAGGCATCTGCCGCTCGGCGGCACGATAGGGAGCTAAGACAGCTACGACAACGGCACAGTATATCCAATTATACAGTAGCGCAACTCCCTAGAAACCATGCAGACAATTTGTCTCCGAAAAATTGGCCTCTCATAACCCCACGTCGGCTCCACAGCACGAGCCGCAAGTATTGTCGTTTACGTTTTGAGCACAGGGTCGGCTTAGCAATAATCGAGTGAAGAAGCGTGATTACTGATTATTGTGTTGCAATAAGTTTAATGGACGCGATATGTCTCGTAAATAGAGTAAATTTTGAGAGCAGTGTGGTAATGTGATATTCTTCATCGAGGTTAGGCAGTTGTCTTTGGAATTCTGAATTACAATTTGTAAGTTATATCCATGCATTCGCATTTATTGTACGTGAAAATGTTTTGTAGTGATTCTTCTAATCCATCATGGATCCTTCGCATATAAATGGGGTGTAAACATTTTTTTTTTAGAAGCAAAACAAGAAATAGTCGGTGTATGAAAGAAAATTGTTAACTCCGAGAAAATAGGTGGCTTTATTGTTTGTAGTAAATTACAAAAATGCGAGATTTATTCAACTTTATTTTATCTTATCCTACTTAACCTTAAACATTTAAATAAATATAAAAATTTTATAATATCTTATATGATTCAAATATGGGTACGTAACGACGTAGCATCCAAAATAACATTTATGTCTAGTTATCCCATAACCTTTAAATTTATCTTCATCAATCATCATAGAAAAACGTTTGAGGTACGAAAACGTGGTAAACAGCAAAACCGATAAAAACTTGTTAGGCGTACATAAACAATAATGATCAATATGTTTATAACAACGATAAAATATACTAAACTGGTCGTTATTCATAAAAAAATTGCAATTTTTATCTAGTTTACCTTTCCTTCTGTATTTGTATATCACATATTAATAGGCATATTGAAGAAAACAATCCATGTTTATAGAGGAAAGTGATATATTTTTGAAATTAGCATGTTGATTCTTTTTATTGTGAACTTTCTATTTGAGCATCCATTAAAATGGACTTCACTTCCTGCTTAAAATTTCATAATGTTGGAATGCATATAATCACATTCATTTTGTTATATATCGTGAAAGATCCTTTGAACGTTGTGGTGCTGTCAGAAAACAGTGAGAAATTATCATTCTGACTTTAGGCTCATAATTAAAGAACGACTTTCCGTAACGTCTAACTCTTCTAAAAAACTGAACAAAAACACACAGCTACCCTAATACCCGCCAGACTTTGTTAGACAAATGGAGCTATGCTATCACACTTTAATATTATTAGGTAATAAAGGAGAATATTAAACATTGGAGGAATCACATACCTGGCAGCATCTTGAGGAAGCTTAACAAACTATAGTCATAGTTTTTGTAATTGTTAATACAGCCTACAGCGGCGCAAGATTTGACTTCACCCGTCTCGATATCCATATAATCGTATCACCAAATTCCTTAATCCGGTTCTGTCAAAGACACTACCTTCGCTCTCATAGACTGAACACGACTCAGGCGATCGCTGTGCTAAACATCCTGCGAACGATGCGCGGGATGCTATGCGCGAACCACCAAAATTCTGGAGAGTTGCGCTACTGTATAATTGGATATACTGTGACAACGGCACGGCATAACGTTGACATTCACGGCATGCCGTTAACGGTGACGATAAATTAAAAGCATCTCCATATAATCCTGTACATTTTGCTCTCTCATTTTACCGTAACGATAAAAACGTACCGTACCGTGCCGTGTGACGCCAAATTATAAAAGCGACCAATTGAAAAACGAATAGTAAATCACAAACTAAGCATAAATAATATGCTACTGGACTAAGGGCCGGTTCCTCAATGTCCAGTTAAAAGTGTCAGATATGTAGCTGCTAGTTAGCGTTCCTATGGATACAACTGTCAGATAAGATTTACGTGAATTCGTAAGTTTAACTTTCAATTGCTTAAACAATTTGTCTGACAGATAACCGTTAACTTCCAGATAAGCATTTAACTGAACATTGAGAAACCGGACCTAAGGCAACTTATGCGTTGAAGTGGTCATTCATAGTGATTAATAGACTGTGTACTTATATTTGGCTGAACTGAGAACTATTTTAAAAAATGTAGTCAATTTGATTGACTCAGTACTTCCCACACAGTACGGTGATACCAGTTTATTATTTTCCCATAGCATGAAGCTTTAGTCTGAGATCCCTTGCAACCAGATAATCGCCAGCCCCCCCCCCCCCTAAAATTGACTTATGCCGCTGTCTTTCCTTCACAGGTCAATGCAGAGCCTATCATCAATACTACAAACTTTTCAGTTTTAGAACGACCAACCTCCCAACCACCCCAATTTCACCCCCACCCAAAAAAAAGGTAGCAAATGATCAGGAACCCCTAAAGCATCTAAAAACGAAGTTTGAGTTGTTTTCATACTTTTAGTTTTTTGATTATTACTACGCTGCCACTGGCACGATTTTTAACAAACATGCGCGTTTTCCATCCTCTCCACGGTAGTAATACTGTGTCAAAATTTCATTGAAATCAATTCAACAGTTTCCTCGTTACACAATATAGAACGATCTAAAGCAATACTCTCGTATGTTTACACCAGAAAAAAGTCCTTTGATTTCTGTAACAGGTAAGGCAATGTTGGGATGGACCTAAAAAAGTTTATTTGTGTCGCTAAATCTTCCTTCATAGGTCAGTGGATAAACTATTACGAATTTTTCAATTTTACAACCCCCAACCCTCCAACCACCAAAAGTCCACCCCTACCCTAGAAACAGTAGAAAATGATCAGGACCCCTAAAGCGCCTAAAAACGAAGTTTGAGCAATATTTATTTTTTTTTTGTTTTTTGCTAATTGCTCCGCCGCCCATGCACCGATTTTCAAAATTGTAGGAACAGTACCTACTACGACCCCACAGCATATCGCTGCCCCAATTTCATCACGCATGCAGCGGTTGCTGAGATTACGAGGCTAGAAAAAAGTGACAGACAGACAGGCCGACGGAAATGAGTGACGTGGATTTTCGTTATTTAGACATCATAAAATGCCCAAAAAGCGTATTATCTCGAAATCGAAAATTTTTGCGATCACAATGCTCCCCTCACCTATCGGTGCGGGAAGTAAAATCGCATATGCTCATATAATCACTTAGGTACATCTTAGAACAATTTTAGATATACTTCCAGAAAGCTGACAAAATGTTCGCAATAGACGGCACTGATAGTCTATAATTGATGAAAATGTGACCCAGGCACTTCTTGCATTGAACCCTTCAATTTTACAGTCATTTTTTTACCGAGTATGATCGCCCTGTACCGTTGGCTCATCTTCGGGAGGTAAATCAATCCGCCTCCACACATTGATCCAGGATATGGCTGCCACTGCTGCCAGGTGTGCATATGTGGACAAAGCGACGTCACGTGGCGAAACACGTCTTGTCCCACGTGCACCTCCGCGACGAACGTTTATAATTGAGGTTTTTGTTTTCGAGAGGCGCTCTTTGTCGTAGCAGGGTTGGAAGCTGTTTCGGAAAATTGATGGAAAACTCCACCGAAGTACCTGGTATTGAGTTGCGTAAGATCTCTATTGCGAAACGCACGTGGGGTTCAGCTAATTACATTGAATTAGGTGTGAAGCCAGACGGATTATTTGAATTTCATATGCTCACGTGGAGGTTCCATATAGAAATCTGAGAAGAAGTTTGATACAGCACAAGCTAGTTGTTTTCAAGGTTCAGAGTCTTGAATTACGTGAGAAAAGCTGGAATGTACTCACAGTGATTGTAGATTATATCATGAAAATGACAACTACTTTTCCAGAAAATGTTTAACTAACCCTACGTAATGCTTATTTTTCTATGACCGCGACTATAGATTATGGTTATTTTTTTCATGGGTTTCGGTCAACGATTGAAACTATAACTTTCCTTCACTACGTTTCGGTTTATTTTAATCTAAACCATCTTCAGGTGTGTTAATTTCAGATGTCGATTACATTTCTGTAAAATTGTTTTGTTTCCGAAACAGCCTCTACGGGGTGAGAGCCCTCTGGTTTCTGTGCCTTAAGTAAAGATTGTGAACATCGGTTCTAAACATGATTATGCGATGAAGGTAACTTTTTTTTACTTCCCACACCGATAGGTGAGAAGAGTATAGTGATCACGAAAATTTTCGATTTAGAGATGACATGCTTTTTGGGCCTTTTATGATGCCTACATAACGAAAATCCAAGTCACTCATTTCCGTCGGTCTGTCTGTCTGTCGGTCTGTCGGTCTGTCGGTCTGTCGGTCTGTCGGTCTGTCGGTCTGTCGGTCTGTCGGTCTGTCGGTCTGTCGGTCTGTCGGTCTGTCGGTCTGTCGGTCTGTCGGTCTGTCGGTCTGTCGGTCTGTCGGTCTGTCGGTCTGTCGGTCTGTCGGTCTGTCGGTCTGTCGGTCTGTCGGTCTGTCGGTCTGTCGGTCTGTCGGTCTGTCGGTCTGTCGGTCTGTCGGTCTGTCGGTCTGTCGGTCTGTCGGTCTGTCGGTCTGTCGGTCTGTCGGTCTGTCGGTCTGTCGGTCTGTCGGTCTGTCGGTCTGTCGGTCTGTCGGTCTGTCGGTCTGTCGGTCTGTCGGTCTGTCGGTCTGTCGGTCTGTCGGTCTGTCGGTCTGTCGGTCTGTCGGTCTGTCGGTCTGTCGGTCTGTCGGTCTGTCTGTCTGTCGGTCTGTCGGTCTGTCGGTCTGTCGGTCTGTCTGTCTGTTGGCGTTTTTCTAGCTTCGTAATCTCAGTAACCGCTGCATGGATTGTGATGAAATTTGGGAGGCGATATGCTGTGGGGTCGTAGTAGGTGATGTTCCTACAATTTCAGAAATCGGTGCATGGGCGGCGGAGTAATTAGCAAGAAACTAAAAATTTCAAATATTTCTCAAACTTCGTTTTTAGGCGTTTTGTGGGTTCCCGATAATTTTCCACTTTTTTGGGTAGGGTGATATTGGCGTGTTTGAGAGGTGGGGGGTTGCAACCTAAAAAAAAGTTTGTATGCATAATGGGCTGTCCAATGAACTGTGGAAGGAAGTCCTAGCGGCATAATACACTTCTTTAGGTTCATCCAAACATTTCCCTGCCTATTATAGAAACCAAGGGAAGGGAATTTTCTGATGCTTACATAAGAGTATTGCTTTCGGTCGTTCTGTATTGTGAACGTGGAAACTAATAAATTAATTTTAATAAAATTGTGATACAGAATTTAATTACCACCTTGGCGAGTATAGAAAACGCGTATGGTTTTTAGAAATCGTGTCAGTGGCGGCACAGCAATAATCAAAGAACTAAAAATATAAAAACAGCTCAAACTTTGTTTTCAAGCGTTTTAGGGGCTGACCTGTTTGACGTATGCTCTAAATGAAATGAATGCAGCAGTCCTGGATACGTTTGCTTCTCGCCAACCCACATAGCACTGGATGATATGAGAACATTCTGTTCACATTCACTACAGATATTATGAATATTTTGAGAAAATTCAATGAATAATTAGAATATTTACAGAATATTCTGTAAACGTGCGAAATGGGAAAAACACGCTATATTCCTAGAATATTCCGCCGAATAATCCGCACGGATATTACATGGACAATCGTGGAAGAATGTATTTGAATATTCCAGGAACATTTTGTCTAAATTACCTCATTTACGAATCATTTTTAGGGAACTATGGATACTGTTCTAAAAATAATGGCACCTACTAGTGGCAGATGGTCACAAAAGTTATGTGGTTAGACATCTCAGTCTAGATGCCTGAAGTAAAGTGTAAAAATGTAAACTTGTTGCATTCAACCTCAAAATTCTACCCACATTATATAACGAACCATACACCATAGTAGGTGACCATAATTTGGAACACTGTCACACACTTTATAACAACCAGCAACTTTATTGTACAAAATTGGGTATAAATGCATGCCTTTCAGGAATAAAACTCGTGAATTCGTGTATCGCTAAAATGCCCACACTACATGTTGAAGCACAGAATGACAGAACACTTGAAGCGAAGAATAGAGTGACAACCAGACAAGATTGACAACTGACGACACCATAGTCACCATACATCAGCATAAGATGCTGTCACTTTATCGTCGGAGGATGCTGTAACTGTATTGCTGGCAATGGCTAATGACTAATAAACTTTTGAAAATTGCACATAATACTTATTAGGTATATTTAGGATGAACGCAAAACGAATGAAGGTTTTTTTAATTCACTGAGCAACATGCAAATATAAATGAATAATAACTCATATTGAATATTTGCTTACATACAGATATTTCTATGCAAATATTACTAAATGTTCGTCAGAAAATAGCTACATCTTGTTCTAAGTAGATTACTAAAATAATATTCCATGAAGAATATTACTGATATATTCTGGAATAATTCAGACATCAAAACGAATAATCACTGATTATCCTAAGAGGATAAAATAATAATATTCTGTAAAGAATATTATCTTAGTAATCCAGAATAATCCAGAATAAGAGACTTCCAGGAATTACAGAGGGCTGCAATGAATAGGACGATCTGATGAGAGAAAGGATGAACGCCTACGCAGGAATCTGCATGGCACCCTAAGAAGAAGAATCAAGAGAAATAACGAATATTCTATGATTTTGCTGAATATTCATGGAACATATAGGAGATTTAAAGAATATTCTTAGAATATGCAGTGCTATGTGGGAAGCGCTAGTGTTACTTTGCTTACTCAATATATTTCGGTCAGTTTCATTATCTATTTTGCGCTAAGAGTCTACCGCCTTGCAAGACTTGGATTCGGAGAATTCCTAATATTTAAACATACACTTTCGCATTTCATATAAATTCGCATTGTTTGCGAAAAGCCGGCATAAAAAACACCCCAGAGATTAGTTGTGTAAGACGCGCTTGACGTAATACGCCTTACTTTGTAATAATTAAAATTTGCCCGTGGTCAGAAATACGACCTATCGGTATCACTCGGTTAAATAAATGCACATCACCGGCAGGCTTTCTTGAAACAGGCAAAACGGTCGAATCTGTATCTTTCTCGTCCAATGGCGTGCGTAAAAACCCACAAGTACAAGGTCATTGTACAATAAGGCGTACCCACAGTTCAGTATCAGGGGTGCTTTTTCCTTTGGTGCTGAAATAATAAGTAATAATCCGTAAAGTGATGGGGAAATGCGTCAACCAAGAGCTCATTAAATACCTAGAGCTCCATCACTTAATCAACGACAGACAATATAGATTCCGACACCAAAGATCAACTGGAGATCTCATGGCTTACATCACACATGTGTGAAGCAAACTCATCCAGTCATTTGGCGAGGCTCGTGTCTTTGCTCTCGAAATTTCAAAGGCATTCGATCAACTGTGGCATGCAGCTCTCCTAAACAAGCTCCCGTCTTATGGGCTCCCTGTTAAGCTTTGCGGTTGGCTCTCAGACTTCCTCTCAGGTCGGAAAATCTCTGTCGTGGTAGACGGCTTTTCCTCTTCTTTCCATAGCATGAATGCCGGGGTTCCGTAGGGATCGGTATTGGCTCCGACATTGTTTCTGCTTCACATTAACGATCTACTGTCTAGCACTACAAACCCAATCCACAGTTTTGCAGATGACAGTACGCTGCATGCAGGCATCATGAACAATAGGCCGATCTCTGTGGTCGAGCTGGAACGCAGAAGACTGGCAGTGGCAGCTTCACTTTCAAAGGATCTCAATACCATTACCTCTTGGGGGCTTAAGAATATGGTTAAATTTAATGCCTCCAAGACTCAGTATTGTACGCTATCAAACAAGAAGTGCTAAAGCCAACACCAGGTTCTAATGAACAGCCAGGCTCTGCCAAGGAGTCACTCATTCAAGCTGTTAGGAGTTAACATTACAGAAAATCTGATCTGGCACGAACACGTCGCGTCAATTGCAACAGCTGCTTGTAAAAAGCTTGGGTACCTATTTAGAGCCAGAAAGTACTTCTCACCATGTAACCTCCTCACGCTATATAAAGCCCAGATAAGACCTTGCCTGGCGTATTGCTCTCATATCTGGGGAGCTGCTGCCCCTACTACCCGGTCTATACTACATGCTGTCCAGAGAAGGGCAATTCGACGAATTGGCGATCCGGCCTTAACGCGCCACCTTCAGTCACTTTCTCACCGGCGTGTTGCTGGTGACCTCTCACTCTTCTACCGATCCGATATTCCAACGGAATCTGCTCCTCTGAGCTATCCTCTATCGTTCCGCCGCTCACTGCTTCTATCAGATGTACCCGTGCAACCGCTGCATCTCATCCTAAGACGGTCGTTCTTCATAAATCAAGAACTGAGCGGCACAACCACACATTTATTCCCAGGATGTCCAAGGCTTGGAATGGACTGCCATAAGATGTATTTATTGGGCATGCGGGTATTGTCCCATTCAAATCTCGCGTTAACAAACTTCCCCTAACATAACTCTTTCACAGCAGCCGCGGCACTCTGGTATTTAGGCTCTGCCTGCGCGGTCTGCTCATTTATTAAAAAAATTGTGATAAGCCTACATCCTTGAAGTTTCTGGGAGTGCACTTTGAGTCAAACCTATCCTGGTTTACAGAAATAAATTGTTTGTTCTCTAAATTATCCAGGGTCGTGTTTGCTATCCGAAAAATATCGTTTCTTGCAAAGAGGCAGCGTTAACAGCCTATTATGGCCTGTTTGATTCAACATTGAGCTATGGAATAAGATCATTGTAAAGATATTTTCAAAGTATTAAGAATCATGACAATTATTGCCATGGTAGTCTATCATAGTCTTTTATATATTAAGGCCCGGTCAAACAGAGGGCGTTCTAGAACGCGCCGTTCCGGCGTTCTCTAAGGCTAAGGCCAAGCTTGCGACTTGGTCGCGGCGACAGAAACGTTGCGACCCGGTCGCTGTGTTGTACATTCTTTACATATGGCCACGCTTAAGTACAACGGAACTCTGTAACGCGGCGTTCTAGAACGCTGTAACGCCGCATTCTAGAATGCCCTCTGTTTGACCGGGCCTTGAGTTCATCTATGTTTGAATCTCTAGACATCTTGACAAAAACTGGCGTAACACTTTTGCTCAACCCGCCAAACAGGCCTGTTTGGTACAAACAACGGAATACTGTAACGCGGCATGAGAGAACGCCGGAACGCCGCGTTCTAGAACGCCCTCTGTTTGACCGGGCCTGTAGAGAAAATTCTAATAGCTTCCAATCTACGTCTGAACAACATGGCTATGAGACACGTGGCAGACACAAACTTATACCACCAAGAACAAGGATAAATAACTCAAAACTTAACGAGATTCACTACTATAATCACAGCATAGTAAACAACCAGCATAATATCTCTGAGGATTTCCCATATAAAAATGGTTCTCACAGAACTTGACCTTGGGATGATTTTGCGGATGTGAGGTTTGGGTAGAGATGCGAAAATGAAAATATCGATACAGGTACCAACTCGATATTTTTTAGCCAAATAGGCGCGTTTGGTTCGTACAGAGCATTTTGTGCAACTGATTACACCCCTCAATAATTATATAATTATTTTCGATATCGATACAAACGTATCGACACCAGCTTGGAATGCCTCAAAAAGTATCGATGACAGAAATACTCGATATTAGTGCAGAAGTATCGAAGTATCGTTAGCATCCCTACAAAAAATCATCCAAAAGAGGGGATGCGCGTGTAATTACCGTCAACCTGAGTTATTGTGCTGGCTGTTTACTATTCTGTGACTATAATTTACTACCTATAAGTATCA
Organism: Callosobruchus maculatus; assembly: GCA_951848785.1. Taxonomy (NCBI): domain Eukaryota; kingdom Metazoa; phylum Arthropoda; class Insecta; order Coleoptera; family Chrysomelidae; genus Callosobruchus; species Callosobruchus maculatus. Next base: position 11,460,440 of record CATOUR010000083.1, read on the forward strand.
CTGATCTTGTAGCACCTGCCTTCAAGAGGAAGATTAAAATCTTACTGACAGGTGATGTCCATAAGTGTGTTTTTTATACTATCTTTCTGTTTACAAATTGAACATGCTACTTTATTGGATTTTTTGTACCTGTTATATACACATGCTCGTTTTTTTTAACAATTTGTATATTTGTAACGTTACAGTGACGTGCCAACGATGTGTGTACATCCAATGGTTCATAAATTATTATTCTTAAAAGAACAAAAATGTGCAGCCCGGGCTCCAACACCGAGCTGCTGTTCCATTACCTTGTGCCTACTCCCCATACCCTAAGGTGAGCAATCACTGGGTCCGCGAGATGTGCGCCCTAGGTAGACGAAGGGACCCAAGGATGACTGCATTTTGCCTCGTAATCTCAGTAACCGCTGCATGGATTGTGATGAAATTCGGGTAGCCATGCGGTGTGAGGTCGTAGTAGGTAATACGTATAAATGTGTTAATGAATGGTAATACTGCTATAATTTAGAAAATACTTATGTCCATAGGCGGCGGAGTAATTAGCAGAAAACAAAAATTTCAAATATTCCTGAAACTTGGTTTTTAGGCGTTTTAGGGGTTCCTGATGATTTTCTACTTTTCTTTGAGTCGTGGTGAAATTGGTGTAGTTGAGGGGTGGAAGGTTGTAAAACTGAAAATCTGTTGTATTCATAATAGGCTGTCCATTGATCTGAGAAAGAAGGACCTAGCGATATAATACACTTTTTTAGGTCCATCTGGACATTGTCTTGCCCATTACAGGGGCAAGGGACCAAAGGACTTAATGTTTTACGATGTATACACACAAGTATCGCTTTAGATTATTCTGTATTTTATAACGTGGAAAGCACTGAATTGATTTTAATAAAGCTTCTGCACACTATTACCAATTTGGCAAGGATGGAAAACGGGTATGGTTTTTAGAAATCTTCTCAGTGGCGGCGCAGCGTTTTAGGGCTTCTCGATCATTTTCTGCCTGTGTCTGGATGGAGGTAAAATTGGGGTGGTTGGGGCAGGGGGTAGTGCACATTGACCTATGAAAGAAAGTCCTAGCGCCATAATACACTTTCTTAGATCTATCTGAACATTGCCTTGCCGATTACAGGAACCAAGAGACTTAGAATTTTCTTATTACTATTACCGTGACGAAGATGGAAAACGCGTATAGTTTCACGAAACCGTTTCTGTGGCAGCAATACATCACTTTCTATAATAACCTTTTATAATAAAGTCATCTTCTTTAATTAAGTCAAATAAGAAAGAGATACTGGTCTGCTTGCGACTGAAGCTTGTTACAGCATCCAAGACTTTGGAAGACAACCTTTAGTGAGTAGTATGTACCTGTTTCATTTTTCTATTGCGGATCTATTGTGAAATTACTATTTTGTGTTTTAATGTGTGATGTGATGTATTTCATGTATTTGTTTCTACATTTTCTTCATTTCTAGTATTATAGTATTTATAAGTATCTTTTTGTACAACTTTGAGGTGCTTAACGTATACTTGATTTATCGTAATAGCAAATAAACAAACAAACACATGAATGGGGGAGGGTGATGGCTACCCCTAATTACGGAGTTACGCCAATGTTGTTGCGATACCGAAACAGAAGCAGTAGCGGCGATTACGTAAATTGTATCTGTAATTACAGCTGAGACCGGCAGTCTGTGTCTGTCAATAGCAGCAGGTTGCGTACATCTTTCTGTTCCTTTTGCGCTCGCTTGCTTGCACAAAATCCGAGAGGTATTTTTAAAGTATTCTCTCCACGGTTAAATGTGTTCACGGCCTTGAACATTTCCATTGCTACGGAGATTTTCTTAGTGATGGGTGTAATGGTATTCTCTGTCTTGAGATGGATCTAGTTCAATGACAATGAGAAGAGAAATTATGTAAGATTAGGTGATGCGAATAGCGACATGTTGTTGAATAAGTATGGGGTACCGCAAGGTTCTGTCCTTGGTCCACTACTATATTCACCCTATGTATTTGATCTGAGATGGGCTGGAACCGAAGCACAGTACTTTAGCTTTGCTAATAAGATCTTCTGTCTTAGTTTATATAGGTAATGAAGAGGAGGCATTGATAACGCTGTCAACGATACCCTTGATCTCTATTCAAAAAATATAATGAAAATATCCAAGAAGCACAGTACATAAAATACTAGGGCTTATAATTGATAATACTGGTCGGATCATGTCGAATATAACTACAAGAAAATTAAGCCGATAGCATTACGTACATTGTCTACAACGCCTCAACGTCTTTTTTCTCTCACATTTCAGATATCTATTGCCAGTGTGGGAAACATGCTGTAAAATCAGTTTGAACGCAGTTCAGATATACTTTAGAACAAGGTTTTAAAGAATCTGTAAAATTATGATAAATTAACTAACACAGACAAATTTTATAGTGCACTCAGCATTTCCATTGTTAGTGTAGTGTCGGAGTTTGAGTAAATTAAATTGGTTTATAAAATATTAAACAAAACGCAGAATTCTAATATTACTATTGTAATGACAAATGATGTTCACAACTACAGCACCAGGTTTCAAAATAATATTTATCGCATGAACAAGTATAGGCCTAGAGTATCCTTTTCTATAAGCTAGTAGACATACAACAAAGTTTCAGAGGACACAAGAAACATAAATAATTATATAATGTTTGTCAAACAGGTTAAAAGGTATGTGTTTGGGTATAGTGTCCAACGAAGATAAGACATTTAAGTATTTTTGAGGTCAGTGTTTTTTGCACTGTTTAAATACTTATTTTGTGATTTAGTGATTATGAAGTAATATACAAAGAAAAAAAATATCGTCGTTGAACTACTTAGAGACAGACATAGAGAATGGTGGCAGTTAAAAAAATGAAGTTAAGTTGATTGACTCAGTACTTCCAAAACATTACGGTGATACCGGTTTATCATTTTAGCATAGCATGAAGCTATAATTTGAGATCCCTTTGCAATCAAACCATCGCTAGCTCCCCCCCCCCCCCAAGATTGTGTTATGCCGATAGGTCTTTCCTTCACGTGTCAATGGACGTCCTATTGCCAATACAACAAATTTTTCAGTTCTAAAACCTCCTACCCCCCAACCACCCCAATTTCACATACATCCAAAAAAAGTAGGAAAATGATCCGGAACCCCTAAAACGCCTAGAAGCCAAGTTTGATCTATTTTTGTATTTTTAGTTTTTTGGTTACTGAAGCGCCACCTCTGACACGATTTCTAAAAACCATAGTATGGTTTTACATATTACGTGTTTCCCATCGTCGCTAAGGTAATAATACTGTGTCGAAATTTCATTATAATCAATTCGGTCATTTCCAAGTTACACGATACAGAATGATCTAAAGCGATACTCGTATGTATCTACATCACAAAATTCTAAGTCCTTGATTTCTGTAATAGAGAAGGAAACTTTAGGAAAGACCTAAAAAATTGTATGTATTATGCCGCTAGGTCTTCCTTTCGCAGGCAATGGACAGTCTATTATGAATACAACAAATATTTCAGTTTTTCAACCCCCCAGCCACCAACCACCCCAATTTCACCCCCATCCGAAAAAAAGTAGAAAATGATCAGGATCCTCTAAAATGCTTAAAAACCAAGTTTGAGCTGTTTTTATGTTTTTAGTTTTTTCATTAGTTCTGCGCCGCCACTGGCGAAAAACCATACCCATTTTCATCCTCACCACGGTAGTAATACTGTGTCAAAATTCATTAAAATCTATTCAACAGTTTCCACGTTACACAATGCAGAACGATCTAAAGCAATACTCGTATGTTTACATCAGAAAAAATTCTGTCCTTTTGGCTTCTGTAATAGGCAAGGCAATATTCGGATGGACCTAAAAAAGCTATTTGTCTTCCTTCACAGCTCAGTGGACAGTCTATTATGAATTAAACAAACTTTCAACTTTACAACCCCCTCACCCCCCAACCAAGTAGAAAATGATCAGGAACACCTAAAACGCCCAAAAACAATGTTTGGGTAATATTTGATTTTTTCGTTTTTTGCTAATTACTCCGCTGCCCATGCACCGATTTTCAAAATTATAGCAGCATTACCTACTACGACCTCACAGCATATTGCCCCCGAAATTTTATCAAAATCCATGCAGCGGTTGCTGAGATTTCGAGGCTAGAAAAACGCCAACAGACCGACAGACCGACCAACGGAAATGAGTGACGTGGATTTGCATTATGTCGACATCATAAAACCCCCAAAAAGCGTGTTATCTCAAAATCGAAAATTTCCGCAATCACAATACTCCCCTCACCTATCGGTGTGGGAAGTAAAAGGCAAATCAAAACAATCTTTGTCATACGTAATTCCCATTCTGGATGTATCAATAATCTGTATCCAAGGTCTTGATGTTTTGTAAGGAGATTATCGGGACAATATTGCCCATCACTACATAATCACATTTTGTTACAAGATCTACATGGATATCAAAACCGCATAAAGCTTCATGCATTTCAGATACTGATTATCTCAGTGGGTATGCCTAATGTAGTGAAATTCTCGTTTACATGAGCACGAAATACAGCCTCATGCTAGAATTTCAAATTTTCGGAATTAATGCTGAATATCTCTACATGATCATGAGAAAATATGTATAAAAATGTTCCTCGTCTAAGTCTTAAGCTTGTTTACTTCCCACACAGTAGCCGAGGGGCATACTGCGGTACCTAGCGAATATTTTCTATTTTTAGATATCCTTCCTATGCTGTCTACAACCCGAAAGTGCGTGTCACTCATCTCGATCGGTCTGTCTATATATTACCCGCGTAACTCCAGCAACCGCTTCACATGCTGATATACTCGTATTATCAGTATACAGGGTGTCCCAGAAGTCAACGTCAAGCCGCAACGGGATGCCAGGATTGGTTGTAACTACCATGAGAAAAATCAGAAAAAAAATCTATCCCATGAGGTTTGAAAATTATGGGCATTTAAAGAAAACCTAGAAATTTGGTCAAATTACAACAATTTTTTGGTTACTGTGGTTAACTTTTATTATTTTTGTTCATTTAAACTTTGAAACCGTAACCCTAAATAACACAGTCAAAAATAATGACACAATTGCCCCAGGTTTTCTAGAATGGAGACTATTTATTAAACTATGAATTTAAAATTTTCAAAGTTTGCCGAATTTGGGAGGCCCTCCTTTAAAAAAAAATGTACTAAAGTGCCTTGGCAAGTGCCATTAAAAGTTGGCGCATTTAACCAAAATTGTAAAATGGTACAATACTTGTTAGTTTCGTACTAAAAAAACCGAGTAAAAAAAGGAAAACCTCAAGTGACCCCATTTTTGCTAACCCATTTCACCCAGGTCAGATGTTCTTTATTCGCACAAGCTTCTGGTAGGTTCTTAACATCTGACCTGAGAGAAATGGGTTAGCAAAAATCGGGTTACTTGAGGTTTTACTTTTTTTACTCGTTTTTTTAGTACGAAACTAACAAGTATTGTACCATTTTACAATCCTGGTTAAATGTGCCAACTTCTAATGGCACTTTAGTACGTTTTTTTTTTTAAGGAGGGCCTCTCAAATTCGGCAAACTTTGAAAACTTTGAATTCATAGCTTAATAAATAGTCTTCTTTCTAGAAAACCTGGGGCAATTGTGTCATTATTTTTGACTGTGCTTCTAGAAATGTTATTTAGGGTTACAGTTCCAAAGTTTAAATGTACATAATAATAAATGTTAACCACAATAACCGAAAAATTGTTATAATTTGAGCAAATTTTTAGGTTTTTTTAAATGCCCATAATTTTCAATCCGCATGGGATAGATGTTTTTTCTGATTCTTCTCATGATAGTTACAACCAGTCCTGTCACCCCATTGTGGCTTGACGGTGACTTCTGGGACACCCCATATAATAGGACTGGTGCTGTTATGTGGTTCCCAGGCTTGGACCTACAAAATCTACTTGACTGCAACGAAATCTCATGCTGACATGCCATGTTGATATTTTAAATGGTATTACTCAAGGGAGCTTACGAATTGGACCCTCAAGTATTAAGGGATGCTTAAGTAGCGACTACGAATACGACCCTTAGAACAGCTGCAAACAAAGTCAGGTTTTCCTTGATATATCCAACCTTCGCTATGAGGTGGAACTTAAAGAAGAAAAACCGTACAAATGTGGTCAATCCCGTACGATAAACAAATTTTTGCTATTATTACTAAACCAGAGTCTTATTAGTTACAAAAAACGCCTTTTCCTTGCGAGTATCCTATTACGATGAGCCGGCCAAATAGAAAAAAGTGTGCGCGAGAGAAGTATAATTTGAAAGGATCAAGGGCTTGTGTTCCCACGTCCGTTTTCAGGAGCAAAAAGGAGAATATCTCTCCCTAATTTGATTCATAAAGCGTCGGGTCCTCGACGGTATCCTGTAGAGCGTCCTGCTCTTCCGGACATCGCTTCGTCAGCAAAGAAGTCCCACAGGATGGATATCCATGGACGGCTGGTACACGTTATTCCAAAGGTGTTCTGATTTTCGGACACATTACTTATCCAGAGCAGTAGGTCGGGAAGATACTTAGCAATTTTTCTCTACCTTTCCAAGGCTTTTGACACCGTCTCTCAGGAGATATTATTGAAAAAGTTACAAAGTATTGGTGTGAGAGGTATCGTGCTTAACCTCATCGCAGATTACTTATCAGAAAGAACTCAGAGAGTAAGAATCAGTGACCAGATTAGCGCTGGAAGAGTAGTGGAGGTTGGTATACCACAGGGAACTGTATTGGCCCTATACTTCTTCTTATTTACATTAATGATATGATGAATATAAACGATTTTGAAAGCCATATAGTAAGTTATGCAGATGATATAGTTTTAGTGGTAAAAGGTAAAAATTGGGAGGAAATTCGACATACTGCGGAGAAAGATCTAAACCAGACTATATGGTTAAGTTACAACAAGCTTCCTTTGAATGTGGCTAAAACAAAATTCATCACCTTTACACCTACTGTTATTAATCAAACCGAATTGGCATTGAAATTCCATTCTATCCCTTGGCACACCACTAAAAATTGTTCATGCCCTTCAATAAAAAAAGTATCTGATGTCAAATACCTGGGTTTAATCGTGGACCAACATTTGAGATGGACGCACCACATTGCCCATGTCAATAAAAGGTTGAGAAGCCTCATACATAAATTTTATGTATTACGACAAATATTATCTAAAAAACATTTGATGACATTGTATTTGAGGTTGGCTGAATCGGTGATCAGGTATTGTATTCTAGCATGGGGTGGTGCTTTCAACACCACTCTAAGTATCTTACAGGTAACGCAAAATACACTATGGAAAATTATAGCTTTCAAACCTAAACTATTTTCGTCATCCAGTTTATATCGTGAAATTAAGGTACTAAATATAAAACATCTATCTATATGAAGCCATAATAAGGATATATAACATGAAGCCAAAAAATGTAATTCAATCAGAGAGAATAACCAGATTCACCACTAGAAACGACTTGCGCAGTGAGAATTTCAAAAAAACCTTAACACAGAGAACCGTATTTTACTTTGGCCCAAAATTTAATAATCAAATACCATGCGAATTAAAGTAGATATTTACATTGAAAAAATTCAAAATTTGAGTAAAAAAATTCATTACAGAAAATCAAACAATATTTCTTAGGATATTGGACAGGTTCGAAGCATGAAATTCTTAAAAATAATGATATGTAAATAATTGTAAATAATTTTAGCTAGCTAGTTCCATTTTGGTGCAATGATTTCCATGGTATACAGTGGCATCCTTCCTATCATTATTTTAAATTATATCCATGTTTTCAATCATCCACATACATTGTTAAATTTGCTCTTTTTTCGATTTTAATACACATACAATACTCATAAGCTTCAAAATATAACTGTAAAAGCCCCTAGACTTGGTATGAGGCAAAACAGGCTTTACTGCCTAGGTAGTAATGCCCAACCCCTAGGGCCTCTGTAGCAGCTTTTCTCTAGTAAGTACATAGGACCACCTCTAAAATAAAACTAGAACCCATTCTTGTTTGTAAATATTTAATGATATGCTGATTGTGCCATTATCTAGCATATGGGATATGGCTATACATACAAATATTAATATAATAACTACCATGTCTACTACAATATCATCGCTGCTGTTAAACTGAAAATGAAGCTATACTGATTTGTGTAATTATAACTTATGTGGTTATATTTGTTAAATAAATTTGAAATTTGAAAATTTGAAAATTTGAAATTCCATAACCATAACCTCAATCGTCCTGGACAGCTGATGTTAGACAAACGGTGATTGTTTTCCGCATACCGCCATGTAAAACTGGGGAGATTTATTGGTTTTTTACAGTTTTTTTTGACATTCTTACCATAAGTTTTTAGTGTTGTATTTAATGAGATAATGCACGATGAAAACTTGAATGCATTTTGAAAATGGCAAAGAATAAAACGTTTATTCGCAAATTACAATTATCACATTCACTACGGCGACAGTTGTTATAGTCATACTGCATGCTTGTCAACCAATCTTTACCAGATAAAGAAAATAAATCGAACTGTGTGAATTATTTTGTGAATGTGAATAGCTGTCACAGCAGTATATTACCTACTGAAAATATTAGAATGCAAGTGTCCTCCTCTTTTTACTCGCACTTTGTTTAATGTATGTTTATCACTCGTCAGCTCTATTTTCATTAAACTTATGGTTTATCATCTACGCATGTCTCTGCATGGTGATATTGTCATATTAACGATATTGTTGCGATCATGCAGAGAAACGGTTTTTATTTTTTAAGTGAAAACTTCCACCCTGTATCTCAAAAGGTAAGACGTTTGGGACTTACGTTCATATGAAGTTTTCTTTTTAAGTTGGACCCAAAAATCGCCCCCATAAATATTGACATTCAATTAGAAAACACCCTATATAAGAAAATTCAATGAATAGCTTTTTGTTCAAGTAATAATCCTCTAGCTTCTGGTGTGTGCAACTTTACAATACCCAATGACGAAATCATGTTCAAGCAAGATAACTTTTGGAACTATTAGTTTTGCGCAGCGCTGTCAGATCTACCGTTTTTGCGACAGATCTAACGTTTCGAAGCTTCAGCTACCGTTCTGCCGCACTATTCCTAATTTCTACCACAAAATAACTAAAATGTTGATTCGATATTTTAGTTTAGTCACTAAATTTGAATCTACCGCTTTTTAGACAAAACGTCTACCGCTTTCAACATTTTTGACCTGACAGCACTGGTTGTACGTTGGAGCAACAACAATTTGTAGCTTGTTTTGAAAGTTCGAAACAGTACACATAAGGTCAATTTGATTGGCCAGTACTAGTCAGAAATAGTTTGACAACTGCAATGGGGAATACTGATTGGCTCCGACTGGTTTGTGATTCTCTGTAAAAACAGACCTATTGTTTCGGTGGGACTAGGAGCTAAGGACATGCAAAGATTGTAGATTTTTCTTCTGTATTTCAAAGTTGAGGTTATGAAACTAACTTTTCCTGTTTTGGTGAGTAAACATCGCGGAAGTAAACACAATACAACCTAGAATAGTGGTGGCTCGCCTTAAGGAGCCAAGGAACCATGGCACCACCACAATAAATCAAGTACCTGACTTTTTTGTGCTACTTTTAAATATTATATTACATCCTATTTTTTTTAATTATTTAGCAAAAATTAAACATTCACAAAAATCCAGTATATTATCCTAATTTGCTAAAAACGGCCAGACTATTGCTGTGAAAGCACGGCGTGCGGTGTCGGAGCCAAACTGCCAGCGGCACCAATTCTGCTATAATACATCCAGCCGAAAGGTTGAATGAGGTCATATCAACGTTATGCGCAGAGCGCGATTTTAATAGGAAAAGGAGGCAGGTAACTGCTGGCTCACCAAGACTAGATCTTGTTGTCGGGTTGTCGTTGTCGATTGGGAATATTCGGATAAATTTCTACTGTCGTTTCGCTCCCCGGCGTGAAAGTTGCAAGTTATTTTAATAATATTTGTGAATGTGATAAGAAAACGCATTTTTTTGTTTCCCACGTGTTTTGTTTGGTGACGATCCTACCTGGACGAAGAATGGAGTTACCGATTAGGTGCCTTTTGTATGCTATAAGAATTAAGACGTTTCTAAGAAACGCTATGGAAGAAAATAGACTCAGTGCTCTCGAAATGTTATCGGCCGAAAAAAAGTTTTTAAATAACATGGACAATTTTAATAAACAAGTTATTGACATTTTTACAAAAAATAATGGAAGACGATTGGATTTTGCATACCGGGCAATTTAAAAGTGTATTTTTTGTTTTTGTACATAGATTATATTTAGATAAAATTTTGGGTAAGTGTTTTTACTATTGGTTTATTATATTTTTTAGGTTATTTTTATTTTTGGCTCCATCGGTCCCTTAAGTCACGAGCCGCCACTGAACTAGAATAAAGTAAGTTTAATTATTATTTATTATCCTATTTCATCATCCGATTGACTAATAGGGCTCGATTGTATATTTCTAAATATTGTTACAAAAATGACATCAGACATTTCCAGTTCTAGCTCAGATTCAGATTGGATAAATGACGTTGATTCCACATATGATGAATGGATTATGAATATACTACGTCACTGTCACGAACGCTCAAACTTTTGGTTTCTCTTTTCACCAGTTTCTTTTCCTGTTACGAAAATCCAACAAAACGTTAGGTTTAGGGAACAGTTTACAGCACAAAATGAAGATTGGGGCCAAAAAAAATAGATCAATTATAGGCCTTTACGGAAACAGTGATCTGGATCCCGATCGATCAGTTATCTGTCAAACAGCTGTCAAGTGGGATTTATGATTCCATGGATTTAACGGATATCGAACAAAGAAAGACTTGTTTTAAGAATAAAAAACAGATGGTGAAGAATATAGCTACTGATCTGTATAACCCAATCGAGATCACTTACCGCACAAGAGAGAACTGATCATATTTATGACTGATCCTAGATCACTTTCCAAACGTCAGGATCAGTGATCCACCTGATCGGGTTAACCTGATCATAGTTTCCGTAAGGGCCTCAAAATTTCACATGTGAATAGGGTGTTCTAACAGTGGATGGTTGCAAACAGTTTGAAACCAGTATCTGACTTGAGATGCGCTGTCAAGCCAATTTCAAACTATCAGAAAATTGATGATAGAATACGGTGATAGAATATAACTATTATTTTGCGCTTATTCATCGATAGAGTAATGAACACGTTTGACGTTTGGTAGTAATTTGTTATTCAAATGTCAGTGTTTTGAATACCCATCGAAGAAATGAAAGTGAGGCAAAGATATGCGATACATTTTTGTGTTTTGTTCGGTGAAACACCAACTTAAGGGTCTAGGGTATAGAGCGCGAAATTGGGAATCCAAGAAAAGAGATATTTCCGTGTTAGCGAGGAAGCGTGACCGCCTGTTCCCTTTCTCCAGTGTGTGTATCCAAGATAAGGGGAGATAAGATCCAAAGGTACGGTCCAAAGGTCACCATAAAAATGAATTTCGCATTTTCAAGCTCCTAACGTTACCTTTAAATCTACAGTGATGACTCAAAGTGCAAATTGAAGAAGAAAGCTTGCGCTTGTGCAAGTATTTAGCCTTTTTTGATATCATGTTTGGTTGTTAGATTACAGGCATTTATATAATGTATAATTTTGCATTGCGAGTTTTTTTGCAAATTAAAAAACTTTTTTGAGAAAATCGAAAATAGTTGTCATTCACTAAGGTCTTAACTATCGCCTTTTGAAATATTATTCATGTAGTTTGAAAATAAAGTGAGTTGTGCGGGAAATTGTTGTCAGTCCATGCTTTACATGGCAAATACGTATGTATAAATGTGTCTACCCAGGCGCCTTAAACGTTTGAAACAATTAAAAGTGCATATCTTGATGATACTTTATCACAATTTAAAGTGTTTGTGTGGGATAAGAACTTTATGGACGGCTGTGCGTCAGTGGAATAGTCCTTGCATATTGAAACTCCCACTTTTACCTTTGAAAGAAGTTACAGCACGTTTCGTTATAAGCCGAAATATCCTCGTATCGTACCAGTGGGATGAATATAAGAAGTATTCGTTTCTTTGCAACCCTTAGGTATTTCTTAATGGGACGGGCATGTTGAGTGTGACATAGAAGGAGCCAGCAGGCGGCAGCGATTTTGAAGTGGTCGTCGAGAGGGCAAGAGCGGTTCGAGTGCCCGCCTTACCACCTGGTGATCGCTGAAAATTAGCGACTCACCCCCTCTGCCACCAGAATCCTATTCAGGCTGTTCGTAATAAAGGGAAAGTTGGACGCGTTTGTAGGCAATGGGGTTTTTTCCAACTTGCTAATATTGCCTGTTTAATGGCTGAAATGGATTGCTTGTATCTAATTTGTAATGATGGCACTGTTTGCTCAATTTTTTTCGGCCCCCGTGGAGTAAAGATAGACTTTGAAAATCGTCCCTTTGAAAAGAGCTCATTTAAATCTCTTAAACCTCCCGCCCAAGAAATCAACCGATCAAAAGTGATTTTTTATGCCGGATGTAGATAGAATGTGACTATTTTAATTTGAATTGAGCTTAGATTCAAGGTTGTCACGTTGTTAATATTTTGCATAGTTTTTCTATAAAGGATGTACACTTTTATTTTATGTTCATTTAGTTTCCCCCTTTTTGAAGACTATAAATGTTATACTGCACAGCTATTAAATTTTTTGCTTTGTTATGTAATTAGCAGTTTACTCTGAGAATGTTTCATAGTTACTTTTCACAATTTTACTAGTCATTCGGCAACAGTCATCTTTAACAGCCTGCACTAGTGTCATGCATACATAACCTCCCCCCCTGGTGTCACGACTGTCACGGTATCTCATTTTACCAAGATATAGATCATGGAATGATGTAAACAAACATCTGTCAATATCAATACGAAGTGGAGGTTATGTCTGTAGATGGAGAAAAGGACGTCAGACGGCAAGGTACAGTCACATTCTGAGGATAGCTCCACGAAAGACCTATTACGTCACGCTTAGATTTATTACGTCACAGCTTTGGCGCGAAATTTTATGTTCGAACTTTACAGGTGCTTTTAAGCCACTTCGCGTTCACAGTAAAAAGTAAAAATATTAGTTACATGGTTTTTGGGGACGAAACATCAATATTCCGTCATAAAATTTTGTTCGGAAAATACCCCATTCTACAAAGGTACAGGACAAATTCAGAAACAAAAGGGTCCGAGATATACGTGTACTCAAGGTAGTAGGGTCTTCTAAAATATGTGAACAGGGTTGCCTGGTCTCCTGATATGTCCGTAGACCGATTTACTTTACTGATTCAATCGTATTAAGGGCGGTTGCATCGCCTTGCTTAACTCCGGCTTAATCTAAGCCAAACCTTAAGTTCAAAATTTGAGTTGCACCACCCTACCTTCACTAACGTATGTTGCAAAAGTTTTGAAAATTTTTTTCAAAACTCGGGAGGTAGTTGAAAAAAATTCAGAAATCGTTACCATGGTAATCAGTCAACATCTAAACGTAACAATAAAATCATGTTGGTTATTATACAATAAGTTGTTAAAGTGTCGTATAAATTGTATATTCGGAAGAGTATTTACAGTCTAGTTGGACGACTTGAAAAAAAAAATAAATAGTTCGCCTATATCCAGATCAAAATATTTCCTTTGCCACAATTTATCGAGCGATCCATGAATGCGAAGAAGGTATTCCTTGTATAAATTCACCAAAAAGTGGACGTCCAAGAGCGTTTAATGCTGCTACAGTTCAAAGAATGGTGAGCGTCGAGTTGGAACTTCAACACGAGAACTTGGACACATTTTTCACGTCAGTGCTAGCACAATCTGTAGAGAAATGAAGAGAAATAACTTAAAATTCCGAAAAAGAAGAAAATGTCCAAAGTATTCCCCAAATCAGTTAGAAAGAATTCCTCAGCGCTGTCGCAATTTACGTCGTAGGTACTCATTTTGCTGGCAACATAAAAATTATTCTTGATGATGAAAAGTATTTCACATTTTCGAACTCAGAAATCAAATGTAATGATACATGATTTTATACAAGAGACTTTGAAGCCTGTCCAGATAATGTAATATTTAAACGAAAAGAAAAGTTTGAAGACAAAGTTGTTTGTGTGGTGCGCTATATCAGACAACGGTATTTCACAGCCGTACGTTGGACGAGTTAGGGCTGAAGCGGTTACCGCAGAAGTCTATACTCAAAAATGGTTGCCTAAACTACTCAATTTTATTAATACTCACCATGCTAATGCCAATATAATGTTTTGGCCAGATCTGGCTTCAAGTTATATTATACTTTGCGTACGAGAAACTGGTTAGAACAGCACGGAATACCTTTTGTACCACAAAACGACAGCCCCCCAATCTTCCTCAAGCAAGACCTATCGAAACTTTTTGGGATCAACTGAGTGCCAAAGTTCATAACAATGGCTGGGAAGCTCAACACGAGAGCAGTTAACAAGAAGAATAATGCTAAAGGTCAGAGAAATTGATTTAGAATCTAGCGAGGAACATTAAAAGGAAATTGCGAGCCGTGGAGGATCATGGCCCATCAGCAGTACTTTAACATCATTTTTATATTAAGAAATATTGTTACTTTTTTTAATTCTTGTTACAGTTCAAATATATTATTGTGAGGCATTTTTTTAATTTTTTGAAAAACTTCTCAAAACTTTTGCAACATACTTTATGAAGCAAAGCTTAAGCGGCGTTTATTCTAAGCCGAAGAACTGTCGGGCTTAAGGTAAGGTTAGCGAATTTCCTAACCTATACTTGACAGTTTTGTTATGACATTTGTTGTGTTTGTCAGCATTATTGGATTATTGCCCCATAGTTCATTTCTATTGTTTAAAAGTAAAAGGTGTCATGGATATTTTCCGGGACATAGAGCAGTTAGACGAGATCAACCTCATTTTATATGGAATACCAAGGCGTATCTACGAGAGAGCGGAATATTACCATAGTTTTGACGACTTCACTTTTTCCAAAGATTCCGGGTGACCATTTTGGAAGCAATCTTTTTCTCTCCATGTCGTAGAGACTGTTTTTTTGTTTTCGATTTTTTAAATCTGCTAGAATGTTGAATATTTGCTTTTTCTTTCACTGTAAAATTCGGCGCCTTTTTTCGAATTAATGCATTGTTAACACAAATTTAGAAATTATTGCCGCGGACACCAGTGACAGGTACAGAGGACACAAACATATCACGGCACAGTGAAATTTTCACAAAACTTGACATAGCTTAGGTTGTACAAGAGCAAACGTTACTAACAAAGCTACCGTTTTGGCGATGCTGCCAAATTTAACCAAAACTTAGCTAAGTATCAGAATAGGACCTTATTTTTGTCAAACGTGACTGAGACTCAAAACTGCGACTGGATTTGTAATCAGCACCTTGAACCCGAAATGCGAGGTTTCATCTCAATAGAAGGCCAAATAAAGATTTTCGATTTTTTTAGGTACACCCGCCCGCCCAAGAGATCTGAAATTTTTGATTTTTGTCAAACGAGACTGAGACTCACAACTGCGACTGGATTTGTAATCAGCACCTCTAAATTATCCGAAATGCGAGGTTTTATCTCAATAGAAGGCCAAATAAAGATTTTCGATTTTTTTAGGTACACCCGCCCGTCCGAGATATCTGAAATTTTTTATTTTTGCCAAACGTGACAGACTCAAAACTGCGACTGGATTTGTAATCAGCACCTTGAAATTATCCGAAATGCGAGGTTTCATTGCAATAGAAAGCCAAATAAAGATTTTCGATTTTTTTAGGTACACCCGCCCGCCCAAGAGATCTGAAATTTTTGATTTTTGTCAAACGAGACTGAGACTCAAAACTGCGACTGGTCTTGTAATCAGCACCTTGAAATTATCCGAAATGCAAGGTTTTATCTCAATAGAAAGCCAAATAAGGATTTTCGATTTTTTTAGGTACACCCGCCCGCCCAAGAAATCTGAAATTTTTGATTTTTGTCAAACGTGACTGAGACTCAAAACTGCGACTCGATTTGTAATCAGCATCTTGAACCCGAAATGCGAGGTTTCATCTCAATAGAAGGCCAAATAAAGATTTTCGATTTTTTTAGGTACACCCGCCCGCCCAAGAGATCTGAAATTTTTGATTTTTGTCAAACGAGACTGAGACTCAAAACTGCGACTGGATTTGTAATCAGCACCTTGAAATTATCCGAAATGCAAGGTTTTATCTCATTAGAAGGCCAAATAAAGATTTTTCGATTTTTTTATGCCCGAGGGATCTGAAATTTTTGATTTTTGTCAAACGAGACTGAGACTCAAAACTGCGACTGGATTTGTAATCAGCACCTCGAAATTATCCGAAATGCGAGGTTTTATCTCAATGGAAGGCCAAATAAAGATTTTCGATTTTCTTAGGTACACCCACCCGCCCAACAGATCTGAATTTTTTTATTTTTGTCAAACGAGACTGAGACTTAAAACTGCGACTGGATTTGTAGTCAGCACCTTGAAATTATCTGAAATGCGAGGTTTTATCTCAATAGAAGGCCAAATAAAGATTTTCGATTTTTTAGGTACACCCGCCCGCCCGAGATATCTGAAATTTTTGATTTTTGTCCAACGAGACTGAGACTCAAAACTGCGACTGGATTTGTAATCAGCACCTTGAAATTATCCGAAATGCGAGGTTTTATCTCCATAGAAGGCCAAATAAAGATTTTCGATTTTTTTTAGGTACACCCGCCCGTCCGAGATATTTGAAATTTTTTATTTTTGTCAAACGTGACAGACTCAAAACTGCGACTGGATTTGTAATCAGCACCTTGAAATTATACGAAATGCGAGGTTTCATTGCAATAGAAAGCCAAATAAAGATTTTCGATTTCTTTAGGTACACCCGCCCGCCCAAGAGATCTGAAATTTTTGATTTTTGTCAAACGAGACTGAGACTCAAAACTGCTACTGGATTTGTAATCAGCACCTTGAGATTATCCGAAATGCGAGGTTTCATCTCAATAGAAAGCCAAATAAAGATTTTCGATTTTTTTAGGTACACCCGCCCGCCCAAGAAATCTTAAATTTTTGATTTTTGTCAAACGAGACTGAGACTCAAAACTGCGACTGGATTTGTAATCAGCACCTTGAAATTATCCGAAATGCGAAGTTTTATTTCAATAGAAAGCCAAATAAGCTTTTCGATTTTTTTAGGTACACCCCCTCCCAAGAGATCTGAAATTTTTGATTTTTGTCAAACGAGACTGAGACTCAAAACTGCGACTGGATTTGTAATCAGCACCTTGAAATTATCCGAAATGCGAAGTTTGATTTCAATAGAAAGCCAAATAAAGGTTTTCGATTTTTTTAGGCACATCCCAAGAGATCTGAAATTTTTGATTTTTGTCAAACGAGACTGAGACTCTAAACTGCGACTGGTTTTGTAATCAGCCCCTTGAAATTATCCGAAATGCGAGGTTTTATCTCAATTGAAGGTCAAATAAAAATTTTCGATTTTTATAGGTACACCCGCCCTCCCGAGAGATCTGAAATTAAAACACTAATACGAAATTGAACTCTCGACTAGCTGTATCTTTTTTTCATGTCATACTGGAGTAGCACTGGTTATCATGAGTTAAATTTTTTTGATAAATACCAATAATTCAAACACGATATTGAAAAACTCTCAGAAAAATATTCATGCGACTGTTTGTTCAGTGTTGTTGCAGAACTATGTCCATAATTATGCATATTCAAAATATTTTCTGCGTAAATATACCATAAAATGTGAAGGTGTACTTTTTCTTACCCCGTGTGGGGGCGGGTTAGAATATCTCCCACCGTATGTCCTGCGTGTCGTAAAAGGCGACTAAAAGGAACCGAACTACTGTCGGTATAAACAGTAACCTCTTCTCAACCAACAGCTTTGGGTGGACGAGTTGAGAAGAGTCAGGACACCTTCTTGTCCTTGGGATGAGAAACTGTCCCTAAAGGCGGATGAACCAGTCGATACATCTGGTCAACGGCATGAGGATGCAGAAAGCAAATGGGAAGCATTAAAGATCTTAAAGATATCCCAAGAGAAACTGACTCATTTTACGAGTTCACAACATGTCTGTTAAGACATTGTGACTATGTTGATGACTTTTTTTTAAGAAGCATTCTTCCTTTTTAAGTTATAATGAAAGCATCAATAAAAAAACAACATCGTTAACAAAAAATCTACTCTTGGATTCAGTGGCGTATATAAGGGGTGGGCCCGGGGCGCCCGCCCCCTCCCCCCCCGAAACCGGCCACCCATTCAGATTTGAAGTCTGGGAAGAGGCTGAAGAATAGAAATTTACATTTCTAATATACATACGTTTATGTGTCATACATATATAATTATTTTCATTAATATTACTACATTGTTATTTTATATTTAGGTTGGGATTATAATACACCAATAATTATAACGTGTATGAAATAAACTTTAATTTTTCCGATGGGCCCCCCTCGAAATCGATTTCTATATACGCCAATGCTTGGATTATTAATAGATCCGAAAAATTTAATAGATTGACTGTCAATAAAATGGTGAACGTGCACCTTCTCTTAACGGACATGCTTTTTCAAATTGTGATGAATGTGTCAATGAGAAACGATGACACCTCCACCATAATTATCAAAAAGTCTACGGTTGAATTTATATTATTATATCGATTCTGTTGAAAGCCAATGATGAATGATGTTTTACTACGTAGATCATAACTGGCTGAAGATGGTGGGTATAAAATGGTCGAACTCAACTGCTAAGCGAGGGTTGCTCTATACCTCTGTCAGTCCACCAGTACCCAGACAGCTGTTTCACGCCTATTAGCGATCATCAGTGCGCCATAGGTCGATTGACGGAAATAGAGAGCATCCATTTTTCCATGTTTAATAAACATGTGAAAGATGTGCGAGTAGACAGAAGGAATTCTGCCGGTGCGCCATCTAGTACCCGAAGGTAACGGCAACCAAAGAGAAACGCTACTAGCAGCAGTAAACTCTTTGGTGGAACGACAAGGCTCGTTCGCTTTTGCCACTAGAGGCACGGATTTTGACGCAAGCAGCGTAAAGCCGATATACGAGTACTGCTAAGTACACGATATACAGGGTGAGTCTTTAGTACCGAATCGGTCGATAACTCCACTACTTCAGAAGATAGTGACAAGAGTTGTATATAAAAGTTGTAACCAAGGATATGCTCCTTGGTTTATATAGGGTGATTCATAACTACATGATGATGCGAACACACATTTTTTTTAAATGAGACACCCTATATTTCCCGTTCCCGTTCTTAAAATATCAGGTATTTTGAAATTATACACGGTATTTCAAAAGTTATGACCATTTTTATATCTAAATCGTTCCCAAATGAACGTACTGTATATTGAAAATCTATGAATCAAAAATTATTTTTTTTTCATGTATAGAAAAAAATATCCTCTAGTTCTAACGCAGGCTGTAGAAAAAGGTAGACACGCATATTCATGTACAGTGTGAGGTAGAATGCAAAAACTACATTTTCTTTTTGTTTTAAAATGTAACCTCCCCATATTTTATTATACCAAGGAATTGCTTTCAATATGCTCTTTCACGTAAAACATTTCGTATTCTTACAGTCATAAGTTTCTGAGATATTTCGATCTTTCTACAAATTTTAAATATACCTTCTATTTGTTTACTAAAATTTATTTATTTTGAGAAAATACTATCAAATTTCATTTTTGCTTAACAAGCAACTAAAATATAAGGCCATAATAGTACTTGATCAAGTCTAAACACTGAATTAACGAGATATTATAGGTCAAGTGTGCTGAAGAAAACAATTTTATAGACGTCATGCATAATTATCAAGCAGATCTATCAGGTAGGCTATGAAATATTGAACGATACAGTCCAAATAAAGCGATTCTTCAGTTTTCCAAACGCAGTAGTTTTAGAGTGCCTCCGTTCTGAATATTGATGTTCATAGTTGATATATTCTAGAGGCAAGTAGGCAATTTCTCAAAGATTCTAATAAGTACCCTAAATGGATAAATTAATTTTTAAAGCTCGTTTTTCGCACAGTACGGAATTGTTGAGCGGGTTATGAAAACTGTGAATTTTTCAAAGCCTACCTGATAAATCTCCTTGATTTATGCATCACCCCTACAAAATTGTTTCCTCCGCATACTTGATTTTATTATCTCGATTATTCAGGTTTTGACTTCATCAGATACCATTGTGATCTTATAATTTAGTTGTTCGTTAAATAAAAAACAAATTCGATAGTACCTTCTTAAAATAAATAAATTTTATTACACAAACAGAAGCTATATTTTAAATTCACGGAAAAACCGAAATATCTCGGAAACTGATGGACGTAGGTACAACAAGTGCTATACAAAGATTAGAGAGCATATTAAAGGCAATTCTTTGGTATAATAAAATATTGGTGGTTATATTTAAAAAAAAAGAGAAAAATCTGGATTTTGCATGCTAGATAACCCTGTATACGAATATGCGTCACGGGCTTTTTTAATAACTGATTTTAAAACTAGAGGATATTTTTAATCATTCCATGTAAAAAAAAATTTGATTCATTACTTTTTGATATAAAGTACGTTCGTTTGACAGCAATTTGAATATAAAAATGGTTCTATTTTTTTAAATACGCTGTATAATTTTATAATACCTTATATTATGCGAAGAGAAATAATTAGTAGATTTTAAAAATGGAATAATATATAGGGTGTCTCATTAAAAAAATATATAACTGCATCACCACGTAGTTATGGATCACCCTGTATAAATCAAAATATTTTCTGAGCAAGAAGCATATCCGTGGTTACAACTTTTATGTACAACTGTTTTCGCTATCGAGCTGGTACTAAAAACTCACCCTGTATTTATTTACTAATTTTTTTTTTCAACGATTTGGTGTTTTCATGTAATTTGAGAGTAAATAAATATTATTATTATTTATTACCCCAGCTTCTACCAATGATCTTTGTTCTTACAATATGACGTACTGCAAACTAAAAGCTCACCTTGTACATTGGACCAATTAACCTCAACCCACGCGTGGGAATCACACCTGGTCGGTTTCACGTCGCACTTGTGGCGCGGGGTCGGCGTCGGCGCTCTTGGTGCACAGCCTCCAGACGCCGCGACGGCCGTCGCGACGCCCCGTCGTTAGCTTCAGTCGGCGCGCCGCAGCTTCGACGTCTTCACCATCCGCCAGCTGCCGACGGCGACGCAAAAGGCCGCCGTCGCTTGGAAAGTTTGCCGCGCTCTCGTCTCCCACCGTCGCCGAACTTGAAGAGCCGACGACTTTTTTATAGGCGCGCCAGGTGAGTCATGCTTACGTTGTTAACAGATTGATGGATATCTTATTAACAGATTGTTGAAAATTGGTCCAGAGCATCATATTCGAGGTGTGAATGAGAAAAATTAGAATCAGAGTTTTTATGGTTTGCATTAGCGGAGCGCTTGAATCAAACATGGTTTATGAACAACTAAGCAATCATCCCGAAAGCTCTAATATCTTACTACAATTAACATATTTGTAGTTTGATTTTGGATCCTTTTTTTTTCGCGCGGAAATAAAGCATGTACAGAATATAGCATATACCTCAGTAAATCATGATTGTATATAAAAATTATATATAAGTTGTTTAATATTCTTGCCCTAATGTGGCAGTTTTTAGTTGTTTCTGTTTCAGAAAACAAATGAGTAACAAAAAACAATAGATTTTTATCATATAGCAATGCACTTTCCGTTAGGAGGCTCATTTGATAGAGACTTTTTCTGTCTTTTCAATGACATAACATGTCTACCTAAAGGTATTAAAAAAATAGTAGATATATACTAGGTCAATGTGGTTTATATATAATAAACTTAATTAAGTTATTTTAACATGTCCTTGTATTTAGGTACTGAGATGATATTTCATTGTAAAGAGAAAAAAATCTCAATCAAATGAGTCCAATAAAAAGATACATTGCAATTTAAAAAAGGTTCATTGTTTTTTGTTATTATTTGCTGAGATATAAGCCGCATTCGTTTTACTCAAAATCTCAGATAATCTCAGCTCACTTAACTTCACCCAGTTTAATAGGTGTTCTTTTTATCCACTCAATTCAAATGACGTTAACGAAAACTGTTAATTTTAGATTATAACCCCTTCAACTGTGCTCTGGTGATGTAACCAATGTCACATTTTGAGCATTTGCGGATGCGAATGTGAATATCTGCTGCCAACGTCCGCGAATGTGATTATTCAGTTTTTCATCTAGTGTTAACTTAGTGTTAACTCTAAAAACTGAAACAATTTATTATAGTTATTGTTTATTTAATGTAGAAGTATTTATTGATTATTATTTTTAGTTTCGTTCAACAAGATAATTATAACATTAAAACTTCGGTAAAAATTCATAGAAGAATTATTATTGTTTGTTTGTACATCGCATTTAGTATATATTTTTATTTGTTAAATTCTTACGAAAATGTAGTTGCTAAGCTTCATTGCTCAAAGCTAAATAAATAAATTATACAAAGTGATGAACAGAAGACTGATGTTATTACGAGATTAAGTTACTTTTTTACATTGAAAAACTCAAGAAATGAATGGATTTTGTTTTACTAATCAACTATAACGTTTAAAAAACTTATTTGCAAAACATTCGCAGCAATTTCCCGAATGCGAATGAAATGAAAATGAAAAAATATGCGAATATCCGCAAATAATGCGAGTATTCGTTACATCGCTACTGCTGTACTCAGCTGTTCTTTTTGAAAGCCTAATAGAACTGATATTTACTGATTTGACAATCTCACTTCAGTTTGAAATATCTCACTTCACTTGCAAGACGAATGCGCCTATATATCCTATTCCTTACGCAGTGGGTACCTTGTATATTAAAGGCTGGTCAAAATGTAAATGAAACATTACGTTTCCATCCAAATTTTACAACAATCATTTCCAAATTCGCAGACTCGGCCACAGTTTCTTTCTCGGAGTTTTGAAAATTGTATTATATCTAAACATAGTTTCAGCTAATCTAAATCACTTTATATATCACTTTACTTAGGTTTATGAACGATACTAGCCTAAGAGTTATAATGATAATGTGCAATGTGTATATATTTCTCATTTTTATATAAACAGATATGCATTTACCATTTCTTGAAAAAGACCCATTTTCCAATGAAAACAGATTAATGCTGGTTTGCCCAGTTCTTACTGCGCATTCAAGTTTTCTATAGGCCCACAACAATATCGTCTTCGCCAAAGTATATTCCACCTAGAATATCATAAATGTTTTAGCAATGACAAAAAAGGGACATATATTTTATTCCCTCATAAGAGAACAGAAATAGATTGATTGATTTGTTACACGCTTTCCACCTATAATCAATCACATAGACATCAGCTGATCTGCTAACGAATCCATCAAGCATGAATATCTAACAAATTAGCAGCTTTCAAGTTATATAATTGTCAAAGGTAATATCTACAAAAATAGTTGTAAGTGTTTGTATCACATTTTTAACTGAAGTCAATCAAGCATATGTTCGACTAGATTTGATATGAACAGAGGACTATTCGAAAAGATAATTACCTTAAAACACTCTTTCAACAAAGTCGGAAGGAGGAGAATAACCTCTAAAATGCATGAAATGCGTAAAATAATAAAAAATCGATAGTTGCCTTTGGCAACCGTTCTTCAGCGCCGAACGAAATATATAGTTCTTGGGTATATTACATGTTGATCCATATAATCAATTATTTCTGTCCTTCAATAAGTAAATGTGGAATTTGACAACTGTTTACCATAATTCTTCAAATGTGTAGACTTCTAGGAAAAGGGGATACTTTGTTCTTGAAGCGTCTACATAAGTTGTTCAGATTCAGATCTGTATTATTTAAAAATAAATGCTCATTTAATTTTCACAACATATTCAGATGCATATTCTCTCTGCTTGTAAAAAGTTGACAGTTGATTTTTAAATAAGTTATTAACAACCAAACACATATACAGATTCGGGGTTTGATATGTTTAAGTTGGTAGTTCTGGGTTGACAGAGTTCTTATCAGCGTCGAAACAGGCACTCAGATCCATTATACAAGTCTTTTACGCAGTTGCTGAGTTTTTCTTGTTATTCTTAAGACTTTAATCTAGGAACATAATGTATAACCGTAATTATTTAAGTTTCAGTTCAGACCGAATTTTTTATCCAATTCGTTAGTAGAACCAACAAAAAAGATCAAATGAAAAATGTTAACGAATAAAATACTTTTCCGTCTACTGCGCTGAGTTGATCTACTCCACTCCATTTCATCATCTCCATTTAATTGAGTCTGAAGTGAGCGCTTTCGTTCCTCTACCGCATCGTCATACTCCGAAGTTCTGATCTGCACATGGCGAGAACTTTGTCAAAGAGGAATTGAGATGCACTTCCGTTCGGCATTCTCCTGTACTGGTGGACAAATAGCACATAGTAATGCATGGGCGCTGAATCAACGAAAATAGAGGTTATACTGCCCCTACTACCCTGTCTATACTAGATGCCGTCCAGAGAAGGGCAATTCGACTAATTGGCGATCCGGCCTTAACGCGCCACCTTCAGTCACCTTCTCACCGGCGTGTTGTTGTTGACCTCTCACTCTTCTACCGATATTCCAACGGAATCTGCTCATCTGAGCTATCCTCTATCGTTCCGCCGCTCACTGCTCATCAGATGTACCCGTGCGACCGCTGCATCTCATCCTAATACGGTCGTTCTTCATACATCAAGAACTGAGCGGTACAACCGCACATTTATATCCAGGGTGTCCAAGGCTTGGAATGGGCTGCCAGAAGATGTATTTATTGGGCCTGCGGGTGTTGGCCCATTCAAATCTCGCGTTAACAAACTTCCCCTACCATAACCCTTTCACAGCAGCCGCGGTACTCTGGTATTTAGACTCTGCCTGAACGGTCTGCTCAGTTATAAAAAAAATACTTAAGGTGGTCATTCACTTGCAACAAAACACTCCGAACGAACCAATCAATCAATCAGTCAATCATTTATTCCAGAAAGGCAACCAAAAGTTGCATATGGCAAGTCAATGTACAAATTGTCATACATGAAATGGAATCAAATACGCAATTATACAACTAAAGACATCCTAATTTTAATACACACTAAAAACTTTATCTCAGTAGATGTAAAAATAAGATGATATAGAAACGTAAAATTAGTCCAGTGGGCACTCAGTCCTGACAAAATCTACAAAGAACACACATTAAAGGTTACATTAAAAGCTTACGTCAGCTACGAAGAGAGGAACTCATCGACTGAGTAAAAACAGTTCTTGATCAAAAAGTCCTTCACACTGTTTTTAAATTTATGAGTCATTTCGCTGTCTCAATGACAAAGGCAGCTTATTGTAAAAAATTGCACACTTATAATACGGGCTATGTTTGTATAAAGCAGTGGAGTGGTTTTGGATTACTAGTAATTCACCATTTCTTGTATTATAATCGTGGTATTGCCCTAAGGTGTAGAACATATTAAAATTCACTTTTACAAATAAAACACACTTTAAAATATAGATACAAGATAATGTTAGAATATTGTTTTCCCTAAAAATGTTTCTACAAGTACCTCGATTTGAAACATTGAAAATAAGCTTTAGTATACGTTTCTGGGTAATGAAAGCTCTATCTCTATAATAAACCAAACGCGCCACGCGCGCTGTATCAAAGATCGTCTAGTCAGTACGCTGCGCCGAACAGAACAGAACGCGCAAAACATTTTCGGAGGTTTTTTGGTAAACGGAACTTGCACAAAGAGATTTTATTTCGTTCGGCGGTGAACGGTGAATACACGGAACATGACAGATTCGGACGTTCGTCGTGTTTGTTGGTATTTTTATGCCTAGCTATGGAGTGGAGCAGACAAAAGTGTTTGCAGCTAATTGACGGTTAACCATCACATATTGATACAAAAACTGGAAAATTACGGCGTTAGAGGCATAGCTTTGAATCTTTTACAAAACTACTTAGAAAATAGAATTCAACGAGTCAAAGTTGGGCAAGAGTTAAGTTCCGAATTAGTGGTACGGACCGGTGTTCCCCAAGGGACCATACTAGGGCCAATATTGTTCCTTGTATACATAAACAGCATAACAAGAATGAGTAATTTCAAAGGTCACATAGTTAGTTATGCAGACGATACAGCCCTGATTTTCACTGGCCCATCATGGGATACTGTCAAGCATACTGCGGAAACTGAACTGAAAAAAATTCTGATCTGGTTAAATAATCACAAGCTCTCTTTGAATGTTAATAAAACTAAATATATGACTCTCTCCCCTACAATCAGGGATCAGCCTGATCTGAGTATCAAGTTACATACGCACCATTGTAACAACATGTATAACTGTGATTGCAGGTTAATAGAAAAGACGTCGAGTATAAAATACCTGGGTATAGTAGTTGACCAACACCTGAAGTGGTCTGAACATATTAATTATGTGGCGAAACGATTAAGAGTTCTAATACATACATTCCTCGAATTAAGAGATATACTATTTAGGAAAAATCTGATTATACTGTATACCTCTCTTGCTGAATCAATAATTAGGTATTGCATACCTGTGTGGGGAGCTGCATTCAAGACATCCATGCATCCTTTACAAGTTACACAGAATACTATATTAAAGATAATATTCAAGAAAAGTCGACTATTCCCTACTCGCCAATTATATGAAGAAAACGAATTGTTCAACGTTCGCTCAATATATATCTTTAGCTGCTTAAAAAGAATGTACATTGAGAAAACAAATTTTTCGCAAGTACACACCGTAAGAACAAGGGCCAATGAAAATATGAACATTAAAGTTGACTTTTTTAGTAAATCTACCACTCAAAATTCTTTTATTTTTTTATGGCCCCAAATTTTTTAATAGTATTCCAAAAAGATTGAAGGAAATTTCGAACTACAACAACTTCAAAAAGGAAGTTAAACAATATATAAAAGATCATCCAAATCAATTCCAATTATTATTCTATTCGAAGTGCTTTTCTAATTAAACCGATTTTTTTATATATTTTATTTATTTTGTTTCTATTGGCTCATAGACATGCTCGAACTGCTGCCTACTTCCATCCAGAATTACTTATTACTTATTACACCAATAGGTTTCTTGTTATGTCAGTTAAATGCTCTGCTGGAACTGCGGCTCACAAGATAGGCCTCGTGGCCGAGCGTCAGCTGCTGTTTGGTAGGGTATTTTTTTTAACTTATATGTAGCCTGTATATTATTTATGTATCTTTATATCATTATCAATAAACAATCAATCAATGAAATGCAGCCTATTTTATGTGATTTCACAAATGAGACGGACATATATGGTAATATCAAATGCATCCATTTCGACAACGGACTGATTACTTTTCGAAACATGAAAATACCCATTGCTGCTGGAAATGGTATAGAGCAAAACTTTGCACACTCACCCGTCAGTCAGCCTGACGTTTATCCGGTCTACTGATTGAGCTGTCTCTGCGAGTCTCACTCTCAAGTCTCCTATGCTTCCACACTCACTCCACTCCCACTCTCTATGTAGTGCGCGTCTGATTGGCTACCTTTATGAATTAACTACTAATTAACTACTTAATCGAAAAATTGCAAACATGGATTTTTGAGCTCAGAATATTTTTCTCTTTTTTTTTTTTTTTTTTTTTTTATGGTCGGCCTCCCGCAAAGGCTGAAAGCCTATGGCGCTGTAGAAGCGCTGCGAGAGGACAAATGTCTGTTCACGTTAGATTTGAAACGCTGCAGGTTGTAGCCGTCGGGAAACAAATTCCCCGGCAGCTGATTCCACAGCGTCGAAGTTCTCCAAAAGAAGGAATGCTGGAGGAGACTGGTTCGGGGAGTAAGGACCTCGACCTGGTAAGGATGAGCTCGCAGAGCTTCTCTAGTATTCCTGGTCCGGACGGCCTTTGGTGTTATTATCTGGGAGAGCTCACTCGAACATCTTCCGTGATAGAATCTGTAAAACAGACATAGGTCAGCCACCCTCCTTCGATGTTCCAGGCTGTGGAGGTCCTTTGTGAGGTTAGGCGTATCGATTAATCTAATTGCTCTTTTCTGGATAGTGTCCAGAAGCTTTAGAGAGTGCTTCGGAGCACATCCCCATACATGGGAGCAATACTCCAGCGATGGTCGTATCTGTGCCTTGTAGAGCAGCAGCAGTTGCTCTGGTGTATACAACTTCCTACAGCGGAACAAAACTCCAAGCTTCTGGGATGCCGTTTTAGCAATACTGACGACGTGGTCGTGCCAGGACATGTTATTGTTGATGTTGATTCCCAAGAGCTTGACGGAAGGTGATTCGACTATGGGGTGACCCTCCATTTCCACGGTTGGTAAGTCATCGTGAGACTTCTTTGTCAGTGTTGTTGCCTGAGTTTTTTGTACGTTAAACTGCACTTTATTTGCTAATCCCCACTCGACAATTGTTTTGATATCTGCGTTGATCTGTGAGGCATGCTGCTGTCGCCGACGTACCGTCTCCTGGGATGACAGTGGCTTGCCTGGCTCCATGCACGACACTAATGTACTGTCATCTGCGAAGCTGTAGATTGGATTGGATGTTATTTCCAGCAGCTCATTGATGTACAGCAGAAACAGTGTAGGGGATAGGACAGATCCCTGAGGAACACCGGCGTTTATTGAAAATACGTCTGATGAACAGCCCTCGACTACAACAAACAGGGATCGATCGTTCAAAAAGCTATTCAGCCACTGGCGCAGGCCAGGTGGTAGTCCATAAGCAGCAAGTTTGGCCAGAAGTCCGTCATGCCACACTCTTTCGAAGGCTTTCGATATGTCAAGTGCAACAACACGGGATTCGCCATGTTTTTCTATTGCTCTATTCCACAAGTGAGTGACATAGGCAAGGAGGTCACCTGTAGACCTGTGCTTGCGGAAGCCATACTGGCGATCATTTATGATGTCATTGTTGTCCAGGTATTTCAGGAGCTGTGTGTTAATGACAGTCTCCAGCAATTATGTGCGCGACTTTCAAGACACCCGGTATATCAAAGCAGTCAGTTAAAGTATGAATGCATTTTCTCTCTCTCCTTTGATATGCGGAAATTAAATAAATATTCCCTTTTGTCACCGCCGACTCATAATATATTCTAGGTAGTTCATACGCGAAGGCGCGATTGTTGTGGTCTAGGAAAGACTAGAAAGCGTAGAAAGGACTGAGTCTGTTAGTTTGGAATTTATTTTTTTGTTGCAAAAATGAAGAATTTTGCTCTTGTATGTTTGAAGGCAATTTTCGCTGTCCTATTAAAAGTGCCAGCACAATGCATCGGAATCGTAGAATCGATTCCGTTAAAACGCTATAAATATCGCACCACTACGGCTTTGAAAGCCAGGGTAAATATATTTATTCAACAGATTAGTGGCTTTCAAGAGCTAATGCTAAGCGCCTCCGTACATGGGTCGATCTGGTCGTCGCGTTTATAGTCGTACGAGATGGAGAGAAGCCTCACTAGTCCGTCGCGTTGCGTTTCGTCATCGCCGCGTCACCGTCAGTCTTATCACGTAGCTTGCAGACGAAAAGCGACGGGCGAAAATCGCGCAATATCTGCTGTCAAATGTCAATTTCGTATTATTCAGCGACGCATGGCCGACTCTACCCACTAGGCCGGAGCATTGGAATATGGCAACATTGAATAGTCGGCCGAGCTTTTGTCATGAGTGTAATTCTTCCAGTGTAAAAAATAAGATTGGAAGGTGATTTTTAATGTGTTTCTAATTATGTACCTGCACAAACGGAACTATAAAGATAAAAAGATGCCTGCAAATTGTGTAGTACGAGGTTGCACTAGCAATTGTGCTTCCAATAAAGGACATACCAAACATAACCTTCCAGAGTAAAGCGAAGATTGGAAGGTGATTTTTAATGTGTTTCTAATTATTTACCTGCGCAAACGAAACTATAAAGATGAAAAGATGCCTGCAAAGTGTGTAGTACCAGGTTGCACTAGCAATTGTGCTTCCAATAAAGGACATACCAAACATAACCTTCCAGAGTAAAGCGAAGATTGGAAGGTGATTTTTAATGTGTTTCTAATTATTTACCTGCGCAAACGAAACTATAAAGATGAAAAGATGCCTGCAAAGTGTGTAGTACCAGGTTGCACTAGCAATTGTGCTTCCAATAAAGGACATAAACAGAAGTGGGTGAAAGGTATGCCTCGTAAGGGTTGGTTATATTTATAAGAATAAAGACAATAATTTACAAACATTTCCAAGGATAAGACCTATTTTAAAGCACAATGTGGTATCTACAATGTTTTCTGGACCTCCGAAATATCACAGAAAAATACAGTTCTAATAGAACACATCTGGGCACACCTATGAAACGATTTGATAGTGAAGGAGAATCAAGGCCAGCAAGAATGGCTTCAAAGTGACCTAATAGTGAATTTTTCTAGCTCAAGTGAAAATTTACAAAGTAAATTGAGTGTTCATTTAAGTGGAAGTGGAAGTGGCAGCAGGAAACAGGTTGCGTTTAGTTTTATTTTGTAGTGTTTGACTACGATGAATCAGACATCAGATCCAAGTGGTATTAGTAGTAGTAGTTCTAAAAAGTATTTTTCTTAATTTATCAACCGAGATGAACGATATATAATATGTAATAATTATTATTCTGAAACTATAAAACAATTTACGGTAACCGGACCACTATTTGACAGCTAAGCCACGTTGCCACATCTAAGGCTCAGGCCTAGTGTAGAGTCGGCCATGAGCGACGTCATCGTGACGGGCAGCAACATATAACCTACAATTTTGACGGTTCTGTTGCTGTCATGTCGCTGTGGCTCGGCATCTGCTTAGCGACCACTGTCGCGAATTCTTCCATGTCGCGTTCCACGTGCACAAAGCTACATGCCTCATTGTGCTCTCCGTCGTTGAATGCGAAATTTTAACGGATCGACGCGCGAGCGTCGAAGTGGGGGCAAGGTGTTGCGCTGCGGTGTGGAAAGGGTTGCCGCTACTTTACACTTGTAATAGATACACTATCAAAAACAATATAATGTTCAAATCATTTGGTTCACAAAAAAATCGGAAAAATTCTACTCCGACGCCTTTACCAACTACACTACGGTGCCCCGTGGTGTAGCTGATACACCGCACCGACGACAAGGTATCGACTCCGCCCATACCCACCACTCCCCCGTATAACTCTGAGAACCATGTGTTTTAGTCATCCAGAGAGATCTGATCGGCTGTTGGTTGAGTGTGAAGTACGACTTCTCAGTCGGCCAGGATTTCATGGAATGAAAGGTCCTTGCTTACTCCGCAATAGGGAGATAATTCAAATCATTTGGTTCACAGAAAAATCGGAAAAATGATACCTTCTCGTGGGCGCGGTGTATCAGCTCCACCACGGTGCACTGTAGTGTGTAGTTGGTAAATGCGTCGGTCTAGAATGCCGGAGACGCTGGTTCTAATCCAGCCGGTCATTTTTCCGATTTTTCTGCGAACCAAATGTTTTGAATCACCTCCCTCTTGCGGAGTAAGCAAGCACCTTTCATTCCAATATAATGCTGTTGCGACTCTTCAGATTGAGTGAAAAAGCCATTACTGTTTGACAGTTGTAATATTTTCTATTGGGAATTAGGAATTTCAGAAGCAGATTGATTGATGTTCCTGTTTCTGATATTCTATTCGATAGCTGATTGCATATTATTCAAATAATTCGAAATTTTTTTACTCTTTCACTTCCCACACCGAAGGGTGAGGGGAGTATTGTGATCGCGAAAATTTTCGCTTTAGAGATAACACGCTTTTTGTGCATTTTATGATACCTACATAGCGAAAATCCACTTCACTCATTTCCGTCGGTCTGTCTGTCTATCTGTCGGTCTACAGGTCTGTTGGTCTACAGGTCTGTCGGATAGTCTGTATCTGTCTGCCTGTGGGTCTGTCAGTCTCTTGGCGTCTTTCTAGACTCGTAATCTCAGCAATCGCTGCATGGATTTTAATGAAATTTGGGGAGCAAGATGCTGTAGGGTCGTAATAGGTAATGCTGCTATAATTTTGAAAATTGATGCATGGGCGGCGAAGTAATTAGCAAAAAACGAAAAATTTCAAATATTCCCTAAGCTAATACCTAACACTGTGTGAAAATTTCGTTAAAATCAATTTCAGGTTACACAATACAGAACAATCAAAAGCAATAATACTAGTATGTATGTGTGCCTCCAAAAATTCTAAATCCCTTGATTTCTCAAATAGGCAAGGTAATGTTCGGATGGACCTGAAAAAGAGTATTATGCCCCTATGTCTTTTTTTCACAGGTCCATGGACAGCCTATTATCAATACAAACGCTTTTTCAGTTTAACAACCCTAACCCTGTTCGGATGGACCTAAAAACGTGTAATATGCCGCTAGGCCTTCCTTCACAGATCAGTCTATTACGAAGACAACAAATTTTTCAATTTTACAACCCCCCACACCCCAAATTTCACCCCCAGCCAAAAAAAGTAGAAAATGATCAGGAACACCTGAAACGGCTAAAAACGAAGTTTGGGGAATATTTGAAATTTTTTGTTTCTTGCTAATTACTTCAAAATTATTACCTACTGTGACCCCACAGCATATTGCTGCCCAAATTTTATCAAAATCCATGCAGCGATTGCTGAGATTACGAGGCTAGAAGAACGCCAACAGACCGACAGACAGGCAGACAGATAGACCAACGGAAACGACTGAAGTGGATTTTCATTATGTAGGTACCTATCATAAATCGCACAAAAAGTATGTTTTCAAAATCGAAAATGTTTGCGATCACAATAGGTACTGGGAAGTAAAAATTATTGATATAATAATGACAACGCAAGATTTTTTCCACTTGGAAAATATGATATCATTACTAAAATGTAATAAAATACTTGGTCGAAGAGTATTGAAATGTTAGTTGTTAAAAAAATTTATTCTTAGAGCATATTTCTTTAGAATGAGGATTGAAATTAAAAATATCTTCCTTCGTTCAAATTAACCATAATTTCATCATCAAGAAAATTTTTTCAGAGTGAGAACAGATGTTCTGGCCGCTAGTATATCTTAACAGGGTTATCAGTATCCTTCAATTAAAAATTTATTTTTATGTGTGATCACTCGAAACACATAATTGAAAACATAGGAGTTTCTGTTTAGCGTGGTATATGGTTGAATCGGCGATTTTTCGTGGAATTCATTTCAGTTATCCTGCACAGAAAACGCTGGAGATTATAGTGGTTGTACTGCTGAACTCTCCTCAAAAGGATCCTTATCAAAACAAAAAAGTTGAACTCTAATCCCTCTTGACGTTTTATCTGGGAGGTTCTTGTCGTTTTACTTTCCGCCACTGCGAGAGAGCTGCCGATATCATACATCATTTAGAAATACGGATCAAGTAGTCTACTAGAAAACTTTATATTGGACATAAAAGGGCTTTGAGAGAAATAAATTGATAGACACAATTTTTGCGGGTTGCTATTGCAGTGGTACAAGGACAAGGACAACTGCACTTTTCTCAAAAGGATACAGTGACGGAGCGAAAAGTGGGATAGAGTCGATAGTTTTTGGAAAAACCTCGCAAAGTAAATATTTTGATCGTCGATAGGTACAAATATAGACTCAAAAGGAATTGTTAACGATCACCGCCTCTTTGTGACAAGGTAGATACCATACCGCAGTTATGAACGGTTATACAGAGTCTTCCTACCCTTTCTAACGAAACGAAATCGTTGCTTTTGAGGCGAGGGTGTGGAACAATTTTTTTCGTGAGGACGTTTAGTTTTCAAAATACAGGGTTTATTTAGCCATAAATAGATGAACATTATCAAGTCAATCGGTATTTTGATGGGCATCCTGTCCAATATTATTGAGAAAACAATATAGGTCACTGATTTTTTTTTAACTTTTCGATTTTGAGTTAATACGCTTTTTGGGCATTTTATGATGTCTACATAACGAAAATCGACGTCACTCATTTCCGTTGGTCTGTCGGTCTGTCTGTCTGTTCGCGTCTTTCCGTCTGTGATGAAATTTGGGTACCGATATGCTGTGGGATCTTAGTAGGTAATGCTGCTATAATTTTTAAAATCGGCGAAAATGGGCGGCGGAGTAATTAGCGAGAAACAAAAAATTTTAAATATTCCCAAAACTTCGTTTTTAGATGTTTTCGAGGTTCCTGATCATATTTTGCTTTTTTTGGGTCGGGGTAGAATTGGGGTGGTTGGGGGGCTGTAAAACGTAAAAATCAGTTATATTCATTGTAGGCTGTCCATAGATCTGTGAAAAAAAGACCTAGCGGCTTAATGACCTTTTTCAGGTCCATCCGAGTATTGCCTATACTAGAAACCAGAAGAACTGACAGAATTTTCTGATCTATACATACGAATATTGTTTTAGATAGTTCTATCTTGGAAAATATGAAATTCATTTTAAAGAAACTTTGCCGCTATATTACTAACGTAGCGAGGATGGAAAATGCGCATGGTTTTTGAAAATCGTGCCAGTGTTGGCGCAGCAACAATAAAAAGCTGAAAATACCTTTATGCTTTCTGTCTGGCTTTACTGTCTGTCTTTACAGCTCATACTTCGTTTTTAGGTGCTTTAGGGATTCCTAAGTTCCTAGTGACCAAGTTTGATAAAAATCAGAAGACTTTGGCTTTTTGATGGCCGTTTATGTGTCTGTACGTCCACAATTTCGTTTTCCAACGGTTACTCAAAAACGCTTCAAGCCATTGGTCCCAAATTTGGCCAACTTAAATTAATAAAAGTCCTTTTAAGTTGAAAAGGTTTTGATGCCGATCGCACAATGGAGGATGGAAACAGATGGGGGGAGGGATGTGCACAAAAAAATGTAATACAACATATAAATTTGCTAGCACCAGTTGAAAGAGAATGTGTATGTCTGAAACGATATATCATATGTTATTTTTTCTGAAATGGGGGCTAAAAAAATTAAATAAATTGAAATATTCAAATAACAACAGCCACTTGAGTCAAGGAGGTTCCTAGAACGAGGACTGTCTCGATCAACGTTCACATCTTTTCATCTTTTTGTGACTAAATAAGTTTTTATTACCTCAAGCAACCAAAAAACTCCAAAAAATTGGTTAAAAAATAATCTTGAAAACCAAGAAATTTACGAAAACAATTATTCCACATTTTCATCTTAGATCACACTGTACATCACACTACTATATGCATATGTATAAGTACCTAATGGTGTACTATCAGTATGTGTGTAATACGTATATATTCTGCTAACAATAATAGTCATCAGAGATTTAACGTAAATATTGATGCAGGTGTGAGTAAACATAAACAGTTGTATGTAAATAGCATAATTATACAAGCGTTGCCTAATAAATGTTGTCACTGTACCAGTATCCTGCGAATTCGTTAGTAGCTTCATACGTTAGTATCCAAACGTTTCAACCGCAAAAAGCACCGGTCTAATTCTCAAGAAAAAAAGATAGAAGGAGAAGGGCCAAGAAAATACATGTGTAATGAGGATGGAAATATTTTTTGGAGGTTCATGGTCAAATCATCAGAAAGTCAATAAAATAGAGCTATTTGTGTTGAGGCTAAAGCTAATTGATCCGTTAACCTTCTCGATTTAATTATTAAAATTGAACAAAACAAACATACATTCTCTATATTCCACAAACTTTCCCACACTGACATTACTATTCACAATTCTTCTAATCACTTATTTTCTCACCAATCCGCGCATGTCCGTATGTCTACCGAAAACTATACCAAAAAACTGGATATCATAAAACACATAGCAGCCTCAGCCCAAAATTAATAGACTGTACAATAAATAAAAAACAATATAGGGAAACCATAAGCCAAATTTATTCATATATCGAGAAATACCATTCACTAACTTACATGAGAAAATTATCAGACAACATTGCCAACAAACTTAAAATATTAGATTTATACAGGGTGTCCCAGGAGTCAACGTCAAGCCACAACGGGGTGACAGGATTGGTTGTAACTATCATGAGAAAAATCAGAAGAAAAATCTATTCCATGTAGTTTGAAAATTATGGGCATTTAAAAAAAACCAAAAATCTGGTCAAATTATAACAATTTTTCGGTTATTGTGGTTAACTTTTATTATTTTTGTTCATTTAAACTTTGGAACCGTAACCCTAAATAACATTTCTAGAAGCACAGTAAAAAACAATGACACAATTGCCCCAAGTTTTTTAGAATGAAGACTATTTATTAAACTATGAATTTAAAATTTTCAAGGTTTGCCGACCTTGAAAGACGCTCCTTTAAAAAAAATGTACTAAAGTGCCTTGGCAAGTACCATTAAGAGTTGGCGCATTTAACCAAGATTGTAAAATGGTACAATACTTGATAGTTTCACACTAAAAAAAGACGAGTAAAAAAAGGAAAACCTCATGTAACCCGATTTTTTCTAACCCATTTCACTCGAGTCAGATGTTCTTTATTTGCACAAGTTTCTGGTAGGTTCTTAATTTTACGGCAAAATGATGAGAGAGGTGGATAGTGGATATGTTTGCCATGAGTGAGCAAGACCGATAGTGACGCCACTTTTAACAAAGTCAACAAAAATAAGCAAAATTAATAAAATAATGAAAAATCTTGACCTAGCTTAGTTTTAGGTTTATTGGATTAGAAGTCAGATAGGGAAATAACATGTTTTATTAAAATAAAAGTTCAAATGGGGTACCATCAGCCTCAATACACGCCCTATACTTTCTTAGAAAAGATCTACTTATTAGCCAGGCACATTTAATGCGAGAAGACGGATCCCAGAACCGCTTTAAAGTAAGCCTGTGGACCGGAATTTTAAACGACAAAATTGTTGGGCCTTTCGAGCTGCCTGAGAATTTGAATGGCACGAATTACCTAGATTTTTTACGATAAAATTTACCAACTTTGTTAGAGGCCGTACCACTAAAACAGCCTACAGATGTTGATGCAAGCTGCGATTCCTCAATCGACTCAAGGTTTCATGAAACTTGCATCTGTTGCATAAGTTCCTACTCAAATCGAAACCTGTTGCGATGCCTGAATCGACTTGCTATTTCATGCACGTTTCATGCAACACATGAATAGTCGGATAAGCTTATTTGTTTGCATTGACGCAATACTTACTATACACGTTGAAACCTGCATCACTGCATCATCGTCACCGGCTCGGCGACATGGCTCACCGACCATAATAGGATTCCAGAATCTGCATCGCTGCAAGCCGCAACTGACACCAAATTCGTGATTCAATACCACACACGCTGCTACTTGCGTTATGAAACGTAGAAGTCGATACTTGAATCGCAGCCTGCATCAACGTCTGTAGGCCGCTTAACAGATCGTCGCCACATGAGGTATCAACAAAATGGCTGCCCAGCGCATTACGCAGTGCAAGTAAAAGGTTTCCTTGACCAAAAGTATCCGGGTGGAGGTGGACGTTCAGGAACCATCTCGTGGCCAGTCCGTTCCCCAAATTTAAATCCCCTGGAATTTTTTTATCGAGGTGTTCTCAAAGAAAAAGTTTATTCAAAGCCCATTGAGAGCGTAGCCGAGCTTACTTTATTCGTATTGGTCTCTACAAATAGTGCCACTCTGAAGGCTACGCCTTGTGTAGAGTGTTGGCTGAAATTATATACAACTGAAATTTATGTCTCTAACCTACATGCTGCTACTTCGCCTCATTCCGTCTGCCACTGGTGTTTGAGTTGCTTCATTTTATATGTCAGGGTATCTGCAGGATATACGTAGAACCTCTTAGCATTCCATAATGTCTAAATTCAAATTGTAGCCTTTTTTTCACTGATGAGCTGCGTAAACAAATTTCTCAAGCTGCTGAGGACATCAACTCTCTAGGATGTCCTGCCTGGCTAATAAGTAGATCTTTTTTAAGAATATGTAGGGCATGTATTGAGGCTGATGGTAAACAATTTGAATATTTATTGCCTGACCTTTATTCCAATAAATCTAAACTAAACTAGGTCAAAATTTTTCATTACTTTTTTTTGACTTTGCTAAAAGTGGCGTCACTATCTGTCTCCTCAATCATAGCAAATATGTTCATTATCCATCTCTCTCATCATTTTGCCGTAAAATTAAGAACCTACCAGAAGCTTGTGCGAATAAAGAACATCTGACCTGAGTGAAATGGGTTAGCAAAAATCGGGTTACTGAGGTTTTTATTTTTTTACTCTTTTTCTTTAGTATGAAACTAACAAGTATTGTACCATTTCACAATCCTGGTTAAATGCGCCAACTTTTAATGGCACTTGCCAAGGCACTTCAGTCATTTTTTTTAAGGAGGGCCTTTCAAAGTCAGCAAACTTTGAAAATTTTAAATTCATAGTTTAATAAATAGTCTTTATTCTAGAAAACTTGGGGCAGTTGTGTCATTATTTTTGACTGTGCTTCTAGAAATGTTATTTAGGGTTACGGTTCCAAAGTTTAAATGAACAAAAATAATAAAAGTTGACCACAATAACCGAAAAATTGTTATAATTTGACCAAATTTCTAAGTTTTTTCAAACGCCCACAATTTTCAAACTACATGGGATAGATTTTTTTTCTGATTTTTCTCATGATAGTTACAACCAATCCTGTCACCCCGTTGCGGCTTGACGTTGACTTCTGGGACACCCTGTATAATTTATTCAAATGCAACAACACCTTAGGTAACCTTTTTTTTCCAGATATATTCACAACGTTAAGGTTTGCCAATGTAAAAAGCAGCAACTGTCACAATTTCTTAAAATTTTTAACTATGCTATCATGGCGTCTGCCACAAACACTTCATTACTGCAACATATGGAACCTTTATTTATACAGGGTTATTCACGTTATTCGACACGGAGCATTATGGCTAAAGTATTTGATAAAAAACAAAATAATAATTTGGGATGGAGAGAGACCCATAAAGGCTACATTTTAAAAATATTTTCATGTTATACAGGGTGTCCCAAAAGCACGAAATGTATCAAAGTTATGTTTTTTTAAATGGAACACCCCGTATATTATTGCATATTCAGATTCCTTGATGAATTCTATTGTGACTTTATGTATCATATATGGGACTTAAAGCGAAACGTTTAGGTGTAAATCACCATTTTCGGTATAAGCAGATATCAGGAAAAAATTGAATATCGCAGAGATTATAAAATTTGGAAGGCTGTGACTTTGCCGTATTACTAAGCATAAAATGCGCCAGCTTTGATTAGACTGTCAAATTTAAATTACGTTTATGTTTGGAGAAATCGGTCAATGAATTAAGGAAACTTCGATCAGCCATAACTTGATTTTTTCAAATGGGAATGCCTAATTTTTTTTATACGGTTAAAAGTAGAATTTGATAACCTTTCTAATGATATAAGGTTGTGCATACCAATCTCTGGTAGTTTTCATTTAATTTAAAATTTTCAAACAAATCGGCATTTTACAATTTGCCTACCTATAACCAACGTAGCAGGCCATGAAATATAAACAAAAACCTGTTCAGGTAGAAGAAAACAACTAACTTAGCTGAAAAATACACACGAACTAGACTAAAGGGACAAGATTATAAAAATTACTCACAACAAACAAAGTCCAACCAGAAACAACGGCGGTAACATATCTTTGGTCAAAGAGGCAGAAATGGATTTTTTCACGGCCTACTAGCTACTGCAATGTACTAGAGATTGGCAATTTCCAAAACCATTAAAAATTTTGAAGTAAAGTAAAAACTACTAGAGAACGTTGTAAGCAGTTTATTATTTTCATAATAAAATTTCACATTTAATGATATAAAAAAGTATGCAATTCTGTCAAAACTAGGATTCCTTGGTGAATTCTAGTGTGACTTTATGTATCATACATGGTACCTAAAGCGAACCGTTAGGGTGTAAATCACCATTTTCGGTATAAGTAGATATCAGGAAAAAATTGAATATCGCAGAGATTACAAAATATGGAAGGCTGTGACTTTGCCGTATTACTAAGCATAAAATGCATCACCTTTGATAAGACTGTCAAATTTAAATTACGTTTATGCTTGGAGAAATCGGTCGATGAATTAAGAAAACTTCGATCAGCGATAACTTGATTTTTTCAAATGGGAATGCCTAATTTTTGTTAACGGTTAAACGTAGAATTTGATAAGCTTTCTTACGATATAACGTTGTGAATACCAATCTCTCGTAGTTTTCATTTAATTTTAAATTTTCAAACAAATCGGCGATTTTCAATTTTCCTACCTATAAGCAACATAGCAGGTCATGAAATATAAACAAAAATCTGTTCAGCTAGAAGAAAACAACTAACTTAGCTGAAAAATACACACTAACCAGACTAAAGGGACAAGATTATAAAAATTCCTTACAACAAATCAACTCTCCCAGAAACAACTTCGATAACATCTCTAAGGTCAAAGAGAAGCTGGAGTATGGCAGTAACAAATATTTTTACTGTCTACTGGCTACCGCAATTTACTAGAGGTTAAAAATTTCCAAGGCAATCAAAAACCCTCATATGAAACAGAAACAACCAGCGACTGTTGCTCCAGCACGCAACTATCAATCATATGTAATGGTGTAAAAAAGTACTTAATTTGCGTCGAAGTCGATACCTCTGACTGGAGCCCTTCTATTTTTCAATATCTATTAGCAATATTGCAAAAAAGGAATACTGACAAATCAGATTAAAATTTTCTGCCATTTAAGTTATGTTTTATAATTTGAACAAATTTTAATTCATTCTTCATTTTCTGCGACCTTGCTAATAGGTACTGAAGAATTTTCAGAACTCCAGTCAGTGGTACTTTTGACTTGAGTTTTGACAGAATTGCATACTTTTTTATATCATTAAATGTGAAATTTTATTATGAAAATAATAAACTGCTTACAACGTTCTCTAGTAGTTTTTACTTTACTTCAAAATTTTTAATGGTTTTGGAAATTGCCAATCTCTAGTACATTGCAGTAGCTAGTAGGCCGTGAAAAAATCCATTTCTGCCTCTTTGACCAAAGATATGTTACCGCCGTTGTTTCTGGTTGGACTTTGTTTGTTATGAGTAATTTTTATAATCTTGTCCCTTTAGTCTAGTTCGTGTGTATTTTTCAGCTAAGTTAGTTGTTTTCTTCTACCTGAACAGGTTTTTGTTTATATTTCATGGCCTGCTACGTTGGTTATAGGTAGGCAAATTGAAAAATGCCGATTTGTTTGAAAATTTTAAATTAAATGAAAACTACCAGAGATTGGTATGCACAACCTTATATCATTAGAAAGGTTATCAAATTCTACTTTTAACCGTATAAAAAAAATTAGGCATTCCCATTTGAAAAAATCAAGTTATGGCTGATCGAAGTTTCCTTAATTCATTGACCGATTTCTCCAAGCATAAACGTAATTTAAATTTGACAGTCTAATCAAAGCTGGCGCATTTTATGCTTAGTAATACGGCAAAGTCACAGCCTTCCAAATTTTATAATCTCTGCGATATTCAATTTTTTCCTGATATCTGCTTATACCGAAAATGGTGATTTACACCTAAACGGTTCGCTTTAAGTCCCATATATGATACATAAAGTCACAATAGAATTCATCAAGGAATCTGAATATGCAATAATATACGGGGTGTTCCATTTAAAAAAACATAACTTTGATACATTTCGTGCTTTTGGGACACCCTGTATAACATGAAAATATTTTTAAAATGTAGCCTTTATGGGTCTCTATCCATCCCAAATTATTATTTTATTTTTTATCAAATACTTTAGCCATAATGCTCCGTGTCGAATAACGTGAATAACCCTGTATATGTTGTATGTTCTGAAAAAAAAAGTTGTTATATGTTATGTTATGTGAGTCTCTTAAGGGCGTTTTCGTTGATCAATATATTATTTTCCGTGAAATGATACAGTTGCTCGTATTGGACATGTTACACAGCCACTTGAAAGACAAACAATGACATTACCCTAACGCGACATAAACTATTTCCTCCAGGGATTTTCCCAGGGTCTGATATTTTAGCTTTTATGTATCCTCTTGACACTTTAATTGAGTTACGTGTACTATATAGTTACATAAAACTGATCGAGTAAATATCTGGGTCACATTTTATGCGAGGCAATACACATCATACCCAAGTGATTAAACTAGAACGTTAGAACAACGACTTATGGGGGTTTTAGGGGCAATTTAAATGCGTAGGAGAGTCCAGTAAATATAATTGATTTGAAGCTTCCTCGTAAAGTGGATTAGAACCAAAACGAAAGAGATAACGCAGAAATAAATTAAAAGCAAAGAACCTTTTTTTAATGCATTAAGAAGAAGATAAAATTTTCCTTTAAAATTTTAACTATCAACTTACAGCCTCATTATACACAATTTATATGATCCAGGGGCGTATCCAGACCTCAGTCTTGCGGGGGGGGGGGGGTAGCGGGGCATGAAGTTGTGTGTGCTTTCACCATTTTTTGTAATACCTCCGTGAAGGACGTTGGTGCAAGAGAAAAGGAAAATGTTATTAGTATTAAAATAAAAAATAAGATATAAACAGCAAGTGAAACAGTGGCGTATCAGGTATATATAGGGAGATGCAATAAAAAATCTATTGATGCATTAATCAATTTTAATTTTACGGAATAAAAATAATATGTAATACGTATCATCCGTGAACATTTTATTTGCACAGCATACAAAATTAAACGATCATGAACACTCAATTGTCAGGTACCCTAGTAACAACAACACGCACTCCATATTTCTTTTATTAGTGTTTTAACTTTTTCAGTCAGTGAAATTTTCAAAACAGGTAATTAATGAGTTAGGTAAATTCTTGTGACAAGCTACCACGTTCAACTGATTATGTAGCAATGGTAAAATAAGATAAGTCAAAGTTGAATCGAGTTCTTTCTTTTTCTTTCTTTTTTTTTCGAAAATCTTGGGAGGGGTAATTACCCCTGTTAAAGTGTATACGAAGTCACTTGGAACAGCAAAAAATGCTTGGGCGGCATCTCCTTTGTGAACGCGGCAGCACCGACACTCGGTTTATCGTCGGTGCGCGGCAGGTATACAGGGTCCCGGGGGCGTTTCACAAAGGAGAAGCCGCCCAAGCATTTTTTGCTGTTCCAAGTGACTTCGTATACACTATACCCTCCCCCCTTGTATACGCCCCTTGACATAATCGTAAACACTTATCGTGAGATTTACGTAAGTACCTACAAGCATTTAGTTAAACTGGAATAAAAAAAATAAACATAGCATATAATCGGATTGAAGGTTGATACACTGTTACGCTGGACGTTAATGAAAAATAAGGTGATTATCAAAATGAAGTACTATATTTATTGCCTGTAGCTATTATGTCCCATACAGACATACAGACGGTATTCAAAATGTCTTCGCACATTTCTCAGCACTGACCTCCATGTAAATTGTCATCTTTTTCAAGTAGGTGAGTGATTATGGGGTTTACGATTATTTCGAGATGCTCAAGATACTTTTGTTGTTGCGAAGACATTTTGAATATTGCCTGTACGTCTGTTTGAAGCAAAATGACTCCCATTTGAAACCTTCCTTACGATAATATTTCAGGTAATTGAAATAATACTTCATTTTCCCTTGAAATTGATGTATCACAAGTACGGTGGTCTTACTTAAGATTTTGAAGTAGGGGTTGCTGGAGGTGAGGGGGTTGATGGCACAAAATTGACGTATTCTGTGGATGAGTTCCCCTCGAAATACAAATTGACGTTTCACGGCGGTTTTTATTTTTTTGTCGTTTCAGAGATCAAGGGTGTAGCAAATTTCAGCTTTGACACACTGTACATACATTATGTACATTGCAAGTTAAGTGAAAGCTTTTAGTAATAAAATGATTTCCCAATAAATTTAAAACTACAATACAAGCGATTAATCCAGCGATAGCTACTAGATTTGAGGGTACAATTGGATTTCAATTAAATTTTGACTACAGGACTTCTGGCTTCTGATAGAGTTTCCGCCGAAATTCGAAAAAATAACCAAATTTCCAACAGAAAGCGTCGTTTTGGCCAGACAGATCTTATCAGTATTACGGAGATTAAAATCTTGCTTCAAAAAAGAAAGATAAACAAGTTTAATCTTGGTGATTGCATTTGCTGAATTTTCAGAGCTCGTTCAAAGGATGCACTTCCATACTTTTTATCGCAAAAAATGTAGTTTCCATCTTTCGGGATTGGCGCGAGGATTGTTAATTAGTTCATAGTCCATCTATACAACAGGAATAGGTCTTTGCCCTGTCGCATCTCGACTTCTTGGAATTTAAGATCAATGGCGCTTCAATATTCTTAATAGATGTTTACTTTGTTAGGAAGACAAACTGAGCAAAAGCATTGTTGTCACGCGCCCTTCTAGTACACCTACTACAGGTTCGCAAATTGTATTAAGATCGGTGTATTCATAAGCTAAAGAAATACCTTAACGGCAACTTGCTACATCATACTCCTCATCATACCCAAATACCTAGGTGTCACATTGGATAGAACACTGTCGTTCAAAAAACATATTCAGTCCATCGCAGTAACTAAAATCCCGCAAACATTAGGTTCTTTCCAACAGCATATTTTGTACCGTCCACTGAATCGTCACGAAACTGTTCGGATCGTTTGTGGTGCGCATGCGTTGATTTTGGATGGTTTCGTGACCGTACAAACAGGAAAATCTGTTGGAACGGTTCTTTCTCTTATTTTACTGGACTCGTGTCAGTTCTGACAGCTA
The DNA here is from genome assembly GCA_951848785.1 of Callosobruchus maculatus. NCBI lineage: Eukaryota > Metazoa > Arthropoda > Insecta > Coleoptera > Chrysomelidae > Callosobruchus > Callosobruchus maculatus. The sequence continues at coordinate 11,505,302 of CATOUR010000083.1, forward strand.
TAAAAAGACTAACCTCGATTTCATTTCAAAAGTCATCATCAAAAGCCAGGACGCCAAGAGCTTTATTAAAATTGATCGGGGCCTGAGTTTTCTGACGATGACTTGGTGTTGGTCTATCAACCACAACCGAAAAATGAGGATTATCTGGGAAATTTTAGCCATGAATAATGGTTGCTACTCACAACCAGGTATTCCTGTAGCTCTATAAACAAAGAACCAAGAACCTGGGTTCTGTTTTCCTTAAAAATGACCCAATTTATCATAACATGCCATGTATAACATTATTGTTTGATTCCATTTCCATTTTACTTCCCACACCGATAGGTGAGGGGAGTATTGTGATCGCGAAAATTTTCGATTTTGAGATAATCCACTTTTTGGGCGTTTCATGATGTCTACATAACGAAAATCTACGTCACTCATTTCCGTCGGTCTGTCTGTCTGTCTGTCTGTCTGTCTGTCGGTCTGTCGGTCTGTCTGTCTGTCTGTTGCGTTTTTCTACCCTCGTAATCTCAGTAACCGCTGCACGGATTTTGATGAAATTTGGGCAGCGATATGCTGTGGGGTCGTAGTAGGTAATGCTGCTATAATTTTGAAAATCGGTGCATTGGCGGCGGAGTAATTAGCAAAAAAAAATTCAAATATTCCCCAAAACTTCGTTTTTAGGCGTTTTAGGTGTTCCTGGTCATTTTCTACTTTTTTTGGGTGGGGGTGGAAATTGGAGTAGTTGGGGGTTGGGGGGTTGTAAAATTGAAAAATTTGTTGTATTCATAATAGACTACCCACTGACCTGTGAAGGAAGACCTAGCGACGTAAATAACTCTTTTAGGTCTATCCGAACATTGCCTTATGCCTATTACAGAAACTAAAGGACTTTTCTGGTGTAGACATTATTAGTATTGTTTACATCGTTCTATATTATGTGACGAAGAAACCGTTGAATTGATTTTAATGAAATTTTGACACAGTATTACTACCGTGGCGAGGATAGAAAATGCGTATGGTTTTTATAAATCGTGGCATAAACAATAAAAAAACTAAAAATATAAAAACAGCTCAAACTTCGTGTTTAAGTGTTTTAGAGGTTCCTGATCATTTACTGAGTTTTTTTGGGTGGGGGTGAAATTCGGGTGGTTGGGGGGTGGGGGGTTGAAAAACTGAAGGAAGACCTAACGACATAAATCACCTTTTTAGGTCCATCCGAACATTGCCTAGCCTATTACGGAAACTAAGGGACTTTTCTGTATACATACGAGAATTTATTGCGGTTTAAATCGTTTTGTATTTTGTAACGTGACGTGGACACTGTAAAACTGAAAAGTTTGTATTATTGATAATAGGCTGTTCATTGACCTGTGCAGGAAAGACCTAGCGGCATATGACAATTTGGGGGGGGGTACTGTGTGGGAAGTACTGAGTCAATAAACTTCATTTTTTGGCTATGGTGAAGTTTCTTCCCACAAACGAGCCAGCCAAACAACAAGCAACAGCAAAAACAAAAGAAGCAAAATCAAATCACACTCAATCTCAACACTCAAAACTCAAGGAAGCAAGAAAACAGAAGGCGCATAGAAATGACAAAATGGAGCTGTGCGCCAAGCGAGCGATTTACTTTCTACTGCGCATGTCAGTCCTCACAGTCCTTACTCTGGACCAAGTACCGATTTTACCGTACAGAAACCGTCCCATGAACGGTAACGAAATCTGTTGGAACGCTTTATGGATCGTTTCATGAACGGTCACAAAACGTGTCGGAACGTATTTCACGTTCTGCGCATGTCCGTGATGATACATTGTACGGTATTCAGGCCTGTTGGAAAGAACCTTTTATGTAGAACGTCTTGGGCCGCCTCCGCTGCTACGCACCGTACTTTGGCCCTGAGCTTCTGTTTCTCTGCGGCTGAATTTTATTCGCCAGTATAGCTGAACAGCCCGCATACTTGACTGATAGACTCCCAGTTATCTCATTAATGAGAACTATCACAGCATGCATCAAATCAATCCCAACTTAGTGCCTACCAACACTCATCCAAATAGCTCCACCACCCATCTGTCGAGTAAATGCCCTTCTGAGAGGATATAACAAAATCAAAACCAATCCCTCACTGCTAATCCACGAAGATAGATCTGTTACTGATATCTCCTTACAGAGATTATAGTCCAGAAAACCACCAATTACAACAGCGTTTCAATTTGTGTTTGATGGTTTTAACCCTGCAGTTGGATGGGCAGAAATTTGGGCGACCCAAACACAAGAAGAAGTTAAAAGTAATCTAACGGTTAGTCAAAAACCTCTGGTTTGGTCTGGTGGACAAGACGGAATGAATTTCTGTAATTAGGGTTAGGAAGATGCACTCCTTTATATCAGTGTGTGGTTTGCGGATGAAGCTACATTTCATGATAACGGCCATGTTACTTACTCTGGACCAAGTACCGATCAGAAACCGTCCCATGAACGGTAACGAAATCTGTTGGAACGCTTTATGGACCGTTCCATGAACGGTCACAAAACGTGTCGGAATGCATTTCACGTTCCATTCGCATCATACGCAAACGGCTTACCGAAATACACCAACTTACAAATCAGTTGTAAACAGGTAGCTTCTATATCAATGGTCACCAGTATCAAGTACTTAGGAATATATCTAGATTGCCATATCAAATGGAAAGAGCATACCGAATATGTTGTCAAAAAGATTCGTTACGTTATAAGCAAATTTAAACTCCTTTCCACTATACTTACCTATGAACAGATGATCATTGTATACGAAGCACTTGTTCATAGTCATATACGATATTGTATTGTGGTGTGGGGCGCAGCATGTAAAAATAATATAAAGGCAATAGAAATTATACAAAAACGTTTAATAAAAATTTTATATAAAGTGAAATGTACATATCCTAGTGACTTGTTATTTTCTAAAACAAAAATTCTAGATATCCGCCAAACATTTTTCATGTCATTAGGTATTTACCAATATAAAAATAAATCAAACTTGACAAAACACGAACATAAATATGACATAAGATATGCATGTAATGTTGTACCAAAAGCAAGAAAAAATACTTTATTACGATGTCATACATTTCTTGCTCCAAGACTATACAATGAGATACCAGAAAGCATAAAATGTCTAGTGCCTTCAAATTCATTCAAGTATGGTTTAAAACAATGGATAGTAAATAATAAGCGCATTAAAATTCACCAACTTGTAGACATATGCAATACCTATTATTACTGATATATATGGAATACATAATATTTAAATATAAATATTCCTGAATTAGCCCTTATTTGTTGTTTCCATTTTATAATAATTACTTATACCCAAGCACAATTTTTTAACTTTTTTTGGGTCACTTGTTGTTTGTTGTATTTTATTTATTTTATATTTACAATAAACGCTATACTATGTAAACTAGCATAATTTACATTTTTACGCCGACGTTAATCCAAATTTTAAGAAGTTTATTGACAGCCAGCATGGAGTCTAAATATTTGTGGAGGTATTATTACTAACTGCATAATAAACTAATGTTCTCCAGAATTTTCTGAATGAAAACTGGAAAACCTGGAAAATTTACCACTGGAGTTTTTAAGAATAATGTGGTTACAGTTAGATGGAGCGTCTGCACATTTTTGTAGTAGAGGTCGAAACACTTTGGATGAAAAGTTTCCAGACAATTGTTTTTTCTGCGAACCACGCTATTCCTACACGCCATTACGAAATAATTACAAAAACGTGAATATTTTGATAACTATCAAAGGTAGAAGATACAAGATAGTGAAGGAGAATTCAATTTCCATCCATTATACCATCCCATTAAAAAGAAGGTTCGAACGTTTTAAACTTTTAAAATTTAAAAATTACTAGTCTACTGATTTAGTATGCTTTTGAAACAATGACCTTATTGAATCAAAAGTATATTTCTTGCTCATTTCAAAATCGAAAATCGCATCTTTCTGTCTTACTTAGTTTCCGAGATATTAACATTCTTTGTAGTACCAAAAACGACAAATTTTCTAAATATTGCTGGATAACTTCGAAAATAGGCGTCGTAGACATAAACTATAGACAACAAACTAGACCCAAAATTCAATACTGAGTTCAAAAACATAATAATATATAGATAGTTCTATTTAGAATAAGGAAGTTGATGCCAACTTCCGGTATATCTAGATGTGCGCCATCTTTGAAATTATTTTCTGCATGTAGACCATTCGAAATTCTTCATCTTCTAATTGAAACGGTATGGCCGCTAGAGAGCACCGCGCACTTATTGGACCACCCTGTATAATAGAATGTCATGTGACACACAGTCATTATGGAATATTTGCCTTCCTCAAACCCTTCTATCAAAAGCAAATTATATCAAAACTGCCTATGATAGCCACGCAAACAACCACCACAATAACTCAGGTTGGCGGTAATTACACGCGCATCCCCCCTTTTGTATGATTTTTTGTAGGGATGCTAACGAAACTTTGATACTTCTGCACTAATGTCGAGTATTTTTGTCATTGATACTTTTTGAGGCATTCCAAGCTGGTATCGATACTTTTGTATCGGTATCGAAAATAACTATATAATTATTGAGGGGTGTAATCAGTTGCACAAAATGCTCTGTACGAACCAAACGTGCCTATTTGGCTAAAAAATATCGAGGTGGTACCGGTATCGGTATTTTCATTTTCGCATCTCTGCCCAAACTTCACATCCGTAAAATCATCCCAGGGTCAAATAGGGTACTTGCCGGAAAAAATATTATGTCGCTTACGCGTTCCTTAGAGCCTAGTAAACATGACAAAATCACTTATATGGTTTTTTGGAATCGGCTGTGAGAGATATTCCAAAAGTTATTTCAAATGTCGGAAAATGCCGCGCAAACAACCTCTGACGTCAGTGATATCCTATAGTGATGGGATGTAAAGTATTGATATTCGATATCGATAGCCAGTGCTAATCTAACATTTTGACATTGATCATTATAACCACAAAACACAGTCACACACAAAAGTATAAAAGTCAAAAGAATAAAAGTTAGGCTAGATTACTAATTCACTTTGTAGGGATGAGCTTGAATTAGATTCTACTTTTGAATTCATTCATAATGGGATGCGCCGAAATAAAATGATGGCTTCGCTTAGTTGCGAATCTCGGTCACAGACAGGATGAACTGTGATACCTATCAGATATAAAAATGCATTGCTAGTGGGTTAATTTTCTGTTTCAAATACGTTTAAGTATCAATAAATTGAGTCGCATTGTTAAAGAATTCGGATCATCTCTAGTTTGCAGTTGAATCTCACTGGCCTGCGCTGTAGCAGTATCGATTGTCGATATCGATAAGATACCTGTGACGTCAGCCCTTGTTTTAAGTCACGTGGAAAAATTTGAATATATCCTTATTTTATTTTACAAATATCGTTTTTCGGCCGTCAGTAAAATCATGTTTTTTGTTTCCTACTGCTTCTTGATATGAGATATTATGCTGGTTGTTTACTATGCTGTTTGACAGCTTTGACTGTGGCTGAAAATCGCATTTTGTTTATATAACTGAGATGAATGCTGCGAAGACTAATATTCTGCGCCAAAAATAAAAGTTGAAGCAGTTTAATCTTCTTGATGGGTTACGCCGAATTTTCGGAGGCTGCTGAAAGTATGCACTGCATTCATTGTATATTTCCAGTGCAAAAATGGTATTTTCCTTCTTTCTCAATTCGCGCGGTTGTTGGTTAATAAGTTCGAGTTCCTGCGGCGATGCGATGCCTTGAGCTCTGAAGATGATTAATGGCATCCGAAGAACAGGAACAGATCCCCTCTGTGTCGTAACTAGTCTGCTTTCTTAGAAGCGTAGATCAATGGCATTCTAAATAAATATTTTACCAAGGCAAGACGATTGGTTGCATAAGTTGAGTGGGACTGAATCACTTGAACCTACCCACATACTTTTTAACTTCCCCGACAAAGTAGGGGCAAGTTATTGAAATCGGCCCGTTATCGCAAATTTCACAGAAATCAACATGCGAGGTGTCATTCCCAAGGTGAAATTACCTCCTGGCCCATTTTCTGAAAAGAAAATGTAATGTTATATTATTACTTTTCCGGGTCACCCCCACCACCTCTCATCACTAAAACACAGATTTGCAGAAGTAGGCCAAAAGATAGAGGACAAAAACTTTTTTATGGCATAGTAAAGCCTGAAACTATTTGGATCATTTTCGTGACAGTTAGTGCCACTTTAAGGTTCGGAAATTTGCTACTATTTACGAATTTTGCGCGGCTGCGTTTTGGGCATAAGAAAATATGCTCTTTATTGTGGTAGTATTAGAATTTCACGTTATGACAGTACTTTTTGAGTTACCCACACAAAATGAAGTGTAACAGAAACCTGGTTTAGTCATCATTAGGCTAAGGGGCCTGGGTATACACAGTTATACATATGTATTTGCCATGTTAAAACACGGATTCCCATTTCGAACAGAACTCACTTGTTTTTGAAATTACATACACAGTATTTCAGAAGGTGATAGTTAATTAAGGCCTTTGTGAATGACAATTAAATGCGATTTTCTCGAAAAAGTTTTTTAGTGTGCAAAAAAACTCGCAATGCAAAATCATACATTCTTCAAATGTCTGTAATTTAACAACCAAACACGATATCAAAAAAAGGCGAAATAGGTGCAAGGCGCAAGCTTTCTTTTTCAATTTGTGTATTAGGTTTTGTGCAACGCTATTCAAGGGGTCAGAAAGGAATAAATTTACACTTATATTTATATAATAATAATAATAACCGTCTTTTATTAATGATAAATAACACAATGAATAAAAAAGTGAAAAAGAACAATATGGCGGAGTCTAGCTACAAGCTATTCTACTCAACCATATAAAAAAAAAATATATATATATATATATATATATATATATGTATATATATATATATATAAAAACCGTCATTGAAAGAAACAGTGCAGATGCTTCATATATACACACATATACAGATATATACATAAATATCTCTCTATTTCATCAATCTATATCTTCTGGGTAACAATCCCTGGTTATTGTTGCACACCGAGACAAGGGCTTACATTGCTTTGGTCAACCTACTGAGCACTTAAAAGAAGAAGTTTCATTTATATTTGAATTTATTGATGTTGTAAGCCCTGAATTCATTAGGTAATAGATTGTACATACGTATAGCATTGTAAATAAACGATCTTTGGAACATTGCAGTTCTGTGCTGAGGAATAGTGAAAAAGAAATTTTGTCTGACATTTTTACCATGTATTGAAGAACGGGGGATAAACTTGGCTGAGATATTGGGTGGATTAGGATCATTCAAAAGCTTATGTGTGAAAGCGCATAAATGTAACGTCCGTCTATTCTCCATATTGAGCCAATTGCTTTCCTTAATTTTATGTGATATTGGATCATACTTCCTAATCCCATGTATCAACCTAGGACAGCTGTTCTGAACCTTCTGGATTCGCAATTTGTCTGTTTGTGTGAGGCAGGGACCATAGATAAAATCACAGTGGTTGAAATTGCTTAGAACAAGAGATTCACATAACGTTGTCTTAAGCTTCTTATTGAGATAATGCCTACTATTATAAATTAATTTTAATGTTCCAAACGATTTACTGATTAAATTCTGGACATGCTCCCTAAAACGAATATCCGAGTCCAGAACTAGTCCTAAGTTACGAGATGAATTACATACTTCAAGAATCTGGTTGTTAATAGTCAACGTAAAATTATCTTTCAAAAGTTGGATATCTATTCTTATGATTTTTTATTGTACAGCGGACCGCTTGTTGCAACGGTGATGGAAAAGATTGACAATTATTTACAATTTCGAGCATGACAGAGTTTATTGGAGAAAGATACTAACCAGCTTTTATAGCTATTTTGAAGTAGATAAAACAAGTTTTTTAAATCAAAATATGACGTTCCTAGAAAGTAAACAATAAAGGCCAAGAATGAAGCGAAACGTTATAAGCGCTGTGATGCAAATAAATGATCTTTTGTATTTGGATACCGACAGCTTGTTATATTCCAGGCAATTCAAATTCAAATTTTTTATTGTCGATTAGACATTCAAATGAATCTATATTCGTCATAAAAAATACAAAAACACAAAGCAAACACAGTACCCGTTGTTTAGAGTCTTAGCTCCCTTTTATCCTCTCTGCCAGTCGATAGCAGTCTGTAGGTGACCAATCTAGCACCTCCCTCTATCTGAATGTGTATCTCCTCACTAAAGTTAACAGACTTTCCCTAACAACTTTTGCATAGCAGCCGCGGTACTTGAGGGGCCTGAGTACACACATTTATCCTATGTATTTGCCATTTAAAATACGGATTCGCAAGTTCCCGCACAACTCACTTGGTTTTCAAACTACATACACAGAACTTCAAAAGGTAATAGTTAAGACCTTAGTGAATGACAACTAAGAGCGAATATTTCAAAAAAGTTTTTTCGTGTGCAAAAAAACTCGCATTACAAAATCATACATTCTTCAAATGTCTGTAATTTAGGAACCAAACAAACACGATATCAAATAAGGCGACCAACATAGCGCAAGCTTTCTTCTTCATTGCTTTTTGATTCATTATTGTAAGTTCAAAGGTAACGTCAGGAGCTTCGAAATGAGAAATTCATTCTCATAGTGGCCTTTGGACCTTACTTTTGGACCTCTTGACCTTACCTTTGGATTTTTTTACTTATCTTCCCTCATCTTAGACACACACACTGGAAAAAGGGAACAGGCGGCCACGCCTCCTCGCTAACACGGGAATACGTCTTTTCTTGGATTCTCAATTTCGCGCGCTATACGCTAGACCCTTAAGTGTATAAATAGCTGAGCTAAACTTCGTTTATTGTAGAGTGGAGAAATAAAGACGATTTATTATTGTTATTATACTAACGTTCATTATAACCTACTGTTCACTGGTCACTGAAATAATTAACATACATTCGTGCAGAAAATATAATACTCTGGAGGCTTTTCTATAAAGAGAATCAGACCCACAATGAATCGGATAATACAGAAAAATTATTGAGAGGCTTTGAAAATGTATCGTTAAAGAAAATTGCCATGTTGGAAGCGTCGAAGGCACAAAACGTTGCTATAAGAGTTTGTCACATTGAATCTTCTGAAAAGGAGGAGGTTGAAAAAGATACTTTCCAATAAGAGTAATATCCTACAGACACCTTTTTTTATAACATAGATGCTCACCAGTGCATCGTCTATCAATAAAGAGTGTATAAAACTTTCCATGCACTAGGTTTATTAGCTTCATGTCGTTAGTTCCGTATACACAGACGCCCCGGAAATCCTCAGAGGAAAAACTGCACAGTCCTGGCCTCAAGGATTATCGGAGCGTATGTGGAGGTTCGCCGGACTGTACAGGCCGCCGGATGTGGAATTGAAAAACCATTCGATCGCCTGCGCAGGCCGTCTTTTGATGCAGTGGTTGCTAGAACTGAACCGAACAGAAAGGTTTCCTGAGCATCTCTGAAGGAGGGTGTATTCAGGCCAAAGTGCAAGTGCCTTCAGGCCAGGAATGTGCAGTTCTTTCTCTGAGGATTTCCGGAGCGTCTGTGGGCCGCTAAACGGTCGCTAAAATATAAATAACACATTCTCTAATAGAAATAAATAAAACTAGTAAACACTTTTGCATACCGTCAGACTACAAAGTTAAAAAAACAAAAAATACATCAGGCGCTCGATTTACAAATAATATGACACAAAGCGCACAAGCTTTTTTAACAACCATACTAGTATTTTTTGTTCGTCATTGTTTTAGCTCAGTTTAAAAATTATTTTTAATTTTTTAATCCGATGTTCTTTAAAAGCGTGTCTCTTTGTTTTTTTAAACTATATTTATTTTTAATTTTTTAGTCAGCTTTATCATTGAGGAGTGTTTTTTTAAACTGAGTCTATTAATAATCTCTGTAACAAAAATTAACAATTGTTTTTGATCATTATTATAATAATAACGATTACCATTACTGCAGAAACGATAATTAAAGCTGTAGACTTTCCCGAATTAATTCCGCACAAATACCAACTACCAAACAGTTGGATGTTACGCTTTTTGAGCTCTCGTCGCTACGCCTCTGTATAATATTAACAAACTCTAAGGTGTATGCGCCATCTCTTAGCCAGGGAATACGACCGCTAGACAAACGGATTTGAGGCCGTCAAAATCCTTTTCGCGACAAACTTGGAGCGTTCAATGTTCGGTCCGACCTCTAAAGGAAGGTTACAAGCTCACAAATAAACAAACATACAGGTTAAGCTAATTAAAGCGTGTTAAAAGTATTACAAATTTCAATTTTTAAACTGTTCTCTGGCCGACAGAACAACTGACATTTTTCCCTCCCCATTTTTACGTTTTGTGCGGTAGTAACAATATCCCACATAACACTATATCGATATGTACATCCACAGAATGTACATTAAATATTCCAGTTTGAACATGTATAATTTGAATATTCATAGGACGTTAAATGTACATATGAAAAATGATATACACTAGTGTAATATGCTATGTATATTCACGTACATTCTATGGATATGCTAACTAGTGCCGCCATTGCTGATTTCTAGCCATTCCGTCGTTCGCGTGCTTCGTCGAAATTAGCATGTGTATGCTGGTGCTGGTTGTGCCTGATTACCTGATCGAGTGAAATATTGTGCAATGTTACTTATCTTCTAGCTACACATAACATTTGCATCCAGCGTTTGACGGTAAGTCGTAAGCGGGGTAAACCACTTACAAAATTTTATAACCTTGATACATAATTAAAGTATATAGTTTGCTTATCTTCCTGCCTCTACATTGAACCTTCATACACTATGCATATGCATTAAAAGTACACGAATGTACATTTAATGGATATACCATGGAGGTGTAAATTCACGACAAACAAAAATTTTTTTATATCCATTAGGCGTTCAGGCTATATTTGTGGATATACATATCCATTATACAGGGTGGTCCAATAAGCGCGCGGTGCTTCTTAGCGGCCATACGGTTTAAATTAGACAAAAATGTTTTAAATAAAAAACGTTTCTTTCCAAATGCTCTACATTTAGAAATTCATTTCAAAGATGGCGGACTTCCGGATATACCGGAAGTAGGCATCAACTTCCTTATTTTAAATAGAACACCCTGTATATTATTACGTTTTTGAATTTAGCATCGATTTTTAGGTCCAGTTTGTTAACCGTTGTTTATGCCTACGAAGCCTATTTTCGGAGTTATTCAGCGATTTTTACAAAATTTGACGTTTGTAGTACTTTACAAGAAACGTTAATATCTAGAAAACTAAACGCGATAGAGAGATGCGGTTTTCGGTTTTGAAACAAGCGAGGAACGTATTTGTGTTTCAGTAAGATCGTTGTTTCAAAAGAACATTAAATCAATAGACTAGAAATTTTCAAATTTGAAAAGTTAAAAACGTTAAAAACTTTTATTTTTCAAATGGGATGGTATCATAAGTTTCACATCAGTGGATGCGGAATTAAATTCTCTTTCACTTTTATCTAAGCACATGTGGTTCTATCTTTGATGGTTTTTAAGATATTTACGGTTTTGTAATTATTGCGTAGGAATTGGAAAAATCGTAGGTGGCGTGGCTCGCAGACGAAACAATTGGCAGGAAACCTTTCGTCCAAAGTGTTTCGGCCTCTAATACTAAAATGCGCTTTTGCTCCATCTAACTGTAACCACATTATTCTTAAAAGCTCCAGTGGTGAATTTTTCAACAGATTTTCCAAATTTTCGCGTAGAAAATTTTAGAAAACCTTAGTTTAATATGCGGTTTCCAGTAATACGACCCCAAATGCTTAGAATCCATGCTGGTTGTCAACAAACTTCTCAAAATTTGGATTTACGTCGGTATAAAAATGTAAATTATGCCAGTTTACATGACCGCTAATGATAACGCTGTAGCTACATTTCATAAAAAAGAAAATGAAAGAATTTCATAAGAAATGTATGTTAGAAAGGAGTGCATTTTCTTGGACTTGAGCACGACTCCGGTTACAGAAATTCATTCAGTTTTCAAGGTCTTGTCTTTCAATTGCTTGATTTAGCTGCACGTGATAAGGATGCTATATGTACTCCGTTAAGCTCATGTTGACAGATGTTTGACCAATGGCCAAATAGCGACTAATTTCTGCTGTAGCACTGCTATACGGATCTTTAACCACAATTGCGAGAATGTCAAACTCACTATCTTCATGTATTTCTACTGCATGTTTCCTTCTCTCATATTTTACGCCCACGTAAATCCAAATTTTGAGAAGTTTGTTGACAACCAGCATGAAGTCTAAGCATTTGGGGCGGTATTATTGGAAACCGCATAATAAACTAACGTTTTCCAATATTTTCCACATGAAAATTTGGAAAACCTGTTGAAAACTTCACCACTGGAGTTTTTAAGAATAATGTGGTTACAGTTAGATGGAGCAAAAGCACATTTTAGTATTAGAGACCGAAACACTTTGGAGGAAAGGTTTCCTGCCAATTGTTTCGTCTGCGAGCCACGCCACCTACGATTTTTCCAATTCCTACGCAATAATTACAAAACCGTAAATATCTTAAAAACCATCAAAGATAGAACCACATGTGCCTAGATAAAAGTGAAAGAGAATTTAATTCCGCATCCACTGATGTGAAACTTATGATACCATCCCATTTGAAAAATAAAAGTTTTTAACGTTTTTAACTTTTCAAATTTGAAAATTTCTAGTCTATTGATTTAATGTTCTTTTGAAACAACGATCTTACTGAAACACAAATACGTTCCTTGCTTGTTTCAAAAACGAAAACCGCATCTTTCTATCGCGTCTAGTTTTCGAGATATTAACGTTCCTTGTAAAGTACTACAAACGTCAAATTTTGTAAAAATCGCTGAATAACTGCAAAAATAGGCTTTGTAGGCATAAACAATGGTTAACAAACTGGACCTAAACATCGATGCTGAATTCAAAAACGTAATAATATACAGGGTGTTATATTTAAAATAAGGAAGTTGATGTCTACTTCCGGTATATGCGGAAGTCCGCCATCTTTGAAATTATTTTCTGAATGTAGAGCATTTGAAAAGAAATGTTTTTTATTTGAAACATTTTCGTCTAATTTAAACGGTATGGCCGCTAGGGAGCACCGCGCGCTTATTGGACCACCCTGTATGTACACTCTGTATATACTTTGGTATGTAAGTATATACATAGTATATGTTATGAATATACACGTTCATACCTGGTTTATGTTACATATACTATGCATGTACATTAGACGTACATATGTACATTCTATGGATATGCCATGGATGTAAAAGTTCGCGATAAACGTACGTGAAATGTATATTTTTTTGATGTCTATTTGAGATCCATTGTACATTCTTGCTCCATTTGTGGATATACATATCCACTGATTCGATATCACTGTATGTACATTTCACTGTATGTACACTGTATATCTTTTGTTATGTGGGATAACAATTCACCAGTTCGGAACATTTTAACGACCAACGCAACTGCTAATTGGCAATTCACCGATTTACTGACTATGCTTTTCCAGAAAAGGGCTTAACCGTACGTTTCCGGATCATATTATTATTCATTGGACAGAAATAGTTCAATTTATATCGTACATTTCATTCTGTACGAGGTAATCGCTTTGCTTATAGTCCGAGGGTAAAGTGCGGGTGCTAGGATTTGTCAAAAGAAATAGGTCAAGTAGGCTGAAGCAGAAAGGCTTCAAACAGCTCAAATAACTTTACTTTCCAATAACTCGTAACCTATTTCAAACATGCGTATTCACTCAGGCGCGGCAGGTGTTGATTTTTCAATGGGGTGTACGTGCAGATGGTGAATTCGAATGTTACTGATATAAACAGAAAGAACAAAGAAAAACGTTCATGATAATTGTTGAGAAAAGCATAAAATCCATCAATCTAACATTCTCCAACAACTCATGGTATCCTTCCAACGATATCCTTCACAGATACCTTAACATCGCTTACTTGAGTGATTAAAAATGAAAATTGTTTCTTATAGTGGGTTCTCTTCTAAAACACATCTTGCAACCTCAGGGACACCGCAGGGCTCAAATTTGGATCCGTTGTTGTACTATTCATAAACGACTTAGATAAGATACTAAAAATAAATAGATTATTGTACGCTGATGATTTAAAAATTTATTCAACAATTAAGACTACCAATGATTGCAATATTCTTCAGTCTGCTCTTGATGAGGTTTACGAGTGGTGTTTGAAGAACAAGTTGGAGTTAAATATTTCCAAATGCAAAAGTGTAACATTTACTAAGAGGAAGCATATTATAGTATTTAATTATAAGATTGAGGGTACAGAAATCACTCGACAACAACCTATTTGTGATTTAGGTGTTATATTTGATTCGCAACTTAGCTTTGTTGAACACATTGATAAGAAGGTATCAGAAGCATATAGGGTCTATGGCTTTATTGTGCGAAACTGTCATCTATGATTATGATTACATTAAACAGCAGGCACGACGTTATAGTCAAGCAGAATGGCACAGAAACCCAAGTCAGTGGACTACATAGAAGTTTGCAAGCACACAAGGCCGCGACTCGCATTGTGATCAAAATCAAATGGTGCAATGGGCTAGTATCATGAATTTTATTTCTGGTTGCATATGATAGAGTACGTCATAAAAAGCATCTCATTTTTTTCTCCGATTTTTTTGGGCACAGGAAAGCCGTGAAAATGAGGAAAATATTTGAATTCTCCTAGGGCAGTGACGTCACTGCCCTATAGGCGAACAGCTAATCAAAAGACAGATATGTGTGCTGTGTTGCCGCATTCTGATGGCGCGCGGAGCTGTACGCGGGCTGGCTCATCTATCTTGTCTTCTGTTCCCGTCTGATATGTTTTGTGGTTTTAATGTCCCGTGATCCGAAATTCCAGGGCTGTTCCAAATTACGGTTCTATCACCGTCCTAGAACTGTTTTCATCATGCCCCACCCATTTTGTGATTCTAGAATCGATGATTGGTTGGTACGCTGGTGGACCAACCAATCATCGTTTTGAGAACTGTAAAATGGGCGGGGCATGATGAAAACAGTTCTAGTACGGTGATAGAACCATAATTTGGAACAGCCCTTCCGAAAGCTAAGTTAAGGTTCCTGATCCGTCAATCCTGTCAATCAATCGTCATTCGGTCATTGTCATTTCCAAATTCCATTGGGCTTTGGCTGTAATTTTCAACAATCAAAAGTTATTATTATTTGTTTGCGTTTATTTGTACAGGATATCCTTTTATTCCATTTTACTTGGTTTCAAGTTATTTTATCATAACATAACCAACAAGTATGGGTAAAATTGATAGTGGATTCACAAAAGCCGATTCAGATAACCTGCCTAAAGTTGATATGGCTATGGTGAACGACTTTTATGTGGATAATATGCAGTTCTTCAATACGGAGATGAGAAATGTGAAAGCTAAGAAGTGAGTTTCAAAATATTTCAAACACTTTGGATAGCAAATAACATGTTTATGTGAAATGTAAATGTTTTGCGAGTCGGAGCTGTTCTTGGCAACAATGCACTGCTGATAATTCGCGCGGTTGGCACTGATTGGCTGAATTTGAATTCTTTTCTTTAAACTTTAGAATGGAATTACTAAAAAACAAAATGATGTAGAAAGTAACGAAATGCAGCAGAACGTTTATTTGTGTATGCACTAAGCGGCCATAATAATTAAATCATTGTTCTTAACCTCGTGATACTAGTCCATTTTGAAAACAATTGAAATTTTGCGATTTAAGATATCAGAACTTTTGGTTAAACTCTAAAAAACACCGAACTTCCTTCTTTTCCATTTCTCCTCTTACTTCTCCCTGACTTTGTCTAGTCTTTGGGTAACCAGAAAGATCGACCGACTGAGAGGAAAGATTCACTGAACCGCTCTGAGAAGCAATGAAGGTTTGACACGGCTCAACGAGCAGTCAGCTGTGTGACTCAGTCTGGGGATGCTTTGCGCCGATCCCCTTGCGCATCGATATTTTGAGTTAGAGAGAGATAGATTTCAACAGCGGCGGTACGGCAGGGTCTAGGCTATCTAGATGGAATTTGAGTATAGAGATAGATAATATAGATCACAGCGCAAATCTAGTATTTTATGGGAGGTAAATATTAAGAACAGCATAAGCTTTATGTTATCTTTAATGTTTACCTTCCTTTTGCACCCATAGGTTGAGTATTATTTCTTAATTCTGCCGTGTTGTACAAAAATAGATAATAGAAAACATCAAAATGCGTAGGCATAGGCCTGCTGACATATTTGAAATTTGACAACGTCGCTAAATGTTTGCCCGCCGTCTTGTAGATGTTTTCTAGAAAACAGATACACAAGAAAAGACAGACGTGGATCTATTGTCAGTGGGACGGACTTGAGGTTCCCTTAAATAGCTCTTGAGTATTACTCAAGAAAACCTTAAGTATTACTCAAGAAACTACTATGAATACGGCCTTTAGGGATCGACACTACTTTTACTACTTTTTAGGACGTCGCTCCTAGCGCTATAGCGCTATACAGCTCCGGGACGCTGTGACAATATGTGGCATCAGCGCCTCCAGACCTCTTTGTGATAGCGCCGGAAGTATCGGGACCTACTAATTTCAGTGGACTAAACTCATTTATAGCCCAGTAGACTGATCCACCAGGTAACACCCTCTCAGCTAAGTCGGAATCTTCTGTTAAGGGTGCCGACTAGGCTTCAGGAGGCAGTTCAAAAGGCTCTACTAGAAAGTGCGAGTTGAAGAAATGTTAGAGAGAGGATACCGATGTAGTCCATGTACCATCGTCTTTCAATAGACTGGCAAATTCTGAAAAGCCCAACTCCCCGTAATAGTTCCGCCAGCTCTTGTTGCTGCGTAGCTATTTTTAGTAAGTTCTCCTTGTCTATTTTTAGGCAATCCAGAAAGCTTTGTCTCTCTTCTTAGTGGCCCTGTTGAAAGCGTGCCCTACAGCCCTACGTATTTTCTTCAACGACCTGGACCACAAGGAGCAACAGTCATTAGTTGCTGTTTGGATATAGCCTCATCCAAGCTTGAGCCGCTTCCTTTTATGGTCAACCTCCCACAGAGGCTGAAAGCCTATGGCGTTGTAGAAGCGCTGCGAAAGGAGAGGTGTCTGTGCTCATTAAATTTGAAACGCTGCAGGTTGTATCCACCGGGAAACAAATTCCCCGACAGCTCAATCCACAGCGTCAAAGTTTTCCAAAAGAAGAAATGCTGGAGGAGACTGTCTCGGAAAATAGGGACCTCGACCTGGTAAGGGTGAGCTCGTAGAGCCTCTCTAGTGTTCCTCGTTCAGACGGCCTTCGGTATCTGGGAGAGCTCACTCGAGCATCTTTCGTGACAGAATCTGTAAGACAGGGACAGGTTAGTCACCATTTTTCAATGTTCCAGGCTAGTCTAATTGCTGTCTTCTGGATAGTGACCAGAAGCTTTAGAGAGTGCTTCCCCATAGATGGGGTGCCTTGTAGAGCAGCAGTAGTTGCTCCGGTATAAACAGTTTCCTACAGCGGAAAAAACTCCAAACTTCTGAGATGCCGTTTTGGCAATACTGACGACGTGGTCGTAGCAGGACATGTTGTTGTTGATGTTGATCCCCAAAAGCTTGACGGAAGGTGACTCGATCATTGCGTGTCCCTCCATTTCCCTCTTACTCTAATTCTCCCTTTATGTTAAGCTGTTTAGCTAGGTCCTAAAGATTAGTAACCAGAGAGGCATTGTATGCCACCCAATCTGTATCTTCAGGATTTCGACATTGTGATTGAGCTTCCTTGGTGTGTACTATGTGTATCTCAAGTCTAATCGTCCGATGATCTGTTACTTTTCGGTAACTTATTACGCGTTCCCGGTCTGGGGTAGTAAGTGTTATGTGAATCACTTTGTTTAGAATCCATCCGTTGCTATCCGCAAAATCTGTTATATATACTACAACCTATTTTATCAGGCTATACAGGGTGAGTTTTTATTGACGGATCGACCCATAGAGTATATCGAAGAGGGTTGTATACAAGGCAAGCATATTCTCCTTGTCCAGAAAATATTTTGATTTATATAGGGTATTTCGTAATTACGTGGTGATGCAAGCATATTTTTTTTAAATGAGACACCCTATATATCTAGAATCTACTAATTGTCTCCGTTCTAAAAATGTGGGGTACTGTAACATTATGTACAGGATATTTCAAAAATTGAATGTACTGTATATCAAAAAAAAAATGGATCAAAAATTACCTTTTTTACATGCCAACAGAAAAGAATATCCTCTAGTTTTAAGTCGGCTGTCAGAAAAGTCGACGACGCATACTCATATACAGGATGAGCTAGAACGCAAAATATAGATGTTCTCTTTTATTCTAAATGTAAGCTCTCATATTTTATTTTACCAAAATTGCCTTCATTATGGTCTTTCATCGCTATATAGCATTACCTATACCTACATTATTTATTAGTTTTCGAGATTTCGATTTTTCTGGAAACTTTAAAAAATACCTTCTGTTTATGGATTGAATTTTTTTTTTTTTGAGAAAATATGAAATTTAATTTTTATTTAATGAACAACTGAAATATAAGGCCATGATAGTATTTGATGAAGTCAGAGCCCTGAATTATTGAGATATAACTCTAGCTTGCCGAGGAAATAATTTTATAGACGCAGTGTATAATTATTAATCAGATTTATCAGGTGCCTCCGTTCTGGATATCACTATAGATATATTCTAGAGGCGAGTAGGCAATTTCTCTTGTATTTTCCAAATCATATTTACTTCTTCTTTCATAGAGAAATTTACTTCTCACACCGATAGGTGAGGGGAGTATTGTGATCGCGAAAATTTTCGATTTTGAGATAATACGCTTTTTGGGCGTTTTATGATGTCTACATAACGAAAACCCACGTCACTCATTTCCGTCGCTCTGTCTGTCTGTCTGTCTGTCTGTCTGTCTGTCGGTCTATCTGTCTGTCTGTCGCTTTTTTCTAGCCTCGTAATCTCAGCAACCGCTGCATGGATTGTGATGAAGATTGGGCAGCGATATGCTGTGGGGTCGTAATAGGTAATGTTCCTATAATTTTGAAAATAGGTCCATAGGCGGCGGAGTAATTAGCAAAAAACCAAAAAAAATTAAATAATGCTCAAACTTCGTTTTTAGGCGTTTTAGGGGTTCCTGATCATTTTCTACTTTTTTTTGGGTGAGGGTGAAATTGGGGTGGTTGTGGGGTGGGCGGGTTGTGCAATTGAAAATTTTGTTGTTTCCATAATAGACTGTCCACTGACCTATGAAGGAAGACCTAGCGACATCAATAACCTTTTTACGTCCATCCGAACATTGCCTTGCCTATTACAGTAACCAAAGGACTGGTGTAAACATACGAGAGTATTGCTTTAGATCGTTCTATATTGTGTAACGAGGAAAGTGTTCAATTGATTTTAATGAAATTTTGACACAGTATAACCACCGTAGCGAGGATGGAAATCGCGTATGGTTTTTATAAATCGTGTCAGTGGCGGCGCAGAAATAATAAAAAAACTAAAAATGTAAAAACAGCTCAAACTTCGTTTTTAAGCGTTTTAGCGGTTCCTGATCATTTTCTGCATTTTTTTTGGGTGGGGGTGAAATGGGGGTGGTCAGGGGTGGGGGGTTGAAAAACTGAGAGATTTCTTGTATTCATAATAGGCTGTCCACTAACCTGTGAAGGAAAAACTAGCGAGATAAATCACCTTTTTAGGTCCATCCGAACATTGCCTAGTCTATTACGGAAACTAAGGGGCTTAGAATTTTCTGTATATACACACGAGTATTTATTGCTTTAGATCGTTTTGTATTTTGTAACGTGGACACTATTAAATTGATTCTAATGAAATTTTGACACAGTATTACTACCGTGGCGAGGATGGAAGACGCGTATGTTTGTTAAAAATCGTGTCAGTGGCAGCGCAGCAATAATCAAAAACTAAAAGTATGAAAACAACATCGTTTTTAGATGTTTTAGGGGTTCCTGGTCATTTCCTACCTGTTTTTTGGGTGGGGGTGAAATTCGGGTGGTTGGGGGGTGGGGGGTTGTGAAACTGAAAGTTTGTAGTATCGGTAATAGGCTGGCCATTGACCTGTGAAGGAAAAACCTGGCGGCATAAGACAATTTTAGGGGGGGGGGGGCTAGTGATTATTTGGTTGCAAGGGATCTCAGACTAAAAATTCATGCTATGGGAAAATAATAAACCGTTATCAGCGTAATGTGTGGGAAGTATTGAGTCAATCAACTTGACTTCATTTTTTAAAGCTCTATTGAGAATTTTGTGAAAACAATCAACATATCTCAAAGCTGCTTGATAGAATATGCATCACGTCCATACTTTTGTATACAACTTTTTTTTCGCTATCTTCTACAGAAGTAGAATTATGGACCGATCCGGTACTAAAAACCCACCCTGTATGTTATCGTTGCCCGGTTCGTGCTCTTAATGCCTCTCTGCCTTTATCCGAAACATCGCTGCGCCATCAACTGGAGGCAGTGCGCTTTTGAATTCCATCCCTACAGCAACGATTCGCAAAAGTAAAGAAGGCAAGGTCGCCAGGAGACCGCAGAGGCAGCAGAATGGCCCATTGAAGCGCCACGAAGCGCACAAAATTTGCAGGAAGCAGCCTACGATATCCCGTTCGAGGGCCCCACGGTCAAATCCAAAGGTCGTCCGCAAGCCACGAGGGGAACAGTTACTCCTTCTGTAACGATTTTCACTTTGCCACGTGGGATTTGCCGTCTTCCGTACTTTTCTCTGGATATAACAGATGACCAACTGTGTCTGCAGTTCGTCAATATCTTTTTGCTTATTAGCAGTGGCGGCTGGTACTGAAGGCCACAAGGGCATGTGCCCACTCGACCGCCCAGGAAAATTACAATAAATACAGTTATCATTTGGTGCTTTATTCCCTTATTGTTTAATAGTTTTGCGTTACATCGTTAGGGATTCGTCAAGCCAAGTAGCTTGAGTTTTTTCTTAAATGCTTGACTTGACTTGATTTTCGATCTGTACTGCTTGATTTGATATCAAGTAAAATCAAACTACTTAATACTACTTGATATCGATCTGTAAAGTGCGAATCGAAGCGTTAAAATAGGGGAATCACCGAGGTTACGACAGCAAGCAGGCACCCGATGACTTTAAAACTCTAAAGCCAACCGACACAGAATGGTCGTTAATTGAACGAATTTGCCAGTACCTTAATGTTTTTAAGAGTATTTCCATCATTTTTGCATTAATATGCTGCTCGATAGACTAGATTCGTGGGCTATGAAACTTGACAATAAACCTGATCGAGATGAAACCGATGAACAGATTATAAATAGTATTTAAATGGCAAGGAACAGTGCTGAAGATATTTCAGAATGGTGGAAAAGACACGAATGTATTTTTCCAAACCTTGCCGCAATGGCCAAAGACTTTTTGGCAACGCCAGCTTCTTCAGCTCCAGTTGAAAGGCAGTTCTCTATAGCTGCTTTAACTTTTACCAAAACAAGAAATCGAATAGGTGATAACTCCGTTAGAAGTCTTATCTCTTGTTTCAAATCATGGATGGCAAATGAGGATATTATTTTTTTTACTTCTATGTCATCGGCATCGATTGCTCTGGTCATTAGCCTCGTGTTCTGTGTGGGCTGTGTTACTGTTTCCCGGCGCCACTCTAGGAACAGCACTGTTAATTAGAAGCCACCAGTGAAGGCTCAGGTGGGGATTCTTCGCTGAGCTTTTTTTTATGGATAGTTATTTTTGATTGGAAAAATCAGAAATAAATTTCTGGCTCCAACGAGAATCGTAACCGGGACCTTCCGGTCTGGACTCTAACCACTGAGCCAACCCACCCCCATTTGAGTTTGTTGTTTTTCTATGTATTATTGTCAGAATTCAGAATATTTCGTATTTTTATTTCATATTATCACATTCTTTATTTAACTAAGTTTGCTGCAGTTTTCGTTTTTAGATATTTTTTAAAATAAAACATTACATCATTATATACATAGATTCTTACTGTTATTGCGTTTTGGCAGTTAATCAGATTTATATCAAAAAAGAATTATTTTTTCGAGAAAAATCAAGCAGTTAGCTTGAAAAACTTGATTTTCAAATTGCTTGATGTGTAACTACTTGACTTGACTTGAATTTCGAAAACAAATACTTGACTTGATCTTGACTTGATATCAAGTCATGTCAAGTAGCTTGAAAATCAAGTCAAGTCGTGAATCTCTATACATCGTTATACGCCTATGCATACACAGGGTGTCCAAGATAAGGAGGGCCAGTTCAGAGTTCTCGGAAACTGTAAGAGATACGAGGTCGGTTGACTGCAAGAAAAGTTGCGCTCTCACGTGCCACCAATATGTCGTTTAGACGGTTTTAAAATTACGAGTAGTTCCGGAGATATTCGGAAAAAACGAAATTAAAAAAATAGTTTTATTTTTTATCGCTTTATTTGGCAACGAATTTTAAAATAATTTGCACATTTATATTGCCAATTTTTT
This sequence comes from Callosobruchus maculatus, assembly GCA_951848785.1. NCBI lineage: Eukaryota > Metazoa > Arthropoda > Insecta > Coleoptera > Chrysomelidae > Callosobruchus > Callosobruchus maculatus. The sequence goes on from CATOUR010000083.1 coordinate 11,527,899, forward strand.
GCTCAATCCAACGGCGTTAATAGATTTTCGATCCGACGTTTCGTATTTTTTTTTATTTTCTGATATCGAAATCCTTGGGTCCTTTTTATTCTGAATACAATGATGTATAACATATTATGGTTAAATGACATTTCAAGTTTTTTTTTATAAAACCTGGCATCCCACGAAGATTAAGACAACCAATATATCAGAACTGGGCAGTAGTAGAGAATTATAATTTTGGAGGTGTAAGTTAGAGCAAATGTTGTGTCTCTTCTTGTTATTGTGTTACCCCCAATTTGTTATTGGTCACGTGACGTCCGATTCAAAATTTGTAGGAAAATCGTAATATCTCAGAAACTAATGATTGCAGCAATAACAAGTGCTATACAAAGATGAAAGAACATATTAAAAGCAATTCTGTGGTATAATAAAATAGTGTGCGTTACATTTAAAAAAAGAGAGAAAATCCAGATTTTGCATTCTACATCACCCTGTATACGAATATGCGTCGTGGGCTTTTTTACAGCCGTGTAAAAAAATGATTTTTGATTCATCGCTTTTTGATATACAGTACGTTCATTTGACAGCGATTTGGATATCAAAATGTCATCACTTTTGAAATATCCTGTATAATGTAACAATACCCACATTGGAAGAACGAAAATCATTAGTAGAATTTGAATATGGAATAATATATAGGGTGTCTCATTTAAAAAAATGCATTTTTGCATCACCACGTAGTTATTGATCACCCTGTATAAATCAAAATATTTTATGAGCAAGGAGCATATCCGTGGCTACAACTTTTATATACAACTGCTTTCGCTATCTTCTACAGTAGTGGAGTTATCAACCGAGCCGGTACCAAGGACTCACCCTGTATATATGTTTTTTCTGTGTCCACCCTCATTCAGAACCCCACGAGCTGCCACTGTATTTTAGTCCAACAAGCAGATGAAAGATCGGAGTATAGTACGTTTCATGGATGCTTTTTGATACCTAGGTATAGTAATTTATATTAAAGTTACATAAGAAATGATTGTTTTGTGCGCGTGCCGAAAACGCAGTTACTTAATTAGTCAATAGGAGATTCACAACTGTTTGTGGAGCAAGGGACCACAAGAAGCTCCAGTTTTCATTCTGAGAAGTAGAATATATTTTCTTTAAGTCCATTAGTAAATCTAGTTACAGAAGCACAGTTCAAAGCACCCGAGCTACGATATTTACGACTAATGGATGTCGAATACAATTACAGTATTCATTCTTAGACAAGCGGTGATAACAAACAGTGGCTTATGTTTATTGCAGAAATTTTTATATTCGTAAGGTCCTTGGTTTTTATGCTCTTGCAGTAGGCATGTACAAAAATGATTAACGTGCATGTTAAATTAAATACAGTATTTGTTAAATAATTTCTCGAAGTAATGTCCCGTCAGAAAGCTGCAAGGAACTATAGGGGATAGTTTGTTTGCAACTAAGTGAAACGGCTTGGGATTTAACAGGTTAAAATACAAAAATTATGGTTCTTCATTATATCAGGAATCAGTTTGCATTATAAAGAAAATAGAAATTTATCTTAGAGACTTTATGTACAATGGTCCTCGAAAATAAGGAAAACGAATGTGATACCAGCAAAAAAATCCTTTAAAACAAATTGTATTCATTCACAAAGGAGATGTAACTTTATAAGAAGCTTTCAGCTCCACCAGAAAGCCGACTCCAGGCAAAAAGTTTACACTTCCGTCAGACGGCAACAAAGTGCGTTCTTCTTCATGTTACACCATTATATCATATTATAATAACTTAGAAACGGAGAAGTCTGGTGAGTAGAAACGACGGAAGCACGGCCGAAAACTAGGGTAGGAAAAGTTGACAAACTCTTAAGTATTTGACATTCCACGGTATTTGCAATTATTTACAGTTATACATGTAACCTTTAAGGGTGGCTTTTGTCTGCACGAACACAAATAATAAAAAATAATAATAAGAAAAGCCGTTGTTTCTTCACTATATTCAATAGGTTCAGCGCTCCTACTCTCAATTTTACAAAGCATGCTGCAAATAATCAGCCAGACTCCACAGTTGTGATCTTGTAGTTTGGCTACTTTTCACGGAAATGTATTATAAATTTTCACTTACGGCCTGCATATACAGGGTGGGGCATAACAACCAAGCGTTTTTGATTTGAGTAGTACTCATATATTAGAAAAGGGAGGAGCGCGCAGTTTATTACAGTCCATTCTTTGACTCAAACCATTTCACTTTCTTACTTGCCATTTGCCATCATGGAGCGGTAGACGCTAGAACAGCGCGTGGCATATGGCGTGGCATCATTGGCCTATATTTTTTTGGAGAAAATGGGCTCACCGCTACAGTAACATCTGAACGTTACATTCATATGGTGAATACTTTTTTCATACCTGAAGTGCAAAGGAGAGGTGTGGATATCAAGATTTGTGGTTCCAGCAAGATGGGGCCACGGCACACACCGCCAGAGCATCCATGGCTGTCTTGGCCACTTGTTCCCAAATCGTTCCTAGGTCTCCCGACTTATCAATTTGTGATTTTTTTCTATGGGGGTAACTCAAGTCACGTGTTTAAAGGGCCAAGCCCCGTACGTTAGGCGCAGAGAAGGAAGCGATTCGCCATGGAATCTCTCAGAAATCAACAGAGACATGCTGGAAACAGTGGAGTGCAATTTTCGTGAACGGCTGCGTTATATGCCAGACGTAATTTTTGTACTTAGATATTTCAAAATGGTTTATTATCAGCTATGCTCTACTACCAATAATTTTTTTTTGTAAAAACTAATAATTTTATGATTATTTCAAAAACACTTGATTTTTATGCCCCACCCTGTATTATCATTGAATCTCATTTTCAACAACACTTTCCATTGAATGTATGACCTAATGGGGTCATCTGTATGGGTAATAATGAATGGAAAAGCATACTGTTCCATTCTCGAAGGAGAGTTTCCCCTACTTCTTAAATATACTCCTACACAAATTAGGTAGTAAATGTCGTACTTTCGTGACAGGGCTCCATCACATTCTAATATCTACGTACGTTTCTATTTAAGCGAAACTATCAATTTTATTAGAAAAAGTAAAGCCTTACCAAAGACATTTTTTTAATAGGAATTCATAGAGACCTTAAAAAAGTTTTGGAACAAAATAATGTAGGGGTCTGTTTGTTCACTTCCAGAAGGTAACATTTTAGGCCTCCAAAAATCATCTCATCAGCTTGATGCTTCATGGCTAACTTCATTTTTAACTTCCACGACAATGGAGAGGTAAGTTATTAGAATCGGCCTGTTTTCGCAAATTTTACCGAAATCAAAATAAAAACATCTTTATAACAGTAGAGTTTGAAATTATTTGGATCATTTCTGTGACAGTGCCATTTTGAGGTTCGAAAATTTGCTACCTTTCTGAATCTTTCTCCCGCCATTTTGAAAATTTTCCGGTATGCACGGTAGCGTTTTCGACATAAGAAAACATGCTCTTAATTGTGGTAGTATTAGAATTTCACATTATGAGATTATTTTTCCAGTTACCCCCACCCCACTCCTTTTTGATCATCGCATCGGACCCAAAAACTAGATTTTTGTTTCTAATGATAACTTTTTTATAGTGATCAAGCTTGAAGAAAGTCGGAAAACTTTTGTTTTTTGATGTCAGTGTGTGAGTCTGTCTGTACGTCCACGATTTCGTTCTCCAACGATTACTCATTAACGTCTCAAGCGATTGTACCTAAATTTGTCCAACTTGAATTAATAAAGGTCTTTTCGAGTGAAAAGGTTTTTGTGCTGATTGGAAAATGGGGGTGGAAAAAGGTGGAGGTGCACAAAAAAATGTATACAACGTATAAATTTGATAGCACCAGTTGAAAGATAATGTGCCTTTATCTTTAAAACGATATGTCACATGTACATTTTTTCTTAAATGGAGGTTTAATTAAATTTAAGAGAAAAATGTTCCAGACTATACACACAATGTCGTCGTTCACAGTAATGGTTCAAAAATTGTACTGAATTCTACTATTCAATATTATCACAAGTGCAAGCATACTTTATTTTAACCATCATTTTGCATGACACTCACCCTGTAAGTATCCGCCTATGTTTACGAAAGTTTGACGCCATGTGTTTATTTTCTATGGCACTTAATAAAGATAGGACCGAGAGCCTATGAAGGGTCTTTGTGTTATTGTCATATCTTTTGCCTGAGAAAAATACAAAAAAAAGAAAACTTACAGTTTACGGCTAACTATCGTAACGCGTGGTGCTTCAGTGAAAGTGGGTGTTCGATTCAGTATCAATTTGGTGAGTTTTCACACGAGTAGCTATTAATTCGCCATAGTTCATTATGTGTGCATGACTTTTAACCATTACAAATGTGTTATTGAGTTTCATAAACTAATTATAATAATTATTAATATAAGCCGCATTGGTAAAGCTATTAACTAGCTTGGAATCTGACAGTCATTCACAGATAAAGATAAAGGGTAACCAACTAATAATCTCTGCAGGTGGGATGCCCCTAACTAGACCTGGGGTGCTGTATTGCATAGTAAGGTAAGGACCATGGGGGTATTGGGGAGCACGGTGGAGGTACCTTATGTAGTAAGTTCTGTACACCTTCTCGTAGTAATCAATAGCATTATCGTACCTGTCTTTACACCAGCCCACTTACATAGCACTTGATTCGAAGTGCAGGACCCTCTGGGAGGTTCGATGGGGAGACTGGGTCGTCCATCCAACCAATTGCACTCTGGAGGCAGGAGAACGCCCCTCCTTCTGTGTTGGTGGACATCGTTGGAGGATAGCGGGATCCTAGGAGGTAATTGCACTACTACTGCTTCCGCTCCAAACACGGCCTGGGACACACTTTATATATTTCGACGATCCATGCGGACAGTATGTAGATGGTAGTCTGCATCACCCATGCGAGCAGCATGTAGATGAAAACCTGCATCACCCATATGGACAGAATGTAGATATGAATGTGCATCACCCATGTGGATAGAATGTAGTTAGTAATCTGCGTCAACCATGCGGACAGATTGTAGAAGCTAATTTACATCATCCAAATTGATTCATATCTTGGACTGACTCCCATGTGGTAGGAAGCTACCGTTCTCCTTGATATGGGAGGTAGATTGTACAATCTATCTCTGTCGCTTTTAAGACACGTGTCGCCACGTCAAAGTCTTCACTCTTTTGTTGAGGTACGTACCTAGATAGTTCTATCGAATAGCAGGGGTTGCGAGTCGGCATTCGTAGGTGTTACCGTAAAGCGAATGTTGGCGGGTGCTAGTCAGATGTGAAGCCATGGCAGCGCTTTTGCCATTCGTGTGGCACCTTTGGGTGGAGGTCTTCCTATGGTGTGCACAGATAACGGACGAGTACCACGCGGGCGGTACTAAGGGATTGCGTCTGATATCTTTCAAAATATACTGAGATCATCCCCAAGCTCCGTTCGGAGCCTCTAATGTAGTTCGAAAGGCTCCTGGGCCTATCAGCATTGATTGGGAGATAATATCACTATTGCAGCGGCAGAACATAACAGTATTATAGTGCATGTAATTTACCGGTTAAACGTAAGAGTTACTCATGAGCGTTTTCAAAATACAGGCCCGTCTCCGACTATTTTGGTCATCTCTCGTCCAGCAGATCTTTCCTGTCGTCTTTTCACCAAGTTAGTGATCTCTTCAATTCCTGACTATTCGAGTGTATCACAGTTCTTTTCGCATCACCCTCGTAAAACAAATTTTATGGTACAGGGTGTTACGTTGAAATTTTATTGTATCTCTAATAATTTTATTCCATTATTTAAAAAGTGTGCCAGCTCTCTTTGTACTCCACTAAGTTTGATATTTACCTCGTCCTTTCAGGAGCATTATCTTCCTTTATGTTGGATGCGCGCATCCGTGACCCCCATCTTCAAGAAAGGTGACAAATACGATGCCAAGAACTACCGCCCAATTAGTCTCGTTCGCATTATAGCCAAAATTGCAGAAAAAATTATGGTTAGCAAGATTCTCAATTTCGCCTAGCCTTGTAAACTGTTTCCTGAAAATCAGCATGGATTTCTGCCTGGCCGTTCCATCATTACCAACGTTTTCAAATGTGTAAACGGCTGGAGCCTCCTATATGACCAAGGAACTCCTATCGACATAATCTACCTCGATTTCTCGAGAGCCTTTGATCGGGTTTCTCATAAGAAGCTTCTCCACAAACTCAAGCATCTTGGTATTAGGGGACGGGAACTTGTTGTGAAGATTTCGGTTTCTATTTCATCTCCTATACCAGTCTTCAGTGGCGCAGGGCTCTGTCTTGGGCCCGATCCTTCTTCTTCTGTATACCTGCGATCTATCAAATCTCATAAGTTCAACGTGTTCCTCATATGCCGATGATACTAAAATATATAACACTCCTGTTGACAACTTTATTGTTATTCAAAATGATCTGAACAGACTATCTCAATGGTCCCACGACTGGTCACTACCACTCAATTTGAGCAAGTGTTGTATTATTCACATCGGTAAGAACAATCCTATTTAGGTATACTTACTTCATCGATGGTCCCTTCCCACAAAAGTCACTGCGACCTAGGTGTCACGGTATGTGACAATTTATCTTGGTCGGAACACATCAACCTTGTTTCTTCTAAAGCCAAAAGGTCTTTGTATCTGGTGGAAAAGTCATTTCGCGGATGTAACACTGCTGTCGCCCCTTTCTTATACAAAACCTATGTTCGCCCTCTTCTCGAATTCGCTGGACCTGTTTGGAGCCCTACAGAACAGACTCGATAACTGGAACAATATGCGTACGTGATGTGTCTTAGCTTAGCTAAGTTTGTATTGTATCTAATTGTTATTTGCATTTTGAGTGTATAGCGCTTTGCGCTCTACTCATGATAGTGTTGTAATAATAATAATTTTACATTCTACGTTTTACGTCGCTTCTACACAAGGTTATGGTAAAACAAGGACAGGGGATCAGCAACAACCACTTGAGTCGGGGAGGTTCCTAGAACAAGGTTTACCTCGTTCAACGTCCACATCTTTCTAAAGTATTTTATAGAGGAGATATTAAATAAAAACTATTTTCCTCAATTTCAAAGAATTGTAACTCTAAGCTCAGAGTTTCATCAAGGCCATATTTAAAAGACTCCCTTAAGTTTCGCATCAATTTAGAAAGTTGTCAAATATGATTTGGATAACGACCATAAAATCGAAGGTTTGAGCTACAGCTACTTGGAATTTAGCTATGAATAACTAAAGAAGGTAATCAGAAAACGTACGATATACATGTACCATTTCCTATGCATAGCAATCAACTTGGAAATGCAATATGCGGATCAGCTTCAAATTCATGAGTTGTGTATGCGTGCCATTAGGTGGAATAATGAACATGAAAACTCCTTTATCATAAAAATGTCTACGTATGTAACATTACTCTAGTGAAATGCGATGCGTTCCCTTAATTGACCCACATGAAATGATATTTCTGCCTTCTGCGGTAATGCTGAGGTTATTTCGGCCTTGCAGACGGCCTATTGCATGCACACAGAAAAAAATACTGTTGCGTTTCCAATTAATTGTTAGTATTTGGATGTTTTTCTATCGCTTTAAATATATTTACAGCTGTTTAAAGTGCATGTCATTGAAAGAATTCAATCCTTTACTCGAAGTAATCACAGGTACGCCAATAAATTCAAAATAATTTTCGTTCTAATGATATGCATAATACTTCTAATACCAGTATTGACATATAATGCAATCAAAACATCCTTTTGTTTTCGAAATTTACCCTATGTTTCATTTAAGCAAAGCATAATATCTATTCGATGTACAAAAATTATTACAGCAACAGCAGTTCGTGATAATTCATCTGATAGAAACTAATTTTGTTTCAAAAGATAACTATTACGCGAACAATAACCCATGCTTTCAAAACATTGTCTATGCTGTTAAAGAAATTGGTAAGTAGTATTCGTAACAACATCATATATCGAATTCAATGGCCCTTGTTGTTCGCTGAACTATAACAATCAATATTCGGCGGGACTGATGTCCCGATTCAATGAACGTAAAAAGAAAGAACAGGGGATCATCTTAGTGTTATTATCGGCGCCAACCCGCCAACATGGACGAGGTTGTTTCGTTGCGTTTGGTTGTATTGTTTTGGTGTTAGCCGTGCTGTGTTATCTCGTCTTTTTGCTTTTTGCATCAGCAATTGTGTAATTTGAATGTGTCCAGTTATATATTAAATGGAGGACCTACTGAGAAATTGGGGCTTAGAAGAGCTAACACCCACATTTGAATGTATAGCTATTTAGATTAGTCAGACAGTTATATTTCAGGTAAAAATGCAACAACTGGTGCAGGCTTATGTCTAATTCCTATATCATGCTCGTTATAACTTCATACAAAATCACACCATTAAACATCCAAACGATCAGCTGTCCTCTCAATAAAATGTGTTGATCCAAGGAAAAGGAAGTAGTTTAGAATCAATTACCAAACACAGATTCGATTCAACAACGCTGCGATTGAATCATTCATTGGAATCCAATGACTTCTTGTAGTTGAATCCAAGCGTAAGTCTTTGACAAAACGACAGATTTTTCTGTGTGCATATACCTCACGACAAAAGTCAGAAAGTTTCCGTTTCTTGACACTTGGACCTCATAGATGAATCATCACTTTTATGAATTTATGAATTGAATGAGAAACCTGATCGATTTTTTCGATAAGCTAACGTACCCATGACATTGCTTTCACATCAATCCGCAAACATATCAGCCTAACGTAAACAAAAAATTTCTCACATATTTACTCTGACGGATATGTTTAATATTTTATTGTAAATATGACCGGGCGTGTTTATTTGTTCTGGTGTTTTGCAGTCGCGTGTTAAATGTTGGCTGAGTTTAGGCGATGCCGCCAAAACAGGCGGTATCAAACCAAAATACAAGTCTGTTTTGATCGAAGATGCATGTGGAATAATAACGTAAATTCGATTTTGACGTTGTTTACGCTAGTCATTTTTAATATCTTCCGTAAACAGGTGCGCCTGAGGCGAGCGCGGCTTGTAGGTCATATCGATGTTGACGGTACATAAATTACAGGTATCCAAAGCTTCTGCGTATAGTCCAGTATGCAGAGACTGACTTTTCGAAAAAACAAATGCAAAACCCGACATGACACACATTTTTCAAAATAGGTTTTTATATAACACTTTATTCATTATATATTATTCTGAATTACAAATTATGCCACTGCCAATTGTTTGCATGTATATGAGTCTCTTAGAAATACGTAAAAATTTGGCTGATCTTACGATACAGTCAGACTTGCACACTTTCGGTACCAGAAATTGTCATCACCTGAGATTACCGCGTTATCGTTTGAGCGAATCACAGAAAAATAGCCTTAACTTAAAGCTCTCCATTGTACTGCCGGATAGTTTCAAGAATATGGAGGCCACAACATCAAAAATCGCTTTGAAACAATTATTTTTAATAAACAGCTTCTATAGTTGCGGAGAATACTTCAGCCGCTTTGGTTAAGATGTGGTATACTTTCTTTGTTATTGTTTGTGAATTTTAAGTGTCAGTCTTCTACTCAAGTTTGTAATATTATCTATATTTAGTTTTGTTGCATTTCTTTTGACTTGCTGTAAATACTCTTTGCGTATAAAACAGTCATATAAATTACCTTTACCTTTATAGCGCCATATTATTCATTAAAAAAAAACAGGCTTAGATATAGACAGCGACTAGTCCAAGCGGTGTTTAATTTCAAACACCGGCATGTCCACAGGGCCAATATGAACAACTGGAGCAAGTCACATGTCTATCACAGGAGGTTACGCTGCGTTTCCCACCAGAGATGTGCTAGGAAAATGTGCGCAGCGAGGATGTGTAGCGGAGCTGTAAAACGGTGTGGGTGTTTCCTTCAGAGATGTGCTAGGAAGATGAGCAGTGCGAAGATGAGCGATGCGAAGATGTGTGGCGGAAATGTGAAACGGTGTGCAGACAGCGTTTCGAGGATGTGTAGCGGGCTCTATCCAGAGTTTTCTTTTTGCTCTCCTACATCAGCAGTACATATCCCTGGCCCACATCCCTCGCGACACATTTCTGGTGCACATCTCTGGGAACACATTAATAGCACACATTCCTCGCCACAGTGCCTTGTTTTGTACGTACATACACTTCGCTCCGCTAAGCCATTTCCATTAGAGCTGTGCTGAGCAAGGCGAGGTAACTCAAGCGATCCTATTGGTTCGTTAAAAACACATGCCTCTTAACACATCCTCACATTTTTCCGTGATTTATGCTGTACTGATACATAGGACAGTTTACTGTAAAAAGTCAGCAGAAAACTTGATCTAAGTGAGAATAACACTAAAAAGAAAATTGTACTGTAATTTGAAATAGCCGATGATGACATCACCTGTAGGGAACCAATGAGAAGCGTCCTTTCTGTAGGGAACCAAAGAGAAGCGTCCTTTCGTGGTCCGATGACTACGAGCGGATGCTATTGTTTTGTACCAGTGAGCTCTTATTGTTTCCCTACAGGTGACCTCACGACCTGGGCGGGAAGTGTAAAATTCAATATTTAGAGCAATTTTTTTCGGTTATAAATACGATAGAAAAATTTTGTAAAATTATTTATGGCATCTACGTGGTGTCAGGGTTCGTTTAAGCCAATAAACCAAAAATGTGGTATATGCCCATTGATTTATGCTGTACTGTTAAATTATTTATCAATTTAAGAACCATGGGTGACAAAAATATTGTTCTATCATAATGATAATAACAACTTTGGTACCCTCTATTTCGGTTATTATTAACTTTTGCAATGAGGTAAGTCAGGTTAAATCTCAATATTCTCACCCAAAGAATCTTCAGCTTTACTGTGTAGTATACCATTGATTGTGCAATTCCCTATATACTAAAAAATGGTTTCTTTTTTTTTTGATAAAGTAAATGTTGAAACTATATACCAGATTTAATAGATTTGCTGGATATATTGGAAAATACGTCAGCCTTTACAGAAACTGTATATACAGTGCGTCCTAAATTGATACTTTTTTAAACTTTGTATAGAAGTCATTAAAATAAACGACTTTTTCAAATAACTTTTTTCAGAAAACTGAGAAATAAGCGAGATACAGAATAAAACTCGTATATCAGGGCTTGTGTTTCAAGACGTATCAGCCCGTCATATAGTTGAGTAGTCACTTTTTGTTTATCGTTTTTAATTTTAAGTTAGTAAATTGTAAAAGTGGCACATTATTGTGAAACAACTTTTAGGATTTGCCAATTTTAAAGTAACACTATGAGAAACTGAAAATCACTAGTGCACTAGTTGAAAGGCCTGATCTATAAGACAAAATCCGAGCGAAAAACTAAACATAAACAGACTAGGTACGTCTTGGTACACAACCCGGATTTACTATTTTGGATACTCTATCTCGCTTATCTTTAATTTTTTGAAAAAATGGTATTTGAAAAAGTTGTCTATTTCAACGAGTTTTAAACATGGTCTAAAAAAAATATCAACTTAGGACTCACCCTGTATTATTCTGTTAAAACTTTGGTCCCACAATGATCGTAGAATTTGGATTAAGGGTATTTTTAGACGAAAAAAAAACGTATTAAAAGACTGTTTACAACAAAACTCATACTTTTGCTGGTGTTTTATGAAGAAATTTGTAATAATAGTTTACGGTATTTTCCCATTTTTCCATGCGACTGAAAAAGGGGCTGAAGTTATTTGACAATACCCTGTTGCATGTGGTAGGTGAGTCTATACTGATTTCATGCCCACTTTTATAAATATTATGATATCCATAGAGTTGGGAGTAAGGGAGCTGAACAAAAGATCCCTGACAAATAAATCTACAAAAATATTTTCAGATAGCCAGGCGGCCCTGAAAACACTGAGCTCCAAACCGGTTTACTCAAGACTCGTATGGAACAACATATATCTCCTCAATGAACTGGTAACAAGAAACAAAGGAACTTTGGCTTGGATTACGGGTCATAGCGGAGTGGAAAGCAATGGCCGCCAAACTCGCAAAAGGAGGAACCGAATCTGTGTTCATAGTACCAGAACCATTTGAGGACATTGCGAAAAGCACAGCCAAGAAAACCATCTCAGATTGGATAGAGAGGAAAGTAGCAGGGCTACTATAGTCGAAGACGTCTACACCAGTCAAACCCCCGAGGATCATAGAATGGAGCAAGAATTATTTGCGTATTCTGGTTGGTCTGTTGACGGGACATTGTCCTCTGAGAAACCACTTGCGGAAGATAAGTCTGGGACAAACAACAGACTGTCGACTGTGGGGGGGGGGGACGGAACAGCGGAGCTCATATTATGCTCATGTGCAGTACTGGAAAGAGCTAGGTTTCAGACATTTGGATTCATCCAACTGAAACCTACTGACTGTTGTTGATCGGACACCGTCGTCTGAGAAACCATTTGCGGAATATAGGTCTGGAACAAACTGTCGTTTCTGCTATGTGGAGGACGAAACAGTACAGTAAAGGTACTGAAAATAGCCAGGGTTCAGACATTCGGGTTCACCCATCTGAAACCTACTGACTTCAAGGAAGTTTCATCCAACACAACCATAGCGTTCTTCAAGAGGTGTGGATTGTACGGTGGCGTAAATAAGCATAAACGTTCCGCTCACTTTCAACCTAACCTAAATATTATTAAGGAAGTCCTATATAAAAATATTGCTAGCGGACATGTTCTACTGCTGTGTATTTTTTGTGATTTTGAAATGCAAATAAACTACTTCTACCCTCTTACTCTAACTGTCACAGGCAAAGTTGGCAGAAAATAAATAATTTCACACTGTAAATTTCTAAAGTAATGTAACTCAAATGTTTTTAAGAAATGGTCCGTTGCTGGACTTTTATAACCCGATTAAGCAAGAAGTTCAGAACTGACTGTAACAAAAAGAAATACGTTTCTCTGGTGTGTCCTGTTTCTTCAGTTTTTTTTATTTCAACCGCTGGAAGCGTATTTAGTTTTCCTGTACATTCCATCCCAGAATATCATTTTGAGTAAAACGTTTCTTGTCATATTGCGCAGCTTAGCGGCTACAAATTAGAAGCAATCAGCCAGAAGAGGTTTTTTGCAATTTTAAAGTAGGGTTTTTGCTACTTGCTGCGCTTAAATGAAAGGCGGGAACTCGTGTTATTAATTAAAATATTAGTCAGTTTTTATTGAAGGTTCAACTACAATCATAACGCAAATTTTGATTAGACTTCGTTTTAGCCTTAGATAAGGGGGGTACCGCACGCCCGTTGAAAATGAATGGCTGTCAAAATATTCTTTCATGATATTTAGCATTTTTAAGGCCAATCGTTTTAAAATATTGTGGTGTGCATAATGGTAGGGTGTGCAGCTTACGGTTGTAAAAGCCGCAGCAGCAGGAAGGAGCCAGGAATCACGTATCACGGGTAAATTTTGGTACTTTTTTGGTACTTTTTGGTAACAGAAATGTCAGTCGCGCGTTCCGTCCTCTCTGTTTCCTTGTCTAAGGTTCTATCGGAAACCAAAATGGGGGTTGAGAGTTGTATCAATAGGTCTGTTTTTACAGCAATCACAAACTAGTCAGCGTCAATTTGATTGGCCAGTACTAGTCAGAAATAGTTTGACAACTGCAATGGGGAATACTGATTGGCTCTGACTGGTTTGTGATTCTCTGTAAAAACAGACCTATAGAGACAAACGAGATCATTCCCAGGCCGAGGAAATACTCCGGTTAAAAACTGCGGCATTTTGAAATTGCAGCACCTATAACCTAACTTAACCCTACAGATTGAATTGTTGAGGTCAAAATTGGTTAAATGAGGTTTAAACGAATATTAATCGGCTCCTCTTAACGACCTGAAACTAATTAGACTACTCCCAGGCCGGGAAAACGTTCCGGTGAAAATCTGCACCATCTCAAAATTTCAAACCCAACCTAAAACTGGTATCGAAGCTTCCACACTTTTCCTTAAAATAAATGGCCAAGCTATATATCAATCGAAAGTACTAGATGATTAAAGTACGACGATGCCAAAAGAATGTAAAATGAGAAAGTTATGATACTTGAATTCTTAATATTGAAGCTTTGAGGAAATGAAGATAGCTACCTAAAAATTAGCGATCTAATGAGGTTTGTGTAAGTGCGTAACTAGGAGGGAGCTCGAATAACCGGCCATCCCCCCAGACGTCGCCGCTGACTTTGATTATTTTGAACACTAGCGATAGCCCTTCCGCCCAGATACGGTTTCACATGTTTGTTTTTTATAGCGTGCCCAGGTAGGCTTCAAAAGATCCTGTCCTTGGATTTATTTCCTATTGAGGATCAAAATCAGACTACATTTGATACAACTCGTCTCAGGACATTAAGCCGAATCGATTGGCACCACTTTTCTTACCTACGAAGCTTACCCAAACTTTATTAGAATCTCGCTTACTTTCTTTAGATAGAACTTCTTTTCTGTGCTTCTTCAACTAGATTATTCGGGTGTTGGCGATATATCAACGACCTTCTGCGATTAGTTCAAACAGCAGTTCAATTTCGATAATGTTTATATAGCCTTTTTTAATTATATCGTAAACAGACGCGCCTCAATCGCGGTAATCGTGACGAGGTGGGTACAAAGCCACCTTGCTACTGCTACATGAAAGCTGATATCACACGCACAGAAAATGACAACGGTACATAATTATGTTTGACTCTAGTTTGTTTGACTGGTTTCCATAGAAGCTTTGTTGTTTTACTTCCCACGCCAATAATAGGTGGAGGCGATCGTGAACATTTTCGGTTTTGAGATAATTACATTACAGTAACTTAATATCGTGCATGAAACCAGGCAAGCCACTATTATCCCAGGAGACGGTACGTCGGCGACAGCAGCATGCCTTACAGACCAACGTAGATATCAAAACAATAAATTGTCGTGTGGGGATTGGTGAATAAAGTACAGTTTAAAGTACAGAGAATTCAGGCAACAACACTGACCAAGAAGCCTCACGTTAGCTCACCAACTGTGGAATCGAGGGTCATCCAATAGTCGAGTCAATACTATCAAATTTTATGTTTGCTTAACAAACAACTGAAACATAAGGCCATAATATTACTCGATCAAGTCAAAACACTGAATTAACGAGATAATATAGGTCAAGTGTGCTGAGAAAACAATTTTATAGACGTCATGCATGATTATGAAGCAGGTATGCTATGAAATATTAAATGACACAGTCCAAATAAAGCGATTCTTTAATCTTTCAAACGCATTAGTTTTAAAGTGCCTCCGTTCTGGATGTTGCTGTTCATAGTTGATATATTCTAAAGGCAAGTAGGCAATTTCTCAAAGATTCTCCTAAATACCCTCAATGGAAAAATTAATTTTAAAAGCTGGTTTTTCACACAGTACGGAATTGTTGAGCAGGTTATGAAAACTGTCAATTTTTTAAAGCCTACCTGATAAATCTGGTTGATAATTATGCATCACGCCTACAAAATTGATTGCCCAGCATACTTGACTTTATTATCTCGATGACTTAGGGTTTTGACTTCTTCAAATGCTATCATGACTTTATAATTCAGTTGTTCGTTAAATCAAAAACAAATTCGATAGTACTTTCTCAAAATAAATAAATTTCAGTAAACAAATAGAAGCTATATTTTAAATTTACCGAAAAATCGAAATATCTCGGAAACTGATAGACGTATACCCTGTTACCCGATACTTTAAACTGTCAGCCGTGTCAACAGCGAACAGCTGTTCGGCTAGTGATAACCAAAAATACTCCAGATTGAGTCTTGACGTATCAATTTTATGCTTTGAAGGAATTCAGGGCTGTACTGAGTGGAAGTACTACTAATAACAAGTAATTGACACTTGGTGACGTTTTCGTCTATGCTCTGAAGTCTATGCTTATTTTACATTTTCGCGGAAAATCCGGCGTGTCTTTCAGTATATCAGTATGGCTGGTCTGAATGATGATAATTATGTACGCTTCAAATGAGGTAAGAATGAAGATAAAAGCATTTTTAGCTTAAGCTTCAGTTAAACTACCTCATTATATTAATTTTACTCCATGTACTTGCCTTATACTTCCTCCAGTTGTACCTTGTACGTTTCAACTAATAAATATCCCACTAGTGATGCAAGCTATTCATTGAATCGTCCTTATTGCTAAATATAGGAGTATTTTATAGTTTCTAACAATATATAAATCAATAAATAATCTATTTCTTTCAACTAACCATTTTTGCTGCGAATTTCTGGATATTGAAGCAATTTCTTGTTTACAACAATAGTCATTACTTTTTGGCAATGAGATATTCAATAAGAATATAACTAATATGGTCCTGATCGCAGGATTGCCAATCAACACCACTAGTAAAGAATTAAATTTGAGATACACTTCTTCGTCAGCTGATACCTATCAAATAGACGTCAAGCCAGTTTAAAGTATCAGGTAACAGAGTATAGGTACAATAAGTGCTATACAAAGATGAAAGAGAATATCAAAAGCAATTCTTTAGTATACATCACACTGTATACGAATATGCGTCGCGGGCTTTTTTTATAGCTGATTTTAGAACTAGAGGATATTTTCAATCTTTCCGTGTAAAAAATATATTTTTTTGATCATTACTTTTTTATATACAGTACGTTCGTTTAACAGCGATTTGAACATAAGAATTGTCATTACTTTTGAAATACCCTGTATAATGTTATAATATCTTATATTGTGAGAAGAGAAATTATTAGTAGAATCTAAAAATGGAATAATACATATTGTGTCTCTTTAAAAAAATACATGTTTGCATCACCACGTAGTTATGGATCACGCTGTATAAATCAAAATATTTTCTGAGCAAGGAACATATCCGTGGCTACAACTTTTATGTACAACTTTTTTCACTATCTTCTACAGTAGTGGAGTTATCGACCGAGCCGGTACTAAAAACTCACGCTGTATATCAAACCATGACGTAAACAAGCGTTATAATAGTTATCACTAAAATAATCCCCTGATTTACTACTTGCCACTATCTAGCCGTCCACTCTGCTACTACAACGTATGGCCCAAAGATCCAAAGAGAGAGTTCAACCATTAGAGAAGAAACACAAACCCATATCTTCAAGCAGAGGCAAATTGTAACTTTTCCATTATCATTATATATTCAACATTTTAAATTCGAATAGAAATACTTGAGATATAATTAAAGCTGTTTAAATTATATATAAAAAATTACGCTACTTTATACAAAATGTCCATTATCTTCTCAACAGCATAAAAATACGTAGTTCAACGTGGGAGTTGTGTAAATATTTAAAAAAGTAATTAATTACCGGCGATATTTCATCTTGATACATATTTCGGGTTTTTGTACCCATTATCGTAGAAAGTGTGACACTGTATTTAAATTAGAACAAATTGATTTAAAGAACGGGAAATTACTTCAACTACACAAGCATTTTGTGAAAAAGTGCATGCAGGCTGGAAATAATTTCAATACTTTTCGAGAATCTTAGATGCCAGTAATGATAGCAGTCGGTTTACAGTTTAATAAAGTTAACAACTAGTACTATTGAGAACCTTGAGAAACTTAATCGTCTTATCATAGAAAAAATTCAAATTACTTAGTATAGCAGATTTCCTAGACCTCACGAAAGTTTTCGATTGCGTTCAATTTAATATCCTATTTGATAAACTATTACACTACGGTTTCGATAAGTCAGGCTTAAATATGGTAAGGTCTTATTTCAACTACAGAACACAGTGCGTATTTTTTAATATTCCTCTAAGAAAGTTGTAACAGGTGGAGGACCACAAGGCTCAGTCCTTGGACCACTGTTATTTCTGATATATGTTAATGATCTAGCAAGTTGTACCAGCACCAACAATTTTATTTTATTTGCCGATGACACAACAAAGATCAATAATGGTGATTCGAAAACTTCATGACTAGTCAATAATCATGTACATAAAGAAAACAAAAAATTGGCTAGGTGCTAATAAGTTGACACTAAACAAGTCGAAGTCTCAAACAATACCCATCAGCTTACTTTACACAATGAGACTTATTAGAGGCGCAGTAAAGACTACCCCAACTCAATGGCTGCCTGTACTCTCTGGAATAGCCCCTCCGCAGCTGCGATGGACTGACGCCCCTCTATGGGAGTATAACAAGATTACGGCCAACAACAAAGTGGCCCATCCACCGAGCAATACCCCCGTTGCAGATAAACAGACTTAAATCCCGACAGCCACCAATAAGGGATGCAGAAGGGCTTAAAACCAATAACTTCGACTGCTTAAACCAATGGCGCACCCAGTGGGAAGGTTTTGTGGAACACCACTCACGATGCGCATTTATGGGCGCAGCCTTATTTCCAGGATCAGAACTACCCCGGAAAGAGTGGGTAAAACTTAATAGAGTCCGAACAGGCCACGGCAGATGTGCCGACTCCCTCTACAAGTGGGGCTATGTGCAATCTCCCTTATGTGACTGTGGCGCGCCCCGCCAAACTATAAACCATATTACGAGCAAATGTGAACTGCGTGCGTTTCAGGGATCGCGAGAAGAGTTCTTCACAGCCACACCGTTGGTGCTGAAGTGGTTGAAAGAACTGCATATCAACCTGTAAATACGAGTACCAAAGACTATGTACCTTAGTTTGTAGCTGTATCTATTTTATTTTAGTATAGGTTATAATAGTTTTTTTAATCTATATTTACTATTGTCATGTTTTTGAGCCATACGATAAATAAAATAAAAGCGTACTTTACGTAATCATGATGTTGACACATTGCATACTGCTAAATTGTTAGCCGTCTTAATGACAATCAGCAGCTTTTGAGAACCCTTTCAAAATGCATCTAGATAAGGTATTGTAAGCGCTGTCATATGTAGATGCGGGTTGTTGGTGGCACCAGAAGATGGAGCGAGAGTTTTCGGCTAGAAAAATAACTTCACGTTTTTAGTCGGCACATTCGAGGTTGGGTTGACGTGGCGATCGCAGCGCAACTGGTGAGACCGCCGGAGTAGCTATCTGGAGGTCGTGGGTTAAAGTATTGCCAGCCGACGAGCTTTTCCGACATTTTCTAATACAAATTTAGATTGAAAAATCCACATGCGGATGTAAGCATGAAAATAAAAACAACGTCAAACGTTCCGTTCTAACTTTCGACTGATTTAAAAGTGTGAAAATACAGGGTGAGTTTTTAGTGCCGATCAGCCGATAACTCCACTACTGTAGAACATAGCGAAAAAGGTTATATACAAATGTTGTAGGTAGGGATATGCTTCTTGCTCAGAAAATATTTTTGTTTATACAGGGTGATCCATAACTAAGTGGTGATGCAAACATATATTTTTTAAATAATTATGTTATCCTATATTTAGATTCCACTAATAATACCCCCAATATAAGATATTGTAACATTATACAGGCTATTTCAAAAGTTATGACCATATTTATATCCAAACCGCTATCAAATGAATCAAAAGGTAATAAATCATATATAACTTTTTTTTACATGGAAAGATGAAAAATATCCTCTAGTTTTAAAATCGGCTGTGAAAAAGTCGACGATACATAATGCATGAATGCAAAATCTATATTTTCTCTTTTTTTTCAAATGTAACCCCCAATATTTTATTATAGCAAAAAATTGCCTTTAATATGCTCTTTCATCTTTGTATAGCCCTTGTTATAGCTACATTTGTTAGTTTCTAAGATATTCGATTTTCCTACAAATTTTAAATATACCCTATATTTATTTACTGAAATTTATTGATTTTGAGAAAATACTATCAAATTTTATTTTATTAACGAACAACTAAAATAGAAGGCCATAATAGTACCTGATCAGATCAAAACACCGAATTAACGAGATAATTTGAGTCAAGTGTGCTGAGAAAACAATTTTATAGACGTCATGCATAATTATCAAGCAAATCTATCAGGTAGGCTGTAAACGACACAGTCCGAATAAAACGACTCTTTAATCTTTCAAACGCATGAGTTTTAGAGTGCCTGCGTTCTGGATTTTGCTTTTGATAGTTGATATATTCTAGGCAAGTTCCCAAAGGTTCTCCTAAATATCCTCAATGGAAAAATTAATTTTTAAAGCTCGTTTTTCACACAGTGTGCAATTATTGAGCAGGTTATGAAAACTGTTAATTTTTCAAAGCCGACTTGATAAATCTGCTCGATGATTATGCATTACGTCTAAAAATTGTTTATTATTTCGGTGATTCAGGATTTTGACTTCATCAAATACTGTTATGACCTTATAATTTAGTTGTTCGTTAAATAAAAAACAATTTCGATAGTACTTTCTCAAAATAAATAAATTTCAGTACACAAATAGAACGTATATTTTAAATTTACAGAAAAATCGAAATATCTCAGCAACTGATGGATGTAGGTACAGCAAGTGCTATATCAAGATGAAATAGCATATTAAAACCAATTCTTTGGTATACCTAATAAAATATTGAGAGTTACATTTAAAAAAAAAGAGAAAATTTAGATTTTGCATTCTACATCATCCTGCATATCAATATGGGTCATCGGCTTTTTCACAGCCGATTTCAAAACTAGAGGATATCTTTGCCTGTAAAAAAAATAATTTTTCATTCATTACTTTTTGATATACAGTACGTTCGTCTGACAGCGATTTGGATATAGAAATGGTCATAACTTTTGAAATACCCTGTATAATGTTACAATACCTAATATTAGAAGAAGAGGGATTATTAGTAGAATCTAACTATGGTATAATATATAGGGTGTCTCATTTAAAGAAATATATGTTTGCATCACCACGTAGTTATGAATCACCCTGTATTAATAAAAATAGTTTCTGAGCAAGGAGCATATCCTTAGCTACAACTTTTATACACAACTTTTCTTGATATTGTTTACAGTAGCGGAGTTATCGACCGATCCGGCACTAAAAACTCACCCTGTATAATTGCTCCCAGACTTTCTGGTTTCTAAAGTATTTGGCCAAATTTCTTTGGAGCGTATAACAATTCCTAACATGCACTTACAGAGTAAAAGAAAGCAACGTAGCGAGAATGGGTGAATTTTCTACGGAGAATCTTTTAAGAAGTGAGATACATCTCCGAAGCATTTTATATCCTCTCAGATTTTTTGCTAGACAGAAGTTTCACATCAAAATCCCATTTTGCGTGACTGTGGAAGCCTCTGGGTATCAGGGAAGCAGTTACGTGGATTCAAATGATGGCATTTGTAGCGTTTCTCTGAAATAGGCGCACATATATATCTGTTCAAGGTGGTTCGCAGAAAGACATCAAGGAATTGGAAATGTTTACTACTTTTAATAGCTTTCTAAGTATTAGTAAGCAGCCTATGGAATCCAGACAGTAGCTACAGTTTAAGGGGGATCATTTCGTTACAGTATCTCATAATAATAGTATATTGTTCAATATGCGGTAATTACTGTAATAACCCACGCAGTTGAAGCTTGCGGCACGAGCCGTAGGCGAGTGCTGTAAATGAACAAGCGAGTTATTAAGTTATACAGCGATTATCAAACTACTTTTAAACAGGTAATACTACCTATACACAAACATCGTGAATTATTTTTCATAAATCACGCTCCAGCCGTGGGTTATGAACAACGTCTAATAGAAACCAATACCGATCTCTTGATAATGCATATGATTAAATACACACCATAATAAGCGCAAATTTATTGCACACAGTCAAGTTGTCAATGATTCGTAATTATTATGTATTCAAGTCGTACTAACAATACGGTCCTTGCACCCAAAAAAATATAGCTCTAAAGCATTCATTATAACGTATTAAACATCATAAAATAGGAGTTTTTGATTTTTCAAGTTGCATGTGAGACTTATTCCAACTATAAATCTGAACTAGTGAACACGGCGCGAAGACAACCTCTGACGTCACAAGACACTGGTAGGGCGCTGGCCTAGAATGCCGGAGACGCTGGTTCGAATCCAGCCGGTACCCTTCATTTTTCCGATTTTTCTGTGAACCAAATGATTGGAACTTGACGACTTGACGCACGTCATTCGTCGTATTTTAATTGAGATTAGCGATAGACATCTGATCTGTGGATCTAACTAATTTGGCGTCAACAAGCAACAAGTACAAATCACAAAATCACAAATCAAAATGGAAGATTGACCAGGGTTGCCAGATGATATTTTTTTATTTCCCTTGATTTTTGACTACAAATTCCTTAGATTTCCCTAGATAAATATATGTAATATATTTTGGGGTATACATGAATTATTAGTCATTCAGTGTATATACAATTCTTTATTTTTTGTTTTTTTATACCAAAAAAACGTACATCTACGTTAAATGCATATATTATATACAAAGAAAAAAAATTTAGGTATAATGAAAAGGCCACTACCATTATGAAACACTAGCCAAATAATTTAACTGTCGTAGTGGTACAATCCTCTAAGTACCTATTGGCTACAGGCTGTAGCTCTTGAATGAATCACTTTAGACCGCAAGTGTGCTAGTTTGTTGGAATTGTTTCATCGGGATGAACACAGAAAGACTAATGTACAGGGTGTCCCATTAATAATTTTGAATCGGACGTCACGTGACCAAAAACAAATACCTCATTGAGTAACACAATGACAAGAAATGACGCAACATTTGCTCTAATTTACATACCCAAAATTATAATTCTCTACTACTGCCCACTTCCAATATATTGCTTGTCCTGATCGTCGTGGGATACCCTGTATATCAGTATTTCCCTATTTTCCATATAAAAAAGATGAAAATTCCCTTTTTCCATATTGTGTCGTAAAATTCCCTAAATCTAGGGAAATTTCCCTAGGTCTGGCAACCCTGAGATTGACACGAAATTGACATAAATAAAACCTACCTTGTATTCCTGTGTCACAGAACAACACGTTGTTTTGTGCTTTTTGGGGTTGTCGTTTATAGTTAGGGATGGGTTTAATAATGTCGATTATTGTACTGCCTTGTGACGTCAGCACAAGACAGTACAGAAAAATTTGAAAAAATCCGTGATTTATGATTATAAATTTCTCCATCTGAACAGCACCAAGAGTAGAAGTTTTATTATAGACAGCATTTGAATACGTTTTCCTTTCCTCCAAACATATTCTTAATCGAAAATTACGACCACTGCAAGTACCCTATTGTTACGGTAGTAGATAAAGTATAGTATACAACCCACGGTAATGGTAATAGCTCTCTTGTTGATTTCAACTTCAACTGCGTAGGTTATTACCGTCATTACCGCATCGTTGAACAATATACAGAGTGAGTCTAAAGTATGTAATGCCTCAATTATCTCGGAAACGGTTTGGACGATTTCAATGAATATTGGGATAGGGGAGTTTTGCAATACGGCCAATCTTGTGATGGTATCTGCAATGTTGCCGGATCTACTTGTTTTTCCTGAAAATATAATAACAATTTGTTATTTCAAATGGATCACCCTGTATATTTTTACATTTTTCAAATCATTGAAAAATAATCATTATTTTTTGTATTATATTTCTTATACCTAAGCATCATAATTTGGCAATTGCAGCCAAATTTACATTGCACCTGCCCAATCTAAAATAAAACATTAACTGCAAAAAATATGAAGGCGGTTACAGCAGATGCTGAAAATGTTGTTGTTTTGCTTCAATCCAACAAGTCATGTGATTCTCGAAACATCGCAATACATTTTGCGACATGTCTGAATTTTCAACAGTTAACATAGCCATCTTATTTAGTCATTTAAACTTGGGCAGATGCAATGTAAATTTAGTTGTAACTCCGAAATAATGAGGTATAGAAAATGTCATACAAAAAATAATCAGTATTTTTCAGGGATATAAAAACTGTACGCATATACAGGGTGATCTATTTGAAATAACAAGGTTCACTATATTTTCAGAAAAACTATAGACCAACAACACTGTTAATACCATCACAAGATTGATCGTACTGCAAAACCTCCCTATCCCAAAAGTCCTGAAAGTCGTGCAAATCGTTTCCTTCCATACTTTAGACTCCTCTGTATGTACTATTATCTACGACCGAAGCTATGAAGAGTACTGTTTACATACATAATAATTACACAACATTGAGAACTTAACCTCACTTCTGTCACTTAAATAAATGCTGTCATATTTTGAGGTTTTATAGTGACATTTGCAGTTATTGTAGCATCTATTTCCAAGATATCAATACTGATATCCAGTAGGTGGTGTTTATAACCCACGGTTGGACCGTGAGCTATGAAAAATCATTCACGCTGTTTGTTTATAGGTACATTAACCTGTTCAGAAGTGTTAATGGCTGTTTAATATAAAGGGAGTACTTAAGTACTTAAGTACTGGCAACCTATTATTGGACCATTGTCACTAGGATTTCCAATTCAGGATCTTGAAATCCCGGGATCCCGGAGATATTTTGGTCCCGATAATCTCAATTTTTTAAATGAGGAAATTTGAGTCTGCTTTTTTCCTTTTTTTATCCGCCATTCATTTTAGCATTGCTTCAGCAGTGTAGTAACTTCAAATTCATACCCCAAACTCCCCCTAAATGCAGCCGAAGACAAGGCATTCTGTGAGGCATTGGCATATTATGATAAAGGTACATTAAAATTTCGATAATCTATGATCTGGCTTGATCCATGCTTGATCCGCTACTGCTTTTTTGCCTCATGCTATTGTGTGGTCTCCTTCCTTGGATTCGAATTCTTATTTTTGCACAACAAGCCTTTTAGGTGATCATCAAAATTAATTTCTTACTCTACAAATTTTGACATATGGCTTGAATATCTGAAATTATCTCAAATCAAGGTGCTATCAAAAAATGCCGGAAAAACAACCTACTGCCAGCGATATTTGAACCCGAGCCTCTGGAATTCTAGTCCGCCGCTCTACCAGCTGAGCCATGGCGGTCATGGCAGCGTAGCGCTCACGAGAAGCGTCGAATTCCCGCGCTAACTGACAGCTCCAATGTCGGTATGTCGGCTCGACATAGTGGCGCCTGGAGTCAAACGCGGTCAGAGATCAACACTAACCCGACAGATTTCCTTCGCCGACAAGATACGAGCAGCTCCGTGCTACCAGAAGATGGCGGCATTGGAGCCGTCAGCACTTCGAGGGCTGGGATAGAATTGTCTTTTTCCGGCATTCTCTGGTAGCGCCTTGATATTCATTATTATCAATGAAGTACTGAAACGCTGAATTCGTTACAATGTTCTTATACAAGATGATGTGTTGAGTGACATATTGTCGGTTACCGATCCCCAAATGATGAGAACATTTATGTGTTTGTTTTAACAAAGCCCTATGCGTAATATGGGGATCGATATTTTCGCTAACATTCAGGTAATTAGTCTTCATGTTTCTCCAAAGGCAACACTCGAGCCAGCAGTGTAATTCTAAGCCGGTATGGGTGTTTGCCGTCAGAGTAGTTATTTCTGTTGGTTCACTACCTCAGGTATCTGCATACGTTTCTGGATGACTGGATGATATAATAATAATAATAACTCGCCTTTATTGCTGACAAAATAATATACATGTAAAGATACAGATGATAGATGAGAAAATCTTGGGGTTGTGGCCAAAATTTTGAAAAAAGGGGCTGGGTCACAACATGGAGGAGACTCTGGTGCTAACAGCCAAGCTTTCGGCAATGCTTATTATTAATATGTTAAAACCCGTATAAATAATATACCTAAGGGTTTTAAATTTTCAACATGTAAAGGTCGTTTCTGTGTGTTTGTAATTTACAATTATATGTTGTTTGTTTCCTGACCTGTTAGTGGAAGACGCCATGATAGCACGGTTTTAAAAATTTTATGAAAAATTGTGACGATTATTTAGCTGCATTAAGAAGTCGTTTGCACTCAATGCGATTGCTGTTTTTAAATTGACAAACCTCAACGTTGTGAGTATAACTTTCAAAAATTTATTATATATTTTGAAACTAAATTCTTTTTTTGTTTTCCTCTATGTAGAAAGCCCTGAAGATGGCAATAAACATTGCCGAAA
Organism: Callosobruchus maculatus; assembly: GCA_951848785.1. Classification (NCBI taxonomy): domain Eukaryota; kingdom Metazoa; phylum Arthropoda; class Insecta; order Coleoptera; family Chrysomelidae; genus Callosobruchus; species Callosobruchus maculatus. Next base: position 11,553,988 of record CATOUR010000083.1, read on the forward strand.
GCTTGGCTGTTAGCACCAGAGTCTCCTCCATGCTGTGACACAGCCTCTTCTTTCAAAATTTTGGCCACAACCCCAAGATTTTCTCATCTATATTCAGTTTTTTGGCCATAAGCTTCCTTCGTATTATGTAAAGATACATATTAAACTGCTGGTGAAGTCTAGCTTAAAGCTATTCTACTTAACCAGTAGTGAACCTATGTTCAAGAAAAGAACAAGCACAAGAGAAAGCTATTTAATTAGAATATTGTGTCCGACATATATCTTGATGTGTGATACAGAACTATTATAGTATATAATGGAAAAATTTTCTTAAAAAAAACTAACTATATTAAAATTGTAGTTGAGAAGGGTAAGCAATATAGAAAAGGATAAATTAATGGAAATACAGTACATCCCGGAGACACATGATATTATGCATATACAGGGTTATTCACGTTATTCGACACGGAGCATTATGGCTAAAGTATTTGATAAAACAGAAAATAATAATTTGGGATGGATAGAGACCCATAAAGGCTACATTTTAAAAATATTTTCATGTTATACAGGGTGTCTCAAAAGCACGAAATGTATCAAAGTTATGTTTTTTTAAATGGAACACCCCGTATATTATTGCATATTATTCAGATTTCTTGATGAATTCTATTGTGACTTTGTGTATCATACATGGGACTTAAAGCGAACCGTTTAGGTGTAAATCACCTATTTCGGTATAAGTAGATATCAGGAAAAAATTGAATATCGCAGAGATTATAAAATTTGGAAGGCTGTGACTTTGCCGTATTACTAAGCATACAATGCGTCAGCTTTGATGAGACTGTCAAATTTAAGTTACGTTTATGCTTTGAGAAATCGGTCGATGAATTAAGGAAACTTCGATCAGCGATAACTTGATTTTTTCAAATGGGAATGCCTATTTTTTTATACGGTTTAAAGTAAAATTTGATAACCTATCTAATGATATCAGGTTGTGCATATCAATCTCTGGTAGTTTTCATTTAATTTTAAATTTTCAAACAAATCGGCGTTTTTCAATTTGCCTACCTATAACCAACGTAGCAGGCCATAAAATATAAACAAAAACCTGGTCAGGTAGAAGAAACCAACTAACTTAGCTGAAAAATACATACGAAGTAGACTAAAGGGACAAGATTATAAAAATTACTCACAACAAACAAAGTCTAACCAGAAACAACAACGGTAACATATCTTCGGTCACAGAGAAGCTGGAGTATGGCAAAAATGGATTTTTTCACGGCCTACTAGCTACTGCAATGTACTAGAGATTGGCAATTTCCAAAACCATTAAAAATTTTGAAATAAAGTGAGAACTACTAGAGAATGTTGAAAGAAGTTTATTATTTTCATAATAAAAATTCACATTTAATGATATAAAAAAGTATGCAATTCTGTCAAAACTCAAGTCAAAAGTACCTCTGACTGGAGTTCTGAAAATTCTTCAGTACCATTAGCAAGGTCGCAGAAAATAAAGAATGAATTAAAATTTGTTCAAATTATAAAACATAACTTAAATGGCAGAAAATTTAAATCTGATTTGTCAGTATTACTTTTTTGCAATATTGCTAATAGATATTGAAAAATAGAAGGGCTCCAGTCAGAGGTATCGACTTCGACGCAAATTAGTACTTTTTTACACCACTACATATGATTGATAGTTGCGTGCTGGAGCAACAGTCGCTGGTTGTTTCTGTTTCATATGAGGGTTTTTGATTGTCTTGGAAATGTTTAACCTCTAGTAAATTACGGTAGCCAGTAGACAGTAAAAATATCTATTACTGCCATACTCCAGCTTCTCTTTGACCTTAGAGATGTTATCGCAGTTGTATCTGGGAGAGTTGATTTGTTGTAAGGAACTTTTATAATCTTGTCCCTTTAGTCTAGTTAGTGTGTATTTTTCAGCTAAGTTAGTTGTTTTCTTCTAGCTGAACAGATTTTTGTTTATATTTCATGGCCTGCTACGTTGCTTATAGGTAGGAAAATTGAAAATCGCCGATTTGTTTGAAAATTTAAAATTAAATGAAAACTGCTAGAGATTGATATTAACAACCTTATATCATTAGGAAGCTATCAAATTCTACGTTTAACCGGGTAAAAAAAGTTAGGCATTCCCATTTGAAAAAATCAAGTTTTCGCTGATCGAAGTTTCCTTAATTCATCGACCGATTTCTCCAAGCATAGACGTAAATTAAATTTGACAGTCTCATCAAAGCTGATGCATTTTATGCTTAGTAATACGGCAAAGTCACAGCCCATATTTGTAATCGCTGCGATATTCAATTTTTTCCTGATATCTACTTATACTGAAAATGGTGATTTACGTCTTAACGGTTCGCTTTAGGTACCATAAAGTCACACTAGAATTCAACAAGAAATCTGAATGTGCAATAATATATGGGGTGTTCCATTTAAAAAACACAACTTTGATACATTTCGTGTTTTTGGGACACCCTGTATAACATGAAAATATTTTTAAAATGTAGCCTTTATCCATCCCAAATCACTATTTTCTTTTTTATCAAATATTTTAGCCATAATGCTCCGTGTCGAATAACCGTGGATAACCCTGTATGCACGTACCTATATAAGGGAGGGGTATAAAGGCTATAGCTACGTGCGTGTACTACATATAATATTCCTGATGTTTTAGCTCAGATATTCGATTATTGTTCAGACAGATAGAGATCCTTCCTCGTTCTCTCAAGGTATTTATAAGGAATTCGCTATATTTATTTCACTCGTGTAACCTTAGGACTGCTTCAGCGAAACGTAGTAGAAACATTATTCGCGCAATATGAGCTCTTATTTATTTTGATTTTATATGTACAAGATCTGAATCAGTTCGCATCCTCGAAGTATCTGAAACTAACCGGAGCAAAAATGTCAATTCCGAACGATACCAACTATTCACATGCAGCATGTTGCATTCCACTATCAAAGAAATACCTTCCACAAATTGGAAAATATTCGTGCTTTTTCCTCTCCGCATAGCTGTTTGCTGAACTGTATGTAACATCGACGCATCATGTAACAAAGAAAACCTGTAGAGCATGATTTCGCCAACAAAAAAGGGTTGCGTCAATAATATTGCTCTGAATATCATAATAGTATATTGTTCAACTGTAAGGTAAATCAACAAGTGAGTATTATTACGACTACCGCGAGTTGAATACTGTACTTTATCTACGATCGAAGCAATTAATATAGGGGGTAGAAGTGATAGGTTTTCTAATAGGGATATCTAGATAGCTGTCAAAGGTACAAACCTAATCCAGCTGTCAAAATATTCAGTAAGGTTTGACAAATCATCGTGAATCGTTTCACGCTTGCCGATCGTTTGAAAATGATTAAAAAAGTACAACGGAAGTTCCCGCTCAATTGTAAATACGCAACGCACGTTTCTTCGTGAACTCGGCCCTCATCATGGCTTCAGTGAGCACGCAATTCGTCGCAACGTGGAAAAGTTTGAGCGCGAGTACGCTCTACTGGACTTAAAGAAACCAACCGAATGCGAACTGGTCGACGTGAAGAAAATATCGCCGCCGTAGCGGCCAGTGTACGACGACCCAAATTTGTTGTGTCGACACCGAGCCGCGGGATTGGGCCTCTTCCAAGAGACAACTCGGCGAATTTTGCGTTTGGATTTGAGACTGCATCCGTATAAGATCGTGCTGACGCAACAGTTGAAACCGGACGACCACAGTCTGTTGCCGTAAGTTCGTAAATTGGGCGCTACAAATCTTGGATGAAGACCCTTATTTTGGCCAAAAAATCATCTTCCCAGACGAAGCCAATTTTTACCTAAGTGGCTGAGTCAACAAGCAGAATTGTCGTTACTGGGCTGTGAAAATCCATAAATGACCGAAGAAGTGGTCCAGTACCCGAAAAATTGAATGTGCAGTGCGGATTGTGGCATGGCGGCATCATCGATCCTTAGCTCTTTCGAAATGAGGAAGGAGGCACCGTTACAACCAATGGGCCACACTACCGAGCGACGTTGGAAGAATTCCTGTGACCAGAGCTCGACGACATCGATATTACCGCCATATGGTTCCAACAGGATGGAGCCACGCGCACAAGCACAAGCGACGCAACGCTCGAAGTTGTTCGACAGAAGTTTGGCGACTGGATCATCACCAGACGAGCGTTCATTGATTGGCCACCGCGATCGTGTGATTTGACACCTCTCGATTATTTTCTTTGGGGGTACGTCAAATCGTTGGCCTACTCCAACAAACCAGCCACTTTGGATGCCCTCGAAAACAATATTGGAGTAGCCATCAATGTCAACGCCGCAAATGCTCGAAAATGTCATCCGAAATGGGACCGACCGCTAGAAGCACTGCCAGGGAGCCCAAGGCGGAGATTTGAATGACGTTCTATTCCATACATAATGCCATGGATGTAGATTCAAAATAAAGCCAAAACCAATTTGATATCTCAAACCGTTGTTGTTTTATTTAATTTTTCTTTCCTATAGTTCTTATTGGGGCACCCTATTGTACAATTTAAATACATACTAATTAAGAACTATTGACAACTTCATTTCACTTCTGTAAAATGAATACTGATGTACACCTTCGGATTAGCGTTTGATGTCTTATGGCGTGTATTTGATAATATGCATTTCCAAGAGATCGGTACTGGTATCTAGTAGGCGTTGTTCATAACTCACGCTCACGCTTACGCTGTTTGTTTAACGTATGTTGCAAAAGTTTTGAGAAGTTTTTCAAAAAAATAAGAAAATATCTCACAATAATATATTTAAACTATAGCAAGAACTACAAAAAATAGCAATATTTCTCAGTATAATAAAATGATATCAAAGTACTGCTATTGGGCCATGATCTCGCTCTCGCTCGCAATTTCCTCTTAATGCTCCTCATTAGGTTTTAGACTCATTCTAAATCAATTTCTATGATCATTAGCATTATTCATCTTCTCAACTGCTGTTCGTTTTGAGCTTCCCAGCCATTGTTATAAACTTTGGCACTCAGTTGAGCCCAAAAAGTTTCGATGGGTCTTGCATGAGGAAGATTGGGATGGTTGTCGTTTCGTGGTACAAAAGGTATTCCATGTTGCTCTAGCCAGTTTCTCGAACGCAAAGCATAATGACTTGAAGCCAGATCTAGCCAAAACATTATATTGTCATTAGCATGGTGGGTATTAATAAAGTTGAGTCGTTTAGGCAAACATTCTTGAGTATAGACTTCTGCGGTAACCGCTTCGGCCCTAACTCGTCCAACGTACGGCTGTGAAAGTACCGTTGTCTGATATAGCATACCACACTAACACTTTGTTTTCAAACTTTTCTTTTCATTTAAATTTTACATTGGACTGGCTTCAAAGTCTCTTGTATAAAATCATCATTACCTTTGATTTCTGAGTTCGAAAATGTGAAATACTTTTCATCGCCAAGAATAATTTTTATGTTGCCAGCAAAATGAGTACGACGTAAATTGCGAAAGCATTGAGGGATTCTTTCTGACTAATCTGGGGAATACTTTGGACGTTTTCTTCTTTTTCGGAATTTTAAGTTATTTCTCTTCATTTCTTTGTGCTAGCATTGACGTGAAGAATGCGTCCATTTTCGTGTTGACGTTCCAACTGGATGTTCACTACTGTCAACCATTCTTTGAACTGTAGCACTATCCAACGCTCTTGGACGTCCACTTTTTGCTAAATTTATACAAGGAATACCTTCTTCGCATTCACGGATCGCTCGATAAATTGTAGTAACAGAAATATTTTGATCTTGATATAGGCGAACTATTCTTTTTTTTCAAGTCGTCCAACTAGACTGTGAATACTTTAAAGGGGTGATATACGTACGAACTTTAAGTACACGGTTTTTAAGTTCGCGAACTTACTCGGCTCGACGTCGGTGACATACGTGAAGCTGAAATCACTCATTTTGATAATTTTCCTAAATAAGCAAAACTTTTAACAGACGCCAAACACAGCACGCGATGCGCAGCGTTGGCCTGCCAAAACAAAGTGGTGGTTCGCGGCTCGCAGTACGAGCCGAGACAAGCTACGAGCAAGATTTCAAACCAGTTGGATCGCCGGCGGTTTGTGCGACGGTTTTAAAGTACGCGTACTTACGGTGACACATAGGCGAAAAAAGTCGTCGAGCCATAAGTACGCGTACTTGCTCGTACGTGTATCACCCCTTTTACGAATATCTAATTTGTTCGACATTTTGACAACTTATATCATAACCAAAATGGTTTTATTGTTACGTTTAGATGTTGACTGGTTACCATGGTAACGATTCCTGAATTGTTTCCAACGGTGAAACTACCTTCCGAGTTTTGAGAAAAATTCTCAAAACTTTTGCAACATACGTTATAGGTAGTATTACTCTTCAAAAATAGTCTGCTAATCACTCTATAACTTAATGGGAATAGGTAAAAGCTTTTGTCTGTGACAAGGGCAAGCGTCAATTATAATAAAGGTATGAGGATGTGCCAGAAAATAGTGTAACTGGTGCTACAGTATAACAATAATAATAGTAATACCAACCAATCACAACATTTCAGAATATTAAGATCAACAACACACAAGTCAAGCCATAACTAACACAAGAGTTTAGAGCCCGCCTCTTTAGGCTACTAAAAACAAAATTGAATTCCAGATATCTTACAAAGCCATTAACACATTTACGGTCATACATAGTAGTTTGGCATCATCAAGTGGTGGCAGACCGATATTACAAACATTAACACACTCATACGAACGGAACTCATAAAACACAGAAAGTCACATCTAAAAGCTTACAAGGAAAGGCTTACCATAGACAGAAAGCAAGGTGACAGAGGAATTATAGACACACACAAGTCACATAAAAACGCTCAGAGACCTTTTCCAAAGCAAACAGACAAACATACATAGGTCCATAGTAAAAGCAGACAGAAACTATAATCCACTCACCATATCCTGTCCAGACCACGCAGCAGACGCACACAATCCCATAAAATTGCAACATGAATAAATAAACACAGAAAGCACCCCATGGCAAATACTGATACCGTGTTACAAAAGAGCATAGTAATGACAGATAGTCATACACGTGGCTGCAGGATTGCCAAATCTTCCCAGAAACTGAGAGTTTTATGCTTGCTATCCAGGACCCAGTGATTCGACACGAAAGTATATGAAATACATAATGAAAGCTTCATCCATAACCGACGATAATTGCAAGAAATGCCACCAACAGAAGAAAACAATACACCACACAGCAGGCAAACAAACAAGCAAACTCTCGCTGAATCCGAGAACAAGACTAGGCATAATTCTACAGCCAAAGTCATACACCAAGTACTAGCCACCATAAAAAAGCTAACAGTAACTACAGATCCGTATTACAATTACACACCAAGATCAGTACTCGAAAACAATTAATACAAACTATACTGGGACGTTGAAATACATACAGATAAGACTATCCAATAGTAACAAATAGGCCAGATGCAGTTTTTTAGTCAAAGGCAGACCAAGTCACTTATCTGAGAAATATTGCTATTCCCAAAGATGTGAGTACTGAATATCTCCAAACCACATTTACATCACATCTGCAACAGTTAGGCCTGGACAAAAGGTACACAAAATATAAAGTCTGTAATGCTGAACAGAAGTAATATCGTACAATCCTTCCTAAATTCACATCAATAGCAATTTAGGTGTTGACTTGGCACAGCCCGTCAACATTTGTTGCTACCGCAATCATGCGAGAGAAAAATCAGGTTAATAATAATAATATCTACAAGTTATGTCATTAAAAAAATATCTATCAAATGAGCCTAATGAAAGGGTATAGAAAGCACCTGTCGAATGATATATCCCCCACTCCGCTATTATCACCACAGCCATAGCTAGACGGTTTTCAAATCGGGGAGCCCTTTCTGCCCCAGCTTGTATATTCCATACATAACAGGTACCCTCTATAGGCTGCTCCATTAAAAAAAAACATAAACGTCAAAAATTTAGTGAAAAAATATTTTAACGTTGTAGCCCTCATTCAAGGCTCCCTACCATGGTCAAGTGACTGATTTTTGAAATATGCTTTTAGTAAGCCCACAATCTTCCATCCATGTACAGTTGGCTCACCCTGTATCTATTTTCGTTATTATATCCATGACTACCTATCTACAGGGTTGGGATAAAGTATGGAACCAAGCAAATAACTTTGGAACGGAAAGAGTGATATTGCTGAAAATTTGCAGGCAAGTGTAGTGACGTCTATTGCATCCGAAGACATTATGTTAGCTATTAATGTACTTCCGGTTTAACCGGAAGTACCGTCAACCTTTTTAATTTCAATGGGACACCCTGTATATTTTTGCAGATTTTAATTCATCTTTTTTTTCGAATACATCCATAGTAGGTTTAGTATTTGTTTCTTAAAAAAATTGTCTCCCATATTTGTCCGTGGCGGTCTGCGGTCTTCCCGTTTGAGGTAATTTTTTTGTATTTTTTTTTTTTAGTCACCGTCAAACGTGTTACAAAACCCCTGTCGGGACGTAAATCGTTAAAAGTTGATACACTTCTTTGTGAGTTCTCAGGCGATCGCCAAAACCGACTTTGAATGACCGGCATTTTAAACACCTGAAATGATAAAGAAGCTTTATCTTTCCCGTTTTTACAGAAACTAATGCTAAACCCACTCTGGACGTGTTCGGAAAAAAAAAATGAATTAAAATCTGCAAAAATATACAGGGTGTCCCATTTAAATTAAAAAGGTTGACGGTACTTCCGGTTAAACCGGAAGTACATTAATAGCTAACATAATGTCTTCGGATGCACTAGACGTCACTACACTTGCCTGCAAATTTTCAGCAATATCACTCTTTCCATTCCAAAGTTATTTGCTTGGTTCCATACTTTATCCCAACCCTGTATAACGATCTGACACTGACGAAATTGTCCAGCCAGCGTCACTGACGTAGTGGCAGCCCCTAGGTAGAAAACTCCAACATTCAACATTTATTGGTGATTCTACCAGAAATGCAGGTTCGGAAAATATTCCGCAGTATGCGCCTCAAATACAAAATCGTCTTTGTATGCGCCAGAATGCATAGTCCTGTTGTCTGCAGCCTATCGGAAGTGATTAACAGAGCATTCAGGGGACTTCCAATTCCCAAGGATCTCGTTTTGTGGATCCTCCTTAGAAATTCTAAACACATCTACGAGCACCTGAATGGAAACTAATCAGTCATGTCTGATGCGTCTGCTTCCCTTATTGGAATGGATTCTTGACCATACGGAAATCGGAGTTTGCACTTGCTTTGATACAAAGACAAGGATACATTGGTCCAGTATAATGGATGGTATGGAAACTAGGACGTACTTGGAACTCGGGACTGAATATACACGTTCATGGATGTTTTGTTGAAAAGGAGATATTCATGTTACAATCGCTTGCCAAATGCCTCGTTAAGGCTATCTTATTCTCGCAAAGATTATCACGTAAGCATAGATCAAGACTGTGAGAATAGGATACAGACGAGACGGTACAAAATGCTTGCATCGTTTTATACAGGGTTGGGATAAAGTATGGAACCAAGCAAATAGCTTTGAGACGGAAAGGGTGATATTGCTGAACATTTGCAGGCAAGTGTAGTGACGTATAATGGATCCGAAGACATTATGTTAGCTATTAATGTACTTCCGGTTTAACCGGAAGTATCGTCAACTTTTTTAATTTAAATGGGACATTTTTCCAGATTTTAATACATCTTTTTTTACGAATTTTACCTGAAACCGGGAGAACGTAGACCGCCATGGACGAATTTGTGAGACAAATAAAAAAGCTTTATCTTTCCCATTTTTACAGAAACAAATACTAAACCCACTATGGACGTATTCGGAAAAAAAGATGTATTAAAACCTGCAAAAATATACAGGATGTCCCATTTAAATTAAGAAAGTTGACGGTACTTCCGGTTAAACCGGAAGTTCATTAATAGCTAACATAATGTCGTCAGATGCATTATGCGTCACTACATTTACCTGCAAATTTTCAGCAATATCACCCCTTCCGTTTCAAAGATATTTGCTTGGTTCCAGACTTTATCCCAACCCTGTATACTACTCGCAAGTGAAATGCTAACACCTAGAAAAAAATGGGGTCAAGTTGATTGACTCAGTACTTCTCACACATAATAATGATTTCATTTTATTGTTTTCCCATTGCATGAAGCTATAGTCTGAAATCCCCTTGCAACCAAATCATCGCCCACCCTCCCGCAAAAAAACATCCAACACAAAAACTCTCGTAAATAGTTTCTTGCGTCTCCCTCCTTAGAAACTAGGACGCTACAGTTTTCATTCTGCATGCTTCAACAGAATGATGCAAAACGATCAGGAGCCTCTAAACCATCTAAAAGTGAAGTATGAGCTGTTTTTATATTTTTAGTTTTTTAATCATTGTTGCGCCGCCACTGACATGATTTTTCAGACACTGGCGCATTTTCCATTCTCGCTACGATAGTCAATTCTGTGTCGAAATTTCATTAAAATCAATTTAGTAATATTTGCTTTACGCAATATACATAGAACCAAAATTAAGCAATACTCGTATATGTATATGTTACGGCCACTGTTGTAAATTGGGCATTGATGACATTGGCCGGGCATTAACGTTAGAAGCCAAATATGCAGGCCAATATCATTATTGCCCAGGCTATAACGAGAATGCCCGTCTGTCGTGGACAAGGTTGAAAGTATTTTAGTTTTTGCATCTTTGTCCGGCCATTCACGGCATCGACCATCAATGCATGGCCAAAGTTGATATTACAGGTTAGGGCAGCTGTTTGATAAAATATGAGGAACATTTTAAAAAATATATATACATATTTTCATCGCTTCATAAAAAAATTGGAAGGAAAATACCTAATCGTTAAATATGACGAATTAAAATATTAAAACATGTCTATAAAAACAAGATCAAAGCATCCATTAATGATTGAATGAATTTTTCACGCATTGCACTCATATTTATCAACTACTGTATGCTTAAAGCTGTTAAACTCACACTCGACTTACACAAACAGACACAAAAGTGGCAAAATGAGAATAACATAACCTATATTTTATTCAAACCTTGACAGCCCACTCTTGAGCGGACATTAACGAGATTGCCCGGGCAAAGTCGTAAAAACGCAAATCCATTCCCAGTTTATCAACAGTGCCCAGTTTACATGGATATTCACGCTATTGGCCGGTCATTATCAGGACGTCCCGCTGTAATAGGACATTCACGACAATGACCGGCCAATATCGTTAAAGACCGAAATATCATCTTTGACCGTAACATATATATCACAAAACTTTCAAGTCCCTTGGTTTCTGTAATAGGCAAGGAAATGTTCACACGAACTTAAAAAAAATACGCCGGTACGTATTTCTTCCATAGGTCAATGGACAAACTATTATGAATACAACAGCTCTTTTAGTTTTACACAAAAATTTGTCTTTTGTCTATTTCAATAGCTCCAAAATTCGGTAACGTATTTTTATATTGCAAAAAAGGTAATTAGTGAGATTGCTATCAAACCAATCGATATATCTAGAAATATTTGTATAGAGATTTGAAAGAGAATGTAAAGAATCTTACCTCGCCACTCTACTATACTTGAAGCTTTGTGAATTGCCAAAGTCGAGAGAATCTGATAATTCGCCAAGAGTTTATATTTGCAGTTTTGCAGGAAAGTCCGCAAGCGGTGTGTTTACGAAGCAGTTTGGCTTCCAGTCCTTCGAAGTAGCATGTTTCCTTTTACCCTATTACCGCTCCCCACAAATTTAGTTGTGAAACTTGAACTACTTAAAGTTATTTTATCACTTTGGCAAACACCCGCGCTTTTCATGGTGCAGGTAGGATGGAATGTCAATTCGTCGTCTGGTTTTCAGTAGTTACGCCGAAACTTTCCGGAGGTCGTGCAAAATTTATTGCTGTAACTCTGACATATTGTAAAAAAGTTGATCATCATCATAATCACAATGCCTTAGCAGACATGTTACGAACTCGTAAAATACATTAAGGCCCGGTTTTTCAAAGTGCAATTAAGTATAAATTAAAGTTAATCTTGAAATTAGCGCAAAATATGCATTTTTCAATTGGAAGTCAATTCATAATTTGCTCGCAACTGGGGATTAATTACAAATTAAGCTAATCAGAGGTTTTAGTTATGATTACCAGGAATAATTACTAATTAAAATAGATTTGACAGTCACATGTCAGAAGTTACGATATTCTGATAACCTATAATCGTTGTTATCTTTCGATTTCAATATGGAATATGACATAAATGCCCATTCAAATGATGAAGAACAAACTTAAGCTTGATTTTTCGTTTCAAATTGTTATATTTGATTTTTATAGCTTCTCCAATCTTTAAATCTATTTTCATTCACATTAACATCTTGCTCAACTTTTCTCCAACACGCGTCTTTTACCTTCCATGTAGTGGTTCCGCTCTTTTTACATTCAATAGTCCAATAGTGAATTTATATTTATTCACTAATTTTACAAGGGGTTCTTCTTGACTTGTGAAGTTTGGTAAACTCTTTCGACGTACATTCTTACCTCTGCAATTATATTTAAACTTTACACAGCTATATTTTGTGAGGAATTATTGAAAGACAGGAATATTATTATTCAGAATATCATGCTTACCTATTGTCAGAGTCCATGATCAAGTTATGTTTTCATCAAAATTTAATTTGTTTTTCCGGAAGCGTAAATCACAAACTAGCCGTAAAACTAAACGAGATTTCAAGTGAAATTAGCAAAACAGTATTTCGAAAAGTGACGTTATGATGACTAATTGTGACATATATCACCATTGCAAAGGCCAAAATACCATCGAACAACACAATTAGACAAATATTGCCCAACTTACAACACACAATTTATTAGAATGGTGATCCCCAGTGTAGCCAACATTACGTAATCAAAAATTAGCAAATTATCAATTTATATGTGCTACGAAATACACTTCTGGAGTGCAATTGGTAATTAAGACATAATTTGTAATTTCATGATTCGAGATTAATTAATAGTTAATTACAGCTTGAAAAACCGGCCCTTAGGGCCGGTTGTACAAATGCGGGTTTGACACGGGCTTTGTTAAGCCTAAGCTTAGCTAAGCTCAGGCTTAAAGTCGACACCCGTTGTACAGTCGTCGGCTTAGTTAGTTTTTGGTTAGGCACTTATGACAGTTTGTGTCAAATTTCGGCAACGACCGTTTCTGTCTCTGTTCTTTCATTTGCTCTCTTTGTTAAGTTAGACACAAATCTTTCAAAAAATATGACCTAATAAAGTGACAAGCAGTTTGAAGGTTCATCCTTGACACATCCTGTCACTTGTATCAGGTTAGGTTTAAGCCTCAGCTAAGCTCGCGTTAAGCTTCGGCTTACGTAAGCTCGTGTTAAGCTTGGAGTGGGGGGCTAAGCCAGCATTGTACAACGGAGGTTTTGCAACTGACGTGGTTTAACGTCGGCTTACCTTAAGCCGAAGCTTAAGCTTGCATTGTACAACCGGCCCTAAGTCGGAGCTAGAGTACTGTACTGTAGCTCGCCATCATTCGCGATTTACTACCAGTTCAGTGGCGCTCTTGATACTCATATGCAGCAACTGTTTCGTCATATCCACCCAGCTATAGGGGAGCGACCACGGCGCCGCCCACTCGAGGCATGACCCTGAACTACAAGTTTCTCCATATTATCGCTTCTGTAAAAATGTCCGAAGAATGTAAGCATCCTCGTCGACACAATGGAGAATAATCTCTTTGGATTGCTAAGCTCATCCAGTATGGAAACGTTAGTTCGATGGGCGGTATAAGGGACTCTCAGGATTCTCCCCCACGTCCACAATTCAAACGCATCTATGCGTGCTCGATCTGCCTTTTTTGGTCACTAACTCAGATTTGAAATCGCCACACTCCACAACTATGCTGGACACGTATTCTAAAGAATGGAAGTGGGTTAGTGGGAGGTAGGGGATATTGTGTTTTCTCTTCAACCTACTAAAGGCTATCGGCTATTTGCGTCCGGTGCGTTTATATCCACTTGCTAATCGCGCATATGTCACTCAGAGGAATATATATCATTATGTTTATAACTCACAGGAACAACTTAACCTGTTCCTCTGATGTTTATAACCTTATTCAATTCTATTATACCGCATGCGATAAAATAAACAGCTTTTTTCAGAAAACGTACTTGATTATGGGTTTTTTTAAATCAATCTATTAAAATTACTACCATTTTTTTCTTAAAAGTTGAGGTCAAGTGGGTTGACCCAGCATTTCCCAATTTTCCCATATGTTATCTGTAACAAAAAGGTGAAAGTCCAAATTGAAACACAAGATGTGAGTCCGAAATATTGTCATGTTGGTGATTAATTATTTATATATGTCTATGTACGAATATGTCGATTATCTAAATATTTGATTGATGTAGCTACTTCTTTTCTTTCAGAGGCAACAGCACAGATTTAGATGGACATTACAAACGTCACATATGAAGGTGAGTGTAAGCGACTACTTCCTATTCTTGAGCCGTCTCTTCGGAGCGCTCTTCTTTTTCAATCTTACGGTACGTGTTGGTCCCTCTATGACGTAGTATGGTCTTCTACCCCCTTTTTTGTCTATAATCTCTTTTACCACGCTGCCCAAAACGTATCTGGAAAAGAATAACAGAGACAGGCATATCATCTGAAAAACAATAATAGTACCTCACTATTTGAGGATGCTGAATACAAATCCCGTTGCAGCTTTGGGTTTCAATCACGTTTGACAAAAATCAAAAATTTCAGATATTCAGGTTTACCAAAAAAGTTTAAATATTTATTTGACTTTCTATTAAGATGAAACCTCGTGTTTTGGACAATGTCATGATGCTGATTACAAATCCAGTCGCAGTTTTGAGTATCAGTATCGTTTGATGAAAATCAAAAGTTTCAGATCCTTCGGATCTTCAGGTTTACCTAAAAAATTAAAAATCTTCATTTGGCTTTCTATAAAGATGACACTTCGTGCATTGAATAATTTGAGGATACTGATTACAAATCCGGTCGCAGTTTTGAATTTCAGTAATGTTTGACGAAAATAAAAAATTTCGTATCTTCCAGATCTTCAGGTTTGCCTAAAAAATTGGAAATCTTTATTTGGCTTTCTATTAAGATGAAGCCTCATGTTTTGGATCATTTCAGAGTGCTGATTACAAATTCGGTCGCAGTTTTGAGTTTCAGTCTCATTTGACAAAAATAAAAAATTTCAACTTTTTCAATATTCAGGTTTGCCTAAAAAATCGAAAATATTTATTTGGCTTTCTAGTCAAATCAAACCTCGTGTTTTGGATGCTGATTATTATAAATCCAGTCGCAGCTTTGAATTTCGGTCTTGGTTGACAAAAATAAAAAAATTCGTATCTTCCAAATCTTCAGGTTCGCCTAAAAAATCGAAAATCTATATTTCGCTTTCTATTGAGATGAAACCTCGTGTTTTGGATAATTTCAGGGTGCTAATTAAAAATCCGGTCGTAGTTTCAAATTTCAGTCTCATTTGACAAAAATAAAAAATTTCAAATCTTTCAATCTTCAGGTTTGCCTAAAAAATCGAAAATCTTTATTTGGCTTTCTATTAAAATGAAACCTCGTGTTTTGGGTGCTGATTACAAATCCGGTCGCAGTTTTGAGTTTCAGTCTCGTTTAACGAAAATAGAAAGTTTCAGATCTTTCAGATCTTCAGGTTTGCCTGAAAAATCGAAAGCCTTTATTTGGTTTTCTATTGAGATTAAACCTCGCGCTTTGGATAATCATTATCTCGGAGACTACTAGGAATTGACATGCTGATAATGGTCAATTTATTAGCTTACTAGTTCTACTATCACCTCCCCAAAATAACGTTTCGAAATACCAGTCACCCTGTACAGTCAGATACGATGCATAATATTATTAAAGATCCACAATAGGTAAGAGTTCGTTTTAGCGGAAACAGAAATGGGGGTCGAGAGTGGTGTCAAACGACGCGGTTTGACGTCCTGAATCGAACGAGACCACTCCCAGACCGAGGAAACGTTCTGGTGAAGAACTACGGCATTTTGAAGTTTGGTTACCTAACCTAACTTATCCAAAAAAGTTTACTTGTTGAGCTCAAAATGAGTGTTAATCGACGTGGCTGAACATCGTGACTCGAACTTGACCACTTTCAGAGTGAGGAAACATTCCAGTGAAAATCTACGCCACTTTAAAACTTGGCAATTTCAATACCTTACCTGATATAACCTAACTAATACGGTCGGGCTAAAAAAGGGTATCAATCAACTCAGTTTGATGTCCTGACTCGAATTGTATCAATTAGTAGACTGAAAAAACATTTATTTTGATTCTCAGTTTAGGAAATTAAGCCAAAAAAGCTGTTCGAGGGTCTGCGCCTGGGGCCTATTCCAGCAGACTGAAAAAACTGAACAGGTGACCTACCCTACTTATCTGGGAGTATGTTACATGGAGTACTCAAAATTTACAAAATTAGTAACGTCTGGGGGGGCCAATTTCAAAAACCCTCAATTTATAAAAGATCGTCCTCTCTGATACTATTTGGATACTGCGTAACCAAATATTTGAATGATTGGACCGCCTCCCATGGGTTTCATTAAATTTCCAGTTTTTCAGTTGAATACGCATACTGTATTAGCATACATTTCGCTCTATTAATATTCACTTTCAGTGTATTTACATTGAGCCAATCGATACCGTTTTCCACGTGAACTTACTTCTTGTCCTTCCTCTGTGCGACTGCCCCAAAGGCAATAGCCTTTTGCAGTGTATTGTTGATACTGACGATATCCCTTTTCGTGTTCGGGTACTCATCCCCAATTGACTCGTAAATCTTTTTGAAGGTCAAGCCTTTGCTGCCGCCGATCTTCTTTATCGTGGACAGTACCACTTTGGCCATCCGTCTCTTCAGTTTGGTCACGCTGTTTGTAGACATTCTTCACTTGCGAATTTTGCATTTAAACACTTCGGCAGGCCGAAATGAACACATAGATTTAGATTGACTCACTTTGGCTTGTCATTTTTGACACGCAGATTACCATGCTCTACAGGACGATTTATGGACCGAGAAGAGTTGATTCAAAGAATACTGACAAGGATACAATTTACCTTTTCGAGTCCGCATCCAAGAAGTTTTAAGTTTGTAATGTTTTAGCCCAGTATCGGGCTATATCCACAGCTTTTGTATTAGCAAGCCATACATCTACGACAGTACAGCTTGGAGGGCAGCGTATACATCTTTTATGCAAAAGGCTGAAAGATTAAGGCGCTGTAGAAGCGCTGCGAGAGGATAAGCGTCAGTGCACGTGAGATTTGAAGCTGCAGGTTGTAGCCGTTGGGAATAAAATTCCCCGGCAGCTCGTTCCACAGCGTCGAAGTTCTTCAAAAGAATGAATGCTGGAGGAGACTGGTTCGTGGAGTAGGGACCTCGACCTAGTAAGGATGAGCTCTAGTGTTCCGCGTTCAGCTAGCCTTTGGTGTAACTATCTGGGAGAGCGCACTCGAATGTCTTCCGTGATAGAATCTTCAAAACAGGAACAGGTCATCCACCTTTCTTCGATGGTCCAGGCTGTGGAGGTCCTTTGTGAAGTTAGACGTATCGATTAGTCTAATTACTCTTTTCTGGACAGTGTCCAGAAGCTTTAGAGAGTGCTTCGGAGCGCATCCCCACACCTGGGAGCAATACTCCAGCGATGGTCCAGGGATGGTTGAAGAGCAGCAGTAGTTGCTCTGGTGTATACAGCTTCATACAGCGGAACAAAGCTCCAAGCTTCTGGGATGCCGTTTTAGCTATACTTACTTAGTGGTCGTGCCAGGAGATGTTACTGTTGCTGCTGATCCCCAAAAGTTTGATGAAACGTGACTCGACTATTGGGAGGCCCTCCATTTCCACAGTTGGCGAGCCAAAGAGAAACTTCTTTGTCAGTGTTGTTGCCTGAGTTTTCTGTACTTTCAGCTGTATTTTATGTACTAATTCCCACTCGACAATTGTTTGGGATGATAGTGGCTTACCTAGTTCCATGCACGATATTAATATACTGTCGTCTGCGAAGCTGTAGATTGGATTGGACGTTATTTCAAGCTGCTCATTGATGCACAGCAGAAATAGCGTAGGAGGTAAGACAGATCCCTGAGAAACACCGGCGCTTATTGGCAATACGTCTGACGAACAGCCTTAGACTACAACAAACAAAAATCGGTCGTTCAAAAGGCTAATCAGGTGGGACATGTTCTGCACTTCCCCACAGTCACAGAGTACATCGTCTGCAGCATCTATTCCCCATCTAGCCAGGTGGGATTTAACGGGTGAAACACCAGTTCACAAGCGGTTCATGGTTCGTAAGGTTTTCCCTTGCAGCTTCATCTCCCGATGCGGGTCCTATTCCAACGGATGGCTCTATACTGGTGCTGCTCATTAAACATCTTCTAGATTTTAGACAGCTAGTTGCGTGGAGTTCCTCGAGACTGTAGGCGAGGTGTTTAAACCTTTTGACATACTGCGCTACCTTGCGTCGGTCTTCGGAGAGAGCAAGAACGGCAGCTTGATACAGCAAGGTTATTGGAGTGGGTTTCATGTACCCAGTAGCTACTCTGCAGCTGTCATTTAGTGAAAATGCGATCGCTTTGTCTGTTTTGATCTGCTCCACACTGGGCATTCATTCTCCGCCGTCGATTAACACAAGGCAGCCGCTGTAATTCTCAGGATATTTGGGTTTGCACCCATTTGTCTCTTGCGAGTCCCCTTAAAAGGATAAATATTAGTACTAGTTTGTAAAAAGCTAAGCTTTGTGCGCGAACAGTAACACTAGCAGATACAGACTAAGATATTCCATAATCTTCCTTAGCTCCGAAGCTCGATCATTTCCTTCTGCACTGTATTTTTGTTACTTTTTCTATCTTCATTACCTCAACTGGATGGGGTTTTCAGCAGCATGTTGGAGCTCCCAGTACGACATACCGTAAACGAATAATTAAATTGCTTTCTACACAATCATCTTTAAATTTTGACAACCGTTCGTGACCTTCTGTCTGGCGTTTCTACAATGATCTTTATGTTGTGTCCGATCCAAAACAACATGCTTTCCAGTATACAAATGCCCCCTAGAAGACGACAGCTCAGCCCCCTTTGAACGGGTTCAGACTGTAGGACAACGATGACGTAGTGCTTCTTTCAGAGCAATTGCTGTAACCATAAGGCGTACCATGGCTACAGTTGTAGCAGCATGGCGCGCATGGATCAAAGAAGAACAAGAATACAGCAAGATAGAGGTTTTTGGTCACGTAGAAGAACTACATACTGGCAAGATCGTCACTTACGGCTACTAGCCCTTCAAGACAAAATTCGATCTACTCGAGCTGTTGCTGATCCTTGATAAACACCTATTGGGAGGTCCCTTCGCATTCGTACCAAAGTTTGTGCGAAATGGGCTTCAGATCATATCGCCTGCTTCTAGTGCATACACTCACTGCAAATCGTCGTTGCAAATGGTTATATTGATGCCAAGAACACCGACAATGACATATGGAGTGGCATCAAATGGCCTTCTCTGACGAATCCAGGTTTTGTCTGTAGACACATGACTGATGCCAACACGTTAGAAGACGACAGAGTGAACAACGTGACCTCCAGTTTGCTGTTCATCGTCATATATACCGTCCTATTGGTTTGGTGCTTTGGGTTGCATTCAACAGCAAGTCACTTTTACTTATGATATGTGGCACAATGACGGCCCAACGTTATGTGAAAGAAGTGTTTAAACTTAAAACCAGTTACTACCATATATCATCCGACGCCTCGAAGAGTGTTTCTTCCAGCAAGATAATGCTGTGAGGGCAGCCATATTACATGCCGCGTAGGCTAGAGAAGTGCATTCGTCAACATGGAGGGCCCATGTATTATTGACCTGTCGACTGTTTTTTTTATAAACTAATTATGGTGTTCGGATTTCTCTTGCGAGTAGTATATGTCCGCCACTGAATACGTCTACTAGGTTGCCTGCTAGATTAAGCCTTACAATCAAGTAAATAGTGCATGCCTTTGTTATTAGATTAATAATTAATGAATTTAAATTTAATTTAGATATAAAGTGTAGGATTCAGATATGAATTTAGCTAACACAGGCAACTAATTTTACCGCGTAGACATAATTGCATAACTGCAAAGTGGCTTCCGTTTGATCGTTTTGCGGAATTTTGCGATTGATTATATTCAGGATGTCATGGTTAATATTTCGCTAAATAGTGCACCAGCATGGACGTGCCAGGATCCTTTGTTTTATCGTCAACGTCTACACGTTACGTACGCTACACATAATGAATAACACAATAACAACCGCTCTTCTGTTTATGAAGTAATTTCCTGCTGAGTATACAGTGTGTCCCAGCTAAAATTTGCCACCCACCATATCTCTGAAATTATGTAAAAAATGAAGTCAAGTTGATTTGACTAAGTACTCTCCACACATTACGGTGATACCAGTTTATTATTTTCCCATAGCATGAAGCTTTATTCTGAGATCCCTTGCAACCAAATAATCGCCAGGCTCCCCTCCTAAAATTGTCTCATGCCGCTAGGTCTTTCCTTCACAGGTCAATGGACAGCCTATTATCAATACTACAAACTTTTCAATTTTACAACGCCCCACCTCCCAACCACCCCAATTTAACCCCCACCCAAAAATCGCGTTTTCCATCCTCACCACGGTAATAATACTGTGTCAAAATATCATCAGAATTAATTTAATAGTTTCCACGTTACAAAATACAAAACGATCTAAAGCAATAAATACTCGTATGTATACAGAAAATGCAAAGTCCCTTAGTTTCGGTAATTGGCAATGCAATGTTCGGATGGACCTAAAAAGGTGATTTATGTCGCTAGGTCTTCCTTCACAGGTCAGTGGACAGCCTATTATGAATACAACAAATTTTTCAGTTTTTCAACCCCCCTTCCCCCAATCACCCTAATTTCACCCCCACCCAAAAAAACGCAGAAAATGATCAGGAACCTCTAAAACGCTTAAAAACGATGTTTGAGCTGTTTTTTATATTTTAAGTTTTTTTTATTATGTCTACGCCGCCACTGGCACGATTTATAAAAACCATACGCATATTCCACCCTCGCCACGGTTGTAATACTATGTCAAAATTTCAATAAAATCAATTCAACAGCTTCCTCGATACACAGTATAGAACGATCTAAAGAATACTCGTATGTTAACACCAGAAAAAAGTCCTTTGGCTTCTGTAATAGGCAAGGCAACGTTCGTATGAACCTAAAAACGATATTTATGTCGCTAGATCTTCCTTCACAGGTCAGTGGACAGTCTACTATGAAATCAACAAATTTTTCAAGTTTACAACCCCCCACCCCCAAACCACCCCAAATTTCACCCCACCCACAAAAGTAAAAAATGATCAGAAACACCTAAAACGCCTAAAAAAAATATTTTTTGTTTTTTGCTAATCACTCCGCCACCCATGCACCGATTTTCGCTACCAACCTAGTGGACGTATTCAGTGGCGGACATATACTACTCACACAAAACGCACGATGATTAATGTTTTCCATTTTAAGTACTAGATACCCGATTATAGTAGATTTTTTCTCTGCATTTATACCTTTAATTATTGTCTATTTTGTCCAAGTTAGCCCCTCAAAAACACTACCGTTTAAGCCGCTAAAACAAACTAAAACCCTACTAAAACAAATGTGAAAACACAGCATCTACAATGGCCGTTACAAAATGATGATCCCTGATTGGTTGGTGCATTTACTGTGTTTTAATATCTAGCTGGCTCGCAGATACTGTGTTTTGGAATTTTGATAATCCTTGTTGTTGTGTAGATACTGGGTTTTGTCAGTCAAAATCTCCGTTATTTCGGCATATATTGAAGTTTTGACTGTTTATATAGATAGATCATGGCACAGTATGTACAAATTCATCAAAACCTCAATATATGAAAAAATGCACATACTGTGTTTTTCCTTGGGACAGCCGAAATATAATATATACAGTGACTATACAGTCACTATGACTAATCGAAAATACTTCAGAGAAAGACTGTACATCTCATTTCCAACAAAAAAAACATATAAAGTAGGGTCTGATTTTCAACTGTTTCAGAGATAAATTGATTTTTATAAATTTTCATTAAAATGGAGACCTCCAAACGAAAATCCGAATAAAACGAAATTTTATTAAAACATGCTTCACCACCTTCCCACCCTCTAGCCACTACAATTTCACCCCCACCCAAAAAAAAGTAGAAAATTATCAGGAATGAAGTTTGAGGAATATTTGAAAATTATTGTTTTTTACTCCGCCGCCCATGCACCGATTTTCGAAATTATAGCAGCATTACCTACCACGACCGTACTATACATCGCTGCCCAAATTGCATCGCAATTTATGCAGCGGTTACTGAGACTACGACGCTATCATAAAACGCTCAAAAAGCGTAATATCTGGAATCGAAAGTGCAGCAGAGGTAGTCTCAGCTATCTTAGTGCCCTGAGGATATCCAGTGCAAGGATTAATGCACGTTTCTCTGAAATTAATAAAATTCTTTTTGTTCAAGGATTTTGCCCAGAAGTATGCGACAAATGGATGTGCTGGCCGTCAACGTCTGCAGGTTCAAACGTCACCATGGACTGTCCAAAAGTAAAGGGAACCTTAGAAAACGGTAATTATGCTGTAATGATATGTTTAGGTCTTCAAGCTTCAGCAGCAGAACAGTTTCGTCTAAATTATCTAAAGCGCAATGCACACAAAACGAACGTCAGGCGAGGATGTGGCACAGACTTACGTCGCTTCTACGTTTCTTCTATGTAATTTAATGGTCCAACGCACACAGAGGCGATATGGCACTGACCGCCGAAATTCCACTCTTGCCACGTCTCTCTCTAGTCGCTCGTGGTAAAATTATATTTAATCAATGAAAATATTCCAAACGCCTAATAAAAAACAATATTTAATATTAATTTTCATTTAAAAAAATAAAAAAAATATTTTAAAAAAATTATTTGCAGAGGAGCCCTAGTGAAATCGACCTTAACTAATCTGATTATGGAATGAAAATAATATTTTATCAACTAACATATGTCTCTAAATACTCACTAACAGGGTTGCCAAAAAATGTGCACAGCTATATTTAATTTCAATTATAAAATATTTTTTTTATATTCTCTGCAGAGGATTCCAAGTAAAATCGACCTTCACTGATCCGATTACCGAATAAAAATTATATTTTATCAATTAAAATACGTTGATAGAATAAATTTCATAGCTGTATATTTAATTTTAATTATAATTTGTTTTCTAAATTCGCAGATTTCACTTGTGATTCTCTACAATGGATTTTTTAGATATTTCGTTTATAACTCGAATTTAATATAGATATATACACCCGTTGATTGGATTTAAAAAACATATTTTAAATGATTAAATATACCTACTTTTCATTCGGTCATCAGATCAGTGGAGGTCAATTTTACTTGGGATCTTTTACAGTGAGTTTCAGAAAAATATATTTTTATACTTGAGATTAAATATAACTACGAACATTTTTTTAATCAACCCTGCTGGTGTGTTTTCAGAAACATATTTTAGCTGATAAGGTATAATTTTTATTCGGTAAGCAGATCACTGAAGGTGGCACACAAAAATGGCGTTAAAATTGAAAGTGAACTTTTAAAACGGTTTTGCAAAGAACCTCAAAAATGTCTGCTAATGTAAAAAATTACCGTTTTTTCATAATAAGCGTTCTTACTGTGCATATTATGCATAAGAGTAGACAGAAATCATCCACGTAAGGGCAGCGGGGTTGGGTTTTAATCTTTGGACTGAACTGCCGACACTTTTGAAGATCAAATTAATATAAAAAGTCTTTCAAATAAAATAACGTCTAATTTGGGCTCCTTTCAATATCAGCTTACACGCACACATTTAGAAAAAAATCAAAAAAATACTTCGTGTGGGGATTCAGACCCCCAAACCCCCATTTCGCTACGCCCTTGATGTTATTAATATCCCTGTCTGCCCCCCCCACCCCCCTCCCCCCCAATGAATAAGGACCACAGGCTATCCAGCACGGAATGTGGCTGGTGCATAGGCCACACGATGGGCCCTTTTGCGCCTCTATCCGCGCTAGTTCCTAAGACCTGCCCTTTTGGCAAAGGCAAGTACATTCTTAGGTCCTATCCGTTTTATATCTATTGGTTCCAAGGTTTTTGAGCCCAGCATAGTCTGCCTGTGATAACCCAGGGTTTCACAGCGACACAAGATGTGTGCCGAGGATTCTTCCTCTTCACCACACCACGTGCACGTTGGGTCGTTGACCACCCTCATCACGAACAAGTGACGCCTGAAGGTGTTGTGACCCGTTAGTGGGCCTACTAGCAATCTCAAGTTACTCCTATCCAGAGAGAGACAAAATCGTCCTATTCGCTCTGCAGGCCCTGCTAATAGTTCCCGAGCTTGACGGAGATGACCAGAGATGTTGTTCCATCTCAGAGAGTGTTGATTTTGGATCCACTCTCCAGTTGTTTTCCTAATCAAGTTTACAGATAGTCCTAAGGCTGGCTCCGGGCCCACAAAACTGTTGCCGGATCCCATCCTGGCCAGATGATCCGCCATTTCGTTACCCTGTACCCCAGCGTGCCCAGGTACCCACATCAGTGATACCTTGTGTTTAGCTGAGATGTATTCAAGAGCCCTCCTGCACTCCAGGACCAGTCCCGACGTTATTTTCCAAGCACTCAGTGCTTTGATGGCTGCCTGACTGTCAGAGCAGATAGTAATCCGCCTCCTAGACCCGTCAATTTCCCGAATACGATTTACACAAGCAAGTATCGCATAGACCTCAGCCAGGAATACTGTGGTGTGCCCCCCAAGAGGGAGTGAAAGTCTTGTATGGGGTCCGTAGACTCCCAAGCCCGAGCCCTCTCTCTCTTTCGATGAGCTGTCTTTCCCTAGACTCCCACTCTTCCCTTGACGGAAACATCACCGTAAATTTGCGATTGAAGCGATGCGTAGGAGAAACTGTATCGCTCCTCGCCAACAAAATAGGACAATCCTCATGCAACTCTGCTAGAATCGTCGAATGCCCCCCCCCCTCTAAATTAAATCCTTGCTACGCCCTTGATCGCGCCTAATGGCCATTTCGACTCCCTCCATTGTTATCCTGGAAACCGTAAAAGACACAGTCAATGAAGCGGGCATTCACACACATTTAAATCAATTGCTACAAAAGCCTTTTAGTTTTCGGAAATGAAACATCCATCAACCCTTTCGAAACGAACAGCAAAAGCGCCTCTTTAATCATGGGTTTCTATAAATACAGCTCTTTCGCATATTTTTTGTCAAATGGCTTTTTTGATAGCTTATTATGCAGATGAATCCAGTCTGAATAACGAACAAATAACAAACTGAAAAATGGCGGTAGTATACGAGTCACGCGACAGTATAATACAGGATATTGGCATCAAAGCCACCAAATAAACTCACATTTAGCGTTTACGTTATTATCGTCTCTAAAGCTTTTTCACTATTATATCATAATAATAAAGGTAAGCCAATGCATAGAATCCTCTACAAACATCTAGAAGAGCATGGCTTGTCTGAGCAGTTGACCTTCTATTTCCTAAGGTATAGTGTGTTGAAGTCGGAGACTGAGGGCTTTATAATGGCTTGCCAAGACGATGTCTTCAACATCTTGTTGTAGAGCTTACCGACAGGCGCCAGAGACGCTTATGTATCTCTTGGCGTGTAAGACGTACGCTGGGATGGCTTACGTCCATCGACACAACGCATCTCTATGAATGCTCTGCTATCATTTAAGGCACTCATACGGTACCAATGAGGCACCGGTGCTGCCACAAGCTCCAAGAGTTATAGAGTCCGTTGTGGAGAACGAGAGATGCCGGATTCACTGGAACTACTCGTTCCCCACGCTCGAGCTATTGCAGGGAAATAAACCCGATATAGTTATAGAGTTTTCGGTACCTGCCAAGGTGGACATCGTCTCTAAGGAGGAGGAAAAGCGAGTCAAATATCCGGACTTGCTCGGACAACTTCTCAGGATCTGGCCTGTAAGTCTTCTGGTTATGGTCATTGGATCCCTAGGTGGAATGAGGAATACGCTGCTCTCTGCACTGCGCAAAATACCGGTGTGCCGTTCGGCGGCGCACATCTTAGTCGCTTAGCCACCAGAATGCAGAAGGCGTCATCCTTGCGTCCCTTCGTCTACTTAGGGCGCACGATTCGCGGACCCAGTGATTGCTCACCTCACGGTGTGAGGAGTAGTCACTGGGTTGGAACAGCAGCTCGGTGTGTCGGAGCCCGGGCTACATTTTTTTATTTTGTTTTATAATAGCACTCTTATAATAAACTTTACTTAAACACCAGCAGGTCACATACATAAGTTATAGATACAAAAAAATTAGTACCTGGAACTGATGCATAAATAAGTAGATAAGTAAATAAGGTTAAGATAAATTCATAACAGAGCAACGATATAACACATTAACGTTACTCAACAAATTAAGGGAAAAGGTATGTGGCATGCAGTTGGTCGATAATATCTGTAAAATATACAATGGCGAGAGGGTGAGGTTTCCAATTTTCGGGATCGGGATCCTGTTCCGAAATCCCCGCATAAAAGTCTAGACCTTGGGATCCCGAATTTCGAGAATAGTCTCGGGATTAACCCTAACAACTTTTTTAACATAACAGCAACGATCCAAAAATATAGTAAAAAAATACGTTTTTATTAAAAAACACAAAAAAACATGTTTTTACTTTTGCAAAGTAAATATCTAACTTTGGTTATAAAATATTAAATTGGGATCTGAAATCAAAAAGAGAAAGAAAGGTTTTGTTTAAATTTGCACTTAATTTTTTTTAAACACCTGCGATTTACTTAGCGATAATAAAATATGATCCTAAGAAACTAAAGGGTCTATGAAACTGCTAACGAAAAGCCTGTTTCAGCTTCCATACTCGTAGGTAGCAGTATTTTTTGCAGGATTAACTCCAATGTTGGTAAACTCTAATATTAGTAACACCAATGATAAAGATCCAAAAATATAGTGAACAAAAGTACGATTTTATTTAAAAACACTAAAAATATATTTTTATTTTGGAAAATCAAATACCAACCAAATCAACTTTGTTTATGAAGCATAAAATCAAAAACAGGAACTGAATAAAACTCAGGAAGAAAAGTTGCATTTGAATATGCAATCAAAATAATTTTCGAAACATCTGCGGGTTGCTTAGTAATAATAAAATATGACCTTAGAAAAACCAATGAGTCTAGAGTGGAGTAAAGACTAAAGCGTGATCTAAAATCTAAGTTTGTTCGTAAATGATACCGTTGAAGGAAAGGCTTCCATACTCGTAAGTAGATGTGCAGGAAAGCTCGCGAAATTTTAGGACACTCTAGGAGGACCCGGAAAATTTCTTGCTGGGGGGGGGGGGAGGCGGCAGAATTTGAAGTAACGCCACTGCCAAGGCAAAGCTGAAATGATACGCGTCTAAAAATGGGAATACAGCAGACTGAAATTTCAGCTTTTCTGGACCAAAAAATTTACGGAATTCAGGGATTTGCACCTGAACGGTTCCGATGTGTGATACAAAAGGTCACACTAGAATTGACCCAGAAATCTAAATAAAATATGCAATAATATGCAGGATGATCCAATTCAACAAACATAACTTTGATATGTCACGCTTTTATTAAACACCCTGTATAAAAGTCATTATTTTTGGAATATAGACCAATTTGACATACATATACCTTCACAGAGTATTTTTTCTGAAAAGAGATATTGTTTAGTAACAATAGTTCAAGGCCTTAAACTTGACTCATCCTGTATCTGATCTTCTCGTTGCTGCTCTGGTAGTTTCAACAATACAGACCGCTCTGATAATCAACAACTGACCTGGCTTGGGAAATTTGACTACTATTTCGTATCACATTCCATTCCGATACCCGACAACTAAGTTAGCTATTAAATTGCCTGAGCGACGACGATACAATGAGTGGGGTTAAGGGGCTTGGGTATACACATGAAGGAAGCTTATGGCCAAAAACTTAATTTAGATGAGAAAATCTTGGGGTTGTGGCCAAAATTTTGAAAAAAAAAGACTGAGTCACAGCATAGAGGATTTTATTAATATTTCAAATGTCAATCGTTTTCCCTTGCTGCTTTCTGTCTCCAAATTTTACAAAGTAACGGCCATTCTATCACCTGTTAGTCCAAGAATGTCTTTATTTAAGAAAATCTAGATCATAAAATGTGTGTTTTCAAACCACGGGTTTAATAATACCTTCGGGTTTAAAATTTCAACATGTAAAGATCGTTTCTGTGTGTTTGTAATTTACAATTATATGTTGTTTGTTTTCTGACCTGTTAGTGGAACACGCCATGATACTATAGTTTTTTAAAAATTTTATGGAAAACTTGTGACGATTATTATAGCCGCATTAAGAAGTCGTTTGCACTCAATGCAATTGCTGTTTTTAAATTGGCAAACCTCAACGTTAAAGCCCAGAAGATGGCAATAAGCATTGCCGAAGGCTTGGCTGTTAGCACCAGAGTCTCCTCTATGCTGTGACCCAGTCTCTTTTTTCAAAATTTTGGCCACAACCCCAAGATTTTCTCATCTACATTTATACATATGTATTAACCATGTAAGACACGGATTCTCATTTCCAATAGAACTCACTTGTTTTTTAAACTACATATACCAAATTTCAGGAGGTAATAGTTAAGACCTTAATGAAGGATAATTCAGCGATTTTTTCAAAAAAGTTTTTTGTGTTCAAAAAAATCCGCAATGTTAAATCATACATTCTTCAAATTTCTGTAATTTAACAACCAAATACGATATAAAAACAAGGTCATTGAAGAAGAAGAAGAAGAAGAAGAAGAAGCTTTATTTCAAAATAGGATTACCCTAATACAAAATAAAGTAGTGATACCTAAAAAAAAAAAATTGGTTATTCCAAAATAATAAAATTAACACTAAAAAATAATTAAATTAATGCTGATACTATATATACTACGCCAATATACAATGCCAATATTAGAAACCTCAATAATAGAGAAAAGTTAACTGTGAGTCTAAAAATTATCAGATGACCCTTATGTACTTCAATAATTGTTGTTTAAATATTCTAAGCAACGAACTTTGTTTTATTTTATTTCGAAGATCATTGCAATCCTTGAATCCTTTAAAAAATAAAGAATTCATGCTACTTTTCTTGTTAGTTTTAGAAATATAGATAGTTTGTTTTCTCGTCTGATGTGCATGTATATCACCATTATAGCTGAAGCATTGTAAATACGTTGGTGCCATACCTGACACTATTTTAAAAACAAATACCATGGTAAGATAATATAGTCTTTGTGGATACAGATAACCAATTAAGGGTTGATAGCATCAATTGCATAGGTGTAAATCAGTGGCGTACATAGAAATCGATTTCGGGGGGGCCCATCGGAAAAATTTTCATACGTTATAATATTGGCATATTATAATCCTAACTTCAGCCTCTTCCAGACGTCAAAACTGAATGCGTGCCTGGTTTCGGGCGGAAGGGGGGCGTGCCCCCCGGGCCCCCCCTTATATATGCCACTGGTGTAAATCGATTCGCCCTTAAGATAATTCTCATCCCACGATTTTGCATCTTTTGTAACTGTGACAGCTGATTTGAGTTAAAGAGGTATAGTACAGAAGAGCAATAGTCAAAGTGGGGTTGTATAATGGACTGATATACTTTTAACCTCATCTCAGCAGACAGAAAATTAGAAAATCGTGTGAAAAGAATAGCTTTTTAGAGATTTTCTTGTGTAATGATCAAAATGTGTATCAAATAATAAGTTATCATGTTGTATATCTAAGTACTTTACGAAAGTAACGATTTCAATGTTTTGATTATCAATAGTAATTTTCACTTCATCATTTGGTCAGCAGGCTGGAGAAAACGTTAGATCAACGGGAAGTGGCTATGGTAGCATTTCTTGATATCGAGGGTGCGTTCAACTGTACCACTACCAATTCGATAAGACGCGCCCTAGAGAGACATGGAATTGCTCCAATCCTAGTGGAGTGGATTCTTACTACTCTAGAGGGCCGAGTGGCTCCTGCAACGCTTAATGACATAAACTATAGCGTTGCAGTGGCGCGAGGCTGCCCACCAGGCGGTGTTCTTTCACCTCTATTATGGTGCTTAGTGGTGAATGACCTACTCGTGAGACTAAGCAACACAGGGGTCTACGTACAGGCCGATGATTTGAGCATAGTGGTCAGGGGTAGATTCATTAGTACAGTCTCCGAGGTAATGCAAGGCGCGCTGCGTGTTGTGGAAACGTGGTGTAATGAGGTGGATCTGTCAGTGAACGCTGAAAAGACGGAGCTCGTTATGTTCACTAGGAAAAGGAAGATGGAAGGCCTCGTGAGGCCTACCTTTTTCAGAACGACACATGAATTGTCTCAGTCAGTAAAGTATCTAGGAGTCATACTGGATCACAAGCTGACTTGGAGGCAGCACGTGGATTATAGGGTAAGCAAGGCTCGAAACTCATTATGGGCCTGCAGAAGAGTTGTCGGTAGGAGCTGGGGCCTGAGCCCAAAAGTGGTGCACTGGCTCTACACTACAATAGTCAGACCGTCACTAATATATGTCTCCATAGTGTGGTGGACCTGTATAAAGACGGAGGCAACAAGAGCCAAACTTAATAAGGTCCAACGTTTGGCATGTCTTAGTATAACCAGTGCAGTGCGCACAACACCTTTAAGTGCCATTGAAACACTATTGAATCTTCCTCCTTTGGATCTGGTAATCCAAGGGGAAGCTAGAAAAACTGGGTTCCGTCTCTGGAGTCAGGGTAGCTGGACTTTTATGAATCCAGGCAAAGGACATTCGACGATTCTAGCAGAGTTGCATGAGGATTGTCCTATTTTGTTGGCGAGGAGCGATACAGTTTCTCCTACGCATCGCTTCAATCGCAAATTTACGGTGGTGTTTCCGTCAAGGGAAGAGTGGGAGTCTAGGGAAAGACAGCTCATCGAAGGAGGAGGACAGGTCTGGTACACAGACGGTTCACTCGCTCGAGAGGGCTCGGGCTCGGGAGTCTACGGACCCCGTACAAGACTTTCATTCCCTCTTGGGGGGCACACCACAGTATTCCAGGCTGAGGTCTATGCGATACTTGCCTGTTTAAATCGTATTCGGGAAATTGACGGGTCTAGGAGGCGGATTACTATCTGCTCTGACAGTCAGGCAGCCATCAAAGCACTGAGTGCTTGGAAAATAACGTCGGGACTGGTCCTGGAGTGCAGGAGGGCTCTTGACGACATCTCAGCTAAACACAAGGTATCACTGATGTGGGTACCTGGGCACGCTGGGGTAAAGGGTAATGAAATGGCGGATCATCTAGCCAGGATGGGATCCGGAAACAGTTTTGTGGGCCCGGAACCAGCCTTAGGACTGTCTGCAAACTTGGTTAGGGAAACAACTGGAGAGTGGATCCAGAATCAACACTCTCTGAGATGGAACAACATCTCTGGTCACCTCCGTCAGGCTCGGGAGCTATTAGCAGGGCCTGCAGAGAGAATAGGACGATTTTGTCTCTCTCTGGATAGGAGTAACTTGAGATTGTTAGTAGGCTTATTAACGGGTCACAAACCTTCAGGCGTCACTTGTTTGTGATGAGGGTGGTCAACGACCCAACGTGCACGTGGTGTGGTGAAGAGGAAGAATCCTCGGCACACATCCTGTGTCGCTGTGAAACCCTGGGTTATCACAGGCAGACTATGCTGGGCTCAAGAACCTTGGAACCAATAGAGATAAGACGGATAGGACCTAAGAATGTACTTGCCTTTGCCAAAAGGGCAGGTCTTAGGAACTAGCGCGGATAGAGGCGCAAAAGGGCCCATCGTGTGGCCTATGCACCAGCCACATTCCGTGCTGGATAGCCTCTGGTCCTTATTCATTCAATAGTAATTCTCAAATTCGAAAAATCTATATGTTTGTATTTATGTTTTGAGGTAATGATTATGGCTTTAGTCTTAAGGACATTTAATTTGAGCTTGTTTAATTTCAAGTAATTGTCAGCACCACTTAAGGCATAGTTAATTTTTTCAATAGCAGTGTCTAGGTTATCATCTGAACATGCAAGTACAGTATCATCTGCAAACAGATTTATAAAATCACAATCTGCAAATACATGTATGTCATTAAGGTACAAAATAAAAAGGATAGGTCCTAACACACTCCCTTGAGGTACACCAACATTGATATAGCATGTATCTGATACGACGTCACCTATTTTTACCCTTTGTTGTCTTCGATTTAGATAATTTTCAAACCATTTGTAAATCTTACCCTCAAAACCATATACTTTAAGCTTAGCTAACAATATATTCCTATTTATGGTTTCAAAAGCGCGTTTCAGATCAAGAAAAACAACAGCAACATACTTGCCATCATCAAGATTTTTTTGGAATTTATCTAAACAAATCTGAACGGCAGTCTCACAAGAATGCATCCTTCTGAAGCCAGATTGATAGCTAAATAGTATCTCATTGTCTTCGATGTGGTCAATAACTTGTTCATAGACCTAGTGCAAGCTTTCTTCTTCAATAAGCCAACTACACGAGCGGAAATTTCGCAGCGTATTTCACGCGGCGATTTGCATATCCTAATCAGAACCGTGCCATCAAACGAGCACCACTAGACGAATGGGAAATCCATCGCGTTGTGTTTCTTGAGACCTTCGCCGCCACAACGCAACGTGTTATTCAGTACGGAGTAATGACGGATTCGTACTGAATGCACCTACTCGACGAAAAAAAAGCGCTTTCTGCTTGCTGCCAATTCCGATAGAAATGCCGCCGCGGAAATTCCGCTCGTGTAGTTTGGCTTTTAAAAGCCAATCCGCCAACGCTGCGGTTCATGAGCATGGCGGAACAGAGAACAAACCACAGGACTGTAAAATTTAAATTACGTAACGTTCTTTGTTTCAGCAAAGGCGTACAAATTCTGCAGCTCTTCTGGTGGATGGGAGACGAAAAATGGAACAAATGAGTCATACACACACTATGAGAGCTGTATTATGCCCCAACTGCAAGAATTGGCCAGAATGTGTGAAGAATTTGGACAAAATACTTGCTCGCAGGTACCAATTTCCATTTCCTTTTGACATGAACCAACCTAACAAAAGCTAGCTACTACAGTTTATCAAGATTTTGACGCACATTTTTCGGTTGATTAGAGCAATATTAGACAGTGCTTGGCAAAGCATTGCTTTTCACTTAGTTAGGGATGGTAGATATCAGTAGAAAATGAATCGACGTTTTCGTGACTTGCTGCTAAAAGTGTGTCATCAGCCTACAGGTTTACGAATTCAAAATCTGCTGAATACTTGATGTCATTAGTGTACATACAGTTGGAACAATAGACTATAGTCCATCTAAGAATCATTCTAAATCATTGTCATCAACACTAATTTCCATGGGCAAGAAGTTATTTTTCTCACTCTCTCTATATTTGTCACTCATATTTTAGAGGATCCAGAATCCAAAATTGAAATGTAGATGAAGCAAAACTTATGCTGAACTGTAAACACTCAGAAAAACGTTTCCTGTCGACAGTTTGGCTATAAGTAGGTTGTTTTTCTTATGTGCCTGCGCCAAGCGTGTACGGTTATCGGGTTAACCCCCCTCCCCCGAAATTTCAAAAAATTTCAATAGAAAATTAAGACGCAGTCACACTTTGAATGTGGATAATAATATTTAATTAAGTATTAAGTGGGCGACACACGTACGAACTTTCAGTAAGCGGTTTTTAAGTTTGCGAACTTACTGGGCTCGACGTCGGTGACACACGTGAGGCTGAAATCACTGATTTTGATAATTTTCCTAAATCAACAAAACATTTAACAAAAGCCAAACACAACAAGTGTTGCACACCGATGCACTGCCGACACCAACTGGTGTGCTGCCACACGTACGAGCCGAGACAAGCTACGAGCAAGATTTCAAACCAGTTGGATCGCCGGCGATTTGCGCGTACGCGTACTTACGGTGACACACAGGCGAAAAAGGTCATCGAGCCATAAGTACGCGTACTTGCTCGTACGTGTATCACCCCTTTTAGTAGCTAAATAAGTTTTAGCAAATCGCACTAATCACAGCGAAATATTAAACATCATTGCTAGCGCGAAAATACGCACAAGTGCGTCAGCATGAACCTCTACCCTATCGGCAGTACGCAGAGAAACTTATAGTGTATATACTGGAGGGCAGAATCATGAGAGCACATGCATTGATACTCTAATTCTTCATTTAATCAAACCAACAGAACAAAAATAAAACAGGAACTCAATTTTTCCCAAACTTTTGGCAACAAAACCAAAACATGCAAGCAACAATTTGTTCTTGTTGTCGAAAACTTTCGGTTTTGTTGGCAGTTTTTGTTTTGTTGGCTGGATGTGGAGCTCTATCGACTGACCGGTTTAGAACTGATAACTATCCAGGCATGCTATGTTGCTTTTTGTTTATTTTGCAATTATAACAGATAGGTATCGTGTTTACGAATATCCTGTGTACGTGCCTGGCCTGTGCAGAATGATTGATTGAAAAATATTACACGAACCATATTTGTCTGTCAGTTTTCGGGTTGGATTCATCCCCGGTTGAAACAGAAGAATAATATTTTGCTAACGATTTGGAATACGTTACGTTTACTCCACAAAGCTGAGTGTAAGAAACTGCTTTGTGATGCAACTTGGATCAAACCTCATGTTTAATAGATATACTTTCAAACAAAACCTGATTGGCATGACAGCAGTCTATACAGGGTGAGTCAAGCTCAACGCCTCGGACTCTTGTGACCAAACCATCCCACTTTTTAGAAAATTAACTTGACGAGTGTACGTGTAGGTCGAGATAGACTACATTCTGAAAATAATGACTTTTATACAGGGTATCTAATAAGAGCATGGCATATTAAGTTATGTTTTCTAAAATGGAGCAGATATCAGAAAAAAATCAATATCGCAGCGATTATAAAACTTAGAAGGGCTGTGACTCTACCGTGCCACCAAGCATGAAATGTGTCAGCTTAGGTTAGATGGTCAAGTTTATATTACATTTATACTTGGACAAATCGGTAGACTAATTAAGGAAACTTCAATGAGAGATAACTAAATTTTTTGAAATGGGAATGCCTAATTATTTTTATACATCGAATGTAGCATTTGATAGCCTTTCTGATGATACACAGTTGTAGATGTCAATCTCTTGTAGTTTGCATTAAATTTCAAATTTTTAATCAAATCGCTTTTTAAATTCAATGTTTCTACCTAAAAGCCACTTGCCACGTGCTATATATGTAAACAAAAAACTGTTCAGAGGAAAACAACTAACTTCCTCTAAGTTTTATAATCGCTGCTATGTTCAATTTTTTTTCTGACATCTACTTAATCCAAAAATTGTGATTTGCACCTAAACGGTTCGCTTGAAGTCCCATTAAAAAAAACATGACTTTGATATATCACGCTTTTCTTAGACACCCTTTATAAGTAAACTTAATTTTCTGAAAAGTGTTATCGCCTGGTCACAAGAGTCTGAGGCGTTGAGCTTGACTCA
Organism: Callosobruchus maculatus; assembly: GCA_951848785.1. Lineage (NCBI taxonomy): Eukaryota > Metazoa > Arthropoda > Insecta > Coleoptera > Chrysomelidae > Callosobruchus > Callosobruchus maculatus. The sequence continues at coordinate 11,589,727 of CATOUR010000083.1, forward strand.
CCCTGTAGATATCCAATTCGAAACGTTAATTTTCTAACAGTTTCGCATGATATGCATTATTAGTCAGATAGTCGTCAGATCTAGATGGAAAATAATAGATTGTATTGGATTCAACGTCATAATACGACATATATAATATGTAACACCCTGGGAAATTCAACGCTAACAATACCAGGATTTAACAGTAGCCATTCATTTCCTGTAACGGAGAGTTTGAAATCACTCATTCACGACATGTTGTGAGTACATGGCTCATACACAACTCCAAACTAAATATAGCGTCAAATGGCTTCACAGTATCATATTTGAAATATACAGGGTGTTCTTTTGAAAACTTCCTACCAAGCATTTATCTAAAGCTACTGATTATGAGAAAAAATGCCGAAACACGTCAAGATTTTTCAAGGGGGACAGTAGTCCCCCTTGTACTTTCTGCTCCCCAGGCTCATCCTCTTGAAAATTACAAATGAGAAGGGGTATCGAGTTATAGCATGTTTAAAAGATATGTCGAGGTCCTTTATTCTGACGTTCGATTTTTAAGAATCAGTCGAATAGTTTTTGAGAAAATGAACTCAAAAGAAATTGTTTTGAAAGCATTCAAGATATCCAAAGAGATGCGACAACGACTTTGAAAGGTTCCCGCCGAGGCTTCCAGGGGGCTAAACAGCCATGAAAAAGTCGGTGTAAAAATATATAGATGTTGAAGAATATAAATCACATCACGTTCCGGGTAATTTTTGTATGCGCAGATTGCATTCTGGGTAGATTACGATGACCTACAATGCGAAACTCCGAATACCATCGGAAACGTACGATCATTTCCCGTTATGGGTAATACAAATGCCACAATGCGGAAATCTAATAACATAACAACAACAAGTTTTTTTTTCTTTATTCAGAACAATGCTTATTAGAATAAGTGAATCGACAGAAACGTTTCGTGAAGAATGGTTTGAATAAATTCTACCTGTCATCTGATATTTTAGAAGGTGAATATAAAAAAATCACAGGTGAGGTTAAAGAGGCACAAGAACTGTGCAAATTAGACAAGAACCTTTCGTCTAAACACTATCGAAATCTGAATCTACACGAATTATTGAAAATTGCACAAAATGAATAATTGATAGCTAAAAGGTATAGATATGAAGAGGAAATTGAACTTTTCCTAAATTGTGAGCAGATATTTGGTATTAATGTGCATGCAGGTCATATAACACCTTGTTTTACTTTTTTTATCATAAAACCTCAAAGTTTCGCTTTGTGGCTATATTTGTATTGCCCATAATGCAAAATTGCTTCTACCTGGCGATCATGCCGATATCCTAAACCTTCTATAATAAAAAATGTAGTCAATGTGATTTACTCAGTACTTCACACGCATAATGATGATACTATTTTATTATTTTCCCATTACATGAAGCTATAGTCTAAAATCCCCTTGCAACCAAATCATCGCCCACCCACCCGCAAAAAATCAATTTAATAACTTTCACATTACGCAATATAGAACGATCTAAAACAATACTCGTATGTATACATCACAAATTCTAAGTCCCTTGATTTCTGTAATAAGAAGGTTTGGATGGATCTAAAAAAGTGTATTATGTCGCTAGGTTTTTCATTCACAGGTCAATTGATAGCCCATTATGAATACAACACATTTTTCAGTTCAGGGACCCCTAAAGCGCCTAATAACGAAGGTTGAGGAATATTTGAAATGTTTTGTTTTCTGCTAATCACTCCACACCCGTACAACGGTTTCCAAAATTATAGGAACATTACCTATTACGACCCCACAACATATCGCTACCCAAACTTCATCACACTCCATGCAGCGGTTACTGAGATTACGACAGGGGTGTATTATCTCAAAATCGAAAATGTTCGCGATCACAGTACTTCCCTCACCTACCGGGATGGGAAGTAAAAATTACCCCAAATATTTTCCCCTAAAAGTTATCAAAATGGGTGCAGCTGTTAGTGAGCTTATACAGTGACAAGAATCGTAATAGAGTAACAAATTAACAGAAAGATATTCCTTATGTCGAATCATAAAACGTCTAAAAGACTCAAAATCGAAAGCTTCCATCCACACTCCATTTAGCTACGGTGTAGGAGGTAGGAGCGAAAAGAGAAATGATCTGTAAATATCAAATATTTACGGTGATTGGTTACTGCAACAAACCCAGTTATTGTTATAATCTCATGTTCTCTGTTTCTCCTATAAGCGCCACGCAATAGCGACAGATTTATTATTTATCAAAGCATTAATCTATAACGAAGAGCTGCTGTAGCTCAAGGTAGTTTCATTTTATCATCCGTATTTAATTTCAGCCGGTATTTACTGTTCAAATGTCAATATCCAATAAATTGCTGGAAGATATATCTCAAGTAGGAAAACTATTAGCGAAAATTGCTAATCAGCCTTCATATGGAGCTCATTGACGTTCAAAATAGCACACGTTGCGTAATGTGGTTGCAAAAAAGGGTCTTAATTTGTGTCATATCTTTTGTTGCTTGATCTATTACTTTTCAAAAGTTAAAGAGGTCATGTCGTATAACTTTTCAGTTTCTCTCTCTCTCTCTCTCTCTCTCTCTCTCTCTCTCTCTCTCTCCGTTAATAAGGTATTGTTATATAAAGAGTCATACAAGTTAGAACCCAAAAAGAATAACACTTTAAGTTGCAGCAGCTCCGAAGGATAAGGCCAGAGTATTTACTAAGATAGCTGCAGAAAATTCCACAACAAGTGAGCCTAGGTGCGATAAATTCAAACGATACCTCAAGCCGTAGATAAGAGACGATTCAAAACCTGAAGATACTGCAGTCACTTGACACCCATAAGGCCTACAGGTCCCGATATGATCCCCATTGATCCCATACTTACCGTTTCTCCAGAATATCGTACTACTCCTGTATCTTCCCAAGAATACTAGAGGTCCGCTTAAATTGAGTCAGTGTCAACAGACAGGCCCATAGCCCTAGTTTCTGAGATCGGTAAGATATGGGTGACATACTGCAATCAAATATTCCTTCTCCTCCTTATTGTGCCCTGTTGTAGGAGCGAATTAAGGCTTGACCCCCAAGGTGATTTTCTGGCTCTATACTACAATCGTAAGACCGTTCTTGTTGTATGGATCACTCGTGTGGTGGTCATGTGTAAGGATGCAAACGATCAAAGCAAAGCTGAACAAAATTGAACGATTGACTTGTGTTAGTATAACAAGTGCAGTCCGCACGACTCCGTTGAGCGTGTTAGAAGAATTGCTGAATCTTCCTCCACTCGACCTGGTAGTTCAAGGGGAGGCAAGGGCGTCTGCGTTCCGACTGTGGAGACAAGGCAGTTGGTCCTTTGTGAATCCTGGCAGAGGACACTGTGCCATCCTCTTGGAACTGCAAAGGGATGACCCTATCCTACATATGAGGAGTGATATAGTTTCTCCTACATAACGCTTTGACTGCAAATTTACCAAATTTATGGTGAAGTATCCTACAAGTGAAGAGTGGTGGCCAAGCGGCAGGCGACCTTTTGAGGGAGGGGGGGCAGTCTGGTACACAGATGGCTCACTCACCGACGAAGGCTCCGGCGCTGGGGTCTATGGGCACGAAAAACAAAGCTCTCCCTCTCTCTTGGGGGTTACAACATGGTATCCCAAGCAAACCTATATGCGATTTTAGCTTGTGCCTCTCGTGTTCACGAAATTCAGGGGACTGGCAGGCAGATCACCATCTGCTCCTGTCAGACAGGCAGCATTAAAAGCATTAAGTGCTTGTAGGTTTACATCAAGGCTCGTTCTGCAATGTAGAAAGGTCTTGGATGACATTTCGGCAAGACATCAGGTGTCACTTATGTGGGTGTCGAGTCATGCTGGAGTTAGTGGCAATGAAATGGCGGACGCGGTCGAGGAATAATTTCCTGGGTCCTGAGCCGGCTGTTGGGCTGACAGTAGGTACCATTAGAAGGAAAATAGAGGTGTGGTTACAAAGCCAGCATCTTATGAGATGAAGAGGAATATCTGGACATCTCCACCAAGCTATAGAACTAATTTTAGGACCTCTGGCCAAGGTGAGGCGCTCCTGTCGCTCACTGGACAGAAGCCGGCTAAGGCCTGCTATTCGGTCATAATACTCCAAACGCCACATGTACGTGGTGGGGGTGGCAAGTGACCCGACATGCACACGATGTGGTGAGGAGAAAGACTCCTCGGCATACATTCCATGTCGTTGCGAAGTCCTTGGGTATCACAGGCAGACCATACTATATTTAAGGATTTTTGAACCTGAGGAAATAAGATGGGCAGGACCCAAGGTCATCCTCACCTTTGTGATGAGGGCTGGACTTGGAAACTATAGGGTGAGGAGAGGTGCGTAAGGACTCGCCTGTAGGCCTATGCACTGGTGGTTCTTGCGACCCAAAAGCCCTCCCTCTTTCATTCATTCATTCATTATTGTGCCCTCTCAGGTCCCTCTGGCATCATTGACACTCACGATAATAACAATAATAAATGTTTATTCCCAACAGGTATACACGCAATAACAGGAAATTTCTAAGACATTCATAAAGAATACAGATAAAGCAGAGAATGCATATTGTTTTCACAACGAAGCTCATTAATTAATACAAAAATTAAATTAAAATTGCAAATAGAATGCAATTATCTATAATACTCAATAAGAGGATACTCAAATCCGGGTACAGTAGTCTCCGTTAGTCTCTTCCATGTTTGTCTCCCTCAGTGTTAGATATCACATATAAGTTTGTGCAGGCTGCACATAACGTTCACAGGTCATTTTATTAAATCATTTGTGTGACATTCATTGCAGTAGAATATCATATGATAACGAATAATTACCCTAGGGGTATCGAAATTAAGCTAACTCAGTATAACGGGACATTCAATAAGAAATATTTCTAGCAGGATGTCATGGCTAAATCATCTTTGTAGGTAGAATCCATAGCATTTAAGAAATAAATACTTGAGCATTCTACGTTGTAAAGATTCTATTGTATCTATCGAATTTTTGTAGATTGGATGCCAAATTAATGTAACATGCTCCATCGTACTTCTAATAAAAGTAAAACACAACAACTTCAGCGTATCCACAATAGTAAAATTAGAACAGTTCCTGGCACAATAACTAAGTAATCTTAGTGCCGACGAGACTACATCCTCAATGTGGTTTTTAAAAGTGAATTTTGTATCAAATGTGATTCCCAAATCTTTGAAACTAGTTACTGTTTTAATACTAACTTCTGTAATGGCGTAACTAACGTACTGAAGTCAGTATATTTTTCTAATAAAGGATATAACCTTACACTTAGGATATGTTTATTGTCTGCCGATTACCTAAGCACCAAGATTAGATAAAATCTAAGCTAGCACCACACTGTCAGTATCATTTTTTATAGAACGATATATTTTGAGGTCATCGGCAAAGAATAAATGCATGCAAGGAATCTGTAAGGATAAATCATTTATAAAAATTAGAATAAGCAGGAAAGCAGGGGTCCCAAATTGGCCTGATATTGGTGTATAAAAAAACGATTCAAAGCCACTATACTCAGCATAGGATAATCTATTGAGTAAGTACGGTTTCATGAGGGTAACTAGAGGTTCCCATAGGCCAATAGCCTCAAGCTACTTCAAAAGTATATAATGGCGAGCTGATCCCTGTCTTCAGCCACACTAAGCACTATTTATGTCTGTCCATTCCCGTATGTTCCTCAACCAGAAGATAAGATTTGCTGTATTCCTACGCCCCCTAAGTCAAGGCGATTTTTTAGGTGAATTTTGGAGTACGGTGTTGTCAGTTTCTGTCACATCCGGAAAAATGTCTGGCACAAAACACGAAACGCTGGCACAAAACAAAAAGAGATAACGGAAAGCATCAAAATGCGTAGGCATAGTCATATAACAAATTGACTTATATTTGAAATATGACAACGTCGGTCAATGAACCCCGCAGTCTGGTAGATATTGTCTAGGAAACAGATACACAAGCAAAGTCAATCTTGAGGGTTCGTTGAGTAATCCTGAAGTATCCCTTGAGTAATACTTAAGAGATACTTAAGAAACGACTATGAGCACGAACCTTAGTGTCCAAAGCTCATCTCCGTACAACAGCACAAACCAAATATAAGACTCAGTCATTCTTTATGTCTGCTTTATGTTCAGACTATCGCTACAAAACAGTGATCTAATTTTCTAGAATGTTGTACGGGCTGATTCAATCCTGAATCTAATTTCCTTATCAGAGTCGCATCCGAGTTATTTAAAATTGGATACTCTCTCAACGTTCTATCTATTTATCTGTAGTAATGCATTGAGGTAAGGCTGGCTGCTAAAGACCATAAGCTTTGTCTTAGGAATATTTATATTCAGTCTCATTTCCTATCCCACTGCAGTATCAGATCTTGAAGACCCAAGAGAACATTGCACAAAATAGCCGTATCGTCAGCATAATGAAATACTACGATAGGCAATATGGATTCCGACATCAAAGGTCAGTTCCTAGCTTACGTCACACATGTGTGGAACAACCCCATCTATACGCTAGGCGAGGCTTACGTTCCTGTCCTCGGAACGTTCGATCAAAGGCGTTTCTCTTAAACAAGTTTCCGTCCTTCGGCAATCGTGGTAGATTGCCTCTCTTGGTCCCAAAAGTTCGACGCTACAGTTCCGCAGTGACCGGTTAAGGCTGCAACATTGTTTCTGCCTGATCTGGAGACAATTAAAGCTTGGGGACTCAATAATATGGTAAACCTCAATGCTACCAGTGTGGCGATTCTGTAACTTTCGCTATAATAACGAAAGCAGGGGGTGGGTTGGCCTAGTGGTTAGGGTCGAGGGCTCGTGACCGGAAGGCCCCGGGTTCGATTCTCGTTAGAGGCGGAAATTTATTTCTGGTTTTTTTCAACCAAAAATAAATATCCATAAAAAAAAGCTCAGCGAGAATCCCCACCTGAGCATTCACTGTTGGCTTCTAATTAATAGTGCTGTTCCTAAGTGGCGCCGGGAAACAGTAACAAAGCCTACACAAAACACGAGGCTAATGACCAAGGTAGTCGATGCCGATGACACAGAAGTAAAAAAAAATAACGAAAGCAGTCGAAAGCGAAGCTAAGCATTTACGAAAACGATTTTTGACGGCATTCCACAGCCAAAGTTTAACGCTTCGTTACGCTTTCGGCATGGAGCTCGATGACTCATGAGCATTCACGAGTTGGCTTAAATATCTCTGGATGAGACTCTGCCAAATCCAGCAATGCCGACCATTGCGAAGGATTAGTTTTTTCTCTTCGATTCATTGCTGGTAATTAACTATACAAATAAATTCAAGCGAATTGTCACTTTGACAAACAGCAATAATAACGTCAAAAGTTGACAAACGCGATACAAATTCTTTCGCTATCGCTTATGACATCTGTCGTTGAAAGAATGTCGCTATCGCTTCTCTATCGCTTCGCTTAGAGTTACAGAATCGCCGCACTGGACCTAATACTGTACACTATCAAAGATCCGGTGCTAATGGGCAATCAAGAAATTATTTATTCATGCTTCTAGGAGTCGACATTTCCAAAAACCTGGTGCAATACTTGCTTCATAAAAACTGAGATATTTTTAATTTTTTGATTACTGCTACTAACACGATTTCTGAAAACAATACGCATTTTCTATTCTCGCCACGATAATAATACTGTATCCAAATTTCGTTAAAATCAAATCAACAATTTCCTGGTTACACAATACAGAACCATCTGAATCAATGCTCGTAGGTTTACGTCCCTTGATTTCTGTAATAGGCAAGACAATGTTCAAATGGACGTAAAATAGCGTATTATGCCACTAGATCTTTCTTTCACAGGTCAATGGATAGCCTATTATTAATACAAATGTGTTCTGATTTACAACCCCTCCCCCCCAACCACCCCAATTTCACCCCCACCAAAAAAGAGAAAATAATCAGGAACACCTAAAATCCCTAAAAACAAAGTTTGAGCGTTCGATATCGATTTCCAAAATTATGGCTGCATTACTTACTACGACTCCACACCATATTAATACTTAAATTTCATCATAATCCATGCGGCGGTTACTGATATTACGGAGCTAGAAAAATGTCAGCATATGATAGACAGACCGACAGGCAGACCCTATCGGTGTGGGAAGTAAAACAAACAACTATCATCATATTATTAAAGGGTTAATTTCTGTGTTTACGTATCAGCTAACGAACAGGTAAACAATAATTGTACTAGGTATAAATGTGTTAATCAATGGTACTAGTAAACGCATTTACCCTGAAAATCGTATATGTTGATTATACTCAATTGATAAATTCAGTTAGGTGTCGCAGCAAATAAATCAGAATCCAGATATGACGGCAGCTACTCTTCCGCTCTATATGTGAGTTCGAGCGTAAACTTCGGTGTTTACATCCCTCTATATTCACGTTTATATGTAACTGCACAATTTAATTATCCCATATGCATTTGACATGTGAAACAATCTAATTGCAACCGTCTGTCTGTCATGCTTTCGTCGCCTACTTCGTTTTTGTTCAACACCCTGCATTCTATTTGTAAGTGTGGTCTTGGCAGATATGGTCGCGCTCTGTGATTCAGTTATTTTAGATCAGGGCCGTAGCTAGGCGTTGACCATGGAGGGGGTTAATGGTGACCTTAAGGGGGGTTCATGTATAAAAGAATATGTAAATGTCCTAATTTGCTTAAAATCTGTATAGATTGTATGCTGCTAATGTGTATGAGCTCCGAGGGATTGGTTAGTAGTAGAATAAATATCAATGGTTGGAGAAAGCATCCTTGATTATTTTTATTTTGTATTATTTTAGTAGTTATTTCATTCATGGGTATATTCATGGGGGGAGGTTTGAGCCCCCCAAACCCCTCCCTTATATACGGCCTTGCTTTAGATATCGAATACCGTATTATATTCTATTATAATTATCTGTAGCTACCATTGCTTAATCAACAGGCACGTGTGGCCATGGCAAAGCTTACTAAAATATGGCGTGACCATAACATCACTAAAGCTACCAAAATGTCGCTGGTTCAGTCTCTTGTGTTCTCCATATTTTTGTATGCCTCGGAAGCTTGGATAGTTAAAAAAGGCTCGCATAGATGCTTTTGAAATGTGGACGTGGAGGAGAATGCCAAGAGTCCCTTATACCGCCCATCGAACTAACGTTTCCGTACTGGATGAGCTCAGTAATCCAAAGAGACTATCATCCATTGTGTCGAAGAGAATGCTTACATTCTTCGGACATATTCGCAAAAGCGATAATATGGAGAAACTTGTAGTTCAGGATCATGCCCCGAGTGGGCGGCGACGTGGCCATTCCCCTACACGCTGGGTGGATACGACGAAACAGTTGCTGGATATGAGTATCAAGAGCGCCAGTGAACTGACAGTAAATCGCGAACGATGGCGAACTACAGTTTTCAAAACTATTGATAATATTCGTGACGGCAATACTCTAGCTCCGACTTAATGCATTTTACGAGTTCACAACATGCCTGTTAAGACATTGTGACTATGATGCTGACCATTGCTTAAAAGCTATTCACCGTCAATGTAACCATTCACGCCTGTCAAGTGATATCCTCTTTAGTATGTGGTATGAAACGAACCACTTTATCTATTTGATGTCTCCTCGACCGAATTGCATTTTACCAAGACACAACAGGCAGATTCAAAACTGCGATCAAATTTGTAATCAACGCCCTCCAGTTATCCAAAATACTAGGTTTTATTTTCATAGAAACGTCAAAAGAAGCTGAAACTCAAGACTTCTACCGTATTTGTAATTAGCACCATTTAGTTATCCAAAACACAAGGTTTTATCTTATTAGAAAGCCAAATAAAAATTTTCGATTTTTTATACAGACCTGATGTAAGAGATCTGAATTTTTTATTTTTGTCAAACGAAACTGAAACTCAAAACTGCGACCGGATTTGTAATCATCACCCTGAAATTATCCAAAACACGAGGTTTCATATTAATAGAAAGTCAAATAAAAAGATTTTCGGTTTTTTAGGCAAACCTGAAGATCTGAAGTATCTAAAATGTTTTACTTTCGTCAAACGAGACTAAAACTCAAAACTGCGACCAGATTAAAATTATTCAAACCGCTAGGTTTCATCCTGATAGGAAGGCAAATAAAAGCCTTCAATTTTTAGGCAAACCTGAAGATCTGAATTTTTTTATCAAATGAGACTGAAAGTCAAAACTGCAGCCGAATTTGTAATCAACACCGTCCAATTATCCAAAACACAAGGTCAGTAGAAAGCCAAATAAGATTTTCGATTTTTTATGTAAACCTGAAGATCTGAAATATCTGAATTTTTTTATTTTAGTCAAGCAAGACTGAAAATTTGTAATTTTTCTAAGCAGCCGTTTAGGAAATATTCAAAAGAAAAAACAGTCACTCATAAAAATCACGGCAACCCCTGTTTGCGGCCATTTTCCAATTAGCAACCATGTATTTTATAATAAATACAGGGTGTTCTAGAAATTGGAACTTTTCTCTTTAGAAGCAACGGCTCCTAAAACAGCAAAGCTAATGCACGGTGAACCAGCAGCAAAATAGTCAAAACAAATGTCGAGCAAGTACTCAGTATTTGGTTGCTACGAAGTTTTAAGTGGAGTTCTATCGCAGGCGCAGGTAAAAGTACGATTTACGATGTCTTCTTCAATTTGGACCATACGAGGTTGTCTAGGTCTTCCAGCGTGTTCACCACGATGTGGATTTAGACATCCTGTGTCTCTAGCTCTTTGCACGAGCGAAACAAATCGACAGAGATGCAGGGTGAGTACGGTTAGGGAAACGATCGGCATACACTCGCGAAGCCGCAGCGGTATTTTGACCACACTCACCGTATATTAAAATCATGTCCACCAGTTCATTATTGTTAAAAGCGTGCGCCATTGTTGTTGTTTGTTTTTAAAGTCCTATCGTCAGATGTAACAAGTCAAGCACTCTCGTACACTATGCCACAGCAACGCGACATATGACGAACTGCCTGTTTTGTGTTTTCTCACCTGCATCGGCATCACTAGCGCTGCCTTGATTGTTGTGATATTATGACATGGTGAGCCATTGCCCAGGAATGGACTTAGAATTGAGGATTTCTTTAATGGTCAGTATCTCGTTTTCTCTAAATATTTCGTTCATATGTTACTGGAAAAAAACACTCATCTTGGCGAGTACTATCCGCTGTATGAAAAAAAGTCCTAACTTATGAAACACCCTGTATAGATTAAACTTTAACTTTGAGTTAAATCTTTTGAAAAACAGGTGAGTGCAGATAATCAGCAGTTAGCGAATGAATTACACTGAAATGAATTACCGGTAATTGCGCCTAATTTTTAAAAGGCAGCCTATCGTTAGTCATTTATATACCTTCTCAAGATTCGTTTAAAATTATTTTATCGAAACAACAGATACCTGCAGGATCGAACAGTGGGATCCTGTACTATTGTTAGGGCCGGTTACACCGGTTGCTGATAAGTTAGTGTCAGATAGCGTATCTGTCAGATAACGCCATATAAATTGTATGTGCCTATATGACAGATAGGCTATCTGGCACTTATCAGGGACTGGTGAAACCGGCCCTAAATCTTGAACTTGAACCACAAGCTGACGCGCCACGCCACGGTTATGCAAACAATTTTGTAACAAAAATAATATTACGGGACGTCAGCATTACCAAGGTTCTGTAACCGTGATCGATAATATGAAATAAAAAACTACGTTGCCGCTGTTCTGAATCTATTCGTTTAGCTGTCAATACAGTTGTTTGTTTTCTTGTACTTCAGCTTACCGCACAGCGTTCTGGAGGTATTTGTTTACTTTCTGTTGTTGGTACACTGGGACTACAGATATTTTTAGCTCTATGCGATTGCGAACCATTCAACTCCTTTCCGGGAGCTTTGTAGTGCAATTTATGTATTTTTCAGGCCCGTTTGCACCGCTCACTCTTAAATCTGCAGTTTAGCTATGGTGTGCCTTAGAGTTAATCTGAACCTTAGATTAAAGCGGTTTGCTGGAATTCCTTTTAACGTAGCCTTAGATAAGCGAGCTTGCAATTTGGCATCGCTGCAATTAAAAGGAATTTTAATTTGTACTTCTGAAATTTGACTTTTATGATTTGACATATGAAGCAGGACGCAGGTCCAGCCATGTTTTATGATTCCGTCCACTCTGCAATCTCTGAATCTTGTCTTCTCACAAATTCAAATTAAAAAAATAGATACTTACAAATCATAGTGGTACTCAATTTCATTTTCAATCAACTCCAAAATATACATAGCAATTAGCTTCATTACTCTAAATCTTTAAAAAAAAAGTTAATTCATCGAGCATATTGAAATGATTCAGTCGGTCTTTAATTTAGGTATCCCTGAAATAATTAAATTAACTTCCACCCAGTCATCATCATCATACATTAACGAATAAGTTTTTAATAAATCCATTTTTGAATTTTGCCTTGCGAATATTGAAAACAATGAAAACAGATAAGCTGGAAGCTGTCAACTTTTCAAGTTATGTCACTAAGTATCACTTTAAGCCGAAGATACCTTCGCCTTAGTTTAATTTCACTCTAAGGAAGGCTTCAAACAGATTTTGTGGACTGTGCAAACGAATTTGACAGTTTAAGTTCTACTTAAAGTTAAGGTTCACCTAAGTGTAACCGGTGCAAACGGGCCTCAGTGTAACATTATACTACTGTTTCTATTTGTGTGTTTCTTGTATTACCTAGAGAAATAAAAGGCTGTTGTTGATTTCGGTTTTCATTATAAATTCAATTCACTCCATCAGAGCTTGAATCAAATATTCATAGTCTTCATAGTTGTCAATGGTGAACGCATACAAGCATTTGAAAACTTCCCACCACGAATTTATCGAAAACCACTGATTAAAAAGAAAAGACGTCGAGACACGTCAAAAGATTTGTCAAGAGGGACAGCTTTTTCACCAAAAATTATTTTACCCCCTTGTATTTTGTGCATTGTGCACCCAAGGTCATCCCCTTAAAAATTACAAATGACAAGAGGTATCGAGTAATGCTCTCTTATTGAATTTTGAACACGAACCGGATATTCTTTTGTCTGAAGTTAAACATGCCCTCAACAAGTTAAAAATTAACAAAGTTACAGGCATTAGTGCTATTTCTGCTGAAACGTTAAAATGCTTGGGTAACGACGGCATCTCTCTTTTACATAATATTTGTAAGAGTGTCTGGTCCTCCGGTGTTTGGCCAGATGAATGGTGCACATCAATTTTTGTTCCACTTCATAAAAAGGGATCTCCAACAAATCCAGACAATTATCGCCAACTTTCGTTAATCTCTCATACAAGTAAGGTACTACTATACAGGGTGTCCCAGAAAGACGGTCCCATAGAAGAACCCCCATCTCACTGAGTCAAAATATTGCGAATAAACACAACATACCTATATACCAAGTTGCACCGTTTGACCGTGAGAGGGCTTCAAAGTCAAGAATAATTTTTCAACAGCAGAAAGATCGGAAACTGTTACGCAACCGTTCCGTCTGCTGAATGCGGGCATTGTCATTTGAAATGTCTAGAGCCTAAAAACAATACATGAAAAAACGGCACATTTTATTACTTCAACATTTAGTGACACCACTGTCATTTTTGACTGAATAAGTTTTAAAATGGATAACCAGTACAGTTTTTCTGAGCAAACTGATATGCTGCTAGTTCTGGGGCGCTGCGACGGAAACTACAGAGAAAGTGTACGCGTTTACCAAGATAGGTTTCCCAATCGACGAACACCATGTGCTAAAACGTTTGGCAGAATCGAAAGACGTCTTCGCGAAACAGGATCTTTTCACGGTATGCAAAAACTGTCTGGTCGTAGTAGACATGTGAGAACAGCAGAAGCAGAAGAGAACGTTTTGAATTTAGTGGCAGAAGATCCAAGTACTAGTTCTCGATTAATAGCTACACAACTAGGTATAAGTAAAAGTACTGTGAATAGAGTTACTAGAGAACAACAATTGCATCCGTATCATCTCCAACCAGTTCAAGCACTGTTACCTCCAGATTATGCAGCAAGAGTTCACTTTTGTGAAATTATTCGACACAAAAGGCAAGAAGATTTGTATTTCACTTCAAGAATTCTTTTTACCGATGAAGCTTCTTTTACTAGAAGTGGAGTTACAAATCTTCATAATAGACACGTATATGCAGACGTGAATCAACACGCTATTGTTGAAAGACATTTCCAGCACGAGTTTCGCATTAATGTGTGGATGGGAGTTGTTGAAAATATGTTGATAGGACCCTTCCGACTTCCCATGCGCCTCAATGGTGAAAACTATCTTTATTTTCTCCATAACAATTTACCACAACTGTTAGAAAATGTCCCACTGGAGTTACGTGGTTCATGCAAGATGGTGCACCTGCACATTTCACACGTGCAGTACGAAATCACTTGCACGAGCATTATCCTGGAAAATGGATTTGAAGAGGTGCAGATGCTCCAATTCAGTGGCCACCGCGCTCGCCAGATCTTACTCCATGCGACTTTTTCCTTTGGGGGGCCATAGCTGACAAGGTTTATAAGGAGCGAATAGACACAGAAGAACAGCTATGGAACAGAATTGTAACCGCCGTGCGCCAACTTCAAAATGTCGATTCTCTAAGAAGAATGCAGTTCAATTTTTTAAGGAGAATAAATCTATGCAGAGAAGTGAATGGTGATAATTTTGAACAACACAAAAATTGTTACTCTTCATCTGCGATTTGCTTGTAGATTGATTTGGTACAGTTTGACATTAATGAATTTACTATCCGTTCAATTTTTGATATCTAATGTTTGTTGAAATTGCGAAATATCAATAACATTTTTTCAATTTATTTACTATCAATTTGTGTGAAAAAGTACCGAACCGACACATTTAGAAGCATAACTGATTTACCCTGATAACGATAATTTTACAAGCGAAAGACTAACAAAATGCAATCAATTAAATTCCGGATAAAATAGACCAGTGCGCTACTACTGAAGTATCACAGAATTATTTTTAACTGTTAAACCGTGACAGATACGAAAATTTACTAAGAGTCAAAAAATATTTGTCAATGATGTATCTTTGTTGTGGAAAAACTTCAAGCCGAAAGCACTACAAATAAGAAAAATAGTGGTCAATGTAAGTGGCGAAGACATCGGTTCACCATGCTAAAACATCATAGTGTTAGAGTTAAAAGTATTAAAATGTGGCATTTTTATGGTGTTATACGTTTACCAAATTTCATTCAAATCGCAAATGTCGTTGTGAAGTTATCAACAAAAATTGAAAAATTATTCTTGACTTTGAAGCCCTCTCACGGTCAAACGGTGCAACTTGGTATATAGGTATGTTGTGTTTATTCGCAATATTTTGACTCAGTGAGATGGGGGTTCTTCTATGGGACCGTCTTTCTGGGACACCCTGTATATTTTACAATCTCGTTTGGAGGTTTTTATTGGCTGGCACATTTCTCAGATGCAGGGAAGTTTCGTGAAAGGACGCGGTACGCGTGAACAGATCTTAAACTTAAGACAAATTATTGAAAAAGCCAGAGAGCATTATTTTCCAGTTTTTGTCTGCTTTGTGGACTATTCTAAGGCGATTGATAATGTAAAGTGGTCCAAACTGTGGGAAATCCTCATCGACGGGTGTTCCTTATCACCTAGTGTTTCTCATACAGCAACTCTACGAGTCTAATTCGGCTCATGTAAGAATTGATGGTAACCTGTCTAGTCAAACTTCAACCAGAAAAAGAGTTCGTCAGGGATGTGTATTATCTCCTATGTTGCTTAACATTTATTCTGAATTTGTGATGCGACAGGTATTAGACAACTGGAATGGCGGTGTAACCATTGGCGGAAGCAAAATATCAAACTTAAGACTTTCTGACGATACAACCCTCATTGCAGCTTCTCAGGAAGAATTAGTAGCTCTATTAAACATCTTAGAACAACATAGTGCAGCGTATGGTCTTGGTATTAACTACAATAAGACCAAGGTTATGATCGTAGATAGAGAGCATGATATTCATCGAGAAATAAAGTCAATAGGCCGTTGTGAAGTAGTTCAAAGTTTTGTATACCTCGGTTCTTTAATCGGCAATTCGTGTAGCTGTGAAAATGAGACTCGTCGGCGCATTCAACAGGCACGTGTGGCCATGACAAAGCTTACTAAAATATGGCGTGACCATAACATCACTAAAGCTACAAAAATGTCGCTGGTTCAGTCTCTTGTGTTCTCCATACTTTTGTATGCCTCGGTAACTGTTAAAAAGGCAGATCGAGCTCGCATAGATGCTTTTGAAATGTGGACATGGAGGAGAATGCTGAGAGTTCCTTATACCGCCCATCGAACTAACGTTTCCATACTGGATGAGCTCGGTAATCCAAAGAGACTATCCTCTATTGTGTCGACGAGAATGCTTACATTCTTCGGACATATACACAGAAGCGATAATGTGGAGAAACTTGTAGTTCAGGGTCATGCCCCGAGTGGGCGGCGCCGTGGCGGTCCTCCTACACGCTGGGTGGATACGACGAAACAGTTGCTGGATATGAGTATCAAGAGCGCCACTAAACTGATGATGGAGTAATGCTTCTTTCAAAGGTATATCAAAATCCTTCATTTTGACGTTTGATTTTTTCAATCGGTCGATTCATTTTCGGGAAAATTAGAAAAATCTTTATGTATTTGTTCGGATAGAAAACAAAAATGCACAAAAATACTTTTCATTACAATAAGTAATAAAATAAAAATGTTTCCCGTTATTGGAAAAGCAATAATATAGGCGATGTTCAAATTTTTGACGGACAGTTGCAAAAACATGTTGTGGGATATAATAACAGCTTTCGATGATGCGTTGACGATAGTCCTCCAAACTTTCAGGTTTGTGAGAAAACACGATAGATTTTAAATGGCCCAATGGAAAAAAGTCTAATGGCGTCAAATCAGGAGATCTAGTAGGGTATTTTATAGGCCCTCTTCGCCCTATCCATTTATCTGGAAACGCGTCGTCTAGCTATTGCCGAACCGAAAAAACTTAATGAGGAGGAAGTAGATTTCAGTTTTCAATGGTTTCAGTGATAAGCGAATCGATGGTAGTTTCCAACATATTCAACTAAAAGTCTCCATTTAAATTTCTATTAACAAACAATGGCACAAACACGTTGCTTTCGAAAGTGCCTGCCCATACATTAATTTTTTGGGAGTACTTGATATGCCTTTCTAGAAAAGCATGAAGATTTTCATTACACTAATATCTGCAGTTGTTAAAAAATCCACTTAGATAAAATATGCAGATATTCTTCCCCTTCGTTACGCTGACGATACGGCTCTTATATTTATTGGAAAGACTTGGGATGAAGTAAGAGCTACCGCAAAGGTTAACCTACAATTTATTCATACACGGCTGGACCTAAATTTGCTTAGTTAAAATGTAAAGAAAACCAAATACATAACCCTCGCCCCAACATGCGTAAACCAACCTACTAATCTAGCCTTGAAATTGCATTGCTCAAACTGTCATATGAATTCATGTACACGTCCAGCCATAGAAAAAGTGTCTTCAATAAAGTATTTGGGAGTATTGTTAGATCAACATTTACGGTGGAATGATCGCGTAAATAAGCGCCTGAGAATACTATTCCATAAATTCTATACGCTGAGAGATATTATTTCACGTAAAAATTTATACATATGTTATATTCTGCACTTGCTTTTAAGATATTGGATCACTTTGTGGGGAGGTGCCTTTGCTCCAACTATCAGCCTACTTCAAACGACTCAAAATTCTCTTTTAAAAATAATGTTTAGGAAAAATAGACTCTACCCAACCTCACAGTTTTACCATGAACTGCAGACAATGTTTAATCTGTTCGTATAGAAACAGCATGAACTTTTCACACAAAAGTCATTTATCAACAACAACAAGGTCTGTCGCAAACATGAATGTAACAGTACCATTTTACAAAAAGAAACAGTAACACAAAGATCATTTTTCTTTTTCGGTCCGTACTTATATAGCTCTATTCCTTTAAATATTAAACAGATTCCCAGTTACCAAAGATTTAATATTTCAATAAAAACATATATAATCTGCAACGCTAATAAATTTATTAAAATACTAAATATAGCAAAAAATACTTAAATAATAAAGTTTATAATCCTAGTTTAGTTTAAAAAATATAAGTATAATCAATAGCCACTTCCGTATACCATCCACGATCTCCTTCTGTGAATAAATTTTATCTACTATTTCATTATTCTAACAAATTATTGTTTTTCTTTCCTGCCTATGTTTATTTTATTTTATTATTGTTATTATTTTTGTCGGTACAAGCCATGCTAAATAATCGTATGTACAATATTACGAAGACGGCAGAAGGAGCTCACAGCAAGACAGGCAACACTTGCCTAGGCAGAGCTTCTTCTAATCATCTTCTCCTAGTGATAAGGTATATTAATATACAAATTTTGTACCTAATGGATATGAATAAATTGAATTGAATTGAACTGAAATTCTTCTCCTTCGTATCGATATTTGCAACCCGTACACTGTCCAGTTTATTATTATTTTTTTTTAATAAAAAGGTCCAGCCCTGATCCCGATATACCGAGCTGCTGTTCTATTACCCAGTGACTTCTCCTCACACCGTGCGGTGAGCAATCACAGCAGACTCACTGTGTAGTCCATCCTCAGCCTGCGAAGTTGTTCGGGCAACTGCTGATATTTGGTTCACAAATTAAGATAGGGTACACTACCCAGTTATTTGCACTTTATTTGCACTAACACCCGTATGCACCGTTTGATGATTCTACTCGTAGTTCCATAATCACGTTTTGGTAATCTTTGGCATTTAGCCATGCACCGTCAAGAGATTATCTAATCCAGATTGTAGATTCGGCAATGTTGTATTCGTAAGGTTGTTGTTCTTGTTGTTGTGGACAGTGACAGAGTCAAAATTGTCAGTTTAAATTTGAATCCAGAATTCCTGTGAAGCATTTGTCTCATTTGGTCGTCTACGTCTGTATTTAAAATGTCGGAAAGTACAAAGGATGACACGGTGACAATCACAAGTAACAATTAGACAAAACGTCATTGGATGTCACTTGCTAATCCAAGCCACAGCATAATAAACAACCAGCATAATATCTCTGAGGATTTCCTATATAAAAATGGTTCCCACAAAGTTTGACCTTGGGAGTATTTATGGATGATTTTACGGCTGTGTGTTTGGGTAGAGATGCGAAAATGAAAATATGGATACCGGTAGGTACCAGCTCGATATTTTTTAGCCAAATAGGCGCGTTTGGTCGTACAGAGCATTTTGTGCAATTGATTACACCCCTCAATAATTACATAATTATTTTCGATACCGATACAAACGTATCGATACCAGCCTCGAACGCCTCAAAAAGTATCGATGACAAAAATATTCGATAGTAGTGCAGAAGTATCGAAGTATGGTTAGCATCCCTACAAAAAATCAACCGAAAGTGGGGATGCGCGTGTAATTTCCGCAAACCTGAGTTATTGTGCTGGTTGTTTACTATGCTGTGTCCAAGCTCCGTTGATCGATTATTTAATCTGACGCATAATCCACACTTCTCTTGCGGTGCACAGTAAACAAATAATCTAATCCAGATTGACTTAGGAGAGAGTTGGCTAATACGGGATAGCTAACGTTATTTGACTCGAAACTCTCTAGCCATGCTACTGACACCTATTAGATGCAGTTGTTTCTGAATAGTTTGAACTTTGTTTTTGGCATTTTAGAGGTTCCTGATCATTTTCTACTACTACTAAAACTGAAATACTATTGTATTCCTAACAGGCCGTCCACTAACCTGTGAAATAAAAGCCTAGCGTCATAATACACTTTTTTAGGTGCATCCGAACATTACCTTGGCTATTACGGAAACCAACGGACTTAGAATTTTCTGATGTATACATATTGAGAGTATTGCTTTTGATCATTCTGTATGGTGTAACTAGGAAACTATTGGATTGATTTTAAGTAAATTTTAACATAGTATTACTACCTCTGCGAGGATGGAAAATCTTTATGATTTTTAAAAATCATGTCAGCGGCGGCGCAGCAATAATAAAAAAACAAAAAATTAGAAGCAGCTCAAACTTCGTTTTTAGGCGTTTTAGGGGTTTCGTGATCATTTTCTACGTTTTGGGTGGGGGTGAAATTGGGGTAGTTGAGGGGTGGGGGGTCATACAACTAAATTTTTTGTATTCATAATAGGCTATCCATTGAAATATTTGTTTGGTCTTTTTATGGTGGTGTTAGTACCCCTGAGTACAATGCAATATTTATAGTTTCTCGGCCTGCTAGACATATTCTAATAATACGAGTACCAATAAACTGCAGTGTATCGTTTTGTCACAGTCGGCGTCGCCTACCCTACTGAAAACAAGGAATAACAACATGAACGAGGAGACCGGCCGGCGGCGGCAGCGGCGCGGTGGCTTGCGTGAGCAGCATCCTCGACAGGGCACACACAGGCTTGCGTTGTGACGTGTGACGTCACAGCGGCGTCGCGCGGAGGATACGGCAATTCAATCTTTGGAGGACTATAACTTTTCTATTAATGGAGATAATTACAAAATTTTTTCGCCGTTGTTCTCTAACTCTTTAGGACTATCTGATTAACTAAGATTTGAAAAAATGGAAACTTCCTCATTGGCATTACGCACATTTTACATGACCAGTGATTGTCACCTCATTTTTTTAAACAAATATCACTTATCAATGGGAAAATTGATAAACATTGAACCTACGATATTACTTCAAGAGCATATGGAAATAGATCTTTTCAGTAAATATTTCTTTAATTCCAATAACACCCCGACAGTACGTCTTGACAAATCGGTAATAACTTACCTTGATTCGATCTCCGCAAATCTACAACGATTTAGTTCTGACCTCAAAGACATACTTTACATAACATAGGCACGATTAAGCTACTGCAAAATATTAAGCGACGTTGCTGGTCTTGAAGAAAGAAACATTGAAAGCACATTATTTTACCGTTACCTTATTTTCTATGGAAATAGGACACAGTGCCAACGATAGGTGTAGTGCCTTCAATTACAATTTTTCTCCTGACAATGTCGCGACTGCTTCTACATTAATAAATGAAGACCTCACTAGTATATCTAGTTTTGCAGCTAATCATAATTTACGCTTAAACCCTTCCAAATCAAAACTTATTATTTTTTGTTCCAAGAATAAACAGCATGTTCTTAAATCTCGTCTCAACATCAAAATTGATAATGTTGCTGTACCGTTTGTTACATCTACAAAAAACCTTGGCCTGATAATGGACGAGGATCTGCGTTTTGCTGATCGTGTTGCTAATTTAACAAAAAATTGTTACCTGAGGCTCAGGTTGCTATACATTCACAAACATATTTTAACGCCCACGATGAAAAAGGCTTTATGTGAATCATTGATCATTTCAAAAATTTCTTATTGCAGTATAGTTTATTTTCCAGCGCTTAGAAGAGAGGAATGCAATCGGTTGCAAAGAATCCAAAACTCATGTTGTAGGCTGATATGTGGCTTAAAAGAAAGTACGATCACGTAACCAGATCTATAAACGAGCTTAGTAGCAAAAAGTCCTAATTTCTCTTTCTCCTGTCTATTTGTATGACAAGATTACTTCTTTTTCACTAGTCCACCAAATTGATACCAATGCATAAAAAGGTTACGTTCCGAATGCCACCTCATCATACAGCCATGTTTCAGAGATCATCTTCATATAATGTTGTTAGTTTGTACAACACATTTGTTCCTCATGTAAAGACTTATTTCGGCTCTAATCTGTTCAAACTTAAGGGGCCTGGATACACACATTTATACATATGTATTTGCCGTGTAAAACACGGACTCACAATGTCTCGCATGACTCACTCTATTTTCAAACTACATATATAATATTTCAGAAGGCGATTTTTTCAAAAAAGTTTTTTAGTGTGCAAAAAAACTCGCAATGCAAAATCATACATTGTATAAATGCCTGTAATTTAACAACCAAACACGATACCAAAAAAAGGCTAAATAGTTACACAAGCGCAGCCTTTCTTCTTCAATTTTGCTCTTTGAGTCATTACTGTAAGTTTAAAGGTAACGACAGGACCTTGGAAATGCGAAATTTATTTTTATGGTGACCTTTGGACCTTACCTTTGGACCTTTTGACCTTACCTTTGGATTTTTGGACTTATCGCCCCTCATTTTAGACACACACACTGGAGAAAGGGAACAGGCGGCCACGCCTCCTCGCTAGCACGGGAATACGTCTTTTCTTGGTTCTCAATTTCGCGCGCTATACCCTAGACCTTTAAGTATAAGCAGTATTCAATTTCCATACAATAGGTATCCTTATATACATTTCCCTAGGATCTAATATACTTTGTTGCATTATATATAATATCTGATATACTTTATTACATTTGGCCAGACTTCGCCTTTTATACATGTTTCATATGATATAATAAAGTCTTTATTATTATTATTATTACTAGACGAGTTTACCCTATATAAAGACTTTTCTAATTTTCTCAATAACGAGTCAACATATTTCAAAAATAAAACATCAAAATAAAGGACTTCGAGATACCTTTAAAATAAGTGAATACTCGATACAAGGAGGGGAGTAGTCTTAGATTTGAAAGTTGTCTCACGGTTTTTTCTTTCAATCAGTGGGTTTCGATAAATGCGTGCTGTGAAGCATTGAAATGAAAAACCTGTATGTAAATATAATTGCGCATTGGGAGTGACTATGTACTTTTACTCTCAAAGTCATTAAGCTGGGAACCCTAGTAAATTCTAAACACATATTCAAAGGAGAATTTGTGATGAGGTATACACTAAATGCAATTTAAATACGACTGCACTCTCGACAACTAAATTCTCCTTTACCGCTGGAAGCGCTTACAACTGCCACAAAACGTTGAAAGGTAAACCTGAAATTTTAATCGCTGGCTGTAGCGTTTTAATCAAACTTCGCCTTGCTGTGTTTTGCGATGGGGCTCTTGATGTTATGTATTTGTAATGCGCGTGAAAATTATGAATTTTCGGGTTAAGGCGCTATTAAGTACGCAAATACTAAATCCTGGAAGTTTTGCTTCGCACTTAGTATATATTCGAATATATAATAGGAGCGAACAATATGTAATTTGTATCTTTTTTTTTCAGATTGGGCGCATAACTAGATGTATAGAAATGGTTGGCCTTTCATTCTCTTTTGTTACACTAGTCGTATCTTTATACATTTTTGCTACATATCGGTAAGTACACTGACAGTATTTAATGAACAATTCCAACAATTTTCATTAATCAATTTATTGGATGTTTTCATTCCTTCCGACAGCTAAAAAATTATCAATATCTATGTTTAAATAATATCATATAGGAGAAAAAACAGTGCCTGTGGCAGAGATGATACTGCCTACTATAAATTACCAATAACGGGAATAGCTGAATAATGATATGTGAATTATAGAAGGAAACCATAACCCAATTACTAATTATTTAAATCTGGAATGTTTTTACTTCTGATTATATTATAATAAGGTTAGTTTACATAGCTTTACAGTCTACAGGGTGTGCCAAAAAAGAGCGTCAAGCGGAAGCCCAGATGTAGATCACACCTAGAAGTATTTAAATCGGCCCCATATATGTCATGCAGTATTTTGTAGTTTTCGAGTATGAATTTTTTTCGTATTTTCTTCTCAATCGTGGACTTGCAAGATATGATGTGTCACAGAGGTAGACATTATTGAGATATTTACTTGATTGTTTTTTGTTCAATTTGGTGAATAGCGAACGCATATTTGATACAGTTGCATTATGAAAAACTCATGAACCCCGAAGTTGGTGAAAATTCGGAATATTTTAATTAGTTCGAGCAACCAAAATATTTCTAGAAGCTTTGCAACATAGTTGCCAGTGAGAACTGAGTTTATTAAAGCTATTTCTATGGTATTATATTAAAAAAACGTTCAAATCGTAATGAGACTAGAATGTTGTTTTTAGAATGTGCGTTTATATTAATTTTGATCTGCGTAACTAAGACACATACTACAACCAGTTTTACGAGGGTCGTCAGCTGAGTTAGGGCAAGAGTGTAAGCGCGCTTCAAAAGGATGCGCTAAATCAAACTAAATAGTCTTTGCATACCTAGTGTCACAAAAAGTTGTCAAAACACTAAGCATTTTTCTCAATACAGATTTTACATCGTCTAAAAAAGTTTTCTTGTCATTGTAGCCCAGCCGAAAATTTGTTCCCAGTAATCTAAAGTTCCAAATAAGATGATAAACGAAATCTGAGAAGTCATGTTTCTCAATTTTTTCATGTATTCAGGGTAGTGTTAGATGGCATACTTATTTTGTGAGTTTTGACAGCAAACATTAATTAATTGATTCTTCCAGTGTACTTAAGAATAACAGAACAAGGATCCACAAAAATCTGTTTGTGGCTACACTGCTTCAAGTGATCTTCAGGTTAATAAAATACATTGACCAAGGCCTAGATCATGATTATCAATTTCTACAAAGGGTAAGTAGGGTTACAAGTAATTATAATCTATGAGCCCTTGTACTTTTTTCCTTTCCATTACCTTCGTTCCAGTACCTCCTTTCCAGTACCTCTTTATGATAAAAGAATCGAGGACGGATATGAGCTGCTTTTTCCCTGTGCCCTTCTGTTATACAGGGTGTCCGGATATATTACCGACAAC
The DNA here is from genome assembly GCA_951848785.1 of Callosobruchus maculatus. Classification (NCBI taxonomy): domain Eukaryota; kingdom Metazoa; phylum Arthropoda; class Insecta; order Coleoptera; family Chrysomelidae; genus Callosobruchus; species Callosobruchus maculatus. Next base: position 11,614,542 of record CATOUR010000083.1, read on the forward strand.
GGTTGACAGGTGATAGAACTCACATTTCTATGAACATTGAGATATTAACATGAAGCCTTAAAATGCTCAATTTTCAAGATACAGGGCGTCAAATTTTACTTTTGTTTTTGCTTTTTCTTAATCAATCAGAAATAAAATAGCACAACGATCGATAGGGGGTTGTTTAAGGCGAGAAATCCAGATTCAATCACGGATTTTCTATCATAAATAGAGGGCGCCATCTACGGCACATCAAACTCTTTTAAATTAAGAAAACTTATTTTCGGCTAGGTGCATCAATGTCAATATTATAAAAAATGTTTCCTCGATGGGTTTCACGTGAAAAAGGTATACTTTGCTTAATCCCCTAGAGGTAACCGTTTTCGAGATAACATTTATGAGATTTTCACGGCACGCCAATTGGCTGTAAAATGTGACCTAAGGAATTATCAGTAATCTCGCACGAGTCAGTATTAGATCAAAAACATTTTTCAAATATACAGAGTGTCCCACGACGATTAAGACAAGCAATATATCGGAACTGGGCAGTAGTAGCGAATTATAATTTGGGGGGGGGGGGGTAAATTAGAGCAAATATTGTATTTTTTCTTAGTATTGTGACACATAATGAGGTATTTGTTTTTGGTTACGTGATGTCCGATTCAAAATTATCAATGGGACACCCTGTATATTTGTGACTTTTTGTATTCCTCCCGTTAAAGCAATTCTAACAAACTTTCACACTTGGGGTCTAAAATGATTAATTCAAGAGCAACAGGTACTTAAAGCATTGTACGACTACCATTGATTATAACATGTACCCCTACAGTTAAATTACTTTATTAGTGTTTCATAATGGTAGTGGTACAGTCCTTTAAGTACCTGTAGCTCTTGAATTAATCACTTTAGACCTCAAGTGTGGTAGCTTGTTGGAACTGTTTTATCGGGAGGAACACAAAAAGTCACAAATATACAGGGTATCCCATTAAAAATTTTGAATCGGACGTCACGTGACCAAAAACAAGTACCTCAGTGGGTGATGCAATAATAAGAAAAGATACTAAATTTTCTCTAATTTACACCCCCAAAATTATAATTCGCTTGTCTTAATCGCCGTGGGACACCCTGTATCTCATTTTTAAAATAGGTGGTACAGAAATTTAAAAATACTTCGCAAATGGTATATAAAAGTATGAACCAAATATTGATTCATGCGGAAATACCTATAAGTCAGTTGCATTAGGTTTTAATTTTAATGAAGCTAGGTTATCTCGGAAACGGTTACTTCTAGGGACTTAAAGAAAGTGTACTTTCTTCATGTAAAATATATCGAGGAAATAACTTTTTTGATACTCACATTGATGCACCAAAGAGGAAAAACGTTTTGATAATTTAAATAGGCTCAACGTGCCGTAAGTGGCGCCCACTATCCATGATAGCAAAACCGTGGTTGAATTTGGATTTCTCAAAAACCCCCCCCCCACATGATCGTTGTGCCATTTTGTTGCAGAATAATTAAGAAAAAACTTGAAAATCAAGCATTCTGAGGATTCGTATTCCTATCTCAATGTTCATAGAAATGTGAGTTCTATCACCTGTCAACCGTAGTCGGTCGAATATCCGGACATCCTGTATGAGGTAGCAGTCATGCAATTTCTTAATTTGAGTTGGCTATAGCCAACCTCATCTATTAGGACATGAACGGAGATCAAAATTCAAAATATTGAGGTTATTTTAAAACTAGGTGCCTCTGAGCCCAAAGCTTCACCTACTTTTAAAAAACAATTATTCACAGTTTACTGCTAAATAGGTTATACTCCTGGCCTGGTGCTCCATTATTTCACGACTGTTCTACCGAAGTACTTCCTCGCGTATTTGCTGAAATTTCCCAAAATATGGCATTGCAGGTGTACCTGAACGAGGCATGTACGGCATTGCTAGAGTACTCGAAGACAGCGATGTTTATGTGGATGTTTATCGAGGGTCTGTACCTGCACAATATGATCACTGTGACGGTGTTCCAGGAGTATTCGTACATCAAGATCTACTGCATCATCGGCTGGACGGTGCCGGCGCTCATGACTACCATTTGGCTGGTCATCATGCTCACCAAAGAGGCGCAAACGTGAGTTCGTTGTCAATATCTTCTGTCATTGTTTTTATTTTCATGCTTTTAACCGCATGAGGATTTCTCAATTTAAATTCGTACCAGAAAATGTAGGAAAAAGGTTTTGATTTTTCAATGGGGTGCAACTGGTGAATTTGTTTGTTGCTGATATAAGCACAGAGAACAAAGAAAAACTTTCATAGTTATTGAGAAAAGCAGAAAGTCTATCAATCTAACAATATTTAACACCACATGGCATCTTTTAAACGATACCCTTCACAGGGACCTTGACTACCTTACTGGAGGGATTACATTAAACAGCAAGCGCAACGATGTTATAATATAACAAGCGGAATCATGCAGCTACCCTTTGTTGCGTGAATCAGTGGACTGCACACTGGAGCAAGTTAGCAGGCACACAAGACCGCGGCTTGCATTGTGATCAAAATTGAATCATGTAATTATTATGAAAGCAAATAAGCTTTTGTCCTTTTAGATATGAAACCACAGAATGAATACTTTTGGTTGAGGGTCTAGGGTATAGAGCGCGAAATTGAGAATCCAAGAAAAGACGTATTCCCGTGTTAGCGAGGAGGCGTGGCCACCTGTTCCCTTTCTCCAGTGTGTGTGTCTAAGATGAGGGGAGATAAGTCCAAAAATCTAAAGGTAAGGTCGAAAGGTCCAAAGGCAAGGTCCAAAGGTCACCGTAAAAATGAATTTCGCATTTCCAAGCTCCTGACGGTACCTAAAAACTTACAGTAATGACTCAAATAGCAAATTGAAAAAGAAATCTTGCGCTTTTGCAACTATTTAGCCTTTTTTTTGATATCGTGTTTAGTTGTTAAATTACAGACATATATAGAATGTATGATTTTGCATTGCTAGTTTTTTTGCACATTAAAAAACTTTTTTGAGAAAATCGAAAATAGTTGTCATTCATTAAGGTCTTAACTATCGCCTTCTGAAATATCATATGTATGTAGTTTGAAAATAGAGTGAGTTATGCGAGAAATTGTGAGTCCGTGTTTTACATGGCAAATACGTATGTATAAATGTGTGTATCCAGGCCCCTTAAGCCCAAAAATTTCGGAAGTTGAATCGACTGTCAAGCTATACCCTCCAACCGATGAACTTCCTCTTTTTTGCTCTTCTCCTTTCTTCCTTTCCTTTTCTTTCCTTACTTCACCGTGGCTTTCCCTGGTCTCTGTGTAACCACACCATACCGATCGACCAACATAACAGCAACTAAGAGCAAAGGTCCACCGGACCGCTATAACAAGCAATGACAAATTATAGACTTAGACCCACCCTTAGGCCCGATTTTATTAGCATGCATATTCTAACAAAGGCTTTGACATCACTTTTCTATTGAATGTTTTTTAGCAAAAGCTTTCTACTAGGTATTGAGGGTTTATGTTGATAAGTATCATCCAATACTATTTTACCACTATTGAAAACAAACGCAAAAGCTGGATTTTTGTAAAAAATATTTTAGAATTCATGGATCAAAATCATAGCAGAAAATCAGGACAAAGCGATTGATTTGCAAATTAATCCCAGATTTGTCATGTTTACCTTATAAGTATTATATAAAATTACTAATTGCAAACTGCGATAGTTTGTGACAGAATCATAAAAGTAGTATCAATCACAGACACCTCAATTAATAATTAATAAACCCTTCCGCCTCAGACAGTCTAATTATTTATCATACCTTCTCATAGAAATATTCATAGAGGATGTAAAGGTGCAGCGGGGCGGCACTGGGTGAAAGGCACCCTAGCGCAAATACAATGAGAAACATATTGTAAGGCATGCATGTGAATAAAAACCCCCCTGCTAGTTCCTCCCTTTTCCTGAAAAGTATTAAAGCACCTGATTCACTTTATGACCATACGACATGTTTCTGGTTTACAAAAGGTAAGGTTATACTTTTGTCAGCCTGCGTGCTTTGCCGTAAAGAAGGGTAGGCAACCAGTAATGCACACTTGTGACACACATTGGCCAACATGGTTGGTTGAATCGTGTGGTTAGCTTTGTGAAATGCAACAAAATATAATTTTTACCCGATTTATTTATTATAAATTATTGTTTTATCAAAATAATGGAGTAATGTGAATATCTGGTCATTAACATTTGTTAGATCAACAATCCAGTAATCAAATGTATTGCTTTTGTGGAATCTGATTGGTTCAGATAAGCAATTGCTAAACTCTTTGTTGAACAAGAAAATGCAATTTTTCACTCATTTAGGATGGAAAATAAGGAAAAGCATGTCATTTTTCATCTTTATGAAATAAACTTCAAGAGAAAACAATAGTTTTCAGAGAACTTTTCCTTTTCTTGAAAGGGCTGCTCTGACTGGTCGAAGTCTTTGTTAAAATGAGCAAGTTGATAGAATCGGGCCTAATTGTATTATAACTCCTAAATTCTGGGGTACGCATATGGGGCTAATCTTTATGTATGGACTTAAACGTCGCGAAAATCATATATCAATTAATTCCGTTGGTGTTTTAGTCAACCTGTCAGGTGGCATAAAGTACAGGGTCTCCCATTTTGGGCACTTTTACGGGGTATCTCGGTTATTTTAGAAGATAGAGAGTTGCTGTTTTCGCGACAGTGTGCTACTTTTTTGCCGTCAACAAAATTATCATGGCCCTCTTGGTTTTTGAGATACAGGATGAAATCGAAAATTATCGATTCTGGGACCACCCTCGTATCTCGGTTGTCTTTTATTTTATTGAAAAGCTTAAAAAAGGGTCTTATAGAATTTTTTCTGTAGAATCCAGTGATGTAGTTTTATTTTTCCTTACTCTAACCATTTTTCAGTTATGAAGGAAACATATATTTTTTAAATGGTATATTATGTATATTATTTTTGAAGTCAATCGGAAATAATTCAAGCTTTTCAAAAATATATACTAGTATTAAGTTATTTTAAAGATAATGCTCAAAATTTGATTTTTCCAATTTTTACTATATTTGTAGCAGTAGGTCATGATTAATCAACTATAAATAATAAGCATCTAAGCAGTTATTACTCTACAAGAGACCTCCTACTCAAAGTCGAAAAAACAGAATCAAAATATATCTTTTTAAATAATAATGTGTCATTAAAATGATGAATATTGTGTTATTATAATATTGAGTAGATAGTGGGCTATGACTCATCCATTAAAAACAAAAATGCAAATCTGTAAAAAACTTGCGAGACTGTCAGCTTTTAATTATATTTTTATTAAATATAGCTTTGTTCTTTCTGTATTTTCATTTTAATTATTATCAATTTTCTATAATAATGGCAGCTTAGATACCCAGAGGGACAGCAACCGTTTTCAGATATATTTGCTCGTCTAAAAATAATTATAGTTAGGTACGGATCCTTTATTCAACCACGTCCTAAAACTTATTTCAATAAAAATAGGGAGCAAATGGAAACAAACGCATTAGGTTACATAGAAGCAACGCATTCATCATCTTGTAAGTACAAATAAGAAGCTGTAGGGGTACAAAAATCAGCTGCAGAACTAATTCTAAAAAAATTTAATTACCATCCATACAAGTTTTGCAGTAAAAAAAATTGCACAGTATCCAAGTTTGGGAATTTTTAATCGCCATAACACGAAGGAGACCAATAATTCTTTCAAATGCCATTAAAAGAATAAGAAATTGTGCCAGATTTGCATTAGAAAAAATATTCTCCAACTTGAACCAACATCTCTAAAAGCTCCTCGATGTTTTTAGTTTTTATTTTGATTCAAATCAAATTTAATAGTGTGTTGATATTCTTCAGATATAGGTAATGTTTGGTTTTAAGTAATATAATACAATAAGTAATATTTACTGAACATTATCACAAACAGTAGTTAATAGCGTATAAAATACAATTAAATAATTGAGTTTAAAAGTATTGAGTATCTTGTATCTTAATAATTGTTTACTTGGATATTGTTTTTAATAGATTAGTCATGGCCTACTGCTACAAAAAAGGTAAAAAATGAAATTTTGAGCTTAGTTTTCAGAAAAAAATCATACTAATATATATTTTTGAAAAGGTTGAATTATTTCCGATTGACTTCAAAAATAATATATAGGGTGTTCCATTTAAAAATATATATGTTTGCTTCATAACTAAAAAATAGTTAGAGCAAGAAAAAATCAAACTACTCCTATGGATTCTACAGAAAAAATTCTATAAGATCCTTTTTTAAACTTTTCAATAAGATAAAAGACGACCCAGATACGAGGGTGTACCTCAAAAACCAAGAGGGCCATGATAATTTTGTTGATGGTATCTTTAGTTTCACAAAAAAGTAGCAGACTGTTGCGAAAACCGCAGCTCTCTATCTTCAAAAATAATCGAGATACCCCGTAAAAGTGCCCAAAATGGGACACCCTGTACATTTCCATTTTTTTATTACGCCTGTAGTTAAATCCAAAAAATGGTGAAAGTGCGTAAGTTGGTGGTTGCTTGCACAGCCACCATATTTTAAAATAAATTAATTTTGCATTCAGAAGACGTGTGATGCACTGGTGTGACGTATGGGGCGTAAAGAAGCGCACGTTGCATTAGTACATAGAACTTAATACAACGCAGATAGGTTGCATCCCTGCCGCTATTTTCTGGTTACATGAGAAGCAGTAATTTTTACATTCCCTAAAATCGTGACCCTTCATTCTCATTTTGCAGGGCATTCGAACAGATTTCCTCATTAGGCAAATTGAGGAGACCGCGGAATATTTTAACTGGCTTCATCTGGACATCTGGCAGCATCAGGAACTATCGTCAGCTTTGCATTTGCACGAGTTTCAAACAGCTCTTCGCAGGGCGCGGAATCTTTATTAAGCATTCCAGGCTGTTGGCAGGAGGCCAACGTGTTCCCTCGTCCTCTCTGTCCCTCTTGTTTTCACCCGTCCACATCTGCCTGCACTTATTATTTTCTCTTTGGCTGTTTAGCCAGCAGAATATTACTGTGACAGTAGAAGTCGGTAGTTTGCTAGAAGTCTTATCATGGCAAACAGATTGGAGTCCTCGATTGAACGATAAAAGCAACTTCCTCAAGCTTCTAGGATATGAAGTCTACTCATATTCCAATTAAACAAGGAATACTCTTTGTGAAAGGGAGGTTGTCTTATTATGGTAATTAATTAAGAAGTCATGCATGGCTTGCTTTATTGTTTTCGGGATAATGGGACCCACGTTTCAGAGGAGTTGTCAAAGACGAGAGTAAAATGAGTTTCTCATCCTTGCAAGGAAGTACATTTATTTATGGATATTTTACAAAACTATTTTAGATAATTCTAAATTTAAGAAACCTTTTACTTCCCACACCGATGGGTGAGAAGAATATTGTGATCGCGAAAATTTTCTGATTTGAGATAATAGGCTTTTTGGAACTTTTATAATGTGTACATAACAAAAACCCACGTCACTCGTCTTCGTTGGTCTGTCCGTCTGTTTTCTAGCCCCGTAAAGACAGTAACCGCTGCATGGATTGTGGTGAAATTTAGGTTGCCATATGCTGTGGAGTCTGCGCTATAATTTTGGGAATCAGTACATGGGCGGCGGAGTAATAAGCAAACAAGGAAGAATTTCAAATATTCCTCAAACGTTTTAGGAGTTTTAGGGATTCCTGATCATTTTTTACTTTTTTTGGGTGAGGCGAAATTGGGGTGGTTGGAGGGTGAGGGGTTGTAGAAACCTAGTGGCATAGTACACTTTATTGGGTCCATCCGAACATTGCCTTGCCCATTACAGAAACCAAGGAAGTTTCTGATGTATTCATATAAGAGATTTTACAAGTACAACAAAATTTACGAATAATTTTACTTTTGTGGATTAGGTTCAATTCTTGTATCGCAATCAGAGCAATTGGCGATTGATATTGATGAGCAAACTTCATTTTCACTGATTTTTTTAATTCTCTGATCCATTACTTATAGGCTTCAAATCGTTAAAACTATTAGGCGTGCTATTTTTAGGTAGTGGTTTAACTACAGCATGCTTCCATATCTTTAAGATCGACTGAAGCAAATTTGATTGAAAATGAGATATCGTTACAAAATTTAGAACTATTGTAAGAAGCAGTTGCTTCCGAAGACCTGCTCAATGGACTAAAACCTGAAATAAAAAGATTATTAATATCAATTCCTTTTGATATGATAACGATTAACTGTTTGCGAAGGATCACGGTTACCCGAAGAATTTAATTTCGATGACAAAAATGCTGCTTTTCCCTTTCTTACTGATAAATATACATCATTTTGCAGTTCTTTGTAGAAAGCAAAGTCAGATATCTTGCGAGACCTATTATGCTTCTGTAATGCTTCATCTCCTTTTTTCGTCATTCACTTCAATTGGAAGTTCATAGGGCAAAAGGTTTGGTAATGCGAAATATTTTTATCGGAGCGTGCTTATTAAATAGCTGAATTAAAAGGTTATTTAACAGAGCAACTTTGTCGTCAATATTCTCACTATGCACTATGTAGTGCAAGTAAAATGTCTAATAAAATTTTATTCAAAAACGTATTTCTGTCGATCGTAGAAAGAAGTGTGTAACATGTGTAAAAAGCATATCACTAAATTTCTTGGTACAAAAAAATACAAAAAAGAGTTGCAAGACCTGGGTTTCGAACCAACACCTTCTCGAACACAGATTGGCCATCTAACACTCTAAAACACTGCGCCACCAGGACATTGCGGAAGAGGTTGCTTCAAAAAAAGGTACTTCATTACAAGAATTTGTAATCTATACTCTGTCCACCTAAGAAAAAGAGCGCAAAAAATTCATGTTGTTCACGTGCTCTCGGTATTTGCGAGACCTGTTTACACGGTAACCACCGACGCAACGGTAACAGTCTTTCCAGGAACGACAAATGGACGGTGTTATACAAAAGTGACGTAAGCCACCGATCTGTTGTTTTAAGAAAATTGGTTTTGTATTAAGCTGCCTTCTGGACTGTACTAGTGAATAAACACTCTTATTATAATGTTCTATGTTCAAATAAAATTAGGGAAAATTACCAAACCAGACATAAGATTTATTAGCAGGAATGGACCGCCAATCTACCCAAATAAGCTGAAGTACGCTGAGTTGTTTTTCCTCAATCTCTGAATCTGAATTACGACCACTTCTTCCAAGATGTTTTCAAAATCTTGACTTTGGAGATTCTTTCAAATGAGAGATGATTATACAAAACGTGAATGAGCTTGGAGACCAGCTTAATATTATGACCATCGTAGGATTTTGACCATATGAGTTTCTTAACAGAAGCATGTTTATTTGTATTTACATATTTACGTGAGCAGAAACCAATTTGCTTTTGCGTACTCATCCTAGCTTCATGTTCTAATTAAATATTAAAAATACCCCTACCTGGTTTGCCGACGAATATACCTAGAAATCTACACTAACGACTTATAGTTTTTCAATAATGGTGTACATCTCATATATTGTGGATTATAATACTGCTATATTTATCCAGCGGAAAAACAGGGCACAAAAAAATGTGATGTTCATGTTCATGTGCTTTCGATGTTTGGCAAACCTGTTTAGACCACAATACGACCGCGGCGATATTATGAGGAGGCGTCGACAAACAGCTGTATATTTGATGCTTCAGGAAACGTGGCATGTTCTCCAAATTTGTCGGTGCCAGGCATACGCTTAGGCATTGGCATTTCTAAGTGGTGTAAGCAAGCCACGAGAACTCACTCATTGCTCACCTGTTTTCCCGTTTCTCCGCTGGATGGATATTTTCTCCATTAGATTATTGGTTTGACAATATGGAATAGGAATTTGCCTAAAGATGTCGACAAAATGTGAACAGTGGTAGGACATTTATGCTCAATGTAGAATGGAACGTCCAGGTTTTGGTATCAAATAAACGATTATAACTAGAATTATGTTAAATTCCATATGGCACAACGCCATCCACATCGTGTTCTTTTCAAGAGGCGGTCTGCTATGATGTATGCTTGGCTACGGCCAGGCGACAAGAATTCACTCATCTTGCGCGTGATCACTCTTGTTCTTCGCTGGACAGAGAATAATTCGGAACATTCAAAAATATATTTATTTCCATCGTAGACTTCGTCTCGAGCTGCAAACTTCATTTATTGTCTATATTGCAACAAATATACACTAGTTACAAGTAACTATTTTCACGATTAGCTGAGAACCTAGAATCTACTATCGGATTAGGACGTCGGTGGTGAAAGAAATGCATCGTGACCACAATCGTGATGTCACACGGGTTCGGGAGCTGTCGGCGTGTCTTCAGTACTGGATTCAAAAACCCAGTTTCATTTTGATATAACTTTGGAATTATTGCGAAAAATAAAGAAAACCAGCCCTGTTAAAGTGTTTAATTGGTACATTTTTAATAGTCTATATTAAAGTTGCATGCTGTTGCTGAAATGTAGCTTCATAGTCAGTCAGAAAAACTGAATTCTAATACTTCGATTTTGTTACATAAAACGCATATTATTGCAACAATTGAACTGGTTTAAGTACTACTACTTTCAATTAAACATTGTAATAGTAATGATTAACGAGAGTTACTATAAAAAAAATCAGTAACTGTCGTTATGAGTATTCCTAACGTAGACACTGACACACAATGACAATTAAACTGGTTGAAGTACTGCAATTTCCAATTGAAAAGTTGAATTGCAAGAGTTAAAGGATATTACAGCTGTGATAAGTCACAAAATACGCATAACGGTTGTTTCCCGAATGGGGGATGTTTACCATGCTCCATCTCTTTTCTTCTAGAGCAACGACTAGAGGGCAAGCGAGTGCGATAGAGACAGATGCTCTTCACTGTTGTTTTACATTTTAGTTAGTCGTTAGTGGTTACAGCACGGTTACAAGTGTGAGGCGCATTCGCTCTTCGGTTTTACTATCACATACTATTTTGAGTCCCCTTAAGTTTTATGCGTGCTTGTGTCCTTGTATGTGGAACAGAATAGGTAACTACATCGTAAAATATGGCTTTGGAGTAGATACACGAGTCGTACATTTCCGGTAGATTTGCTATAAGATCAAAATATGTAACAATTTCCCAAATGACATTACGTGCTCGTAGGTGTGATAGACGTTTTAGGTGCAATAGTAACTTCCTTGTTATGATAAACTCAAGATTTTAATTTTTGTTATAATGAAAATTAGTTGTTTTACCAGGAATAAGGATTATTTTGAATCTATTTGCTTTTTTAATCGCTCTAATTGAGTATAGGAATTACCCGTATTCAGTTAAGAAAAAGAAACAGTATTGGTATTAAAGGGTTTCATTAAAGCAGTTTAATTCATTATCTGTAGCACAATGACAAAAAGAATGTCATAAATAAATAAGGTAACCGTAACAAATAATCCTGTTTAATTGAGGGTATTTTCTGACAGCCACTGATGTGATATTGCTCGCTACCACAATTAATCCTAAACAGAATTCGCTATTGGATTGCAGCAATTAAACAGTTTAATAGTCACGTATTTTATACGTGATTGCGGTGATTAAAATTTAATCGTAGCGATTAAAGTTCTCTCAGTGTGGTCTTTCCATTTATCTTAAAAAAATTATTGTTTTAATTCAAAACCCCAATTAGTTTCAGTCAAAATTTGCTTGTACAAAGTGTTATCACCACAAACATTTTTGATGAAATGGGACACTTTTGTTCAAGAATTCACACCGAACTCGCACAATAAGCGAAAAAGTTGTATTTAGGTATATTGTGTTGCATAGTTTCAGATCTCAGTATCAGGATGTATTCTTGCTGTAAATATGTTGATTTTTTACATGTATATCATTATATCCTAAAGGCCATGAGTATCTTTATCCATTTGCACCTGTTTGGACGGCTGAAATAATGGCAATGACTTCTGAAAGAACACAAAAGACGAACCCATCCACTGCCTTTTGTTGGCGAAAGAAACCGTTGTTTATAATGGCATAAAATGCGACGCTCATTTACGTTCAAGATGGAAAGACACATAAGAGTCTTTATACTCTTTCACGGCTGTTTTTCCACGACTGGTCATTGTTTTGGAGGCGTATCTAGTGATGTGAGGTACAGTGATTTTACATTGTGCTAAATTGAATCGAAATTAGATTTACTCTATTAACAGCCACTTCAATAATTCTACCAGTCTGTTCAAGCACGGTGATTAACACAGACAAGTAAGGTCACTCTAAGCCCCGCCCCCAATGTTGCCTTTCCAACTCTGCTCTCGGATACTACGCAAGCTGGCGAATTCTGGCACCAGCTGATCTGGAGCAGTAGCCAAACGCTAACTGCTGTCGTTTACAGGGTCAGACGTCAGGCCATCTAACACCACCTAACACGCGACACGGTGCACGGGATACAATCGGTAGCAGCATCTGCAGTTATTGTGTTGAATGGTTTATTGATTAATAAATTATATTCTATCTATACTGTAGAACTCATTTCTATAGACCCCCGTATAAGAAAAGTGAACGTCGATTGCTGACGTCGACAATATCGCACAGTCGGATTCCCTGTAAGTGAACGAGTCCGCACGAAGGGAACCCCTCTCAAATCGAGGCGGCTCGCATTTGTGAGACTCACCATCAAAGTCGGCACGGCGAGTGACCTTACTTGTCTTTGGTTCAAGTTAGGTTAGGTTCTGAATTTTCAAAATGCCTTAGTTTGGAAGCTAAAATAATATCGGGTTGCCACAATTGGTGGTGGATACGTAAGTGGTTTGGTCACTAGATGGAGGATTGAAGACACTCATTCGCAGCTTATGCAGCTCAATACAATTTGCGAACCTATAGTAGATTTAAGGGCGCATGACAATATTGCCTTTGCTCAGCTTATACATTCTTTTGATGCCGTCAATTGTGATAATAAGATATAGTTATTAAGAAACCACCCGCAGCAACGATGCAGTGCTCACGTGGTCCCGTTGGTGTGTAAAGAAGAGGCTGCATTAATAAAATCATCATATTTTTCCTCTGCTTAAGAAAAAAAACTACTACTGCTACTACGACTAAAGCTAAAGGACTGACAGAAAGTAAGTGGTAAAGCATATGGAACAAGACCACTGATGTCGCACAGTGGACGAAACGACTAGTACCGTCGATAAAAGAATAGACGGAATGCAGTCATCGACAGGCGTCCTACTTCTTAAAGTAGGCACTATCTAGGGCTGGACCTTTTCAAGTGTAAAGGAAAAGAATACGACTACTGGGGATGGACAAGAGGTGCCTGTACTGCGAGATGGAAGACACGGTCGAGCATGCCCTGTTTCTGTGAGACAAATGGGGCCATACAGACAGGAGGGAAGCCAAAAACTGGAGACTACTACAAGAAATGGAGACTAGTACCGAGCCCCAACAAAACCGAAGTTTCCTGCTTCCACCTGAATAACAAACTAGCTAAATATGAACTGCAGGTACTTTTTGCAGGCGAACCCCTGAAGCATAACCATTTCCCAAAATATCTTGGAGTAACGTTAGATCGCACCCTCTGCTATAAGAAACATCTCGCAAACACTGCAGGAAAACTCAGAACACGCAACAACATTATCCAAAAGCTGTGTGGAACGACGTGGGGTGCCACTGCTTCAGCTCTACGAACCAGTGCACTAGCTCTTGTCTATTCGTGTGCTGAGTACTGTGCGTCTGTCTGGATTAACAGCTATCATACCAGACTGATTGACGTCCAACTAAATCACACTATGAGACTTATTACAGGCGCAGTTAAGACAACCCCAACTCAATGGCTGGAATAGCCCCACCGCAGCTGCGAAGGACTGACGCCCTTCTAAGGCAGTATAACAAGATTGCCGCCAACAACAAACTGCCCATCCACCGAGCAATACCCCCGTTGCAGATAAACAGACTTAAATCCCGACAACCACCAATGAGGGACGCAGAAGGGCTTAAAACCAATAACTTCGACTCCTTAAACCAATGGCGCTCCCAGTGGGAAGGTTTTGCGGAACACCACTCGCGATGCGCATTTATGGGGGCAGCCTTACTTCCAGGATCAGAACTACCCCGGAAAGAGTGGGTAAAACTTAATAGAGTCCGAACAGGCCACGGCAGATGTGCCGACTCCCTTTACAAGTGGGGCTATGTGCAATCTCCCTTATGTGACTGTGGCGCGCCCCGCCATACTATAAACCATATTACGAGCGAATGTGAACTGCGTGCGTTTCAGGGATCGCGAGAAGAGTTCTTTACAGCCACACCGTTGGCTCTGAAGTGGTTGAAAGAACTTGACATCAACCTGTAAATACCAAAGACTATGTATCTTAGTTTGTAGCTGTATATATTTTATTTTAGTATAGGTTATAATAGTTTTTCTTTTAATCTATATTTACTATTGTCATGTTTTTGAGCCATACGATAAATAAATAAGGGGAACGACTACAAGGCTAAATAAAGATCAGAAGATATTCCTAAAGGGGTTCATGATGATGCCCGGTGCAGATGGAGATAGAGGTAAGAAAGAGTGAACGGGTTTTAGCCGGTCGGGCCGTGGTGGCATGTCGGATGGACGCGTTTTGCATAAGTTGGACATGTGGTCAGAGGACTCAAGCTGGTTCAACGTCAGGCGAGTAGGATTCCTCACATCCGGGTGCGTGTGTGCTTCTGTCCTTGCAATCAAGCAGATATAAACTCTCTATAATAAAAAATACTATTACTCATGATTAGCGATCTGGAAGATAGGCAGCAGATAACTAGAGTTAAGGAAACCTATTCCTACCCTATTAGTGTGTCATGTGGAGTACCCCAGAGCTCTATATTCGGGCCCATACTTTTATGCATCTATCCCTCACAGCTGGTAAGTTGTCTTCAATACCTGTTAAGCTTATTTATAAGGTATGATACTCAACTATATGTTTCTTTCCCTGTCAATCAATCAGTCGAAGCGTGTAATAAAATTACGGATGATTTGAACAATTTAGGGAGTGTTTCTGTAGCCCACTGTTTAGAACTTAATCCGCAAAAGCGTTCCGTTATGCTCCTAGCGAGAGAAAAATCTGGGAAGAGTGTTGTTCAGAACTTGGAGAATCGCTGCATTTAGTGGAATCAGCAAAAAATCTAGGTGTTCGGTTGGACACTTCTCTGAGATTTAACGGCCATATAAATAAATCCAAATTTTAACCACTGCGATGTAGCCTATAATGCATACATTTCAAAACGTGACTCCAATAGAATCCAATCAATTCAAAATGCTTGTGTGCGTTTGATATGTGGAATATCCAGCATATCTGAAATATGTTGGCTGAAAATGAGAGACCGACGTTTTCTCTATTGTCTAATTCTGTTCCATAAAATAACAAAAAACAAAACTGTAGTTAACCTACATAAAAGAATTATTTACAGGGCTCAAACACATACTATAAGATTAAATTTGAGAAGTGATGATCTCATTTCAGCTCCTCGTCGCAGAACTGCAATTTATCGAAGACCTTTCACGTATTGTATTTACAAATTGTACAGCCAGGTTCCACGAAATATCAGACACCTATCTGTAACGACTTTTAGGAAAAAATATAAATATTATTTAATAGATAACTTCTTACTTTGAAATATTAATTGCCATTACTTCGTAGCCCAAAATCAACAAGAACAAGGATGTAATCTTTTTTTCTACCACTTTTTTTCTTTATTTTATTTGTTAGGTTAAGTTTAGAATAGGTAAGGTTGAGTGGAAGACCAGTGAGCTGAATTCCTGCAATTTGGTGATGCTGAACTCCGCCTTTTGAAATTTATGTTTTGTATATTCAAATAAAGGTTACTACTGCTACTACTACTATTACTATTACTTGTCCTGGAGCAAGCTACTAAAAGTTGGAAAATGAGTAAGTGACAGCCTTCAGACCAATTTCAGTTTTACATTGGATTTCCAACAGCGTGAAGCGCATTTACCGCCGATTACGCCGTGATTACCGGAGCGTGAAATTTGAGAACTTGCGATGCAACTTGTCAACATGGATACGTACATGACTGCTGATTGTATAACTTCAGCCATTATGGAGGCTAATGAGAGGGGGTGAACTGATGCCACACCGCCTACGGATTTCACTGCGGATTTAGATGCTATTACACGCCGGAATATACGTTGTAAATTACGGGTAGATTTAGATTAAGTAGATTAACTAGATACACCTGATAAGCTGGTTCATCCCGTTTTACTATCTATCATTATATGTATTATAATTTATAACACACAAAATTCGACATAAGATTCTTATCTTTATTGTCCATACATTCGCTCAAGTAGGCGTTGATTTAACGTTTGACGTTCTGAAGATGTTAACGTAGTCAGCGAAACATTTGTTAGGTATATGAAAAAATCAGTTTGACAAGCGGCTGGTAATGTTTGTTGGTGCCTGGCCAAAGGGTCCAGTATTATAAAGGGTCTTTCATTAAGGACGGGTCGATGTTGAAATGAAATAGAACAACCTGTCTGTGAGGTATCAAAGAATTTTTGTTTTTATTTGAAAGATCCATTAGGCGTGGAATATTACATCGTTTATATGTCAGCCGTGGCTTCTCACTCGAGCATGGATCTTTATGGTCTAATTTTAAATAACTCTGCTATATAAATCCGGCTGAATTCGAGCCATAGCCTGGATTATATTGACTTTAAGGCTCCTGGTAGTTTCGGGCTTACTGGCATAGATTTGTGACTTTAGAAAACCCATCAAAAAAGTCTAGTGAGGTTAAATCGTACGATATTGGTGGCCAATTCACCTTTACGTGAGATAACCCGGCCCTTAAATCGGTAATGCAGAAGGTGTCTAACGTCCGATTTGTGGCACGTAGTGCCATTCTGCCGGAACCATATGTCGTTCACCTCCATGTCGTTCAACCAAAAGAAATGCGGTACTATCGCTCTAAGGTATAACGCTCGCTAGTGGCAATGGTGGCTTCTCTAAAATTATTTTGGAAAGACCACGGACCAATAACGACGCCGGTCCAGAATCCGCACCAAACAGTAACTTTTTGTGGATGCATTGTTACCTGGTATACCTCATGAGGGTTAGCGTTCTTTCAAATAAGGCAATTTTGTTTGTTGACATAGCCATTCATCCAAAAATACGCATCTTCACTAAAGGTGATTTTTCGGCCAAAATTGAGGTCCTCTTCCAAATGCTCCGAAGCCCAGTCAGCGAACAATCGGCGTTGTCTATGGTCATCATCTTTGAGTTCTTGGGTAATTTGGCTTTTGTATCGATGTAGGCCTAAAATCCCGGCACAAAAATAGCTAGGTTGCAGTCCTCGAAATGTCGAATCCTTGTGCACGGCGAGGAATTGACAGGCTTGGGTTCTCCTGGATACTTTCACGGACAGCAGCGATGCTCTCGGCTGATCTGGAACTCCTTTGACGTAATAGTAATAGAAATAGTAATTCATTTACTCTTAAGTTACAAAATTTGAAAAACAAAAGGGAGACTAAATAAATATTGAAATCTCCACAGAAAGACTATGCCTGTACATGGATCAATCGGGGAACATAAGGTAGGACAGCTTTGGCTCATGGTGGTGGCTGTGGTTGCTTTTCTACTCTACCAGCTCGCACAGACTTGTTATTTGCTTTTCTGGGTAGCCGTTTGCCTTCAACGCATTCTTCAAATGTTCGAGCTCGGAACCTAGTTCAGCTGGTTCACACACTCTTCTTGCTTCTTGTCCGTTCTGTCAATGTTTTGATGATTCCAAACTTCTGGCATGGATGGTGCTTCAAGCTGTTGTGCAAATAGAGTTCGGTGTGCGTTGGTTTCCTGTACCCTGCGTGTCCCAAGGTTGATCCTTTTCTGGTTACTGGCACATCGAAAAAAGCCAGTTTTTTGTTTTCCTTCACTTCCATCGTGTACTAGATGTTTAGGAGTTGAAGAAATTCCATTAACCTGTCTTGTCTTTGGCTCCATACAACAAATGTGTCTTTCACGTATCTGAACCATATATTGGGCTTGTACTGAGCGCTGTTCAAAGCCGTCTGCTCTATTATAAAGTTAGCCACCACTGGACTCAAAGGGCTTCCCATCGCCACGTTTTCCATCTTATGTTAATTATACAATACAAGTACTTTTAACCTTTCACCGTACTTTTAACAAGCATCTAGGAGTGCAGATTCTATGCGATAAATAGCGCTCGATATCGATTCATAACTGCGAAACTTTCGGGTCCTATCGTCACTGTGATACCTTACGCTCGATATGAATATGCCACCCCCCCCCCCCCGTGAACACAGAAGAATCTGTCGTTCTGTCAAAGACTTACACTTGGATTCAGTGGGACGTCACACTCAGCATTCCTCAAATATATAATATAATATAATGTATAGTTGGTAACGAATTATATCGCATTGTCGATTCAACTACAAGATGTCATTGGATTCCAATGAATAATTCAAGCGCAGCCTGTCGTTGAATCGAATCTGTGTTTGGTAATTGATTCTAAACTACTTTTTTTCCTTGGACTGACAGATTTTATTGCGAGGACAGCTGATTTATTCGTTTGGATGTTTAATTGTGTGATTTTGTATGAAATTATAAGGAGTATTAAGGAGCATGGTATAAGAGTTAGACATAAGTCTGCACCAGTTGTTGCATTATTACCTGAAATATAACTGTCTGACTAATCTAAATACCTACACTCAAATGTGGGTGTTAGCTCTTCTAAGTCCCAATTTCTCAGTAGGACTTCCATTTAATATACAGGGTTACGATCTCAATGCCGTTATGTAAGTACGAATATTACACATCATTGTAATGCTTGTAGCACAAATATAATACGAATATCCCAAATTTGAAGTTTCAAAAAAAAATCCCAACATTTTCTGATAACACAGAATATGCGGCAACAAGTCTAGAGACAATAATATTTGTTTACATAGTGAATATCTCCAAAAACACCTGTCAGAAACTAGGGCGGATACTGGGCAATGTTGTCGGATTGTGATTCTGCAGTCATACTATTTTAATTTTTTTCTGTTTAACTATGCGTTAACCAGTGAAATGATACTGGGGTTTCAGGTTCGAAATATCATGATCTATCGTTCCTCCAAATTAATGCACTAAGATCGTAAACACCCTGTACAACTGGACACATCCACATCACACAATTGCTGATGCAATATGCAAAACCACGAGATGACACAACACGGCTAACACCGAAACAACAAACGGAACAACCTCGTCCATGTTGGCGGGTTCGCGGCGATAGTAACACTGAGATGATCCCCCTGTTCTTTATTCTGATTCTTCATTGAATCGGGGCATCAGTCCCGCTGAATACTGGTTATAGTTCAGCGAACGACAAGGGCCATTGAAACAAAATTAATTTTTATCAGATGAATTATCACGAACTGCTGTTGCATTAATACTTTTTGTACATTGAATAATAGATGGTATGCTTTGCTTAAATGAAACATAGGGTAAATTTCGAAAACAAAAGGATGTTTTGATTGCATTATATGTCAATACTGGTATTAGAAGGATCATACATATCGTTACAATGAATATAAAATTGTTTTGAATTTATTGGCGTACCTGTGATTACTTCGAATATAAGGATTGAATTCTTTGAATGACATGGATTTGAAACAACTGTACATATATTTAAAGCGATGGAAAAACATCCAAATACTAATAATTAATTGGAAACGCAACAGTATTTTTTTCTGTGTAGGAATGCAGATTCTATGCGATAAATAGCGCTTGATACAGATTCATAACTCGGAAACTTTCGGGTCCTGTCGTCACTGTGATACCTTACGCTCGATCTGAATATGTCTCCGCCTCGCGTGGCGTGTCAGATTTGTGGTAATGGAAACGGGCTTTAACAAGCATTTCCAAAAGACGGAAGCTTAAAAACCGGGAAAATCCGTCTACAAAAAAGTAAGTTAAAGCATCCTTGGTGAAACCGATAACGTGTTACAGACTGCCACTCAATACCATCGGCCACGTCTGCACTAAAACTGCTGAGGAAATTAATTATTTGTTGAATAAAAAACGAGCTAGAGAGACGAGAGGTTTCAGAGCGGAAGAACGCGGCAGAGCTCTCAGTTTTGATAGTATTACGGACGAGCAGCCTTCACTGAATCCAAAATTATCTTTCTTCCAATCAGTATTCCATGAGCATTAGACGCAGGAAGCTTCCAAATGACATTATTATTTAACTTTTTTTGGTAGCCTGTATATCAGTATCTACACAAGGTGTTTTCAAAGTTGGGACTTTTCTTTTCAGAATTTCAGAAGCAACTGACTTTGAAATGACAAAGCTAAAATACGATGAATCAACAGCAGAGGAATGAAAAAAATTGGACAGAAAGTATATAGTATAGATAGAATATAATTTATTATTCAATAAACCATTCAACACAATAACTGCAGATGCAGCTACTGAGGTGGCAAATAGCTCAAGGAGTATTATAGATCATGTTTTGTCAGATATATGTAGTAATTTGAAATGTACGATTCAAGTAGTAAGTATCAGTAACATGATCATTCATAATTTGTTGTCAATAACCTTAAGTGTGAACATAAAAGTAGTTACGACAAAATATAGGAAAAAAGTAAACAGAATAGATCATAAAAAATTCATCTCAAAATTTGAAAAGAATATTCAAACTACAGAAGTTCAGTCATTTCAAGAACTAATTGACTTAATCACTTCTTGCAAAAAATATTCGGAATTCAAAAAGACGTATAAGATACGTGAAAATAACGACTGGATAAATCAAGAAATTCTCGAAATGATTGAAAACCGAGTCAAAAATTTATAAACAAAAAGTTAAAGAACCGGGAAACACGAATTTGGAAAATAAATTTAAAAAACTTAAGAACCAAGTCAGTAATAAAATTAAAGTATTAAAAACAGATATTTTAAAAATCAATGAGAATAAAGTAGGAACAAGTATAAAAAACCGCGGTAGATCCGACCGATTTTATCCCGTGCACCGTGTCGCGTGGTGTTAGGTGGTGTTGGTGGACTGACCCTGTAAACCATAGCTGTTAGCGTTCGGCTGCTTTTAAAGCCCAATATAGCACGTCAACATCGAGGCGCGTCAAGATAATGGGTTTTTTTCGTTGTTTGCCTGTGTTTTCATCGAAGCGCACAGGGACGGGATTAGAAATGAGAATTTCATTATCGGTCAATATCTTGACATTTCGGTTATATGTTACTGGAAAAAATCGCTCCTTTTGGCAAGTAATATTCGCCCTTTGAAGAAAAGTCTAAAATTAGGAAACACCCTGTATAATGAGATGGTGCTGTACAGTATTTTAGGTGTAGAATTATATAGCACACAAAAAGAAACATGATACATGATCAAAATTATAACAGCATTATATTATATATTTTACGACCCCACAGCATATCGCTGCCCAAATTTCATCACAATTTATGCAGCGGTTACTGAGATCGCGAGGCTAGAAGAATGCCAACAGACAGACCGACGGAAATGATTCCATGGTAAAAAAGCATCAATTTGCTACCACATCCACCATTTTATCCGGATTTAGCGCCTTCCAATTATGTTGTGCTTCCAAATCTAGGAACTGGGAAGTTTAGGACAAATGAAGAAGTCACTTCGAAACAAAGCCTTATTTTAAAGACCTTGATGCTCCTCTTATTTAGAGACTTGTTCTCTATAGAAACAACAGAGAAAATTGTAGAAAAAGGTTTTTGTAAACTTACAAAACCTCGAGAACACCAACTAACGCTTAGCAGATTTCCAAAGTATCTGGGAGTCAGTTTGAACGGAACTCTAGTTTCAAGCAACATCTAAATACTACTGCTAGGCTGAGAACCAGGAACAAGATCCTACAGAAATTGTGCGGATCTTCAGTTTCTATTTTGCGAATATCTGCCCTTGGTACCTGGTGCGATATTTCAAGTCGTGCAAATTTTCCAATGGAGTAGCGTAAACTAGTGACTTTAATCTAGGGGTTTTAAGTCGGCTACCACAAGTGCTCCAGCTCTCCAAATCAGTGATCTTCGTATATTGCTATTTAATATGCATGAGCATCCAAACTAATATGTGATTGTGCACCATAATTCTTGCATGTAACGCCAGTCAAAATGGACCTAGTGTATTTGTATCCAATCTGGTGGAAGTCAGTTTAAACATTTGTTGTAGGTTGATCAGCTTATCATGTGATTTTTCATAGCAAAATGTAGCTGTCGCAATTTTTTTCATCATGTGTCTGTGAAATGGAGCGGTTTTTTTAAAATCAGCAAAGAACAAAATACTCTCAGAATGGAATTAAAGGTGCTTGCTTACTCCGCAAGAGGGAGATAATTAAAATCATTTAGTTCACAGAAAAATCGTAAAAGTGAAGGGTGCCGGCTGAATTCGAACCAGCGTCTTCGGCATTCTAGGCGGTCGCGCTTACCAACTACACCACGGTGCCCCGTGGTGGAGCTGATACACGGCGCCGACGACAAGGTATCGACTCCGCCGACATCCACCACTCCCCAGCAAATCTCTGAGAACCATATGTTTCAGTCATCCAGAAAGATCTAGTCGGCTGTTGGGTGAGTGTGAATATCCCACCGCCATTTGCACGACAGTTCTCTTTGTAACTGAAGTACGACTCCTCAGTCGACCAGGATTTCATGGTATGAAAGGTGCTTGCTTACTCCGATTTTTCCGATTTTTCTGTGAACCAAATGATTTGAATTATCTCCCTCTTGCGAAGTGAACAAGCACCTTTCATTCCATGAGATCCTGACCGACTGAGGAGTCGTACTTCAGTTAAGGTCCCCAGAGACATCGTTCTTTTTCATCAGGTTTGCACGACGTGCCAACTGATCACACTTATTTCGGTCCGTGTGTGCAGAAAAACCGTCGTGTTGACCGTCGTTCCAAAAAATCTGTCCGAGCTTGATTTTACCCGTCGCCATCGTGCAACTCGGTACATGTGTGGCCGTTCATCGTGCAATCACGACGAGATTTTGCAGTGTCGTTCTTTACAAAGAGAGCAACTGTCGTGCAAATGGCGGAGGGAGATTCACACTCACCCAACAGCCGACTAGGTCTGCCTGGATGACTGATACATATGGTTCTCAGAGATATACGGGGAAGTGGTGGATGTCGGCGGTGTCGATACCTTGTCGTCGGCGCTGTGTATCACCTCCACCACGGGGCACCGTGGTGTAGTTGGTAAATGCGTCGGCCTAGAATGCCGGAGACGTTGGTTCGAATCCAGCCGGTACCCTTCATTTCTCCGATTTTTTTGTGAACCAAAAGAATGGTTCAAAGGATCACCCTTTCAATTTTTTTTCGCATGTTTACCAAACACCCTGTATAACCAGAGGAGCTTGACACCCTGTATAAGCGGAGGTTGAAGTGCTTCAGCGCCTCGAATTATTTTCACCAGCTTGTATTACACCCCCTCCAGAAAAATATTAATCACTATGAGGGTAGTAGATGGTCGATGGCCCAACCACTAGTCTCTGAGAGCTGAGATTAATGAAACGTTTTTCCGGTGGTTTGTACGCACAGTGTCTCAGCAATATTTTGAGCTAGATATGATTCAGTTGAAACGAAAATAAGAATTATTTTATTTTTCTCAATATCTGTTTTTTACTAAGGTATCCTATTCTTTCACCGATTTATGATATTGAATTAGTGTAAGCATGCTGAATGAAAATAAGTGTATAGTTATTGATGTTTACGTAGATTTTTCATTGTTAAGAAAGGAATGTCAGATTTTGGGTAATTATTAGGATTCTATCAAAATTAAAAAATCTCAAAAACTATTTATTTTTGTTCATACATATATTAAGCAAAATTTGTCGCATTTTTTCTTCTATCATGTCCCGACAGGAGTACGTCGAATTACATTAGACCCTCAATAAGTTTCGCTGTTAGCTTAGATTTAGTTTTAATAGTAATTACAATATGGGTTAAATATAAGAATATAGAGAAAAAAATACTGTTGCGTTTTCAATTAATTGTAAGCATTTGGATGTTTTTCCATCGCTTTAAATATATTTACAGTTGTTTCAAATCCATGTTAGTCGAAGAATTTAATCCTTATATTCGAAGTAATCACAGGTACGCCAATAAATTCAAAATAGTTTTATATTCGTTCTAATGATATATGTAATCCTTCTAATACTAGTATTGATATCTAATGGAAACAAAACATCCTTTTGTTTTCGAAATTTACCCTATGTTTCATTTAAGCAAAGCATACAATCTATTCGATGTAGAAAACTTATTCCTGCAATAGCAGTTCGTGATAATTCATCTGATAAAAATTAATTTTGTTTCAAAAGGTAACTATTACATGAACAATAACCCATGCTTTCAAAACATTGTCTATGCTGTTAGTGAAATTGGTAAACAGTATTCGTGCCAACAACATTATATATCCAATTCAATGGTCCTTGTTGTTCGCTGAACTGTAATCAGTATTCGGCGGGACTGATGTCCCGATTCAATGAACGTAAAGAAAAAGAAGAGGAGAATTATCTCAGTATTATCCGTTATCTGCGCCAACATGGACGAGGTTATTCGGTAACGGGTTGTTTCGTTGTGTTGATTCGTTGTTTGCCGTATTGTGTCATCTCGTGGTTTCGCGTATTGCAGCAGCAATTGTGTAATCTAAATGTGTCCAGTCATATATTAAATGGAGGACCTACTGAGAAATAGGGGCTTAGAAGAGCTAATACCCTCATTTCAATGTAGGTATTTAGATTAGTCAGACAGTTGTATTTTAGGTAAAAAGACAACAACTGGTGCAGACTTATGTCTAATTCTTATACCATACTCCTTATAACCTCATACAAAATCACACCATTATTAAACATCCAAACGAAACGATCAGCTATCTTCGCAATAAAATGTGTTGGTCCAAGGAAAAGAAAGTAGTTTAGCATCAATTACCAAACACAGATTCGATTCAACGACAGGCTGCGATTGAAACATCCATTGGAATCCAATGACATCTTGTATAGTTGAATCGACAATGCGAGATAATTCGTTACCAACTATACACTTCCCATTGGATAAAAACATCGCTGCGTTTGAGGAATGCTGAGTGTAACGTCCCATTGAATCAAAATGTAAGTCTTTGACATAACGATAGATTTTTGTGTGAGATAGCATTAGGCTAAATTTTGCCCCAAATAAGGTCGATAAAATAAAAAAAATTAAAAATAAAATATAAAAAAATAAACAAACAAATTAACTGACAACTGACATCCCTGTGTGTACTTTTTTGGCACACTGTACAACAAACAGCAAGATTGCGATGGTTTATCAAGAGCCTGCAGAACCAGGGCCGCATACAAAACAGCATCATAATAATGTCAAGGAAATGAACGTATTTCCCACCATTCAAAAACACTGAAGTTGAAAACAGGCCAGAATATGAATCGGCAAAAATAGAAAGCCGGTTTGACTTCGAGTTACTTGAATGCTCTTATAAAGCTCTCTACTTCCATTTTATTGAATAACTTTCGAATATTGTTTGTTCCAGAACATGGGAATATTACTACTTCCTCGACTATTATTGGATACTGGAAGGACCTAGATCAACAGTCATTGTGGTAAGTTTCCGAGAACTTTTTTGTTTGAACGTCCGTCTTCTGTGCACTCAGCGATTTGGCGATGCTTTGCACTCCAGTCGGTTTGGATCTGAAAAACCCGATTCCGTATGCTTTTTCAAGTTGGAACAACGGAGATTTTCATTCGATTTCCTTCAGAGGGTCGCGAATAATAAAAATATGCGCCTTTTCAGAAGTGAATGCAATCGGAAACCTTGTGAAACAGTATTCTGCCTCCTTAGATGAAATTATAGCAAAAGATCGTTTTCCGTGTAGAGTGCAAGTTTTTAATACCGGATCGGTAGATCACTCCATTTAAAACAGAAGATATCAAAGAAGTTGTATATAAAAGTTGTAGCCAAAGATATGCTCTTTGCTCAGAAAATATTTTGATTCAGGTGATCCATAACTATGTGGTGATGCAAACATACATTTTTTTAAATGAGGCTCCCTATATGTTATTTCATATTTAGATTCTGCTAATAATCCCGTTCTTAAAATATAAGGTATTGTGAGATTCTACAGGGTGTTTCAAAAGTTATGACCATTTTTATATCCAAATTGCTGTCAAGTCAACGTACTGTATAATGAAAATTAATGAATCAATAATTATTTTTTTCCATGAAGGGATAAAAAACATGCTCTAGCTTTAACACAGGCTGTAAAAAAGTTCGCTGACGTATATTCATATACTGGGTGAGGTACAATGCAAAATCTAGATTTTCCCTTTTTTTTGTAAAGAAACTCTACATATCTTATTATACCAAAGAATTGCTTTTAATATGCTCTTTCATCTTTGTATAGCCCTTTGCGTCCTACTGGTCATTTCATGTAACCACAAATTAAGTAATTCGTTGGCTCAGTCCTAATGGTTCGGTGGGTCAACCACTAGCCGTTTTGTGATACTGAGAGTGCTGTCTACTAGGAAAAAAAATCTGTAGTCTGTTCGCAACTATTTAGATCTGTTGGTCATGGTTATTGTCAACACTAAGAGCCGTGGTGCACGCGTTAAACTTTGATAGCTATTTACTGTAAAATAAACGAAGCGAAATTTGATATGGCTGCTAAGTAATAATACCAAATATTGTTCGTTTTCACTTATCGTCCTAAATTTCATAATTTTATTGTAATTGTGCTTTTCAGGACACGTCATTAGTGGTGGCTATACCGACTAACCACCAGGAATATTATACAGTGGTGTGTTCGAAATTTATAGACAACGTAGATGTTTTGGACTTCCATTGTCTATATGATTCTTCAGTATCACAACGTTTAGATTGATTTAATATCTTCAATCATCTTCAGGTGGACTGACGTTGTGATACTTAAACATAATATAGTTAAGTCCGAAGCAGATATTTTCAATACAGGGGTGTATCGCATGAGATATTTTTTACTATTCCAAAAAGGACACAGTGGACTGTTGCGAAGTTCAAAGCGATAGACGTAAATCATATTGTAGCAAAAATTCCTTCAGATGAGTCCATGGCGGATGACTATATATCTGGGGATGGAAGTTGAGATGGATAATGATACGCTTGGAAATTTTGACGAAAATTTATCATACAAAATATTAGTAATTACACCGAAGCCTATACTGTTGGGCTTCTATTTAACAGTTAACAGTGCTGTTCCTAGAGTGGCGCCGGGAAACAGTAACAAAGCCTACACAGAACACGAGGCTAATGACCAAAGCAGTCAACGCCGATGACACAGAAGTAAAAAAAGACACCGAAAGAGCTTTTCAAGATACTGGAGCTGACAGTGACGACGAACCAGGCACGTATCCAGGATTTGGTTTTGGGAGGGGGTCCAGATTATGGGTGTCACTTGGTTGACCTTTCGGGGGCGTCCAGATTAGAGTTAGGGTTGCCACCTTAAATTTGCGGGGGGGAGGGGGGGGTGCAAATTTGTGGAATCCATTTTTTAGACGGCATTTTATAACGTTTCGGGGGGGGCCGGACCCCCTGGACCCCCCCAAATATGTGCCTGCGGCGAACCTCTGTCATGCGTGACAGAAATGTTGCGTGCTACTCAGGGTGCAACTATCTCAGTATTTTCTGTACCACAGTACTGAGCAGCCCTACTGGTTACCCTAGATGACCACCATTTTTTTGAAAAAAATGTACTTCTAAACCAGCGCAAAGCAAATTTTTAGTTTATTTGTTCACTTTTGTGCTATATTTTGTATCCTCTCAATAAAATTCAAATAAATACTTAATTCCGGACTTAAAGGGGTAGCATTTCCTATACCTACATTCATCAGTTTCCGAGATATTTTGATTTCCCTGCAAATTTTAAATATTTGTGTACTGAAATTTATCTATTTTGAGAAAGTACTATCGAATTTTATTTTTATTTAACAAACAACTAAATTATAAAGCCATCATAGTATTTGATGAGGTCAAAACCCTTAATTATTGAGATAATATAAGTCAAGTATGCTGAGGAAATAATTTTATAGATGATATGCATAATTATCAAGCACATTTATCAGATAGGCTTTGAAATATTGGCAGTTTTCATCACCTGCTCAATAATTTCGTACTCTGTGAAAACCCAGCTTTAAACAATAAGTAGAGGGTATTTAGGAGAATTTTTGAGAAGTTGATTACCTGCCTCTAGAGTATATCAAATCAACTATCAACGGCGATATCCAGAACGGAGGTACCTTAAAAGTGATGCATTTGAAAGATTGAAGAATCGTTTTATTTGGACTAAATCAACGAATATTCCATAGCTTACCTGATAGATCTGCTTGATAATTATGTATAGCGTCTATAAAATTGTTTCCTCAGCATACTCGACTTATATTATTCGATAATTCAGGGTTTTGACTCATATCAAATGCTATTATGGCCTTATATTTTAGTTATAAGTAAACACAAACAAAATGCTATAGACCTTTCATAAAATAAACAAATTTCAGTACATAAATAGAAGGTATATTTAAAGTTTGCATAAAAATGAAGCTATCTCAGAAACTGATAAATGTAAGTATACGAAATGCTATACAAATATGAAAGAGCATATTGAAAGCAATTTTTTGGTGTAATAAAATATGAGCGATTACATTTAAAAAAAAGATGAAATCTAGATATTTCATTCTACCTCACCCTGTATATTAATATGTGTCATTGACTTTTTTGCCGCCTGTGCTAAAACTAGAGGATAAGCCTTACCATGTAAAAAAATGTTTTTGTTAATAATTTTCAATATACAGTACGTTCATTTAACAGTGAATTTGGATATAAAAAGTGTCATAACTTATGAAATACCCTGCATAGTGTTACAATATATTTTAAGAACGGGAATCGTTAGCAACAAGTGCAAAAAGCACATCAATAAAATTTAAAAAAAATAAAAAAAAAGTCGGAAGGCCTGGGTTTCGATCCAAAAACCCTGAGATCCACTAGCGGACTCTCTAACCACTGGGCCATCCTTCGATTGAGGAGATCTTTTCAACGAAACATATTTGATTATAGGTACTTACTTACTGAAACCTGTAATCTGACTTCAACTTCTAGTATCTAGTATCGGAGTAGGACGTCGTTGGTCAAAGGAGCATCCTTACCGCCATGGTGACGTCACACGGGTTCGGGAGCCGTCGGCGTGTTTTCGGTACTCGATTCAAAAACCCATTTTCATTTTGATATAACTTTTGAATTATTGCGGAAAAAAATAAACCAAAAACAGTTTTGTTATAAAACTTATATATGATCTTTCCATTTATCACAAAAAGTAGTTTTTTTCTTAATTCAAAACCTCAGTTGGTTGGGCCGCTACATTCGCAACTTACCCAATCCTCCGACCACGCTGGATGCTGCACCTCAAGAGTCTATTAACAACTATGTTATAAGCATGTCGCGTAGGCTGAAGGAGTTTATTCGTCACCACCCATTATTGACCTGTTTTATTTTTATATAAACTAATTATGGCAAATAGGTTCATTTATTATTGTCTTTAGTCCTACCCCATTCCATGAGCCGCATCACTATATATATATTTAACCGAACATGTCTGTTTCAGGTGAACCTGCTGTTTCTGCTGAATATAATCAGGGTATTAATAGTAAAATTGCGTGAGAGTCAAACCAGTGAAATTGAGCAGGTCAGGTAATATGATTTTTGTTTATTTAGGTAGATGTAGAATTTATACAGATTTAATTTATTACTAAACCTTGTATTAAATAAACGGATTTTTCCAATATTTATATTGCATTCAGCGGTCTGTGGTATAGAAACAATGTAATATCAATCCATGTATCACTAAATCTTTGCAATAATTAGTTTTTAGTTTAATAAAATGTGGGGTAATATTGATTTTATGGTTTTTAATTACTGGTTCACAAAAAGTTCGGAAAAAGAGTGAGTGAGGGGGTGTACAACAGTATTCTTACATAGGGTGCAGTTGCCCATATCGAACTGTTTTCCAAATTGAACCTTTACCGTTTTTATACTTCCCCCAATACTTTTCAATGTTGCCATGGGGTATTCGACACCACACCTTGAACCTTCTTGCGGCTCAGTTGCTGTTTGGACCACGTGTAAGTAATAATTTATGAACTTGGCGAAGGCTTCATATCTAACTAAAACAATGTAAAGGTTATTCTTCCAATTTTATAATTTGTCTGTTTGATAGCAGTGCTTTATAGCACTATCGAACAATAACGTTGTCAAAAGCTTAGTTAAATAAGAAGCCTAACATTGATCTTGGAGCTAGGTGCTCATATTGGACGAAATTTCTAATTTCACCCCGGTTCAAGATCCCGCCGGTTCAATTAACCATTCTAAATTTCTAACGCTCCTGAACCTGAACTTTTGTGGTGTTGTACTGAACATAATGCTGAATACCAAGTTGAGATGGTTTGGTGCCTGCACTACCACACCTGGTTTCATTGTGCGTTGTGTTGAACCAAAAAAAATAATATACAAGTGTTCATCTCTTCACATAGAATTATGGCTTATTTTCTTACATACATTATTTTGTTAGCAATTATAAGAAAAGAATATGTTTCGGTATTAATCAACTTTTTTTAAATGGAAATCAGTTCATTTCAGTTTAATTTATTTTCTTGGAAGTATTATACCTACTTTATCAACATGAGGGCAGGTTCAATTAAAGAAACCATGAGCTCAATTTTTGGACCATTTGCAACTCTATCTTAATTTTGCTTTTCTCTTGTTATTTACAATAAAAAAATAATTAATGCTACTCAAATATTCCTGAAAGTTGAGAGATTCTGTTTTGCCTTATCAATTAATTTTATTTTTTTAATACCACAAATTTATGGATCCTTTTTCCAAATTTTGGTCAATAGCGCAGACACCCCTAGAGGCATTGAATTACACTATTGCCTCGAGTGCTTTCTTTGGGAAAACGCGAAGAAATTCATTTCCACCTTACCCAAAGTGAACTCAAGTATATCACATTCCTTGTTTGGAACATATCCTGAATCGTCCCTATTTTTTGTTACAGGAAAGCAGTAAGGGCTGCAATTTTTTTGCTGCCACTAATGGGAATCTCCCACCTCTTGTTCTTCTACTACAAGTTCAACAAGGCGTGGAAGTTTGCTCTATGGTCTTTCTCTGCATACTTCCTGGGCACTTTTCAAGGCTGCTTTGTCGCTGTGCTGCACTGCTTCTTAAACGGAGAGGTAATTATATGGCTGAATATTAAAGAGGTGTATACGTATGTATAAAAAATATGAAGTCAGATATATATGAGTTGTTTAAATTGTTTTGCTCCTACCGCGTGCCGACACTACGAAGTAGGGCTTATGCCAAGACGCCCGACTGGTCCGGTAATCCCCTTTCGGCATTTTTTGCTGGGCTGGCTAGAGGGCTGACGCGGTCATTAGTGTAGTCAAAATTGTATATTGTCTGTGTATAGTAAGATGTCAATATTCAATAAACAGATCAATTTATTTTGTTTTCATCTATTGCAAATTAGTATTTGCGATTATTTTGATCTCCTACCACTATCTGAATTATGATAATAAATGTTTTGTATAGACAATTACGTTTTTTGTATAACTTTTGTGTAACATAACTGCACTATAGAAGTGTTGATTGAGACTGGAAGAAATGTAAAAAACTCATATATTTCTGACTTCATCTCTACCACATGGCATGCTGTGTACATTGAAACAATAGAAAACCTTCATATTTGTATCTCAAACTATCTCAGATCAGTCCACAGAATTTGCCGCATGCCTTGTCGGAATCAGTTAGTAGGTATCCATATAGAAAATTTGAACTCTATTCGTCAAATGAATGTTATCTATTTTTATGTTGTATGGCTAAACTTCGCCTGTTACTAAATTTATTCATAAAAAAGGCTTTACCATTATTATATAAAAAAAACAAATAAGTGAAGCCCGGGCTCCGACACATCAAACTGCTGATGCTGTTCTATTACCCAGTGACTACTCCTCACACCGAGAGGTGAACAATCACTGGGTCCGCGAATTGTGCGCCCTGAGTAGACGAAGGGACCCAAGAATGACTGCCTTCTGCATTCTGGCGGCTAAGATGTGCGCCGTCGCACGGCACACCGACATTTTACGCAGTCCAGAGAGCAGCGTATCCTTCATTCCACCTAGGGATCCAATGACCACAATCAGCAGATTTACAGTGTAGTCTGGCCAGAGCCTGCGAGGTTGTCCGAGCAACCTCTGATATTTAGTCCGCTTTTCCTCCTCCTTAGGGCCGACGTTCGTCTCGGTAGGTGCCGAAAACTCTATAACAAACATCGTCTTCTGTTGGTGGTCGAGAAGGTCAAGCTCAGACCTACCCATGCTCTTCTGATGTTTGTAGAAGGACCCATGCATTGGTTTATCTTTAATCTTCATGAGGTCTCAAGGGAAGCCTACTTCGCCAGTTTTAATATCGGATTTTAATTACGCGGGGACAAGTTCCGTAATGAACTACTAGTATTATTATCATTTTTACATATTTGTATATTGTATATAGCAATTGTTTTGTAGAAATGTATGCATTTTACATAAAATGGTGCAAAAGTTTCCCCTACAACCAATTTTTTAGTCAGTGTTTTGTTGGAGCAGACGACAAAAAAGTTCTGCCGGTGCGCCATCTGGTACCCGAAGGTAACAGCAACCAAAGAAAATCGCTGCTAAAGAGCAGCAGACTTCTTGATGGGACGCCACGGCGCGTCCGCTTTAGCCACCAGAGAGCCCGGTTCTATATGCTGCTGCATATGAAAGTCGGCATACGAAGGTTGCTCTATATCTCCTTCAATCCACCAGTACGCAGACAGCTGTTTCACGCTTATTAGCGATCATCAGTGCGCCATAGGTCGATTGACAGAAATAGAGAGCATCAGATTTTCCATGTTTACTAAACCTTTGAAACATGTGAGAAGTTCTGCCGGTTTTGTTTCACATTTCTAGTAAACATGAAAAATCTGATGCTCTCTATTTCCGTCAATCGACCTATGGCGCACTGATGATCGCTAATAAGCGTGAAGCAGCTGTCTGCGTACTGGTGGATTGACGAAGATATAGAGTAACCCTTGCAGTATTTTGTTTTCTTGCATCTCATTGCGTGATATATTTTGGAACTTAACTTTTTTATTACATCGAAAGGTACCGATATCTTTCGCAAGATAACAGAAAGCTTACAAACATCACATTTTGCATCTTAATTCATACTAGTAAGTCATGAATCATTATGTTAATTTCCTGCTCAATCAATCTCTTTGACTGCTTGTTGTAATTTAGGTCCAGACTGCAATAAGGAACAGCTTCTACCTCCATATGTCCCTAAGGAATTATGAGTATACGTCCTGCAGAAATTTCACATTGATTTCTATCGTCCACGATGAAAGCAGTATACAAAAGTAAGTATATAAAATTTTTAATTAAAATACATGCAATGGGTAGTGTTTTCCAAATAAATAGTTTTCTGACACATACTGCTTTCACTTATGAAAGTTTTTTTTATGGTCAGCCTTTCGCGCCTATGGCGCTGTAGAAGCGCTGTGAGAGGATAAGTGTCGGTGCACGTTAGATTTGAAACGCTGCAGGTTGCAGCCGTCGGGAAACAAATTACCCAGCAGCTCATTCCACCGCGTTGAAGTTCTTCAAAAAAAGGAGTATTGTAGAAACCGGTTCGGGGAGTAGGGACCTCGACATGGTAAGGATGAGCTCGCAGGGCCTCTTTAGTGTTCCTTGTTCGGACGGCCTTTGTTGTTATTATCTAAGAGAGCTCATTCGAACATCTTCCGTGATCGATTTTGTAAAACAGGGACAGGTCAGCCACGCTTCTTCGATGTTTCAGGCTTTGGAGGTTCTTTAGGTTAGGCGTATCGATTAGTCTAAGTGCTCTCTTCTGAATAGTGTCCAGAAGCTTTAGAGTGTGCTTCGGAGCGCATTCCCACACATGGGAGCAATACTGCAACAATGGTCGGATCTGTGCCTCGTAAAGGAGTGCTAGATGCAACCATTTGAAATAAACATTATATCAAAATTGGTATATCTTTTTTTGAATCATGAATTCAAAAGCTGTTATAAAGGATTCCGGCATAAAGGAAGGACGTTTTTCAGTAGCTAGTACTCTTTCCCTCGGCAGGAGAAGTGGAGGTGGAGTTACCGTTCCACTCATGAGTCTGTAGCATTTTGCTTGATAAACGCTTCCATCTCACATGCGTAGCTCATTCGCTGTGCGTAATCCGAGGCACTCACTGAGGCAACAGCAGCATCTTGCCCAGCAGATCCAGTCAGACTGCGACGAAGGGCTTGTCGAACACGTTCCACATTTTGAGGGTCTCGAACCAGTCTTTTGTTGATTCATCATCATCATAGTCACAATGTCTAAACAGACATGTTGTGAACTCGTAAAATGCATTTACTCATTTTACGAGTTTCTCTTGGGATGTCTTCAAGTTCTTTAATGCAGTAGTTCCCCATTTGCTTTCTGCATCCTCATGCCGTTGACCAGATGGTATCTATTGGTTCATCCGCCTTCAGGGGCAATTTATCACCCCAAGGTCAAGGACTCATCTCAACTCGTCCACCCAAAGCTGTTGGTTGAGAAGATGTTACTGTTTATACCGACAGTAGTTCGGTTCCTTTTAGTCGCCTTTTACGACACGCAGAATATACGATGGGAGATATTCTAATCCGCCCCCACACGGCAATTTTATTGATTAGTACACCACGATTAATACACCACGAGTGCGAAGTGCTTCAACCCAATGAAGGATGGTGTTTCGATTTAAACTGCTATGGATTGCTATATAGATAATCAAGGTTCCATGGCATATCTGTTCCTCTCCCGTTAGTCTGTCCTAAAATTGCCAGAACACTCATTCATTCATTTTTTTATTTCAGTGGAGAAACCTCACCATGGTTACAATGTTGTGCACAAAATACAGAAACGCCGGATGATGAAAAAGATGGGAGGTAAGTTAAATTGAGAGCACATCCAAATAAGCTGATAAGTCAGGACTATCGTTTTACAAAGTTTGAATTCAATCACATTTTTACTTCTCACGCCCACTTTTTGTGCGTGTTATGATATCTACATAACGAAAATCCAGGTCACTCATTTCCATCGGTCTGTCTGTTTGTCTGTCGGTTTGTCTGCCTGTTGGCGTTTTTTATCCTGATAATATTAGTAACCGCAGCATTAACTTTGGGTAGCGATATGCTGTGGGGTCGTAGTAGGTAATGCTACTATAATTTTGAAAATGGCTGTAATTAGCAACAAAAAAATTCAAATACTCCTCAACTTCGGTTTTATGCGTTTCAGGAGTTCCTGATCATTTTCAACTTTCTAAATGGGCGGGGGTGACATTGGTGTGGTTGGAGAGTAGAGGGTTGTGAACCTGGAAAGATTGTTGTATTCATAATAAGCTGTCCATTGACCTATGAATGAAATGCCTAGCGGCATGATACACTTTTTTAAGTCCATCCGAACATTTTTTTTGTCTGCTCCAGAAACGAAGGGACTTTCATTTCAGATGTATACATACAAGTACTGCTTTAGATCGTTCTGCATTGTGTAACTTGGAATTATGTTTGATAAAGTTTTGATACAGTATTATTACCGTGGAGAGGCTGGAAAACGCGTATGGTTTTTAGAAATCTTGTCAGTGGCGGCGCAGCAATAATAAAAAGACGAAAAATACAAAAACAGTTCAAACTTCGCTGTTAGGCGTTTTAGGGGTTCCTGATCGTTTTCTACTTTTTTTTGCTGAGGGTGGCTGCGGGGCGGAGGGCTGTAAAACTTTTTATAGTATTAATAATAAGCTGTCCATTTCATTGGGAAATATAGACCTAGCGGCGTAACACACTTTCTTTGTGGGCGGGCGGGAGATGATGGGGTTGCAAGGAGATCTCGGGCTATAGCTTCATACTATGGGAAAAAAAATAAACGGGTATCATCGTAATGTGTGGGAGGTACTGAGTCAATCAACTTGACTTCATTTTTTTTTGTATTCATGAAGCACCGGCCATGTTTCTGAAAATCGGTAGATTGGCGACAGTGTAATTGGCCAAAAAGGAAAATCCTCACAGCAGCTCCAAATTTAACTACATTTTTAGCCGTTCCTGATCACTTACCATTTTCTTTCGTGAGGGTGGCCAAAAAGATAGGGATGGGGGGACGTAAACTGTGATCGGGTTAACCAATCACAAGACTTACTGATCTTGATGTTCGAAAAGGGATCTAGGATCATGCCAGTTTTTCTTAACCTTATGTTCTAAACCCAACTTTTTAGTTGTTGGATGTTCGTTGGAACCATAAATCCCTCTATTTGAAACTGATTTTTCGTTAGTGTTAAATACTCGTATACTGCAAAATGAATGTTATGAATTATGTATGTTGGGTGTACTGTCACTTGTCAGTGATCAACTGATGCATCCATTCGGAAACAAAACAAGATCCAACTGGAAAGTTTACTAATAATCCCTGAACAGCTGATACTGATCGAACTGGATTTAGATCATGCACTTTTTCCATAAACGCCTAAAGAAGCAATATATCGAAAGCATCCTAATCTATTAGCATGGAAAATAAGAGACCTGAAGCTAAATTATGTCAATCTTTCACAGCTATCCCGTACTACACAAAAGGCGTGACACCTCGACTGTCATCACTGAACTAACGGCTGTTAATTCTTCAACCTACAAAAGGTGAGTGAGTAAAGAATCGTTCGGTGATAATGACGTAAATACATGTTTCAGCTTGAAATGAAACATTCCTCATAGTAGCACAATATGTATTAGTTTCACAGTCGGAAAGCTTGAAAATATTTGAAAAATCTGTTATAGGAATACAAAACTAATATAGCAAGCAAGCAATTAGGTTTTAAAATTAAAATTAGACCAAATAACTATTGATTTTCTATCATCTACTTTTTGATTATTATAAATAAGTTACTATGCGTCAGCTACCTCAAAATTGGCACACCTAAATACCCTAAGTATGTGTCGCCCTCACGTAAATTCAGGATTTTACGCAAGGGGTCAACGTAGCTCGCATTTTTAATATTTAAAATTTACGAGGGCTGCTCTATACCTCCGTCAATCCACCAGTAAGGAGACAGCTGTTTCACGCTTATTAGCGATCATCAGTGCGCCGTAGGTCGATTGACGGAAATAGAGAGCATCAATTTTTCCATGTTTACCAAACATGTGAAACATGTGAGAGCAGACAGAAGGATGGTACTAGGTACTAGGTGGCGCACCGGCAGAATTCTTTCTGTCTGCTCTCACACATGTTTCACATGTTTGGTGAACATGGAAAAATTCATGCTCTCTATTTCCGTCAATCGACCTATGGCGCACTGATGATCGCTAATAAGCGTGAAACAGCTGTCTGCGTACTGGTGGATTGACGGAGGTATAGAGCAGCCCTCGTATATCGGCTTTCATACGCAGCGGCGTATAGAACCCGCGCTCTCTGGTGGCCAAGCGGACGCGCCTTGGCGTCCCACCAGGAAGTCTACTGCTGTTCAGCAGCGGTTTCCTTGGTTTGCCGTTACCTTCGGGTACTAGATGGCGCACCGGCAGAATTCTTTCTGTCTGCTCTCATTTAAAATAGACTTTAAACTAAATAACTAACATAACATGCCAATGAATATTCTGGCGACCTATTTAATATCTCTAAGGAAAGACTCAAGTTCGAGCTTAAAAAACTGAGGCATCTCAATACATGAGAAAGATCATTCCAAGAACAGATGTTTTAGGATTAGGCGTTGTAAGTGAACGCTAGTATTTTTGTTTTAACTATACATATTGTTTTGTTATTATTTATTTTTTTAATATTCATTTAGGTGCATGAATTTGTTGTATGGATACTTAATTCCCAAAATGTTTTTTATTGTACATCGGTGGATTGGGCATGTCCCGTAATATATTTTTTAATTTGAAAATATTTTTGAATAACAGTGCACTGTTTATGAAGTTTACTAAAACAAGATCAATTCGACATCCAGCATAATATATCAATAATTTCGTTGCCCTCGTAAATCTTGAGCTTTGAAAAGCCTTCCTTACATGTAGTATAGCAGAATCAGTGTGATATTAAAATTACGGTTTTTATTTTTTTGCAGTTCCATGAAAGAAAAATGGTCCACAGATAATATAGTAGAAGAGACAGAAGTGAAATGAGCGCTACTTTGACTTATAGTGTATTACTTATTAATATATATTTGGATAAATAAATTCCATTGTTTTCTTTCTCTATAATTTTATTCGCAATGAACCGCGCGAAAACGTGCAACTTCAAAAATAAGGCATTTGGCCAGTGTCAGAAATCACTGTGATTATTACTTTTTTACATTACTAGGGCGCTATATTATATCGTACATATTTTATATTTTGTCAAGATGTTCCAATGTAGTGAATATACAAAGTGTTTCCTAATTTCATATGAATGTATGTCCCAAACGTCTTACCTTTTGGGATACAGGGTGGTAGAGTTTTCAAAAATAAATAATTTATTATTAATATCTACAATACCACTTCAGAATTTTAATGATATTCTTCATACATGTACTATGAATCCAGAGGCATTTTTTAATGTATCACTTTTTCTTAAATTTCCACCAGTGGCGTTCGTACGTAATTCGACTATTTTTGAATTCCCCACTCATTTATAGCCAAAGTTGAACACTTAATTTTTTCAATCCGATGCATGGTTTTCACTTACTTCACTTAACTACTGTTTCATGATCGCAACAGTAGTTAATATGGCAATATCACCATGCATGTCTGTGGCCTGACAATAAAACCATCAGCAGTCTCAGTTGTTTTTTATCTAGAGAGAAGGCGAGAAACGCCCTTCTCTGTCTACAGGCTCCACTATGAGTTTCCGAACCTGCTGAAGATGTCTTTCGTGGCAACTGAAGAATTATCAGACTGATAGTTTCATTATTTTTCCAAGCTTATCCTATTTTTCGGTATGTATCTAAAATAATATGTATAAGCATTATATAAAGAATTTAAACTTTATTCATACCATTTCTCAACATATTTACATTATTATATAATCTGATAATTTTATATTATATCCATTGATTGTTCGTAGTTGATTAAATTTTAGTTTACCTAATTGTTTGGGAGCTTTCATCACAATCGTCTTCAATTATATTAAAAATAACCACATATATGATTAAAGAATATTCATAGAATTATATACAGTGTGTCCCAGCTAAAATTTGCCACTCAACTTATCTCTGATATAGAAGAAGTGGGTCTCATTTGGAATCTTTGAAACGATAATATTTCAGGTAATGAAAATAGTCCTTGATTTTGATAATAGCCGTGTTTTGTATTAACTTCGATAATGGTATCACAACGTATCACAAGTATGGTAGTCTCATTTAGGATTTTGAAGTAGAGATTGCTGGGGGTGAGGGGGTTGATGGCACAATGATGACGTATCCGATGGCAGAGAGTTCCCCTCGAAATGCAAATCGACGTGTCACAACGATTTATTTTTTTATCATTTCAAGGATGAGGTGGGTGACAAATTTTAGCTGGGACACTCTGTTTGTAGAACTACATATGGACAGACGTGCTACACATCCATGCCTATAAAGCCGCTATTCAATTAAACAGTAAATTTTCATCCATTTTTGGATCTTCTTTAACGTGATTGCAGTTCAACCTAAAAATCTACAGCTCTACTAAGTTCGTACTACTTTCAGATTATTTTTTTTTGTTCGATATTCACTTATTAGATTGTTATGAAATTCCCAAATGTATAACCCGTGTGCAATTTTTTGTGTGCAGTTCCAAATATATTTTTTATTATCTACCTAGTTAATCTATCAACCAGTGTGAAATACTGGAACATAACATGCCAAGCTGGATAAATATGTGAATCTAACTGAAAAAGTGAAATAATTTTTAATTTTGAGGAAGGATCGAAGTAAAGCAGTATAGCTTCAGTCATCTATGTAATGATTAGTCATTTTCTAAACTGTCGCCTAAATTTTCCAGTTCTTGTTATTCTGATCAGTGATCTGTAGATATATTATCTTCTGGTATATCAGAGAATGCCAGGCATCTTTCTGAAGTTAATCAAAATCAGAACAACAGAATAAGGAGTAGTGGTAGTAGTGATGAGGAGGCAAAGCCAGGTAAGTCGCCCAATTTCCACCCTTTTTGCCAACCCCACAGAACCAACATTGGAAACACTAAAAACCTACGTCCTAGAAAGCTTTTTATAGAACATTCCAGACCTCTTAAGGGGCCTGGATACACACATTTATACATACGTATTTGCCATGTGAAACACGGACTTACAATTTCTCGCATAACTCTCTCTATTTTCAAACTATATGTATAACATTTCAGAAGGCGATAGTTAAGACCTTAATGAATGACAACTTTTTTCGATTTCCTCAAAAAAATGTGTTCATGTGCAAAAAAACTCGCAATGCAAAATCATACATTCTATAAATGCTTGTAATTTAACAACTAAATACGATATCAAAAAAAGGCTAAATAGTTGCACAAGCGCAAGCTTTCTTCTTCAATTTGCTTTTTGAGTCATTACTGTAAGTTTAAAGGTAACGTCAGGAGCTTGGAAATGCGAAATTCATTTTTATGGTGACTTTTGGACCTTACCTTTGGACCTTTTGACCTTGCCTTTGGATTTTTGGACTTATTTCCCCTCATCTTAGACACACACACTAAAGGGAACAGGCGGCCACGCCTCCTCGCTAACACGGGAATACGTCTTTTCTTGAATTCTCAATTTCGCGCGCTATACCCTAGACCCTTAACGAAAGTCAGAATGTCCGCCCACCTCGCTGAATGTAGCGAGTCCTCCCCGAACGGCGTCGTGACGAACATCTGAATCCTAAAGTTGCGATACACAGCACATCTGCCCAGGAAGTGGAACGCTGTCTCGCCCTCCTCCCAGCATCTGGACAGATAGGGTCCCCTACTCTCATGAGTGGCAAATGTCTATTCAGCCGCCAATGGCCAGTGAGAACCCCCACCAGAAGGTTGAGCGTCTCTCTGAATGCATTTAGAAGCCATAGCGTTCGGCCCTTATCAGGGCCCGCTATGAAAATTTTAGCCTGCAGTCATCTCTCTATAAGCAGGTTTTCGCCAGATCCTTGTAGTCCAGAGCAACATTGGCCTGGCGTCCTTGAGCGATTTAGCAAGGCTGGCTTCTATTGCAAGCCTACGCTGACGACGGCCTGGTGTTAGTCTGCGGTAGATTCCTTTGGATATCGTTTGCGATAGAATGCAGACAATATTATGGTCAGGTGGTGTGGCGAATCAGGACTCCTAATCAACCCAGTGAAGACTCTGTACGCCCCTACTCTCCACGGGGTACCACTGACATGGTAGGTCAAGTACCTAGTGGTATATTAAACTCACGTGGACACAGCATATCGACTATTTGTATAAAAAATGGAGTCAAGTTGATTGACTCAGTACTTCCCAAACATAATGATGATACCATTTTGTTATTTTCCCATTGCATGAAGCTATAGTCTGGGACCCCTTGCAACCAAGTAATCGTTCGCATGTCCTCAAAAAACATCAAACACAAAAACCAGTAAACAGTTTCCTAAGTCTCTCCGTAGGAATTAAAGCGACACAATTTTTATTCTGTCAGCTTCAGCTGGACGAAACGAAACAATCAGGAACCCCGAAATTGCTTAAAAACGAAGTTTGAGCTAATTTTATATTTTTATTTTTTTATTATTGCTGCGCCGCCAATAACACGATTTTTGAAAACCATACGCATTTTTCATCCTCGCCACGGTAATAATACTGTGTCTAAATTTCATTAAAATCGAATCTATAATTTCCATGTTACTAAATTCAGAACGATCTAAAGCAATACTCGTATGTATACATCAGACAATTCTAAGTCCCTTGATTTCTGTAATAGCCAAGGCAATGTTCGGATGGACCTAAAAAAGGGTATTATGCCGCTAGGTCTTTCGTTCACAGGTCAATGGACAACCTATTCTAAATAGAACAAATTTTTTAGTTTTACAAACCCCCACCCCCTAACCACCCCAATTTCACCCCCACCCAAAGAAAAAGTAAAAAATGATCTCCTAAAATGCCTGAAAACAAAGTCTAAAGAAATACTCGTATGTATGCATCAGACAATTTGTTTTAAGTCCCTTGATTTATATAATAGCAATGTTCGGATGGACCTAAAAAAGGGTATTATGCCGCTAAGTCTTTCTTTCACAGGTCAATGGACAGCCTATTATGAATAGAACAAATTTTTGAATTTTACGGCCCCCCACCCCCTAACCACCCCAATTTCACCCCCACCAAAAAAAAAGTGGAAAATGATCAGGAACCCCTAAAACGCCTAAAAACAAAGTTTGAGGAGTATTTGGAATTTTTCGTTTTTTGCTAATTACTCCACCCCCCGTACAACGATTTCCAAAATTATCAGAACATTACCTACTACGACACCACAACATA
This sequence comes from Callosobruchus maculatus, assembly GCA_951848785.1. Classification (NCBI taxonomy): domain Eukaryota; kingdom Metazoa; phylum Arthropoda; class Insecta; order Coleoptera; family Chrysomelidae; genus Callosobruchus; species Callosobruchus maculatus. Next base: position 11,657,111 of record CATOUR010000083.1, read on the forward strand.
TCGCTACCCAAATTTCATCACAATCCATGCAGCGGTTGCTGATATTGGGAGGCTAGAAAAAAGCGACAGACACAGACCCACAGGCAGACAGACCGACGGAAATGAGTGACGTGGATTTTCGTTATGTAGACATCATAAAACGCCCAATAAGCGGATTATCTCAAAATCGAAAATGTTCGCGATCACAACACTCCCTCACCTATCGGTGTGGGAAGTAAAAGTCTATAGCTACCATGTGGCAGCTGCGCCTGGTAGTTGGTAGGACCTGGGGCCTCACGTCCAAGGTCCTAAGCTGGCCGTGCACGTCAGTAGTCAGTGCCAGGGTCCAATATGGCTGCTTGGTCTGGTGGCCGAGATTAGAGAAGGCCTCTGTTGTGCTCAAGCTCGCTAAGATTTAGAGACTTGCAATGAGCATATGCCCACTACTGCCCTGGAGGTACTCTTGGGTTTGCCACCTCTGCACCTCTGGATAAAGAGTGGCAAGAGCCAAAAATGCATTGAGTCTAGATATTAGATTCTCACTAATCATCCCGGAAAGGGGCGACTGGAGGGGTGGAAGAGTTAAATTTTCGGCCCATAGTCTGGCGTGCTTCACTGACGGATCACCCTCAAATGAGTCGGGATCCGGAGGAGCAGGCTTCTGCCTGGGCGGAAAAGGAGTGCACCAAAGCTTTGCACCAGGGTCCTGCAGGACAGCCAGGCAGCTCTAATAGCGGTGTCAGCTCCGAGAGCCAGATCAGCTCTGACTCAAGAATACTCTGTCGCCCTTCAAAATTTAGCATGTTATGGGAAGCTGTCCCTACTGTGGATTCTCGGAAAAATTGGTGTAGCAAGTAACGAAAGAGCGGAGCGATTAGCTATGATAGGGGCCGGCAGCCCCTGCATTGGCCCTGAAGCTATGTTTGAAATTAGCAGGCGTCAGGTCAACGTTGCCCTGGACGTCTCGGTCTACAAGGAACTGGCAAAAGCCTGGTTAGAGAGAGACGACTGCAGGCAAGTTAAACAATTTATAGCTGGCCCTGATAAGGGCCGAACGCTATGGCTTCTGAATAAAGGCAGACAGAGACGCTCAACCTTCTAGTAGGGGCTGTCACTGGCCATTGCCGGCTGAATAGACATCTGTCACTCATGAGAGTGGTAGGGGACCTCATCTGCTCCAGATGCTGGGAGGAGGACAAGATAACGTTCCACTTCCTGGGCAGATGTGCTGTGTATCGCAACCATAGGATTCAGGTATTCGACACGACGGAGTTTTTGGAGGGGTCACTGTATTCAGTGAGATAGTTGCACATAATGACCTTCGTCAAGAGGTCTGGTAGGTCGACCAGGAGCTTTCTAGGATGCTTTGGGTTTTTTCAGTGTTGGTTTTATGGGATTGGCGAGATGGCCAAAGTTGGTCTACTTCGCTTCCCCATCACCACTACTACTACTTCTATGCAATGGAAATCCGAACTAATACTTTTGAGACAAAACCCGCGATTTCTACAAATTCCAAGCAATTATCTTTTCAGTTTGGCACGCTACAGTCGAGGGATCTATGAAACAAAAAATAACATCGTTATTGCAAAAACAAATGAAGTTTGTAACTGCGCCGAAATCTCATAGAAATGCTGACAATAACCCTAATAACAAAATTATCAACTATCGCTTATTCGTCTATATCGTAGTTTTTGACAATATCATAAAGTGAAGGGAAACGTATCTATCAAAAAACTAGAATGTAAAACACTTTAAAAAATTGAATTGATATAAGGTGAGCAAAAAATCACAAAGGTTCCATACAAATTTATATAGGCATTGTAACTGAAGGGTATCGACAAAGGTAATAAATTTGTGAGGACTTTACTTATCTATCCTCTAACACATCCCTTTTTTCCCGATACTCCCCAAATACAGATGCGCATTTTTATCCTCATCTATATTAGGTACATAATTTATCAACTAGGTAAAGTTGTACAAAAACGTAACATATTAAACGTACATATTTGGAAAAGTGTAAATATAACAACATATTAAAAATTATCTTAGTTTTTTCATTAAAAAACCTAATACTTTTTTTTAGATATTGTTGGCACATGTTCTACATGTAGATAGTACTACGGTTTTAAGCAGAGACACAATATCTGTTACCACTTGGCAAATTACTGAAAAAAATAGTTGTATTTCAATGGATTACGTGGTGCTGCAATTTGGTCCATTTCTTAGGATAGTTGTGATGTAACAACTTTGGTCTTTTGTTCCATTGAAATTTATAAAATTTATTTTAAGAAAATAAATAATTATACTTTGTTATTCTTCCCTCTTTTGTCATCAACAAATCCTGAATACAGTTATTCACTTTACGTATGGCTGGTTTTTTGTTTTACACCCTTGAAAAGTCTTCAGGGGAACCGAAACGTCCATAAACTTTTTTATATCAAACCATGTGGTTTCTTTCAATTACTTGTACAATTACAGATGTGGAGAAGGACATGTTTGAAATGCATTCTGATGCTTGTGGTAGTAAATATTGTGTGGCTTTGAATGAATCCAGAATGTCTTATTCTAGCCTATTTCCATTTAAAATTGTTCTTCCCTTGAAAATCGCTTGTTTCAACAAAATATTAACGGCATTATGTAAAAGCATACAGGCAAAATGTGTTGATTTCTAAACTCTTGACACACATATTCTCGATAACCGTGTATTAAGTGGCACCCTACATAACCGAAGAAGAAGGTTTGAGTGCTTATCTCCAAATCAGTCTCCGGAAACTTTCGACAACAATACAAGATGCTATTTGGTATGCTAGGTGCAAAGAAAATATGATTTTCAATCTGAACTAGGATCACGGTTGTGAAACACATCAGATGAGTTGAATACAATAATTTTATGAATAATTCGGTAAGCTACACTCCACCATTCATAACCAAAAGATGGCGCACTTTCAAGCGTCGAAACACGTGAAAATTGTACACATTTTTTTTTAAATATAACATTGACCGTATCCCATTATTTTATATAACTGAATGTAACAATGGTCAGGATATAAAAAGTAAATAAAAATACACTGGAAAGAGGTATGAGCCAATAAGGCATTCATTTATGATGTCTGACGTTTGTGCTCTTCAGATATCTGAGTGTTTTCTAATTACTAATTAGTTAATGTATAATGGAAAAAAATAAAGCAACATTCTACTAACGTGGCCGAAAGGTTACTACAGCTTCTTGCTTGACCAATTACAGTTTTATTCATTGGTCATTGACTGCATATAATCCTAATAGCTTAGATTCTTTATTTTTTGGTTGCTTCAGTAAAAAAAGTTAAGAGTTCTATTATTATTATTAGGGACTGAATCCACCTCGACTGTCGTCGTTTGGAATCACCAGAGCACAACAGCATAACTATAGTCAAAACAACTCTTTGGATTGTAGCTGCTTTTGATTGCCGAAACTCTTCCATTATAACGATTTTAAATAGCACTGTGAAGAGAATGTGAGTCATGGTGCTTCTGCAGCTTCATTCGGGTCAGTTCGCTTTTTCTTTAACACTTATATGTTGGAGTTCAAAAGTAGTAAAAACGACTTTTTTATGGTCAGTCTCCCACAAAGGCTGAAAGCCTATGGCGCTGTACAAGCGCTGCGAGAGGATAGGTGCTGTGCACGTTAGATTTCAAACGCTGCACGTTGCAGCCGTCGGGAAACAAATTCCCCGGCACCTGCAGGAGACTGGTTCGGGGAGCATGGCCCTCTACCTGGCCAGGATGAGCTCGCAGAGCCTCTCCAGTTTTCCTGGTTCGGACGGCCTTTGGTTTTATTATCTGGAACAACTCAATCGAACACCTTGCGTGATAGAATCTGTAAAAAAGGGATGAGTCAGACACCCTCCTTCGATGTTCCAGGCTCTGGAGGTCCTTTGTGAGGGTAGGCGTATCGATTAATCTAATTGCTCTCTTCTGGATAGTATCCAGAAGCTTTAGAGAGTACTTCGGAGCGCCTCCCGATACACGGGAGCAATACCGTAGCGATGGTCGGATCAGTGCCTTGTAGAACAGCAGTAGTTGCTCTTATGTATACAGCTTCCTACAACGAAACAAAACTCCAAGCTTCTGGGATACCGTTTCAGCAATACTGACCACGTGGTCATGCCAGGACATGTTATTGTTGTTGTTGGTCCCCAAAAGCTTGACAGTCGGTGACTCGCCTATGGGGTGACCCTCCCTTTCCACAGTTGGTAAGCCGACGTGGGACTTCTTTGTAAGTTTTGTTGTCTTAGTTTTTTTTGTTGTTGTACTGCCATCTTCGAAGCTGTGGATTGGATTGGGTGTTATTTCCATCAGCTCGTTGATGTACAGCAAAAATAGTGTAGGGGATAGGACAGATCCCTGAGGAACACCGGCGTTTATTGAAAATACGTCTGATGAACAGCCCTCGACTGCAACAAACAGAGATCGGTCTTTCAAAAAGCTATTCAGCCACTGACGCAAGCCAGGTGGTAGTCCATAAGCAGCAAGCTTAGCCAGAAGTCCCTCATGCCACACTCTGTCGATGGCTTTCAATATGTCAAGTGCAACAACACGGGATTCGCTATGATTTTCGATTGCTCTGTTCCACAAGTGAGTAAGACTAGCTCAATAAGTAGAGGTAACAAACAGACAAAAGGGAGTGTATAATCTTACATACCTCATAGATGTCGTTTGTAATTATTCTTATTATATCTTTTTTTTAAATGAAAATTTGACAATGCTATGATTTGCACCATTCAACTGTTTCATAACTGTGGAATTCTCTGATACAGCTCCCACCATATTCAATGTATTAAATAGAAATGTATCTTCTCGATGCCTGAACCACAACCGTTCCCACATACTTGAAGTTCCTAAAATACAAATAGGTAGAAATGCAATTTTCAAAGGAAGACATCGACACGCACAGCCTTTGATCGATCAGCTGGATTGGCGAACTACACGGAACTGGTGGCCTGATGGGAGGTGCAATGGCTGTCTGAAGAACAGATGGATAGTGGTACTGGACTGTATGTCATGTTGTAGTCGTTACAGTTCAGGTAGAGACGGGAGCTGGTACGATCGCACTCGGGGCAAGAGCGGTTCTTTTTCTTACTTCTCCGGAACAAGTCATAGGCACATCTGAAAACGAATAGACCTTTTCTGAAATAATGGTCGAAATTCTATATTTTTATTCGATTTTCATCCCCGAAAAGTGACTTGTAGGTTTCACACCATAAAAAAGGTATATGTAGTAAACAATTGGAACGCTCAGATTCCTTAAAATTGTTTTGAATTCGGAAATACTTTGCTAACCTTATGTTCTAACTACCCTTACTCTAAGCAAACCCAGAGAACGGAGTATGTTAAAAATACTAATGTATGTCTACGTATCGCTTAATCTATTGTATAAATTATAATATTTAAGTCTTAATATGAAAATAAAAAGTACTCTATAGTACTCTCTTTCCAAAAACCTACAATTCCAAGAATCTTACCTTGCGTGAAGGATATGCGCACAAGGCAATGCTTCTAACGAATCATTTTCAACTCCATAAGGAGAGCCACAACCACCACACTGTAAGTCCAGCTCTTCTTGCAGTCGGAAAGCCACTCTCTCGTGATGCAGTTTCTGATCTTCGTCACCCAAGGCGTGATAAATACGAGATAACCGAATTCGAATCTTCCACACTAACAGCTGTAAAAGAAATACAGGAAAATACATACCTTCGTAATAAAACGCCGAAAAATTATACATGAGAATTAAAAAGCTTCCACATGTTCGCCTCCTTTTAGTCTAAAGTTTTATTTATCTAGCGTTACTGACTGATCAATAAAGTTACATACACCTCAGAGTAATAATTCTTCTTATTACTCTGAGACATACACATATGTTGAATTAGACATTTTACTAATATTTCGGACACGTGTGCCGCCAAAATTATTAAAAAAAAAACAAAAAAGTACAGCCTAGGTTTCGATACATTGAGCTGCTGTTCTATTACTCAATGACTACTCCTCACACCGTGAGGTGAGCAATCACTGGGTCCACGAATCGTGTGCCCTAGGTAGACGAAGGAACCCAAGGACATAGCACATCGGCATTTGCGCAGTACACAGAGAAGCGTATTCTTCATACCACCTAGGGATCCAATGACCATTACCAGCAGACTAACAGCGTAGTCTGGTCCGCTTTTCCTTCTCCTTAAAGACGATGTTTACCTCGGCAGATGCCGCAAACCCAATATAACGAAACATCGCTTTCTGTTGGAAGTCGTGGAGGACCATGTCGGGCTAGTTTGTCTGTACAAGCTCGAGCATGGGAAACGAGTAGTTCCAGTAAATCCGGCATATCTCATTCTCCACAACGGACTCTATATTCCCTGGATCGTATGATGTCACCGGCGTCTTCTCTATACCGTACAAGTGGCTTAAATGGTAGTATAAAATAGGTAAGTTTTATGGTTCCTCAAAACAAAAAGTTCCACGAAACAGGTAATTTTGCAAATGTCCTTTTACTTATGTATGGATTTGGTAGTATTAGGAGTACAGTTCTGCATACCTTAGCACCAACAGAGCTAGCAACCTCCAGCAGTCTAGTATTGAACTCCAGCGGTCTACAATTGCAAATTTTGTGCTGTAATCGTAAGGCTTCCAGACATCTGGCAGCACCATCCATGGATTCCATCTGGATCACCCTGTCCCCCATGGCTGCTGCGGATCCCATGGCAGTTTCGTACTGTCTAAATGCTTTCTAATGGGTCCAAAGTGAATGCGAAGGATTAATCTTACTAGCGTTTGCGTTGGTTCTACTTCATTTATCAAAATAAGTTGTTTTTCATTATCTTTTGAGGAATGTGTTGAATTTATGGTATCTTTACGAGATACCATAGGAGGAATATAGGAGTAAAATTCGTTATTTTTTGTAAATATCTTGTAATTACACAACACCTGATTCATCAACTGAAGAAGATTTGTAAGTCCATTGGAGGGGTCTAGAATCAAAACCTGCTAACTCCACCTTTTGTCCTAATTTATCATGTCCCCGGTAGTTAATTTTCATTGGACTCGAAAAATAAATGTATTTGGAAGCAAATTCCACTAAATCCCCTTCTAAAAGTATACGGAATATAGCAGTTCATTTCAAAACCCGATAGGTCCATTAGAGTAGTGAAATCAGAACACGCTATCTCCACCTCAGCCAATGCCGTTCAAGTAATCCGCGCATGCGTGGCTGAGAGCTGTCTGTTTACTGTACTGCTGCTCCTCAACGTATTTCGTTGGTTTTTCTAGACGTTTTCTGCTTTTAGACTAAATAACTGTATAAAATGGAAGAATATGCTAGAAACGTCTCTGTGCACCCCTTACTCTATCAATCTAATGTTTTTTGTGGATCTTTTGTTTAAATGTTTATCAGAATATCAGTTTGTTGTTTCAAAAGTTGCTAATAAAAAGTACAAAAATTAAGTCCCGTTTTTAGATTCTGCCTCAATAAATATTAAAATAATAGAACTGTTGATTATTCCCGACAATAAACATAGCACGAAAATCGGCATATTCATCATGCTTGTTTTCAAAACGCACTATGTCCAAACTTTTTCATCAAAATCCGCTATCTCCATTAAAAAAAGTTAAATAACAGCCAAATCCACTGACACTTAGGTTAATCTTCCAAGTATAGAATCGTTAATATGCTACATAATACTTACGTAAAGCAAGAAACCCAGTAACACTAAAATAAATTGACTTACATGTTTTTCTTATTTCCTAAGAAATTCAAGATTTTGGGGATAGCAGATTCTGATTCTAGACCCTTCAATTTGCATAACTTCATCTATAGTTCCAATGGCAGCAATTTAATTAGATCTAAGCTGCAAGTTCTACGTGGTTTTCCTAAATACAGCTTTACATTTCCGACTACCAGCGTACCTCAACATTCGCATATGAATTTTACCTTAAAAATGTGACGTCCATTGGTCAAATAGTAAAAAGCATAATAATTTGATAAATTCATATCAACGACGAAACTTTCTTGTAGCAGTCTAACGATTTTAGGTTAGGTTTCTTGAAAATGATATCTGGAGACATATAATGATCAAATTGTACAAAAGGTATTAAAGTTATTCTAGAGTTCTGCATAATCGAATATGTAAGAAATGTGATCAAGGTGTAAGCGAAGAACAAATGAGTTTCCGAGAAGGCCTGGAAGAGCTTGTTTACACTGTTGACTATAATACAAAAATTCAGAGACCAACAAAATGATGTATACTTGTGTTTTATAGACTATTAAAAACCATTTGACTGTGCTAAACAAAAAAACTGCCGAAAAGTCCTGCATCTATAAAGTGTCAGACAGGGATGCTCAAGCTCATGCTCTTTCGAAGTTATATTCGAACAACCACTTGATGTCTCTAAAGATAGCATAAAAGTCAACGACAGACTGATAAATAACTTAAGGTATGGCGATGACACAGTCATACTCGCGGATAGTTCTGAGGAGATTTGAGATGGTTAAGGGTAGTAGGTGGCTTGAGAAAATTAATCTAGCTTCTTAAATTGCTTTATACCACTTTGACTTTGAATAACCCCTATTATTCAAGGCATACTTAAGGTCACAGGTAGACCAGAAATTGATATCCCTTATCATTTTTAGGACTGAAATAAGTTGAAGTAACTATGTTATGTAACATTTTTTTAAGATTTGTGCTATTCTATTATTACCACAAGAATCCGTAGTACTTATAAAATAGAAACCTACATGCTTGAATGGAAGTTCAAAATATTCTGGATGGCGAATGGCATGACTTAGTTTCCCATTTAGAAAACAGCGTCAAATGGTGGGATTTGAAAATAAAAGTTTACACAACCAACGACCTCCGTAAACACTATATAATGCGGATAACGTCACAACTAGTTATTTATAAATTATATAAGGCCACTGTATTTTTAATATTGACCTAGCTCATGTTGAAGGCAATGAAACGTAATCATCGGTTGAGCGGTTATACGCAGTTCAAGATCGAAGGGCGGCAAAACTAAAATATACCGGAACTGCGTTTATCCATATATGGTAATATTATAGGCAGATACGTGGTAAATGTTAAATTTAGTGATTATGAACTTTGATGGTACTAGATTTGTTGAGAATGTACCAGTTAGTTATGATGAATTATATAATAGGAACGATAAGCAGTATTGGTTTGATGCAATAGATAGAGAGTTGGTTGCGTAGATATGCCCCAGAGAAGACTACAGACCCAGTTTGCGCAGTTAGACCCCTTTAAATGAGGTGGGATTGTAGGACAATCGCAACGTGGTGCTTCTTTCAGAGCAATAATTGCTGTAACCATGGAGCTTAGTGTAGCTACAGTTGTAGCAGTGTGGTGCACATGGATCGGAAAAGGGCGAATGCAGCGAGCTAGAGGTTCTGGAGTACGTAGGGAAGCTACAGACCAGCCATGACTACTTCGAGACAAAATGCGATCCACTAGAGATGTTACTGATGCCTGGGGTGTAGCTATATGGAGGCCCCTGTGAATACGCACTGTGTACCACATATTGCTTGAGGTGCCTCTACTCATTGCAGCCAGCGGTTAAAGTGGTACTAAGAAGAACGACAATGACATGCTGAGTGGCAGAGTGGTATCAGACAGACTTCTCCGACGAATCCAGGTTTTGTCTGGGAGTTCCCCATTGACTTCAATGCGTGAGACGATGACAGGATAAACGACGTGATCTCCAGTTTGGTGTTGAGCTCCTTGAACATCGTCTTATTGATTTGATGGTTTGGGATGCCATTGCATTTAACAGTAAGTCACCTTTACTTATGATTCATGATACAACAACAGTCCAACATTTTGTGGATGAGGTGTTAGAACCAGTTGAAGTTCCATGTGTCCGAGGCCTGTGAGAGAGTTTCTTCGAACAAGCTCAGGCTGGTCCCCTGGCCTACACAATGATCCGATTTATCACCCATTGAAAAGTATGCGACTGAATGGTATGTTGCATTAGCGATTTACCTGGTCCTCCGGCTACGCTGGATGAACTGGAATATGTTGTGAGAGCAACTTGGGAGGCTGTGACCATTACTGACCTATTGTTTTTCTATTATGAACTAACTATGGCAAATGGGTTCGTTTATTATTGTCCTTAGTCCTGCGGCATTTCATTAACCGCATCCTTTTTTTCTCAGTGTTCAGAATTAACCTGCGAGTGATATCAAATACAGCCCATTCGAATTGAGACTAAACCATAACAAAAACCTTGGAACTGGTTAATTAACTACATCTGATTGTCTAAAGCAACAATACCAATTTAGTCCTAAACGCTGTGGACTGAGAAATTCGAGTGCAGAATTTAGTCTAATATGATGGCAATTTCATGAATAATTAATCTTACTGAAAAAGAGTAATACATCGTCAACTTACATTTATATCTGTTCGTTTCCTATAAATATCACCCATAATTCTAATACTCCTTGCGTATGTAGCTTGGTCTCCAGATACTAGGGCAAGTCTAGTAGCTTCCTGTGAATGGAAGATGCAGGAAAATAATTCAACTCGACATTTATAAATGAAAGTCATCTTACCGAGCAATAGTCATGTGCATCTCCCAATTCTCCCTGTTTTCTTAAAGCGGATGCCATTTGTAATAAGGCAGCTCTGAAAAATGGAAAGTAAGGCAAATTATACTTGTCACGGTCTGTCTTAATAATTTCTGCAATTTCTTATTTAGAAACCAACAGCATAAGGAAGCGTTCGAGAGATATCCAGCAGTAATTTTAAAGCCCATATTTCTCAAAAAGTTGATCTCCTTTGATGGCCATAAACATTACGCAACGCAGAGTGTCACGTGCCGGATGTTGAGGACAGAATCGTCCATGGCCACAGTATAACATTACATAAGAAAATCAAATGTGGTTGGCTACTATATTTTTTGATAATAGATAGATAAATATACTTTATTGTCTAAGAAATTACAATATTCTTATTGACAAAGCTATATAACAACAAAATGTGGAATATCCACTAAAACTCTTCATAGAACTCATCCAGTGTGTAATAAGGTTTTTTGTAACAGAAAATTTCTAAGTTTTTTTACAGAAAACTTTTAAATCTTCTTGAATTATTATAAATCTTCACTACATTGTATATAATTGAGTCTTTAATTAGTGATGATTTGGGGGTGATTAATTGAAAATCATTCTTTTGTCTTATATTCTATATTTATGGTTTAAAATTCTATTTTATTTTTGAATATCAGTGATTAGTATCCAAATAAATAGTGCAATTACGGTCATAATTTTGTATTCCAAAAATAGTGGCTTGCAGAAAGTTCTAGGTCTACTCTTGGCGATGCATCTAACTGCTCGTTTCTGTAAGACTATAACAATTTATTTAAGTAGGTATGAGAACAGACACCGCAAAATGGGATGCCGTTACTCAGCCTACTTTGGAATAATGCAAAATAACAACTTTTGGTGGTGTTTCTTCCAAAAGTTTATCTAACTGTTCTTAGTTAATTAATTAAATTATCAATATTATTTATAAAATTCAATTTTTGATCAGTAGTTAGACCTAACAACTTCATGCTGTGTATTTGATGTAATTGTTCGTTGTCTAAGTAAATCATGTCAAGTAAGCATTTGAAAGTCATGAATTTGGTTTTCGAGATATTAAAAGATAAAAAATTGCTGTAACACCATCTTTCGATTACGCTTATAGATATTAATTAACGTTATAAGATGTACAAATACCATTCAAATTTACATTATAACAAAATTACTTAAGAATATAAATTAAAAATGAGGAAATAAAAAGAATTTAAGACAAGTCGCTGAGTCGCTAGGTTGACAATAATTTCATTCGGTCGTGTATTTAGAAATGGTTACTACTTTTCTTAGACGTTTAATGCAGGTTCGCCATTTTTCTTGAGTTATTACGTCTTACTGATCTCTAATAAGATTTATAACAGCTTTCAGAGTCATAATTTTACTATCCTGATAATTTTTTTCAAATCGCTCCATTCAATCCGTTAAAAAATACAAAAATAGGGTGGAAGTGTTAAAATTTCTTTCCCACTATATCGCGCTATTTCATCAACGATATATTTTTTATCAAAGTTATAATTTTTTAGTGATTCCAATAACTGACCTTTTGTTTTAATTTTAGGTGACATCGTGATATTTTGTTTTGTCAGAAATTCGATAATCTCAGTTTTTCTAAACGAAGTGTTGGTATTTTTTCAATAATGTCGAATTTTTTTCACTATTTGTTCTATTCTTTCTATTTCTTGAAGCACCGATTATTATCGAACTACTACTACGATTAATCTGGTAATCGTGATAACTTCCTACCTGACTCGAAGATAAGGTGGTCCAACGTTTTAAGAAAACGACATTCCGTAGTCTGGCAACAGTACAAGTAGACATGTAAACCATGATACTACGACACTGACAGATATGATCACTTGGCGGACAGATTTCGAACCGGTCTGCGCATGACGTCACCGTGTGACAAAAGTGTACAAGCACATGGCGCCAAAGCATTGATTTTTGAAAGTTTGTTCTTAGGTTTGGTCTTAGTTATTTAATATTCATAGAAAATGAAAATAGCTCATGCACAGTATAATATAAACAATACATATTGCTCTGTATCTGAATAAAAAATTGGTGAAATAGTTATACAGAGAATTGATATTAATCGACGCCTGACCCGTTTGCAGTAGTTCCGAGCGTTCTGAATTTCAGATACAAAAATTTGAATGTATGTCTCAAAAAAAATTTACATTGTGCAAAAAGAACAGAGCCAGAGCGGTCTGGATATATTTTTCTGAAATCTCATATAAGATTGAGTGCCTAGTGAAACCATCTTTTTGTGGGAAAATTTCTCGGGTAGGGGGTGGAATTTTTATATACTCCATTCAGGAGCCTTTGATTACCGTTCTTACTTTTATATATAGATTATGATGTTGCGTCACCAGCTCTTCAAGCCAATTTGCATATGTATTTACTGTATAATTCTCTTAATAAAAGGTAGACAAGAAATAAATAACATGATTTTGTCATTAGAGGTTTTTAAAAATCACGAACAAGCATAATGACATTATGTTTATGGCGAATGAGTATTGACTTTTTTCTGCTAATGATTGGTGGAAAAATACATTACAAAATTTTCTTATTTTTTATTTATTCAAATATATGTCACAACCGCGTATATGTCAAACATAAAATAAAAACTTATCACAATACAACAATACAATATCTTTCTGGGCATTGTATTTAGCTAGTACAGGTGAATTCTCGTATACTAAAGATTCCTAGTAATAACAAGTTTTTCCTCAATTTCTTCAAAATGTTTTCACACGATGTATCTGTTTAATGATATGTTTGAATTAAAAAGTTTGATCCACTTGTAGTGATGGTTTCTGATGGCCTGGGTATAGGGCACATTATTTGTTGCGCTCTTGTGTTGTAGTTAGGTATCGATTCCGTATATATGAGTCTATGGGGAAATATATTTTGGACAGACAATAAGAACTGAAAAAGGGGTGAATAAGAGCATATAGAACTAGCCTTTCTCTATATGAACTGAAAATGAAATATCAAAATACGTTCTGCAACCTGTAAATCTCCAACCGTCTTTTAGTGCATTTTTATTTTATTTAGCATTTTTTTTATTCCAAATAGGAAAGGCGCTAGGAAAGCTGGATGCACCGTCGCAGGGCCCTGTATACTTATTACTTTATACTATTTTACAATGTTAGTGAATTTCAGTTTTCTAATATTCGAGGTCTCTCTAATTCCCCTATGAAGAATTCGTATTCTGAAATACATTTTGCATCTAGAAAACAAGCTCATCTTTGCTTCATCAGTCACATATACATTCTCTGATAATTTGTTTAAATTCGCAAGATATTTTTTTTTTCAATTTTCAAAGCGTTTCCATTATAGTTGGAAAATATATGGCCGAGCTCATTACATTTTGCCAAGAACTCATCTGTATGTTTTTGTAGTCCACCTTCTGTTAAATGGTTGACCCAACTGAGAGAAGTATCTGTGCAATCTGAGATATAAACCAGTTTCTCCTTATTTTTCAACTTAAATGCAATGAAACCTGCCAAATTTTCCAAACCATCCCAAGTAGCGGTAGTGTGACGAATAGTTTTTACTTTATTATTATTACACCCCACAACCACACAACAAACCATTGTTCAAATATGTGTTAAACTCCAGAATCGCAAATAATCAACGTTTTATCAAACTTTACTACGGTAAACGAGTAAACTGAAGAAAATAAACTGAAAATGTTCGGCTATAACCTGTAACTAAACGAGTAAACAAACCCCGTTTGTCACACGCTGACGTCACAGGTGGAAGCGAGACGGAAGACATCATGCGCGTGAGCATACCTTCTAAAGTCGTAGTATCATGCATGTAAACGTTCCGACAATTCGACATTGGGCAGAAATGATAGTCTCACTTATAAGTTTTACTATTAATATAAGAATGATCTCATTACTACCCTGGACAGTGAACGGTCTGCAATAAGGGTTGTTTAATGTATACCTGTGATTTTGGGGATTAACTTTTGAATGAATTGACAAAATGGTTATTGAGTAAGATTATTGGGGACACGTCACGTTTCAAATCGCTCATTTATCATTTTTAATATGGTTCGCTTGGAAAATGTAATTCAGTGGACGGCTTTTGATGCACATAATCTATCTAAAACTACCATTTACTACAAAAATATACTTACTCAACTGATTGCTATTTCTAAATAAATGATTGACCGTTACCTGTGATGTCTGGAATTTAAGTCTCCTAACTGTAGAGATCGCGACAAATCGTAGGCTTTAGAAGCATACTTTGCACTTTTGTCAGCATCTTGTAGTCTACTGAATAACTCTGATAGCCCAACATACACCTGCAATATCATCAGTGTTACCTTAATAATTCTAGGTTGTCTTTTCAAGTTATTGACTGAGCATTGGGTAAGTATAAAAGTAAGATGTTAAAATATAGATTTTGGGTCTTCATATTTCCTAAGACGTTCTACAAATATCTAGCTTATTTGGAAGTTGTTGTGTCATTTTTTGACTACACCTTGCATGCAACCACCTCCCAAAAAGGTTTTAGCTCATCAATCCTAAACTCAGCCTATAGAGCAGATAAGATGGTGGAACAAAAGGTCCTTATCTGCTTTTGAAGCTTTAGTTTTTGTCTTTGCAACAGTAAAAATCATCATATCATCATCAATCATCAATGATATCCTCCATCGGTTAACTTAACAGGTATTCTTAACTGGTAAATAGTGGAAAGAAGTCGAGGTATCTGGTGGATACACATTTAAATTGACTTAACAACACCTCGACATTTGACATAGCTACCAACTATGAAGATACAAATTCCCTAAATTTGTAACTAAATTTCGTATGAAACAATAGGATTGTTGTGAATGGATGTATTTATATTACATGATAGAATAGGTACGAATACGGGTCGTGTATCGGAAATCGTGTGCATATGAATTAAGCTTAAGTTTTAAGACACAGTAGGATAAGCTTCAAGTATATATTATATTCCCATGCCAATAACACATATATTGGTCAGCATTAATGGTTCAATTATTCGTCGCCTTACTTGCAAACGGGCTTATCTCAACTTAGTCGCTCTTCAGCAGAGCGAAAATAAGTAATTTGCAAATATTTGACATGCTACTACAGCAAAAACATAGACAATTATAGAATTTGAATACAGTGGTGGTATCAGGGAGTAATTGAATTGGACTTTGTTAAATCTATGTTTCAGTTTTTTGAGCCACTTTTTCAGGTTCTTTAAGTGTCAAATCTGAGATAGACATAATACTGAAAATGTTATATGTCCGAGACTATCAGTATTTGAGATACACCGTTAAGAGGGTAGCTGTGCAGGTTACCATTTTATAATAATAATGCTCTATTTCCGTAAGACCCTGTATAAGGGTATCGGAATATAGTCAGGTACATATATCTAAACAAAAATAAGTAAATATGTAAAAAACACACATCTGTCAAATTTACAAACAAAATATAGCTAACTATCACAGAAAAAAGAGAGATGGTATCAATGGAATACTGAATTATGAAATGCAAAGTTCAAATATTCGTCAACCGAGTAAAAGGTATTTTCCAGAAAGAATACTTTGAGTCTCTTTTCAAAAAGCAGCGGACTTTCGACATTTTTTATTGAAAGAGGTAGATGGTTATATAGTTTAATTAACATAATACTCGGACTTTTGGAAGACAGAGTCAAACGATGCGAAGGCAGTTTCAAGTTCCCGTTTGGGCGTAAATTCAGTGAAGATAAACTAGAGTCTCTGGATTTGAAAAGAGTTATATTATTTTTAACATATACTAATGACTTAAATATGTACAAAGAAACGATAGTCATAATCTTTGCGTCTTTAAATAGTTTTCTGCAAGAATCTCGGCTTCTTTTACCAAAAATTGTTCTTATAATCTTTTTTTGGATTACAAGCACTTCTCTAATGCGAGAGCTATTTCCCCAACAAACGATACAGTAACAAATTGTTGACTGAATGTAAGCATAATAATACGTTATTAGAATTGAAACGTCAACATAAGACTTAAGAAGCCATAATTTGTAACAGTGAGAAGCAAGTTTACCAATGACAAAATCCACATGATTGGTCCACGTCAGACACATGTATTTAATAGACTGACATTGGGGCAAGTTATAACCGCAACACTTACCATTAGGCTGGAATTAAGCGTGGATGCGCTAAACATTATAAATTCAGTTTTATTGCTATTAAGTACCAACTTATTATCAGCACAGTATTTTTCCATCATACAGGCAGCGCTGCTGGCTGTCAGACTAAGCGTGTTAGTATCAGTGGCAGACACAATGAAATTAGTATCATCAGCATATTGAGTAATTGTCACGTCAGGACAGTTTAGTTCCAGATCATTTATAAAAAGTAAGAATAAAATTGGTCCTAAAATACTTCCTTGTGGGACACCAGATGTAATATCAACCTGAGATGATATATGGACACCATCCTTTTTAATAATCACCTTTTGGGTTCTGTTGGATAAATAAGTTTCAATCCAAGCGAGACTACAGCCTCTAATGCCATAATTATGGAGTTTTTTGAGAAGAATAGGGTGATCGATGATGTCGAATGCTCTACTTAAATCAAAAAATATGGAGCTGCCTTCAGTTTATTTTCAAAATTTTCTACTATTTTAGAGTACATAGCTAAAACAGCATCTTGGGTACTTTTGTTCTTAGTAAAACCAAATTGACAACAATCCAGTAAGCCTGATTTATCAAGATAAGGAGTTAGTCTGGCGAGATAGCATCGCTCATATACCTTAGAAAAGGCAGAGAGTGGGGCAATACCTCTATAGTTGGTAATGAGGTGTCTATCCCCTTTTTTAAAAACCGGTACAACTACGGCATTCTTTAGGACAGAGGGAAATGTTCCTTCTTGAAATGAGGTGCTTATTAAAATTGTTAGAGGTTCTGCAATATAGTCACCAATGTTGATCAACAACGAACAGGGAATTTCATCCTCACCACAGGTGTCCTTAGAGGAAATTTGTTTCAGTATATCTAATACCTCATTTAAAGTAACGGGATATAAAAACATACTGTGGCAAACTGACCGATTTTGATGCCATACAAGGGTCTAACTCATTTTATCCATTTTTTGAGATGAGCCCTTTTGTAAGGAATGTTAAATCAGTATGATAGCCTAAAACATATTCATTGAATTCTCGATATCATAAAAATACCTGTAGTTCCAAAGCGGGATCATGTACTGCTTGGGCAATCCTATGAGCATGTTGGAAACTGTCGAGAGCTTTGTTGAAACCGGCTAGTTCCAGGTATACAGAACCAACTGTGAGATGTACATGACCTGCCGTAGCATGTTGGGAGCACTCGTTGTATAGCGAATGACGTGCATAAGCTAAAGCCCTGATTGGAAGAAATTAGAGTGGTAAAAGAATAGACTGATCAAAGGGCCTTAAAAGAAAGTAGGTGGAATATGCATTTCAAACATTTCAGTCACTCTCTTTCGGTTCAACCTAACTTTATCTATCATTAAATGCAGACTAGTTCGTCTACAAAAAGTCGCAACATAACTGTACAGACCATAAATATGCGAAGAACTTTTTGAATATCTAACTGACGTGGAAAGTTGTAGCCAGATAAAACATCTCATATATCTCAAATGTTTGGGAGTAGACTACAGGCGATGTTTTTGAAACAGAAACTCCATTTTTATAATCATTTTCATAGCTGGTTTGGACTATCTAAGCCCTACATCTTTCCCAAAACATCACACCTTGGATAAGTAGGTTTAATCGCGTATTTTATTGATCTGGTTTGACAAAAGAGTTCAAGTATTTTAATTTAGGCAAGTCAACTGAATGTAGAGGATTACCTTAAAATATCAGTTTAACACCCCTCAAAAACCTTATGGAAACTATTTCAGCACATACACTAATTAGTAATACTAAAAGTGAGTACCTTTCTAGTCCTCCAAGCCTTTGGTGAGCCCTAGCTAAATTTAAGTAGGATTCGGCACGTAGATTAGGACTATCTAGTTCTTCCGATATGAAAAGTTGTCGATGAGCGTATTCTAATGCATCCCTAAAAATACCCAGAAAATATTGTAGCTGTAATAGTAATATTGCAAATAGTGAAAATATCTGCCACTTTAATAAAAATTTTTCGAAACAACGAGAAATCAATTAAAGTGTTCTTGAATTATTAGTAATGTGAAGATAGCAGATACACAATTTCGCAATTAAATTCACCATCCTAATAAAGATAAGGGCGTAACTTTCTTTAAATGTTATTTGAAAATTTGAGGATAAGCGTTCCAATACAAATATGTTTTTTAAAATCAGCTTTGGATGGTGAAACTACAATAACTAATTCAATAATGTAATAAAATAGCTTCACCTGTATTTTCCCCAATCCATATACGCTTGATAAAGGTATCCTAGTAAACTAAATTTATCTTCTCTTTTTCTAATAGCTTTTAAGGCAGATTTCCATTTTCTAACGGCTTGTTGTTGCTTATGCTGGTTATACAAGCGCAATCCTTGATCCATCTGTTAAAAAGATAACGTATTTCTATAAAAGACATCCTACGACGACTTTTAGGTATGAAAGCACAAGTTAACGGGGAGAAATCTTGAAGGAGGAGTTAGCTTTATGCACTTTCAAATCAGCGAATTCTTGCGTTTTGCGCGATAATGTAACAAATATTGAGCACAAAGTATATAAAATGTTAGGAAAAAATCATTTTAAACAAGTGTTTTTAAGCATATCGTGAACTCTAGTTTTATCAATTGGAAGACAGTTGTATGTCTACATGACGTTAAGTCGAATCATCTACGTGAGCGTAGCATCACTTATTGATCATTATTTGTCATCGCTCAAGTATAGACCCTATTTTGCATCATCACTGCTCCCACAGACAATTCAATTTAACATCTGGTAGAAAAGCGTCGCATTGTAACATTATAAAGAAAAGCTTGGGCTAAAGATAGAACGTAGTATTTTTTATTAGAGAGGATATTGGATGGAAATCAATGAAACGAGTCAAAAAAATATGGTTATGGAAGATATCTCTTTAAAAATCAAAATTCAGTTCAAATAAAGGTGTGACAGTTATAAAACACCTTTTTTCTAAGCTCACTTACTTTTCTTGGTGAATTTTTTTTCATCGCTAAGCAGCCCCTGTTATTAGGCATACTTCACGTTTTTATTTCAACAAAATGCAAGCAATGCTTCAAGAATTATGATGATTTCAAATATAAAGGTAAAAAAAATAAACCGGCACACATATTTCTTGAGATTATTCTATATCCTTTTTTGTCGATCAATTGTGGTCTAGTTTCACATCTTCGTTTGTGACTTTAGCTGAGTGCGGTACATTCTGGTGTGCATCCACCATTTTTACAAATGATTTCATATTATGTAATTTAAAAATATGGTGCATGTGCCATCAATTTCTGACGCGCCTCACCGTGCCCTGGCAACGGTCTACATTAACCCTAATATGTTGAGATTAGTGAACAATTAATTCGCAAGTGCATTTCTGAATGATTTTTTTCTTGGCCCGCACAATCTGAAGCAGTCTTTAAAAGTGTAGAATGCGATAATTTTTAACTTGCGATTTAAAAATATGGTGCATGTACCATCGTTTTCTCCAACAATGACGTGGTTAGTGAACAAATAAGTGATTCGTGTGTGAATTACCTTTCTCTTGGCGATGCTATGATGTATCCTAGCCCTGCATGCCCTGAAGCAGTCTCCGCAAGCAGGCGTAGCCCTTCTGGGAGGCGGAGACCCCACGGCCCCCCTTACTTCGGCGTACGCCTCCCGGTGCAAGCTGCTGCAGGAGTCGGACCAGGGGGGCCACACACCGCCCACGCCGTCATCCAGACGGCAACGGCTGCCGTCAGGGGATGACAGAAGACGGGTTGCGGACAGCTGATGGCCCAGACCCAGTGCCATCGGATCGCCCAGGCGGCTGCTGTAAGTGGAAAAGGAAATCAAGACAGGCGCCCCACAATACTATTCAAAAAAATCCATTCTCCGATAGAATGAAGGTACTTAACCCAGAATACTACAATGTTCCTTCATACACCAATAAAAGCGTGATATATAATAATTGCGTTTTTTTAATAGAACACCCTGTATGTTGTTGCATATTCAGCTTCCTTGGTTAATTCTTGTATGACTTTATGTATCACACATGGGATTTAAAACGAACCGTTTAGGTGCAAAACACCATCAATGGTATAAGTAGATATCAGAAAAAAATTTAATATCGCAGCGATTATAAAACATAGAAGGTTGTGACTCTGCTATGTCACTAAGCATGAAATGCGTCAGCTTCTGGTCAGCTTTTTGTACTTGGAAAATCGGTAGATTAAATAATTTTAAAATAAACAAAAAAAATGTAAAGAAACTTCAATCAGATGTAACTTAATTTTTTCAAATTGGAATGCCTAATTTTTTTATGTGATCAAAGCAAAATTTGATAGCGTTTCTAATGATTTAAGTTAGTTTTCTACCTATAAGCAACCTAGCACGCCATGAAGTATAAGCAAAAACCTGTTCAGATAGAAGAAAACAACGAACTTAGTAGAAAGGTACAGGCGAACTAGAGTAAAGAGATAGGATTATAAAAATTACAACAAAATCTACTGTAACCAAAAACAACAGTGGTAACATATCTAAGGTCAAACACAAGCTGGAGTACAACAGAAATGGATATATTTCACAGCCTACTAGTTAGTGCAATATACTCGAGATTGACAATTTCCAAAACCATTTGAAAATTTTGAGGTGAAGGAAAAACCACGAGCGAATGGTGTTGGCAGTTTAAGATCTCCAGGATAAAATGTCACATTTAGTTCTTTAAAAAAAGTATTCATTATAGTCAAAAGTAGCGATACCACTGACGAGAATTCTGCAAGTTCCTCAGTACCTAATTAGCAAGATCGCAGAAGATGAAGAATCTGTTCAAGTTTTAAAACATAATCTACCTGGCCGAAAATTGAAATCTGATTTTTCAGTAACTTTTTTTGCGATACTGCTAATAGATGCAGTCAAAGGTATCGTCACTTTTGACCTTGATTTTTAGCGGTTTTAGAGGTTTTTAATCTCTTCTACATTGCAGTAACTAGTAGGCTGCCATTTCAGCAGTGCTCCAGCTTCTCTTTGATCTTAGAGATATTACCGCCGTTGTTTCTGGTTAGAGTTGATTTTTTGTCAGTCCCGTACGTCTGTATCTTTCTGCTAAGTTAGTTGTTTTCTTCCATCTGAATACGTTGAATACGTTTTTGTTTATATTTCATAGCGTGCTAGGTTTTTCATAGGTAGATAAATCGAAAAACGTCTATTTCTGTTCCTCTGTGTATGGGAGCCATTGGAAGCGGCTTAATATCTGCAGAAGTAATCAGGTTAACATAAAATTTTGAATGGGAATTAAGTTATTGGCCTTTTTTGCGAAAGCGTGGCACGCATTAAGCTAAAATATTGTATACTGTTTATCTTGTATCCCTTTAAAAAGTAACAACGTCACTCAGGATACTATAAATCTACAGAAAAAAGTGACTCAAAGTAAATTTGCTCGGTACATCCCAAAGCTTCTAATGTGAAGTACAGTAAATCTCAAAAGCATATTATCCCTTTGAACAAAAATCTTGCATCAGGCTGTTATTGGGTACGACCTGCAGCAACAAACATTTACACTTCGAGTGCTAGGACAGTTTTCTTTGCGGTAATGTGTGTAATCCACCGGTGTAATCACATCTCTCCTACGGTCTACCGTTCTAGAGCTGGTGCAGCCAGTTCCTTTTCCAATCTGTTTTCTAGTTGCAAACCACTTTTTATCTATCACAATATTCTAACATTGCCATATCTTTTCATACTAGAGACTAGTGACTAATACATAAACATCGTGCTTCATTCTTCGTTCATCAAAGAGCTTATGCAACTCACCGAAGATCTAAACTCCTTCTTACGGCCCTTCTATTTTTTCTACCTTCTGCGAAGATTTTTTCTCTTCAGGATGAAATATTTTCCTCAAGAACTTCAGATATCACTTTTTTATGAGCCCAGTAATCATTATTTCTGGAACCAGGGCTTATCCTCGGAAGATAATTTTTTTATGTAAACATATTCATTCTTAAAAAAGTTGTCTTGATGAAATTTTGTTGCATCAACCTCCTGCATTTCAGTTCTCAATCACAAATAACCTTGGCATCCCATTAGTTAGCACTTGAGTTGGTACCCAGCAAACCCGCTGAGCTTCCTGTTGCTAGATAACTTCTATGAAGCTGCATTGCTGAATTGTAACAGCAGCGTTTTAGCTTCGTAGAAGATTGAAAAGCTTAAATGGATATCTTCTTGAAAGTGCTTGAACTTGGGCGCTTCTTATGCGCCAGAGCAAAATATACCGGATTATTCAAATTCAGCCGTCGCCATTGAGACCTCGGAAACCGTAAGAATGACAATCCGATTAAATGGGGGCAAAGTTGCGGATATATTCGTAAGTGACCAATAAAATGGCGCTTGGTAAGTTTGGTAGTTCAGATTCTTCCTGGAGATAAACGATTTTTATCGACATCGTTTTGACATGGCTTTTAATCCGACTTTTTGTGTTTCACCCTGCATCATCCAATTTATTTTTTTATATAGGTGCCAAATCATATTTTTTCTAGTATAAATATATGCATCATGATGTTTGATAGCTTCAATTAGACCAAAAAGATAAGTTGGCCTTGCTAACAACGTTGAACATTTTTGGGATAACTTAAATTACTATACTTTACAGTTTTGTGTATAACTTCCTTAGTAACGCGTATGTGGAACTTGTGGCCTCGTTTGGATTGAATCTTATTTATCTAACAGGGCCCAAAAGGTAATGGTTAAACAAGATGAAGTTTATACATCGTATCAGGTCAGTATTACATCTGGTGTTCCACAAGGAAGTATTCTAGGACCAATTCTATTCATACTTTTATGAACCATTTGAAACTAAACATTGTGTCAGTCACGGATCCTAACACGCTTAGCCTGGCAGCTAGCAGCGCTGCCTCAATAATGGAAAAATGCTACGTTAAAACACGGATTCTCATTTCGAACAGATCTCGTTTGTTTTTCAAACTGTACAGGGTGAGCCAATAGTGAATGGACGGAGGATTGTGGGCTTATGAAAATGAAGAAATGCTGGAGGACACTGGTTCGGGGAGTAGGGCTCTCGACCTGGTAAGGATGAGCTCGTAGAGCCTCTCTAGTGTTCCGCGTTCGGACGGCCTTCGGTGTTATGATCTGGAGAGCTCACACGAACATTTTCCGTGATCAAATTTGTAAAACAGAAACAGATCGGCCACCCTTCTTCGATATTCCAAGCTGTGGAGGTCCTTTGTGAGGTTAGGCGTATCGATTAGTCTAATTTCTCTCTTCTGGATTGTGTCCAGAAGCTTTAGAGAGTGCTCCGGAGCGCATCCCTACACATAGGAGCAATACTCCAACGATGGTCGGAACTGTGCCTTGTAGAGTAGCAATAGTTCCTCTGGTGTATACAGCTTCCTACAGCGGAACAAAACTCCAGGCTTCTGGGATGCCGTTTTAGCAATACTGACGACGTGGTTATGTCAGGACATGTTATTTTTTTTACTTCTGTGTCATCGGCATCGACTGCTCTGGTTATTAGCCTCGTGTTCTGTGTAGGCTTCGTTACTGTTTCCTGGCGTCACTCTAGGAACAGCACTGTTAATTAGAAGCCAACAGTGAAGGCTCAGGTCGGGATCCTTCGCTGAGCTTTATTTTTATGGATATTTATTTTTAATTGAAAAAACTAGAAATAAATTTCCACCTCTATCGAGAACATGTTATTGTTGATGTTGAACCCCAAAAGCTTGACGGAAGGTGACTCGACTATTGGGTGACCCTCCATTTCCGCAGTTGGTAAGCCAACGTGAGACTTCTTTGTCAGTTTTGTTGCCTCAGTTTACGTTGGTCTATGATCTATGAGGCGTGTTGCTGTCACCAACGTACCTTTGTGCCTTGTAGAGCAGCAGTAGTTGCTCTAGCGTATATAGCTTCCTATAGCGGAACAAAACTCCAGGATTCTGGGATGCCGTTTTAGCAATACTGATGACGTGATCATGCCAGGGCATGTTATTATTCATGTTGATTTCCACAGCTGCTAAGCTAACGTGAGAATTCTTTGACTGATTTTTACTGAACTTATTCTGCCACCACCGTTCCTTACAATTTTTTTACATTATTTAGCACACGAAATCCACGATATGACCTTTTTCATATGAATGGTGTGTATCTAAGATATAATCAGCTCTACGTCATATGAACTCTGATGAATTCCAATTGGCCTCGCTAATTACATCCACATGACCCCATACGCCGTTTTAACTTTTCCGCAAATTTTTTTACCCGTTCGAAAACAAAAAGATGATTTATGAGGAAGCTTAGCTCCGCATAGCGCTAGCGAATTATATGAAAGCCAACCGAGCGAAATACTGGGGCACGAGCATTTCGGGCCGAGCCGGGTTGTTTATTAGCCTTCATCTGGAAACCTTTTGAATAAAGTAGGGAAACTTTCCAGCTGCACAAGGAGGGAAAGGATATCTTCTACCGAATGGCGTGGAATTTAAATTTCATCAGGGGAACTTCTTATTTGATACGTTTTCACACACGGAAATGGTTATTATCTGGAATTGTCGAGGTATTGTAATAGAAAAGCTGGAAGTAATGCCATCAGGTAGAATAGCTTTCAATGTAATGACATATTTTGAAAACTTATATTGCCCATATGCGTACGATTTTTTAAATTTGTGGTACGATTTTCTGAGGTTCATATTAGGTAATACTGCTACACTATTAAAAATCCATGTATTGGCGGCGGAGTATTTGTCAAAATACGAAAATTCTCAAAATCGTTCTAAGCCTTGTTTTAGGTGTTTTAGGCCCGGTTGTACAATGCGAGCTTATGCTTCGGCTTAAGGTAAGCCGACGTTAAGCCACGTTGTACAATGCTGGCTTAGCCCCCCACTCCAAGCTTAACACGAGCTTACGTAAGCCGAAGCTTAACGCGAGCTTAGCTGAGGTTTAATCCTAACCTGATACAAGTGACATGATATGTCAAGGATGAACCTCAGAGTAACAACTGAACATAGAGGTAGTAAACAACTAATTCTAATAGGCCAACATCTTTTCTTACGTTGTCATATCGACCACCAGATACGGCAATCATAATTGTTTACTATCGTCTTAATTGTATAGTATCCAGAAATATTCCATTCTACGTTAAAAAAGACGGTATTTTGATGGTTCAGAAATGAGTAATATGATGAAATCAATAGATATGTTGACCTCTACTGCGTTACTGCATGTTTCTTCATCATTAACGCAAATTCTGTCTTACATAAATTTTGAGAAGTTGGCAACGCCTATGTAATTTTCCTGCGATTTGTTTACGGTAACCTCCGACTGTCAAACGTTTGTTTTGTTTGTGCGTCTTTTATGCTTGGCCAGTAAAATCGAATTCGCTATTTGTTGGTAACTGTAGTGAAGCTTTACGGACTTGCTGTGCTATATTCGAGTGTAGTTTAACAGTTCTTCGAGATGGGACAGTGCAGAGCAGTGTTTGTAACATGGGTTTCATTGGAAGAATTTTCAGGTTAGTTGGCAATGTTTGGGTCTGAAGTGTCAAAAGATGATGGCTTTGAACGCGCCATGCTGAAGTGGTTTGTTTACTACCTCTATGTTCAGTTGTTACTCTGAGGGATGAACCTTCAAATTGCTTGTCACTTTATTAGAGGCCTTTACGGGAACACTGATCTGGATCCGGATAGATCAGTTATAAGTCAAACAGCTGTCAAGTGGGATTTATGATTCCATGGATTTAACGGACATCGAACAACGATAAAGTTGGTTTAACAATTAAAAACGGATGGTAAAGTAAAGCAGCTACTGATCTGAATCATCCGATCGCAATCACTTACTGTACAAGAGTGAACTACCCTATTCCTGACCGATCCCAGATCACTTTCCGAACGTCAGGATCAGTGATGATTTTTCATAGAAATCTAGAAAAATAGTACTTTAATAGGCTGGCGCATACAGTATATCGATATATTATTCCTAACGTGGAATATCGAAGATATAGTTATTGTATAACTAAAAAAACGCCACTACACTTAGTTACTTGTTGTTATTATTTGTTAATCTTTTTTTAGGATAAAATTTCATAATTTAATAATTCCTGAATATTAAAAGTATTTTTAGTACAAGAAATTACAAAACGACGATTAGGGACATAATAATCAATGCACATAATATGCAAGTGCAAGGAAGGCAGAATATGATGAGTATAGGCCATGATGGAAAAACAAATATAGTTTCGTTTCAAAATTGGTCCTTTTCTAATTAATTTCGAACTTATTTTATGTTATTTTTTGAACTAAAAATACTTTTATCATTTAAAAATAAATCTGCATCCTTAAAATGTAAAGTCAAATTTTAACTTTAACTCAATATGGGTCTAATAAATAAGGTACTTCGCATATTTCTAACTAGGATCGTAGGTTCTCTGATTATAATGAGGCCTTGTTGGAAATCAGAAAATCGATACATCACTCTTCCCTTTAAGCATCTTAGAAGCATCTAATCATTTTCAAATATCTACGAGCATGGTGCCTAGAATGAGTGGGATGTAATTAAATTCTAAAGGTTTGTATCTTCGCAGCAAAATTTCTACCTCATATAATAAATTGACGTTGCTAGTATTCTGTATTGTTCAAACCTAGTCGTAGCTTCCCTAGTTTGCCTTCAAAATAAGAAAGTAAAGATCATCTTCGGCAGCTGTGGTCTTAAAATTTAAAATTCATTCATATTATGAGAAATACTGAAATTAACTAAATTAATTATATTGAAGTTCTGTATTGTATTGGTGAAATAATTCAAATTTGTCAGTCCTCGGTCTCGGTCTTGAGGGGATTTTATACTTTTGAAATCGACTTTCGGGCTAGGACTGGGAAAATTTGTATGGACTATTAAAAGAAGAAGAACTTCTCAAAGTGTCCGGGTGTCCCTAAGCATTTGTTGCTTCCCAGCTATGTGTATGCATGGTCAAAAGAATATTTATGTATTGTCAAAAGCAAAGTATTCGTTTCGTTGAATGCTCACATTCCAGATCTCTTCATGCACAAGTGATAAGTTTGAGGGTATAACCCATGGTCCTTCTTGGGAGCAGCCAAATATTGTTTATGGTGATCAGTCATTTTCACGCAACATGAAACTAGGTGGGAAGTATGGAGCGCATCTACTTATAGCTATTTTTCCATGCTGTTTAATATGGTCATACTCCTAATATAGGAATCGTTCTGAATGAAACCATGAGGAGTATCAAGTCAAACCTGCTTGACTTGACTTGAGTCATATAACCCATGACACATGACCTTTCTTTGTTACAACCAAATATTTTTTATGATCAGGTTTTCTCGCGTAACATGAAACTAGTAGGAAGTATGGAGCGCATCTACTTATAGCTATTTTTCCATGCTGTTCAACATGGTCGTATTCCTTATATAGGAATCGTTCTGAATGAAAGCATGAGGAGTATCAAGTCAAACCTGCTTGACTTGACTTGAGTCATATAACCCATGACCCATGACCTTTCTTTGTTACAACCAAATATTTTTTAGGATCAGGTTTTCTCGCGTAACATGAAACTAGTAGGAAGTATGGAGCGCATCTACTTATAGCTATTTTTCCATGCTGTTCAACATGGTCGTATTCCTTATATAGGAATCGTTCTGAATGAAACCATGAGGAGTATCAAGTCAAACCTGCTTGACTTGACTTGAGTCATATAACCCATGACCCATGACCTTTCTTTGTTACAACCAAATATTTTTTATGATCAGGTTTTCTCGCGTAACATGAAACTAGTAGGAAGTATGGAGCGCATCTACTTATAGCTATTTTTCCATGCTGTTCAACATGGTCGTATTCCTTATATAGGAATCGTTCTGAATGAAAGCATGAGGAGTATCAAGTCAACCTGCTTGACTTGACTTGAGTCATATAACCCATGACCTTTCTTTGTTTCAACCAAATATTTTTTATGATCAGGTTTTCTCGCATAACATGAAACTAGGTGGGAAGTATGGAGCGCATCTACTTATAGCTATTATTCCATGCTGTTCAATATAATCATATTCCTAATATAGGAATCGTTCTGAATGAAATCATGAGGAGTATCAAGTCAAACCTGCTTGACTTGACTTGAGTCATATAATCCATGACACATGACCTTTCTTTGTTACAACCAAATATTTTTTATGATCAGATTTTCTCGCGTAACATGAAACTAGTAGGAAGTATGGAGCGAATCTACTTATAGCTATTTTTCCATGCTGTTTAACATGGTCATATTCTTAATATAGAAATTGTTCTGAATGAAAGCATGAGGAGTATCAAGTCAACCTGCTTGACTTGACTTGAGTCATATAACCCATGACCCATGACCTTTCTTTGTTACAACCAAATATTTTTTATGATCAGGTTTTCTCGCATAACATGAAACTAGTAGGAAGTATGGAGCGCATCTACTTATAGCTACTTTTCCATGCTGTTCAACATGGTCGTATTCCTTATATAGGAATCGTTCTGAATGAAAGCATGAGGAGTATCAAGTCAACCTGCTTGACTTGACTTGAGTCATATAACCCATGACCTTTCTTTGTTACAACCAAATATTTTTTATGATCAGGTTTTCTCGCATAACATGAAACTAGTAGGAAGTATGAAGCGAATCTACTTATAGCTATTTTTCCATGCTGTTTAACATGGTCATATTCTTAATATAGAAATCGTTCTGAATGAAAGCATAAGGAGTATCAAGTCAACCTGCTTGACTTGACTTGAGTCATATAACCCATGACCTTTCTTTGTTACAACCAAATATTTTTTATGATCAGATTTTCTCGCGTAACATGAAACTAGTCGGAAGTATGGAGCGAATCTACTTATAGCTATTTTTCCATGCTGTTTAACATGGTCATATTCTTAATATAGAAATTGTTCTGAATGAAAGCATGAGGAGTATCAAGTCAACCTGCTTGACTTGACTTGAGTCATATAACCCATGACCCATGACCTTTCTTTGTTACAACCAAATATTTTTTATGATCAGGTTTTCTCGCATAACATGAAACTAGTAGGAAGTATGGAGCGCATCTACTTATAGCTATTTTTCCATGCTGTTTAACATGGTCATATTCTTTATATAGAAATCGTTCTGAATAAAAGCATGAGGAGTATCAAGTCAATCCTGCTTGACTTGACTTGAGTCATATAACCCATGACCTTTCTTTGGTACAACCAAATATTTTTTATGATCAGGGCTTCTCGCGTAACATGAAACTAGGTAGGAAGTATGGAGTTAATCCACTTGTCGCTATTTCTCCATGGTGTTGTTATTCCTAAGCCAATCCTACTTGACTCACCTGACGTACACATGGTGCGAATTCAACGACTCCCACGACATAATTGCCTCTTCTCAAACTAACCACAAGTTCTGTCGATCCTCGACCCACTCGCGCTACCCCCCGTACAGCAAAAAACAAAAAACTGTCGTAACCGCATTTTTCCTATGCACTAGCACCCTCCCTTTCAATGTGCGGGTCGCGGGTGTTCAGCACCGTTTCATTTCTGTCAACAGATTGGTATAATTATCTAAATAATAACTAACAATTACGAAAAAGGCAACTGAAACAGATGTAAAGACATCCCGTAAAATAACACACCCCTTTCGCTGCAACATCCAGCCTCCCCTAACAGTATCGCTGGACCCGCTCCGACGGTGTTGCCAATTGTATTTCGACATGTTCGATTTTCAAAACTCACTTCATTATTTTATTGTTATTTATTTCCAATAGAATTACAAATAAGGTCACACCTAGAAGGCTGAATTTTGAATGACATATAATATTGTATTTTCCATAATACGACAATCTTCATTTGTTTTGTTTCATAAAATAATTGAGCAACGAAAAACAATTGATTTTTTACTTCCCACACCGATAGGTGAGGGGAGTATTGTGATTGCGAAAATTTTCGATTTTGAGATAATACGCTTTTTGGGCGTTTTATGATGTCTACGAAAATCCACGTCACTGATTTCCGTCGGTCTATCTGTCTGCCTGTCTGTCTGCCGCTATTTTCTTGCCTCGTAATCTCAGCAACCACTGCATGGATTATGATGAAATTTGGGCAGCGATATGCTGAGGCGTCGTAGTAGGTAATGTTCCTATAATTTTCAAAATCGGTGCATGGGGACGGAGTAATTAGCAAAAAACTAAAAAAAAATAAATACTGCTCAAACTTCGTTTTTAGGCGTTTTAGGGGTTCCTGATCATTTTCTACTTTTTTTGGGTGGGTGTGAAATTGGGGTGGTTGGGGGGTGGAGGGTTGTAAATTTGTTGCTTTCATAACAGACTGTCCACTGACCTATGAAGGAAGACTTAGCGACATAAATAGCTTTTTTAGGTCGATTCCAATATTGCCTTGCCTATTACAGAAACCAAAGGAATTTTTTCTGCTGTAAACATACGAGTATATTGCTTTAGATCGTTCTATATTGTGTAACGAGGAAACGGTTGAATTGATTTTGATGGAATTTTGACACAGGATTACCACCGTTTCACCGTGGCGGCGATGGAAAATGCGTATGGTTTTTATAAATCGTGCCAGTGGCGGCGCAGGAATAATAAATAAACTAAAAATATAAAAACAGCTCAAACTTCGTTTTTAAGCGTTTTAGAGGTTCCTGATCATTTTCTGTGTTCTTTGTTTGGGTGGGGTGAAATTGGGGTGGTTAAGGGGTGGAGGGTTGAAAAACTTAAAAATTTCTTGTATTCATAATAGGAAGACCTAGCGACATAAATCACCTTTTTAGGTCCATCCGAAGATTGCCTAGCCGATTACGGAAACTAAGGGATACTATTAAATTGATTCTAATGAAATTTTGATACAATATTATTGTATGAGGATTAAAAACACGGTTTGTTAAAAATCGTGTCAGTGACAACGTAGTAATAATACAAAAAGCTAAGAGTATGAAAACAACTCAAACTTCGTTTTTAGATGTTTTAGGGTTTCCTGATCATTTCCTACCTTTTTTTGGGTGGGGGTGAAATTGGGATGGTTGGGGAGTGGGGCGTTGTAAAACTAAAAATTTTTTAGTATTGGTAATAGGCTGTTCATTAACCTATGCAACCGTGCAAGTGACAGCCGGGGGGCTTGCCTTAACCGACCGGCCCACGAGGAGACATCCTCTATAAAAAACCGACAGCGAAGTCGTTAAAACGTCCAGGCACCTGGGCCACCTGGCAGTAGACAGTCCCCCTCTATGCGGAATGGGCGTCACCCGCTAGAGCGATTTATATTTCGTCCCATACTTGTGGGAACATGATGGAAGACGAGAAAAATAAAACTAAAGAGACACCGACTATGGAGATCGATCCATTCAAGAGACGCGACAGTATTCCTCGATCGCCACCCTTTATGAGAGAGCGCGCGCAATCGATCAGCGTGATATCAGAAGACCGAACAGACGCTACAGATCTCAGTATTAAGCGTAAAAGGCAAAACCAGTCCCCTGGCAGTCAATTGCCAGATAACTCTGATGACGTGGACAATATGATCAGCAGGCTCCTCGCCAGAGCCAGAGAATTGGAGAGCTGGCTTAAATCTAGCCCCAATACAAAGATGGAGATAAAAAGGGCAGGCCTAGACATTTTGCAAACTGCTGTGAAACTGAGGCGAGAAAGAGACAGGGAAAGAGAGGAGTTGAGGCCGCGGAAGGTGGCCACTGTGGCGGAAAATAGCTGTCAGACCGACACCATGACGACTCAGACTAATAAAATTACCGCAGATAGCAGTATTCAAGTGGACATCACCGACATAGTGATGGAAAATGTGATCTCCGAACTAAACGAGTGCTCCATAATCAAGGAAACCATTAAAGAAGGTCACACATTTGCCCAGTATGCGCCACTGTTAGACAGGAAGTGGCCAGAACGGGCTTTTGGGTTGACAAAAATGGAAACATGCCGCGATGCTAAGATCGAGGACGGAGATGTGGCGGTTTTTGTTGATCCAAAAGACCTGGAAGAGGCCACATTCAAAGAGGTGCTTCGTACTCACCCCGAGGCCGGCCAACTGATAGAGGAAGGTATTGTCGAAGGACAAATGGAATTCCTCATTAAATGCGTGAAGACTAAGTCCAGAAAACAGAAGGAAGACCTGAGGGAACAACACATATTTGTGCTGCCACTGTCGATTGACCCTAAAGGCGTTAATGACATGGAGACCGTCTACCAGCTCCTCATGGACCTGAAGGCTAACTTAGTCGCGGAGAAGCGTAGTCATGTTGCAGTATTAGTGCATAGCAATATGAATGTTTTATACGTTAGGAAGCTGCTCGAGTGCATTTTTTACGGTCAGGGTATATCAATAAGAGTCGTCATTATTGACAAGAAACCACCAAAGCAAATGTCTAATACAATAGGACAAAAAGGTGCTACGAGCACCAAAAAGGCACCAAGCAACGATGCAGTAATTGTACGCGCGGACGGCAAATGCTACACTGACCTGCTTAAGGGACTGAAGAGTCAAGTTAAGCTCGATGACAGTGAGGTAGAAATCTCCAAGATGAGGAAAACAAACCAGGGGGACCTGCTGCTCGAACTGAAAAAAGGGAAAGCAGATGAGCTCCAGGCCATTATTGAGAACAACCTAGGGTTTAAGACGGCCAAAAGAGTGAATGAGGCGGTCGTCCACATACGGGGGCTCGACGGCGTCACCACAGCAGAGGAGGTCCTAAAAGCAGTCAAAGATGCTGTAGGGACAGACACCCTAAAATCATGTAGGGTATCGTCGCTGAGACCAGCATATGGAGAGAACCAGAATGCACCCGTGATTCTGGATACAGCATCTGCGAATAAACTGGAGAGTAGGAAAACCCTCAGAATCGGCTTGGTACACTGCCAAGTAAAAAAGAGGGAGCAAGACACCAGATGCAACAACTGTTGGGAGGTTGGGCATGAGACTGCAGCCTGCAAGGGTCCGAATAGAACGAACCTATGCAAGAACTGCGGTAAACCCGGACATAGGCAAGCTGAATGCACGGCTGACTCTTTCTGCCCGCTCTGCGACCAAAGTGGACACAGAGCTTGGAGCTTTAACTGTCAGCGCAGACAGCGCCCTATGCGAAATTAGATTGGAGAAACCTGGTAGCACTACCCGCAGCACACCGTACCCACTAAGACCAACGTAAAATTCTACACCATGCCGATTACCATATTACAAATAAATGTAGATAGCGGCAGAGAAGCGCACGATGTCCTTCAAGCTACTGCAAACGAGCTTAGTGCTGACCTCCTGGTTGTAGCAGAACCGAACAAAAGGATAACTAGCGGTAATAATATAGTTGGATGGTAGATAATAGACATAACGCAGCCATAAAATTACATAATAATAACATCCCTACCTACCACATAGGCCGCGGGAATGGGTACGTTTGGGTTGACCTTGGTGAATATGTGGTATATAGCTGCTACTTTTCGCCTAATGCAGAGCCTGAGGAATTTAAAACAGACTTAGTGAACCTGTTCCACGTTGCTAAACGCCACAGCAAAGAGTTAATTATATGCGGAGACTTCAATGCGAAAGCGCCAGAGTGGGGGATGGCCTACTCTGATAGAAGGGAAAACCTTGTAACAGAGTGGATGGCTGGGCTGGACTTGGTGGCGATGAACGTTGGTAGCTCACCAACATTTGTCAGAGGGGCGTCTACATCAATAATAGACATATCTTTCGCAACAACTAACCTGTCGGGAGCAATCTGTGACTGGAGGGTATTAGACGACGAGAGTTTGAGCTGCCACCGGTACATTGCCTTTACCGTCGAAAGCCTGAACAACCAGCAAAGGCCGACCTCCTGTGAACCAAAGAGATGATCTTTAAAACAATTGGAACGCGGGACTTTCTGTGCTACTCTTAAGAGCATTCTAGATAACCGCAGTATAGATACGGTAGAAGAACTCGTCGCAGCAATCACGGAAACGTGTGATAGCACCATCGCACGGAGCTATACGAGGAGACGAAAGCCGGTGTACTGGTGGTCCCAGCACATTGCGACGCTCCGCAAAGCAAGCGTCAAGGCAAGACGGGCGTATACTCGGAGGAATTTGGCTCCAAGTCGCCGTGAGGAACTTCGGATCATATATAAGGCCGCAAGGAAAGAACTCCGGCTGGCAATTAAAGCTGCAAAGAGGCGGTGCTGGAAAAACCTAATAGAGGATATCGACAGGGATATTTGGGGCAAAGGCTACCGTATAGCTGTCTCTAGGCTAGCAATTGGACCATCCAGCCTTGCCATACCGAAGCAGCGAAGAATCGAAATCTTCGATGCCCTCTTTCCAGCCAAACCTCCAGTACAATGGGATGCTGCGGAACAAACAATATGCAACACCTTCACTATGGCGGAACTCGTGACAGCGGCTGAAGGGCTCAAGATTGGTAAAGCTCCAGGTCCAGACTCTATTCCAGCGGAAATAATGAAGCTGGTAGTAGAGGTGGCACCTGATATATTTTTGCAGATCGCCAACGCTGTATTACTTTCGGGCCAGTACCCGCAAATCTGGAAAACGGCAGACCTGGTACTAATCCCAAAAAAGGGCAAGACACTCGACTCGCCATCAGCCTACCGACCGATCAGCTTACTGAATACAGCAGGAAAGCTATTAGAACATCTGATACACAACAGACTGACTGCTGATATCGACTCAGCAGGTGGACTGTCGGACAGGCAGTATGGATTTCGAAAGGGTAGGTCTACCATCCACGCTGTCAAGAGGATACTTGACATTGCTAGAAGCTCTGCGGTTGTAATAAATCGTAAATTACAAATTTGTGCAATGCTGACCTTGGATATCAGGAACGCTTTCAACGAAGTGTCCAGGCAGGCTATAGTTGATACCCTCTCCCACCTCAATGTCCAAAAAGACACGCTGAGGCTACTAGTCAGTTTCCTTCAAGACCGCAAGATCCGCTTGAAAGACAAGGAAGAGACGGTCGAAAGAGCAGTCACCAGCGGTGTTCCCCAGGGCTCAATATTGGGCCCCACTCTGTGGAACATCCTCTACGATGGTGTACTGAAACTAGAACACCCAGATGGCGTCACCACAGCCGCGTATGCGGATGACCTGGCTGTCGTAGTTGTTGGGAGGGACGAAGAGGACCTTATGTGGAAGGCGGATTGGGCTGTGGACGAGATACACTCTTGGCTGCAGAGAAAATCTCTATCCTTGGCTGCGGACAAAACAGAGGCCGTATTATTAACCCGCAGGCGGAAAATGAGTGCGGTATGCTTTAAGATCCAGGACACGATCGTCAATCCTAAGCCGTCGGTTAAGTACCTCGGTATATGGCTGGATACAAAATTGACTTTCGCTGATCATATCCGGAAAACGGCAGACAAGACTAACAAAATGGTATCCATGCTGAGTAGGCTGATGCCAAATGTTGGGGGGCCGAAAGCGAGCAAGCGCAGGGTCTTGAGCTCCGTGGCTAGCTCCATTGCCTTATATGGGTCGCCGATTTGGGCGTCCGCTCTAGATAAGGCTAGCAACAGGAAACAGCTTGAAACCGTCTTCCGGAGGACGGCGACTAGGATCTGTAGTGCATACCGCACGATTTCTACAGACGCAGCTGCAGTGATCTCTGGTCTCCCACCAATAGACCTACTTGCGGAGGAGCGTGCCAAGACATTCGAGGGGACAGAAAAGAAAACAGCCAGGGAAGACCTATTCATAAAGTGGCAGCAACGTTGGGACATGGGCACTACCGGAGAGTGGACAAGGACACTTATTAAAGATGTCCGACAGTGGGTCAATAGATCACACGGAGAGGTGGACTTTACCCTAACACAAGTTCTTTCTGGTCATGGCTGCTTTAACATGTACTTATACAAGTACAAGATTGTGGAAGACCCCAGTTGTCCAATATGTGGTACTACTGATGATGCGCGTCACACGTTCTTTGTATGTAGTAGATGGACAACCTACAGAGAAGCATGTAATACCACAGTAGGCCGGACAATAACATCGGAGAATCTGATCGAAACCATGTTGTTATCTCCACAGCACTGGTCTGCCATACAACATCTGGCTAAGAATATAATGACCGACAAGAGAAATAGCATGCAGGATAATGATTAAATAGACAACCTGTCATCCGAAGCAATGCTGACGCGGTACCGGATGACAGAGGATGCTAAAGACAGAAAAAAAAACCTATGAAGGAAAGACCTAGCGGTGTAAGACAATTTTAAGAGGGGAGGCTGGCGATTATTTGATTGAAAGGGATCTCAGACTAAAGCTTCATGCTATGGGTAAATAATAAACTAGTACCACCTTACTGAGTCAATAAACTTGACCTCATTTTTTTCAAACAGTGATATACCGTTTCATTAGACTCATTTGATAGAGATTTTGTTTCTCTCTTCAATAAGATAACATATCCGTAACTAAATACGAGAAAAACATTTAAAACTTTATTAAGTGTGTTAAATTAAAATTAAATTATTTATTGATGCAAAGATCCAAATACATAAAATTAGGACATGCCAGCAAAAAAATAGACAAGTTAACAACAAACGAGTATGATATAAACAAAAAATACTTGAAGGTCCCCGACGGCTACTTGAGGGTCCCTTACGTAAGGCTCCCTTGAGTAATACTGAAGTAACGAAATGTCAACATGACATGTCAACGTTGCAGTGAAGACGATTTTGTAGGTTAATTTTGGAGTACGATATTAGGCCTTTACGGAAACTATGGTCGGGTTAACTCGATCACTTGGATCACTGATCCTGACGTTCGGAAAGTGATCTAGAATCAGTCATCGATATGGTCAGTTCTCTCTTGTACAGTAAGTGATCCCCATTGGGTTATAAAGATCAATAGTTTTTTCTTAACCATCTGTTTTTTATTCTTAAACCCATTGTTCGATATCCGTTAAATCCATGGAATCATAAATACCACTTGACAGCTGTTTGACAGATAACTGATCGATCAGGATCCAGATCAATGTTTCCGTAAAGGTCTATTGTCAGTCTCTGTTACATCCGGAGAAATGTCCGGCACAAATCACAAAATACTGACACAAACAAACAGATAACAGAAAACGTCAAAATGCGTAGGCATAGGCATAACAAATTGACTTATATTTGATCTATAATATATCTATATAACGTGCCAAATGAATCTCGCCATCTCGTAGATGTAGTCCCCATTCCCTGAGCCACATCCAAAAAAGGTTCGAGTGGGTAAGGGTCTGCCACAGGGTTCAATTTGGGGGCCATTCCTTTTTACCGTATATACTAGTATTAATGACATTGGAAGATGTCTGGGAATGATATTACTCCAATCGGATATGCAGATGATACTAGTTTGAGCAGTGCGGCTCACTTATCTGCATCCTTAGATACCAAATGCCGTCATTCATTAAAAGAGCCTAATTAATGGTTTATTGGTAATTATGAATAGTGAAAAAACTAATTATATTTGCTTCAAGGGCGCCACCAGAAAATTGTACAGCGGGGTGGGAGGGACGTACTATTAAGTGCTTAAAAACGATATTTTAATGTATTACAAGATATACACACAAAAACTAATGTAGCAAGTTGCTTTACGTACATTTATTGCTTTTGGTTAATGCTATATCTATATTTTAATCGATTCCTTTAAATTAATATATTTTCGCAGTATAAGGAAAAATCTGGTCAATTTGGCAACGTCGTGCGATGTAGACGATCCTGCGCCTTGAATCGTCCTTAGATCGGGCGGTTGCGTAGCAGGACTCGAAGGATTCCGCAGGATGCGACACAGCGAATTCGGAAACTAGGGAAAGCGCTCATCTAAATTTCCCAGCACGTTTGGGATGGTCTGTAAATAGCAGCGCGACCTTCCCATGGGATTATGCACATTTTTATGAAGTTCACAACAATGGCATGCGCTATAGGGTGATTTCGAATTGCACTACTGTGAGCAAAAAGAACGTGACAGGGTTAGCAGAACTTCTAAGAGAAGAATTTTATATCACTGGATATCGAACCCATCTTCTTTAATTTGTCATGACATCACATTACTCGTGTGCAGGCGCCAAAAAAACTATCACTTTTGTCGCGTGTTTTTCAACAATTATGCAAAATTTATTTCCAAAACCTTAGATTTTAAAATTAACACAGTAGTGTTTTCTAAATTTTACGGTTGTCAAGCATCCGTATGAAAAAAAATCTATTCCGAAAGGATCGCACCTTTTTACCTCGCACACCGATAATCGAGGGGAGTATTGTGATCGCGAAAAATTTCAATTTTTTTTATAACTGAGCAGACCGCGCAGGCACAGCCTAAATACCAGAGTACCGCGGCTGCCGTAAAAGGGTTATGTTAGGGAATGTTTGTTAACGCGAGATTTGAATGGGCCAATACCCGCAGGCCCAATAAATACATCTTCTGGCAGTCCATTCCAACCCTTGGACGTAACTGACAAAAAATGAAAAAATGAGATATGTCACTGGAAGGTGTCCCATAGGCACAGCCTTTTTTCACGAGGTATCATAACTGTATCACTTGCGGTATCTAAGCAGCGGTGGTATTTGTATTTCACATATCTGAAAATCCACGACAACATTAATACAGTAAATTTCTCAATTTCTTTTCTCTTGGAAAATTTATTGGATGCTATTTACGCCTGTACGTGAGATTGGGGACGCAATGTGCGGTTGTACCGCTCAGTTCTTGATATATGAAGAACGACCGTCTTAGGATGAGATGCAGCGGTCGCACGAGTACGTCTGATAGGAGCAGTGAGCGGCGGAACGATAGAGGATAGCTCAGAGGAGCAGATTCCGCTGGAATATCGGTAGAAGAGTGAGAGGTCACCCACTACACGCCGGTGAGAAAGTGACTGAAGGTGGCGCGTTAAGGCCGGAACGCCAATTAATCGAATTGCCCTTCTCTGGACGGCATCTAGGGTCGTAGGGGCAGCAACTCCCCAGACATGAGAGCAATAATACTCCAGGCAAGGTCTTATCTGGGCTTTATATAGCGTGAGGAGGTTACATGGTGAGGTGGGAAATACTTGGCTCTAAATAGCTACCCAAGCTTTTTACCAGCAGCTGTTGCAATTGACGCGACGTGTTCGCGCCAGATCAGATTTTCTGTAATGTTGACTCCTAACAGCTTGAATGAGTGACTCCTTGGCAAAGTCCGGTTGTTCATTACAACCTGGTGTTGGCTTAGGCACTTCTTGTTTGATAGCGTACAATACTGGGTCATGGAGGCATTAAATTTAACCATATTCGTGAGCCCCCAAGCGGTAATGGTATCGAGATCCTTTGAATGTGAAGCTTCCACTTCTTTTTGGGCGTTTTATGATCCATATATCATAATAAAAATCCAGGTCACTCATTTCCATCAC
Source organism: Callosobruchus maculatus (assembly GCA_951848785.1). NCBI lineage: Eukaryota > Metazoa > Arthropoda > Insecta > Coleoptera > Chrysomelidae > Callosobruchus > Callosobruchus maculatus. The sequence goes on from CATOUR010000083.1 coordinate 11,697,207, forward strand.
TCTGTCTGTCGGTCTGTCTGTCAATTGGTATTCTTCTAGCGTCTCTCAGTAACCGCTTCATGGATTGTGATGAAGTTTGGATAGCGATATGCTGTAGGGTTGTAGTAGCTAATTTCAAATATTCCTGAAAATATTGGTTGGGGGGTGAAGGGTTGTGAAACTTTAAACTTTGTTGTATTGATAATAGGCTGTCATTGCCTGTAAAAGAAAGACCTAGCGGCATAATGCACTTTTTTAAGTCCATCCGGACCTTACTACAGAAACTAAGGTTCTGTATTGTGTAAGCTAGAAATTATTAAGTTGATTTTAATGAAATTTTAACACTGTATTACTACCGCGGCGAGGATAGAAAACGCGGAAGGCTCTTAGAAATCGTGCCAGTGGCGGCGTGGCAATAATAAAAAAACTAAAAATAAAAAAGCAGCTCAAACTTCGTTTTTAGGTGACTTGGAGATGCCCAATCGTTTTCCGCGACAGTAAATCGCTAACGATGGCGAACTACAATTTTTAAAACTATTGATAATATTCGTGGCGGCAGTACTGTAGCTCCGACTTCACGCATTTTACGAGTTCACAACATGTCTTTTAAGACATTGTAACCATGATGATAATAAATCGTTTTCCACATTCCACTTCCCACATCCGTAAGGCATAGGGATGTATAGTATGATCGCGAAAATTTTCGATTTAGAGATAATACGCTTTTTGGGCGTTTTATGATATCTACATTACGAAAAAAAAAACAGCCAAAAGAAGCAACTCTTGCAGCGCTTCTTCATGTTCTTGAAATAACCCATTCTTCTCGAAAACGAGCGTTGGAATTAGTCGATAAAATCATTATCAATTAGCTTCCAAAGGCACCTGCAGCTATGATTTTTGCATGGCAAATGCATCGCAATAGGCAAAAGAAGCACCCAGCCCTTCCTCATTTTCCGATTTTTTTTAAAAACAACGCGTTGAGAGAATTAGTCATTAAGAGCGTTTTGAATCAGCTACAAAAGGTCAAAAGTTACCGCTAGCTATGGTTTTTTCGGTTTTTGGATGGTAAAGTCATTGTAATAGCTAAAGTGGGTGACACACGTACGAACTTTAAGTACGCTGTTTTTAAGTTCGCGAACTTACTCGGCTCGACGTCGATGACACACGTGAAGCTGAAATCACTCATTTTGATAATTTTCCTGAATAAACAAAACTTTTAACAAACGCCAAACACAACAAGCGTTGCGCATCGATGGCCTGCCGAAACAAAGTGGTGGCTCGCGGCTCGCAGTACGAACCGAGACTAGCTACGAGCAAGATTTCAAACCAGTTGGATCGCCGGCGGTTTGCGAGACGATTTTAAAGTACGCGTACTTACGGTGACACACAGGCGTAAAAGGTCGTCGAGCCATAAGTACGCGTACTTGCTCGTATGTGTATCACCCCTTTAAAAAAAGCAAGTCATTCAACGCTTCCTCATAACTCATTTTTTCTCGAAAACGACGCATTGGAATAATTTAATAAAAATATTGTAAATCAGCTATGAAAGATACTTGCTAGGTGTTTTGCATGGTTATTTTTTTTAATAGCCAAACGAAGCGAGTCACTCAACTCTTCCTCATTTTCTTTCAATTACCGACATTTCTCAAAAACGTCACGTTGTCAGAATTAGCCATTAAAAGCATTATCAGTCAGCTACAAAAGGTACCTCCAGCTATGATGTTTTGCATGACAAAGATGGAATCATTGTCAATAAGACACAAAAGCTACCTCCAGCTATGGTTTTTTGCATGGTACAGTCTTTGCAATATTAAAAAGAAGCACTCAGCGCCTCATGATTTTATTGCAATAACCGATATTCCTTAAAAACGACGCGATCGAAGAACTAGTCATTAAAAACCTTGTCAATCAGCTACAAAAAATACCTGTAGCTATCATGTTTTGCACGGTAACTTTGTAGTAGCCAAGTTCCTCAGTGCTTTCCCATTTTCTTCAAATACCCTAATGTTTCTCGAAAACAACGCTTTGGAAGAATTAGCCGACAAAGGCATTATCAATCAGCTACAGAACGCGAGTTTCAAGTTTTCAAATGAATCCACTCCAGAAACTTTGAAGTCGGCGTTGGATACATCAATACTTGAGAGTGATAGTTTCTCTCTGGTAACGTGGCAATGCCGGCAGCTAGTCAGCTACGCCCCAGTTCTTCCGGTTAGTGTGTCGCTGGGCGAACGGCCTTGGGTGGTGGGGGTGGGTTTCACGTCGCGGGACGTGCACAGTGCACAGGGCCACGGACGCGGTCTCGGTCCCCTGGGACCTCTGCTGGCGCGGCGGCTAATAATCTACTCGAAATAATAATAATAATAACACAACATTTGTCGTCACCGCAGTCATGCGAGAGAAGCTTGAAAAAACATAATAATGTTTATTGCTTTCCAGTACAAAAGAATAAAGTATATAGTAACATTAACAATAAAAAACAATAAACAGAGAGAATGCCCAAAAAAGTAAAATACTTGTGCTTGGGCTTATACTAATTAAAATAACAGACAAATAAACATCATACTTAATAAAAAAAAATGACAGTGCATCATACGCCTCTATATAATTATGTATATCTAACTATCAAATGTTACATACTCGCACAGAAATACAATTATACATACAGACAAATTACACAAATTTATCTGACAAGTCTTAGTAGGTGAATAGACAATAATAGGTAAGATATTCCATAATCGGTAACTGGTCGTAATTAGTGAGAAAATATCAGTTTATTAGTTCAGTATATACTCGTTTTTTATATCAATTATCTTGTGTATTTTTTGCCTTGGTTGTTGAAAAATCCAATTCTTGAGGTCTTTTTTAAGTTTTGCCGCGGAATTTATTTGTTTGAGGATATCCGGGATGACATTGTAGATTTTGGGACCCAAATATGAAATGCAACGTTGTCCCACTGTCTTTGATGTTTTTGGTACACTGACTGAAGAAGCCTTGGCTCTGGTGTGATAATTATGTTCTATTGGATTGATATGTTGTTTATGTTTAATTTGATATATCACTACACTGCTGAAATATAACTGCCTACAGTCAAGTAGCTTCGACTCTTTGTATAAGTTTTCGGTTGAATATGACATGTGTTTGTTTAGAATTAACTTCAATATCCACTTTTGGGCAATTTCTATTTTTTTATAATAGCAGTTCAACACTGCTCCCCATGCCAGAATTCCATAGCTGAGTATGGACTGAACTAGTGCAAAATACATTATTATTAATTGTTTTTTATCCAAGATGTCCTTACAAAATTTAAATTTGCTGATCAAACTTCTCAATCTCTTCACTAAATCGTCCACGTGATAATTCCACTTCATGTGCCTGTCAATAATGATGCCTAGATATTTAGTTTTTTCAACTGTTTTAATTTCTATTTTTTCTGTTGGCATTTGAATTTCTATCTGATCAAAGCTAGGGGAGCATCTTTTATCACAGGAATACATCATAACGTTTGTTTTCTGATAGTTGACAGTTAAAATTTTGCTAGAGAAAAAATTTAGTATGGTCTTGAAGTCCTTTTCCATTATATTTTTCAAGTCCCCCCACGTATTTGCACTATAAAAAACAGCCGTGTCGTCCGCAAAACCAATTATTTTTCCAGTTGTATTCAGTGTAAAAAGGTCGTTAATATACAAATTAAACAGCATGGGCCCTAAGACTGTCCCCTGCGGTATACCATATCTTACGTCTTTACATTCGCTTCGGCTATTATTTATGTTTACACATTGCCTCCTTCCACTCAAATAACTCTTTATTAGTTCATATGCCATTCCTCGAAAACCCAAATTTTCTAAAGTTACTAATAGTTCCGTATGATCAACCGTGTCAAAAGCTTTGGCCAAATCTATGAAAACACAAGCTGATGGTTTATTTGAATCTAAACTTTCGTATATTTTTGTTGTTAGATCAACAATAGCATCTTGAGTTGACTTGCCTTGTTGGAAGCCATATTGTTGATTAGCTAAGATGTTATATTTATTAACAAAATCACTAAATTGTTTTTTTAGTATTTTTTCAAAGACTTTGGAGACACACGACAAAAGAACTATTGGTCTATAGTTACATAGATTTGCTCTTTCTCCATTTTTGTAGAGGGGTTTAATAACAGCTGTCTTTAAACATGATGGGAAAACACCTTGATCCAAACACATATTTATTAGATAGGCCAATGTGTTGCAAACGTTATGTGCGATTTTTTTGATTGTGTATGGACTTATATTATCTAAACCAGGCGATTTCTTGGGTTTTAGTTCTTTTATTGTTTTTAGCACTTCGTCTTCATCTGTTGGTCTGAGATATATTGAATTTGACAATTTCTGCTTGCGATAATGAATGTTACCTTTACAAACTAATTTGGCTAGTGCCTCCCCTATCCCTGAGAAATATCTGCAGAACTCATTAGCTGTTTCAAGATTGTTGGTCGTTTTCCCTCCTTCCTCCTTTTCTATGAAATGTATATTGTCATCTTGTTTTTTCTGTCGTATTTTGTTAACGAGCTTCCATACATCTGAAGAATGACCCTGAATCTTACTGATCTCCTTTTTATAATAATCTTGCTTTGCTTGTTTTACAATCCCAGTTAGTCTATTGCGGTATTTTTTATAATCGTTGCGTAGTTCTAAATCATTTGGAAACCTTTTCATTTGTTGGTACATATCATTTCGTTTATTAATAGAGTTCATGAGTCCATTTGTGATCCACGGATGTCTTTTAATTTGATTATGTCTTATTTTTATTTTTTTACTACAATTATTAATATGGCCACAAAGACGGTCAATGAAGAGATTGAAAGCTTTCTCCGCATCTACTTCACCAAGCACATCCGCCCAGGTTTCAGACTGCAATTTGTGGTTTAGTTCTTTATAGTCTATGTAAGTTTTTGTTTTACTTATACTGTTTGCACCTTCATTTTGAAGGAATATTCCTGGGAGAGATATGTTTAATAAAGTAGGAAAATGATCAGTTAGGTCATATTCTAAAACAGCCGAATGTATATTATCACAACACAATGCCGATTTTACAAAAATGTGATCTATACAAGATTTCGATACTCCATCCACCCTGGTGTGCTCATTAATTACTGACAAGTACCCGTATTCTGCCATAATGTTCAAATATTCCTGACAATGTTGATTACTGTTCTTTTCTAAAATGTCAATGTTTATGTCCCCAACAAGAATATTAATTTTATCACTTTTGTTTGTCTCTAAAAATTGTTGCAGATTATTGTTAAATGACTGCACTAGAATGGATGGAGACCTATAAATGCCAATAATTTGTATTTTTTCATTATTGAATTGCAACACAACCTTCAGTGCCTTAGTGACCGCTAAGTCTATAATTGTACAGTCACTTGCTAAGCAATCTCTAACATATATTATTACCCCATCGTTTTTATTGACGTCACCCTCATTGTAATACAAACAGAAGTTTGGAATTTGGATTAAACTTGTATCATAAACTTTATGCGTTTCTGTAAGCACTATAACATCAAACACATTATCTAAGCTATGCAACAGAATATTGAGTTGATCTAAATTTTTAAATATGCTTCTTATATTCATATGAAACAGTTTGAAATTTACATCAGAATTTTTGAAAAAGTAGTTTTTGGTTGTTGGTATATCACCTAAGCGTTTTGTGTCGACTACCTGAGGCTCAAAGTCTCTTATGTATGTGTCCATGATTGCTATAGCTAAACTACTTTTATAAAACAATGAAAAAAAAATTGCTTACTTTATTTACCCTTACTGTTAAGTCTTGTAATTCGCTTATGCGGGGGAGTATGTTCTAGGTCATTGTCGTTAACTTTCCTTTTTGTTCCTACATCTGGTCTTGAAATGAAGGGGAAAACTTGCAACTTCTGAAAAAGTCGCATCAACCGGAAAATTGGCACTAGCCTTGAATATACTATCACAAAAAGGATATCAAAAGTTTTCAAATACCCAGAGGATGCGAAAAATGGTATACAAAGTAAGCGTTGCCTGTAAATGTGCAAGCTCTATATCTACATGGTTTTTGCCACGAGATGGGAGTAATAGACAAAATAAAAAAATCAAGCCCACTATATGTATAAAGAAAATGATTTCCACCCTACCCAAAGTGAGCTCAATAATTTCATAATCAGGCCCCGATTACCCATAAGGCCAACCTAGGCCATGGCCTGGGGCGCAATCTTACGGTCATGAAAAACACGACAATCTTTTTACTTGTAATTCACACGTTACATCATTTTCTATAAAAAGCAATGAATCCAAAACAAAAAGATCAAATCAACCCACTCAATATATTATGAGTCTATAACTACTTCATATGCATTAATAGTCTTCTTTTTTTATTACTACTTACCGTATTATTTGTTTGTTAGTCTCCATTTCAATCGTATCGTTTAAGGCCATTTTCCTATTTAAAAAAGATCAAGCATAACCATAGATCACATATGATTCAAGCAGAGCTCATCACCCTCGCTCTTCCAAGCATTGAAAATGAAAAAAGTCCACCAGCACGATTCAATCATTTATTGGGTCAAAGCAAGAAAGAAGAAATTTTAAAACTATCTAGTGTTCAATATCTTTTTTACTCAATATCTGCTTACTACAATTGCAAGTAACTACATATTGGGATTTCACATATATATCTTAAAATTTCATTGACTATTATTGTGCTAGAACGACATTGACTATCCTTTTGGAAGAAGCTAAATAAAACGTTTTAGTAGCAGAAATAGTTCAAAGAAAACTATAAAACGGACAGATAATATAGCACAAAAGTTTGGTGATCGGTCACAACCGCGCACGGTTTGATTTTTACGTGTTTTCGAACAGGGTGCATCAGACGGCACCGATCACTTGCGCGCCGGAAGAAAATTAAGCTTGGATGTTCTTAATGGCAAGCTACCTTTTATTTTTTATATATAATAATTACCACCTTAACCTAGTTGTATTTTCTTGCGAAACAAATTCAAAATTTCTATGTTCCTGTAATAAGGTGGGCGTAAATGACACTTTTGATTACTGTACAAAAGTTAAGTCAATTATTTATAATCCACGCTGTCAAAAATGTTCATTACGTACCAGTAGTATTTATATTGCTACCTAACAAATTAAGTTCTACACATGTTTTATATTCTAAATTGTTAGTCGATTATAGTGGAGAAAATGGTTTGTCTTTTAACCCTTCACAAATAAATAATTTGTGATTTTGGAATTGCCATGCATTTAGGAATAAAGCAAGTTTCGCCTAAGTGTACAATAATGGGTGTAGGTTTCATCTAATACAAGCCTGGTTCAAAAAAAAACTTAAGTTTAATTGTAACATATAAAGACGCTAATTCTGAATTTGGGCGTTATTTGAGATGGACTTTCGGTTTATTATTTATAGATCATGATAGGTTGTTGAATGCTTTGAAAATACTTTTATGCCATTATTCACTGGATCCAAAACAAAAACATCTATTATCTATTTAAATACATAGAATATTACCAGCATTCGACAAGTTAGCAAAAAAAACACGCGATGCAGTTCAATGCAAATATAACGCTGTAAAAGTAAACGAGCGCCGTCTCGTGTGCTTGTGCCTACATACTCGTACCTGCCTCTTTTCCGAAATATTTGACGCGCTTTTGACCTAAGGATAAGGACCAATCTGACCGCGGCGAGCTAGTGCCCTACAGCCAAAAATTTTACAACCCCGAGGTCACCCGGAAGGGGTGTAATTCATGCCTAGGACGTAAATTGATGCTAATCTGGGCCTGATCACAATAAAGTGAGCTCAATAATATCACAATCCTTGTTTGGAACATGTCTTGGATCGCATCAGGCACCATGTCCCTAGTCCAAGGCAGCGCTGTTTCGATCTTTCGATCTTATCAGGTGGACCTGGGTAAAGCCCGATATCAGGCTGATATGATGCTTTCTTATCAGTTTGATACCGGGCTTTACCCAGGTGAGATGAGATCGAAAGATCGAAACAACGCTGTCTTGGACTAGGGTCATGGTGCCTGATCCGATCCAAGACATGTTCCAAACAAGGATATCCTTGTGAACCAACAGAATCGACTACTTCAAGGGCAAATACCCCTACCGGCAATGAATTACAATATTGGCTCGAGTGCTTTCTTTGGGGAATCATGAAGAAAATGACTTCCACTCCAACCAAGGTGAGGATATCACAATTGTCGTTTGGAACAGGCCCCGAGGCACGATGTCCCTAGTCCACGACAGCGCTGTTTCAATCTTTTGGATCTCATCAGGTGAACCTGGGTAAAACCCAGTATCAGGCTGATAATGTTGAAATCATTAATATAGATGAAAAACAGCAGAGAACCTACAGTAGAAACTTGAATGACATGATAGATAAGTAAATTAATTGGACTTGTGGTTGATTATTTCGACATAATATGTACCTAGTAACACCTCAAAACTTACTCACAGATTACAACAAAGGCTCATACCGAATTTGTGCATCGATTGCAGAAGCAAATCGCGATTTACTAGCTGAGATGCTTTACTGAGATCTATAAATAATATTCGATCCAAAGGTTTTCAACGGCATACCAATAAACTTACATTTTATTACAGCCTTCCCATTTAATAGTCAACAACCTATTTGGAGAATAAACCTTTGCCAGAAGAGTCCAAATATTTTTTTGCGTATATTTCGTTTTACTAATGTTTAGAAGCTTTAATATTTCATATCTCATGACACTACGGAATCTGGATCACAGGCGTATACAATGGGAGTAACAGGCGTAATTACTCACCCCCTCCAAGTTTTTTGATCAAAAATTCATATATAATTTTGAGTTACGTAATCTTCATAAAAACATGTTGCTGGAAATTTGGTACCTATTCATATACCTACCTTGCGTTTCAAATAAATATAAAAAATCAATAGATATTTCATAATATATTTCCCTTTTAGCATATTTTGTTTACTTATTTTTGTTGTCCTCGTATCTTTGATAACTTTGATTTTCGAAATAAATGAGTCGAGTATCGCTGAATTTAAAATAAAATTCTGCAAACCATGCGATAACTTAAAATGAACTGCATATTTCTTGTACGATTTCCGAAATTCTATAACGTATATGGAACTAAAAGCATTGATTAATGTATTACCTTCTTGTTTCACATATAAAGATGTCGTTATTAATATTGGAGTCAAAATGCCCAGGCTTCCTGACAGTCTAGTGTTGATGTTGATGATCATTTAGTTGTTTGTGCTGTGCTAATAATATGTTTATGCTTACTTATACTTACTATATTTTGGTTTTATATTTCATCAAATTAAAATTGATTATTATATCAATCGTTGTTTTTTCATTTTCCTGAAACGGCAAAGATCCCACTGTTTCAGTTGCTGCCACTCTTTTCTGTTTCCTCAATTGCCCTGACGAAGGTATTACAGAAAATAGTGAAAGCAATCACAAACTTCATTCCCTGCTTCATCCGCCCCCCCAAGACTGATGATAATAAAAGAAAGCCAGGAATCAGTAGCGTAACTTCAAATTCGCCCCCCCCCCCCGCAAGATTCTTTCCGGGGCCCCCCCAAAGGAAATTTTCCGTGGCTTTTCTTTTCATAATATATTATGTATATATACAGCGTGAGCCCTAAGTTAAAATAAACATCTTTATCGAATACTTTTTTCCCGAAAACTTAAAAATAAGCGAGATACAGAATCAAATCACCTAGTCTGTTTATGTTTGTTTTTTATATCTGTTTATGTTTAGTCTTTTACTCAAATTTTTGTCTCATTATCTCAGGCAATTAATGCACTAGTCACGTTCAGTTTATCGTATAGTTAATTCTAAGTTGGTGAATTCTAAAAGTTGCGTTCCGAATAATGTGCCGCTCTTAGGACTTAGGTACCAATTTAAAATCAACAAAGATGAACAGAAAGTGACTACTGCACTATCGGCAGGTGCAATGCCTAATCGATAAGACAAATATCGGAGCAAAAAACTAAACATAAACAGACTAGGTTGCTTGATACACAAGCTCAAATTTACATTTTTTAATTTGTATCTCGTTAATTTTCCAGTTTTCTGAGAAAGTTATTTGAAAAAGTAGTTTATTTCAACGGCTTCTATGAACAGTGGAAAAAGTTAGCAACTTATTAGAACTGACCCTGTATATATTGAAGAGAAAATATTGGAGTTATGGCCAAAATTTTGAAAATAAGCGCGGGTCACTGCATAAAGGAGACTATGGCGTTAACTGCCAAGTTTTCGGCAACTTTTATTGCCAGCTTCAGGGCTTAACGTTGAGGTTTGCTCACAAAAGCAGCATTGCATTGAGTCGCAGGCTTTCAAATGCAATTCTAGAAACAAAAAAAGTCAATATAATTTTGGCTAATTAAACTCGGTGTCTTGCACAACACAGGTCACACAAACAACCAACACATATTATATACCTAGGTGTAAAATTCAAACTAACCAACGACCTTTATTTGTTTTAATCACCCGAAAAATTACAAAATTCGTGGTATGAAAACACAGATTTTTTGATTTATTTTTTTTTTAGAAGATCGTTGTTGAGTTTGTATTTTATACGCATGGGTTAGTTGTTAATGTGACTATTGTGACCTGTGTTGTGGAAGACACCGAATTAAATTAGCCAAAAAAATTTTGACGTATGTTGTCTTCCCGCATTTTTCCATTTACTGCAGATTCTCGGCCGATTTTTAAGGGTCTAGTTTAAAATTAAACACTGTCCCACTTCTTCACTGATAGGTATGCATCTTGGGGTTCATAGTTTGAGGTAATGATATTTGTAAAACATGCTAACATACAAGGAAAAAGACCTTTAATTTAGTACTTTTTTGTTGCACAAACGATGGTGCTTGAGGACCCTGGGCCTCGAGGGCTGCCGGGCACCCAAAACCTCGGGGCCCCCCCGCAGCTGCGGGCCCTTAGTTATGCCACTGCCAGGAATATGTTTGTCAGAATTTGGCGTCGACTTTTTATATAATAATATAATATAATAGCATTTAATAGCATCGTCTCGTTGAAACTATCCCATTATCTTCCTCAAAAATACCTTGAATATCAGCCGGTCGGCGATCAAAGTAGGCGTGCTTCGCTCCAATTGGCTGAGTGGTGTGAAGGAGGCGTGGCCAGTGCTAAGTCGCCGTAGCGCGTTGACGCTACCGATCCCCGAAATCCTTGGGGAGCCGCCGAAATACGCAGCGGAGGCTGTAAATCAGAAGCGGATCAGCCAGCGATGAAATAGAGCTGTTTTGAGTCGGTAAGCTGTGTGATTTGCAATGAAGTAGGCGGAGCTTCGGACACACTGCATTGCACATGAGCATCCAGAAAACGTCCAGACGGGACTGTCAGTGATGCCTTAGCGACGTTAGGGAAGTGCGTGATTCAAGTGAGGACTGCGATCGCGCGAGTGGTTCTCGGTTATAAGTGATAGTGATGCAGTTTTGAAAAAAATTGGGGATTGTATATAACAACAGTAAAGTGAGTTTGGTAAGTCATATTGATAGATGAATATATAGGTTGACCACCCGTCCGGAAAATTCCGGATATGTCCGGAAATTTGGAGCTAAATTTCATGTCCGGGCGGAATTATAAAAATCGGTAAAATGTCCGAAATTTGAGCCGCAATCTAAAATAGTTAGCAAATCGTACAGCATAATGAACAAATACAGCTAATGAGCTGCAAAAAATCACAAAAATCGGTAAAATGACCGGAATTTGAATTCCAATCGAAAATAGTTGGCACAATATACAGCAAAATAAACAAATACAGTTAACGGACAGGCAAAAAAGGCACTACTGTCGCTTGATGGCCCATCCCTTTTTATTCTCTTACAGCCCCCCTCTCCCGTTAAGCCAAGCGTCCGGAACTGATCTATGAAGTATATGGTCACCCTATAGAATACAGTAGAAAGTTAGACATTAATAACAATGAGACACAGGATGCGATCTAACCACTCCCTGATATTGTTTTTGCGAGCTTGCTAATAGATATTGAAAATTTTGAAGAGCTGCTGTCAGAAGTATCGTTACTTGAAACTTAGATGGAGTATACTACTTTTTTATACCATTAAAGCAACAATCGCTGATAGTTTTCCTTCCATTTCAGAGTTTTTAATGGTTTGGTAAATTTTTAATCTCTAGTACATTGTAGTAGCTAGTTAGTTGTGGAAAGTATCCATTTATATCGTACTCCAGGTTCTCTTTGACCTTTAGATATGTCACTGCTGTTGTTTCCGATTAGAGTTCATTTGTTGTAAGGAATGTTCGTAATATTGTCCCTTTACACTGGTTCTTCTGTATCTTTCTGATAGATTAGTTGTTTTCTTCCATCTGAACACGTTTTTGTTTATATTTCATGACCTGCTAAGTTGCTTATAGGTAGGAAAATGAAAAAACACCGAAAACTACCAGAAATTGATATCCACAACCTCATATCTTTGCAAAGGAAATCAAATTTTGCATTTGATCGTATAACAAAAATTGGGCTTTGCCATTTAAAAAATCAAGTTATCTCTGATAGAAGTTTCGTTTATTAATCTACCGATTTCTCCAAGTACGAAAACTATTCAAAAATGATCGTCTAACATAAGCTGATACATGTCATGCTTAGTCAAACGGCGAAGTCACAGCCTTCCAAGTTTTATACTCGCTGCGATTAGGTACCAATTTGTTCTCACTTTTACGAAAAATGGTGCCTTATATCTAAGCGATTTATTTCAAGTCCCTTATGTTTTACATAAATTTATCCTAGAATTGATCGAGGAATCTCAATATGCAATATAGGGTATTTCATTTAACAAAACATAAATTTCACATCTCACGCTTTTATTAAAGAGACACCCTATATAAAAGCCATTATTTTTAATATGTAGTTCAATACGATCTACATATACTCCTATAGTTATTTTTCTTAAAAGAGATATCGTTTTGTCACATGATTTCGAGGCATTGAGCTTGACTCACCCTGTATATTGTTTGTCAGTTACTCATTAGTGATGTCTATAAGGATTTTGAAAGTCCAGTCTAATCTCGCAAGGAGAAATATCAATCGAATCTCGAACATCGTCTAAGGACCGTTTCTCAATGTCCAGTTAAATATTTATCTGCAAGATAACAGCAACTGTTAGATAAATTGTTTAAATAATTGAAGGCTAAACTTACGAATTCACGTAAATCTTATCTGACAGTTGTATCCATAGCAACGCTATCTAGCAGATACCTCTATATGACACTTTAACTGGACATTGAGAAACCGGCCCTAAGACTCATGTCCTACAAAGTATTCATAATGACTTACTTCATAAAAAATGCATATAAAATTGATATCTATTTTTATTTCAATTAATAAGAACCAAATCACTACTATTCGTAGTTAGCTATCAAAAAAATGGGATCTAGCATTAAGTCAGCGTGGAGTGGTCTCAATATGCAGTAAGCTTATTACAACATTTTCATGCATTATGCACTGGGAAGCAAATTTAGGTCACTTAAGAAATTACAAATAATTTTGGAAAAAAAGTTAATTACTGAATTATTGGTCTAGTTGAATGGTGAATCATTCATTTTCCGACAAATGCATATTTGTTCTCTATCAGTTGTTGTCAGGAAATTTTTGACGTTTGATGAAATAACGTAAATTTAGCCTATTTCCAAGTTTATTGTTGATTATGTCCATAAAACTTAGAATTCTTATAGTGTATTTTGGTTCGACTTTGTACTTCATCATCATAATCACAATCTCTTAACAGACATGTTGTGAACTTTTAAAATGCATTTACTCAGTTTACGAGTTTTTCTTGGGATATCTTTAAGATCTTTAATGCAGTAGTTTCCCAAGGTGTTTTGACTCTTGTCAACTCGTCCACCCAAAGCTGTTGGTTGAGAAGAAGTTACTGCTTATACCGACAGTAGTTCGGTTCCTTTTAGTCGCCTTTTACGACACGCAGGACACGGGGGACTTTGTACTTAGTAGTAGTAGTAGTGATGAGGAGGCGACGCCAGGCAAGTAGGCCACCTTTGGCCCTTTTTGCCAACTAGTCATAATGCCTTTAGGTTTTATTGTTGTGACTAGAATTGAACCATAAATTTAAGACGGTCGAGGACAATTAGAAACTGCAAAAATTGTTGGTAAAAGCGTATTTGCTGTACAACAATGTGTAACAAAGCTATCAAGACACTGGTCTGATAATCAAAAGATCAGGCTCCGGTCAAAGAAGGGTCACCACAGTCAAAGAGAGGATCGATTTTTGGCGTCCGCAAATTTACGGAATAGGACAGCTTCTGCGGTTTGGCTGCGAAATCGACTTCAACCGTTAGGCTTCATGCCGATAGATTGTTTTGTCGAAGAATGGCCACAGGGTCGCTATTACACGATTGGCTTTTGCCCGAAGGCACTTGGAATGCAATGGTTATGAATGGAGTAAGGTACTGTTTTTGGATGAACCCCGTTTTTACCTAACTAGGTCCGACGGACGTCGAAGAGTATGTAGGAGACCTGGAGAAAGATATCCCCCAGTTCGTATAGATAGAAGACTTCCACATGGTGGTGGATCGATTATGGTTTATGCAGAATCACACACAGAGTTGGTCTTTGTACATACTAGCTCCCTGACAGGTCACAGGTACATTACGGAAATCCTAGATGAATATGTGATGCCTCTCATGGTCACTATGAGCGAGGATGGCATTTTTATGCACGTAATGCTAGACACCACAAGTACAGCCAGAATTTTCATTGAATATCTGGATGAGGTGGGAATTTGGAAGGCGGTTTGATTCGCCAGTACTCAGTCCAGAAATAAATCCTATTGAATATACTGTGTGGGATGAGATGGGAAGATTAAGCAGGTGTACTCGAAGGCACACACCAGATCCAATAGGTGTCCAATAACTGAGAAAGTTGCCATCGGAGCAATGGAATAACATCCACCAAAATAGAATCCTGAAATCAATTCAAAGCATGCCTCCTCGACTACAATCGTTAATGCAAGGAATACACGCTATTAATTGACAGGTTTTCGCATCATTGTTAATTGTTACTCGTTCATTTGGTCAAATAATAGAATTTCCAAATTTACGTTACTTCATAAAAATTCGAAAGAAGACTGATTGACAGACTTCAACTAACAGATAGCAAAAACTAGACCGATGATTCGGGAATTAACTTTTTTTCGCCAAAATTATTTGTAATTTCTTGAGTGACCTAAATATTCTGCCCGCCAGTGTAAAAGTCGTGAATGCACCTGACAAAGTACTAAGTCAGTCAAACGTTTCTTTAGATAAGAGGTTTTGAATGTACAGGGTATCCCACGAGGACTAAGACAAGCAATATATCGGAACTGGAGAGTGGTAGCGAATTATAATTTTTGGGGTTTAAATTAAAGCAAATATAGTATCTTTTCTTATTACTGTGTCACCCAATGAGGTATTTGTTTTTGATCACATGACGTCCGATTCAAAAATTTTTATGGGGCACCCTGTATATTTGTGACTTTTTGTGGTCCTCCCAGTAAAACAATTCTAACAAACTAGCACACTTCTAAAGTTATTTATTCAAAAGCTACAGGTACTTAAAGGATGGCACCACTACCATTGATTATAACATGTACCCCTACAGTTAAATTACTTTTGTAGTTTCATAATGGTAGTGGCACAGTCCTTTAAGTATCTGTAGCTCTTGATTTAATCACTTTAGACCCAAAGTGTGCTAGTTTTTTGGAATTGTTTTATCGGTAGGAACACTGACTAAAAACAAATACCTCATTAGATGACACAATAATAAGAAAAGCTACTATATTTGCTCTAATTTACACCCCCAAAATTATAATTCGCTACTACTGCCCAGTTCCGATATATTGGTTGTCTTAATCGTCGTGGGACACCCTGTATTTGAAAACCGCATGAAGGACACCGACCCTGAGCTTTTCTTCCAAACTTTTACAGTCCAAGCCGCCATGAACTTCTACCCCTACTCCAGTTACGACCACCTGCATCAGCAACAGAAGGACAAGTTCGGTTCCTACGTCTCACAAACACAGAGCTTCAGAGACCAAAGAGACTTTGAGTCGAACCAAGGCATCGCCAGCAGAGACCTTGGCTACTACGGAAAGGCCAGAGGGTTCATCAGAAATGGAGGGATGGAATACTTCCGCAGAAACCTGGAGGACAGAAGACGGGATGTGACGGATAGCATGTCTACCAGTAGTAGGTCCTCTGAAGATGACGGCAAGTCAAGGTAACGGATTGAGTTTTAAAACACAGCAATTTAGTCATAGAATTACTTGCACTCATTTCACTTTGTCAATCATTTCCGTCGGTCTGTCTGTCTCTTGGTCTGCCTATTTATCGGTTTGTTTGACTGTCTGTGTAGCCATCGTTCTACCTGCGTATTATAAATAACTGTAGCGCTGATTTTGATCAGATGTGAGGTGTGCTATACGAAAACTGCGAGATCATAGTAGATAAAGTTGTTATATTTTTGAAAGGTACACCGACGTCCCAGAAATTAGCAAAAAATTAAGGTTTTCAGAGCTGGCTTCATTTTCGGGCGCTTCTGTTGTATTAGGGGTTCCCAACGTTTTCCTTTTTTCGGGATAGGAGGAGAAATTGGATTGGTATGGAGTATAAGGGAAGGAGGTAAATTCGAAGCATTAAGGGGCCTGGATACACATATTTATACATATGTATTTGCCATGTAAAACACGGACTCACAATTTCTCGCATAACGCACCCTATTTTCAAACTACGTATATAATATTTCAGAAGGCGATAGTTAAGACCTTAATGAATGACAACTATTTTCGATTTTCTCAAAAAAGTTTTTTAATGTGCAAAAAAACTCGCAATGCAAGATTATACATTCTATAAATGCCTGTGATTTAACAACCAAACACGATATCAAAAAAAAAGGCTAAATAGTTGCACAAGCGCAAGCTTTCTTCTTCAATTTGCTCTTTGAGTCATTACTGTCAGTTTAAAGGTAACTTCAGGAGCTTGGAAGTGTGAAATTCATTTTTATAGTGACCTTTAGACCTTACCTTTTGACCTTATCTATGGATTTTTGGACTTATCTCCCCTCATCTTCGACACACACACTGGAGAAAGGGAACAGGTGGCCACGCCTCCTCGCTCACACGGTAATACGTCTTTCCTTGGATTCTCAATATCGCGCGCTATACCCTAGACCCTTAAATGCCGATCAAAGACTATCCATTGCTCTAAAATATTATTTTGGGGATATTCTGTCCTTTACAGACCTATCTGAACAACACTGATGCTATTGGACGTATCTGTCGAGCTTCTTGTTCCCTCGCCTTAGGTGAGGGGAGTATTGTGTATTCTGGCAGTCTCGTAATATCTTCTGGGGTGTAATATAATATGGGATGATGTAGTTAATGCTGCTACAGTTCTGAAAATAGCTAATATGGCGACGGACCAAAAAACGAAAATCCTCAGAGTCACACAAAGCTTCGCTTTTAGGCACTTTAGGAGTTGCTCTTCTTGCAGGGGGAGATAAAATTAGGGTGGCTGAGACTTTGAGGTATGGGTAAATACCAAAATTTTTTGTATCCATAAAGGACTCTCTTGTCGACAAAAAAGGCTTTGGCTGAGGATATTTTGATACATACTGCACTTGATGATCCTAATCATTCAATACCAAATAAATTGATCTCACTGGGAAGTTGTTTTACTTTCAATCAGATAGAGAAAAAGAGCTAATACTGAAATATGTTTTATGGAAGTAAAAAGGCGAATACGAATTTTCAACTATAGGTACCACTCATTGCCACCAATATGTTCATGGTCTGGTAGTTCAGGTACCCAATTGAGATATACAGCATTACGTGAAGCTAGTAGGTTGAGAGTGTTGAAATAACTTCATACCATTTTTGAAGAAATCTCTTCCATGAGTCCAAGGCCTTTTAATGGCTTGGTAGTCCTAGTTTCTACAATATATGCGACCATAACCACATAAGAGAATTTCAGTTTGACATATTTCTGCAGTTCTGTAGGTCGGAGACCACCCTCACCCATATGTTATATTGCGCATTTCGATTGTAACAATTTTGACATTAGCAACCGCAAAGTCACTATATCTGGCAATTTTTATTGATTTCTCACTATACCTGGCTGTAAATGTAGTGGGAATGTAGGATGTATGATGGGTTAGATATCTCTTTTTAACTGATGGCTTTGCCCGTATGTACCTCCTCTGTTAGTTGTATTGAAAATTTAGCGCTCCAGTTCCAACTTTACCAATCGTGTTTAGCCTTCTGTAGCAGAAATACACGATTTTTGGATAATAGGTATTCGATTTATTACAGCCAACGGTTAGACAGAGGGTACGCGAGCGCCGAAGACAGTTGCAGCGGAATAGAAGATGACGAGTCACCAGGTGACCCTCTGAGCAGCGACCATGATCCCTCCTCCAACGAGCACCACGTCCTGGAACCCACCAGCAACGGATGCATGGGAGGAAAGGGAGAACCCCGTCGGTGTCTGGCGTGGGCATGCAAAGCCTGCAAGAAGAAAACCGTCGCTGTGGATAGACGGAAAGCCGCTACGCTCAGGGAGAGGCGGAGGCTTAGAAAGGTACCATGACATTTAAGAAAAACATTTATTTGAAATAGGATAATCTTAATATGCATAAATAACGAATTAATAATAATCACCTGTGTAAAATTGTACCTTAACAATAGTTTCCATCAAACGATAAAATAAAATTTAACTGTACTATTACGATAGAAACAGAACACGAAACATTAAGATAATCAGACGTTGAGATATTTAAAGAGCTCTCTGTTAAGATTACTGACAGTTGAAGTTTCCTTGATATAGCTGAGTAACTTATTAAATGCATCATATCCCTCAAAAAATAGATAATTGGTTGCTGTGCTTTTTGCTTGTTTTTTATTATTCCTTGTAGCATAGAAATGAATATACATAATTAATATCACCAATTAAATAAATAGGTGCCATCCCTTGCACTATTTTAAATTTAAGCATTGCTCTTTGTGTGAGAAAAACCTCATGGTATACAGAAAAGTATGGCTTATGAATATAATGGTAAAATAAAAAATGCAAATTGGGCCCCATAGTGCCTAAAAACCAATTTTGTTTCAGTTTTGAGGATTTTTATTTTTTTGCTAATTACTCCACCGCCAATACACCGTTTTCCACAAATATGGCAGCCAGGCATGTATCCAGGATTTGGTTTTGGGGGGTCCAGATTACCAGATTATGGGTGTCACTTAGTTGACCAGGGTCCAGATTAGAGTTGCCACCTTAAATCCTTAAATTTGCGTGGGGGGGGGTGCAAATTTGTGGACTCCATTTTTTAGACGGCATTTTATAACGTTTCGGGAGGGGTCCGGACCCCCTGGACCCCCCTAAATACGTGCCTGATGGCAGCGTGACCTAGCATAATCTCATATCGTGTCACACCCCAAATTTCATCAGCGAAACAGTTACTGAAATGGCGCGACTGCAGGGCACAATGTTTCTCTCACTAACAACGGCGCGTTAAGAAAAGCTAAGACCATCGATTTCTCATATAATTTTCGGAGGTTCTTCATGATACCTTCCCGATAACCTATTTTCCCCAAAAAAGTGGTAAATGATGAGGAACCCCTGAAACGTTTAAAAACGAAGTTTAGAAGCGGTTTTACAGATTTTTGTTTCTTGCTAATTATTCCGCCACCAATGCAACGATTTTCAAAAAATTACAGCATTACCCCGCAGCGTATCGCACCCTAAATTTTATCTAAATCGGTGGGGTGGTTACTAAGACTATGCGATTACAATAAGATACATAATGGTCCTCTCATATTTTCAGTTGAGAACAATAAATTAGGTCTACTGATATTTCCTAAAAGGCAATGTTTAGATAGGGTTGTAAAGTGTAGAATATCAGGAAGAGTGTTTCTTTAAGGTAAGGGATAGTCTTTTACTTTCCACACCGACAGGTGAGGGGAATTTTGAGATCGCGAAAATTTTCGATGTCGATATAATACGGTTTTTGGAAGTTTTATGATATCTACATAACAAAAACCACGTCACTAATTTCCGTCGGTCTGTCTCTCGGTCGGTCTGTTGGCGTTTTTCTAGCCTCGTAATCTCAATAACCGCTTCACGAATTGTGATCAAATTTGGTTGGCGATATGCTGTGGTGTCGTACTGGGCAATGCTATTATAATTTTGAAAATCGGTGCATGGACGGCAGAGTAATTATGCAAAAAACAAAAAATTTCAAATATTTCTCAAACTTTGTTTTTAGGCAATTTGGGGGTTCCTGATATTTTTCCACATTTCTTTTAGAGGGGGTAAAGTTGGGGTAGTTTGATAGGGGTGGGGTTGTGAAACTGAAAAATTTGTTGTATTTGTAGTGTGAATTGCCTGTAAAGGAACGACATAGTATTTTTCAGCTTCATCCGAATGCTGCCCTAACTAATTTTTGAAATTATATTATCCTAGAGAATTCTGTAATATGTGTGTGTAGCCCACAGTAAACTGGTAGCGATTGCATTTCTAAACTCTACCATGTGTCGTAAGATAGATCAAAGTCAATGGTTTTTTGAAAACTGTATATAAATTGCGGTGAAACTCAGTTAAAAAAACAAACAGCACCATATAAAAACGGTTCAAACTCGGTTTTTGGTAGTGTAGGCATTTCTACTTTTTTTGGGTTATTAAAATGAGCCAACGTAGTATGGGGTCTCAAATAAGGTGGTTGGGAAACTTGAGTTGGATGTTTTTTTTGCGGATGGTTGATTATTTGGTTGCAAAGGGATCTCACACAATAGCTTCGTGCAATGGGAAAATAACAAAAGCGTATCACCGTCATGTGTGGACAGCAGAACGTACTGAGTCAGTCATTTTGACTCCATTTTTTTGAGTCCGACTTTATGTAAGTTCGCTCATCCTTTCATATTTATTAGGCAGCTGCTTGCTTGCTTTATGAATATGATGAGGTATCACTGATTCCCTTCGTAAAAGATGGATTGTAGATTTACTTTAACACTAAATTGCTTATTGTTTCCAGGTGAACGAAGCTTTTGAAATGTTGAAGAAACGAACGTGCAATAATCCGGGCCAAAGATTACCGAAAGTAGAAATACTTAGAAGTGCCATAGAATACATAGAATATTTAGAAGAAATATTGCAGGGTTCTAAAGCCGCTGCTGAAGGAAGTGATATTGTAGATACCAAAAATGAATATGTGGTAAGTGTTTAATTTAGTTTGTAGACAATATATCTAGATGTTTCAAAAGGTCTATTTCATACTTCCCTTTATCATAGAATTATCGACCTTCAACCTTCTTCTTATGATGGCGTCTCCTTTTGAAGGTTGGCGATCCATTAGTTAACGTAGTTCTAGATACGGCCATACGGCAAATGTCAAGCGATGTCCTTCAACCAAGAATTTTGTCATCTGCCGACAGACCCTTTACCTTTCCTTCTATCATCAGTCACAGAAGTTTGTATTTTTCTCCTCGCAAAGTAGACTTTTTGAAACTAACGTTATTATAAGTTGTAAAACTTATATTCCTTTACTCGTCATCATTAAAGCTATATACGTTTGTAGATAAATTTTTAACTGTTGCGTCCGCCACAGCAATTTTGTCACAGCACAAATTATTTGGCGAACAACTAACTTGGTTTCTGGGCAATGTCACTTATTCCAAATACATTTTTTTGTCAAATGTTTTGTATTTTGATAAAGGCCACTAACACAATTTTCAGAAACCATAGACCTCATCGATCCCTACCACGGCCTACGATACGGTTCAGAAATTTCATTGCTATCATCATTTTAGTGATGAACTACACATATTGCTCATTTATCTACATATCTATAGCAACATAATTACAAAAGTTGTTTTTTTGTCTAAGGTAGGGGAGCAATGGGATAAAGCTGAAAAGTTTATGCCGCTCCTTTTAGGGCAGCGAACAGCCCACTACGAATACAACAAATTTTTCACTTTCACAACCCCCCTCCCCAACCCCAAAGTTACTTCAATGTTACCCCCTCTAAAAAAAATCTGGAAAAAGATCTAAGAAAAGAGCTAAGTTAGAGCTATTTTTATATAGTTAATTGTTATATTATTCCTGCGCCGCTACTGACACGAATTCTAAAAACCATACACGTTTTCCATCCCAGCTATGGTGATAATACCATGTTTAAATTTCAATAAAATGAATTTAACAGTTACCAGGTTACACAGTATAGAATGATCTAAAGCAATACTTGTATGTATACATCAGAAAATTCTGAGTCGCTTGGTTTCTGTAATAGGTAATAGGTAAAACGAAATTTGAGGAATACTTGACTTTTTTTGCTAATTATTCCGCCGCCCATGCACCGATTTCCAAAATTATAGCAGCATTACCTACTATGACCCCACAGCATATCGTTACCCAAATTTCATCACAATCCATGCAGCGGTTACTGATATTACGAGGCTAGAAGGACTCCTATAGGAGGACACACCGACAGACATACAAATAGACACACCGACAGATAAACAGACGTACAAACAGACCAACTGTAATGAGTGACGGGGATTTTCGTGATATAGATATCATAAAGCGCGCAAAAGAATCTCAAATCTTTCAAATCTTCAGGTTTGCGTAAAAAATCGAAAATCTTTATTTGACTTTATATTAATAATAACCGTCGTGATTTGGATAATTTAAGAGTGCTGATTACAGATCCGGTCGCAGTTTTGAGTTTCTTTTGTCGAAAACAAAACATTTCTTATCTTCAGATCTTCAGATTTGGCTGAAAAATATTTGAATTCCTATTAAGATGAAGCCTCGTGTTTTGTATAATTTGAAGGTGCTAATTACAAATCCGGTCGCAGTTTTAAGTTTCAGTCTCGTGTCACGTGTCAATGAAAAGCTTCAAATCTCTCAGATCTTCAGGTATGCCTAAAAGATCGAAAATCTTTATTTGGATTTCTATTAGGGTGCTAATTACAAATCCGGTGGCAGTTTTGAATTTCAGTCACGTTTGACGAAAATCAAACATTTCAGATCTTCAGGTTTAGCCAAGATGAAACCGCATTTTTGGATAACTTGAGGGTCTTAAATACAAAGCCGGTCACCGTTTTGAGTTTCAGTCTCGTGTAACGAAAACCAAAAATTTCAGATCTTTAGGTTAAGGCAAAAAATCTAAAATATTTATTTGGCTTTCTGTTAAGATGAAATCTTGCGTTTTGGATAACTTGATGGACCTAATTACAAATATGGTCACAGTTTTGAGATTCAGTCTTGTATGATGAAAATAAAAAATTTTAAATCTTTCAGATCTTCAGGTTTGAAACCTCGCGTTTTGTTTAATTTGAAGATGCTGAAATCCAGCGGTTACTGAGATTACGGGGCTAGAAAGACTCGTACAGGCAGACAGACCGACAGCCATACAAACAGACAGACCGACAGACAAACAGACAAGCTTTAATGAGTGACGTAGATTTTCTTTATATATATCATAAACGCCCAAAAAGTGCATTATATTGAAATCGAAAATTTTCGCGATCACAATATTCCTCTTACCTATGGCCATGAGCCATGACAAGTGAAAAGATTATTGAATGATTAACCTAAACTAACAGGAATGCTGAAATCCTTTTTTAATTTAATAAATTTGTATTCAGAAAATCTGATAATTAATATTCAAGCCACCAAAAATTCCAAAAATGAATGTAATCTACCTGGGGGTCTTACGATCATGGGAAATACAGACGATTTACATTACCTCAAATATGAAAATGACATTCGGAATACAAGGAGGCCTCTACACGTGCCTACGAAGAGCCAATAAATTTCTCCTGGTGCGACACGTGACTAATAGATCCCTTTGAAGTAGCGTCATTTAACTACTTTGGACGTCTCATCGTCCGTAACATATAAAATGCCTTCGTTGCGACCAGAAATAAACACGAAATCCGACGAAAAAACAGACAGATACACTCACATACATTCATCGTGCAGTTTTTATATGCAAGCTGCTAAGCCGCTATTATTAAAACTTAAAAGTACTTCCATACTTTCAAAGAGATTTATAGTCAAGGAGCTGGTCCTTTATAAAATACTCCGACGCAATTATACCAAACAGTAGCAAATAAACATTTTAGCTACGCTGATAGCGCTGCATGACTAGTTTTGCAATATGTGGAGTCAACATCACAGATTTCTTTTATTGTAATTGTACACAAAATAGTATTTAGTAAATCCAATAAATCCAATCCAATAGATCACATAACAAGCGCATGCAAAACTGCAACCGAGTACATCATAGTTAAACTTAACTCTGCAGCCAAAGTCATACACCAAACACTAGCCACAACAAAAAATCTAATAGAACACCAGATCCATATTAAATTACGCACAGAGATCGGTACTGAAAAACAATTAATACAAACTATACTGGACGTTGAAATATATACAGACAAGACTATCCCAGCAAATCGACCAGGTATAGTATTTCAGTCAAAAGCAGACAAAGGTACCTATTTGGTAGATATTGCTAATCGCAATGATCATCATCATAGCACAATGTCCTAACAGATATGTTGTGAACTCGTAAAATGTACTTGCTTCTCTTGGGATATCTTCAAGATCTTTAATTCAGTAGTTTCCCGTTTGATTTCTGCATCCTCATGCCGTTGACCAGATGTATCTACTGGTTCATCTGCCTTTAGGGACAATTTCTCACCCCAATAACAAGAAGGTGTCCTGACTCTTCTCAACTCGTCCACCCAAAGCTGTTGGTTGAGAAGAGGTTACTGCTTATACCGACAGTAGTTCGGTTCCTATTAGTCGCCTTTTACGACACGCAGGGTATACGATGGGAGATATTCTAACCCGCCCCCACACGAGAGAACTGCAATGATATGGATATCCAAAACACCTACGCTGGGAAAATATCTAAATACACTAGCCTACCTTACCATAGAAATAAAACGATTCTGGAAACAAAACAAAGTTATTATTGTATTGTCCCCCTAATCACAGGCCTATATCAAACACATTTGCACCACACCTACAACAGTTGACTGGACTAAATGTTATACAAAATATCCCAAAAGTCTGTAATCCTGAAGACTTGTAATATTGTGCGATACTTCCTAAATCCAGATCAATAATAGTTCAGGCGCTAACTTGGCACAGCCTGTCAATATTTGTTGCCACCGTATTCACGCGAAGAAAACTTAGAAAATCAGGACTATAATAGTATTTATTTGCCGTTATACATACATACATCATAATGAATAAAAATAGATACGTAAGAAAAAAGTAAAATACTAAAAGATAACAACTAGAAGAGCAATTATTAAGCGGCAAGTATCTATTTTAGGTACGCCAAATTGTACAATTATTAAAATGAGTACGATGTATGTAGTATATCGTCTATCTCAGCTCCCTAACTATTTATAAGCTCATACATCAGTGGTGACGGTCTAAAGTATTCAACAACATGTGCATTCAACATGCCAAAGGAAACTCTATACCGTTCACGTTTCATTTGAGTTTGGACACCACTGTTAGTTTTTCCACAGTGTTTGTCATTAAGTAATTCTCAATCCCCCACTGATACAAAATAGACACGCGTAATTTATCATGTCACTCATATATCGTGTTGAATGTAATAGGGCTTTATTTTTTTTATTACAGTATTTAAGAAAGTTCACTTCCCACTTGTAGCTAGACCTCAAAGGTTTACGGAATCGAGGGGATATGATGTCTATACTGTCCAATACGAAGAGGCATATCAGTGATTTTTTCTGCCTTTATTATCATTTTTGTCAGTGCAGAACCTCATTGATGGCTGCAAAGTATATTAACCCGGAAAAATAGGATGAGCTTTAAACTTATGTGGCGTGAATAAACTTCTGTCTGGTTTTGCAGCAGATCCAAGCCAGATTTCGCAAGAAATTAAATTTCTCCATCTCCCCTCGCTCGAAGATGTTCTTGTTTAACAGGCATTAAATAGCATTTGTCGTTCGTAATAATATTGCTAACTGGCGGTCATAGATCCATACTCACTTTAATAATTTATAGTACAGCTATCATCAACTAATTGCTGTATTCATTATATTAGTAACTAGCTGACCCGACAGACGCTGTCCTGTCTTAGCTATGAATATTGAAATTGAACTTAAATCTGCAATGAATAATAATTACCTATCTGAAGAGCATAGCGATCATTGAAATAATTTTTGATATCCAACATGTTTTGTTTCGTTTTCGGGCCCATAAATAAATAATGATGATTTTGTTAACACGGAAGAGGCTACATGACCATGTGGAAAGCATGCATTATTAAGATTGATCCCACAAATATAAACGACTGTCCTTGCTATTTAGTTATCGTCATGCAAATGCAAGCCTCACTGAAAATTGCAACCCCTTAAAGTCGAATGGCATGTTGTTTAAAATCATAGGGATGCGTAGAATGAAGACGTCTTCGCTTTTGTATTCACCTGTATTTTTAATCAATTTTACGTTTTTTCTCTGAACGTATTTCCGATCCAAATTCAAGTAGAAAAGTTCACTTAAACATGTGCCTAAAGTCTGGTCTTCAAGATACATGGTATCAAATTTTGGAAAATATAGAATGTATGACACTGACCTTAAAAAAATAAATATTGTTTTTCAGACGAACAAGATAAAAATCCAACTTTTCTGTCTTTTGATGTCTCTTCGTATCCCACTTTGTTTTGGAGGAAAAAAATAAAAACCACTTCATAGCCCGTCGAAAAAATGGAGCTATGAAATGAAATGGTTTTTACTTATTTGTTCCAAAACAAAGTGAGATACGAAGCGACATTAAAAGAAAAGAAAAGGTATTTTTATCTGTTTAATCTGAAAAACAGCATTTAATTTTTAATTTAGAGGAGTACATCTTTTTGCTAATATTCTCGTGGGATTGCCCCCCGACCCCCGACACGCCACTGGAAAGTATAATTATCTTCTAGTCAGTGGTGACTTCTTCTTCTTAATGCAGTGAAAGACTACAGATTAAAAAAACAGCTCATTAATGTGTAAGTCATTGATAGAAAAAAACAATTTCATTTCCAATCTTTCACACCCTGTATCTTGAAATCCAGAATCTTCAAGCTACATGTCGATCCATTGTTTATTCAGGGTGACTTCACATTATTATGGACATCCAGGTAAGGACATGAAGTCTTAATATGCTCAATTTTCAAGATACAGGGTGTCACTGTTTCCTTTTATTTTGGTTTTATCTCAATTATCCCGCAATAAAATGGCACAACGTATCTAAAATTATGTATCGGTAATTCAACCACGGTCTTGCTAACATGAATAGAGGCGTCACCTACGGCACATCGAACTCTTTTAAATTAAGGAAACTTTTTTCCATTTTGGAGCATCAACCTGAATATTAAAAATATCGTTTCCCCAATATGTGTTACGAAAAAAAGGTATACTTTGTTTTAAGTCCCTAGAGGTAACAGTTTTCGAGATAACCTTTACTATAATAGCCCAATTACTTGTAAAATGTGATAAAATATTAGGTAGATCAAAAAACATGTTTCAAATATATCTAGTTTTTAAAATAGGTGGTGTTGAAATTTGAGAATACTTCGTAAATGGAGCTATGAAATAAAATAAAATAAAGCTATGAGCCTAAGCCTGATATTCATTCGTGCGGAAATACCGATAATTCTTTTGATCGCAATTTACAACTCAGTCGCATTGAAAATTTCAATGAAGATTATTTCGAAAACAGTTACCTCTAGAGACTCAAACAAATCATACCTTTCTCATGTAAAACGTTGAGGATTTTTTTGATACATTGATGCAGCAAACCGGAAAAGAGGTTTGATAATTTAAATCCGTCCAATGTCCCTTGAGTGGCGTCCTCTATTCATGATAGCAAAACGATGGTTGAATTTGGATTTTTCACCTTAAAAAACCCCCGATATGTAATTTTATATTGTTGTGCTATTTTATTGCGAAAGAATTGAGAAAAAACGAAAATAAAAGAAAACATTTTGACACCCTGTATCTTGAAAATGAAGCATTGTAAGGCTTCATGTTCCTATCTCAACGTTCATAGAAATGTGGGGTCTATCACCTGTCAAGCGTCGTCGATCGATTATACGGACACCCTGTATGAGCTTTTTTTTATTTGAATTTGAGTCATAAATATGCCTTTGAAATTACGGTCTATCAATAATTAACACTCTGTATACGCATTTGTCATTATTTATACGACGCACAATTGACGTTTAAACATCTAACACCTAACCGGTATTTTTGACAGCAACGTCATACATGACAACAATAACAAACAAATCACTAACACTACACACCCTTCGTAGTTCTCAAGTTTTCTCACATTTTTTTCAAATTTTCTAATGTTCTAAATAATTTTCCTCAGAT
The DNA here is from genome assembly GCA_951848785.1 of Callosobruchus maculatus. Taxonomy (NCBI): domain Eukaryota; kingdom Metazoa; phylum Arthropoda; class Insecta; order Coleoptera; family Chrysomelidae; genus Callosobruchus; species Callosobruchus maculatus. The sequence continues at coordinate 11,725,641 of CATOUR010000083.1, forward strand.
TTCTTCCCGTAAGAACCTTCTACGAAGTAATAGCAAACTTATAAAAAAAAGATGGATGAAATTGGTAAAGCCGTTCTCACGTGATGCCGTGACCAAGGGAAAAAGGGACTCATTTTTATATATATTAGTAATTATATTAGTAAACATACATGTCCAAACAAATTTCTATTCGCTATTCATTAATTTACGTAGTAGTGTACATTGTATTAACAACGCTCGACATCGGCGTCAAATCAATATTCACTTTTATTGATTTGATATAAATTTTTGCTAACATCGCGTACTTTTCTCATTCAGTGCCTATGAATATATAACTAGTTTTTATTCCTGGAAATAATATCGCTGGTGGCAAACCGTTTGGTAAAGAACGTTATGAGCTTCTTTAAGGTTCTTTTCATACAGTTTTTGATCTCATTCGGACGTATTTAAACATTTGGTTTGGAAGGGATCAAAAGCTCGACGAAAGGCATAGCTGATTCCACAGTACAGTCAAATTTTTTAGCACTGGGCAGCGATTGCTTTGCTATAAAAGGATCTGAAACTGTTACCGCTTGGTGGCTCAAAGACATGGTAGAATTCAATTCTAATGAGACACAGTACTGTAGGTAGGGTAGGTACACTATCATCTAGTCCAGCACCAAGTTATAAAGAACTTCGGATCAAAAAGCTAAGAATAATTTTTGAAATAAGCTTACTACATTAATGAACGAAAAATACTAGTAATGTGAAAAAAGCGTTGAACGCTCTAGTCCGATGTGCTATAAAAATGTGTTTTTTAGTTATTTTTTTTTTAGTTAACGTTATATCATTATAGCGTGTTTCTTTAGTTTTTAAACTGTGTTTATTAATATTTTTAGTAATGTACATAATAATCGAATAATCATAGCATAATCATTACCACTACTGCATAAACGATAATTAAAACTGTGGAAATTCCTGAATGAATCTTGCAAAAATGCCAAACCTCAAACAATTGGACCTGACAGGGTCTTTTAAGATCTCGTTGCTACGTCTGCGTCTGTATGAAAACTTTAGGATTTCTTCGCCATATCTAGTCAGCGGATACGAAGTTGGAATGCTCAATGTTCGGTCCGACTTCTTAATCTTAAGGAAAGTTGCAAGCTCACAAACAGACATACAGGTGAACCTAACGTATGTTGCAAAAGTTTTGAGAAGTTTTTCATAAAATTAAAAAAATATCTCACAATAATATATTTGAACTGTAACAAGAACTACAAAAAATAGCAATATTTCTTAATATAAAAATGATACTGCTATTGAGCCTTGACGTTCCACGGCTCGCAACTTCCTCTTAATATTCCTCATTAGGTTTTGGACAGATTATAAATCAATTTCTCTGATTTTTAGCATTATTCTTTTTCTTAACTGCTGTTCGTTTTGAGCTTCCCAGCCATTGTTATAAACTTTGGTACTCAGTTGAGCCCAAAAAGTTTCGATAGGTCTTGCTTGAGGAATATTGTGAGGGTTGTCGTTTCGTGGTACAAAAGGTATTCCGTGTTGTTCTAGCCAGTTTCTCGTACGCGAAACAAATGACTTGAGGCCAGATCTGGCTAAAACGTTATATTATCATTAGCATGGCGGGTATTCATAAAATTGAATAGTTTAGGCAAACATCTTTGAGTATAGACTTCTACGGTAACTGCTTCGGCTCTAACTCGTCCAAAGTACGGCTGTGAAATACCGTTGTCCGATACAGCACACCACACTAACACTTTGTTTTCAAATTTTTCGTTTCGTTTAAATTTTACATTATCTGGACAGGCTTCAAAGTCTCTTGTATAAAAATCATCAATACCTTTGATTTCTGAATTAGAAAATGTGAAATACTTTTCATCGTCAAGAATAATTTTTATGTTGCCAACAAAATGAGTACGACGTAAATTGTGACAGCATTGAGGGATTATTTCTAACTAATTTGGGAAATACCTTGGACATTTTCTTATTTTTCGGAATTTTAAGTTATTTCTCTTCATTTCTCTACATATTGTGCAGCATTCACGTGGAAAATGCGTCCAAGTTGTCGTATTGAAGTTCCAACTCGATGTTCACTTCTATTGACTATTCTTTGAACAGTAGCCGCATTCAACACTCTTGGACATCCACTTTTTGGTAAATTTATACAAGGAACACCTTCTTCGCATTCACGGATCGCTCGATAAATTGTAGCAACAGAAATATTTTGACTTTGATATAGGCGAACTATTTCTTTTTTTTTTTTCAAGTCGTCCAACTAAACTGTAAATACTCTTCCGAATATCTAATTTATACAATATTTTCTCGACTTATATGATAACCAAAATGGTTTTATTGTTACGTTTAGATGTTGACTGGTTACCACGGTAACGATTTCTGAATTGTTTCCAACGGTGAAACTACCTCCCGAGTTTTGAAAAAAATTCTCAAAACATACGTTGATAAAAGCTTGTTAAAAAAACCTACCGTTCTGTCGTTTCTGTTGACGTGCCAATCTCTCTGTGGGTATATCAATCTGGCCGTCAGAAAAGGTACTATAGATTCTTGGGTTATCAAATCTGCAGTCATTTTTAGACAGGGTCTAAATATTACTTGAGAAATAGTGAACATGTCCTTTCGAATGGCTCAGACGTAGCGGCGGCGGTAATTAACTTCTATTAATATTGTTATAAATCCCGCGTTAAGCATACAGATGGCTTATATCCCTCTCTGTTCCTCTCGAAAAGAAGGACAGTGAGAGGTTGTGCGGAATTTAATTTGGGTCTTGTCGCTTGTCTTAGGCCGATTAATCCAGCGCGATGCCATCATCTTAGTTGCCCTGCTACTGCCGCTGATGCACCACCTTGGAACGGCTCCAAATCAAAAGTATTTTCTCCACTCTGCATAGGCGTAGTCCACAAATGTCCTCGTGGTCAAGTTTTTTAGTTTTTTGTCATGCGCAACGATGCTGGCACTTTCTTACCTCTTTTAGAACTCAGAGTAACAACTGAACATAGAGGTCGTAAACAAACCACTTCAGCATGGCGTGCTCAAAGCCACCATCTTTTGACACTTCAGCCTCCAAACATTGCCGATTAACCTGAGAGTTCTTCCAATGCAAGCCATGTTACAAACACTGCTCTGTACAGTCCCATCTCGGAAAACTGTTAAACTTCACTCGAATATAGCACAGCAAGTCCGTAAAGCTTCACTACAGTTACCAACAAATAGCAAATTCGATTTTACTGACTAAGCATAAAAGACGCACAAACAAAACAAACGTTTGACAGTCGGGGTTTACCGTAAACAAATCGCAGGAAAATTATATAGGCGTTGCCAGCTCTGCAAAATTTGTGTAAGACAGAATTTGCGTTTATGATGAAGAAACGTGCAGTAACGCAGTAGAGGTCAACATATCTATTGATTTTACTGTAATCATTGCTGAACCATCAAAATATCGTCTTTTATAACGTAGAATGGAATATTTCTGGATACTATACAATTAAGACGATAGTAAACAATTATGATTGCCGTATCTGGTGGTCAATATGACAACGTAAGAAAAGATGTTGACCTATTAGAATTAGTTGCTTACTACCTCTATGTTTAGTTGTTACTCTGAGTTTTAGAACAAGAGAAACCTTTTATAGACCCCGTCCGGCGGAAAGGTTCCATAAAATAAATTCGATAATTGGGATTATGATATATTATGGACTTTTTATGCATTAAAAATTAACTTAAAAATAAAATGTTTTTAATTAATCATAAACAACTAAAAAATTGATAAAATTCGAAACAATATCACATGACTATTAACGTGCGAGAATGAGTCACCATAGTTGTGACGTCATAATGTTAAAACTCGACCTCAGACCATGACACACGAATATCATGGGACCAATCAATCTATAGACTATTCCTACGTCATTTTCCCACGTCCAATCGTGTCCGTGACCGTGACCGTCACCGTGACCGTGATCCGTGATACCATCGGGCCCGTTTGTTTTGTGTACGTGTTCGGTTATGTGCCAAAAGTTTTCAAAATAAACCTTTCGTTGTGTGCTTTCAAGCATAGAAGCGAGAATACGTATGGATTCTGAAGTTCGCGCGCTATACCAGTTCGGGTTCACGCACTTCAGTTTAGCTTTTTAAAAGACTAAACAGTTGCTGGATTGAACACTTTTATTATAAAACTTAAAATTACATGAGTTGCTTCGGGGAGCAAGACTACCAAACAACTACTGCCTTAAGGGCACAAACAAGAATTTATAATAGAGTAACGTTTATCCTAAGTACACATCCTAATGGCTAGATACGGGGGTAGTTTACTATATAACTTACCCTAGCCACTTAATCCTGGTAATATCTACCAAAGATAAATCCAAGTGTGGTAGTCATTGATTTTATGTACAACAAACCTGAAGAACCTGAGAAACCTGGAAATTGACTTAGATTGATGTTCGCGTTCATTGATCGATGCACTCATTTGTTAATGTTACGTACATTTTGCTTCCCACACCGATAGGTGAGGGAAGTATTGTGATCGCGAAAATTTTCGATTTTGAGATAATACACTTTTTGGGCGTTTCATGATGTCTACATAACAAAAATCTACGTCACTCATTTCCGTCGGTCTGTCTGTCGGTCTGTCTGTTGGCGTTTTTCTGACCTCGTAATCTCAGTAACCGCTGCATGGATTGTGATGAAATTTGGGTAGGGATATGATATGGGGTCGTAGTAGGTAATGTTCCTATAATTTTGAATATCATTGTACTGGTGACGGAGTAATTAGCAAAAAACAAATAATTTCAAATACTCCTCAAACTTCGTTTTAGAATTTGTGATGTATACATACGAGTATTGTTTTAGATCGTTCTATATTGGGTAACGCGAAAATTATTAAATTGATTTTAATGAAATTTTACCACAGTATTACTACCGCGGCGAGGACGGAAAACGCGTATGTTTTGGAAAAATCGTGTTTGTGGCGGCGCAGCAATAATAAAAAAACTAAAAATATAAAAACAGCTCAAACTTCGTTTTTAGGCGTTTTATGGGTTCCTGATCATTTTCTACTGTTTTTGGGTGGGGGTGATTTTGAGGTGGTTGGGGGGTGGGGGGTTGTAAAACTGAAAAATTTGTTGTATTCGTAATGGGCTGTCAATTGACCTGTGAATGAAAAACCTAGCGACATAATACCCTTTTTTAGGTCCATACAAACATTGCCTTGCCTAGTACAGAAACCAAGGGACTCAGAATTTGCACAGAAAAAAATACTGTTGCGTTTCCAATTAATTGTTGGTATTTGGATGTTTTCTATCGCCTTAAATATATTTACAGTTGTTTCAAATCCATGTCATTGAAATAATTCAATCCTTATATTCGAAGTAATCACAGGTACGCCAATAAATTCAAAATAATCTATTCAATGTACAAAAATTATTACTGTAACAGCGGTTCGTGATAATTCATCGGATAAAAATTAATTTTGTTTCAATGGCCCTTGTCGTACGCTGAACTATAATCAGTATCCGGCGGGACTGATGTCCCGATTCAAGGAACGTAAAAATAAAGAACAGGGGGAATATAGCAGTGTTACTATGGCCGCGAACTCTCCAACATGGACGAGGTTGTTCCATTGTGTTGTTTCGGTGTTAGCCGTGTTGTGTCATCTCGTGGTTTTGCGTATTGCATCAGCAATTGTGTGATTTAAATGTGTCCAGTTATATATTAAATGAAGGGCCTACTGAGAAACTGCGACTTAGAAGAGCTAACACCCACATTTGAATGTAGGTACTTAGATTAGTCAGACAATTATATTTCAGGTAATAATGCAACAACTGGTGCAGGCTTATGTCTAATTCTTATATCATGCTCCTTATAACTTCATACAAAATCACACAATTAAACATCCAAACGAATCAATCAGCTGTCCTCGCAATAAAATCTGTTGGTCCAAGGAAGAGAAAATAGTTTAGAATCAATTACCAAACACAGATTCGATTCAACGACAGGCTGCAATTGAATTATTCGTTGGAATCCAATGACATCTTGTAGTTGAATCGATAATACGATATAATTCATTACCAACTATACACTTCCCATTGGATAAAACATCGCTGTATTTGAGGAATGCTGAGTGTAACGTCCCATTGAATCCAAGCGTAAGTCTTTGACGGAACGACGATTTTTCTGTGTGTGTGATGTATACATACGAGTATTGTTTCATATCGTTCTGTATTGCGTAATGCGAAAATTATTGAATTGATTTTAATGAAATTTTTACATAGTATTACTACCGCGTATGCTTTGGAAAAATCGTGTCAGTGGCGGCGCAGCAATATAAAAAAACTAAAAATCTAAAAGAGCTCTAACTTCTCGTTTTTAGACGGTTTGGAGGCTACTGACCGTTTAACATCGTCCATCAGTTGAAACTATTTACGAGAGTTTTTGTGATGGAGGGTTTTTTGTGGGCGGGTGGGCGATGATTTGGTTGCAAGGGAATTTCAGACTATAGCTTCATGCAACGGGGAAGTAATAAAATCATCATCATTATGTGTGGGAAGTACTGAGTCAATCAACTTGACTCAATTTTTCATACAAAGTGACACCTTTTTGGTTTTTTGTTGATTGTAATACTATAATTACTAACACTCATATCAATTAGTGATAATTAAGATTCCTCGATGACGTAATACATGATGTTCAAACGTTTCTTACGTATGCATCAGAAATCAAAACACGTAGGTAGTTACAAATTTCTACATAGGATGCAAAAAAGGAAAATGATTTTCCTTGAATCCCCTATAACTGCGCCACTGCCAGTTCACTTTACTAGAGAAGCGTGTCTCTCTCATTTAATGTAATCGCAAAAAGGAACATCCACTAGTGTCATCGTGGGTTACCATCTCTGCCGTTTTATTTTTGATATAACATGCCATCAAAAACAGTACATTTATAATTTCGACTGAGTATTAATAACTTTTGGCTTGTAGCGAAGTTTTGAGTAATGCGGTACCACCCAAATATCTTGAAAAATTAATCCACTGACCTCCCATAGAGTAAACGCTGGAAGATATAGTTAATGACCGGTGTATTTATAATTGGTATGAATCTAATTGACATCCATGGTAGCAGATAAGAAAAGTAGCTAAGATTAAAAGAGCAGCTCGGAATGGCTCGCCACACTCCCCCTATTTCCATTTTGTGTGTAATTCTTTGATATCCTGCAAGGTACACCTGCCAGAAGAGAATGTCGAATACAAAAGTTATTTGGTTGCTTAAAGCCCATAACCTAAAAATCTTTTGACATATACAGGGTGTTACCAGAAAGCAGGATAGTGAACTTTCTTTTTTTATATGAAATTATACCTTTTTACTTCTCAAACCTTTAGGTGAGGGGCGTATTGTGATCGCGAAAATTTTCGATTTTGAGATAATGCACTTTTTGGACGTTTTATAATGTCTAGATGACGAAAATTCACGTCACTCATTTCCGTCGGTCTGTCTGTCTGTCTGTCTGTCTTTATGTCTGTCTGTCTGTCTGTCTGTCAGTCTGTCTGTTTGTCTGTCTGCCTGTCTGTCTGTGCGCGTTTTTCTAGCCTCGTAATCTCAGTAACCGCTGCATGGATTGTGATGAAATTTGGGTAGCGATATGTTGTGAGGTCGTAGTAGGTAGTGGTGCTATGATTTTGAAAATCGGTCCATGGGCGGCGGAGTAATTAGCAAAAAACAAAAAAACAAATATTCCCTAAACTTCGTTTTTAGGCGTTTTAGGGGTTCCTAATCATTTTACATTTTTTCTTTGGTGGGGGTGGAACTGGGGTGGTTGGGGGGTGGGGGGTTGTAAAAGTAAAAAATTTGGTGTATTCATAATAGGCTGTCTAGTGACCTGTGAAGGAATATCTAGCAGCATAGCTCACTTTTGTAGGTCCATCCGAACATTGCTTTCCCTATTACAGAAACCAAAGGACTTAGAATTTTCTGATATAAACATACGAGTATTACTTTATATCGTTCTATATTGTTTAACACTTATATTCATATTTTTCCCTATATCTAGCACATTAGCTGACATGTATATGTTTTTTCGTAAAGGCTGATTGACTAATATCATTGGGTATTTCTGAGTTTTACGCTGTAGGTGGCGTTTCGGCTTGAAAAAGAGTGTATGTTTCATCCGCATTTTAGCTTGCAGTTTTTTTGGTACCGTTTCAGATGGATTATTATCTACCAGGTGAGATATACCGCCGATATTTGTATTATAGATGGATACTACTCCATTATGTTGAATTGTGTATGAGTTTCAGCGCATAATTTTGTTACTATTTACCAAAAATTCTGAAAAGATGATAACGAACACAGTTTGATAAATCGTATGGTAGAGGCCAGAGATATACCATTTGTGTACGTTTTGCGCTATATAAAAACTGCATACCATCTCTTAGTACAGTTCATCATTTCGAATAGATACAGTTTTGATAATATTCAATGGTTACCATTATTTTACTTTCGTACTCGTAACCAATTCATGGAATGTGCTTTTAACCAATTTTCTAACAAAACGTAACCTTTTAGAATGGTGAAAATGAAACACTAAGTTGTATTTGAACGTAAATCTGTCGGATGACGTTCACGATGTATATTTTGACTGAACTATGATAAGACCGACACATTCCAGGATTATTAGCGACTCGATCGATGAAGAGGACCGGACTTAGTCAAATTGTTTAGGCAGGTATTGCTACCCTTATTGATAGCAACGCCAATCTGCTTTTATTTTTGTGCGTCACTTTTCTGTCTGAATCGGACGTTTTTTTCGGAAGTGTGATAATTAGAGTATGTTTCGGCCTTGGGAGATAATGGGATTTCACAGCGATGTGAATTACCCTGCAGCAGTGAAGCTACGTCGGCGGTTTGTCATTACGGTGGTGAAAGTAGTGGCGGTTTGTCATTACGGTGGTGAAAGTAGTGACTATAGTACGGACACTGATAATGAATTTGAACAGAGGGAGGTGGAGGTAGACCAATTAAAACCTCACAAAAGGTTCTTAGCGCAGATGCAAAACAAATAGTACTAAATGATAATGAACTAACGAACGATCCAGAGAATGAAAATAAGGGGAGTATGATCAAAAAGACGTCAATTCTAACACACGTTCCATATCCAACAGTATGTGAAATTTTGAGAAAGGGGCCACAAAAGAGGAAGCGTAGGTTTGATGCTGGTGTTTCAAAAGAACTAGATCCCACGATCACAAAATTATTGAGGAATATTGTGTACGAAAAGTACAAAATTAATGAACTACCCACAATCGAATCCGTTCAAAGACAATTGGCTAGAATGGGGTAACAGTATCCAAGGAGTGCATTGCAGCGATGGATTAGGAAGATTGGGTTTAGATACAGAACTGTGAACAAACGAATGGCTATAATGGAAAGTGCAAGGATTGTGGGATGGCGGCACGATTACTTGCATAAGATAGAGCAATACCGGAACGAGGGGAGGTCAGTGTACTACCTTGACGATACCTGGTATGATACCCATGATACCGCTAAAAAGGGATGGACCGACGGTACAAAGAAGTGTTAGCTAAAAGGCGTTCCACCAAATAAAGGATCCCGTATAGTTATCTTAAACTGCGGATCATCTGACGGCTAGGTCGAAAACGCACTCAAATTATGTGGAAAGAAAATTGAAGACTGCAATATAGACTACCACAAAAACATGGACTCGGGAATATTTGAGCAATGGTTTGAGTATACCCTTATTTCCAATTTAAAGCCATTTAGCGTCATCGTAATGGACAACGCAAGCTATCACTCCAGACAAAGGTACAAAATTCCGAATTCAACGTTATCGAAGGCGGAAATACAAGATTTTCTCATAAAACAGGATTTGTACTTTGAAGAAACTTACAAAAAAAACTGAATTATTGGTCCTCCACACTGAACAGTTTGAGAAACAATATGTCATAGAAAGCATAGCTAAAAAGTATGGTCATGATGTCTTAAGGTTGCCTCCCTATTTTTGCATTTTCAGTCCTATAGAATTAATTTGGGGACAACTAAAACAACGAATCGAACGTTAAAATTGAGTGTAGAAAGGAATAATTTACCATATGGTTTATACGGTTATATTGGAATGTCTCTACCATATATTTATCAACAGATAATAAAATTTCAAACATCTTGTTCAACAAACTGATGTATGAGCACTTTATTGGATGGAATGAACATTTTCGTTGTTGCCCACTCCAACGAATTCGAACGCCCAGTCCGACCCCGTTCCCTTTCTCTGTCGGCACTTTTTGCGGAGATCCTCACTTTGTAAACAAATGGTATATCTCTGGGCTTTACTATACCTCGCTTAATTCTGGAAATCGTACTTCGTAACAATAAAAAAGTCGAGACTGTGGTACGAAAAAAAATCTTCCTAGTGTACTTTCAGAGATAAAACCGCCAACTTCTTCCAACTCAGAAAATATTCAAAACAGTATCGATATAGAAATGAATCCATCAGATTGGTGTTGCTTTATAGGTGAAGATTACCTGATAGAAGACATGTACATGCATGAAATGCAAGTCGTGGGCCCACTCAAACTGTGCTGGAAAAGGAAAAAAATTGAAATATGTACCTATGTGTGAACTGTACTTAGTGATAAAGTTATATCAAAATGATTTTAGCATCAGCTGACAGGTACGATTTGGCGTACCGACAGGTACCTCCGATTTATCAAACCAGTTCGCTAGATCGTACCTTTTGCGTCACTTCGATTTTACTTATTTCTCTTGGCTTTTTGCAAGAATTTCGTTTAGGTTGTTACTATGTTCTTAGAAGATGTTTCTCTGCCAGAATAAATAATTCATTTTTTCGTAATAAAGCAGACTGAAGTTGTATGAACCGATTTTTCAAAAGTGGTACGACTTACCCTACCTTACCCTATACAATCTGATCTGAATCTGTATATGAGGTCAAATGTCAGCCCTTTCTCATTTGTTTGTTATTTGTAGTATCTTAATTGTAACATACACTACTTGCATGTTAATCTACATACAGGGTGAGTTTTTAGTACCGGCTCGGTCGATAACTCCACTACTGTAGAGGATAGCGAAAAAAAGTGTATATAAAAATTGTAGCCACGGATATGCTCCTTGCTCAGAAAATATTTTGATTTATACAGGGTGGTCCATAGCTACGTGGTGATGGAAACATGCATTTTTTTAAATGAGACAACCTATATATTATTCCATATTCAAATTCTACTAATGATTTCCGTTCTTCCAATATAGAGTATTGTTACATTATACAGGTTTTTCAAAAGTTATGACCATTTTTGTATCCAAATCACGGTCAAATGAACGTACTATATATCAAAAAGCAATAAATCAAAAATTATTTTTTTTACATGAGAGGATTAGAAATATCCTTTAGTTTTAAAATACGCTATAAAAAATCCCGCGACGCATATTCGTATACAGGGTGATGTAGAATGCAAAATCTAGATTTTCTTTCTTTTTTTAAATGTAACCCCCAATATTTTATTATACCGAAGAATTGCTTTTAAGGTGCTCTTTCATCTTTGTATAGCACTTATTATGGCTGCATTCATTAGTTTCTGAGATATTTCGATTTTTCTACAAATTTTAAATATACCTTCTATTTGTTTAATAAAAGTAATCTATTTTGAGAAAATACTACCAAATTTTGTTTTTGCTTAACAAACAGCTAAAATATAAGGCGATAATAATACTTGATCAAGTCAAAACACTGAACTAACGAGATAATAGGTCAAAGTGTGCTGAGGAAACAATTTTATAGACGTCATGCATAATTATCAAGCCAGATGTATCAGGTAGGCTATGAAATATGAAACGACACAGTCCAAATAAAACGATTCTTCAATCTTTCAAACGCATTAGTTTTAGAGGGCCTCCGTTCTGGATATTGCTATTAATAGTTGATATATTCTAGAGGCAAGTAGACAATTTCTCAAAGATTCTCCTAAATACCACCAATGAAAAAATTAATTTTCAAAGCTGGTTTTTCACACAGTTCGGAATTATTGAGTAGGTTATGAAAACTGTCAATTTTTCAAAGCCTACCTGATAAAACTACTTAATAATTATGCATGACGCCTACAAAATTGCTTCCTCGGCATACTTGACTTTATTATCTCGATGATTTAGGGTTTTGACTTCATCAAATTCTATCAAGACGTTATAATTTAGTTGTTCGTTGAATAAAAAACAAAGTCAATAGTACTTTCTCAAAATAAATAAATTTCAGTACACATATAGAAGCTATATTTTAAATTTACCGACAAATCGAAAATATCTCGGAAACTGATGAACGTAGATACAGCAAGTGCTATACAAAGATGATAGAGCATATTAAATGCAATTCTTTGGGATAATAAAATATTGGGGGTTACATTTGAAAAAAAAGAGAAAATTTGGATTTTGCATTCTACATCACCTTGTGTACGAATATGCGTCTCGGGCTTCTTTTATAGCCGATTTTAAAACTAGAGGATACTTTTAATCTTTTTGTGTAAAAAAAAATAATTTTTTATTTATTATTTTTTGATATACAGTACGTTCATTTGTCCGCGATTTGGATATAAAAATGGTCATAACTTTTGAAACACCCTGTATAATGTAACAATTCGTTATATTGGAAAAACGGAAATCATTAGTAGAATCTGAGTATGGAATAATATATAGGGTGTCTCAATTAAAAAAATGCATGTTTGCATCACCACGTAGTTATGGATCACCCTGTATAAATCTAAGTATATTTTGAGCAAGGAGCATATCCGTGGCTACAACTTTTATATACAACTTTTTTCGCTATCTTCTATAGTAGTGGAGTTATCGACCGAGCCGGTACCAAAAACTCACCCTGTATATGTCTGTAATAACTGAACCTCATATGCGACGTACCGACAATGTCTAATATGTGTCTATAGATTTACTGGTGAATACATTTTTATTAATACTACTTAGCTTATTGTTGTTGATTGTGGATAACAGTTCTGCTAGTAGCTTTAGTTTTCCTAACTATCCAAAAGCAACTTAAAATAATTTACTTTTCAGAATAATACTGGCAACCATTTCATTTGTGAACGCCTGCAGCAGTTCAGCGAACCTCTACAGAAATTTTCAACGCAAAACGGTAAGTTTTAAAATATACAGGGTGGGCCAATAGTGCGTGGACGGAGGATTGTGGGCTTACTAAAAAATATTTCAAAAATCTGTCACTTGATCGTGGTTGGGACCCTTGAGGGCTATAACATAAAAATATTTTAACTCAAATTTTGACGTTTATACAGGGTGATTCATATCAAACTTACATTTTTTTGAATGGAACTCCCTATATATTATTGCATATTTGGATTCCTTGGTCAATTCTAATGTGACTTTATGTATCATACATGGAACTTTAAACGAACCGTTTAGGCGCAAATCACCATTTTTGGTATAAGTAGGTATCAGAAAAAAATTGAATATCGCAGCGATTATAAAACTTAGAAGGCCGTGACTTTGCGGTACGACTAAGCATGAAATGCACCACTTAAGGTCAGGCGGCTAAATTTGAATTCGTTTTGTACTTGGAGAAATCAGTAGATTAATTAAGGAAACTTCAATCACAGATAACTTGATTTTTTCAAATGGGAATGCCTATTTTGGTTTAGAGGATCAAATGTAAAATTTAATTACCTTTCTAACGATATAGCATTCTTGATATCAATCCTTTTTGGTTTTCATTTTATTTCAAATTTTCAGTCAAATCGGTGTTTTTCAATTTTCCTGCATGCAAGCAACCTAGTAGGCCATGATAAATAAACAAAAGCTCGTTAATATGGAAGAAAACAACTAACTTAGTAGAAAGATGCAAACGAACTCGAGTAGCGAGGCAAGAACATGAAAATTCCTTACAGCACATCAGCTCTAACCGGAAACCACAGCGGCAAGATATCTAATGTCAATGAGTAGCTGGGGTATGACAGAAGCGTTTGTTTTTCACAGCCTACTAGCTATTGAGGTCTACTAGAGCTTGACAACTTTCCAAAACGATTAAAAATTTTGAAACAAAAGGAAAATTGTCAGCGATTTTTGCTTACAGTCTAACATGTTTAGAATGATATTTCACATTCAATGGGATAAAAAATATTCATTTCCGTTTAGTTCAGTCAAAAGTAAAGATATCGCCAACTGGAGCATTCTGAACATCTATTGAAATAATTGCTAGAATTTTCTAATTACGCTATGTTGTAATTGTGATTATTTTATGTAGTTTTTTGCAAACTAACTTATGTTTTACAATTCAAACAGACTGCAATTCATTTTCCGCGATTTTGCTAATAAGTAGAAGTACCTACTGAAGAATTTGAAGGGTTCCAGTCAGAGGTATCATTACTTTTGACTTACGGAAATGGCTACTTTTTTATAGCATTAAATGTGAAAATGTATTCAAATTTATTCAGAAGACATAGATATTCTACTGCCAGCAACAATCACTAGTAGTTTTCCTTTGATTAGATATTTGTTCTACTGACTTTGGAAATTAGCTAATAGCTAGTAGGCTGTGAAAAATGAGCATTCTTGTTACCGCTGTTGTTTCTGGTTAGAGCTAATATGTTGTAAGGAATTTTCGTAATCTTGCCTCGTTGCTCTAGTTAGTTTGCATTTTTCTACTAAGTTAGTTGCTTTCTTCCATATTAACGAGCTTTTGTTTATTTTTCATGGCCTGCTAGGTTGCTTGCATGCAGGAAAGTTGAAAAACACCGATTTGACTGAAAATTTGAAATAAAATGAAAACCAAAAGATATTGATATCAAGAATGCTATATCGTTAGAAAGGTAATCAAATTTTACATTTGATTCTTTAAATCATAATAGGCATTCCCATTTGAAAAAATCAAGTTATCTGTGATTGAAGTTTCCTTAATTTATCCTCTGATTTCTCCAAGTACAAAAAGAATTCAAATTTAGCCGTCTGACCTAAGGTGACGCATTTCATGCTTAGTCGTACCGCAAAGTCAAGGCCTTCTAAGTTTTATAATCGCTGCGATATTCAAATTTTTTCTGATACCTACTTATACCAAAAATGGTGATTTGCGCCTAAACGGTTCGTTTAAAGTTCCATGTATGATACATAAAGTCACAATAGAACTGACCAAGGAATCCAAATATGCAATAATATATAGGGGGTTCCATTCAAAAAAATGTAAGTTTGATATGAATCACCCTGTATAAACGTCAAAATTTAAGTGAGCATATTTTTACGTTATAGCCCTCAAGGGTCCCTACCTTAGTCAAGTGACAGATTTTTGAAATATTTTTTAGTAAGCCCACAATCCTCCGTCCACGCACTATTGGCCCACCCTGTATACCGTCAAATATCTTTTACATTTTATTGATAAAACATAGAATTCATTTGAAATCAAGATGGAATAAAAATAATGTTGACAAATAGCGACAAATGCACGCTAAATGGCTGCATTACATTTTATTTGGCTTGCGAAAAATTGATGAGACCGCACATGGTGGTTTTTGTCATGGCTAATAACCAGACTGTCTCCCGTAGGCATCAACCATAAAATGACATCTTTATCGGTAACTGGCTGTGGTACTTAAATATTGGAATGTTTCTCATTCGAAATGAATGTGCCTGAAAACTGCGAATAACTTTTCTGTTCGTTATGTTTGAGTGAATTCATAAAACTGTATGATCTGTCAAGCTGCACATGCTTGGAAACAGATGGGGTCTCTAAATAACTGCAGTTGATGTAATGGAATTAAATTGATTGAGTCAGTGGAAGGACGTTAGTGAGCTTGAACGAGACCTAGGACAAAAAAGGGCGCGATCCTGATTCTTTCCTGGAGAGGATATTACTTTTTAGGGGGAAGAAAAAAGGTCTGCCATACAGAGTGACTAGATTGAGTCTTAAGTATGGACCGCCTCAATTATCTCGGAACCGGTTTGCATGTTTTTTGGTATGTGGGGGTTTTGTAATACGGCCATCTTATGGCAGCATTAACATTGCTGTCTTATCTTCCATTTTTCTCAAAATATAATGAACTTTTTTCTTGTTTAAGGCATCGACTACATGGTCATTAGCCAATTAACTATATACCGTTAGGTAATATAATGGACTAGTATCACGAGGTTAAGAACAATGATTTAATTGTTATAACCGCTTAGTGCATACAAAAATAAACGTACTGCTGCATTTCGTTACTTTCTAAATCATTTTGTTTTTTAGTAACTCCATCCTAAAGTTTAAAGAAAGGAATTCAAATTCAGCCAATCAGTGCCAACCGCGCGAATCATCTGCAGTGCACTGTTGCCAAGAACAGCTCCGACTCGCAAAACATTTACCACCATAGCCTTATCAACTTTAGGCAGGTTATCTGAATCGGATTTTGTGAATCCACTATCGATTTTACTCATACTTGTTGGTTATGTTATGATAAAATAACTTGAAACCTAGTAAAATGGAATAAAAGAATATCCTGTACAAATAAACGCAAATAACTTCAAGATTGTTGAAAATTACAGCCAAAGCCCAATGAAAATTGGCAATGACAATGACAATGACCGAATGACGATTGACAGGATTGACGGATCAGGAACCTTAACCTTACTTTCGGAATTTCGGATCACGGGATATTAAAACCACAAAACATATCAGTCGGGAACAGAAGACAAGGTAGATGAGCAGCCAGCCCGCGTACAGCTCCGGCATTTCGCGCGCCATCATAATGCGGCAACACAGCATATATATCTGTCTTTTGATTGGCTGTTCGCCTTTAGGGCTGTGACGTCACTTCCCTAGGGGAATTCAAATATTTTCCTTACTTTCACGGCTTTCCTGTGCCCAAAAATATCGGAGAAAATAATGAGACGCTTTTTATGTCATACTTTATCATATGCAACCAAAAAAAAAATTCATGATACTAGTCCGATAGAGCTCGTGTTTGTTGGCTTATCGGATATTTTACAGTTTAAAAAAAGAGTCCAGTTACTTCAAGAAATGTGATTACTTTTTTAGTCGGAACGATGGTTAAGGTTTTTACATCATTTGGTAGTTGCATCATGTTTTTTAGGTTTCTGTATACCTGACAATCAAGGAAAATGTGACCTAGAGGTATATTATGATGGAGTAAGACGGGTGTAATCTGCTCTTTACGGTGGAGTGAGATCCCTTCATGACTCCTTGACTGAATTACATATTTGGAGGAGTTTGTTATTCGTCTCTCCGTGATTAGTACATGCAATCATTGGTGCATCGCGAGCTGCAAAATAAGCTTGTTGGTTGCCAGCTATTCCAACATGTCCCGGTGTCCAAATGAAGACTAGCTTACCTTGCTGTCGCAGGCTGTGGTAAAGTTGCAGGATTTTCTGTACTGAGGGGTCGGCGTTAAAAATATTTTTAAGGGACTTCAATGAACTCAGAGAGGCTGAACATATTAAGTAGGCCCCTGCTTCTCAATTTTCTATACACCGTAATGCTTGGCATATAACGAACAATTCAGCAGTATACACAGACGCTATTGGATTCATGCTCCATTGCCAAAATTCGTCTTGTGATACTACTGCAGCACCGACATAACTGTCAGACTTGGATCCATTCCTCAGAGTAACAACTGAGCATAGAGGTAGTAAGCAACTAATTATAATAGGCCAACATCTTTTCTTACGTTGTCATATTGACCACCAGATACGGCTATCATAATTGTTTACTATCGTCTTAATCGTATAGAATTCAGAAATATTCCATTTTACGTTAAAAAAGACGGTAATTTGATGGTTCAGAAATGAGTACTATGATGAAATCAATAGATATGTTGACCTCTACTGCGTTACTGCATGTTTCTTCATCATTAACGCAAATTCTGAAGTCTTACATAAATTTTGAGGAGCTGACAACGCCGACATAATTTTCGTGCGACTTATTTACGGTAGAAGCTCGACTGTCAAACGTTTGTTTTGTTTGTACGTGTTTTGTGCTTGGTCAGTAAAATCGAATTTGCTATTTGTTGGTAACTATAGTGAAGCTTTACGGACCAGCTGTGCTATACTCGAGTGTAGTTTAACAGTTTTTCGAGATGTAACTCAAGTGCAGTGCTTGTAACATGGGTTGCATTGGACGAACTTTCAGGTTAGTTGACGTTACACAGCATTGCTTACAATTTGAACTCTCACTGCGAGGTCACAGCTGATCAAAGTTTGGAGGCTGAAGTGTCAAAGATGGTGGCTTTGAGCACGCCAAGCTGAAGTGGTTCATTTACTACCTCTATGTTCAGTTGTTACTCTGAGATCCATTCGTATAGAGCACTCTACTCGCTTCATAAGAGCCTATAATGTTTCGTACAGTTGTTAACTACATTGCTACATTTGTTTCATTTTTTGTGCGGGAGGAGCAGTCTAAACGAATTTTAAAAGCTTGTACTGCCCAGGGTGGTATTTTGGGAAAGGTCATATTATACACAGTGGATCATTCTATAGAGTTCTTTTCTAGAAGTTCCCTCACTCTTACTCCAATGGAGTTGGTCTAGATCTGAACATTTCGATTTGACTCTCAAAGAGTGTTTGGTGATTAGGGTGAGAGGGCTGAGCCTAAATTTTTGTCGCATAACGTAAAGTTAGGTCGTCTTTTTTCTTATGTGAATTGGAGGAACCCCAGATTCACAGAATATTGAGGGTGAAATGCTCCAATACATAATTTCAAACCTTCACGATGTATAGACTCCAATGGTTTTATGTATGTCTCAGAGGATTTCGTGTTTTGCATAATTTGAGGGTGCTGATTACAAATTCAGTCGCAGCTTTGAGTTTCAATATAATTTGACGAAAATTGAAAATTTCAGATCTTTCAAGTCTTCAGGTTCGACTAAATAATCGAAAACCTTTATTTTGTTTTCTATTAAAATGAAACCTCGTGTTTTGGATAATAATTAGAGGGTGCTGGTTAAACATCCAGTCGCAGTTTTGAGTTTCAGTATCGTTTGATAAAAATAAAAATGTTCAGATCTTTCAGATCTTCAGGTTCAACTGAAAAATCGAAAACCTTTATTTGGTTTTCTATTGAAAGGAATCTCGTGTTTTCGATAATTAGGGGGTGCTGGTTACAAAACTGATCGCAGTTTTGAGTTTCAGTATAGTTTGATGAAAATAAAAAATTTCAGATCTTTCAGATCTTAAGGTTAGACTGAAAAATTATTTGATTTTCTATTAAAATGAAATCGCCTGCTTTGAATAATTAGAGGACGCTGGTTACAAATCCGGTCGCACTTTTGAGTTTCAGTATAGTTTGATGAAAATTAAAAAAATCAGATCTTTCAAATCTTCAGGTTCGACTGAAAAATCGAAAACCTTTATTTGGTTTTCTACTAAAATGAAATCTCGAGTTTTGAATAATTAAAGGGTTCTGCATACAAATTCGGTCGCAGTTTTGAGTTTCAGTACCGTTTAATAAAAATCAAAAATTTTAGATCTTTCAGATATTCAGGTTCACCAAAAAAATTGAAAATCTATATCTGACATTCTATCAAGATGAATCCTCGTGTTTTGGATAATTAGAGGGTGCTGGTTACAAATCCAGTCGTAGTCTTGAATCTCAGTACCGTTTGATGAAAATCACAAATTTCAGATCTATCAGATCTTCAGATTTGCATAAAAAATCGAAAATCTTCATTTGGTGTTCTACTAAGACGAAATTTCGTGTTTTGAATAACTTGAGGGTGCTCATTACAAATCCATTCACAGTTTAAAGTTTCAGTACCATTTGATACAAATCTAAAATTTCAGATCTTTCAGATCTTCAGGTTCGCCAAAAAATTGAAAATCTTTATCTAGCATTCCATCAAGATGAAATCGCGTGTTTTGGATAAATAGGGGGTGGTTATAAAACTGATCGCAGTTTTGAGTTTCTGTATCGTTTGATGAAAATAAAAAATTTCAGATCTTTCAGATCTTCAGGTTCGACTGAAAAATCGAAAACCTTTATTTGGTTTTCTATTAAAATGAAATCTCCCGTGTTGAATAATTAGAGGGTCCTGGTTACAAATCCGGTCGCAGTTTTGAGTTTCAGTACCGTTTGATAAAAATAAAAAATTTCAGATGTTTCAGATCTTCAAAACAATTGAAAATCTTCATCTGGCATTCTATCGAGGTGAGACCTCGTGTTTTGAATAGTTAGAGGGTGTTGGGGTTACAAATCCGGTCGCAGTTTTGGGTTTCGGTATCGTTTGATGAAATTCAAAAATTTCAGATCTTCAGGTTTGTCTAGAAAATCGAGAATCTTCATTTGGTTTTCTATTAAGATCAAATTTTCGTGTCTTGAATACTTTGAGGGTGCTCATTACAAATCCTGTCGTATCCTTCGACGAGAATCAAACTTCTTCGCCTGTATCGTGCTTTATCAGCTTTCCCCGACTGAAATGTAACGGGCAGATATGTACGAAGTGCAGAAATTCATATCGTAACTTCGGGACGACCGCAGCAGGGACGCGGCTGCAACTTGATGTCTCTAATCCGGAGCTAAAGCTATTTCACGGTCGGTGGGAGTCGGCTATCGGCACGCTCCATGCCAGCTTGGATCTCCCGTCAACCGTCACGCGTCTCTGGACTTCCATGCTCGCGATTCCCGGCATATCCTGGCCTCTCTGCTGTCACACCAGATCTACATCAGGCGACGACGACGACGACAAAAAATGCCGACATAGGCGTACCGTACGTACGTATCCAGGATTAGGATTTTGTTTTAGGGGAGGTCTAGGTTAGGGTTGTACAGGGTGTCCCATTTTGGGCACTTTTACCGGGTATCTCGGTTATTTTTGAAGATAGAGAGTTGCTGTTTTCGCGACACTGTGGTACTTTTTTGTGAAACTAAAGATGCCGTTAACAAAATTATCATGGCCCTCTTGGTTTTTGAGATACAGGGTGAAATCGAAAACTGTTGATTTTGGGACCACCCTCGTATCTCGGTTGTCTTTTATCTTATTGAAAAGTTAAAAAAAGGGTCTTATAGAGTCTTTTCTGTAGAATCCAGTGGTTTAGATTGATTTTTTCTTGCTCCAACCATTTTTCAGTTATGAAGCAAAAAATGTGTTTTTAAACGGAACACCCTGTATATTATTATATTATTATATATAAGTCAATCGGAAATAATTAAAGCTTTTCAAAAATATATATTAGTATTAAGTTATTTTGAAAATTGCGATCAAAATTTGATTTTTTCATTTTTTACTTTATTTGTAGCAGTAGGCCATGGTTAATCAAATATAAATAATAAGCATCTAAGCAGTTACTACTTCACAAGAGACTTGCTACTCAAATTCGAAAAAACAAAATCAAAATACCTTTTTTTTAATCAATCATTCCACATTACACCGATGATTGTGTTATTACAATATTGAGTAGGTAGTGGGCGACTCGTCTATTAAAAACAAAAAAGCAAATCTGTAAAAAATTTGCGAGACTGGGAGCTTTTAATTATATTTTTATTAAATATAGCTTTGTTCTTTCTGTGTTTTCACTTTAATTATTGTCAATTTTCTATAATAATGGCAGCTTAAATACCCAGAGAGACAGCAACCGTTTCTAGATATATTTGCTCGTCTAAAAATAAATATAGTTGGGTACGGATCATTTATTCAACCACGTCCTAAAACTTATTTCAAAGAGAATAGGGAGCAAAGGGAAACAAACGTATTAGGTTACATAGAAACAACGCCTTCATCATGTTGTAAGCACGTAGAAAAAGCTGTTGGGGTACCAAAATCAACTGCGGAAGGAATTCTAAAAAAAATACAATTACCATCCATACAAATTTAAGATACTTCAACATTTGCACAGGATCCAAGTTTGGGAATATTTAATTGCTATAACACGAAGGAGACCAATAATTCTTTTAAATGCCATTAAAACAATAAGAAATTGTGCCATAGATTTGCATTCGAGAAAATAATCTCCAACTTGAACCAACATCTCTAAAAGCTCCTCGATGTTTTTAGTTTTTATTTTGATTCAAATTCAAATTTAATGTTTGAGATATTCTTTAGATATAATGTTGTTTGGTTTTAAGTAATGTAATAAATGGACTACAAGAAGTAATATTTATTGAACATTATCACAAATAGTAGTTAATAGCGTATAAAATACAATTAAATAATTGACTTTAAAAGTTTGAAGTAGAGTTACGGGGGTGGTCTCAAAATCGATAGTTTTCGATTTCACCCTGTATCTCAAAAACCAAGAGGGCCGCGATAATTTTGTTGACGGCATCTTTAGTTTCACAAAAAAGTAGCACACTGTCGGAGAACCGCAACCCTTCAACTCTTCAAAAATAACCGAGATACCCCGTAAAAGTGCCTAAAATGGGACACCCTGTACATACATACATACATATCAGCGAGTTCTTTTTACAGCTGCATTGGCCGTTTGTCGCATCCTATTCGCCATCGTTTTTTATCTTGCCATTCATCCTCTTCCCTTTTTTCCATGGCTTCTTTCACTCCTTCATTCCAATCCTTCCTAGGTCTTCCTCTTTTCCTTCTTCTTTCCGTTGGGTCCAACTCCACGCTTTTTGGGGCCACCTATTTGCCTGCATTCTTCGCAAATGACCGTACCATAATAGTCTTTTCTCCTCTATGTTTTCCACAATTGTCTTAGATAAACCCTAATCTTATGCAAAATGCAAAAGATTGTGGTTGTCACCTTTTAATTTTTCTTGACTAGGAGACAGGAGGTTCTTTGATCGACAATTCGGGTAGCTGTGAGAATGAGTTTCGACGGCGCATTCAACAGGCACGGGTGGCCATCACAAAGCTTACTAAAATATGGCGTGGTCATAACATCACTAAAGCTACCAAAATGTCACTGGTTCAGTCTCTTGTGTTCTCCATATTTTTGTATGCCTCGGAAACTTGGACTGTTAAAAAGGCAGATCGAGCTCGCATAGATGCTTTTGAAATATGGACGCGGAGGGTAATGCTGAAAATTCCTTATACCGCCCATCGAACTAATGTTTCCATACTGGATGAGCTCGGTAATCCAAAGAGACTATCCTGCATTATGTCGACGAGAATGCTTACATTCTTCGGACATATTCACAGAAGCGATGATACGGAGAAACTTGTAGTTCAGGGTCACGCCCCAAGTGGGCTGCGCCGTGGACGTTTTCCTACACGCTGGGTGTATACGACGAAACAGTTGCTAGATATGAGTATCAAGGGCGCCACTGAACTGACAGTAAATCGCGAACGATGGCGAGCTACAGTTCTCAAAACTATTGATAATATTCGTGTCGGCAATACTCTAGCTCTGAAGTAATGCATTTGACGAGTTCACAACATGTCTGCTAAGACATTGTGGCTATGATGATGAGGAGACAGGAGCGTCAACAGAACACTCAAGGGGGTGCATTTTTTGTGGATTAGATTTTAGTGGCATTATATAACGTTTCGGAGGTATCCTGACCCCCTGGACCCCCCTAAATACGTGCCTGCCTGTACGAGGATGCACCAGAAAGTAACGAGACTGATGCTATAGTCAGAGTCAACAATGTTCTTCTTCTTCACTTCAGCTTTTAGACACTTTGTCTCTTATGATAACTATCTTTCTCTCGGCCTTCCGATATCTCTTCTTCCAGAGCATTGTTAATCAAAGTTATGGTCTCAAAATAAACATAAAGAAAACAAAATAAATGGTCATCGCTATATTAAAAAGTTATAATGTTAGAATAGAAATAAAAAATAAGGACATAGGAGGGGTAAGGGGATTTAAATTTTTGGGGTGCTGGCTAAATGATAAATGAGATCCTGATGAAGGGATTAAAAGCAGAATTGCAATAGCAAGGAATACTTTCTTCAAAATGAAAACGCTACTTTGCAACCGAGATTTAAGTCTGACTACTCGATGGCGAGCAACAAAATGCTATATATTGTTCACATAATTAAACACAGTTGAGGGATGGACATTAAAAGCACTGGTCATGTCACGTTTGGATTCTTTTGAGATGTGGCTGTACAGACGCATATTAAGGGTATCATGGACCGAGCGAGTAACAAACAGTAGGGTGCTGGAAAAAATAAATGAAGAACAGGAAGCTTTAACCAAAATAAAACGAAGAAAAGAGGCATATTTTGGCCATATTTTAAGGAGCAGCAAGTAGGGCTTTTACTGTTGAACGTTGAAGGAAGGCTTGAAGGACAACGAGGGATCGAGTGTAAAAAGTTCTCCTGGCTTCAGAACTTACGTCAGTGTTTTAATATAAGATAGGTGGGCACATCATCCGTTTAGCACAAAACAGACAAAAACTCAAAATGCAGTATTAATTTCAAAATTTGCAACAACTGTTCTTTAAACTAATCTCTATTCTCTTGAATACACTTATCCCATCGCTTCATCCAGTTGAAATAAACTTCTGAAAAAAGATTTTTTGATGTCACAAGTTTACGTTAGTGTCGTGAAACCGATTTTGATTGTGCGTTCTAAAATGAGTGACACCAATGTTGAGCAATGTGTGCTATCATGCCATCAAGTGTCCCTTTAAACTTGAACACAATGTAACTGACACAAAACTTCGGCAGGCCTATGGAGATAGCATTTTGTCGAGGTCCTTGTTATTTCGGGGGTGTAAGGTTTTCAGAAGGAAGAAAGTCGATTTTTCATGGACGGGAAGCAGAAGATCTTGTACATTCAGATCGACGGTTGACCGTCACAAAGGTCGCGGAAGATTTGAATTTGGATCACACCTCCTTATATCAGATGTTGGCCAATGAATTGGGGATGAAAAAAATGTGTGCAAAAGTGGCCCCGAAAAACCTTTCCCAAGACCAAAAGGATCTCAGAAAGGAGAGGAGTCTTGACAGTTCAAAATTCCCGAAACCCAACGCCAAAGAATAGAGTGGCATACTGCTGCAAGGTCCAAAAAATCACGAATGAGCAAATCAAAGGCCAAATGCATGCTGACTGGTTAATACAAAGAATTTGTGCCTCAAAGCCAAATTAATAATCAACACTTTTACCGAGAGGTCCTTGAAAGACTTCGGAAAAGTGTCTTTCGTGTGCAGTCAAAAATCAAAAACAACTGGGTGTTTCATCACGAAAATACACTATGCCACACTGCAAGTTCAGTGAATGAGCTTTTGGCCAGGAAAAATTTTCATATGGCTCCTCAACCTCCTTATTCACCAGACTTGGTGACTTGGATATCCAGGGTGGTTCTTGTGACTTTTTTATCTTCCCAATGATGGGGAAATCATCTCAAGGGAACTCATTTTAGATCACTTAAAAACACACAAACTGCTGTAACCGACCAGATGAAGGCTATTCCAGTATCCGAATTCCAGTAATACTACGAAGAATGAAAGGCCCGTCTCCAGCGCTATGTGACTTCCTAAGAGAACTATTTTGAAGAAGACATTGTAATTATATTTGAATGGAAAAAAATCAGCCTGATTACTTGATTTACACACCTCGTAAGACCACTCAGCAGATTCTTCATCGTGAGAAACCGTTTTCGGAAATAATGAAAGGTTCTCGGATGTGGCCACTTAAAGCGATACACACCAGCCCATCAACGGCTCTTTACGGATTCGCGTGCCGCCAGCGGGGGCGAGGGTTGTCGTGTGAAACTGTAAAACAACCCCAGATGTGCGCCAGAAAAGGGAGCGTCCGCCCTTAAACGGGCCTTATTTATAACTTTTGTTTGTAAACATACCGCACTGCATATCGACTGCCTAAGGCTTTCCCATCCAGGGTGGCCCAAAAGTAATAGAGAGAAAGCTATGAGATACTCTTTTACTTCCCACACTGATAGGTGAGGGGAGTATTGTGATCGCGAAAATTTTCGATTTTGGGTGTTTTGTGATGTCTACGTAACGAAAATCCATGTCACTCATTTCCGTCGGTCTGTCTGTCTCTCTGTCTGTCTGTTGGCGTTTTTCTACCCTCATAACCTCAGTAACCGCTGCGTGGATTGCGATATGCTGTGGGGTCGTAGTAGGTAATGTTCCTATAATTTTGAAAATCGGTGCATGGACGGCGGAGTAATTAACAAAAAACGAAAAAAATTAAATATTACCCAAACTTCGTTTTTAGGCTAAAACGCCTGATCATTTTCTACTTTTTTTGGGTGGGGGTGAAATTGGGGTGGTTGGTAAAACTGAAAAATTTGTTGTATTCATAATAGGCTGTCCAGTAACCTGTGAAGGAAGACCTAGCGACATAAATCACCTTTTTAGATCCATCCGAACATTACCGAAACTAAGAAGAAGAAGAAGCTTTATTTTAAAATAGGATTACCCTAATACAAAATAAAGTAGTGATACATAAAAAAATACAAATTGTTTATTCCAAAATAATAAAATTAATACTAAAAAATAATTAAATTAATGCTGATACTATATATACTACGCCAATATACAATGCCAATAATAGAAACCTCAATAATAGAGAGAAGTTAACTGTGAGTCTAAAGATTATCAGATGGCTCTTATGTACTTTAATAATTGTTGTTTAAATATTCTAAGCGACGAACTTTGTTTTACTGTAATTGGAAGATTATTGTAATCATTGAATCCTTTAAAAAATAAAGAGTTCATGCTACTTTTCTTGTTAGTTTTAGAAATATAAATAGTTTGTTTTCTGGTCTGATGTGCATGTATATCACTATTATAGCTGAAGCATTGCAAATACGTTGGTGCCATACCTGACACTATTTTAAAAACAAATACCATGGTAAGATAATATAGTCTTTGTGATACAGATAAACAATTAAGGGTTGACAGCATCAATTGAATAGGTGTATATCGATTCGTCCTTAAGATAATTCTCATCCCACGATTTTGCATCTTTTGTAACTGTGACAGCTGATTTGAGTTAAAAAGGTATAGTACAGAAGAACAATAGTCAAAGTGGGGTTGTATAATGGACTGATATACTTTTAACCTCATCTCGGTAGATAGAAAATTAGAAATTCTTGTGAAAAAGAATAGCTTTTTAGAGATTTTCTCGTGTACATAATCAAAATGTTTATCAAATAATAAGAAGTTATCAAGTTGTATACCTAAGTACTTTACGAAAGTAAGGATTTCAATGTTTTGAGTATCAATAGTAATTTTTAAATTCGAAAAATCTATCTGTTTGTACTTATGTTTTGAGGTAATGATCATGGCTTTAGTCTTAAGGACATTTAATTTGAGCTTGTTTAATTTCAAGTAATTGTCAGCACCACTTAAGGCATAATTAATTTTTTCAATAGCAGTGTCTAGGGACTTAGAATTTTCTGTATACTTATTGCTTTAGATCGTTTTGTATTTTGTAACGCGGAAAATATTAAATTGATTCTAATGAAATTTTGACACAGTATTACTGCCGTAGTGAGGATGGAAAACGCGTATAGTTGTTAGAAATCATGTCAGTGGCAGCGTAGCAATAATCAAAAAAATAAAAATATGAAAACAGCTCAAACTTATTTTTTAGATGTTTTAGGGGTTCCTGATCATTTTTTACCTTTTTTTGGGTGGGGATGAAATTGGGGTGCTGGGGGGGCGGGGGTTGTAAAACTGAAAAGTCTATAGTATTGATAATAGGCTGTCCATTGACCTGTGAAGAAAAGACATAAGGCACAAGACAATTTTAGGAGGGGCTGCCGATGATTGGGTTGCAAGGGGATCTCGGACTAAAGATTCATGCTATGGGAAGTAATAAACGTATCACAGTAAAATGTGTGGGAAGTACCGAGTCAATCAACTTTTTTTGAATACTTCCAGGTTAACCACCTTGGCATAAGTACCGAAACGCTTAAATATCTCCAAAACTGCCAAAGCTAGAACGATAAATTTCAATATCATCAATATCAAGTTTTTTGAACATGCAAAATTCAAAAATGCTAACAGCAATTTTGTCAGATTTACTAGTTTAACGATACACGTCATAATTTTGTTATTTTAAATGGAATGCTCTATTTATTTTTGTTGCAGTGAATTGCGCATTCAAAATTTCAAAAATTTGCCTCTATTAATTACTGAGATTCGGCAACGCCGCTTTTTCAGTAAAAGGTACCGCAACGCCTAAATACCTCCAAAAGTGGTGGAACGAAAGACTTCAATACCTGGAGGTTTTTGAATAGGCAGAATTCAAAAATACTAGCAATGTCAGATTCACTACATTTACGTTACTTCCATTTGCAATGGCAATGGAAGTTTTGGAGCTATTTAAGCGTTCCGGTATTTTTAGTGAAAAGGAGTGTTGCCATATCTCAGTAATTACCTAACAGAAACAAAACTTTGAAATTATGAGATCTTACCAAGTTCGACATGCGCAACTCATTGCAGCAAAAATAAATATATGGCACTACATTTAAAATAACAAAATAATTATAACATGTAAAAGTGGTAAATCTGCCAACATTTTTGATTTCTGGATGTTCAAAGACTCCCAGGTGTTGAATTTATCGCTCCAGCTTTGGCAGTTTTGGATATATTTGAGCCTTCCGCTACCTATTACTAACCCAGCATAATTCAGCACATTTTCGCTTATATCCAACTAAACAGCAAGATTTAAAAGTAATTCGATCCTTCAATTAGTCTATGTATAAACCTGTTTAACGAAGATATTCAATACTTCTCCTCTAGAGCTTAAAAATGAATTTTTTCCGATATAAACCGTGAAAAATATTGATCCTTTCCCACCCGCTTTTAAAACTCGGTCATCTACATTCCAATAACTTCATACGAATTTTTTCCCATTTATGGCTATATATATATATATATATATATATATATATATATATATATATATATATATATATATAACAAAACAAAAACAAAAAAGGTGCAACCCGGGCTCCGACACACCGGGCTGCTGTTCCATTCCCCAGCGACTACTCCTCACACCGTGAGGTGAGCAATCACTGGGTCCGCGTATCGTGCGTCCTAAGCAGACGAAGGGACCCATGGATGACTGCCTTCTGCATTCTGGCGGCTAAGATGTGCGCCGCCGCACGGCACACCGGCATTTTGCGCAGTGCAGAGAGCAGCGTATCCCTCATACCACCTAGGGATCCAATGACCATTACTAGCAGACTCACAGTGTAGTCCGGCCAGAGCCTGCGAAGTTGTCCGAGGAGCTCCTGATACTTGGTCCGCTTTTCCTCCTCCTTAGAGACGATGTTCCCCTCGGCGGGTGCCGAGAACTCGATAACGAACATCGTCTTTTGTTGGTAGTCGAGGAGGACTATGTCGGGCTTATTTGCATGTATAAGCTCGAGCGTGGAGAATGAGTAGTTCCAGTAAATTCGGCACCTCTCGTTCTCCACAACGGACTCAATGTCCCCTGGAGCGTATGGCAGCACCGGTGTCTCATCTATACCGTATGAGTGCCTTAAATGGTAGTATAGCACTCGTAGAGCCGCGTTGTGCCGATAGACGTAGGCTGTGCCAGCGTACACCTTACACGCCGACAAGAGGTGCGTAAGGGTCTCTGGCGCCTGCAGGCAGGCTCTACAGCGGATATCGGGCACATCCATACCCATAATCCGGCTACGGTATACTAAGGTGTTGAAGACACCGTCTTGGCAAGCCATTATAGAGCTCTCAGTCTCCGACTTCAACCCATTAGACCTTAGGAAGGAGAAGGTCAACTGCTCAGATAAACCATGCTCTTCTAGATGTTTGTAGAAGATTCCGTGCATTGGTTTATCTTTGTGAAGTCTTAAAAGCAATTGGACTTCAGCAGTTTTAATCCGGGTTTTTAATTGTGCGGGAGCAAGTTCCGTAACGGACTGCTGACACCTCCGCGTGAAGTCGAGCGTGAGACTAAGTTCTTCGGCTGCCCGTGTTGCTGCTTTAAAAAGGAAGGCTCCTTTACCCGCAATCTCGTGCTCTCGCACAAAGCGGATCAGGGGATCGGTGCTCGTCGTAACATAGCAGGCAGTGGCCAGTACTACTCTGTTGTGCAGATGCTCCAAACTCAATAGTCCACGCCCTCCCAGGTGTCGCGGGAGGTATATTCGCGGGACAGAGGATCTAGGATGTAGACTTCCCTCCATATTCATCCTTTTGCGGGTCTTTATGTCGATTTGTCGCAGCTCTTCCACGTTCCAGTGGACAGCACCAAAGCTGTATAGCAACAATGGGACCGCAAGCATGTTTGTGGCAGCGACTTTGTTTTTGCCGGACAGTTCTGACGACCAGATCTGCCGGAGTCGGTGCAAATACTTGCGGCGGAGACACTCTTTGACCAATTCTGCCTCTTGGATGTGACGCTGCGCCACTCCAAGGTAGGTATAGGTATCTCCGGCATGCAGTTGTCGCAAGATGCTCCCATCAACGAGCTGCTCCTCATCTTCACTATCTCCGCAACGTCCTCTTTTGAGATGAACCATGGCACATTTGTCTATCCCGAACTCCATACCAATAGCTTGACTGTAATCCTGCACTACCCTCAGCGACTGCTCTAAATCGCGTTGTCCGGAGGCATAGAGTTTCAGGTCATCCATGTAAAATAAGTGGGTGACCTTGTGCCTCCGGTAATTGGGCTTGCCACAGCTGTATCCCTTAGTATTTTTCAGCGCTATGGACAAAGGCAGTAGCGAGATGCAAAAGAGCAAGGGACTCAAGGAGTCTCCTTGGAAGACCCCTCTTTTAAATGATACCAACTCTGTTCGAACCCTGGTTTCACCCGATGTTATAGTGAACCGAGTCTTCCAGAGCGGCATCAGTTGTTTGATGCATCCCACTATTTGATCATCTACCGAAAGACATTCCAACAGCCGCACAATCAGTTCATGAGACGTAGTGTCGAATGCCTTCCGATAGTCGATCCAGGCCATAGAAAGGTTTCGCAGGTAATGCACGGAGTCCTGTGTGACACAGCGGTCAATCAACAGGTTATCCCTGCAGCCAGCTACTCCTTTCTTAGACCCTCTTTGTTCATATACGCTGAGAAATACGGGATTTACAGCTTGAAGGATACGCATGTACAAGATTCTGGTGAAGAGCTTGTAACATGCGTTCAGACATGTTATTGGCCTGTAGTTTCTAGGATCAGACAAATCTCCGGTCTATATATATATATATATAAACAAAACAAAAACAAAAAAGGTGCAACCCGGGCTCCGACACACCGGGCTGCTGTTCCATTCCCCAGCGACTACTCCTCACACCGTGAGGTGAGCAATCACTGGGTCCGCGTATCGTGCGTCCTAAGCAGACGAAGGGACCCATGGATGACTGCCTTCTGCATTCTGGCGGCTAAGATGTGCGCCGCCGCACGGCACACCGGCATTTTGCGCAGTGCAGAGAGCAGCGTATCCCTCATACCACCTAGGGATCCAATGACCATTACTAGCAGACTCACAGTGTAGTCCGGCCAGAGCCTGCGAAGTTGTCCGAGGAGCTCCTGATACTTGGTCCGCTTTTCCTCCTCCTTAGAGACGATGTTCCCCTCGGCGGGTGCCGAGAACTCGATAACGAACATCGTCTTTTGTTGGTAGTCGAGGAGGACTATGTCGGGCTTATTTGCATGTATAAGCTCGAGCGTGGAGAATGAGTAGTTCCAGTAAATTCGGCACCTCTCGTTCTCCACAACGGACTCAATGTCCCCTGGAGCGTATGGCAGCACCGGTGTCTCATCTATACCGTATGAGTGCCTTAAATGGTAGTATAGCACTCGTAGAGCCGCGTTGTGCCGATAGACGTAGGCTGTGCCAGCGTACACCTTACACGCCGACAAGAGGTGCGTAAGGGTCTCTGGCGCCTGCAGGCAGGCTCTACAGCGGATATCGGGCACATCCATACCCATAATCCGGCTACGGTATACTAAGGTGTTGAAGACACCGTCTTGGCAAGCCATTATAGAGCTCTCAGTCTCCGACTTCAACCCATTAGACCTTAGGAAGGAGAAGGTCAACTGCTCAGATAAACCATGCTCTTCTAGATGTTTGTAGAAGATTCCGTGCATTGGTTTATCTTTGTGAAGTCTTAAAAGCAATTGGACTTCAGCAGTTTTAATCCGGGTTTTTAATTGTGCGGGAGCAAGTTCCGTAACGGACTGCTGACACCTCCGCGTGAAGTCGAGCGTGAGACTAAGTTCTTCGGCTGCCCGTGTTGCTGCTTTAAAAAGGAAGGCTCCTTTACCCGCAATCTCGTGCTCTCGCACAAAGCGGATCAGGGGATCGGTGCTCGTCGTAACATAGCAGGCAGTGGCCAGTACTACTCTGTTGTGCAGATGCTCCAAACTCAATAGTCCACGCCCTCCCAGGTGTCGCGGGAGGTATATTCGCGGGACAGAGGATCTAGGATGTAGACTTCCCTCCATATTCATCCTTTTGCGGGTCTTTATGTCGATTTGTCGCAGCTCTTCCACGTTCCAGTGGACAGCACCAAAGCTGTATAGCAACAATGGGACCGCAAGCATGTTTGTGGCAGCGACTTTGTTTTTGCCGGACAGTTCTGACGACCAGATCTGCCGGAGTCGGTGCAAATACTTGCGGCGGAGACACTCTTTGACCAATTCTGCCTCTTGGATGTGACGCTGCGCCACTCCAAGGTAGGTATAGGTATCTCCGGCATGCAGTTGTCGCAAGATGCTCCCATCAACGAGCTGCTCCTCATCTTCACTATCTCCGCAACGTCCTCTTTTGAGATGAACCATGGCACATTTGTCTATCCCGAACTCCATACCAATAGCTTGACTGTAATCCTGCACTACCCTCAGCGACTGCTCTAAATCGCGTTGTCCGGAGGCATAGAGTTTCAGGTCATCCATGTAAAATAAGTGGGTGACCTTGTGCCTCCGGTAATTGGGCTTGCCACAGCTGTATCCCTTAGTATTTTTCAGCGCTATGGACAAAGGCAGTAGCGAGATGCAAAAGAGCAAGGGACTCAAGGAGTCTCCTTGGAAGACCCCTCTTTTAAATGATACCAACTCTGTTCGAACCCTGGTTTCACCCGATGTTATAGTGAACCGAGTCTTCCAGAGCGGCATCAGTTGTTTGATGCATCCCACTATTTGATCATCTACCGAAAGACATTCCAACAGCCGCACAATCAGTTCATGAGACGTAGTGTCGAATGCCTTCCGATAGTCGATCCAGGCCATAGAAAGGTTTCGCAGGTAATGCACGGAGTCCTGTGTGACACAGCGGTCAATCAACAGGTTATCCCTGCAGCCAGCTACTCCTTTCTTAGACCCTCTTTGTTCATATACGCTGAGAAATACGGGATTTACAGCTTGAAGGATACGCATGTACAAGATTCTGGTGAAGAGCTTGTAACATGCGTTCAGACATGTTATTGGCCTGTAGTTTCTAGGATCAGACAAATCTCCGGTCTTCGGGAGAAGCACGGTTCGACCCTCGACAAACCAAGCCGGAATTGGCTGCTCCTGATTTAGCCACGAGTTAAAAACTCTAGCTAAATGCCGGTGGCAACTGGGAAACTTTTTCAACCAGTAGGTGTTTATGCCATCCGGGCCAGGAGCTGCGAAATTCTTTGCGCCTCGTAAGGCACCAAGAATTTCTTCCGTGTTTATCGGGTGACGCAGTACATTCAGGTTTGGAGTCCTCCTACAAACGGACTCGAACTGCGCCAAGGCCGGAGTGTCTGCTTGGAGAGGTTTGGGGTGTTCGTAAATGCCCCTCCAGAAAGTCTCCACGCGATCAGCAGTTGGCGGCTGCTCTATGACTGGTGGTCGCTGTTGGAAGAGACGAGCAGGCTTTTCGGAAAACAATCTGTTTTCCTCCAAACCTCTCGCCCGCGT
Organism: Callosobruchus maculatus; assembly: GCA_951848785.1. NCBI lineage: Eukaryota > Metazoa > Arthropoda > Insecta > Coleoptera > Chrysomelidae > Callosobruchus > Callosobruchus maculatus. Next base: position 11,759,394 of record CATOUR010000083.1, read on the forward strand.
CACCAGTGATCGTTTAGCAGCGATTAGCGTCCGTATCCTGTCAAGACAATGCTGCTTGACAACAACCAGTACCGTTTGACTGAGCGTGTGATGGTCGCGCCTTAGCTCTCGGGCTATCTGGCGCACGCGGCGCGTAAAAGGCCTACCGGCCGCTCTATATTCCATCACACACTGGATACGGGATGCTTCTTGGCGAGCCAACTGGATTTTCGCTTCCATCTGGCGCACCCGCCTCTGTGCTCTCTCGACAGGAGAGTCTCTCACTCTCCCCTGTCCAGCCAGCCTCAGAGCCGCAGCGTAAATTTCGCAATTGATGCTCCAAATGTCAGAGACCTCCGATAGACGTTCACTCAACGCCTCATCCTCTCTCTTTAAATCTGCCAGCTTGAAGGACCTCTTGTTGTTATGCAAGGCCCTTCGGTCACTGAAATCTCCAGGTGAGACGGCTTCGTCGATTTCCCTCTCAGCGGGCCTCATCGGCGACCTTTCAGCCTGGTTAACAGGCCTTTCAGTCGCCGGAGGGGCAGGCTGAGCTGGAGCACGAACGTATCCCTGCCCCCGAAGGTAAAATACCTGGTTCCGCAAGCTCTGGGAGGTAATTGTGCTATGCTCTGGATGCATTTCACACCACCTCCCATGCATGCGGGACATGTATCCCCTACGGCGCGGGCTACTGCTCTCGTAGCAGCTCAGCAGGTCATCCTTCAGTTCCGTCGTCCACCTAAAACGGTCCATGTCGTTGCGTGTGTCGTCGTCAGGGCGATCCGAGGCACCGCCACCTTGCCCAGAGCCGGCTTCCGATACCGGCCTGGTGTGGGTGCTCTTCTTCTGGGGCGGTCGAACCAGAAGGTAGGGCCCGTCCGGTGGTTAGCCTTAGGGCCCCCAGCCGACATTTCGGAGGCAGCCGACCACATTGCCTCCTAGGGATGACCTGTACAGGTTGCCGGCCGGCTTTCATCCCTGGCTTGGGTTATCCCCACAGTGTCGCCACGCACCGAATAGCCGTTTGATGTTGGTCGGCTTCCTGGGGGCGCATTTTATACCTACTGCCAGGTTTGCTATCAGCCGCCCCTAACCTGGGGTCAGACGCTGTCGGGAAGCCGTCCTTAACATAGGTGCAGCCGCTTCCTCACTATGGTGGTTCATACGCCTGCTTTCACAGCCGGTGACCACCATAGGCCCTTTTAAGGCAAGGACTACCAATCTTTTAGTCGCCTCTTACGACAGGCAGATTAAACCCTGGGAACATTCTAAACCCGGACCCAGACGGGAATATATATATATATATATATATATATATATATATACTTGGCTGGCGCACCAAGTGAGGACAGTACATACTAGTGACCAAGTGAGGACAACGAGATAATGGCATCATTTTATGATAGATATTACGAAGATGTGCCATTTGATAAGAAACATTCAAATATACACATGAAAGCTATTTTACCGATGAGAAAATTGATACGTGTATATCGAGACAAGTGAGGACCTTTCAATGAAAGAATTAAGTGAGCCACGATATACCCGCTTTTTATCCCAGAGAACAACGGAGGTCCGAAATCGGTATACAACGCACCAAGCGAGGTCATAGCTGTGTTGCCAAAATGACACCGCAATATAAGCCGTCCTACGACTTTTACTGAATAGGTGTTTTTTAAATTACACTTTACAACAACTACCGTGTTGTTGTAACGTGTAACCTGATGGACTTCAATGATGTGTGAATTCACAAATGCTTTGACATCATGTTCTGCTCCCATAGACATATGAATCCTCCAAATAATTGATTTAGAATCAGTGTTATATAGATCTTTGTAACTACATTGTTTTTCCATTTATAGGCGAATAGACTTTGCTTTTGTTATTTTTGTGTGAATTTTAAGAATATCTGATTAATATTTTTCCTTTTAGTAAGGAGCTTTACGCTGCTTGCGTCAAAATCCGTGCCTCTAGTGGCAAAAAGCGAACGAGCCTTGTCGTTCCACCAAGGAGAGTTTACTGCTGCTAGTAGCGTTCCTCTTTGGTTGCCGTTACCTTCGGGTACTAGATGGCGCACAGGCAGAATTCCTTCTGTCTACTCGCACATCTTTCACATGTTTATTAAACATGGAAAAATTGATGCTCTCTATTTCCGTCAATCGACCTATGGCGCACTGATGATCGCTAATAAGCGTGAAACAGCTGTCTGCGTACTGGTGGATTGACGGAGGTATAGAGCAACCCTCGTATATCGGCTTTACGCTGCTTGCGTCAAAATCCGTGCCTCTAGTGGCAAAAAGCGAACGAGCCTTGTCGTTCCACCAAGGAGAGTTTACTGCTGCTAGTAGCGTTCCTCTTTGGTTGCCGTCACCTTCGGGCACTAGATGGCGCACAGGCAGAATTCCTTCTGTCTACTCGCACTGTGTCGAGATTTCATCAAAATCAGTTCAATATTTTCCACGCTACAGAACAATCTAGAGCAATGCCATTATTACGTATACATCAGGAAATTCGTGGTTTCTGCAATAGGCTAGACAGTGTTCGGATGGATCTAAAAAAGTGTCACAGGTCAATGGACAGCCTATTATGAATACAATAAGCTTTTCAGTTTTACAACCCATCACCCCCTAACGATCCCAATTTCTCCCTTACCAAAAAAGTAGAAAATGATCAGTCACGTCTCAAACGCCTAAAAACGATGTTTGAGATGTTTTTATATTTTTAGTTTTTTTCATTATTGCTGCGCCGCCACTGATACGATTTCTAAAAACCATACGCATTTCCATTCTCGACACAGTAATAATACTATGTCAAAATTTCATTAAAATCGAACAAAAGTTTCCACCAAATACAGAACGACCTAAAGCAAAACTCGTATTCGAAATCCCTTGTTTTCTGCAATACGCAAGGCACTGTTAGGATGGACCTAAAAAAGTGTATTATGCCGCTGGGTCTTTCTCTCACAGGTCAGTGTGTTTGCGTGTAGTCTGTATGTGTGTGTGTAATGGCTTTACTTTTAGCATTTAGATTTTACATTACATTATTAAATGTTACATCATTATGCGGAATTAACCCAAGATTGACAAGTTTCATATATTTGGCCATTTTTTGATAAGCTTTAGACAGCCTATTATGAATACAACAATTTTTTCATTTTCATAGCTAGAGATGTGTAGAACGGTTCTGATCCGGTTCATTGATCCGGATCTTTAAGGTGACCTAACTGAACCGAATCCTAAATTTAATCTCAACGGGTCAGTCGGGTCACAAATTCGGCGGCTTGTTCATCAGAATCACAAAGCAGGATGGTGCGTGCCACGGCGATATATGTCGGTCAGTCGATCTGACGATTGGCGATGTTCAGTTTTCGGTTCAGTGTTCTGCTTAAGCTACAGGATAGCCATAATGCTCAATGTTCTGGGATCTGAATTTAAAAGAATATTTAGATAGATATTTTAGGGCGAATAATAAATGAATATTTTTCTTGTATGATGAGTTGTGGCTGTTTATAGTAGAGACAAAAAATTCCTTTTACGTGCTAGGAGTGTATTTTAACAAATACGAGAAACTCAAAACTGAATAATTATTTACTCAAATCGAAATTTATAAAGAATAGTATTAATACATATACATCTTCTAGGTACATATTTATAAAAAAATAAATATCATCTGATATAAAGATAAAACAAATTAATAAATTATACATGAAGTGTACTGTACTGTACTGGCTCATTTCTGTCTGCACCGAGTACCCAGATTGGGCGGTTCCTTCGTGCTTCGGTTGACCAATCGTTCACCTTCGATCTTGAGATCTTGAGATCGAAGGTGAACGATTGCATTCGCTAGTCGGGATCCGACTGACCCGTGAACCGGATCACTGTTCCGGATCTTTGAGGTGTTCTAGATCCGGTGATCCGCATCTTAAAAATGACCCGATATGCCCATCTCTATTCATAGCCCTCCACCATCCATCCTGTAGTACAAAATGATTAGGAACCCCCAAAAATCCTAAAAACGAAGTTTGAGGAATATTTGACTTTTTTTGTTTTTGCTAATTCCTTCATCGCCCATGCACGGATTTTCAAAATTATAGCAGTATACTACCTATTACGACCCCACAGTATATCGCTCCGTGCAAAGGTTATTGAGATTTTGAGGATAGAAAAACGCCAACAGGCAGATAAACCGACAGACCGATAGCCTACATGTCCGATAATGCCATATAAATATTACGGGCCTATCTGACAGATACGCTATCTGAAACTTATCAGAGACCGGTGAAACCGGTTCTAAGTGTAACAGACAGACAAACCGACAGACCGAAAGCCTATCTGTCATATAAATGATATGGGCCTATGTGACAGATACGCTATCCGAAACTTATCAGAGACGAGTGAAACTGGCCCTAAGTGTAATGAATGGGTATCAAAAAAGAATGTAGGTAAGTCTTCAAGGACAGTTTTCGTGTAGGTCTAAAAAGCATAGAATTTAATATTTTTTAGGGCAATGGAGGGTACTTTATGTTAACAACAATTTTTCGAGATTTCATCTCCCTCTCTCCCCACCTTCCCTATTTCATCCCCTCCTAAAAAATAACAGATAATTGAAAACTCATAAAAAGCTTGAAACAAAGGCCGAGGGGTTTTATCTTTCACTACGCCTTCGCCCAGCTTTTCATAAAGTGCAGCTTTACCTACTACTACCCAGCAACATACTGCTATCCAAATTTCATCCATTTAAAAAATGCAAAATGCAACGTAGGTGCACCTAAGCTATACGACCAGCTCTGTCTAATTAAAATTTTCACTATTCCTTTAGATCGAGAACTCATTTCGTTTTTATATTATTTCCAACGTTCAGCATGCGCACAGGTCATTTTAAGGTTATACAGGGTGACTCAAGCTCAACGCCTCGGACTCTTGTCACCAAATGATACTACTTTTCGGAAAATCGACTTTGCAAGTGTATGTAGGTCGAGTTGGGCTACATTTTAAAAATAATGACTTTCATACAGGGTGTCTAATATAAGCGTGACATATCAAACTTATGTTTTTTTCAAATGGAACACCCTGTATATTATTGCATATTTAGATTCCTGGGTGAATGTTAGTGGGACTTTATGTATCACACATGGGACTTTAAGCGAACCGTTTAGTATATAGGGTATAGGTGGATGTCAGAAAAAAATTGAATATCGCAGCTATTATAAATCTTAGAGGGCTGTGACGTTGCCATGTTACTAAGCATGAAATGTATCAGCTTACGTTAGACGGTCGAGTTCGAATTACATTTGTACTTGGACAAATCGGTAGATCAATTAAGGAAACTTCAATCAAAGGTAACTTGACTTTTTCAAAGGGAATGCATAATTTTTTTTATACGATCAAATGTGCAATTTGATAGGCTTTCTAATTATGTCAGGTTGTGAATATCAATCTGTGGTAGTTTTTATTAAATTTCGAGATTTCAATCAAATCAGTGTCTTTCAATTTCCCTACCTATAAACAAACTAGCAGGCCATGAAATATAAACAAAATCGTGTTCAGATGGAAGAAAACAACTAACTTCGCAAAAAGATCCAGCAGAACTAGAGTAAAAGAACAAGATTATAAAAATTCCCTACAACAAATCAACTCTAACCAGAAACAACGGCGGTAACATGTCTAAGGTTAAAGAGAAGCTGAAGTATGACAGAAATGGATAATTTTTACAGCCTACTAGCGACTGCAATGTACTACAGATTAAAAATTTCCAAAATCACTAAACACTTTGAAATGAAAGCAAAACTTTCAGCGATCGTTGCCGTCGGTCTAATATCTTCAGAGCGCAATTTCACATTTAATGGCATAAATCAGTAGCCATTTCTGTCAAAGGCAAAAGTAATGATACCTCTCACTGTCGTCCTTTGAACTTTTCAGTATCTATTAGCAAGATCACAAAAAAGGAATACTGACAAATCATATTTTAATTTTCTGTCAGATAAATTATGTTTAATAATTAGAGCAGATTTTTAATTTATTCTTCATTTTCGGCGATCTTGCTTATGAGTATTGAAAAATTTGCAGAACTCCAGTCAGAGGTATCGGTTACTATTTTTTTAAATCATGAAATGTGAGATTGTATTCTGAAGCTATTAAGCTGCCAGCAACATTTCAAAATTCACAATGGTTTTGTGACTCTTCAATCTTTAGAATATTGTAGTAGCCGGTATGCTGTAAAAAATACCTATTTCTGTCATACTCCAGCTGCTTTTTGACCTTAGATGTATTATGTCTGCTATTTCTGGTTAGAATTGATTTGTTGTAAGTCATGTTTATAATTTTGTCCTTTTACTTTAGTTCGTCCATAACTATCTGCTAAGTTAGTTGTTTTGTTCCATCTGAACAGTTTTTTGCTCATATTTCATGGCCTGCTAACTTGCTTATAGGTAGGAGAATTGAAAAACACCGGTTTTACTGAAAGTTTGAAATTAAATCAAAACTGCCAGAGATTTATATTTACAACCGCATATCATTAGAAAGCTTATCAAATTGCACATTCGATGGTATAAAAAAAATTATGCATTTCCGTTTGAAAAAATCAAGTTACCTTTGATTGGAGTTTACTTAATTGATCTACCGATTTCTCCAAGTACAAATGTAATTCGAACTCGACCGTCTAACGTAAGCTGACACATTTCATGCTTAGTAACACGGCAAAGTCACAGCCCTCTAAGATTTATAATAGCTGCGATATTCAATTTTCTTCTGACATCTACCTATACCCAAAATTGTGATTTGTACCTAAACGGTTCGCTTAAAGTCCCATGTGTGATACATAAAGTCACACTAAAATGCACTGGAGTCTAAATATGCAATAATGTACAGGGTATTCCATTTAAAAAAACAGCTTTGATATGTCACGCTTTTATTAGACGCCCTGTAGAAAGGTCATTATTTTTTAGATGTAGTCCAACTCGACCTACATACACTCGCAAAGTCGATTTTTCGAAAAGTGGTATCGTTTGGTCACAAGAGTCCGAAGCGTTGAGCTTGACTCACCCTGTATATGCGTTGTGCGGCCGATTCGGGTTCACTACGGTTGACGGTTACATGAATTTCAGATCGATCCGAAAATATACCTACTTGAAGATCAATAATAGTAAAAGGGCAAGAAGGACGCTTACAAAAAATACTCAGGTGGTCCTCTGTCGTCTATATCACCCGGTCCTCGTCTATCACTTCTAATAGTATAAACACGTAAACACTGTATATTATACATAACAGGTAGAAAATGCGAAATTTGCTTAACAATCCTAATATCTTCGAGAGATTCACCACCGCCTACCGGTCCTCACTTATTCCACCTATTCGTATAGAGGTATACTAATTCAACGTTCATGCAGTAAAATAACATTCATTAATATGTGCTAGTACGGATTTCAGTTGAGTGAAAATAAATACAACTTAATGTAAAATTAACCTTTGCAGGGATGTAGGTAATTTGGTAGCTTAGATAAGAACTCTGTTAAAATTTGACCATTATAGGGAAAAAAATCAAATTATCTGTGACCGAGGTTTCTTTAATTAATCTACTGATTTTAACCGTCTGACGCACCTTATGCTCAGCCGTACCGAAAAGTCGTGGCCTTCTAAGATTAGTAGTCACTGTGATACTCAATTTTTTTCTGATACCTACTTATACCAAGAATGGTGATTTGCACCTAAACAGTTCGTTTAAGGTTCCATATAAAATACATGGGGTCAAACTAGAATTTACCAAGCAATCTAAGTACGCAATAATATATTCCACTCCATTCATTTAAAAATGTAATTTTATTATGAATCACCCTGTATAAACTTAAAAATTCAAGTGAAAATATTTTAACGTTATAGCAGTAAAGGGTTCCCACCCCCCACCAAGTGACAGACTTTTTAAATATGTGTTAGTAAGTCAACAATCCTCCGTCCGCCCAGTGTTGGCCCACCCTGTATAGGTAAATAAAGGTATCAAATGTCTCCTAGGTCAGTATTCGGATAAGTCTGAAAAGTCTAGAATTTCATATTTTTTAGGGAAATCGAGGGTATTTTATGTTTACAAGAAATTTTCGGGATTTCGACTCCCCCATCCCCACCTTCCCAATTTCATCCCCTCCCAAAAACGGTAGATGATTGGTAACTTATAAAAATAATTCTGAGGGGTTTTGTCTCTCACTACACCAACGCGAAGCTTTTTATAAAATGAATTTTTACTTCCCACACGATAGGTGAGGGGAGTATTGCGATCGCGAAAATTTTCGATTTTGAGATAATACGCTTCTTGGGCGTTTTATGATGTGTACATAACGAAAATCCACGTCACTCATTTCCGTCGATCTGTCTGTCGGTCTGTCTGTCTGTCGGTCTGTCGGTCTGTCGGTCTGTCGGTCTGTCGGTCTGTCGGTCTGTCGGTCTGTCGGTCTGTCGGTCTGTCGGTCTGTCGGTCTGTCGGTCTGTCGGTCTGTCGGTCTGTCGGTCTGTCGGTCTGTCGGTCTGTCGGTCTGTCGGTCTGTCGGTCTGTCGGTCTGTCGGTCTGTCGGTCTGTCGGTCTGTCGGTCTGTCGGTCTGTCGGTCTGTCGGTCTGTCGGTCTGTCGGTCTGTCGGTCTGTCGGTCTGTCGGTCTGTCGGTCTGTCGGTCTGTCGGTCTGTCGGTCTGTCGGTCTGTCGGTCTGTCGGTCTGTCGGTCTGTCGGTCTGTCGGTCTGTCGGTCTGTCGGTCTGTCGGTCTGTCGGTCTGTCGGTCTGTCGGTCTGTCGGTCTGTCGGTCTGTCGGTCTGTCGGTCTGTCGGTCTGTCGGTCTGTCGGTCTGTCGGTCTGTCGGTCTGTCGGTCTGTCGGTCTGTCGGTCTGTCGGTCTGTCGGTCTGTCGGTCTGTCGGTCTGTCGGTCTGTCGGTCTGTCGGTCTGTCGGTCTGTCGGTCTGTCGGTCTGTCGGTCTGTCGGTCTGTCGGTCTGTCGGTCTGTCGGTCTGTCGGTCTGTCGGTCTGTCGGTCTGTCGGTCTGTCGGTCTGTCGGTCTGTCGGTCTGTCGGTCTGTCGGTCTGTCGGTCTGTCGGTCTGTCGGTCTGTCGGTCTGTCGGTCTGTCGGTCTGTCGGTCTGTCGGTCTGTCGGTCTGTCGGTCTGTCGGTCTGTCTGTCTGTCGCGTTTTTCTACCCTCGTAATCTCAATAACCGCTGCATGGATTGTGATGAAATTTGGACAGCGTTATGCTGTGGGGTCGTAGTAGGTAATGTTCCTATAATTTTGAAAATCGTTATACGGGGGGCGGAGTAATTAGCAAAAAACGAAAAATGTCAAATATGCCTCAAACTTCGTTTTTAAGCGTTTTAGGGGTTCCTGATCATTTTCCACTTTTTCTTGGGTGGGGGTGAATTTGGGATGGTTGGGGGGTGGGGGGTTGTAATACTGATTTTCAGTTTTTTTCAATTTGTTTTATTCGCAATGGGCTGTCCATTAGTATGTGAATGAATAGCCTAGCGGCATGCTACACTTTTTTAGGTTCATCCGAACGTTGCATGCTTATTATCGAAACCACGGGACTTTGAGAATTTTCCGATGTATACATATTAGATAGTTTTGTATTTTATAATGTTGAAATTACTGAATTGATGTTCATCAGAATTTATGATGTACACATACGGGTATTGTTTTAGATCGTTCGATATCGCGTAACGCGAAAATTGTTCAATTGATTTTAATGAAATTTTGACATAGTATTACTCCCAAGCCGAGGATGAAAAACGCGTATGTTTTGGAAAAATAGTGTCAGTGGCGGCGCTGCAATAATAAAAAAACTAAAAATATAAAAACAGCTCAAACATTGTTTTTAGGCGTTTTACGGGTTCCTGATCATTTTCAAATTTTTTTGGGTGGGGTGAAATCGGGGCGGTTGGGGGGTGGGGGGTAGTAAAACTGAAAAATTTGTTGTATTCATAATAGTCCGTCTATTGACCTGAAGAAGAAATACCTAGCGGCATATTGCACTTTTTTATGTCCGTCCGAACTTTGGCTTGCCTATTACAGAAACCAATTTTGTGATCTGCACATACGAGTTTTGCTTTATTTCGTTCTATCTATATTGCGTAAAGCGAAAATTATTGAATTGATTTTAATAAAATTTTGACACAGAATTACCGCTGCGAGAATGGAAAACGACTCTGTTTTTGAAAAACCATGTCAGAGGCGGCGCAGCAATAATCAAAAAACCAAAAACTTAAAATCACCTCAAACTTCGTTTTTAGACGGGTTGGAGGCTCTTGATCGTTTCGCATTGTCCAGTTCAAGCATGTAGAAAAAAACTATGGCGCCCTAGTTCCTAAGAAGGGAGACGCAAGAAACTATTTACGAGGGTTTTTGTGTTGGATGTTGTTTTTGGAGGCGGATGGGCGATAATTCAGTTGCAAGGGAATTTTAGGCTATAGCTTCATGCAATGGGAAATAATAAAATGGTATCATCATTATGTGTGGGAAGTACTGAGTCAATCAACTTGACTCCATTTTTACCTATTACTACCCAGCACCATGCTGCTATGTATAAAAATATCGTCCTCTTAAAAACGCAACTTTCGGCATGCACACAGGAGACTTTCATGTGATGTATTCGTTGTGCGGCCGATTTGGTTTTAATGCAGTTGTCGTTTACATGAGAAGAGCAGGAAAGACGTTTACAAAAAATACTCAGGTGGTTCTCAGTTTGTCGTGCATGTCAGCCGGTCCTCGTTTATCAGTTCTAATAGCATAATCACGTAAACACTGGAAACATGACATGCAGAAAAGTCGAAATTAGCTTAACAATACTAATATCTACGAGTGAGTCACCACCGCCAGCTGTCCTCACTTATTCCTCCTATTCGTAAAGAGATATACTAATTCAGCTTTCATGGAGTAAAATAACATTCATTAACATGTGCTACTACGGATTTCAACTAAGTGAAAATAAATGCAACTAAATGTAAAATTAACCTTTTCCTTTGTTAAAATTCGACTACAGGGATGTAGATACCGCGTGGCACATATAGCGAAAAATTCGACCCCTCTAATTACCAAAATTTTGCTAATAATCTGAACATGTCAATAACGGCGAATTCAGGTAACTTAGTTCAACGGATCTATTTTGAACGTTTATTGACTAGTCTAGGCACTGCGACTACAGGAGCAAGACTTTTTCAATCAGACCAACTGAAATAGGACATGACTCACTTGCTAAATCGCTGATGTTGAAAATGGTATCGCCCTTCGTTATTAAAAACAAGTATTCCTGAGAAGAACTGAATCAATAAACTTGACTTCTATTTTTTTAATATCTGACCATGTTTTGGGAATTATTCAACATTTGTAGACGCGTAATTCGAAAATTGATTTAATCTAACGCGTGAATCAGTTGACTGCACTTTCGGTTGGCATTTGGCGTCATAAAACGTGTCTATGCCTGTGATACAATAAAGTTAGCTAGAAAGGCAACAAATCTGTAACGAGAATATACTGTTAGATAAGGGTAGATATGCTTGACAGGGGTACAACATTTATGAATTCAGAAATTTGTACTGTACAGTTATACATGAGGTTCAATCAATATGAACGATAATTGACTAACTTAGTACTTCCCACACATTAAAGTGATATCAGTTTATTATTTTCCCTTTGCATTAAGCTATAGTCTGAGATCCCCTTGCAACCAAATCATCACCCTCCTGCCCTCAAAAAACATCCAACACAAAAACTCTAGTAAATAGTTTCTTGATACTCCTCTCCATAGGAACTAGATCGACACTGGTTTTATTCTGCGAGCTTTAATTGGATGAAACGAAACGACCAGGAACACCCAAATCGCCTAAAAACGAAGTTTGAGTTATTTTTATATTTTTAGTTCTGACACGATTTTTAAAGACCATACGCATTTTCCATCATCGTCACGGTAATACTACTGTGTCTAAATGTAATTAAAATCAATTTCAGGTTACATAATACAGAACTATGTAAAGCAATAGTCGTATACAACATACGTCAGAGAAAATCCCTCAGTTTCTGTAACAATCAAGGCAACGTTCTGATAAACCTAAAAAGTGTATTATGTCGCTAGGTCCTTTTTTTGTAGGTCAATGGAGAGCGTGTAATGCATACAAAACCTTTATTAGTTTTGCAACCCTCCAACCCAACCACCTCAATTTCACCCTCACTCAAAAAACAGAAAATGATCAGGAACCCCCAAAAGGCCTAAAAACTGGTTTGAGTTGTTTTTATATTTTTAGCTTTTTTATTGTCGCTGCGCCGTAGTGACGGCACGATTTCTAAAAAGCATACCCATTTTCCATGCTTGGCATGGTAATAATACTGTGGCAAAGTTTCATTAACGATCTAAAACAATTTTCGTATGTATGCATATATCCGAAAATTCCAAGGCCATTGGTTTCTGTAGTAGGCAAGGTAATGATCGGATGGACCTATAGGGCCGCCGCGCCGCTAGCACTCTTTCACAGGTCAATGGACGAATGGAAAATACTTTAGGAGAAGTCTTATTTCCAACAAAAAAGTCATATAGAGTCCGATTTTCAACTGTTTCAGAGATACCTAAATTTGATTTTCATTGAAATGCAGACCTCCAAACGAAAACCATAATCAAACAAAATTTTATCGTCGGATTTTGGAATTTTTAGTATTAGTGATTAGAAAAGACGATGTCACGTCATTGTTTACTAAAAGAAAGTGATCATGTATCAAACACTCAAACTCGAGATAGTATCAAAATCAGCATGTTTTGAAAAGTGACATCAAGAAACATTACAAAAAAGGAATTTATCTTAAAAGATCGCCAAATAGTTAACCACGTACTTTACGGTAAATACATGCCCATCTTTCTAGTTATCCATTGGTACCACAAACTTCTTATAAATGTGGTAAACATAGGCAACAAAATTGCATTTAAGCTCTAGAGGTGTATTGGATCTCGGGGACCGCAAAATTTCAACAACCGTATGCAAAAACGTGTCATCGGATTTCTAATTTTTATGTACTTTAATAATGTTCTATTACATCATAAAAAAGAGATCTATCAACTAAAACTTCAGTATAGGGTCTACAAATTGTATGATATTAGAAGAAAACTTCAAGTTTTAACTTAAAATCGAATCGTCTTAAAAAGTCGCTAGGTAATTTCTTAAAAGATGGTAGATAATCAAGCAGAACATGCAAGCCACTTTATAAAGTATCGTGTATCCATAGATTTTCACTGGTGTATAAATGAGAGGTTGTAAATAATCCAGAACGAAGTAGTAGAAAATTAAGCATGATATCTTTAGGGAACAACCTCGTATTATGGATCAGTCATGAACATACATACGCTAAAGCTGAAACTGTAGATTTTGTGCTGTGGATCAACAGTAACGAACGCACGCCTGCGCAAATTAAGATACAGTGGGTTGTGACAGCTGCGTCTCTACTTTTAGAGCGGGCAACGGCGTTGGTGTTCACGCATACACGGAAATCATCCTGCAGCTCCACCTACGCTGTTGCTGGTATTTCTTAGCGGAAGATGTGGTTCACTGCGAAAACAACTGGTATGTATCCGTACATCCGTACCATTACATGCCAGTACACATTTTGGAGGAAGGCGATCCTGTCAGAAGAATGGATTTTTGTCGACTTATGCTTCATGTGGATGCCGGAGATGCAACTTTTTTAAGTAGGATTCTTTGGACGGATGAATTCATACATAACTAAAAATCTACGGTTACAAGACACTTTATAACGTGGTCTGCATGTTCTGTTTGCTTGCCTAACTTCTTAAGACGAATCTATTTTAAATCGCAACTTGAAGTTATCTAAAATTATAGTTTTGAGACCATATACCGAAGTTTTGGTCAACTGATCACTTTTTATGACTAATCGTGATGTGATAGCACATTATTCAAGTAACCATAACAAAAACTAAAAATCTGATGACAAGCTTTTGCCAAACCGTCTGTTGAAATTTTGCACTCTTAGCGATCCAATATGCCTTTAGAGTTTAAATCTCTTACTGCATATGTACACATTTACAACAAGCTTATGGTACCAATGAACAACTAGAAAGGCATGTGTTTACCGTAAAGTGCACGGTTAATTATTTGGTGATATTTTAAAGATTCCTCTTTTTGTAACGTTTTTGAAGTCACTTTTCAAAGCATGCTAATCTTGACACTATCAAGAGTGTTATACCTGATCCCTTTTTTTAGTTGGTAATGACGTGATAGCATATTTTCTAAGGACTAATACCAAAAATTTCGAAATCCGACAATACAATTTTGTTTTATTAGGGTTTTAGTTTGGAGGCCTGCATTTTAATGAAAATCTCTATAATGAATACAACAAATTTTTGAGTTTTACAAACCTCCGCCCCCCCAACGACCCCAATCACACTCTCACCCAAAAAAGTAGAAAATTATCATCAAATCCTAAAACGCCCAAAAACGAGGTTTTTGTTTTTTGCAAATTACTCCGCTGCCAATGCACCGATTTTTAAAATTATAGGAGCAATACCTACTAGGACCCCATAGGATACCGGTACCCAAATTTTATCACAATCCACGGTTACTGATGTGACTAGCCTAGAAAAACACGCAAAGACAGACAGACCGACGTTATATAGACATCATAAAACGCCCAAAAAAGCGTATTATCTCAAAATCGAAAATTTTCGCGATCACAATACCTATCACAATTTCCTATCGGTGTGGGAAATAAAATTAACTAAAAAGAAGCAGAGGTCATAAAAAGGCGCGAAAGGCATTTCAGATGGTAGGGTGGTATCGATTAATTAATATGCATGTGGACCTCGGTTATTGCCTTATACATTACCGGTCCTCTCATATTTGTTCTAATCGTAGAGATATTCAGAGAATGTGGAAAAAGTGCAACTATTTTTCAAATACTAAGACTGTCAGATCGTTTTGTACCGGTGATCACTTGTTCTCTCCTATTAGTACAGAGATATACTCAGGGCCGTAGCTAGGCGTTGACCATGGAGGGGGTTCATGGTGACCTTAGGAGGGGTTCATGTATAAAAGAATATGTAATGTCTTAATTTGTTAAACATCTGTATAGATTGTATCGCCGCTTATGTGTCATGAGCACCGAGGGATTGGTTGGTAGTAGAATAAATCACTAAGCTTGGAGAAAGCATCCTTGATTATTTTTATTTTGTATTATTTTAGTAGTTATTTCATTCATGGGAATACTCATGCGGGGGTTTGAACCGGCCCTGGATATGCTTGCTGATTGCTTATTCCGTCTAAGCTACCATTCATTGGTCCTCCTGTTCGATTAGTTTAGATGAAATACTACCGTTGCGGTCAATGAACTTTGTTATTTATCTGCACAGCGTCCTAAAACGTGTCTCCAGGTAAATCGATCCATAAGGTCGATTATAGACTTCTATTTACTATAAGATTTTCAAGTATCATGATGTGTCGATTGATTCGTTGTCTTCAATTATCTTCTTGAAATGTATAGGCAATGACATCTGAAACAGATATTACGAAACATCTGCCGACACGTTCCAAATAAATCTGTTACTTTGAGACATTTTCTGTGCCTACCTATTCCTTGACAAATAAAATCAAATGAAAATTTGTCCTCAGTAACGTAATCTGAAGGCTTGACACCTCGGTGACTACACATCTGCTGCTCACGTAGAACTGCCGTTTCTACTAGCAAAATCGATGTAACAGCTAAATACTACTGGAGTTCAGCTTTAAAGGTGGACAGAGAATGTTTTTTAAACTGTGGAACAGCAGCGGTTCCTGAATTTTTGAAAGGGGGCGCACAAAAGTTTAAATAAAAAAATACACAAAAATCCTACCAGAGATTATTTAGGCCGCAGCTGCACTCTGCACATAAGTATACATAAGTATCTTTATACAAGTAGGAGGAATAAGCGAGGGCAAGTGGCGGCCGTAAAGGACTCAAACATCAGTATTGTTATGCTAGTTTCGACTTTTTCACGTCATGTGTGCAGTGTATACCTGTTCATACTATTAGAACTGATAAACGAGGACCGGGTGATATACGCGGCAAACTGAGGACCACCCGATTATTTTTTTATCGATCTAAAAGAATAGTTCATTTTAATTAAACAGAGTTGGTCATATGGTTTAGGTGTACCTAAGTGGCGTTTTTTAAGTGGATGAAATTTGAAAAGCGGCATGCTGCTGGGTGGTAATAGGTAAAGCTTCATTTCATGAAAGCTGTGCGTTGGCGTAGTAAAAGGCAAAACCCCTCAGACTTCTGTTTGAGCGTTTTATGAGTTAATCATCTACCATTTCTGGGAGGGGCTGAAATTGTTAAGGTGGGGAGGGGGGAAACCTTGAAAATTTGTTGTAAACATAAAATACCCTCCATTGGCCTAAAAATATGAAATTATATACTTTTTCAACTTATTCGGTTACTGACCCAGGAGACATTTGATACGTTCATTCACATATACAGGGTGGACCAATAGTGAGCAGATGGAGCATTGTTGACTTACTAAAACATATTTCAGAAATCTGTCACTTGGTCATGGTAGGGACCTTTGAGTGATATAACGTTGAATATTTTCACTTAAATTTTGATGTCTATATAGGGTGGTTCATATCAAACTTACATTTTTTTGAAGGCGACTCCCTATACACTATTGCATATTTGAATTCCTTGGTGAATTCTAGTGTGACTCAATGTATCTTATATTGAACTTTAACGAACCGTTTAGGCACAAATCAGCATTCTTGATATAAGTAGGTATCAGAAAAAATTTAAATATCGCAGTGATTATAAATCTTAGAAGGCCGTGACATTGCGGTACGACTAAGCATGAGATGCGTCACCTTAGGTCGGACGGTTAAATTTAATTTTTTTTTGTACTTGAAATCAGTAGATTAATTAAGGAAACTTCAGTCACAGAGAACTTGATTTGTTTACAGAATCAAATGCAGGATTTGATTACCTCGATCTCAATGTTTTTAGTTTCCATTTTATTTAAAATTTTCAGTCAAATCAGTGTTTTTCAGTTTTCCTACTTATAAGAAATCTAGCAAGTCATGAAAAACAAACAAAAGCCCGTTAAGATGGAAGAAACCAACTAACTTAGTAGAAAGACACAAACAAACTAAACAACACAACAAACGGAAATTCCTTACAACACATAATCTCTAACAACAGCGGTAAGAAATCTAATGACAATGACCAGCTGGCGTATGACAGAAATGTTATTTTTCCACAGCCTACCAGCTATTGAGATCTACTAGAGCTTGATAACAAAAAACGATTAAAAATATTGAAACAAAAAAAAAACTACCAATGATTGCTGCTGACAGTTTAGCATCGTCAGAATGAAATTTCACATTTAATGGGATAGAAAAGTAGTCATCTCTGTTAAGTCAAAAGTAAAGATACCTCTAACTGGAGCACTCTGAGCATCTATTGATGTGATTGTTAGATTTTTTTATTACTCCATGTTGTAACTGTGTTTATTTCATGTATGTTCCTACCAAGTAAATAATGTTTTATCATATAACATACTGCAATTCAGTTTTCATTTTTTGCGATTTTGCTAATAAGTAGAAGTACCAGTGAAGAATTTGAAGGGCTCCAGGCTTTTGACTTACGGCGATTTTATGGAACCAAATGTGAAAATTTATGCTGAAAATATAGATACTCCCCTGCCAGTAACGATCGCTGGTATTTTGTCTTTTATTTAATTTTTTTTGTACTGATTTTGGATATCTGCGTATAGCTAATAGGCTGTGAAAAGTAAGCCTTCTTGTTGCCGCTGTCGTTTCTGGTTAGAGCTGATATCTTGTAAGACATTTTTATAATCTTACCTCACTAATCTAGTTTGTTTGCGTTTTTATGCCAAGTTAGTTGGTTTCTTCCATCTGAACAGGTTTTTGTTTATTTTTCATGGACTGCTAGATTACTTAGAAGCTGGGAAAGTGTAAAACACCGATTTGACTTAAAATTTGGAATAAAATGAAAATTAAAAAAGATTGATTCCAACAATCCTACATTGTTGGAAAGGTTATCAAGTTTTAGATTCGATGGTATAAGAAAAATTAGGCATTCCCATTTGAAATAATCAAGGTACATGTGATTGAAATTTCCTTAATTATTCTACTGATTTCTCCAAGTATGACACGTTTTATGCTTAGTCACACCGTAAAGTGACGGCCTTCTAAGTTTTATGATCGCTGCGATATTCAATTTTTCTCTTATACCCACTTATATCAAAAAAGTGATTTGCGCCTAAACGGTCCGTTTAAAGTTCCATATAAGATACATGAAGTCACACTAGAATTCACTAAGCAATTCAAATATGCAATAATATATAGGCGGTTCTATTAAAAAAATGTTAGTTTGATAATCAGCCTATATAAACGTTAAAGTTTGAGTGAAAGTATTTTAACGTTATAACCTTCAGGGGCCCTACCATGATCAAGTAACAGATTTTTGAAATATCCTTCTAAGTCAACAATCCTCCGTCTACTCGCTATTGGCCCACCCTGTATTGCATCTATCACATAATACTCTGAGAGGAATTCACATATTTTGTTGGAATGTTTGAAAAGAAAAGTATTTTATAACTTATCGAATTTTTAAAGCTGAAGCTGGATTGACATGAAACGAGTGAAATCGGGTCAAGCCAGACCAAAAACTCTTAAGATGCTTATCGGAGCAGCTAAAATCTGACGAACTTGGAACGATTTGACTCGGATAGCACTCTACTCTCTCAGACACTCTCTCCCATTTTTTACCTAAGTCTAAAATATGCTTCTCAGTTGTACAAAAATGAGCTTTAACAATTTCAAAAGGCATATCACACGGTATCTAAAACGTCAGTTGAATTGACCATCTTAGATTCCAAACGAAAATTGTATCACTCGATATTAAACTAATTGAAACACCTGCTGGTTCTCACACATAAGGGCATGGTTCATGATTTCAGAACTGTCTAGTAATCGCTATACCGAAGATCCTGCTCCTAAACCCTTCATGCATAGAGCGATGACCTGCAATCTAAAACTTTTCTGCCATAAAAGCCGCTTAGATCTCATTCCAAAAGTTCCTCATGATGGGGCACTTGTGAACAAAATTATGACTCGCAACACCTAATTTTCTTCTCAAAGACAGCAAGGTGTAATATGGGAAGCTAAACAATCAAGTACACAAAGAAAAGGCGAAATATCGTGAGAGGCATTAGTCTGCCGGTATTTCAGCGTTGCCGAATTTCAGGACCTCACTTGTCGCATGCACTGGTATGTAACGTATATGGGGTGGCGGTATACAAACTCGAGAAACCATCTGGTGCCAAAGCGGTGAACTAAAATGTATACATTTACCATAAAACGAAAAAAATGAGGACCAGCTGAAATTTTCAAATTTGACTCAAGACCATATCCGCAACTCACCACAAAAATTTCAAGCGAAGTCCTTGTGAGGTCCGTATATTGGTCCTCACTTGGTCGCGGTCCTCACTTGTTATGCAGATTTTGCACGGGCTAGCCTCACTTGTACCACGGGCCAAAAATATATATATATATATATATATATATATATATATGCGAGTCTTTTTACGGCTGGCGCCGCCTCTCGCTTCCCAATTTCCATTTGTTGCGATCGTGCCAGTCTCCTTCACTGAGACCTCTCGCCGTCATTGCATCCATGACATCATCTTTCCAACATCTCGGAGGCCTGCCACGCTTTCTTCTTTGATGTGGAGTCCATTGCCATATTCGTTTTGGCCATCTTGTATTTGGCATGCGCTGTAGATGACCGAACCAGAGTAGCCGCTTCCTTTCTATGGTGTCGAGAATTGTATTTTCGACATTCATTATCTCTCTAATTCTATCATTTCTAACATGGTCCATCATTGAAAATCCACAACTCCGCCTCCAGAAATCCATTTCCAAGGCCAATAATCGGTCTTTTTGCCTTTTCGTAAGTTCCCACAGCTCTGCACCATAAGTGGTGATACTTTCAATAATTGAGTGATTTATGGCTCATCTTTTTAACATTCCTGTTCTGGTAATATTAATTTTGAGCTTATGCCTGTTCTGGCCGTAATTCGTCTGCAATACTAACCATCCCTTAAATTGTATGCAGTATTATATGTACATAGTTTCTGGCGAAGTTCCAGCAATTTGCTCTACATGGATCATTTTAATTTTTTCGGCGTTTCTAAGTAAACATAAAATTTTGTAAAAAACCCCCACAGCCATTGATATTTAACTGATTAAAATACATGAAAATACTTCCGATGAATGATCACCACTTTTATTTAAAAAATTTGTGACGATCGGTCATAATGACCAAACGGATTTAAATAAATTGCCCTTAACTAAATCTGTCCGATGGTTTTCTGAGAACAAACGATTAGCCATAATAGTTTTCCCATTAACTGTGTATATCTTAAATAAATAGCCATGTATTGTAAGTTTAGAATTATTGTTTGATAAAGACACTGTGTGTCAAAACGATCGTCACATATTTTTTAATTAAAAGTGGTGATGATTCATCGGAAATACTTTGTGTATTAATTAGGATCTCCATCAAGCAACAGCCAACTCCATCGACTACATGAAGGTTGTCCAGCCTGCATACAATAGTTTGAATTTAGTTAAAATTAGATTCATCTTGGGAGCAGAGGTAATATTACAGCTAGAAAAACAATACATTATTCTCTTTCAAAAACCCATGGAAGGCTTTTTACTTCGTATCAGTCTGATTTGTGTGGTATTACGTTTAATTAAATTTGGGACACACTATATAACAATTTATGCGTGTACTTGGCTGAACGGAGCATGGCGTATCGGACAGATGTTTCCTGCGCTAATGCCTAATTCGTGTCGTTCGTGATAGTTTGCAGAGCAGAAGGAGAAGAGAAGTCAAAATATCACTGAAATAGACAAATTGGGCCGGACGAAACACTCAGATGCGGCTCCGCCCAGGTCATAAGTCAACGACATTCACAGAAGTACGGAAAAGCTGTGACGCTGTCTTCTGGAAATTGTAATATTTTGGCTCATTTATCTCGTGACAAAATTCATTATTCGTGAACATGATAATATATGCATAATTATGATGATAAACCATTTAACACTGAAATCAGAATATCAGAAGAAATTTAAATAAAGGGAATAAAACCAAAACAAAGATCACAGTTATAGCAAAAGTGTGCATTTTACATTATATTTACATAACGAAATATTACAAGTTTATGTATACTTATACAGGGTTTCCGACGCTGCTCTAAGCTTTAAGTCTCCAACGTTGCTTAATAGAAAATCACTCTCATTACTTGATTTACACACCACGTACATTTTGCTTACATGGAACAGATAGAATAGAAATTGTCGAGTTTTTTCTATTATGTACTTCCTACGTCATAGTTGGCAGTCTGTCGGTCCGTCACTATTTTTCTGCTCACGTAATCTAAGTAAGCACTTAGTAAATAGCAGAAACCTAAAAATCATCAGAATCCCTTCAAACTTCGTTTTTGGATATTTTGGTTTTAAGGCCCTGGTTATTTGCCATTTTTTGGGGGAAACTGTACAGACAAAGCTTACTAAAATATGGCGTGACCATAACATCACTAATGCTACCAAAATGTCGCTGGTTCAGTCTCCTGTGTTCGCCATATTTTTGTATGCCTCGGAAACTTGGACTGTTAAAAATGCAGATGGAGCTCGCATAGATGGTTTTGAAATGTGGACGTGGAGGAGAATGCTGAGAGTTCCTAATACCGCCCATCGAACTAACGTTTCCATACTGGATGAGCTCGGTAATCCAAAGAGACTATCCTCCACTGTGTCGACGAGAATGCTTACATTCTTCGGACATATTCACAGAAGCGATAATATGGAAAAACTTGCAGCTCAGGGTTATGCCCCGAGTGGGCGGCACCGTGGCCGTCCCCCTACACGCTGGGTGGATACGACGAAATAGTTGCTGGATATGAGTATCAAGAGCGCCACTGAACTGACAGTAAATCGCCAAACAATGGCGAGCTACAGTTCTCAAAACTATTGATAATATTCGTGTCTGCAATACTCTTGCTCCGAATTAATGCATTTTACGAGTACACAACATGTCTGTTAAGACATTGTGACTATGATGGTGGTGTACTGAAAAAATTACCCTGCTGATATCCTATAATTGTCATATCTATCAAATTAATGCTTTATAAACCCTCCTTTTGAATATTTTAATATACACCTTTTATGTTACACCTGATGTTCATATACTTTGCAACTTGATCTAATTGTGATTAAATATGATCACCCGAATTACTAGTTCGACGAGGATGAAAAAAATATTGTTTTGAAAATCGTGTGACTGGCAATGAAGTAATAATTTGAAACGGAAAACATAAATTTGTATTTATTCATTTTTAAGTGTTAAGGCCTGTTGTACAAAAGCGGGTTCAACACGAGATTTGTTAAACCTAAGCTTAGCTAAGCTCAGGCTTAAAGTCGACACCCGTTGTACAATCGTCGGCTTAGTTAAACCTGGTTGATAATGGAATCCACTACAGTTAGCATCAATGAAGCAATACGTACTGACATAATCATCTGAAAAATTACTTTTTTTGGTTAGTCACTTATGACAGTTTGTGTCAAATTCGGGCAACGACTGTTTCTGTCTCTGTTCTTCCATTTGCTCTCTTTGTTAAATCAGACACAAATCCTTCAAAAAATATAACCTAATTAAGTGACAAGCAATTTGAAGGTTCCTCCTTGACATATCATGTTACCTGTATGAGGTTAGGTTTAAACCTCAGCTAAGCTCGCGTTAAGCTTCGGCTTAGGTAAGCTCGTGTTAAGCTTGGAGTGGGGGGTTAAGCGAGCATTGTACAACGGACATTTGGCAACTGACGTGGTTTAACGTCGGCTTACTTTAAACCGGAGCTTAAGCTTGCATTGTATAACCGGCGTTAGAGCTTAAGAAGGAAGCAGCATATATAGCAAAAAGAAACTTACAACCTCTATACAGTTGTTATCTATAGCAAAGATCATTATATCCGCTAGGTCGATATTTACCGTTTAGGATTATACTGTAGGTTGATTTATCGTCCCTTAATCAAGTTGAGGGCCTATTTCAGGCCTAGCAGCATCTTCAGGAAGCGTGAAATATAACTTGTTATGAAACGGGCGTGTTTACCAAGTAATTAATGATGTTCTTCGAGCATGACAGATGACATCGGAGATATTTAAGATTGTGGTGATTTATCCGTATCTGTCGCTGAAGAATCATTAACATTCATTCAGTCGAGAGGAGGAGTATTCTCCTATATTGGTCTCGCTACCCTAGATCTTCTTTGAATGCTGAAGCATTCTATAGCGAAATATTAACTTTAGAGCAAATCTGCTCTTTTAAACTTGAGTTATGAGGATAGATGGTAGGGCAATAGTTGTTCTCAGTATGCCAGGGCTTGCCTCGAAGCAAGAAATGAGCATTTTGTGATGTTAATTTATAATATTGTCACCAGTTATTGTAGAGAGTTTAAATTAAATCTGTTTATTTAAAATGGGTCAAAATCGAGTTCAAAGGAGTCGGTCTTATTTTTTTTTGATGAGCTGCTCAACTACAAGATTTGTAAGAAACCATATCCATGTCAACGTGTGAGCAAAGGTGTGTGTCAAAGGAGGGGTAAATCGTTAGAATCGGCCCGTTTTCGCAAATTTTACCGAAATCAACATGCGAGGTATCATTTTCAAGGTAAAATCACCTCCTGACTCATTTTCTGGAATAAAAATGCTATGTTATATTATTTTTCCGAGTAACCCTCACCACTCCCCACCGTTAAATCATAGATTTGCACCAAGAGTAGACCAAAAGATAGAGAACAAAAACCTCTTTGTAACGGTAAAGTTTGATTTGGATCATATTTGTGACAGTTACTGCCATTTCAAAGTTCTAAAATTTGCTACCTTTAAGATTTTTTTTACGCTACTTTGAAAATTGTACACCATGCGCAGTAGAGTTTTCGACATAAGAAAATATGCCCTTTATTATGGTAGCATTAGAATTTCACGTAATGACATTATTTTTTGACTTCTCCACAGGCGAGGATGGAAAATGCGTATGTTTTGTAAAAATCGGGTCAGTGGCGGCGCGGCAATAATAAAGAAACTAAAAATATAAAAACAGGTCAAACTTTGTTTTTAGGCGTTTTAGGGGTTTCTGATCATTTTCTACGTTTTTTTTGGGTGAGGGTGAATTTGGGGTGGTTGGAGGGTGGGGGGTTGTAAAACTGAAAAATTTGTTGGACTCATAATGGGTTGTCCATTGATCTTTAAATGAAAAACCTAGCAGCATAATACTTTTTAGGTACATCCGAACATTGCCTTGCTTATTATAAAAACCAAGGAACTTAGAATTTGTGATGTATACATACGAGTATTGTTTTTGATCGTTCTATATTGCGTACCGCGAAAATTATTGAATTGATTTTAATGCAATTTTGACACAGTATTACTACCGCAGCGAGGATGGAAAACGCGTATATTTTAGAAAAATAGAGTCAGTGGCGGCGCAGCAATAATAAAAATGAAAACAGCTCAAACTTTGTTTTTAGGCGTTTTACGGGTTCCTGATCATTTTCAATTTTTTTTTTTGGGTGGGGTGAAATCGGGGCGTTTGGGGGATGGAGGGTAGTAAAACTGAAAAATTTGTTGTATTCATAATAGTTCGTCATTGACCTGTAGAAGAAATACCTAGCGGCATATTACACTTTTTTAGGTCCATCCGAACGTTGGCTTGCCTATTACAGAAACCAATTCTGTGATCTGTACATAAGAGTTTTGCTTTACTTCGTTCTATGTATATTGCGTAAAGCGAATATTATTGAATTGATGTTAATAAACTTTTGACACAGAATTTATTACCGCTGCGAGAATGGAGAACGACTCTGTTCTTGAAAAAGCGTGTCAGTGGCGGCGTAGTAATAATCAAAAAACCAAAAACATAAAATCAGCCCAAACTTCGTTTTTAGACGGGTTGGAGGCTCTTGATCGTTTCACATCGTCCAGTTCAAGCATGCAGAAAAAAAAACTGTGGCGCCTTAGTTCCTAAGAAGGGAGACAAGAAACTATTTACGAGGGTTTTTGTGTTGGATGTTGTTTTTGCGGGCGGATGGACGATAATTTAGTTGCAAGGGGATTTTAGACTATAGTTTCATGCAATGGGAAATAATAAAATGGTATCATCATTATGTGTGGGAAGTGCTGAGTCAATCAACTTGACTCCATTTTTTTTCTAAATTGTACTGGTATATATTATTTACTGATTTTAATAATAGTTTTGGACACAACGACACAACCCAAGATTGTCTTATAGGGGTCCTGATTGAGGTAAAAAAATTTTCTGTTGTGAATTTCAATAAAGGAGCAAAAAATAGGGTAGGTATCTCAATATGTAGGTATTTATAAAATCTAAGTCGTATAAAAGAAAAAAATTAGAATTTTTATATTATGTGCCATAACATAGTCATAGTATATTTTGAGCGTTTTGAAATGAGCTGTTTTTTAAGATTTATAACAACATTAACTGATTATTTAAAGTAGTATGTTAATGATTTTATTATTCTTTATCTTATTTTTAGTATCTTAAAGCTATTATACTGTAAGATTTGAAAAACCTTGCATTTCCTATCAATCCACACTTCTTTCAAGTTTAAAAGTATACAATCATCCGTTGTTTAGCCCTTCTAGTATGGAATTACAAACGAAAGCTATGAAATAAACTAGCACCCCTGTATCCCTTACCATAGTGCTGGATTAAGTTCACTTTATCCTAATATTAAGGTTGTTACGCTATTGAGAAGACTAGTTAGACTGACGGTGAGGACTCTGCCCCACAAGATTTAATGATAACATTGTGTTTTAATATAGCTTAAGGGACCTGTGCTATGGTGTTAATCTGTAGGGGAGGGTTCGTCTTTGGGGGGATCACACTGACTCATATTTTGGAACATTGTGGAACCACGTGTCTCATTTCGATCGCACTGTCTGTCTGTCTGTCTGGTAATCATTGACCCTTTTATAACTTGGAACGCATGAACTGCAGTGAAATATCAGTAAATAAATTCTCAATGTAGCGAGAAGCAAAGTTAATCTAGTGACGGTTGAATCACCTTAAAAAGAAGAAATCTATGACCCATCTATCTACCCTGGAAAGCACAACACAGTTCAATTCATATTAAATCATTAATCAGAAGTCACTAACAGTAGCCCAAAGTCCCATTGTACATCTACGTAATTACTGGGCAAGATTATTTAGTACCTAGAAGTGGGAAAGTAACATAGCAATATTTCACAAAGTTACCTAATAAATATCATGTGTTCAAGAGGTGTTTTTGACTGTTTGTAGGAACAATAACAGTCGTAACAGCGGTTCTGTATGAGACCGCTAACGTGTCGTTAAAGCCTCGTTGGCATGGCAGGGTAACGTTCACGTGCATTCAGATCTGTGCGAGCATCCCAACTGTGCCGTTCTAGACAAAACATGAGCCTGCATTTGAATCTACGATAGTACAGACGATTTAGCTGTTATTTCAGTTATATATTGTTTTTCTGCTTCCACTTTCGAGGAGTATTATGAACAGTGGATCTAGTTGCTGACTAAAATAACATCGAAAATAACGAAAACTCTCATTAGCGATATTTACGATAGTGCTAGAGAGGTATGACTTTTTGAACCAGTGAAAATAACCACATTTGTCTATATTATCATAATTGTTGTTTTCGGGTGTAACCTATAAAGCGCTAAACTATCCCCATTATCTTATTGATTATGGGTGAAAACTTCCAAAATATTACTGGAAGAGGTCGCCATTTCCTTTTGGCTTTTTCCGCAGTGAAACTTCAAAGCATAGAACTCTACAATCCTCTGTCGAGTGCTAAACATTTTCTATTCGTCATAAATAATGGATCTTCATTATCATTATTGGGAATCATTCGCCTATTTCTTATTACAGCGCATGCTCAAAATAACGATAGCCACGATCAGTAGTTATTTCTGGTAAACCAAAATCTCCCTAAGGTTAATCAAATACCCAGATATGCTTTTTCGTCCAGCATTACCGTAAGTTATTTGTACAGGACGTAATAACCCGACTTATTTCTCTTTGGAAACTGACAACTGGTCCTGATAACATTCTCATATTTTTTAACAAAGTTGTATATTTACTTTGACAAAACTATTGCTAGTTGTTCAACAAATCGTTGGTGTCTGAAGAATTTCCAGGTTGTTGGAAACGAAGCTTTTTAAGGCCATTTTTTAAATCTGGTCAGAAGAATAATGTTGAAAACTACCCTGCTGTTTGTGTTCAGTCAGAAATTACGAAATGAATGTGACCTTTGGTGAATGTTGCCTAACAAAAGAATTTTTGAAAAATAATTGCTAATCTGCAACACGATTTTCGTCAGGATGGGTTATGATAGTGATATTATTTGGCTTTATAGTAATTATTTATGCAATTCAACTAAACGAGCCACCAGGTTTTTTTTCGATCACTTTTCTAAAGCCTTTGATTCAGTCAACCATGCATTACTCGTGTCTAAGCTTAACAGACATGGTCAGCTGTTGAATTGAAAAAATAGTTACTTGGCTGACAGATCTCAGGTGGTCAAATATAATGGATGTACATCTTGCAAATATTGTTGTAACTTCGGTAGTACCACAGGGCTCTCATCTAAGCCCGCTGTTGTGTAACATATTCATTAACGATCTAGCTAGCGCAGGGGATATGAAATGTTTATATTTTCGCATGATATGAAGATTTCAGGGTTGTAGAGAACATGTCTGATGTTAAATTGTTACAAAAGAAGTTAGATCGCCTTCCACATTGGTGCGAAGTATTTTAAAATAACGTTCGTTAGGTCTTATTCCCTACAATTCATCAATATACAATTATTAATAGTGAAATATCACAAAATTTCAATCAGATCAAGGATTTAGGAATTATTTTCGATACAAGATGAACGCTCAATGCACATATTCAAAGTATCATTAGTAGAACGTTCAAGATGCAAGGTTTTGCAAATCGGAATAGTGTTAAGTTATCACTTTATTCCTTTAAAATGCGCCTCCTATACCATACCCATACCCATACTTGTTTATTTCGTCCCATTAATCCTCATCCAGTATACTATCTAATATAAGAACTACCTCGTTCTATAATTTAGCACACAAACATTTCTACATGACGTTAAGTTGAAGCATTGGTCAAGTGCAGACCCTTTTTTGCATCATCACTGATTGCACAGATATTTCAATTTGATGTCTTGTACAAAAGCGCCACTAACACCGACATTTGAGTTTAAAACAGTGAACCAACAGAAACAACTACTCCGAGAGCTAATAGACCTACGGTAACACAGCAGAGGAGAGCCATCAAGTGGCAAGAATTAAACTGCTTAACGAGTGGAAGACTCTAGATGGACACTGCTAGCAAAGGTAGCTGGACAAGACGTATAATACCGAGTATTTCGATTTGGCCACAGAAAGAACATGGGGAGGTGGATTTTTACCGTACCCGGCTACTGTCAGGCCATGGATGCTATCGAGGATACCCACATCGCTTCGGAATTACCAGAGATCCTACGTGCCTCTACTGCAGGGAGGAAAACGACGATGTAGAACATACCTTTTCCATTGCGCAGGATGGCGAGAAAAAAGACAGTTGTGTAATAACAGTAGGTACACGAAAAATTTTAACGCCTGAGACGCTTATAGCCATAATGCTAAAAAACGAGTCCATCTGGAGCAGCATAGCCGCCTCAGCTAGACAGGTTCTCAATATTCTCATACAAAAAAGAAATGAGATGCCTGCACTCGAAGAATTGGATAGAGGAAATATGTAAGTGTGACTGCCTTATCATTCGAAGTAATGCGCAAGTAGATCGAAGTGATGAAGGTGCGGATAAGGCAAGGTGAGCCTTTCTTTAGTTGGTAGTGGCTTTAATTGAGTTCAACACAGCGTGAGTAAATGCATTTTTTCCCACCATAAGAAAAACTCCGAGGGCAAATGCCACTACCGGCATTGAATTGATTATACTACTTCCTTTGGAGGATATTTTCCAAACAAGAATTGTGATATTCTTGAGCTTACTTTGGGTAGGGTGGAAATCATATTCTTGGTTCCAATCATTTGGTTCGCACAAAAATGGGAAAAATGAAGGGTACCGGCTGGATTCGAACCAGCGTCTCCAGCAATCTAGGCCAGCGCGTTACCAACTATGCCACGGTTCCCCGTACCATAGCCGATATACAGCGCCGACGACATGGTGTCGACTCCATCGACACCCACCACTGCCCCGCATCTCTCTGCGAACCATGTATTTCAGTCATCCAGAGGCATCTAGTCGGCAGTTGGGTGAGTGTGAATCTCCCACATGGATCGCAGAGAGATGCGGGGGAGTGGTGGGTGTCATTGGAGTCGACACCATGTCGTCGGCGCTGTGTATCGGCTATGGTACGAGGAACCGTGGCATAGTTGGTAACGCGCTGGCCTAGATTGCCGGAGACGCTGGTTCGAATCCAGCCGGTACCCTTCATTTTTCCGATTTTTCTGTGAACCAAATGATTGGAATCATCTCCCTCTTGCGGAGTTCTGGTATCATACATTGAGCTCATAGTTTAGTTGAACGACTGGTCTACGGGCTGTTCGCCGCGGTACACGGCACGGCGGCAATAGTTATTTATCTAGCGCTTTGCGAGTTGCGTCGCGGTGGCCAGAACACGGTGTTAAAGAACGTCGGCCGTACATCATAATGAAAGTGCTTTGTAAAATAGATTGGCCGGACCTAATGGGCATCTAGACGCGAGACACGATGCGGCGTTTCTCGCCGCGCGCAAAAACGTCTTGATTTAATGCCGCCGCTGCCGCTGCACCGAGTGCTAATTCCGGACACGAACCGTCCGTCTGTCCGTCGTGCACCTGCGCTCTTTACCGGAGGATGCTAATTAACCAGACTGATGAGGCGGATACCTGCTACTAAAGCTCCCTGTTCTATGCGGCTGCATATAGCGTGTCCCAAAAGTCAGCTCCCAGGGCGATGCCAATGTAATCACTGCATACCCTGTTACCCGATACTTCAGAGTCTTTAGACTGTCATCCGTGTCAACAGCGAACAGATGTTCGGCTAGTGATAACTAAAAATCCCCCAGTAAGGATCTTGACACATGCTTTGACGGCATACCTACGTACAGGGTTGCACTCGGTGCTCATATACCGCTACTGACGAGTCATTGACTCTTAACAATATATAAACAGAAAAATGTATTTGTTTCGGTCAAGGATTTTGCTGTGAATTTTTAGATAGTCAATAAATTTACTGTTCACAAAAATAGTTATTGTTTTTTGGCAATAAGGTATTCAGTAAAAATATTACTAAGACGTCTTGACTTGCAGAATTGCCAATTCAGACCACTACTAAAAAATTAAATCTGAGATGCCCTTCTTTGTCAGCTGATACCTATCAAATAGACGTCAAGCCAGTCTAAAGTATCAGGTAACAGAGTATATTGTCGAGATTTGACATCATATGACTTAAAATATCCTTCCAAAATCATTCCAAATTTATATGCTGCATTTTTAGGCCACCAAGTGGTAACAACTGCAAAAAGCTCTTCGAGAAGCTTTCAGCCACTGTGGACGCGCTGCAATCAGGTCTCACCCTATACCATATTCAAATCCAAGGTGCAGAAGATTGTAAACAAACAGGATACCATGCACGCCGCCCGGGTAATGCGGCATTCATTGCGATTGGCCGAAAGGCACTAAACACCTTGGAGGCTTGCCGCTCTGCCGCCCGTCTGAGTCGTTCAACAGAGTACAGGGTTGTATTTTATTCAGTTGCTCCGTGTGTTTATCATTGTATACGAGGCGTCGAGTTAATATGATGGCATACATTGTGCTTTTATCATGGCATACCTGCCGTGTTGTTGTGCGAATTTTAGTGTTATCTGTGCTGTACTGTTGTTTGAATAGCTATTAGTGATGTTTGTGTTATTCCCTGATAACTTGAAGGAGATATTGAAGGCTGTCTAGTAGTACAGACACTGTAGATGAATCCATGGATGTGGCTACAAGACAGGATTTAAGTTTACCAAGGAAGAGGCTTCGTACCACAGACACTGCAGATTTATTTTATTTAGCGTATGGCTTACATGGTACAAACATAAAATACAGACATAACAAACAAACAGGCTAAATTTTAAAATGAAGGCCATCGATCCATTCCAGCACAGGGGCAGTAGCCTCGTAGAAGTCGCTCAAATCTCCTCTATATGATGTGGGAGGGCATTCGGCCACTATGTGGTGGACAGTCTGGCGGGGCTCTCCGCAGTCGCAAACTGGTGTCTCGGCCAAACCCCACTTATGGAATGAATCGCGACAGATGCCGTGAGACGTTCTGATCCTGTTCAGGGTCTTCCACTGGTGGCGGGGCAGCTCCATTCCTGGCAGGGGCACTGTGGGGTCAGCTATATATGCTGCTTGGCCGGGTTTCGATGTTTCCCAGCGTTTCCTCCATTCATTGTTCAGGTCATAGTTCTCTCTCACTGCAGATGAACCCACGGATGTGGCTACAAGTCAGAATTTGAGTCCACCAAGGAAGAGGTCAAAAAAGAGCCATTTTGACGTGAGGCTTAAGGAGGTAATATTAAACGTATATAAATACGAAACCCAGAAAAAATCATTAACAACTGCTGCTGACGATATTGTGGAACAGGTTGCACTCTAAATTGGTATCTGCAAACGGAATGTCTATAGAGTGGTGCGAGAATACAGAACCAGACACTCTTTTGCTGCACCTTTAACTAATCAGAATCGCAAACGTTGCATTGACCTTGTGGACCATGCCGATAAAAGTGCAATTAGGAGAAAGGTGCATCAGTTCTTTCTCCGAAATGAACTTCCGACTATTGACAAAGTCCTGAAAGAGGTGAATGATGATAATGACTTGCCCAATTTTAAGCGGATCACGTTTTATAAGCTATTAAAGAAGCTTAACTTCGTATTTGGGGCACGAGGAAGAAAAATTATTCTCATCGATAGGGGGATATAAATGACTGAAGTATTGACCCCTTCTCAATTTTACCCCCAAAATGAAGGTTCCTAAGGTAAGAATAATATATAAAATCTAAAATATATCAATACAGCTGTAATGGAAAAATATGCTTCATGAATGCTACTCCACATCCGATACTATGGACTTTATGACTGCTATTTTGAATACGGCTCTGGCAACCGATATCCACAGGCTAGCCGCCGAGCGCGTGTTATTGTTTACAGCCACTGCACGGCGGATTTGAATACACTTTAATCCAGAGATAGTCTTTTTGGGTGACTTCAACGTTCACAGCTCATACTGACTCAAGCACTCAAATAAAACGGACGACGAGGGATGTGAAGCAGAAGCCTTTGCTACTACCTGCGACTTGGAGCAGATAGTCAAAAAACCAACAAGGATCCCAGCGGCCACTGAGATTTTGCTAGTCTGCTGGACCTATATCTCACAACTACTCCAACAATCTACACAGTGAAAGTAACCGCTCCAGTGGGATCGTCTGACCATAACACCGTTTCAATGCTATCAAGAATGCATTCTCCGTATCTGCACCATACAGAGCCTCGCCGGGTCTGACATTACGGATCAGCAAAATGGGACGACCTAAGAGACTACTACTGGTCCTTTCCCTGGAACGACGTCTGCTTCAAGTCACGAGACCCATCAGCTTGCGCTCGAGAAATAATAGAGGTATTTGTATGCGGTATGGAAGCCTATATTCCACATGTCGTCAATCGTCCCGCCAAAACCAAGTCATGGTTTAATCAGCAGTCGTTGTAGAGGTGCAAGAGCAGAATGGAGTAAAAATCCAAATGTAGAGAACCACCGCAGTTTTATCGACGCCAGAAACCACTGTGAACGCGTGATTAACAGCATTTAGGAGGAACACAACCAAAAAATTAAGAACAAGCTCTTCTTATGTCCTAGTTCATTCATAACATTCTGGTCTGTAGCTAAGGGTGATGTTAGTCAGAACTTCTCCTGTTCGTCTTTACCACCCTTGACTAGAGAGGACAAGTCCATCGCTTCGCCTCCTAAGGAAAAATCAGATATCTTTTTGCAGCCAATTCTACTGTAGACTTCTAAGGAAGTACTCCGACCACCACCATAAACGTGAACTCGAGAATGGCAGAGGTCAAATTTCAACATCGAGATGTAAAAAGCATCCTCCAAAACCTAAACACAAACAAAGGTACTGGTCCTGACCAGTGACCAAATTCCAGTCATTGTCCTTAAACGCTGTGCACTGAGATTGCATCTATTCTTTGCAAGCTCAAACTATCGTATCAGCGAGGCGTGTTTCCCGCTGCATGGAGGATATACCGCACTCTTAACCCTCTCATATGATTTCACATGTTTGTTTTTTTCCTCTTAAGTGTTACGTTACGTGATTCTGACCCACCCATCAGAATACTTGATATCATAGATGCGCCTGGAATAAAGAAAAAACGAATATCGATGTTACGCTTTTCCGTTGGTCTGTCTTACTGTCCGTCTGTCTGCTTGTCAGTCTGTGTACTGAAGTGACACCACCTGTGATAATATGGTAAAAACGGTAGATTACACAAAACATAATATATATGCCAAATTCTTGGATGTTAAACATTACACATTCAAAAGAGAATGAAACAAAAAGGGAATTAGTGCGTGTTAGAGATATTTATTAGGATTTTAAGCTTTCCTTATACTGTTATGTTTATGCTAGCACGTAAATATGTCGTTGAATAAGTGGCCGATTTTACGACTTTACGAGTGTGCTGTAAATTTCAGAGAAGATTTCGGTCTGCCAGAAGAGCCAGTCGGCTCATCTAATCCAACACCACCGCAAAATGCGGAATTTACGATTATTTTCGAAATAAGTCGCGAATGTTTCTTCGAATCCCGCCCGCAGACTTGTGGCAGATGTATCAAGAGGAATAACGATCTCCAGAAGATACTTATTTGCTGTTTATAGCTGAAAAACCTTCATATATGTCTGCAATGTCCTTCATTTATGAACAGAATTTAATTTTTTCATTAAACATTGCGGTTTTATGGATTTGTCATGGCGGATGATAGGTCACGATTCTCAGTATTATTTTTTCATCTTTCTAATCGTTGAATATAATTAGGGTAATGTCGGGTATATTGTACCAGTTGTTAAATTGTACCACCTCAATATTTATTAAATTGTAAGCCTCTAGCGTCATCTAGTTTACTCTTTTGATACCTCTTGTTGTAAAAACATTAGTTACCAGGACGCATAAACGGCGGTCTCTCGTAAAACTTGAAATTTGTGTTTTTTTGAAAAACGACTTTACGCAGTAAATATTATACTACTTTAGATAAGCCTTTGTATCCGAATGATCAGTTTGTGGTAGTTGGGGTGATGTTTTTCGTAATTATTGGACATTTGGAAATAGTTTAGGTGGTTTATATTTACCCTAACGTCACTTTTTTAAAAGAAATAAACCAATTTGTGTCAATAATATCGGTTTGCTAATTTGGACCACCACCTAGTTTGTTAAATCGTACCGGTACAATTTACAAAATTCCAGTATTTTTTTTAGTCATGCCTCGCAAGGGTACAAAATACTGCCAATGGTCAGAGCAAGATATGAAGGCAGCAATGAGAAACTATGAAACTTGAAATTTTGTGCAAATTGGGTGCATGAAAGCTGTGCCTCGTTTCCCAGTCGATTGGACTATATTTGTGACTTTTGTGTTTGAGTTAAATAAGTATTGAGTATTAGTTATTTGCTACGGCAATATTTTGTTTTACCCAATGGGTTCCTAATTTGTGATTCATGTATTTAAGTTTTACAAATAAAAAGTTTAATTCATTGCAATGTATTGTATTATAAATCTGTTGTTCTATCAACAAAGATCATCTAATGCATTTTGCCATGGTACAATTTACCGAACCGGGTGGTACAATTTAACGAACCAGTTGGGTAGATAGTTTGCAACATTTTAAAAAAATATTTATTATGTCAAACTGTCAGTCTTTATGTAACTTTTCCATTATGCAGTTTGATAGGAATATGTTAAGTAACTCTAATTTATAGTTTTGTTGAATTCAAATCAAGTCAATAGCGAGATATTTGATAAAGTGTGCAATGTGGTACAATTTACCCGACTTTACCCTATACAAGATAACACTGTTCTCAAAAGTAAGCTGAACTCTTCAGCTGGAGCTTTATACGGAACGAAAGGCCAAAGGTATTGCTGACCTGGATGTTGTGTTATGGCACCGGATATAGAAATAGGGTGAAATATAAGTACAAGGGTTACTCTAAACCTCGCTCTCAGTGCTGTCTGCACGCTCTTTGATGGCAGTGAATGTTGGATACACAGAGAGTGTCCCGAAAGTAGTGTTGGGACGAGCGAACTCTACCGAGCGAACGTTTCCATAAATTCCGTTATTTATGGTAAAGTTCGCTATGATTGAAATGAAAGTTCCCATTTGGGGAATGTTCAGAAGAATCTTTTCCCTATTATCTAGTGTGGCCTTTGAGAAATCTCGCTTACACGTCGCATACAATTCCTGTTGAATTTTTGGCGATAAGATAATAGGGCACAAATACTTAAAATAAGCCGAATTATAAAGGTTTTGTTTGGGAATACTTTAGATAACAAAGTGTTAACAATAAAACTCTGAACGCATGTATGACTTGTTTTTGAATGTATATGGTTTTGTTCATGTACCTGTTCTTTTGATACTCTTATGATTTTTGTGAAGTTCCTTTTACTTCCCACACCGATAGGTGAGGGGAGTATTGTTATCGCGAAAATTTTAGATTTTCGGATAAAATGCTTTTTGGGCGTTTCATGATGTCTACATAACGAAAATCCACGTCACTCATTTCCGTCGGTCTGTCTGTCGGTCTGTTCGCGTTCTTCTACCCTCGTAATCTCAGTAACCGCTGCATGGATTGTTATGAAATTTGGGCAGCGTTATGCTGTGGGGTCGTAGTCGGTAATATTCCTATAATTTTGAAACTCGTTTTAAGGGGGGCGGAGTAATTAGAAAAAAACAAAAAATTTCAAATATGCCTCAACCCTCGTTTTTAGACGTTTTAAGGGTTCCTGATCATTTTCTACTTTTTCTTGGGTAGGGGTGAATTTGGGGTGGTTGGGGGGGGGGGTTGTAATATTGAAAAATTTGTTGTACCTATTCGTAATGGGCTTTCCATTGATATGTAAATGAAAAACCTAGCAGCATGATACACTTTTTTAGGTCCATCCGAACATTGGCTTGCCTATTACAGAAACCAATTTTGTGATCTGTACATACGGGTTTAGCTTTATTTCGTTTTATGTATAAAGCGAAAATTATTGAATTGATTTTAATAAAATTTTTACACAGAATTTATTACCGCTGTGAGAATGGAAAACGACTCTGTTTTTGAAAAACCGTGTCAGTGGCGGCGCAGCAACAATCAAAAAACCAAAAATATAAAATCAGCTCAAACTTCGTTTTTAGACGGGTTGGAGGCTCTTCATCGTTTCGCATCGTCCAGTTCAAGCACGCAAAATAAAAATGTGGCGCCCTAGTTCCTAAGGAGGAAGACGCAATTTACGAGGGTTTTTGTGTTGGATGTTGTTTTTGCGGGCGGATGGGCGATAATTTAGATACAAGGGGATTTTAGACTATAGCTTCATGCAATGGGACATAATAAAATGGTATCATCATTATGTGTGGGAAGTACTGAGTCAATCAAATTGACTCCATTTTGTTATTAACGCGCTTTTATTATTGGATTAAGAAGTCAGACCGAACTTTGCCGTAAAAACGATTTTGACTGCTTAAATTTTCGTCGGACCAGAGAGCTTAAAAGGCGTGACATCGAACTGTTTGGGAGTTGGTACTTTTGTGAAATATATTTAGGAAAATAGGCAGTTTTAATTATCGTTTATGCAGTTATGGTAATGATTATGCATACAGCTTAAAAACCCAAAAAAACAAGCTTTAGTGATAAAGTTAACTAGAAAATTAAAAATATAGCTTAAAAAAACTAAGAAACACGCTAAAGAACATCGGACTAAAAAGTTGAAAACAATTTTTAAAGTAAGCTTGAAACAATAACGAAAAAAAAAACTAGTAAGATTGTGAAAAAAGCGTGGGCGCTTTGTGCCATATTATTCGTAAAACGAGCGTCTGATGCTTTTTCACAATAATACTAGTATGTTTTGTTCATCATTGTTTTACGCTTATTATAAAAATTATTTTTAACTTTCTAGTCCGAGTTCTTTAAAAGCGTGTTTTTAGCTTTTTTAAATTATATTTATCTCAATAGCAGGTTCCGCTTAAAAAACTGTTTTTCAGTTCCTTTCTAACGGTTGGTTTTGGTAACATTTTTATGATATATGTAATTTATTTTAATAACATTTTTTGTTTATGATGTTGAATAAAGTCCGTTTGAGTTTCTATAAGTTTTATGTAACCATACATTCTCCATAAAAGTAGCAACGTTATTAGTTAGTTATTATTAACTATGCAAAATTCTCCACAATTCTCCAAAATTCCCGAAAGTTCGCGAACGTTCGTAACAAAAAATAAAACACGGTAGTTTTCCAACACTACCCAAAAGTCAGGAAATATATTTTTTGTCGTGCTGCTACTAGTCATAGCTTTGAGCTATATACAAGTTACGAGGTGGGCGAAGAAGTCTAAGGAGGCCCAGGAAGGGGTAGACGACGGCAATTTTGTTCGTGATTAATTGAATGCAGACCGTACTACTGCGTAGGAATTCTAGAAAAATCAAGAAAGAGAGTGCTCTGCTTGAGGAAGGGGAGCGGTAGGTTCTCTCAGGTAGCGATCATCATTATCACGTCGAGTTTAAATAAGGATTGGAAACATAAGTATAACAGAGACATCCAATATCGTGCTGATGTGATTATCCAATCTGGACCATATTTAAGGTGGGGAATAAATTCTGCGTTTGCCGATTGTAGTTATAAGTTTTATAAATTAGGTAAATAAGATATTAAGTGAATATAAATTATTTGTTGTTTCCTATATGTATATAAAATAAAACAAGTCGTAAAATAAGCATATAGGATATAATTGTTGAGAACTCCCGTGGAGGCGTTTCAGGGGCTTACCAGGTGTGGGAAAGCCGGTGTATAAGATGATTGCTTAATATATCAACATTAACGCTTTGTGCAAATATATCCGCTAAATTTGTGAAAAAAAAATATATATATGTTACGGCTAAAGTGTTTACTTGGATAGTTTATATACTAGCTGGATAGTATACAAACTATCCAAATGTCTCGCTATTTTGATGGAAAATCATATTTCTACTAAAATAGCTATGAATATTGGTTGGTTTGTATACTAGCCAGCTAGATTATAAATTATCCAAGATATGTCGCTAAAGTATAATACCACAAAGATATCACACATATTAACACATATTCTGGTTAGTTTACAAACTATCCACTTCATTTGGATAAAGTAAGCACCTAATATCTCTAGTAATACATAATAACCAACTCGCTGGTTAGTATGTAAACTAACCAGTCCTTTTTGGTTAGTATGTAAACTAACCAATCCTCTTTGGTTACTTTAGTTTAGAAAAACAATTTTTAATTAAAGGTAAAGTTTATTCATAGATGCAATATACAATTGCTATCACTACCTAAAAGTAAGTAAGACAAACGGAAATACTATTTGTGTAACAAAATATTCATATAAAATAAATCTCTAGACCCTAAAACCGCAAAAAAATAAAATTATTGTTTATTAGAGCATGTTGCACTGTTGTGGCATTTGCAGTTACACGTATATTATCCAGAACCAAGGCATTTACACTTTTTATTTGTGCAACTCTTTTTGCATTCACAGCACACATAACGTTGGGTTGAACCGATTAGTGAAAATTTTCCTACAGCGCTTCGCAATGTTATTTCAGTGTCTGTTTTAACATCTTCTAACTTAATAAATTCTTGCTTGCATAGTTCAAATTCGCTGCGAGAGTAGAACTGTTTAAGGACGCCGTGAACAGTTCCAATTCGGTAAAATTCATCTTCTATGCTCATTATTACACCCAATATGTTTCTATGGTCTGACCGACTTCGGTCTACGTCTGGAATGGGTACCCTCACGGACATACCCAGAGTTCCTGGTTTAAATTTCTTCGTAGAAGTTTTCAGCATTTTTTCTGCCTGCCTTTTTAGACTTTTGTGGCATGCATCTCTCATCGCTTTGATATTGTTTTTATTACTGCATTGATCACATACATTAATTTGGAATTTTGGGACTTTTTCTCGTAACATTCTAATAGTAACTTTTCAAATTGCTGTTGCTGATCCATTTTTGGTAACCAGATACCTTTTCTTAAACAAATTTTACAAGGCACGACAGTAAACAATACCAACACGTCACACTTGCACCTTGCACCGTGGGGGGCTATAGATGGTGTGCTCGCCAGCCGTACGAAATTGCGATCGCTCTGCGCATTGCGTCAGCAACGAAGATTTTTCGCGCGGGGAATTATTAGACGTCGAAATTCGAAATACCACGGTGGTGTTTAGTCGCGTTTTAGATAGAATCGCTATTCGATAACGATTTTTCTTTGATTTACGTTGTATTCCTTCTTATTTTGAGTTACAGAAGACTGTCATTTATACACACAATGCCAAATTGTGCAGTTGTCGGTTGTAAAAACTACAATAAGATGAAAGAGCTAGATGTAAAGTTCTATAAGTTCCTGGCAGTTGGACAGTTGTTATCTAAAGAATCAAATGTATTTAAAAAATTATTAAAGATAGTTAGAGCAACCCCAGTGGAAACCATTAAAGAATTTCCTGACAAAATAATATTATGTCTGATACGAACGAGGACATGCATCAGGCTGAGACATATAAACAAAAAAATCATCGAAAATTGTAGGCGTAAACTTAAGAAAAAAAATGTTGAAATTTACCAATAAATAATACATTTTTCTAGAAAAAGTCGTTTAATTACCTATTTTCCACTCCTCTATAACATAATTCACCAATAATTGGCTATTGAACTCCTTTAATCTATCACTTTGAAAATAAAATTTAATTCCGATATCCTTCATGTGGTATTCCCGCCAGTTCGCCGACACTATGCCTTGCACTTGTCATAAACATAACCTCACTTTTCTGTTAAATTGACCAAAGAAAATTAATTAGTTTACATACTAACCAAAGAGGATTGGTTAGTTTACATACTAACCAAAAAGGACTGGTTAGTTTACATACTAACCAGCGAGTTGGTTATTATGTATTACTAGAGATATTAGGTGCATACTTTATCCAAATGAAGTGGATAGTTTGTAAACTAACCAGAAATACTGGTTAATATGTATGATATCTTTGTGGTATTATACTATAGCGGCATATCTTGGATAGTTTATAAACTAGCTGGCTAGTATACAAACCAACTAATGTTCATAGCTATTTTAGTTGAAATATGATTTTCCATTAAAATAACCAGACATTTGGATGGTTTATATACTAGCTGGATAGTATATAAACTATCCAAGTAAACACTTTAACCGTAACATATATATATATTTCGTAATTCTTGGAATGCTCCCTGTATATCGAACGTACAGTGGCGTAACTAAGGGTCTGCAGGGCTCACAGCATACGTCAAATTTTTTTTGGCCAATTTAACGCGATGTCTTTCACAATACAGGTCACACAAAAACCAATATATAGGTGTAAATTACAAACTAAACAACGACCTTCTAAAAAAAAATTAAATCGAAACATGTGTGTTTTGAAACCACGAATTTTGTAATTTTTCGGGTGATTTAAACTCTTAAAGGTCGTTGTTTCGTTTGTATTTTACAGCTATGTGATGGTTGTTTCTGTGACGTATATTGTGGAAGACACCGAGTTAAATTAGCAAAAAATTGTTTGGGGTTTTCTTGTTTGAGAATTGCATTTGAAAATCTGTGACTCAATGCTCATTTCTGTTTTTTTGCAAGCAAACCTCAATGTCAAAGCCCCGAAGATGGCAATAAACATTGCCGAAGGCTTGGCAGTTTCCTTTATGCAGTGACCCGTGTTTTTTTTTCAAATTTTGGCTAAGATTTTCTCTTTTATATCTACTGAGGAGTCCTAAGATGATACTTTTTTTAACCGTGTATAGAAGCCGTTGAAATAAACTAGTTTTCCATAAAAAAATGTTCAGAAAACTGAAAAATAATCGAGATCCAAAATAAAAATTGAAAAATCTAGGCTTGTGTATCAAGACGTACCTACCCTAGTCTTATGTTTAGGTTTTTGTTCGGATTTTTGTCTTATATATTAGGCTTTGAACCTGTCAGATAGTGCAATAGTCACTTTCTGTTTAAATTTTAAATTGGTAATTACTAAAAGCGACAAATTATCATGAACGCAAATTTCAGGATTTATTAATTTAAAACTATGATAAACTGAAAGTGACTAATTGAAAGATACAATACCTGATGATAAGACAAAAATTCGAGCAAAAAACCAAACATATAGAGACTAGGTACGTCTTAATACACAAGTCCAGACCAGGGTTTAGACTTACTTTTTTTTGATTCTGTAGCTCGCTTATTTTTCAGTTTTCGGATAAAAGTTATTTATTTTAGCGACTTTATGCAAAGTTTAAAAAAAGAATCAACTTAGGACTCGCCCTGTATATATACGTAATATATTATGGAAAAAAGGGGCCACGGAAAATTTCTTGCAGGGGGGCCCCGGGAAGTATCTTGCGGGGGGGGCGAATTTGAAGTTACGCCACTGCGAACGTATCAATATCAATCTCTTCAGCTAAATTTGTATGAGTTTTGAAAGGGATTAATACGAAAAAACATTTCAATTGACTTAAAGTAAGTTATAGATGCATAATTTTTCCAATTCACTACGAAACATATGACGCGAATGATAAAATGACTGTAAAGGTAGCACTGCCGACAGTGTCTCATCCAAATGCATTATCTCGGAAGTTAAAAATAAAAAATAAGTATTAAGCTGTACTAATGTCAAATAGATCTAAGTTGCTACCATAAACATCATAAATATCCTCTGTTAGCAGGCCTAAATATACTCAAAAGGTATGCGAAGAGCGGATGTTGTAAAAACCGCCGATGTGGCAGTATTTTTATTTTACGGTACTGCTCTCAGGCAGCTAATAGCTAGTAATAGCTAGTCACATCAGATAGTAGGGTGATATTCCCTCTTTGTTTTACTTGCCAAGCTATACAAGGAGAGGAGTGTTGTAATCCCAAAAATTATTCGAACTTGAGATAATATGATTTTTGGACGTCTTATTAGGTCTGTTTTTACAGAGAATCACAAACCAGTCAGAGCCAATCAGTATTCCCCATTGCAGTTGTCAAACTATTTCTGACTAGTACTGGCCAATCAGATTGACGCTGACTAGTTTGTGACCTAATAGGTCTGTTTTTACAGCAATCACAAACTAGTCAGCGTCAATTTGATTGGCCAGTACTAGTCAGAAATAGTTTGACAACTGCAATGGGGAATACTGATTGGCTCTGACTGGTTTGCGATTCTCTGTAAAAACAGACCTAATATGTCATCACGAAAATCTGTCATTCACTTCAGTCGGTTGGCTGTCTGTCTATCGCCATTTTTATGCCACGTACTCTCAGTAACCGGTGCGCCTGTTTTGATGAAATTTGAGGCTATGAAGTCATAGTAAGTAATGCTCTTATATCTCAGTCAGTAAAGTGGCATGGAAGTCATGTGTAAAAGCAAAAAATTAACAGAATTGCTCCAAACTGTTCAGGCGCTATGACATTTTTTTTAACAGAGGGTAAATTTGGGTGGTTGTGAAGGTGAACGTGTCAGCTTCAAATGTTTTCATCAAACGAGACTGCCACTCAAAACTGTGTTCAGATTTGTGATCACCACCTTCAAATCATCCAAAACACGAGG
Source organism: Callosobruchus maculatus (assembly GCA_951848785.1). Lineage (NCBI taxonomy): Eukaryota > Metazoa > Arthropoda > Insecta > Coleoptera > Chrysomelidae > Callosobruchus > Callosobruchus maculatus. The sequence goes on from CATOUR010000083.1 coordinate 11,802,370, forward strand.
TTTTATATCAAAAGACAGCTTAAATAAATATTTTAGATATTTTAGGTGTACCCGAAGATCTGAAAGAGATTTTTTATTTTCGCCAAACGAGACTGAAACTCAGAACTGCGACCGAAATTATAATCAGCACCCCCAAATTATCCAAAAGACAAGGTTTCATCTTAATAGAAATCCAAATAAAGATTTTCGATTTTTTTGGCAAAACTGGAATCTGAAAGGTCTGACAAAATTCTGTATTTTCGACAAACGAGACTGAAACTCAAAACTGCGACCGAATTTGTGATGAGCACCATCAATTTATCCAAAGCACGAGGTTTTATCGTAATAGAAAGCCAAATAAATATTTTCAATTTTTGAGGTAAATACGTAGGTATATAGGTACACCAGAGGATCTGAAAGATCTTCAATTTTTGATTTTCGTCAAACGAGATTGAAACAAAAAATTGCGACCGCATTTGTAATCAGCACCCTCAAAATATCAAAAACTAGAGGTTTCATTGTAATAGAAAGCCAAATAAAAATTTTCAATTTTTGACCTACACCCGAAGGTTGAAAGATCTGAAATTTTTTATTTCCGCCAAATAAGACTAGTACTTACGCCTGCGACCGGATTTATAATCAGGACCCTCAAATTAACCAAAACACAAGGTTTCATCTTACTCGAGATCCAAATAAAGATTTTCGATGTTTTAGATAAACCCGAAGATCTGAAATGTTTTATTTCCATTAAACGAGATTGAAACTCAAAAATGCGACTGGATTTGTATTCAGAAGTCTCAAATTATCCAAAATACGAGGTTTCGTCTTAATAGAAAGCCAAATAAAAATTTTCGAATATTTAGATGGACCCGTAGATCCGAAAAATCTGTATTTTTTTATTTTCGTCAAACGAGACTGAATCACAAAACTGCGACCAGGTTTATAATCAGTACTCTCAAATTATCCAAAACACTATGTTTCAGCTTAATAAAAAGCCATATAAGGATTTTCGATTTTTTAGGCGGAACTGAAGATCTGAAGCATCTGACATTTTTTACTTTCGTCAAACGAGACTGAGATTTTAAACTACAACCGGATTTGTAATCAGCACCCTCAAAATATCCAAAACACGAGGGTTCATCGTAATAGAAAACCAAATAAAGGTTTTCAATTTTTTAGGTAGGTACACCCGAAGATCGGAAAGATGTGAAATTTTTTATTTCCGTCAACCGATATTGGAACTAAAAACTGTGACCGGATTTGTAATCAGCACCCTCAAATTATCTTAAACTCGAGATTTCATTTTTATAGAAAGTCAAATAAAAGTTTTCGATTTTTTAAGTAAACCTGAAGATCTGACATATCTGACATTTTTTATTTTCGTCAAACGATACTGAAACTCAAAAGTGCGACCGGATTTGTCTGTTGCTCTGAATATGATATACCTATTATTCTGTACTTCACAAACCTACCCGAATATTGCCTTTGAATACACGTGAAATTCATTACACAATTGTTTTTCAAAATGTCAATAGATTATATTTTATCTTTACTGATTGTTCCAGCTTTAACGTCACGCAGTATATTTGTTCCTCAAGACTAACAAGACTGAAGCCGTGGAAAGTGCTTCACTGAAGTAGAGTAACCCAATTTCTTATCTGTATGAATGTGCAAATATAAATGTATTTTTACGAGGCACTACGCTGTTCGGAGTACAATATGCTTTGAAACAGTGAAGTATAACTAGACTGAAGTGCGACTTTGAAACTATGACAGGTAGCGTTCTCAGCTTTGTATTGTTGAGGTCAGTGTTGCCAATTTGATGAAAGATATTTGATATTTCAATTTTTTATTTGATTTCTCTGTCTTGTTAGCTACTCTCAACTTTCTTTGTGATACTTCACTTGAAGCTACGTAAACGTGAGACATTTGAGTCAATAATATTATAATATACAACATTGTCCTCCTAAAAGTTATAAATATAACTGTGCCGATTTCGGTTAAATCAGATGAGAGATTTTGAGGCTTTCGTAAGATTGAGAAATTGACTTATATTATTATGGTGTTAGGTTTTGTTCTTCCTGACTCTCAAATCTCTTTTTTATGGTCAGGCTGAAAGCCTACGGCACTGTAAAAGCGCTGGGAGAGGATAAGTGTCTGTGCACGTTATATTTGAAATGCTGTAGGTTGTAGCCGTCGGGAAACAAATTCCCCGGCAGCGCATTCTGCAGCGTCAAAGTTCCCCAAATGCAGGAATGCTGTAGGAGACTGGTTCGGATAGTAGGGATCTTGACCTGGTAGACCTATCGATTAGTTTAATTGCTCTCTTCCGCATAATCTCCAGAAGCTTTAGAAAGTGCTTCGGAGCGCATCCCCATACATGAGAGCAATACTCCAACGATAGTCGTTGTACTGGTATACACAGCTTCCTACAGCGGAACAAAACTCCAAGCTTGTGGGATGTCGTTTGAGCAATACTGACGACGTGGGTCGTACCAGGCACTCGAATCAATTGTGTAATGCAATGCCGTTAGGGGTATTTGCCTCAGAGTAGTTGTTTCTTTTGCCTACCGCTTTCATTTCTTATCTCTACTTGGAATTGTTCTAAAAAATATCAATAAAGTATCTGCATATTAACTGGGTTCGCAATTCTATTGTTACTCAGTATATTCTCCTTTTCCCTTTACGTGAATGTGTTACTATATGTAATTTTGAAGAAAAAACTCTTCAAAAAAAGATTCCACTAATTTCAGTGTCTCAGTACTAGTATGTAAATTTGATTTGTTCACTTTGTAACAAATCTAAGAATAAACCTAGGGTAATGTAACCGGTCTGGGACAGAGGTGAGAGCATTGTCTTGCAAGACATTTAATACATAGCCCCATTAGTTATAAAGGCAAACAAGAAGTTGCATTCCTGGATTAAGGTAAACACCAACTGTACTTGCCTTTCATGCTAGCGACACTAAATTAACCTAACGTTTTATAGTGACAAGCGAAATAATAGCCTACAAAGCATTGTCTAAGGAGCAGCTGAATGATTTTGTTTGTTTGCTCCTCGTGCAATTCTAAATTCGTACCATATGTCATATCAGATATAAGAGAGAACTGACAGTAAAGTCGTTAATAAACTCTAGCAGATCTTTACCAGCGCAAAAAAGCGTAAAAAATACTTCTTAAAGAATTTTGAAATTTCGACTTGGCGATGGGGTTGTTCCCATTTCGTTGATTTGCGTTGGTCAGCTTATCCATTGGATTTGAAGGTACTTCTAGCAACTCGTGGAAGGGTGTTGAAAAAGAAACGTGTCCTTGGGGAATCCAATAAAAATAATAACCTGTTCTTAAGAAAACTGTCTAACCACAGCCATACCTCTCGTGCGTGTCTCACTTCATGGGGAAGATTAGTTGCAATACGGTTATTAACGTATGTTGCAAAAGTTTTGAGAAGTTTTTCAAAAAATTAAAAAAATATCTCACTATAATATATTTGAACTGTTACAAGAACTACAAAAAATAACAATATTTCTTAATATAAAAATGATATTGAAGTACTGCTAATGGGCCATGATCTTCCACGGCTCGCAATTTCCTCTTAATGTTCCTCATTATGTTTTGGACACATTCTAAATCAATTTCTCTGATCTTTAGCATTATTCTTCTTCTTAACTGCTGTTTATTTTGAGCTTCCCAGCCATTGTTATAAACTTTGACACTTAGTTGAGCCCAAAAAGTTTAGATAGGTCTTGCTTGAGGAAGATTGGGAGGGTTGTCGTTTCGTGGTACAAAAGGTATTCCGTGTTGTTCTAGCCAGTTTCTCGTACGCAAAGTACAATGACTTAAAGCCAAATCTGGCCAAAACATTATATTGTCATCAGCATGGTGGGTATTAATGCTAAGGCAAACATCTTTGAGTATAGACTTCTGCGGTAACCGCTTCGGCCCTAACTCGTCCAACGTACGGCTGTGAAACACCGTTGTCTGATATAGCGCACCATACTAACACTTTGTTTACTCTTTTCGTTTAAATTTGACATTATCTGGACAGGCTTTAAAGTCTCTTGTATAAAAACCATCGTTACCTTTGATTTTTGAGTTCGAGAATGTGAAATACTTTTCCTCGTCAAGAATAGTTTTTATGTTGCCAGCAAAATGAGTACGACGTAAATTGCGACAGCATTGAGGAATTCTTTCTAACTGATTTGAGGAATACTTTGGACATTTTCCTCTTTTTCGAAATTTTAAGTTATTTCTCCTCATTTCTACAGATTGTGCTAGCATTCACGTGAAAAATGCGTCCAAGTTTTCGTGTTGAAGTTCCAACTCGATGTTCACTTCTATTGAACATTCTTTGAACTGTAGCAGCATTCATCGCTCTTGGACGTCCACTTTTTGGTAAATTTATACAAGGAATGCCTTCTTCGCATTCACGGATCGCTCAACAAATCATCAATAAATTGTGGCAACAGAAATATTTTGATCTTGATATAGGCGAACTATTTCTTTTTTTTTTTTCAAGTCGTCCAACTAGACTAGAAATGCTCTTCCGAGTATCTAACTTGTACGACGCTTTGACAACTTATATCATAACCAAAATGGTTTTATTCAGAGACTAGTTTTATTGTTACGTTTAGATGTGGATTCGTTACCATGGTAACGATTTCTCAATTGTTTCTAACGTGTTTCTAACGATGAAACTACCTCCCGAGTGTCTTGTTCGTCAATAGCAACATACGAACAATCTAGTTTTACTAATCTTTATTGTATGTAATTAGTTACAAAGTGGTTACAAAACGTGCTCGCCAGCCTTATCTTATCAAGCCAGACGCCCAGCGGCCATTGGCCCTCCTGTCATCTGTCATCTCATGTGCCATCCTGATGTTAAGGCTGGTTTACATCCATATATATAATAGTTAAGGCTGGTTTACACCCATACATATAACACGCTTCCTCTTTTTTTTTTTTATGAACAACTATCATAACTATCATCAAAGTCACTATAATAGTCCTGTAAATAAGTTGGGCGTTTGCAAAGTCTTTTACTGTTACACAATGGTGGTACTTCACTGAAACTTTCATTTTCTTCACTATCATCACTTACAATAGATTCAGCTTGAAGACCAGTTTGGAAATGACAATTTGTATTATTAACTCCAATGGATGTCTGTACAGACGCATGTGAATCCAAAGAAGATTGTGATGAAATTGAATACAAATTTGAATTTAAGTCAAAATCATACAAAAGGTCATATTGAGTTGAGGACGGATTTGGGTTTAACTTATGCTTAATGAGAAACCTTCTGTTTCTGTGAAGTGTTGACCCAAATTCATCCTTTACAATATATGATCGATCATTAACTTTATCCACTACTTTTCCTTTCTTCCATGTTTTATCTTGCTGAATTAAGACGTTATCCCCTATCTCTAAGGCTGGCAAATTCCTGGCTGTTTTGTCATAATTTGTTTTCTGTATAGCTTGTTTGCACTTCAAGTTATGTTGAATTTGTTTTTGATCTATCGTCATAGGTCTTAATAACTTATCTGACACTGGTAACTTAGTTTTTAACAGACGGTTAAGAAATAGTTGGGAAGGTGAATACTTCATGTTTGGTAAAGGGGTTGCATGGTATTCCATTATAAACACAGGTAAGTCTTTTAATGTAGTACATTTTTTTAACATGTTTTTGACTATGCCTACATACCTTTCAGCAAGACCATTAGATTGATGGTAATGTGGGCTGCTAAATCTAACTTCAAAGTTATATTTTCTAGCAAACTCCCTAAATTTGCTAGAGTTAAAGGGAACATTATCAGCAAAGAATATTTCTGGAACTCCAAATTGTTTAAATTTGTTTTTACAAAAGTTTATTACTTCCTCGGCTGTCTTACTTTTTGTTTGTTCAACCTCTATCCAATTGGAATATGAGTCTATCAGTAAAATGAAATTTTTAGATTGGAATTCAAAAAAATCAGAAAAAATGTACTGCCAAGGACGTGAAGGTATTTCATGTGGTACTAAAGTCTCTTTTTGTTGAGATCTGCGATTCGTTTGACACACTTCACATTTATAAATAAACTGCTCAACATCAGAAGACATTCCTGGCCAATAAAAAATTTGTCTAGCCCTTTGCTTAGTTTTTTCTATACCAAAGTGCGTTTCATGCATCAAGGCTAGCATTTCTTTTCTTAATTTATAAGGCACAATAACTTTTGCATTCAAAAATAGGAGATTATTAGATAGATAAATGTCATCTTTTAATTTGTAATAGAGTTTCAGGCTAGATGTCAAATCTCTTTTTTCAGGCCAAGAAGTAATACAAAATTGTTTTACTTGTGATAAATCTATATCACAATCTATTTCCTTGATAAATTGCTGTTTTCTCTCTTGTGACATAGCTACATTATTATATAAAGAATGAACAATATACTCCATTTCTGGATCATCCAGTACTTCATCTTTAATGTAGGATCGAGACAATGTGTCTGCAATTACCATATCTTTACCTGGCAGATATGTTATAGTAATTCTATACTTAAGTAATCTCAAGAGCATTCTTTGCAATCTTGCAGTCACATTATCTAAACTTTTGGAGAATATTGCAACCAGCGGTTTATGATCTGTTTGTACTGTCACATCAAACCCGTACAAATAATTATGAAACTTCTCAAAACAGAACACTATACTAGCCAATTCTTTCTCAATTTGGGCCCACCTCTTTTCAGACTTTGTTAAACATCTAGATGCAAAAGCTACAGGATGACCTTCTTGCAATATACAGCATCCCAAAGCTTCACTAGATGCATCACATTGAATTACTATAGGTAAAGAGGTATCAAATATTCTTAAAATTGGAGAACTAGTTATTAGTGATTTCAAATTTAATAATTCTTTTTCATGATCAGATGTCCAAGAAAATGGAACATTCTTCTTGGTCAGGTATCTCAAGTTTTTGGTAAGCTCAGATAGATTGGGTATGAACTTTGAGAAAAATTTTACAAGTCCCAAGATTCTTAACACCTCACTTCTATTATTTGGAGATTCTATTGCATGTACAGCTTTAATGTTTTCATCATTAGGCATAATCTTATCCTTTGAAATAATATGGCCCATAAAATTAACTTGATCTAACTTGTACTGTAGTTTTCCGAACTTAAATTTTACATTATTTTTCAAAGCTCTGTCTAGCACCTCTACAAGAGCTTTATCATGAGAATTCTCATCCTTACCAAAAATTATTATGTCATCAAAATACACTTGTACTCCTGGAATGTCACCAAATATTTCAAAAATCTTCCTCTGAAAAATTTCAGGGGCACTTGAAATCCCAAACGGAAGTCTATTAAAACGAAATCTACCAAAAGGAGAGTTGAAAACACAGAGATCTGCACTATAATCGTCTAACTGTAGCTGCCAGAAACCTTCTTTCATATCAATTACAGAAAAAATACTTGATCCTGTCAATCGACTGATGATATCACTATTTGTGGGAATTTGGAAATGTTCTCTAAGAATATACTTATTTAACGGTTTAGGGTCAATACATATGCGCAACGTTTTATCAGGCTTTTCAACAATCATTAAGCTGTTAACCCACCTTGTAGGGTATTCAACTTTTGAAATAATTTTTTTATCCTCTAGGTTCTGCAAAGTATCTTTAAGTTTACTATGTAAAGCTAAGGGTACCTTTCTCTGATGCTGAACCACTGGCTTAGCATCTTCAGCCAGCTTTATGCTACAAACACCAGGAATCTGGCCAATACCTTCAAAGACCTGTTTATAATTATTAAAAACTTCTTCTTTAGACTTTGGTAAAATTTCTACACTATTTACCCTCTTTATCAGATGGAACTTTTCACAGTCATGCAAGCTCAACAGTGGCTCTATCTTACAGTCTAGAATTACAAATTTTACATTCTTATTGTTTTCCTTATGACTACATCTCAAAACTACTTCACCTATAGGCTTAATTCGAAAGTTGCCATATGAGACTAAAACAGATTTACTTTTTTGTAGAGGTACATTTAAGTTTAAGGATCTGAAAAGACTTAAAGGCATTGTACTAACTTGTGCCCCACAATCTAACTTAAATTTTACATGTTTACCTTCAACCATTAAGCTTTCATACCATGCCTTTGCTTGAAAATCAGTTTTACATTCGTTCACATAGATTGCCTCTTCTTCGTCAGAATTTTCACAGCCACTTGCCTGAACCTCATTCACTTGGGGTTCCTTCCTCTTGCCATTGTTAGGGTCTGCACCATTCACCATACTTCTGCAAGCTTTGGCAAAATGTCCACGTTTCTGACATTTTGCACAGGTTTTTCCAAAAGCAGGACATTTATTAGGAACATGTTCATACAAACATTTGGAACACTGAATTTTTCTGTTTACAGCATTCACCTGTTGTTCATCACTCTCTGCATTTAATGTTTTCAAATGTTCCTTTGTCAAGTGAATTGACTTACAGTATTCTACTATTTTATCCACATTTAAATTTGGCTCTCTCAGCAATCTCGCCTGTGTTTGCTTGTCATATATACCAACAATCAATCTGTCTCTGATCATTCTTTCTTCAAATGACTTTTTACACTGATCATTGTCACAGATAAACTCACATAATTTTGCTTGTTTCTTCAGCTCAGTCAGATATTGTTCAATGCTTTGTTCTGAGGTCTGATTGAGACTATTGAACTTGAATGTTTCTACAGGTATTACCTTTTTGGGTAGAAAGTACTCATCATAGGCTTCTAGAAGTTTAGTCAACGTAGACTTTTTATCATCTGGGAAAATATTATAGACATCCAATCCCTCGTCACCTATGCAATGAAGGAGGACTGCAATCTTTATGTCATCATCAGCAGCACTTTTTCCAGACGCTTTCAGATATATTTCAAATTTCTGCTTCCATAACTGCCAGTTACTGATATCATACTCAGTTAGAGCGCTAGGGGGTTTAAACATATCCATTTTCTACTGCTTCAGGCGGTATATTACTAGGGGCCTCCACGTGGTCTCCACCAGGTTGGACACTTGCTGGCCTTGTAGTTACAGTTTTTCACTTTTCAGGTTCTTTACACCTGACACCATGTCTTGTTCGTCAATAGCAACATACGAACAATCTAGTTTTACTAATCTTTATTGTATGTAATTAGTTACAAAGTGGTTACAAAACGTGCTCGCCAGCCTTATCTTATCAAGCCAGACGCCCAGCGGCCATTGGCCCTCCTGTCATCTGTCATCTCATGTGCCATCCTGATGTTAAGGCTGGTTTACATCCATATATATAATAGTTAAGGCTGGTTTACACCCATACATATAACACCGAGTTTTGAGAAAATTCTCAAAACTTTTGCAACATACGTTATTAGGATGACAATATCTATTTGCGTGTTTAATTGCAGATACTTAATTATAATTTTTTTCTCGGTTGTCTACAGTAAATCAAAATATATCCGGTCGCTACGCAGAGAGCATCGATGTATACTGTAGTGGTCTTCCAGCAAAACTGTTTCACTCCATGGATGAAATATTACACACACTATAAACGCGTTTACTTGAAAGAGTTTTCTTCTCCAATGTATGCTCATTGCCACCTCCAACATGGTAAAAAGGATACCTCTTGATATATCTAACGTATTCCAGAAGTAACAATACACAATTTCCAGATATTGGGAAATCAACAACTTTAGGGACCGATTTCATGAACGTCTGAAGCTTAAAAAACAATTAGTGTGAGTTCTTAGTATGAGGCATCTATTTCATCATCACCATTACTTGGTTCTACAAGCACAGATCCAGTAGGAGCCTGAAGGGCAAGTTTGACAAGAAGTCCCTAATGTTACACAATATAGAAAGACTACGATATATCATGTGTGATTACTCCAGACTGCACATGAAGATCACTCACTCTTCTCCATACTACGTATACCAAAATGGCTTTTCCGTCTGTAATTTTGAGCACGCGACCATTATTAAGAAAAGGGCCACAAGTCGAAGGCTTCATTCTTCAATGTTTAATTTTACAATTTCGAACTTGCACCTCCTTGGTTCCCCAGGTTTCACTTCCCACACTTATCTTTTCCATGACTTGGTTTCGTGGGTAGCCACTTTTATAAAATATTCTAAACTATCGTCAAATTTACAAATATCAAATAAACAAATATAGACGACTCCAAGACTATGGCAATCCAATTATAAATAGATATCAAAAGTCATCAGACCTTCATTTCTATTTTATAAAGCTTTTATGTTAATTTATCTGTATCAAAATTATAAGCCGACAGCCCATAAATACCAAACAGCAAAATATTTTCTCTTCCCCATTAAACTTTCGTGTGTCATTTAGAAAAATATTTACCGACCACAAAACAACCATGCGGAATGAAATGAAGCAATCTCTTATAATGTTCTGCATCCACACTTCATACAGGGTTCCCCAAAATCATTACAAAAATGTTAGCTACGTAATATTATCTTGTATCATCGTTCGTTACCGCTATTTTAATTCCAAAAAGTGGTAGGGATGTTGCGGATTGAAAACTTGAAAATTGTGTATCACTTGCTTTCCGGAAAATACGTTTTAAATCTCTCTAATTTTCTCTCACCAACACCATAATGATCAGAGTTCTTGCAACCAAGAGAGCAGGTTTTATTTTTGTAAGAACTGATTTCTTTGTCCATGGTAGTGTAATTGGTTAACGTTATACATATCCGCAGATATTTTGATGTAGATTCAAATCCTCTGACTGCCTACATCTGTCATTTTTTCTACTATAAATATGAACTGCTTAAAATCTTTTTAATATATTCAGAATATTCGTACTTTACTTATCAAAATACGTTTAAAATCTTTATAGCCGTTTGATTAAAAATAGGTGTGAATCTTAACAAATATTTTGATGCTCTGGAGCTTGTTTTTGGAGAACCCTGTATCCAATGAACAAAAATAGAGTTAGTAGTATACTGTCTGGAATTTAATCTGGCGAAGCCATAAATCTGCTGAGTATTTTCAGCGTCTTTCAGCGGTAGATTAAATCGGCTATTTCGTAAACAGACGACAAGAGATAAAGTGCAAAAAGGAGGAAATATGTTTGATACGCTTACTCCTTTCAACCTTAATTTAGTTGCGATCGTTTATGGTGACATAACACTGCATGACATATACAGGGTGTTCATTTGAAAACTTTCCAAAGATAAAACGCCGAGACACGTCAAAAGATTTGTCAAGGGGGACAACTTTTTAACCAAAGACTACTTCATCCCCTAGAATCATCTCCTTAAAAATTTTAAGTGACACGGGACATTGAGTAATACCGTGTTTTCAAGACATGTTAAAGTACCTCATTTTGACGTCTGATTTTTTAAAATAGGTCAATTAATTTTCGAGAGAATTAGAATCTTTACGTATCTTGACTTGTTCAAATAGAATACAACAACACACGAAAATATCACTTTTTATGGCAATAAGTGTTCAAGTGTTGCCGGTTATTGGCCAAACGATGATATTTGTGATTTTCAACTTCCTGAAAAGCATAATATAAATAAAATAAGAATTTGTTTGACGCAATAAAAAGTGGATTTTAAAGGATATTTGATACATACTTTCGAAACCAAATGTATTTTTTGACCTTTTTTATTAGGAAAATATTAGGTAGGTCTTCAAAAAAATGCTGATTTCATTTATCTTATGTTTATGAAATTGGGAAAAAATTGGTTTGTTTATGAAATAAGGCACTACAAGGTTTTAAATAAAATAATGACCTCATTTATGTAGGAAAAGCTGTGCGGTGCTATTTAAAAAAAATTCGGTGTGAGTTTTAGAGGTTGAAGTTAAAAAAAAATTAAAATATAAAAGATTTTGAGAATAAAATAGGAGTCAATTTGTGTAAGAACAACTATTGGCTGCTATTTGAGAAAAAAATTGTGGGTGAGTGAGCATAAGGGTTGAAGCATAAAAAATGTTTTGTACGCATGGTACGATAGACCCGATAGTACTTTCAAAAATTCTACTCAGTTTTCGTTTGAACTTTTTTTGTTACGAGAATATCACGTAACAAGGAAATTCAGGGACACCATGTATATACAAAATCTGTTGCTGCAAAATTATCAAAAAGCAAAAACATGTAGAAAAGCAGAATTTGACAATTTTCAATATTCGTACTGATTGGATCTCTTTATTAAGAATTGTATGTTACGGCTAAAGTGTTTACTTTGATAGTTTATACACTAGCTGGATATTATACAAACTATCCAAATGTCTGGTTATTTTGATGGAAAATCATATTTCTACTAAAATAGCTATGAATATTGGTTGGTTTGTATACTATCCAGCTAGTTTATAAACTATACAAGATATCCCGCTAAAGTATAATGCCACAAAGATATCACACATATTAACCAGTGTTTCTGGTCAGTTTACAAACTATCCACATCATTTGGATGAATTATGCACCTATTAATAGAAGTAATCAGGTATGATATAACAATTATTAAAAATTGGTTTGATATCAATCTTCTTACGATAAATTTTGATAAATCTTACTACTTACCTTTTTCGTCATATAAAAATACGTTACCGAATTTTGGACCTATTGAAATAGACAAAAGACAAATTTTTGAGGCTGATAGTGTCAAATACTTAGGTATAATAATTGATAAACATTTAAAATGGGATTTACAAATAAAATTTCTTTCGCGAAAAGTCAGACAACTATTACCTAAATTCAAATATCTTAGACAATTTCTAAGGACACGTTGTTTAGAAACATTATATTATTCTCTTGTGCAGTCCCAACTAAATTATGGCATCTTAGGTTGGGGAGGAGTGCATGAAACTCATTTGAAGAGTATCAGTTCCTTGCAGAAATGTGTTTTGAAGATTATTTATTATAAAGAACCCACTTACCCTTCAGATAATTTATTTAAAGAATCCCAGAAATTTGATATCCGACAACTATACAGCTATAACATATTGAATTTCGTCCACAAACATCAAAATTACATCAATTTCAATAGCCATGAACATAATACACGAACCAAGAATAGGACCTTAAGACCTCCTATATTTAAGTCAATAGGCCAAAAAAGTTTAATATATCTATGTTGCTGCATATACGATTTACTTCCTGCTTCACTGAAATCCATAAAATTTCATACTGTATACAAAAAAAAAGTCAAAAATTGGATAATGGACACACCCAGAGATATTTTTTCAAATGTTTTTAACACGATTTTGAACTGACACACTTACAAATTTTTAATATAGTTAGTATTAGTTTTTAATATACGTATTGTAAAATATATGTATGTATTTTAACCCACGCACAAGGTCAGCACCTTCTGTGGGTCAAACAATTTATTTGCCCTGTATTGTTGGTGAATAAATTATTATTATTATTATTATCTCTAGTACTACATTATAACCAAGTCGTTGGTTAGAATGTAAACTAACAAATCCTCTTTGGTTACTTTAGGTTAGGACAATAATTTTTAGTCAAAATTAAAGTTTATTCATAGATAAAACATACAATTACTATTCGATTCGATTCTCTGTACATCATAAGTATTCATTACATGATAATCATTCTTGTTATTAGTGTTAGGTCCTTGTTCGCGTATTCCCTTTATATGTTACAGAAGTACATTATAATCACTGTCATTCATTAATTTTGAATTTTGGGACTTTTTCTCGTAACATTCGATAATAGAGCTTTTCAAATCGCTGTTGCTGATCCATTTTTGGTAACTAAATACTTGCTCTTAAACAAATTTTACAAGCCACGACAGTAAACAATACCAACACGTCACACGACTTGCACTTGCCATAAACATAACCTCACTTTTCTGTTAAATTGACCAAAGAAAATTAGTTAGTTTACATGCTAACCAATGAGTTGGTTATTATGTATTACTAGAGATATTAGGTGATTACCTTATCCTGGTTAATATGTGTGATATCTTTGAGGTATATACTTTAGCGGCATATCTTATATAGTTTATAAACTAGCTGGATAGTATACAAACCAACCAATATTCATAGCTATTTTAGTAGAAATATGAATTTCCATCAAAATAACGAGTAATTTGGATAGTTTGTGTACTATCCAGCTAGTACATAAACTATCAAAGTAAACACTTTAACCGTAACATATACATTAGTACCAAAGGTTACAGAATATTTTATTCTGTAATCTTTACTAGTACGCCGCACCGTCACAGTAACAATTCATGAAACAACGTTCTGAATCTACTCTCAACAGTTATTTCTGATACTTTTCTTATGTATGTTGCTCCAACAAGCCACGAAACGTCAAACAAACCGGAGTTACGACTGTTCCGCCAGTTACCGGTAGCTCTTAATCGTTGATTAGTCGTCCGAACAAAACTGATTGTCTCTCAGTAAAAATTAAAAATAGAAATATCAGAGCTGCTGGATGCCACCGGGAAATGGTCGATATTAAGGGGAGATTAACAGATCGTGCGGATGGCACAGCAACAGGGCTTTTCTTGGATTAACAACTTCGTAGCGGCCCAGATTACGGCTGAAACTATCACAGATGTACTGATGATAATTAAATCTCGTTCTGGCACTGATTTCATGGCAAATTTTTCAAAACATACTGATCTATCAGTGGCGGGTACGGTGGACTGGATGGAGTATTTCCACCCCAAGCTTCAAATTTGTCGCCCGCAGGATAGTGACTGTATGAGATCATCCCTCTTCATCCGTCAGAACATATACTTTTCCTCAAAATATCAAATTCATACCGTTCCCATATACAGGGTGAGTTTTTAGTACTGGTATCCAGGCCTCAGGTTTGGGGGGTACCGGGGCATGAAGTTGTGTGTGCTTTCACCATTTTTTGTCATACCTTCGTGAAGGACGTTGATGCAAGAGAAAAGGAAAATGTTAATAGCATTAAAATAAAAAAGAAGATATAAACAGAAAGTGAAACAGTGGAGTATCAGGTATTTAAGGGAGATGGAATAAAAAAAGCTATTGATGCATTAATCAATTTTAATTTTACGGAAATAATAATATGTAATGTGTATCATCCCTGAAAATTTTATTGGCACAGCATACAAAATCAAACGATCATGAACACTTAACAGTCAAGTACCCTAGTAGCCACAACACGTACTCCAGTTTTTTTAGTGTTTAACTTTTCCAATCGGTGCAATGTTCAAAACATGTAATTAATGAGTTAGGTAAATTTTTGTGACAAGCTATCACGTTGTATAGGACATTCAACTGATTATGTAGCAATGGAAATGTATTAGATATGCATCACTGTAATAATGCAAAACAAACCCTTTTGTAATTTAGTTACTGCAAAAAATATCTTTTTTCAGTGCGACAATAAGTCAAATAAAATAAGTCAAAGTTGAATTGAGTTTATTTTTCGAAAATCTTGGGAGGGGTAATTACCCCTATTACCCCCCCCCCTTGTATACGCCTGTGGCTCGGTCGATAACTCTACTATTGTAGAAGATAGCGAAAAAAGTTATTCATAAAAGTTGTAGCCACGAATGTGCTCCTTGCTCAGAAAATATTTTGATTTATTCAAGATGATCCATAACTACGTGGTGATGCAAACATGCATTTTTTAAATCGCTGTCAAATGAACGTACTGTATATCAAAAAGTGATGAATCAAAAATCATGTTTTTTACACGGATGGATAAAAAAACTTATCTAGTTTTAACATCGGCTATAAAAAAAGCCCGCGACGCATATTCGTATACAGGGTGATGTAGAACTCCCAATATTTTATTATACCAAAGAATTGCTTTTAACACGCTCTTTCATCTTTGTATAGCACTTGTTGTGGCTGCATTCATTAGTTTCTGAGATATTTCGATTTTTCCACGAATTTTAAATATACCTTCTATTTGCTTACTAAAAATATTTATTTTGAGAAAATATAATCAAATTTTATTTTTGCTTAACAAACAAGTAAAATATAGGGCCATAATAGTACTTGATCAAGCCAAAACACTGGATTAATGAGATAATATAGGTCAAGTGTGCTGAGGAAACAATTTTCTAGACGTGGTGCATAATAATCAAGCAGATCTATCAGGTAGGCTATAAAATATTAAAGGACACGATCCAAATAAAACGATTCTTCAATCTTTCAAACGCATTAGTTTTAGAGTGCCTCCGTTCTAGATATTGCTCTTCATAGTTGATGTATTTAGAGGCAAGTAGGCAATTTCTCAAAAATTATCCTAAATGCCCTCAATGGACAAATTAATTTTTAAAGCTCCTTTTTCACACAGTACCGAATTATTGAGCAGGTTATGAAAACTGTCAATTTTTAAGCATACCTGATAAATCTGCTTGATAATTATGCATCACGCCTACAAAATTGTTTCCTCAGCATACTTGACTTTATTATCTCGATGATTCAGGGTTTTGACTTTATCAAATACTATCATGACCTTATAATTTATTTGTTCGTTAAATAAAAAGCAAATTCGATAGTACTTTCGCAAAATAAATAAATTTCAGTACGCAAATAGGAGCTATATTTTAAATTTACCGACAAATCGACCGACAATATCTCGGAAACTGATGGACGTAGATACAACAAGTGCTATACAAAGATGAAAGAGCATATTAAAGGCAATTCTTTGGTATAATAAAACATTGGGGGTTACATTTGAAAAAAAAAGAGAAAATCTGGATTTTGCATTCTACATCACCCTGTATACGAATATGAGTCACGGACTTTTTTTATAACCGATTTTAAAACTAGAGAATATTTTTAACCATCCGTGTAAAAAAGTGATTTTTGATTCATCACTTTTTAATATACAGTACGTTCATTTGACAGCGATTTGGAGATAAAAATGGTCATAACTTTTGAAATACCCTGTATAATGTAACAATACCCTATATTGAAAGAACGGAAATCATTAGTAGAATTTGAATATGGAATAATATACCCTATATTAATATGGAATAATTTCCATATTCACTCTCATTTAAAAAAATGCATGTTTGCATCACCACGTAGTTATGTACCGTGGCTACAACTTTTATATACAACTTTTTTTCGCTATCTTCTACAGTAGTGGAGTTATCGACCGAGCCGGTACTAAAAACTCACCCTGTATGTATAGGCACAATGAGTGAGTTTGTTGTGAAGATGTTATGAAGTTGGAAAAGTACTTATGAAATTTATAAAAAATACGCTACGTCTATTCCAAAGACTTGACTAGTCGCCTCTGGTGTCGACAGCGAAAGTGCCATAAAAAAATGAACTGGAGATAATGTTAAATTTCAAAATGTAAAATGAAAGTAAGACATTTATTTTTCAAACAGAGAAAGCTTGTTAATCACAAAGCTGAAGTGCAAAGCTCTTGTGTTTCCAACTTGATACAGATTTCTATCCAAGCATCAGGATTATGTAAAAATCACTTTTTTGTAACCACATGCTTGCAAAAAATATGCAAAGTTACGCAAACGAAGAAAAGATAAACGATGTTTATTAAGATATTTTATTTTCGTATCTCATTATTTTAATAGAGTCCATTAATCAGATGTGCGTTCTACGGACGTTCTCTAATGATGCTGGGATGCTACGCGGTATAGCGTATCTAGTCTAAATCCACGATTAATATTTGGACATGAATATGCTAGTTCTTGTTTTAATTCGGACTAATGCAGCAATAACAAAAAAAGATGAGATGAGGTTGCAGCGAATACAAAATTCTTGTTTCAGGTATTCTTTTGGTAACAGAAAATTTGAGCATATTCGCCACGTCATTAAAGCAAATTCTAGATTGAACTTGGCACAGCTGTGAAATCTACATCTATTAACTTTAGTTCGTAAGACACTAAAAGCTAAGATACCCTCATACCGGCCTAGCTCATACCTATCTAAAAAGCTGAAAATGTTCAAAGACGTCAATGTTCTTCGAATCAGAAACAGAAATGAACTTGTCATCCCTAAGCATAATTCTGTCATGTATATTTACAGTTTTTCTTATAATGCAAGCAAGTTATATAATGAACTTCCTCCAGAATATTTGGATTTCTCGGTTTTAAACTTCAAGAAAAAATTAAAAAGTCTTTTGTTGTCGAAATAACTGAAGGTTGATGAATTTAATGGCTTTGTTCTGGACTATCCTTTTCTCTATTCCTGTTGTCTCATATAATGACCTGCTACGGACTTATATATACCTTTATGTCTATCTAGCGCGCAATGTATACGAACTTGATGTGGCTATGAAATATTGTAAATGTTTTGTGTTGATATTGTATACTACAACAAGACCAAGGTTATGATCGTAGATAGAGAGTATGACAATCATCGAGAAATAAAGTCAATAGGCCGTTGTGAAGTAGTTCAAAGTTTTGTGTACCTCGGTTCTTTGATCGACAATTCGGGTAACTGTAAGAATGAGACTCGGCGGTGCATTCAACAGGCATGGGTGGCCATGAAAAAGCTTACTAAAATATGGCGTGACCATAACATCGCTAAAACTACCAAAATGTCGCTGGTTCAGTCTCTTGTGTTCTCCATATTTTTGTATGCCTCGGAAACTTGGACCGATAAGAAGGCTGATCGAGCTCGCATAGATGCTTTTAAAATGTGGACGTGGAGGAGAATGCTGAGAATTCCTTATACCGCCCATCGAACTAATGTTTCCATACTGGATGAGCTCGGTAATCCAAAGAGACTATCCTCCATTGTGTCGACGAGAATGCTTACATTCTTCAGACATATTCACAGAAGGGATAATATGGAGAAACTTGTAGTTCAGGGTCACGCCCCGAGTGGGCGGGGCCGTAGCCGTTCCCCTACACGCTGGGTGGATACGACGAAACAATTGCTAGATATGAGTATCAAGAGCGCCACTGAACTGACAGTAAATCGCGAACGATGGTGAGCTACAATTCTCAAAACTATTGATAACATTCGTGTCGGCAATATACTCTAGCTCCAACTGAATGCATTTTAAGAGCTCACAACATGTCTGTTAAGACATTGTGATTTGTGAATAAGATGATGAATACTCTAGCTCCGACTTGACATTGTGACTATGATGATGACCTCGTCTGACATTGCCTCGCCCTATTTGAGTCCAATGCGCTCCTACGTTAATTCCAGGCATGTATCATTTGGTTTTGGGGGGGTCCAAATTATGGGTGTCACTAGGTTGACCTTTCGGGTGGTCCAGATTAGAGTTGCCACCTCAAATCCTTAAATTTGCGGGGGGGGGTGCAAATTTGTGGATTCCATTTTTTAGACGGCATTTTTTCGACGGACCCCCTAAATACGTGCCTGCTTAATTCTAAGATCAACGATGCAAAGGCTGCATCCAGCATCAGTATCTACAACGATCTAGATGAATACCTCCCAAAGCCATCATTTACTCGATCAGATATACGCCGTCTAGCCGCATAAATAATTCCAAAATAACTCCGTCCTGAGATCGCAATGAGCGTTGTATTTTGACAGCGGCGGATCTGGTCGTGATACCGAGAGAGAAGAAGAGCTATTTATGTCTATTAAAACACACTTTTACTGTTTTAATGATGTATTTTTGGGCTGGTCGCTCCGCCGCTACTCGCTTCTTCTCAGACGTTTATTTGCTCTTTTGATGTTACCAACGAAAGCTGCTTTCATTCCACCAGCTTTTTATGACTGACTCGCTTCGCTCTTGTTTTCTGGCCTCTAACTTGTTAGCCTAGTACTCAGAGAAGAAGTTACCATGAAGTTGTTTCGCGTAGAGAAAAACGATGAATCCTTTAGTGATAGTTTCACCAGTTGCGCTGATTTTGTCTGCAATGTGCTTTCAACTAATGAAAATGAAGGAAATTTAGTTCGGAAAAAATATATGCTGGACGTTCCCAGATGATCTGCACAATTTTTTAATTTTGACAACATCAATATGATCATACAAGGGTGTCTTAATAACGTTCATGGGCAAGCCAATTTTCGGCAATAAACCATTTTATTACTTCCCACCTCGATAGGTGATTTTCGATTTTGAGAATATATGCTACATAACGAAAATCCACGTCACTCATTTTTTTATGGTCAGCCTCCCGCAAAAGCTTAAAGACTATGGCGGTGTAGAAGCGTTGCGAGAGGAAAAGTTTCTGTCGGTCTCTATCTGTTGGTGTTTGTGTTGAAATTTGAGTAACTGAAGTCATATGGGCATGTGCGGAGTAATGAACAAAAGAATTCGAATATTCCTCAAACTTCGTTTTTGGAATTTTGGCAGTTCCTGATCATTTTGTGCTTTTTTTGAGTGGGGGTGAAATTGGGGTGGTTGGGGGGTGGGGGGTGTAAAACTAAAAAAGTGGTTGTATTCATAATAAGCTATTCATTGAGCTATGAAAGAAACACCTAGCGGTCACACTCTTTATTTAGGTCCATCCGGACATTACCTTGCATATTACAGAGACCAAGTGACTTAAAATTTTCTGATATATAGATACGAATATTGCTTTAGATCGTTCTATAATCTATATTGTGTAACCTGTAAATTAATGAATAGATTTTAAATAAATTTGAAAATGAAAACGTGTATGGTTTTTACAAATCGTTTCAGTGCCGGTGCAGCAATAAAATAATAAAAATATAAAAACAGCTTTTTTTGGCGATTTGGAATTCCTGATCGGGCTGATCGTTTTCCACATTTCTTTAGATTAGGGGGTCAAACTCGTGTAGTTTAGTGTTTGTGAAACTGATTAATTTGTTGTGTTTGTAGTGGGCTCTTCAAGTCTTCATTAGCCTGTAAATGACCCACATAATATACTTTTCGGCTTCATCCCAATGCTGCGCTACCTTAGACCAAGAATAATTTTTGAGTGCGTGTGCAACTCATCATTAAACTGATAGCAGTGAAATTAAATTTCCAAACCGAACCGTGGGTCGCGCTAGGGATAGATAGATAGTCTATGTTTTTGAAAAATGTGCAAGTGTTATAGTGGCCTAGCGTGGCATCAATACAAGAGGATGTAATAAGTAACTGCAATTAACATTTTACCAACACAATAAAGATTTGTTTAATTTTTTTTATTAAGGCATTTAATTTTAAAATTACAAAAATAAAATACGTACACAAACAATGTAGCAGGTTAAAAAAATTACCAAACCTATTTAAAAAAAAATACATCTATGTTAAATAACAAAGTTGTGAACGTATCTGTTAGATCTTAAATTTTAAAACCAAGATCAATTCTTCTATTCGCACTTCTTCGAATCGTTTATCGCGACGTGCAACGATATTTTACTTCATACCGCGAGCGAGATGTGTTTAGGAAACCGCATCACCCACCGACATAAAACAGCGGACTAGACACAGTGAGAACGTAATCACGGACCTACTCGGTTCGCGTTCGGCGACGTTCAAGATGTGACCAGGACATCACTAGCATCATAGCGGTGTCGAGATATTTTTATCTTTAAGGTTTAGCATAGCCCTTAGCGTTTTCTATAAAGGTCGACCAATACATACATTCAATAACTGAGATTGAATTCAATTATTTGACTAAATTTTGTGACAATTTTAATTTATCGTAGGGGATCATAGCGACTTTTTTAAATAAAAACGTATTAAGTACAATATTTGGAAGGGATGCGAGGCATCACCTCAATGGACGCTACGCCACTGATTAGTGTTAGTTTTTTTACAAAGAGAAAACCGCTTGGCGAAGGAAGCTCGCACAGTGGCTTCAAGCTCTTCAAACACTGTCGGGCGCTGCTCCGACTAAAACCGGTCTTCGCTAGGTGAACTTCCTGGATTTACTAGTATTGCTTCAAGAAGTAATGCGGTTTTTGATATTTTAAGTGGTCCTCTATTACTTCTCCTCCATTTTTTTCTCTCCAACTCCATTAAATCTCTCTCCTTTGGCCAAATGACCATTCTGGTAAAATTAGCCACGATCTCCCAGTTTTCCTCTGAATTTAACATTTTTGATATGACATTATCAGGGGGTCACTTTTCCTAGACTTTGGTCTACTGTGTCTCTCTACGTATACTACGTTACCACGAGCTTTCAAAGCAATGAGTATTTCAAAATAAGTTACTAAAATACGTAGTAAAAAAACTGAGATTCATTTTACACAAATTAAAATATATATCTAACATCCTTCCTGAAAATTATTTACGTGTATTATATTCTGCTTTAGTAGAAAGTCATATGACATATGGGATTTTAGCTTGGGGGGCTGCTAGTAAAAACCATATACATGAATTAGATATTATACAAAGATATATCATTAAGATGATATTTCATAAACCACGACTTTATCCTACAACAGCTCTCTATGAGGAAACCAAGATATATGACATCCGACAGCTGTATTTCTTACATTGCAATTTACATTATTATAAGAATAAGTATGATCAATCAAAAATTGTACACACCCATGAAACAAGATATAAATTATCCTCCAACCTTGTTTTCAAACCGCATAAAAGTATAATGCTTAGGTCATATGTTTACCTATCCTCAAAGCTATACAATGTATTACCATCAATTATTAAAGAAATTCGAAGGTTAAGCCATTTCAAGAAACAAATAAAAAATTGGATTCATGAACTACCCCGTTTTCAAATGCACAAATATATTGAGCTTATATAGAAGCAATATAATTTATTAAACTTAATAAAAAATAATCATCCGTCAAAATTACAGTTTAGCTTATTTTTATACTAAAAATGCATTCGGATTAAGTATCCCTCAAAATGTAAATGTAAACTTACATAATATTATGAATTTACATGTTTGCTGCGTTCAAGGTGCGGCTTTTGATGTTTATTTAATTTATTACATATGTGGAAAACGTATTGTAATTTTTATAAATAAACATTGTTATTATTATAAAAACCAAGTTAATGTTATCTTTCCTTGTAATATAGGTATAGCTTTGGTATCTGCGTTAAATGCTTTATTCTTCTCATTGAACACCTTTTTTGAACCACATTTTGAAGAATATTGATATACCTACCTATTAAGTATATTTACAAAAACACAATATATGTATAACCGCTGATCGTATCTGGTGGAATCTGATAAATTTTAAAAGAATGTCTGATAAAATGAATTTTTTATCTGGCAACAGAGTATGAAATGCGTTTCAATGAACATACCTACTTGAAAATCATATAATGCCAAGTTGTTATGAATTTGCAATATAAGACAGCCCACTACCATGTTCTCGCCTGTTTCAGGTTGTGAGCTGACTTCAAGTGCCTCAAGCCTGGACTGTCTAAACCTGATCGTACAAAGTATTACCAACAAGAAACAAGAAAATGTGGATCACGTCACGTAGAGATTTATGTATTTTTATAAAATAAATTATTTTTATCGCTCCCCTCAAACATAATTTCCACAAGCATTCTCTTCCTCTATCCTACCTCATGACACCTGCGCAGCAACGTTTTGTATAGTCAAACAGGATCACTCTACGGCCTTCTATTGCTATTATAGGAGCAGACATGTCACAGTCAAGCAAGTTCGCAGACCAGAAATCGAAGTGGTGTAATCAAAATTAGATAGAGTAAGAGCCTGTGAGGGCCAGCGCCAGACCTTCGGAATTTTATAAAATCTGAAAGTTCTTCCATTTGTATCCGCAATGTAGGTAAGAACCTTAGAGTAACAACTGAACATAGAGGTAGTTCACAAACCACTTCAGCATGGCGTGCTCAAAGTCATCATCTTTTGACACTTCAGACCCAAACATTGCCAACTAACCTGAAAATTCTTCCAATGCAACCCATGTTACAAACACTGCTCTGGACTATCCCATCTCAAAAAACTGTTAAACCACACTCGAATATTGAACAGCAAGTCCGTAAAGCTTCACTACAGTTACCAGCAAATAGCGAATTCGATTTTACTGACCAAGCATAAAAGACGCACAAACAAAACAAACGTTTGACAGTCGGAGGTTACCGTAAACAAATCGCAGGAAAATTACATAGGCGTTGCCAACTCCTCAAAATTTATGTAAGTCAGAATTTGCGTTAATGATGAAGAAACATGCAATAACGCAGTAGAGGTCAACATATCTATTGATTTTGCTGTAATCATTTCTGAACCATCAAAATAACGTAGAATGGAATATTTCTGGATACTATACAATTAAGACGATAGTAAACAATTATGATTGCCGTATCTGGTGGTCGATATGACAACGTAAGAAAAGATGTTGGCCTATTAGAATTAGTTGTTTACTACCTCTATGTTCAGTTGTTACTCTGAGGTAAGAACAAACCTAGATAGTGGTGACTTTGACAGGTAACGGGTAACAAAGGTGTACAAAATCCCATCTCAGATTTGTTAAAGTATAAAGGCCCAGTCAAACAGAGAACGCGGCGGTCCGGCGTTCTCTAACAATACAATGGAACGCTGTAACGCGGCGTATTGTTAGAGAACGCCGGACCGCCGCGTTCTCTGTTTGACCAGGCCTTAAAGCTCGATTTTTTTATATTTTATTCGTAAAAATAAAAAACCCGCGTTACCTCCCTAAACGACAATGATTTATAATTATTATACTTTGGCTATATTATAAAAGGGTGAACCTATCAAACTCTCCGCATCAGTTGTATTAAAAAAATCGACAATTAATTCATTAAATAAAATTATTATCGCTTGATTAAAAGGTACATTTTAAAAAACAATATTCAGTAAAGATTTTATAATCACCCATAGACCATGGGAGCGCGGCGATGTGGCTACGGTCTTTCGCCTAGCGACCAAATGTGATTTGGCGCAGGGATGCGAATGAAGACCGATTTAGGCCGCGAAACAGCTCTATTTCAATTGCACTGGTTAATGTATACAACATAATATACTGCTCACACTCGCACCAGCAGCCTGCAGCAGATGGTGCGTCTGACAGGATGAGAGGACCCTCGAGACTATCTGGCTACCGGGAAACATCGTTTGATGAGTTCCCAAGAAACATATAAAATCTTTTATAGTATGAAAAGTATAATCATTATCGTTTAGGGGTGTCAGGCGAGGGGTTGGATCCATGCTAAGTGACAACGAGTAACGCGAGCTTTTATATTGTTACGAATAAAATATGACAAAATTGAGCTTTATACTTTAACAAATCCGAGTTTGTACACTTTTGTTACCTTGATAACTGCCAAAGACACCACTACCCAGGTTTCATAAGTGGAAATCGTTCTTACCTGTATTGGAGCTACACATCGAAGAACTTTCATCTTTTTTTAAAATCTTCAAAGGTATGGCCCTCGCGGATTCTTGGACTACGATAGATTGCATCAAACATGAGTTTACGGATGTCAATGAGTTTCCATCTCCACTTGATCCATTTTAAGACTTATTTTAATTTTTACACTTTTTCCTCAATAGGGGGTCTTTGCTCCAGACTTCATATGTTGAACAAACTAGCCTACTGACTTATTGATGAAGCTCTACGGTCCATCCTGGCATACATAAAGGGGTTATGAATCCAGAATATAACATATTATTAAAAACCTATTATCCATTTCTCAGGGCTAATATACGAGGGTGTATCAGAAACATACAAGACTGATGCTATATCCTATAACAATAAAAATATTTATTTGAAAATCTTCAACAACTATCCTTCAAAGTGCTCTCGATTCTGTTCAATATACTTAACCCATCGCTTTGTCCACTTGTCGTAAACTTCTAAGTCTATTTACTTTACCACATCATGCTATTTTTATCTAGAGGGAAATCAAATATAAGAAAACACACATCAAAGCCGTTAAAATAATGGACCAACCACGTGATGATGGATTGCCTAGAAACCGGTAAGTGTACGATGCACTCACGCCATCAAGTAGCTGACACAATGACGTGACATTTTATCTGTATTACTAAGTGACGATTGGCTTATCCGTGTAATCTGATACATGTGCTCATATCTTGTGTTTCCTTTTGGTATTGAAATCACGCTTGACGAATGACAGGTATCGAAAAAATGATCGGTTTAAACAGCGACAATCTAATGACAAATGTTCCCATGACGACCATATGGCCTTCCTATTCTGAGGTCAGTCGCCTTGTACGAAGACAAGGCGGCAAACGCGTTGACGTCCCATTTTTACCTTGTTCAATTATGTTGTACCCTTCGAATATCAATGTTCGAAGGTTGTATTTAAGAATTTCACATTATATGTTATCTCAAGTCAAAAAATTGTTAAGTTTGATTTTAAAAGTTCTTATAACCCCAAACCAAGTAAACAGCTCCTGCAAATTCCGCTCTCAATCTTATCAGTCATTACTAGTGTAATAAAAAGAAATCCACTTTAAAATAAATATGATTTTATTAGATATATGGTTACATTTTTATTATTCATTTACAATGTGCGTTATAAAAAACTATAGTTCATAAATTAATAACAAAAAAGATCAATATGAACATCAATAGCAGATATTTTTTAAAACCTATATAAAACACTATAATACTACCGGATGAAATACTCTAGACATGTTTCGAATAAACAAAAAGTTTAGGACAACTTCAAAAATTATTTCAGCAGATTAATTCTCATTCAGTCTTGAAAGGACACGACATTACGTCATGTATGAAAATCTGAAAGTTTTTAAACATCGGCAATGGTTTGCTACCTCCTAGAAAGATGCGGATGAAATCTGAATGATAGGAATAAATAAACTGTCCTCTATAATAATACTAGATAATTATTATGGATGGATAATATGTAGAAAAGATATATTGCAAAAATATGTATGGCACCACCTCATACTTTACAAATCAAACAATAATGACCATAAATCTTCAGAGCTAGAGATTTAATATTATGTCCTTAACTTTTTGTTCCTAGTAGCCAAGATAACAATGATGAAATGCTATACATATACATCGAAGTGAATTTTATACTGTTTTTGATTTTATTGTACCCCTTTGAGTAGAATCATGTACAGTTAAGCACATGCAGATTATAAGAATGATAGCTTTGGAAATTATTCCGAAGAGCTTCTTTAAAACGAATCCAATTTACTTAACATGTTCATACCGGTAATACAGGGTGGGGCATATTAATCAAGTGTTTTTGAAATAATAATAAAATTATTAGTTTTTAGTCTAAAAAAAAATTATTGGTAGTAGAACATAGCTGATAATAAACTATTTTGAAATATCTAAGTGCAAAAATTACATCTGGCATATGATGCAGCCGTTCACGAAAATTGCACTCCACTGTTTCCAGCATGTCTCTGTTGATTTTTGAGAGATTCCATGGCGAATCGTTTCCTTCTCTGCGTCTAATGTACGGGGATTGGCCCTTTAAACACGTGACTTGAGTTATCCCCATAGAACAAAATCACAAATTGATAAGTCGGGAGACCGAGGAGGTCATGAAATGCCACCAAACCTCGAAATTGAACGATTTAGAAACAGGTGGCGAAGAACAGCCATGGATGCTCTAGCGGTGTGTGACGTGGCCCCATCTTGCTGGAACCACTAATCATTGATATCCACACCTCTTCTTTGCAATTCAGGTATGAAAAAGGTATTCACCATATGAATGTAACGTTCAGATGTTACTGTAGCGGTGACCCCATTTTCTCCAAAAACATATGGGTCAATGATGCCACGCCATATGCCATGCGTTGTTCTAGCGTCTCCCGCTCCATGATGGCAAGTGGCAAGTAAGAAAGTGAAGTGGTTTGAGTCAAGGAATGGATTGTAATAATCCGCGAGCTCCTCCCTTTTCTAATATACGAGTACTACTCAAATCAAAAACACTTGGTTTCTATGCCCCACCCTGTAGAATAAGAAATTTCGCTATAAAGACACTGTGAAATCTGCTTTTTACCATCTTCAATGTACAAATGCATGTTGAAGAGAAAACTGATAAAACACTTGGCATAAAAAATGTCATAAAATAAATAAGGGCCACTGAACAACCAAGTTAGAGCTGCCTACATCCTGAAATACAAAAAGCTTGTTCACAGATATTTTTGGTATAAACGTTTATAATATTAATAGATTTTATTTGCAGGGTAAGTATTTTTTAGATGTAAGTTAAGACAAGACCTTAAAAGTGCTGATGCATACCACTGATTAGAGATAACCAAAAATATAATACTCGTATCTCATCCATGATACAACTGGCCAGTTGATCTCAGATCAGAGCTAATGACAACTAAAAAAAAAATATATTATCAAAAAAGGAATAATGAATATTATGTAACCCTCAATGCAGGAAATACCATATAATAGTCACTATAGTTTTTAGACTTATGTAAATTCCAATGAGCTTTCTGACAATTGGGAGGGATGATCCGGTTTTCGTTAAGAAATCTCAATTTTTCGAGAACACCCAAACGTCGCCACGGTCACCAAATGCATTTATTTTAACGAATATTTTAAAGTGATTTTCTAGCATCTAACCCCCCAAATATTTTTTAATTTATATTTTGAGTTATTTTAGCGCTATTTGTCTATACATTGGCATCCAAGCATTATAGTCGCACAAGTACCGGAAAAAATGTATTCTCTAACTGGATTTTTTACCCTGTCTCAGCAACATATTTTTCCTGAATCTAATTTGAGATCAAATATCTTCATATTTACCGAATTTATCATAATTAACTTCAATGAATTTTTAACTGAGCTGTATATATCATCATGTCTTAAGGGACAAGGGAGTACACTTATTTACATAATTCAATCCAACAGACTTCCTCTAGAAACTCGCAACAGCGTTACCTATACATAACAATACAATTGCTTTTATATATTGAGTTATTTTCATAAGAGATCCTCAACGACAAAGTGTGGCATCAATTTGAGTCAATGAAGGAGCAATCAGCTTCAACTTCCTTCTGTACATTGGATCCTCTGCCACTGGATTCTTCTCCAAGTACACTGTTGCCAAGTTCTTCAACGCTCCCAGACGTTCAATGGAAGTCCACTCAGAAATCTCATTATTGTTTATCTAAAAAGGCAACGTTCCAATGATAGAAAGCAATACAGCAAGCCTGGAAGTTATGCAGCCCACAATGCTGGTGACATTTATGTACAATTGTGTATCAATCATGAGCTGATAAAGTCAAAAACAGAGATTAAAACAGGTGAATCAGATTGTATCACATCAGTACAATCAAAGTATACTTGATTACTCATTATTGAGATTAGGTCACAAAAATTTTTAGTTTAAAAACAATAAATATCACATATTTGGTTGCTATACTGGAACAAAATACAGAATAGTAGATCCGCTTGCTTGTATCTCATAAATCATTCCTAGAATTTTTAACTTAGAATGAGGGCAAGCACTAGCAAGGTATATCCTCCTCTAATGAACTGCTGATTCCCTGACACCTGTGTGTCATGTGCAAATGATATCTTCGCAA
Source organism: Callosobruchus maculatus (assembly GCA_951848785.1). Taxonomy (NCBI): domain Eukaryota; kingdom Metazoa; phylum Arthropoda; class Insecta; order Coleoptera; family Chrysomelidae; genus Callosobruchus; species Callosobruchus maculatus. Next base: position 11,831,698 of record CATOUR010000083.1, read on the forward strand.
TCTGTTATCTGTGGGCAACTACCAAGAAAGTGAGAGCCACAATTCATGTCAACGTCATCTGAACAGCATTGGAACCAGCAGTTCATCACACCATGGTTTGGGAAATCTGTTCTCACCTTTCTTTCACAATTCACATAATGCATCAAAAAAAACACAGGATGTTTCTTTAAAAATCAGCACTAAAATTTGACAGTGCTTGGAATGTATAGGTACCATACCAACATCCTTAAACATTATAAAAATTTTTAACATAATGTTTGAAACAATTATTCATGCTTTAGTTGGCAATATGTTGATAGACCAGTGCAAAATTGATATATTTTGATGAATTTTAACAATGCAAATTACAACTCACCCAAAATTCTTGTAGATTCTCCAAATGTTCCACATTTTCTATAGCTTTGATTTTATTTTGAGCTAAGTCTAATGTCTCCAGCTTCTTATTCTCCTCCAAATTCTCTATTTTTGTAATGCCATTTTCTGACAAATACAGTTCATTGAGTTCTCTCAAAGTACTCAAATTTTCAATTTTCGTAAGCCTATTGCTTTGTAAGCTTAAGCAAGTTAAATTAGTCAAACTATCCAAGTTGGAGATAGCAGTGATCTTATTTTTGCCTAGGTACAGGTACTGAAGTTTTGTCAAGCCATCAAGGTTTTCAATTTGCTAAAAAATACATTATCAGAAAAAAAATTGTTATACAATAAAAAAATCAATTATGGCTGCAAAATTTGTGTTATAATCTATGTTTTTAAATTTAAATATGTTAACAGCTTATGCCTCTATATATCACATGACATATTTTTGAGTCAGCTTATCAATTAAACAGAGTTTGAACCATAATACTGCTGTTAAAATGCATGAAACATATAGCTTTGCTCGTTTTTGGGAAAACAACTATTGTACTTCTTAGGTGTAATTACTGTTGTTACTTCTCATTTTATACTTTGAAGAATCAAATTCCTAGTTTCGAAACATTAGATGCATAACTTAGTAATATTTGAAAAAATTTAAAAATGCTTTCAGAAATTTTTCACCATTAATTCTTACCCTCAGCTTGTTATCGCCCAATTCAAGAAGTTCCAAATTTTCAAGGTGATTCAAGTTCTCTATTTTGTCAATTTTATTTGAAGATAAAAACAACCTTTTTAAGCTTTTCAGATTCGCCAAACCCTCAATATGCTTTATTCGGTTGAATGACAGATCAAGGATCCTGAAAACGTTAACGAACTTATTAAGGAATTTTTATCTTTTTGTTATTGAATATGACTAGTTGCAAATCCTTCTCATAAGCCATTTAGATGTGTTACACTTCAATGATATACTTTCCTTTTAGCAACAAATAACAATGTGAAATTATATGGTTTCTATATTGCACCATTATGCAAAAGCTATGGATAAAGAATGTTAGGAAAAGCCCAACAAACCTATCATCTGCAGTGAAATAAAAATAGAATATACATGGCAATACAAGCAGCTTTGGCTCCCCAGATACAATAATATTCAGTTTTGATGAGGATTTTGTCACCATCATAATTTCTGCATGGTAATTTACATTGTATTTTATATAGATTATAAATATTTAAAAAAAAACACATTACTCTAGATTCACAAGGGCATCTAAATTCTCAATCTTTGTCAACTGGTTATCATATAACTCCAACTCTTTCAATGTCACTAAGGTATCAAGATTCTCAATCTTTGTGATTAAATTCCATCTCAAATAGAGTCGTTCAATGGATGTCAGAGGTTCCAGATTTTGTATCTGCCTTATACGACCATGATTCAGGTCTAGCTCAGCACAATCTGGATCTATCACAACTATGTCATTTGTAGAACTCTCTCCACAGTCCATTTCTACATTTTGACCTGTTCCATTTGTATCAGTTGGCTCTTCTTGGGATTCCTCTGTATCAACAGAACTTGCTGCTGAAACTAAATACAACTATGTTAGCAGACATGCATTTTTTGAAGCAATACTACTCAAGGCTCAAGGGAAATGATAATAAAAGTACAAAGATTGGTGGTATAACACTTATTCATTTACAAATCAGCAATTGTACCTGAGGTGTAAAAAAATGCAAACAAACAGTGGTGGAAAAAATAGATATTTAATTATTTTATTGAGAAATTCAGAGTGTAAAATTCTAACCTTCATTAGTTTTTTCTCCAACACTTTATATGAATATGAAACACAAAATATACAAAACTGTAATTACAATTCAAAGAAAAAATTAATATCTACCGCTTATCAATAGTTTTATATCTATAAGGTCTAGTGTAAAATTCTGACCTTCATTAGTTTTTTTCTCCAACACTTTATATGAATATGAAACACAAAATATACAAAAGTGTAATTACAATTCAAAGAAAAAATTAATATCTACCACTTATCAATAGTTTTATATCTATAAGGTCTAGCCACCACCTCAAGTTTGACACATAATAAATTGGTTGTGTTCAATGGGACTTAGCGGATGTAAGCGCTTGTGGGCGCTTTGCGCTGACTAACCGATGAACGACAAGCTGTCAAAAAAGCGCCAGTCAGCTTGGTTAGCGCTTTTAAACAGCGCTGTTTGGTTAGCGAAGCGGCACAAAACTGGAAAAAGTTATTTGTAGTCCTGAGGGAAGCTGTTACCTTTGTATAGTGTCAATTTAATATTAGGATTTGTGATTTATAGCCTAGGCTTTTGACAATACGGATAATAAATATTAAAATATGGAGATGGATATGACAGTTTTATCATGTCAAAAAGAAAGTCGTTCAACGGTCACACCTAGCGCCTGCAGGCGCTTCCACGCTAGTGCTTTTGGGCTAAGTCCCATTGAACACACCCATTAAAAGGGATGATTAAGCTAAGTACTGGTTCTAACAAGGAAGTACCTAACTGAGATAGTGCAGTTTTCACAACAGACCAATTTAAGCAATTACTTATTTGATTGATAAAAACAATCTTTCTAGAGAAGTAGAGAAACTAGTCAGTGAAACATTATTCTAAAAGGAGCTATACAGTTTCGCGACTGGAGAATTGGTTTCGCCGTTGATACAGCTTTTATGATAATGCACCGCAAATAAAAGTTATTTAATTAATAATTATTTCCATTCAATTTTTTCAATTCAATTTTTATAGGTTACAGACTAATGATTCACCTGCTTGTAATTCTTGAGCTTTCGGCTCGCCTGCTCCGCTTGGCACTGGCATTTTCAAAACCTCAGTATTTTTAAGTATACTTTAAATCACAGAAAATACTAGATAATCCACTTAAGTTATGGCTAAATCTAAAATTACTTTTACTTCGTAAATATTTTGATAAAAACATCCACCTTCTTCCCCTTCGCTGCACTATAATCGCAATTTGGCAACGTTGCCAAATCGTGCTTATTTTCTGCAAAGATGCTACCAATCTCCAAAACCTCGTTGTCATTTTGGTTGTATATTTATACTTATTTAATGAGTTAAATAACGCCTGTATGTAATAAAAACGAAAGGCAGTCCATTTTACAAAATTACATCTGTCATCAATCATTCTTCTTAATAATTTGTTTTTGCTTAATACAGAAATAAATTCAATGTTTCCCCTCTCTTAACGGTTCTATATTCAGTTAGGTATTTGAAACATAATTAATAAGGTTTCTTTCGTTGCCGGTCGCTTTTATACTAATAAACTTAAAATTACTTAACAGAAAATTCTATACAATGTGTGTGTTAAAAACAATAAAATATAGCCGCAGTAACTTTATTTTTCAATTTTTTCTACCTACCCGAAAGGTCAACCTTCCTCTTCCATAGTCCCATGTCCCATAGTCGGTTCCGTTATCTACTGTTAATGTTCGATTCGTACACGTCATATTTTTGTTATTATTTCAAAATATGGATCTACCCTCGTATTCAGATTTCTCCGGACCAAGGACGTTAAAACAAAGGAGGACGCAGCTATTTACACTAAAAGGTGAAGCCCGATGGTCACCGTCTAAGCTCAAGCCAGATTTGCCAAGTAGCAATTTTCAACCGCTAAATACAGAAAATAAACAAGATTTTCAATGTGACATATCGTGATTCTTTTCCAAAGCAGTAAGCAGATTGAATTGCTAACCAATCTAAATGTCGTTTGCTATATGTAAATTAATAAGATTGATTTTTTTCTGGAATTTACCCGATATTATTTGTTCAAAGTCGGGAAATATTAACCTGTAAATCCGGCAACACCACACAGCCATCTTGTCTTATCGTATCGTAGCTGCCAGCGTTGCCAAACTCATGAGACCAACCGGAGAATGAAGAAAATAAACAACAATCATTGAGATACAAGAATGACCAGTCGCCACTACTTGTAACCAATATAGCAGGTAGTTTTGTGCGATGAGGTCACCGACGCGCGACGATAAAAAAACATTTTATCGTCGGTGGATGATGTCATCTGAACGATCGATTTTTACGTCCCAAGCATTAAAATAATTCAATACTCCGGTATTGATAAATGATGGGAATTTCTGTTGCTCCAACCGACAACATCGCACGGGCATATACGGCGCAGTGGTACGGGGTACAGTTGTGTCAAAGTATCTCTCAACAACGAGTACAACGACTAAACGGAGTTTGGCTTGGCGTGATTTACTTTATGTGTTTTACTGTTTTTGCTTGATTCCGATTTGAGATTTGAGAGTTTCGAAGTTGTGAGTATTTGGTTTCTTGAGTGCCTGTGACTATAGACTATATAAACATGGTTCGGTGCTGTGCTATTTGTAAAAAATTGGACTACAAGTACCCAAACTTAACATTTCATAGGTAAGTAATCGTCGTTGGTATATATGGAGATATTTTTTCCTATAGAAATTAAAGTATGAAACTAGGTTACCGTACATGAGGTCCCAAGTGTATCAAATTTGTATTTGTCTCGTCTATTTCCGTGAGCATCATTTGTGTTTTGTAAAAAATTCCAAAATACCATTAAGTGACGAGCTAATACAGTTTAAGTCAATAGTCAGTTACATTTTGTTGGATGTTGTATTTCTAATTCATGTGCTTCATGCTGAACCAGTACACATTTTTTTATGCACCCTTGCTTTGAATTTATTGCAGATGGCGTAGAACTAATACTATGTATACTCATTAGTGTAACTATATTACATTAATAATTGCCTACAGTGTTTACACGTAATAATTTGAGATATCTAAATTAGTTCTTTATTACATTTATTGGTCAAGAGCTGTCTTGGATTATTATATACCCTAGATAATTTTAAAACCTTCAAAGTATTGTTGATTATAGATGTCACCCAAAGTGCACAAAGTATTTGTACTTGTAGTGTAGGTACAATATTCAACTATTTTATCAGAATGTGTGCATAAAGCAATAATTATTGCATTTTCCAGTTTTCCTAAAGATGCTGTGATGAAGAAAATCTGGTTGGATTCATTAGGAATAACCGTTTCTTCTACATCAATATCTAAATTGAAAGAAATCTGTTCAGATCATTTTGGTAACGATGCCTTTGAAACCAAGTTCGGGAAGAAGTGCCTGAAAAAGGATGCCCTGCCTACTTTATGTAAACAAAATCCTGAAGTGTAAGTATTATACAAATCTCAAGGATTAATAAGATTAAGCATATTCAAATAATTATTTAGAGCAAGTTAGTGAACTATGGCACTTATTTTATTTTTTTCCCTCATCTCTAATTATGAAATCATTTGAAATCTTTCTTTGGTGTGTGCTGTAGGAGCAATAGATATTTGCAAGGTTAACAGTTTTAGTTTGAAGGATTTTTGCATTATTGTTCCTGTGGTATCTGAATATTTTTAACAAGAGTCATGTTAGCTTTGAGAATCATATACTGGCATACAGGGTGGGCTGGACTTTAGCACACCCCTCAGATATTTCAAATTATATACCAATCGAAAGTACTCAACTCGAAAGTTATGATACTTTGAATGTTTAATGTTAAATATATTGAGGAAAGTAACATACTGTATATGATGTTGGTCACATACCCTTTTACCCGATACTGTACTGGCTTAACGTTTATGTGACAGATATCAGACAGATTTTTTAGGGTTGGCACTTGTGCAAATCACAGCTTTTACTGAATATCTCATTGCCAAAAAAATAAATAAATATTATTTTCAATATTTAGAAAATCACAATTGTTTGTAGATATGTACTCAAACTCATTTGGTGGTATTTTTGGTATCACTAAACCGAACAGCTGTTTGCTGTTAATACTACTAACAGTACAAAGTATCAGGAAAAAAGGTATACATATATATATCGGGAAAAAGGGCCTATGTGTCATTAGTGTCATGTATGACGTAAATGTCAAAATCATAGGTTAGATTTTGGATGTCAGATGTCATCGAATCAGATTTGGAAACTGTCCGATGTCATGGCCGGATTAACCATGGGGCTAATGGGCTGAAGCCCCGGGCTCCGCGGTTTAGTGGGGCCCCGCGAGGGCTATATTTTGCTGTTATTATCATTTATCATTATGTTATTTTATTCATAAACGGCCCCTTAGACTATAATAGCCCTGGGCCCCATGAAACCTCAATAATCCAGCGCTGTCCGATGTATGTCAAAAAATCATATTGTTAGGTTAGCTTGATCCAATTTTATGCCCACATAGACATATACAAGAGGTGCACATAAAGTAAATTTTCAGAACTCCAAAGTCAACTTTTTTATCCTTCATTTACGGGTATTGCAACTGATGCCGTACTCAGCGAGTGCTTTCGATTGGTATATAGCTTGTAAATATCTGAGGGGTGCGCTAAACTAAATCCTTACCACACAGTGTATCAACAATCTGTGGGTGGATGATAGCTGCTTCCTTATATGAGATATGAAAAAATGTTTCAAATAAAAAATGTAAAGGACAATAAAACCTACGTTCTGAAAATATTATACAGGGTGTCCAGGAAGTGTATGATGTATCAAACATATGTTTTGTTAAATGAAACCCCCTGTCTATTATTACATATTTGGGTTCGTTGGTCAATTCTAATGTGACTTTATGGACATGGTACCTCAAATGAACTGTTTAAGCACAAATCACCATTTTCTCTACTTATAAGTAGAAATCAGAAAAAAATTGAATATTGCAGCCATTATAAAACCAAGAAGGCTGAGCTTATGCAAGATGCTCAAATGTGAACCCTTTTTACACATGGAGAAACGGGTAGATTAATTAAGGAAACTTCAGTCATAGTAACTTGACTCAAATGAGAATGACTAATTTTTTATACCTCTGATGTATAATTTGATAGTCTTTCTAACAAAGTTTTAAACAACAACAAACGGAAGTTCAGTTTTTAAATTTTATGTTTTATCACCACTATGTACTGTGAATACAGATTGTGAGAATCAGCAAAAAAATGTAATCAGAATTATTAAAAAATTAATGAGCATTATGTTAGATTTATAAGCTTTTCAACAAATCAAAAAGAAGCACCTTCACATTTTCTACATATTTTTGACAGATAGTCTCTTAGTGAATATTTTTGGCTGAGAGCAGTGATGTTATTATAAACAGAAAAATTAAGTTCGATTTATCCGAGTAAAGCCCCAAAATATGGGTTTGAAATAATTGTTTACTCCTTTTCTTCAGTGGACAGACTAGTCATATGTTTTTGCTATAGTACTGTTTAATTTTCAGGGTTTATCCTCTAAAGGAGTCCAACTCGGATGACGCTTGTCTACAAGAAACTATGAATAATGAGCCAGTTGCTAAAAGGTACTTTTTTATATGTATTAGCATAAACACTAGATAGCAAAACACAACATATATTTTTCTTTTGATGTTTGCATGATGTATGCATGTTATAATTATTAGTGATTAATTTCCATTGGTTTGTCTGTCCGGTCTGGTTCCCCCTCTTTAGTTGCTATACACTGTGATTTATTCCAAATCTGACAAATTTTTGAATCGGTAATATCCTGGCTTATGACTGAAAAAATTAACATTCCTTTTGTGAAGTTCATTATTATTTGAAACTAATTAATTTCAGTGAACATGGATACTCTAGCCCATTAGCAACAGTCAGTCAATTGGCCCTAAAAACTTAGTGAAGCATGGCTAGTAAATGCACCAAAATTTATCATTTTTCAATGTATTTAACTACAAAATAATTATAATATTACTGATAATAATTGTGAATAATAGCAAAAACTTTATTTTTTATATTTTTTACAATCTGCATTACAACCATGTTCATGATGTTTTAAGGTGGTGCTTGACAATAGTGGAGCTTTGCTCAGTAGGTTTATTAATGTTACATAACTATTTGTATTTTGACCAAAATGAAAACATTTTATTTTTTGACCAGCTCATTTTATTTTCCCATCTAGGTTGAAGATGTCAGTTTTGAAAGAGGCAGATGATGAACTTGATAAAGAGAACCTGAGCACATTTCAGTCGGATAATTTGAATGTCACCTCATCTACATCTGACTCGGCAACAGTAACTGCATCACCAACTTCGTCCACATCAACAGCTTCTGTATGTGAGGACATGACAGTAGCAAAGGACTCCAGTGTGTCAGAGAGACTCCAGTCTAAGCTTGCTAGCTCCCCATCTAACTTGGCTACTATAAACGTGTCTCCAGGTTCCACTACTGCAACAGCATCTGAAGGTCCAGAAGCAGCACCAGAAATAACTGAATTGGAAAAAGCTTCACATGATTCAGAAACATCAACAACTGGTACTGCATCAGAGACAGAGGAGATCATAGTTAAAATGGCAGAAGAAACACTAGAAGGAGATATAAGTGATATTGGTGGGAGATCATCCTTCAGAGGAAAACTTGCCTTGCTTGATCCCAGAGGCACTAAACAAGCCAAATTCAAGGTCAAGACCCAAAAAAATAAAATCAAAAGTCTCCAGCAGTCTGTTAGAAGACTTCGGAAGAAGGCAAATGATCTTCAGTCAGTGATTGATGTTCTGAAAAAGAAAGCTTTGATAACTGAAAATGCAGAAACAGCTATGAAGGTAAATTACACTTATCATGTAACTTCCGAAATTCATTGTATTGCTCTCTCCTATAACTCTTTTTGGTTTGATCCAAATCCTAAACCTGTACTGATGATTTGATTTTCAAGTACCATGATTTGATGAAAAATTGTTTGGATGGATACTATCATCAAGAATGGACTTTTTGCATAAAATTTTGTATCCATTATTTTTTACTGGATATAATTAGAACTATGGTCATACAAAATGCACACTGAATGTTGCAGCTACCTCTGCAGCTTTTATATCAAAAGTCAATAAAAATGTAACGTAATTGGCCAGCCAAGTTTTGAAGCATAGCTTTTGAATTTAGTATTCTTCAAAGATATTTAAATTAAAAACTCCTACCTTCAATATCTCTTATATAATGATATCTGCTGTCCTGATTTCTCTTCAAAGCAAACCTTCTAACACATCATCATTCTGTTAAAAATAATTTTTTTTCCAGGCCTCACTTTCGGGACCTGCTGGAGAAGTCTTCAATAGGCTACTAAAAGGACCTGGCAAACAGAAGTATACCCCAGCACTACGGTCTTTTGCGCTGACATTGCACTTCTACTCACCAAAGGCATATAGTTTTGTGAGGAAGTTTTTCAACAGCTCTCTGCCACATCCAGTTACAATATCAAAATGGTATAGAACCATCGATGGTTCCCCAGGATGGAATGAAGTAGCATTGAAGACATTAAAAATCAAGGTTCAAGAGAGCCCAGAAAAAAAAATATTGTGCAATCTTGTTTTCGATGAGATGTCCATTAGAAAACAAATTGAGTGGGATGGAAGAAAGTTTCATGGCTATGTGGATTTGGGCACCAACATAAATAGTGATTTGCTTCCAGAAGCTAAAGAAGTATTATGTTTTATGTTAGTGTGTATAAATGGTAGCTGGAAGATTCCTGTAGGATATTTTCTACTAGATGGCCTAGGTGCTACAGCTAAGGCTGCTCTATTGACAAATTGCCTAACTTTTTTGCATGAAAGTGGTGTAGTGGTAACATCAATAACATTTGATGGAACACCAACGAACTTTAGTATGGTGTCATTGCTGGGAGCACAGTTTTCTGATCCTGCCACAATAAAGCCTTTTTTCTACCATCCAATAACCGCGGCGAAAGTATATATTTTTCTTGATGCGTGTCACATGGTTAAATTGGTCAGGAACTGTTTTGGCTCTTTACAAAATTTTGAAGATGCTGATAATAAGCAAGTTAGTTGGTCATACATAAATGCACTTGTTAATTTGCAGTACGAGGAACAACTACACCTCGCCACTAAAATAAAAATGCGGCATCTACAATGGGCGAAAGAAAAAATGAAAGTTAGGCTGGCTACACAGACCTTGAGCAAAAGCGTATCAGATGCTCTATATTATTTAGCTGTGGATCTAAAGCATCACACATTTATACACGCTGAACCAACAGCAAATTTTGTAAAGTTATTTAATGACTTATTCGATATATTCAATTCCAAGAACCGTTTAGCTAAATATAGGTATAAAAGACCATTATCTCAGTACAATAAGGTGGAAACGTTTCTCTATTTGGAGAAAATTCGATCCTACATCCTTAATCTTAAAGTAGGAGGTGAACTTGTGACGAAATGTCCGAGAAAAACAGGTTTCTTGGGATTTTTAATATCTATTGAAAGTTTAAAGGGAATATATCACGAATATGTGGAGGAAAATCAGTACTTAAAGTATATACTAACATACAAACTGTCACAAGACCACATCGAACTCTTTTTTGGAGCTATTCGAAGTCGTGGTGGACACAATAACAATCCATCGGCTAAGCAGTTTGAGGCAGCATTCAAAAAGTTAATTGTGCGCTCACAGATAAGAGCAGGAGATACAGGTAATGTACTGAATTTAGATGCGACATCGATTTTGTTTTGCAGTAGTGTTAGTATCACAAAAAATGATAGTGGGGATGATTTGGAAAATACTTCTGAATCATTGGAATATGAAAATAAAATCAAGGAGCTCTGAGTATCTAAGTACACCATCATGGGATTTGACAGATTATACTAAAGATGTAGTGGGTTATATATCTGGATTTGTAGTGAAGCAGGTGAAAAAACTCATAGCATGTTCAAAATGTGTATCTCTTATTGAAACTGATCACTCGCTTTCTGTACTCCAAGTAAGAAAAGAATATAGTCAATTAACCAAAGCTTCCTCTATTGTAATCGAAATATGTAAAGCAGGTGAAAGGTATTTCAGATTCCTACATAAAACAATTAATATTTTTAATAAGAAACTATGTAACGTGTTAACCTTGTTAATTACAAATACGATGTGTAATCTTCCTGTAGAAGTATATGATGGTTTTGGAGACCATTTGTATGACGAAGATCCTCTGACCGGTCATGCAACAACATTGTTTAAATTACTTCTAAAGAAATATTTCACTCTAAGGATACACTACGAATGCATGAAAAAATTGGACGCCAATACGATGAGAGTACGCTCCTCATTGACAAAAACAATTCTTTTTAAGAACCAATAAGGTGAAAAAAGTCATGTCAGAATTCGTTTTTAAGGTTCTTAACAATTTTCCTAGATTATAAAGTTTTGTCGGCAGTGAGGATTGTTGGAAGTCTCGAAAATATAACTCATATTTTTTTGTTCATTATACATCGTCTTTTAGCGTAGTCTCAAAAAACTTGCGTTGAATTGTCTGTTTCTCAACAAAAGCTTTAAAAAGCCACTTGATTTATAAACAATACACACGAGCATTATTCAGTATGGTTAACGATATTTTTAAGTCAGAATTCGTTTTTAAGGTTCTTAACCATTATCCTAGATTATAAAGCTTGTCGGCAGTGAGGATTGTTGGTGCTGGATGCCTCTAAAAACTAACTTAATTTTCAGGTTCATTATTGTCTTTTAGCATAAACTCAAAAATGTTGCATTGAATTGTCTGTTTCTCAACTAAAGCTCCAAAAAGCCACTTGATTTATAAACAATACACACGAGCATTTTTCACTATGGTTAACGTTTTTGGGCGGGGATTTGGGAACCGACATATAATAAGTTCTGTATAATGTCAGTCGACCTTATTTTTATAATACACATGTATAGAAACTTATGTAAATAGTTTTGATGTATGATAATTTTATATTGACAGTTTATACATATTGTATGTACAGTTATTACATTAATGTTCTTTTTTTCATTTTGTTGAGTGTTTACTTGCTGTATGAAAGCAAATATTTGTATATTAATGTGAATAAATAATTACTATTGACAGTATTATTATTTTATTCATACCGTCAAATATACGCTTTAGACAAGATTAGGCTTTGATGGGTTAAATAAGCAAAGCGCACTCGAGGTTCCCTTATATAGATGTCATATAGTAGGTACATTACAGTATTTTGGAATAACATTAATTTCATATATAAATTACATAATACATTGCTGTAAAGCTAAGTTCGGTAACGAATAAATCTTTATGAATAAAAACAAATTAACTTTAATTGTAGAAAAAAGTTGTATTCATTAAATTGTTGTTGTTGTTTTTGTTGCTTTAAGCATGATTTAACCTCTCGATTTCTTTCTAATTCTAAGCATCAAATCATATAAGTAGCAACACACTTTTTTTCAATGAAGCATAATATACAATTTGACATCTTTTAAAATGGATCATTATGAATAGTATACACTTAAGCGTTAGAAAATACAAAGTTCAAAATCTCTCAACATCCAAACTTTTCAATCAGAAGCTAAATAAGATTCCACCTAAAACCTAGCTGTTTGCGAGATTATTTTTGCTATTGTGGTACCCCAAAAAAATGCACGGCACTGGTTTTTGTTTACTTCGCTAATCCCACCTAGAACTAAAACAAATGAGAATGTAAATATTTTGGCTTCAAGTTTTATACAGGATAGACTGTGACATGCTGCGTCCCCCTTTGTTTTAACGTCCTTGCTCCGGACACAACACAACATTTGACAAACGCCTAACTGTCAGATTGACTTTAAATTTCCTTGCTACAGCCCGGGAGATTCAATAACTGTTTTTCTATGTACTGCCTATTTTCCGCTGGGAAGAAATGATATAAATAGAAAAAACATCCAATACAGACACTACTTACTATAAGCATAATCTAATGAGGAAGGATATTCGGTCTGTGTTATGTTAATTCAACAAAGGGGTCTATTGCGCAACGGCGCCCCACGCGATTTCAGAAAATTTTGTTATCAAGGTAAAGAGGATGGTCTGTTATGTGATTTAAAGCAATAAAAATTGCGAAAGGAGCACGTTCTTTGGAAAAAAATTGGAAAAACTGTATTTTCAATATATTTCAGTAAGGCATGCACACAGAACTATACAATTTTAGAAGTGAGGTACTGCTTGACAGATGATAATAGATGCGGTGTTGCCAACATTTGCTCCATATTTAACGTCGCTTCGAAAGCGACTATACTAAGACTGAAACGCTACAGAGAAGATTAGCACGGCTCCTGTACAAGGATAACAAAAAATCGTGTATCGTTCTACATTTTTAACTATCTAAATTTAAAGATATCTTATTTCAAATGTTCCTTTCTTTCTAGCTGATGTTTATGTTTAAGTAGGTATTATGTATTATTGCTTGTTTTATTTAGTTTGTATATCAGCTTTTTATGTAAAATCGGTGGCTTTAAAATTGTTTGTGATTAAGCTTTATTGTTATATTTGGCCGACATCAGCTCCAATAAATCTTTGAAACGTGCGACTGACGTTGGACCGTTGCCACTAAAAGCCGAACAGGTGACAATCTTACCTGAGGTGAGATTGGTTAGATTTTTCAACATGTTTGATATCAGTAACCTCTGGGGGGGCCGAGCCCCCCCAGGCCCCCCCGTAACCACCTGGTACAATCCTAATTGAACCTAAAATAGCCTAAATTTAGATATCTTTTATATTTCACCCAACCTAGTAAGTATAACGATACCACTTTCAACCTCCATTTCAGTTTCTGCTAAAACAAAATCAGGTCAAACTTAATCCCTTTTCAACATTTGTGTATAAAAGTCCCAAAATGATTTATTTTCATCTTTCTCAAAACACATTGAATGAATTTTCCATGTCTTTCACTAACCTAAAAAAATGCAATTGCACAATTTCGTGAAGTACATTAACTGATAACTGCTGCTTGCTGGCAACACTGCATCTTTGTGACACTTAGATGACTTACGAATCTGTCAAGCGGGTTCTCGTGTATTGTTCTGTGTGGATATGTTTGTGAAAAGTATGGTAAAATAACGGTTTTTTTATTATTTTTTTCAAAAAACATGCTTCTCTCGCTATTTTTCTTTTTTAAAATTACATAATAGACCATCCCCATTAATTCAAATATGAATTTTTCCCAAATTACGTGGGGCGTTGTTGCGTTGTAGCACCCAACAAAGTGTAGAGGAGCAACAGTTCTTTTAAGTTTCCCGCTACAGATGGCAGCACTATAGATATCCTGAAGAGACAATCCGAACCGTTTATTTTGGTACGCGCATGCCCTTCGTACCTCTTTTGGATTAGTTTCCATCTTGATCACATGTGAGTATTTTATTTTTCAATAAATCAATCAATAAATACCAGCAAAACGGCAGTGCTGTGTGGTCGAAAATCGGTGAAGAAAAACCTCCAGTTTGTATATCCGACAGTGTGTGACTCCTGTGTACTTTTTTCGGTATTATCATTTTGACAGTGCATGATTTGGCTATATGTATTCGCGCCATGTTGCATTAGATTATCCAGAAATTCCTGAAAGTCTCTGAAATTATAGAACTTCCAGGAGTCCTAGAGATCTGAACGAGCACTTTAACGAAACTCCGATCAAACCACCTCCAAACATGCCACTATTCCTCTCGAAATAGGCTGACAACCCGCGGGTGTCTCAACCACATGTTCGGCTGCCGCGTGTACAGTAGAGAAGCCTCCGTTACGCCCCACTAATGCTCCTTTTTTTGTTCCAGCTTGCAAGGTAACTTTTAACAAGGAACCAGCAGAATGGGCGACATTGATGACTCACACTTTGAGACCGGAGACTCAGGAGCCTCCGCCACTTACCCTATGCAATGTTCTGCCCTCCGCAAGAACGGTTTCGTTATGTTAAAAGGTAGACCGTGCAAGATTGTTGAAATGTCCACATCCAAAACTGGTAAACATGGACATGCTAAAGTTCACTTGGTGGGCATCGATATATTTTCAGGTTAGTCTAGTTATATTTCACTAAACATATTTCAAATTCCTTGAAACATACTTATTACCTAAAATGAACTGTGCATACTTTCAGTTATGATCTAATAGCCAGTAAACAATGTAATATTTCATTTTGAAACTGATTCTCTGCAATGCAGGTTGTCATTGACCCCATCACTTCATAGTGTACATATATTTAAAGCCTTACATCTTGAGTTATTGTTAGTGTGGATCATTAAGGTTAATGTCTGATTTTTGCATATTAATATTCCTGCAATTCATCGTATTTTCAGATAGTACCTACTTTTAGATTGAATTACATCATAGACATTACTGACATATATCCAAGATTACTTCGTAGACATGTAAAAAATTTGCTTTTATGTTTGCTTCATATTTTGTCATTATGTAAAATCTTTGCAATAACCAACATGTTTGTGTTTTTATGCCTTGCATGCTTTAAATTCCATTGATTTGACTAACATATCTTCTATGATTATTAGAACCCCCAAGGTCAGTGTAGTGATTCTTATGATTTTGATTATTCTGTATGATTATGCTGCTTTGTGCTTTGTTGTAGATTGTATAAATAGTCAAATCCTGACTAAACTGCTTATAGCAATGCTATTAACCAAAAAGCAATATTTTATAGTTTCCAGAGTAATCAAATTGTTCTAAGTATGTTTATATTATCCATCACTGTTTGTCTATCAAGTTTAACCCTGATTATGTTTGTAACTCATTAGTTGTAGACTGAAACTCAGTGTGATTGGGTAAAATATGAATGTTGTCTAAATTAGAATAGACCATTGTCTTAGTTTTTCTAGGTGTCACCATAATCTATATAAATTTAGTGACATCTTGGTAAAAATAAGATAAAATACTAGAAAAGTTGGTGTGAACTACAAATCAAAAACATCTTAGCTTTTCAACTGTATGTCATTAGTTAGTAGTACTATTAGAAATAACTGTTCATTATTTATTATGATTTATTTGTCATGAAAAAACTTAAAATCATGTGTATTATGTGTAAGTCTGCACTTAGAATTCAAAAATAAAATGATTATATACTTTATGACCAATCTTGTATAATAATTATTGAATTATTCACTAGTGACTAGTTAGTAGGCAGTTAATAACCTTAAAACTATTGTTTAATTTTTTTTTATAGCTTCAATATTTCATCCTATGGTTCATTATTAAACTTTATTTATGTGGTCTCTCACCTTCCACGCTAATAACCTGGTAATTGTGCATAAAACAAAAGAAGGTCTATGTCCACAGTTTCAAAAATACAGAAATCACAAAATTAATGTATGTCTTCAAGGTATTAGCTAAATTACACAAATATGGTTGATTATCCAGTAGGTGACAGTATTTGTTTTTAGCTCATTAGATGATCAGATCACCTGTTTTTACTATGCCCTATCCAGCAGGAACAGGATGCCAAGGCACAGCCCTATCATAGATTTATTTATTACAGTATTTACCTCCCTATCCTATTGTATTTAAAAGCTCAGTAAATTATGGAGTTGATATGAGAATTTTTTTATTTCTGGAATCAATCCCCAATGATAGGCGACATTATGATTCAAAGCATGCATTATAATCACAAACATATTTAGGAGGTTAATTCTCAGAAAACAAAATCTGCTACTAGGCTAAGTAATCCATAAATGTCAAATTATTCAATTATTCTATTTCTTTGAAAGGTTATATGAGTGAGAGAAATGTTAGACTGTTTATAACACAACATAATTATGTGGTTTCATTTGTAAACTGGAAGTTGAATCACAATAAATTGGTTGCATTTTGTTTCAAATGGATTGACTAATTTTTTATATTCTGTCTACAGTCAAATATGGAAAGCTAAAAACATGTTGAAGCTAACAAATACCATTCTTAGGTTGTTTTGAGTATTGACTAATATTCCATCCTATATTATATTCATTAGTTTATTCATTCATTGTAAAACATATTAATGAACTTAATCATGAACTTTTGTGATATATTCTCTCCATTTGCTTTCAGACATTAGGGTGATATCAAAAGTTCCTTGATACCCATTTGGAAAGTCACTGTCTGCTAATTTTGTGAATTGAGCTGAAATGTTTACACTATGTCTGTTTATGCAAAAAGGTAGTAAAGTAGAATGCCCTTGAATACTGTTCTGGTTGCTGACCTATCTCTGATCTTATCATTGATAACATAAAGTTCATTGAATTATGTCTTTATTTTTGAAACGCTAGATTTATGGTTGAGCAATGTATGGTTTGTAAACTATTGTTTCCTTATTTCTGACTTTAATATATTTTGTATAGTGGATTTGCATATTTGTGATAATATTGTACCAAGACCCGTATTTTCCCTCATAGTTGTTTATGATATGCTAATCAAAATATAATTGATATTACTGTGTTCCTTTCACAATTCAGAATAATATGAATTTCAAAAAAGTCTTTTGGGACCTGTCTAGTGATTCAAAATTTCTAGAAAATATGCTTGTTTGAGGAGAAAAACAGCTGTTGGATGTTGTAAACTGGAAAAATGGGTTCTGACTAACACTGTTTTCATACTTTCAGCAGTATATATAGTATAAATGAATGCTTCAGGTTTTCATCATAACTCACATTCCTGACAATTTGAAAATGAATACGTGAAAAGCACCTATTCTGTTAAATTTTGGGAGGATTGCAAGCTGGGTCTTAAATGGATCTCCATCTTCTACCTCATAAGAAAAAACTGGTCTTTTTTTTATTTGTGTCATCAGCATGAATTGGTCTGGTCATTAGCCTCATGTAGGCTTTGTTACTGTTTTCCGGCACCACTCTAGGAATAGCACTGTTAATTAGAAGGCTCAGGTGGGGATTTTCGCTAAGCTTTTTTATGGATATTTACATTTTGATTTAAAAAACCAGAAATAAATGTCCGCCCCTAATGAGAATCGAACCCAGGATCTTCTGGTCATGAGCCCTCAACTCTTACCACTGAGCCAACTGACCCCCCAGGAACTGGTCTTTATACAGTATTGTACATACAAAAGAAACTGACAGATAGGATAGAGTTCATAAGCTTGTTGCAATTCAGTCTAGTTTGCAGTTAGATAATGACACATTACTTACTCTCCTAGATCAAATAAACCCTGATTTTGGATTAGCAAGCAAATTGAAGCAATTAACCATAGACTATGAGCAATATTAACCCTTAACCGATAACATGCAAGTTCTGGGCATAGCTGGTAACGTGCAATCTGTGAGACTGTAACCTCTGTGAAGCTTAAAAAATCTCTCCTCTCTCCTAATTATTTTTTGGAAAAAATGCATGAAGATTTGTTGGGTATATATCCTTTAGTAATTATTTTGTATAAAGTAGCAGAACATGTGATGTAAAGAAAAAAAATTATAATAATTATTAACTAGAACACAAATTTGTAGGACCAAAATAATAAAAACAAACATTGACCACACTCAAATCTATATATTTTGTGATTGATAAGTAAAGCAATACACCTATAAAAATATTTTGGTAAAAAATGACGGACCTGCCATGACTACCAGTTGAGAAAAACTATAACGGAAACCGTAACGTTCCGTCTAGCAGACTGAACCGAACTAACAACTAAGCACATCTGGAATGTTGTTTATGCAAACTTATTGATAAACAGGATATAAAAGGGATACCAATGGCAGGTAGATTCGATGAGGTCATTTACCAGAAATGCGGTAAGGTTTTGTTGTAGGGTCGAACTTAAGATTGCTTGCAGTCTCACAGATGGCACGTTACCAGTTAAGGGTTAATTGGAAGGGCAAGTGTAGGTTGCTGTGACATCATCTTTGACTGGTACTTTTTTTTTCTTCTTGCATCAAGGTGTTGCTGTAGGAAAATACAAACTACAATTTCTCTAACATTAAATAGATGGAGTGACCAGTGAATAGTGACATGAAATCTAGACAAATCAAAATCATTCTGAAAATTTTTTCGTAATATGATGTATGCCACAGCTTATTATATAAATACTATATTATACTTGAGATGATATAATATTGCCTCCACACTCCATTATATGAATGTTCTTACTTTTGGACACACTTTTGTTCTTCGTACTAACAAATTATACGCTGTAGATAAGAAGTACGTTTGTATGGATGATAATTGAGTATTATTATCTTTCCAGGCAAAAAATATGAAGATATATGTCCATCTACACACAACATGGACGTTCCACACGTAAAACGTGAGGACTATCAACTAACAGATATATCAGATGACGGCTACCTATCTCTAATGTCAGACAATGGCGATCTACGTGAGGACCTCAAAGTCCCTGAAGGAGAGCTGGGTACCCAACTCAGAGCCGACTATGATGCTGGCAAAGATATCCTATGTACTGTACTCAAATCTTGTGGGGAAGAGGTGAGTCGGAGCAACAGCAATTACAAATTTTACGAGAGGCTAAATTTAGAGTTAAAACAGAAAAGTTTTAAATTTTTTTTTGTATGTTTTGTGCTTTAAGGGTAAACAGAAAATTGTAGTGTCAAACCTCATGTCTGGATATTTTCCATAATCCATATTACTTTTTCAATTCCTGACTCTTACTTCTATACATATATATTATAACTACATAACAAAAATCCAGGTCACTCATTTCCGTCAGTTGGTCCATCTGTTAGCGTTTTCTAGCCTCATAATCTCAATAACCGCTGCATGGATTGTGATGAAATGTAAGTAACAAGATTAATACTGTGTGGCCGTAGTAGGTAATGCTGCTGTAATTTCGAAAATCGGCACATGGGCGACGCAGTAACTAAGAAAAAAAGATTTCAAATATTCTTCAAACTTAGTTTTTAGGCGTTTTAAAGGTTCCTGATCATTTTCTACTTTTTTTTGGTAGAGGTGAAATTGGGATGGTTGGGGGAAGGGGGTTGTAAAACTGAAAAATTGGTGGTATTCATGATAGGCTATCCATTGACCTGTGAAAGAAAGACCTAGCAATGATCTGGGAATCTCAGACTATAGTGGCATGCTATGGAATAAACTGGTATCACCGTAATGTGTGAGAAATACTGAGTCAATCAACTTGACTTCATTTTTGGTATTGTATGGAGCATTTCTAATCCTTTAGACATTAGCAAAAAAATTCTCAATATCAATAATTGAAATGATGATGATGAAGTTTTTAGCATAGTTTTGAAATGAGTGTTAGCTTGTTAGTCTTCTTTACTTCGCTTTTGCATGTGCTGTAAATCAGTTTGCTATGAATTTCATCCAGATAACTTGTTCAATGTCATGAAATAATACCATAGATACTGGTAACAGTCTAGAGAACAGCTATGCAACGAATCAGTGACTCAGCCTTAATGTGTCATCTCCAGTCGCTTTCCCACTGATGTGCGGTTGGTGATCCTCAATTTTTTACCATTATTAAGACAGCCTGTTGAATTCACCCCTGTGACTACCACACCTTTATTCCAAGGGTGTCTAGCACTTGTAACAGTCCTAATCTAACCTTTTCATACCAGCTTTGATACTCTGGTATTTAGGCAGCAGCACAGTTGAAAAAAATGTTTCAGGATTAATGTTGAACTGCATATTATTCCTTGCATCTAGTTAAACTATTATTCCTCTAGTTAGTATTCTATTAATTTTGTATTGTAATGTTCATTGTCTAAGGGGAAAACAGAGTTTGGTAACTCCATTTATACTAGAATCTGATAAATCCCCGATCAACATAGTATTAATATAAATGGCACATTAAAATACTTTTGAATAAATAAAAATCTATATGCGTGTGTAGGTTAATAAAGCTAATATTTTTTGTTTCAGGTGGTGATTGCAGTAAAGACAAATACTGCTCTGGACAAATAATGGCCGGGTATAATGGTGGGGACCGTAAAGTTAAAGAATAATAATAAAATTAATAAATCTATTTGTCACAGTGTCCAGTGGGTTCCCACTTTCGTATTGTACGACTATATATTTGTATTGGACCAGCAGTTATCAACAGCTTACCTAATGTGAGACGCCACTCCATGCAGAAAGATGTTGTGGTACATATAAAAATATTTTACATCTTCTCTGTCATTATTGTTGGCTGAAATTAAATGCAAAAGCTACATTTTGTTCAATAAAATCTAATTTAATTTTATCTCTGTATGTAAATTTCCTTCGGATCTTTTATTATGACCATCTTTTTTAGAACCACCTTTTTCTAGATCACTATTATCAACAGACTTTGTATATTTGTATGAATGAGTTTTGTTTCCGTTAATATTTAATATTATTAATGATATAATTAAGAATTTGGTGATTCTAGATACTTGTTGACTTTACTTTTGAACTAAATAAACTTAGCATTTTTTAAAGACTTGTTTTGATATTGTTTAGTCTAAGTTTTTTAAATGAAAGAAAAAAATCAATAAGACAAACTTGCAGTTTGCCAATAATTTTTATTGGAATTGGTTAAATATAAAATGAGGATATAATCAGACTTTCATTGCTTAACCTTGAGCTTATAGTCCATATACTGAAAATTGGACGCCAAATATTCAAAAGAAACAAAACAATAAACTGTGAATCATCCGTCAAAGGAGGGGCATTTTAGCTATTTGAGGAGGTTAAAAAGAAAGTTTCCTAATGGTTTATACGATGCCACATGTGAACGTCAGGTTCGAACAACTTATCTGTCTTGAAATCGTGGTTCTGGAGAAAATTAGGAATTTGCAAGGAATGAACCACCGTACGATTCTGTTCCTTCAATCCTGGACCTGAATCATCAAAAGTGATTTAAAGGTGGTACAATGATGTTATGAGTTTCCCCAACTCAACTCTTAGAGTGTTTGTGATTCAGAATTACATATAAAAGGTGTAGTATACAGCACAAGGAAAAAGAATGGATACCACAGCATAATTTGTCATATAGTTTTCTTTTTCCGATTATTGGTTGGTTATAGAAATAGTCTATGAAGTCTAGACTAGAATAGACATAGGAAAAGGCGAAAAATATGTGCATCTTGACTGAAATCAGGATTCGAAATCATTGACTTCTAAAGACTATCTATACCAAATTTCAGCTAAATCTTCGCTTTATTTTCGATCTTGTATCACGTATTGGATCCACCATCTTGACTTTGGAAAATCTGCCTCCAGATTGTTGACTTCAAAAAACCTCTTACCTCTACCAAATTGTGAATAAATCCGTTTGTTTCTAAAATGTGCGCCGGACATATTTAAACGTACTATTTTTTTTTTAGTATATCCATGTCAGTTCTGTCATTCTCGGATAAGTACTGTGCTAATTCTCATTACTTTTAATGAAACAGTAAACGTACTATAGAAATCATGTATAAAAAATTAGCCAAAGAAGAATAAAGCTATACACAAAATTGTGATAAAAATTAATATAACCAGGAACCCGCCATAATTATATCATTATTACCAAAATGATGTTAATGGGTGTGTTCAACGGGACCTAGCGCAAAAGCGCTAGCATGGAAGCACCTGCAGGCGCTAGGTGTGACCGTTGAACGACCTTCTTTTCGACGTGATTAAACTGTCATCCATTTCCATATTTTAATATTTATTATTTGTATTGTCAAAAGCCAATTGACACTATACAAAGATAACTGCTTCTCTCAGAACTACAGAAACTTTTTTCTAGTTTTATGCCGCTTCGCTAACCAAACAGCGGTTTTGATAAGCGCTAACTAAGCTGATTGACGTGTTTTTGATAGCTTGTCGTTCATCGCTTAGTTAGCGCAAAGCGCCCACAAGCGCTTGCGTCCGCTAAGTCCCGTTGAACACTACCAGTGGTTTTCAGCACGTGGTTAACGCCGATATGTCAGCAGTGTCACTGAAGTGCCATAGGTTCGGCTAGTGATAACCATTTGATAACTAAAAAATAGTAAAAATCTCCCAGAATGAATGCTTACACATGCTTTGACGGCACACATACAGCGCTGCACTCTGTGTTCGTACCGCTACTGAAGAATAACAATATATAAAAGAAAACATGTAGGCAAATATTTGTTTCGGTCAAGTATTCTTGCTGTGAACATTTAGATAGTGAACCAATTTCTTGTTCACAAAAATAGTCATTATTTTTTGGCAATGAGATATTGAGTAAAAATATTACAAGACGGTCCTGACTTGCAGGTATGCCAATTCACACCACTACTAAAAAATTCTGAGATGCACATCTTCGTCAGCTGATACCCATCAAATGTCACGCCAATCTGAAGTATCAACCTTTTCTCGGGTATCAACAGACTACAGAGTAATTACGTGGTAATTACTTGGCACGTGATAACTGACAAGCATGTGGAGGCTTGTGGACACATTGCACCGATATTTACCGCTACTGGCAGACTGACCAGGAGGCGGTATAAGCTTTGAGCTCTTCGATTCTGCAGTCCCAATGTCTATTTGAGGAAGTCACAATCTTTATGCAGTACGATCAACTTATACTCCAAAATTTGATAACTCCGTTGTTTTAAGAAACACGAAAAAATTTGAATTAAAGGTATATACAGGGTGTTACCTAATCATATACATCTGGCCTAAAATGGCACATCAATCCTTGAAAATAGTTAACTATGAAAAATCTTCATTAGACGGAATCACGACGTGTTTAGTAAACTAAAACAGAAGTTATATGCTTCAACAATTTTCTATCAGCATTTTGTATTTCCTAAAATTATAGTGGCTGGCGCTGGACTTTTGGCATGCCACTCGTAACCTGCAGTAAAAAAAGGAAAAAGGTGTTGCAACAAATGGCAATGCCGCAAAATTTCAGTGGCTCCAACTACAAGGGGGGTAGAAACGAAACAAAACGTCAATCATTTGTCAAAGTTACCTTACCTAACCTAATTTAAGAAGTAAATAAAATAATGATATATAAATAATTACTACTTCTACTTAAAATATCTTACACTACAGCTACACAACCGAAATCGCCTCGATGAATATGTATTCGGCGATGTTTTGTCATAGCATTTTTGCTCAGGACGACCCAAACGAAACGGAAATAAAGAGGGAGGATATCAGGTCAGACCTACAGGATCCTTACCCCTACACCCCCAATAACATACCTAGTGAATCTTACAGTGTTCCTTTGAAGGTAAAAGTTGCTTTATCGGTTCTATAATTTGTGCACTTCATAATTGTTAACTTCTAGGAGAAGCCAACAGAAGAGCCCCGTAATGAACCAAAGATAGCTAAGCAACAGAAATGTAATATATGCGGCAAAGTATTGTCGTCGGCTTCCAGTTATTATGTACACCTAAAACAGCATTCTGACAATAAACCTTACCAGTGTAGTCATTGCGAAGCTTCATTTTGCAGAAAACCATATCTAGAAGTGAGTATCATCCTTGCGCAGGGATATCAATAAATAAAATAAAATAATTGATTTATTTTTTGTCACAGATTCAATAATTTAATCATCTATTGATTGCCCTTTATTGTATGAAAATATTTAGGTGCACATGCGGACACATACTGGTGAGCGGCCCTTCGAGTGTGAGATATGCAAGAAGCGATTCACACAGAAGTCCAGCTTGAATACTCACAAGCGCAGCCACACGGGTCTCAGGCCTTATGCATGCCCTGTCTGCTTGAAGAGGTTCTCGGTTAAGTCGTACCTAAATGCCCACCAATGGATCCATGCAGCTGACAATGGCATCCGATGTGCCACGTGCCACATGACCTTCAACAACAAGAGCCAGTATCTGGAACACCTCAGGTAGGTATCGAAAACTATAGTCTAGTACCACATTGGAAGATATCAATGCAACATATGGCGACAGACCTCAGGAAATGCAGCGGCGCACGGTTTTTTGTGTAGAAAAAGGTTCATTTGCAGTATAAAATTGGGAACCTGGGAAATGTGAAAACATTTTATGTTTTGGTTGCATTGTACAGGCACAAAGGATGGACATTTTTGAAATGGCTAGTACTCTTCCCTCATCAACTCGTGAGATACTAGCATTTTGTTATCAGTTGACGTTATGAAGCCGCAGACGGTTCAGAAACGCGTTTTCACGAACTACCGTTTCCCCCATATTATGAGTATTACAGTTGTACAGCGTAAGCTTCGCCATCACCTCAACATTCATTGGAATCGAGCTGTTCCTATTCGAAACACGATCCTTTATTGGGTTGAAGCACTTTGCACCTGGGATGTACAGATCAACAAAAGACCCCCAGAAGCTCCACGAATGGTTAGAAACCTTGTGAAACGCGTTCAACAAGGTGTTCATCGCAGTCTGACTCAATCTGCATTGCCCAGCAGTACGGTATTTCGGAAGTCGCCGAAGTGAAATAGCTTCTGAAGATGCCATCCTCTGGTGGTGGCAAAACGTCAAGCCTCAACGCTTAACTACGCCATAGCCCAACCATAAATTCGTAGGGTTGTGTTATTATGCTCCACCCTGGATTATGTACAGGGTGGTCCACTTTTTGTAGCAGGACTTTAACACTCGATGGAAAAACTCATTTTGAGTTGGAAATCTTATATAAACATGTTTGCGCAACAGCTTCAAAATATGAAAAAAGTTGATTTTTTATTAATTTCTTGAACATCATTGAGTCGATTTTTTTGATAGTATATTGTCGAGTGCAATAAGGTGCTAAGTCAGCACTGACTAGAATAGTCAGTTATCATTTCCAATGGAGTCTGGGGGTCAGTCCCACGATAAAGTTAGCAAAAAATTGTACGCCACTATATAACTTTAAAAAATGAGTGTTGTTTTTCAGGTGAAACAGATGGAAATCCAACTTTTTTGTCTCTTGATGTTTCTTAGTACCCCACTTTGTTTTCAACAAAAAAATATACACCACTCCATACTCTATCCTAAAAATGATAAATGGAACAAGTTAATTTTATTCGTTTTAGTGATGGGCCGCAATTCCAAGGCGTATTTTTGACCCAAATTCAGGTGGAAAAGTTCAAATAACATGAGTTCTAAGGAGTGGTTTCCAAGATACAGAATGTCAAAAAATAATTTTTTTCCAAGTTTGACACCCTGGATCCGAAAAACTAGACTCTTTAGGACACATGTTTATATGAAATTTTCTACTTCAATTCGGATCAGAAATACGTTCTTGGAATTACGGCCTGTCAATTTCTCAATTTAAGTTCATACCAATAAAGACTAGAGACTACATTTTCTGGTACAAATTTAAACGAAGCTAGTTTTGTTCAAACGTTTTTTCGACAGGCTATGAAATGGTTTTTATTTTTTTCCTCGAAAACAAGTGCGATATACTAAGAGACATCAAGACAAAAAAGTTGTGTTATTATCTGTTTAATCCGAATGACAACATTTAATTTTTTAAGTTACAGGCATAACATTTTTTTGCTAATATTAGTTGTGGGACAGCCCCCCGAGACCCCACTGGAAATGAGAAATATCTTCTAGTCAGAGCTGACTCAGCGCCTTAAGTAATTAATAAAAAATATATTTTTTTTCCAAAATTTGATTCCCTGTACCTTAAAACCTAATCTTTTGCGCAACCATGTTTTTACATTTTCACGTCAAAACCAGTTCTTCTATAGTGTTAGTCTGGCTACTAAAAAGTGGAACACCCTGTATATAAAATTTAAACTACCGGCGACAGACTTATCACGTATGTTACAGACGACAAGCGACGGGGGAAAATTGCGCAATATCTGCTGTCAAACGTGAATTTTGTATTATGCCACCGACGTCATCGTGACGGACAACAACATGCAACAACATATAAGCATTGATTGAAAGAAAAAAGGGAAGATATGCAATGTAATGAGCGAAATCGTGACAGGAAAAGTGTCCGAGAAAATGGATCGGATGATTCAGATCAGTAGCTACTTTACTTTACCATCTGTTTTTTATTGTTAAACCAACTTTTTCGTTGTTCGATGTCCGTTAAATTCATGGAATCATAAATCCCACTTGACAGCTGTTTGACATATAACTGATCTATCCGGATCCAGATCAGTGTTTCCGTAAAGGCCTACTATCTATTTCTCCGACACTTTTCGTGTCACGATTTAGCTCATTACATTGAGTATCATTCTTTTTTTTTTTCAATCAACGATATAAGCTACAATGGACTAGTATCACGAGGTTAAGAACATTGATTTAATTGTTATAACCGCTTAGCACATACAAAAATAAACGTACTGCGGCATTTCGTTACTTTCTACATCATTTTGTCTTTTAGTAATTCCATTCTAAAATTTAAAGAAAGGAATTCAAATTCAGCCAATCAGTGGCAACCGCGCGAAGCATCAGCAGTGCATTGTTGCCAAGAACAGCTCCGACTCGCAGACGGGAACAGAAGATAAGATAGATGAGCCAGCCCGTGTAGAGCTCCGGAATTTCGCGCGCCATCAGAATGCGGCAACACAGCACACATATCTGTCTTTTGATTGGCTGTTCGCCTTTAGGGCAGTGGCGTCACTGCCCTAGGAGAATTCAAATATTTTCCTTATTTTCACGGCTTTCCTGTGCCCAAAAAAATCAGAGAAAAAAATGAGATGCTTTTTATGACGTATTCTATCATATGCAACCAAAAAAAGAAATTCATGATACTAGTCCATTTTGAGGGTCCTGTTGCTGGCATGTCGCTGTTGCTCGTCATCTGCTGAGCGACTTCAGTCGCTAATTTTTACATAATAAGACTGCCGGAGAGTTAATGCATTCGTCGGGAAAATAAGTATCTTCCAATTTGTTGCAGGTCGCACAGCACCAAAGGGTACGACTGCGAGTTTTGCTCTCGTGCCTTCTCAAAAGAGTCCTACTTGATCCGGCATCGGATACGCGTACACAGCAAGGTACTTCAGAATCAGCCGAAATAATGTGGCCATAGAAACGCAGGTCGGGTGAGCGGTGAGCGTCCACCCATCGATGTTTAAATACAGGTAGGGGGAATTGAAGACATAGATCGGAAGAAAATCCACAAAAATATCGCTGAGACGAGAAGTCAAAGAGATTTATAACGTAAACCGTACCTCACAAACCACCCATATACAGGGTTGGGATAAAGTATGGAACCAAGCAAATAACTTTGGAACGGAAAGGTTTAACCGGAAGTACCGTCAACCTTTTTAATTTAAATGGGACACCCTGTATATTTTTGCAGATTTTAATACATCTTTTTTTTCCGAATACGTCCATAGTGGGTTTAGTATTAGTTTCTGTAAAAACGGGAAAGATAAAGCTTCTTTATCATTTCAGGTGTTTAAAATGCCGGTCATTCAAAGTCGGTTTTGGCGATCGCGTGAGAACTCACAAAGAAGCGTGTCAGCTTCTAATGATTTACGTCCCGACAGTGGTCCTAGAACACGTTTGACGGTGACTAAAATACAAAAAATTATCTCAAGCGGGAAGACCGCAGACCGCCACGGTCGTTCCGTTCCCATTTTTACAGTAACAAATACTAAACCCACTCGGAACGTATTCGGAAAAAAAGATGTATTGAAATCTGCAAAAATATACAGGGTGTCCCATTTAAATTAAAAAAGTTGACAGTACTTCCGGTCAAACCGGAAATACGTTTAATAGCTAACATAATGTCTTCGGATGCATTATGCGTCAATACATTTACCTGCAATTTTTCAGCAACATCACCCTTTCCGTTTCAAAGATATTTGCTTGGTTCCATACTTTATCCCAACCTTGTATTTATGATGTGTTACACACGATATTTTTTTGTAGATTTTTCTCAGTATAACGTGGATCTTCAAGTTCTCCTGTCCTGTGTTTGTGGCGAGTTCTAGGCCGAGCAGGAGCACACTAACTAGAAATTTTTATAGATTGTATGCAATCTGTTCGTGCAAGAAAGAAAGTAAACCCAAACATGTCACGCATGCTGCACGTGATTTGACGTTCTACGCGTGACGTATCTATGTATCGCCTCGGTGTGCCACCCACCTTACTGTCATTTCATTGGGCCAATAGCGAAGCTGTTGTTAGTTGCTTATTTTTTACATTTACTTTCTGTCTTAGACGAATCGACTGTAGATGCACTTACTTGGTGAAACTCAAATCAGATCAATAATATCGATTGAAATTCGTTAGCTGAATACAAGAGTCACAATAAAACTGCAGGTGTTGTGATTTATTTTCTTTAGTCGGACATTACCGCATTAATGTCTGCTTATGCTACCTCAAAGGTACAGACACTATTTATTATTAGTCATTTTCAATTGGTAAAATGTGTTCAGATAGTGAAGATGAATTTTGGTTGCTACCATTTTAGACAATTTCCAAAAGAGGATTTGTCAACCTCAATCTTTATTCGTTCACGTCACAACATATCGAGATGTGCAGTTCTGAATGGATACATGTTCTAGGATCAGTGTCCGTTGTCAAAATGATGGACATAAATTCACACGTTGGCCGGACAGAGATCCTTTGAATCTGCGTAGCAGATAATAAACGGCGTGGACCCTGACCACGCGATAGAAGGACTTGGATCTATTTTTATGGTATGTGGATCGGTATGACAACTTTGAATCTGCACAACTCTAGGACTGTAATAATCATTGAATGAAATATAAACCCGAGAAAAAATAAACAGGGTCCTGCGCTGGTACTCTGTAACTTAGAAATGTGTTTCTATGCACTATGTGCTATGGGATCGGGTGGCCTCGTAAATATGACAGCGTGCCGTGACAGCGTAGTAGACACGTAATAGGCACCCGAAGCTGCCCGATCGTCATGGTCGTCATGGTGATAGAAACATGTTTCTATCTCTTAAGTTAGAGAGTACCGACGCTGATCTGCTGCAGATGTATAACTTGAACTTGATTGTATGCCAATTGCCAAGTATTATTCATTTATATTGTCACAGAACCACAAACTGTCAGAAGATGTGACAGAAGTGGCATTTACGTCTAGTACAATTTGGACAACATTTTACCCTTGCGATAATATACAGGGTGTCCGGATATTCGACCGACAACGCTTGACAGGTGATAGGCCTCACATTTCTATGAACATTGAGATAGGAAAATTAACCCTAATTTTCAAGATACAGGGTGTCAAAGGTTTGCTTTTATTTCCATTTTTTCTCAATTATTCTCAATTATTACCAAAACGATAATTTTCTCTTCTTTAAAAACTCCCCGATACGTAATTTGTACACCGTTGTGCCATTTCATTGCAGAAAAATTGAGAAAAAACGAGAATAAAGGTAAAGTTTTGACACCCTGTATCTTCATAAAGATGTGAGGCATATACAGGGTGGGCCAATAGTGCGTGGGCGGAGGATTGTGGGCTTACTAAAAAATATTTCAAAAATCTGTCACTTGATCATGGTAGGGACCCTTGAGGGCTATAACGTAAAAATATTTTCACTTAAATTTTGACGTTTATACAGGGTGATTCATATCAAACTTACATTTTTTGAAATGGAACCCCCTATATATTATTGCATATTTGGTTTCCTTGGTCAATTTTAGTGTGACTCTATGTCAAACATTATGTCAAAATTTGTAGCATTAAGAATTATTCTCACTTTTTGATGAATACCTAAGGAGCAGTATTAGTATTGGTCTATGAAGACGAATGCAAGAAGTGCAAGGGAATATCTATGAGCAGACCAATCTGACAGTGAGAAGCGAAAAAATGCGGCAATGAATCAACGACACGCAGCTCATAGGTTAGCAAAATTTTGTGTTATGTATTTTCATTTGCTTAGACCTCATACAAGGCATAGCCTTCGAGGTAGCTGGATTTGTACAAATAATACAAATAAACAAATAAAAAAAAAAAAATCACACATGGAACTTTAAACGAACCGTTTAGGCGCAAATCACCATTTTTGGTATAAGTAGGTATCAGAAAAAAATTGAATATCGAAGCGATTATAAAACTTAGAAGGCTGTGACTTTGCGGTACAACTAAGCATGAAATGTGTCATCTTAGGTCAGACGGCTAAAATTGAATTCTTTTTGTACTTGGAGAAATCAGTAGATTAATTAAGGAAACTTCAATCACAGATAACTTTATTTTTTCAAATGGCAATGCCTATTTTGGTTTATAAAATCGAATGTAATATTTCATTACCTTTCTAACGATATAGCATACTCGATACCAATCTTTTTTAGTTTTCATTTTATTTCAAATTTTCAGTCAAATCGGTGTTTTTCAATTTTCCTGCATGCAAGCAACCTAGCAGGCCATGAAAAATAAACAAAAGCTCGTTAATATGGAAGAAACCAACCAACTTAGTAGAAAGATGCAAACTAACTAGAGCAACGGGGCAAGATTATGAAAATTTCTTACAACATATTAGCTCTGATCAGAAACAATAGCGGTAACAAGAACGCTCATTTTTCACAGCCTACTAGCTATTAGTCAATTTCCGACGTCAGTAAAAAAATATTTAATCAAAGGAAAACTACTAGTGATTATTGCTGGCAGTATAATATCTATGTCTTCTGAATAAATTTCCACATTTAATGCTATAAAAAAGTAGCCATTTACGTAAGTCAAAAGTAATGATACCTCTGACTGGAACCCATCAAATTCTTCAGTAGATACTTCTACGTATTAGCAAAATCGCGGAAAATGAAACTTGAGTTGCAGTCTGTTTGAATTGTAAAACATAATTTAGTTTGCAGAAAACTACATGAAATAAACACAATTACAACATAGCGTAATTAAAAAATTCTAGCAATTATTTCAATAGATGTTCAGAATGCTCCAGTTGGAGATTTCACTTTTGACTTAACCAAACGGAAGTGACTAATCTTTTTATCCCATTAGATATGAAATTCTAAACATGTTAGACTGTAAGCAAAAATCGCTGGTAGTTTTCCTTTTGTTTCAAAACACTTCTGTCATAGCCCAGCTACTCATTTACATTATATATCTTGGGGCTGTTGTATCCGGTTAGAGCTAATATGTTGCAAGGAATTTTCATAATCTTGCCTCGTTGCTCCAGTTAGTTTGCATCTTTCTACTAAGTTAGTTGGTTTCTTCCATATTAACGAGCTTCTGTTTATTTTTCATGGCCTGCTAGGTTGCTTGCACGCAGGAAAATTAAAAAACACCGATTTGACTGAAAATTTGAAATAAAATGAAAACCAAAAAAGATTGATATCGAGAATGCTATATCGTTCGAAAGGTGATTAAATTTTACATTCAATTTTTTAAACCAAAATAGGCATTGCCATTTGAAAAAATCAAGTTATCTGTGATTGAAGTTTCCTTAATTAATCTACTGATTTCTCCAAGTACAAAAAGAATTCAATTTTAGCCGTCTGACCTAAGGTGACGCATTTCATGCTTAGTTGTACCGCAAAGTCACGGCCTTCTAAGTTTCATAATCGCTGCGATATTCAATTTTTTTCTGATACCTACTTATACCAAAAATGGTGATTTGCTCCTAAACGGTTGGTTTAAAGTTCCATGTGTGATACATAAAGTCACACTAAAATTGACCAAGGAATCCAAATAGGCAATAATATATAGGCAGTTCCATTTAAAAATATGTAAGTTTGATATGAATCACCCTGTATAAACATCAAAATTTGAGTGAAAATATTTTTACGTCATAGCCCTCAAGGGTCCCTACCATCATCAAGTGACACATTTTTGAAATATTTTTTATTAAGCCCACAATCCTCCGTCCGCGCACTATTGGCCCACCCTGTATATCACCTGTCAAGCGTTGTTGGTTGGATATCCGGACATCCTGTATCATATAAGCACTATAGGTTATAGATATAGGTGATCTAATCATCTATTATAATGACATGAACATGGTGATAATAGCTTTCAAAATTTGAAGATGAAACGAGACACAAACTCTGCATTTTTAGAACTAGTATTGAATATGTATTCACCAAGTACTTGCATCAGAAGGTACCACATTACAAGAGGATTCACTATTTCACACGTGTTGCACACGTAAAAGTATAGTAAAAAACTTGCTATACACGGTTCACCAGGAGTTGAGTAAGTGAAATGGGCTTATATATGTATATATTGATTTTTGATAGCTTTACTAACCCAAAAAAGAATAACTGTGAATAAAAAAACAGCCCACCTAATTATACCGTGGTTTTAGTTAGCTAAAAGCAATTGAATTTAGTACCATGTCGAGCAGCACTACCTTGTTAGCATAGGAAAAAAAGTACTCTGTATCTACGCTGCGTACTACACTGCTAATTAACTAAAGTGAGACGAAGTCTACAAGGCGTCGAGTAGCGTAGTAATGAATTTTACCTATTACACCACCTTTGACTTGACATATAGCTCAGTGGTTGAGCGTTTGTCCCTTAGGTAAGGAAAGAGAGGGG
Organism: Callosobruchus maculatus; assembly: GCA_951848785.1. Lineage (NCBI taxonomy): Eukaryota > Metazoa > Arthropoda > Insecta > Coleoptera > Chrysomelidae > Callosobruchus > Callosobruchus maculatus. The sequence goes on from CATOUR010000083.1 coordinate 11,865,177, forward strand.
ATACCTCACGCCCGTTTGATGCTATATGAATTAGCTGTGACCGAAAATGAATAGCTGTCAAAATACTTTTTTATATTTAGCGTTTTTAAGACCAATCATTGTAAAGTATTGTGGTGTAAATAATGGTATGGTGTGCAGCTTACGGTTGTAAAAGCCACAGCAGCAGGAGGAGCCAGAAATTAGGTATTACAGGTAAATTTTATAGCGCTTTGGTACATTTTTGGTACTTTTTGGTAACAGAAATGTCAGTCGCGCGTTCCGGCCCTTCTCTTCCCTTGTCTAAGGTTTGTTTAATATGCAGGAAGAAATTATTGAATATTTTTTATGGTTATGTTGAGATCGTCTACATAACCTGACTTGCCTCATTGGCTAGTTAAGGGAAACGGATTAGAAAGGCAACCACAGGGTAGGTTTTGGAAGTTACATATCGTGGGACATGTACTCCTTCTTGGTCTGGATGGAACGGTTATTTATTGTGTCATATTTCTTGTTTTGTTGAATATAGCAATAACGTTTTTTAGTTTATTGCTGCTTTGTTTATATAACCTTTTTATAATGATTTACGTGAAACATATGTAACTGTAATCCTATGTATTTTTTTAGAACAGAAACTGCATTCTGTAATAAGCAACCGAATAGATATATCCTCATGAGCTTTTTTTCATTCGAAAAATCCTTCCCCTCCCAGATAGGACCCCTCAGAGTTTTTTGGAAAATGATCAAGTTAGCGTCAAATATGATCAGGTTTTCGTTTTTTTTTGCGATTTGTAGAATCGTTTACCACTACATTGACTTTAAAAAACTATCACAGTTTTATATATTGTACTTAGATTTTGTGCATTATCTTCTCTTAGTAAGCAGATATTTTTGTATAAAAAGAAAAAACATCTTCAACAAACATTTATTTGGCGATATTAACTATTAATTCACAAATAATCACAATTATACATTTTCTTCATATATCATACTCCTATCTATAAATCAGAAATTGTCAATAAAGGATCTACAAATAAAGTTCGAGATTAAACACAATACACTATAAAAATCAAGCAAAAGTAATACCGTCAGTTCGTTCAGTTAACACTGATGCTTTTTTGCCTCAAACCTCGTATCAATTCTTAATTAAAGAAAAATGAGAAATCATGATATAACAACAAGAGATAAAAAACACGAACTTCAACCAATGTTGAATTAGGGATTCAAGAGATGACAGCAAATTAGCCTATTCTGTGGACCCAGATTTTGAACCAAAATATAGGTTATGATAACATAATACTATCACAAAAATTTCCGACTGAGCATATACCGGATTCCAATATAAGTGTTAGATGGATAACAATGCAGTAAAAAATTCCTCTTGACAAATAAGATGAAAATCAGTAATATCAAAAATGTACAAATATTAATAAATACTTATTTATTATCATTTAGGTCTTAATTATAACGCCTACCCCAGGTATTCAACAAGGTTCAAATTTAGGACCTATACTGTTTTTGTTCATACATAAACGTCAAGCATACCTAAGTCTCGAGTTACAACGGTAAAAATTATGATGCTTATGACCTAAAAATTATTATAGCGTCTGCATAGTTTTTCATCGACTCATTTTTTTAATATCTAAATGCATGGTCTATTTAAAACGATCTTGGACCAAACGCAAATATTCTATTGTGTCCTGCACAAAGAAAAATAACAATAATGTTCCCGTATTGCATGGGTCATGTTTCCTAAAAACGTGAGGAAAAAATACGCGAACTATGCCTTCTTTTCGATTAGAAAATGTGTTTGCTGCTCAAACTGATTTTGTATCCTTTCTGTGCAAGACCAAAAGGTCAGATATAGATAGGTAGAGCATGTTAATTTTTTTAATATTTGCGTGTATTGTTGTTGGATAAAAAATCTATCTATCTATTTTCATTCAAAATGCGAGGTCCACGCAGTAGGCTAAGTTTGATCTGCTTATATGCACGAGTTTCAAATTAAAATATATTAAAATATGGATTCCCAATTGTACATCGATCGACATACCCTTATATACACTATAACCTACAAAAATAAATATTACGTATTATTGGAGGTGCAGTCGATGATCTCAGTGAGACACCGACCGAACTCCTCTATTATCAACCGCTTGGTCATCTCTTCGTCTTGGAGGTTATCTTGCGCGTTGTCACAAATCGTCAACATGCACTGACATGTGGCCTCTATCACCTCGTCTGTTATGTAGTTGACAGTTTGTTTGTTGCTGAAAGGATAAATCCTAATTCAGTAAGTCGTAATTAAAGTAAAAATATTCGAGATATACCCGGCAGTAAATTTTATAGCAGTAATCTCTCAAAAGTCGCGTGGCGAATGTTGAGGACAGAACCGTTCAGGGTCGTACTAACATTAATGAGAAAATCAAATAATGTTGCCTAATATATTTTTAATAGATATTAACATTATAAAATGTCCAATAAAAACTATTCAAACCCGCATACTAACAATATTATTTAGGGCCGGTTGTACAAATGCGGGTTTAACACGAGCTTTGTTAAGCCTAAGCTTAGCTAAGCTCAGGCTTAAAGTCGACATCCGTTGTACAATCGTCGGCTTAGTTAAACCTGGTTGATAATGAAATTCACTACAGTTGGCATCTCAGAGTAACAACTGAACATAGAGGTAGTAAACAACTAATTCTAATAGGCCAACATCTTTTCTTACGTTGTCATACTGACCACCAGATACGGCAATCATAATTGTTGACTATCGTCTTAATTGTATAGTATCCAGAAATATTCCATTCTACGTTAAAAAAGACGGTATTTTGAGGGTTCAGGAATGATTACAGCAAATTCGATAGATATGTTGACCTCTACTGCATGCATGTTTCTTCATCATAAACGTAAATTCTGTCTTACATAAATTTTGAGGAGCTGGCAACGCCTATACACGGTAACCTCCGACTGTCAAACGTTTGTTTTGGTTTGCGTCTTTTATGCTTGGTTAGTAAAACCGAATTCGCTATTTGTTGGTAACTGTAGTGAAGCTTTACGGACTTGCTGTGCTATATTCGAGTGTAGTTTAACAGTTTTTCGAGATGGGACAGTGCAGAGCAGTGTTTGTAACATGGGTTGCATTGGAAGAATTTTCGGGTTAGTTGGAAATGTTTGGGGGCTGAAGTGTCAAAGATGATGGCTTTGAGCACGCCATGCTGAAGTGGTTTGTTTACTACCTCTATGTTCAGTTGTTACTCTGAGGTTGGCATCAATGAAGCAATACGTACTGACATAATCATCTGAAAAATTACCTTTTTTGGTTAGGCACTTACGACAGTTTGTCAAATTGCGGCAACGACCATTTCTGTCTCTGTTCTTTCATTTGCTCTCTTTGTTAAATCAGACACAAATCTTTCAAAAAATATGACCTAATAAAGTGACAAGCAATTTGAAGGTTTCTCCTTGACATATCATGTCAGTTGTATTAGGTTAGGTTTAAACCTCAGCTAAGCTCGCGTCGAGCCTTAAGAATACAAATCAAAAATTTGGCGAAAAAACTACAAGTCAAAATCAGATTCAGATGAGTCGCTATAGTTCAGATTGTGTATTTAAAAATGATGCGTCTACTTTCTAGTTCTGTTATTTTCTCGAAAGTACAGTTTGAGCTTAATATCGTTTCCTTAAGACAGTCGTCACAGTAATGTGGGAAGTTTTCAAAAATCGGGCATTTCTAATTACAGGTGCTTTATGAGCTTCTTGTACTACAGTGCCATTATAACTTGCTGTTTGGAAAGGAGGACATTACATTAAAACAAAGAATTTAAAAGCGATTATATAGAACTCACCACACAACACTCGAAAATAACGACCACCAATAAACAGGGTCAAATCCGTTATGAGACTGTTATTAATTATAAGTTGAAGTAGTCTTGTTGGAAGAAAGGACATTAAACCAAAAGTACATGAACTTTCTATTTCTTAGAGCACTGATTGCTAACGCACGTTTCTGGATTAACCATGATAATTTTCTACCTGAATCGATGATAAAGGTAGTCTGAGGTAGTCCACTATTTCAAGAAAATTACATTCCGTACAGCCCGACAGCAGTACAAGTAAAATGTGTAAACATTAGATAATTCGACATTGTACGGGAATAATAGTCTCACTTGGTGAGATTTCCTATAAATATAAAAATTATTTCAGCAAAAGGTCTGCAATAGGGGTTGACTAATGTATAACTGTGATTTTGGGGAATTAACTTTTTGAGACATTAGTCCATTAGTGCCATAAAATTTACTGCTTTATCGATCTCTTTATATATACCATAATTGAATTAACCTTAGTACTCTTACTTATATCTTACCGTGTATTTGAACTTCTCCTTTGCCTGCCCGATTCTCTGGACGGTGAGTACCTGCTCGCTGACATTATCGCTGCTGCTACCTTTTCCATCTCTACAAGATGCCTGAGGGTTTTCTTCTCCATGGTATCTTCAATATTCCGACAGCCCACACACTTGCAATTGTTGGAACAAGCGATTTTTGCCTATACAAAAACAAAACCAATGCAAAATGTGATTCTATAGGAAATGATACATGCAACTATCAGTATCAGTATATATCAAAGCTATTTCTTAATGTCGCAATATAACAGATATAATCAACAAACCTTACCTCATAACATTCACAGTAATTTTTCAGACATCCAGATCTCTTGCAGTTGCATCCTTTGGTGTGTTTTCTGATCGCAGTGTCTCCAGCGACATCCTTTGCCTTGCCGATTTTGGGCTTGAACGCATGTGGATTTCTCTCCAAACATGCCTAAAATGAACAAATGCCAAAATGATAGTTGTGAACTAGTGAAAAGAGTATGAAACATGCATCAGGAGCGACTGGTATTAAAAATAGAGAACATTGGATTTAAAGGGCTCGTCAGAAGTGCATTTTTTTCTCGTTAAGTTTTGCTAGCTAGCTGCTCACCTTTATTGCCCTATTGCGATACTCTTCATTATCCAGATCATTGAAGCAGTTGATGCATTTGCACATGTAACAGAATTCCCCATTCGCAAAACAATCGCAGTATAGTTTGAGACATTGAGATTTCGTGCAGTTGCATGGCTTTCGAGGCCGCATTCCATTTGCCTCCACCTGAAAGAAATAATAATAAAGTGAAGTACGCACATTATTATTAATGACAGTATTCAAGATGCCAAAAAATATACATGTACAAAAGTGCTGAAGCATCCAGATATATTTTAGCTATATCTTAAAAACGCACAAAAATATAAGTAAAAATCACTTTGCAAATCTCTATAGATTTCATCGTTTTTACTTCCCACGACAAACGACGTTTAATAGTATGCAGAAAATCATTTAAATTGGACATACTCGACTATGAAAAAATGTGTTATTGTCCAAATTTGAAGTTTTTGGGTCCATGCGTCCAGTTTTTGTGCGTCGCATGGCAGGGGAATGAACAGCAGAAAACTATAGTTTTAACAGTAAAGCATGGGGAAGGTTCTGTATTTTGGTATTTTGTGGCAACAATAAAATTGGAGAATTGCGCCTCATTGAAGTAATTTTGCACAACGCAATGCAAAATTCTCGATATTTCGACAGTAATCCATGAAACAGTCATTAAACACTACCTAAAATTAGAAAGTCATATGAATAATTAATTAGGCCTCTTCTACATGGAGTAGACAACAAACAACTAAGAAGGATTTGGCCAATGGATCTATGAGAAACCGAGGCGGAGTCGCTGGACGATGCACCTCACCACTCTATTTGTTGTACTATTCAGCAAATTATTGGCTTATAGAGGTTCGTTTTTCAACTAACAGGCGGCTGTACCGGTTGTTTCCTCATACTTCGCCACCCCACCTATCTTTTTTATTTGAAGAGATAGAAAAACGTTTTTATATGAAAGTTTTATAGTTTTCTCTTGTCATTTAGAATTTGATACGAAAAAAAAACAAAAAATCCTGTTTTTCGTATAAAGTTGTCTTTTTTAAATGAGACACCGTGTATATTATATCACAGAAAGAAATATATTTTTCTCTTGTTTTCAAAAATATAGGGCTCAACCACCTTATTTTGAAACGTTTTTTAAATATTTAGCTTCAAAGTTCCAAAAATGTGGAAGTAAACCTCAAACCACTATAGCAATGGCGACCGACAAACAATTGAATGTGGTATATTGTCATTCTGACATTTTGCCGAGGTAAAAAGCATCGCTGTTTGCAAGTACAAATAACTTCCAGTTCTGTTGTGAAAAATGCCGGTAAATTATTATAATGGCACTCAAAAACTCAGAATGATATGTTTATTTTGTAAAAATAATGACATATCTCAAGCAAGAAGCGAAAATATAGGGTCGTTCACCATATTTTGAAAGGTTTCTATTGTTTCTAAAATATTTAACTTCAAAGTTTCTAAAATGTGGAAGTAAACCTCAATCCACTATAGCCATGGCGACCGAAAGACAATTGAATGCGGTAATGTTTTGTGTCATTCTGACATTTTGCCGAGGTAAAAAGCATCGTTTGTTTACAAGTGCTAATAACTTCCAGTTTTATTGTAAAAAATGCCGTTATATTATTATATGAAAATAAAACTTGAAGTTGTTTTCTGTTTATCTGAACGTGCTTCTTGACGGCACAGGTTCGCCAAATAAAATGCCCTGTACTCTTCTTGCTTGAGATGTATTGTTGTTATTTTTATATAATAAACTTACAATTCTTAGTTTTTGATTTTCATTATAATAATTTACAGGCATTTTTTATAACAAAACTGGAGGTTATTTGCACTTGTAAACAAAGCGATGCTTTTTTACCTCGGCAATATGTCAGAATGATACAAAACATTACCGCATTCAATTGTTTTCTGGCCGTCATGGTTATAGTGGATAGAGGTTTACTTCCACATTTTTTAAAGTTTGAAGCTAAATATTTTAAAAACCTTTCAAAATAACGTGAATGATACCTATATTTTTGAAAACAAGAGAAAAATATATTTCTTTCTGTGATATAATGTACAGGGTATCCCATTTAAAAAATAAAACTTTATAAGTACGAAAAAAACGATTATTATTTTTTCGTTTTTTTTTGTCTTGTCAGATTCTGAATGTCAAGAAACAACTGTGAAACTTTCATATAAAAACTTTTTGTGTAGGTATCTCTTCAAATAAAAAAGATAAGAGGGGTGACGAAGTATGAGGATACACCAACAACACCTGCCAGATAATGCAGTAGCCACTTTTTGTTTATCCTTGTTAATTTTAAATTGATAAATTTTAAAAGTGGCCTATTAATATGAAAAAACTTTTAGGATTTACCTACCAATTTAAAATTAACTATGATAAACTGATAGTGGCTAGTGCACTAATTGACAGGTACAATGCATGGTAACACAAAAACCTGAGCGAAAAGCAAAACATAAACAGACTAGGTACGTTTTGATACACAAGCCCAAATTTACTTTTTTGGTTCTGTATCTCGCTTATTTTTCAGTTTTCGGAAAAAATTATTTGAAAAAGTCGTTTATTGTAGGGTCGTATTCATAGTAGATACTCAAGGCCATAAGGGTCCCTTAATACTTGAGGGTCCCTTACGTAAGGTTTTGTGTGTCGAAGCTTTACTTGAGCTTTACGTAAGGCTCCCTTGAATAATATGCAAGTAACGAAATGTCAACATGACATTTCGTTGCAGTGAAGGCGATTTTGTAGTTTAATTTTGGAGTACGGTGTTGTCAGTTTCTGTCACATCCGGAAAAATGTCTGGTACAAAACCAAAGTTTACGGAATACATATAAGTTGGATCACTCTCCGTCGGCACTTTGAAGAACTGACATGAAAGCGATGCCGCGGCCGCACACGCCAATTAGTTTTTGCGTTGGTTTTTGCTCAAGTACGAGGGTCTTTTAGCGGAGGCTTGCTAACGCCTGGGTTGTACGTATATACGAGGGTCATTGAAAAACTATGTATTGACGGCCGATTTAGACATACAAATACAAATATAACGTTTATTTTGCTAATGCACTAAGTTACATAAATGGATATCAAAAATAAAGCCTAGTAAAACTATTACTGATGAATCTCAAATGATTTAACATATTGTAGCTATTTCGTAGATAAGTAAAAACTGATGGTTCAAAGGTTCTGTAGTATTTTTACCTTAATGTTTTGTTTATTTGGCTTATTTTTGAGATCACAGTTTATACATTTTATGATATAGTATATACGAACTCGTATGTACAATTTTGAAAGATAATCATGTGGAAATGTTGGATATGAATAAATTATTTTCGACATTTTGCTTTTCAGTGTCATTCCAATTGCTACTGCAGAAACTAAATTGTTAAAGTTATCAATAAAAATATTTTCGAGCCCTAAAATATAATTTACAATGTCCCTGGGTGGTATGGTAAGACCATCGAATGAATATTTTGTCTCACTATACGCTTTTAGCTTGATAAAATCCTTTAAGTACCTGTAGCTCTTCAACTAATTACTTTAGACCCCAAGTGTGCTAGTTTGTTAGAACTGTTTTATCGGGAGGAACACAGACACAAATATACAGCGTGTTCCATTAATAATTTTGAATCGAATGTCACGTGACCAAAAACAAATACCTCGTTGGGTAGTACAATGACAAAAAAAGACACAACATCTGCTCTAATTTACACGCCCAAAATTATAATTCTCTACTACTGCCCAGTTCCGACAACATATGTCTTGTCTTAATCGTCATGGGATACCCTGTATTTATATCCCTTACATTTCAAGGTTTACCACAAAATAAGGATGGATCTGATTGTCATTCTCCATCCGTTAATAAATTTAAATTTATTGGTAATATCTTTTCTCGCGAAATTGAGTACTCTCAAACTTCTAAAAAGATTATCCATTTCCTGCAAACAAATCCGAGATAACAAAATCCGTTATTTTTGAGACGCTGTATAGACTTCGCGTTAAACACGTTCAACCTCTACTTTGCGCCGCCCCGTATCTCCCGTCTTACGTCGCTACACTGCTACCGGTGTACCGGGGAGACGGAACAAGGGGCAGGCCGTTTTGATATTTTTGCGGAGTGATCCAACTTATATGTATTCCGTAAACTTTGACAAATAACGAAATACTGACACAAAACAAAAAGAGATTACAGCAAACATCAAAATCCGTAGGCATATATGTGAAATATGACAACGTCGCCAAATGCATCCCGCCGTCTGGCAGATGTTGTTTAGAAAACAGATACACAAGGAGAGCTACACTTGAGGGTCCCTTGAGTAACACCATTAACGTATTTAGGGTACGTTAATTAATTGTAACACTCAGGGGATACTTGAGAAACGACTATGAATATGGACTTCTACACTCTATATAGTTTAAAAAAAGTATCAACTTAGGACTTACCCTGTAAAATATTAAAACTGATTGCTAATAAAAAAAATTAATGCTAACAAAACTTACGTCGTCAGGTTTAGGCGCAGGTGGAATCGTTGGCGGAGGCGTGGAAGGCTTGACCTGTGCCTTCGTGGCTTGTCTGGGGCTTGGATTGGCCGGTATGGCCACTTTGGCCACGGGAGCGATGGGCGCCGGAAAAGCCGGAAGCACCGCTACCACCTGGGGCACTTGGGGGGCTGCTGTTACGGCGGTCGTCGTCGTCTTCATGGGCTTCGGAGCTAGCATGCTCGCTGTGCTAACAGGCTGTACGAAAACATCATGTCAAGTAGATTTTATATTTAATCTTCGAATCTCATTACCCGCCAACGCAGGCATCAATAATACAGCTCTACAAAAAAATGTTTACCTGTTGCCCTGGATATCATCGAAAATTTTCATGTTTTCAAGCACCCAGATTACGAATATATTCATAAAAGTATGCAATGTGCAATGTTGCATATTTTATATTATATTTTGAACAATTATCGGTGTGCTGTTAATCAAATTCAATTTTACTTCCCACACCGATATGATGTCTCCATAACCAAAATCCACGTCACTCATGTCCGTCGGTCTGTCCGTCTGTCTGTCGCGTCTTTCTACCCTCGTAATCTCAGTAACCGCTGCATGGATTGTGATGAAATTTGGGTAGCGATATGATGTGAGGTCCTAGTAGGTAATGCTGCTAAAATTTTAAAAATCGGTGCATTGACGGCAGAGTAATTGTTAAAAAAAAATTAAATATTCCTCAAACTTCGTTTTTAGGCATTTTAGGAATTCCTGATCATTTTCTACTTTTTTTTGGGTGGGGGTGAATTTGGGGTGATTGGGGGGTGGGTGGTTGAAAAACCGAAAAATTTGTTGTATTTACAATGGGCTGTCCATGGACCTTTGAATGAAAAACCTAGCAGCATAATACACTTTTGTAGGTCCCTCCGAACATTGCCTTGCTTATTATAGAAACCAAGGGACTTGGAATTTGTAATGTATACATACGAGTATTGTTTTAGGTCGTTCTATATTGCGAAACGCGAAAATTAATGAATTGATTTTAATCAAATTTTGTCAAAGTATTTCTACCGCGGCAAGGATGGAAAACGCGTATGTTTTGGAAAAACCGTGTCAGTGGCGGCGCAGCAATAATAAAAAACCAAAAAATATAAAAACAGCTCAAAGTTTATTTTCAGGCGTTTTAGAGGTTCCTGATCACTTTCTACTTTTTTTGGGTAAGGGTGAATTTGGGATGGTTGGGGGGTAGGGGGTTGAAAAACCAAAAAATTTGTTGTATTCATAATAGTTTGTCCTTTGACCGATGGAAGAAATACCTAGCGGCACATTCTTGTTTAAGTCCATCTGAACATAGGCTTGCCTATTACAGAAACTACCTATATACATATGCGAGTGCTGCTTAATTTCGTTCTATGTATATTGCGTAAAGCGAAAATTGTTTAATTTATTTTTAATAAATTTTGACACAGAATTTACTATCGCGGCGAGACGAAAACGCGCCAGTTTCTGGATAATCGTGTCAGTGGCGGCGCAACAATAACCAAAAAACTAAAAATATAAAAACAGCTCATATTTCGCTTTTAGACGGTTTGGAGGCTCTTGATCGTTTCGCATCGTCCAGCTGAAGCATGCAGAATAAAAGCTGTAGCGTCCTAGTTCCTAACACAAGAAACTATTTACGAGAGTTTTTGTGTTAGATGTTTTTTTTGCATGCCCGTATTCTTAAGCCGGCGCCACATATGCGGGTATTTGCCGAATATCAATAATCGCCGTTTTTTCAACCTTGCTCGCCGAATAGCGAGCACGTATCGCCCTTTAGCCGACTAGCGTATAATCGGAGTTCGTTGCTCGCCGAATACCGCATATGTGGCACCCGCTTTATTAGCCGAATAGCAAATAATCGGGGTTCGTTGCTCGCCGAATACCGCATATGTGGCGCGGGGGCTTTAAACTTCAACATCACCTATTTTGAAATTAGATAGATATGTTCGAGGATATGTTTGAAGCATATTTTTTGATCTAGTATATTAATTCGTTCAAAAATATCGATAATTCTTTCGATCACATTTTACAACTAATTGGGGTGCCTTGGAAATTTCAATAAAGGTTATCTCGAAAACGGTTACCTCTAACGACTTAAACAAAGTGCACCAAACCCGAAAAAAGTTTTGTGAATATAAAAGAGTTCGATTTGCCGTAGGTGGAGTCCTCTAATCATGATAGCAAGACCGTGGTTGAATTTGGATTTCTCGTCTTAGTAAACCCCCCAATACATAATTTTTAGATCGCTGGGCCTTTTTATTAAGGTATAATTGAGAAAAAACCAAAATGAAAGTAAAACACTGACACACTGTATCTTGAAAATTAAGCATTTTAAGTCTTCATGTTCTTATCCCAATGTTCATAAAAATGTAAGATTATCAACTTGCAAGCGTTGTCGGTTTAATATCCGGACACCCTGTATAATTTAAAAGGGATGATACACGTACGAGCAAGTACGCGTACTTATGGCTCGACGACCTTTTTCGCCTGTGTGTCACCGTAAGTGCGCGTACTTTAAAACCGTCGCGCAAACCGCCGGCGATCCAACTGGTTTGAAATCTTGCTCGTAGCTTGTCTCTGCTCGTACTGCGAGCCGCGAGCCACCACTTTTTTTCGACAGACCATCGATGCGCAACGCTTGTTGTGTTTGGCGTTTGTTAAAAGTTTTGTTTATTTAGGAAAATTGTCAAAATGAGTGATTTCAGCTTCACGTGTGTCACCGACGTCGAGCCGAGTAAGTTCGCGAACTTAAAAACCGCGTACTTAAAGGTCGTACGTGTATCACCCCTTTTAATCCATTTCCGAAGGACCCACAACGTCCCGCAAACATGGCAACACGGTGACGGAATATAAAAAAAATTTAATCAAAACGCAGTGTTGCCAAAAAGCGTGTAATTACACCATTTGTGTGTATTTTGATTGCCTTGTGTGTATTTTTTGAACATTGCAAAAAGCGTGTATTTTGTGTGTAATTTTGTAATTTGGCATTTACTCAATAAAAGTGATGTTATTTTTTAGGTTCTCATAAAATAACCATTGTTTTCCGTTTTAAATGATTTATAATAGAATGAGAATGAATGTTGATTTTGTTGTGATTTGAGTTAGAATATAAATATATTTTTCCACTTCCAGGACATTTTTTTAAATTTTAACTACTTATTGTGACGTAGGGCGTACCGATCACAATTGACGGCCGATACAAGTCTTAACACAGAACGTGATAAAGCCATGGATAAAGTCATCCTCCGACTAGGTAGTACTAGTCACATTTGATTGACCAAGTGTCCGTTCCGTGGTTCAGTTTTGATTTGGTTTTGACTTGAGTCTAGTTTTGAATATTGACCCATTTCCAACATTACATGCCAAAAATAAGGTCTCCTTTTGCCTTATTTCAATGAAAATATCAAAGTGTGTAAAAATCGTGTATTTTTGAAATCATGTGAAACTAAAAGCGTGTAATTTGAACAGTTCACCGTGTAATTTCACAAATTAAGATTGGCAACACTGTCAAAACGTCAAAATTTTAGGTTAGGTGTAGGTTAAGAATCTGCGTTTTCCAGTTTTTTAAAACAAATTCTAAGTTTATATGAACAACAGTAATAAAAAATAAGATCAATTGCAGTTATGAATAAATTGCGAAACTCTGTAATACTAGCAACGTTAACTTTTGTGCCGCTAATAATAAACATCATACTACACAAGAGGTACCAAAGGTTGAGAAAAGCATTGAAATGCCGGGAGAAGTTCTACTACAACGTTATTTTCACGGATATGAGGACCTTTGACTGCAAACAGCATCTGATACACAGAAAAGAGTGTGGAAACCTTTGTTCTTATGTCCAACTACAGAAAATTCTGCATTTTGTTGCTAGTGCAAAAGTCAGCATTTGTGTATGCATGTATATGCTGACTCTGAAACAGTTTAGCAATGAGTTGATTAAAGCTCATAAAAGGGGCGTCAAGATCAGAGTTATATTAGATCTAGTTATGTCCAAGACTGAAGCTTCACAATTTAATATCACGGAATTCATTCAACATGGTAATATATTGTGTTACTATGTTTATGTCGCTGATAAGTGTCAGATAGGTTCATATAATTCATATTGCATTATCTGATAGACAGGCTATCTGATACTTATAAGGAACCTCTGAAACTGCCACCCTTAATTGATTAGTCTAATTATTATAGTCAGAATCACTTTAATTTAACATGTTATGGCGCTAGTGGCTCAGGCAATTCTCTTGAATGAAGTGTAGTCTTTCTTTTATAATCATTTTAAACTCTTAGCTGTTTAAACGTTGGCTAATATAGTAGTGATTTATAAATGTTTTGTAGCACAATATTCTTCATCATTTATGAAACTTGGTTCCATGGACATTCTATATACTTGGATTGCTGTACTTATGCATTTTTCTACTGTGTTATATCTTAGCATTTTAACTCAACCTGATGAAATTAAACCTCTACAAATTTGTGAAACATTGTTAAAATTTAAAACAAAAAATCGTAATTCTTGGTAGAAATTAATTAATAAATACACTTATTTTATCCATTTAGGGGATATTTTTGAAATAATTTGAATGAAGATAGCAAGTAACTAAGTACAAGAACAAATGATTTGAATTCTTTATGTTACTGTCTTACTGTTTTTACTGTATATCTTTGACGTGAGTGAAGCTGCTAAAGGATGTAAAATTCAACAATATGCTGATGACACACAGTTATATATTAGTTATGATAAGTCAGAAATCTCCATTGCCCAAGAGAAACTTGAAAACTGTATTGATGACATAGTGAAATATTCTGCAGACCATGGTTTAAAATTAAATTCCAGTAAAACTCAAGTTATATTTTTTGGATCACAGCGTAATAACCCAGATCTACAACTCAGAGTAGCAGTAAATGGGTCGAGCATAGAAGCTTCTAGAGAAGTAAAAAATTTGGGAATTTGGATGGATAGTGATTTACGATTTAAAAAGCATGTTAGATGTATAATTCAGAGGGGATACATGGCGTTAAGAAATTTATATCGTAGTAGATCTTTTTTAAACAAAACACTTCGGAAACAGCTCTGTGATAGTTTAGTGTTGACTTTTGTAAACTATGGTGATGTGGTATATGGGTCATGCTTGGACCAAGAATCGTGTCGAAAGCTACAAACTCTTCAAAACTCTTGTGTAAGACTTATTTGTGGTATTGATAGAAGAATGCACTGTTCTCCTCATATAAATAAAATTAAATGGCTGAATCTCAAAAATAGACGTTTATTCCATCTGGCATGCTTAATACACAAAACAATCAAGCTTAAGATACCAAAATATCTTCATGCAAAATTAAGATACAGGTATATGGAACATAGTGCTAATACACACAATGTTCCACTTCTAAGTATCCCCATGCATAAAACATCCATTTATGAGCGATCGTTTACTTATAATGCTGCTAAACATTACAATAAAATTCCGACTTCGATAAAACATACATCGGCTCCCTCTGCTTTTAGGAAAAGGTACAAAAGATATTTGTTGGATGAACAAGCCAGATCTTTAAGACAGTAGATTGTGGAGGTGATTGTGAACTATGTAACTTATTATTTTTTATTTTCTTTTGAGTATTATTTACATTTCTTGACGTTTATTGTAACATATGATCTAATTTTGATTTTTGTAACATTTAAAGGTCCTCAGTTGAGTAGAACAGCGCTGCTGAACTTCGCTGAGGTTAAAATAAAGACGTTTTATTATTATTATATACTTTTATACTTTGGGTTTTTAATCCATCTCAGTCTGACTTGTTGATTTCTTAAGTAAATGTTAAAGAGGTTATAGATAATTTCAATACACACAGCATTTGATAAGCATTGGTGGGTAGTATAAATGATTTTGCATTCCTAAAAAATAACTGTTGATGTTCTGTTCCATTGCAATTTTACCCAATGTTCTTATATTAGTCTATCAAAAACAAGTGTATGGAATCAAGTCCATTCGAACTAGTTCTATTAATTTTAAATAATAATATTTTTGAAAATGTAGAGCTATTTTGTAATAACAGCACTATTGAGCTATCAAAAACAAATTATAATATAAAACTATCATCTATTAAGCCTGTAACCATGTCACTTATTAGACAAAAATATTACGATAATTATCTGACGACAACACAGTCTTATCTTGACTGGTTGAAATGTAGAAGATGTAATTTTGTTTATAAAACCATCATATTTCTTGTGAAATATTGATGGTGAAAATAGCAACATACCAAGTTTTAGGGCTAGTTTCACCACCTTCCCAGAAGTGTCAGATATCTACATTTTTTCCACTTGACATAAGAAAGAGACAAAAATTAGACACTTCTCAGAAGGTGATGAAACTGGCCTTATCTTATCTCCACTCAAAGAATAAAGGTATACTGTCAATTTCAATTGATAATTGACAATTGTTGGTATTGTGTAATAGTTTTGAACACTCTCTAATGGATGCTTGCCTGTTTCATTTGTGTTGTATACATATATGTATTGCAAATGAACTATAATAATACAAAATATTAAAGAAACATAACAACATTACCAATAAAGTAATTTTAATATATGTTATTCACCTTTGCTCTTATTTCAGACATACCACACAAGTACCAGGCATCAGAACATTCAATGATGCATCACAAATTCTGCTTGATTGATAAAGAGGATAGCAGTTTAGCCAAAATGTTCTTTGGTTCTCTGAACCTGACTAGTCAAGCGTTAGTTTCAAATTTTGATAGTATAGTCTTAACAAATAATTCTAATATTATACAAAGATACAGTGAGGAGTTCGAAGAGCTATGGAGTTGTTTTTAAACCATATTAGTTAGTTAATTAGTTTTTAATGGATTTTTGTATGAAAAATGGTATCATCAAGAATATTTGTTCCACCAGTTAATTTATCACAAACTTCAATGGGTTTTATTTATATACAAAAACTTACTGTTATCATATAATAAAAAATATGTTGAGAAATATCATAGAAATGGATTATTTGAAATAAAAGTATGTTAACAATATCTCTAAATTTTACCTTGATTTCTGTTACAATGACATTGGATGTAGGAACATTGGCCACTAACTTTGCTGCTGTGGTTGTTCCAGTTGATGTTGTTGGAATAGTTGGTTCCGCAGAACTTGCAGTAACAAACTTAATTAATTGCATCTAAAAAGGAACCATTATAAGATTATACAAAATAACTTTTTGAGATAGTTACCCCTTTTCCTGGGATATTTATCTGATGCAACTGTCCACTTGCCAAAGCTTGTGAGCTAGCAACCTGAATTAGCTGTCCAGATGGTATAATTGTCTGATTCGTAGCGGCAGTTTTAAAGATGATCTTTTGGGATCCTTTAGGGATAGTTACGGCTCCTGCTGGTAATATTTTAGTTGGTGTTTTTACTGTACTCAAGGCAACAGTCTTTGTGGTAGATGTGCCAGGAACAGCTGCAGAAACAAGGGTAGGTGTCATTTGGGGGATAAGTTTTACACTTTTTTGTGAAGGCTTTGCTAATAATAAAGTTTGCTGTTTTGGAGTACCTGGAACTTGCTGCACAAGCTTTGCATTGTTAGCTATCAAGCCCATATCTTGAGCTTGCTGTAGAGTAATAGTTTTGGTAGGTGTGGGGATAGTAGTGAGAGACCCACTTTGGGCTTGTACAAGCTTTAATTGCTGCTGATCACCTGATTTTTGAACCAACATAAAATGCTGTCCTTGTTTGTTTGTGAAAGCTGTGAGGGTTGGCTTTGCAGCAACTGTTTTTTGTACAGGGGTTATAATTTTTTTCATCACCAATGGCTTCTGTTGAATTATTGATATATTTCCACCTGAGGAAGCTACTGTTTTGTAAGTTGGTTTTATTGCCACTGGACGACTACTGATCAAGTTTGCTAGATTCAGTTCTTGACCTTGAGGTGATACTAACTTCAAAGTTTGTCCTGCTCCAGTACCTGAAACCAAATTGTTAAATGAAGTTTCATTCATAGACAGCACTTGATCACACTACCTTGTAATAACAACAATTGCTGCCCTGCTACTGGTTTTACAGTTAAAGGCACTTTTGTTGGCTTGGGAGCAATTGTTAGAGGTCTCAGAGGAGGGATAGCATTATTTCCTAGAATGGGTCTGATGTTTTTTAGTTCTGGTAACATTTCATCTGAGGAGCCAGTATGATGATCACTGTCCCCAAATTCATCATCTGCAGTAATCTCCTCAGTTTCTACCTCTTCCTCATGCTCTACTATCTCTTGGTTTTCTACAATCAGCTCTGAAACCAAGAAATTTTAAATATTATTTATTATGCAGACCTCCACACCAGATTGCATATTGGATAAGGATGAACGAAGTAATTGACAAGTGTGCTTGCCAGTTATAGTTATATATAGTTAGTTAGTTATATAGTTTATTCCTCTTAAACTTCCACCCTGCAGATATCCAGCGCTACAATTTCATTACCAGTATTGCATTCACACCAATAACAATCAACAAAAGACCAATGGTCTGAACTTCAAACATGTTATGTCTTAAAACTGTGTAAGTTACAGTAATGCACACAAAATTACTGACATTTTTATGCTTCATTAGAAAGATAAAATGCTACATTTCACTGTATGTCCATACAACTAGCTAACCTGTTTCCATTTCTTCATTTGTCAAAGTTAACTCATGTGAAAGTTCATTTAATTCATGATAATCATTAGTACTTAATCCAGCCATATTTTCTTCACTAAGTGAGGCATTTTCCATAGATAAATTGTCAACAAGTGCTTCAGAGTCTTCTGGAGAACCTAGAATGTATAATAAGAAACATTCAAACAATGAAACAAAGTGTAGTCACTATGCAATGTACTCTCACTATCCCACATATTAACAGCCAAACTTGAAAGTATGCTACTTATTTTGTGTTAACTGCAATTTATCACACCTATTTCTTATGATAATAAACAACAATTTTAGGTTTGCATTTGGAAGGATTCAAGTTAATAGAAGGTAGACGCCTTGATAACAAACTGTTTCCTAAACCCAAGCGTGATAAACTCTCGATATTCATAATACCCGAATATGGTCCACATTATATAGATTATCTAATTACTTCACCTTTTCCAGAAAAAGACATGGTAAACTTTAATTTTTCACTTGAAAAAAGGAGGAACTATTCAAAACATTATAGTCAAATTTGACAGGTCACGTGATCACACAAGCGGTTCTCCGTCTACATGTTAACCAACATCTAAAGATCATCACTACAATCCCTTCTTTTGGCGGACCATTCAAATTTTTGTGAATCCGCAACAGCAACATCGTAAGTAGCTTCTTTCAATACATTTACTTTTCTTTTTATCATTAACCAAATTTGCAGCGTAAAATAAGTTTTAAAATATTCTGTGTTTATTTGAACAATTGAATAAATGTGACATTTTGGCTTTATTTCAGAAATGGCGTATCAAATTAAATAATAAGTGGGATTAGTGAGCAAATTATGGAAAACCCATGCAAACCTACTATAGAAGAAAAACACTACAGCTATTCACGAGTAACGGAGACAAATTTGAAAAGCGATGGTCCGAAAGCGGAAGTTAGACAAATCGACTGCAGTAAAAAGGGGTTTGGGTTCATGAAAAAGGATGAACCGCCACCACCGCCTCCCCCGTTATTGGTAAGTAACCTTTAGTTTCTTTATAAGAAAATGGTTTTATGTTTAAACCGAAGAACATTCAAGGACACCATCCAAACAAAATGATTTTACACTTTTATGACATAAATTTTGATCACAATGACAGTGCGCTAGTTTAGTGTAGTTAACATTCATTAGTACTTTAAACTTAAAAAAATTAATATAGGGTGTATATTTTGAGTAGATCCGTATCGGAGTCCGGTGTTCGCGACGCGTAGGCAAAATGTATAGAAGTCTCAAGTCATCTGTATTATGTACATGTTGCTTTGTTGCTGAGAAGAATGTACTGTTTCACGAAGTCTGCGATAAAAAATTAAAAAAGCTAACTAAAAAATATCATTTATACCTACTAAAGAATGAATATGCGAATCATGAAATTATTGAAAATTGATTACCAAATCATTTATGGGATGGTTAATGATATTAGCATCGGCAACAATGGCGAGATTGGCAATTCTGCTGGCTGACACCTTTACAAGGGGCGCATCAGTCACGCCGCCATCATGACTAACGGTAAACTTCAGAACTAAAGTTTCTCACGACTTTAGATATTTCGCCGGGTGAGGTAAAAGAATTGTCCGGTCTTGGTGCTGTGCCGATCCTGTGAGGGGTGGGAAAGAACATATTTATATTTTTAATAGTTTTTTAAATTAACTCCCACATATACATAAAGGTAAGGTTCAAGTAGAGAATTAATTATTATCGTTCACGTTCCCAAAGTTCGGGAAATAACCTACATAGCTATTATCTGTATTATAAAAATTATTTACCGTACCTTCTAAGCGCGTTTCATGTATAATAATATGTTATTTGTATATATTTATGGAAATGTGGTAGGCTGGGCTATAAAGTGATAACGACGACAGTCAACTGTTATGTAAGGTTGTGTCAAGGAAAAATTGATTTTTTCGTAAAATATTTTTGGGGTTTTGTATTGAGCAAATTATAACCGTTACGATTAAAATCTGTTAATAAACATTCAGCACAAATGTAATATGGAAGAGTTTTTTCAAAAAATTTGAAATTTATTTGTCGCCATATTAGCACTTGTGACATGGCATGGCATGGCACTAGGTGAAAATACATTTTTTACGTAACATCCAACTTTCGACTTTATCAGTATTTTTATCATTTATGTAAATAGTGAAGATTTTGCTGATAGGGTACTTCCACACTTATAAATAATCACAAACCAATTGCCAATATCTATATCTGTTCCACTGCCAAGTTCATTGCCTGACGCAAAAAGTGCTGTTAAAATAGAAGGATGAAATCACTTTTTTTCAGTTTTTTGAAAGCAATTGCAACTACTGCACCTGATTGCTTTCCATCGGAGATGGTTTCCCATCTTTTACGGTTTCGTTTTCGCCGAAATCGCTTGAGACGTGTAGGTGCAGGTGCAGCCTATACTCCATTTACAGTGTTGCCGCGAGCTCCCGTACTGTATCGATATTTTCCTCTTTGCTATACAATTCCAAAGTCAAATACGGCGAAGTCGAAGGTATTGTACAAAATGTGTCATACTTCGGAAACTTTTTGATTACTTTTTCCTGACATTTGTTTGACATCGGACATGAGCGATAGGTCCTATACTCTGTTACCTGATACTTTAAACTGGCTTGACGTCTATTTGATAGGTATCAGCTGACGAAGAAGTGCATCTCAAATTTAATTTCTTTCTAGCGGTGTTGATTGGCAATCCTGCAATCAGGACCGTATTAGTAATATTCTTACTGAATATCTCATTGTCAAAAAGGAACGACTATTTTTGTAAACAAGAAAGTGCTTCAATATCCAGAAATTCGCAGCAAAAATGGTTGGTTAAAAGAAATAGATTATTTTATTTATTTGCATATTGTTAGAGTCTATCAAAGTACTCCTATATTTAGCAATAAGGACGATTCAATGAATAGCTTGCTTCACTAGTGGGATATTTATTGGTTAAAATATACAACGTTCAATTGGAGAAGAGTATAAAGTAAGTACATGGAGTAAATTAGTTTAACAGATCAGCTTGCGTCAAAAATGTTTCTAATTCAACTACTAATTATTTGGTACCTCAGTAATGTTCAGTTCTAACTCAGGAAATCAAACCTGTGTAAACTCTCTGAAATAGCTCCATACACTTTTTACTATTTTCATAGCCGTTGCGCGTTGCCCTTTAACGTTTTATTTTTCTTTAGTTGCTGTAAAAAGAAATGTTAGGAACTCAGTGTTGTGTTGTGTATGGTTAAGCTAGAAATGCTTTTATCTTCATTCTTACCTCATTTAAAGCGTAATCATCATCGTTCAGACCAGCCATACTGATATACTGAAAGAAACTCCGGAGTTTCCGAGAAAATGTAAGATAAGTATAGATCGGTATAGACCTCAGAGCATAGACGAAAACGTCACCTAGTGTCAATTACTTGTCATTAGCAGGACTTGCAGTCAGTACTGCCCTGTATTCCTTCAAAGCTTAAAATTGATAGGTCAAGACTCAATCTGGGGTATTTTTAGTTATCACTAGCCGAACAGCTGTTTGCTGTTGACACGGCTAACAGTTTAAAGTATCGGGTAACAGGATATATACCCTGTTACCCGATATACCCTGTTAGCCGATACTTTAAACTGTCAGCCCGTCAGCCGTGTCAACAGCGAACAGCTGTTCGGCTAGTGATAACTAAAAATACCCCAGATTGAGTCTTGACTTATCAATTTTAAGTTTTGAATGAATACAGGGCTGTACTGAGTGCAAATCCTGCTAATGACGGGCAATTGACACTTGGTGACGTTTTCGTCTATGCTCTGAGATCTATGCTTATTTTATATTTTCTCTGAAAATCCGGCGTTTCGTTCAGTATATCAGTATGACTAGTCTGAATGATGATGATTACGCTTTAAATGAGGTAAGAATGAAGATAAAAGCATTTTTGGCTTAACCATATACAAGCACTGAGTTCCTAACATTTCTTTTTACAGCAATTCAAGAAAAATAAAACGTTGAAGGGTAATGTGCAACTGCTATACAAATGGTAAAAAATGTATTGAGCTATTTCAGAGAGTTTAGACAGGTTCGATTTCCTGAATTAGAATTGAATATTACTGAGGTACCAAATAATCAGTAGTTTAATTAGAAACATTTTTGACGCAAGCTGATCAGTTAAACTACCTATATTAATTTTACTCTATGTACTTACCTTATACTTTTTCCCAACTGCACGTTCTACGTTTTAACCAATAAATATCCCACTAGTGATACAAGCTATTCATTGAATCATCCCTATTGCTAAATTAATATAGAAGTAGTTTGATAGTCTTTAACAATATACAAATCAAAAAAATAATGTTTCTTTTAACCAACCATTTTTGCTGCGAATTTCTGGATATTGAAGCAATTTCTGGTTTACAAAAATAGTAATTACTTTTTGACAATGAGATATTCAGTAAGAATATTACTAATACAGTCCTGATCGCAGGTTTGCCAATCAACACCACTAGTAAAAAATTAAATTTGAGATACACTTCTTCGTCAGCTGATACCTATCAAATAGACGTCAAGCCAGTTTAAACTTTAAAGTATCAGGTAACAGAGTATAACTTCACACAACCCCAGCTGCATTTTGGTGACTTAATAAATAAATATTTCGAAATTGTGTTTATATAGCGTCAGGATTCAGAATCGTGGTGGTTGTATTCCAAAAATGCCGACAGTGGCGACAGTTTACCCTTGAAAAACTCGTGCAAAATTGGGTGTGCCTAGAATTTTCTCGGCTAAAAATTTGTTATTAAGAAGTTTCAGTTTCTACTTGATTGTTTTCAAAAAATAACATAATTATTTCGTCTGTCTGTCTTGTTTTTTTGTTAGTTGTTTGTATGACTGTTGTCATCTTGTCTGTCTGTCTGTCGTTTGCCGCATTTGTTTTTGATCTGTGGTGGTGGTCACTCGATCTGTGTGCCTTTATCGTTAGATAATTTTTCACTTTATGATGGAACCTGTGCCTAATTTGCGTTCGACGCAGAGCTTTCGTTTCGTCTAAGGCCCATTTCGCACAAAATCAGTCGGCTACAGTCAAGTCTAGTCACGTCAGACGCTCCCAGATTCAACTGACTAGAACTTATATTGAAATTACGCATTATATGAAAAATTGCTTTCAGACTGACCGAGTCACGTCCGTGCCAGTCCCGTCCCGACGTGATCGGACTGTCTCTGACTCAGCCGATGGAATATTTATGCCAGTCCTGACAAGTCTTTTGAGAAATCTTTCTTCCGGTGTAATAGCTTCTCGGTAATTTGTATTTTGTTTTGTTATATCAGCAGCTATAAGACCCGATAACTGAAAAAATAAATCTGCACTCATTCTAAAGTAATTGTAAAATTTTCTTGGGTCGGCCAATAAATCAGGAAACAAGTGATTAAATGATCCAAAATGTAGCCTTCTTCTGTTAATGGGATGAATCCACAATCGTTTCTTTTTTTGCCTCATTTTTCTCCTTTGTTGTAAGCGGCGTAAAATCATTGCTTGAAGAAACTCCTACATTTCAACTAGATACGCGGTAGTCTGGTCACAAAACGTTGAACTGACTGGTCGTCGATTTCGTTTGCATGACTTACTTCGTGTGAAAGCAATTTATTTCGGTGACTTGATTGAATGTGACTTGACTAGACTTGACTGTTGCTGATTGAATTGGTGCGAAATGGGCCTAAGGTTGCCGTGCATTAGGAAGAGGATAATCTTCTAGTGACAACGCCTATGGAAATTTCCAAACCATATGTTAATCATGTTTGCTCTGGTAATCGTTGATCAATTATACGATAAGATACAGCGCTTATCTGATTTATTTGCAAGCTATTTTTTATACTAGGTTTTTTATAGCAGTTGTGCGAGATTTTCACAATATCTTGAAAAAGTGCTTAATGTTTTAGACATTTTAAAACCCCTCAACTGTTGCACAGTTTTAAATTTCTAGATTTTTTCCATGTAAAAATGCGTGGGAAGGCGTCTGACGCCATTTTAGTCACACTAAGAGCATTCCCCGCAATCAGACCCATTCATCTAGGCTCAGCCCAATTAGTGTTTAAATAAGTAACTAGAATGCATTAGAAAGTGCTATGACTAGTAGGAAGCGAATGTGAGCATTTCGTCTACATATAGGCTTCGTGACTAGATGCATTATACTTTAATCAATGCTAGATGTCATAAAGTGTCTAAAAATAAAACCTCATCCGAAAATTGTCGCAGTTACTGAATAATATAGTTTGCTTATTGGTAAAACGTCTGAAGGTGAAAGTAGTATAAAACATGAAAAAATAGTATTTAATAATGTACCGTTTCTCAGACACACAGTGAAGAATTTATTTTTTTCGCTGCTATACACCAAAACCAGAAACTCGTAAAATGAGTAAATGCATTTTACGAGTTCACAACATGTCTGTTAAGACATTGGGACTATGATGATGATGCGATACACCAAAATATTCAGGTTATAAAATGAGATTTGGTGTATTTTTATATTATCATGTAAAAAGCACGTATTTTAGTTCATATTCGATAAATCGTCAGTTAGTGGTCCGTGAATGAGAAAAACACAAAATTGATCATTTTGACTTTTTTACTGTTGTAATTATTTCTTATGAAAATGCAGCTGTTGTAAAAACCGAAATTTTTGGTAAAATAACGATTATCTATCTCAAAAACTACCTATCTATACTTTTCAGTATGGAATGCTTTGTAAGTAAAAAATGCATTCATTTTTGCTTACTTTTACAAGTAAATTTACACCTCATGGGATCTACGCCTAGCGCGCTGTTTTTTTTTTAGACCGACATTGTTTTCGACTTGAAATGTATAAAAGTTATCGATAAGAAGGAAAATATGTTCTTTTAGTGTAGTAAAAAAATGAAGTCAAGTTGATTGACTCAGTACTTCCCACACATTATGACCAGTTTATTATTTTAGCAACAAAGTCATCGCCCGCCCGTGTGCTATGCCGCTAGGTTTTCCTTCCACAGATCAATGGATAGCCTATTATGAATATTAATAAAAAATGAGTTTTATGACCCCCAACCCCCCAACTACCCCAATTTCATTCCCACCCAAAAAAAAGTAGATCACAAAACCCCTAAAACGGCTAAAAACGAAGTTTGGGCTGTTTCTATATTTTTAGTTTTTTATTATTACTGCGTCGCCACTGACACGATTTCTAAAATCCATAAACGTTTTCATCGTCGCCACGGTAATAATACAACAGTATTATTTCATTTCATTAAAATCAAACCAATAGTTTTCACATTACACAATACAGAACGAGCTAAAGCAACATTCGTATGTATACGTCAGAAAATTGTAAGGCCTTTAGTTTCTGTAGTAGGTAAGACAATGTTCGGATGGACCTAAAAAAGTCCTATTATGACGCTAGGTCTTTCGTTCATAGGTCAATGGATAGCCTATCATGAATACAACAAATTTTTGAGTTTTACGACCCCCCACCCCCCAACCACCCTAACTTCACCCCCACTCAAAAAAGTAGAAAATGATCAGGAACCCCTAAAACGCCTAAAAACGAAGTTTAAGCTGTTTTTATATTTTTGGTTTTTTTATTATTGTTGCGCCGCCACTGACACGATTCCTAAAAAATCATAAGCGTTTTCGATCCTCGACGCGGTAATAATACTGTGTAAAAAATGTCATTAAAATCAATCCAATAGTTTGTTACGTCAAAAAATACAGAACGATCATAAGCAATACTCGCATGTATACATCAGAGAGTCCCTTGGTTTCTGTAATAGGCAAGGTAATATTCTGGTGGATCTAAAAAGTGTATTATGACGCTATGTCTTTCTTTCACAGGTTAGTGGACAGCCTGTTCTGAATACAACAAAGTTTTCAGTTTAACAACCACCCCAATTTCACCCCCACCCAAAAAAAGTAGAAAATGATCATGAACCTCTAAAACACCTAAAAACAAAGTTTGAGGAATATTTAAAATTTTTTATTTGATGCTAATTACTCCGCCGCCCATGCACCGATTTTCAAAATTATATTAACACTAGCTGACCCGACAGACGCTGTTCTGTCTTAGCTATGAACATTGAACTTCTCCAAAAAATAATAATTATCTGAAGGCTAGTTACCTACTCTTTGACCGAATTATGTACTTTGTTTGTGAGACACTGTAAATATTAAGCGAGCCTTGCTTGATACTTTCATGTGACATTTTGCGTCTCGCGGTAGCTCACCGCGTAATGGGATAAAGGTTCCTATATTTTAGGATCTTGGCTTTTGTACAATGGTGGTTAAATTAGAAAACATTTATTATGGCGACTAAGCAACCATAACCATATAAATATAACACTTCATCAATGGAGACGTGGAAATAATTCGTTGACTAGTCAATCGTCAATTACAAAATTCAACAATCTACTCCGATACCATATAGATATAACGTTGTTGGATTTTGCAAACCAGGAAAATTTCTAATATGACAACACCAAATTGTGGCATTTTTTAACGTTCTTAATTTCATTTACATTATTCAAATGTATTGATTTTCGAACTGTACAGCAATATCCAGGGCTTCCTAAAAGTTTCTATTTCCTGCTTTTGTAGAATGATTTACAGTTTTCAAAGTTTCAAACCCCACAAGGGTTTTGTGCTTTTTTTTGAATAGCCTAAAATATTCTGACATCAATGTTTCTGCAGAAACTTTACAAATTTGCATAATTTTATAGAAAATTCTATGTGGTAACTAACTTATAGGTGCTACTGAAAATGCCGGAAAAAGAACCGACTGCAACTTGGTTTGAACCAGCGCCGGACAAGAATTTCAGAGGCGCGAGTTCGAATCCTGCTGGCAGTCGGTTCTTTTTCCGACATTTTCTGGTAGCACCTTGATTTGAGAGCCCGACAGCGGGCTATAGCATGAAAAATGGTATTACATAACCTATATTCAAAAAAAATATCATCATAGCCACAATGTCTTAACAGACATGTTGTGAACTCGTAAAATGCATTTACTCATTTTACGAGTTTCTCTTGGGATATCTTTAATGCAGTAGTTTCCCATTTGCTTTCTGCATCCTCATGCCGCTGACCAGATGGTATCTACTGGTTCATCCGCCTTCAGGGGCAATTTCTCACCCCAAGGACAAGAAGGGGTCCTGACCCTTCCCAACTCGTCCACCCAAAGCTGATCGTTGAGAAGAATTTATACCGACAGTTCGGTTCCTTTTAGTCGCCTTTTACAACACGCAGGATATACGATGGGAGATTTTCTAACCCACCCCCACACGGGTAAAAAAATATATCACAAATTTAAAGTAAGCGATTTCAACACGTAATTTTTAAAAATTCGCATATTCTACCATTAGGATGGATTATTTTTACCAACTGAGAGCAGCTTCAGTCTTTTAAATTTTGAATTTGTGAAAATGACAAATACATAGATAGGTAGAAAATTTCCAAGAAAGTCGAATTACTTGAAGTAAAGTTTTTTTTTTCAGAAATAAATGATACCTTGATTATAGCCTGCCTTGAAGATCGAATGAAAACTGCTAATATTATCACTAACTAATATTAGGTATAATAGTATTCCATGCGGTAACTAAACTATATAATAATTTAAAAAACATTATACGACTTTAGTCGTAAGCGATTTCAACACGTAGTTTTTAAAAAATCGCATATTCTACCATTAGGATGGATTATTTTTACCAACTGAGAGCAGCTTCAGTCTTTTGAATTTTGAATTTGTGAAAATGACAAATAAATAGGTAGAAAATTTCCAAGAAAGTCGAATTACTTGAAGTAAGGTTTTTTTTAGAAATAAACGATACCTTGATTATAGCCTGCCTTGAAGATCGAGTGAAAACTGCTAATATTATCACTAACTAAGATTAGGTAAAGTATTCCATGCGGTAACTAACCTATATAGTGATTTAAAAAAAATTATACGACTTTAGTCGTAAGCGATTTCAACACGTAGTTTTTAAAAATTCGCATATTCTACCATTAGGATGGATTATTTTTACCAACTGAGAGCAGCTCCAGTCTTTTGAATTTTAAATTTGTGAAAATGACAAATACACAGGTACATAGGTAGAAAATTTCCAAGAAGGTCGAATTACTTAAAGTAAGGTTTTTTTTTTAAAATAAACGATACCTTGATTATAACCTGCCTTGAAGATCGAATGAGAACTGCTAATATTATCACTAACTAACATTAGGTATAATAATAATTTAAAGTATTCCATGTGGTAACTAACTAAACTATATAGTAATTAGAAAAAATGACTTTAAAGTAAGCGATTTCAACACGTAGTTTCTAAAAAATCGCATAATTCTACCATTAGGATGGATGGATGGATTATTCTTACCAAGTAAGAGCAGCTTCGGTCTGGAGAATTTTCAATTTGCGAAAATGACAAATACACAGGTCGAACTACTTGAAATAAGGTTTTTTCAAATAAACGATACCTTGATTACACCTGACCTGCTTTGAAGATCGAATGAAAACTGCTAATATCAGGCATTCTAATAATTTAAAGCTATTGGCCCACATTCCGTCTAATTTTTACGATTGTTTCAAAGATTTTTTTTCTCGTTTGATTTCGTAATGCCAAAAATATTCAAATCATCCTTATAAAAAATCTATAATATGTTACGTAACATGTTAAGCGTCATCATCATGTGCTCAACCATACAGAATTTATATTAATGTCCAATGTGACCTATTTATAGTGGTCAATTTTTTTAGCTAAAGCACATCGTAATACTTATCTAAAAGAAAAATTCGTCGCGCGAAAATTGGTTGTTCGAAAGTTACAATTTTTAGAAATTCTCCTCGAAATTCTCCTTTCCATATACATAAGTGAAAGTAGTTTGAAACTATTCAAATAAATCACGTTAATTTTGGATGAGAGAAAATTGAGTACCTACCTACCAGACTTGGCACCAGACGACCATAAATTTTCCCTGCTCTAGCTATTCAGGAATAGGAAAAAACAAGTGAGATGCTCAGTACGTTCAGAGGGAGAATGATACAACTACAATACGCGCGGTCAGTTCTAGCTGCGTGTACCGTGTACATTCACATTCAAAATTATTACAGAATAGAAAAAATACATCTCGATGCTTCATAATATTAGTGAATTTTTGGACCACTTAAAATAATGTCGAAAATATCGAAAATGCTCCTTAACGTTATTTAAGATAGTGCTAGATAGGTATGACTTTTTGAACCAGTAAAAATAACCATTTTTTTCGTTATTTGACGTTCTAATTGTTGTGTTCCCTTGAGGCGTTGAACTATCCTGATTATTTTATTGGTTATGGATAAAAACCTTCCAAAATATTATAAGAAGGGATGTCACCCATTCGTTTTAGCTCTCCCTGAAAAAAGCTTATGCAGAGCCTTTAGGCCTATACGGAAACTATGATCGGGTTAACCCGATCAGTTGGATCACTGATCCTGACGTTCGGAAAGTGATCTGGGATCGGTCAGAAATAGGGTAGTTCACTCCTGTACAGTAAGTGATTGCGATCGGATGATTCAGATCAGTAGCTGCTTTACTTTACCATCTGTTTTTTATTGTTAAACCAACTTTTTCGTTGTTCGGTGTCCGTTAAATTCATGGAATCATAAATCCCACTTGACAGCTGTTTGACATATAACTGATCTATGTTAGAGAAAAACTAAATACAGATTCGGAATCAGCATGAAAAAACTAGTCCGGGAAAAGTCCGGTTTTGTATCGCTTCCGGTTTAAAAAACTTTCGGAACTCCACAGTGACAGCGCGGTTTGAACTTAGGTACTCAAGTAAATTCTTTCCTACTTTTTTCTTTTGCCACAAGAATATAGACTATATACATTTAAGTTAAATATGGGTGGATGCGTGGCTGTTGGAACTTCGAAGCATAGAATTGTACAATCCTCTCTTGTGCAAAACATTTTCTGTGTTTCATTTCAAAAATAACGACAAAAATTTTTACTCGCCGTAAATGAGACCTTCGTTATCGTTTTTGGCGAGCCGTGAAATTTTTTATTTCTGGTGGCCCAAAAATTCCCTATTCGCCGTAAATAAAATTTCGGTATTGTTATTGGGAATCATTTACCTATTTGTTACTACTGTTGTACGGTGCTACTGTGCATGCTCAAAATAACGATAGCCACGAATTTTTTTTATTTCTGGTGGTCCAAAAACTCCCTATTAATTTGGGCTTTCTATATTTATCTATAGAGGAATATAAAGGTGATTTGTTAAATAAGCAACACCGCTGCTACTAGTAGCTTATACAGGGTGTCCCACGACGATTAAAACAAGCAATATATCGCAACTGGGCAGTAGTAGAGTTATAATTTTGGGGGTTTAAATTAGAGCAAATATGGTATCTTTTCTTGTCATTGTATCACCCAATGAGGTATTTGTTTTTGATTACGTGACGTCCGATTCAAAAATTTTAATGGGACACCCTTATATTTGTGACGTTTTGTGTTCCTCCCGTTAAAACAATTCCAACAAACTAGCACACTTGGGGTCTAATGTGATTAATTCATGAGCTACAGGTACTGGTACTGGTACCACTACCATTGATTATACATAACATCTACCTCTACAGTTAAATTACTTTGGTAGTGTTTCATAATGGTAGTGGTACAGTCCTTTAAGTACCTGTAGCTCTTGAATGAATCACTTTAGACCCCATTAAAAATTTTGAATCGGACGTCACGTGACCAAATACAAATACCTCATTGGGTGACACAATAATAAGAAAATATACTATATTTGCTCTAATTTACACCCCCAAAGTTATAATTCGCTACTACCGCGCAGTTCCGATATATTGCTTGTCTTAATCGTCGTGGGACACCCTGTATGTAGACTTATTCAAATGACAATACATTACAATACAAATTGACAACAGCGTGGCGTTAACACTAAAGCGGCCTACAGACGTTGATACATGCTGCGATGCAGGCATCGACTTCTACGTTTCATGATGCAAGTAGCAGCGTGTGTGGTACTGAATGACGTATTTGGCATCAGTTGCGGCTTGCAGCGATGCAGAGTCTGGAATCCCATTTTGGTCGGTGAGCCATGACGCAGAGTCGGTAACGCTGATGCAGGTTACAAGTGTTTCAACGTGTGTAGTATTGCGTTGATGCAAAGAAATAACTCCACCCTATTATTCTTGTGTTGCATAAAACGTGCATAAAATATTAAATCGATTCCGGCATCCCAACAGGTTTCGGTGTGAGTAGGAACTTAACGCAACTGATGCAAGTTTCATGAAACCTTGAGTCGATGCCTGCATCGCCGCATGCATCAACGTCTAAGGCCGTTTAACAGGAAGAACTGGAATATAACCTCGCTTACAGATTTTAATAAAACTAATTATTGCACAATTATGTCGATTTTGTAGAAAAAAAATAAACTCATCGTATTATGCAATTAAAATCTAAAAAAGAAAATGTGGTAGAGCAACGCTATTTTACTTCAAGTAAGTATCGTGCTCTACCGGCATAGCCTTCCTAAATTTTAAATACCTATTGAGTGTGGAATGTAGCATCAGACTGACAGCGTATTTTTGTACGGTTAATATTAAGTTTTGGTCTAAGTCCATTAGAAACATATCGCAATCATTTTAAAAGAAACAACATCCCGACATTCTCGTATATTATGACAAGCAAAATATGAATGGTTTTACTTGAATCCCAAAACCCCCTATTGGAACACCAGGAATAGCAGCGCTATTCATATCCCACATTAACGAATGTACTTGTAAAAGTAGTCCGTTCTTCCATTCTACTTATGCAGTTCTATTAACTACAATAAATTACCTTCGACTTTATATCAAAGTTTAAGAAAAGTGAAATATCAGTTGATAGGAAATAGTTTTTATAGCTTATCAAACTTCATATAAAAAATGTAGTCAAGTTAATTGACACATTACGCTGATACCAGTTTATTATTTTCTCATAGCAACAAATATTTCAGTTTTACAAGCCCCTCCCCCCAACTATCCCAATTTCACCCCTCCTAAAAAAAACTAGGAAAATGATCCGGGGCCCGCCTAAAACGCCTAGACACGAAGTCTGATCTTTTTTTTGTATTTATAGTTTTTTGGATATTCCAGCGCCACCACTGACGATTTCTAAGAACCATACGCCTTTTTCATCCTCGTAAAGGTACTGTGTCGAAATTTCATTAAAATCAATTCGGTCATTTCCAAGTTACACGATACAGAACGATCTAAAACAATACTCCTATGTATCTACATCACAAAATTCTAAGTTCTTCGGTTTGTGTAATAGGGAAGGAAACGTTAGGAAGGATCCAAAATGTGTATTATGCCGCTAGGCCTTTCTTTCACAGGGAATGGACAGTTTATTATGAATCCAACAAATTTTTCAGTTTTTCACCCCACCAAAAAAAAGTAAAAAATGATCAAGATCCTCTAAAATGCTTAAAAACGAAGTTTGAGCTATTTTTATATTTTTAGTTTTTTTATTAGTTCTGCGCTGCCACTGGCACGATTTATAAAAACCATGCGCATTTTCATCCTCGCCACCGTAGTAATACTGTGTCAAAATTTCATTAAAATCAATTCAACAGTTTCCACATTACACAATACAGAACGATCCAATACTCGTATGTTTATATCAGAAAAAAATCTAATTTCCTTGGTTTCTCTAATAGGTAAGGCAATGTTCGGATGGACCTAAAAAAGCTATTTATGTCGCTAGGTCTTCCTTCACAGGTCAGTGGACAGTCTATTATGAATACAACAAATTTTCCAATTTTATAACCCCTCACCCCCCAACCACCTCAAATTTCACCCCCACCAAAAAAAAGTAGAAAATGATCAGGAAGACCTAAAACGCCCAAAAATGAAGTTTCAGGAATATTTATTTTTTTTTTGTTTTTTGCTAATTACTCCGCCGCCCCTGCACCAGTTTTCAAAATTATAGCAGCATTACCTACTACGGCCCCACAGCATATCGGTACACAAATTTCGTCGCAATCCATGCAGCGGTTACTGAGATTACGAGGGTAGAAAAACGCGAACAGACCGAGGGTAGAAAAACGCGAACAGACAGACAGGCAGACAGACCGACGGAAATGAGGTGACGTGGATTTTCGTTATGTAGACATCATAAAACGCCCAAAAAGCGTATTATCCCAAAATCGAAAATTTTCGCGATCACAATACTCCCCTCACCTGGCGGTGTGGGAAGTAAAAAGCCTCGCTAATAAATAACCCACAACTGAATTTCAACTTTTTTTCCTCACTTTTCGTATCCCGTATAAATTGGTCATTATGAATATATACTATTCTATTCTATACGAGTTTCTTGATGATGATGATGATGATGATGATGACAGGTCTCGACGTGTATGAACAGAGAGGGTCAAAGAAAGGCGTAGCTGGTTGCAA
The DNA here is from genome assembly GCA_951848785.1 of Callosobruchus maculatus. Taxonomy (NCBI): domain Eukaryota; kingdom Metazoa; phylum Arthropoda; class Insecta; order Coleoptera; family Chrysomelidae; genus Callosobruchus; species Callosobruchus maculatus. The sequence goes on from CATOUR010000083.1 coordinate 11,898,764, forward strand.
GGAGAACCTGTTGATTGACCGATGTGTCACGCAGGACTCTGTGCAGTACAAGCGAAACCTTTCTATGGCCTGGATTGACTATCGCAAGGCATTCGACAGCACGTCTCATGAGCTCATTGTGCGGCTGTTGGAATGTCTTTCGGTGGATAATCAGATAGTGGGGTGCATCAAACAACTGATGCCACTCTGGAAGACCCGGTTCACCATAACATCAGGTGAAACTCGGGTTCAGACAGAGTTGGTGTCATTGAAAAGAGGTGTCTTCCAAGGAGACTCCTTGAGTCCCTTGCTCTTTTGCATCTCACTTTTGCCTCTGTCCATAGCGCTGAGAAATACTAAAGGATACAGCTGTGGCACGCCCAATAACCGGAGGCACAAGGTCACCCATCTGTTTTATATGGATGACCTAAAACTTTATGCCTCCGGCCAACGCGAACTACAACAATCGCTGAGGGTGGTGCAGGAGTACAGTCATGCTATCGGAATGGAGTTCGGGACAGACAAATGTGCATTGGTTCATCTCAAGAAAGGACGAAGCGGAGGTAGTGGAGATGAGGAACAGCTCGTTGATGGGAGCATCTTGCGACAACTGCATGCCGGAGATACTTATACCTACCTTGGAGTGGCGCAGCGTCATGTCCAAGAGGCAACATTGGTTAAAGAGTGTCTCCGCCGCAAGTATTTGCACCGACTCCGGCAGATCTGGTCGTCAGAACTGTCCGGCAAGAACAAAGTCGCTGCCACAAACATGCTTGCGGTCCCATTGTTATTATACACCTTTGGTGCTATACACTGGAAAGTGAACGAGCTGAAGGAAATCGACACGAAGACCCGCAAAAGGATGAATATGGAGAGAAGCCTGCATCCTAAGTCCTCTGTCCCGCGAATATACCTCCCGCGACACCTGGGAGGGCGTGGACTATTGAGTTTGGAGCGTCTGCACAACAGAGTAGTACTGGCCACTGCCTGCTATGTAACGAACAGCACCGATCCCCTGATCCGCTTTGTGCGAGGGCACAAGAATGCGGGAAAAGGAGCCTTTCTTTTTAGCGCAGCGAAGCGAGCAGCCGAGGAGCTCAGCCTCACACTCGACTTCAAGCGGAGGTGTCAGCAGTCCATTACGGAACTTGCTCCCGCAGAATTAAAAGCCCACATTAAAACTGCCGAAGTCGACTTCCTCTTAAGACTTCATAAAGATAAGCCAATGCATGGAATCTTCTACAAACATCTAGAAGAGCATGGCTTGTCTGAGCAGTTGACCTTCTCTTTCCTAAGGTCTAGTGGGTTGAAGTCGGAGACTGAGGGCTTTATAATGGCTTGCCAAGACGGTGTCTTCAACACCTTGGTATACCGTAAAAGGGTTATGGGTGTACATGTACCCGACACCCATTGTAGAGCTTGCCGACAGGCGCCAGAGACGCTTATGCATCTCTTGTCGGCGTGTAAGACGTACGCTGGGACGGCTTACGTCCATCGGCACAACGCGGCTCTACGAGTGCTCTACTATCATTTAAGGCACTCATACGGTATCGATGAGACACCGGTGCTGCCATACGCTCCAGGGGATATAGAGTCCGTTGTGGAGAACGAGAGATGCCGGATTTACTGGAACTACTCGTTCCCCACGCTCGAGCTTGTACAGGCAAACAAGCCCGACATAGTCCTTCTCGACCACCAACAGAAGACGATGTTCGTTATTGAGTTTTCGGCGCCTGCCGAAGTGAACATCGTCTCTAAGGAGGAGGAAAAGCGGACCAAATATCAGGAGTTGCTCGGACAACTTCGCAGGCTCTGGCCAGACTACACTGTAAGTCTGCTGGTTATGGTCATTGGATCCCTAGGTGGAATGAGGAATACGCTGCTCTCTGCACTGCGCAAAATGCCGGTGTGCCGTGCGGCGGCGCACATCTTAGCCGCCAGAATGCAGAAGGCAGTCATCCTTGGGTCCCTTCGTCTACTTAGGGCGCACGATTCGCGGACCCAGTGATTGCTCACCTCACGGTGTGAGGAGTAGTCATTGGGTAATGGAACAGCAGCTCGGTGTGTCGGAGCCCGAGCTGCACTTTTTTGTTTTTAACATAATAATAACACATAACTAGTGGATGCAAAACTCTCGCTGGAACTGAGTATACAGCCAGACATAACTCTGCAGCCAAAGTCATACACCAAGCACTAGCCACAACAAACAAGCTAATTGAAAACGCAGATCCATATTATAACTACACACCGACCTCAGTACTAGAGAACAATCAATTCAAACTATACTGGGACATTGAAATACATACAGATAAAACCATCCCAGCAAACAGGCCAGATATAGTTTTCCAGTCAAAGACAGACAAAGTGACCTACTTAATAGATATTGCGATTCCCAATGATATGAACATCCAAAACACCTACGCTGGGAAGATATCTAAATACACCGATCTCGCCATAGAAATAAAACGACTATGGAAACAAAACAAAGTTGTCATTGTCCCCCTCATTATGTCGGTCTCAGGCCTTACTCCAAATACATTTACGCCACACCTGCAACAATTGGGCCTGGATGAAAAGTTACATAAAACCTTCCAAAAGTCTGTAATCCTCAAGACCTGTAGCATTGTACGGTCCTTCCTGAATTCAGAATAATAATAGGTCAGGTATTGACTTGGCACAGCCCGTCAATACTTGTTACTACCGCAACCATGCGAGAAAAAATAAGACATGCATAATAATACTAGACAAAACTATCCCAGCCAATAGACCAGTATAGTTTTTCAGTCGAAGGCAGACAAAGTCACCTATTTAATAGATATTGCTATCCCTAATGATACGAATGTTCAAACCGCCTACGCTGGGAAGATATCTAAATACACAGACCTTGCCATAGAAGTAAAACGACTCTGGAAACAAAACAAAGTTGTTATTGTACCCCTAATTATGTCGGTCTCAGGCCTTACACCTAACACATTCACACCACACCTGCACCAACTAGGCCTGGACGAAAAGCTACACAAAATATTCCAAAAGTCTGTAATTCTTAAGACCTGTAATATAGTACGATCCTTCTTAAATTCCGATCAGTAATAGATCAGGTGTTGACTTGGCACGACCCGTCAGCATCTGTTGCTACCGCAGTCATGCGAGAGAAGCTTGAAAAATACATAATAATACGCATCATCAAGTGGTCACACACAGATATAGAAAACATCCACATCCTCATACGGACGGAACTCACGAAACACCGAATGTCACATCCAAACGCATGCAAAGAAAGGCTCACCATAGACAGGAAACAAGGAGGCAGAGGGATAACAGATATACAGTCGCTTCGCACAAGACAGATAAAGACACTCAGACATTTCTTCCAAAACAAACAAACAAATTTACATCGAGCAATAGTAAAAGCAGACAAAAACTATACACCACTCAACCTATCATGTCCAGACCACGTCGCAGACACACACAATCTCACACAATCACAACAAGAAAAAATAAGCACCTGGTCGCAGAAACCACTCCATGGCAAACATAGATACCGTATTACGCAAGACCACATAAATGAAAAACAGTCATACACCTGGCTGCAGGATGGCCAGCTCTTTCCAGAAACTGAGGGGTTTATGCTTGCTATCCAGGACCAAGTTATTGCGACGAGAAACTACAAGAAATACGTAATTAAAGATCCATCCATAACAAACGATAACTGCAGAAAATGTCAACAACAAAAGGAAACAATAGACCACATAACAAGCGCATGCAAAACTCTCGCTGGAACTGAGTACACGGCTAGACATAACTCAGTAGCCAAAATCATACATCAAGCATTAGCCACAAAAAACAAACTAATCGAAAACTCCGATCCATATTACAAGTATACACCAACATCAGTACACGAAAAATATCACTACAAACTATACTGGGATGTTGAAATACACACAGATAAAACCATCAATGCAAACAGACCAGATATAGTATTTCAGATAAAGGCAGACAAAGTTACCTACTTAATAGATATTGCTATTCCCAATGATGTGAATGTTCAAAACACCTACGCTGGGAAAATATCTAAATACACTGACCTTGCCATAGAAGTGAAGCGAATTTGGAAACAAGATAAAGTGATTATTGTCCCCTTCATTATGTCGGTCTCAGGCCTCACACCGAACACATTTACACAACACCTACAGCAGTTAGGCCTGGACGAAAGTTTACATAAAATATTCCAAAAGTCTGTAATCCTTAAGACCTGTAATATAGTACGATCTTTCCTAAATTCAGATCAGTAATAGTTCAGGTGTTGACTTGGCCTAGCCCGTCAACATTTGTCGTCACCGCAGTCATGCGAGAGAAGCTTGAAAAAACACAATAATAATACGTCTTTATTCGCTGTCACAAAATAATCAACAAAATAAACATCAAATTTTCCAATATAAAAAGATAGTACAAAGCGAAAAGGCGGAGTGTCACCTCAGGGGTGGTTTTCAACTCAACCGAAAAAAAAGAAAAATGAGTATAAATATTTGAAAAATAAACACAAACAGAGTTCATACATACACCTAGTAGACACATGTGGTGGAGTATCCGGAGAAAATGAATAAAAAGTAAACAATAATGCTTGAGCAAAAATATTAAATTCCATTGCGTGATAAAACAAAATGATATGTGTCACCATAAAAGTTAATAACTAATACATCTTAAAAATAACTGTGAATACAATAATAACCTCAATAATATTACAATATCAACACAAAACATTTACAATATTTCATAGCCACATCAAGTTCGTATACATTGCGTGCTAGATAGACATAAAGGTATACATAAGTCCGCAGCAGGTCATTATATGAGACAACAAGAATAGAGAAAAGGATAGTCCAGAACAGAGCCAATAAATTCATCAACCTTCAGTTATTTCGACAACAAAAGACTTTTTAATTTTTTCTTGAAGTTTAAAACCGAGAAATCCAAATATTCTGGAGGAAGTTCATTATATAACTTGCTTGCATTATAAGAGAAACTGAAAGTATACATGACAGAATTATGCTTAGGGATGACAAGTTTATTTCTGTTTCTGGTTCGAAGAACATTGACGTCTTTGAACATTTTCAGCTTTTTAGATAGGTATGAGGGTATCTTAGTTTTTAGTGTCTTATGAACTAAAGTTAATAGATGTAGATTTCGCAGCTAGTGAACTATGATTTAATGTACGGCAGTTAATTTGATACGTTATTTTCATTGTTTGGCTCGAACTGTTTTAATCCTGTTATTTCTCCTTGGATCCGAGGTTTATAATATACAAGCGTTGGTGCATAATACTAGGTCAACAGGCGCTACCAAACAAAGAAGTTATATATATATACAGGGTGTCCCACGACGATTAAGACAAGCAATATATCGGAACTGTGCAGTAGTTGCGAATTATAATTTTGGGGGTGTAAATTAGAGCAAATATAGTATATTTTCTTATTATTGTGTCACCTATAGTGGTTTGCACCAGTCATAGTTAAAGTTGTAATTAAAGTTAAGCCTTAATTAAAGTACGAATTGCTTTGCACCGGTTGTAGTTAGCGTCAAACTCATAATTAACTTTAAGCCAAAGGCAAAGTAGGGTTTAACTTTGGCGTTTCTTGGCTTAACTTTTGACATTTGTGGGTTTAACATATTCTGACAGATCACCACAGAAATAAGTTTGGTTAGTTTGTGAAATATATTTTATAAAATTATTTCTATATCCTATAAGCAATTATGAATCAAAATAGATCACTTGGATTCAATATCAAGTCGTGGGGAACTGAGGATACGACCATAACCTCAATCTACAACTATATAAAGCTGATTCTGGAATTGGACAAATATCACTGTTGTAGACACCGTGTTATGGTTTATGAGATTTTTCGTGTTCAACAGCTTTTGGGTCATTGTTGTGTTACTGCTGTCTTGTTCAAGGAGTCTATCTTAGCAGGTAAGCAATTCAGTTATTTAGAATGCTGTAATTTATGAGATAATGGGGGCTCAAAACTTGGATGGATTTTGAAAACAGTAAAGATAAAACGTTTATTTGTAAATTACAGTAATCACATTCACTAGGGACAGTTGTTTGATACTGCATCTTAAGTTGCTCAATTTTTACCATATAAAGAAAATAAACTGATCTGCTTGAATTATTTTGCTGCTGCTGCAAAATGCAGTATTATTATGTGAATAGCTATCACAGTAGTAGTTATTACTGTAAAAATTAGAATGCAAGTGTCCTCCCGTTCTCACATGGATTTAATTTAATTCATCTTCACCACCCATTAGTTAATTTCCTTCTATTTTTAATAAAAATATTGTTTATTTCAGGATCACGGATCATAATGAATACTTTAAGGGACTAGTGAAAAACTGAAGCCTCTTTATTAACAAAAACTGAGTAATTTGAATAATATTGACCCATACTGTATTATTGAGCACTGCGTAATAAAAAAAGATACCATATTTGCTCTAATTTAAACCCCCAAAATTATAATTCGCTACTACTGCCCAGTTCCGATATATTGTTTGTCTTAATCGTCGTGGGACATCCTGTTTATACATGTTATTATTTGTAATGGGTTTTAAGATTCGAAATATTTGTTGTATCCTTCAAATGACTAATAAATTATCATTGAATTACTACAACCTAGTAAATTATGAAGATAGGTGTTTACATGACAGTAATACTCAAGGGATACTTGAGAAAACTACTATGAATACGGATCACTTACACACTTGTCTAGTGGTAGATGGCAGCATTGTCATTAAGCTGAATATCAATATTCGTATCACCTTCTGTCAAGCTTTTGGGAATCAACATCAACAATAACATGTCCTGGCACGACCACGTCGCCAATATATAGCTAAAACGGTATTCCAGAAGCTTGGAGATTTGTTCTGCTGTAGGAAGCTGTATACACCAGAGCAACTACTACTGCTCTACAAGGCACAGATCCGACTATCGTTGGAGTATTGCTCCCATGTATGGGGATGCGCTCTGAAGCACTCTCTAAAGCTTCTGGACACCATCCAGAAGAGGAGAGGACCTCCACAGCCTGGAGCATCGAAGACGGGTGGCTGACCTGACCCTGTTTTACAGATTCTATCACGGAAGATATTCGAGTGAGCTCTCCCAGATAATAACACCAACAGGCCGTCCGAACGAGGAACACTAGTGAGGCTTTGAGAGCGCATCCTTACCAGGTCGAGGTCCCTACTCCCCGAACCAGTCTCGTCCAGCATTCCTTCGACGCTGTGGAATGAGCTGCCGGGAAATTTGTTTCCCGACGGCTACAACCTGCAGCATTTTAAATCTAACGTGCATGGATACTTATCTTCTTGCATCGCTTCTACAGCGCCATAGGCTTTCAGCCTTTGCGGTAGGCAGACCATAAAAAACACCCTGGCATAACAGACGCCTTTAATGTACGTCACGATTTTTGAAATTTGACTAAATGAGCCAATCGGTGTTCCAGGAAATGGCTCCGCCACCGTACTCAGACTTGGGCAAGCGCGCCAAGGACGTGTTCAACAAGGGCTACCACTTCGGCCTGATCAAGTTGGACTGCAAGACCAAGACAGGCGGCGGCGTCCAATTCAACACCGGCGGTGTCTCCAACCAGGAGTCTGGCAAGGTGCAGGGCTCCTTGGAGACCAAGTACACCGTCAAGGACTACGGCATCACCTTCTCAGAGAAATGGACCACCGACAACACCCTGGGCACCGAGATCTCCATCCAGGACCAGATTTGCAAGGGCCTGAAGCTCGGCGGACAGATCAGCTTCTCTCCTCAAACCGGGTAAGACGAGAGTTGTTGGTAAATGAAATAATTTTTTTCTCAGTTCTGTTAAGTTTAATCACATAGGTATATCTACCCTCACAAATTCAAAATTTCTTATCGCTCATTTTAGAAAGCTATTAACGATTAAAAATCAGTATTTTAACATGAGCCCTTATGACAGATTAGAGTTTTTTTGTATTTGATGAGTAGATGCAAAAATAAAATGACCGTTTGAATTAGCTATTCATTATTTTAGTCATGATAGTTAAACTTTTTCGGAAATTAAGAGATCATATTTCAAATTGGCAACATCGCGCTGTTTCACAAATCTACCTCATCTCTCTTCACAAAGCCTCAGTGACAGTGACGTGAGTGCGCAGTGTTCGATGGTTAGGTTAGGTCTAAGACGTCAATGCCGAGAAACGCGCTACTGACCAATTGATTAGCAGTAGTATAGCAGGCCCTGATAAGGGAGACCTAGAAGAAGCAGGTCCATGGAGTTGTTTTAAAAGACCTTCTAACACATCTCAGTGAAAACCAATTGAAAAAGTTATTTAGATTAACCAAACAAACTTTTAGATATGTCCTTGAAACAACAAGGTATCTTAATAAACATGTAAAAGTTACAGATTTATATCCTAAACTAAATAGTAAGAATTTTGTTTCTTTTTTTGGGTGGTTTTTTAAAAAATCGTAGGATCTTAAAAGTGTATAATAATTCAATGTAGCATGACTGAAATGGGGGTAACCGCTCTATGAGTGTTGCTTTTTGTTGTTCATGTTTAGAATTGAGTCCTACTTAGATATATGTATACCACCGACGATTCTTATTCTGTGATGTATATCGGACTTAGCAAACGCTTAGAAAAGGAAAGAGAGAGAACAGAACGCGCGACTGATATATCTGTTACCAAAAATCACCAAAAATGTACCAAACCGCTATTAAATTTACCTGTGATACGTGATTCCTGGCTCCTTCCTGCTGCTGTGGCTTTTACAACCGTAAGCTGCCATTATGCACACCACAATATTTTACAATGATTGGTTTTGGATTGGTCTTAAAAACGCTAAATATCATAAAAAAATATTTTGACAGCTGTCAAATAGCTATTCATTTTCGGTGAGAGCTAATTCATATAGCATCAAACGGGCGTGCGGTATCCCCTCTCTTTCCTTACCTAAGAGCAAACCACTATAATAGGGCTGTTCCAAATTACGGCTCTATCACCGTCCCAGAACTGTTTTCATCATGTCCCGCCCATTTTGTGATTCTAGAATCGATGATTGGTTGGTACGCTGACGGACCAACCAATCACCGTTTTTAGAACTGTAAAATGGGCGGGACATGATGAAAACAGTTCTGGTACGGTGATAGAACCATAATTTGGAACAGCCCTAATATTGGGTTATGTTTTGACAACTTGACGTTTTGTTCGGACATTATACATCAACACGCGATGTTGCCGTGTCTCAATGCTCGCCTTCCAAATTTGATCATATCGTTCCTTTGATGGATTGCTCGCTTGTGAGGGGAGAATACTGAGATTAAGTCATTTTCACATGACACAATAGGCGTGGCTGGTGTACGAGCTCGTATAACAAGTGTTGTCAGATGAAGTGGAGAGAAATTCGTGCAACTCGACTCCGAAAATGTTGTTTCCTATTACACGAATAGTAATAGAGAGCGAGTTCTCACGACGTTTAATACTGCGGGTGCTATGTACTTACAGTATTTTTATGACCTTACACGATTTTTGAGAGTCGAGTTGCACCAATTTCGAATAATAATAATCAAATTTTTCCGCTAATATGAAAATGCATATAATTTGGTCTCTATATGGTTCCAGTTACGGTTAGATTCAAATTCGAATTTTTCTGTGCGATCGTTGCAGCTACAAATCGGCGAAGTTAACATCCGCCTTCCAGAACGACCGTGTGGCGCTGAACGCAGACATGGACCTGGACCAGAACGGCCCCATCATCCTGGGCTCCGCCGTGGTGGCGCACCAAGGTTGGCTGGCCGGCTACCAAGCCGGATTCGACGCCAACCAGTCCAAGCTCACCAAGAGCAACTTCGCGCTCGGATTCTCCACCGCTGACTTTGTACTACATACCTGTGTGTAAGTATCACTTGTGTACTTTTTTTAGTTCTCGTATCGTATCCTGTCCCGATCCTTCTATTTTTTCCCGAAAACTCGCCCCTTTTGAAACCTAAGTTGAGCAGGTAGAAACTGGTAAATCTCGCTATATACTCGGGTCTTCTAGGGCGCATTTCAGTAGTCTAAATGCAAAAGTTCTCGATTTTTTTTTTCAGAAATCAAGAAAAACCGAATACAGCCAGAATTCTCTACCTCGACAACTTAAAACTATTCAAAAAAGGAAATTAAAAGACTTTTCCAAATTCTCTTTTTTGCTAATTAAGGAATCTGCTTATTAAATCTGATGAAAGTCATGAAAATTATACTTCGATTGTTTTTTATTGTTTCTTCAGCCTGTGTTAATTTGTTGCGTAATTCGCTGACGTTTCGACACTCTTTAGCATAAACCAGTTCTTTGTAGTAGCCCCAAACAAAAAACTCTATGGGATTTAAGTCAGGTGACCGTGGCGGCCGTTCAGTGGGTCCACCACGACTTATCCGTTTGTTACATAGTCTCTTGCAGAAAACAGCATCGTTAAATCCAGTTGTCATGCACTCAAGGTTCGTAGGAATAGCCAAGTAGTCAGACAACAGAAACAACACCAATCCAAACCGATAGCACTCAGAGTCCGTAGGAAAAGCCAAATTTCGAATCTGTGTACACTCAATAGCCCGTAAAGAAAGCCCAATTGTCAAAATAATTCACCAAACAAGAGGATACCGTTTTAAAGCCACAAAAACAGACGACTGAATAAAAATGACACGTTTTAAAAAGACATCACAACAATACCATAGCTATGCTATCTCTTTCTAACATCGTTTACTGGGTTAGCGTTAGCTCTTTTTGTTGTCGCTCAGGTAAAAACCGGTTTTGAAGAATGCGCTCCTTGTGGTTTTTTAGTAAGAAATAGCATCTTTTTTAACAAATGTTTAATTTATGGAACGTTTTTAACGTTCATTATTGCGGTAGTGACAATCATTCTGCTATTAGCGCGTTAACATAAGGTATTGATGGATTGAAAATCACATCGCTAATTTCAAGAAATCTTTGCCTCTTGTCTTTAAAGGTCGATTGAAGCGAAAGTAGCACCATTAAGTACTACTTTTTTTCAATGATTGTGGTCTGAAGAAATTTTTAGACCTGCTTAGTAATCATACAATCACCTCTTTGGATTTTTAATTGCGAGTCGAAGATTTAATTCATAATTATCAGATAGTAAATTTTTCACTTTACACTAAAATTTTCATCACTTCCATCAAAGTTACGAAGCCGATTATTTTATGTATAAACAGTAAACTCTTGAAGATTAATTAGCAAAAAAGAGAATTTGGAAAAGTTTTAATTTTTCTTTTGGAACAGTTGTAAATTGTCGAGGTAGAGAATTCTCTAAAACTCAGCAAAAAATTCATAACTCGGAAAATACAAAAAATTGCATAACATATATGGGGGTGATTCATATACTTCTAGGTGTGCTCTATCTCTGGACTTACGCTTGACACTGTTTTTTGGGACACCCTGTATTTTAAAAAATGTGTAACATGTCGGGTTTTGCATATAGACGACTGATTTATAGACTAGAGCATTCAGCCCGAATGAGCAGCTCAAACCAGAAACGATCATTAAAATGTTGACATACGATCGACCGATATACTAAAGCTCAATTCAGATGCACACGATGTTACGAAGATGTTCTTATTGGTTAAAATATTCAAAATGAAGTAGCGCCAAACTTATGTTCTATAATTTTAACTTTTATACGACGATCGGACAAGTTAAAATATTTTAGCTTTTTATCCGATATCGTACGTAATTTGACAGCTGACAATTTCCATTAATTTGTTTTTGAAATGATAACACAGCAAGCGCGTTACGTGAATTCAATAAATATTTTACTTTTATCTCTCTTATGAATGAAAATGAAAAAAGCAGAAGAAAGCGAAGATGTTGAGTTGAGACGTTTTTAAAAGCAGGATGAAGCAAGGAGCGTACCATATGTATGTTGCAGGGGATGAAGCTAACTGACAGAAAAATATTTTAGCTATTTACGAATCCCAAATAATGCATTCAAATCGTTGCCTAAATAGAACTTATGTTCGAGAACCTATTTCATGTGGGGAAAGACTTGCCTTAAATTTGACGAATTTAAATTTTTAAATACAGTAAACATACTTGTTTAATCATATCACCAAAGATATCATCCATCGGTTAGCTATTCAACCGTTAACCAAACATGTATTCTTAAGTGGTAAATAATGGAAAGAAATCGAGGTATTTGAATGATTGGATTTGATCTCAAACAACCTCAAATCATGCATATACAAATTTGAATAGATTTGACAGCACCTCGGCAACTGACACAAGTGCCATCAACTATAAAGATACAAATTATATTGAGCATGTGAATTCAGCTTTACACAAGGTATGCCATTGAGTATTTTTTCTTCTGTCACTGGTAGCGACGTAATTTGTCTCGTTCGAATTACACAGCAAAGCATATCGGAAATACAAGCCCTCGTCTCGTGTTAGTTTTATTGAAACATGATTAATTGTGGCACATTTAACAATAAAAATCATATCTGCACCGATAATAGTTCATGTTTGCATACTTTGAACCTTAAGTATCATTGTCTTATGGAACTATAATCAGAACTGACTTCACTATATAGGGACACCCACTCAGGGACGCTTTTAGGAGCGATTTTTCACAATTTAAAGTTCGAAATTAATTATTTTTAATAAATTCAGATATTGTCTTCGATGTTAATGAATCTCTGGAAATTTTTCAATACACCACAGATAAATTACGCGCTTAAATCGCCAAACATTGTAAAAAACCCGTTTATAATTTCACACACTCAGAATTACAAAGACAATGCTGATTTAATGAGATTTTTTTATATTTTAAATCTTATTACACATTGCGATTATACAAAAATAAACATTTACTGGATAACGTTACATAACATTACATAGTACATGGAAAATTTTACCTACAAGGAGTTTGAAAAGTATTTTCCAAGGATTTTTATGAAAAATAAATTAATTCTTATAATTGATGTATTTTGACTTCTTGTTAACTGGTTTTCTCCGACACTAATTTCCCTGTTGATGTCCCATAATCTTGAAAGATTTACAAACATTTTGATCAAAATTAATACCATAGTAAACAAACTGATCAGAAGAAAATCGCGGTACAAGAGGAAAATAATGGGAAACAATAATTGTTTTTCAAAATATTTTCCCTTAAGATCAATATGTACATTTATCCATTCTTCAAAACCAATCATTAAAACAAACAGGAACGCCACTGCTGATGCTGTTAAATCACTACATAAACCAGGTTTTTGAACGATGCAATGGCATCGTTTGTGTTTGAAAGACTCCCCTTTGTGTGGCGGCGTCTAATCATTGATTAAGGTCTAATATACCAAAATACAGGATGTTCCACGACGATTAAGGCAAGCAATATATCGGAACTGGGCAGTAGTAGCGAATTATAATTTTGGGTGTGTAAATTAGAGCAAATATAGTATCTTTTCTTATTATTGTGTCACCCAATGAGGTATTTGTTTTTGGTCACGTGACGTCCGATTCAAAATGTTTAATGGGACAGCCTGTATGTTTGTGACTTTTTGTGTTCCCCCGATAAAACAATTCCAACAAACTAGCACATTGGGGTCTAAAGTGATTAGTTCAAGAGCTACAGGTACTTAAAGGACTGTACCACTACCTTTAAGAAACACTACCAAAATAATTTAACTGTAGGGGTACATGTTATAATCAATGGTAGTGGTATCATCGTTTAAGTACCTGTAGCTCTTGAATTAATCACTTTAGATCCCAAGTGTGCTAGTTTGTTGGAATTGTTTTATCGGAGGGAACACAGAAAGTCACAAATATACAGGGTCTCCCATTAAAAATTTTGAATCGGACGTCACGTCATCAAAAACAAATACCGCATTGGGTGACACAATAATAAGAAAAGATATTGTATTTGTTCTAATTTACACCACCAAAATTATAATTCGCTACTGGTGCCCAGTTCCGATATATTGCTTGTCTGAATCGTCGTGGGACACCCTGTATATCACGAAATGGCCTAAACTAATATCTATCAATGTTACAAACTGCATACTGAGAGCAGTGATGTTATTATAAACAGAAAAATTAAGTTCGATTTATCCGAGTAAAGCCCCAAAATATGGGTTTGAAATAATTTTTTACTCCGTTTCTTCAGTGAATGCAGTATAAGTAGCGGAACCTAGGTATGCTTGTTGACAGAGAAAAGAAGGTCAGACGATAAGTAAAGTCACATTCTAAGGATGGCTCCACGTGATACTTATGAAGTCACGTTAAGATTTATTTCGTCACAGCTTTGGCGCGAATTTTGTTGATTGGACTTTGAAAGGGATTTTAGGCCACTTCGCAATCACAGACAAAAGTAAAAAATTTCATTACATGTTTTTTGGTGACGTAGCATCAATATTGTCAAAACTTTATTACTTGGATAATACTCCACTATTACTACGTTTCCACGGTCTTTCGAAACGTTTTCAAAACGTTTTGAGTTTTCAAATATATCGTGGAAACGTCTATTGGATGCGTTTTTAAAACGTTTTCTGTGCAAGGTCGATTCGCGATTATTTTGGGATCGTATCGAGATCCAAATGTCGTGGGCACACCAGCTGTCACTTTCAAAATGTTTTTAAATGAACTATGCACTATTCGTTGCTGTCTAATGTCACTATCATTAGGTTACTGATTTTTATTCAAATTCGAAACTGAAGATTTCTAATAAACAACAAAATAGAGATTAGAGTTTAAAAAACTATGAAATGACGTTTGCAAGAATGTCAGTTGAAAACGTTTTGAACGCGTTCCGTAAACCGTTCTGAAAATCTATCGTGGAAACACCGACAATCCAAAATCACAAAACGTTTTGAAAACAGTTTTCAAAACCTGTGGAAACGTAGTATTATGTTAGTTTGCAGAAATATTCGGCGCGACCTATTTATAAACCCATTATGCGTAGACGTTGACTTGTATGTATTGAAGAAACGTCGCACTCGATATATACCTTGAACTTCGGTAGATCGGAACCGATACACCTTTGCAGATATCCCGACGGTCCACATATCCCACCTAACCAACTTCCTCACCCCTCCTAATCCCTGTTGTGTTTGTGCACGGTAACTGTAGCGAGCATGACGCCGACAGCGAGGACGGGCAGACGTTCGGTGGCTCCATCTACCAGAAGATCAACCCGAAGATGGAGACCGGCATCATGCTGGCGTGGTCCGCGGGCAGCAACAACACCAAGTTCGGCATCGGCGCCAAGTACGACCTGGACGCCGACGCGGCGATCCGCGCCAAGGTCGACAACGCCAGCCAGGTCGGCCTCGGATACCAACAGCGTCTGCGTGACGGTCAGTACCACCTTTCGTTTTTTGTTTTTTTTTTTCGTCAAATGTTTCGCCCAGCATAACGCTAGTTGCACACACACCGATTTTGGTCGGCCGGTAAAATATCGGCCGATATTTTATCGGTAGAAGATGCTTGCAGACACACCGGATTTTCACCGGCCAGACAATCAGTTGTTTTGTGTTTCTGACGGAAATGAAGATGCGTAGCGACTATCGGTCGATAAACAATCGATACGTGTGCAAGGTTGTATTTAGCCACGTATGTCACTGTGTCGCTGGGACGTCCCTATACCCGCGGTCTGCAGTGACAGTGGCCGGCTGCTCGCCGATATTTTACCGGTATTATTTTACAGTCGGCGTGTGTGCAGTCCCATTCCATTGAGTGGTTCACTATTGGAATTTGGACGGTCGGAATAAAACCGACCGTTGTAGCGTAACGCTAGTTGCATACATGTAACGCTAGTTGCATACCGATTTTGGACGGTCGGTTTTATTCCGGCTTTTGTCGTATCTGACAAAACTGTTGAAAGTGTTTTAAACATACTATCCAAATGCTATACCGACTATAATAGTTTTTCAAGAGAACTGTCTTCCACTTAAACAATACATACTGAGAATGTATTACCTAGACTTAAGGGGCCCTATTTTATCAACACAGGCATTTTAACAAAGGCTTTGACCAATCCGAGCAGCCTTTATTTCAACAACGTGCATCTGTCAAAGTTTTCTGAAAATGATTGATTTCTCTTAAAGTTTACATCGAACAGGTGAAAAATGACATGCTTTATTATACAATCGACCATTATGAACCATCTAGTATCTTTTCAACTCTGATTTTCCCTCCTAAACGGGTGGCAAATTGCTTGTTTAACAAAGAGTTTAGCAATTGCTAATCTCAACCAATCAATCAGATATTCCAGAAAAGCATTACATTTGATCACTGGATTGTTGATCTATCAAATGATAGTGACGACAAGAAATTCAAACTACTGCATTATTTTGATGAAACATTAGTTTACTATCGATAATAATTATTATAAATACCTGCAATATACCTTTGTGCTATAGTAAAAAGGGGCAAAAATAACATTTTGTTGCATTTCACAAAGCTGAAAACATGATTTAACTGCAGGCCATTCTGTTTCTCAAGTGTGCATTACTGTTGTTATATAGTGAGAAAGTGAATCAGGTGCTTCATATAATTTTCAGAGAAAGGAGGAAACTAGCAAGGGGGATTTTTTTTCACATGCATGCCTTACTGCGTTTCTGCGCCACGGTGCCTTTTACCCAGTGCCGTGTCACCGCATCTTTATTTACATCATCTGTGAATATTTCTATAAGAAGGTCTGTAACAAACATGATAGGCTGTGATAGATACTACTTTTAGGATTCTGTCACAAACTATCGCAGTTTGATATTAGTAATTATACAATAATTATAAGGTAAATATGAAAAATCTGGAATTAATTTGCAAATCAATCGCTTTGTTCTGATTTCCTGCTATGCTTTTGATCCATGAATTATAAAATATTTTTGACAAAAGTGCCATCCAGCTTAGACGTTTTGTTTCTAATATTGATAAATACTATTGGATGATACTTATTAACATAGCCCTCAATACCTAATAGAAAGCATTTGCTAAACAACATCCAACAGAAAAGCTTTGTCAAAGCCTCTGTTAGAATATGCATGTTGATAAAATCGGGCTTTGAGGTATCTTTGGTTCATTCCACCCTAAGTGACTGACGATATGGGTATATTATTCTGCACGAATCGCTCTACTCCTGTGTGGCCAACTAATGGTGCTCGAACGTAATACGGGAACCACTAGTTAACCACACCAGAATAGAGCGATATCGTCATTCAGGGTGGAAAGAACCAAAAGATACCTTAAATATAGATAATACATTCTCAATAATCATCCCCGAACGGGACGATTGGATGAGTGAAAAATTGAAATTTTCGCCCCATAGTCTGGTGTGTTTCACTTCACGAATTGCGCCTTATAGGAGTCGGGATCCGGGGGAGCAGGGTTCTGCCTGAAGGAAAATGATTGCAACGAAACTTTACGCTGGGAACCTGCACGACTGTCTTCCAGGCGGAAGTGTAAGGCATAGATGGTGGCACATTCGACGGAAGTCGAACAGTGTTCAGAATACAGTATATATACAGGGTGTCCCAGAAATAACACGCCAGAGTGACATGGAAGGTAGATTGGCTTAAGATCAATCAGATAACATCGACATGACCTTAGTAAAAGTTTTCTAGTTTTCGAGATATTGCCACTTTAGTTTTTCAAAAAATTCCTACTTTTGCTCCTTTTGTTGCCTGGTATGGCTATAAGGATTTGCGGACTTACGACCTTTTTTTTCTCGGACTACTATGAATAGTTGGTTGAGGCGATAGAGTATTGATTTCATTGAGAACTATCACGGTATGTTAAAAAAACAACCGAATTCTTAGATTTTGTGTCAATGCGAAAACCTTAACCAAGGTTTAACTGATTACTGTGACAACGAATGAACCAGACTGAATCAGCAAATGCTCTTAAAAACCAACCTACTTAATGCTCTTTCAAAAATAGTATAACATTTATAGGTTCTTTCTACAAAAAATTGAATAGCCCCAAGTTTTGACCTACTACTACTTGACCTACTTCTACGTCTAAAACGCCTAGATACATTGTGCTTTTTATTTCATTGTAGGCATCAAAATAATGGATAGAACATAAAGCTGTTTTTTATTTCCATTGACTTTGTCACTATACAGATTTTCAAAATGTTTATCACCCACTCTTATACACAACCTGCATCTTCTTAAAAATTGTTTTCAATAAAATCAATACTCTGTTGTCTCAACCAACTATCAATAGTAGCCCAAGAACAAAAAGATAATAATAAGTCCGCAAATCTTTATAGTCATAACAGGCAACAAAAGGAGTAAACGTAGGAATAAAAAAAAACCTTAAAAGTGGCAATATCTCTAAAACTAGAATACTTTTACTAAGGTCATGTCGATGTTATCTGATTGGTCTAAAGCCAATCTACCTTCCATGTCACTCTGGCGTGTTATTTCTGGGACACCCTGTATATATGCTCTCACACTCTCACAGCCAGGCAACTCTGAAAGCGGTGGAAGCTCCGAGGCGCAGATTAGCTCTGGCTCGAGAATGTTCTGCCGCCCTTCAGAAACTAGCAAATCACAAGAAGGTGACTGTGTTGTGGGTCCCCGGACACATTCGTGTACCGGGCAACGAGAGAGCACCAGGTCAATGTTGTGCTGGACGACTGGGGCTTCAAGGAACTGGCGAAAGCCTGGTTATAGAGATATACTGCAGGCACGCTAAAAGATTCATAGCGGACAGAACACTATAGCCTCTGAATAAAAGCAGAGAATTTACATTTGTCACTCACGAGAGTGGTGGGGGATCCCAGGAAACAGTAGTTTGTTTCACTGATATGACAATAATAAACGCTTTCATTTTCGCTTCAACGAAGTCCAGCTGCGCTGTTCTCTTAACTGAGCACATTACCTTAACTATTTTTTCACTTTATATTAACCACGACATTTATTTTTTTTTATCAAAGTCTGACCTCCATACCCCGAGGTGATGGTCCATTACCAAGTGACTACTCCTCACACTTTGAGGTGAGCAATCACTGGGTTCGCGAATCGTGAGTCCTAAGTAGACGATGAAGCGACCCAAGGATGACTGTCTTCGGCATTCTGGCGGCTAAAATGTGCGCCGCCGCACGGCACACCGGCGTTATGGGCAGCAGTGCACAAAGCAGCGTATTCCTCATTCCATCCAGGGATCTAGTGACCATAACCAGCAGACTTACAGCTGGCGTAGTAGTCCGAGCAACTCCTAACATTTTGGTCCGCTCTTCCTCCTTAAAGACGGCTGATGCCGAAAACTCTATATAACGAACATCATCTTCTGTTTGTGGTCCAGTGGTTCCAGTAATCCCGGCATCTCTCGTCCTCCACAACGGACTCTATATCCCTGGAGCGTATGGCAATATCGGTGTCTCCTATACTGTATGAGTGACTTGAATGATAGTAAAGCACTCGTGAAGGCGCGTTGTGCCGATGGACGTAAGCCGTTCCAACCCCATCGTGCGTCTTACACGACAAGAGATATATATGAGCGTCTCTGGCGCCTGTCAGTAGGCTCTACTACGGATGTCGGGTTCACCCTTTATAGCCATACTATGGTAAAGTGTTAAAGACACCATCTTGGCAAGCCACTATAAAGCCCTAAGTCTCAGACTTCAACCCACTAGACCTTGGGGAAAGAGAAGGTCAACTGCTCACACAAGCCATGCTCTTCTAGATGTCTGTAGAAGATTCCATGCATTGGCTTATCTTTATGAAGTCTCTTAAGGTTCTATGGTGACACAATTTTTTACGATGTTCCTAATGTTCCTAAAGGTTTTTTCGTTTTGTCATCATAGCTGTGTACATGATTTAATGCCGTGGTGGAGGGGGGGAGGGTAAATTGCTTTCATTTGCATTTTGTTCAACGAATTTTATTACAGGTGTCACTTTAACATTGTCTGCTCTCATCGACGGAAAGAACTTCAACAACGGTGGACACAAGATTGGTTTAGCCCTAGAGCTGGAGGCTTAATCTACATTTCACCTCGTTCCGCACTGTGTTAGCGCCACCCCACGTATTTAAGCTGCTGTATTGTAGATATATGATTGTTTTAAAAAGGGACTTTTTTAGTATTAAACAATGATGTCATCTTTATTTGTCCGCATATATATTGATTTAAATCAAAAGTTTTGATTTTTTACAACATATATATTGTATATACAAATATTTTTAACATAATTTAGCAACACGCTCTTGACTTTTTTCTCGGAGGTTGTGAGGGCACGCGCAAAGAATTTGGCAAATTCATTATATGTCGAATAAAGTATTAAGAAATCCTTTAAAAAGTGAAGAGCTGCATCTATTTGTTTCTGGTGTATATGTTGCTTTATTTCGGTGAAAAATCATGGATAAAAGTGTTGTTAAACATCTCAAATAAAACTTTACAATTAATTTAAACGTCTTTATTCTTCTTCTTCTTGTCTTTACCGTTTGCCTGATTTCTAGTACAAGTACAAGATAATATGTTTGATTATCATCATACTGCAGAATGCATAAGGAGTCATTTTCCAGCGTAGATTATTGAGGGTAACTAGCTCTTTAAGTTTGGTGGGTAAAAGCAGAACACAAATTATTACTTTTTTAGTGATCTGCTTAATCCTATCTATGCGCCTATTGCCTTTTTGTCCTTTTACTCTCATAAATATAACTTTTTTTATGTTTAAGCTTTTATTCAGTTTTATGTTTTAACATGATTTATTTGACATTTAGGTACTTTTTGTTTTTGAGGGGGGATGTTTCAAAAATGAATTTCATCTTATATCAGTAACAAAAAATATGGTATCTGTAGCATACTACAGATTTCTATAACGCGGCGAAGTGTTGGTATCATTTCTATGTTAAATCAAAATTAATATGCTCACAAGTATAAGTGATTCCACAGTATTTCACTATAATTTTACAGCCCTGTATCCAATGTCATTTATTATTTGTGAAACAAGAAGAAACAAATTTAGTGTACTACATAATTTTTATTTTCAAATAATATTTATTACATTTACGATAATAATAGAGAACGTTTTACAAACTACGAAACCATCTGCTCATCCATCACCTTGAGCATCCACTCTGGATGACACTTAGAAATACTTTCTATAATAGAATTCACTTGATAACATAACGACTGGATTTGTTTATCCCACTGGGGCAGCGTCTCTCGAGCTGAAAAAACAAGACAGGCTGTACTATAAAATTTCAGTCTGCTTTTCCTTTTTTTATCCGCGTATCATTCTAGCTTTCTCCGGCAGTGGCATAACTTCAAATTTGCCCGCTCGCAAGAAAAGAAATGCTATTATTTTACATTTTTATCATTGCTGTTACTAGTGTTAAAAGTTTTGAAAAATTAATTGGGTTAACCCGAAATCAGAGATCTAGATTTTTATTTCGATCTCGAAAATTGGAAACCCTATTTACTACTTATCAGGCAGCAAATACTTACTTTCAAAATGGACTATGGAGTCGATCTGATCAATATATCCGTTCATCCTTCCTTCAGTGATCATTTGACTAGCGATTTTCTCAGCTTTTGCCGGCGGAATTTCTAATAGAGCTCCCAATTCCTCAAAGCTAATATTGTTATACAACTTACTAGCAGAGAGAAGATTATGTTCAATAACAGCTCTGTCTAGTATTGTGGAGCCATCAATTGTGGTTGCTTTTTGATGTGGTTGGAGAAAAACTTCGAAGTCCTTCAGTTCAGACCTTTAAATGAAAATAATTCATTTTATCCCTAATAGGCTAACAACTCAGCTCATAGTATAGTATTTACAGGAGTTTAATTACAATTTATGAAAATATTGAAGACATGGATTCTACAAAAAAAAAGAGGGCTCCTCCCGGTAATCTATCGCTCAGGGCAGTACACTATTTTTCAGATATAGATACTGCAAAACTATGAAATTTGACATACATTATATTACTGACAATTGGCTGAAACATGTACTACCTTCTGATGATTCTTTCCAAATACATCTTTTCCAAAATGGCCACAGCAGGCAATTGTTGACAGCGTTCATCTTTAAAAAGCGTCGCCAACATTCGGGAACGTTGCTGTCCAGCAGATGCTAGAACCGTACACACTAATGCGTTTCGCAGAGCTGTCATTCGTTCATCCTCATGGACAATGTTTCTGTATGAAAGCTCGTTGTATCTCTGGGCAGCCTCAATGAATTTTCTCCTGGAATTATAGTCTTATTTTGAGATAATATACTTTTTGGGCGTTTTATGATGCCTACATAACGAAAATCCACGTCACTCATTTCCGACGGTCTGTCTGTCTGTTGGCGTTTTTCTAGCCTCCTAATCTCAGTAACGGCTGCGTAGATTTTGACAAAATTTGGGAAGCGATGTGGTGTGGGGTCGTAGTAGGTAATGTTGCTACAATTTTGAAAATCGGTGCATGGGCGGCGGAGTAATTAGCAAAAAACGAAAAATTTCAAATATTCCTCAAACTTCGTTTTTAGGCGTTTTAGAGGCTCCTGATCATTTTCGACTTTTTTTGGGTGGATGTGAAATTGGTGTGGTTGGGGGGTGGGGAGTTGCAAAGCTGAAAAATTTGTTGTATTCATAATAGGCTGTCCATTGACCTAAGAGAGTAAGACCTAGCAGTATAATACACTTTTTTAGGTCCATCTGCACATTGCCTTATCTATTACAGACACCAAGGAATTTTCCGTTGTATACATACGAGTATTGCTTTAGATCGTTCTGTATTTTATAATGTGAAAACTACCGAACTGATGTTAATTAAATTTCGGCACAGTATTACTACTTTGGCGAGGATGGAAAACGCGTATGATTTTTAGAAATCGTCTCAGTGGCGGCGCAACAATATTAAAAAAACTAAAAATATTAAAACAGCTCAAACTTCATACTTAGTTCCTGAACATTGCCTTGCCAATTACAGAAATCAAGGGAGTTGTATTGTCTAACATGGAAACTTTTGAATTGACTTTAATCACATGGTTTTTAGAAATCGTTTCAGTGGCGGCGCGGCAATAATAAAAATCTAAGAATACAAAAACACCTCAAACTTCGTTTTCAGACGTTTTAGGGGTTCTTGATCATTTTCAAATTTATTTCTTTTGGTGGGGGTGAAATTGGGGTGGTTCGGGGGTGAGGGTTTGTAAAACTCAAAAATTTGTTGTATGCATGATAGATTGTCCATTGACCTGTGAAAGAATTACCTAGTAGAATAACACACTTTTTTGCGGTCAGGCGACCAATGATTTGGTTGCAAGGGGATCTAGATCTAGACTATAGCTTCATGCTAAAATAATAAAAGTGGTATCATGGGATGTACTGAGTCAATCATTGTGACTACATTTTTTTGATTTGATATTAAAAATTTTGATAACTCATGTATTTTACCCAAAAAATAATTGTTTCCAAAAGTAATCCAAGAAAATTGTAAACTCAGAAATTGATGACTTTAGACAAATTACGACACACAGTTTTTGTTTAAAATGTGAGGAGGAATTGAAATATTTAATAATATTAAATATTTCAATTCCTCCCAGAGTAAACCATATTACAAAAATTGACCTTTCATGCCCCTATAAAACTAAACCTGTATAACTGAATAATGTGCTTAGTAGACTTAAAAACCCTAACATTTTTGTTTAATACTTTTTTCAATATTTCTCCAAAGGTATGCTAAAAATTAACACATATCATCACCAAAATACAATGCAGTAAAAGTTGAGAGATTTACATATTATATGAGTAGGCAGGAGAGAGTTGAACAAAAAACAAATAAAAAAGGTCTTGCTGATGCCTTGCCTTCAGTAATTTTGTGAGGGAAATAAGATCATCTACCTGTAGTCCAGAACTCTGGCATAGCAAACTTTGTAATAAATTTGCAACTGTTCATTGCGAGACTCTGCTTGCAACAATGATGCTCTGTTGATAAAAGCTTCTGCTTGTACTGGATCATCATTTTCTAAATACAACCTAGCAATCTTTAGGTATGTCTCCAGTTTGTAATCAACAGTGTACTGCTTCTGTCCAGTCTCTAACGGTATGCCAACCAACACAACTGCAGCCTCCTTCCACATTTGGTTACGTTCATAGATGTCTGCTAGGTGTTGACGGATGCTAGCAACTTGCTCTTCAAATGATATCACCCTTGGTTGTACTTTGTCCAACATGTAATGGGAGACAACTTTTGATACATCATCTGGTAGCTTCATGAGATGACTACTAATTTCGGTTAGGATCTGACGAGAGATTACCAAGCTGACATTTTCATTTACAACTGTAAAAAATTGTTTTAACTGAATTGCTTTGAATTTTCAAATCTAGACTTAAAGTATGATCTATAATATATTTTTATGCAAACTATCGACTCTGATCCAAAATATATTTTATTATAGGATTAGCTAGAATTTATAGGAATAAACCTAATTTTTCAAGTAAGTGATAATGAACTGAAATATTAATTTTTGAACATGAGAATGACTCAATTAAGGTATACTGTCTAAGCAATTCTATATTTGAATATATTGCCACTTACTTGCTTCTATAAATGTCTGCAAGCATTCTATCAAGTCAGAATCTTGTTCCTTTAAAATTTCTTCCAATGTAGATCGATATCTAGAACAAAAATGATTATTGACTAAAATAACTATCTAATACTATATAAAACACCATTCATCTGCCTTAGGGTGGCAAGTTAAAAAATGCTACATTTTACAGTAGACCTTTTTTGAGTAACAGCCTATGGCAAAATGCAACTAAACTAGCTTCCTCCACCCATCAAAGCAATTGTTTTTATGAGAGTCACATTCACATGGTGGTGAAACTTTAAGGTTAAAGTTAGCCCTAGTAGCCCTAGTACCACTCCAAACTATTGGAAGGCTTTTTGTGATTTGTCAAGTCAAATCTGGCCCTGGAGGCAGGTGTATGTGCCATTGAAATTACAGCATTAAAAAAGCATGAATTATTAATGGTACGTTAATAGTCTGGAGTTATTAATACATAAATAAGTAGTAAAAGCCCTTGAAACATAAATATACAAACTTTTCAGCTTGGTCCTTGTGGGTACCCCCTGAGTTTTGGATAGCTTGAAGCTGTAAACGAAGGTTTGCAGCCTTGTTTGACATGTTTCCTCTGTTTTAAATCAGTTTTTATGAAGTAAATTAGCGAAAGGTTAAGCAATTATCGCACAGCCACAAATTTTCTGATTTTATTTATTTATAAATTGGCTCGGCAATCTTGACATTGACAACTTGACATATGAAGTATGTCGACAGCGTTAGAGCCATTAGAGATGATGCTACTATGGAACTTGAAACTTGACCTATTACGTTGGAATAGATTACCTGTTCCTATTCCGAATCATTAGAGCATCGTAACGTAAAGTTTTGCGTTTACTGTCACTACGGAAACAGCGTTTTCGATTTATTGCTCTATCACTGCACTCATAAGGAACTGAGTGTCAAAATTATGTTCGTCTTGCATTTGAGTGCAAAACTAGTGTGGTTTTTTGTTTTCGACTTATCCGCTCAATTGCACTTGAGTGCAAATTATCGCCACGGACTCTCTGAGCTCGTGGAGATTTCAGTGCATTTTTACGTCTATATATATAACCTGTTTTATTTGTAAAAGAAAATAATTTTTTGAATCAAGAACTGGGTAGTGGGGTAGTATACATAGTAGTATGGATGACAGGATAAGTTACGGAAGGTACGGGAAGTGTAGTTGAAAGAACTGCGAAACTCGTAATCTTCGGATGGAAGCATATCTAGTTAAATTGTAAACAACGGCTGCCTGTGTCCCAAAAATACGTATGTTTGTTGAGACGTTGTTCATAAACTGACGAAAGAAGAGATATAACAAGATATACATAAGTATTTACCAATATAGAAAGATATTCATTTTTAGTGGGGAAACTCTAGGGTGGTGCGAAAGCCATATAGCACAAAATGCTGTTAGGTTTTAGGTCGATAAATCAATAAATGATTAAACAAGGCGGATTCAAACAGTGATTTAAACTATTCAAATTCCAAAACCACCACAGAATGAAATTGAGCTCTCGGGATGCAGAATGACATCAAACTGTCATCAGTTGACTGAACGGAACAGTTACTTCAATTGCACTGAAATTTGGTGTATGCTCGACTTACCAGTTCAGATTTATTGCACTTCTGAGCACCAGACGAGTTCTCAATGTGCACTGTACTGCAATCGTAGTTAAAATCAGTGCAGTAAGTCGAAAACGCTATATGATCAGGCATGGCAGTCTCTACTCACTAGGCCGGAGCATTGAAATATGGCAACGTTGGAGATCAGGCCGTGTTTTCATTTGTGGTTATGTCATGTGTATTCTTCCAGAGCAGAAAATATGGTTACAAGGTGATTATTAATTTGTTTCTAATTATTTACCTGCACAAACGAAACTATAAAGACAACAAGATGCCTGCAAAGCGTGTAGTACCAGGTTGCAGCCCAGTAGAGGACTACCAAACCATGGCCCAACATCACCTTATTCCAGATTAAAAAGAACGTTGCAAGGTGATTTTGAATGGGTTTCTACTTATTTACCTGCACAAATGAAACTATAAAGATAAAAAAATGCCTGCAAAGCGTGTAGTACCAGGTTGCAGCCCAGTAGAGGCATGAGTAGAGGACTACCAAACCATGGCCCAACATAACCTTATTCCAGATTAAAAAGAACGTTGCAAGGCGATTTTGAATGGGTTCTACTTATTTACCTGCACAAATGAAACTATAAAGATAAAAAGATGCCTGCAAAGTGTGTAGTACCAGGTTGCACTAGCAATTGTGTGTCCGATAAGGGACATTAACAGAAGTGGGTGAAAGGTATTCCTCGGAAGGGCTGGTTATATTTATAAGGATAAAGACAATAATTGACAAACATTTCAAAGGATAAGACCTATTTTAAAGCACAATGTGGTACCTATAATGTTTTCTAGACCTCCCAAATATCACAGAAAAATACAGTTAATAGAACTCATCTGGGCATGGCCTGGGGCATACCTACTAAAGCATTTGATAGTGAAAGGGAAATCAAGACCAGCAAGAATGGCTTCACAGTGACCTAATAGTGAATTTTTCTAGCTCAAGTGATAATTTACAAAGTAAATTGAGTGTTCATTTAAGTGGAAATGGAAGTGGCGGTAGGAAACAGGTTGCGTTTATTTTTATTTTGTAGTGTCTGACTGTGATGAAACAGACATCAGATGTAAGTGGTATTAGTAGTAGTAGTTCTAAAAAGTATTTTACTTAATTTATTAACCGAGATGAACTCTTATACATATAAAATGTACTAATTATTCTGAAACTATAGGGCCACTATTTGACAGCTAAGCCACGTTGCCACATCTAAGGCTCCGGCCTAGTGTAGAGTCGGCCATGAATCAGGTTAACCCGATCATTGATCCTAACGTACGGAAAGTGATCTGGGTCCCAGATTCTAGGATCAGTGTAGCGATTCTGTATCTAGAAGCGATAGCGACATTTTTCCAACGCTTTCGCTCGTTTCGGTATTCCATAAATGTCTTCGTTCCGACTCGGATATAACGAACGCAGATGAACGTTATGAGCGATAGCGAAAGATTTTGGATCTCGTTTGTCAGGTTTTGACGTTATTATTGCTGTGTCAAAGTGACAATTCGCTTAAATTTATTTGTATAGTTAATTGCCAGCAATGAATCGAAGAGAAAAATCGAATCCTTCGCAATGGTCAGCATTTCTGGATTTCGCAGAGTCTCATCCAGAGATATTTAAGCCAACTCGTGAATGCTCGTGAGTCATCGAGCTCCATGCCGAAAGGGTAACGAAGCGTTAAACGTTGGTTATGGAATGCCGTCAAAAATTGTTTTCGTAAATGATTAGCTTCGCTTTCGTCTGCTTTCGTTACTATAGCGAAAGTTACAGAATCGTCATACAGTTATAAATAGGGTCAGTTCACCCTTGTACAGTAAGTAATTGCTATCGGATGATTCAGATCAGTAGCTGTTTTTCTTGACCATCTGCTTTTTATTTTAAAACCAACTTTTCCGTTGTTCAATATCCGGATCCAGATCACTGTTTCCGTAAAGGCCTACTGGAACAAACAACAAACTTTGCCAGAACAGGCAAACGTCATAAAACAATCGAAGAAGAAGAAAAAGCTTAGACAAGGAAAGAGACAGAAAGAGAGGGTATAGCGCACGCCTGTTTGATGCTGTCATTAGCTGTTACCGAAAATTAATAGCCCCAAAATATTTTTTATGATATATAAGCGTCTTTAAGACCAATAATTTTAAAATATTGTGGTGTGCATAATGGTAGAGCGTGTAGCTTACGATTGTGGAAGCCACAGCAGCAGAAAGGAGCGAGGAATCACTTATTACAGGTAAATTTTGCTACTTTTTTGGTGCTATTTGGTAACAGAAATATCAGTCGCGCGTTCCGTCCTCTCACTTTCTTGTCTAAGAGAAAAAACAACACCTAAAGCTAAATTCAGATGCGTACGACATCCGACGATACGACGGTACGAAACTGTTCCTATTGGTTGAAATATTTTGATTTGACATCATTTTGAATATTTCAACCAATAGGAACAGTTTCGTACCGTCGTATCGTCGGATGTCGTATGCATCTGAATTTAGCTTTAACCTTTATGAGGTTACCGTGTATATGTTTTGTGAGGTTACCGGGGTTGCCGGTATTTTTTTTTTAATTTTGAAAATTACAGAAACGAATAAAAAATATCATATCACCTCCCACATAATGGCATCTGATCTATTGAACACAGAAGATCCAGAAATGACAATACAACTTTTGCGAGCTGCAGCACTTATAGATCAAGACTGTGCAATATTTGAATATGGTAATGTACTCGTGCAAAGGACATATTTTGAAAACGATTCTGTCAGAATTATATCAGGAGGACCTGCATGCCTCCTAGACTTAGTTGGGAGAGGGATGTTAACATGCTACATTCAAGGTATACCAAAATTACTTCAAATTTTTGGTTCAGGTCTTTAACTTGTAACATTTCACATAGGAGATCACCTGATGGCACCCCCTTCAAGCCTGATTTTGAGAACGATAAGAGAATTAAGCTACAATCATCTAAAAGGCAGCTTGATTCTATTACCTGCCGATTCAGGTACTTTGCTTAATTTTGGTGTGGCCATTGAAAGAGCTTTAAATGATAACTTAAGAGTAAAAATAATTCCAATTAGCGATGACTTTGAAAATGACAGTAAAGGGAAAATAAGAAAACGTGGGCTTAGTGGCATAGTGCTAATGAGTAAAATAGCAGGAGCAATGTCAGAAAGATCAAAGACACTAACTGAAATTTATGAATATTGCTCAAAAGTTCTAGATAATATGAAAAGCATTGGTTTTACTGTTCCTACTTCCAAAGAGACTATACCAGTTCCTTGTACATGTATGGAAAAAATCCAGGAAATTTATGAGCCAGAGGCAAAGAAAAGGAAAGCTGAATATGATTTTAAACAAGAAATATGTGCCAAAACATATGATGCACTCTTACATAAAAAGGAAGTTCCTGAAGAACCTGATGTTCCTGGGAAAATAAACTTAGTCACTCAGGATAGAGTTGTGATATTATTGAACATAAACAAAGCTTTGACTAAAGTTGAACAGTATATGTGTGCAAAAGCTTTCATAGATTATTTAGATAATATATATGTATCAGTATATAGGCTATACATTGGCCAATTTATATGTGAGCTAGACAAAATCAATCTGACTGTGACAATTTTTAAACCATTTGATTATGCAGTTGTGGAATATTTGGATGATGCTTGCAAAGCTCCAGGCAAGTAATGCACGACCTTAAATATTTCTGTACCTAATCCTAAAAATAATATATTGTCACTCACATTACCCTCATAAAGTGGTGTAAGAATGACAAGAACTCTTTTAGCTTAAGCATTTTTATGACACATATATTCAAAGTATTTTAAATTCATCATTAGTATATATTCTTTCTGTTGTATCATTTGCTATCTTATTAACTTCTTATCAGGTTGGCATCGAATGAACCTACACAAATACATAACAGTTAGTGAAATACTTATGATTGCAAAACTAAAAAGAAAAGATAGGCTCTCTCCACCAATCCGTGGTCCAAAGTTGTCAGAAAGGCTATCAAATGTCCTACTATACTCTACACAGTTTGCATGTGAAGCATTGATTTCATGTGAGAAGCAGCTAAACATGATTGACTCTGAAAGAGGTAAGATGCTTAGTTGTAATTGAGACATTATTATAAGCCATTCTCAAGAATAGAATAATGCAATTAGATAGATGGTTTCATTAGCAGACTAGCCATTGACATTGATACTTTTCAGGGAAGTTTACTACATTTTGAAATATATTCATTTACATTCAATAGAATTTTAAAGTGTGCCCCATGAAAAACATATCTTTTGGATCAGTTTCCTCTGTCAGTAGGGTCTATATTTTTGAAATAATTTAAGAAAGTGTTGATTTCCATTCGAGAATAACTTGTGAACTAAACATGTCCTTGAGCAAGGTGGGATGTGATACCTTTTGATATCCTTAGATGAAATAAGTTTCTTACCATTGAACTACAAATTGAATTTGTGTGCAAGGCATAAAAAATTATGATTTGAAGGCAAGGGAGACACAGGATCCAGACTGAAAAGGGCTGCTGAAACACTGTTGAAGAGAATGCAACAGGATAAAGTGATAACAAATTGCCCATTCGCTTTTTTGGAATCAATGAGCAAGCTGTTGGAGAGAACAGTGGAAGGAGCGACAGGGTGCATCTATAGCATTATGTTCGAAGCTGCTGCTCTAGTATTTGGAGAGATGCAGGAGGAAGACATCATCATGCCAGAGACTTGGTTGCATGCTCTTGAGCAAGCCAGGGATGCACTGAAGAGGTGAATCTCAGAACCATTGTGTATTTATGCTCTATTTAACTCCACAACCCAAAAAAAAAACATAGGACCAACAGATATTTGTAGGACAGTTGAGGGATATCATCAATTTATTTAGCATATCAATATTTATACAAGAGCACTTTCACAAAAAAAAAAACAGACATGACCCTACAGGGTTCCTTGCATAAATTATCAGCCAGTATTTGCTACCAGCTACCACTCAGTGATAGTCCCTTTATCTCCCACTGCATTTTATTTTCAGGTATGGCAATGTGGAGTATGGTGAATGTACCATGTATGACCCTATATACACCTGTTGTCAGACTGTTAGGGAAGAGCTAGAACTAGGTACAGACTACATTGAGGCTTTTGGGAAAGGAGTGGCAAAGGCTGAAGAAGCAGCTCAGAAGACCAAACAGGATAAATTCAAGCACCCAGACTCTGGGGCTCATGCAGTAGGGATATGGTTCAGGGCTGTGTACGAAGGAGTCAAGGTTATGAATCCCCAATAAAAAAAGCTGTGATTTTTTTAAATAAATTTTTAGTGAAGTAATAAAATGTATTGGAAATTGTTTATTGGACCTTCCAGAGTAGTATTACATTAGAACAGAATTCAGCTTGTTATGTAGTGAGTGTGCTCATAGCATTTGATCCTCCAGATATGTAGATTTTATTATAGTTGTCAAGATTTGAATAACACGAACCAAGGTGCTCTGTGCACCACAGTTAATAAGTTACAGGTTAGATAATTTGCTATGTACAATCCCGTAAATATGTTAATCAATGGTACAATACACTAATCTCATTTAAATATATTTAGGGTAAATATTAACAATCTGACAGTGTTGTAGTCACTGGTGGATAAAGAGGAAAGAGTAAGGACCACAGGTAACGACCAACGACGTCCTACTGCGTCCTACTGACGTGACGTCGTTGGTAACGAGTGTAACGTCTGTAACGACCAAGCGTTAGGTATGCGGCCTATTTCGACATTCTACTGTTGCAAGGTGTTCCGTGACGGGATTGAAGCGCCCGGTGAGTTAGGTCTGCGCGCATGCGACGCCTTATCGGGCAAGTGTGCTCGCACATGAAAATTTACATTTAAACGTTATTATGGCTTTAGCCGTGGAAAAACGATATAAAATTTTTCTTTGCTCCTTACTCGCCTCGCATGGGATTTAATATTAATATCGATCGAACAATCGAATGATATGATTACATTTTGCGAATATTTCAATATGGGAAATAAGATAAGCTTGGGTTACGAGATCAGTCATATGATCCTATAAAAGAGATAATGATAGATGTTTTATCTCTTCTCTTTGTTCTTTAGAAGTATGTTCAAAATTTCAATTTTTTCGTTTGTCTCCAAAGGACAAAAGATTCCAAAGTATAAGTAACAGTTTGTTCATTATATCCCATCACTAGTTCACGTGACCGTGATTAAACCAATCAATACATTACCTTTGCATTGCGCATGCTTAGTACCATGACGCTTTGTAATTATTGCTCATCTTTGTCTATCTTTACGTAGTTGTCATTCGGCTATCCTTTTTCTGAATCCGGTTGTTGACGTACTCCGGCGGATCGCCATTTTGGCCTTTCTATTTGGCGTGGGCAACTCCTCGAAGAAGGTGCGACGCGGTTGTGTGGTGCTTTTATTTCGAAAATTTAGCTGATTAGGACTCCCAGCTTGGAGTTTAGGTGAGTAGGATAATAATTTATTGTTTTTACAGCAGCAGAGTATAGATTCTAATTGGTACTTAGGTATTTTGCCAACTACGCACTTTTCCATTACTCAAGCTTTTTACTGTTTACGTTCACAGTTTGTAGGTATTTGGTATCTCTAGATACTGGGATGAACCTTCGTTTTTTTTGGATAAGAAACATCTGTGTAGAATTTGGAATTGTACCAGTTTTTCGATTTTTACAAATTAATGGTGCATCATCATCCGGGGCGCCATGTTGTATTTTGGATATTCTGTTCAAAAAGGGCGTGCTCAACAATTAGTATGTATGTAAAATGTAAATACGTTTTCTATTATATTGATCAAAGTTTAGATCCAAGCCATATTCTTATTTTCCACATTTATTGAAAAGAGAATCGAGGTAAATATAAGGTAACTGCTCACTGAGTTGGCAAATTGCAAAGTTCCTTGTATGTTTTCAAATTTGCAGATAATTGATAATTTTGATTCAATACCAATGGAAATGGATGATTATTCATTCCAGAATATTCTAAGGACATGGATTCCATGTGCGATGTCGATGGGTCAGCGTTGCTATGTTGCCATTGTTACGGTTTTCAACCTTCTGTTCGATATCTTAAGACATCTTTGTTGCCAAAGCGCTAGGAAAATATCCACGATTTATTGACCTTGCGCCTCCAGAATAAATCTGTAAAATGATACACATTTCCAGGGTACAATTTGATATTTTGCAGGTACTTATATTTTTCATTCAAACACCCATTTTATTTATACCTTTACTGTTGCTGCATTGCATCACCTATTAAAATAAGTTCGTACCAAAGTTTGTAGTCTCTAAAACCTCTCTCACAACTTGTGCCCCTACAAACTGCTAACAAAAATGTGGGGAAATTCACAAGATGCGAAGTAAGGTACACCCAATGTTCAGCAAGTCAGATCATTCTGGTTGTAATGAAAATACTAAGAAATGTCTTTCACCGCTAAGTGAAAAATAAGTCCATGTAGTGTTTTGTTTTTATATAATGTAAAACTTGTCTTTACACTTTGTTAATGATCATGTTTGCCAAATTTACTTTGGCTTGGTGACACATTGTGCAGAATCAGACACTGCATTATTACTTTGGAACCTATTATGATCTAATTAGTTGACTCTTGTTTCAGTTTCCCTTATACCCTACTTCAATAGAAATTGGTATCCCAGTTGTAGTATTATTTATTCGAAAATGTGTGTTCTCTGACTATTGTAATGTCACATTTTCAATTTTTGTGTCAACTAACAGTCACTGTTGTCATTACTCAGCAGAGTTGCATGCCCTTGTACATCCTTAATTAAAGTTTCATCATCCTGGATAAAACTCATTCCCTTTCAACTTCTCATCCCTGCACGTTTTGCAAATATTTCATTATTTTCTGGGTGGTTTATTATGTTTCTTAATGAGAGAGTGTAGGGATAAAAAACAAATGGGCCGTAGTCATAAACATTTAATGATTTCCACAGGTCAAAGGAACATTTAAACATTGTTTCTGTAATCTGTGTGTAATTTAATTGGTAATCAAATGACTGAAATAAACTATGAACACGAAAGTACAACAGGTCAACTCACAACATATTTTGAGAATATGTTATTTGTTTTCATATTGCAGGTATTCAAGAATTGAGTTATCAAACCAATAATAATATTAATGTGTTTATAAAAGTTGTTCAGTTGTCTAGTGAACAAGTCTTCAAATAAATCAATATATCAATAAATAATGATGCAATTAGTAGAACTGGGTACTCTGAGATAAACTCTTAGACTATTGAACAATCACAAAACAAATCATTCACAAAACCTCTCTACTATATGTGATATAACTAAACTGAAGCAGGTATAAAACAGTCATTGTACATAATTTTGGGCCTTATCTTCAATGTGACATGCGGCTCATCAGCTGTTTTAAACATGGTTGTATTTCAGCTTTGCTTTATCTTTCGTCTTTATGGTACAGCTTTTACGATACATGTTTAAATTTTCTTTTTGATATTATTTTCAAATTATGACATGAGCAAGTGAAGGATGATGCATTATTTGTTTATATGCGTTTGTCTTCTAAAGGATAACCGTGCTATTAGTATGAAAGTACCCCATCAGAATTGTATAGAGCTTGTCGAGTTTCAGGAGAGCGAGTACGTGCGTGTCGTGCGCCGCATTTTGAACCGTGGCCGAAGTCGGAACTACTGCCGCCCCCGCCGCCGCAATGCCGGGTTTTAGCAGCGCCGGTACGTTCAAAATCTTTGTCGGCAACCTATCGGAGAAAACGACCGTGCCCGAGTTGCGACCGCTGTTCGAAAAGTACGGCAAAGTGGTCGAATGCGACGTCGTGAAGAACTATGGGTTTGTGCACATGGAGAACGAAGCGGAGGGTCGCGAGGCCATCCAAAACCTGAACGGGCAAGTGATGAACGGGCAGCCGATGAAGTGCGAGGCCGCGAAGAGCCGTAAGGCCCCCCAGACCCCCACCACCAAGATTTTTGTCGGCAACCTCACCGACAACACGAAGGCGCCGCAGATCCGCGAATTGTTCAAAAAATACGGAACGGTTAGTAGACGGGTATAGCGCACCTGCATAGCTATGTATCGTTTTTGACTGACTTGAAATGAAATGAGCTTACTCTGATTGGTAATCATGCTGACCCACCAGCTACAGAGTACCTGAATACTTCAGAATTGAAGAGTCCAATGCAAGAAGCAGTCAAGTCCATTTTTAACAATATTTTGTTATCCAAAAATTCTTGAGTAGTTTGAAAATATGTATTGTTAAATGCAAAAACGAGGCTTCTATCTTACACTACACACAATACAGAACAGTTGTCTGGTTCTTTATACTGTGCAAAAATGTCTTTTACTTCGACTTGTTCTTGCACAGTATGAAACAAACCAAATCAACCAACCCTCTTTCATTTTTGGTATGAAATTGAATTTGTTGCTGGTAGGTAGTCTATATAGCAGAAGTGTATATTTTTGAGCATGCATACCTACACTGACAAAGATTATTTGCCGAAAATGTCAACTCTAACCTCAACTATGGCCCAATACCAGAATACAGCTAAATTGATTAGAAAAAATACAAGAAATTATCACATAGTTCGTGTTTAAGGCACTATCTTTTCTAATATTTCATCAAATAAAAGATACTTTTCAAATCTACATTTTACTTTGCTTCTTTAGTATTGAAAAATAAAAAAACTGTCAAGAAACAGGTCAAGTCCAAACATTTTATTATACAGTAATTTAAAATGTGACAATAACCAATTTTCTAATATGAACTTTGTATAGCTGTCCCCCTGGGTTTGCCACAGTCAAAACCTTCTCTACTCCTTCAAAGTTCATTCACACAGTTTTTCTTCCATCCTGAAAAATTTACTCTAATGGACATAACCGGTTCTTGCATTGGACACTTCAATTGAGCTGTCTTACAAGCAAAGTCGTTCCTAGCATTCTAGGTATTTTTTTAGGTGCTAGATCTGTATTCACAAAATTGTCACAATTTAATATTTTATTATTATTTCTATGTAAAATACCTACTTTTGTAGTGATATATGCTACATTATCTTTATTTTCGGAAGATAAATAATTATTGAGAACATCTTTTACTGATTGATGGATGATGTAGCTGGTGAGCTTTTGCACATGGAGGTTGATTATGTATTTGACAGTGATTTTAAGTTGATTCATATAAAGTTCACTCAAACAGAAAAATTATGAAGAGGCATGAATTGATAGAATTGACTGGACATTTTACAAACTGTTAACAAATGATAACTCTGTGCAGTGTGCTATACCAAACCCGAAGATATCTCCAAACATTTTTAGCATGTCCAAAGTGGTTTGAAAATGGGAGGCAGGGACAAAGACCTTAGAAAGATACATGTGAACCACAATTGGTCATAAAAGATATGAAATGGACCACCTTGTAGCCATATACAGCATATATAGTGGTCTAAAAATGAATGTTCACAACTTTTTAAATGAGACAGTTGGGTGAACATTGTTTGGAAACCATCCAGTGACACAAGGTGGCATAGTCCAAAAATTGATACATGAAAAAAAATATTCGGGTTGGTAAAAAAGTATTTTACCATACATCCTACAAACAATTAACCTAAGTAGTGGGATCATTTGTAATCTTTCACAAGACCAACGTTAGAATATAGTTTGCTATAGTGTCATTTTGAATTTTGGTTTGTAATACATTTTCATTTTTGTAAAATGACAGTTTGCACCACGTTGCAGAAATCTGTCACCTAAGTAAATAAGCCTAAAATTGAGGTTCACCTCAAAATTTTGTTTGCACCACAATCGTTTAAGGAATATTAAGCATCAAATTGAGCAGGCAGCAGCACAGATTTGTGTCAAATTTTGTAATATTTTGTAAGTGAGAAAAGGTCCCTCAACGTTAGCAATGTTGAATGTCTGTAACCTAAAGTCTAGACATATTTAATTGGTGAAATGTTAAATTTTAAATATTGAAACAACAAATTTCAGTTTGAACAAAAAAACATCTCTTACTAATGTGGATTTAAGGAATTATAGAAAATAAACCAGATGCTGATAGATAGCCAGAATAATGTGAAGCTTTGGAGAAGATACCAAACATTGTGTGTTACTTAAGCTAAGATTTTTAGCCTTTAAGTTTCAGTTAAAAGTACCTCGTCCATGCATTATGCAATCATTTGTAATTTTGATAGATAGAGTGGCAATGTGCTATCTGCTTGCAAGAGTTGGTACAGAAAGGCATGATGGTTATATACTCTGCCACTACAAGGAGCAACAACAAAGTCGCACCTGTTACTAAATAGCAAAGGGCGTTTTACTTGATAAACGTGGAGAACTTCTGTTGTTCAAATCACTCAAAACATGCTGAAAATGTAACCATGTAACCGTGGCCGGTGGTGGTGTCCCATCATAATCATTTGTAAACAAGAAACAACAACAACAAACAACCCTCGTTCGTTCGTGTTAGGTGGTGGAATGCGACATCGTGCGCAACTACGGTTTCGTGCACCTGGAGTCGTCGGGCGACGTGAACGATGCGGTGAAAGAGCTGAACGGCACGATGGTGGACGGGCAGCCGATGAAGGTGCAGCTGTCGACGAGCCGCGTCCGTCAACGTCCCGGCATGGGCGACCCCGAGCAGTGCTACCGGTGCGGCCGCGGCGGCCACTGGTCCAAGGAGTGCCCCAAGGGAATGGGGCCCGATCGGTTCCGCGATCGTATGTTCGCCAGAGACCCGTACCCGCCGCCTCCACCCCCGCCCGCCTTCCTCCGGGACAGAATCATGGGACGATTTGAGGTACACTTCGATTATCACACATTTCTCTGCTTTCTCTACGTACTACCATCCGTACTTGAGGTCGGTTCATCTTCAACACTTACAACTTCAACATTTAGGGCTGGTTTGACTGGTCTCTGACAAGTGTCAGATAGCTTATTTGTGTCAAATAGTCTATCTGACACTTAGCAGGGACTGATGAAACTGTCCATTTATTTTTTTAAGAGTTGTCCTGGTTAAATACCAATTTTATACCATCCGTAGCAATTGAAGGTGTCGTCACAATAACTTTTGGAATCAAACTTAAACAGGTATCTGTATAATTTTTGGTTTATTTCAATACTACACGTTTTTACTAAAACAGTTCATTGACACTTTTATAAAACTCTGGTATCATTTGCTTTTTTAAGCTATTCATTGGAAATACCACTTAGGCTGATTTTTTTTGTATAATAAATGCTATTGGGGTATATGAGGTCGATTTGAACAGTTTTATGACACATTCATAGAGCTCAAACCATTTCAACATGTAATATTTTTTTAGACTATAGAGTTGTCCTCATTAAATACCTTGTTTATACATTCCATAGAAGTTGACAGTGTTATCACAGTAACAATAAATTTACAGGTATTAATGTGTGGTTTTTTAAATAGACAAGTTTCAATCCAGTGTTAGGTATAATTGTTACTAATAATTTTA
Source organism: Callosobruchus maculatus (assembly GCA_951848785.1). Lineage (NCBI taxonomy): Eukaryota > Metazoa > Arthropoda > Insecta > Coleoptera > Chrysomelidae > Callosobruchus > Callosobruchus maculatus. The sequence goes on from CATOUR010000083.1 coordinate 11,937,377, forward strand.
AAAAATTAAATTTTCAAATTATGCATTTTTCTACAATATGACGAACTATCCACTGATACTTTGACAAAGCTCTGTGACAGTATTTAGTTTTTGATTTGATTCTAGTATTCCAATAAACTAGAGGTTTAGAACTTCATTTCAAGAGCCTGATTTGATTTTACGATGGAGCATGCTTTAACCACATTAGAAAAATCTTAGCCCAAAAGGGAAAAGGTATGCAAGGAAATAAATATAAAACGACTATAGCGCCGAAACTAGAGGTTGTTATGGGAAATGTATCAAATGTTTGTTATAAATAAATCTTTTAACAGTGCTTCGACGTCTTAAACCACATATTTTTCAGATATATTTAAAAATCTAGGATCTAGCATGTTTGGATAGGTTTCGATGTATTGCTAACAGATTGAAGAATTTGATCTTTTTTGTTTTTAATAACTGGCATGGCAACATTCAAACCTTTACTAGCGTCATCTAGAATGTGTTTTTTTCGATAGAGACATTTCCCTTTTCTTTAACCATTTCAAGTTCAATGTTTCTCAACCCGAACAGAACGATAACTACATACATACACCAAACTAAAAATGACTGGAATAAAATATTTAATACATAATATGCAATCCAGATATTTGTTGTTTTCATATTACTGAGACGATGTTCATATTATAGAGTAGCCTTATGCTGCGTTTCCACCGGAGATGTGCTAGGCAAATGTCCGCAGCGAGGATGTGTAGCGGAGCTGTGAAATAGTGTGGGTGTTTCCACCAGAGTGTGCTAGGAAGATGAGCGGTGCGAAGATGTGTGGCAGAGCTGTGAAACGGTGCGCAGATGAGCGTTGCGAGGATGTGTAGCAGGCTCTTTTCACATTTTTCTTTTTGTTCACCTACATGAACGGCACACGTCCCTCGCCCACATCCCTCGCAACGCATTTCTAGTGCACATCTCTCGAACCACATTAATAGCACACATTCCTCGCTAACATGCCTTGCTCTGTGCGTACAGAAACTTCGCTCCACTAACCCGTTTCCACCAGAGCTGTGCTGAGCGAGGCGAGGTACTTTAAGCGATTCTATTGGTTCGTTAAAAACACATTCCTCGTAACACATCCTCGCACATTTCTGATGGAAACGCAACCTTAATCAAAAATGTTGTGTTTTTTCATATTACAGAGCTTGTACTGCAGCTGAAAGTGTGTTGGTAATTTTTTTTGGCATACATCGAAACCACCATTTTCGTTACTATCGATACCGGACCCAAGTCGGTCTTTAGTTGTCTGGTACTATTCCACTTGCTAATGTTTGTCCGTGTCTGGTTTGTAGGACAGCTACGACAGCTACTACGACCGCAGGTACGATGACTCGCGCGACCTGTACGAGCGCCGTTACAGCGCGATGGGTCGCGAGGGCGCGCGCGGCGCCAGCGGACGGGACTACATGCCGCCGCCCCCGATGCCGCCCCGCCGCGAGCCGCTGCCCCCCATGCCGAGCATCGGGCTGAGGGGCGCCAGCAGCGGCACCACCACCATGAGAGACGCTACCTTCAGCAGCAGGAGCTCCGATTACGGCATGTTCAGCAGGAGGTCACCGCCACCGCCGCCCACCAGCATGAGCAGGAGCAGGTTGTACGAGGACTTCAGCAGAGACTCGTTCGATGACAGGAGGTGAGTTTAGAAACAAAAGGGCTTGGTTACCCCCCTTATCATTTATTAAAATTCTACGTCGACCATCGAGGTAGAATCCCAAGGAGACGCTATAAGGTTCAATTTCGCATAACAAAAACGGTAGCAGGAGGCGTGGCCAAGTGTGGTAACAATATGGACGCCTCGCCAGCGCCGGATCATTTTCTTATGTAAATAATTTTGAAAATTCATTACAATGATGATTTAAATATGAAGTATTGGGTTGATTTTTCTATCTAATGCGAATCTCATAGTTAAGTATATGAAAAAAAACAGGCTTTGTAGAGACGACATTCATCATCAATTGAATAATACAACTGTATTATTGCTGCGATACGTTACACTTTATGAGATAAAGATTACAAATGCGGTCCTGTACATTGTTATTTTTTTTGCATACATACACCTATGAAATGTACTTCCTGTCGATTTCTTCTTATCCATGCCATCTCTGCTAGAGCAACTACGATAAGCACATGAAACCATTATTTCCTTCATGAATTCACTAGAATATCACTTAAAAATAACTAAAAATCTCAGTAAAAACACCCAAAAAAAGCAAACACGAAATTGTCAAAGAAACGTCAGCTGTTTGACATAAGTGTCGAATCAATATGGCCAACATGCACCTGCTTTCAGCCACGTTATCGCGCCTCCATGGGATTCTACCTCGATGACGTCGACAGTGAAAAAGTTCTGGGATTTTGGTAGCTTTTCTACCCCAGTCATTTCTGGCATCATTTAGATGGTAGTTTGTGGTCAACAATTCTGGATCTAAAAAACATTGATGGCTGTTTGCACCAGTTTGCTAAAATCTTTTGCTTAAATCTGTCACTTAAGAAACTGAAGCTTGAAATTTGGTTCACCTTGGATTAATTTTGTTTGCACTGTCACTGCTTAACGAAAACATAGTTAAGTATCAGATTGAGCTGGCAACAGGGGAAATTAATGTCAAATTAAGTGAAATATGAAAACAGAAAAGCAACGCAATTGATTCTGCGGCTTCTGATTCTTTAATATTTCATTTTAAAATTTTAACATAATGTCCATGCAACTATGCTACTACTCCAGCTACTCTATCAACAATAGGGGCAGTTGAATAAATCATACTATAAAAAAATAACCATTTTAGGGAACCCTATCACTTGTTTTGTTAGAGAAAAAAATGTTAAACTATACTCCGTGGTAGAGTTGTCACCGCCAATCTTGTGCATGTACTGTTGGAGACACGAGAGAAGATCGGTTTGGTGGGGAGAGGCAGTTTTACGTTCTCCCTGACCAGGAGCGTCGCATGACGGGTCTTGGAGATAGTCGACTTTAGTCGACTTTATTATAATATACTAATTTTATCAGCGGAAATTATTGGAAAAGTATATTTTAAACCGGTCACAGTTAAGCTTACCGCTATTTTTCTAAATAAAATGATTTTTACAAAAAAAAAAATGAAAATTTTTATATAATAAATAATGAAAATAATAATGGAACTTATTATATTTTGTCTTCCAGCGGAAGCCATGCTTCTTCAGAAGCCTGTTCAGTGACTTAGCAGAATAAGGGAAATCAATTTTCTCTCTTATGGCCACTAAAAGCTTCGCGCATGTTGGAACAATTTTTTTTCTATATAAAAATCTTCGATTGTCCTTCTGACAAACACGAAAATCGAAATCATCAATTTTTCCCTCAATTGCTAAGCGTGGCCTTTTGCGCCTAGTTTGGCAAGTGAACTTCCAGGATCTTCCATGTTCCTCTTACGATTCTCATTCCTAATCCTTTTAATACTGGTTGTCGACACTCCAGTATAATAAGCCGCCCTCTCAGTTTTTGCATGAAGAGGAATCTTCAACGCATGATTACGCGATTCCTCATCACTCGCCTCAATTACTCGAGCTATTACTTCCCGAGCTTCGCCTCTAATCGTTTCTCCTTTCCTATGCGTAGCCATTATCGTTACAGCAAACGCAAACTGAGTCCTGCGAGCCTGCGACACTGACCAATGCAAAATTTCGGATGCTTGACCAGCGATGTTGTCGGCGAAACGTCGCTGCGTATAGACTACAAATGAACTGGTCCGCAGTATGTTCACTATTACTAATAAGCGCTGATACTCACGCGCTGTCATTGCTGTATGATTTTTAGCAATTTTTTACGTGCCGCTTTCCTTAAATAGTGAGTCTAATCTGCATTCCTGAGCCCGCTCTTCTTTCGTGTCTTGAACAGTAACATTAGTCTGCGTAGTCTTTGTGTTTGATGTAAAGTTCATATTCAGATTTTGTACTATTAGCAAGAACGTTGAGTTTGGCTCAAGTCCCCCGGACTATTTTGAGTATTATATCTTTTTTATCCTAAAGTAATTTTTTTTTTCATTGCAGACCTGGGTTAAGAGGACCTTCACCCCCTAGAAGATATGCACCATACTGAATGGCAAGATTCTATGTGGCAATCTACATTTCCTCACTTTATTTAAAGGAGTCCTTCATACATTTCGTATCCCGAATAGTATATTTAAGCTTAAGTTTTTTCTATAATATTAGCCATGTTATGACTATTTTATAGTATTTGGTTTGTATGTGAGTTGTTGTATTTTATGTGTATTACAACCTGAGATGGGTAAATAGACGGATATAATACGGTGATTACTTTTGTTTTTAATAATTTACCCCTTTAGGCTTCCCTTCTAATTTTAGAGGCTGCAAGATTATATTATTAATCAGGATTTGCGAAAGTTAGAGCTATTTGTAACTTGTATTAGGAACTATTTTACTTGAACACTAATGCCCCCCAGAGCAGAGCCCCTACTAGCATTGCAAGATGTTCCGATTTGTTTATCAGGATCAGGTTTTTTGACAAATGGGTCAATGAAAATCAGTTTTCTATAAACTATTTATTACATTTTTTGCACAAACACAACATTCAAAATATATCAGTCTTGCAATAATATATTTACCGCATAGTACACATACAAACAGTTTTATTCCACAGGGGTCTCAGAATTACAGTTTCATTCAATATTTACACACGAGTATGTATAAATGCACGTTCTAACAGTCGCTCGGCCTACTATACAAAATTTATAATATGCAACCAAAATTTTTAAATTAAAACTGAAATTTTCATAATAAAAACGAATTGCACATAAAAGTTGAGCAAATGAACAAATTCAAAAAGTGCTGTTTCAACGAGTGCCCACTGTTGCCAGATAAAATTATTAAAAAATAACTTAAAGCACCAGAAAATGTATATTTTAGGTAAGCACCAATTACTGGAACCCTCGAGGGGTTACATCTTCCAGAAAAAGTTAGCATCAAATACTTGCGTACATTCTAACGGGGTATATTAAAATATGAACCCTCTACATGCAAAATCACAACTAATAGGAAAATTTTGTTGAATATTTTTTTACCGTCAGGTTTCAAATCTGTAAAACTAAAAACGATTTATCAAGCCTATTGGCTTGGCTACTTTCAATTAGCGGAAATTAGCAAAAAAACATTTTTTGCTAATTTTTAATGATTATAAAATAATTTTGATCCATGCACACTTGATAAAACTTTAAGAGGATTCAGTAATTGGTTCACATTTACCTTTATCTTAGTCGGACATACTAATACAATTCAAAACACATTTTATTTATCGATGTTTCCAAAATAACAATGGCACTGTATTTATAGGAATTATTTTTAGTATGGCATCGTTATAGTCTAACTAAATTTTTGCACTAGGATTGTCCACTCTTACCTTGAATGTTATGGCAAATACGAATGCTTTTATGTCGTGGATTGTGTATCATAATGTTTAAATAAAATGAAAAAGCATGATCAAAATGAATCAAACTTAAAATTTTAGTCAACCTACAACCTCCAATGATATTTTTTATATTCAGCTATTATTTTCCGTCCACTCTTGATAGCAGCAAATATATGCGTAAGCCATAAATGATATTAAAAAAGCATAGTTGCACTGTTAGAGCCGGAAATGATGACGAGCTTATGGTGTAGGAATAGGAAGACATAAGGAAGACACCAGACAAATCTGAACAAAAAGTGCCACTTGGCGGGATAACCCTGATGTTGGGGGATTAAGGGGGCTCAACATTTAATGATCTGGTGCGTATGGTTTGCAGAGTATTGCACGAGACTCAAAGAGAAGAGAAAGTGGGGAAGAAAGCTGGTAAATTCAAAGTATTCTGTATATACTTTATGCCAGAGGAGATCAATCATTATCCATGCTAAAAAGATGCTTTGCCGTATCACCACTAAAAACTACATCCAGTCTAACCGGTCGAAAAACTAATTTTTTCAAACCCTACATGTGCTTCGCAAACATAACATAGTTATCGAAATACGTTTTGGGTTTGAAAAAATTGGTTTGGCCACTAGTTAGATTGTGTAGTGTTTATTATTGCTGCTATGAAGTCATGTGCACTGACCAAAGTTTAGATGCTGTGCTGATTGCTGTCTGATTATTGTCGAAAGAACTAAAGGCAAGTCTAGGCGAGTACTTTTTAGCGTTATCAATACTTGTTCATTTGGTAAATAATAAAATAATTAGCTTTGAGATTCGCATCAAGCGACAGTTAACATGTAGCGAATATGTCCTGGTTAAATTTAAGTTTGCTAGAATTGTGTAGGCTCAATGCACTAGTAAAACCTAACGCATGTCTACAGTCTGCTAAAAAAAGCAATGAGATTAGAGTGAGGGTAAAAAAGTTATAAAAGATACATATTGAATGGTCAATTTTTAGCTTTTGCTAAATTTTGGCTCAACAGTATATCATGACCAGACAAAAAATTGGTTCATTTTGTTGAATGATGCTCATCACGTAGAAAATTGACGAACGTAAAGCATTTATCTTTAATAGAAGTTTATTTTGCGATTTATTTAAACAATATGATAGTCCACGACGAAAAAACTGTATTTGTTTTGAGTTACTGTCTAAGGGTTCTTGAACTTCCATTTATACACGTATAGGTACACTTTAGACCTAAAAACAATTCCAACTTATGAAGAAATACTATGTACAACCTACATTTCTCTGTATATACATTTTTTCACTATATACACAATGTGTATCTTTCATAATAATTATGTTTTATGTACAAAAATTACCGGTTTTCCCTGAATTGGCAGTTGGTACGTACTCGGGTTTTTACTCATGAGTGTCTTCTTCATTGGCTAGTGTAGATATTATTTTTTGAAAAAGTTCACAAAGGACTGTTCCAACCTATGCTATTACCGTCCCAAAACCGTTGTCATAATGCCCCGCCCATTTTACGATTATCGAATCGATGATTGGTTGGTACGCTGGTGGACCAGCCAACCACCGTTTTTAGAACTGTAAAATGGGCGGGGCATTATGAAAACGGTTCTGGGACGGTAATAGAACCGTAGCTACGGTTGCAACAGCCCTAAAACCTCTCCATTTTTATATTGGTCGAGGTCTAGATGAAATCTGTTCCCTTATTTTGTGGACATCTGACAGCTCATCCGTAGTAAAAATCGAGTACATCCCTTCGAAAACAGAGAGTGCGTGAAGATACACAACGCTATGTCACTGTAGCACTACACAATTTTTATCGTAGTGTCCGTATCAAGTTTCGAGAGCGTTTTCTTCACCCTAAGCGCTGTCAGGCGCACTGCGGGGTTCGAGTGCCAGCACTCCTGCATCACCTTGGCCAGCGTTTGCAGCACCTCCTCACCTTCCCACCTGTAAGAAACACATTCATCATAGCAAATTAGCAAACTAAAGAACCAGTTGAAGCAACCTTCAACGGAATGTCAACGAAAGTTCTGTTTTTAAATATTGGGAGTGGAAGTACCTACTGGAAAAACTTAGTCAAGCTATCTGGCTAGTTGGCAATTGGGCTTTAGCATTTTTTTGTGACAAATGAAAATACCCTAATTATATAAGTTTTACAACAAGACTATTTTTTGTATTTTTTTTCGCAATAATATAATGAAATATTAAATATTTTCTTTGAATACAGTGCTGAAGGCACGCCGACAGCACCCGAACAAAATCGAGCGCGTGTTAGGTCATAATGTTAATTTTCACTCATTACATCTCATACAGAGATAATAAGTACAATGTTTTTATTTATTAAATTCTGTTATAAATAAATATACTCAAATATACATGGTGTCCCTGAATTTCCTTGACACGTGATATTCTCGAAAAAAAAAAGTTCAAACGAGGATTGAGTGGTATCTTAGGAGGTACCAAAGGATCTATAATATATCTAGCTTTCAAAATATTTTTCTTGTACTTTAACCCTTAAAAGTCACCCCCAACATTCATTTCCAAATAGCGCTTAAAATCTTGTCGTGCTTTTAATTTCATACACAAACCAATTTTTTTGTATAAGCATACGATAAATAAAATATGTATTTGTTTGAGGCGTAACATTTTCATAATAAAAAAAGATAGAAAACATTTAATTTCGAAAGCATGTAGATAGGTCATTCAATACCCTTATAAATCCACTTAGATTTCCTTTTATCTTTTTACTTCCCACACTGATAGGTATTGTGATCGCGAAAATTTTCGATTTTGAGTTAATACGCTTTTTGGGCGTTTTATGATGTCTACATAACGAAAATCCACTAATCCAAGTCACTCATTTGCGCCGATCTGTCTGTGTGTGTGCGTTTTTCTAGCCTGCAATCTCAGTAACCGCTGCATAGATTTTGACGAAATTTGGCTAGCGGTATGTTATGGGGCCCTAGTAGGTAATGCTGCTATAATTTTGAGAACCAGTTCATTGGCGGCGGAGTAATTAGCAAAAAACGAACAATTTCAAATATTCGTCAAACTGCATTTTTAGGCATTTAGGAGTTTCTGATCATTTTTTACTTTTTTTGGTGGGGATGATATTGGCGTGGTTGGGGGTTGTAAAACTGAAAAATTTGTTGTATTCATAATACGTTGTCCACCGACCTGTGAAAGGAAGACCTAGCGTCATAATACACTTTTTTAGGTCCATATGAACATTGCCTTGCCTATTACAGAAACCAAGGGACACTTAGAATTTTCTGTGTTACATAAGTACGAGTATTGCTCCTGATCGTTCTGTATCGGTATGTAAACATTTATTTTCCTAATATTAAACATTTAAGATATTTGAATCTGCTGGATGCATACTTGTTATATACAAATACACAGATAATGGTACTATAGGTCTGTTTTTACAGAGAATCACAAACCAGTCAGAGCCAATCAGTATTCCCCATTGCAGTTGTCAAACTATTTCTGACTAGTACTGGCCAATCAAATTGACGCTGACTAGTTTGTGATTGCTGTAAAAACAGACCTTATATTTCCACGTTAATATCAAATTATCCCTTTCACGTTTGGTTATTGAAATCACAAAATCAAACATCACATAACCTAACACGTACACAAAACAAACGGAACGGACGGTATCTCGGTCATGATTAGACGTGGGAAAATAGCACAGAAATAGTCTGTGCATCTGTTGTCCCGTGATATTCGTGAGCCATGGTTTTAACATTATGACGTCATAATTGTGGTAAAACCCATCCTTGCACGTTCATAGTAATGTGATTTGATTTCTGCTTTTATCAATCTTTAATCGCTTATAATTAATTGAAAAAACACTATTTTTTTAAGTTTTTCGTATTAAATACAAACATTATTAAGAATAAAATTGTAAAATACATAAATCAATATTGTATTTAATAATATTAATTTAGACTTTTTTTCTAGATGGGTCAAGTATATTTTTGTAACCAAAGAATTGCCCGCAGGCAGATATTTTCCATTAGGTTCCTGCAGCCTGGTTTCACAATTTGAATGAACCTACCTGTGCGGTATCTGCGGCCGGATATTCTTGACGCACACCACCTGTTGCATGTCCTCGAAGGAGGGGTCCGAGGGTACGCAGTCGTAGTAGGGCACCTGGTAGTCGTCGGCCAGCTTCAGCTTGTCGCTGCCCGTCACGCACCGCCGCCCCATCTCCCACAGCACCAGCCCGAACGCGTACATGTCCGCCATCTTGTGCGCGTCGAAGTTGTGCATGTTGATCGACTTGTCCAGGATCTCCGGGGACATGTACCTGCAAACGCAAATCGATCGATATCATTATGCGCAACTGAACATTCACACTGAATTTGTAACTTGTTACCGGTTTTGAAACTATTATTTTGCCCCATCATTAGTAATAAATCCCATCTCTATCTACATCAACTGTTCAGGTGGCAGGTGACAAGTGGCATAACGTTGACATGACAGAAGTAGGATTGTCTTATAGCGTTTTCGACTTACTGCACTGATTTTACCCACGATTGCACTACAGTGCACATTGAAAACCCGTCTGATGCCCAGAAGTGCAATAAATCTGAACTGGTAAGTCGAACATACACCAAATTTCAGTGCAATTCAAGTAACTGTTCCGTCAGCCAACTGATGACAGTTTGATGTCATTTTGCATCCCGAGAGGTCAATTTCACTTTGTGGTGGTTTTGGAGTTTGAATAGTTTGAGTCCGCCTTATTCAATCATTTATTCTATTTATCGACATAAAAACTAACAGCATTTTGTGCAATATGGCTTTTGCACTAAAAATGAATATCTTATCTTATATATCTTATCGGTAAATACCTATGTATATCTTGTTGTATCTCTTCTTCCGTCAGTTTATGAATAACATTTTCAACAAATATTCGTATTTATTTTTGGGACACGTGCAGCCGTTGTTTGCAATAATTTAACTAGATGTGCTTCAATTTCCTCATCATCCGAAGATGACGATATTCGCAGTTCTTCCAACTACACTTTCCGCACCTTTCGTAACCTATCGTAGCATCCATGCTACTATGTATACTATCCCACTACCCAGTTCTTAATTCAAAAAATTATTATTAACCGCAATACCATTAGAAAAAACCAAGTTTGAAATCTACGGTCACGAAAATATAAAATCATTATTTTCTATGATAAATAAAATAGGTTATAATTAATATTTTAATAGACGTCAAAAATGCACTGAAATCTCCACGAGCTCAGAGAGTCCGTGGCGATAATTTGCACTCAAGTGCAATTAAGCGGATAAGTCGAAAACAAAAAACCACACTAGTTTTGCACTCAAATCTAAGCCGAACATAATTTTGACGACTTGTCACATCACAAATCAAAATTGAAGATTGACACAAGATTGACGTGAACAAAACCTACCTTGTGTTTCTGTGTCATAGAACAACATGTTGTTTTGTGCTTTTTGGGGTTGTCATTTATAGTTAGAGATGGGTTTAATTGGCAATTCCAAAAATCGATGAGACCTCTAGCGGCAAAAATCTACACTGACAAAGCAGGTACTCGAATTTCGGACGGCACACAATTAACATGCCATTAACCGTTTATATGCCGTTTATGTTTCTTCGTTCAGTCGTGTTTTCGAGTTTGTGCTTTGTTAATTGGTATATAGTGTTAGAATATTTCTTCGGACCTTCTTCATACGCTGTTGTCAAGAATATGGCATCTAAATCAGGCTTCAAATCAAGAAAGGCTAGCAAGTTTAATACAAACTGTAGTGTTTATGGTTGCCACTCCAAAAAAGACTATGATATAAGCATTCATTGCCACGTATCTCCTCCAAAAGCGTGTCACAGCGTGCAGGATACCTGCTATCCTCCATATTTGTTTACAAATGCCAGCGCCCTCATCGGTAATTGGAATCGCCAATAATGTCGATTATTGTACTATCTTGTGACGTTAGCACCCGTTTTCAGTCACGTGGAAAAATTTGAAAAAGACGTAAATTATAATTACAAATTTCTTCATCTGAACAACATCAAGAGTGGAAGTTTTGTTATAGACAGCATTTGAATACATTTTTCTTTCCTCTAAACATACCCTTAATCCAAAATTACGGCCACTGCAAGTACCCTATTGCTGATGAAGTCTAGGTACCTAGACGAAACGTCCTAGGGCAAGCAAATTTGTATTTTATTTTACAATTTCAACCAGAGGAAAGAAAAACCAAGAAACAACCCGTGAGTATAAAACAAACTTGCACATACCTCCTGGTGCCCGAGCGCACATTTGGCGGCACGTCGATCTCGTTGGTGTCGGAAAGGAACTTGACGGCGAGACCGAAATCGGCGATGCAGCACTCCCCGTTCCGTTTCACCAGGATGTTCTTGCTCTTGATGTCCCGGTGCGCGATAGCCGGCTTCCCCTTCGTGCCGAAGATCTCCGTGTGCAGGTGGGACAGACCCGATGCGACGCTCTGCGCCATCACCAGCAGGCTGCCCGGGTCCAGACAGTGCGCCTGCAGGTAGTCGTACAGGGAGCCGTTCTCGTGGTAGTCCGTGATCAGCAGCATCTGCGTCCAGCTACCAGTACCTTTAAGTTAAATAAGTGTTTTATTTTACATGACCTCAAAGTTCGAAAGCAGAAACGGGATATTCATAGTGGTGCATGTCCTGGCGTTCGAAAAAATTTACTAAAATGCGACGTTAAATTGTACTAAATTTCTTCTTCAAGTTCCATCTCCTAGAGACGTTTTCAAAAAAGCTTTATTAGTACAATATTATGATGAACAAGGTTATACGTGTATGTATTGTAGTGTTTTAGGAATAGCACAGTTTTATATTAAATATATATTTTTCTGTTTGAATTTAGAGTCTGACAATACGGTGACGCGGAAAAATGCGAGATTGGACGAATGACTCATAGGTACCTATATTTACAGTATTTACAATAATAAAATGGAAGAAGTCTAATTAAAAATACACTGAACATAAAAAAATGATGCTATGAAAATCAAGTTACCTTTGATATCAGCAGCTATGAAACCAAGAATATTCTCATGCCGCATGAGTACCGTTTGATAAATTTCTGTCTCTCGGAACCAACTTTGTTCTTCTGTAGTGAAAAACACCTTGACAGCTACTTTTTCTCCCCTCCATTTGGCAAGCCATACCTCCCCATACCTAAAACAAAAATAAACATAAACTATTACATACACTGAAAATAACTACAACGAAACTAATTTGCTTTAACATCAATAGAAGATCTAGCTGTAACAAATAAGGGGAAGTATCTCAGAGTAACAACTGAACATAGAGGTAGTAAACAAACCACTTCAGCATGGCGTGCTCAAAGCCATCATCTTTTGACACTTCAGGCCCAAACATTGCCAACTAACCTGAAAATTCTTCCAATGCAACCCATGTTACAAACACTGCTCTGCACTGTCCACTGTCTCGAAAAACTGTTAAACTACACTCGAATATATAGCACAGCAAGTCCGTAAAGCTTCACTACAGTTACCAACACATAGTGAATTCGATTTTACTGACCAAGCATAAAAGACGCACAAACAAAACAAACGTTTGACAGTCGGAGGTTACCGTAAACAAATCGCAGGAAAATTACATAGGCGTTGCCAACTCCTCAAAATTTATGTAAGACAGAATTTGCGTTAATGATGAAGAAACATGCAGTAACGCAGTAGGGGTCAACATATCTATTGATTTTGCTGTAATCATTCCTGAACCATCAAAATACCGTCTTTTTTAACGTAGAATGGAATATTTCTGGATACTATACAATTAAGACGATAGTAAACAATTATGATTGCCGTATCTGGTGGTCGATATGACAACGTAAAAAAAGATGTTGGCCTATTAGAATTAGTTGTTTACTACCTCTATGTTCAGTTGTTACTCTGAGGGAAGTACTAACCAATACATACAACTGGTTGCCTGCTACCTATAATCTAATGTCAATAATAGTGATAGATGACCAATATGACATCTATACAGGGTGTTTCAGAACTACGGGATCAAACTTCTAGGGGTTATTCAGTGCAACAGTAGACTCCCTATACTTTTGAGTATAGTGACCTATGTCCGGAAAAGTGTCTGTACGGTACTACGGTCATACGAAGCATTAAAATGTAGAAAGACGATGAATTGCCCAAATAGCCTTCAATGCATTCACTTTTTGCCTTTTGTACATGATATCATCACAACAATTGTTCAAAATGTTTTCCTCCAATCTGAATACACCGATTTAAACGTTGCACATGATTTCGGCGGACTTGACTAAAAATTTGATACTTGTTTTGAATGATTTCAAATGCTGCTGTAATTCGTCCGATTAAGTCTTGCTCTGTTAAATCAGGTGATCTAGGAGGCCAAGAAATGGCTCCACTTCTAGCAGTCCAACGGTGCCCAAACCGCTTAGCCAAATCATCACGTACTGGTACAGCAAAGTGAGCAGGCGCTCCATCGTGCTGAAAGCACATTTGCTGTCGAACGTTAACTGGAACATTTTCAAGAAGTTCTGGCAGAACTTCCTCCAAGAAATGCCGGTAAATAGGTCCTGTTAACCGTTCCGTTTAGAAGGTATGGCCCAATCAAATAATCATCAACAATGCCTGCCCATACATTGACAGACCAACCAACCTTCTTAGGGCCGTAGTACCTTATGGACACTTTTCCGGACATGGGTTCCTATATTAAAAAGTTTTCTACTGTTGCACTGAATAACCCCTAGAAGTTTAATCCCATAGTTCTGAAACACCCTGTATACAAATACGTTGTAAATATTGCGATGAATAGTATTTGTTATTTTCAGACTTGTATCTGGTGTGAATTCCAAATTGTAACATAGAAAAGATGGAAATAAGTAGGTAATGATAATGTGAAATGTTTTGACAAAAGGAGCCGAATAGCGCCCTGGGTCAATAGGTTGCGCAGTGGCTTTTGAATACAGTGGTCTGAGGATCGATTCCCAAGCAAGACGACATTATTTTCCTAATTACACAGGACGATAAGTATATAATTCTTAAGAAATAACATCTTGGCATACAAGCAAGTAGAAGCTTTCTCTTACCTCCCCTTGCCGACAGACTGTATCATCTGTATCTGCTTGGAGATGGTCCTTTGCACGAGTATGGGAAGTCCCGAACCGGACCCACTGGACTGCTCGATCAGGTTGGAGAGCGGGCCGTGGATCTCCATGTTGGGGAACTTCTCGGGCGGGTAGTTCTTGTACATGTTGAACTTGCGTTGCATCTCTTTCCGTCGGTTCTTCACGAACACGACGGCGATCACCAGGAGCACGAGGGTCAGGCAGAAGGTGACGGTGGTGAGGAGGACGGTGAACGGGAGGCTGTCGGGGGAGGAGAAGGAGGGAGACTCGGGCGTCGGCCGTTCCGGATACGTCGGCTTCAGGTTCAGGTTGCACATGTCCTTGTCGTTGCAACACTGGATCGACTTGCTCTGCTCGTGCGGCACCAGGTGGCCCTTGCACTGCAACGGAAAACGATAATCAATTGTTTGGTTTTAGCATGCGGGATGGACATGTCAAGGAAGTCAAAAAATCCAAAGGTAAGGCCAAAAGGTCCAAAGGTAAGGTCCAAAGGTCACCATAAATATGAATTTCGCATTTCCAAACTCCTGACGTTACCTTTAAACTTACAGTAATGACTCAAAGACCAAATTGAAGAAGAAGCTTGCGCTTGTGCAACTGTTTAGCCTTTTTTTGATATAGTGTTTGGTTGTTAAATTACAGGCATCTACAGAATGTATGATTTTGCATTGCGAGTTTTTTTGCACATTAAAAAACTTTTTTGAGAAAATCGAAAATAGTTGTCATTCATTAAGGCCTTAACTATCGCCTTCTGATATATTATATAAATGTAGTTTGAAAATAGAGTGAGTTATGCGAGAAATTGTGAGTCCGTGTTTTACATGGCAAATACGTATGTATAAATGTGTGTATCCAGGCCCCTTAAAGCTGTAATACATTATAAAATTTTTGTACCGAGTGTTTCCTCATACTTCGCCACCCATCTTATCTTTTTTATTTGATGAGATAGAAAAAAGTTTTTATATAAAAGTTTTATAGGTTTTTCTTGACATTCAGAGTTTGACAAGAAAAAAAAAACGAAAAAATAATAAAAAATCGTTTTTTTCATATAGTTATATTTTTTCGAATAGGACACCCTGTATCATGGAAAGAAATATAGTTTTCTTTTTTTCAAAAATGTAGGGTTCTTTCACCTTATCTTGAAGGTCTTTAAAATATTTTGCTTCAAAGTTTCTAAAATGTGGAAGTAAACCTCAATCCACTATAGCCATGATGGCCGAAAAATAATTGAATCAGGGGCGGATTTAGGACTTCGTCTAGGAAGGGGCGAACCGACCAGTGGTGCCGCGCTCCAATTTCATTATGAACTGGAAATTGACCCACACAGACGCGCTAGCTTTGTGAAGAGCAAAAAAATGCTCTCGAACCAACTTTTGGTATTATATAAATATTCCCTGTTTCCATTATTACCCTTTCCATTTTGCATTCGAGGTCTAGGGGGGGGGGGGGCGACCAGTCCTGCCGCCCTCTGAAGACCAAAAAAAGCCCTCAAACTTTTGGTATTTATATAAATATATCGAGGTATAGGTGGGGGGAATACGCCCCCCCTCTAATCCGCCACTGAATTGAATGCGGTAATGTTTTGTGTCATTCTGATATTTTGCCGAGGTAAGAAACATCGCTCTGTTGACAAGTGCAAATAAGTTCCAGTTTTATTGTAAAAAATGCCGTTAAATTATTATAATGAAAATTAAAAAAGATACTAACTCTGTTAATCCTATATTTATGTTTCAACTAAAATCAAATCCAATGTCCGAGTAGCCAACTAATGGCAAGAATTGGAGAGAATTACAGACTACCAAAAAATAGGGCATTTTTTGATGTGAAACGTAAAAGAGGTAAATCTGACACCATTTCTGTTAGCATTTTTGAATTCTGCATGTCCAACAATCCCCAGGTATCGAATTTTATCGTTCCAGCTGATGCAGCATTGAAGATATTTAAGCGTTCCTGTAAATTTTACTGAAAACAAAATTTTGAAATTACGAGACCTCTCTAACTTCGACATGCGCAGTTCATTGCGACAAAAGTGAATAGGGCATTCCATTTAAAATAACAAAATTATGACGTGTAACGCAAAATCGGCAAATCTCGCAACATTGCTGTTAGCATTTTTGAATTCCATGTTCAAAACTCCCAAATATTGAATTTTATCGTTTCAGCTTTGGCAGTTTTCGAGATATTTAAGCATGTCGGTACTTTTTACTAAACCGGTACATAGGTGGGGGCTTGGGGGGCTTAGCCCCCTAAAAATGAAATTAGCCCATCCAAAAATAGTTCATTCTGGTAAGTTTATTGTATCTAGGGCAGGGACATAAGCCCCCCCCCATAGATTCAGGGACTTAACTACGCCTATGAGCCGGTATAAACATGCAGCGCTGTCTCCAGACTCTTCTATCTCCTGAACGAAACATGATGCATCGAGTCCTCTTATACCTGGTGTATACAACAAAGACATACACGATCGGGCAAGTTCGGCAATCCAAAGCATAATAAAAAGTCCAATAACCGATAAGGGGCTCACCTGCATAAGGCCCCGCTCGTCATCTGGAAGACATCCGTAAGTGTAGATAGGCACATCATACCCGAGCCCTTCGTCAAACTCAGCTTCGACGGAGGTGAAGCACATGCCACCAGGTCGGATCTCGCAGGTCCCGTTGAACTGATTGTTGGGGCAGTGCCCTTCGCAGTAGCATTTCTTAACTATAACAAAAAAAACACCGAAGGTTAATCATCAGACAAATGTATGATAGACTCAGAAAAGTAAGAAAACGGAACTAAATAGGTAATGCATCGTTAGATCGATGCAATGCAATGGAGGCAGAGTTAATAGCGAAAAAAATATTCCAAATCTGGTTGTTTGAGCTTCTCAACTTTATGATCATTTTTGAGGCCCCCCGGGTTTTTAAGGAGATGAAATATTTTTGGACGCACCCAAATCCCCATCATTTGTAAAAAACCTTCAATTTTCTAAACTCTTCAATGATTTCAAACTTTGGTTTCATTTGGTAGTGTTTAAGGATATAGTTCAATTTACAAATAACATGGCACCATGCCACCACGCTTTTTTCACTCAAATGCTAGTATTAATATTGTGTTAAGCTTATTTTAAGACTTATTATTAACCTCTTAGTCAGAGGTTCTTGTCTTTTTTCAGTTTTTTTAACCTATATTTATTAACATTATGTGTAATGAAGATGAACAATTGTTTTTGATCAATATTCGTAGCATAATCATCACCATTAGTGCATGAACGATAATTAAAACTGAATAAGTTTCACAAAAATACTAATTCCCAAACACGCCTTATCAACTCTCGCCGCTCGCCCCTGTGTAATGTTATTAACAAACTTTAAGGTGTCAAAGCCGTGAAAATCGATTCCGCGGCAAAGTTGGAGCGTTCAATGTTCGGTTCGACCTCTTAAGGAGTTACAAGCTCACCAACATACAGGTGAAGATAACAAAAGCGTGTTTTCAAATTTATAAAAAAATAAACACAAAAATTCAAAGCTCACAATTTTGTTCACTGCACCTTGAATCACAAATTTCACAAAAAAGCTATTATAAGCACCCCCAAATTTGTTGTTAGGATGCCCAAAACGAAGTAACTATACATACTGATTGCCTACAAATTTATTTCATATTGTTTTAAAAAAATAATAATAAGCAGTTACAAAGATTCCGCTGTAACATGAAAACAAGCAGACAGACTGATAAATAAAAAAAGGCACAACTGTCTGTCATATAAGTATACCCGAAAAAACTAATTATTAAAACTAGTAATTGCCTTTTAGGCCGGCGTCGTTGAGCGTTGAGGCTTGACGTTTCGCCAACACGAGTGGATGGCATCTTCAGATGCTATTTCACTTCGGAGACTTCCCAAATACATATAAACCTTTTGGATATCCTCAAAAAACTCCAATTTTAATTCTAAATACAACGATATATCGCTCTTCATTTATCCGACGTTTCGAATTCAAAAAGACATCTTCAATGTTATTTGAGGAGAAAAAATGCTATACGATTTTGAATTTTATTTTGATTTATCTTCTTTATTAAAATACGAAAAATAAGTAAGCAATATGTTATCATCAAATTACAAAATATTTATTTTATACACTAACAAAAAAATCATTATAACTATACATATTATTTAATCTCATGTTCACAAAGTCTTCCTTCATTTTCTAGGCAGGCGTAGCAACGGTAAACAATTTCGTCCATTACATTATCTAACACCCTTTGAGTTATTCTCCCAATGGCGACTTGAACCTCGGCTCTAAGTTATTCTACATTTTCGTACGTTCTTCAGTATACTTAGTTGTCAAGGAAACCCCATAGGAAAAAAATCCAACGGCGTGATGTCGGCAGATCGTGCAGGCCATCTTATGGGGCCAAATACTACAGCATTTCGGAAGCCGCCGAAGTGAAATAGTTTCTGAAGATGCCATCCACTAGTGTTGGCGAAACGTCAAGCCGACAACGACGCCGGCTTAGAAGCCCAAGAAGCACAAATTCATAAATTTTAAAACGTTTCCATTATCAACACATTGTGTCGCATTCATATACGTGTTGAAAAAACATCATCCTCTGTCGACGAATAAGATAATTTTTGGTTTTACGACAGACGTAGAAATTCAGTTTTGTTTGGATCAAAAACCGCCAACCAAAGTTCATAACATTTTAATCTGAAATGTAAAACTAGCCATATCAGGCGTGTATTGAAATAGGAATGTGTTTATCACGTAAAAAATATAAAGTAATATAAATTCTGCAATAGATTTTGGAATGACGTAAATAGACTCGGTTTCAAGCACATTACAATAAAAACACTGAATAACAACATAAATTAGGAATAATACTAATTCAAGCTTTACGTAAAAATCGTTGGATGTCTCCTATTATAAGGATATAAGCTGGGCTAGGTAAAACGACATTCCGTTATCGAGAAATCATCTATAAACTTGGTTATAGAAATCTTCAAGTAATTTATAGATCGAGCAAACGACATGCTATACTGTTTGTAATCAATAAACGACATGATAAATGTAGAAAATTCCATATTTGGTATGCTGCTGGCAGTTACTAGTTCACTTCATTGAGAGTACAGTCAGTTCATAAATTTCGATTATTGTATACTGCACACAATTAATCATTAGATAGTAAGTGGCCTGTCTGTTTTATAATAAAATAACTAGGACATGTTTTGTGAATAATAAACTACTTTTAATTCATCGACCGTTCTCTTAGGCTAGATAAAATTGAATTATGCTTCACGAAACGCACTACTGCATCTAGGCAGTCCCAGATTTTTTATATAATAATACGATATAAGACACCAATAATTTTATAAAGAATAGGGGGTCATGGGTACGTCCATGAGAGCTGTTTGCAATATGGTTCAGCTGTAATCGTTTTTTAACTATTAATTTTGGGATTTCTGAACTGAAAAAATATGAGCATGAAGAAAAAAATAGTTTTAGAGAAAGAGTATTTTTTAAATCTCGCAATAGACAACTATTAAGAAAATACTAAATGTTTTTTGACTAAATTCACGGTCTTGTTAATCACCCATAACTGTATACAGTTATTCTGAAATATGGTTCGATATTGATCTAGATTGAAGTTTTCAGAAAACGCAAACCATGTTTTCTTGTGAAAATTAGTAATATACAAGAACAAAAACGGGTACAGCTAGAGCTTTGCAATCAAGGTATCGAACGCCTATTGGGACACTGACAAAAGTGCCACCAAAACAAAAAAATGCAAACTACAGTTTATGAATGAGATGAGGTTGATTGGTTTTGAGCAGTTACCATACTCAGGACTACTGAGAAATCATATGATTTTTAATGAAATTTGTGAGTAATTAAAAGTTTAAAATGAGGCCAAGCCCGAGAACTTTAGGGTTTGGGCTCACAGTTTTTTTGAGTCGGGAATAAAAAAAACATTTTTTAGTTTGTAACATCATAAACTCAGTGGTGATCTGGTGATAAAAATCTTGTTTTTTATTAAAATTTATCCATTCCAAAAGTCATGTTCCTTTGCTAAGTTCTCTTCTTTTACATCTTTCAGTTTTCCAACGGCATGTCTGAAAACTGCTTAGAGTGAACCTCACGGAATTCATCTACCTTCCTCAGATTTTCCTATAACATTATACACACGGATGATATTATCATTCGCACTTTATGGGAGATTTCCGATAGTCTCACCTTATTTTCCATCATATTTTCGTTCTTGTACATACCATAAATCCATTTTCTTTGTGACATCTCAGTTGCACTTGTAAAATTTTTTTTCTGGAACGTCTACCCATATACCTTATACCAGAGATACACGGGATACACTGTGATGCCAGCTTTGATATGCAATATTTTTCAATGAATATAAAGCAATCGCAACACTTTTCTTTAGGACCCTATCGCAAGGTCAGTAGAAAGCAAAGGGTACCGCGGCGTGTCCATATTTTTTGTCGGGTGGCGTTATATCTTTGTAGTACGGATTATAGTAAATTGGCCACGCCCCCTCGAATTTTAAAACCTTACCCTTTACCCCGCAAATGTGTTGTCCTCAAGCGGTTTAGTATAACTCGTGTATTTTTTAGTACAGAGTCAATCCACTTGACGAGATTCCATGACTGACCCACTAATTAACGAAATAACTGTTTCGCGTTGACGTATGACTTCATATACTTTTATAGACGTACAAAATGCCAGTCAGTGTGCGCAAATAAAAAGCGCATTTCGTCCAGTTTTACATGTCATCATTCGTAATATTCGCATACAACATTGTAATGATATAGCGTACGATTAAAATTAAATTGGTAATAAAGTATGGCAGTAAATATTAAATTTCAACTTATCACGCTTTGCGGTCGTCATTGGTCGACAATAAAATTATTTGTTTTGTAGTTTTGCAAAACTCCAGAAATGTTGTTTTTGGCTATAAAACTGAAATTTATGTGTTGCTATCAGGGTGGTCTATATCTATGTATAAAATATGAGGGAAACGAGTTTTGACAGTAGCTTTGTGACCCATGGAGAACTGACTCCGATGGATTAATATATCGCGATCTTGGAGGCCATGCGTTTATCCAATGTTCTCAATGTAACAATTGCATTATTTGCAATCATACATGCTTAAGTAGAAGACATATGTAGATCAGTGTTTGTCGACAGAACAAATTTTCCAAAAAGACGTATCCTGGTAAACTATAGTGCATCATTTGGAAAAACCATGGACATCGAACAGTATATCTATTTAACATAAAATAGTGCGGATTAAGCAAGTTTTGCCCTTAAACCTTAAACCCAAGAGATTTTTCCTTCTCTGTATACACATTACACCCAGCCAATATGTTTTCGTCGTTCTGTGTGGAGATAATGTTATGCTACACAACATATCGCACTCTAAATTTGACTAAAAGTCCATGCATGAAATGACGCGACTAGGAAAAAAGGATAACAGACAGGCCGACGGAAATAGGTGATATATATTTTCGTAATTGAAGTCATGACATATCCAAAAATGTCCAAAAACTGAATGTTTTGCGTATACAAAATAGTTCCCTCATTACTACTAGGTACTACTGATGTTAAAAAAGATGAGACTTTTACTACTGGTTGAATAAAAAGTTACATTTATGATTAATTTTGGATATTACTTTTACCTGTCGCAATTTAGATACTTGGGGGATGTTTCAATATATATTTTTTTGTCAGTATAGATATGGGGTTAAAACATGTAAGAACGGCCTCTAGCTAAATTTCGCCCTACTAATACAGACGTTTATTATTATTATACGAAAAACAAAAAAGTGCAGCCCGGGCTCCGACACACCGAGCTGCTGTTCCATTACCCAGTGACTGCTCCTCACACCGTGAGGTGAGCAATCACTGGGTCCGCGAATCGTGCGCCCTAAGTAGATGAAGGGACTCAAGGATGACTGCCTTGTGCATTTTGGCGGCTAAGATGTGGGCCGCCGCACGGCACACCGGTATTTTGCGCAGTGCAGAGAGCAGCGTATTCCTCATTCCACCTAGGGATCCAATGACCATAACCAGCAGACTTACAGTGTTGCGAAGTTGTCCGAGAAACTCCTGATATTTGGTCCGCTTTTCCTCCTCCTTAGAGACGATGTTCACCTCGGCAGGCGCCGAAAACTCAATAACGAACATCGTCTTCTGTTGGTGGTCGAGAAGGACTATGTCGGGCTTGTTTGCCTGTACAAGCTCGAGCGTGGGGAACGAGTAGTTCCAGTATTATTATTATTATTTACGATGTGGCAAGTAAGTCACAGATCAGTGAACAGTACTGAACGAATTCTAATATGTTAGAAAAAATAAACAAAGATTTTGTTTGTTAGAATCATCCTGTTTAATGAAGGCGGATGTTGGCACAGAATATTGTCAGATCTCCTTTGGGAGACTCTGACATTGTATTTTCCTTATATACTAGTCCTTAATCTAAATATCAAAGCTGCTACGCTACCATAGAATGTGCTATTTAAAAATTCAAAATAACTGTTGGGGCGATGGTATAAAGTAATATGTTGTATGAACATTTATTTTTCACAAAATGTGACAACGTTGCATTGAACGACCACCGACCTTGGGCAAACAGGCGTAAACAACAGATAGTGGCAGCGCTTTGTTTTGGTTTGATCGTTTCTTGTTCAGGGGGTGACGTTTGAGTGACTTTTGGATTTTATCAGTGTATCAGTGAAAAATAACTAGGTACTTCAGAGAATTCCATAAAATGGCGAAGGCTGTCCGATTTGCAAAAGAAAATTTGAGAAGATGATTGCAAATGTTATCATCGGTAAGAATGTAAAGAACAACATGATTTTGCAAACAATTGCACGCCTGTTGAGTATTGGCTTTGCTTCTTCTTCTTCAAGTTCCATCTTCTGGCGGAGGTTGTATATCATGGCAATCCTGACTTTATTTGCAGCTGTTCCAAACATTCCAAACCAATCCGTCAAGTTTTTTTCTGCTTCTAACCTATTCGAATTCGTTGACAGTACCAAAGTTTATTAAATTTTAGTCCTACCTCACTAATATAATAACGTTAAATCATTCGTGTTTTGTCACGCTCAACTACATTTAGTTACATACAACAACTGTTATCTTATAATATATTCAACTATTAGCAGTATATTAGCAATGATTATCGTGACAGCTCGAACAATAAATTATTCTAATCCGCCTCAGTAGGATTTTTCCCTCTGCCAAACTTGCTCTAATGATTTATGTCGCAGGATAGCGACTCGCAAAAGTTTGCCCGCGACTTTCCATCCTGCATTTGTTTGCCCGGGCTACGTACTCACCGTTATCTCGAGATTTATAATGGCTGCTTTTCATGTGGGTGTGCTATACAAGCGATTGAAGTCCATATTTCATCGGTTTGCCTTTGACAGTTGCGCGCCCAATTAATTACCACGTACGGCGTACAATTAAAGCATTACGTAATGTTTGGCCTTACCATGTTCGCGTCTCGGATATGTGCGTAAAATACGCTGTGAGATATTGGATCCGACCGGTTGTTTCAGTGTAACTATGAATATAGTAGGAATATCGAGAAAATACATTCTTATCGGGGCGAACAATCGGATATTTTTTGATCGCATGCTGTATTATGTCAGTGGTGGCTTGTGGTGTAGTGCTACAGTGCCATGGCACTACCTCAATTGGATTTTTGAAAAAAATGTTTTTGTGATAATTGTAAAGATCATAATTTAATATTTTATAACTAAACTATTTTTTTTCTTTTTTTTCGCAATAATTTAAAAGTTATATCAAAATAAAAATTAATTTTTGAATCCAGTACCGAAGATACGACGACAGCTCCCGAACAAAGCCGAGCGCATGTGACATGTGACGTCATAGTGTTTACTCATTGCAGATACTTTTCGCTGTATTCTGATACTATTTGTTACTGAAAGGACAAGATTCTTTCACAATCGTCTAAAATACCGGAATAATCCCACAAAATACAAAAATATTGAGATAAAATGGTTTACAATTATTGAAAACGAAGTTCTGGAATGGTTTTCGCTACACCCTTAACAGTAATCATTATAGACATTCTTCCAACTCACCGGTGATAGGAAAAATCACCATACTGAGGTTTAAGAGAATATTTCTTACAGATATAACACTAACGAACCCTTTTTCACCACCATTCATCACTAAATACAAACGAGTTTTAAACAAAAGTAGATGAGCTTCCTTAAACTGTCATCTGGTTTCTGTCACTTACCAATGAAATTTTGACTATTGTTGTACCGGTGTTGCCACATGTCTAAATATTACATTGAAATTTGGGAAATCTTGTGGGGTATGCAGAGAAAGTTTTATTTATGTGTCTTGTGACACAAGACATTTAAAGTTAATATCGCAATACCTACGAGGGAGGATTTGTAAAGTTATTGTTATAAAATAGCTGTAACATTATGACGTCACAACTATGGTGACCAGTCATGGCGCATTCATAGTCACGTGATCGTTTTTCGAATTTTATCTAGTTTTAATGAAAAACCAGTAATAGAGCATTGAGCATTGAGATTAGAAATGACAAAACTCTCAGTAAACGAAAGTGCAGTGGATGGCTTGGCACATTGTGCGTGTTGTTGTGCCGGTAATTAAATGTTCGTCTAAAGTTACAGTAAGGTGCTAGCCCTTGAAGGATCGTCTACCTGGATGGAAACAAAGGAAACAGTACAATACAATGCATTCCTTGATCAATCGCACAAAGCCCAACTGTTTGCAATAACACCTAGGGAGGTACCAGGTTGGTTGGGCACATATGGGATACGAATCCTCGATAACCGCCGTACCATGCTAGGTAAACGCAGGCAGTACCAAAGCATACACACGTTCCATCAGCGCAACTCTCTATAAGTATGATAACAGAGCATCGCTACCTCTTCTGTTGACGACACAGTCAGATTAAGGAAGGCTTGTAATACGTATCCTTCTTTGTTCCTTAGTATTGTCCTTCCCTTATTCTTCGGATGTTAAGAAGTAAATTTCAAGAAGCAAAATGGTAGTAATCCTGTTGCTCCAGCCGACATTTTGAAATCATATCCAAATTGCAAGTTTTTTACATATCCATTTTTTTACCCTGGCTCTCCCATGCCTGATGAGCCACTGGAAAGCCTCGACGGGAACCTTGTTTGAAGTCGTTGTCACGATATACTGAATGCTGGTTTCTCTTGAGTTCATTCTTGATTCTCGGATAAAGAAAAAAGTCGGAGCGAGATCAGGAGTATAGGGTGGCTGCGTCAGCGTTGCCACGTTGTGTGTCGCCAGGAAATCACGGACGCGCAGAGAAGTGTGGCTTGGCGCATGATTGACATTTTCGTCAATTCTAATTGTTGACGGTCGTTGATCATCGTCCACCCTTTCCAGGTCCTCTTTAAACTTCTTCGCCCACCTCGTAACTTGTAGATCGCTCAAAGCTATGCTCTGTAAGCTTCCTTAAGCAGAGAGTGCATTTCGATAGCAGTTTTTTAGCTTTGAACAAAATTTGGCGCCCAACGTTGTTCGCTTGAATCAGCCAAAACAAATCAACTTTGGTTATAAAACATAAAATTAGGAACAGGAACTAAAAACAAAATAGAAAGAAAAATTTCATTTAAACGATCAATTAGGGGGTTGGTTGGCCCAGTGGTTAGGGTCGATCAGAAGGTCCAGGGTTCGATTCTCATTAAGAGGCAAAAATTTATTTCTGGTTTTTTCAATCAAAAATAAATATTCATAAAAAAGCTCAGCGAAAAATCCCCAACTGAGCCTTCACAGTTGGCTTCTAATTAACAGTGCTGTTCCCAGAGTGGTGACGGGAAACAAAGCTTACACAGAACGCGAGGCTAATGACCAGAGTAGTCGTGCCGATGACACAGAAGTAAAAAAAATGTTCAATTAAACTAATTTTTAAACATCTGCGATTTGCTTAGTAAAAATAAAAATGAGCTTAGAAAAACCAAAGAGTCTACAGCCGAGTCTTTTACGTGCGATCTAAGTTTGTTCCTAAATGAAACTGCTGAAGAAAAGACTCTTTCAGCTTCCACACTCGTAGGTGGTGCCTTCAGTAAATATTCGTAACACTGTTGCAACTGTAAGCCCCTTAATTCTCCATTTTCATATAGTGACATTTCTTCGTTAATCAAGTTGAGCATGTTTTGGATTTCCAAATTCTGCCAAGAAAGGAATAAAGTAAATTGAAATTCATAGAGATTACCGTTTTACTAACCCCGGGATTTTCGAGAACAAAAAAATCTTCGGGATACCGGAATGGAAGCTCTAGTCATGAACTACTACGCTTCCACTGGCTTTCAAAACTGTTTTCAAAACGTTTTGCGATTTCGGATTGTCGGTGTTTCCACGATTTTCGAAACGCATCCAAAATCTGTTCAACTCTTGACAAATGTCATTTCCTAGTTTTATAATCTATTTTGTTGTTAATCATACTTTTTTTTTAGAATTTGGAATAAAATTTAACAACCTGACAATAGTGACATTAGATAGCAACACACTACGCATGGTTCATTTCAAAATGTTTTAAAAGTGATCCATCCATCGACATTTGGATCCTGATATGGTCCCAAAAATTAGCGAATCGACCTTGAACAGGAAACGTTTTGAAAACGCTTCCAATTGACGTTTCCATGATGTATTTCAAAACTCAAAACGTTTTGAAAACGTACTGAAAACCCGTGGAAACCCAGTAATTATTTCTAATCAGATCCTGTGCTAAAAACGCACAGAGTTGCGCTGCTGGTGGATGAATATGCTGGCAGTACCTACGGCCAGTCGGGCTGTACCAAGGCCAACTTGACTGTGGGTGTATTGTGTGTGTGAGTCGTGAACGCACGTATGCGGCCAGCGGGATAGCAGCGACCGATAGCGATAGCAGCCAGCAGCCGCCAGCCGGTCGACAGCTAGACAGAGACGGATGAACGGACATTTCTCCTCTCGCCCTGTTGTCAGATTCACGAAAAATCATGGAAATTGGGGAAATAAACCACAAACCCTCGCAGCACATATAAAACAATGAGGAAGATCGAATGATTCTAATTACTTATGGCGTTTTCGACTTAGTGCCCTGATTTTAACCACAATTGCACTATAGTGCACACTGAAAACTCGTCTGGTGTCCAGAAGTGCAATAAATTTAAACTGGTAAGTCGAACATACACCAAATTTCAATGCAATTCAAGTAACTGTTCCGTCAGCCAACTGATGACAGTTTGATGTCATTTTGCATCCCGAGAGCTCAATTTCATTCTGTGGTGGTTTTGGAACTTGAATCGTTTGAAACCGCCTTATCCAATCATTTATTCTATTTATCGACATAAAAACTAACAGAATTTGATGCAATATCGCTTTTGCACTAAAAATGAATATCTATGTATATCGGTAAATACTTATGTATATCTTGTTGTATCTCTTCTTTCGTCAGTTTATGAATAACATCTTCAACAAATATTCGTATTTTTGGGACACCCGCAGCCGTTGTTTGTAATAATTTAACTAGATATGCTTCAATTTCCTCATCATCCGAAGATGATATTCGCAGTTCTTCCAACTACACTTTCCGCACCTTTCGTAACCTATCGTAGCATCCATGCTACTATGTATACTACTCCACTACCCAGTTCTTAATTCAAAAAATAATTTTCTCTGACAAATAAAATAGGTTATAATTAATATTTTATAGACGTCAAAAATGCACTGAAATCTCCACGAGCTCAGAGAGTCCGTGGCGATAATTTGCACTCAAGTGCAATTAAGCGGATAAGTCGAAAACAAAAAACCACACTAGTTTTGCACTCAAATCTAAGACGAACATAATATTTTGACATTCAGTTCCTATGAGTGCAGTGATAGGGCAATAAGTCGAAAACGCTATTAGTAGTAGTGATGCAAAATAGTCAAGTAGCTATTACAAAGTAATCGTTACTTCAGTTAGAAGGTAACAAGTCCTCCATTTCAGAAAGATTCGTTACTTTCACTTTCGTTACTCTGAGTCCGATGCAGAGTCCTGAGTTCGTGCTAACAGTCACTACACTATTCTCCAAATCTCTATAACTCGTAGAAATAGACTGAAATCTAAAAACGTCGAACAAAATTTATTTTTACGTTACAATAATCATCTTTAGTTTGCTTTTAGAATACTTTTTTCAGGTAATTAAATTTGGTTTTTTTATTTATTTCTAATAAATTACGTTATTTATTAGAGATTACCTAATCATTTTCGTTTTGCTATGTTTGTTTTGTTTCAATGAACGAAAATAAAATCACTAAGTTTAGGTTTAAAAGTTTTATATATACATTTATAGTTAGTTATATTTCTACTTTACACATACAATTTATAATTATTTTATTTAATTGTCTTTTTGTATTTTTATTCTTATTTTTATTATATACAGATCATTTCCTATACATTTATAGACACCTGAAGACGGTTTAGATTAAAATAAACCGAAACGTAGTGAAGGAAAGTTATAGTTTCAATCGTGGACCGAAACCCATGAAAAACAACCATAAAGTGAATACACTTTATCTTTTGTTGTCCTTGTTTTCGAAGAAATGTTACAAATGTAATGTACTTTAATAACATATCTATATTTTTGTATTATAAAATATCTGCTGAATACAAGTACCGATTTCAATATTCTGAAAAATGACTAAACTAAGTCAAAAGTAGCGTGTTTAATCGTTTAAAGTTTGAATAACCATCCCATGCGTATCTAAAAAGTAACCAAAGTAATGAGTTACGAATTCCGAGTAACCAGTCCTGAAGTGGAAACTAACTTATCCTCACAAGTAGTAGAAGAAGCCCGTATCGTTGAATTTTATCTTTGGTGGTACTTTAGAATCCGGCAACACAGCGTCAAGTCCCAGCAACGCACACGTGTTCGTTTAACTTTTAATTATTTAAAAATCTGTTATGAATGGCTCGGCTGTTATTGTTCAAGCAGTTCGGGATTGCGTTGTCGTGAGAACTGATTTTTACTACTCGAGCCTCGTATTGTGCATGCCACGCCACCATTTCCTTTGTTCAGTTGCCATTTGTAGTTATCTTAGGCTGAGCGACAATTTAAGATAGCAAACTTTCTACAAGGCTCAAGCTGTCGACCTTTTCTTCTGCCTTTTGTCATTGTCACTCTCGATCAAGACTGAGTATGAGTACTACATTAACGCCCATCCATTTTCAGTTATAAGCATTTTTTTCTTCTTGTACTTTGTTTTATGCTTATACTTGCGGACACTATCAAAGTTTACGGAATAAATATAAGTTGGATCACTCTCCGTCGGCACTTTGAAGATCTCACATCAAAGCGATGCCGCGGCCGCACGCGCCAGTTAGTTTTTGCGTTGGTTTTTGCCCAAGTACGAGGGTCTTTTAGCGGGGACTTGCTATCGCCAGGGTTTTACGTATATACGAGGGTCATTGAAAGACTATGTATTGACAGCCGATTTAGACATACAAATACAGATATAACGTTTATTTTGCTAATGCACTAGGTAACTAAAGTAAAGTAAAACTATTACTAATGAATCTCAAATCATTTCACACATTGTAGCTGTTTCGTAGATACGTAAAAATTGGTTCAAAGGTGCTGAAGTATTTTTACCTTAATGTTTTGTTTATTTGGCATGTTTTTGAGACCACAGCTTATAAAATGTATGGTATAGTATATAGGAACTCATATGTACAATATTAAAAGATAATGATGTGGAAATGCTTTACATGGATGTGAATAAATATTATTCACATTTTGCTTTTCACTGTCATTCCAATTGCTACTGTAGAAACTAAATTGTTAAAGTTATCAATAAAAATATTTCCAAGCTCTAAAATATAATTCAGAATGTCTCTAGGTGGTATGGTAAGACCACCGAATGAATATTTTGTCTCACTATACGCTTTTAGCGTGATACAATCCTTTAAGTACCTGTAGGCCTGTAGGCCTCGAATTAATCACTTTAGACGTGTGCTGGTTTGTTGGAATTGTTTTATCGGGTGGAACACAGAAAGGCACAAATGTACAGGGTGTCCCATTAATAATTTTGAATCGGACGTCACGTGACCAAAAACAAATACCTCATTGGATATATAATTCTCTACTACTGCCGTTCCGACCTATTGCGTGTCCTAATCGTCGTGAAACATGTATTTATATCCTTTATATTTCAAGGTTTACCACAAAATAAGGATGGATCTGATTGTCATTTTCCATCCGTTAATAAATTTAATTGATAAAATCAAACTTCTGAAAATATTATCCATTTCCTGCAAACAAATCCGAGATAACAAAATCCGATATTTTTGAGACACTGTATACACTTCGCCTTACACACGTTCAACCACTACTTTGCGCCGCCCCGTATCTCCCGGCTGACGTCGGTACACTGCTACCGGTGGACCGGGGAGACGGGGCAAGGGGCAGGCTGTTTTGATATTTTTGCGGAGTGATCCAACTTATATGTATTCCGTAAACTTTGACACTATCCAGAAGAGAGCAGTTAGACCAATCGATACACTTAGGGCCGATTTTATCAACAGGCGCATTTTAACAAAGGCTTTGACCAATCAGAGCAGCCCGTTCAAGAACATGCATCTGTCAAAGTTCTCTGAAAACTATTGATTTCTCTTGAAGTTTACCTCAAAAAGGTTAAAAATGACATGTTTTCCAGTCTGATTTTCCATCCTAAATGGGTGAAAAATTGCATTTTCTTGTTTAATCAAAAGTTTAGCAATTGCTAATTTCAACCAATCAGATTCCGCGATAACTGTACATTTGATTGCTGGTTTTTTCTTCTGCTAAATGATAATGATGACAAAAAATTAGGGTTTTGAATAATTTTTTTGTGATAAATGGAGAGATCAAATATAAGTTTTACAACAAAACTGTTTTTGTTTTGTTTCTTTTCGCAATAATCCAAAAGTTATATGAAAATAAAAATGAGTTTTTGAATCCAGAACCGAAAACACGCCGACGGCTCCCGACCCGTGTGACGTAGGTACTTCATGAAAGTACTTGTAACAGTTGTAACTAAAATGTATATTTGTTGCAACATAGGCGACGAGTGAAGTTTCGAGCTTGAGACGAAGTCAACGATCGAAATAAATATCTCTGAATGGTCGAAATTAGATCACAAATCCCGGTAAGAAGGTACCGAATCCCAAATCAAATATGTACCGTTGAGGCGATCCGTTCGCCGAGATGGCGGATGGCCGAGTGGTTACGGTGGCCGACCACGCGTGCCTGTTTTGTGGGATGTGCCTGATGGCTGTTGGTTCGAGACCCTGCCCGTGCAACTACTTTTTTTCATTTTTTTTAACCAAAATATTTATTGATATATGTTTTACTCATATTACACACATTTTTTTTTTACCATCGACGTGAATGTGTTTTTGAATCAAATTTTATTACATGTTTTACTAGCACACCAAAAATTCCGAATAATTATACTTTTTTGGAATAATTTCATTTTAATACCGCTATTATAATAATTGGCGATTGATATTGACGAATAAACTTCACTTCCACTGACTGAATTCTCCACCACCTCCGGTACTTAGCTTTTGCAATATGTCTAGTAAAATGTCTAATAAAATTTGATTCAAAAACATTTATGTCGATCGTACAAAAAAATTTGTGTAATATGAGTAAAACGTATATCAATAAATATTTTGGTTAAAAAAAAATGAAAAAAAGTAATTGCACGGGCAGGGTCTTGAACCAACAGCCATCAGCACATCCCACAAAACAGGCACGCGTGGTCGGTCACCGTAACCACTCGGCCACCCGCCATCTCGGCGAAGGGATCGCAACAACGGTACATATTTGATTTGGGATTCGGTACTTTTTTACCGGGATTTGTGATCTAATTTCAACCATTCAAAAAGATATTTCGATCGTTGACTTCGTCTCAAGCTCCAAACTTCATTCATCGCCTATGTTACAACAATAGTTTGATGAAAAGTGTCATCCAGCTTTGACGGTTTGCTTTCAATATTGATAAAATACCATTGGACGATATTTATTAACCTAGCCCGCAATACCCAATAGAAAGCTTTTCCTAAATAACAACCAATAGAAAAGCTTTGTTAAATTCTTTGTTAAATATGCATGTTGATAAAATCGGGCCTTAACCTTACAAAGGACTTCCACAGCCTGAAACATCGAAGAAAGGCGGTCGAATCTGTCCCTGTTTCACAGATACTATCACGGAAGATATTGGAGTGAGCCTTCTTAGATAATAACACCGAGGAGCACTAGAGAGGCCCTGCGAGCTTATCCGTACCAGGTCGAGGTCCCTACTCCCCGAACCAGTCTCCTCCAGCATTCCCTCTTTTGGAGAATTTCGACGCTGTGGGAGCTGCCGGGGAATTTGTTTCCCAACGACTACAACTTGCAGCGTTTCAAATATAATGTGCATCGATACTCCTCTCGCAACGCTTCTACAGCGCCATAGGCTTTTAGCCTTTGCGGGAGAGAGACCATAAAAAAACTGAGGAACAATTTTATTTATGATTATAGACTTATTATTGATCTTCCGTGGAATCTTTATTACATCTTAATGCATGTTATCCAAAAACTACACCAAAATCAAACAAAAATAGTTCTGACATCAACCGTCGGAATATTTTGTCATATGTGAAACGATAATCACGTAACCATAATTTATCGGCAATCCGCGCTATTTAACCTTGATTAGCATATTAAAAAATATGTATTTTGAATGCATCGTTGATTCCCTTAAAAATATTTACTATTCTGCGCTGATATGTTCCAGATATGAAAGTAGTAAATGTATAAATAGCACATTCTTTCAACACACGAGTCGAACATCACAAAAGTTCGATTCCTTATAGCTGTTGTCTTCGAAAACAAAAATGTTCGCGCCGAACCGGTGCCGATAAACGTCAAAACTTACTGACATCTTATATTTGACGCAACAATAAAATATAGGCGCTGCTATAAAAAAAAATAATTTTCTCCAGCCCACGGATCTATGGCGCCACAAGAGAAGAGAGCGTCTGACTGTTAAAGATTCTAAATAGACGTTGTAATAAAATCATCGGAGCTAATTATATTTTGTTTCGAAACTAATGAAGATATCGCTAAGAAAATGCAGTTAAATGGTTCATTTACTATCGATGCAATGCAATAGGGTAATTAGACAGCTCTGGAAACGATTCCTTGGAAATATCTTTCACAGAGGGCAAATTAAAACAGATTAACTTCATGTTACACAACGCCGGCCATTCATTCATAGGCTGGTTCCATGTGCTTATTACAATAATGTTTATACAAGTAGTAGCAACATATAGATATTGGGAAGCAGTACTTTAAAAAAGTATTGGTTCGCCATCTATTTACCAATATCTATATGTTGCTACTACTAGTACGAGTTTTCCCAGCTAGGCACTAACAGGCAATTTCATTTATTCTGAGACCTAAATCGCACTGACGAGCTTCAACAAAAGCGAAACGACATCGTCTGTGATTGGTTTTCGGATGAATGAATGAAATTGCTACTCTTTGAGTTAAGTTGCTTTTTAGCATAAACCCAATGTCGGGAGTGTTAAATGAGTGTTCCACAAAAAAGAGTCTGTTTGTTGTTGTATCCCGCAGGTTCCTATACCTGATGCTTTTAAACGGGTCAAATAAACAGTACTTGGTTCTTCAGATTAAACGCTCAGGTACCGGCTTTGGTAGATAGATGGCGAACCAATACTTTTTTAAAGTACTGCTTCCCAATATCTATATGTTGCTACTACTAGTACGAGTTTTGCCAGCTAGGCACTAACACGCAATTTCATTTATTCGTCTGAGACCTAAATCACACTGACGAGCTTTAATAAAAGTGAAACGACGTCGTCTGTGATTGGGTTTCGCATGAATGAATGAAATTGCTATCTACTCTTCAAATGTTTACACATATACAGGCGGGGGGTAAACCGGTTGCCTGATGTTGTACACCGGACAGCCAAAATGTTGCGGGACAGCCAAAAATACAGCCAAATTGGCCACCGACAGCCAAAAACAGTCATGGACAGCCACGGACAGCCACAGACAGCCACGGACAGCCAACTGGACAGCCACGGACAGCTAAGGACAGCCTCGGCCAGCCAAATGGACAGCCACGACAGCCACGAGGACAGACATTATTAGATAGCTGTATATACTTACACAAACTAGTTGAACTGCATTCTAGAGTAAAACCTTTATTTCAGCACAAATTTACATAACTTACATCTTAAATTTGATTCACTATATGCTCTGCGAATGAGTACTAACCCCTTTTTCTCCCTTGCTGGTGGAAAGTGGGTCCTGGTAATATAGTAATATAAATAAAACTTCTCATCTCCTCATCTCTATCTTCCATTTCCGGCCAAATAGAATGGACTGAATATAAAATTATCCTTTGAAGTAGATCCTGCCTTTTTCAAAATGTCAGCACGCCACAGACGCATAAAGAAGGCACAATACCAAATACTGTGTAACCTTTCATAAAGTGAGACATCCTCTTCAATAAAAGCTGTTATAACAGCATACATTAGTTTAAGATAAACAACAGTACAGTGTTTGGTACTTTCTCTAGGAGCTGTATCACATTTGTTGAGCACATGCGCTTTGTTGAGTCAATCGACTTGACTCCATTTTTTCATCCTCGCCACAGTAATAATACTGTGTCTAAATTTCATTAAAATCAATTCCATATTTTCCATGTTACTAAATTCAGAACGATTTAAAGCAATACTCGTATGTATACCTCAGACAATTCTAAGGCCCTTGATTTCTGAAATAGCTAAGACAATATTCGAATGGACCTAAAAAACGTCTATTATGAATAGAACACTTTTTTGAGTTTTACAACCCCCCACCCCCTAACCACCCCAATTTCACCTCACCGAAAAAAAGTAAAAAATAATCAGGAACTGCTAAAACGCCCAAAAACGAAGTTTGAGAAATATTTGAAATTTTTGGTTTTTTGATAATTACTCCGCCACCCATAAACCGATTCTCAAAATTACCAGCATTATTTACTCCGACCCCACAGCATATCGCTGCCCAAATTTCATCACAATCCATGCAGCGGTTGCTGAAATTACGAGGGTAGAAGGACGCGAATAGACAGACGGACGGACCGATAGACCGACAAACCGACAGATCGACAGACAGACAGACCGACGGAAATGAGTGATGTGGATTTTCGTTATGTAGACGACATAAAACACCCAAAAAGCGTATTATCTCGAAAATCGAAAATTTTCGCGATCACAATACTCCCCTCACCTATCGGTGTGGGAAGTAAAATGCGCAGCAATAATAAAAAGACTAAAGATATAAAAATAGCACAAACTTCGTTTTTAAGCAATTTGGGGGTTCCTGATTGTTTCGTTTCGTCCTGTTGAAGCTCGCAGAATAAACATTAGGTCGTTTTATTTCCTACGGAGAGACTTTTGAAACTATATGTATAGTTTTTGTAGTGGATGTTTCTTTAAGAAATGGGAACGATCATTTGGTTGCAAGGGATCTCAGACTATAGCTTCATGCAAAGGAAAAATAATAAAAATGGTATCACTGTTATGTGTGGGAAGTACTGAGTCAATGAACTTGACTGCATTTTGTAAATTTTCATTTGCAGACGTTGTGATTGGTGCTATTGTACTATACTCATTAAATGCTTGCAGATGATACAGGGTATTGATTGACCATGTAACAGGCCTAAAATAAAGTTCAGCCAAAATGGTAAAGTAAAAGCAAACTGATTTTAAATTGGTGCAAAATTTTGTATGTTAAGATGATCTAATTTAAAGGCTGAGGTACCTAAAGGACTATACCACTACCATTGATTATAACATGTACCCCTACAGTTAAATTACTTTGGCAGTGTTTCATAATGGTAGTGGTATACAGTTCTTTAAGTACCAGTAGCTTCTGAATTAATCACTTTAAACCCCAAGTGTGCTAATTTTTTGGAATTGTTTTATCGAGAGGAACACAAAAAGTCACAAATATACAGGGCGTGCCATTAAAATTTTTGAATCGGACGTCACGTGACCAAAAACAAATACCTCATTGGGTGACACAATAACAAGAGAAGATACTATATTTGCTCTAATTTACATGCCCAAAATTATAATTCGCTACTACTACCTAGTTCCGATATATTGCTTGTTTTAATCGTCGTGGGACACCCTGTATATGTCTTTCAACGCAAAATTTAGACGTTTTTAATATTGCACCGACTGACATTTTCTACCACTACAACCAAAAAACTAAAAAAGGGAAATAATTTGGCAGTTTTCGGGTTGTCAAAAGATAAGCTCACCATCTGGTGATTACGCGCATTTAGGACCAACTGAGGTATTAAAATGATTTCCAGCCTGCTGGGAATTAATTCCAGAAAGAATCTCAATTTGATTGGCGTAAGTGGCGACATTCGACAACTCTGCTATGCTGTGCACGTTACCCCCGACGCCAGCGTTGCCAAATTGGTCTAGATTTCTAAACGTACAGCCAAAATACTGCCATAGACAGCCACGGACAGCCATGGACAGCCATTGACAGCCACGGACAGCCATGGACAGCCTCGGACAGCCTTAGACAGCCGCGGACAGCCATGGACAGCCAAAGGTCTGTACACCGGACAGCCAAACAGGTTTACCCCCCGTATACAGGCGTCATAACGCAGACGATATCGCAAAGAAAGTACCTGTTATTGAAAACGTATATAAATGAAACAGAAATTAAACTTTTACTAGTTTTTTAGATCAGATCCAAGGAGGGAAGCAAGAATTTCATTTCTCACCCGATAAAATGTGTATGCTATTTTATTTCTTAGACTTAAGGCGTGTTTACACATGTAAAGATTTAGTAGCGTAGGAGGAACTGGCAAGTTGAATCTTTATATATGAATAAACTGAAAAACTGTATCCTCCTGAAATCACTGGCGGCAGTGGTGATACAAATCCACGGACAAAAGGAATGTTTGTGGTTTGATTTTCGTTTCGTTGGAGCTACTAATCTGCGAGTTATTCTTGGTAAATATGGCTAGAAGAAAGTGGCAGGAAGTGGAATAATCTACATTTGCAAGATATTCTTCCAATTTCAATTGGGGTGTTAAATTGCCTCTCATGCGGGTATCAGGTTTTTTAATACGTAACGTCACAATCTCAAAGAATTTGAAAGTATTGTTTTGTCATTCTAAGAAGGTTTTTGTAGCTTGCAGGATCCTCTGCTGAGAGTTCTCATAGAATTTGTGCAGAAGCACCCAAAGTAGGTCCATGGTTTAACCCACACAAGGTATTTACGTTTTGTAGCATTTTTGTTACGTACATATTTCTTTTATCTGTTTTCCGTTAAATACTTAGCGACTACTTTGCAGGCTTCGCAAAGCTCGGTCGACATCGATATATTGCGACAAAATGAAACTGTCGATCCCAAAAAATTTGGCACATACGTTGTTACTGGCACTAAAACCATGCATGTGTAAGCTCTCCTTTAAGTAAATAAAATATTACTAAGAATAATATACTTTTCTCATGTATTTCATCCATTTTTCAAATCCTTTAAATCACCACGTGAGAATTACAGATATATTTCTGGTTTAGTGTCACTTTATTTTATATTAAATTATAGGTATTTTCGCGTAAGGTAATGCCTTAGTACCAGAGGATCATATTTCTGGTCAACATACATAGTCATAATATAATAATCCAACATAGACCAGTAGAACGCCAAAGCTCGTCGGTACGTAGGTTAGTCAAAAATTATGTCATAAAATAAAAAGGGCATTCCATTTAAAATAACAAAGTTTTGACGTGAAACGTAAAAGTGGTAAATCTGGCAACGTTGCTGTTAGAATTTTTGAATTTTGCCTGTTCAAAAACCCCCAAGTATTGAATTTTATCGATCTAGCTTTGGGCTGTTTTATAGAGCGTTTCTAACTTTATACTAACCAGGTGTCTTATCAGAAGAAAAAAGGAAGTATAGCCCGAAAAATTCGTAGTTGTATGTTTCGTAAAGCAAAAATTTTGGAGTACATAGCCCACCATCCTAATTTCATCCCCATAGCTGAAGACATCACATCTATAATAAATAATCAAATCTTATTAGACATGGAGAACGATACTTGTTACTTAGGCCCGGTTGTACAATGCGAGCTTAAGCTTCGGCTTAAGGTAAGCCGACGTTAAACCACGTCAGTTGCAAAATGTCTGTTGTGCAATGCTGGCTTAACCCCCCACTCCAAGCTTAACACGAGCTTACGTAAGCCGAAGCTCAACGCTAGCTTAGCTGAGGTTTAAACCTAACCTGATACAAGTGACATGATATGTCAAGGAGGAACCTTCAAATTACTTGTCACTTTATTAGGTCATATTTTTTGAAAGATTTGTGTCTGATTTAACAAAGACAGCAAATGGAAGAACAGAGACAGAAACGGTCGTTGACAAAATTTGACACAAACTGTCGTAAGTGCAACATGTTCAAATACATATACTCGTACAGCAACATATCCAACTATGGTCGTACATTATTCACACCCCAAAGTTAATCAAAATTGGTACAGCGGTTGCTGAGATTATACAATAGTTCCCTCATCTTAGGTAAGGGAAGAAACATTCAAATATCCACAGATACGTCCATACAGCGTGAGAAAAAGACACCCTTGGCAGTGATATTTCGACAAAAAGAAAGGAATTTAATTTCTGTACAAAATCGGAAAAAACAAATTTTTCTTTGCTCGAAAAGATTAATAACAAGCTCTGCAGAAGACAAATGATTGGTTTACAACCAACTCACTTTACTTTTAAAAATAAGACTGTCAGTATGGCTTTTTCATCTAAAAAAGATATTGAAGATATAAATCTACAAAATACCTAGACATATTTCTTGATGATAGACTCTTGGTTTTATCCAAAGGCATTTTCGTGCTACGTAATTTAAAAAAGGTGCTGATGTTGGATACACTATTTTGCGTTATTTCATTTACGTTTAACCTATATGGTGCAGTCTTATGGGGCAACTCATGCCAAGCTCAAAAGATATTTATACTCAAAAAGTAGCTATAAAAGTTATCATGGGAGTATAGTTACAGAGAATACTGCCAGCCGTTATTTGTAAAATTACAGATCAGGCCACTACCACGTGTCTTTATAGATGCTTCTTTGTTGAAAGTGCACAGGCAGATAGATCATCTAATTGTCGATGCTGACTGTCATAGTTATGATACTAAGTACTATACCACCATTAGAAAACCATTTTACAGTCTGAATAGATCTGTCAAGAATTGACTTATATCTCTGTCTTTCGTTAAATGTAAGTCAGCTCACACAGCTGTCTTACGATAGATTTAAGAATGTAACAGCAAAGTTCGTAGTTTTTATCCTCTCGATGAGTTTATATGTACGTGTACTACTTTTAGTTTACAAAATAACACTGTTGACAATTTCACCTGTACACTGCTGTACTTTAGTGAAATAAATCTACTACTACTACTACTACCACCAATTTCGTGTGATCATGACGTCATCGCCAAAATTTGTAAAATGAGTCACACACCCAAGATAAAAGCTGTTAGTAGCTTTCGAACGGGCTGTATGCGAACCGACATTAAAAAGAAAAGAAAACGGAAGAAAAAGAAGTATGCGAGTTGAATGTCATCGCACTCGCAACGACTCGAAATAAAGCAGCAAACATCCAAACACATCAGTCGCGGACGAAAATACGGACTAGAAATAACCCTACGCCCATACCACACCATAAAGCTTAGTTTACATTCGCTTTCAGTGATCTACATTTTTAGAAGAAACAGAATGTTCTATTTACTTACTAGGAAGGTACTAGAGAAAATACGGATTAGCAAGGGGTTCTTCTTACTAGTCAGAAACTGCGTAACTCAGACATAAAAAAGCTTAAAGCACACATTTTCAAAAGACCCAGAAATTACTCGTGGCTATGTTTTACAAGCTGTATTTGGAATTGAAAGAATGAACGAACGAGAGACACTTTCTGGTGACAAGAGCAGCCAGTGCATAGGTTTACAGGCGAGCCCTTATGCACCTCTCCTTACACTAGTTCCCAAGTCAAGCCTTCAGCGCAAAGGTGATAATGGCCTTGGGTCGTGCCAATCTTATGCTTAAGGACCCCTGACCCTTGATACGCAAGGGCGTCACAGCGACATAGAATGTGTACCGTCTGTGAATTGTTATGGCCAGATAGCAAGTCCACAAGAAGTAACCTAGGTCCTTTTTTGTCCAGTGAGAATCAGTACGGTTCCATCTTGGTCAGTGGTCCAAAAATAAGTTCTCTAGCGTGAAGAAGATGTCCAGAGATTTCTCTCCATCTCATAGGATGTTGATTTGGCAACCACATCTCTGTTTTCCTTCTAATGGTACCTGCTGCCAGCCCCACAGCCGGTTCAGGACACAGAAAATTATTTATCGACCCTCGCCTTGAGAGCGCGTCCGCCGTTTCATTACCGCAAACTCTAGCATGGCTCGGCACTCACATAAGTAACACCTGATGTGCTTTCAATTCTTACCGTGAGATATCCTTCAATAGAGAAGGACAGCTTTGTTTTTGGCCCGCAAGCCTCAGCGTCATCAGGTACTTCTCGTATTTTAAATGCTCTAGGGTGTGGCCTAGGACTAACTGGAAAAAGGCAAAATACGAGTACATCATATGTTTTGGTTTGATGTTCAGAAATTAAGCGTCATAATAAGTAGCTGTTTCGAAAATAGCAGGTTTGATCTATGCCAATGCATTCGACAACAACTAATATTGAATGGCCTATTTTCTATCTCAATGATTCATTCAAAATCACATGAGTTTATTTCCAAAATATATATGAAGCGGTAATACTGGGTGAGTCAAACTCAACGCTTCGGACTCTTGATGTGGCCTAACGATATCTGTTTTCAGAAAAATAACTATGTGAATGTTGAAAAAATCAAGTTATCTCTGATATGAAGTTTCCTTAAGTAATCTACCGATTTCTCAAAGTACGAAAACATTTCAAATTTGATCGTCTAACCTAAGCATGTTTAGTCATACGGCAAAGTCACAGCCCTCTAGGTTTGTTCACAAGAGTCCCAGGCGTTGAGCTTGACTCACCCTGTATAATAAAAAATCCGTAACAAAGACGCTCCTCTACATAGTGGTTGGATACGTGCAGATAAACATTACGTACAGTGGAGTACCTACTTAAAACTATATTATACTATAAAGTAGCAAATTCATGTTGTGTAGTAAGTAAATAAATGGGTGGTACTTAATTATTATGGGCAATGAAAGAGAAATTTCACAAGTAAACCAGTTACCGGACCTTGCAATGCTACTGGTAAGGTAACTTTCAGTCAAAGTTTTCATTTTTTTTACTAAAATTAGCATATGCCGCGTTTCATGTTTTTATCAGATTTTTTTGTCAAGCAACTGAAGCGACATCAAGTTTTAGCCTTCGATATATGTAAATGGAATTGTTGAAGCATTATTAAGCAATACTTCAATTGGTCAAATTAATTGTTCGTCATAGATTCACCAGAATTCGCTAAAAACAGCTTTTATATAAACAGTCGCATATTTGGATGGAATCCAATTAAAGTTAATGGAAAATTTTGTGTTTATTTATCCAGGAGTGAATACATTGGGAAAAATCCGAGGTAATTCAAGAATAATCACATAAAAATAATTCTATAAATTTAGATAAAAAAATTAAAAAATTTGGTATTTTCCCTTCCAAAAATGTTGAACTGCCATTTTACTCTTTTTCTGATTAGTCTATAAAACGGTTCTCTGTGCGCGCTCCTGATTTATTTGTAATGATTGATATAGAGTGAGACTGTATTTCCGTCGATTAAATAGGTATGTAGATGTCCCAATATGTTTCGCGTCAAGAAAATTGCTTGCAGTAGTGGAGATGCCAATCGTCGTTAATTACACACAATTCTGCATAAGAAACACAAATATATCGTTGGTATTTGAAACAACTTTCACATATTTGCGGTGCATATTTTAAACGAACGTATTGCTAAAATAATCTATATAGTTACAGATGCAGTGTAGCTTCAGGCAAATTCAATTTAGAATGCCTGCCGGTACTCAAATTATATTGATCTCAATATTGGATAATAATTATAGAAAAAATGTACATAAGTCAATAGAAATTGCCAATTCACTGGTATGGCACGATACTACTGAATGAATAAGGACCAGAGGCTATCCAGCACGGAATGTGGCTGGTGCATAGGCCACACGATGGGCCCTTTTGCGCCTCTATCCGCGCTAGTTCCTAAGATCTGCCCTTTTGGCAAAGGCAAGTACATTCTTAGGTCCTATCCGTTTTATATCTATTGGTTCCAAGGTTCTTGAGCCCAGCATAGTCTGCCTGTGATACCACCACCACGTGCACGTTGGGTCGTTGACCACCCTCATCACGAACAAGTGACGCCTGAAGGTGTTGTGACCCATTAGTAGGCCTACTAGCAATCTCAAGTTACTCCTATCCAGAGAGAGACAAAATCGTCCTGTTCTCTCTGCAGGCCCTGCTAATAGTTCTCGAGCTTGACGGAGATGACCAGAGATGTTGTTCCATCTCAGAGAGTGTTGATTCTGATTCCACTCTCCAGTTGTTTTCCTAATCAAGTTTGCAGATAGTCCTAAGGCTGGTTCCGGGCCCACAAAACTGTTGCCGGATCCCATCCTGGCCAGATGATCCGCCATTTCGTTACCCTTCACCCCAGCGTGCCCAGCTACCCACATCAGTGATACCTTGTGTTTAGCTGAGATGTGGTCAAGAGACCTCCTGCACTCCAGGACCAGTCCCGACCTTATTTTCCAAGCACTCAGTGCTTTGATGGCTGCCTGACTGCCAGAGCAGATAGTAATCCGCCTCCTAGACCCGTCAATTTCCCGAATACGATTTACACAAGCAAGTATCGCATAGATCTCAGCCTGGAATACTGTGGTGTACCCCACGATACTACTACTACTACGATACCATTTTTGTTATGAAATTTCTTAACAAAAATGGTATCAAAAAAGTGCAGGAAATTTGAAACTGTATGATACCATCTCAAATCTAATACCAAATTTGAGCCCTGCGCCAGCGCAGTTGAAACTGAGTAGGTCGCCTGCCAATACTGGATTGACACTATTGACAGATATCAGCCGGAATTCGACAATTGACAATTCGACTCGAACGCGTTTTATAGGTTACGTTAGCATTGCGTCATTATTAGACGCGTTCTTTCTTTTCTCATATATTTTCACCTTAGATGATTTTGTCTCAGATTCGTCAGATCTATACTATAGTCTTCTTTTTCTTAAGGTACCATCTGACTACAACAAATTTGTCTTTCGCAATTCTGAGCAATGTATTTAAACCAGTCAAGCCTCACACATTATTTTGCTCGGACCTCTTCGACCTTCGGGTTTGCCCTCCACTATTAGTCTTACAAACTCATATTTAGGACACATGTATATGTGTTCCAAAAAACAGGTCTTTCGTTTTTTTATTATTACCAGTAAATCTCTATGCGTATTTACTTTACTCTAACGACTGTTTCATTGGATATATTATATGTTCTGTCTATGATATTTTGAGCATTCTACGCATTCCCGCATCGACAGGATTCCCAGTGTCCAGGCTTCAGTTCCGTACTGTTGTCACGTCTTCCTAAATCCCCTAACGAAAAAAATTGGCAAATCGAAATTCCTTATAATGACAGAAAGCCTTTCAGCTAGTCTACCCTATATTTTATGTAATGCACGTAGCCCTCCGGTAACTGTTTAGTCTATGAAATATGACAGGATTACGACTTCCGTGG
Organism: Callosobruchus maculatus; assembly: GCA_951848785.1. NCBI lineage: Eukaryota > Metazoa > Arthropoda > Insecta > Coleoptera > Chrysomelidae > Callosobruchus > Callosobruchus maculatus. Next base: position 11,981,802 of record CATOUR010000083.1, read on the forward strand.
CGTCAGTACCTACTTGGTTGTTCATGGCATTGTCTTATCACGACTTGTACATGATAAAAATATACATAATCTCAAATAAATATGGATAACAACGCAGCGTATACCAGACTAAGCCATTGAGTAGAACCTATGTTAGCGTGTAAAATATCATTCATGCGATTTATGATTACTCTAGTTGCAAGAAATCTAAAAACTGCAGCTAATCTCCCGTTAAACAGTTCAAATGTTCAATTTCTTGATGTTTTGTAATTTCGTTGTTATTTTGAATACACGTGTGTACATAGGAAAAACAAATGAGTAAATAAATCCAAGTAATGTTATTTTTGAAATATGTAACGATTTTTTTGATATATTTTTATCATTGGCCAATATATTTTTTTGCTTTCAGTTCCTCTGCTTATGTGCTTATACAGTTTTTTTCTCTGATATCTTGAGGTCACTTGGTATACGTGGATGTCCCTTATGATATGTGTCCAACCAATGGAGAGGAATCTCTGGGCATCCCCGTCAAGGCATGGATAACTTAGTTTAGGACCTCTGGCCAAGGTGGGGCTGCCTCTCACTGGACAGAAGCCGGTTTGTGGGCCTGTTATCTTGCCATAATACCTTCGGATGTCACTTGTATGTAATGAGGGTGGCAATAGGCCCGACGTATGCACGCTGTGACGGGGAGGAAGAGTCCTAGGCAAACAATCTAGATCGCTGCAAAGCTCTTGGGTATTACAGGCAGACTATACTAGATTTAAGAGTCCTTGAACATGAAAGCATGCTGCTAATAGGTCCTCCCAAGACCATCCTCATCTTTGCGATGAGAGGACTGGAATTGGGAACTAGGGTAAGGAGACGTGCAAAAGAGCCCGTTTGTAGGTCTATGCACTGGTAGTCCTGATGACCAGAAAGTCACTCCCCTTTCATTCATGTGCCCCAGCATGGGAAGTTATCCCTTATGTAGAGAATAACTGATTTTGCAGTACTTGTAGCAAGCGCCGCATAAATATGAAGTTTTTGTTGTTTATCCTTTCTCACATGAACTATGTTATCTATGATTTCAACTATCTGTATCCTATCTCAATTCACATGTTCAATCTTAATATCTTCGTTAACGGAAAATTCCATTTCTGTTGTAACATTTCCATGAGACATTCTTGGCCAGAATTGCATCATCTATCATTTCTGTTAAACCATCGTTTTTGGCAACTTCTACATACATAATTTCGATAAGAAAGTATTCAAATACCCTATCACTTCCTCAGATGTAGTGCTGAGTTTAAAATTTCGAACACCAGTTGCCTGCTTCCTCAAATTTTCCTGTTTGATCCAGATTTTCACGCTTTCTAAACACACCATGACTTCATATTGTTCAATTCACTTCTTGAAAATTTATGTGTGCTGCTATTTTGACTACGAACCAAAAATCTCGAGAAGATAGTGAATCGTGCGATAATAAAACTATAGACAGCTTTAAAAATCTCTAAGCTTCTAGGACAATAACAAGTCATCAGATCATCAACACTAGAGCAACATGGAAGACTCATCATCACCAAAATCATTTCCAAAAACCTCCAAAGCATCGCTTCCAAATGTAATTTTTTGAGACCTTTAGCACTGGGCGACGAACTGGACGATAGAATTCCCCACTCTCATGTACCGCCTTTTTTAACCTACAGTCCTGAATCTTAAGAGCTTTGTGGTGACAATGCTTCGATTTCTGATTGCTGGAAAGTAGTACAGCAAATATTGAGCTCCAAAAGGACAATATGGTTACAGAAAGTACCAGAAGATAGGGAAGTAACAAAACAGAGAGAAGTAATAGAAGAAAATAAGTCAATCATTAGCAATACCTACCAGATGGTGAAGATGCACCTGTCGTTTTTGCACGAAACAAATTGAGTGGGGGAATCGTCGTTAAGTGAACCTCTGAACAGAAAAAGTTCATTAATCTATACAGATATAGTCAATGGGCAATCAAATTTTCAATCGGTTACCTTTATGGATATATATAGGCTTATGTCTAAGCCTACCCTAAAGGTTCGGTGCGATCAACTTACTCCAGTTATCCTCATCAGACTCGTCCAAGTCCAAATACATCTTCCTTGCGTGGTGGTACTCCAATCAAGCAGCCATCTATACAGATATGGACAATGGGCAACAAAAATTCCAATCTTTAATAGCACTCGGAACCTTTATGGACGAGTATAGGCCCTCAAACACACAAATCCAATCTCTACCCCACCGAGTACACAAACCACTCTGTAGGACTCGCCATCTGTCTACTTTCGACCGTCTAAGCCTACCCTGAAGGTTCGGTGCTTAAACCCATCAACTTCGGAACCTTTATCGATGTGTATAACTCCCCAAACACAGAAATCCAATCTCTATCCAACCGAGTACACAAACCACTCTGTAGAACTCGCCATCTGTCTACCGTCTAAGCCTACCCTAAAGGTTCGGTGCTTAAAACCGTCAACTTACTCCAGTCATCCTCGTCAGAGCCGTCCAAATACATCTTTGTAGCGTGGTGGTACTCCAATCAAGCAGCCATCGTGGCACAGAGAGCACTTGATAAAGCGTATCGGAAAACAACGGCAACGATTCGAAAAGATTGCGAGAAACTCGAGCGACACGCGGTACTAACTTATGGTGCGGAATCTCGGCGGGTACTGCCTCGGCCTGCGCTGCGCCTGCTTGGCCGACTCAGGATCCACGGCACCATCGCCATCGGTTCGGTTCGAGAGACCGAGAGATGGTTCTTGGCAGGTAGGAAGGCTGGTACAGTCGCGCAAAGAGTGTTGGAAACTCTGGCGCCTTGGAGTGGGCCGTACCAAAGACGTTCGCTGTCCACATAGATCTCCTGTTGCGCTTCGTGAGGTAGTATCGTACGTAGGTTGGGACACCGTTCGGCATTACTTTTTTTGATGCTTCCTTAGTAGCGTCTACCGAACATAGATCTGTGGCTTGGATAACAAAGATAACATAGGTCTCATATTTCTTGTATCATGCTTACTTTTAGTTAGGCCTCAAAGTGAAGCAAAAAGCATAAAGGCTCAAGTTCATATAGGCCCCATTTAGTGGGTTTATATTACAAGATTGGTCCATTTACGACATGCAAAATCTTTACTTAGTGTAGTTAAGAGTTAAGACCGTGATAAAAAGACCTAAGGTATACATAGGCCCTCATATATACACAGAAGTGTCCATACTTAGGCCTTTTTACATACTAGTGCATACAAATGCCTTTTGACTTAGGACCTATTCCATCGAAAGAACGCATTCTATTTATGAAGTTATTGAGTCCAAAACCACATTTTTCGAAAACTTGCACATAGGCCCTTATTCATCAAAGCCACATAGATATAACAAGAAAGCTTCGTTCTCGTTGCTGCCTTTCTCACTCGTTAGGGTTGTTTGGGAATATATTACATTACATTTCGGGGAACTTTAACAGAATTCTGGGATTCGAATATAGAAATGAACACATATAATAGGAAACGTTTAGTTCATGGTGGAGACAAAACTCTAAGGCACTGTTTATTATTTTGCATTTTTAGTTTTTTCATTCTAGAGGGGTTGGACAGGCTACAAAGGAAGTCACTGCCAGTGCCTACCGTACAGTATCCAGTAAAGCCTTGCAACTGGTGAGAGGAACAGCACCCTTACATCTGAGATCTACGTCTCACACGGGCTCACAGAGACGAGATGGAACGACTGCAGGCCACGGACCATAGAGAAGTGGCAGCAGATATGGTCTCAAACGATGGACAAAAAGACTGGTATCAGCAGTAGGGAATGGGTAAAATGCGAGCTTAAACCGACCTGATATTAATGACGCAGGCTCTAACGGCACATGGCCTGAGTCTATTGGAAAAGGATAGAAAGAGCCACCGATGACTAGTGCCGCCATTGTGGACAGCCAGACACAGCGGAAAATACGCTCTTCGAATGTGAGAAGTGCGGATGGCCTTGGGTCCTGCCTATTTTATCTCCTAGGGTTCAAGGATCCTTGAGCCTAGTTATAGTCTGCCTGTGATGCCCAACGGCTTCATAGCGACATAGAACGTGTGCCTAAGACTGCTCCTCTTCGCCAAAGCGTGCATACGTCGCTTGCTACCCCCATCTCCTACTAGGGGCGTTTGAAGGTGTTATGGTTAGATAGATGGCCCACAAGCAACCTTAGCCCGCTTCTGTTCAGTGAGAAACAGAGCCACTCCATCTTGGCCAGAGGTCCTAAAATAAGTTCTCTAGCTTGATGGAGATGTCCAGAGATTCCTAATTTTTGCAACTACACCTTTGTTTTCCTTCTAATGGTACCTGCTGCCAGCTTCACAGCCTTCCAAGAGAGAGGGTGTTTTTCAGCATTAGTACGTCCTCAATCCACCAGATGGCAAAAATTCCGTCCCATTCGTGAAGTTTCTTATCTATCAATGGAGGTTATAGTGTCACCATCGCAAAATGACGCCGAAAATAATTCGGCGAAAGAAGAAAGGACGTTGCCATAACTCCTATTGCTATTTCCTTCTTTTACGTCTTGTTTTATTTCATTTATAAAGGAAACGGCACGTAATATCACTTGATATCTTATTTATTTAGTTCATAAAACGTATAACCACAACCGGCAATAGCAGATTCTCATCCCCCACCCTCAAGAAAGCACAGCATCGTGAATGGATGATCGCTGCAGACAATATTGTCCTTGTTCTACTTATTTTCTTTATCCCTTTTTAGACTCGACATGGTAATGACGAGCGCTACCCAAGACAACCCCCCGCTCCCCTTACTTCATGCCGCGCTGGTCAATTTACGATGGCCACACAGCATCTATGCTGTTCGCCGAATCTAGCCTCCGTGATAACGTCTATTGTCCAGACTGCGTTCGTCTCTTCGACGCGCTTAAGCGTTTCGGAATTAATTGGGATTTGGAGTTCTAAACGACCATAAGAGCTTATTATAAGGCCTTATTGTGCGCCTAATTTATTGGTTTTTTTCTCCTTAGGGTGCGGACCAACCTGCGACCATAGAAAAAGAACACAACGTCCAGGTTACCGTTCGACCACAACAAAAAGACAAATCAAAATTCATAGCTTCCCCATCGTGTATGTCATTTTTCAAAGATCATCCTGATATTTATTACGACTGGCATTCCTTCTCGATGCGGAGTTCTCGGTAGATTGTTTGGATTTTCACGGAATTTTATTTTGAAATAGCAAGCAAGTGTATAATGGGGTACTTCTAGTGATCATAAATTTGCGTTGGTGTAGTATCTACATTTAGCGAGAAGGAAAATATGTTTGTGTGACCAAATCAGGGGCTATTTCAATTTTCTCAAGTCAATGTGGAAGTCATTAGTATACGACTACACCAGTTCAATATCGATAGTCGCTATCGCGTAGGTCAAATCATTCAGCTACAATATACTTTTATTTCGCCAAATGTAAATAATTAATTTTGTTATTTACTCAGTTTGCTTCAGTAACCTGATTTTTGAACATATTTCATACCGGGCCAGTAAAAAGTACCAAAACGCTCAAATATCTGCGAAACTGCCAAAGCTAGAACGGTAAAATTCAATATGTAGGGTTTTTCAATGCAGAATTTGAAAATGCTAAAAGCAATGTTGCCACATTTACCAGTTTTACGTTACACGTCATAGTTTTGTAACTTTGAACGGAATGCCCTAATTATTTTTGTCGCAATGAATTGCGCGTGTCGAAGGTCTCCTAAGTTCAATATTTTTTTATATTAATCACTGAGATAGGGCAACACCGCTTATTCAGCTAAAAGTACCGCAAAGCTTAAATATCTCCAAAACTGCCACAGCTGGGATAAAATTCAATACCTGAGGGTCTTTAAACAGGTTCAGCTTACATCCAAGAAAGTAAAACAATCAAACGTAGGTAGAAATACCAACCCTAATTAAAAACGGGTATAAAGGAAACATAATATTATCACTGTTGTAAACATAAATACCCGTATTTGGATCAAGCTTTTGTGCTTTGGAAACAATGGGTTACAAGCTTACTATTGCATTGTCTGAATTTCTTAAAATGTGAAAGTGATCGATTATCGTGACGTCACGTGTGCTCGACCAATAAGGACAGAATGTAAAACGCATTTTTACCATCGACTGGACTTCATGTTCTAAAATTGACACATGGCTGCCATACCGCCATTAGTACAAAAGAATATAGAGACTGACTCGGTTTCTTCTATCTTCATAGCCACCTCATGGTAAGGTTAGATTCAAAGTGAGTGGGGTGATTATACCTCCTTCTACTGCGACTCTATTGTCTCTATTGTGGCTCACACCTATTTAGAGTTCACCGTACAGTCCGCACCTCTTGACGAAGGCGATGGTCCTGTTGGGTGAAACTTCCTTGAAGTTCAGATGGGTGAAACCTAGCTCTTTCCAGTACTAGACAGGAGCACAGTACGTGCTCCGCTGTTTGGTTCTCCACATGGCAAAAACAACAGTTCGATGTTTTTGCAAACCTATTTTCTGGAAGTGGTATCTCAGACGACGATGTCCTGCCAAAAGACCGACCAGAATGCGCAGATCATTCCTGCTCCATTCTAGGATCCTCGGAGGGAAGGGTGGGTGCCTATAGAGGAATATGGCATGAACCCTTGTATCTCGCCAGTGCAGGAGTGCTTTCCTCCCCTGAGATGGTTTTCCTGACAGTGCTTTCGCAATGCCCGCAAATGGTTCTAGTCCTATGAACACAGATTCGGTTCCTCCTCTTGCGAGTGTGTCGACCAACACATTGCCTTCCATCCTGCCATAACCTGGAACCCACACCAAAGTTACTTTGTTCCGTGTTCCAAGTTCATTGAGGAGATGTAGGTATACAGTTTTATGCAAGTCTTTAGTCAACTTGTTTGGAGCTCACGACAGCCTTGCTATCTGCAAAATATTTTTATAGATTTGTTTGTTGGGGTCATTCGTTCAGTCCCTTGACTCCTATGGCTATCATTTCTACTTGGAAGATTGTGGTATACCTCCCAAGGATTACTGAAATTTCAACTCGCCGCCTTATGATGATTCGCAGTACAATTTTCTTTATAGTGTCATTCTTACTAAGCTCAAGTTTTCGAGATAGTAAACTATGTCATTTTTTATCAAAAGTAATACGGCATTAAACAAACTATTATTATCAGTATGAGATCACAGTACAAGGCCATTGCGTATCCAGCTTTAGGAGCATCGTACTCCCGATTGCCTGTATTCCTGGAAACTGCACGCAGTACGGACGGTCCCAGCATCAGCACATAAACATCAATAACAGCAAGTCTTTAAATCAAGCAACCGGCGGCGAGCTGAGCGTAAATCTCCCGAAACCGCCGCTAGACGGCGCTGCGTACCGCGCGTACTTAGTAGTAGGTATTCGACGCAAATGGCCGCAGCAATTGGTCGTAATTGTCCAATCAATAATAATAATGGACCGCCATTAAAAGGACATATACTCTGAGACGATGAATGAAAGCATTAAAACCATCAATGCTGGGCAGTTTGAAATATTGGCAGCCGCATCTCACGCTGCGCACCAACGTCCATTCGATGCTACTGTTCAGATATTAATTTGCGTGTGTGCAGCAGTGGATAACATGCTGCGTAAATTGGAAGGTTAGATGTGGGATGCGAAACGTTGTTTAATGTTTATTGGTATTGGTATTTCTAATGTCACTTGAAGACCCGCCTAACGCAACATTCGAGGATTTACCGGGAAGGTTTAACAAGATTCAATTCCGCAGTACCAGTGCCCAACCTCATAGTGGACAATAATTCTGTATATCAGTCGTATAATATAAAACCAGACCAGACATGTCATGCATTTTTCAAAATAGAGTTTTATATACTATTTTGTTATTATCTACCATTTTCTATATTATTTTGGGAGTGTAAATTAGAGCAAATATAGTATCTTTTTTTATTATTGTGTCACCCAATGAGGTATTTGTTTTTGGTCACGTGACGTCCGATTCAAAATTTTTAATGGGACACCCTGTATATTTGTGACTTTTTGTGTTCCTCCCGATAAAACAATAAATTCCAACAAACTAACACAATTGGGGTCTAAAGTAATTCATTCAAGAGCTACAGGTACTTAAAGGATGGTACCACTACCATTGATTATAACATGTACCCGTACAGTTGAATTACTTTGGTAGTGTTTCATAATGGTAGTTGTACAGTCCTTTAAATACCTGTAGCTCTTGAATTAATCACTTTAGACCCCAAGTGTGCATAGTTTGTTGGAATTGTTTTATCGGGAGGAACACAAACAGTCACAAATATACAGGGCGTCCCATTAAAAATTTTGAATCAGACGTCACGTGACCAATTTATGCCGTATTGACAGGTTATTTATCAATTTACGAACCATGGGTGACTAATATTGTTATATTACAAGGTAATACAGTTCAAAACAAGACCTCGTCTAACCTAATCATGAAAACGCTGTTACTAGTTCTGAAGAATTTTGTTTTTCGGATAATTTGGATTTTGAGATTTAAACCTTGTCAGCCTTAAAATGTATCTACCCTCTTTAATATGTAGCATTATGTTTATAGTTCCAGTCGTTTCACAGAAATGTAACCGACATCTAAAATTAACACACCTGAAGATGGTTTAGATTAAAATAAACCGAAACGTAGTGAAGGAAAGTTGCAGTTTCAATCGTTGACCGAAACTCATGAAAAACAACCATAAGGAGTAGAATAGAAGGAAATACAATTTAAGAACCATGGGTGACTAATATTGTTAGGTATATTACAAAGTAATACAGTTCAAAACAGGACCTCGTCTAAGCTAATCATTAAAACGCTGTTGCTAGTTCTGAAAATTTTTGTTTTTCGGATAATTTGGATTTTGAGATTTAAACCTTGTCAGCCTTAAAATGTATCTATACTCTTTAATATCTAGCATTATGTTTATAGTTTCAGTCGTTGAGTTCATTGGTTGTTTAGTTTTCTTTATATTCAGTGAAAATGTCGAAAGTGATAAGTATTTGATTTATTTTGTACCAATTCCACAAAAGTAACACTCAAAACACATGTCACAGTTCCTAACGTGTGCAACTTTGAAATCTAGATTTCAGTCAGTCGATGCGACGTTGTCACGTTTTGTGAAAAATAATTGTTTATACGAAATATTACGTGACCACCGCACCCATAATTACTCTTGATTTGTTTTAATCGGATTAAGCTTTATTCAATTTCCTATATAATAACAAATACATTGGATCGGTATCTTCCTTTCGGGGAATAGGCTATTTTGGGATCTTTCTCACATGCCTCTTCAGCTATTTTACTATTACTGCAATGAGTGCAAGATATCATCAAACCAGCTGTAATATTTACATTATGGAATACACTAACAAACCATATTTATGTATCTATATAGATATAGCTTCCACCCCTATTGTTCCATCAATCTTTTCCCACCACTTTAAGAACATCTGTGTATTTTACAATATCCTAAAAACGCCGTACAGCTCTCTCAACCCATAGAGGCTGTTTCACAAACGAAATAATTTTACAGAAATGTAACCGACATCTGAAATTAACACACCTGAAGATGGTTTAGATTAAAAGAAACCGAAACGTAGTGAAGGAAAGTTATAGTTTCGATCGTTGACCGAAACCCATGAAAAACAACCATAAGGAGTAGAATAGAAGGAAAATACAATTACTTTACCCAGCGGAGATCTGGCAACATACTGCGTCAACATCCACCATCATCAAGCAGGATGGTTTAAACAAGCAAAATCTTTGTTTAATTCTTCTAACCTATTCGAATTCGTTGTGCCAGAAAGAGAACCACAGGATACATTTTTGGAATAACATGAATAAATGTAGTTTAAAAACAGTATAAAACACGCTTATAAAGAACATCGGACTAAACAATTGGAAATATTTTTTTTAAATAAGTTTAAAACAATAATGAATGACAAATACTAGTACTCTGGTGAAAAAAGCACCATCAGGCACTCGATTTATGAAGAACATGACACAAAGCGCCAACGTTTTTTCACAGTGATACTAGTATTTTTTGTTTATTGCTATTTTAAGTTTATTTTAACAATTATTTTCACACCTACAATATTGTCGCCATTGTCGTGAAATACACAGACGCTGTACAATAAGGGTACTTGCAGAGGTCGTGAATTCGCCTCGGGAGTACCTATACATAGCGTAAAGAAAACCATATCAAGAGGCAGTAGGAAACAAAAAACATGATTTTACCGACGGCCAAAAAAGATATTTTCAAAATAAAATAAGGATATATTCATATTTTTCCACGTGACTTAAAATAAGGGCTGACGTCACAGGTATCTTATCGATATCGACAATCGATACTGCTATAGCGACTAGAGATGCTCTGAATTCTTTAACAATGCGATTCAATTTATTGATACTTAAACATATTTGAAACAGGCAATTAACCCACTAGCATTTTCGTTGCAATACATTTTTATATCTGATAGGTATCACAGTTCATCCTGTTAGTGACCGAGATTCGCAACTAATCGAAGCCATCATTTTATTTCGGCGCATCCCATTATGAATGAATCCAAAGATAGAATCTAATTCAAGCCCATCTCTACAAAGTGAATTAGTAATCTAGCCTCACTTTTATTATTTTCACTTTTGTGCTTTTGTGTGTGACTGTGTTTTGTGGTTATAATGATCAATGTCAAAATGTTAGGTTAGCACTGGCTATCGATATCGAATATCAATACTTTACATCCCATCACTGTAGGATATCACTGACGTCAGAGGTTGTTTGCGCGGCATTTGAAATAATTTTTGGAATATCTCTCACAGCCGATTCCAAAAAACCAAACAAGTGATTTTGTCATGTTTACTAGGCTCTAAGGAACGCGTAAACGACATAACATTTTTTCTGCAAGTACCCTATTGAATAGTCGCGACATCTGTCGGGGCATGACCATGTTTAACTATGTCGTAAGGGCACAACCCTCTCGAGCACTTATAGCCATTAGTCTCCCTTAAGTTGTGTTTATTGTCTTCGTAAGAGCACTTAACCGAATCCGAGAGAGCAAATTGAATAATCAATATCCGCTTGCGCTTTTCTAGAAATGGCTCGTAAAACTGCATGCGCCAGCGTACCAGGTTTTTATCTTTCGTTGAAATTATTATTATTGCGATTCTTCTTGGACGTGGCAGTGGAGATAACTTCACAAAGTATTACAGTCGTTGTTGGAGTCTATTGTTTCTCTTCTTCTCTTCTTAGTAAAAGGTTTATTCCGTTGGTAGAAGTTGACATACGAGTGGATAGTATTTTGATTAAGTTATAAGTTAGGGCAAATGGCATATATCTATTGTGGAAAAAGACCTAATAATAATTCCATGGTTTGAAGTTATTTGAGAAAAATATCCAAAACAGTAACTATATAAAATATAACATAATCGGAAGAAGCATCAACATTGAGATTCCACAACTGAAGCAAAAGAAAAAAAGGTATAAAAGAAAAAAAATATACTATTCCTCCTCCAATTTAAAAGATGGACAGCTTGTTCTTGTACTTGGAGAAGATTCGCTTTTTCCTGGATTTTTTCTATTTTCTTTAGGTGTATGGCATTCCTCACACCCGCCCCGGGTTAGAATGTCTCCCATCGTATATCCTGCGTGTCGTGAAAGGCGACTAAAAGGAACCGAACTACTGTCGGTATAAGCAGTAACCTCTTCTCAACCAACAGCTTTGGGTGGACGAGTTGAGAAGAGTCAGGACACCTTCTTGTCCTTGGGGTGAGGAATTGCCCCTAAAGGCGGATGAACCAGTAGATACCATCTGGTCAACGGCATAAGGATGCAGAAAGCAAATGGGAAACTACTGCATTAAAGATCTTAAAGATATCCCAAGAGAAACTGGTAAAATGAGTAAATGCATTTTACGAGTTCACAACATGTCTGTTAAGACATTGTGACTATGATGATGATTCCTCCAATTAATAAAGCTATTCATGTCCGCCAAACAGAAAACAGTTGAAACAAGATACAACAAAATAACATAAGCGTTTTCAAAAACAAACATCCAGAAAGATAATGTCTTATTACGCGATAGCTAGAAGCAACCATAAAACAGGTACTAACAGTGAACTAGCTTCATAATTGCAATAAAACAAGTCATTAAACGCCTTGGAATTATTAAGAGATTAAAAAACATTTAAGAAACTCTAATTATACTATAGTGGAAGAAAAATTTAATTTTCATGGAAGCAGTACCGTTACTTCTTTTCGTTATAGCTGAAAACACATTCTTTAGTCGGAGTGGAATAAATAACTGATCCAAAAATATTAGGTTTGGAATATGCAACTAAATGTAACTTTCAGTATCCCACCAGTACCATGCATTTCTTTTTAATATATTAAACTAAACTTACGAATTTTAGACATTCCTCCGAGATCGGTTCAGCTAAAGCAACTTACCTGCAATAAAATAAACGTTTGTTAGAAAATATAAGGAAATACGGTAAGGTATAAAAAATTAATATACCGACAGAAAACTCTCAACATCTTAATAACAATAATTATAATAATAAATCAACTTACTACAAAATAGTACAAGAATTATTATTAAATAAAACAAGCCAAAAACTTTATGCCATTCAGACTGCCTCCAAATCTCAAAGGACAGTTAACGGCATAGGTATATGATGCTCCACTTAGTCATTGATAGTCAATTTTAAATGATCTTTTTGTCATGGTTACACTACTTGTACTAAGTAAACGGATAAGTGAATCAATGTGAGAAGGCAATAAGCACTTTATTTACTTCGATGCCTTCATATAATCAAGACCCAACTTCACTCGGTAAGTTCATTTGACCCTTTGATTTTAACATAATTATATCAAATTCAACAAAAATTAAAAAATTATCTAATACAAATTTAACAAGTTTTGAGGAACGAATGGCCACTGCTAAAGTTGTTGATCAAATTTTTGACATTTATATTCACAGATTTCATAGATTTATTATTATCATAAAGTACAGTGTAACCTGTCATATTTGAAATATATAATATACAAAATATGATAATCGATATATGTATGGATTACATATTTTCTGATTAGTTAGTTTACTAATGCTGCACGTGTAAACATCATGTATTTGTTCTAAAACTTTTTATTAATGTCCAGTGAGGATACTTGCTATAAGAAATTTGCTTGTTCAGTTATGTATCAACACTAAGCACTGATAATAATGATTAAGACTGTACATTTCACAATAATAGCATACATGACAGATTGATTAAACTAGAGCAAAAGAAGAAAAAAAGATTTTACGAGTGACACCAGAATATGAACATAATACTGACAAATTAGAGTCGATCGAGAGCAGGTGTTTTATAGATTGAAAATGTAAAATTTTTCAGAGTTTATTCATAACAAAGTGAGTATTTCTATTTTGTACTTTTTCAAAGTATTTATCTGTACTATGAAAATATTCGGTTTTTTTAAATATTTACTTTTAATACCTCTATTGGTGAAATTTTGAAACATTTTAACTAAGCATCGAATCAAAATTTAAATATTATATAATCTGTAGAATATAACCCTTTTCTCTTATTTAATACTTTCAAAAGGATATTCTGTGTAGTTAATAAAATTTGAATTTTGGTACCTACTATAATTGCCAATCTTGTGAAGTAAATTTTATTACGATAATGTATATGAATGAATTTGAAATATCTCGGCCCACAATAGGATTAAAAGTGGGTGTAGTGGTATTAATTTCCTATCTTTCGGTTAAAAATATCTATAATGAAACTTGAATGGTTTCTGAAATTAAGTAAAGTACTCGTTAGCCTTACAAAATATTATATATGCGTGACTTGGAATCGTTTATTTTGTGACTAATTTAGCAACTCGAGTCCGCTTTCTAGCCACTTCTATTCAAATAAGCATTCACCCACGCACAAAAATCTAATCGAATAAGATATTTCCGCATGTGTTCTTGCATACATTGACGAAAATAAAACAACTGGTTCTTTGAATCCACAATTTAAAAGCAAATTCCTCCGTAGACATCTTCCTGGTTGTCTCCGCGCGTTACCTCACATCTGCCCACGTCATTTTTGAGATGGCTTCTTCTTAATTACAGTTCCATGTTAAAACGTTACAAATAACATTAAAAAAATGTAGGTTAGCTTTGATGTTTGACTTTTTACTTCAGTTTCACACATTACGAGCCCAGTTTGGTGATCGGTGAAGCTTTGTATCTGATTTCAGTTCATTGGTCTTCCGGTCAGAGAAATCTTGGATTTTTATGGCATCAAGGAGAATACAAATGCTCTTAGTTATTATAAGAAGCTGCAAAGTGCATTTTCTCGTACAATAATTACGAGAAAACATGAATACAAAAATAATAAAGATAGATTTGATATGCTTATGAACTAATAACAGAGGTCTACTCAGATTTTACTGGATATCAGTACTAATCCACAATACCTACATAACACTTACGCGCGTATAACGTTTTGATGAAGAAATGAGAGTATTTCGAGAACCCCGAAGACTGTAAAAATTCTCGTCGACACAATGGAGGATATTCTCTTTGGATTACCGAGCTCAGCCAGTATGGAACCGTTAGTTCGATAGGCGGTATAAGGAACTCTCAGCATTCTCCTCCACGTCCACATTTCAAAAGTATCTATGCGAGCTCGATCTACCTTTTTAACAGTCCAAGTTTCTGAGGCATACAAAAGTATAGAGAACATAAGAGACTGAACCAGCGACATTTTGGTAGCTTGAGTGATGTTATGGTCACGCCATATTTTAGTAAGCTTTGTCATGGCCACACGTGCCTGTTGGCGCTTCAAGGCACAGCCACTTGACATCTGGACACAGAAAAAAAGGATTAATATGAAGAACATTATCACTCAATGCAACTATCAGGAAAATCATCGATTTTAATATCCCTGGAAAACATGGGCTATTTACAATATGAAAATGCAGCATGTCAGAATGCGCACGTAAGTAGGGTAAACTATCATCTCCTCAGTGTAAATATGGGGACAGCAATCAAACTATACATTAAGGAAGTATGTCCTAATAAGGGTCTTATGATAATTTATGATGTTTACATAACCAAAATCCATGTCATTCGTTTTCGTCGGTGTGTCTGTCTGTTGGCGTTTTCTAGCCTCGTAATCTGAGTAACCGCTGCATGAATGAAATTTGGGTAGCGATATGCTGTGGGGTCGTAGTAGGTAAAGCTGTTATAACCTATTTCAAATAATGTAGGATTTTTCGCGTCCCAGTGGTCATGATATGAAACCACTAAGGTTATAATGTAGCTAGAGGTGCCAACCCTTAGTAGGACAAAAAGTTATTTCTTAAAACTCACAGATAACCTGTAGTTAAGATTTATATTCCTGCTTTGCCTGGTATGACACGTGAAAAGCTTGCAAACTGTTGTAAAGCTTTGTTTTTGAAATAATTAGTGTATTGCAATTGTTGGTAAATCAATATTGTGTTTATTTATTATAAGATGGTCATACTTTCGCCGCAAAAACACTGGAATTTACAAGGTAGTAAAATTTCCAGAAAAGATGAAACCTTCTTGAATTAAAACAAGAAGCCGGATGAATTTGAACCTTTATTCAGATAAACTCCTTCTAACCTGGAATCAAATGTACATGATTTAGAAGATGCGACGTATTTAGAAGAGTGACACAAAAAAGAATTTCTGTGTTTTGTCCTAGTGGTTAGTAGTGGACACCACTTTTTTACAAAAAACTGTATGAGCATGCAATGTTATACAATTACGTATATTAATTTTATGCCAAGTACTGTTAAAAAAAGGGGTACAGTTTTATGTGAAAAAAAATTTGTTAATATGGGACTGAAAGGGATAAAGAGTATCGGTGCATGGGCGGGGGAGTAATTAGCAAAAAACAAAAAAATTCAAATACTCCTCCAATTTCGTTTTTACGCCTTTTAGGGGTTCCTGGTAGTTTGCAACTTTTTTTTGGGTGGGGGTGATATCAAACTCTGTTTTGGGTGCTCCAGGGATCTCTGACCATTTTCCACTTTTTGCTTTGGAGTGGTTAAAATGAGCCGAGGTAGAATGTGACCTCGGATAGGGTGGTTGGGAAACCCCGGAACACTTATCATTGCCCATTAAATATCGATACTAATAATATAATCTGTTTTTGAGTATCGGAAAATCGACATGCCATTAGGATATGAGTTGAAGATTGAAGAATAAAAAACGTGTCGCCCTAGCTCTTAGGGTGACAGATGCAAGAAACTATTTACGAGAGTTTTTGTTTTGGATGGTTTTTTGCGGGCGGGCGAGAATGATTTGGTTGCAAGGGGAACTCAGAGTATAGCTTCATGCAATGGGAACATAATAAAATGAGAGAATCAACTTGTCTCCATTTTTCAACCACTTAAATTGTAGTATTAATCAAGTCTCTTCTTGGTTTCAGTAATGACTTTTTGTGCAAAAATGAATGCCTAATCAGCACACATAATTCACTTCTTTCTACTTTTCGGGACAATATCCAAGCTATCGTGTGAAACCGGCCTTGAGCAAAACCGCGCCACTCTCCAAATCCCTTGAAAGCCCCCGTTGTCAGTCTGAGTCTCGGAACCCTCGGCTTTTTTCTCTAAAAAGTTATGGAGTTGAAATATGAAACTGGCGGCCTTTGTCGCGACGATCGACGATCAGAAAAAGACCGGAGAGAGAGAAATACAAACGTTGAAATTCAAAGTAAGAGGATCAGCAGCATTCTCTGGAGGCCTCTCTCTGTTCCATATCAAGATTCCATATGCCGGCTATCCTCAGTATCGTGCAGACGATCTCTTTTTCAGGCTCTGAATTTGTTATGCGTACGCGAGACGGCCTCCAGTGGCGTACCTAATCAAATCTTAAGAGCTGTTCGTATGCAACCATTACAGTCGCATCTCTATAACTCGAACTTCAAGGGACTTCGAAAAAGGTTCGAGTTATAGAGAGTTCCAATTAAAGAAATTTCACACATATTTCGAAACTATTTTTTTTATTACATACACAGAAAATATGTTTTGAAAAACTAAAGTAAATAGTAATACAGCATTATAGTCTCTAACACGAAATATATAGTGAAACTTTAAACACGAAACTTATTTTTGACATATTGTAATGTTCACGAACAAAAGGCAATACAAAGCAAAAACGGCTCAAATTATTCGAAAAACTACCTAATTTTGAAAATAATCAGTTATCAAACATTGGTTAAATGTCTTTTTGTTGGCGATAAGATTCAATCTTTTCTCTAATTTTAAAGATTAAAAATAAATCGTCACTATTGGCGGTCTCATTCATTGAAAAAGCGAGTTGAATGGTTTCAATTGCTTTGAAAACATCAGCTTCAGAAGGCTTTTTTTTGGAGTTCCTTCACTGTCATCTTCATCATGAGATTCCAACTGGTTTTCCACATCATCCTGTTTTTGACTTACACTTGCCAGGATTTCGTCTTCAGCAGAAAGAGACTTTATCATCAGAATTCAAAATTTTCAGGCATCTATTAAAAGACTCTTGGGTTATTAAGGTTACCTGATGCTCAATAATTAATCAAAAGTTCGACTTATAGAGATTTTTATTTCGAAAGGATGTAACTATTGATTCGAGTTATAGTGGTGTTCGAGTTATAGAAATTCGACTTATAGCGAGAATGCATGATGAAAATATTGGAAATGTACAGGGGCAGGTAAAAAAGTTCGAGTTAAAGAGAGGTTCGAGTTATAGAGGTTCGACTGTATTTGAATATTTAACACGCACCAACATCCTTCCGCTACACCAGTCAGCATTTCAAAAATACCAACACCATAGTACACCCCCTCACTTGCCTATCTATCCGAAAGTATCTTTCAGATAAATCTCTCAACCATAGTGTACTTATTGCAAAGTGCAATTATTGTGGCTTGCAAGTTCATCAAAATACTTGGGGAGTCGAGCACAAAGGGTAGTTCTCAACAATCAGACCTCTACTAGCAGAAAAATTACGTAGGGAGTGCCACAAGGATCCGTACTGGGACCATTACTATTTTTACTGTTCTTTAGACTGTATTAAAACATCCAATCTTTTGCTGATGATACCCAATTAAGGTGTGAGTTTAAGCCGGAAGACATCCAACTAGCAGAAAGACAACTGAATGATGATCTTGATAGAGTCAGCAAATATTGTCAGTGACACAACCTCAAGATAAACCCCACAAAATCGAAATTAATTTTTTCGATACCAAATAAGACAGAGAATCTGAAAGACCACTATTAAAATAAAAATAAACGGAGAAGTACTACCATTTACTCTTTTGCGTTTATTTTGATGAAATCTTGCGTTTCCATGACCATTCGCAATATCTCCTAAAACAGTGTTACTTAGTACTGCATATTCGGTTTGCTAATAAACACGACGTTTTATCTTTTAGAAAACCAAATAAAGATTTTCGATAATTTAGGTAAACCTCAAACCTATCTGAACGATCTGAAATTTTTGATTTTCGTGCAACGAAGCTGAAACTCAAAGCTGTGACCGCATTTGTAATCACCACACTCAAATTATCCAAAACACGCGGTTTAATCTTAATAGAAAGCCAAATAAAAATTTTCGTTTTTTTTGCAAACCGGGGATCTGAAATTTTTGATTTTTGTCACACGAGCTTGAAACTCAAGCAGCGACCAGATTTGTCGCACCCTCAAGTTATCCAAAAAACGAGCTCATCTCCACAGAAAACCAACTAAAGATTTTCAATTTTTTAGGCAGGTGAGCCTAAAGATCTGAAAGATCTGAGATTTTTTATGTTCATCAAAACTTTGTAAGCAGCACCCTCAAATTATCCAAAATACTAGGTTTTATCTTAATAAAAAACCAAATAAAGATATTCGAGTTTTTAAGCAAACTTCAAGATCTGAAATTTGTTATTTTCGTCAAACGAGACTGAATCTCAAAATTGTGACTGGTTTTCTAATTAGAACACTCAAAGCATTCAGAAATACGAAGTTTTGTCTTAATAGAAAATCAAATAAAGAGTTTCGATATTTTAGACCTCAAGATCTGAAAGATCTGAAATTTTTGATTCCTTATCTTATAGAGAGCCAAATAAATATTTCTGATTTCTTTGGTAACCCTCAAGATCTGAAAGATCTGAAATATATCATTTTCATCAACATCAAACAAGACTAAAACTCAAAACTGTGACCGGATTTGTAAACAGCATCCTCAAGTTATCTAAAACACGAGGTTTCATCTTAATAGAAAACCAAATAAAGATTTTCGATTTTTTAGGTGAACCTTAAGATCTGAAAATTTTGATTTGCATCAAACGAGACTGAAACTCAAAACTGTGACCGGATTTGTAATCAGCACCCTCAAATTATCTAACACACAAGGTTTTACCTTAACAGAAAACCAAATGAAGATTTTTGATTTTTTAGGTAAACCTCAAGATCTGAAATTTTTTATTTTCATCAACAGAGTCTGAAACTCAAAACTGCGACCGGATTTGTAATCAGCACCCTCAATTTATCCAAAACACGAGGTGTTATCTTAATAGAAAACCAAATGAAGATTTTCGATTCCTTAGGCAAACCTCAAGATCTGAAAGATCTGAAATTTTCGTCAAACGATACTGTAACTCAAAACTGCGACCGGATTTGTAATTAGCACCCTCAAATTATCAAAAACATGAGCTTTTGTCTCAATAGAAAATCAAAGATTTTCGATTTTGTAGGTAAACCTCAAGATCTGAAAGATCTGAGATTTATCAAACGAGACTGAAACTCAAAACTGTGACCGGATTTGTATTCAGCACCCTCAGCATCTTCAGAAGAAGAACCGAAAAATCGGTTTGGCAAGTGGTTATACTGTCTAGTGTTTGCTAGGTATACACGCCACAGTTTGACCCCATAGACTTGGGAGCAAAAATGTACAGATAACTGCCCCCCTTAGGGCAGAAATCTTTTGTGCATAAGAACGAAACCTCCCGCTTCGTTCATATTTTTATGGATATCACTGAACAGAATACGCACCAACCATGGCATATGCGCAGACTCATTGCACAAATGGGGCAGGGTACAATCTGCGAGGTGTGTGCGGGGCGGAAAAGCAAACAGTTAAACATATGGTGATGGAATGCCCAAATACAGCATATGGGGGAAATTTAAATGACTTCCTAATGGCAACTGACGCCTGGATTGAGTATGTGTGTCTAGATTAAGTGTGTGATTGTGAACTGGACTAACTTGTAATTTCTTTTATGTGTTTTGTATCACCTAAAGCCATACGATAAATATAAATATACTGGTTTAGTCCCTTTGTGATACATGGTTGTGTACGTCCATGAGAGGTCGTAGCTGAGTACCTGGCGCCTCTGAAAACTCGCCCCACGTCTCGGTTCTCGCCTCGGTCGTACTGGCGCGGTACCGCCGTACCGCCGCAGCATGGATGGACGGCCTTTTGAATAAAAGAATACCCGGCCAACCAACGAGAAAACGCCGAACAAAAACCACACAGAGAAGTTTTGTTACCGTCGTACTCGTGGTATAAGGTCGATCACTTCTCCTATCCAGAGGTACTCTCTTTCTATGCATGCGTGCTCTCGTGCTGTATCGTTATTTTTTCTCTCCTGCCTGCACACAGTCAGATCCTATCGACACCCCCTGGTCTCGCTAACAATGAGAATTGCATTGCAAAGTTGCTAGGTTTGCAAATGCGCAAAGCTGTAATAATCTGAAACCGACAATATATCTGATCTTTGATCATATAGGGTAAGTAAACATTTTTACATCAAAACTGGGAAAGTATTGGAAGTAAGAATACAGAATGCTCAACTCAAGCATATGATAATCTTGAAAACAAAACAATGGATACCTATATTGCCTATACGAATACCATTTATTGACTGAAGACTGAAGAATGTCATAATATTGGCGCAAACAGCTCAAGATTTTAGTCATCTTGGAACAAGTATTTAAGGGCATCTGTATAAGCATTCGCCAATTTTACGTTATTTATAGTATTTTTCCAAATTTATTATATAATTAAAAAAAAACTGCGTGACTTTTGACTTCCCACACACTGTCCATCCCAATTTCATCCTATTCCTACGGGCTTATCTGTAATGTCAATTTAAAATGTTCGGCAAAACCCAACCCACATTACACATTATTTTATACAACATCCCAAATGTTTTTGCAAAAATAGTAGTAATAGTATTTACTCTTAATAAACAAAATTTGAAAAACAAAAAAAAGTAATATTCAAAAGGCTTAAAAAGGGCTCTGTGCTTTTTCTATTTCTTGTTTTTCATTATTTTCAACCTTGCTGCGGTAGTTACGTATCATACAAATCCCAGTAACAAAAGATCAGTCTTTTCCAAGTTCGAATGGTCTACGAACACTCATTTTTTGATAGCTACTCCGCCGCCACTGGGTGGATTTCCGAAAACAAGAAACTTTCACTCTTGTTATTAGAGTAACGTACTCATAAAATTTCACAATTATTGCTTTAGTACTTTCTCAGCTACAAAGTGGCCAAGGTGTATCGAGCAAACAGACAGAATGACAGAAACGAATTACATAGCTTTTCGTGACGTAGATGTCATAAAACTTCCAAAAGCATATTCTTTGAAATTCGAGATTTTTTGCGATAAAAATTTTTCATCTACAGGCATGTGAAGTAAAAATGATTTAACAAAAAACAAACCCAATTTAATTTTTCGCCTCATCGTCCACTATCGTCCCCTAAATTCTATTACGGCTTAAGGCTTTGAGCACAATAATTGTTAGCTAAATCACTCTTTTGTTGATTTTGATGAAGATCACCTTCACTCAGCTTTCCCAGCCGCGCTGGAGTAATCTCATGCGCGATTAGTCCATCGAGCAAACAATAAAAGCTGGGAAAATTGAAACTTTTACGGTCTCCGGATCATGAATATCCGGTTGATTTGCATAAAGTCAAACTAGAATCGATTACGCTGCAATTACTGGTATTAATACGAGAGAAAACGACCGGGCGGCCATGGAAAGGGTAAGAAATAATAGAGATGAACGCGATCATACGATAGTTTAGATCGATATGTTCGGTTCACTTTGTACCACTTACATTATCGTACATATAAACATATCAGGATAGATAGGATATATAAGTGCATAACGATACTGGTACTGTAACTTCTTTTATTTCAAAGGTGAGACACGAAAGCCTCATCTATAATGTACTTTCTATCAAGTAGACTTTGATTCAATATTTGACGTTTACCAGAAATTAATTAAATGTCAGTCTTTGCGTACCCGTCGAAAAAAAATTAAAATGGACTAAAGATGTATATGCGATGTCTAAAAGTGTATATCCAGATGACAGGTTATCAGTTGGATTGAAATTAAAAATAATAGATTTTTTTTTAGTTTGCCTAAAGTAGGAGAATTTATGATTATTGAAAATCTTTTTGAACATCAGATGTTTTTGAATGATAATATTCACAAGCAAATCCAAACAGTTGAACGATCACAGCGTATGCGTATTTTGACTTTGAAATAGTTTTACTTAAATACTGAAAGTGGATTACTGAGACCATTAGTGATTTGACCCCTTAGTGATCATATAATCAGGACATCTTCATTCGAATTGGGATTTGATAGCTTCATAAGTCCTGTTGTCGTAAGGGACAACGAGATACTAAAAAAACAAAATTCTCCCTAACTCCAAATGATTATAGTATTCGTGCAAGTTTCAATAACATATCAGTTATTCATACAGTCGCCCAGAAAATTTTAGACACTATTGTTGATTCAAAACTTAGTTGGAGAAATCATATCGACAAGGTGATTAATAACATATCAAAACACAGGTTTGCTATTTGGCGGATGAGACAGTTCTTGGACTTTAATATCCTAAACGTATACTATTTTGACTACATCCATTCAGTACTGAACAACTGTGTTATATGCTGGGGAAATAGTATCGTTACTAGTCCACAAGAAAATCTTACGAACTATGACCCACATGTGATATCAGAGTATCTTGCAGAAACTTATTCAATTCTCATAAAATCTTAATCGTATATGCCTTATTCAGAAGCAACTGCGTACATGATAGCAAACGAGCAGTTGGAAATAACATCCAATCCAATCTACAGCTTCACATTAGTGTCGTGCATGGAACCAGACAAGCCACTATCATCCCAGGAGACGGTACGTCGGCGACAGCAGCATGCTCAAAAATCAGATATCAAAACAATTGTCGAGTGGGGATTAGTAAATAAAGTACAGTTCAACGTACAAAAAACTCAGGCAACAACACTTACAAAGAAGTCTCACGATGGCTTACCAACCGTGGAAATGGAGGGCCACCCCATAGTCGAATCATCTTCCGTCAAGCTTTTGGGGATCAACATCAATAATAACATGTCCATAAAGGTTATATCACTCTAATGGACACTGGCTTGGCTACATACGCACTTTGCGAGAAGAATTACTGGTTCTTGCTTAAATTCAGTGGAATATTCCTGATGCATGCAACATTACAGGTTTCTCTCATTTTGTTGTTTCTAACAAATGTGCATCACTGAATTGGACATGTTTTTTTATCAGAAAACATTTTAAATTCCGCATTCACACCTCGAATTGCAGCAATAAAATTCAATCGGCTTATTTGGACATTTACTATCCAGAAAGTACGAAGATATGTCAGTATGGTGGTATAACTTCTTAAAAAGTAGAATTCTATAACACACTAGAAGAAACGTTAAAGTCCTATCTTTAATATACTTTCGCTCAACTAGGCTTTGATTTAACCTTCCTTCAAGCTTTTGAGGATCAACATCAACAATAACATGTCCTGGCACGACCACGTTGTCCGTATTGCTAAAACGGCATCCCAGAAGCTTGGAGTTTTGTTCCGCTGTAGGAAGTTGTATACACCAGAGCAACTACTGCTGCTCTACAAGGCACAGATCCGACCATCGCTGGAGTACTGCTCCCATGTGTGGGGATGCGCTCCGAAGCACTCTCTTAAGCTTCTGGACACTATCCAGAAAAGAGCAATTAGATTAATCGATACGCCTAACCTCACAAAGGACCTACACAGCCTGGAACATCGAAGGAGGGTGGCTGACCTGTTTTACAGATTCTATCACGGAAGATGTTCGAGTGAGCTCTCCCAAATAATAACACCAAAGGCCGTCCGAATCAGGAACACTAGAGAAGCTCTGCGAGCTCATCCTTACCAGGTCGAGGTCCTTACTCCCCGAACCAGTCTCCTCCAGTATTCCTTCTTTTAGAGAACTTCGACGCTGTGGAATCAGCTGCCGGGGAATTTGTTTCCCGAAGGCTACAACCTGCAGCGTTTCAAATCTAACGTGAACCGACACTTATCCTCTCGCAGCGCTTCTACAGCGCCATAGGCTTTCAGCCTTTGCGGGAGGCTGACCATAAAAAAAAAACAGAATAATTCTAGTCTTACCGCTCAGCTAGTGCCTACAACCCCCGAAATAAATACACCATTTAACTTCCTCAACATGCTTTAGATGCAATTGTAAAATGGTTTGTACTTGAGAATCCTATATGGAGCATTATTGAATATATGGACCTAAATCTAAGCTATTCTACAAAAATCTGTGATTTTAGGTTTTGTTTTCTATTTATGTTCGTATCAATTTTATACATAGAGTTAGACTTTATGATAATGCTTATACCAATTTTCTGGCCTAGCTATGAAGAATAAATAATAAACAAATAAATCTACGGACTGGATGTTCTCAGTATAAAATTCATAACAAGTCTGCATCTTAGTACCACTATAATTCTCGGTCGCTCTTCACGCTCTCATTTACATATACCACAATGTGAAAACCAACAATTACCCATTATTTATACGTTAAAAAAAACCTGTGTACGTATGAATCGTGCTGAGCCCGGAGAGAATCGAAGCTGCAATTAGACGTAGCTGCAGGGAATCACGGCCAATTTGCATCGGATTTTTCTCATTCATATGCGGTCCAAGTTGGTGGGGAGCAGAGATCAGGTTGGTAACACTGGTAGCCCGGAATAAGGGCAGGTGCGCACTGGCCCGACCACGGCAAATAGGTGGTCGGTCACAAGCGCGCACGGTTTGATTTTTACGTGTTTTCGAAAAGGATGCCTTAATCGGCACCGGTCACTTGCGCGCCAGAAGAAAACTAAGCTTGGATGTTTCTAATGACAACGTACCTTTTATTCTTAATTATTAATCATTAGGACCATAACCTAGTTGTATATCCTTGCGAAACAAATTCGAATTTTCTGTGCTCCTGTAATATAAGGTATACGTAGATGACACTCATGATTGCTGTACTAAAAGTTCTTGTCAATTATTTATAATCCTCGCTGTTAGAAATGGTCATTATATACCTGTGGTGTTTATACAGGGTGGAGCATATTAATCAAGTGTTTTTGAAATAATCATAAAATTATTAGTTTTTACTCTAAAAAAAAAAAAAATTGGTTGTAGAACATAGCTGATAATAAACCATTTTGAAATATCTAAGTGCAAAAATTACATCTGGCATATGATGCAGCCGTTCACGAAAATTGCACTCCACTGTTTCCAGCATGTCTCTGTTGATTTTTGAGAGATTCCATGGCGAATCCCTTCTCTGCGTCTAACGTATAGGGCTTGGCCTTTTAAATACGTGACTTGAGTTACCTTCATAGAAAAAAGTCACAAATTGATAAGTCGGGAGACCGAGGAGGTCATGAAATGCCACCAAACCTCGAAATTGAACGATTTGGAAACAGGTGGCGAAGAACAGCCATAGATGCTCTGGAGGTGTGTTCCGTGGCCCCATCTTCCTGGAACCACAAATCTTTGATATCCACACCTCTTCTTTGCAATTCAGGTATGAAAAAGGTATTTACCATATAAATGTAACGTTAAGATGTTACTTTAGGAGTGACCCCTTTTTCTCCAAAAAAAATATGGGCCAATGATGCCACGCCATACGCAACGCGTTGTTCTAGCGTCTACCGCTCCATGATGGCAAGTGGCAAGTATGAAAGTGAAATGGTTTGAGTCAAGGGATGGATTGTAGTAAACCGCGCGCTCCTCCCTTTTCTAATATATGAGTACTACTCTAACCAAAAACACTTGGTTTTTATGCCTCACCCTATATTACTACCTAAAAAATTAAGTTCTACATATTTTTATGTTTTAAATTGTTAGTGGATTATAGTGGAGAAAAGAATTTATATTTTAACCCCTCGCAAATATTTTGTGGATTTGAAACCGCCATCCATTTAGGAATAAAGCAAGTTTGGCCTAACTGAGAGAATTTGAGTAAATTTTCAATGTTCCAAGAAATATAAGCTTATGTTTAAATTAACTTTTTATCTTATTTCTAAATAAGTATTAGAATGTTACCAGCATTCGACGAGTTAAAAAAACACATTTCAATGCGAATTTAATGCTGACAGAAAGTGTTGCTACCAGTACCACCCCACTTTTATCCTCTTACCGAAAAATTAGAAAATCACAATGAAAAGCTTGAAACGAGTTTTTTTAGTCGTTTTGGTGGTTTTTATTTTTTCTAATTACTTTACCACCATTTTTTTTGCTAAACATTTATTGGTCAAAATACACTGTACTTACTGTCTTTGTTTAAACTACAGTAAGTGAAAACTAACATTATGAGATCACACGCGCTCGGTTTTGTTCGGGAGCTTTCGGCGTGATTCCGGTATTGGATTAAAAAATTAATTTTATTTTGGTTTTGAATTATTGTGACAAAAAAAAAAAGAAAAAATTGTTTCATTATAAAACTTATACAGGGTGAGTCAAGCTCAACGCCTCGGACTCTTGTGACCAAACGATACCACTTTTCGAAAAATAGAGTTTGCGAGTGTATGTAGGTCGAGTTGCACTACATTTTAAAAATAATGACTTTTATACAGGGTGTCTAATAAAAGTGTGACATATCAAAGTTATGTTTTTTTAAATGGAATACCCTGTATATTATTACATATTTAGATTCCCGAGTGCATTTTAGTGTGACTTTATGTATCACACATGGGACTTTAAGCGAACCATTTAAGTGCAAATCACAATTTTGGGTATAGGTAGATGTCACAAAAAAATTGAATATCGCAGCTATTATAAATCTTAGAGTGCTGGGACCTTTCCGTGTTACTAAGCATGAAATGTGTCAGCCTACGTTAGACGGTCGGGTTCGAATTACATTTGTACTTGGAGAAATCGGTAGATCAATTAAGGAGACTTCAATCAAAGGTAACTTGATTTTTTCAAATGGGAATGCATAATTTTTTTTATACGATCGAATGTGCAATTTGATAAGCTTTCTAACGATATGCGGTTGTAAATATCAATCTCTGGTAGTTTTGATTTAATTTCAAATTTTCAGTAAAATCAGTGTTTTTCACCTTTCCTACCTATAAGCAACTTAGCAGGCCATGAAATATAAACAAAAAACTGTTCAGACGGAACAAAACAACTAACTTAGCAGATAGCTACGGACGAACTAGAGTAAAGGGACAAAGTTATAAAAGTGACTTACAACAAATCAATTCTAACCAGAAATAGCAGACATAACACATCTAACGTCAAAAAGCAGCTGGGGTACGACAGAAATGGGTATTTTTCACAGCATACCGGCTACTACAATATTCTAAAGATTGACGATTCACAAAACCATTGTGAATTTTGAAATGAAAGGAAATCTACCACATAATGTTGCTGGCAGTTTAATAGCTTCAGAATAAAATTTAACATTTCATGATTTAAAAAAATAGTCACCGATACCTCTGATTGGAGTTCTGTAAATTCCTCAATACTTACCTATAAGCAAGATCGCCGAAAATGAAGAATAAATTAAAAATCTGCTCAAATTATTAAACATAATTTACCTGGCAGAAAATTAAAATATGATTTGTCAGTATTCCTTTTTTGCGGTCTTGCTAATAGATACTGAAAAATTTAAAGGACGACAGTGAGAGGTATCATTACTTTTGACTTTGACGGGAATGACTACTGTTTTATACCATTAAATGTGAAATTGCATTCTGAAGATATTAGACTGACGGCAACGATCGTTGAAAGTTTTGCATTCATTTCAAAGTGTTTAGTGATTTTGGAAATTTTTAATCTCTAGTTCATTGCAGTCGCTAGTAGGCTGTGAAAATTATCCATTTCTGTCGTACTCCAGCTTCTCTTTAACCTTAGACATGTTACCGCCGTTGTTTCTGGTTAGAGTTGATTTGTTGTGGGGAATTTTTATAAACTTGTTCTTTTACTCTAGTTCTGCTGGATCTTTTTGCTAAGTTAGTTATTTTCTTCCATCTGAATACGATTTTGTTTATATTTCATGGCCTGCTAGTTTGTTTATAGGTAGGGAAATTTAAAAACACTGATTTCATTGAAATCTCAAAATTTAATAAAAACTACCATAGATTGATATTCAAAACCTGATACAATTAGAAAGCCTATCAAATTGCACATGCGCTCGTATAAAAAAAATTATACATTCCCATTTGAAAAAAATCAAGTTACCTTTGATTGAAGTTTCCTCAATTGATCTACCGATTTCTCCAAGTACAAATGTAATTCGGACTCGATCGTCTAACGTAAGCTGACACATCTCATGCTTAGTAACACGGAAAAGTCACAGCACTCTATGATTTGTAATAGCTGCGATATTCAATTTTTTTCTGACATCTACCTATACCCAAAATTGTGATTTGCACCTAAACGGTTCACTTAAAGTCCCATGTGTGATACATAAAGTCACACTAAAATGTACCCAGGAATCTAAATATGCAATAATATACAGGGTGTTCCATTTAAAAAAACACAACTTTGATATGTCACGCTTTTATTAGACACCCTGTATAAAAGTCATTATTTTTAAAATGTAGCCCAACTCGACCTACATACACTTGCAAAGTCGATTTTTTGAAAAATGGTATCGTTTGGTCACAAGAGTCCGAGGCGTTGAGCTTGACTCACCCTGTATAATTGGGTATGATCTTTAACATTATAACAAAAAAATTGTTTTCGAAAAGCCAATTGCTGGTCTTCTTATTCAAAGATAAAAAAGCTGCATATCCTTTCCTCTCTTAATACACGGATGTATATATAAACACTCCGACTTGGAAATTCCATGGTGGCTTAAATCCTAGGGAAATAAAACGGAAGTGGTTAATAACAGCTCGGATGTTGTGCTGCGTACCTGCACAGAAGATTAAGAGGCCAAAAATAATACCAGTAATTACGGTTTATGTATGGCCAGAGTTTCTCTGTAACTGTTTGCCAAGTCAATCAGGTCATGTTGGCGATGTCTCGTATTGCAAATGTATTATCGTTAAATACCCCACTTATAGGTAGATGTAGATCCAAGTAAAAGATAACAAGCCCTCAAACCATTGGCTCTGAGCCTTAACATATACGAGCTGCTATTGAGTTTGAATTAAGATGTTGTCACAATGATGACAACACTACTTTTTCAATGATTTAAATTGAGAATAATTTGGAATATTTAATCTCAAAGTAGTATCTATTGATTTTTTTTTCGATCATAATCTGATGTACTACGTGGCCAGAAAGTTAGTTCCTTTCCAAAAGAAAAAGCTAGGTCTTGACACTAAATATAGACACCACAAGAAGGATCAATCTTAAGTTCCGGTCTCAATACTGTCTATTTCGCTCGCTCTTCTCATAGTACCCTTCCTTAGCAAATCTTAGGGCCATATTCATACTCGTCCTCAAGTCTCCACATGACTAACTTTCAGTAATCGCAAGTAGTGTGGCTGTGGCTTAACGAGAGGGGGCCGAAACGTTTGGCGACGTTGTACTATGTCAAATAGAAATCAATTTGTTATTGCCTACGCAACCATAAGGATAGAAGAAGAAGTTATTGTCTACGCATTTTGATGTTTTCTGTTATCTGTAGCTAAACCTGTGTAATATTAACAAACTTTAAGGTGTCTGCTTATTTGGATACGGCCGTTGGTCCAACGGATTTGAAGCCGTCAAAATCGTTTTCTCGTCAAAGTTGGAGCGTTCAAATTTCGGTTCGACCCCTCAATCCAAAGGAGAGTTATTAAAATTAATATATTATTCGATCAGATTTCCGAAATTTTTAGTTTTAAAAGCACAATTACTTATGAAAACATTATTGGTATTATCCGCTACCAATTTTTGGTTGCCTCAAGTAAACCAGTTCGCAGAAAGTCCAATGAAGCATCCGGAAAGATAACTATCGCAAGATATCAGTCGTCACGATCCAATTCTGGTATGAACCGATGAGATGCTAATGCTGTTGGATAACCACTGGCTTTAGAAAATGGTACCGTAAAATTTTTTGTGACGTATTATAATTATCTTACTATGTATGCCTATACCCCGCCACAAGGCTCAGCCTTCTAGGGGTGGCATTATTTGTAGTTTTATTGCAAATAAAATGAATAAATGAATAAAGGTACAATATCTATTAATATATAATATAATATTAATTTATCAAATTATTAATACAAGCTCTTCTTCTTCTCCACTTAAGGTTTTAGGCACTTTGCCTGTTACGGTATCCATCTTTTTCTCGGCCTTCCGATATCTCTTCTTCCAGAGCATTGATAAAATCTGGCTCTGGCGGAATCCTATTTTCATGTTCTTTCCATTTAGTTTTATTTTCTCTTATTTTTTCGTTTATATCGAAGATGTTTAAATTCGCTCATATCTCTATTTCTTAATTTGTCTAATTTTGTGCAACCTTTCAATCTTCTTAGAAATTTCATTGTATCTATTTTCTTCTTTTTTTGTTGTTGTCCAGGCAATGCCTTTTGTGGGTATACTATATTTATTGATATATTTGTTTATACGTTCTGTACATTACGTGTATGCATATGTCAATAAATATTATTATTTATTATTATTATACAAGAGGGTTGGAACAGCTATCGCCTTGTAAAATTTCATTCGAGTATTTTTCCTTGTTTTACTTTTTAAAGCTCTGCTGATACTTCCGCAAATATACGAGAATTTATTAACTTTTTCTTCTATATCTTTGCTTCTGTCATAAGATATATCGCAGCCTAAGTATTTGAAGTGTTTTACCTGTTCCAAGTACTTCACCGTTTTGTCCTAACTGGATATTTACCTGAGAAAGCCATGGTTTTAGTTTTGTTCGTCGATATTTTCATGCCTTATTTTTGACAAACTTTTTGTAGGGTGACTTTTCTATGCAGATCGTCTTCTGTTTCGGCTAGAAGTACTAGGTTACAAGCACACAAACAAATATACAGGTAAATCTAATAAAAGCGTGTTAATTACGTTAACCAAAAATATTCTATTGCGACTCATGAACAAGACAAGCGCTAATTAACAACCTTGGCTTCCGTATATCGGTGCAAAAAGCATCGAAACAAGAACTAAAAAGAAACCAGCTATCGGCTCAGTTCTAAATTTCCGATAAGTTCCCGGGAACCGATCATCGTGTGTGCGCACGTTACTGTTTCTGGGAAGAGAAAAACGGTAAAACGTTGGCATCGCTAAACGTTAAAAATAATTGCTCTGAAGGCAATTATGTAAGTACCGATAATGACAAGGACGCCGTAACGAATGCCGCAGGGTCAGTCATTGCTTGCATTTTTGCCACGTTCTCTTTACGCGCATCAATTAAGGCTCAGAACTACCCGGGAACTGATGTGTGCATTCCTGTAATTTTGAGGCTGGATCTTTGCGTGATAACTGGTACTTTCTGCGGTTTGATGCTAACCTATTTCAGGAATACTCTTGATCATCATTTGCTTCACAGAAAAATCGGAAAAATGAAGGGTTCTAAGCCGACGTGTTACCAACTATACCACGGTTCCCCGTGATATAGCCGATATACAGCGCCGACGACATGGTATCGACTCCGCCAACACCCACCACTCCCCCGTATCTCTCTGCGAACCCTGTATTTCAGTCATCCAGAGAGATCTAGTCGGCTGTTGGGTGAGTGTGAATCTCCCACCGCTATTTGCACGACAGCTCGCTTTCTTACTGAACTAGGACTCCTCAGTCGGCCAGGATTTCCATTTCCAAAAAAGAAACAAGCATATAGTTTGTAAGTTGTAAAACTCACGCAGCCGGCTTTAGACGACTGCCTTAACTTTGATCTTTCGTCTAAAGCTTTAACATCAACGGATATGAGATGAGAGCGTATACGTAAATCAGCACTACCGTGCATATCTGAGCCTGCCAAAGCAGAATATGCATCATCGAGGAACCAAGCGAGCTGGCGCGTATCGTCTTCTCTGTACCCTGGCACAGATTCTGAATGTGCGCGTCATAATAAAAATGAGCAAAACTGGCGCAGCTGTGCTTTTTCCTTTCTGCACAGGTGTTCGCCAGAAACACTCTCATTCTGCTGCACTATAGCAAGCAGCAACGCCTCTTATCATTTGCATAACTCGAGGCGAGGATGCTGGGATGCGGCGATGCCACGTTTCACTTGCATACCTTGCACATGGTATGTCACTCTGCCACAATTGCAATACTGTTTCGAATCGGCACGTAGTGTGAAGAAGCTTGAATTTAGATCAAGAAAACTACAAGCTTTACCACTGATCATTGATCCAATTGAAGAACTTTATTGTAAAATCGATAAAAAACACTTTCAGTACTTTTATAAAAAAAAATAAGTCAAGTTGATTGACTCAGTACTTCCCACGGTGATACCAATTTATTATTTTCCCATAGCATGAAGCTATAGTCTGAGATCCTCTTGCAAACAAATCATCTCCCGTCCGACCAAAAAAAGTGTTATGCCGCTAGGGCTTTCTTTCACATATCAATGGATACCCTATTATGAATACAATTTTTTTTTAGTTTTACGACCCTCACCTACCTCAATTTCATCCCACCCAAAAAAGTAGAAAATTTCATTCAAATCAATCTAATAGTGTCCACGTTAAACAATAAGAACGATCTAAAGCAATATTCGTATGTATACATCAGCAAATCCCTTGGCTTCTGTAAATGCAATGTTCGGATGTACCTAAAAAAGTGTGTTATGATGCTAGGTCTTTCTTTCACATGTTAGTGGACAACCTATTATGAATACAACAAATTTTTCCGTTTTACAACCCCTCACCCCCCAACCGCCCCAATTTCACCCCTACCCAAAAAAAGGAGAAAATGATCAGGAACACTAAAACGCCTAAAAATAAAGTTTGAGGAATATTTATTGCTAATTACTTCGCTGACCAAATTTCATCACAATCCATGCAGCGGTTAGTGACACTATGAGGCTAGAAAAACGCCAACAGACAGACAGACCGACAGATAGACAGACGGAAATGAGTAGACATCATAAAAAGCCCAAAAAATCCATTTTAAAAGATCTGATGTACTTTTTTGTTGGCAAGACTTTATGTAACCTCTTTGATAGCCTCCTCACAATGTGTTAAGTCTCGAATTGACTACCGTTGAAAAATCAGAAATATGTCTCTTCTTCAAGTTTCAACTGCTCCAAAGAAACATTTTCACAACTTGAGGTTTGACTGAGATAGGGTTTGAAGTAGTATTTAAGAAGAGTTGTATTGTCATTTGCAAGATATGAAACCATCATATCGGTAGGTTTTGCAGTATATAGAATGAAAATAAGTGGGTTCTGATAAGTACTTAAAAAAATGTTTCAAGGAAGCTTCTCTGATTTCTCAGTACGCCAAAGCTTATGGTTGCGGTCAGGCCGTAATATTGATTTTTGGAAGCATTTTCAAAATCATTCGTCTTAAAAGAAAAAAACAATAAAAAAGTTTTATTTGACGCACTCTAAAACCTTCTTCAGCTAAGGATCTCTTTAACTAAAACAGTACGAGAATGGTACTTGAACTAAGATGGGTACCAAAAAATATCTAGAATACGTCAAAAATGTTCTGATTTCTTTTTACTCAGTCCTCCCAGTATACAGTTTTTTCCACGACCTAAGCACCACAGACAATTTGTTCGATACTCGTAGTTGTTAGCTTGTGCTGCTCTAACATCAAAACTGATATTTTCTTGAGACAAAGACACGAAACAAACAAATATCTCCGTATTAATTTTTCAAACCATGTTGTTAAAAAGGACAAATTGAAACACAATCTCCCATCTTGCATATAGTTCTAATAACTACTCGATGGAAGCAGTTAGTTCCCTATCAATATATTTCTCGTTAAGAATTTTGCAGATTAAATTATTTTAAACCGTCTTCAAGAAAGCAAGTTTTTAAAATCTATGTCGAGATATAGCAGTAGACATTATCAATGCCATATAATTAATTGCTTATAACTGAAACAATATATAAATGAATCAGAATAATAATGAACCAATTTCAAAACAGCTTAAAGTGTATCCAAAGTCACTTGGAACAGCAAAAAATGCTTGGGCGGCTTCTCCTTTGTGAAACGCCCGAGGGACCCTTTATATCTGCGGCGTTTCACAAAGGAGATGCCGCCCAAGCATTTTTTGCTGTTCCAAGTGACTTCGGATACACTGTACAAAATTCGATCCTTGAGCCCCGAGATAGCTAAGCAACATATTTCTAATTTATGGTGAAAGCCCCGGATTTAGAATTATGGTGGATGTGCCTGTAAGGTCCTTATGATGAGGCACACGTCGCGTCATAACCACATATGGTCAATTATGTATAATTAATAATTATTACATTTTGGTACACGTTGCCCAAGTAACTGAATATCAGTGAGTCTTTTATGTACGTGATTTCAATAAAACAGGTCTGCAAAGTTTCACTACTGGGCTAAGTAGTTTTTTGGCTCAAAATGCCAATGTAACCCCAGCTCATAAATAACCATTTCTTCAGAATTTTGAAATATTTGTGAAAATAGTCCTTTTACGCTATT
Organism: Callosobruchus maculatus; assembly: GCA_951848785.1. Taxonomy (NCBI): domain Eukaryota; kingdom Metazoa; phylum Arthropoda; class Insecta; order Coleoptera; family Chrysomelidae; genus Callosobruchus; species Callosobruchus maculatus. The sequence goes on from CATOUR010000083.1 coordinate 12,016,682, forward strand.
TTTTATACTATGTGCAGCATGCATACACATGGATGCCTCTTTTTCTACAGATTAATTCATAGAAATGGCCACATTCCACAAATTAGATTACTATCAAACATCAACTAAGAATTTTTTAGACGTATCCCCATGGTATTTCTTGTGCGTTATAAATATAAACGCATAATAAAACTGTCATAATGAATCGAGACTAGTGTGACGTTTTTATTGAGTTAAACTGGTTACTCAACAATTCATACATTCACAGCAGGTGTCTGGGACAGTATGAATAAATGCATACGAATTTATGCCGGGTTTTTGAAACCGCTGCTCTGGGTTTGGACATTAAAAATGATCGCCGCAAATTTCCAATTCAGGTTGAAGCCATCCATTATTTATGACCATTTGAATGCAAGTACCAGTCGAGGCCGATAATAGCTTAGCCAGTCACTAATCGAATCCCTTTTCACGGCAAAAGCGAAATGAGTAATACTGGTAAAACATTAAGGCTTCTCAATTTTGATACTTTGACTTTTTTTGACCCAGTTAAAAATTTATTACTTGCTATCAATATTCAGATACTCATTCACAAGAATTAATGCCTGTAAGTAGGGTAAGAAAAACATTTGTCGAGGTGATACGACAAATTTTGAGATCAAAGATAATTTTCAGTGGAGCAATCCTTGCCCAAGGTATGAATAACTAATATAAGTTGGTAATTATTATAAAAGGATCAATCATTATTAGAAATAAATATACATCCAAGTAATATCTGAAGCGTTATCAGGTTGATAATATTTCAACTTAGTGTGAAATACTCTTATCTAAACGTTCAATACTAACATGCTCCACCGCCTACCGGCATTGAATTACATTACTGGTTCTATACCTCCTTTGGGGAAACATGAAGAAAATGATTTTCATCTCATCTAAAGTGAGCTTAAAGATACAACAATCCTTGTTTGGATCAACTTTTGCACTGAGGTAAGTGCAATATTTTTATCTAAAGAATCTCCAGTTTTTCTGTGTAAGATGCGGTTGCCCATATTGAACTGTCTCCCAAATTGAACTTTTGCCGTTTTTGTTACTTCCCGCAACACTTGGAAATGTTGCAATCGGGTATTCGACACCACACCTTTGACTATAAATTTCACAAAGCTGTTAAAATGCGTCCTCTTTTTGAATATATACTTCATCGAAATACCGAATTTGGCGGCTGTAATTCAGCATGCACGTAGATATAGTTTCACTATGGGGGGATATATTTTTGGAGGCCTACCGGTGGGGGGAGGGGGCAGGCATAATCTGGTTTATTTTTCTGAAGTTTGTTGTGATAATCATCATTTTGCTGGCGCCTTCTGGGGGTGCTATAGGCAAAAAGTATGAGACATGATAGTTTTTTTTTTAACTTATAGTTCCAAGGGGTGGACAGTTGTACACGTCCCCCCTGACCCCCGTATTTACGCCAATTCTGTAATACATGTATATCTTTCAGTTTTCCAACGGCATTGGCATGTTTAAAGAACTGCTCAATGTAAAGTGAACTTCACTGAATTTAGCTGCTTTACAAATAACATATACACGCATAATACTGTCATTGGTACTTCTTGGCGATTTTTCATATTTTCACCTTATTTTCCGTCTTATTTTCGCTCTTGAACATACGATCAACTCATTTTTTGTGTGACAACTCAGTTGCACTTATAAACAACTCTTTTTACTCATATTGTATTTAATATTATGTATATGCCAGAAAAACACAGAAAAGGGATCATCTGAGATGCCAGGTATAAATAAATTATAATGTCTATTTCTCAACGACGGACGATCCAAAAAGGTTGAATACTTTTTGTGCGACGGCAACCGGTCTAGGGTCAGCGGCATTTAAGCAAAGGGGACCGGCGCCTGCAAATATTTTTCAAGACTTGTAGTAGAAATTATAGTAAATAGGCCACGCCCACTGGACCTCGACTTTCTACCTCTCCCCTTACCCCGCAAATGTGTTGTCCGCCAGCAGTTTACTATAACCTCCACTTAACACATCCTCGCACATGTTTGTTGGAAACGCAACCCTACGCAACTCTTTAATGCATCCGATCACATGTTCGTCTCTTAACCCCGGACCACGCAAATTGGTCTTGCCCGAACCGCTCGTTTATCGCACCTCAAATCTAAAAGATTATAGCCTTTTAATATACGAGCAGGCAGAGGCGTGTTGCGCTGTAATTTGGTGCGCCTTCCACATCATTTTATAGACGCGCTCCGTCTCTTTTCCACTCACGCGAACACCGCATGTTCCGTCGAAAATGCATAGGATGGGACCCCGAGGCAGTGATGCTCACGAGAAGATTAGCGATGAGCTTCTGACGATGAATGTCGTGTTTTGCATGGAAACCCTTTTCGAGATGTTTTGAAAGGAAATTAGCGAGGAAGGATTCACTTATAGCTATACCAATTTTTGAAATATACCATGTTATTCACGTTACTGGACACGAAGCATTATGGCTAAAGTCATCGAGGTAGAATCCCATGGAGGCGCGATAACGTGGCTGAAAGCAGGTGCAGGTTGGCCATATTGATTCGACACTTATGTCAAACAGCTGACGTTTCTTTGACAATTTCGTGTTTGCTTTTTTCGAGTGTTTTTACCGAGATTTTTAGTTATTTTTAAGTGATATTCTAGTGAATTCATAAAGGAAATAATGGTTTCATGTGCTTATCGTAGTTGCTCTAGCAGAGATGGCATGGATAAGAAGAAATCGACAGGAATTACATTTCATAGGTACCTATGTATAAAAAAAAATAACAATGTACAGGACCGCATTTGTAATATTTATCTCAATAAAGTGTAACGTATCGCAGCAATAATACAGTTGTATTATTCAATTGATGATGAATGTCGTCTCTACAAAGCCTGTTTTTTTTCATATACTTAACTATGAATTTCGCATTAGATTGAAAAATCAACCCAATACTTCATATTTAAATGATCATTGTAATGAATTTTCAAAATTATTTACATAAGAAAGTAATCCGGCTCTGGCGAGGCGTCCATATTGGTACCACACTTAGCCACGCCTCCTGCTACCGTTTTTGTTATACGAAATTGAACGTTATAGCGTCTCCTTGGGATTCTACCTCGATGGGCTAAAGTATACGATGAAAAAGAAAATGATAATTTCGTATGGATAGGGAGCCACTAAGGCTACATTCTAAAGATATTTTCATGTTATACAGATAATTCTCTTCAGTCTATTAGCTGGTAATATTAGCACGGTTCAACAAACAATCAGCTGTCTTACCCATGTCGGTTCCTTTGTGATGACATGTTGCAAATATCTGACATCAGCGACGCCATTTTGGGATAGTTTCATTTGAAATGACAGGGGCGGAGTAGAAAAAGGTGTTATCAGTACAACAGGGCACACTTAAAATAATAATCCTCAACAGATGCGGTGTAAAAAGGGAGGCAAACATTAAGGACAACATAAAGAACACAATTCAAACGCCTTCAAATCTAGACGGTAATTTATTAAATCACCACTTGACAGTATATTCTACTACAGTTTCTTATGATAAAACTCTTAGGCCCAGTTTCACAATCGTTAGTTAACTAGTGGTCAAAAGAAAACTAGTGGTTAACGAAAATATTCCATTTCATATTCTACGGTTTACGTCAAAAGCTCTGGTCAACCAATAGTTATGTTAACCAAAGGACAAGGTATGGGTTATCTTTACGTTTGTTGTAGTCAACCGATGACAGCTTTGGGGGTTATAAAAGCTTGGATTTTGACACTGACGTCTAAGACGTCGATTGATTTTGATTATGCTCTATAATGACATAAATGAAAAATATGAAAAGAAAGGTTAGGTTTTTTTGTCAAAGGGTTAGGTTGTATTCACGGAACACCATTATGGCAATGCTCTGAGACCAATACGTGGTGCCAACATAAAGATAAATAAGCTTTACCATTGGTTTCCTTTGTGAAACAGAGCTCCTCGATAACTACTGGTTAGTTTCCATCTGTCGGTTAAGTGGCTACCAAAGGTTACCAGTGATTGTGAAACTGGGCCTTAAAGAATAAAAGCTTTGATTAAAGTTTCATATCTGAGTCTTTCAAAATGGCTATGGATATTTGTCATTATCTCCTGAGTCAATCAACTTCACTTCATTTTTTTATCTAAGGGTAGAGGCAGATTAAATTTAGGATGAGAAACAAAACGCTTAAGCACCAGTAAACAATATAACGGGTAAATCTGGCTTGCACAATTCGTCTGCTAATGAGCGAGCATAAACATGTTGTCGGGTTTTATTGCAATTTCAATATTTCGATTGAAACCGTATAGTGTTATTTACGTTGTAGTTGGGCACCGAATACACATTAGACTGCAATAACAAAAATTTTCCTACGTTCACAAATGGCTAATTTAATATATTTTTCGTGTTGAAGTCAATTCGATTGCTGTTGAAATGTATAATTAACTGTTATAACTTAATCAAAACTATACATTAAACAACATTATTCACACATTTATCATAAGTACAGTATACATAGCATTATTCACTCATTTGCTGTGTCAGGTTTCGCTAGTTAGTATTGCTTTGGATTTCTCAGTTACTCGTAACATTCTCAGTAGGTTGACTAAGAGAATTTGTATTTATGAAGTGCTTTATATATTTGTTGGTTAATATATTTGTTTTATTAATTACTTTTAAGAAAAATCGTTGGTCATGAAAATCATAGCACCAACATTCGTTATTGATTGTTGTCGTATCCCTAAACACTTTCAGTTAATAAATGCATTATTTATTATAAAAAACAAATTATCCCCAAATTCGGTGACAGAGCATTTTCAGGGATTGCAAGATAGAGGAATGGTGGTAGGTATGTGTCGGGTGCTCCCAAGATATTCCAAAAACTTTTTATGCTCTTGTAATTTGCAATGTTTTTGGATGTGATCAAAAATATGGCAAAATTTATTTTTGCAGGTATTCTTTATTTTGAATTACTTTGTATTTAGTATATAGACCTCTTTGCTGTATAACGTTGCAAACAATTATTTTTGTGTAAACAAACTTAGAAAATCAGTGCTGCATGAAAATCATTACTTGATCGTTTTTTTGCTGACTAATGCCACTCCCAAAGGTACTTAAAATTGTGGAAAAAACGATAGCGTGCTCCCTTAAATAAACTAAACGTATAAGGAGGCATTGTAGTAAGGTGTGTCAAAAAGGTGCAGAACTCCCTCTCATCGGACCAGAAGTACAACATGGTACAGCTGTCATCAGATGGGTGTCAAATAAGTACAAGAAACGCTGAAGCAGTCGAGGTCCTTACTCCCCGAACCAGTCTCCACCAGCATTCCTTCGTTTGGAGAACTTCGTCGCTGTGGAATCAGCTGCCAGGGAATGTGTTTCCCGACGGCTACAACCCGCAGCGTTTTAAATCTAACGTGAACCGACACTTTGCGGGAGGCTGACCATAATAAAAGAGGATGCTGAGGGGAGCTTCGTGTTCCAATACCGCAGACGTCCTCACACTGCGCTGGAAGGAACTACGGAAGGTGGTTGACCTACAAAGCATGTTATCTTCGACTGTTCTGCCCTGAGTGAAAGCAAAAATTCCTATCTGAATGTAGACACAGTCCAATGCATCTCAAAGTTCGCGAAGATCTTTGAAGACTTTGACCGGGAATGTACAATAAACCTTATGGTTGAGCGACAACTATTAAGGCAACTGAAACCTAACCCCTCTCACTACTAAAACAAGACAATGTATGTAGGCTTTTCCAATTACATTTGATTGTTTATTAGAGATAGTGTCAAAATTGGTGTGACGTATATTATGTGAGAAATATTCGAGTCACTTCACTTGATGCCCTTTTTTTGGAATCCGCGCGTGCAAAACTTTGAGTAGTGTCGAGCGAATCTACTCGACGTCATTTCTATGTATATATTCTTGCAATCCATATCTGAATTGTGAATGAAGAGAAATAAGAATGAGATCATCGTTTCTGTTGTCGGCCACCATATGAATGAACTGCGATTTTCATGAGATATTGATTGGTCAATGAACATTATCATATAATAACCTACGTAGTAACTTGTTCTATAATACTATCACCATCATAGCGAATGAACGTGGATATCGGTTACTGCGACATATCACATTTTCAGATACCTTGGCTCCTACGCAGCTTTCTGCCGATAAGAGCCGCGATACGATAATATGCCACAATATTCCACTCATAAAGGACGGTATGTGGTATAGAATCACTGTTCGGAATTATTGGTGTTCTACACGTACTTGCAGGCATAAAACTGATAGCAATTGAACACCGATTGCGTACAGTGTGCTAATAAAACGGTTAATAAAATTGAACAGGCGGATATTTTCGTCGATGATCCCATGATATGTAATAAGTAAGTTATAGTGACTTAATATTTAGCATTATAATTCTGTACGGCTATTAGATGCTGTTAATGTGTTTATTGTCTCATAATTTTAAGCAATATTTTGTATCAGCGGTGAAAAGTTTATTTGAAATTAAGAGCTTTATTAATGGTCATAATAATTGTAACGTTTTTGTCAGGGACAATAAGAACTAGTATAGCATCCAGATTCAAATACTTTTATTAGATTCACCTGTATTTTTGTTTGTTTTGTTTGATTAAGAGGTCGAAACGAACATTGAACGCTCCAACTCGTTGGAGTATTGCTCCCGTGTGGGGGCGGGTTAGAATATCTCCCATCGTATATCCTGCGTGTCGTAAAATGCGACTAAAAGGAACCGAACTACTGTCGGTATAAACAGTAACCTCTTCTCAACCTACAGCTTTGGGTGGACGAGTTGAGAAGAGTCAGGACATCTTCTTGTCCTTGGGGTGAGAAATTGCCCCTAAAGGCGGATGAACCAGTAGATACCATCTGGTCAACGGCATGAGGATGCAGAAAGCAAATGGGAAACTACTCCATTAAAGATCTTAAAGATATCCCAAGAGAAACTCGTAAAATGGCTAAATGCATTTTACGAGTTCACTACATGTCTGTTAAGACATTGTGACTATGATGATGATGAGGATGCAGTACGAAGCGCTTACTAAAGCTTCTGGATACTATCCAGAAGAGAGCAATTAGACTAATAGATACGCTTAACCTCACAAAGCACCTCCACAGCCTGGAACATCGAAGAAGGGTGGCCAATCTGTCCCTGTTTTACCGATACTATCACGAAAGATGTTCGAGCGAGCACTCCCAGCATCACCAAAGGCCGTCTGAACTAGGTACACTAGAGAATCTCTGCGGGCTCATCCTTACCAGGTCGACTTCCCTACTCCTACTAGTCTCCTTCAGTATTCCTTCTTTTGGCGAACTTCGACGCTGTGGAAAGAGTTGCCGATACTTATCCTCTCGCAGCGCTTCTACAGCGCGGGAAGCAGACCACAAAAAAACTTAGCCGCGACGGTAGTTGTAATTTACATCTGACAGTTTGAATTTACAATTTATGCTTAGAAAACGTAATGTGATCCTTTTGAAACTATTGCTGGAAAATGTACAGTTGTAAGTCAAATAACAACTGGCTATATTACTGGTGCCATGTCTACTACACCAACACTAGCCATGGAGGTAATCCTATACTTAACTCCTCTACACATTGAGGTCGAGAGAGGTGCCTGATTGGTCGCCTACAGACTACTATCAACTCGCAGACAGGACAAAAAGGAACTACCAAACACAACGGGTATCATGAGTAAAATTACAAATCACCACATACTCGGAATGATACTGGGACATACTGGGACTCTATGGTTTCCAAGTGCACACGGAGAGATCCTACAACGTCATTTTCCCAGAAAGGAACGAATGGAAGAGGAGTGACAGCTTCATATCACCATCCGATCCTGCACTGTTCACGGATGGCTCTAAGTCAGAACTGGGGACAGGAAGTAGCTGGTACCAATCCAAGAGTTGAAATCTCAGTAAACCTTGGGAGGCATACCACAATATTCCAAGCAGAAATGATAGCCATATTATGTAGTTGGGAATCCGGGAGCTGATCAAAAGATCCCTGAAAAACAAATCTATAATTTTTTTTCATATAGCCAGGCTGCCCTGAAAGTACTGAGCTCCAAACGGGTTGACTCAAGACTCGTATGGAACGGCATAGATCTCCTCAACAAATTTGTAACAAAGAACAAAGTAACTTTAGTTTGGGTCCCAGGTCATAGCGGAGTGGAAGGCAATGGTTTGGCCAACACACTCGCAAGAGGAGGAACCGAATTTGTATGGACAGGACCATAACCATTCGCGGACATTGCGAAAAGCACCGCCAAGAAAACCATCTCAGTTTGGGCAAAGAAGAAAGCACTCCTGCACTGGCGAGATACGCCAGGGCTACTACACCACTCCACACTCAAATGCGTTCATACGATATCGCTCTAGTCAGGCACCCAGAGGATCCCAGAATGGAGCAGCAACGATCTCCGTATACTGATCTTTCCGTTGACAGGACATTGTCATCTGAGGAACAGCTTGTGAAAAATAGGTCTGGTACAAACATCAGACTATCTTTCTGTTATGCGGAGGACCAAACAGCGGAGCACATATTGTGCTCAGTACCATCTGTTGAGTACTGGAAGATGGTATAATACACTAATTTTGACAATGGATAAACGATGCATAATAATATGTTGATAATTCATATTGATATGCACCAGTTGTTAGACAAATAAAAAGTATAATACAGGATGTCCCACGACGATTAAGACAAGCAATATATCGGAACTGGGCAGTAGTAGCGAATGATAATTTTGGGGGTGTAAATTAGAGCAAATATAGTATCTTTTCTTATTATTGTGTCACCCAATGAGGTATTTGTTTTTGATTACGTGACGTCCGATTCAAAAATTTTAATGGGACACCCGGTATATTTGAGACTTTCTGTGTTCCTCCCGATAAAACAATTCCAACAAATTAGCATACTTGGGGTCTAAAGTGATTAATTCAAGAGTTACAGAAACTTAAAGGACTGTACTACTACCATTATGAAACTACCAAAATAATTTAACTGTTATAATCAATGGTAGTGGTACAATCCTTTAAGTTAAGTACCTGTAGCTCTTAAATTAATCACTTTGGACCCCAAGTATGCTAATTTGTTGGAATTGTTTTATCGGGAAGAACAGAAAAAGTCACAAATATACAGGGTGTCCCATTAAAAATTTTGAATCGTGAATCACGTGATCAAAAACAAATACCTCATTGGGTGACACAATAATAGGAACAGACTACATTGGCTCTAATTTACACTCCCAAAATTATAATTCGCTACTACTGTCCAGTTCCGATATTTTGCTTGTCTTAATAGTCGTGGGACACCCTGTATAACTCCCTTTCTTGTTACAAAGCTTGTATAATACTCACTCTTACGCGAGCCGCTCTCAAAACGCATCACTGCTCCCCGATGTGAACCACGCCTTAGAATGCGTCCGACCACTTACCTGGAAAAGAAGAATATTATTAGCGCTACCAGGTAAGACAGGTGTTAAACGGTGAGGTGTCTAAGAAAAGCAATTACATCTGTGATTGCCGGTACTGCGGTATTTCCTCCGGCCTGTTTGCGAATTGATTTGAGAACATTTCGACGCGATAGATTACACATGCGGTATGTGAGATCACGATCGCCGCGCCGCTGCCTGCCGCTCAGTGGCATTTGATTGCACATTTGGTATTCGCTAGGAATGTGAGGAGATTGTAATACGACATTTCACATTGACTGTTAAACACCCACCATTTTGTTGTAGCCGAACACCAATCGCTGCTGCTGACACCTTTCTATTGCTACAACGGCGACTAGATAACCCCTACGATAATTATTATAGACTGGGAGAACTGATAAACATTCAACTTGCATTGCACTACTAGGTATCAGAAGATGACAACTGATATTAGACATAGGGATTCATCAAGCCAAGTAGCTTGAGTTTTTTCTTAAATACTTGACTTGACTTGAAAGCTCAAGCTTTTGAAAATTTGATATTTGACTTGACTTGATTTTCGATCTGAACTACTTGACTAATGACTTGATATCAAGTAAAACCAAACTACTTGATATTACTTGATATCGATCTGTAAAGTGCGAATCGAAGCGTTAACATAGGGGAATCACCGAGGTTACGACAGCAAGCAGGCATCCGATGACTTGAAACTTTAAAGCCAACCGACACAGAATGGTCGTTAATTAACGAATTTGCCAGTACCTTAATGTTTTTAAGAGTATTTCCATCATTTTTGCATCAATATGCTGCTCGATAGACCAGATATTCGTGGGCTATAGAACTTAACAATAAACGTGATCGAGATGAAACCGATGAACAGATTATAAATAGTATTTAAGCGGAAAGTGACAGTACTGAAGATATTTTGTTTAGAATGGTGGAAAAGACACGAATGTATTTTTCCAAACCTTGTTGCAATGGTCAAAGACTTTTTGGCAACGCCAGCTTCTTCAGCTTCAGTTGAAAGGCAGTTTTCTAGAGCTCCTATACCAAAACAAAAAATCGATTAGGCAATAACTCCGTTAGAAGTCTTATGTGTCTCAATTCATGGATGGCAAATGAGGATATTAATTTTTTTTTACTTCTGTCTCATCGGCATCGATTGTTCTGGTCACTAGCCTCGTGTTCTGTGTAGGCTTTTTTATTGTTTCTCGGTGCCATTCTAGGAACAGCACTGTTAATTAGAAGTCAACAGTGAAGGCTCAGGTGGGGATTCTTCACCGAGCTTTTTTTATAGATATTTCTTTTTGATTGAAAAACCAGAAATAAATTTCCGCCTCTAACGAGAATCGAACCCAGGACCTTCCGGTCACGAGCCCTCGACTCTAACCACTGAGTCAACCCACCCCCATTTGAGTTTGTTGTTTTTTCTATGTATTATTGGCAGAATTCAGAATATTTCGTATTTTTGTTTCATATTATTACGTTCATTATTTAACTAAGTTTATTGGAGTTTCCGTTTTCGGAAGTTTTTTTTTAATAAAAGATTACGTCTTTATATACATAAATTTTTATTGTTATTGCATTTTGGCAGTTAATCAGATTAATATCAAAAAAGAATTATTTTTTTAAGAAAAATCAAGTAGTTAGCTTGAAAAACTTGATTTTCAAGATGCTTGATGTGTAACTACTTGACTTGACTTGAATTTCGAAAACAAATGCTTGACTTGATCTTGATATCAAGTCAAGTCAAGTAGCTTGAAAATCAAGTCAAGTCGTGAATTTCTAATTAGACATTAGACATATTTTTACTGACAACTGGTAATAGTAATGGGATTATAATTGATTGGAGGATATAGCTTGGCATAGTCGATTTGAGTTCGGTAATTTTTTGGGGTTAAACCAAAGAGTTAATTTTGTGGTTCGATATCTAAAAGACAAACATTTAGTTGTTCTTAAAATTGCATGATTTGATTTTAATCACAGTGCAAGCCGCGATCTTGTACGTTTGCAAACTTGTCCGGCTTGATTTACACAAGAGAAGGTTGCTGTGTGATTCCTCGTAACTATAACGTCGTTGCGCCTGTTGTTTAATGTAATCCCTCAACTACCATAAGGTGTTAGTGATTGTGCGCAGTGTCGTGCTTTGCATAACCTGCAGACTGAGCATGCGCGTTTTGGCAAGAAAGCACCAAACCGAACATGCTGGTCTAATAATCATCATGAATTTTAACTTTATTCATCCAACTCAATGTTCTACATAACATAGGGTAGAGTTGACGAAACATAATTTCGAATTTTGTTTTTAACATCTTATAGTGTGTGTCAAGAACCAATCGACGGCGGCACCTAATCTGCCACAAATCGATGTGGCAACAGCGGCGACACTAGACGTCTAGCCTCTCCCCGTCTCCGACAAGCCAGCAAGTGAACACGGTTTCGCAATTATTGAATGTATAAATCATTGTATTCAGTGTAAAACAAAACTAATGTTCATTAAAACTGTACACAACAAAGAAGAACCATACAGTCTACTCATTTCAACCATTTACATGGTCCAATCATCGCCGGATTGGTGAAGAATCAAGCAAGAAAAATTAAAGCATTTATTTCGGCGGCCGGCGCAGCGTGGAAGCCATCACCGGCGCGACCAAAGAAGTGTGACCGACGGCTAGAGTGCGAATTGGCAGACGACGTTGTAGCAGCCAGACTAGATAGCAAAGCCAGGAGTGGTGACGTATCCTATGTTTTCCTATCCTAATTTACATTTACAAGAGCGCAGGTTTGGTATGACTCATTAGCGTATACAAGCCTCTTCTTCGATTCATATAGCAATATAGCAGTATACATATAGCAATACATTCGCATATTTTTCGCAGCATTTGCATTAGCCAATACATTCGCATATATTTTTCGCATTATTCAATATCAATTTCCACGATTATTCGCAGATTTTTACAGTAGCATATAGCAAAATTCATAATGGCAGAAGTTGACATTGAACATTTAGTAAGAAAGCGTGGTGCTTTGAAGTCGAAATTAACAAATTTTGAAAAATACCTAACTTCTCTAGAATCAGATATTTCATCAGAAAATCAGATAGATAGAGTTCGCATTATTGAGCTGCAGCAAAGGGCAGACAAATTTGACAAAGTTTATCAGGAATTTGAGGAAATTCAAGATGCGATAGAAAGTAATGTAGTTGACGTAAGTGATCATATTGAATATCGAGCAGAGTTTGAAAACAAGTTTTTTGCTATAAGTTCAAGGGCAATCGCATTACAAGAAGACTTAACAAAAACTGAAAATACAAGTCCCGCAAATTCTGTTGTGTCTAGCATATCATCACACAATAATTCACGAGAGCAATCAGAGGTCAGTTTACCAGTTATAAAGCTCCCAACTTTTGATGGCAGTTTTGTCAACTGGATGGGCTTCCGCGATAGTTTTGAATCTCTGATCCATGACAAGCAGAGACTTAGCAAAATACAAAAATTTCATTATTTAAGGGCATCCTTAGAAGGAGTAGCAAAAGAGGTTATTGAAAATCTAGATTTTTGCGCAGAAAATTATGATATTGCATGGCAGGCATTGTGTGACAGATTCAACAATGAGCGTTTACTTGTTTACAACCACATAAAGGCAATTCAAAATTTGAAAAATTTGCATAAGGAATCTTCGCATGGGCTCAGAAGCTTGAATGACAATCTTTCTAAACATTTATCCATTCTCAAAAAGTTGGGTGAGCCAGTCGAGTCCTGGGACACTCTACTTATTCATATGGTTTGCGACAAACTTGACACTGCCACATTGCAAGCGTGGCAGAGAATACGGTTTCCTAATCGAAAACCCACTTTACAAGATTTCAAAACATTTTTGAAGGACAAAGCAGAAGATTTAGAAACTTTGGAATACAAATTTCATTCGCAATCATTACAAGACAATAATAAATCAAAACTAGATTATAGACAAAGACGTAGCAAAGGTCTTCTAGTTACTAATTCAGAGGATATAAATAAGTCGGAGTCATCAGATCATTCATCTTCCACTATACAGTGTTATTTTTGCAAGGGTGATCATAGCATTTATTACTGCTCACAGTTTTTGAAATTATCAATTGGTGATAGAATGCAACGGGTTAAGAAATTGAAAATTTGCATCAATTGCCTCAGAGGCAACCATGAAATGAAGGCTTGCAGGTTTGGTGGATGCAAAATTTGTAATGCCAAACATAACACCATTTTGCATGACAGCTCTGAAGGTCGAACAAAAAATGTACATTTAGCAACAAACTCACAAATAGCAAGTGATGTAATTGAGCCTTCTGAGTCTGAGACAAGTAGTGAACAATCAATTTGTGCCTTTTCAGTTAGTAGCAACGCCATTTTGTCCACTGTTTCAGTCATTGTTTGCGACAAAAACAAAAGGCAGTATGCTATTAGAGCGCTTCTTGATTGTGGCTCGCAATCAAGCTTTATCAGCACAGAGTTGGCAAATAAATTACAGCTTCCTAAGTTCAAAACGAACCTGTGTGTTTCAGGTTTGAATAATAGCATTTCTTATGTCCAATATAAAAGCGATATAACAGTTTTTTCCAGATGCAATCAATTTTCCATAGACATTTCATGTTTCATCATTGATAAAATCACAGGCACCTTGCCTGAATTTGCAATCGATACTACTTCATGGAATATTCCACAAAATATAAAATTAGCAGATCCTAAGTTCGATAAGCCGGGAAAAATAGATATGCTCATAGGCGCAGATGCTTTTTGGCAACTTTTATGCGTAGGACAAATTAGTCTAGGTAACAGTAAACCAATACTACAGAAGACACGTTTTGGTTGGGTAGTTGCTGGACAATTTCATTCAACGAACATTTCTAGAATAACTGCATGTCACGTCTCTCAAAATCTTGCTATTCAGAACCAATTAACCAAATTTTGGGAAATTGAAGAAATCAACTCAAATGTCAAACCCAGGTCGTTGGAGGAACAGTTGTGTGAGCTGCATTACGTTGAACATTTAAAAACTAACCCTGACGGTAAATATATAGTTTCAATTCCAATGAAAGGTGACGTAAACTCTCTGGGCGATTCGCGACAAATAGCAGAAAAGAGGTTTTTGTCGCTGGAAAGGAGACTCAAGTCCAACCCAAATATGCGCAGCTTATATGTCGATTTTATGCAGGAATACGAGAAACTGGGACATATGACAAGATTAAACGAGGACGATGACGACAAACCTGAATATTTTATGCCTCATCATGGGGTACTGAAGGAATCAAACTTGACAACAAAATTAAGAGTAGTTTTCAATGCAAGCAGTCCAAGTAGCTCAGGTATTTCATTCAATAGTCTTCAAATGACAGGCCCTATTTTGCAACCAGACTTAGTGTCGATCTTAATAAATTTTAGATTTTTTGAAGTAGTTTTATCAAGCGATATAAACATGATGTACAGAATGATTTTCATAGACCCTGACCAAAGGAAATTTCAAAAAATCATTTGGCGAGATGATCCAAACAAAGACTTATCCGTTTTCCAATTAAACACTGTAACCTACGGTACCACAGCTGGCTCATTTCTAGCCATCCGTAGTTTATATCAGTTAGCAAACGAGATTGAACACGAACATCCATGCATTGCAAATATTATAAGGAAAAACATGTACGTTGATGATTTGTTGACGGGTGCCACTGATGTTGAAGAAGCGCAGCGGCTTTGCAGGCAAATCCACGATATTTTCATTACACGCGGTTTCCAACTTCGTAAATGGCGATCCAATCGCCTAGAAGCCATAAAAGACTTCAGTCATGATTCTGAACCTATAGAATTTTCATTACACAAAGAACAGGAAGCTAAAACACTCGGCTTGACGTGGAATTCCGAAATCGATTGTTTAAGCTACAAAGTCACTTCGTCAA
Organism: Callosobruchus maculatus; assembly: GCA_951848785.1. NCBI lineage: Eukaryota > Metazoa > Arthropoda > Insecta > Coleoptera > Chrysomelidae > Callosobruchus > Callosobruchus maculatus. The sequence goes on from CATOUR010000083.1 coordinate 12,032,086, forward strand.
AGTGTTTCTCTCAAAAGGTTACGAAACGTACAATTCTCTCAAAAGTTGCATCGATTTTTGACCCAATGGGACTTTTAGCTCCGTGCATTATATTAGCAAAAATACTCTTGCAGAAACTTTGGGTGGAAGGGCTATCATGGGACGAATCCCTACCCTCGTCATTACATGCATATTGGCTTGACTTTTCCTCCAATTTAGATTCTTTAAATTCATTAAAAATTCCGAGGAAGGTAATTTGCAAACAGGCTACTTATATTGAAATTCATGGATTTGCAGATTCCTCAATCCAAGCATATGGGGGATGTGTTTACATCAAATCAATCAACAGCTCAGCTTGCTCTGTTGAATTACTATGCGCCAAATCTAAAGTTGCACCTTTAAAAACGTTAACAACGCCAAGATTAGAGCTATGTGCTGCATTGACTCTAGCTAGGTTGATCAGCAAAGTGCTGGAAAGCACAGATGTGAAATTTGATCGAATCATTTGTTGGTCAGATTCGACAATAGTATTAGGGTGGTTGAAAGCTCCGCCTAATCTGCTTAAACCGTTTGTAGACCACAGAGTAGCGGAAATTCAAAGAATAACTGAGTCATTCGAATGGCGACATGTTCCCACGCATGATAACCCTGCAGACTTGTTATCTAGGGGTGTGAAGCCTGAAAACATTTCTGAAATGCAGCTTTGGTGGCAAGGGCCCACTTGGCTCAAAGAAGACGAAACAACTTGGCCAAGTGTTCAGTATTCTAGTCCAACCGAACTACCTGAACTGCGCAAGACCTTCAAGGTCACCATTGATTCAACATTTTTTCCATTTAATAGGTTTTCTAATATTAACCGTCTCAAACGTTCATTTGCCTATGTTATCAGATTCAAAAATAATTGTCAAAAGGCTAGTTCAGAGCGAATCAAATCTGACTTGACGAACGCAGAAATAAATCATGCCTTTGAAACACTTGTTCGCTTCACTCAATTGGTATGTTTTCCAAACGAATACAAGCAGTTGAAAAATAAGAAGCCACTAGATTCTACCAGTAAAATATTGGCTCTAAGCCCTTTCATTGATGAGCATGGGCTTATACGGGTAGGCGGCCGACTCGCAAATTCCGAGCTTTTGTTTAGTAGAAAACACCCGTTATTATTAGACTCGTCGCATCATCTAACAAAATTAATTTTTGTCCAAGCTCACAAGGACCTCCTTCACGCGGGTCCACAAGCTATGATATCACATGTGCGAGAAACCTTCTGGCCCATTTCAGCTCGTAATATTGCTAAGTTGGTTGTCAGGCAGTGCGTGCCTTGCAGTAGATATGCTGGAAAAACTATACAACCGATAATGGGAGATTTACCTGCATCCCGTGTTACTTCAGATTTTCCATTCACTCGAACTGGAGTAGATTACGGAGGACCAATTTTAATCAAAGATCGTAAGGGTCGCGGATGTAAAACTCAAAAATGTTGGATAGCATTATTTATTTGTTTCAGTACGAAGGCTATTCATTTAGAATTGGTCACTGCTTTAAGTACCGCAGCTTTCATGCAAGCTCTCCGAAGATTTGCAGCTAGACGTGGCAAGCCCTCTGACCTATATTCTGATCAAGGCACTAATTTTGTGGGCGCAAACCGCGAACTTGGTCAATTTTTAAAAGAGAAATCGTCGGAGATTGCTACGGAGTCTTCAACTCTTAACATAACCTGGCACTTCATACCGGCCAGCTCTCCGCACTTTGGCGGACTGTGGGAGTCAGGTATAAAATCCGTCAAGCACCACCTTCGTAGAGTTATGGGCAATAATTGCTTTACCTTTGAGGAACTTTATACGGTATTGGTTCAGATTGAATCTGTGCTCAACTCTCGTCCAATGTACCCCCTGTCCTCTGACCCCTCCGACCTTTCCTGTCTCACACCAGCGCATTTCCTGATTGGTCGCCCACTACTTACGATTCCGGAACCAGATTATCTTCATCTGCCAGAAAATCGTTTATCACTCTACCAGCATCTTCAACAGATCCAACAGCACTTTTGGACGCGTTGGAGTAAGGACTATTTAAATGAACTCCAGCAAAGAAGCCGATGGAATAAATCTGATGGCAGTCTAGCGATAGGACAGCTAGTTCTGATAAAAGAAGACCATCTACCACCCAAGAAGTGGCGTCTTGGACGAGTGCTTCAATTGACTCCAGGCAAGGATAATATCTCTCGTGTGGCGACAGTTCGTACAGCCGATGGCGAAATAACCAGAACCGTACGCAAGATATGTGCTCTTCCTATTGAAAGTGGAGACTTTCAACCCTGGGGGCATGTCAAGAACCAATCGACGGCGGCACCTAATCTGCCACAAATCGATGTGGCAACAGCGGCGACACTAGACGTCTAGCCTCTCCCCGTCTCCGACAAGCCAGCAAGTGAACACGGTTTCGCAATTATTGAATGTATAAATCATTGTATTCAGTGTAAAACAAAACTAATGTTCATTAAAACTGTACACAACAAAGAAGAACCATACAGTCTACTCATTTCATCCATTTACAGTGTGTTTCTGCCAAGCCGTACCCTTGCCATTGATAATTACTAGGTATTACTTAGCAGAGTTTTCCTATAGAATCATTGAGATCTCCAACGGGGTACCACGACGTTTTTTTGGTAAAATATATAGCCTGCTTTTCGAAAGATTGATCCTGATGTATGTATTGTTAATTTTGATTCTAAAATGGGAAGCCATTTTGAACTTAATTTCACACGAGTTGGGGAAAGTCACAGTATTTTGTGGCATGTAGTGTTAGATCATAAAAAGCAACATCTCCTTGGAAAGACCTGGGCTAGCGACAATAGAGTGCTAGCAAAGAAAATAAAGAAATTGGTTAAAGTTTCAAACACTGCTAGAATGATTTCTGTAACACGACACTCTATGTTCCCTAACGCAAGATCGTAGCTTAACAACATTCAGTACCTCCTGACACTAGTGACACTGCCTCTCCATTCTGATGATGGATGTACTGGTATCTTGTTACACAATTAGAAACGAAGATTGATTCTGGATAATAAGTGCCAGGTAACTGTATCAAATTGTTCCAATGATGCATACAAATAGGTGCTAACGAATACTGAGATTCCATTTAAATTGCAAATTGCTACTATGAATTTCATGAATACGATGTGAGAAACAAACTATTATGTCGTCGAGACTATAAAGAACTATAATAGACAGACGTTATTTATCCTTCGTCCAATCTCACTGTTCACTTATGCTCTAGGCGAGTATATAAGGTTGGAGCGATGCTACAGTGAACTGATGTTTGCTTCTAAAAATTCATTATTATCACTTATTTTTTTTGAGGGCCGAATATGGCTACCAAAACAGTTTCCAGAATAGGTTGGAGCGTGCGAATATAACCTATAGTCGATCGTACCTGAAGGCATGTCGGTATTTTCGAGTGTTGTTAAAACTAAAAGAATTTAGAAAAACAAGTCATTCTGCTGAACGGCGTTCAAAATTGGTAATCTTATCGCAATACTCTCGCTATTTCCAAATCTTTTGGCCCCCTAAGTTATACATGTCAAATTACATTGGATTCATAAACCAGGAGCTTCAAGTATTGCTAATCTTTAATAAAACAAAAGAAATATTATAACATTTACTGTATGAGTATAGCAATAAACGCTGTACTTCTTATCACTTATGCGTATTCCGCAACTTTCTCGCGATTTGGAAAGAAGACATATTTTTTTCAAGCAAAATAAAAATAAATTTGAACATGTGTATCAATTTAATTATAGAAACGAAATAACAAACATATACTTATAGCATTATCTTGTTTTATTATGGCTCATAAAATTTATGACAAAGTATTTAAGTGATTTATTGTTTCTGAATAACACATGGCCATAAATTGTATAGAAAGGTTGCGTATGAATGCTAAGCAAATTATTGATCAAATGCTTATTTATTTCTAAGGAAATGCTAAAGCAAAGCCATAGGCACATTGGTACGTTCTTTATTCGAGAATGTTTCAGTGGCTTATAATAGAATATAGTCAAAAAATGATTAGTTCGAGGAAAAAAATACTGGAAAACTGGAAAATCTTTCTATGATAGAGGGTTAAATATGAAATAGTGACCATTTTACAGTTCAACACTGAGCAAGTTTGAAACAGATCTAGCAAAAAACATTTGATTTGTGGCTAGTTATCTTATCAACTTATAAATATGAGGCGAAATAAATTTTAGCAAAGAAATTCACATTTTTTTGTAAATAAAAAACAGATTTTTATAAAGATATGCCGTGCAATCATGAATGGACTCATTACGTCAGTTTTAAACCTCAAAATTTGGATTCTGGATCCTGAAGTGGAATTTCTGCCACTTTTTATCACGGAAGAAAATTAAACATACATTTTTACTCCCTTCCCTGTGTCGAAACAATTTACAGAAATGTTGTTGAACTTTTGATCACAAATCTTAGCACTTCGCTCCGGCCGGCGGAGAATAACTTCTTCAGCGTTCTCCAGCGGTTGGTTCATGAAAAAAAGAGAAGCCTAGCGTAGCCATGTAAAATCGTGCTGGGTCTCATCATACCATCTCGGAAACGTACCATGAAGGTCGTACTGTGCCTCTGCCTCACGAAACGTGTTGCCACAGCCAACACAAGCAGTCAGAGAAATACTATGGGACAGGGTTGGATCGGACTGAAATGCTACCAATGATTATTTGAAAATTTCAGTGCCATTCTGTTGACATGGAGGTTGTAATTGTAGTTGGATAATTGGAGTAGTCACAGATTCAACTGAGTCCACTCCTAACATGGCCATCACTTAGATAATATGAGAAATAAACTAATGCCAGGTACTGTAAAAGCAGCCAACAGTTTTCGGCTGAGCATTATAGAGGGTCAGAGCCCCATAATACTTGAATTGCATTAGGGTATAGCGCGCGAAATTGAGAATCCAAGAAAAGACGTATCTCCGTGTTAGCGAGGAGGCGTGGCCGCCTGTTTCTTCTCCAGTATGTGTGTCTAAGATGAGGAGAGGTAAGTCCAAAAGTCGAAAGGTAAGGTCAAAAGATCCAAAGGTAAGGTCCAAACTTTACCATAAAAATGAATTTCGCATTTCGAAGCTCCTGTTGGTACCTTTAAACTTATAGTATAATGATTCAAAAGGCAAATTGAAGAAGAAAGCTTGCGCTATGTAACGTCGGTGGCTTTGTTTTATATCGTGTTTGGTCGTTAAATTACAGACATTTAATTTTGCATTGGAGGTTTTTTGACACACTAAAAAACTTTTTTGAAAAAATTTCACAAACATCAACGCGCTCGAACGTTGAGGCATCGCAGACTGATGAACATGCTTTTCATTTCTACTGATAGTCTCTCTTATCTGACAATTTCAGATTTTTCTATCAGAAGTTGTAGGTGTTTCCTAACCTTTTTGACAAAATGAAACTTACTACACCTACTTTTAACATGAAAACGTGGAATAAATTATTTTCGTAAGTTGCTTAGTTTTCAAAATACATCGGTTAACATATTTTTTAAAAATCGGTTTTTTATTTTTATTTTAAATGTTGCTTAACCAATATTGTTGAAATTTGGTATTGTTGTTTCAAGAATAAAAGACTTATTTAGCCATAAACATATGAAAATGATCAAATTCAGTGGCGTCCTGAGCGGCATCTTGTCCAATGTTACCGAGAAAAAATACTTATATGCCAATTACTTTTTTGAAATAGTTTCACGGTATAAAAAAGTTTCTGATCAATAATGTCGAAAAGAAAGGGATTTTTTTCTGCCTTATACGTTCTTGTCAGGAATTATTGAATCGTTTTTTTTCAACTACGGTCCTGTTGGGTACCCGAAATCTTATCCGCTGGAACCATGGGGTTCGTATACCTAAATCATTTGTAGTTCTGACACTTAATTAACCATGAAGGGGCCTGGAGTAGCACAATATATAAAACTGGCCGACCCAGCGACCTATTGAAAGCTAGAGATAAGATTATGCATTAAGAATCCGAATATGAAAGAAACAAAAATTGTAATTAAAGGGATAGCAGTCTATTAATAAATAATTTCCAGGTTTTTATACATTGAAAGACGATTTTTAAAGGTATGGTTTCGGTATATTTTAGGTTGTTTTTGGGGTTCACTGTTCAAACACAAATTGCATTTTCGCCACGATTATATTACATGAAATTCAATGTTTTGATTGATTAGTTAGGGTCCAATTTCAATATGAATTTGAAATTAAAGTCAGCGATTTATTCTAAGCTAAAAAATTGCAATTATATTTTGCTGTTTCGTCGCTCTTTAAAACTGAAAAAATATGTCGGCTTCACAACTTTTAGATTTCGACTATTATGTTCGATTCTGAATTTGTTTAACGAAACATCCTCAACGGCTTTTACGGTCAAAGATTTTAAACTTTCTCAAGTACATGTCTATAATACGAATCACATGGTGTAGAAACCATTGATTCACAGGGCAATATAATCAACGTTTATAGTTTCAAGGCGCTAGAAGTTTCGAGGGGTCCTCATAGTCCTCATACAAAATACTTTGGAGTTCCCTTATCAACCACCCACTAATAACGCAGCAGCAATTCTGATAATTTCCGCTTTTAGCTAATTATTCTAACGCCAGTAAACTGAAGATTTATTTTATAATACAGCAGCATTACCTACTATGACCCATCATGCGCTGCATGTCACGCCCCAAATTTCGTCAGAATTGGGGAGGCCGTTACTGAGACTATGTATGTGGATAGAAAAATGCAAAACAGGCAGATAGATACCGACGGAGAGGAGTGACACATTTTTATGATATAAGCATCCAAAAACCGTATTATCTCGAAATTGTAAATCTTCGCTATTTCAATACTTTTCTTACCTACCTTAAGGCTTGTATTCACTTTGATTAGTGTTTAGTGCAGATAATGAGTGATTAGGAGAAAATAAATGAGGACAGCGACTGTAAGTGATTGGTGAGCTGCGTAGTAAGATGATCAGCCGCGTGTTCTATGTAATATTCTGTTGTACCTTCAGCAGCCAATTCCTTAAAGAGTTGGTAGCTTGCGCTATGATTAATTCATTTTCGAACCTATACTTTTGTTGGTCTTAGCTTCCAAAGCTTCTTCGGTTTCAAACACTACCGAGTTTAATATTTCTTTCGGTACTTCTGCTAATTGCAAGCGCGCTTCTCGATGATTGTCCATACTTGCTGGTCGATGGGTAACAACTGAATTTACTGAACAGAGTCACTAAACAAGAACTGGACAGTACTAGCACTACACAACTACACTAATCACCCTCAATACATTTGACTGTGGGTTTGGCGGGCATTGCAAGAAAACCGTCTTAGATTGAGCCGAGAAGAAAGAACTCCTGCACTGGCGAGATACACCAGGTTACTACACTTGAAGGCGAAGCTACCATAACCTTCTAGTCAGGCCCCCCGAGGATCATAGAATGGAGCAGGAATGATCTAGGCATTCTGGTTGGTCTGTTGACGGGACATTGTCGTCTGAGAAACCACTTGCGGAAGATAGGTCTGGAACAAACACCAGACTGTCGTTTTTGCTATGTGGAGGACGAAACACCGGAGCACATTTGTCCTCCTGTCCAGTACTGGAAAAAGCTAGGTTTCAGATTGAAACCTACTGAGTTCAATAGGTATGCGCTACAATAGACACAATAGGATCGCAGTTGAAGGAGGCATAATCGCCTCGCTCACTTTCAACCTAACGTGGGCTTAAGGGTCTAGGGTATAGCGCGCAAAATTGAGAATCCAAGAAAAGACGTATTCCCGTGTTAGTGAAGAGGTGTGGCCACCTGTTCCCTTTCTCCAGTATGTGTGTCTAAGATGGGGGCAGATAAGTCCAAAAATCCAAAGGTAAGGTCAAAAGGTCCAAAGGTAAGGTCCAAAGGTCACTATAAAATGAATTTCGCATTTCCAAGCTCCTGAAGTTACCTTTAAACTTACAGTAATGACTCAAAGAGCAAATTGAAGAAGAAAGCTTGCGCTTGTGCAACTATTTAACCTTTTTTTGATATCGTGTTTGGTTGTTAAATTACAGGCATTTATAGTGTATAAAATACTAGCGATAATAGTACTGGAACGATTGAAACCTTACATAGAGAATACTTTGAGAATTGAACAAGCCGGCTTCCGCCCAGGTAAGTCTTGCATCGACCAAATAAATACATTGAGAATTATAATAGAGCAGTCGTATGAGTGGAACTCCCCGCTGCATTTAGTGTTCGTTGATTTTGAAAGGGCTTTCGACACAGTAACACGTACAAGTGTATGGGAATGCATGATACAGAAAGGCATACCCCAGAAGATTATAAACATCGTGAAAGAGCTATACAAAGATGCCACAAGCCAGGTTCTTCATAAGGGACATAAAGGTGAAAGAATTAGTATCGAGCGTGGTGTGAAGCAGGGATGTGTACTTTCGCCTTTGCTATTTAACATAGTGCTAGACTGCTTAATGAGAAAGGTATGTGATGGCCGAGGAGGCATTAGATGGGGACTGATGGGCAACCTTCAAGATCTGGATTACGCAGATGACATCTGCCTAATATCGCACAATATCCAAGACACGAAAAGAAAGATTGAAGTCCTTAAAACAGAGGCAGCAAAAATGGGACTAAGAGTAAATGTGAAGAAGACCAAAGAGATGCGGATTAATATAGTCAACCAGGAACCTCTTCTGCTCTACAACGAAGTGATAGAAAGAGTCGACTACTTTGAATATCTAGGCAGCATAGTTAATAACACAGGAGGGACAGATCAAGATATTCAGCAGCGTCTACTAAAAGCAAGAAGAGCATTTGGGTCCCTTAACAAAGTCTGGAAATCTACCACGTACTCAATCAGAACTAAATTGCGCATTTTCAATAGCAACGTGAAATCAGTGTTATTGTATGGATGCGAAACATGGAAAAGCACAAAAGCCAATGAGCAAAAACTCCAGGTTTTCATTAACAGATGTCTAAGGAGGGTCCTACGGATTTTTTGGCCAAGGACAATCTCGAACGAGGACTTGTGGAAAATATCAGGGTTTAAGAAAGTAGGGACGGAAATCAGACAGAGAAAGTGGAATTGGATAGGTCACATTCTGCGAAGAGGAACGGAAGAATCTGTAGCTAGAACGGCGTTAGACTGGAACCCCCAGGGTAGCAGACACATAGGAAGACCAAGGGTGACCTGGAGAAGAACGGTTACAGATGAGGCAAGAAGAATGGGCAAGACATGGAGAGAGATAAAAGCGCTTGCAAAGAATAGATCAGACTGGCGTCAGTTTGTAGAGGCCCTATGTTCCTTAATGGAATGATGGGACTATATATATATATATAGTGTGTATAATTTTGCATTGCGAGTTTTTTTGCACATTAGAAAATATTTTTGAGAAAATCGAAAATAGTTGTCATTCATTAAGGTCTTAGCTATCGCTTTCTGTAATATTATATATGTAGTTTGAAAATAGAGTGTGCTATGCAAGAAATTGTGAGTCCGTGTTTTACATGGCAAATACGTATTTATAAATGTGTGTATCCAGGCCCCGTAACACCCAGATGTAAATAGGTCTTTGGACTGGCGCTTAGTATAATGCAGACATGTTAGGCCATGGTCCTTCTTGGGCCCCGCGGGCCATACAATATGACTCCTAATGAACTGTCAGACATCGGTTGCGGGTTGCGCCGAGCTATTATACTTCAGATTGAGGTTCCCTTTATACGTGTAGTATAAGTTGTGTGCCCGTATACGCGAGATGACGAGTGTATAGGTGCCAGTAATGGGCCGTGGCCAAATTAAAATTAAAATTGGATTGTTCAGATTGCGGCGCCAGACGGCTGCTTGCCGGTATGGTGGCCTGTCTCGCTGCTCTCTTACCTAAGCAACAATGACACCAAGTATATTGACGGTACATGCAAGCCCAATACGACCCACAACTAGAGATGCCAACTTTTTTTTGTAAGAAAAAGTATAATAGGATTAAAGGAGGAAAAACAGTATCTTATTTTTTTCATGTTTTAAACACATACTTTTTGGAGCTTTTCGCAAAGCTTATCAATAAACTATCATTTATGAAGGCCTCTACCCTCATCACATTTTAGATCAAATTTAAAATATATGAGTAACTATTTCATTATCATCATATCGCCACTTCGCATTTATCGTAGAAAATACCCTTACTATGAACGCCGAAGTAGCAGGAACAGAAATTAGATATGGAATAATTTTAGCCTCTCTCATTGCTCTGTTATCTCTATCGGCAATGACACCAAGTAAATTGGCGCTATACTATGCAAGCCCAATACTACCCACAATACAATCAACGCTAATTTTCACACTAGCATGAGGAACAGTAACTACTAACTGCGGCGCAAAAAAAAATATTAAATATTTTGAAAAATATCGAATATGTTGATAAATCATTGTCGTCACTTTATTTGGCATTAAAACATTATTTATTAAACAAAAAGGTGCAGCCCGGGCTCCGACACACCGAGCTGCTGTTCCATTACCCAGTGACTACTCCTCACACCGTGAGGTGAGCAATCACTGGGTCCGCGAATCGTGCGCCCTAAGTAGACGAAGGCACCCAAGAATGACAGCTTTCTGCATTCTGGCGGCTAAGATGTACGCCGCCGCACGGCACACCGGTATTTTGCACAGTGCAGAGAGCAGCGTATTCCTCATTCCACCTAGGGATCTAATGACCATAACTAGCAGACTTATTGGTCTGCATCGGTAACACGTCGCCTTCTGAAAGGATATGGAAGGCATTCAAAAATGTCATCCACTATAGGGGTTGAAAAATGCGGTTAAACACAATAAAAATGGATTACATTGATACCTGTTATAGTTGAACTTTCCAAAAACATGTGTAAAAAATGTCATCCGTTTTAACGAAAAAGACGTGAAAAATCGAACGTTAAGCTCAAATTTCTCATAAACTGCCCAGCTGAAAAGGATGACAGTATTTTTTTGTATTATCTACAAGAAAACAAAGAATTTTCCATCAAGGTCCAACCGGTTTCGTCAAGAATCTTTTATTTTCATTTAAAAAAAAAATTGGAACGCGCAAACTGCCCGTAGATATCAGATGACGATTTTTTTGAACATTAGTTGGATGGTGTACTGAAATGCAACCGCATTTTCATTCGGTTACTTAACGATTTTTTTTTAACTTTTTAACACCCCGGGGCCCTCTATCTTCGATCTCTTCCATTTTAGGGTTATGGTGCAATGCCAAAAAGTTTCCAGACTGCCTCTAGAACTCAAATACCAAGCGTCATCGGGTGTCTTTCTCGACACTAAAAGTATGCGTCATTGCTCTGAAAAATATATTTTCAGGTTCCAAAGAAATTTATCAGAAACCCCTAAAGCGCCCAAATCGAAGTTTTGATGCGTTATCATTATTTTTTTAGTAATTTTTACGACGGTATGACCTCACCGTTGTTACAAAAAGAACAATAGACAAACAAGGATCGGCAGGCAGAACGATGGAAAGGTCAATTTTAGAAAGTCCTATGAAACTTTTTGAGCACCAAATTGCTGGCCTAAACGGAATACTTTACGTAGTTATACGTTGTTTTTTGCACACAGTTTTGTTCTTGGCAAAAATACTACTCTTCTACATTCTAGTCTCCCTTTGTTTTCTAACGACAGAATGAATTTATATGTGTATACGAGAATGTCAATATAACATGCCTTCTACACGAGTCGGCTTGTCAAAAGCTCCTATTTTTCTGTATAAATACATAAATTCAATAATGCTTGAAATGTTTTCATACCACGCATGTTTTGATAGCAAGGTGTTTGAACTGCGACTTTCAAAATATAAAGAAAAATGTATTTGCAATTTTCATGAATGAAATCATACATTCATTCATATCTTTATTTATTTTGATCCAGTATGATTCAAAAGCGGTTTCTATTCTTAGCTTTACGTTCCAAAGAAAATTCAAATAATCCTCCAGACTATTTTGGTTTGTTTATTACCTCATTAATATATTATGCCTCTATTTTTATAACATGATTTATGGGAATGTATATGATACTCTTAGCCAGATTGTAATATATATTCGCATCAAATTGAACGAAAATAAGAAATATAAAAACTTTTACAGGACAATTAGTCCAATGTCAATTAAAAACCCGTAAAACCAAATCCGTTCCAGATTCTTATTATGAGCACCATCTTCATTCACATTGCTAAACCATTACACGGTATCATACGAGTGCTCATATTACTACAATATTGCATTACACACTTTTAATAAGTTTATTCATTTATAATCATGTGTGAGACTTAAATATAAATACGTAAGCCATCAAGATCTATGTACAACATTCAACATACATCAAAAAATAATGCTTCACTGGCCCTCCATTAAAACCACGTATGTTGAATGATAAACTATTTACTGACGTTTCCAACTTCGAAGATTCTGAACTCTCTATTGGCATTGTTGATAAGTTCAAAACCAGAGTCAGGAATATAGCGGTGTTTTCTGAGTTGGAGAGAGTTTTGAACTTTTCAAGATAGTTCAGCACAGTAGTCTATTTTAATTACATATGAATCAACTGCCCTGTCCCAAAAAGGTTACAAACGAGGCTACAAAGCTTTGAATAAGCCAATAGAATAATAGATTGGATAACAAATTATCTTGGCAATGCTTGCGCTGTTTTTAAATATTAGTGTGTCAGGTGTTTCTAAATATATGATAGGTGTCCTCATGTGTTCAGTAAATATGTAAAGGTGTGACGCCTGTTATTTTCGAGTTCTAACTTAATCTATATTTTCTGGGATTATATCTGGTGGGTGTATGAGGTTATTTGTGAGGCATAATTATGCATCAGAAAAGGTAATCAGGGTTTATGCAAGGTCAAACATTCCTGGGTTCAAGGCTGAACTACCAGAAAACTTGAAGGGTTTAGCTTATTTCCACTTATTCCGATAGTGCTTAGAAATCGAATAAAAATTCATAATCTTGTAGTCACAACATAATAAATGCTACTATTGATATCTTTTCTTTTTTTATATAACTGAGCAGACCGCGTAGGCAGAGCCTAAATACCAGAGTAGCGCGGCTGCTGTGAAAGGGTTATGTTTGGGGAAGTTTATTAACGCGGGATTTGAATGGGCCAATACCCGCAGATCCAATAAATACATCTCCTGGCAGTCCGTTCTTGATATAAATGAGGAACGACCGCCTTAGGATGAGATGCAGCGGTTGCGCGGGTGTATCTGATAGGAGCGGTGAGCGGCGGAACGATAGAGGATAGCTCAGAGGAGCAGATTCCGTTTGAATATCGGTAGAAGAGCTAGAGGTCACCAACAACACGCCTGTCAGAAAGTGGCTGGAGGTGGCACGTTAAGGCCGGGTCACCAATTAGTCGAATTGCCCTTCTCTGGACGACATCAAGTATAGACAGGGTAGTAGGGGCAGCAGCTCCCAAGACATGAGAGCAATACTCCAGGCCAGGTCTTATCTGGACTTTATATAGCGTGAGCGTAATATTACTTGATTTTACCCACACGCGTAAATAAAAAAATATTCCTTAAACATTACCTTATATTGAGATATGTATATTTCGTCTTTAACATAATAATTGTAATTTATTATTGGTGCTTTTATTTATTTAAAACCTCTAAATCTAGTCACAAAAAATAGTACCTCCTGTAGGTATTAGATCTTTATATGGCACCATAACTTCTATCTTTCCAATGCGTTTCTTGAGTATTTATATGAAATTTTATAAAATCAATTGTACTTATCCACACATTGGATTTAAATACACAGTGCTAAATTTAGGTTCAGTATTTCTTTTTTTTTTTTGGAGACCGCCAAATCCTTTTTAATGGCGCTGAAAACTGTAACATGGATAAAATCTGCAATGCTTGATATGAATGTGAGCCTTGTTCTACGTCTATGTATGTACTTCATTACCGTGTCCCAGGACGAATTCCGAAAAAAAAATCGCACGTAGGTTTCGGAATGTGAAGCCGATATCAAAAAGGATTATTTTTAAATTCGCATTTGTTACAGAGAAATCAATATTTGAAGCTTTGGTGTAAAGATGATTGAAACGTGTGTGGCCCACCTTATTTTTACAGAAAAAAAAACCTAGTAACGAACGAATACGATAAGGGCGGCCACACAGTAACCATTTCGCGATGTAATTAAGGACATTTCAACTTTTTAGCTATTGAGAATAAGCATATAATTTAAACATATTATAAAATAAGTCAGTGCCAGAAATCATCCCTTAAAGTTTTCGGGGTTCGTATATTTTTTTCATCCTCTAATGATACTTTACGTAAAATTTTACTTTTACCAGAGATACTGGTTTATTCGAGTTTTATCTTTTTCGATCACCGTGTATATCGGGATTGAAGATTACTGAGGTAGGTCATCCTCACCAGAATAAACAAACAAAATTGAAAGTCGTTTCATATCCATATTTAAAGCAAGTGTACTTGAGAAAGCCGATTTGCATATCAGTATGTTATGTTGTCATATAATTTAAAGATGTTTTCGAGCGAAATTGATTTTCAGCTGGTTTATATGTTAATCGTTGATCGCGAACATTTTAAACGGCTACCGTGGCAATAAAATGTAATATAAATAGTACTATTTATCCGAAGGCAAAGCAGGTGTTAGAAACTCATTCATAATTTCAACTATGCCTATGACGTGATTGCGAATACATTTTCAGCAGTGAGTAAATTGCACAATTCGATAGATATTAGAACGAGAGGACCTTTTTATTTTAATTATTGTTTATTATGGTGTAGTTAATCAAATTAATTGACAAACAGCATGATGTTAAATGTCTACCATGAAAGTAATTAATAAATTAAGGAAATATTATGTCAAAGTGCTATGTTAATCACAACTTATAGATCCTTTCACAGCTCCAAATTGAAAAAATGTTTTTGTCAATTATATGATATGCTAATTTGTTTTTGTACTTTTGTACATTATGTTGCAAGTTCCATTACACATTCGTCACTGGCTCCATGCACTATAGTATAATCGTTTATAGTATTGTTGTATGTTAATAATCAATTTTATGATTTATTTTCGTGTACTTTTCAGTTTTTAGTATTTTTGTCACGGCATAACCTCAGTAACCACTACACCGACTTTCATAGGAATTTACTGTCTCGTGTCGTGTAATAGATAATGGTGTCAGATCTTTCAAAACATGAGCATTGGCGGCAGTATAGTGAGCAAACAGTAAAAAATCACCATTTTAATTCATTAGCTTAGAGTAGCAAAATCTATAAAAAATATGCAAGCTTTGTCTTTATTTGTTATTGTTGTCCATCAGTTGGTTCCTACTTTTTAGGTTTCTTAAAGTTTTATGGTGAATGTATTCTTCACGAAAAAAATTTGTCTTTTGGAGTAAAGAAGAGTTTATGATTTTTCGTTGAGGTAAAGAGGCTGTCACTATAAGAATAATAATTTATGTACAAAAATAATGATACTTCACCAAGCCGTTATTTAGCTAAAACATGGTAAAATTTACGCGTTTTAAAGATGAATTGAACACAGTTGTTTTGTATTATTTGGGTTCTTTCCTTAGTAAGAGCATTGGACGTTTTTATAATGTCCAAATGGGTAATGCTATAGAAGGGCGAAGTTAAAAATTTTGGTTGCGTTATAGGACAATCGAGTGAAATTCTGCATTTGTATTAGAAAAAAATCCTTATAAATGTTCTATATAAAGGTTATTCAGGGTCTTCTAGCTAAATCTTTGTTCTTCAAATTAGCCTACCTACACGTCCCATAAGTTTGTCTCACTCCATGTCCATGTAAAATTCATTCATAGCATTTTACTTATTGGAATCCCAACGAAGACAAAATATCATGGAATTTGTGGGATACAGCTCACATACACGCATGTGCACGTATGCACCCACAGATAGCGGAAAAGACAAAAACAAAAACGAAACAAGCACTGCGCAGCTACAGTCGCATTCTCAGTCTCATCTTCACTATAAATAATCTTGTGGCAAATCGCAGGTGCCCGTGACTATTTTGGTCCATCGTGGCGCACTGTTCATATACAGGATGATCGAAATTAGTAGATGGAAGAATAGAGAACTGGTGGGGGGTGGGTTGACTCAATGTTTCAATGAGTCGAGTGTTCGTGACCAGCATTGACATTTATTTCTGGTTCTTTCAATCAAAAATAAATATCCATGAAAAAAAGCTCAGCGTGAATCTCCACCTGAGGCTTCACTGTTCTCTTCTAATTAACAGTGCTGTTCCTAGAGTGGCGCCGGGAAACAGTCACAAAGCCACACAGAACACGAGGCTAATGACCATAGCAGTCGATGACGATGACACAATAGTAAGAAAAATAAACAGAACATAATGTTTGGCATCGACGTAACACGCAACGTCAACCAAGGGCGTAGATAATGTTTTTTTTGTGGAGGGGGGATTATTTAGATGTTGGTGGGGGTGAAGGATTCTTGAATATATAATCAGCCGCAAAAAAATTATTCGTCGGTAAGCACTAGACTCTGTACTCTGACTGTTGAAATTTGTGGATGCCTGGCACTAACCTATTTAAAGGTTATGTTTACGAACGTAAATGTATACGATTCACAGCTCGCTGAATACAAATTTGGACTACACAATTTTTTGTGAAAGTGTTTCAAACTATATTTCTTAGACCTTCGCTAACTGCTTTAACTGTGCCTTATTCCACATCGAGTAGGCTGTAGTGACAGGTACAATAACAACAAAAACAAATATTGGCGCAAGTAGTAAACAATCTGCCGTAAGACCGTAAGAAGATTGTCCTTTCTGATTTCAACTAAATGCATAAATATATGCATATTTTAGAAGAATGTAAACGTTGCCTGTTAAGGTGTCTATCCATTACATTAACAGTTATTAATTATCTAACAAATTATATCGCTCTTTTAAACTAACGATGCCTCGAACAACAACAAAAAATGTAAAAAAATTGTATGAAGTCTGTAAACACCTTTCTCTAATTTCTCAAACGAAAATTGATTTAAGCACTAAAACATATTTTATTATGTAATGAATTATATTTTTTAAAATGGTGGCGTCAGAGCCATTATAATAATAATAAAGGATTGTCTATTACCCCAAAAAAATGAATTTGGTAATATTCTGTACTGCACAGAATAGTATTTACAATTTCGGAATTCAATTTTCAGTGAATTCAGATACTTTACCTTACATCGAGGCAATGCGCAATGTATGCAGACTTGTCCATTATTATTTATGGCAGATAGTTCTATATCAATGGAGGTGAAACCATGAAGAGGGTGAAGAAATATTGGTTATTACCGGATCTCAGTGGCCAGTGCCGGTCGAACAGACATTTGTCACTCATGAGAGTAGCAGGGGACCCCATCTGCTCCAGATGCTGGGGGGAGGACCAAACAGCGTTCCACTTCCTGGGCAGATGTGCTATGTATCGCAACCTTAGGGTTTAGATATTCGGCACGATGGAGTTCGGGGAGGAGTCACTATATTCAGCGAGATGGTTGGACTTTCGGACTCTCTCGGACTCTGTCAAGAGGTCTGGTAGGTTCGACAAGGAGCTTTCTAGGACGTAGGCTTTAGTGTTTTCAGTGTCGGTTCAGTGGAGTGGGTAAAAAGGGCCAAATGTGGCCTACTTGCCTGGCTTCGCCTCCCCATTACTACTACTTTTTTTATGGTCAGCCTCCCGCAAAGTCTGAAAGCCTATGGCGCTGTAGAAGCGCTGCGAGAGGATAAGTGTCTGTTCACGTTAGATTTGAAACGCTGTAGGTTGTAGCCGCCGGGAAACAAATTCCCCAGGTAGCTGATTCCACAGCGTCGAAGTTCTCCAAAAGAAGGGATGCTGGAGGAGACTGGTTCGGGGAGTAAGGACCTCGACCTGGTAAGGATGAGCTCGCAGAGCTTCTCTAGTGTTCCTGGTTCGGACGGCCTTTGGTGTTACTATCTGGGAGAGCTCACTCGAACATCTTCCGTGAATCTGTAAAACAGGGATAGGTCAGCCACCCTTCTTCGATGTTCCAGGCTGTGGAGGTCCTTTGTGAGGTTAGGCGTATCGATTAATCTAATTATTGCTCTTTTCTGGATAGTGTCCAGAAGCTTTAGAGAGTGTCTTGTAGAGCAGCAGCAGTTGCTCTGGTGTATACAACTTCCTACAGCGGAACAAAACTCCAAGCTTCTGGGATGCCGTTTTAGCAATACTGACGACGTGGTCGTGCCAGGATATGTTATTATTGATGTTGATTCCCAAAAGTTTGACGGAAGATGATTCGACTATGGGGTGGCCCTCCATTTCCACGGTTGGTAAGCCATCGTGAGACCTTGTAAGTGTTGTTGCCTGAGTTTTTTGTACGTTGAACTGTACTTTATTTGCTAATCCCCACTCGACAATTGTTATTACCGGACATGTGTGGGAGGTACTGAGTCAACCCGCACGAACCGTTTTTTATACTTCTTCTGTATCACCCTGTACTAGACAAATGGAGATTCAGTCGGGCGAGCTCGAGCATATGCTGGTGTTATGTCACCTTTTGGTAGACAGGCAGACAGAGGAGATGAGCGCGCTTGGACAGAAATAGCCAGTACAGCAGACGCAAAAAACTGCCATACTTTTATTTGTTCCAGACTGATTAATACATTTTCCGTTCGCCGTGACGAATTCGGAACGATCCGGGTTTTGCCAAGTGCTCGTTTACTGTCTTCTAGCAGTTTTAGCAGGGACCAACGACGTCCTACTGATAGACCATGCTACGTTAATAAAATGCTTGTAACCACTTTGGTTGGAAGTGCGACGAAAGAGGAGTGTTTATATTATGGTAGCATAGCCAGTGGCATAGACGTAAAATTTTTACGAAGGCGGAATTTGAAACATACTTTCGGGCAACATATTAAATAACTTACAAATTTTGTAAGAAGTATCAAAAAAGTTGAGTAGTGAAGCGTTTGGCTACGATCCGGCGTCATACTGATATTATGTTTATCTGTTTGAAGCTAAACAAGAAGTTTAATTTTAGAAGTTGACATATTTTTAATGATGGTCACATCGACGATGCTCAATAAATGTAATTAGTAATTGTGAGTGGAACATTCTAGCAATCACATTATTCACATAATAAGTGTTGGGAATATGATATATTTCCGCCATACGAAAATAACTACCATATAACAAAATTAACCTTATTTAGATGAACGTCTCTCAAAATGAAGCTCTTAACACTTTATTGCTTTTGTGAAATATCACAGAACGAACCACAACTTATTTGTTATACGATGGAACGAAGACAATGGTAACTTTGAGGAAAATAGAATGGGTAGAATATGTAACTAACAAAACTCTCTGAACGTATGTGCTTCATTCAAAACCAGGCAGTGTGATAATGTTCTGTGGTGTGACAGTTCTAGGACTTCTAAGACAGAGTGAGATTCAGGGGAAATCTCAGCGCTATTGTCAAATTCAGGTGAATGTAAGGCGTGTGGAAATAGAACTCACATAATTATATGGATCTGTGGACAAGAAAACTACGAACAACCAACACGCACGTAAAGTTGTCGAATGTCATTACAAAGCCAAGAAGAGGTTAGGTTCAGTTTTGCTTCCTATTGTACACAATGAGTATGTTTACAAATATACTTTTGTTTTGTCTTAAATGGCGACAAACGATTGCCCTTCAATGCGTAGACTATCAGTGGGACGTCGTTGGCAGGGACGTAGAGTTGGGAAGGGAGGGACGTATTGAGGAGGGAAGCCAGCAACAACTTAATGGATAAGGCACAGTGGCTATCTTGCAATGATAAAATCCAAAATTCACTCAATCAATACTTCAAGAAATGTCACCAAGATAATTTTTGGTCAAGAAGTTATACTGGTAAATAGCCCTATACCAGAGGCCGGCAAGTTGCCGCTCTCCAGTTCCACAGGCAAAAATTAATAATTATATTATTTCATTTTGGAAACCTATATGTTTAGCAATATCACTACAAATTGCATAATATTTGATTCTTCTTCTTGTTCAAGTTCCATCTCCTAGCGGAGGTTGGATGTTATCATGACAGTCCTGAGTTGCAATCCTGTTTGCAGCTGTTCTAAACAATTTTTTGATTTCACGCCATTCTCAATCCATCCCTCAAGTTTTTCAGCCAAGAGGTTTTTCGTCTTCTTTGGCTTCATTATGACCCTGCCTTTTTTGGGGGTGTTAATTAATTCTTCCTGTTTATTAATTCTTCCTGTTTTTGTATTCGTATTCTCTGTCGTAGTTCACATTTGAGACGCTACCAGTCCAAGAGATCCTCGGCTTTCTGCGATAACACCATCCTTCGCGCCTTCTTAAGCGTCCAAGCTTCAGAGCCATATAGCTAGGCACGTATTTAGGGGGGGTTCAGGGGCGTCCGGACCCCTCCCCCGAAACGTTATGAAATGCCGTCTAAAAAATGGAATCCACAAATTTCGACGCCCCCCCTCGCAAATTTAAGGATTTAAGGTGGAACTCTAATCTGGACCCCCCCCCCCCCCCCCGAAAGGTCAACCAAGTGACACCCATAATCTGGCCCCCCCCAAAACCAAATCCTGGATACGTGCCTGCATATAGCAGAGCCGAAAAAACGTAATACCTCAGCATAATGTACTTTTTAGTTTTAAATTTATATATCTGCTGCAAAGAAACTTCTTCAGTTTGACAAATGCAGTTTTTGCACTCGCTATTTGAGCTTTATTTCCTGACTTGATCGGCAGTTTCGATTAACTAAGGGCAGTTTCGGTTAACCAAGTTCCTAAATATCCATATTTTCTTACCCGCTTAATTGACGCGTCGTCTAGTGTAAGATATTCGATTATGTCATTATTTTTTTGTGAAAACCATTGTTTTTCTTTAGATTCGTTTTCAGCCCATAATTTTTGCAACTCTTGCTTAGTTTGTGTAAAACCGTTTGGAGATTCTTATTATGCTAGGAGAGCTTGTATATTTTTATAAAAATAGATATTATTTCATTTTTAAGGCTATTTATTTCGAAACAAATTTATATACCTAATTTTAATCAAATCTAATATTAACACAAAAATTTAGTCGCTCTTTGAAAAGTGGGAAATTTGTAAATTATAACTTTCGGCTCTTTCGTCTCAAAAGGTTGCCGAATACATATCGTCCCCTCAATACTACAACTCGATATCTTGAATTTTGCCAGTTTTGACATATCTATTTATTTGAACTCGCCTTTTTGTTACCAGTTCAGCGCTATAAGTGGATATGTTCTGTGACGTCAACAAGTGGGTAATTTAGAAAGGCCATTACTAGCTATCTTCAGAATCTTCAACATTTTATTTTCTATAATTCGATATATCAAGTTAGCTACTTCTGCATATTATGCTTATGAAATTTAATAAAATTGTAGGAAGCAAAATACGTCCATTTACTCAATAATTTAGCAACTCGAATATTTTTGAATCCATGATTTGATGTATTTTTGATAAACAGATTCAAACAGACTACTTTCCATACGTCTAACCACAATATCTCAGAATACGCATATACCACATAACAAAAATTAAAAAGAGATTATTGCAAGCTTTCTATGCAATGCAAACGTAGTGAAGGTCACTAAAATCCCACTGCACTAATTATGTATATTTATTATATTTATCATACCGGATATTTACTTATAATTAACCAAAAAAAACATGCACCGCCATAATAGTAAAAACATAAGTGGCGAGTTGTGAATAAAGCCTCCACACTAACTGGACATGAAGATCTAATATCATAGATCGTACTGTCAGCCATACACTTGTATCTGCCTCAGATAAGTGGTTTTAATTTATCCTAGGTATAATTAAACGTTGCAGAAAATTCCGTCGTTAATTCTTCGCAAGGTCGTTCTACAATTTCATTCCTGGTATAGCCATATGCACCTTTCATATGTACATATAATGACTATGCTGTACAGTCGCTCAGACATAACAGATACAAGGTGGGAAAAAGTAACACCACAATGTGAATTAGCTTCCATTTTGTTGTAATGGAAAAAATCTACTCTCTAAAAACTTTTAAGCAGTAAAATTCATGAAATCAAATTGAAACAATGCTTCCTCGACCCTCGCCTTGCGAGCGCGTCCGCTGTTTCATTACCACAAACTCCAGTAAGACTCGGCACCCACATACGTGACAGTAGATCTCTTGCCGACATGTCATCCAAGACCTTTGTACATTTCAGAACGGGCCTTGATGTAAACCTACAAACACTCACTGCTTTTAGTGCTACCTGGCTGTCAGAGCAGATAGTATTTTGGATCCTAGGCCCCTGAAATTCATTAATACGAGAGGCACAATCTAAAATCACGTGTATTTCTGCTTGGAATACCGTGGTGTATTAACCAAGAGAACTTTGTTTTTGCCACGCAGACCCCAGTGCTGGACCCATCGTCGGTAAGTCAGCCGTCTGTATAATAGACTGGTCCTCTGTCATCAAAAGACCGTTCAAGTGTGTATCGGTCCACTGCTTGTTGTCAACTAATTCTATTGTTCTCTATTTGCTTACAACATAAATGTCAAAGAACATAGACATTTCACGCCATTCACATAAATTATGGCGCATCAACCTTATCACATTACTTATGTCCCATGGTGTATTTTCACTATGTCTGGTTTCTATTTTTCATGTCCTTAATGTCCGACTCAATTAAATAGCCATAACAGGAAATAAATTATCTATGATCTTCCAGTAGATGTCAAAGTGTAAACAGAAAATATCAGGTATACCGCCGCTGATGATAATGTTGATGTCAACGTATTCTTATTTACTTGAGTCCTTGAGTCACCGCGTTTTACTAGCCAGTAATGGAAATCACATAAATATACAATTATTAATAGAAAATACTCAAATATCTCGTCTTTCTCTGCAACCTTTGTAACAGTTAAATATATGCAAACAATTATTCAAAATTCAAACTAGTTTTATATGCTAGAAAAAGTAAATGATATTACTATTTGATATCGATATTTTAGGAATAAAATATCACCGTGATGTATAGAAAATTTTATTGTACGGAACAAACTTATTCGATAAATTTGATTCCATTTTACTTCCCTCGCCCATAGGTGAAAGAAGTACTATGATAGCGAAAATTTTCGATCTTGAGATAATATGGGTGTTCTATGATACCTACATAATGAAAATCCACGTCACTTATTGTCGGAGGCAGATGCCGAATTCGGCCCGAGCCCGAAATAATTAGACATTTCGCGATCTGTCCAAACCAGATTTGCCAGTTGCCGAAACAGTAAGCGATTCGGCACCTGACCAACCCAATTTAGCCACGTCGCGAAATGTGCGTTTGTGCATTACGCCGTTGCCGATCGAAACATAATAAACTTAATTCCTGATGTGGACAGAGGATGCTTAGCTCCTTGAAATATTTTGGCAGTTGTTTTGGCAGAAAAAGATGGTTTGTACCAACTTGGTACATCAACTGCCGTTTTAAAAAAACTATACGTAAGAAATGAATCAATATCAATAATATAGTTGGACTTATATTTTTTTATTGCGGCCTCCTCAGATATACCAGTTAATACAAAATTCAGTTTGGGGAGAACTGCCGCAAAAGAGTCTGATTCTTCTCAAGGATTTATTCGATGCAACTGTGGTAACAAAAAATGCAAATGTGTAATGAGTAAGATAAAATGTAATAATGTCATTCGAGAACTTCTTGTCGGAACAAATAAAAATAATAAATTGAGTTTGTGTTGTTTATTTATGACTTGATTGGCAACAGCTTAATGTTGAAATGCACATTTCGCGACATGGCCAAAAATACGTTGGTCATATGACTATATGTACCATCGTTTCGGCATCTGGCAAATCTAGTTTGGACAGATCGCAAAATGTCTAATTATTTCGGCCTCGGGCCAAATTCGACATCGGTCTACAACATATACATGTGAGTATTCCTTTAGATCGTTCTGTATTGTATAACGTGGAAACTATTGAATTGATTTTAATGAAATATTAACACAGTGTCAGTGATGGCGCAGATAAATAAAAAAACTATAAATATAAAAACTTCGTTTTTTGGGCATTTTAGGGGTTCCGGTCCATTTTCTTCTTTTTTAGATGCTGGAATAAAAACAGATAAAAAACTATGCTCTACTGACGGATACGTTACAATAAAAATCGTTTAATGACGTTTCGACTATATCTGCCGCCTTTCTTCTTTCTAAACGATAATACGAAGTTTCGTATATCCAGTTTTTAACGTTTTTTTACAAATTAATGTTTATTTACATCGCAAATTGATATTGACCCCAATGCACGAATTTATCAGAACATGGTCGAGTTTTGGAACGAACTTCTATAGATATATCTCTTGCCCTCGGGCAGATACTAACATTGTTTACATTCAAATATTGAACTTATTAGGAAATAACGATTGCGCTAGCGCACAGGAAATGAATGGGATATGTAAGCAGTTCTGATACGCTGCGTCTAGTGCGCGTGTTGGTTTACTTGCTTAGTAAACAAAAATCGAATTACGATGATTCTAGTTATCGGAGACATTGCGAGATCGTATTGCATATGAAAATTATGAAATATCTCAAATACAGTTTGAAATAGACGCTAGAAATATTATTATTATTATTAAACAACAGATAAGAGTTGAGCCTATAGGCTATAAACTCAGAACAAGAGCATAACGTAAAATTAGAGTAAAGTGATATTGAAATAGGCATTAAAGTGTCACGATTCAAAAAACTTGTCCAATATTTATCAAGAAGGCAGCATGTCGTACTATCACAGCCCCAAAACGACTTCTCGAGTAGATAAATAAACCTTTTGGCCCTCGAGCACAGAGCGTTGACATTATCAGACCAGGTAAGGCAGCTGTTGACAATTACTCCAAGATCGCAATGGCTGCTAACAGAAGGGATTGTTTCGTTCAAAAGTATGTACTCCAACAGCGGGGGTTATTCTTACCGATGTGGAGAACACAGCACTTGGATGTATTCATGGGTAGATTCCATTTCCTTGACCAGCTTCCAATTTCATCTAGGTCCTGTTGCAACACGTGCGCGCTGGTTAGCGGATTATCAAATATTTTTGTACCATCAGCATAAGAGGAGTAATTTGACTTGATGAGGACGGGTAGATCGCAAGTGTAAAGGATAAATAAAATTGGTCCGAGGACAGAGCCATGTGGCATACCGCTAACAACACGTCTTTTAGAAGATAGGCTACTACCAACCCTGACAGCAAAATCTCTGTTGGACAAGAAAGCTTCGATCCATCTCAAGAGATTGCCCCGGAATCCTAGATGCTCAAGTTTATTGAGTAAGAGGATATGAGGTATTTTATCGAAGGCGGCGGAAAAATCCAGGTAGATAACGTCAACAGGATTATTATTATCCACAGATTTAGTCCAGCTATCTACACAGTAGTAAGTTAGTGATTATAGAACGGCCAGCCAAAAACCCATGTTGATTCGCAGGGATAATATTGTTTTCGAGGGCAAACTCTAACATATCAAAGACAAAATATAAAGAAGCTCATATTAGAAATATGGAAATTTTTTCAATCCAGCAAAACCAACGCTTCCGAATAGGGTAGAAGAAGTAAATATATTTTTGAGGTCTCATTATTTGGAAATTTACCCAATTTCTTTCTCTAATGCTTGTCAAATTTCGGATACTACGAGCATTTAAACAATCAGTATGGTGCAATATTATCTAAATATATTTCTACTTTACTCTTTTTAATGTTCCCACTGAAAAGGCCCCATTGGCGTTGAACGCTGTTCTAAATCTCAATTTTCGCCAAGGATTTTTTAACAAAACTGTACATCTGTTTCAATCAACTGCCTGCCTGCCTGCGAAAATGATTACGTCCGGCTCATAAAGCATTGTAACGTATTTATTTTGCCCAATTACAGATGTTGCATGTCTTGATTAAATGAAGATGACTCAGGATCCACAATTACACATTCAAGTTACACAATTTTTATCTGACGATGTAGATATGTATTTTATGTTTTATATAGAGTGAATGTTGTGCATTGTTCTTCATCGATGCATTTTTTTAATAAAGACAACTGAAAAATGATATAATATATAGAAACATAGTTAATTACTTATTATTTATTACTTAATTAAGACCTAGTATCTACTCTCAAACTATAAACGTTTAAATTTAATTTTAACTTTATTGGTATACCTGCATGTCTTTCAACGTACTCCTAGCAAATCTAGAATCAAATAATTCAAATACAAAGTTAAGGACTTCATAACTGAGAACCAACATAAGTTTAGTTCTTTAAATACTGTCTTAGTAACACCCGTCTCCAGCCTTGTTTTCCCCACTATATTTAGTTATACTGCGGTATAAATATCCTAAATGTATGTACGCCCAACTCTAAAAGTTGACTAATCTTTCCTGTAAAAATAAAATTGTTTATAAATGTTAAGAGGAGTGTGATATTTGTGCTATTGTATTGTTATTTCATTGTAATGATGGCATTGGCTACCAAATTTATTTTTAAATAACAGCACCTATTTGCTTTAACAAATTTAATTTGTTCAGGTTATTCTTCATCAGTAGCTATATTACGAATGATGAAAACTTGTTTGCTACATTTTGAGCCTCTCTTGTTGCTTTAATATGAAGACAAATGAACCTCACATATTTTATTTTTATTAGTTTCTCTCGTCTAAATCTCTAGTCTCTAGTTTTGTGTTGAGGGCTTAAGCACACACCTTAGTCTCCCAAAAAGTTCTCACAAGTGGTCTATGCGTTTATTTCTTAAGGGTCTAGGGTATAGCGCGCGAAATTGAGAACCCAAGAAAAGACGTAGTCCCGTGTTAGCGAGGAGGCGTGGTCTCCTGTTCCCTTTCTCCAGTATGTGCGTCTAAGATGACGGGAGATAAGTCCAAAAATCCAAAGTTCAAAAGGTCCAAAGGTAAGGTCCAAAAAGCAAACTAAAGAAGAAAGCTTGCGCTTTGTCACCTATTTGGCCTTTTTTTTGATATCTTGTTTGGTTGTTAAAGATATTTGAAGAATGTATTATTTTGTTTTTTGCACACTAAAAAACTTTTTTGAGAAAATCGCAAATAGTTGTCATTCATTAAGGTCTTAACTATCACCTTCTGAAATACTATGTGTATGTAGTTTGAAAAACAAGTGAGTTCTGTTGGAAATGGGAATCCGATTTTAACATGGCAAATACATATATATGACTGTGTATACCCAGGCCCCTTGAGGTGGATCTGTTTGTATGTGGTTCCGGATGGACTTCTATGGCGGTGTTCGCTCGATTTTTGTTTCAGGTTCTTGTTTAACATATTGTTCAAGTTACTGTAGAGAATTTTGAAATTTTTCAGCAGTATTCTGTCTATAGTCTTTACTAGTCTGTCCACTCTGTCGTTTTGAGGTATACCTGCATGTCCTTTAATCCTACGTTTTCGCATATTTGTCCAAATTGCGATGACACGGATGATATTCTTGAATGCTCTAATCTGCTAGCTTCATTCTTGCTGTCGGTGAAGATTATAACATTTCTAAGGTCGGTGTTACTGAGGAAATATTCTAGAGCTTTTTGAATGACTGTCAACTCAGCTGTATATATTTAACATTCTGGAGGGAGACTGTATGATTCTTGACAATTTCTATTTTCGTGGTAGAAAGCGCAGCTCACAGTGTTTGTCGTTTTTATCAACTTTTTACATTCATTGCATTTTTCTTCTATACTTTATGTCTGTGGTTGGGTCATCTTGATGAAAGTTGGCATATTCTACTCCTAGTTGGAAGTTGTAAGTTTTGTATTCTGTCTGGGGTAAAGCAGAGGTGTAATACGTTGGAATATATTTTGTCGCTGACTGGTAATAAGAGCATTCATAGCTTTGTATAAGTAAAGGGAGTTTTTTATGCTGCCAATATTTAGTAGTCATCCTCAAAATGAGAAGTTTATGAAGAGATGCAACCTTGTCTTTGCCAATTTGCTTCAGTGCTGCTCTTGTACTTGGTATTTATCTTCTTAAAAACAAGGGAATTAAAAATTAATTTTTACATTTCTCACTTTTTCCAACAAACAGACCACTGTCAAACTGGTATATATCGGCATTTTTCACACATTACCTTCTGAATGGGTTCCAAAAATACGTACACCTCAGAAAAAATCTACATAAACTCGTAATACACCTGGGCTATAGGATGTTAACCGCAAAACTGCCTTGGCAAGTCGACTCGGATTAAAAGAAAAGGGACGGAATCTTATACTCTGAAATGCAACTGCAACTGCAGGTAGAAAAATTATCTGTTAACGTGATATGAATACGGGTGTACACGCCAACAGCCAATGTTACTTATATCCTACTAATTGGAATCTGTGTCAGATTACCAAGGTAGCTTTCAATATTATAGAGACTTATCAGCTAATTATACTGTACGTACGACTACATCGGATAATGAAAAACGAAATGCATGGAGGTATCTATCACGCAGATACTGTGCAAGTGACAGCAGTAAAGTAGATTGCCGTTTTTGCCAACCTATAAAATTGCGATCTTCTTTATAAATTGCGATTGAGCACATTAAACTATTATGTACCTTAGATTATTATTATTGGTCAGTTATTTTCTTTGACTAAACGCATTCCACGTTTATTGAAAGTAAATAAACTCAAGACACGTGGATAATCGGTATAGATCAACGTCATACGTTTAATGCAGATTGAGGCATTAAAATGAAGCATTTCTACTATGTAGTGTACGAGGAGCAGGAAGTAAGTTTATTAATTAGTAATTAGCCGTGTAAAATGCTCATGCGTTAGCCCCCGTTCACATCGGACGCGCCTCGCATGGAGCATCGCGCTTTGCTTACCGCCTAGCGTAAAGCGAGGGGAAACCAACCCATAGATTTAGATGCAGCCGTTCACATCGAGCGCATAGCGCTACGCTTACCGTCTAGCGTAAAGCGAGGGGAACCAACTCGTACGTTTAGATGCAGCCGTTCACATCGGGCGCATAGCGTAGCGCTAAGCAAAGCGCGATGCTCAAAGCGAGACGCGTCCGATGTGAACACGGGCTTACAGATCTACGAGGCATCAATAAAAACTACTAAAAAATATTTTTTAGTAGTCTGTGGGACTGTGGGTATCAATCATATGCCAGCAGGATAGGGCTCGCCTTGTGTCAGTAACGTGGTAGTAGTGATCGGAAATGGCAGCTCTTAGTCGTTCTCCTGGCACCTCCGAGGGTCGGTTGGTGATAAGGTTCTTAAATGCACAAAGCATTGCTCCAATTCAAATTCATCATCAGCTCTGTCAGGCTTATGAACCAAAGATCATGAGTAAGCAAATGGTATTGCTCTGGTGTAGGCAGTTTTTCGATGGTGTAAAAGTGCCCATAATGTTTGATCATCCGCCCTACAGCCTCGATCTTGTTCATAGAGATTTTGACGTTTTTTTGCATCTCAAGAAATTACTTTCCATCGATGAGTGTTTAGGCAACGATGAGGAGCTCAAGACGTCTGTCCATTCACAGGCGGCAGAGTTCTACGACAGATTTACAAAAGTTGATCCCATGATATGGCAAGTGTCTCAATACTGAAGGTAGCTATGCTGAAAACGGATAAAACATTGCTGTACTTATTCCCATTAAATATGTACCTGAAAGTGTATGTTCTTTATTTGTTTCAAATAGGGAAACTTTCTGGATGCACCTCGTACCACCAGTTTCTATAATTCCAGATATAAGAATCATCCCAGAATAATTAACAGGAAAACAGGATATTGTGGCATTCTCCCAACTAAATGGGAGATTAGTGTCGTACAATCTATCATGAAAGAAGAGCAAAATACTTCATCCAACAAATACACAGCTCTGCATAATATCCATTTTTATAGATAATACAAGTAACGTGAATTTTTTTGTATGTCTTTCTATTAGCAATCAGATTTAACATTCTATAAGCTAATTTGCTGAACAGTACATTTAAATTAATGTACAATAAATGGCGTGGTAAGGTGCATCATCCAGCCTCAGTGCCTCTCATTGGCCAAATAGTCGTTTGTTGTCTACTTTATGTAGAAGAAGTCTAAGTAATTGATTTATAGTCGATTTTCTAATTTTAGGTGGTGTTTATTGGTTCTTTCATGGATAACTGTCGGAATATCGGAAATTTTGAGGTCATTGTGTGATTTAAAAGCACAACTCCATAGTTCGACTCCGTGTCCCGGTGTCCATATTGGTTTGATAACTGTTTTGTAGATGAACAATTTATTTTCGATTGATAGGTGTGATCTTCCACCTATCAACCAACTGATTTCTTTAACTTTTGATTCAATTGGTTTTTTTTTCTTCATTGTATGTGTTTTCCAATTCAGTTTTTTATCAGACGCATTAGATATTTGACTACTTCCGTTTGTGGTATATCGATTTCATTAAGCCTGGAGATTGGAAAATCACCTTTCCTGAGAGTAAACGTTATCTGCTAGGATTTGGGTTCGTTAACATTAATTCTCCATTTCGTCAACCAAGTGAAGCAAATTAACTTCATGCACACATAACAAGAATTTATTACATATTAGTCTTGTAAAGATATATACTTAGGAAAATGATGACTACTGTTCTTTGAGACTAATTAATGAGAAAATTACGGTTTAAAAAAATATTTCTTTTCACACAAGTAAGATTTCGATATTTTTCTTGCATGTGTTTCATAATCTTTTGTTAAGTCTATCATATTTTCCTACGAAACTCCGTTTACTTCAATCAACAAACTTGCAATATCTAAACGCTATTCGTAGTTTTTCTTGCCGTTTCCAGTGCTCACATTCGATTTCATATAGAGTGATCAAAGGAGGACTGGATCAGTCACCCCGTTACTGCCACTTCTAGTCTAATTTCACCGGCCTATGTTTGGCATGCGATATCTCCCTCGCATCACCTCCATAACACGCAACCTATACTCATATAGTACGACCTACGAGGTAAGAGATGCGTTCAATGCTGATACCTGTTATTACCTCTCATTCTCATAAACGGTGTTCTTCGGCTGATTTCTAATGATCACGGCGGTGCTCGATGCGTTTTCGTTTCACGCCCAACGGAGCACCTACGCTCCGCTCCGGCTAGAGAGCATATCGCCAACGATTCGTGAAAGTTGTAACAAAACGCGCGGGGGTCGCAGACAAAGTACCGTTATCGTTACAAGTGTATCGCACCGCGCTGGTTTGCTCAAAAATCGGACATCACCTGCTGTAACATCTAATGTTTCATAGAACATTTGTAGGGATTAACACTGAAAAAACTGTATCAACTTACAGATTCTTTATCAAATTATACAACATACATTCCATTTTATTTCACTTATTCATTTATTCAGAGGAAACTCCGTTTTTACAAGACTTAGAAAAAATTACAAATAAACTGGCAGCAGACAACAAAAGTTGTGTTGATTTAACGGCATTTTTAAAATAAAAAAATGGAGTCAAGTTGATTGACTCAGTACTTCCCACAAATAATGACGACACCATTTTATTATTTCCCATTGCATGAAGCTATAGTCTAAAATCCCCTTGCAACTAATTTATCGCCCATCCGCCCGCAAAAACAACACAACACAAAAACCCTCGTAAATAGTTTGTTGCGTCTCCCTCCTTAGGAACTAGGACGCCACAGTTTTTTTCCGCATGCTTCAACTGGACGATGCGAAACGATCAAGAGCCTCCAACCCGTCTAAAAACGAAGTTTGAGCTGATTTTATATTTTTGGTTTTTTGATTATTGCTGCGCCGCCATTGACACGGTTTTTCAAAAACAGAGTCGTTTTCCATTCTCTCGCCGCGGTAATAAATTCTGTGTCAAAATTTTATTAAAATCAATTCAATAGTTTTCGCTTTACGCAATATACATAAAACGAAGTAAAGCAAAACTCGTATGCACAGATCACAAAATTGGTATCTGTAATAGGCCAATGTTCGGATGGACCTAAAAAAGTGTAATATGCCGCTAGGTATTTCTTCTACAGGTCACTACAGGACTATTATGAATACAACAAAATTTTCAGTTTTACAACCCCCACCCCCCAACCACCCCAAATTCACCCTCACTCAGAAAAACGTAGAAAATGATCAGAAACCCCTAAAACGCCTAAAAACAAAGTTTGAGCTGTTTTTATATTTTTAGTTTTTTCATTATTGCCGCGCCGCCACTGACCCGATTTTTCCAAAACATACGCGTTGTCCATCCTCGCCGCGGAAGTAATACTGTGCCAAAATTTCATTGAAATCAATTGGACAATTTTCGCGTTACGCGATATCGAACGATCTAAAACAATACTCGTATGTAGATATACTTCACAAATTCCCGTGGTTTCTATAGTAACCATGCAAAGTTCGGATGGACCTAAAAAAGTGTATCATGCCGCTAGGGTATTCATTCAGATATCAATGGACAGCCCATTACGAATACAACAAATTTTTCAGTTTTACAACCCCCCACCCCTCAACTACCCCAAATTCACCCCCACCCAAGAAAAAATAGAAAATGATCAGGAACCCCTAAAACGCCTAAAAACGAAGTTTTAGGCATATTTGAATTTTTTTGTTTTTTGCTAATTACTCCGCCCCGCCCCGTATAACGATTTTCAAAATTATAAGAAGTAATGTTCTTGTTTGAGGAATTTTTTTTGTTCCTTGCTAATTATTCTGCCGCCCATACACCTATTTTCAAAGTTATAGGAACATTACCTACTACGACCCCACAGCATAACGCTGCCCAAATTTCATCACAATCCATGGAGCGGTTACTGAGATTACGAGGGTAGAAAAACGCGACAGACAGACAGACCGACAGACAGACCGACGGAAATGAGTGACGTGGATTTTCGTTATGTACACATCATAAAACGCCCAAAGAGCGTATTATCTCAAAATCGAAAATTTTCGCTATCACAATACTCCCCTCACCTATCGGTGTGGGAAGTAAAAACTATCAAAGCTACAACAAGTGCAATAAATCATAAAATAAAAATCAATTACATTTTTCTATTTCTTCGCACATTAAAAGAAATTCTCAATTCAAGAATTCTGATAGTTTTATAAAGATAGACACGACAAGAATATATTTATCTGTTCTCGCTCTGAGAAAGTTTTCTTGTGGAAATTATGATTTGTTTGAACCGAAAAATATATTTTCGATTTCAATAGTCATTCTAAAGAAATATGCTCTGATCAACAATATCATTTTCCTCTTCTTTCTAGAGTTTCAATAATCTTCGACCAAGTATTTCTTGAAGTTTTAGTAAGGATATCATACTTTCCAACTGAGCTCCTCTTACGTCTATTAAGGATACAAACAGCTTGAGAATTGAGGTGTACCTCGAGTACCTCCATTGAGAATATGATAATCTAGGTTAATACACATTGACAGATCGCCACAGGCCCCACAGTCATTTGTTAACAGTTTTACCTATATTTGTGAGTTATATTATTATACCCTCATAAAAGGATTGTTGTGCAGTTGGGGTTGTGGGAACCTCATAGTCCTTATACAGTTGTTCGTATGTAAGTACGTGATATGCAAAATATTTATGTAAGTAGTTGTGAATGAAATATAAACAATGGCGGACCTGAGGGCGTAACATGTTCTTCTTATCAAAAGTACAGATACATGCTTCTTTTATTCTCTGGTAATTGCTATTTTTCAACATGAATTTTGAAAAAATGCTATAAAACGTAAAATTGCTGAATGCTCATACAGATGCCTTTGGCTGTGTCTTCCAAGAAGACCAAAATCTTAAGATGTTTGCGCCAGTTTTATGGAATGCTTCAGTCAATATTCTTATAGGTGATGTATTCGTTATTTTATTTTCAAGATACGCTTGATTTAAAATTTCGGTATTCAAGGCTTTCCCAGTTTTGAATGGAACATATTCACTTAACCCTATATGAACAAAAATATCAGAATATATTCTTCGTCCTAGAACCTATGTTTATGTGTTCATTTATTCCAGAGTAACTCCATATTTACAAAACTTGGAAAATTTTACAAATAAAATGGCAATCGACAAAACAAAAGCTGTGTTAATATATCAACATTTTTTAAATGAAAAACCATGAAAACTTTAGGTGCAATGAATAATAAATTGAAAATCAATCTTTTTCTATTTCTTCAAACTTGATAATCTGATTTTTAAACTTATCAAAATTAAAAAGTGGAGGGTCACTGACTTCGGTATAGATTAAATATTATTGAATATTCTGAAGAGAAGGTAGTATTAAATTTTGCAAAATTTAACAATAAAAAACTACATGTGCAAGATATATAAGAAACAAAAAATAAACTACATTTTTCTATTTCTAGAAAATTAACATATCTTTAAATATTCCATTCTATAAATCTTTGTATACCTTTGGATCTTTAAAGAATAATTGTTCGCGTATGACCACAGTGATTCGTACCTAGAGAAAAACTAACAAGTAGGCGGACTTTCTAAACTTTTCGAATCGCTTTTAAGAATATTTTGATGTCGTCTTGGAATAACCAGTACCCACAAGCAAATAAATAAAAACGTTCGGGATGTCTTACTAATTCAGATATATCTGAAAATGATCCGGAACTCATAAATCACACAAATACAAAGTTTGTAGATGAATTAATGTTTCTTTTTTTTTACTATTACTCTACTGTCAATGTACGTACTATCGCCTCAAAGAAGACTTGACGAGGAGCTAAACGATCAGACACATCCCGACAGACGGACAGAAATAAATAGGGCGGATTTCCGTAAGACGTTCTACGGGCCCATTAGCTCAACCTCAAAGTCCGATCAGGGTATGAGGATTTAACCAGATTTTATCAATCATTTAGATATAACATTAGTTCAAACTATTAAAGTAAAATGTAAGCACCTGTACATTATATATAGATTATACAAATAGATAAATGTTTAGTTTAACCCTTAACCTCGAAGGCGCCGTTCATAGAAGATAGGCTTCTAAAATATTGTTGTAAATCGGTGTCGCTTTATCTAATCCAGGCTCAAGTCGCACTGTATACATAATAGTAAACTTTTTTTATTCAGAGTGGCATCAGTTGCAGTGACAGATACCTAGAAAAATGCACTTCTAAGTATTGTTGTATACGTTAAGTATTCAATCAAGTTCTTCCGCAATTGTAAAGCCACCTTTGCATAATGATAAACTGGCAAATAAATCATGCAGATAGGCTTTATTAACAGTAAAAATGAAAAGCTTATGAAAAATCCGTGGTTAAGGGTCAATCAAGCTTTCATTTAATATAAGTGAGGTAAAGCATGAGAACATTTTTTGATAAGCGGAAGAGGTTTAGTACATCCCTCAAAGGAATTTTATGTACTCCTATGCCATTTCATGAATTTTAATAACATTTAAAATATCGTCGGTATACTGAAAGAAATGACCAAGTAAAAAAATTGTTCCTTTCAAATAGCCGTAGAAAGTAGTTATTTTAGTAAGAAATCACTCATTGCGTTAAAAAAAAAGAACACATAAATTGTCACTGCGAGTTATAGTATTATAGATATAAGGTCCAGCAATCTCTTATCTTCAATAACTCTGAAGAAATTAGATTATATTTCTGACGTGGTCACGCTTGATGTTAAAAAATGTATTAATACTGACTGACTGACAGAACAGTTTGGTTCCAGGACATTGCTTTTCTTGTTCCTATTTGCAGGGAAAGACTTATACCAGCTGTGAATGCTGTGATAGATGGTGATACATATGTAAAAATGATCAAGTCAAGTTGATCACTTGATCACAAAACAAGCTGTAAACTAAACTGGCAAAAATAATATTTGAGTATTGACTTGGGCAAATTTTTCCTGAAAGAGGCAAAATCATTTGTACTCGCAATGTACCAAAAACCTGAAATCGCTGATTTCACTTTTTGCAGTATTGACGTATGTGGGCTCATAGTGTGCCTAATGTCTAAATTATGAGATATGTTCTTTTATTTTTTGAGTTACTCAATCATTTAATGGCCTGGCTAAAGCAGGCAGGGAAAATATATAAGAAAAAACCTAAATTTTGTTTTAGAGTTTCTAGATATCTAGGTTAGTTGAAGATTAAGAAACTGATTTTCACCCCATCCAAAGTGACCTCAAGGATATCACAACCCTTGTTTGCAACATGTCCTGAATAGCATCAGGTACGATGTCAATAGACCACGACAGCGCTGTTTCGATCTTTTGGATCTCATCAGGTGGACCTGGTAAAACCCGGTATCAGGCTGATATGAAAGTATAAATCAACATAATAAACTACTTCCGAGGTCTAATACCCACTGGAATTGAAACTTAGTTGTTTCTGTTAGTTCACCGCTTTTAGTTAAACATTATTTAGAAGGGTTATAAGTGTTGACCTCTCATTTTTATGTTACGAATGTTTATCAAGCGTTTTGGCTCATTTTTGAAGCATTTAGATAGGTTTTTGCACATCTGCGCATGGTCAGGAAACTTTTACCAATTCAGTATTTCCATAGGGGCTTAGTCTGAAAATAAATGTTTATTAGTTTTTATGGACCATCTTCCACCCGTTCCCGAGTACATTATTGTGAACTGTCGAATCCATTTCTCTACAATATTTTGCTCTTGATTTCAAAACAAATTATGTATTCCCTTCATACACCAAAAACAAAAAACTAGTCAGTGAACGATGCTGAAAATGAATGTTTACCATTTTGCTTTTTCACCCTCTTGCGTCCATTCCTTCGTCCTGCAGTCGTCATCCTTAACGCGTAGGTATATCCTTGGATTTATCACAAATATGAAACAGTTCAAACTTAAGCTTAATATCACAGATTCATCATTATCGAGAGTACGAACTTGGTTGGCACGTTTTGACACTACTTCATCGCGTCGTATTGTGCGTGTTGGCTGCGTCCTTCGTACGCGTGAAAACGCAGTAGGCGTCGTGTCGCGTCATTCATCTGTCGCCGTGCGTGTATGCGTATCTCGGATCGCAGCTGGCCGTGGTGAGCGTAAGCGTAACATGCGACCGAGCGAGCGACGTTTGCGCGGAGACTGAGCGCGCCGGCCGCAGATTACAGGTTGTTATAGCGGTCGAAGGGGGCCGTGAAAAAACGGGCGACTCGGGACACTTTAGCGGCGCTCAGGTTGGGTGGGGGCCGAGCCGAGCCGTATTGTCAAAGACG
Source organism: Callosobruchus maculatus (assembly GCA_951848785.1). Taxonomy (NCBI): domain Eukaryota; kingdom Metazoa; phylum Arthropoda; class Insecta; order Coleoptera; family Chrysomelidae; genus Callosobruchus; species Callosobruchus maculatus. The sequence continues at coordinate 12,069,294 of CATOUR010000083.1, forward strand.
AACGTTTAGGACGGGGCGGGCCGACACGACCGGTAGTGGTCGTTTATTATGGGTTCGAGGGGAGCCTAGCCGCTGGACGATCACAAGGATCTATTTCCAATCGCAAGGGGTTGCAAGGTGCTGTTTCCAACCATCCATGGGGCTTATATTTAAAAGCATTTTATATTAAATTTAATATGTTAAAAAACATATCGAGAGTGGGTTGGCTGAAAAATTTTAGTCCAGGATATGATTAATTAAATATTGAAAAATTAATTTTTTTTTAAACATTTCACTGGTTTGGTTAATAGACAAATCACATACCAATCGAATAATTTTATTGCCGACACGTCGATATAGGGTTGTCTGCAAAAAATCAGTCTGGAATTCCGGTTGTCGAATCTTAAAGATCAAAATATTGCTGCCAGTGAATACGCGCGCCAGAGGTCCGAGCGAACTATCCCGTGTATTAACAAAGGACGCAGCATAGCAGCTGCGTGTAGCTCTGCCATTGAATGAAAGAGAGTGCGCATGTCATGTGTCCGTAAAATTAAAGAGGATAGCCATACACTCGTAAAAGCTGTGCAATATTTTGGAGCACTAATAATTTATTAATATTAAATTAAGTTATTAAGCTGTTAAGTAATAAAAGATATATGAAAAGTGTAACACTCATAAAACCAAAATATATGAATGTTATAAATATTTTCATTAATTAATAACTTGTGTTATGTGTGTGTATATATTGCATGTGATATTAAAGTACATTCATATTTTTTAAATCAAAAAGAGATAGTGATACATATATAATACTTATCTCAAAAATTGTGTTTGTTCTATCAGCTGCGTAAATAGAAACAAAAAAAGCAAAAGTTCAAAGTCATCAAAAAACTAAAACGAATAAATAAATAAATGTATATTTACACCAATAATAAATATGTTTTGTTATATAAGTTTCATCGTTAAAATCAAGAATATCATCGTCCCAATTGCATAGAAAACACTTTTTAGCCATTTTTTATCACTATTTAATGTTTATAAATAACTATAATCATGACACACACATGACATGCGCACTCTCTTTTATTCAATGGCCGAGCTACACGCAGCTGCTATACTGCGTCCTTTGTTAATACACGGGATAGTTCGCTCGGACCTCTCTAGCGCACGTATTCACTGGCAGCAATATTTTGATATTTAAAAATCGACAACCGGAATTCCAGACTGATTTTTTGCAGACAACCCTATATCGACGTGTTTGCAATAAAATTATCTTTATTTTGATATAAGTTTCATGCATTAACCACACCAGTGCAAATTACTATTATTGATGTACCTGTTTATACCTGCCTACCCTATAGTTGGGACGGGAAAAACGTAGCCAACCTAACGTTTGCATATTCTATGGGCTTCATACTTTCGATTGGTATGTGATTTGTCTATTAACCAAACCAGTAGTGAAATGTTTAAATACAATTAATTTTTCAATATTTAATTAATCATATACCGAATATACATAACCGAACAAAATGTGACGTTTTTGCATTTTACTTCCCACACCGATAGGTGAGGGGAGTATTGTGATCGCGAAAATTTTCGATTTTGAGATAATACACTTTTTGGGCGTTTTATGATGTGTACATAACGAAAATCCACGTCACTCATTTCCGTCGGTCTGTCTGTCTGTCGGTCTGTCTGTTTGTCTGTCGGTCTGTCGGTCTGTCGGTCTGTCGGTCTGTCGCGTTTTTCTACCCTCGTAATCTCAGCAACCGCTGCATGGATCGTGATGAAATTTGGGCAGCGGTATGCTGTGGGGTCTTAGTAGGTAATATTCCTAAAATTCTGAAATAGGCGCATAGGCGGCGGAGTAATTAGCAAAAAACAAAAAAAATTAAAAACTGCTGAAACTTCGTTTTTAGGCGTTTTAGGGGTCCCTGATCATTTTCTGATTGTAGAATTGAAAAATTTATTGCTTTCATAATAGACTGTCCACTGACCCGTGAAGAAAGAACTAACGACATAAATAACTTTTTTAGGTCCATCCGAACATTGCCTTGCCTATTACAGAAAGCAAAGGACTTAGAATTTTTTCTGATGTAAACATACGGGAGTATTGCTTTAGATCGTTCTATATTGTCTAACGAGGAAACTGTTGAATGGATTTTAATGAAATTTTGACACAGTATTACTACCGTGGTGAAGATGGAAAGCGCTTATGGTTTTTATAAATCGTGCCAGTGGCGGCGCAGAAATGATAAAAAAACTAAAAATATAAAAACAGCTCAAACTTCGTTTTTAAGCGTTTTAGAGGTGCCTGATCATTTTGTGCGTTTTTTTGGGTGGGGGTGAAATTGGGGTGGTTGGGGGGTTGGGGGTTGAAAAATTAAAAAATTTCTTGTACTACTACTAATAGGCTGTCCACTAACCTGTGAAGGAAGATCTAGCGACACGAATCATCTTTTTAGGTCCACCCGAACATTGCATAGCCTATTATGGAAACTAAGGGACTTAGAATTTTGCTGTATACGTACGAGAATTTATTGGTTTAAATCGTTTTGTATTTTGTAACGTCGACATTATTAAATTGATTCTAATGAAATTTTGACACAGTATATTGTTACCGTGGTGAGCATGGAAAACGCGTATGTTTGTAAAAAATCGTGTCAGTGGCAGCGTAGCAATAATCAAAGAACGAAAAGCATGAAAACAACTCAAATTCGGTTTTTAGATGTTTTAGGGGTTCCTGGTCATTTCCTACCAGTTTTTTGGGTGGGGGTGAAAGTGAGGTGGTTGGGGGGTGGGGGGTTGTAAAACTGAGAAGTTTGTAGTATCGATTATAGGCTGTCCATTGACCTGTGGAGGAAAGACCTAGCGGCATAAGACAATTTTGGGGTGGGGGGGGGGGGGGGGGGGGCTGGCGATTATTCGGTTACAAGGGATCTCAGACTATAGCTTCATGCAGTGGGATACTAACCGACGTTACGTCACATTATCTAATAAACAAGTCAAATTCCTGAAATGAATGCGTTCCAAGGTATAAACTAGGTCCTTCAATAAATAAAACATTATCTTGACAGTACTTCACTCGTATAGATATACACTTCTCGGTAAAAAAAGGAAAAACATTTTTTGCACAAAACAAACACTTCTAAGAATCCATCGTACCGATTGGTGGATTTCTATAGTAAAATAACAAGCGAACTATTGTTCAATGGTTAGGTTACACAAGTAGTAATTATCAAGATTATATAGTTAGCTAGATCCTATTGTTTGCTTTTACTCATTCCTAGGAAACTGAAACAAAACTTATTTTAAATGGAACAACGAAGTTTATTGTTAACGTATAACAAACATTTCCTATTTATATGATCGGTACTAATGCGAATTTGCTATTTGTGTTATGACTTCTGACCTGCAATTGACGCAGCAATTCATTAAATTTCAAAATCGTGGCTGATTTTTTGAGATTATATCTCTGACATATTTATCTCATAAATTCAGATTGTTTAAAAACGAAAATCAGATCTGATATCAATATACAAATATTTAAAGAAATTAATCAGAAACTAATACATAATTTTATTGGTGCATTTTCAAGACAAATATTGGAATAATGCCAACTTATTCCTGATTTTATCAGTTTATCAAAACATTTTGAATTGTCCCTGATAATAAGATCTACAGTGAAGCTGATTCTTTTCCGACTGTCCCTATCATGAACATTTTCAATGAAGGTGGTTTCGTTAAATAGAAATATTTGGCTTCTACAAAGTGACTGAAATTTGATCAAATCTTCGATATGCGAATCAAATAGCATGTCGATTTTTCGATATTTAAAAACAGATCATATTATCAGTATCATTAAAGGGCAATGAAAAGTGTGGTGTAGATTCAAAAATGCCGGGGTTTCCCAACCACCTTATCAGAGACCCCATCCTCCTTCGGCCATTTTCACTACCAAAAAAAAAAAAACTTGAAAATGATGAGAGATCCCTAGAGTACCCAAAAACAGTTTAGTGATGCATACATACAGCTGCATACATTACAGAATTATCTAAAGCAATATAATTTAAGACATTCTTTTTTGTTAAAGGTACGGCAGCGTTCTGATGAAAAGGCGAAAAATATATTATTACGTCGTTCCTCGTACCCCCAAACTACCCCAGTTTTGCCCCCCCTTAAAAAATGTGGAAAACGTTTACGAACATCCAAATCACCTATATTATTATATACGAAGTTTGAGCTGTTTTAATATTTTTAGGTTTTGATTTTTGCTGCGCCACCACTGGCACGATTTCTAATAATCATTCGCGTTACCCATCTTGCTACGGTTATAATACTTTGTCAAAATTTCATTAAAATCAATTCAATAATTTATATAATAAACAAAAAAGTCTATTATGCCGCTAGGTGTTTCATTCACAAATCAATGGACAGCTCATTACGAATACAAAAAATTTTGCAGTTTTACAACCACTCACCCCACATCATCATCATAGTCACAATGTCTTAACAGACATGTTGTGAACTCGTAAAATGCATTTACTCTTGAGATATCTTTAAGATCTTTAATGCAGTAGTTTCCCCTTTGCGTTCTGCATCCTCATGCCGTTGACCAGATGGTATCTACTGGTTCATCCGCCTTAAGGGGCAATTTCTCACCCAAGGACAAGAAGGTGTCCTGACTCTTCTCAACTCGTCCACCCAAAGCTGTTGGTTGAGAAGAGGTTACTGCTTATACCGACAGTAGTTCGGTACCTTTTAGTCGCCTTTTACGACACGCAGGATATACGATGGGAGATATTCTAACCCGTCCCCACACGGGAAACTCACCCCACAGCTACCCCAATTTTATCCCCATCCAAAAAAGTAGAAAATGATCAGAAACCCTTAGAACCCATTAGAACGAAGTTTGAGGAATATTCATCAAAACCCATGCAGTGGTTACAGAGATTACGAGGCTAGCAAAACGCCACCTACGGAATAAATTTCCTGAAATTAACTCTAGCGTAGCGAACGAACGTATGCGTTCTATCCTCCAAAATGCAATATGACACTATTGATACTATAACACTATTTGCTCCAGTATGCTTTAAAAGATGTATGCAAATAAAGCACTAGTCTACTCCTCAATACTGGACAATATAATCGTAACATGAGCATCTTTTAAGGCGTAAGTTTCATATTTCAATAGCTTAAGCTTCGACCGAAACCCACCCAAACGTAATAACTCGCATTCTTACCATGTTGGTATCTCTGAAACCGCTCTCCGTATCGAAATATTTCATTATTACCAACGCCGTCGTGTCAAAAGTACAAAACGACCACGCCACAAAAGATTCGAATCTTCTGCTGCTCATCCTCCTTCTCCGTATTCTTATCGTGGCGAGTATTAAAATGGCCGCGAGTTCGAATGCGACCGGTACTCGCACAATAATACGATATAAATTACATCGCGCGGCCTGCCTGGACGGGATTTGAGGAAATCTCCAAATCCGATTAGACGGCCACCTTACAAACTGTCCGATTCCTAAAGGAGATAACTTATGGTTTTTTTCAGCGGGCTCTGCATCATCCACAGTGGCGGAGGGCGAGCGAAGATCTTTTGTTAAAAAAAATGGAGTCAAGTTGATTGACTCAACACTTCTCACAAATTACGGTGATACCATTTTATTATTATCCCACTGCATGAAGCTATGGTCTGAGATCCTCTTGCAACCGAGTCATCCAAACACAAAAACTCTGGTAAATAGTTCCTTGCATCTCTCTGCGTAGGAACTAGGACGACACAGTTTTTATTCTACAATCTTGGATTGATATCCTAATCACATGGCGTGTCAATTTTCCGGGATTTAAAAGCAGATTATATTACCAGTATCAATCTTCCAAGGGCAATGAAAAGCGTTCCGAGGTTTTCCAACTATTCTATCCTAGCTGCCAGCCTACCTTGGCTCATTCTTTTTTTTATATAATTGAGCAGACCGCGCATGCAGAGTCTAAATACCAGAGTACCGCAGCTGCTGTGAAAGGGTTATGTTAGGAGAAGTTTGTTAACGCGAGATTTGAATGGGCCAATACCCGCAGGCCCAATAAATACATCTTCTGGCAGTCCATTCCAAGCCTTGGACACCCTGGGAATAAATGTGTGGTTGTTCCGCTCAGTTCTTGATGTATGAAGAACGACCGTCTTAGGATGAGATACAGCGGTCGCACGGGTACATCTGATAGGAGCAGTGAGCGGCGGAACGATAGAGGATAGCTCAGAAGAGCAGATTCCGTTGGAATATCGGTAGAAGAGTGAGAGGTCACCAACAACACGCCGAAGAGAAAGTGACTGAAGGTGGCGCGTTAAGGCCGGATCGCCAATTAGTCCAATTGCCCTTCTCTGGAACGTCATCTAGTATAGACAGGGTAGTAGGGGCAGCAGCTCCCCAGACATGAGAGCAATACTCCAGGCAAGGTCTTATCTGGGCTTTATGTAGCGTGAGGAGGTTACATGGTGAGAAATACCTTCTGGCTCTAAATAGGTACCCAAGCTTTTTACCAGCAGCTGTTGCAATTGACGCGACGTGTTCGTGCCAGATCAGATTTTCTGTAATGTTGACTCCTAACAGCTTGAATGAGTGACTTCTTGGCAGAGCCTGGTTGTTCATTAGAACCTGGTGTTGGCTTGGGCACTTCTTGTTTGATAGCGTACAATACTGGGTCTTGACCACTCAAAAAAAAGTAGAAAAATAATGAAAGATCCCTAACGTGCCCAAAAACAAAGTTTTAACTGCTTTTATATTGTACTGTGTTTTTACATTTGGTTGCGCCGCTACTAACACAATTTTAAAAAACCATAGACATATTGATTTCTACCACCACGGCCCACGGTACCGTTTAAAAATTTCATTGCTATCAGTTTAGTGCTGAGCTACAGACATTACAGAATTATGTATAACCAACCACCAATTCCAAAAATTATTTTTTGTCTAAGTAGGGCAGTACTGGGATAAAGCTGAAAAGTACTATATATTATGTCGATCCTTTACAGGACAATAAAGAGCCCACTACGAAAATAGAAACTTTTCAGTTTCACAGCCCCCCAGCCACAGGCTACCCCAATTGTGTCTTTAGAAAAATGTAGAAAACGATGAGGAATTCCTAAATCGTCCCACAACATGGTTTGAGCTGTTTTTATATTTTTAGTTTTTTTACCATTGCTACACCGCCAGTGAGACGAGTTTTAAAAACCATGCGCATTTTCCATCCTCGCCACTGTAATAATACTGTGTCAAAATTTCATTAAAATCAATTTAATAATTATCAGGCTACACAATACAATCATAACGATCTAAAGCAATACTCGAGTGTTAATACATCAGAAAATCAAAAGAAATACATGTTGTTCAGTTTTACAACCCCACACCCCCAACCACCCCAATTTCACCCTCACCCAAAAAAGTAGAAAATTATCAGGAACCTCTAAAATGCCTATAAATGAAGTTTGAGCAATACTTGAATTTTTTTGTTTTTTGCTAATTACTCCGCCGCTCATACACCGATTTACAAAATGATAGCAACATTATCTACTATCCACAGCATATCGCTACCCAAATTTCATGACAATCCATGCAGCGATTAATGAGATTAGGAGGCTAGAGAAATGCCAACAGACGGACGGGTAGTAAAATAAAATCATTTACATAATTACAATTTACAACACTTAACACTTACGAACTCTTGTTGAAAGCTTCGATACCTTGGATATTTTACCTAATAATCGACAGCATCCAAACCTTTGGAAAATACTATGTTTCTTTGAAGGTGAGTATATCAAGTTCGGCAAGTTTTGGATAGTACTAGATCAGGGCAGCATATAGTCCTTTAAAGTAAACACGTTCTTCTTGTTACTGTTTTCCGGTGCCACTCTAGGAACAGCACTGTTAATTAGAAGGCTTAGGTGGGGATTGTCGCTGAGCTTTTTCTTTATGGAAATTTACGTCTGGTTCAAAAAACCAGAAACAAATTTCCTCCTCTAACGGGTCGGCTCTACCCACTGTGCCAACCCGCCCCCATTTTTCATACTATTCTTTTTTTATTTTTCCTCTGCCACCACTATATCTTTTTCCAATATTCAGGGTATAGCATTCAATCATTTCCAAGGATATGAGTGGCATACGAATTGTTTGATTATTTTTACTCCACTGCTAGTTTGATTTTCGAAATTTATAGAGCTTTTTCATACTTTACGTACTGTGTTCAAATTCAAACGCACCACTGTCACGTAGGCCCCCCTTAGATGATCCCGGAAAAAATATCTAATTGTTAATTTTTGCGATGCATACAGTAATAATAAGCGTAAACCAACTTCTAATATCAAAACATTTCTAGATAATCAATATCTGCAAGAAGTGGGCGCTGGAACTTCTTTAGGTACAAATGGCTCTTAGTGCACATCAAAGAAGGCTTCATACACATTTACTTAGCAGAAAAAATCTTCAACCTTGTCTTGTCCTTCCTTGTCGCTTGTGGGGCCTGCCACTGCTGCGAAGTGTCCAGCTCGAGCCCAGGCACCAGAGGCATCACAATGGGGCACTTACGGCCGACTTCTTACGGTCTATAGTCGCCTGGCGTGGTCCTCTTTGTAAGGTGTGATGTGGGTTGTCCAGATGTGCCGGCGACCCATGCCTTTTGTTAGCCGAAAACGCAACTACGGCATACATTATACCCGTATTCCAACCAGTAGTAGGCCAGTAAAATCAGATTTTCAGAAAGGTAAAATTAGGTTTTTGAAAACAAAATTATTCTGTGCTAATTGTATCATAATGTAAGTTTTATAACAAAACTATTTTTTTCCACAATAATTCGAAAGTTATATCAGAATAACGTGATATCTTAAATACCAAAAAGAAGAGAATGACTGCCAATCTTGGACATATCATGAGAAATAATAGATATGCCCCTCTGAAACTAATAAATCGAAGGCAAAAGAGGGCTGGGGCGCAGGCCAAACTCATAGTTGAAAAACGTCGGAGACTGGACGAGGCTGGATTCTCATAGTCTATTCAGGATAGCACAAGATAAAGAAGCATTTGCCAAAATTGTTGCCGATCTTAATTGAGTGGCGTTGGTACCTTAAGAAAAAGAAGATAAAATTGTTAGCCATTTTAAATTTCCTGACTTATAATAAATTTATTTTTATTTAGCGTCTGGCTTACATCACAGTACATATATGCATATTCAGAAACAGATGTCCAGTTTTGATATATGATCAATTGCCTCCTGTGTAGCCATTAGGAAATCTAAATTGCCTGCATATGCTCTTATGGAACACTTGGACAGTCTTGCACTATGTGGCTGATGGTCTGCCTATCGGCTCCACAATCGCACGCGGCTGAAGGAAGTTTGCCCCTCCTGTGTAAGGAGTCGGCGCATCTTCCACAGTTGGTTCTGATTCGGTTAAGAGATGTCCAAGTTCTGCGAGGGAGATCGAATCTTGTAGGTTCGTTGGTGATGCACGGCATGACGTGATACATTGGAGCTACTTCCCGTTCCCATTTCTCTCTCCATCGCTCATTTATGTCAAAGTTAATTTGGTGGAGCACATGAGCAGCAATGAAAACCTGACATAATAATAATAATTAAGAATGGGCAGATTTAGGTCAACTTTTATGTTGAAATATAATGAAGATAAGATACTAGATATTATGCGGTATGAATGTATAAATGTATAAATGTACGAAAAGATCAATTGAAAATCATGGCGAATCCCGTGTTGGCCTGTGCCTGTGGCTGAATAGCTTCTTGAACGACCGATCCCTGTGTGTTGTAGTCGAAGGCTGTTCATCAGACGTATTTTCAATAAACGCCGGTGTTCCTCAGGAATCTGACCTATCCCCTACACTGTTTCTGCTATGCATCAACGAGCTGCTGCAAATAATATCCAATCCAATCTACAGCTGCGCAGACGACAGTACATTGATATCGTGCATGGAACCAGGCAAGCCACTATCATCCCAGGAGATGGTACGTCGGCGGCAGCAAAATGCCTCACAGATTAACGTAGATATGAAAACAATTGCCGGGTGGGGATTAGTAATTAAAACGTACAGAAAACTCAGGCAACAACACTGACAAAGAAGTCTTACGCTGGCTTACCAACTGTGGAAATAGAGGATCACCCAATAGTCGAGTCACCTTCCGTCAAGCTTTTGGGGATCAACATCAATAATAGCATGTCCTGACATGACCATGTCGTCAGTATTGCTAAAACGGCATCCCAGAATCTTGGAGTTCTGTTCTGCTGTAGGAAGCTGTATACACCAGAGCAACTACTGCTGCTCTACAAGGCACAGATCCGACCATTGTTGGAGTATTGCTCCCATCTGTAGGGATGCGCTCCGAAACACTCTCTAAAGTTTATTGACATATCCAGAAGAGATCAATTAGACTAATCAATACGCCTAACCCCACAAAGAACCTCCACAGCCTTGAACATCGAAGAAAGGTGGCTGTCCTATCCCTGTTTAACAGATTTTATGTTTATGTAAAGGCTGCCCGAACGAGGAACACTAGAGAGGCTCTGCGAGCTCATGCTTACCAGGTCGAGGTCCCTACTCCCTGAACCAGTCTCCACCGGCATTTCTCCTTTTGGAGAACTTCGAAGCTGTGAAATGAGCTGCCGAGAAATTTGTTTCCCGACAGCCACAACATGCAGCGTTTCAAATCTAACGTGCACCAATACTTATCCTCTCGCAGCGTTTCTACAGCGCCATAGACTTTCAGCCTTTGCGTGAGGCTGACCATAAAAGGAACTGACCATTGATGCGTGGGAAATGCATAGTCGATCTACTTGAAGTGATGCTCAACAGTTAAACTGTCCAAACAACGGTGTACGATTAGTTTTCTCTCGTCATTTTCCTGGACTATGGGTATTGGAAGGCGCTCGGCCATTCCTTCTCCACCTCTTCTTTTACATTTTATGGTGTTTTTTTTTCTTATACGACGCAGTCTTGCCGTATCGCATTGTGTATACCGAGTCTTTGTCGTCAGCAAACTGAAAGCTTAGACGGACACTTGTTCCGAGAAATTGGATATGTATTATAAACTTCGGTATAATGGACACTGCGAGACGGGGCATTTTCTCACAACCGATGACGAAGCATCGATTACAAAGTTAGATGGATATATTGTCGGATTGAATTAGCTTTAATGCAATTCCTGAAACTTATCCTCTGATTCTCCTTGAATTCCATCATTCGTAAAGCGTCTGCGAGATAGCAAAACATGTCCTATTACTCCAGCGAAATAATGTAAAAAACAAGGAATGAGGTCGAACAAACTGAATTTTTGAAGACACCTTCGTTTTAATGGTCTAATGAAGCACGAAAAAATCACATATGCCTACCCTTGTGCGTCTTGAGATACCGAAGGTCAAAGGTTATAAAAATCGCAAAATCTTTTACGTAAAATAGAATTCTCTATTAAATTGTGTATTTCCTTTTTTTGCCTAGGATCAACCACTTTCAAGATATAGCGTGAACAAGCGGAAGCAGCCATGTTTTATTGGCTAATACTGTTAATACTAGATAGCTATACCTACAAAAGCACTTTCTTAAGCAGTTAGACTAGAAAATTAAATTCCTTTTATTAAATCGGTTATTTATTTATAAAAAAATATATAATAAATAATTAAATAATAATTAATAACCAAACAACAGGCGAACCACTTATAACAATGCCTCTCCATAGCTCTTCCTTATTTACGAAGACCTTCACATACGTTGCTTGCATTTGATATAACAACGTGAATCAAACTGCAAAAACCATGTCTATTTATAGTTTTAGAAAATATATCAAAACCCCTCTACTCCAAACAATTAACAGCCTTTGATCGGCATGTCTGTGGCTAACGAAAAAATATATTTCTTTCTTTTCTTCTTTTTCACACCGATAGGTGAGCGGAGTATTGTGATCGTGAAAATTTTCGATTTTGAGATAATACGCTCATTTCCGTCGGTCTGTCTGTCGGTCTGTCTGTCTGTCGGTCTGTCTGTCGCGTTTTTTTCCCTCGTAATCGCAGTAACTGCTGCCTGGATTGTGATGAAATTTGGGTAGCGATATGTTGTGGGGTCCTAGTAGGTAATTCAGCTAAAATTTTGAAAATCGGTGCATTGGCGGCGGAGTATTTGGCAAAAAACAAAAAAATTAAATATGCCTCAAACTTCGTTTTTAGGTGTTTTAGGAGTTCATGATCATTTTCTACTTTGTTTTGGGTGGGGTGAATTTGGGGTGGTTGGGGGGTGTGGGGTTATAAAACTGAAAAATTTGTTGTATTCATAATGGACTGTCCATTGACTTTTGAATGAAAAACCTAGCGGCATAATACACTTTTTTACGAACATTGCCTAACATTACCTTCCTTATTACAGAAACCAAGGGACTTTGTGATGTATACATACGGGTATTGTTTTAGATTGTTCTATATTGCTTAACGCGAAAATTATTGAATTGATTTTAATGAAATTTTGACACAGATTAATACCGCGGCGAGGATGGAAAACGCGTTTGTTTTGAAAAAATCGTGTCAGTGGCGGCGCAGCAATAATAAAAAAGCTAAAAATATAAAAACAGCTCAAACTTTGATTTTGGACGTTTTAGGGGTTCCTGATCATTTTATACTCTTTTTGGGTAGGGGTGCATTTGGGGTGGTTGGGAAGTGAGTGGTTATAAAACTGAAAAATTTGTTGTATACATAATAGTTTGTCTTTTGTCCTAAGGAAAAAAAATACCTAGCGGACTTTTGTGATGTTTACATATACGAGTGTTGCTTAATTTCGTTCTATGTATATCGTAAAGCGAAAACTATTGAATTGATTTTAATCTTCAATGCCTTCAATCTAAACTCTTTACTACAAATTGAACAACGTAAATTCATATACAGAGTACTCAATAACCAACAAAAATTAAATACTAGTATAATATTAGCTAACTAAGTTCATAATTATGAGACTAGGATCATAAACAACATTAATTTACTGAATTAGCACAAGAGCTAACACGGGTCTTAACAGTCCTGTAGTAAATGCATCTAAAAGATTTAATAACATACTAGTAGACATAAAGACTACAAATAGTTGCAATTCCTTTGTAAATAAATGAAAAAACTACTTAACTAGTATATATATATAGGATAACTGTACCTCACACTCTTTCTAAGTTTAAATTTTGTTTTCTTGAAGCCAGTGCTTGTTTCACTATTTTAGAGTTATTGTTAAAAGTGATGTAATATTTACTTTAATAATAAATTCGTTTAAAAAACAGTAGTTGTTTCCGTTGGTTCGTATCGTGCCTGATGCGATTCAGGACATGCTCCAAACAAGGTATGTGATATCTTTGACCTCACTTTGGGTAAGATAAAAATCATTTTCTACATGTTTCTCCAAACGAAGCACTCAAGCCCAGAGTGTAATTCAATGCTGGTAGGGGTATTTGACCTCGGAGTAGTTGTTTCTGTTGGTTCACTTTTGGCTTTCAATAACCTTCCTTTTAGAATGTACTGTGTAGTATTTTGGAAGTCGCTGAAATGATATAGCTTCTGAAGATGCCATCCATTCGTGGTGGCGAAACGTCAAGCTTTAACGCTAAACGACCAACGCCTACCTAAAAACCCAAGAACCACAAATTCACTTCCGTTTAGAGCATGGGCTCTTCTTCTTCAAACCTATTCGAATTCGTTGGTTGCTAATGACAAAGATGAGGACTCCGATATGATACGTGGCGCGAACCGGTTGAAGGTGGCTGCAAGTCGACGAAAAGATACAATACGAAAAAAAAAGAAGATCGATCCGCGATGGTACCTGGTTGGCGGTTGGCGCTGCGGTGCGGCGGCGCTTTTTATCTGCGGTCGTGTCGAACACGAAACCATTTAATTCGGACGACACTGTCGGCGAGATAACCGAAGCCGAACGGACCGCGAACCACACACACCATCCATACCGAAACGGACGAAAAGACAGACGGACGGACGGACGGACGGACGGACGGAATTCATTAGCGACCCACCGCGGGATCCAGCCTCGGTACGAATCCAAATGAGCTGATTTCACACGACGACACCATAAAGGAACGACGTCGTTCGCTCAACAACACCATCGTTGTAAGATAGTCGGTGATGGCACAAAAAAATCGAGGCAAGTTGATTGCCAGCGTACTAAATAGGTATCAAAATTTCATTACGTCCAACTTAGAAGTGTGTGATCACGGGCGGCGATAAGAGTGGAGGTAATTACCCCCTCCTCAGGAAAAGTAAATATTTATCCACGATTTTTTAATTAACATTATATAATAATATATAATCTACAAAAAAGCACCCCCTCCCCGAAAGTTACACAATATCTTAGTGATTTATATATTTCTAAACTGTCGAAACTTTTTTGCTACAATTACTAGGCCTCGAGCTTAGGAGAAAGAAGTTTGGAGATGGCCAATTATTGGGTGGGAGTCTCTTACCACTTAGTATTTCTCATACAGTAACTCTATAAGTCTAGCTCAGCTCGTGTAAGAATTGATGGTAACCTGTCTGGTCAAACATAAACCAGAAAAGGAGTTCGTCAGGGATGTGTATTATCTCCGATGTTATTTAACATTTACTCTGAATTTGTGATGAGGTATTGGACAATTGGAATGGCGGTATATAGTAGCTATTGGCGGAAGCAAAATATCCAACTTAAGATTTGCTGACAATACAACCCTTATTGCTACTTCTCAGGAATAACTAGTAGCTCTATTGAACGTTTTAGAACAACACAGTGCTGCATATGGTCTTGGTATTAACTACAACAAGACCAAGGCTATGATCGTAGATAGAGAGCATGACAATCATCGAGAAATAAAGTCAATAGGCCGTTGTGAGGTAGTTCAAAGTTTTGTGTACCTCGGTTCTTTGATCGACAATTCAGGTAGCTGTGAGAATGAGATTCGACGGCGCATTCAACAGGCACGGGTGACCATGACAAGGCTTACTAAAATATGGCGTGAACATAACATCACTAAAGCTACCAAAATGTCATTGGTTCAGTCTCTTGTGTTCTCCATATTTTTGTATGCCTCGGAAACTTGGACTGTTAAAAAGGCAGATCGAGTTCGCATAGATGCTTTTGAAATGTGAACGTGGAAGGGAATGCTGAGAATTCCTTATACCGCCCATCGAACTAATGTTTCCATACTGGATGAGCTCGGCAATCCAAAGAGACTATCCTCCACTGTGTCGACGAGAATGCTTACATTCTTCGGACATATTCACAGAAGCGATAATATGGAGAAACTTGTAGTTCAGGGTCACGCCCCGAGTGGGTGGCGCCGTGGCCGTTCCGCTACACGCTGGGTGGATACGACGAAACAGTTGCTAGATATGAGTATCAAGAGCGCCGCTGAACTGACAGTAAATCGCAAACGATGGCGAGCTACAGTTCTCAAAACTATTGATAATATTCGTGTCGGTAATAAACTAGCTCCGAATTAATGCATTTTACGAGTTCACAGCATGTCTGTTAAGACATTGTGACTATGATTATGATGAATTATTGGGTAAAATATTCAAGGGAAGAAACAAATTTAAACAAAAATGGTAGGGTTTCTAGGAATCCACTGTCTATAAGTTCTAAGTGTTGCCCATAAAAAATAATATAAACACCATTAAAACATGCAACATTATATTCACATCGTTTTGTTATTCTATATTTGAATTTTGAAGTTTATTTTTTGATATCAACGAATCAATAATAGCTAACAAAAAATATATCGAGTCACCCCCTTCCCCGTGCTTCAGGGTATGCAGATAAAAACAGGCTTTGAATATTTCGAATACTCAACAGGAACTTGTTCAACCTGTGTGTGAACAGGTGACGGTCTTACCTAGGGGAACCCCTAGGTAGGACCGTCACCCGTTCGGTTTTTTCATAGTGACGCTCCAGGATGTTTGAGCAACGGAAACCTAACCACCCCCTTTTTTGCTCACCAAGAATGGTGATACCCAACGACGTCCTACTACTGATACCAAAGACGTCCTTCAGTAGGACGTTGTCTGTGATACCTGACTGCTCAAGTTCCTACCCCCTCCCCCCCCCCCCCCGCAGGACAGATGTTTAAGCTAGTGAGCCCTTCCCCCCTCCCCGAAGCGAAATCCTCGTCTGCCTTCTGGAACTGTAATAGAAATTAGAAGACAAAATCGAAGGCAAAAGAGGGCCGGGGCGTATAGACAAAACTCATTGACTGGACTGGATTCTCAAACTCTATTCAGCACGGTACAAGATAGAGAAGCATTTACCAAAACTTCTGAGAAACCCTTTTTTTATAATCTGTTTAGCACACCCATCACAGGTTCTTCGACCTCTGAACTCTTTTTTGACTTCAGGAAATAAATGGAGGTCACGTAGAGCAAGGTTGAAAAAGGAGAGGGGGGAGCCATAACTTCCACCTCTGTTGTTCATTGACAAATCTCTGATCTGTGAATCGGAGTATTGTCACGATGCAGCGTGCAACCAAAGTCTTGATAAAGCGGACCTTATCGAACCACAGACACAATTGTTACGTTTATACAAGCCCATGACACTCAAGTAATAGTATCATGATACAAGCCCATCGTGCGACGAATCTTAAAATTATTTTAATTTTCACACCCATTGACTAACCAGTGTTACGTGAACGTAACAACTGATAGTAATCTGAATTTTAACTGTTGTATACATTATTTCCCTATTTTAGCATATTTTTAAATACTGTGAATATCTACAAATTTGATCTTTATGGAAGTCAGGGTTTCTCAAGTAGGTAGCTACTTCCACTTTGTCCTCATACCTATACATTATTATGTTGCCTAAACTGTTGAAAAATTCAAAACCATATCATTTACATGCGTATTGTGTCCTTCTCAGAATAAGGCTTTAAGGGCTTATCTCAACGTTTCACGTGCATGCATAGATAATTTGATGAGATGAAATGTGGACTGGCTATCGTCTTCCAGCTTATGAAAAGTTTAGAAACATAACCATTTCTTCTATATCATCGTTATAATTTCATTAAATTTCGGTCCTTGTCTCTCTGGTTCACTTTTCCACAAATAAAACCCCATTCGTTGAAGCAGTCTATTGATATTTCGAGTACATCTACAATCATTTTCAAAGTATAAAAAAAACATAAAAAGACAAAAACATAAAATGTCGTATGTAAGGTAATTTACAATCACAGATCAGAAAAAATCATAATTATTAAACTCAAAATCTTAAGAACTTTTTCCTATGATATAGGACTTCAAATAAAGGGAGAGTATTGAAAAACTACCACAGCAGTTAGGACCAAATCTTGTACCCAAGTATTATATTGGTGTAAGTTACCGTGGACATTATAATAATCTATGCTGCTTATTACATGAACTAAGCAAAGATGTAACAGCAAGGCAGTGGTATTGTCTTATTGGCAATGAAAGTTGACCTAAATGGATCAGTGTAGATTAAGTCATACATATGTACCTGATATATCTTCTTTGGATGCCAAAGACTCTTACCATGTGAGAAGAACATCCTCAATTAATTAACGCATAGATCATCTTGCTGTGAAAGTATGAGTAGTAGCATTTAAGAAGAATACTTCCCGGTATGTTATTTTTCAAATTTCGGATTACATAGATGCATTTTGAAAGGGTTTTTGAAAAGCTACATGTACATTCCAAGGCATTTGATTATCAATATAGACGTTTAAAAACTAAGCAGTATGCAATATGTCAATGTTGTGCTTACGCAGGCTGATGAGTATTGTTTGAGACTTGGACTCGTTCAGCGTCAACTTACTAGCAGCCAGCAAATTTCTGTATCTACATGGTTATCGACTATGGTAATGGAGGTATTGAATACCCACTATCGATTATTGTTGTATCATCGGCAAATAAAATTCAATGTTGGTTCTGGTACAATTTGGTAGAACATTAACATATCATTAGAAATAATAATGGTCCAAGGACTGAGCCCTGTGGTACCCCACTTGTTACAACTTTCGTATAGGAATATTTGTGTTTTTAAGACACGCACTGTTTTCTGCTGTTGAAATAAAAACTTATCATATTTAAAATTGACTTATGGAAACCGAAACCGTAGTTTGTTAAATAGGATATTAAACTGAAAGCAATCGCAATATGCCTTTCCGAATGTGAGACATTCCCAAGTCTGTTATAGCGTTATACAGGGTGTCCCAGAAGTCAACGTCAAGCCGCTACGGGGTGACAGTATTAGTTGTAACTATCATGAGAAAAATCAGAAAAAAAATCTATCCCATGTAGTTTGAAAATTATGAGCATTTTAAAAAAACCTAGAAATTTGGTCAAATTATAACAATTTTTCGGTTATTGTGGTTAACTTTTATTATTTTTGTTCATTTAAACTTTGGAACCGTAACCCTAAATAACATGACTAGAAGCACAGTCAAAAATAATGACACAATTGCCTCAAGTTTTCTAGAATGAACACTATTTATTAAACTATGAATTTAAAATTTTCAAAGTTTGCAGAACTTGAAAGGCCCTCCTTTAAAAAAATGTACTAAAATGCCTTGGCAAGTGCCATTAAAAGTTGGCGCATTTAACCAGGATTGTAAAATGGTACAATACTTGTTAGTTTCATACTAAAAAAAAACGAGTAAAGAAAGGAAAACTTCAAGTAACCCGATTTTTGCTAACCCATCTCACTCAGGTCAGATGTTCTTTATTCGCACAAGCTTCTGGTAGGTTCTTAATTTTACGGCAAAATGATAAGAGAGATGGATACTGAACATATCTGCTATGAGTGAGCGAGACAGATAGTGACACCACTTTTAGTAAAGTCAACAAAAATAAGTAAAATTAATAAAATAATCAAAAATTTTGACCTAGTTTAGTTTAGGTTTATTGGAATAAAGGTCAGGCAATAAATATTCAAATTGTTTACCGTCAGCCTCAATACACGCCCTACATCTTCTTAAAAAAGATGTACTTATTAGCCAGGCATATCGTCGAGAGTTGATGTCCTCAGCAGCTTGAGAGTTGATGTCCTCAGCAACTTGAGAAATTCGTTTACGCAGCTCGGCTACGCTCTCAATGGGCTTTGAAAAACTTTTTCTTTGAGAACATCCCGATAACAAAATTCCAGGGGATTTAAATCTGGGGAACGGGCTGGCCACGAGATAGTGCCTGAACGTCCACCTCTACCTTCCGAACACTTTTGGTAAAGGAAACCTCTTAATTGCACTGCGTAATGCGCTGGGCAGTCATCTTGTTGATACCTCATGTGGCGACGATCTGTTAAGCGGTCTACAGACGTTGATGCATGCTGCGATTCAGGTATCGACTTTACGTTTCATAACGCAAGTAGCAGCATGTGTGGTACTGAATCACGAATTTGGTATCAGTTGCGGCTTGCAGCGATGCAGATTCTGGAATCCTATTATGGACGGTGAGTCATGTCGTCGAGCCGGTGACGCTGATGCAGTGATGCAGGTTTCAACGTGTATAGTAGGTATTGCGTCGATACAAAGAAATAAGCCCACTCTACCTTTCTAGTGTTCCGTGGAACGTGCATGAAATATCAAGTCGATTCAGGCATCGCAACAGGTTTCGATTTGAGTAAGAACTCCTGCAACTGATGCAAGTTTCATGAAACCTTGAGTCGATTGAGGAATCGCAGCTTACATCAACGTCTGTAGGCCGCTTAATTGTAGTTGGTAAATTTTATCGTAAAAAATGTGGGTAATTCGTGCCATTCAAATTCTCAGGCAGCTCAAAAGGCCCAACAATTTTGCCGTTTAAAATTCCGGTCCACAGGATTACTTTAAAGCGATACTGGGATCCGTCTTCTCGCATTAAATGTGCCTGGCTAATAAGTAGATCTTTCTTAAGAAAATGCAGGACGTGTATTGAGGCTGATGGTACACAATTTGAATTTTTATTGTAATAAAAACGTTATTTTCCTATCTGACTTCTAATCCAATAAACTTAAACTAAGCTAGGTCAAGATTTTTCATTATTTTTTTAATTTTACTTATTTTTGTTGACTTTGCTAAAAGTGGCGTCACTATCTGTCTTGCTCACTCATGGCAAACATGTCCGCTATCCACCTCTCTCATCATTTTGCCGTAAAATTAAGAACCTATCAGAAGATTGTGCGAAAAAGAACATCTGACCTGAGTGAAATGGTTTAGCAAAAATCGGCTTACTTGAGGTTTTCCTTTTTTTACTCGTTTTTTTTTAGTATGAAACTAACAAGTATTGTACCATTTTACAATCTTGGTTAAATGCGCCAACTTTTAATGGCACTTGCCAAGGCACTTTAGTACATTTTTTTTAAAGGAGGCCCTTTCAAAGTCGGGAACCTTTGAAAAATTTAAATTCATAGTTTAATAAATAGTGTTCATTCTAGAAAATTTGGGGCAATTGTGTCATTATTTTTGACTGTGCTTCTAGACATGTTATTTAGGGTTACGGTTCCAAAGTTTAAATGAACAAAAATAATAAAAGTTAACCACAATAACCGAAAAATTGTTATAATTTGACCAAATTTCTAGGTTTTCTTTAAATGCCCATAATTTTCAAACTGCATGGGATAGATTTTTTTTCTGATTTTTCTCATGGTAGTTACAACCAATCCTGTCACCCCGTTGCGGCTTGACGTTGACTTCTGGGACACCCTGTATATGTAGTAAACAAACCGTTGGCGCATTTTTCAATATGTTTCGTGAAGCATTGATATCTAAGAAGATTTGCATCAAGTATTGGTAATAGTTTTAGACCTATATATCAGTCATTTGTGTATATTTGCAGATAAGATCGGTTCCAATTTAAGTACAAATGTTTGAGACAGTACAAACTACTTCTTAGATATCATTGGTTAAAAACGTATGAACTATTAAAAAGTACTACGTACTACTGCCTACTGTAGCGTGGGAAGCAAAGGGAACCTGTTATTTCTTTTCGATCTGCTGAACGGAATATAACCTGTTTACAATCGGAATTTTACTACAAAAAACTCAAGCTTACGAACAAATACAGCTGGTGTTTTGCCTTAATACCACGAATTAAATATCCTAATAGGGTTGTTTAGCAGCAAGCCGCGACTATGCAACATTAATTTATCGTAATGCCTATACCTGCATTAAGTTAATACGCCCATACGATATCAATTACGTCGATTACCAGCGATTTGCTGGCGTATGAACACATCCAACCGGTCCAGTTCTAATTCGCTCTAAACGTCTTAATCTGTCGGATAAACAGTCGGTGATAATGAAGCGTGTACACTGGGTGGCTCGGCCAGCAGCCTCATTGTCTGCTTTTGATGTTAACATCTGGATCTTACGTTTTCCATCCGGGTTTGTCGTTCGGACTTTTCGGACGTCGCTGTTTACCCAGATGTGGCTGCAGTACGTTTCCAAGAATAACCTTGCTTTATGTGCCTACATCGCCGACGCTGGATTCTAGCTATTGCTTTAGTTTTACTTTGATGCCTATTTTTTCTCTGTTCAGTGCAAACAGACATGTATTTGAGCCTGGACCTGAGCACACACAATTCCAAATATATTACATACAGGGTGAGTTTTTAGTATCGGCTCGGTCGATAACACCACTACTGTAGAAGATATCGAAAAAAGTTGTATACAAAAGTTGTAGCCACGGATATGCTCCTTGCTCAGAAAATATTTTGATTTATACAGGGTGATCCATAACTACGCGGTGATGCAAATATGCATTTTTTACACGAGATACCCTATATATTATTTTATATTCAAGTTCTACTGATGATTTCCGTTCTTCCAATATAGGGTATTGTTACATTATACAGGGTATTTCAAAAGTTATGACCATTTCTATCTCCAAATCGCTGTCAAATGAACGTACTGTATATCAAAAAGTGAATCAAAAATCATCATGTTTTGTACACAGCTGGATAAAAAATATTATCTAGTTTAAAAATCGGTTATAAAAAAAGCCCGCGACGCATATTCGTATACAGGGTGATGTAGAATGCAAAATCTAGATTTTCTCTCTTTTTTTAAATGTAACCCCCAATATTTTATTACACCAAAGAGTTGCCTTTAATATACTCTTTCATCTTTGTATAGCACTTGTTATGGCTTAATTCATTAGTTTCCGACATATTTCGATTTTTCTACAAATTTTAAATATACCATTTGTTTACTAAAATTTATTTATTTTGAGAAAATACTATCAAATTTTATTCTCGCTTAACAAACAACTAAAATATAAGGCCATAATAGTACTTGATCAAGTTAAAACACTGGATTAACGAGATAATACAGGTCAAGTGTGCTGAGGACAGTTTTAAAGACGTCATGTATAATTATCAAGCAGATCTATCAGGTAGGCTATGAAATATTAAACGATACGCTCCAAATAAAACGATTCTTCATTCTTTCAAACGCATTAGTTTTAGAGTGCCTCCGTTCTGGATATTGCTGTTCATAGTTGATATATTCTAGAGGCAAGTAGGCAATTTCTCAAAGATTCTCCTAAATACCCTCAATGGAAAAATTAATTTTTAAAGCTCTTTTTTCACATAGTACGGAATTATTGAGCAGGTTATGAAAACCGTCAATTTTCCAAAGCATACCTGATGAATCTGCTTGATAATTATGCATCACGCCTACAAAATTGTTTCCTCAGCATACTTGACTTTATTATCTCGATGATTCAGGGTTTGGACTTCATCAAATACCATCATGACCTTATAATTTGGTTGTTCGTTAAATAAAAAATAAATTCTATAGTACTTTCTCAAAATAAATAAATTTCAGTACACAAATAGGAGCTATATTTTAAATTTACCGAAAAATCGAAACATCTCGGAAAGTGATGGACGTAGGTACAACAAGTGCTATACAAAGATAAAAGGGCATATTAAAAGCAATTCTTTGGTATAATAAAATATTGGGAGTTACATTTGAAAAAAAAGAGAAAATCTGGATTTTGCATTTTATATCACCCTGTATACGAATATGCATCGCGGGCCTTTTTTAAAGCCGATTTTAAAACTAGATGATATTTTTTATCCATCTGTATAAAAAATATGATTTTTGATTAATCAATTTTTCATATACAGTACGTTCATTTGACAGCGATTTGGAGATAAAAATGGTCATAACTTTTGAAATGCCCTGTATAATTTAACAATGCCCTATATTGGAAGAACGCAAATCATTAGTAGAATTTGAATATGGAATAATATATGGGGTGTCTCATTTAAAAAAAAGCATGTTTGCATCACCACGTAGTTATGGATCACCCTGTATAAATCAAAATATTTTCTGAGCAAGGAGCATATCCGTGGCTACAACTTTTGTATACAACTTTTTTCGCTATCTTCTGTAGTGTGGAGTTATAGACCGAGACGGTACTAAAAGCTCACCCTGTATATTTCTTGATCTTCAAAAGAAACAATAGGTATTCGAGGTAACGTTCTTATTATATTTTATAGATACCTATCAGACAGACATCAGCAAGTTGTCATTGGTAAGGAAACGAACGGGGTAAAAACAGTAAGAATGGGTGTACTCCAAGGATATGTTCTTGGGCCTGTCTTGTTCTTGATGTTTACTGACGAGCTTCTCAGCTATGAGAATTGCACTATTATGTTATATGCTGATGACACTATCTTGAACTGCGTAGGCAATACATGGAATCAAGCTCTTGAAGTGACAAAAAAATATAGATGACGTCAGTAATTGGCTCGATATTTAAAATCTCAGTTTAAATAATTCAAAAACCAAATTCGTTGCATTTTCTCCCACATACACACAACATCTCTCAAAAACATTCCATGTCTAACAATTAGGAAAACAAATGGAGGTAATAGAACAAGTAGCTGTTTGCACTGACATATTTTAAATGGTCACTTCAAATTAACTCGTTATCCAAGATCTCAGAAGCTACCACTGCATCTTTTTTGGAAAAAACTTAAAAACTACATTATTGCAAATTATGAGACACTCAGCCCTTTTATTTGAGCAAGTCTCCACGATGGACGCTAGAATCTAGCTATTGCTTTAGTTTTACTTTGATGCCTATTTTTTCTCTGCTTAGTGCAAACAGACATGTATTTGGACACACACAAGTACAAGTTACGTATTTTTTATCCTCAAAAGGCCTTTGATTCTGTAACACATTACAAACTGTATATTGCGTAAATATGCAATATTGTGTTAGAGAGGTATGAGAAAGATCAGGATATGCGCAGTGATATTGTGAAAAGAAGAGACAGAATAGATACCAAAACACATATTTTACTACTGCAGACTGCAGAGGAATCTCCGTATACACGAGTTAGCGACCAAAAAACATAGCTAGGCGATTAGCCACTTTTGGGGCGCAAAACACACAGTGAGTTAGCGACTTTGCGTGCTTACTCCGCAAGAGGGCCTAGAATGCCGGAGACGCTGGTTCAAATCCAGCCGGTACCCTTAATTTTTCGGATTCTTCTGCGAACCAAATGATTTGAATCATCTCCCTCTTGCGGAGTAAGCAAGCACCTTTCATTCCATGAAATCCTGGCCGCCTGAGGAGTCGTACTTCAGTAAGAAAGAAAGCTGTCGTGCAAATAGTGGTGGGAGATTCACATTCACCCAACAGCCGACTAGATATCTCTGGATGACTGAAATACATGCATGCACAGAAAAAAATACTGTTGCGTTAATTGTTAGTACTTGGATGTTTGTCCATCACTTTAAATATATTTACAGTTGTTTCAAATCCATGTCATTGAAAGAATTCAATCCTTATATTCGAGGTAATCACAGGTAGTACGCCAATAAATTCAAAATAATATTTTATGTTCGTTATAACGATATGTATAATCCTTCTAATACCAGTATTGACATATAATGCAATCAAAACATCCTTTTGTTTTCGAAATTTACCCTATGTTTCATTTAAGCAAAGCATACATACATACATCTATTCAATGTACAAAAATTATTACTGCAACGGCAATTCATGATAATTCATCTGATACAAATTAATTTTGCTTCAATGGCCCTTGCCGTTCGCTGAACTATATCAGTATTCGGCGGGACTGATGTCCCGATTCAATGAGGGTAAGAATAAAGAACAGGGGGATGATATCAGTGCTACTATCGCCGCGAACTTGTCAACATGGACGAAGTTGTTCCGTTGTGTTGTACCGGTGTTAGCCGTGTTGTGTCATCTCGTGGTTTTGCGTATTGCATCAGCAATTGTGTAATTTAAATGTGTCTAGTTATATATTAAATGGAGGACCTACTGAGAAATTGGGACTTAGAAAAGCTGACACCCACATTTGAATGTAGGTATTTAGATTAGTTAGACAGTTATATTTCAGGTAATAATGCAACAACTGGTGGAGGTTTATGTCTAATTCTTATATCATGCTCCTTATAACTTCACACAAAATCACACCATTAAACATCCAAACGAATCAATCAGCTGTCCTCGCAATAAAATCTGTTTGTCCAAGGAAAAGAAAGTAGTTTAGAATCAATTACCAAACACAGATTCTATTCAACGACAGGTTGCTATTGAATCATTAATTGGAATCCAATGACATCTTGTAGTTGAATCGACAATACGATATAATTCGCTACCAACTATACACTTCCCATTGGAGAAAACGTCGCTCTATTTGAGGAATGCTGAGTGTAATGTCCCATTGAATCCAAGCGTAAGTCTTCACAAAACGACAGATTTTTCTGTGTGTGGTTCGCAGAGAGATACGGGGGAGTGATGGGTGTCGGCGGAGTCGACACCATGTCGTCGGCGCTGTATATCGGCTATATCACGGGGAACCGTGGTATAGTTGGTAACGCGTCGGCCTAGAATGCCGGAGACGCTGGTTCGAATGCAGCCGGTACCCTTCATTTTTCCGATTTTTCTGTGAACCAAATGATTGGAATTATCTCCCTCTTGCGGAATAAACAAGCACCTTCCATTCCAGTTCCATACCAGTTTTGATCTAATCTGCTCCAGAAATCCAAGGCCTTTTAAAGGCCTGGAATCCGAGAGGGTCACAAAGGATCACAATAGTCCTTAGTTTGACATAGTTTTGCAGTTCAGTAGGTCAGAGGTCTGACCATTTTCATTTATGCATGTCCAAGATTGGCAATTTCTGACGATTTTTATGCCAAAAGCTGGCTACAAGCTCAGGTACCTCTAACCTGCTTATACTAATAATACCAGCTTTGAGTAAGACATCAAGGCGCTCCATCGAAACTGCTTTCTTACTGCGCCTGGCTGTGAATGTAGTGGGAGTGTAGGATGAGGGGGTTTTAACTGATGCCTTTACGTATCTTCACTGTTAGTTGGATTTGCCAATAGTGTATACATATTTCCGCAAAGCGTTACCGTCGTAGGACGGAAGCTTATTTAGGAGAGCCGCACACTACACTCATTCTTCCAATAATAGAGAGTAGCAACTTGATGTTCCCCAAATGCCATGGCGGATAAGCTCACTCATCAGTCAGGACCTCTGCAGTTGACTTAAAAATTAGAAATATATAGTGTCAGTCATTTACGTTGTTTTTTTAACTCAAATCGGGGTCGATCGAGTCTATTCTGGGGAAATGGTGGAGAAGTATGACATTCGAAAGAGGCAGAATGTATTGTTGCAAAATTTGACGCTATATGTATTTCCTCCGAACTGGTACTGGAAGGTATCACTAACTTCTGTAAAGCATACACAGCAATATTGATGTTAAAGCTTCGCCTTTGAGGCTGTTTAGGTACAAAAAAGTAGGAAAGAATTTACTTGAGTAAAGGAAAAAAATTGTTGACCGCGATGATATTCGAAGCCACGCCCTTTCGGACTGGTCCCTAGCGTCTTTACCGCTCGGCCACGCTGCCTGTGCTTGAGGAATATCAATACAGCGTACATAATACGTCGTCAGTTACGTGTCGTAATTTAATTCAATTTTTTTGAACCGGAAGCGATATTGACAAAACCGGATTTTTCCTGGACTAGTTTTTTCATGCTGATTCCGAATCTGTATTTAGTTTTTATCTAGCACCTGCAGTTTTGGCTATCTTTTGTATACGGACAGACGGACGGACGGACGGGCAGACAGAGGCTCTGCACAAGCTCTCTTCAGTGACTTCGTCAGTGAGTCAGTGAGAGCTAAAACTAATAATGACTTTTTCCAGTCGTTTATAAACAGGTTTGCAACAATAAAATGTAAACAAATTGCAGAATAATGGCAACAGCGTGAGCGAGGAATAAGCAAAGAGTTTTACGATAAGCACTAAACTGCAAATTATGTTCCCGCAATGGTTATTATTGTTATTGTATAATCTTTGTGTTTATGCCAAATATGTACATACAACAGTTGCAAGCGCATATCTTTGCTTCCATTTTGAGATTTTTATCTGTAAAGCTTAAATCTGCTGTGTGTGTAAATTCAAAGTGGAAATTAAGGTTAACTTCAGATATGGTCACTGTTGTCCGTTTATTATTAACTCCATCGTCTTTTAAGGAAATGCTGTACAATAAAAATGCTTGTCTACATAGGCTTATCACCATAAAAAAGACGTTCAAAATAATCGCCTAGAGACGGTGACCAAGGATTTTAATAAAACAAGATCCAATTAGCTTGATTTTTTCCCACGGAGTATACACTGAATCAAAAGCGACGGTACAATAAAAAACTTTATTAAATCAATCAACAGATTCGTTATTTTTGAGCCGATGAACGAGTTCATTAATATAATGTAAAATATTATCTCTGTCACCAGTCCAGTCCATTAGATCGATGAACTCGATTCATTAATATAATGAACTATAACATTAATTTGATGAATGCAGTTTAATTACTGTGATGAATATGGCCATTGTTTTAATGAACAGATTTCATTAATTTGTATAAAATATTGTAGTTAATGACATCATTCATTAATCTGGTACAAGAAATCTTAATATACAGGGTGTAACTTTTAAGGATGTCCACACCTATATTACCGTGTAGATCTTGCTGAGCCGATCATTTTTCAATAAGCAACATAGGTCCGCAAACGAACCGTTTCGGAGATAGCGCTACCGGAAGTAGTCCTTTCTGACGCCTGAAGTTAAGCAATTAATTCGACGCCTTGCGGCCAGTACCGTGGCCGGCGTGGTCTCCGGATCTCAATCCCCTGGATTTTTTCCTGTGGGGTCACCTGGAAGCACTTGTCTACCAAGGGGGTGCACCGCACACAGCAGAAGAGCTGATTGCACGCATCGTTGCAGCAGCTGGAGACGTCAGGGAGCAGCCACAGGTAATCAACGCTGCTACTGCATCGGTCACCCATCGAGCCAGATTGTGCGAGCAAGAAGACGATGGCCACGTGGAGCCTCTCCTTCACTGATTTTTGGCTGATCTCGGTGTTTTTTGTTGTTGTTTTTTTGCAATGTTTTTTTTTGTTTTGTTTGTTTGGTTTACTTTTGACATTTTGGCCATGACGATTAAATGTTGACAAGTCGAATCTGTCTTAGCAGCTGATCCGTCACCCCCTCTCTCCTCTGCCAATTACGAGGCGTTGAATGAATTGCCTAACTTCCAGCGTCAGCAAGGATAACTTTCGGTAGCGTTATCTCCGTAACGGTTCGTTTTTGGACCCATGTTGTTTATCGAAAAATGATCAGCTCAGCGAGATCTACATGGTGGTATAGGTGTGGACATCCTTAAAAGTTACACCCTGTATTAATATAAATACTGAATTCATCAGATGAATGACTTGTTTAATTAATTTAGTGTAACAAACCCTCATATCCATAAAATTGAGCTTTAATTATGTTCCTTAATGAGTTGTTAAATTAATATAAATTAATACCCAGGATCAAAGCAACTGAAATTTTTAAATCTTTAAAAAATAAAAATAATAAATCAACCCTTAGATAGATAGATTTTATTTCACTACGTTATGTAAAAATTATTTCGCTTCTGGTATTCATGAAAACCTCTATAAATATAAAAGAACAATATTCATTGAATTAATGGAGTTGTTCTTTATTATAATGCAAAATATATTGGTTGTCGATTCAGTTCATTAATATCATGCACTGTCCATAAATATGATGAATATTTACAACCTTGAAATTGAAGCAAAGACCGCATTCGTTATACCAAAGAACGGGCTCTTCTTCTTACTTGTGAGCTTGCTAGCTGGCCTTAACACTTTAAGACGTCACTTGTATGTGATGGGGGTGGCAAGCGACTCGACGTATGCACGCTTTGGCGAGAAGTCCTTTCGAGTCCCCGGTACAAACTCTATGTCGCTGTGAAGCCCTTGGGTATCACAGGCAGGCTGTACAAGTTTCAAGGGTCCTTGAAGCTGAAGACATAAGATGGGCAGGACCCAAGGTCATCCTCACCTTTGCGACGAGGGCTCGACTTGGGAATTAGAGTAACGAGAAGTGTACAAAGTCCCGCTTGTAGGCCTATGCATTGGCGGTTCTTGTCACCAGAAAGCCTCTCTCCTTCCTTCATTCATTCAATCATTCGGAAAATTTTGCCCAAAAAAATGTAAAAGGAACGACACTTTTCAGTTTAGGAGTGCATCAAAAAATTAACAATGCCTGATGGGAACCATCAAAGCGTGGTGGAAAAACTGAAATGTTTAAATTATGTATTTATTTATTTAATTACAGAGCTAGTGCCCAATTTAGAAGTTACAAATAGAATGTTATAATAATAAACAAATACCAAAATGTTATAAGAACAGAACTAATTTAAAAATATCATATATATTAAAGTCAATCTGGTTGAAAAGCTATGAATATACATTTGAAGAATTACAGAAGTAAGATTTTAAATAGGTATTTTAGTCAAGACATGCTTTAACTCATCAGTAGGTGTTTTGAAAATATCGAACTTAATTGGTATTTGACATTATTGAATTTATAGGAGATTTCTGACCATACAGTGCGTGGTGAAAATTGATATGAATTTATGTGGGAGTATCAAATTTTAAACTCTGTAAAAGTTCAGGCGAATCAATGACCCCATTTGCAAGTTTGCATATAAGGATCGCATAAAAATTATACCTACGTTTTTGGAGTATCTCTAAATGCAAAAGAATTAACAAATTCTCATATAGACCTTAGATATATAAAGCTTAACGGCTATGTACTATTAAAGGCACGTTCTAGTCCATCTAAATAGGTATGTTATGAGATTACAAGTGAGCAGTTCTCAAACTGTGATCTAACTAGAGTGTTGTACCTTGACAACAAAGATGTTGCTGAAGTTCTTAGGGTGTCGTTTTACGAGTAAGAATCCTAACATGTTGTATGCTTTGTTGCAGCAAAATTCAAATTGATAAGAAAATGACGATTTCAAGTCAACTACACTCCAAGATTAATATTGTTTCAGTGACACTTTTGGCGGCAAATTCTGCCCAAAAAAAGTGAAAAGGAACACTGTTCACGTCCGGAGTGCATCGCAAAACCAACAATGCCTGATGGGAATCACCAAAGCGTGGTGGAAAAACTGCAATGTTTAAATAATTGCATGTTTTCGCTATCCGGCGGCGGTGACGGCGCGGCGGTACTACAATGCATCAATCAAATCGCAAATCTTCCACTTCCGGTGTCAGGAATGGTTGAACACCTGGGTCGCACACACCGCGTCGCGATTAGCGATGTTGCCAAGTCGCTATTCCCTCCTACGCCAAAAAGTAGACAAAAATATTGTTAAATTCCACAAAATAGCATAATATTGCCTTTCCACTTTAAGAAAAAGCCAGTGACGTAATAAAATTGATCATGACTGCACTGTAGGTGAGAATGCGGTTTGTTCTTGATTTTAATTACTTTCGATGATATCTATCCCATCCTATCCTATTTGCTTCACAGAAAAATCGGAAAAATGAAGGGTACCGGCTGGATTCGAACCAGATCTCCGGCATTCTAGGCCGACGCTTTAGCTTTTAGCATTAACACATTTATTGATTAATTATTATTATACTATTTGTCGTGGTATTTATAATACATGGGATTGGCCCTAGAGCTCACATTTTAACCAAGGGAACTGAGCCCATAACTGAGTTGTGCTCCCTCGGGTGCCTGGTGGTAGGCTGTATTTACAACAAATAATACCTATGTGACATGCTAATGTAAGTTTTATCACCTCCTGGCATGTGATAAGTCTGATATACCCCATATGGTTAGTTAACCAAAGCAATTCATCCTTCAGCACAATTTTTTCTGGTAAAAAAAGGTATATTCTTTAGCGGGAAAATAGTAAAAACCCACTTAAAAAAATTATTTTGCTGTTATGTCCTAAATCTAGCTATTTACACTATATACATTATTTACAGAACATATAATACATATTAACACTGAGGACTCTATAAGAATAAGGTCATAGATTAGACCATGTTTCCGGTTTTTCCCATCCAGATGGGACATTGGGATATTGGCAGTAAGTGGACTATTTTGCACTGAATATCTGTAAAATTTTCTGGTAATTTCGTGTATAACTGGCCTGATGTTTATGAATTTTTTATCATAGAGCCGCAGTCGCTCCTTGATTTGTTCATTCGTTTCTCTTTGCTCGGTGCTCATTGTTAACCTTAAAATCTTATTCTCTATCCTTTGTAGGAAACCTATCTGCCTATCAGCTCCACCACAGGGCACCGTGTTGTAGTTGGTAACCGCGTCGGCCTAGAATGCCGCAGATGCTGGTACGAGTCCAGCCGGTATACCCTTCATTTGGTGATCGGTCACGAGCGCGCGCGGTTTGATTTTTACCTGTTTACAAAAAGGGTGCCTTCATCGGCACCGGTCACTTGCGCGCCGGAAGAAAATTAAGCTTGGATAGTCCCAACGACCATAGCCCTTGTATTTAACTGTTGTGAGGCTATATTATTTGTCTCTCTGTCAAAACATAGTATTTAAATACATTGAGTTTAATTAAATTTTCAACGTTTCAAGGAATATACAGGGTTATTCACGTTATTCGACACGGAGCATTATGGCTAAAGTATTTGATGAAAAAGAAAATAATAATTTGGGATGGATAGAGACCCATAAAGGCTACATTTTAAAAATATTTTCATGTTATACAGGGTGTCCCAAAAATATGAAATGTATCAAAGTTATGTTTTTTAAATGGTACACCCCATATATTATTGCATACTTAGATTCCTTGGTGAATTCTAGTGTGACTTTATGTATCATACATGGTACCTAAAGCGAACCGTTAAGGTGTAAATCACCATTTTCGGTATAAGTAGATATCAGGAAAAAATTGAATATCGCAGAGATTACAAAATATGGAAGGCTGTGACTTTGCCGTATTACTAAGCATAAAATGCATCAGCTTTGTTGAGACTGTCAAATTTAAATTACGTTTATGCTTGGAGAAATCGGTCGATGAATTAAGCACCTTTCATTCCATCCTATGCTATCTAAGCTCAACCTTCAGTTTCCATGAAATAAAAGTTGAATGATATAGGCAAAGCAGTTGCTATGGGTTAATTCATAGTATAAAAAATATAATGACCACCTAGATGTGTTTAAGCATAAGCTTAAGCAGAACCTCCATCCTTCACTTTTTGTGGATAAGCTCATTTCTCGTTTCGAAGTCTAAAAACATTGCTGTTGACATTTTTGAATTATGTATGTTCAAAAATTCCCAGATACTCAATTTTATCGTTCTAGCTGTGGCAGTTTTGGAGATATGTAAGTGTTCCGGTATTTTTTACTGAAAGAGCGGTGTTGACGTATTCCCGTAATTAATAGAAACAAAATTTTAAAGATCTTACTAAATTCGACATGGTCAACTCATTGCAATAAAGATAGATAGGTGTTCCATTTAAAATAACAAAATTATGACGTGTAACATAAAAGTGGTAAATCAGGCAACATTGTGACATTTTTGAATTATACATGTTCAAAAACGTCCGGGTATTGAATTTTATCGTTTCAGCCTTGGCAGTTTTGGAGGTATTTAGGCGTTTCTATCAGTTTACTCCCTATAATTATTTCTTCATGGCATTAATGTTTTTTACTTCGGACATAGCAGGTGAGGGTAGTATTGAAACATTAAACATTCTTGATTTAGAGAAAATCTATGTCAATCATTTTCGACGGTCTGTCTATCTATCGGTTTATCTGTTGCCATTTTTATGACTGCGTAATCTTAGTAACCGCTCCACGGATTTTGACGAAAATTGGGGTGCGACATGCTGTGAGGTGTAGATAGTAGATAATGCTGTTGTATTTTTGAAAATCAGTGCAATAGAGTGGCGTCGGAGTAATTAGAAAAAACAATTCTCAAAAATAATCCAAACTTCGTTGTTAGGTATTTAGGGCTTCCAGGACATTTACACTTTTTCGAGGAGGGGCTTTTGTTATTACAGAGGAAGCATGTGAAGTTCTGAGTTAAGCCACTCGTCGCCATTTGTCATTACTGTGAGAGCTTAAGGACGTTCGTTCACGAGAGTTGTTGATAAATTATTTTTTTTCAGTTCTGAAGTTTAATCACATAGACATCTATCCTCAAAAATTCAAAACTTCTTATCGATCTGTTCAGCAAGTTAATAATGATTGAAAATCAGAATTTTAACATGGGCCCTTATAACAGATTAGTACCTTTTTTATTTAAAGGTAGAATGAACATATTTTAAGAGTAGATACAAAAATAAATAATCTTTGGAATATGAAGTTTATATATAAGATAAATAATAAAATCCTGCCGATGATCCACATAGTATTCAAGTGCAGAAATTATTTAACGAAAAAAACTAAAGACATGATCCTAGATGCTTTTTTGATATCGCATTTTAGATATTTATTCCCTGTATGGGGCACTTGTGGCAAATCGAATTTTCAAAGGATGCAATTATTACAAAATAAAGTATTAAACTATGACAGGCTCACTAGAACAAGCAAACTATATCAAGAATCGAAAACCTTCAATCTGACCTCATTACTACAAATTGAACAATGTAAATTCACCTACAAAGTACTCAGTAACCAACAAAAATTAAATACTAGTATAATATCAGCTAACCAAGTTCATAATTATGAGACTAGGATCATAAACAACATTTACCAAATTAGCACAAAACACGGGTCTCAACAATCCTGCAGTAAATGCATCTAAAACCTTCAACAACTTACCAGTAGACATAAAGACTCAAATAGTTTCAGTTCCTTTGTAAATAAATTAAAAACCTACCTACTTTACTAATGTACAAATATAGGATAATTGTACCTCACACTCTTTCTAAGTTTAAATTTTGTTTTCTCGAGGCCAGTGCTTGAAGCACTGTTTAGAGTTATTGTTAAATATGGTGTTGTAATATTTACTTTAGTAATAAATTCGTTTCAAAAAAATAATTGCATAATAAAATAAGGTTGACGACCATTTGAATTAGATATCAGTCACGTCAGTTAAAAATGTTCCAGAAATTAAGAGAACATATTGTAACATACTGTATATTATGGTATTCGTGTATTTGTATTACTTGTCATTGGTTGTCAAACATGATGTAAAGTCAAAGTGCTAGGTTAGATCTTTTGAAGTGTAAACGTCATCGAATCGTCTAGAGTTTTCGAGAATGACGGATGGATTCTAGAAATGTCATCGAATCCTCTAGATGGTTCGATGAAGTATATATATAAGGCTACGGGTAGCGTAGTTCAGTCAGTTGAGTTGAGATCTAGTTGAGATAAGGTTGAGGTTTTGTATTAAGTTCTGAAGTAAAACGGTGAAAGTTACGTCGAGTTTGATTCCCTGGGTGAAGAAAAAGAGGCCGTCGTGACAATTGGTGTCAGAAGTGGGATTATCCAGCGAATCAAGCCAGGAAAAGGAAAGAAGAAGTGAGTACAGCATTGGTCCATGCCAATAACCAGAGCTATGGCGTCCGAAATGAGCGCAATGATGAATATGCTACAAGAAATGAAAGCCAGCTTCGAACAAAGTTTAGAAAAAAACTGCATCCAGTCTTCGAAGTAGCCAAGATAACCAGGCAGCTGTTATGCAAGCGACCGTCGTGAACCTTGAAGAAAAGCTAAGGCTCCACCAAGACGAGGCAGTCGCAGGTTTGAAGAGTGGGCAGGAGCTGGTAATGACTCGGTTGGACGAGCAGAAGCGCCATCAAGACGAGGCAGTCGCAGACTTGAAGAGTGGACAGGAACTGGTGATGACTCGGTTGGAGGAGCAGAAGCAAGCCGTAAGTCAAGCATTAGAAAATCAAGACCACCGTATTAGTGCAATTGAGGAGCAGCTAGCAGCATCAGAAAAACACGTTGAGGAACAGCTTCAGCAAGTGAAAGATCAGGTGAAAGAAATGGTTAGGGAGGAGCTGCGAGAGTTTAGTGCAGGTGAGCGTAGTTTAACAGCTTCAGCACCTGCTTTTACTGATAGACACAGTGGCGTAGTAGCAAAGCCCTATCCGTACAATGGCAAAACGTCCTGGGACATTTATTATATGCAATTTGAAAATATCGCACGTATGAATAACTGGTCAAATGAAGAAAAAGCTTGTGTGCTGACATCCATGCTAAGAGACTCTGCCGCAGCTATTTTGGAAAATCTCTGCGCATCAGACCTACGTGACTATGATAAGATAACATCTGCACTAAAGTTACGCTTTGGAGATGCACACTTAACAGAACTGTTGCATGGCCAGTTGCATAACCGGACACAACAAGCGAAGGAAGATTTAACCACATTTGCATACGAAGTCCAAAGCTTAGCTAAACGAGCATTCGTCAGCAGTCCCATCGAGACACAGGAATACGTCGCTGCTCGCCAGTTTGTCGAAGGCATTGCAGACGCGGAAGTTCAACGAATGGTAAAACTATCCGGTCCCATAAATTTACAAGATGCCTTGATCAAGGCTTTGCAAATTGAAGCTGACATAAAAGCCATGCGAATGACAAGGAGGGTGCGCGCTGTCGAGCAAGATACAGAAGCAGAAGTCAGGGCCACACCGTTTATTTCAGGAAGAAGAGGTGCTAGCTTCCAAAGAAACCCAGTTCGCACAAGCCTAGAAGGAGCTGAAAAGTTTACATGCTGGAAATGTGGACAGAAGGGGCATCTTAGGGTAGGCTGCCGCACCCAGGCTGATAAGATACAAGCGGATGTAGAAAAAGCGGATGAATATGCGAACAAAATGAAATCTGTGCAAGAGACGATAAACTCAATGAAGGAGCAGTTTGACAGAGACATAAAGAATTTAGTAAAGAAGAATGAAGAAAGTATTGCCAAACTTCAACAACAACACGGAGTAGCCATGAGGGACCTTAGAGCAGACAGGGATAGGATGAAGCAGTTGCTTGCCTCTCAGGAAAGGAGAAGTATGCATATTAAAAGCAAGTTTGAAACGAATAGAAAGAATCTGCTGAAGAAGGACGAACAACACGAAATAGCCTTGAGGAAGCTCAATAAAGAAGTCTCTGCTTTGAAGGGCGAAATCAAGAGATTGAAAGCTTTGAATCAGTTGAAGAAATCAGAGAGGGAATACGACCAAGTTAAAGATGAAAATGCAATGCTCAAACAGAAGATAAATCAGATGGAGGCTGAGTATGCATTCTGTAAAAAGAACTTGAACAAAGCGAATGACAAAGCCAAAAGGGTCAGTATCAAGAAGAATGAGTTGAGAGAAAGGTTGGCGCAGATTGAAGCAGAAAACAAGAGGTTGAGAACAGATTTGAGCGCCGAGGTCGATGATGCGAAAAAGCGAAAGGAAGATTTGTCTAAAGCAAGAGAAGTTGATAGTAAAACTAAACAGCGACTGATGAATTTGGAAAATGAGAATGCTCGACTGAAAAAAGAGCTGGAAAACGCATTGACTGAAGTAGAGTATGGTAGCTCCAAGATGAACCATATGAAGAATGAAAACAGTAACGTGGAGCAGAAGACTACACAGCTGGATATTGAGATCGATAAGAAGAAGAGAGAACTGAGTAAGGTTACTGAGGATACAAAGCAGGGTGTGTCCGCAATATTAGCGAAGCCATTTTACGATGTAAAGTTAGAACAGAGATTGGCACAACTGAGGAAAGAAAACCCGAGGATAGGAGCAGAGTTTGGCGCTGCACTCAAGGACACATCATGGGGTTTGGACCAGACCACGCAACTCAAAAGCGAGAATGTTAAGCAAAAGAACAGGATTGTGCAGGTGGAAGACGAACTCAGCAGGCTCATAGAGGAAGTGGAGAATAGCCTGAGTGATGGGAAGAAGGAAGTGTCGAGAGGTGGCAGTCGTCAAGGCGAAAAGGTGCAACTGAAGAAAATGATAACAGAGCTAGGAAAAGAGAATCCTGCTGGAGCTGAAAATGAGAATCGCAAGTTGGGCAAAGAATATCGCAGTTACGAGATGATCTGGTATGGTCTTGCAACAGACGACGGAAGGAAGGGTAGATGTCCGAAGCTACAACGCCATGAGGAGGAACCCTACGTGGTGATGAAGCGCCTCAACGACGTAGTCTACAGGTTATGTACGGAAAGTGGAAAACCGAAGGTCGACTATGCTGATGTCTGTGGTGATACAAGAATCGAAGTTGTTCGTCGAGGACGCCGAACGCTAAGGGGGGAAGAATGTAACATACTGTATATTATGGTATTCGTGTATTTGTATTACTTGTCATTGGTTGTCAAACATGATGTAAAGTCAAAGTGCTAGGTTAGATCTTTTGAAGTGTAAACGTCATCGAATCGTCTAGAGTTTTCGAGAATGACGGATGGATTCTAGAAATGTCATCGAATCCTCTAGATGGTTCGATGAAGTATATATAAAAGGGGTGATACACATACGAACTTTAAGTACGCGGTTTTTAAGTTCGCGAACTTACTCGGCTCGACGCGGTGACACACGTGAAGCTGAAATCACGCATTTTGATGATTTTCCTAAATAAACAAAACTTTTAACAAACTCCAAACACAACAAGCGTTGCGGATCGATGGCCTGCCGAAGCAGAGTGGTGGCTCGCGGCTCGCAGTACGAGCCGAGACAAGCTACGAGCAAGATTTCAAACCAGTTGGCTCGCCGGCGGTTTGCGCGACGGTTTTAAAGTACGCGTACTTACGGTGACACACAGGCGAAAAAGGTCGTCGAGCCATAAGTACGCGTACTTGCTCGTACGTGTATCAGCCCTTTAAGGCTACGGGTAGCGTAGTTCAGTCAGTTGAGTTGAGATCTAGTTGAGATAAGGTTGAGGTTTTGTATTAAGTTCTGAAGTAAAACGGTGAAAGTTACGTCGAGTTTGATTCCCTGGGTGAAGAAAAAGAGGCCGTCGTGACAATATTAAAAATTGGCAACAGCGCGCTGTTTTACAGATCCACAACCTTCTCTCTGCCAATGCTGAGAAACGCGCTGTTGACAAATTGATTAATAATTGCAATGATGTCAAAATAATAACTAATTTAGATTAACTGACATTTTAAAATAAGGACCTTATAACTAATTCATATAGAAAAATAATTTATAAATATTGTATATAAGATGATTACTATACTTTACAACTTTTCTAAAGTCCTGAATAAGTTCAATACAAAGTTACTACTCATGTGACTTCTACCCTTAACGATAACAAAATCTTAATCAAACATATAATTTATTAAATTTCTCCATTTTTGGTCATAAATGCACATGCCGCACATCTGGCAACCCTGGCGATTTGAACCGCGTAGAGTCATGTCAGAACAACCGCGTCATAATAAAAGTTCTGACAAATTGGTATTTAATTTACGGTTTTCTTATGCAAGTCATTCACAATTAAATGCAAAACATCACTTTGGGATTTAATTTTCCGCTAGACTTTCCGCCTACCGTCGATGTAATCGTTTGATGATTGAATCATACTCCGTTTTCATCAGATGACCTCGTCGATCGCTCACGCGACAAATTGCACCACTGCTGCCGAACCGTTTGTTCTGGTATTCTGAACTTTTAATAACCTTTTGTCTCGGCGCAATTCCTTCTCTAGTATGTGGCAGGCGAAGTTCTTTGCTGACTTCATCGTATAGTGATTGGCTTTTGCAATGACATTTCACAACAATAAACACGATAAAACCAAAGATAAAATTGTAGCCTATAACAAAACGGCTAAGCGGAGTAATTAGTGTGATTACGGTTTCTACGGAAAAAGTATTGCAGTTATGGAACGTAGGAATTTCGCATACAATATTACTTCCCACGCCCGTAGGTATGTCAGCCCGTTTGTTGGTTGCAATTTTTGTCACTGCGTAATCTCAGTAACCAGTTCACCGATTTTGATAAAATTTGGGGTGCCATACATTGCGCGGTGCTGCGGACACTGAGAATACGCTGTCAGAAAACTGGCAACAAAGAGACAGGCAGACCGATAGGCAGATATACCAACCGAAGGAAATGGGCGACATAAAATGTTCTTAACGTAGAGGCCCAAAAAAATTTTAAAATTAATAATTTTCGCAAATACAATACTGCCCTCACCTAAGGTGCGGGTACAAAAAGGGAGCCCAGTTGATTGACTCAGTACTTCTCACACATTACGGTGATACCATTTCATCATTTTCCCATAGCATGAAGCATGCGATCCCCTTGTAACCAAATCATCGCCCGCCCGCCCCCAAAAAGACATCAAACACAAAAACTTTCATAAATAGTTTCTTGTATCCCTCTGTAGGAACTAGAATGACACATTTTCTATTCTGTAATCTTCAACTGATATCCCAATCACATGGCATGTCGATTTTCCTATATTTAAAAACTAATTATATTTCTAGTATCAATACTTAAAGGGCAATGAAATGAAATGTATAGATACATAAGATGCTGGAGTTTCCCAACCACCCTATCCGAGATCCCATCCTACCTCGGCTCCTTTGGCCATTCGAAAAAAAGTTGAAAATCTAGAGTAATCAAAAACAGAGTTATAATGGTTTTTATATCGTACTTACCCCCTTAACTACCCTAGTTTTACCGCCTCTAACAAAATGTGGAACCTCCAAATCGCCTAAAAATATTTGAGCTGTTTTTAGTTATTTGTTAATTTTTGGTTGTTGCTACGCCGCCACTGACAAGATTTCTAAAAACCATACGCGTTTTCCATCCTCGCTACGCTAAATTTTATTTTCAAAACCAATTCAATAATTTCCAGCGTACATAATACAGATAGACGATCTAAAGCAAAACTAGTGTATACATAAGAGCCCTTTGGTTTCTGTAATAGGCAAGGCATTGTTCGGATTACCTAAATAGACTATGCCATTAGGTCTTTCTTCCGTAGGTCAATGGACAGCCTATTATGAATACAATTTCTCAGTTTTACAAACCCCCCAAACACTCCAATTGCATCACACCCAAAAAATGTAGAAAACAATAAGGGACCCTAAAAACGCCTAAAAACGAAGGAATATTTGAAATTCTTGATTTTTTGCTAATTTCTTTGCCCATGCACCAATTTTCAAAATTATAGCCCGTATTAACGACATCACAGCATATCGCTACCCAAATTTCGTTGATTACAATCCATGCACCGGCTACTGATATTATGGGGGTAGAAAAACGACAATAGACAGACAGACAGATAGATTGACAGACAGATGTTAGAAAGAGCACTCTCTCAGATAACAATACCGAAGGCCGTCCTAACGAGGAACACTAGGGAGGCTCTGCGGGCTCAGCCTTACCAGGTCGAGGTGCGAGGTCCCTACTCCCCGAACCAGTCTCCTCCAGCATTTCTTCTTTTGAAGAACTTCGATGCTGTTAAATGAGCTCCTGGGGAATTTGTTTCCCGACGGATACAACCTGCAGCATTCCAAATCTAACGTACACAGATATTTAACCTCTCGCAGCGCTTCTACAGCGCCATAGGCTATTAGCCTTTGCGGGAGGGTGACCATAAAAAAAGACAGGCCGACAGACACACAGTCTGATAGAAATGAGTGACATGGACTTTCGTTATGCAGATATCATAAATCGCCCAAAAAACCGTATTATCTCAAAATTGAAAATTTTCGCGACGACAATACTCTCCTCACCTATCCGTGTGGGAAGTGAAAGACAGCTACTAAACGAGAATTAAGAGTATATTTACGTAAGAGAAAAAAGTATCCAGTACAAAAAGTAAATAAGCACTAGGATGTCAAAGTATAATAAATAAAATTTAAATTATGAACATGTACAAGAAA
Organism: Callosobruchus maculatus; assembly: GCA_951848785.1. Classification (NCBI taxonomy): domain Eukaryota; kingdom Metazoa; phylum Arthropoda; class Insecta; order Coleoptera; family Chrysomelidae; genus Callosobruchus; species Callosobruchus maculatus. The sequence continues at coordinate 12,110,424 of CATOUR010000083.1, forward strand.
ATTTCCCGATTATTATAAATCCAATCATGTGGGTATACGTGAATCGTGAATGTATACTTTCTACACGATGACCTTTGCCTCGATATGACAATAATTCTGCGATTTTATTTGATGCATCTTACGTATCTGAATTGAAGTCGAATAAAGAATATGATTGTCATTCCGCCAGTACCGTGGGATACTAAAGAACCACTCCACGTAAACCCGGGTACGCTTGTCGCATCGTGCATTCTATGCAGCACAGGTTCTCTTCTAACAATAACTGGGACCATAAATACACGTCCATAGTTGATCGGGCAGTTTCTTTGAGCGATACTACTCGCTCTATACGGAAGAGGAGAAGAAGAAGAAGCACGAAGACACGGCCTCGACCAGACCATTCCCGGACAATTCCGAGATGCACAGACAGCTGGAAATGGACATTCCAACAGGTTGGCTATATACATACATATGAACAGCTTGGAAGCCAGCAGCGCTAAAGGTGACCATACGTTCGACGGTGTCGTAACACATGGTGTTTTGAAGACTTGTAAAAGCTTTAAATGTAGAAAAGAGTGGGTCTTTCTTTCTTCTATTCTTCCTTTATACAACTATATTTATTTGTTATTGATTTATTACACGGTTAAACGTTTTGAGTAGAGCTAAAGGATTGTCGGCTAAATATGGTATGAAGGTCAAAGTTTTACTTCATCTAAAACAATCTAAAACTGCTAAAAGAGAAGTTTGGCTTACTGATTTCCGAAATTTATAAACAATACACAATTTCGCCCATGCTACAGATTCTGTTGAATTGGGATTACTATTTTCTCCGACCAAAAAACGAAGTAAAGTTGATTGAGTCAGTACTCCCCACACATTACGGTGATATCAGTTTAATATTCTCCCTTACCTTGAGACTATAATTTAAGATCCTCTTGCAACCAAATCATCGCCCTGCAAGAAAATGTGTTATGCGGGTAGGTCTTTCGTTCACAGCTCAATGGATAGCCTATTATGAATACAACAACTTTTTCAGTTTTACAACCACCCACACCCGAACCAATCCAATTTCAGCCCTGCCCAAAAAAAGTAGAAAATGATGAGGAACCCCTAAAACGCCTAAAAACGAACTTTGCGCTGTTTTTATATTTTTAGTTTTTTAACTATTGCTGCGCCGCCACTGACGCTATTTCTCAAAATTATACGCGTTTTCCACTGTAATAATACAGAGTCAAAATTTCATTAAAATCAATTCAATGGTTTGCACGTTACTCAATGCAGAACGATCTAAAGCAATACTTGTATGCATACATCAGAAAATTTGCCGCCGCCCATGCACCGTTTTTCAAAATTATAGCAGCAATACCTACTACGACCCAGCAGTATATCGCCACCCACAAGACTAGAAAAACGCCATCAGACCGACAGACAGGCCGACGGAAATGAAGGACGTGGATTTTCGTTATGTAGACGTCATAAAACGCGTATTATCTCAAGATCGAAAATTTTCGCAATTAGAATACTCCCCTCACCTATGGTTTGAAAGTAAAATTGTAATTTTGAAGACTAATATCTGACAGACGACAAGACACACAGAAAACAGACGACAGTAAAAGAAACTGACAGAAAATAATAGGAGCAAATAAGTCTTTTATTAAACTACGTTTCTACAATGGACAAAAAGGTACAAAAAATTAAATAAGCAAAAATTAAAACAAAAACTTTAAAACATTCCATTCCATGGCATTTGTTTGATAGTCATACATACCATGGATCTTATTTGTATGAAAAATTAAACGTCAATTATGTGTGCGTGTGCCTACCTGATACAAAACAGTGTGAATTTACTTACCAGACAAAGGTGGACTGGTAGACTTACCTGAAATAAAACGGAACATTGAGTAAAATTAAACGTGTACGTCAAGGCGTATGAACAGTTGCACTGAATTAGCTGTCAAGCAGCTGTGCCCTTACATTAAGGAGATATTCAAAATCATGGTAGAAGCTTGAAATTATTATCCTGACTTGCTTCTCATGCGCGCTATATGTATTTTCATTCTAATATTTGTGTGTAAGAGTAGATATTCCGTAATTCTTCTCAACAATCGTACTGTGCTATGGATTTAAAAAATGACACTACTAGACACAAATGCGGTGGCTCAGTTGTTTAGGACTGTAGTTTTGAGGCTACATTTACTAGTGGATGTGAGCAGAATGATAATAACTTACTAGATCTGAGAGAACGATAAATTTCGAGTATTTGTTTTTTTATGGTCAGTCTCCCGCAAAGGCTGAAAACCTATGGCGCTGTAGAAGCGCAGCGAGAGGATAAGTGTCGGTGCATGTTAGATTTGAAACGCTGCAGGTTGTAGCCGTCGGGGAAACAAATTCCACTGCAGCTCATTCCACAGAGTCGAGGTTCTCCAAAAGAAGGAATGTTGGAGGAGTCTGGTTCGGGGAGTAGGGACCTCGACCTGGTAAGGATGAGCTCGCAGAGCCTCTCTAGTGTACCTCGTTCGGACGCCCTTTGGTGTTATTACCTGGGAGAGCTCACTCGAACATCTTCCGTGATAGAATCTGTAAAACAGAGACAAGTCAGCTACGTTTCTTTGATGTTCCAGGATGTGGAGGTCCTTTCTGAGGTTAGGCGTATCGATTAATCTAATTGCTCTGTTCTAGATACTGTCCAGAAGTGCTTCGGAGCGCATCCCCACACATGGGAGCAATCCTCCAACTATGGTCGGATATGTGCCTTGTAGAGCAGCAGTAGTTGGTCTGGTATATACACTTTCCTACCGCGGAACAAAACTCCAAGCTTCTGGGATGCCGTTTTAGCAATACTGACGAGGTGGTTGTGCCAGGACATGTTATTGTTGATATTGTTCCCCAAAAGCTTGATGGAAGGTGTCTCGACTATGGGGCTACCCTCCATTTCCACAGTTGGTAAAACAATGTGAGACTTCTTTGTAAGTGTTGTTGCCTGAGTTTTCTGTACGTTGAGCTAATTGACAATTGACAAATTTTTTTTGATATCTACATTGATCTGTGCGGCATCATGCTGCTGTCGCCGATGTACCGTCTCCTGGGATGATAGTGGCTTGCTTGGTTCCATGTACGATATTAATGTACTGTCGTCTGCGAAGCCGTAGATTGAATTGTATGTTATTTCCAGCAGTTCATTGATGTACAGCAGAAACAGTGTGGAACAGATCCCTGAGGAATACCAGAAAGCTTGACCAGAAGTCCCGCATGTCCATCTATATGTCAAGTGCAACAACACGGCATTCGCCATGATTTTCAATTGCTCTATTTCACAAGTGAGTGACGTATTCCAGGAGGTCATCCGTAGGCCTGTTATTACGGAAGCCATACTGGCGAATATTTATGATGTTATTATTGTCCAGGTATTTCCGGAGCTGTGTGGTAATGACGGTCTCCATAACTTTAGACATGACGCTGAGAGGAGCCACAGGTCTATAGTTAGTGTCGAAAGTAGTCAAATATTCTACAAGCGAGCATAAAAAACCCACGTATAGATTTTTATAGATTCTAATACTCCTGAACTATTTATTTAATAACACATGTCTGTGTATGTAGACGAGTTAGAGGTCCCGTAATTCACGTCTATCTGGCTGACGACACGCTTAATTCGATTTTTGTAGACGTATCGGGGCTATGGCTAGACAACTAGACAAGTGCATAGGATATTACGTCACTGTCAGGAAGTTACGGACGCAGTGGCGGAATATTTCCATAAGAGAGCTGTAAACCAGCTTGAGCCATCAGTCTTGTAAATTCGTACATATAGTCTAAGATCCGAATATAAGACGACCTTCACCGCACTGGTTAATGGATGAAAACCATTTTATATTAAATTTAATATGTTAAAAAACATATCGCGAGTGGGTTGGCTGAAAAATTTCAGTCCAGGATATGATTAATCAAATATTGAAAAATTAATTTTTTTTAAAACATTTCACTGGTTTGGTTAATAGAAAAATCACATACCAATCGAAAGTATGAAGCCCATAGAATATGCAAATGTTAGGTTGGCTACGTTTTTCCCCTCCCAAGTATAGGGTAGGCAGATATAAACAGGTACATCAATAATAGTAATTTGCACCGGTGTGGTTAATGCATGAAACTGCATGGAACAGTTTGCCTCATTCTTCTGATATGAAAAAGCGTGCTACTACTACTATATGATTGTTGTTATTTATAAACATTAATAAATTGTGATAAAAAATGGCTAAAAAGTGTTTTCTATACAATTCGGACGATGATGTTCTTCATTTTAACGATGAAACGTATAAAAACTGTTCGTTGAAATTAAATTTTCGTAAAAAGAGAAATTTTAAATACAGTGGCGTTGAGTTAACCAATGCATGACTCGATTTTGTAGGTTATCATACCACGTGCTACAAAAAAGTGACTGCTTTGGGTAAAAAATATAATGAAGAGTTTAATAACTTTCTTGGTGAGAATACGGTAAGTGCATAATAACTTAATAATTTTACCTTGCTCCAAAATATTGCACAGCTTTTACGAGTGTATCGCTATTTCACGGACACATGACATGCGCACTCCCTTTCATTCAATGGCCGAGCTACACGCAGCTGCTATGCTGAGTTCTTTGTTAATACACGGGATAGTTGGCTCGGACCTCTCTGGCGCACGTATTCACTGGCAGCAATATTTTGATCTTTAAAATTTGACAACCGGAATTCCAGACTTATTTTTTGCAGACAACCCTATATCGACGTGTTTGCAATAAAATTATCTTTATTTTGATATAAGTTTCATGCATTAACCACACCGGTGCAAATTACTATTATTGATGTACCTGTTTATACCTGCCTACCCTATAGTTGGGACGGGAAAAACGTAGCCAACCGAACGTTTGCAAATTCTATGGGCTTCATACTTTCGATTGGTATGTGATTTGTCTATTAACCTAACCAGAGGAATGTTTAAAAAAAAATAATTTTTCAATATTTAATTAACCATATCCTGGACTGAGATTTTTCAGCCCACTCACTCGCGATATGTTTTTTAACATATTAAATTTAATATAAAATGGTTTTCATCCATTAACCAGTTCGGTGAAGATCGTCTTATATTCGGATCTTCTACTAATAGCAAAAACATTTTTGGAGTTGTGGTGATCCGGAACGCGCTCCTGGCTGCCAGACGTTAGAACGCACCTTTAGCAGTCACGTGACCGAAGTTTGACATTGAAGTCGTCGACGGATGATTTTTATAAAAAATGTAAGATCTAAGTGTATGAGTGTATAGTCATGAAGTGACTTGATGAAGTTCAGATAAGTAATGTATTTGATTATTACTACATCATATATTGTTCAGATATTTTATGTATCAGATCATGAGTGACTTTCTATATTAATTTTCCATCTGTGATTCTGTACTACTGTTCTGTAATGCTTCCTTCCTTTCCTTTCATTCTGTGTTAAATTGTCAATCCGTTTTCACAAAAAAAGATATTGTTCTGTGATGCTTTTGGTTGTTGTGTTTGGTCACTGGAATAAACTAATAAACTAGTGGCTTGTGATATTCGTTGCCATAGTTTTGTTGATAGTTTTGTTTAATAATTACGACTGGGGATTGTTTTTGAAAAACGTAACAAGCTGGAGACCAAAATTTCAACAGAAGGGTTTTTGAGTCTTTTTCACGAATATTTGCAGGTATGTTGTCTTTTGAGTTTGTATTATTAACTAATGTGGTCTGGCTACTATTTTTGGAGTGTTTCACAATGTATACTATATATCCGAGCTTTTAAGACGACTTTAAATGGTGTTGGGTCTCTGATTTACGTCTACTCTAGGTAGGTCCTGAGGTATTGCAGGCCGGTGGTGAACAGAGTTAGCTCTGTCTTATTTCGATGTATCTATTTCAACCTTTACTGATCCCCTTTATTTATATACGATATTTATTTTATGGTTGTGGAAACCGTGGCGACTGCCGGGACGGCCTATTCACTTACCCAAGTTGGAAGTGGGTTGATTCGCGTGTTTCACGAGCTATACGGTTTCCTCTAACCAGCCCTTTTATATGTTGTTTATTGTTTATATTTATTTATTGATCTATTTATGCGCTTAGATACCATGCTTGCTATGCTGTTATGCTTGCTACGCTGCTATACTTGTGATGCTATGTTTATATTTTATATACCCTATCCCATTTACCCCCTTTATTTACTCCTTTATATGTTTGATTATATTTATTTATTTATATATGCTGATATTTTACACTTTTCCACATTCTATCCATATTTCTCTCCCTGACGTTAAACAGAGATCTAGCCCACCATGTATTATTATTATTTATCATTTAGACTGTGTATGTTTATAACCATTTCTTTATTATACAATATCAATAACAAGAGCCAGTTTACCACTATTATTAAGACATTTTTGAATCGTATATTTCAACATATCAATATAAATACTTCACCAGTAAAATATATGAAATACAAAGCACTCATGACTTGATAGATACAAGAATCAAGTAACAAAACCATACCATAAACACTCAGCACTCATGATTAATAAATACAAAACAAATGTTAAGAAACAAATAATAAAAAAACCATATCATAACATTTCTGTGTTTGATTTCATTCTCTCTGAGTTGGTACACATGCATGCTAAAAGAATCTGGTTACCATGGGCACACATACAACATTGGGTTCTAAATTCCACCACTAGACGTCTTGATCACTTTGGCTATTTCTAAATTTGGTATCGGTTTTGACAGTGACTAGTTGCTCACTACAAAATTGGTGCCGTGACCAGGATGACTGTCTCAGGGCCCGGAGATGGTTGTTCTGGTCAAAATTGTTGCTGTTGCGAAGGAGGCATGTCACTGTGTACTAATTTCAGATGAGGTATGGTTTATTAATCATGAAAAACCTTTTGTCATTGTCAAGTGTGATACTGCGTAGCAATGTTTGCAGGGTGATCTATACTGAACGATGGAGAACCAAAATTCTACACCAAGAACCAGGAAGAATCTGATCGAGTTAGATGAAACCCAAATTTCTCAAGTCTTATCAAGAGATGGTATGCCTGTTCCTGATCAATCAGACAGTATGACACCAAGAAAGCCCTTGTCCTTTTTGAAGAATGTCAACCAGTTGAAAAATCTTCTAAGACAACCATCAGTGATGTTACAGCCTTTCGCAGACACTTTGGCAGGTCAGTTTCATTTTTAATATCCTATCGACCATTTTACTTCTGTTTTTTATATTATTGTTTGTTCTCTGCGAGACAGGGAAGTTTTAAATCTTATGTTTGGAATGTTGCTATTTCCCTATGAGAAATTTTACTAAGATTACTTATTTCTTATTTTCTTAGCTGCCGACAGGCTAGTTTGCTGAAATATTTGCCGCCACATATGACGAATGTGTCAGCTGATTGAACTCTTCAGGGAACTTTACATTTTCTTAAAAGATATCCATCTACTGTTTTGCTTTTTGCTTCATGTATGTCAATCAGTACTCCTCTTCAATCAGAATTTCTTCCTCTGCTGCCAACTATGTTTAACATTCCTCTACCTCACTTTTTGGTGAATGCACTGCAAGTGAAGTGATGTGGGGTCCTCGCTTTCTCACAAAACTATTTGTTCACTCTTCCTATTCTATATCTGATACATTTTTTCCTTGGTGTCCGTGAAGCTTTCTTTTTCAGCATGGTCTCACCTCTAGGGGCGTGGAGCTTGATTAAGAATATGTAAGTGTTATTTTCAGGTAGACGACAGCCGAAAATATAAACAGTTTGGAACTTTCTTAGGATTGTGTGTTCTTTATCCTCATTTTATCCAGGGTTATAGTGATTTGCTATTAAATCCTGACATTTGTCTGGTGATGTTTTTTTTGTTTCTTTCCCTCATGCATTAGTTACAATAATAATCATTGTTATGATTTTATAATACATTATACATTGGGATATGTTACGTCAAGAATGACATTTGTGAAGTCTACCTTGACAGCTGACGGCTGGCCTCTTTCGAACTGTGCTGTCTAGCCCACGAGTACCAATGTTGCCAGATCGTAACACATGAGACTGGTTTTACCTGAGGCGTGAGGTCCAATGTTGCCAGGTCGTAACACATGTTTGGTTTTACCTGAGGAGCGAGCTCCAATGTTGCCAGATCATAACCGATGTGATTGCTTGGTCTTTTACATTAGGGGCGAGGTAAAGTCAAGTACATTTCTGACTTTTAGTTCTATTATGGTCCACACTGTGTGTCAAGCCTATCTTATTCTAATGTTTACACTTTGTGGATCCCACACACAGGTGAAAGTTGTGGAAACTTAATATTTCCAACTTGAAGTTTTTCATTTTTGGTTGAAGTTTTCAATTGTTTGAATTGTTATCAAGTATTGTGACTTAAAAGAAATACATATGTGTTCTTTGAAGTCGTTGGTTATTCCTCGTTTCTAGTTTTAGAAGATTATTTACTATTTGATTTCATAAATCTGCTGATTGAATTTTTCTTGTTGCATGTATCGACGCGGCGGTGCTCATGAGGCCATGGAACTACAAGAAAATTTTTCCAGCCAGGAACTAAGGGATGTTGGAAAGCTACCCAGCCTCCTTCGTCTTTGGATACCTTTCCAAAGGGGCGTTTGTGGTGATCCGGAACGCGCTCCTGGCTGCCAGACGTTAGAACGCACCTTTAGCAGTCACGTGACCGAAGTTTGACATTGAAGTCGTCGACGGATGATTTTTATAAAAAATGTAAGATCTAAGTGTATGAGTGTATAGTCATGAAGTGACTTGATGAAGTTCAGATAAGTAATGTATTTGATTATTACTACATCATATATTGTTCAGATATTTTATGTATCAGATCATGAGTGACTTTCTATATTAATTTTCCATCTGTGATTCTGTACTACTGTTCTGTAATGCTTCCTTCCTTTCCTTTCATTCTGTGTTAAATTGTCAATCCGTTTTCACAAAAAAAGATATTGTTCTGTGATGCTTTTGGTTGTTGTGTTTGGTCACTGGAATAAACTAATAAACTAGTGGCTTGTGATATTCGTTGCCATAGTTTTGTTGATAGTTTTGTTTAATAATTACGACTGGGGATTGTTTTTGAAAAACGTAACAAGCTGGAGACCAAAATTTCAACAGAAGGGTTTTTGAGTCTTTTTCACGAATATTTGCAGGTATATTGTCTTTTGAGTTTGTATTATTAACTAATGTGGTCTGGCTACTATTTTTGGAGTGTTTCACAATGTATACTATATATCCGAGCTTTTAAGACGACTTTAAATGGTGTTGGGTCTCTGATTTACGTCTACTCTAGGTAGGTCCTGAGGTATTGCAGGCCGGTGGTGAACAGAGTTAGCTCTGTCTTATTTCGATGTATCTATTTCAACCTTTACTGATCCCCTTTATTTATATACGATATTTATTTTATGGTTGTGGAAACCGTGGCGACTGCCGGGACGGCCTATTCACTTACCCAAGTTGGAAGTGGGTTGATTCGCGTGTTTCACGAGCTATACGGTTTCCTCTAACCAGCCCTTTTATATGTTGTTTATTGTTTATATTTATTTATTGATCTATTTATGCGCTTAGATACCATGCTTGCTATGCTGTTATGCTTGCTACGCTGCTATACTTGTGATGCTATGTTTATATTTTATATACCCTATCCCATTTACCCCCTTTATTTACTCCTTTATATGTTTGATTATATTTATTTATTTATATATGCTGATATTTTACACTTTTCCACATTCTATCCATATTTCTCTCCCTGACGTTAAACAGAGATCTAGCCCACCATGTATTATTATTATTTATCATTTAGACTGTGTATGTTTATAACCATTTCTTTATTATACAATATCAATAACAAGAGCCAGTTTACCACTATTATTAAGACATTTTTGAATCGTATATTTCAACATATCAATATAAATACTTCACCAGTAAAATATATGAAATACAAAGCACTCATGACTTGATAGATACAAGAATCAAGTAACAAAACCATACCATAAACACTCAGCACTCATGATTAATAAATACAAAACAAATGTTAAGAAACAAATAATAAAAAAACCATATCATAACATTTCTGTGTTTGATTTCATTCTCTCTGAGTTGGTACACATGCATGCTAAAAGAATCTGGTTACCATGGGCACACATACAACATTGGGTTCTAAATTCCACCACTAGACGTCTTGATCACTTTGGCTATTTCTAAATTTGGTATCGGTTTTGACAGTGACTAGTTGCTCACTACAGAGTCAAGAAAATTGTCTCGATATATGTAATGACATACATAATCTCACTGTCAAAATACGAATCAGTAAACGTCAGTTGTTTGGGATAGATCCTGGCACTTGGGCAGCAATGCTTACAAATGTGTTAGATTGACTTACCAATCTAGTGTTGATTTATCCATCTGCAGATACTTAGTCAACTATAAGGCTTAAGTAGTGAACCAATCAGAGAAACAACTACCCGAGAGCAAATACATTGAATTGAATGACAATGTTGGCTCGAGTTCTTCCTTTGGGGAAACATGAAGAAAATGATTTCCACCTTACCCAAAGTGAACTCAAGGATATCACAAATCCTTATTTGGAACATGTCCTGAATTGCATCAGGCATCAATGGACAGTGGACCCCACATTAACAAAACCGGCCTTTAGGTATTGAACCAATTCGCCATGGCTGGTCCCAAGCCCAGTTGAGAAACGAGGAGCCTTCACTCGGAGTATGGACTGTAGCAGCCCGGTATTATACCATTATTGAAAAGCTGCTGCTGAAATCTAGAGAGGAAATTAGCACCTTGAAGCCTCCAGATAGTCAGCTGCCGTCAGGAAGTCCCAATACGTGGCTCTCGCGTGACGAGCTGAGAAGGAAGAGAGAGTAGAGGGTCTCGTCAGAAGCGAGAAGATTCTCTTCAGGAGCGGAAGAAGACGTCTGTCGGAAGATAGGCATGGGGTGAGGACAAACCCTCCCTCAAGCGGGTTTACTTCCGAAGCATGGGCGTCAGAATCGGGACAGCAGAGTCAGGGAGGAAAGAGGCTGCACTCGCAACTGATTCCGGAGGAAACTGCCAGGATGACCAAAAGGTCAAAGACAGAGGGGAGGGGGGACATGAAGCTCCCAGAATCCTTTGTTGACAAGGTGTTGATAGAGCAGATGGCTATAGTCTATATTTATAGGCTATACACCACCCCGAAACCAGGTTACAAAAGGACATAGTGATGAAAATCGAAATGGAGCTCGGGAGACGTGATATTCGAGGCAACGACGTCCGGATATCTAGCTGTCATCCGGAATATGGAGCCGTAGTTGTAGTCTGCTCGAGCTCAGATACCAAGAGTTAGCTGAAAAGCCAGTTCAAACAGCTAAGTCCCTTTGAAGGACTTTAGTTCGGCGATTGTAAAGTGCAGCGATGGTCAAGTATTTTTAATCCGGGATATGAAAATTGCAGCGGCTGGTTATTTTTCCATTTCAGATAAACATGTAAATTGCAGCGGACGACCCTCTGTTAGGGATAGGAGTTTTTATAACAGCCATCCATCATTGTTTATTTTTGAGAGTCTTTGATAAATACTCAAACAGACACATACATTAAAATGAATAGTGTCAGAATAAAGCACACTCAAAATGCAACAACTAAAAAGAAGCAAGATTTTTTGAATCTTAGAATACCTAGGTTTATTACTCAATGAAAATAGGATAAGTGGATTAGAATATATAAAAAGTGTATGTCATTTTTATGGTGAGAACCTTAGTTAGTAATGATGGTTTTTTTATGTATATATTGATCTAAGACGATTTACGAACATGTTTGTACATAATGTTATGTATTATTACACAATTTAGAAAAGTATAATTTTCTTTCAATGTCAATAGTTTTTGTTTTATTCTTAACTGCTCTAACAAAAGAAGGATTTATTAGTTTCAGTCTAAAAAAACCGCGCATTGGGTATATTATCACCTTCCGAAGATTGCAAAAAAGTATCAAAATTGTCACAATAATTGTTGATATTGTCGAAATTGCCTAAAATAATGGAAATATGTATCAATAAATTAACTTTTCTAGTTAAGTTCTAGTTAGTTAAGTGGAGAATCGCAAAATCTCTATAACAATAAGTGCGAATAAAATTTTGGGTTTGTAATTTAAAAAAGTCATTGTGATGTCATATAGTTTTCAAGATCATTTTAGGAAGCGGGTAATCGTTGACGATTTGTTAGGAAACAAAACTCAAGCTGGGCTGGGTAGCGGCAAATAAACAGCGAAGTGTACTCTTAAAACTCTATTTTCAAGATCTCTAACAGAAGTAGGTAAGTAAATGCCACCAAATTGTTGCTTTAGATAAAAATTTGAACTGTCACATAATATTATTTTTATATAATATTTTGCTATACAAATCCAAATTAATTTTTAGAATACCTCCAAACAGGTAGACTACGCCGATAAGGGACCCTCGCTGCAATTTTCAACATCTTCTATGGTCACCATTGAGATTATAGGATTATACCCTAACCGCGGCTGCAATTTGTATCTGCCCCTTAAGTTTAGACTGGACCCAGCTAGAAGCCTCGTGAGGATGTGTAAAGTTACAACTTTTGTACCACGAACCACAGGAGCCGAGACTAAGGAAGATATGATGCTTGATCCTAAAATTCAATGTGGGCGATAGAGTGCCAAGAATCGTGGACACCAATATCCCTTAGACACTGGCGAAGACCAACAAGGTAAGCTGTCACTAGAAGCGGTGGGAGAGAGTGGTGGGGAATCAGGCTGAGAGAATGCAGAGTGGATCCTATAACTAGCCATTGGACGTTCAGTGCACAAAAAAGCTGCAAAAGCTGGGGATTGAAGTGACAAACCCATTATGCAGGAAGTGCTTCCTCACGGCCAAAAAAAATTCGCACTATCATATATCTTCAACGAGATATGAAATACATCAAGCGCGTAGTACACGAACTATGGCAGGCATTATTTACAGCTAAGCGGCGATAGTGATGATGACGGGCGCTGCTTATTCAAATGAAGAACCAATGAAGAGTCATTAAGCTCGTTTATCGGTATTTAATTAGGTAAGATAGCAGAGTACATCTACCTGTACAGACCGTTTAATATGGGTGATTTGTGGACGCGCCTGTATTTTGTGTCGCCTGTCTGCCAACATACGGGCATACAGACAACGTATTTCATATGAAAAGCGCCAGGATACTATAATTACCTATACGGCGCTAAATCGCAAATCCGGAACCGGAGTACGTTTGTTGCTAAGGAACTGCTCGAGTAGTCGCAACTGCGTTTGTCTATACTCGGCCAGTAAAAGGACAATACTCTAGTACTAATCGAAATTGAGAAACTACAAATGCAGAAATGGAAAATCGCAGAAATTTTTGCAATAAATAAAAAGGTAGAGGAGACTAATTTATTATTAACATCATTAGACTCAACATAATCTGTAATTCACGGTTGTGCAATGGGACTTTCGAAATGTTTAGCTTTTAACAGCACTATTACTTATAAAAGGATAATTGATATTATCTGGTGCCCATCTTTGATTGAGTCCAGCAAAATACCATGCAGATGAATGTATTGAAAAACAACTTAAGCCAAAGGAGCTGTCAGCAGGTACGATCCAGATCAGATATGAAAGAGTGAGATGTTAGTGCTGGCTAGGATTGTTAGTGGCTTTAGAAGATGAAGTATTCAAAATTTTGTGAAATATAATTTTGTAATGTACGCCTATACCCTGCCACAAGGGTTAGCCTTCTTGGGGTAGCATTATTTGTGGTTTTCGTACAAATAAAAGGATAAATGATTTAGTATATTATAGTATATAAAAGTACAAGTAGATGATAAGCTCTTTAAAGCATGGTGCAAGTTCTTTGGGCAAGGCGCAAATTGAGACACGTATAGCGCGTGTGACCTGACGTGAAACGAGAGACACGACACGTACGTGTCATATGCGTCGCGCGGTGATCCGCATATTGAGACGCAGTTTTAAAGTGACATGTTATTTTATGCCTTGTTAAAAAAAATTAAATCCGATTTTTCAGTTTTCTCTTCATAAGCAAGCATCTTTCGTATCTTACTGCTCTTCGTATGCCCTTACCATCCTTATCAACTTTTCATCTGACATTTTCATCGAAATAAACTAAAAACACTTGTAACCACGCGGCGCGGGAAACTGTGTCTGAACTACTTGCTTTTTCCCAGCAGCTATTGCAGTTGACGCAACGTGTTCGTGCCAGATTTTCTGAATTGTTGACTCCTAAGAGGCTGAATGAGTTACAGGTCTTGAAAGAATTAAATTTTACCATATTCTTGCGTACCCAAGCGGTAATGGTCTCCATATCCTTTGAAAGCCAAGCTGCCCTTGCTACCCTTTTGCAATCTAGCTCGATCACAAAGATCAGTCTATCATTCATGATACCTGCATGCTAAGTACTATGTCATCCGCAAAGCTGAGGATTGGGTTTGTAGTGCGAGAGAGTAGATCATTGATGTGAAGCAGAAACAATGTCGGAGCCTTGGGGAACCCCAGCGTTGATGCTATGGAAGGCAGAGGAGAAGCCGTCTATCATGACAGAGATTTTTCGATCTGAGAGGAAGTCTGCCAGCCAACCGCAAAGCTTAACAGGAAGGGCGTAGGACGAAAGCTTGTCTAGGAGAGCTGCATGCCACGATTGATCGAATGGATGAGTTTGCTCCACACATGAGCGACATCGTTGATTAAGTGGTGGAGCAGCTCAAGATATTCCATGAGTTCTTGGTTTCTTGGTTGACGCATTTCTCCATCCCCTTACTGATTACAGAGAGCAAAGTTATAAGTCTGTAGTTGGTTGGCTGTTTTTGGTACTGGCTGGATGCAAGCTGTTTTCTTTTGGGAAGTTGCCGGAGTCCGAAACATCCAAAAAAGGCGGGTAAGTATGGAAGCAAATTCAGTCATATTGTTCGTTTATAGTTTAATGTTGGTTCTTTTGCTGTTTAAATATATTCCGACATTAAACTTCAATCAGAAATCATTGAAACACAATCTCCGATGTTCAAACAGTCGATGACGGACATTCTCTATGTACCGAGGTACCTAAAGCGATTTTTTTTATTTATGTTTCCATGAAATGCAAATAGCAAGATGAAGCTTTGCGTTTGGACTAACAGGTTATTAAGAACGAATGTAAATTAGTTCCTTTCAAAGGTGTGAACAATAAATAACCGCCATTTCGGAATACCAGACTGGTCATCGTAACAATACAATAACAAAAAAAGTATCGATACCGTGACGGTTCAAAAAGAACCAAATTAAAATATACGGCCAGACATTCGAAGAAATCATTTGGAACCATAACAAACGGATAAATATTAAAAAACCCATCTGACTATCCGTCCGTAAATCCAAATTAAAGTCCCACAATGAGGTCTAATTTAATGAATAAAGCGTCACGGTCTGTCAAGAAGCGAATAGAGAAAAAATGAGAGGATCGGGATTAACGTCCATTCTTCGCTCGGACACTGACAAATAGTACGGGTTCTTCTCAAGGTTCCATCCGACCGTTTGATCAAAAAACACGAAAAAAACCAATACAGGCGAGAAAAAGTTATCTGGGAATAATTGTGTTTGTCATCTGTAGACATAAATTGATGCGCTTGATGTGTGAAACGTTACGTTACGTCTTCACATAAAGCGCGGCGCTGACTGCGCGGAGGACTTCGTACTCAAAAGACGCTATTAGCGTAATGAAACGTTATGACAAATGTTTTATTGGTAACGAGAAATAATATTTGAACCAAATATTGATTCCACCATTTACCGTCAAAAGTCGTACTGCTAGTATTTTAAGCTATGGTACCTATTAAGAACGTTCGTTCACGAGAGTTGTTGGTTGATGATCTTCGTTCTTCGAGACTGAAACTTAAAACACCGACCGGATTTGTAATCACCACCCCCAAATTATCCAGGATACGGGGTTTCATATTGATAGAAAGCCGAATTAAGATTTTAGACTTTTTGAGTTGAAACTAAAAATCTCGGAAATGATTGATCTTCGTTCTGACAGACTGAAACTTAAAAATACTGATCGGATTTCAATCACCATCCTCAAATTATCCAAGATACGGAATTTCATAATGACAGAAAGCCAAATAGAAATTTTAGACGTTTTGAGTTGAAACTGAAGATCAAGAGTGTCGGAAATTTTTGATCTTCGTTCTGCTAGATTGAAACTTGAAACATCGACGGGATTTGCAATCACGACCGTCAAATTATGCAGGATACGGAATTTCACATTAACAGAAAGTCGAATAAAGATTTTAGATTTTTTGAGTTGAAACTGAAGATCAAGAGTTTCGGAAATTTTTTATCTTCATTTTGAGAGACTGAAACTAAAAACACAGGCCGGGTTTGTAATCACCACCGTCAAATTATCCTAGATACGGGATTTCGTATTGATAGAAAGCTGAATGAAGATTTTAGACTTTTTGAGTTGAAACTGAACATCAAGAATGTCGGTAATGTTTGATCTTCGTTCTGCGAGACTGAAACTTAAAACACCGACCAGATTTATAGTCACCACCTCCAAATTATTCAGGATACGGGATTTCACATTGATACAAAGCCGAATAAAGATTTTAGACTTTTTGAGTTAAAACTGAAAATCAAGAATTTCTGAAATTTTTTATCTTCATTCTGAGAGACTGAAACTAAAAACACCGACAAAATTTGTAATCACCACCCTCAAATTATCCAGGATACGGGGTTTCATATTGATAGAAAGCCGAATTAAGATTTTAGACGTTTTGAGTTGAAACTAAAAATCTCGGAAATTCTTGATCTTCGTTCTGTCAGACTGAAACTTAAAAATACTGATTGGATTTTAATCACCACCCTCAAATTATTCAAGATACGGAATTTCATTATGACAGAAAGCCAAATAGAAATTTTAGATGTTTTGAGTTGAAACTGAAGATCAAGAGTGTCGGAAATTTTTGATCTTCGTTCTGCTAGACTGAAACTTGAAACATCGACCGGATTTGCAATCACCACCGTCAAATTATGCAGGATACGGAATTTCACATTGACAGAAAGTCGAATAAAGATTTTAGAATTTTTTGAGTTGAAACTGAGGATCAAGAGTTTCGGAAATTTTTTATCTTCATTCTGAGAGACTGAAACTAAAAACACCGACCGGATTTGTAATCACCACCCTCAAATTATCCAAGATTTGGGATTTTGTATTGATAGAAAGTCGACTAAAGATTTTAGACTTTTTGAGAAAATCAAGAATTTCGGAAATTTTTTATCTTCATTCTGAGAGACTGAAACTAAAAACACCGGCCGGATTTGTAATCACCACCGTCAGATTATCCTAGATACGGTATTTCGTATTGATAGAAAGCTGAATGGAGATTTTAGACTTTTTGAGTTGAAACTGAAGATCAAGAGTGTCGGAAATGTTTGATCTTCGTTCTGCGAGACTGAAACTCAAAACACCGACTAGATTTATAGTCATCACCTCCAAATTATTCAGGATATCAGATTTCACATTGATACAAAGCCGAATAAAGATTTTAGACTTTTCGAGTTGAAACTGAAGATCAAGAGTGTCTGAAATTTTTGATCTTCTGCGAGACTGAAACTGAAACCACCGACCGGATTTGTAATCACCATCCTCAAATTATCCAAGATATGAGATTATGTATTGATATAAAGTCGAATTGAGGTTTTAGACTTTTTGAGTTAAAACTGAAGATCAAGAATTTCGGAAATGATTTATGTTCATTCTGAGAGACTGAAACTAAAAACACCGGCCGGATTTGTAATCACCACCGTCAAATTATCCTAGATACGGGATTTCGTATTGATAGAAAGCTGAATGAAGATTTTAGACTTTTTGAGTTGAAACTGAAGATCAAGAGTGTCGGGAATGTTTGACCTTCGTTCTGCGAGACAAACTTAAAACACCGACCAGATTTATAGTCACCACCTCCAAATTATTCAGGATATGGGATTTCACATTGATACAAAGCCGAATAAAGATTATAGACTTTTCGAGTTGAAACTGAAGATCTAGAGTGTCTGAAATTTTTGATCTTCGTTCTACGAAACTGAAACTGAAAACACCGACCGGATTTGTAATCACCACCCTCAAATTATCCAAAATACGGGATTTTGTATTGATAGAAAGTCGAATAAAGTTTTAGATTTTTTGAGTTGAAACTGAAGATCAAGAGTTTCGTAAATTTTTTATCCTCATTCCGAGAGACTGAAACTAAAAACACTGGCCGGATTTGTAATCATCACCGTCAAATTATCCTAGATACGGGATTTCGTATTGATAGAAAGCTGAATGAAGATTTTAGACTTTTTGAGTTGAAACTGGAGATCAAGAGTGTCGGAAATGTTTGATCTTCGTTCTGCGAGACTGAAACTTAAAACAGCGACCAGATTTGTAATCACCACCTCCAAGCTATTCAGGATACGGGATTTCATATTGGTAGAAAGCCGAATAAATATTATAGACTTTTTGAGGTGATACTGAAGATCAAGGATTTCAGAAATTATGAGACCATATTGGAAGCTGACGTTAAAAACC
The DNA here is from genome assembly GCA_951848785.1 of Callosobruchus maculatus. Classification (NCBI taxonomy): domain Eukaryota; kingdom Metazoa; phylum Arthropoda; class Insecta; order Coleoptera; family Chrysomelidae; genus Callosobruchus; species Callosobruchus maculatus. The sequence goes on from CATOUR010000083.1 coordinate 12,129,019, forward strand.
TGAAAATTAATATTGACAACCTCATACCATTAGAAAGCTTATCAAATTCTATATTTGATCGTATACAAAGGTTAGGCATTGCCATTTGAAAAAATCAAGTTATCTCTGACTGAAGTTTTCTTAATTAATCTACCGATTTCTAGTACAAAGCTGACACGTTTCACGCTCAGTCCTACGACAAATTCACTGCCTTCCAATTTTTGTAATCGCTGCAATAGTCATTTTTTCTGATATCTACTTATACCAAAAATGATGGTTTGCACCTAAACGGTTCCTTCTAAGTCCCTTAGTGAGGCATAAGTCACGTTAGAATTGCTCAAGGAATGTCAATAAATAATTATGCAATAATTCCATTCCATTTAAAAAACCTAACTTTGATATGTCGCTCCTTTATTAAAAGTCATTATTTTTAAAATGTAGTCTAACTCGACCTACTGCACTCTATTGTTATTTTTCTTAAAAGAGATATTGTTTGGTCACAAGAGTCCAAGGTGTTGAGCTTGACTCACCCTGTATAAACAAAAAGATGACAGTAATGCATTATAGAAATACTCCTACAATAGACTGCATATCGCGTGGGCCAACTAGCATTATTATTCTTTAGCTTTACAATACTCCTAATTTATGAGCCGATAACCAAAACTGTTTTTCCTATACGAAATTTCTCGGAACGAGGGATCGTATATTAAAATTTTGTTTCCGAGACCAATGTCAAGGCGGTGTGCATTATATTTTAACTTATTGCTAGGAACATGTTTCATGTTGGATGACAGCTGTATTACGGAAGTATCGTAATTCTTCAAGGCGCGATATGAACAGGCATAAAAAAGAAATATGGGCTAGTTTGTTATTGATTGTGGTGATCGATATCATAAACTTGCCTTTTTATGACTACAGTTTCAAAGTGTGTTTTTTGGTGCGGTCTAATGTATCGCAAGTAAAATCCAAACACTGAGAAAAAAAGGGTTGCGGTTGATGAAAAGCGGTCGAACTAAATACAATAATAAGCCAACTCATTTGCCATAATTAGTTTATAAAAAAGTACAACAGATCAATAATGGGTGGGCCCTCCATGTTGACGAATGCACTCCTCTAGCCTACGCGGCATGCTTGTAATCTGGTTGTTGATAAACTCTAGAGGTACAGCCTCCCAAGCTGCCCTCACGGCATGTTCAGGTTTGTCCAGCGTGGTCGGAGGATTGGGTAAATCGCCTATGTATCGACCCATCCGATCCCATACTTTTTCAATTGGCGATAGATCGGGTGATCGTGACCAGGGGAGTACCCTGACCTCAGCTCAGAAACCCTCTTCGAGGCCTCGGACATATGGAACGACAATTGGTTCTATCTCATTCACATAATGTCGCGCAGTCATTGTGCTACGATTCACAAGTAAATTTGACTTGGTGTTCAATGCAATGGCACCCCAAACCATCAAACCAATAGGACGGTGTACATGGCGCTCTACAGCAAACTAGAGTTCACGTCGTTCACCCCGTCGTCGTCTTACGCGTTTACGTCCGTCATGTGCCCCCAGACAAAACCTGGACTCATCGCAGACGGCCGTCTGATGCCACTCAGCATGCCATTGTCGGTGTTCTTGGCACCGATTTTCCGTTGGCGACGATGAGTTGCAGTAAGTGGAAGCACTAGATGCGGACAATATGATCCTAAGCCCATTTCACTCAATCTGTTGTACACCGTGCGGATTCGAATGGGTCTCCCTATAGATGCATACCAAGCGTCAGCAACAGCTCGAGTAGATCGCATTCTGTCTCGAAGGGCCAGGAGTCGTAGATGACGATCTTGCCAATCTGTAGTTCTTCTACGTAGGCCAGAACCTCTAGCTCAGTGGTTCTTAACCTTTTACTCATTAGGGACCATTTTACCAAATGTTTGTCTTGCCGGGGACCACCCAGTTGATTTACCTCAATTAAGGATTGTTTGATAAAGAAAACAAGCACAATTACATTATTAGCATTCACTTATTTATTATTTGGCAAAAATCTAAAAGTTACAGATTTTAATTTAGTGTGATTTCTGTGACTGCGTACTCTTTACTAACTTCTGAACTCTTGGTTCAGTGCTACTCAAAGCTAAACGCATGTCGGCAGTGGCATCCAACCGATTTCGATGCTTGTTTTTAATAATCAGAAGCGTCGAAAACCCCTGGTCGCATAGATACGTCGATGAAAATAAAGTTAGGTAACGTATAGCAATGTTTTGAAGCTTTGCAAAAGAAATTGCTTTTTGGCTCCAATAATCTTCGATTTATTCCTGATTCGAATGTATCTTTTAAGTTCGTGTCGTGTTGCACTTCAATCACCTCTTCTTAAATTTCATCAGAGACATCGGAAACGTTGACAATGAAAGGATTCCGGATCAGTTTCTGAATACTTTTGTCCTTGCAGGATTCACTTTTTAAATTAGTCAAATGAAGCATCATGTTCTTCTGAATTTCTTCTTTAATATCTGCACCTTGTCCGTGAATGATGTGGTTGAGCGTTTCAAATGCAGAAAAGTTTTTTACTTCGACCTTATTGATCCATAGCTCGATTTTAGCAATAAACGCCCTGATTTTATGTTCATTGCTCATGCCTTGCAACTTCAAATTTCCTGACCCTTGCAGTTGAAGGTTCAATTTATTTATTTGCGCAAAAAAGTCAACCAAATAAGCAGAACGTACTTTATATTCAGGATCACAGAACTGATCTAGCCACTCTTTGTTTTCCTTGTTAGTTGACGAATATTTGTATTTCTTCTCTTAGGGCCGGTTGTACAAATGCGGGCTTAGGACGAGCTTTGTTAAGCCTAAGCTTAGCTAAGCTCAGGCTTAAAGTCGACACCCGTTGTACGATCGTCGGCTTAGTTAAACCTGGTTGATAATGAAATTCACTACAGTTGGCATCAATGAAGCAATACGTACTGACAGAATGGTCTGAAATATTACCTTTTTTGGTTAGACACTTATGACAGTTTATGTCAAATTTCGGCAACGACCGTTACTGTCTCTGTTCTTTCATTTGCTCTCTTTGTTAAATTAGACACAAATCTTTTAAAAAATATGACCTAATAAAGTGACAAGCAATTTGAAGGTCCCTCCTTGACGTATCATGTTACTTGTATGAGGTCAGGTTTAAACCTCAGCTAAGCTCGCGTTAAGCTTCGGCTTACGTAAGGCCGTGTTAAGCTTGGAGTGGGGGGCTAAGCCAGCATTGTACAATGGACGTTTTGCAACTGACGTGGTTTAACGTCGGCTCACCTTAAGCCGAAGCTTAAGCTCACATTGTACAACCGGGCCTGAGTCTGTACAATCTGGACTCGACATTACGTCACGTCACATATTATTAGGATGGCTTCGCGGACCACTTGAAATGCCTCCAGGGACCACCAGTGGTCCGCGGATCACTGGTTAAGAACCACTGCTCTAGCTGCATTCGCCCTTCTACGATCCACGCGCTATATGCTACTACGCCCCATGATTACAGCAATTGCTCTGAAAGAAGCACCACGTTTTCGTTGGCCTACAATCCGACCCCGTTCAAAGGGGCTTAACTGCGTAAACTGGAGCTCTCGTCTTCAACAGCCAACTAGTCTCTCACGACATTTGCAACAGATATAGTTGCATATCTGCCATGCTTTGTTGTTTGAAATTTGTAGACAAGGTAGATGATTCATAAGGTCTGTTTCGGACTTCCATTGTGTATATAATTTTAGATTACAACGTTTCGATTGATATGGTAACTTCAACCAGTTTACCTGAAGACGAAACCGAACCTTTTGAAGCCATGCTTTACACGTCTAGAGTTTTTTAGAGGTGCCATGTAGGTAAATCGCGTCAGAATGAACAAAAGGTGTTACACGAGTACTGCCCAGCTGTGTACAAATTTTCAATGCAAATATCCCTTTTTTTTTGCTGTTCGGATTTCACTTGCGAGTAGTATATTTGATAGGCGCAGGGGGTTTAGAGAAAAGCAATCTCACACGATTTGTTGCTTGTTTACGATCAAATATGACCATGTTTCCAGGTACACTAATGGTATTCAAAGCACTGTGATCATCACTTGCTGCACGTCCAATTACCTTGATGAATATACATAATTTTGAGCACTAAAAAGTAAATACGATGATCTAACATTTTTTTCAGGTAATAGATATTATCACGACTCATTCACAATAATAAATGTAGTTTAAGAAACTAAAAAACACGCTTTTAAACAACATAAGACTCAAAAGTTAAAAATCATTTTTAACACAAAGCGCCAACGCTTTTCACTATCATACTAGTATTTTTTGTTCAATATTATATAATATTAATGTTATTTTAAAAATCATTTTTAACTTTTTAGTCAGATGTTCTTTAAAAGCGTGGTTTTTTACTTCACACACCGATAGGTGAGGGGAGTATTGTGATCGCGAAAATTTTCGATTTTGAGATAATACGCTTTTTGGGCGTTTCATGATGTGTACATAACGAAAATCCACGTCACTCATTTCCGTCGGTCTGTCTGTCTGTCTGACTGTCGGTCTGTCTGTTCTCGTTTTTCTACCCTCGTAATCTCTGTAACCGCTGCATGGATTGTGATGAAATTTGGACAGCGTTATGCTGTGGGGTCGTAGTAGGTATTATGTTTCTATAATTTTGAAAATCGTTATACGGGGGCAGGAGTAATTAGCAAAAAACGAAAAATTTCAAATATGCCTCAAACTTCGTTTTTAGGCGTTTTAGGGGTTCCTGATCATTTTTTACTTTTTCTTGGGTGGGGGTGAATTTGGGGTGGTTGGGGGGTGAGGGTTTGTAATACTGAAAAATTTGTTGTATTCGTAATGGGCTGTCCATTGATATGCGAATGAAAAACCTAGCGGCATGATACACTTTTTTAGGTCCATCCGAACGTTGCATGCTTATTATAGAAACCACGGGAATTTGTGATGTATACATAAGAGATTGTTTTAGATCGTTCGATATCGCGTAACGCGAAAATTGTTCAATTGATTTTAATGAAATTTTGACACAGTATTACTCCCGCGGCGAGGATGGAAAACGCGTATGTTTAGGAAAAATCGGGTCAGTGGCGGCGCGGCAATTATAAAAAAACTAAAAATATAAAAACAGCTCAAACTTTGTTTTTAGGCGTTTTAGGGGTTCCTGATCATTTTTTACGTTTTTTTTGGGTGAGGGTGAATTTGGGGTGGTTGGAGGGTGGAGGGTTGTAAAACTGAAAAATTTGTTGTACTCATAATGGGTTGTCCATTGATCTTTGAATGAAAAACCTAGCAGCATAATACACTTTTACGTACATCCGAACATTGCCTTGCTTATTATAAAAACCAAGGGACTCAGAAATTGTGATATATACATAAGAGTATTGTTTTAGATCGTTCTATATTTTAATGAAAAATTGACACAGTATTACTACCACAGCGAGGATGGAAAACGCGTATGTTTTGGAAAAATAGTGTCAGTGGCGGCGCAGCAATAATAAAAAAACTAAAAATAAGCTCAAACTTACGTGTTCCTGATCATTTTCATTTTTTTTTGGGTGGGGTGAAATCGGGGCTGTTGGGGGGGGATGGGCGGTTGTAAAACTGAAAAAATTGTTGTATTTTTAATAGTCTGTCCATTGACTTGTAGAAGAAATACCTAGCGACATATTACACTTTTTTAGGTCCATCCGAACATTGGCTTGCCTATTAGAGAAACCAATTTTGTGATCTGTATACATACGAGTTTTGCTTTATTTCGCTCTATGTGTATTGCGTAAAGTGAAAATTATTGAATTGATTTTTAATAAAATTTTGACACGGAATTTATTACCGCGGCGAAAATGGAAAACGACTCTGTTTTTGAAAAACCGTGTCAGTGGCGGCGTAAAAATAATCGAAAAACCAGAAACATAAAATTAGCTCAAATTTAGATGGGTTGGAGGCTCTTGATCGTTTCGCATCGTCCAGTTGAAGCATGTAGTAAAAAACTGTGGCGTCCTAGTTCCAAAGGAGGGCGACGCACGAAACTATTTACGAGGGTTTTTTGTGTTGGATGTTGTTTTTGCGGGCGGATGGGCGATCATTTAGTTGCAGGGGGATTTTAGACTATAGCTTCAAGCAATGGGAAATAATAAAATGGTATGTGTATTATGTGTGGGAAGTACCGAGTCAATCAACTTGACTCCATTTTTTTTAGTTCTTTTGAACTGTATTTATTAGTACTCTGTGTAATGAAGATGAACAACTGTTTTTGATCAATATTCATCGCATAATCATTTCATTACTGCATAAACGATAACTGAAACTATCGACTTTCCTGAATAAATTTCACAAAAATACCAACTCCCAAACAGTTGGATGTCACGCCTTTTAAACTCTTGTCGCTACGCCTCTGTGTGATATTAAGAAATCTTAACGTGTCTGCACCATTTCTTAGTTAGCGGATACGACCGCTGATCCGACGAATTTGAAGCCATTAAAACCGTTTTTGCGGCAAAGTTGGAGCGTTCAATGTTCGGTCCGACCTCTTATCCCAAAGGAGAGTTACTCACAAACATACAGATGAAGCGTGTTAAAAATGTAATTTGCAAAAAGTGATACCTATATTAAATTTATAGAGGTAATGCAATAGTTACAAAAGAAGTTCGGTTATGTAACAGGATATAGATATTTTCAAAAGTTATTATTTTCATTATTTAAAAAATAACTGTAATTAAATTCATCAGGCCGGATGTTCCTCTAAAATTATTTTAAATCTATATTTTTTAGTACAAATCATTCCAACGCGACAAGAGTTTTAGGAGCATAGCAATTTGGAGGCTGTGGAGGAAATGGCTGTACCCGTTATCTTTGCTCGCCCTTTTCGATCTGAATAATTCTTATTATCTGGTGCTACGCACTAAAAGATAACGATCATTTACTTTACAAGGCAGCTTTTTCATGCTCTCCATTTAGTTGAATACAAATTCTTACCATGTAGTATCCCGCTAATCAGCAGAGCATTTGCGCATTGAATTTATGACAATGGAGCGCAATAAATTCAACATTGTCCTGCGTCCGATTACCATTTAAATGGAGGTACGCTCTAATCTGGCCGAATAATTGGGAGAAAGTATCTAATTAGGAGAGATAAATAGTTATAGTTTCTGTTGAGTAGGTTTTATGGAGTCCGTTACAGCACCTACACTGTTAAATGTGGAAACTACTGATGGCTTTATGTTCAAGTCCATATGTTTTTCGTTGCTTATGGGATGTCTGAAATAAGGACCGCACCAAGAGAATTTCTTTTAATTCTTCAAGTGCCGTCTCCTCTAAGAAGGTTGGCTATCATCACGGCGATTCTTGCTTGAGTTGCGGCTGCTCAGAATAATTGTATTGATGTACAGTGAATGTAAAGTGGCCTAAACTGTGGGAAATGCTTATCTCTATGGGAGTTCCTTACCACTTAGTATTTCGCATACAGCAACTCTATGAGTCTAGCTCGGCTTGTGCAAGAATTGATGGTAACCTGTCTGGTCAAACACCAACCAGAAAAGGAGTTCGTCAGGGATGTGTATTATCTCCGATGTTATTAAACATTTACTCTGAATTTGTGATGAGACAGGTATTGGACAACTGAAATGGCGGTATAACTATTGGCGGAAGCAAAATATACAACTTAAGGTTTGCTGACAATACAACCCTTATTGCTCTCAGGAAGAACTAGTAGGTCTATTAAACATCTTAGAACAACACAGTGCAGCATATGGTCTTGGTATTAGCTACAACAAGACCAAGGTTGTGATCGTAGATAGACAGCACGATAATCATCGAGAAATAAAGTCAGTAGGCCGTTGTGAAGTAGTTCAAAACTTTGTGTACCTCGGTTGTTTGATCGACAATTCGGGTAGTTGTGAAAATGAGATTCGACGGCGCATTCAACAGGCACGTGAGGTCATGACAAAGCTTACTAAAATATGGCGTGACCATAACATCACTAATGCCACCAAAATTTCGCTGGTTCAGTTGCTTGTGTTCTCCATATTTTTGTATGCCTCGGAAACTTGGACTGTTAAAAAGGCAGATCGAGCTCGCATAGATGCTTTTGAAATATGGACGTGGAGGAGAATGCTGAGAGTTCCTTATACCGCCCATCGAACTAACGTTTCCATACTGGATGAGCTCGGTAATTCAAAGAATCTATCCTCTATATTGTGTCGACGAGAATGCTTACATTCTTCGGACATATTCACAGAAGCGATAATATGGTTGTAGTTCAGGGTCATGCCCCGAGTGGGCGGCGCGGCGCCGTGGCCGTTCCCCTAGACGCTGGGTGGATATGACGAAACAGTTGCTGGATATGAGTATCAAGAGCACCACTGAACGAACAGTAGATCGCGATCGATAGCGAGCTACAGTTCTCAAAACAATTGATAATATTCTTGTCGGCAGTACTCTAGCTCCGACTTAATGCATTTTACGAGTTCACAACATGTCTGTTAAGACACTGATGATGACAGTTATATTATTCTCGCAAGTTTTTCAGGCACAGAGTGCGTCTTCTCCCCGCTCTTCTTTTTCCTTATAGTATTTGTCCTTGTATTATCAGTTATAAAATGTGGTATCTTTCTCCTCGCATAACGTGACCCAGGCAAGAAAGTTTCCCCATTTTGACAGTTTCTACTTTTCTGTTTCTTTATTCATACGCCTTAAGATTGCAACATTTGTGACCCTTTCCATCCAAGAAACTTTGAGAATGCGTCTATACACCCACATCTCGAAAGCCTCCAGTCTTCTCAGATCAACTTTGTTCGTTGTCCATGACTCCATCCCATAGGGAAGAATCGAGAAAACGTAATATCTGGCCAATATGATATTAAGTTTAATATTCAGATCTCTAGAGCAGAATATTCTCCGCATATTTGTAAATGCACCTATAGCTTGATCTAGTCTAGATCTTATTTCTCTAGAGTGTCCTCCAGTCTCGGCCAAAATGGTACCCCGATATTTGTACTCTCTTAATCTTTCCACTGCCTCATTGCGAACATACAATCCTCCCTGAACATTTGTTTTGCTGATTAACATGAATTTTGTATTTTTGATGTTGACTGAAAGACCTGCTTCTTCACTTTTATTTACGATCTTGTCCATTATCCTTTGTAGGTCCGCGCTACTCTGGGCTTTGACCAAGGTATCATCGGCAAAACCGATATTGTTTATTGTTTCACCGTTAACCTTTATAGAGAAGTTCTTAGGATGAATTCATTTCTCATTTGATCAGAAACTGATCCGTTTCACTTTTGGACTCTATTTGGTTGTATTTGGTCGTTTTCTGTTGTTTTGAGCTGTTTTCTGTTCTTTTCTGTTGTATTCGGCTGTGTTTAGTCGTTTTCTATTGTTTAGTGCTGTTATCTGCTTGCTTTCTGTTGTTATGGGCTCTTTTCTGTTCTATTCTGTTGTATTTGGTCGTTTTCTATCTTTTACAGTTATTATCTGCTTACTTTCTGTTGTTTTTAGCTGTTTTCTGTTCTTTTCTGTTGTATTCGGCTGTGTTTAGTCGTTTTCTATTGTTTCCCGCTGTTATCTGCTTACTTTCTGTCGTTTTGAGCTAGTTTCGACTCTATTCGGTTGTATTTGGTCATTCTCTACCGTTTACAGTTGTTATCTGCTTGCCTTCTGTTGTTTTGAGCTGTTTTCTATTCTTTTCTGTTATATTCGGTTGTGTTTAATCGTTTTGTATTGTTTCCCGCTGTTATCTGCTTGCTTTCTGACGTTTTGAGCTAGTTTTGACTCTATTTGGTTGTATCTAACAAACAAATCTATAAAAATCTTTTCAGCTCGTCAGGCTACTCTGAAGGCACGGTTTGACTCAGGACTCGTATGGAACTGCATACATCTCTTCAATGAACTTGAAACTAGGAACAAAGTAACTTTGGTTTGGGTTCCAGATTATAGCGGAGTGGAAGGCAATGAATTGGCCGACACACTCGCAAGAGGAGGAACCGAATGTGCGTTCATAAGATCAGAACCATTTGCGAGCACTGCGTAAAGCACTGTCAGGAAAACCATCTCAGATTGGACAGAGAGGAAAGTACTCCTACACTGACGAGATACACCAGGGCTACTACACTCGAAGGCGTTCATACCATACCACTCTAGTCGAGCCCCCGAGGATCCTAGAATGTCTGTAAATAGGACATTGTAGTCTGAGAAACCACTTACAGAAGATAGGTATAGAACAAACATGTCGTTTCTGCTATGTGGATGATGAAACAGCGGAGCACATACTGTGCTCCTGTGCAGTACTGGAAAGAGCTAGATTTCAGACTTACGGATTCACCCATCTGAAACCGACTGACCTCAATGAAGTTTCACCCTACACGACCATCGTCTTCGTCAAAAGGTGTGGATTGTACGGTGAGCACTTAATTTGTGTGAACTATAATAGGCACTATCAACCTGACCTAAATCGGGACCGTCGAGAGCTACCGGGCCTGATGGTGTATCCCCACCACAGCGTCTACGTCACGCGAGGCGCCGAGCGACCGTCTGGTCGCGTTTGTAATCGTCAAATACCCGTAGGAATTTTTCATAACATTTTTGGGTTTTAGGTGTATCTAGCCAAGAATATCGTCTATAGTTGCTGTGCACCCTTCTGCAATAGTAATTATATATATACAGAGTGCATACCTTTGTTGTAATCTCCAGAAGATGTAATGAAACGGAGTCAGTGGTTACGCACTATACATCGAGATGTCTTCACGATAAAGGATTTTTCTGTAATATGCATCAAACACTTCGAAGAGAGACCTGCTATAAGTTTAATAGTTCCCCAAGCTAAGATTAAGTTGTCTTCACAGATTTTGTAAAATACCGTTTAACAATTACTGTAAAGTGCATGCATTCAAAACATTTTTTTTGCACGCCAACTCCGAAAACTCGCCCCCAACTTTTTGTTTTCAAATAGCACCCTATAAGTTTTTCCGCATAAATGATATTCCTATTTTATTTAAACTCTTGTGGTACTTTGATTTTATACGCAAACCTATTTTTTTCGTAAAATCATAAAGATAAGTACTATAAATAAAATAAGAATTTGTTTAAAACGAAAGGCTGATGAAAAGGGAATCTAATGGGTTTTTAAGGGTACGGAATGACCTATCATACACGCTTTTGGAAACAAATATCTTTTTATCATTTTTTATTATGAAAATATTACGCCTGAAGAAAACCCTTATTTTATTTATCTTATGCTTTGACTTCACGAAAAAAAACTGTTTTGTGTATTAAATCAAAGGCACTACAAACAATGACCTCATTTATGTAAGAAAAGCTGTGGACAGCTATTTGAATAAAAATGTTTAGGGGTTCAAGTACAAAAGTTTGTTTTCAAAGTATGATATGTCCTATATGTCCTTTAGTACCTTTGAAACGCCTACTTAGTTTTCATTTTTATCTGTTTTATTATAAATAAATATTAAGCCTCAAATAAATCTTTATTTTACTTATATAATGACTACGCAAAAATAGGGTTCTGTATAAAATCAAAGCTACTATAAGATTTTAAATAAAATAAAATACTTTTTTGTGTAGCACTATTGATTGCTACATGAAAAAAAATGTTGGGGGAGTTTTAACGGTTGAAGTACAAAGAAAATGTCTTGAAAGCAAAGTATGATTCACCCTAGTACTTTCAAAAATTCCATTCAGTTTTCAGTTTTGAACTTTTTCTGTTAGGAGAATAATATCACGTGTCAAGGAAAATTCTGGCACACCCTGTATACTACAGCTCCTATATCCTCTTTTGCAACTACTGCTACTGCAATCATGATAGTTACAATATGACTATGTACACCATTTTGTGAATAATAAATAATTTTGTATCATTTAGGTGCGTTTAAGTCCAACTTTTAACCCTCTCACGTCCAAACGATTTTAGGTAAATAGATACTGTCTCCATTCATCACAAATTCAATTTCCTATAAATTCATTCCTATACATTGCTTTTGTATATTTGACCGTTTTCTCAGTATTTCAAGAAAATGCTCGTAGCGCCGGAATTTCTCTGTTAATCCCTGCAGATACGTGCGGCGTCTGGTGTGACGTCACAAGCAGCACCATCAGGCCCGGTAGCTCTCGATGGTCCCGCCTAAATCTAATATAACAGATAAACTGTGGCCAAGTACAGTTGGATATGTTTCGGCGGGCGGATACATATTGCAGCCGCGGTGAGGGTATAATCCTATAAATCTCAAAGGTGACCAGAAAAGATGTTGTAAATTCCAGCGAGGGTCCCTTTTCGGCGTAGTCTACCTGTTTGGAGGTATTCTAAAAATTAATTTGGATTTGTATAGCAAAATATTATATAAAAATAATATTATGTGACAGGTCAAATTAATTTTTATCTAAAGGAACAATTTAGTGGCATCTACTTACCTACTTCTGTTAGTGTTACAAACCCAAAACTTTATTCGCACTTATTGTTATAGAGAATTCTCTACTTAACTAACTAGAACTTAACTAGAAAAGTTAATTTCTTGATACATATTTCCATTATTTTAGGCAATTTCGACAATATCAACAATTATTCTGACAATTTTGATACTTTGTTGCAATTTTCGGAAGGTGATAATATACCCAATGCGCGGTTTTGTTTAGACTGAAACTAATAAATCCTTTTGTTAGAGCAGTTAATAATAAAACAAAAACTATTGACATTGAAAGAAAATTATACTTTTCTAAATTGTTAATTGTTAATAATACATAACATTATGTACATGTTCGTAAATCGTCTTAGATCAATATATAGATAAAAAACCATAATTACTAAGGTTCTCACCATAAAAATGACAAACAATTTTTATATATTCTAATCCACTTATCCTATTTTTATTGAGTAATAAGATACAAAAAATCTTGCTTCTTTTTAGTTGTTGCATTTGCAGCGTGCTTTATTCTGACACTATTCATTTTAATGTATGTGTCTGTTTGAGTATTTATCAAAGACTCTCAAAACTAAACAATGAGGGATGGCTGTTATAAAAACTCCTATCCCTAACAGAGGGTCGTCCACTGCAATTTACATGTTTACCTGAAATGGAAAAATAACCAGCCGCTGCAATTTTCATATCCCGGATTAAGAATACTTGACCATCGCTGCAATTTACAATCGCCGGTTTCGGTGAAGAATCTATCAATGTTCTCCAAACCAATGAGTGGACGATCTTCTTCCAGACTGTTTTATGGTTTAATTTGGGATGGATCTTGAAATGAGAGTCTCGTCGCTGTTAATTCTCTCACAAGACAAGCAGCATTTTGATGTTATATTACTGACCCTCATTTTGTGCTTAGAACAATTCAGATACAAGTGGTAGGGATCTCCTGCTACCACGATTCATCCACTTTGTGTACAAGATATTTTTCTGAGCAAGGATTGAATTATTGAAGGAGGGAGAGAGGCTTTCTGGTGGCCAGAACCACCAGTGCATGGGCCTACAAACGGGCCCTTTTGCACCTCTCCTTACCCTAGTTCCCAAGTCCAGCCCTCACTGCAAAGGTGAGGATGGCCTTGGGTCCTGCCCATCTTATATCCTCAGGTTCGAGAATCCTTGAACCTAGTATGGTCTTCCTGTGATACATAAGGGCTTCATTCTTCCTCCTCCCCACAGCGTGTGCACGTCGGGTCACTTGCCACCCCCATCACGTACAAGTGGCGTTTGAAGGAGTTATGGCCGGATAGCAGGCCGACAAGCAGCCTTAGCCAGCTTCTGTCCAGTGAGAGAACTGCCCTATCTTGGCCAGAGGTCCTGAAATAAGTTCTCTAGCTTGGCGGAGATGTCCAGAGATGCCTTTCCATTTCGTAAGATGCTGGTTTTACAACCACACCTCTAAAATCGCATATATCTCTGCTCGGAATGCGGTGCTGTAGCCCCCAAGAGAGAGAGAGAGCTTTGTTTTTGACCCATAGACCCCAGCGCCGGAACCTTCGTTGGTGAGTGAGCCATGTACCAGACTGGCCCTCTTCCCTCAAAAGGCCGCTCGCAAGGATTACTGAACAGATGAAATGACGGCAGACAGACAGAACGACAGAAACGTATCTGTCATAAGGCGTCTTTAAAACGTAAATATTTTTTCGCGATAACAGAACTTTCTCCGCCTATTGGCATAGGAAGCGTAACTAACTGATATTTCCGTATACATAGCGAAGTAACCCTATACGTGACGAGATACTCAGGAGGAAGATGAACCCAAACTATTAATTGATTTCGGTCCTCGCGAGTGTTGTCCTCAATGTCGTGCCCCATAATAATAAAATTCAGTTGACTGCCCCCTCATTAGCGTATATCCATTTCAATTGAACCATCTGCATTCGTATTTGGAAATCTCAGTTGGCCAATCAGCGGTGTCATTCCATTCGTGGCTCGAAGGCCGTCAACATCTGATGGTTTCCACAACATCCTATATACACAGCCACAGCGCAGTTGTCCATATCGGACACCGGCGCATACGACAAAGTGTCGTGGTATGAGAGCACTGGGATTTTTTTCCAGGCCTATCGAGGGAATAAACGTGCATTGTTCTCTCTACAGTATGTCCGATTGTTGTTCCTAGGAGGGCATTTCAGATCTTGCTGAGATTGGCGGCCGACTGCTATCCACACGTTGCCATATAAAGCAGATCACACAAGGGCAAGGATCTTCACTGAAGTTGGATGCGTTGATAACTACTTTTTGCCGGTTTTATTTTATTTCTCACACTATAGGAGCAATCGCGAAAATGATCTATACAAGGTGAGTCAAGCTCAACGCCTCGGACTATTGTGAGCAAGCGATACATCTTTTCAGAAAAATGACTATTTAACAGAGTAAAATTATGTCGAGATGAACTACATTTTAGAAAAAATTGCTAATAAAAGCTTGAGATATGAAAGTTATGTTTTTTAAATGGAACACCCTGTATATTATTGCATATTTAGATCCTAGTGTGATTTATGCATCACACATGTGACTTAAAACGGACCGTTTAGGTGCAAATCGCCATTTTTGGTATCAGTAGATATATCAGAAAAAAATTAATATCGCAGTTATTATAAGACTTAGAAGGCTGTAACTTTGCGATGTAACTAAGCATGAAATGCGTCAGCTTAGGTTAGCCGGTAAGATTTGTATTATGTTTGTACTTGACTGATTTTTTCAAATGGGAGTGCCTATTTTGTATGCATTAGAATGTAAAATTTGATAGCCTTTCTAATGATGTAAAGTTGTGAGTATCAGTCTCTGGTATTTTTCATTTATTTCAAATTTTCAGTCAACCCGGTGTTTCTCAATTTTGCTACCTATAAACAAACCTAGCACGCCATGAAATATGAACTAAAAGCTGTTTAGATGAAAGAAAATAACTAAGCAGAAAGATACAAACGAACTAGAGTAAAGAGGCAACATGATGAAAATTACAACAAACATCTATAACCAGAAAAAACCGCGGTAACATATCTAAGGTCAAAGAATAGCTGGAGTACGACAGAAATAGAGAAAAAGGAGAGCTGTTCGCAATATCATCATATCGAGTAATTGATCTACGGATTACTCTCACCCTCATCAACATATCCGTGTGTTCTGAAAGTGGATGATTGGGTTTGTAAAATTAATGACATAATGGTCATTGAAACAACGTATACCATTCATTAATTTTTATGTTAGCTGTTAATCAGCGACAACAAACACATTGTTACAAATTATTAATTTCAAATGATCCTCGAGCTCTGATTCGATTAATATTTAGTGATATTGATGGAGAAGAGCAGTTTCTTCATGTTTTTCGTTGATAGTTTAATGTTGGTGCTTTTACTGTTTCAATCATTGCATCATTAATCTACGATGTGAAGAAATTGTAATAATCAAAAAATTGGACGAGTTACTCTGCTTCTGATGTAGTTTAGTACAAATACAAGTATCGCCTCACTTTGAGCTGAATTAAACCACGTAATTGCCCCTTCAAACCGTGGTCCATCCTTCTGTATAAAAAAGTCACCCTGACTGGCCCCTGGATGTCAAGTGTCTTCCTGAGCCTCCATCCTTTGAGATCGTCAAACAATCCAAGACCGATTAGGGTAGATGTCAGGGCCTTATTATACATTTAAACCTCTTATTATATATTATAATTAAAGTGAATATTTTACAATTAACACAAATAGTTACTGGTTAAAATGAGCAGCAATGCTCTAGAACCAAAAAATTCAAAAAACTACGTAAAATCAAATATGAAAATAGTTTAAAGACATTAAAAATAAAGTACATTTAATTTTTTTATCTTTCCTGGAATGCTGTTTCAATATGAAATAAGTATGGCCGATATTACAGTGAACGAGTTCTTATTCTCTCTGCTGAGCAAATTTTTTTAATAGTCACAACACTTCTATTGATCTCGGTACCCGATCCACCTATTCACAACCTTATTGTTGCCCTTTGCATCGAGATAATCTTAAGGTCTCTGTTTCTTCAGGTCACTTTATCCCATCCCACTGAAAAATATAAGATTACGACATTAACGATCTGTTTTTCAACGTCATTGGATACGTCTACGCATTCTATTAAACATCTGTAAGCTATAAAATCCAAAGATTCCTTTTCCTACACCCATAAAATTTTAGGGAATATACCTGCTCTGGCTCAAATAGGCTAAGCACGTAAAACCCATCTTGTTTCAAGAAATTGAGGTTATCGGTTAATCAGTCTCGGGCATAACATATCAGTTTCTGAGTTTGTCTTTTATATGTGATAAGATAGCGACTGATGATCTCTTGAGAGGTTGTTAACGCATGGTGTCAGTAAGAAGTGTTATATTGTGGTTTTATTGTAACCCTAAAGGATTACAAAATTCTTATCGTATTGACACTTTTTGTTTATTTTTGTATGTATGGAGGGTTATTTATCGATACAGACAGATAAATGTTGGTTAGATAAGACAAACAGTTATGTTACCTCTTAGATATTCTTTAAGTGAGCTTATTCGTACAATTTTTACAGAAGCAATGGGTATATTTCAAGCTCGCTAAGGATATGCATAATAAACAGATTGCGAATAGAAAATAGCTATATAAAGCTAAGCTATTATAGTACGTCCCAACCATACAAAATTTGATTACCGAGAGAGAAGTTGTGCATAAAGAGGAACATGCCCTGTCGAAAAAACATGAGTTTTATTTTATTTATTTTTTTTAATTATGTGTAACTGTTATACAAATTGTGAACCCTTGTAGGCATTTGTTTAACTTTCCACTATGCAAACAAATGTTATATAGATGTACTATACTGATACTTGTTTTGGTCTTAAAATGGTCTTTTACTTCCCACATCAACAGGTGAGTAGAGTAGTGCGATCGCGAAATTTTTCAATTTTGAGATAATACACTTTTTGGGCGTTTTATGACATCTACATAACGAAAATCGACATCACTCATTTTCGTCGGTCTGTCTATTGGCGTTTTTCTAGCCGCGTAGTCTCAGTAACCGCTACATGGATTGTGATGAAATTTGGATAGCGATATGCTGTGGGGTTTCAGTAAGTAACCCTGCTAAAATTTTAAAAATCGGTGTATGGGGGGCGGAGTAATTAGCAAAAAGCAAAAGATTTCAAATATTCCTCAAACTTGGTTTTTGGGCGTTTTAGAGGTTCCTGATTGTTTTCGTTAAATAAAACTGGTAGTGTTACTTGTTCAGGTATTAAAATTATGTTTTCCTTCCCACACCAATAGTGTATAGGGGAATATTGTAATCACGAAAATTTTCGATTCTGAGATAATATGCTTTTAAGGCGTTTATGATATCTACATAACGACAACTCGCGTCGCTCATTGCAAATTTGGGTAGCGATATCCTGTGAGATCGTAGTAGGTAACGCTGCTATAATTTTGAAAATCGGTGCGTTGGCGGCAGAGAAATTGCTAAAAAACAGAAGCTCAAACATTTGTTGTATTCATAAAATATTATACATTTCGCTGTAAAAAATTGACTTTGGTGAACTTGTGCTTTTTAGACCTATCCGATTGTTGTCTTTGAAATTTGTATCTGTGGAATAATTTTATAAAGACGTATTATAATCCTAACGTATAACTTGGAAACTAAAAACTTAATTATGATGAAATTGTGACAACGTATTACTACGGTGGAGGATATGGTAACATACCATTGCCAGTGGCGGAGAAGAAAAAATGCTCGAACTTTGTTTTAAGGGGCCTGGATACACACATTTATACATACGTATTTGCCATGTAAAACACGGACACACAATTTCTCGCATAACACACTCTATTTTCAAATTACTTATATAATATTTCAGAAGGCGATAGTTAAGACCTTAATGAATGACAACTATTTTCGATTTTCTCAAAAAAGTTTTTTAATGTGCAAAAAAACTCGCAATGCAAAATCATACATTCTATAAATGCCTGTAATTTAACAACCAAACACGATATCAAAAAAAGGCTAAATAGTTGCACAAGCGCAAGCTTTCTTCTTCAATTTGCTCTTTGAGACATTACTGTAAGTTTAAAGGTAACTTCAGGAGCTTGGAAATGCGAAATTCATTTTTATAGTGACCTTTGGACCTTTTGACCTTACCTTTGGATTTTTGGACTTATCTGCCCTCATCTTAGACAGACACACACTGGAGAAAGGGAACAGGTGGCCACGCCTCCTCGCTAACACGGGAATACGTCTTTTCTTGGATTCTCAATTTCGCGCGCTATACCCCAGACCCTTAAGGTGCCGAAGTAACTTCTCAGTTGATTATCCTCTAAGACTGCACTAATCAGTCCTCTTCAAATCAAACTTCAGTGAATCCTTAAATATCACCTGATAAGTATGTAGACCCTTTACAAACATAATACACTCTACGGATTTATAAGGAAAATAGTCAGTTATCATTTGGCGCTAAGGTCCTTCAACCAGGTCATCGTCGATTCGAAGTAAATCGATGTTTCAGTTTTTACTTTTTTATTTCGATTACAGACTACATTAAATACTTCAAGCAATATAAATTCAAATTGGTAACAGTCTGTAAACACAATACAACGTACTCCTAAAAGGTGCAAGCAATCTCCTCGAAAAAACCTCATCCCGGTTCAATGCATCGCTGCAAGACAGTCGAAAAGGAAACAATAGTAATCACCTATTGTGGTGTCACGGCATTTTATAGTCTCTGAAAATAAATGGACGGAAATTCCAACGCTAAGCCGAAACCACAGGTAATTTGTACACACCATAACCATTTCTGTTAATGACTATGTCCTGTTAAAGTGTTAAAGACTGTTGAAGAATCAATAACAGCGGTATAGTGACCGGTAAATCAATATTTGTCATCTTTCTATAGCTTTGACATAAATGACTCAGTTGCTAACCCGGTACTTCCCATACCTAGAAAAAATGGAGTCAAGTTGATTGACTCGGTACTTCCCACACCATGATGATACCATTTTATTATTTCCCATTTCATGAAGCTATAGTCTAAAATCCCCTTGCAACTAAATTATCGCCCATCCGCCCGCAAAAACAACATCCAACACAAAAACCCTCGTAAATAGTTTCTTGCGTCTCCCTCCTTAGGAACTAGGGCGCCACAGTTTTTATGCATGCTTGCACTGGACAATGCGAAACGATCAAGAGCCTCGAACCCGTCTAAAAACGAAGTTTGACCTGATTTTATGTTTTTGGTTGTTTGATTATTGCTGCGCCGCCACTGACACGGTATTTCAAAAACAGAGTCGTTTTTCATTCTCGCAGCGGTAATAAACTCTGTGTAAAATTTTTATTAACATCAATTCAATTCAATTTTCGCTTTACGCAATATACATAGAACGAAATAAAGCAAAACTCGTATGTACAGATCACAAAATTGGTTTCTGTAATAGGCAAGCCAATGTTCGGATCGACCTAAAAAAGTGTAATATGACGCTAAGTATTTCTTCTACAGGTCAATAGACCGACTATTATGAATACAAAAAATTTTTCAGTTTTACTACCCCTACCCCCCAACCGCCCCGATTTCACCCTACTTAAAAAAAATTGAAAATGATCAGGAACCCCTAAAACGCCTAAAAACAAAGTTTGAGCTGTTTTTATATTTTTAGTTTTTTTAGTATTGCCGCGCCGCCACTGACCCGATTTTTCCAAAACATACGCGTTTTCCATCCTCGCCTGGGAAGTAATACTATGTCAAAATTTCATTAAAATCAATTGAACAATTTTCGCGTTACGCGATATCGAGCGATTTAAAACAATACTCTTATGTATATGTTACGGCCACTGTTGTAAATTGGGCATTGATGACACTGGCCGGGCATTAGCGTTAGAAGCCAAATATGCAGGCCAATATCGTTATTGCCCAGGCTATAACGAGAATGCCCGTCTGTCGTGGACAAGGTTGAAAGTATTTTAGTTTTTGCATCTTTGTCCGGCCATTCACGGCATCGACCATCAATGCATGGCCAAAGTTGATATTACAGATTAGGGCAGCTGTTTGATAAAATATGAGGAACATTTTAAAAAATATATATATATTTTCATCGCTTCACAAAAAAATTGGAAGGAAACTTAAAATACCTAATCGTTAAATATGACAAATTGAAATATTAAAACATGTCTATAAAAACAAGATCAAAGCATCGATTAAGCATTTTTATTACAACATGGTAATGAGCCATGGCACTTTGAATTGCAGATTTTGTCATTGGCACGGCACTCACATTTTTTGTTTTTGCAGCCGCCCTTACAATAACAACGCTTATATCCTTGGCTTCCAAAAATTGTATTTTGTGTTACAGCTTCTCTAAGGGAAATTTCTTTCCGTTTGATATCGTCACTGAGATTTTCCAACAATATGAACTTTTCCAAACATGGCAAAATGGGAATAACATAACCTATATTTTATTCAAACCTTGACAGCCCACTCTTGAGCGGACATTAACGAGATTGCCCGGGCAAAGTCGTAAAAACGTAAATCCAATCCCAGTTTATCAACAGTGCCCAGTTTAAATGGATATTCACGCTATTGGCCGGTCATAATCAGGACGTCCCGCTGTAATAGGACATTCACGACAATGACCGGCCGATATCGTTAAAGACCGAAATATCATCTTTGACCGTAACATATACATCACAAAGTCCCGTGGTTTCTATAATAAGCATGCAACGTTCGGATGGACCTAAAAAAGTGTATCATATCGCTAGGTTTTTCATTCACATATCAATGGACAGCCCATTACGAATACAACAAATTTTTCAGTATTACAACCCCCACCCCCCAACCACCCCAAATTTACATATTTAGGAGTAGAATTCAGTAGAAGACCCGATTGGAGGAAACAGATTCAAAACAGGCTACTCAAAGCAAACAAGTGTTTATATCAGTTTAGGAAGATTCTTAACAGCAAATTGCTTTTCAGAGGGGTAAAACTCGGAGTTTATAGGACAGTGATCAAACCAATGGAAGTGAAACCTGGACGATAGATAAAAGTGGGGAATATATGCTTGCAGTATGAGAAAGGAAGTGTCTGCGAAAGATATTCAAAGGAAAGAAGGTGAATAATGTATGGGTGAGGAGAAGAAATAATGAACTACAAGAGCTACTTGACCAACCAGATATTATGTACAATTAAGGGTAATAGGCTAAGATGGTTAGGGCATATAGAACGTATGGAAAATGGGAGAATAACAAAGAAGCTGACGGAATGTGGCATAGGGAGAATGAGGAGGCGACGTAGACCAAATTCAAGATGGATGGATGAGGTAATGAAAGAAACAAATCTGTCGAAGATTAACAATGCAAAGAACAAGGAGCAATGGAGAAACTCATCATCAAGTCATGGGCCTACTAGGCCTGCAGCGCTAGTAATATACACAAACTTTGGAGTTACCAAAATGTTCAATTTTTAAAAATCCAGACCCGCTTCATATGGTTATAAGAGTTCATGGACATGTTTTTATGCGGCACTGAATTTGTGATGAGACAATTATTAGACAACTGGAATGGCGGTGTAACTATTGGCGGAAGCAAAATATCTAACTTAAGATTTGCTGACGATACAACCCTTATTGCAGCTTCTCAGGAAGAACTAGTAGCTCTATTAAACATCTTAGAACAACATAGTACAGCGTATGGTCTTGGTATTAAATACAATAAGACCAAGGTTATGATCGTAGATAGAGAGCATGATAATCATCGAGAACTAAAGTCAATAGGCCGTTGTGAAGTAGATCAAAGTTTTGTACACCTCGGTTCTTTGATCGACAATTCAGGTAGCTATGAAAATGAGATTCGACGGCGCATTTAACAGGCACGTGTGGCCATGACAAAGCTTACTAAAATATGGCGTGACCATAACATCACTAAAGCTACAAAAATGTCGCTGGTTCAGTCTCTTGTGTTCTCCATATTTTTATATGCCTCGGAAACCTGGACTGTTAAAAAGGCAGATCGAGCTCGCATAGATGCTTTTGAAATGTGGACATGGAGGAGAATGCTGAGAGTTCCTTATACCGCCCATCGAACTAAGGTTTCCGTACTGGATGAGGTCGGTAGTCCAAAGAGACTATTCTCCATTGTGTCGACGAGAATGCTTACATTCTTCGGACATATACAAAGAAGCGATAATATGGAGAGACTTGTAGTTCAGGGTCATGCCCCGAGTGGGCGGCGCCGTGGCCGTCCCCCTACACGCTTGGCGGATACGACGAAACAGTTGCTGGATATGAGTATCAAGAGCGCCACTAAACTGACAGTAGATCGCGAACGATGGCGAGCTACAGTGCTCAAAACTATTGATAATATTCGTGTCGGCAATATTCTAGCTCCGACTTAATGCATTTTACGAGTTCACAGCATGTCTGTTAAGACATTGTGACTATGATGATGATGATGATTTCATAAAATTGTGGATACGAGATGAAATTTCGGATGTGGTATGCTATACATAGAGTCGTAGCAGGTAGCAAAAGTATTTTTTTAGAACCCCTCCTAACTTCGCCCAGAGGCGTCTTACGGGTTCCTCATCATTTTTTTTCAATTTTGCTAGCTGTGCATCTTCCGAACGTATTTTACAACACATTTTAGTGATGTTCCTTAAATTAAGGTCTCTCGTTGTGTATCAAGGTATCGTATGCGAAATTGAGAGCTCAGAGTATCTTAAAATATCGCTAGAAATGAGCTAGGGTCATCAACTGCTCGCCACCGTGAAAGTGGCTGGAGGTGACGCGTCAATGACATGACACAAGTTCAGTTTGAAAGTCAGTTTCCTCCAAAAATATCCCATGTTAAAACCGGTAGCTAACCGAAAGATACTGTGGCCGTCTATCGGTCTCGTACCAGACGCGATGAAAGATTAGTGAGTGAGCTTTGTTTACGACACCCATAAAGATCACTATCCTTGCGAACATTTGCATATTCCACCAAAAATTATTGTTATACCCGAGACGTCGTCCGCTCGGTGTTTTGTCTCTCTAGTTAAAAAATATCCGCCTTCCATCCTGTTATTCTTGTCATTTGTTTAATAAATATTCTTGTTAACAAGGCTCACATGCAGTTTTATCTCTCAATCTCAAAAGGTTGGTTGTGAGCCTGGTTTTGCGAAGTTTGTCGTACGACGTTTTTATGTTATTTAGCTTCGCACGTTAGTTATTTTTCATAAAATTCACAATGGGGATTTCTGTATTCTGTACTGGAAGGAGGACTCGAGCGCTTATAGCACGCTGAAAAAGGACTCAACAAATAGCATATTAAGGAAAACGAAAGCAATGGTGAACGATTCTAGTCTCGATTAGGAAACAAAAAGAAGGTCTGCAAAAGCGAGGCACCCAGGCTCTATGGCTTGCCAAAATTTCACAAGTCCAATACTCCACTACGAAACACCTGACCTCACTACTGAATCCATATGTTGGGAAACTGATACGTATATCAAAGACTCGGCGTACTTAATATCCAAAATCCAGAATATACAACTTGAAGAATCCGATGTTCTGGTTAGTATTGACGCCGTATCACTCTTTACAAAAGTACCACTGAAGGATGCTGCAACACACCAAACAGATATCCCGAGAAGATATTATTATTATTTATTTTGTAATGTAATACAAAATAGCGCCACCTCGAAGGCCATGCCTTGTGTGAGGTATAGGCGAATAGCTATATATTATACTACAATTTACACACTCAATACTCAATTTGTCCAATATATCACCTTATCTGCAGCTAGTTTGGTTAACCTTACTTCCTGTTTTCTGTTATTTCATTCGCTCTTCTTCGTAAACCATAGACATGGACCACAACTGAAGCTGCAGCAGTATAGGAAGCTATAATTTTCCATATTTACCAATATGTGAACATTTTGTACTTAAAATTTTGACGTCATGTGACAAACGTTATGACATATGTATAACCAACTAATTCAAGCATGTGTTAACTACGACATACATACTTTGCATAGGACAACAAAATCAAAGTTTACGGAATACATATAAGTTGGATCACTCCGCAAAAATATCAAAACGGCCTGCCCCTTGCTCCGTCTCCCCGGTACACCGGTAGCAGTGTACCGACGTCAGCCGGGAAATACGGGGCGGCGCAAAGTAGAGATTGAACGTGTTTAACACGAAGTGTATACAGTGTCTCAAAAATATCGGATTTTGTTATCTCAGGTTTGTTTGCAGGAAATGGATAATCTTTTTGGAAGTTTGAAAATAATCAATTTTGCGAGAAAAGATGTTACCAATCAATTTAAATTTATTTACGGATGGAGAATGACAATCAGATCCAACCTTATTTTGTGGTAAGCCTTGAAATGTAAGGGATATAAATACAGGGTATCTCACGACGACTAAGACAAGAAATATGTCGGAACTGGGCAGTAGTAGAGAATTATAATTTTGGGCATGTAAATTAGAGCAAATGTTGTGCCTTTTGAGGCATCTACCTAATGAGGTATTTGTTTTTGGTCACGTGACATTCGATTCAAAATTATTAATGGGC
The DNA here is from genome assembly GCA_951848785.1 of Callosobruchus maculatus. Classification (NCBI taxonomy): domain Eukaryota; kingdom Metazoa; phylum Arthropoda; class Insecta; order Coleoptera; family Chrysomelidae; genus Callosobruchus; species Callosobruchus maculatus. The sequence continues at coordinate 12,154,003 of CATOUR010000083.1, forward strand.
ACCCTGTACATTTGCGCCTGTGTTCCTCCCAATAAAACAATTCCAACAAACTAGCAGACTTGGGGTCTAAAGTGATTAGTTCAAGAGCTACAGGTACTTAAAGGTTTGTATCACGCTAAAAGCGTCTAGTGAGACAAAATATTCATTCGGTGGTCTTACAATACCACGCAGGGACATTGTAAATTATATTTTAGAGCCCTAAAATATTTTTATTGATAAATTTAACAATTTAGTTTCTACAGTAGCAATTGGAATGACACTGAAAAGCAAAATGTCAAAAATAATTTATTCATTTATCTTTTAAAATTGTACATACGAGTTCGTATATACTATACCATAAAATTTATAAACTGTGGTCTCAAAAATAATCCAAATAAACAAAACATTAGGGTAAAAATACTACAGCACCTTTGAACCATCAGTTTTTACTTATCTACGAAATAGCTACAATATGTGAAATCATTTGAGATTCATTAGTAACAGTGTTACTAGGCTTTATTTTTGATATCCATTTATGTAGCTTAGTGTATTAGCAAAATAAGCGTTGTATTTGTATGGCTAAATCGGCCGTCAATACATAGTTTTTCAATGACCCTCGTATATACGTACAACCCAGGAGTTAGCAAGTTCCCGCTAAAAGACCCTCGTACTTGAGCAAAAACCAACACAAAAACTAACTGGCGCGTGCGGCCGCGGCATCGCTTTGATGTGAGATCTTAAAGGTGCCGACGGAGAGTGATCCAACTTATATGTATTCCGTAAACTTTGACAAAATGTATGAACAGATGAAAGGCGTGGGGATGGGAAACCCTCTAAGTCCAGTGGTGGCTGATTTTATCATGGAGAAGATTGAGCAGACGGTTTTGAACAGCCAGCGCCCATTATAAGCCACAAATATGGTTCAGATACACATTTTTGATGTATGGATCCACGGACAAGACAAGCTAGTGGAATTTCTTCAACACCTAAACACTGCATATACGAACATCCAGTTCATGATGGAAGTAGAGAAAAATAAAAAACTGGCTTTTCTCGATGTGCTATGCTAGAAAAGAGTCAGTCAGCCTTGGGACAGACAGTGTATTATAGGAAAGCAACATACATCGATCGCTATTTGCACAACAACCCGAACCACCATCCATGCCAGAAGTTCGGAATTATCAAAACAACACTGGCAGAACGGGCAAGAACAGTGTGTAAACCTACCAAACTCAGTACCAAGCTCGAATATCTGAAAAATGCTTTGCCCACAAAGCTAAAATTCAGAAAAACAAAGAACAATATCTATACGAGCTGGTAGAGTAGAAAAGCAACCACAACTACCATCAGTAGCAAAAGCTTTCCTACTTTATGTTTCCCGGGTTACAGACAGAATTGGGAAGTTAATACTGCAGAAGGAAAATATCGGGACGATATAAAAACCAACTGGGAAAATACAACAGCATTTAAGATCGGCAAAGGACAAAAGGGATCCGTGGACAGCATCAGGGATTTATCAGATACCATGTACTTGTGGAAGTGTATACATAAGAATAACAAAGAAATCGGCGCAAACTAGAACACAAATCAAATTGCCGATTACGTCAGACACAAAAAAGTGCACTACAGGAAAGCGGTGGCCACAAGATAAAGTTTAAGGAGACACAAGTTCTGGCTACGACTTCTTCTTATTACGTCAAATTTTACAGGGAGTCCATCGAGATTTATAAACATGAAAACAACTTCAACAGCAAAGAAGAAGTATAGAATCTCAACAGAATGTGGATACCCACCTTAAGGGGCCTGGGTATACACAGTCATACATATGTATTTGCCATGTTAAAACACGGATTCCCATTTCCAATAGAACTCACTTGTTTTTCAAACTACATACACAGTATTTGGGACTACAAGTGGAAGAAGACAAACTACATTCGTTATACTTCGCCGATGATCAAGTAGTAATAGCGGAAGATGAACAAGACTTAAATTACATGGTGAGAAAATTACAGGAGGAATATGAACGAGCAGGATTAAAAATAAATTTCGACAAATGTGAATACCTTATAGTAGGAAATAACACATGCAATACATTAGAGTTAGAAAAGTAACAAATAAAGGGAGTAGAGAAATGTAAATACTTAGGTGTAATATTTAATAAACGAGGAACAAGTAATGACGAAATTCAAGAAAGGATACATAAAGGAAGACAGGCCACTGGAGCACTAAACCCAATATTGTGGGAAAGAAACATTAGAAAACATACAAAAAAGAGAATATACAATACAATAGTAAAAAGCGTGATTACATATGGGTCGGAAAGTTGGGATGTAACCTAGGACAACAGAAGAAAATTACGGGCGACTGAAATGGATTTTATGCGGAGAAGTTATAGACGGTCAAGACTCGAAAGAGTCAGAAATGAAGTTATCAGAAGGGACATGGACCTTGATAAAGATATCATAGAGGAAGTTGAGAAGAAGCAACTGAAATGGTTCGGACATACAGAAAGAATGAGGGGGGAAAGATTGCCAAGAAGAGTACTAGAATGGATACCACCGAAACGGAAAAAAAGGAAGACCTAGAAGAAGCTGGAGGGATGATATCAACGAAGCAATGGCAGCTAGAGATTTACAAGAATATATGTGTAATGACAGAAAAGTTTGGAGGCTGGGTACGGAGAAGCGGCGACCGTGTATATATACACAGTATTTCAGAAAGTGATAGTTAAGACCTTAATGAATGACAACTATTTGCGATTTTCTCAAAATAATTTTTTAGTGTGCAAAAAACTCGCAATGCACAATCATACATTCTTCAAATGTTTATAATTGAACAACCAAACACGATATCATAAAAGGCCAAATAGGTGACAAAGCACAAGCTTTCTTCTTCATTTTGGTTTTTGAATCATTACTGTAAGTTTAAAGGTAACGTCAGGAGCTTGGAAATTCGAAATTCATTTTTATGGTGACCTTTGGAGCTTATCTTTAGCATTTTGACCTTACCTGTGGATTTTTGGACTTATCTCCCCTAATATTAGACACACACACACTGAAGAAAGGGAACAGGCGGCCACGCCTCCTCGCTAACGCCGGAATACGTCTTTTCTTGGATTCTCAGTTTCGCGCGCTATACCCTAGACACGCACAGATTCTGGGATGCGCAGGACATCCACAAGGATCGGTGGCCGCCTCCACTCCTCATCCGGGGCATATTAAGTGCTCACACCGGTCTCAGTTTCTTGGAACACGCCGAACAGGTAACAGCTTCTGAGGATGCCAGCTACTCGTGCTGACGAATTGTCAAGCAGCGACCTCGACAGCGTGTCGACCGAACAACCCAAGAACCCACAGTTTACGCATAGGGCTACAAAAAGTACTTTGATAACGATGGCTAAAATATTAGTATATCTTAAAGGAATACAAGTACTACTCAATCTAGTAGTACAATTAATTCAGGAGAAACGATCCTTGATCGTCACTTTAGAATCTTGGCCCACATTGGGGTGGACAAATAAATTTTTTAACACGTGTACCTTAAAAAAACGAAGTAAATTCGAAATTGTGTATTTCCCTTGGTTATGGCGTAGGAGGCAAGACAAACAGTCGATAACTATGCAGTATCAGACAAGTATTTTCTCTCAAGATAGTGCTTTCCCATCGACTCTCAAGTCATTTAAATCGCAAATACAGGATCCGTCGGGTGGGAACGCCGATAAGTCCCGGTTTGTTTGCTTTAGTAATTGGCTGCCTTCATGACCGATCACGTTCGAAAACACCACACAACTCGATCTGATAATGTTTTGACAACGTGACAGCAATGCAAACGATAAATTATGCATTTTTAGGAACCTGCTAACGTGGCACTGTAACTAAAACATTCATTCTGCTGCTAAGCACAAAGTGCTAAAAGCAAGCAAGATGCTCGTGGGTCAGATTTTGTTGAAATTGGGGTTATAAGCATTGAACTGTATCAAAGAATGTTCATCATAATAAACCACCTAGCCACGGTTCTACCTAACAAATAAAAAAGGCTGTCTGAATAGTTAAAATAGAATCGAAGCAATGTAAAAAATAAAATAAAATAAACAAACACGTTTGGAAATTAGTACAAAGTGTAAATTAAAAGTCTAGGGTATAGCGCGCAAAATTGAGAATCCAAGAAAATACGTATTCCCGTGTTAGCGAGGAGGCGTGGACGCCTGTTCCCTTTCTCGAGTATGTGTGTCTAAGATGAGGGGAGGTAAGCCCAAAGGTTCAAAGGTAAGGTCAAATGGTCCAAAGATCGTCCAAGGGTCGCTATAAAAATGAATTTCGCATTTCGAAGCTCCTGACGTTACCTTTAAACTTACAGTAATGACTCAAAGAGCAAATTGAAGAAGAAAACTTGCGCTATGTCACTCTGGTGGCTGTGTTTTGATATCGTTTTTGGTTGTTAAGCTACAGACATTTGAAGAACATATGATTTTGCGTAGATGTTATTCATTAGGCCTTAACCATCACCTTCTGAAATATTGTCTATGTAGTTTGAAAAACAAGTGAGTTCTGTTCGAAATGGGAATCCGTGTTTTAACATGGCAAATACATAATATGTATAAATGTGTGTACTCAGGCCCCTTAAGTATCTTTGCTGAACAAGGACGGTAATAGCGCAGAGGAAAATACAGAACGAACATTCAAACAAGGAAACGAAAATTAGAGCTGCAAAACATCCAATTTAAAGGTCCAGAGTCGGTACTGTCACGTATTGCTGTGACTACGGAAATCAGGTACATATCAGGCTAATCATAAGCACTGGAAATGCATTGAAATATGTTGGCCTCCTTCTTGTAATTATATTTCACTAATAGACCTAACTATTATGGTTTCCCCTTCAACTTAAATGTCTGTCATTTTTAAGAAAATGATAGTGCGCTGATGACAACATTACATTGGTGAGCACTGTCATTGACAATCAGCAAGTTAGCGCTATTTTCTGGTTTCTGTTTTAGAGAAGTGAGGTTATATTAATCAGTCATTGGCCGAAGGCAACATCGCATTTAAGACAGATCTCGTAGATTATTATCGGTTTTGCAACAAGATATTCAATATAAAATCCGTAAGGTCAATAGACAATATGTCGGAACATCAAAGGAAATCCTCGATAAACGATGTTTTAGTTTCTCGTTGATCATATGGGCATTTAGAACATTCGGTTTACAAGAAGCCCACACAAACAGGTACTCATCAACGGAAATCAGATGGGCATCTAAACGGTTTGCTACATCATCATCCAGCATAGCAGCAATCGGTGATTAACTCACTTGTGCATAGAGCCGCCACCCTGTCTGATACCAGCTCTCTTAAAACCGAACAGAATATGAAAACAGTCCTTCTAAGTAATAATTATTCACACCGTGATATTCAACGAGCAATAAACAAGTTTACTTCTATGCTGACAGTGATCCACCCTCAAAAGTTGCCTTCCTACCCCATATCCACCATGTGACCGATCAGGAGTTCTTATACCCGTTTTACATCAACAATAAAACCATGGTTTTGATTCGTGGATTCAGTTCGTGGTCAAAATTGAGAAGTGTAGAACAGGAATTGGACGTCGAATAAGCAATGGATTTCTTCACTGATTTAGAACCTGTTCTAATCTGTGGTCAAGTTTGACGTAAAATTCGGTAGTGCCAACCTCAAAAATAAAAATCATATGATGCATGTCATGCATGTTGCATACCCGTCTCTGTATATTATTAAACATTTTCTAAATAAAAACTCGCAATCAAATTGAGAGTTTTACTGTCAAAAAGGCCACAAACAAATACGATTTAAATAGATCTTGCGAAAACTGCTAATCATATCACAGCAACAGTGTTGGCAGCACTGCATGCTGTCACAAAATCCATGGTTTTTCGTTGTTTTATTCACAGATGTAAAACACAATTGACAAGTTTAATCTTGAAAGCGACTATGGATCGATCAATGAATGAATTCACGGAGAAAATGTCGATGTAAAATGGGTATTAAAGGTATTAGATTTTCAACGATGCCCAAATTGTTTTAACATTACAGATGTGTTAAGGACCAAATTCCTCTAGCTTCGGAAGGTAAGTACAAAATCCGAAACTCTGGTGTCACCCAGCATGATTCCTGGAAATCCCTGTTCATCGATAATAAACCACGTAATCCACATCGATACTCACGTAATGATAACTGACTGAGGATGTCCCGTGTAATAGCGGACTTTATGGAGTTTTTTTTATGGTCAGCCTCCCGTGAAGGCTGAAAGCCTATGGCGCTGTGAAAGCACTGCGAGAGGATAAGTGTCGGTGCACGTTAGATTTGAAACGCTGCTGGTTCAAACCTGCAGGAAACAAATTCCTCGCAGCTCATTCCACAGCGTCGAAGTTCTCCAAAAGAAGGAATGCTGGAGGAGACTGGTTCATGAAGTAGAGACCGCGACCTGGTAAGGATGAGCTCGCAGAGCTTCTCTAGTGTTCCTCGTTCGACCGGCCTTTGCCGTTATTACCTGGGAGAGCTCACTCGAACATCTTCCATGATAGAATCTGTAGAACAGGGACAGGTCAGCCACCCTTCTTCGGTGTTCCATCAGGCTGTGGAGGTCCTTTGTGAGGTTAGGCGTATCGATTAGTCTAATTGCTCTTTTCTGGATAGTGTCCAGAAGCTTTAGAGAGTGCTTCGGAGCGCATCCCCACACATGGGAGCAATACTTCAGCGATGTTCGGACCTGCGCCTTGTAGAGCAGCAATAGTTGCTGCGATGTATACAGCATCCTTCAGCGGAACAAAGCTCCAAACTTCTGGGATGCCTGTTTTGCAATGCTGACGATGTGGTCGTGCCAGGGCTTGTTATTGTTGAAGCTGACTATTGGGTGACCCTCCATTTCCACAGTTAGTGAGCGAATGTGAGACTTCTTTGTCAGTATTGTTCTGTATGTTAAATTATACTTTATTTACTGATCCCACTCGACAATTGTTTTGATATCTGTTGGGGTTTTAAAGGATCTCACTTGATTTTTACACTATATATTCGCAAGAAATCTACAATGTGGATACAGGTGTGGTTATCGACGGCACGGCGAAAAAGTGGCCATCTTCCTCTGTCGTTTGACAGTTAACAGTTTGCCTCTTACATTGTTGCCGTTGTTAAAAGATAGATACATAATACATAAACGGTACAATGGTACAATATTAGAGTGAGTGTCTGGAATGATAGTGGCTTGCCTGGTTCCATGCACGATATTAATGTACTGTCGCCTGCGAAGCTCTAGATTGGATTGGATGTTATTTTCAGCAGCTCGTTGGACGTTTACCGCAAATCAAACGCAGGTTCCATCCGAAATTTAAGAATTTCTATTAATTTTGCTGGAGAAGGAGGTCACTGTTGTGGAGTAGCAATAGAGTCGAGCAACGATCCCTGTGGAACACCCGGATTGTTATAATGGAAGGAAGAGGGAAATCCATCCACTAAACGCCCGGAAAAGCCCGCTCATCCATCCGTAATAAATCTAGTGAAAGTCTGCGATAAATAATAACTTTATTGCATCTAGGTATATGTATAGACTTGTTTTCGTACCTTAGATGTGCAAACAGGAAGATACCAGCGATCATCCATCATCTGAGCGAATAGTTGTGGCGTTTGCGTTTGAGATTAATTTCGCAGCAATGTGATAATGAAGACGCATTACCACGATCCCATCCGTTTTGCGCTGTATAAATAATATACGATTTTCCAGTTTCGCTACCGATTACTCTTATGGATTGCCACCGCCGAATATGGCAGCACATGCTGAAAAACTGTTCTTTCTGCATTCATAAGCGAGTGTGTGCTGCTATATTTGACCGCATCGTGGCGATGTTTCTTCCTTAACAGTGAGCAGTCGTGTAAAAAAATAGATTCTACACGTCTTGCATTGTCAGCGGCGTATCAATGTTTAGTCTTACACCATCCGAACGACAAAAATTATAGTGGCTAAATTTTTAGTAATTTATAATTAACAAAATGCGACAAGAAAGTGTTGTCTTCCTCTATTTTTTTTAAATTTCGTTACCTACTTCAGCATCTTCAGGGAAAGAGGACAAACATTTAATTAATGCCTTGTACATGACTGGCAAAGTTGGATCTGGAGTGCGAAAACTCCAATGTAACTAACAGAGAAGGTACATAGGGGCAAAGGCATCGATTAAAAAGATACACCTAACCAAGGCATAGTAAACAACCAGCGCAATAACTCAGGTTGGCGGTAATTACACGCGCATCCCCCTTTTGGATGATTTTTTGTAGGGATGCTAACGATACTTCGATACTTCTGCACTAATATCGAGTATTTTTGTCATCGATACTTCTTGAAACATTCCAAGCTGGTATCGATACTTTTGTATCGGTATCGAAAATAATTCTATAATTATTGAGGGGTGTAATCAGTTGCACAAAATGCTCTGTACGAACCAAACGCGCCTATTTGGCTAAAAAATATCGAGTTCGTACCGGTATCGATATTTTCATTTTCGCATCTCTACCCAAACTTCATATCCGTAAAATCATCCCAAGGTCAAATTCTGTGGGAATCATTTTTATATGGGAGATCCTCAGAGATATTATGCTGGTTGTTTACTACGCTGTGACCTGTGACCCTATGTGGAGCGCGTCCATATCTTACTCAAAGCGAGTATTGTATGTTGCCAGGTTAAAGGTATGTTTGTAACCAGCTTTTGGCATGAAAATCGCCACAAATCGCAAATCTTTGGCATGCATGAATGAAAATCGCCGGTATGGCCAGGCCCGGATTACCCATAAGGCCAACCTAGGCCATGGCCTAGGGCGCAATCTTACGGGGGCGCAGGTCATGAAAAGAGAACGACAATCTTTTTTTTACTGCTAATCCACACGTTACGTAATTAGCTATAAGAAGCAATTAATCCAAAACAAAAAGATCATGTCAATCATTCAATATATTATGAGTCTGTAATTACTTCATATGCATTAATAGTCTTCTTTCTTTATTACTACCTACCGTATTATTTGTTTGTTAGTGTCCAACTCAATCGTATCGTTTAAGGCCATTTTCCTATTTAAAAAATATCAAGCATAACCATAGATCACATATTATGATTCAAGCAAAGCTCATCGTCCTCGCTCTTCCAAGCATTGAAAACGAAAAAAAGTCCACCAGCACAATACAATCACTTACGTGGGTTAAAGCAAGAAAGAAGAAATTTTAAAACTATGTAATTTTCAATATCATTCAACTTCAATATCTGCTTACTACAAATTGCAACTACATATTGGGATTTTATATAAATATTTTAAAATGTCATTGACTAGTATTGCGCTAAAACGACATTAACTATACTTTCGGAGCAAGCTAAAAAAACGTTTTAGTATCATAAATAGTTCAAAAGAAACTATAAAGCGGATAATATAGCACAAAAATTTGGTGATCGGTCACAAGCGTGCACGGTTTGATTTTTACCTGTTTTCGAAAAGGGTGTCTCAATCGGCACCGATCACTTGCGTGCCGGAAGAAAATTAAGCTTGGATGTCCTTAATGACAACGTACCTTTTATTTTTTAATTGATAATTACCACTTTAACCTAGTTGTATTTTCTTCTGAAACAAATTCAAAATTTCTGTGCTCCTGTAATAAGTTATACGTAGATGACACTTTTGATTACTGTACAACAATTTTTATCAATTATATATAACCTACGCTACCAAAAATGGTCATTACATACAAGTAGTGTTTATATTACCACCTAAAAATTAAGTTCTACACATGTAACCCTTCACAAATAATTTGTGATTTTGAAATCGCCATCCATTTAGAAATAAAGCAAGTTTGGCCTAACTGTACAATAATGGGTGTAGATTTCATCTAATTCAGGCCTGGCTCAAAATATACTTGAGTTTAATTGTAGCATAATTATAAAGACGCTAATTCTGAAGTGGGCCGTAAGTTGAGATGGACTTTCGGTTTATTATTTCTAGATCATGACAGGTTGCTGCTTTGTAAAATACTTTTATGCCATTACTCACTGGATTTAAAACATCTATTATTTGTTTAAATACATTGATACTACGTTCCAAAATCCCACCAAAGACCTCGATTTGCTCTGTAGCGTTTCAGTATTCACTCAACATCAAACTGTCAACAAAAATCTGTGTTCCATTATTGCATTTCCGAGGCCATGGATGACATCGTTTTGCTCGGAAATCAAATTGAGATTTTAGCGATCTTTGTGTCAAGACTGTCAAGAGATATTTTTCACTTGACAGCTAACAACTTAACATAGCCTCTTCTGCTTTATTTATATACTTTCCCTTTATTTTTATCTATGGTCTAGAAGTAAATACAATGGAAAACGGAGTTCAATATGTTTTGGATGAAAATAATCAAATTCTTACTGAAACTGACAAAGTTTTAGTTGTCAAAGAAGGTGAGTACTTCATGAGAAAGGAATTTTATTGTTATAGAGAACTGCTAGCAGCACTATGCAGTTTTCATGATGTACCTATAATGATGCAGTGCTCATACATTCTTATATTTTCAATATTTGAATGCATTTGAATGTCCTTTCAGTTTCACCACAAAATATTTTCACAAAAGCCAAACAGCCTCAGGGCTCAGATGGTAAAAACTGTGATTGAAACTACTCACTCACTCTGACTCTGAGGTTATGTGATATGTCAAAATTGTCAAAAAAAGATCTTTGCCGTTTCATAAATATTCCAACCTCCCTAACATCTGGAATCACGTGACTATCCTCGAACATTCATCTGCTCACTCGATAGATGGGATTTTGGAACGTAGTATGAATATTACCAACATTCGACAAGTTAGCAAAAAACCACGTGATGGAGTTCTATGCGAATATATAATGCTGACGGAAAATGCTGCTAATCTATGACATTACGTATTACAATGTACTTCAATCAACGGTATTACGATTATGACAAAAGTAAACGAGCACCATCTCGCACGCTTGTGTCCACATACCTGCCTCTTAGCCGAAATATTTTGCGCGCTTTTGAGCGGTGGGATTAGGACCAATCTGATCGCGACGCGCTAGTGTCCTACAGCCAAAAGTTTCACAACCTTGGGGCTACCCGGAAGGGGCGTAATTTAGGACTGTGGCCTAGGGCGTAAATTGATGCTAATCCGGGCCTGGGTATGGCGACTTCGCGGTTGTGAATGTGAAAATTGCCAAAACCGAAAAGCCCACTATGACATATTCTGTGGGAGAGGGTGACCTCTAACCTACGGAACTGCAAACATAGGTACGTCAAACTGAAATTATCCTATGGTCAAGTTTATACTTATTGTAGAAACTAAGGAGTCCTCTTGGACCCCCAGCCTGCTTAAAAGGTCGCGGACTCCTGGAGGAGATTAGGGGACTGTTTCAACACTCTTAGCTTACCAGCTTCACGCAACGCTGTACATCTTGGCCTTGGGTACAAGGCCACGAAGGTATATTGGTGGCAATGAGTATACAGTTGAAAATACAGGGTGTCCCATGACGATTAAGATAAGCAATATATCGGAAGTAGGCAGTAGTAGCGAATTATAATTTTGGGTGTCAAAATTATACAAAATATAGTATCTTTTCTTGTTATTGTGTCATGCAATGAGGTATTTGTTTTTGGTCACTTGACGTCTGATTCAACATTTTTAATGGGACATCCTGTATATCTGTGGCTTTTTGTATTCCTCCCGATAAAAAAATCCCAACAAATTAGCACACCTGGGGTCTGAAGTGATTAATTCAAGAGCTACAGGTACTTAAAGGACTGTATCACTACCATTATGAAACACTAGCAAATAATTTAACTGTAGGGGTACATGTTATAATCAATGGTAGCGGTACCATCCTTTAAGTAACTGTAGCTCTTGAATTAATCACTTTAGACCCCAAGTGTGCTAGTTTGTTGGAACTGTTTTATCAGGAGGAATACAAAAAGCTACAAATATACAGGGTGTCCCATTAAAAATGTTGAATCGGACGTCAAGTGACCAAAAACAAATACCTCATTGGATGACACAATAACAAGAAAAGATACCATATTTGCTCCAATTTAAACACCCAAAATTATAATTCGTTACACTGCCCAGTTCCGATATATTGCTTGTCTTAATCGTCGTGGGTCACCCTGTATATAAACATCACTACGCATTTATTTATTTTACTTCAATAAACAAATATTTCAGTATTAACTCTCTGTCCATCTGATTGGAAATAAAACAACTTAAAACCCAGTGAGATCAAATTATCTTAAAACTTATTTGCGAGTTGCGAATCTACTCCAGTTTTTCAAATAATGATTATTTTGAGACATTGGGGCGTTTTTGGACCATCAGTAATAAAGAATTTTGTAGCTATGATTATTTCGAGCATGCGCAGTAATAAGAAATAGGTAAATGATGCCTAATATCGATAAGGAAGGTCTCCCTCCTTCAAGAGTCACTATGGTCATAATCTCAATTTTAAAACAACTGGCAATATTGCCACTCTATGCGGCTAGTCCTTATTTTTGAGGGGCGAACCAATTAAATGGAAGTTAGAAATCGCCAAAAGATGCCAACTCACTGTGTGTTTTGCGCCACCAAAAGCCGCCAATCGCCCAACTATGATTTTTGTTCGCTAACTCTGTTTCGAAATCGCCACTATGACGGCAAATGGCAACACCTGGCAACTCTGCCGAACGCGAATTCTAAAGAATGGAAGTGAGAGGTAGGGGGTATTGTGTTCTCTCTTTAACTTACTAAAGGCTTATCGGCTATCTGCGTCCGATGCGTTTATATCGGCATTCTAGACACCAGCTTGAAAATCGTGTATATCCTAGATTGTGCAGCTAACCGTAACATGTGCTATCGATGCCGGCCGAACAGTCCAAGAAATACTACTTCATTTCAGAGAAAATTATTCCAAATTAATGGAATGTTACCATTTCATACTGTAGGTGTACGAAACCTTAGGAAGGACCAAGGAAATTTACTTTAAGGTCGGTGTGAGCTAGTACGGTAGTACTCTGTGGTCATCGTAAATTGCCTAACCAAAAGAATTCGGTGAAAGAAGTAAGGCGTTGCCATAACTATTAATTGTTCCATGTTCCAACGATATACTCAACTTTACTAGTAATTAATCCTATTTTCTTCTTTACGTCTTGTTTTATTTCATTCATAAAGAAAACGGCGAATATTTTATAACACTAGATATCCTATTTATCTAATACACAAAACTTATAACTATAACCGGCAAGAGGAGATTTTCTTCCACACCTTAAAGACGATGCAACATCGTGATTGGATAATTGCATCGATTTTTTTTAGGTACACCCGCCGCCCCGAGTGATCTCAATCTTTTTATTTTCGTCAAACGAGACTGAGGCTCGAAACTGCGACCGGATTTGTAATCAGCACCTTGGAATTATCCGAAATGCGAGGTTTCATCTTAATAGAAAGCCAAATAAAGATTTTCGATTTTTTTAGGTACGCCTATCCGCCCCGAGCAATCTGAAATTTTTTATTTTCGTCAAACGAGACTGAGGCTCCAAACTGCGACTGGATTTGTAATCAGCACCTTGGAATTATCCGAAATGCGAGGTTTCATCTTAATAGAAAGCCAAATAAAGATTTTCGATTTTTTTAGGTACGTCCACCCGCCCCGAACGATCTGAAATTTTTTATTTTCGTCAAACGAGACTGAGGTTCGAAACTGCGACTGGATTTGTAATCAGCACATCGAAATTATCCTAAATGCGAGGTTTCATCTTAATAGAAAGCCAAATAAAGATTTTCAATCTTTTTAGGTACACCCGTCCCGAACGATCTGAAATTTTTTATTTTCGTCAAACGAGACTGAGGCTCGAAACTGCGACTGGATTTGTGATCAGCACCTCGAAATTGTCCGAAATGCGAGGTTTCATCTTAATAGAAAGCCAAATAAAGATTTTCGATCTTTTTAGGTACGCCCACCCGCCCCGAACGATATGAAATTTTTTATTTTCGTCAAACGAGACTGAGGCTCGAAACTGCGACTGGATTTGTAATCAGCACCTCGAAATTATCCGATGTGCGAGGTTTCATCTTAATGGAAAGCCAAACAAAGATTTTCGATTTTTTTAGGTACGCCCACCCGCCCCGAGCGACCTGAAATTTTTTATTTTCGTCAAACGAGACTGAGGCTCGAAACTGCGACTGGATTTGTAATCAGCACCTCGAAATTATCCGAAATGCGACGTTTCATCTTAATAGAACACCAAATAAAGATTTTCGGTTTTTTACGTACGCCCACCCGCCCCGAGCGATCTGAAATTTTTTATTTTCGTCAAACGAGACTAAGGCTCGAAACTGCAGATAATACTTAATGTCCTTGTTTGATTTATTTTCTCTATCCTTTTTTAGACGCGACATGATAATGACGACCTCTGCCCGAGAGAAGCTCCCGCTCCCCTTACCTCACGCGCTGGTCAATTTACGATGACCATACAGCAGTGACGAAATAGAACCTTGCAGCACACCGTTTCTGAACAGTACCCTATGATGCTGAAAAGCCTCAAAATGTTTGTCTGGATACGCTCCTGATCCTGGAGCATATTTTATTGTGGGAACGGATTGCATACATATCGCGTATTCGAGCGGCGGTACCTACGAAGTACTGCTTCGGCGGTACCAATTAGTATACGGGTAACAATACGACGCGATTCAGGTTTTTATTGTGGAACCTCCTTATCTGGCGCTACGATGCGGCTTGCCGGCTGGTACTGGTAGTACCGACCCGGCGTATTTGGTTAGATATTCCCTAGTTCGGATTCTCAAGGTAACAGTCCCAGCACGGCGAGTACCCGGGATGGTACGATCTACGATGAAAAGCTTGGTCGCAGTCAGGTCAGCAACTCTAATAGAGGACGATTCCTTATTTACAACGTATACAATATTATACTCTTAGATTCAGCATTGTTTGCAAATACCTCGATGTGTAAGTAAAAAACAGAGCCAAGGAGATCTACTCAATGCTTCTCACGCTGTACCGATAGCGAGTTTGGTTCGAAAGTATTTGCTATCTAGTATAAAGAAGTCTTCTACCCAGGTGGCAAAATCGACCATTCTTTGAAAAACAAAGAAATAGCACTGCCTCCCCAGACATTGAAGGAGCGTTCAACAATGCACTCCCTTACTCACTACAGGGTAAGGTCCTTGCAAAAAGAGGCGTGGAAAAGGTTACATGTGACAAGATCGGCTGCATGTTAGCAAACAGGAGCTCTCAATAATGCATGGAGGGCCGATCAGGTTGAGGCTTGCCAGGGGATATCCTCAAGGGGGAGTACTTTCACCCCTCCTGTGGACCATCCTGGTGAATGACCTGCTGAATGAGCTCTCTATGCAGAGGGTGGATGTTTATTGCTACGCGGATGATCTAGTTATGCTGGTCAGAGGAGAGTATGAAAAGAATAACTCAAGCTTTGAATCAATAGACAGCAGGAAGGAACAAATTTCTGTAAACCAACGCAAAACTGTTGATGTCCTGGTCACCAAAAGGAAGAAACCAGACAAGCTCGGCCTAGGTACCTCGAATAGCGGGGGAGTCAAGCCAATGTGCGGAAGACGTGAAGTATCTTGACAAGACTCACCTTCAGCTGCCATCTGCATAACAGAATTGACGCGACTATTACTCCGGACGCTCAAGAGGATATATATAATCAATGGTAGTGTGTGGTGCTGTTGTCTACAGCCAGAACTAAGCTGGCGTCTGTGCAACGCATCGCCTGCTTGGCTAGCCTGCTTGGCTATTACTGAAGCTATATCTATTACACCAACACTGGTCATTAAGACCCTGCTAAATTTAACCTCTCTACACATTGAGGAATAGTTTCGGACTCTATGGTTGCCCAAGCGCATATGGAAGGATCCTTTCCTTGCTTTTTCCAGGAAGAGACGAATGGAATAGGAGTGACAGTTTTGTATTACTCTCCGAATTTCAGTAAACCTTTGGAGGTATAACACAATCTTCCAAGCAGAAATGATCACCATAGAATTGGGAATCAGGGAGCCGAACAAATGATCACAGACAAATCTATAATTTTTTTTTCAGATAGCTAGGCTGCTTTGAAAGTATCTCCCCAATGAACTTGGAATAAAGGACAAAGTAACAATGGTTTGGGTTCCAGGTCATAGCGAAGTGGAAGGCAATGCATTGGGCGACACACTCGCTTGAGGAGGAACCAAATTCTCACCAGAACCATTTGCGGGTATTTCCAAAAGCACTGTCAGGTCCCCCGAGGATCCTAGAGTGGGCCAGAAATAATCTACGCATTCTGGTCGGTGTGTTGACAGGAATTATCGTTTGCGAAACCACTTGAGGAAAACAGGTCTGGAACACACATCGGACTGTCGTTTCCGCTATGTGGAGGACGAAAAAGCCGAGCCTCACTCACTGTCAACCTAACCTAACCCAAGTCTCCTAGAATTTTTATGAGGCCTCCTCATAAATAATATTTTGCAAATTTGCAGCAGTTATGAATAGAGAAATACTTGTAGACACGACATATTTCATAGGAGGTGTGATCGGTGAGTTGAAAACATATTTGTCTCTATAAAAGCGTTTTAGTTTTAGTATAGTAGCGCAACTTGTAGGGCGAATTACTTACGAAGTACAAATAAATCGATCTAGTTGATCAATCTCAACTGTATTTTGTTTAACAATAAGATTACATTTTTCAAGTGATACCACAAGTGCACGTGAACAATAAACCTATCCGGCAGTAAAGTTCCATTATATCTGCAGGTGCATTGCGAAAAATATCAAAGCATGAGGATTCTTCGTATTGGCGATGCATCAGACGCACGCAGGAAGCATGTAAGACACGTAAGCTTGCTGTGTCTGTCTCACCGCTCGGTATGGGCGCTAATTCCTAGCAAATTATTGATAATATTTATTACCAATATAGTTCGGTATATTAGGTTTATGAAATAGCTTAATATGTACGTTCTCCCATTTGAATTGCCCCAGTATAGCCCGGCAAGGGACACTAGGAGGCAAATCTCTGGTGAATGCATGGTACATCGCACTTCATTGGCACATAATTAAAACCACACTTGTTAGAACATACACTCTTCACCAACGTTTCGGTCAGATCTATAGCCTTTCTCAAAGTACAAAACCTTTTTTTTGTCTATTTGGCGAACTAACCTCATAAGTCGGTGATTGTGAAATCCTGAAGAGCACGTATGGTTGCTAAACTAGGAAAGCCTTTCTGTTTGGAAGACAAAGATCACATTTTATTGGAACTAAATGCAAAGCAATATCTTTGTATGCTATGTATTTAAAAAACACAATGTACATTTTTAATTTATAATCTAGATTGTGCAATGTGCATTCACTAACTGCAAATGCTGACTTTTACGCTCGTTATCGTAATAATGAAGCAAGTATCATAGTGTAGCGTGTATTTACAGATTTATTGCATTGCACAGCGGAAACATGAACATAATGTTCATCAGATGGTTGTAAATAATAAAAAAAACTGATCCAGAGTGAATTTTTTTGAAGATTTAAAATAAGCTCGGTCATATCATTTAAATTAATACAAAGATCCAATTTTAATAACCAAATAGAGTTTTGCAAAAATCAGGTTCATGATACTTTTTTTTTCAGCCCGATGATAAACCTATTTTTAAGTTGACAACACGAGGTGATGTTTATTTTGAATTACAATTTGGAAGAATACGCCTTTTTGTCGGTGTTTTGTTTTTTTAATAGAATCTATCTTAAACGTTTCAGGATCATTATATGACGTGCAACTTTAGCACTTCTATTGGTGCTATGGGATAATTTATGATCTGACATATTTTCGCAAAAAAGCCTTCAGACACTATCGGCGACCGCAATTTGGTTGATCTAAAATGTTATTAGTTGCTCAAGAGATAGTTCAGTTGCCCTTCAGAAACTAGCAAACCACAAGGGTTTGTTGTGGGCCCCCGGACAGATTGGTGTACCGGGCAAAGAGAGAGCGGACCTTCTAGCTAGGATAGGGGCCAGCAGCCCCTGCATTGACGCAGAACTCAGAATCGATGCTTGGAATTAGGAGGTGAGTGTTTCCCTGGACGACTGGGCTTACAAGGAATTGGCTAAAAAGCTCATAGTAGGCCCTGACAAGGCTTCTGAGTAAAGGCAGATAGACGCTCAACCCCTACCAGGGTTCTCACTGGCCATTGCCGGCTGAATAGACATTTGTCACTGATGAGAGTAGTAAGGGACCCCATCTACTTTAGATACTGTAAGGAGGACGAGACAACGTTCTACTTCCTGGGCAGATGTGTTGTGTATCGCAACCTCATGGTTCTGATATTCGACACGACGAAGTTCGAGGTAGGTTCGACAAGCTTTCTAGAACGTAGGCGTTTAGTGTATCAAGTGTTCAGTGGGGTTGGCAAAAAGGGCCAAAGATGGCCTGCTTGCCTGTCTTCGCCTCCCCATCACTACTACTACTGCTCTCCACGAAATATGATGCTGGCGGTTCACTGTATCAAATACTGTCAAATACGAGAATATCTTAAGGAAATGATCTACTACACTATCTACTATAGCCGCTGTTGGGCTTGGATTACCGTCAATTATTCTTCGACAAATCCCAAGGTGACTTCGTGTTTATCGAAGGACCACTCGTGTTTTATGTTTGTTCAGGTCAGCGTTATGATTATTATTCTTGATTTAATGAGTTTTAAATAGCGTCTAATGATTGATTGATTGAAGAAATATATCTGACCGAACTATCTGTCATTGCTCGAATGTTTCTGGATTACAGGGTGTTTATACGTGACACTTAACAGCCGCAGTTAGCAATTAAGAGCGCAGAGTACCGATAGCTAGCGCCAGCAACTTTGAATCCATTTGCAGTAAAGACTCCAAGTGCACTGGACTAAATATTACAGAAATTATTACAGATATAAATAGCCGTTCAGCGGAGCGCAACAGGAACGCCATTGTGGTTGCAACAATGTCTGCCGCGTGTTTTATGAACTTCAGTGATCGGGAAAGAGCTTTGAGAAGGCCGCACCGGTTGAATTATGACTAATAAAATATGAAGATGCGCCTTACATAATATTTGATGTTCATTCTGTATATAATTTTATCGGTTAGTTTGGTTTATATTTTTTTCATGGTTTTCGATACATCAGTGTGGGATTGGACGTAGTCAAAACTGCTCATTTTTGCCCCAGAGTTTGACCATTTCCAAAATTCTTCCAGATTTTGGAGTGACGGGTTTTAGAGTAGGAAACGCAAGCAGCCCCAGAACACAAAAAAATGGTTTCAAGTGTCAGCACTTCCCAGACAGTATCGGTAATTATATGACGAATTCCCCTCATATCTGTATACTCTAGATAATATAATGATGTAAACGACTAGGTTAATATATATTAGTGCCCTTCAGGCACTCAGGATTCATTATTGATTCATTATTCGTCGTAGCCTCTAGTATATACTTAGTATTAGTTCCTGTTAGTAAAACTCAATTGTTTGGTGTAATTGGTACTTGAAAAAATTGCAGAGTTTAAGTTAGTAATTAGTAAATAAAGTAAATAGGCTGTGTGGAACGACGTGGGCTGCCACGGCTCCAACTCTACGAACCAGTGCGCTAGTTCTTGTCTATTCATGTGCGCCTGTCTGGATTAACAGCCATCTTACCAGACTAATTGACGTCGAACTAAATCTCACCATGAGACTTATTACAGGCGCAGTAAAGACAACCCCAACTCAATGGCTGCCTATACTCTCTGGAATAGCCCCACCGCAGCTCAGAAGGACTGACGCCCTCCTAAGGGAGTATAACAAGGTTACGGCCAACAACAAACTGCCCATCCACCGAGCAATACCCCCGTTGCAGATAAACAGACTTAAATCCCGACAACCACCAATAAGGGATGCAGCAGTGCTTAAAATCAATAACTTCGACTCCTTAAACCAATGGCGTTCCCAGTGGGAAGGTTTTGCAGAACACCACTCACGATACGCATTTACGGGGGCAGCCTTACATTCAGGATCAGAACTACCCCGGAAAGAGTGGGTAAAACTTAATAGAGTCCGAACAGGCCACGGCAGATGTGCCGACTTCCTTTACAAGTGAGGCTACGTGCAATCTCTCTTATGTGACTGTGACGCGCCCCGCCAAACTATAAACCATATTACGAGCGACTGTAAACCGCGTGCGTTTCAGGGATCGCGAGAAGAGTTCTTCCCAGCAACACCGTTGGTGCTGAAGTGGTTAAAAGAACTGGACATCAACCTGTAAATACCAAAAAATATCTTAGTTTGTAGCTGTATATATTTTATTTTAGTATAGGTTATAATAATTTTTTTAATCTATAGTTACTATTATCATGTCTTTGAGCCATACGATAAATAAAAATAAGTAAATAAAGTGTTAAAGTTACTTGTTTGGTGTTTTTGAAAAGCCAAACTGAAGAAACTACACCTTAATTCGGTGCTAACAAAAAATTTGGAGTTCCTCTATCCCTACACCATCCTCATCAAAAGGTAGATAATGAGCAGGTATCTTTGAAAGGTCTAAACACGAAGTTTGAGCGATTTTGAAACTTTTCATTTTTTGTTGATTTCCCCTCCGCCACTGGCAAGAATTCTAGAAACGATACACTGCTACCATTACCAGTAGTAGTATTAAGTTGTCAAAACTTCATCACAGTTAGAAGTTTCCAAGTTATACATTAGGATTATAATGTATGTATCAAATATATCCACAGATATAAAATTTAAAGGGTAGCTCTAAAAAGCACAAATTTTTTCAGCGCTAGGTAGAGTATTTTATGAATACAGAAAATGTTTGAAATCTCCTACCCTAATCTCACCTCTTCAAAAAAAAAAATGAAAGGATCAAGATTCATGAAATGCCTAAAAAACGATGTTTGGAGGGTTTCTGATAATTTTTTGTTTTTTACCAATTTCTCCGCCACCAATGTACGATTTTCAAAGCTATAGCAGCATTACCTAACAAGACCCCCATAGAATATCACTAATCAAATTCCATCAGAATCCATGTAGCGGTAACTGATATTACGAGGCTAGAAAAACGCCAACAGACAGACCGACACATAAAAAAGCCCAAAAAGCGTATTATCTCAAAATCGAAATTTTTCGTGATCACAATACTCCCCTCGCCTATCGGTGTGGGAAGTAAAGCAATAACTGGTACCTGAATATAAACTAAACCTTTTTGTACTACAAAAAATATCAAAACGTTATTTCCATATCAGATCTACATAGTTTCACCTTTAGCCGAAAAATCCAGAATTTTGTGGAAATTATTCAGCTAACTGAATTGAATTCAAAGTCAAATGTTCATTTTGTTTATCCTTTTTCTCACGCATGTTTGATATCAAAACACTTTTTTTCCAAGGATTCAAACTACTCCTTTCGTTAGTTTCGTAAGAAACATTAAACTCATTATAGACCCTTATATCCAAAAATGTGTATCATTTTCATTCAAACACTTCAAGAGCGACATGCGAGATTTTTTTACACGCTGCGAGAGTTAACACTTAACGATTTCACTTTTGATTTCAGTGCAATTCCAGTACAGGTCGAGGTCGCTGTCTTCTGCTTTGCAGGCTCCCATGCAAATCCTATATTCTGAAAAATATGTAATTACAGCCGGCAATAAATATGCAAAACAGTGCTGGTGAGACCATAACCGTAGCTAATATCAGACGTTGATGGCGATCTGATACTAATTCGTTATGTGTTGTGAGTGCACTTTTTACACCTAAACCGTAGGGTGACTCGTCAGAAGGTTCGTTGCTAAAATTTCCAAATATGTTCGTAAATTATATTGATTTTAAGAGAGTAATTGATGCTGGAGTGATGGAGGTAATAGCAGCAATGATGATGTAGAAGCATAGCCAGGTTGCCAGGTAGGAAACAGTGAAACTCTCATGGCTTTTTGTCGAATCTACCATAATGGATGATAAGAAGAGCGTCTTGTTTGCTGTGTGCTTCTTAAGGGGCCTGGGTATACACAGTTATACATATATATTTGCCATGTTAAAACACGGATTCGAACAGAACTCACTTGTTTTTCAAACTATATACACATTATTTCAGAAGGTGAATAACAACTATTTGCGATTTTCTCAAAAAAATTTTTTAGTGTGCAAAAAAACTCGCAATGCAAAATCAAACATTCTTCAAATGTCTGTAATTCAACAACCAAACACGATATCAGAAAAAGGCAAAATAGGTGACAAAGCGCAAGCTTTCTTCTTCAATTTGCTTTTTGAATCATTGCTGTAAGTTTAAAGGTAACGTCAGGAGCTTGGAAATGCGAAATTCATCTGTATAGTGACCTTTGGACCTTTTGACCTTACCTTTGGATTTTTGGACTTATCTTCCCTCATCTTAGACACACACTGGAGACAGGGAACAGGCGGCCACGCCTCCTCGCTAACACGGGAATACGTCTTTTCCTGGATTCTCAATTTCACGCGCTCTACCCTAGACCCGCCCTAGAACGCCGTTCTCTCAACATCCAATCTCAAAGATTGCGGTACACTTCGTACTTGCTCAGGAAGTAGAATGTAGAACGAAATATCTTCCTTCTCGCAGCATAAGAAATAGAAGGAATATTTTTTCACTTCACAGTATTGTATAGTTATTTGCTTCTACGCGTTTGCAGTAGGATATTTATAACTTTTGGATGCTTCCTGCTAATCATTTCCGTCTGTCTACTTGTCTGCTGTTGTCCGGTAATTTATAAGGAAATGGAAAAGGATCACGAATCCCTGAAACGCATAATAACGAAGTTTAGAGGGGTTCTGATAATTTTTTGTTTTTGCCAATTTCTCCAACGCCAATGCACCAATTTTCAAAACTATAGCAGCATACTACGACCACACAGCATATCGCTACCCAAATTTCATTACGATTCATTCGTCATCCAAACAGCGGTCTAAATTACGCGGTAAAAAAAGTCAATAGACAGACAAACGGAAATGGGTAACGTAGATTTCCGTTATGTAGATAACGACAATAAAATGCTCAAAAAGCGTGTTATCTCAAAATCGAAAATTTTCGCGTACACAACCCTCTCCTATCGGCGTGAGAAGAAAAACGTGGAAAACGATCAGGAACCTCCAAATTGCCTAAAATCGGAGTTTGTGCTGTTTTTATACTTTTAATTTTTTGATTACTACGGCGCCGTCACTGACACGATTTCTAGAAACCATACGCGTTTTCCATCATCGTCACGGTAGTAATACTGTCTCAAAATTTCATTAAAATCGATTTAATTATTTCCAGGTTACGCAATACAGAACGATGTAAAGCAATACTAGCATCAGAAAATTCTAAGAATCTTGTTGCCTGTAACAATTTTCGGATAGAAGTGTTTTATTTTATGGCCTCTTTCTTTCACAGGTCAATGGAGAACCTATTATGAATACAAACATTTTTTTGGTTTCATAACCTTCCACCCCCAAACCACCCCAATTTAACTTCCACAAAAAAACAAAGAAGTAGAAAATGATTAGGAACCCCTAAAGCGTCTAAAAACCAAGTTTGAAGACTATTTGATTTTTTTTGTTTTTTGCTAATTGCATCGATTGCAAAATAACAGCAGTATTAGCTACTAAGACTCCACAGTATATCGCTAGTCAAATATCATCACAATCTATGTAGCGGTTACTGAGATTACGAGTCTAGAAAAACGTCAACAGACAGAGCGACAAACAGACAGACGGAAATGAGTGACGCGAATTTTCGTTATGAAGGTATCATAAAACGTCCAAAAAGCGTATTATCTCAAATTTAAAAATTTTCGCGATTACAATACTCCCAAATTAAAACTTGCTTGACTAGATGATCTAGCTTGGTATTTTTGGGTGGTATACCGAAGACTAGGAGGGAATCCTCCCAGATAAACTTCAATTTTTTTTGCATTTCTATGTACAATAAGTATGTAATTGTTTTTGGACGTAGACAGAAAATTATTTACAAAATGGAGAAAACATCCAATCCCTATGAAGCAGCGAAAACTACACCGTCGCGCCCATTCAACTTCTTCGCCTTGTCCATCACAAGACAGGATGTCCACGAAGCATGTGAGAGTACCGTCGTACTCTCGGCTCCCATGTATAAACATTCACTTATGCTAAAGAGTTATAGAGCCGCGGGAGAAAACTTTTCCGGATACTTGTCGTCTTCTTAACCTTTTTGTTGTACTTTTCTGGCCTACGAGGCAAATAAAAACGACACCTGTTTCGCAGGACGACATGGATACTTGATATACGATGCAGAGCGTCCACAGACATATTACGGCAGTAGATTCATATAGTTTGAATCAATTCTTCTCACGCGTTAACAAAAAGTAATCAAAATCTAAGCAACTGCCTGAAAAATTTGGAAGATATTTTTAAATTTGGGAATTTTTCACAAAAGTATCGAGTGGTCAGATAAGAATTCAATGTGCTGGATCTCGGAAACTATTTGCCACAGACTTTCATCGAAATCCACCTGGTAAATATATCATAGTGGGGGGATTAATTTTTTTTTAATAAACAGCTATAATTCCTAAACCAATGAACAAATTTCAACAAACTGGGTCTTATTGAAAAAAAAAAACATTTATTACTCCACTAAATTGATCTTACCTATGATATGTCTAATTCCTTGTGCTACCGCTAGAGCGAGTTTGTTGATATAATAGAAGAAAACTGTAAAATTCTCTAAAAATTCAAATGCAATGATGTGACTTTGTTTCATAAAAGTCTAACCAAATAATACCTAAATAGGCCATCGAAACTGTATGTCGATATATTATTCCTAAGCTGGAATATGGAAGGAATATTTAATTATCCTATAATTCAAAAAAAGACACAATAATTACAATAGTATTTATTGTTATTTATTAGAAAGTCTTCTTTCAAAATTCGAAGATAAAATTGATATTTAATAATTTTCAAATAATAAAAGCATTCTTAGATCGAAAAATAAAGAAGTTAACAAAAATTATCCCAGTAAACTCTAGCTTTGAAAAGCACATATTTTTTGGTAACGTTCACTACGTGGATTTCAGTGATATCATTTGAAATGTCAGTATTGCTAAAACGACATCCCAGAAGCTTGGAGTTTTGTTCCGCTTCGTTAGGTATTGCTCCGATGTGTGGGGATGCGCTCCGAAGCACTCTCTAAAATTTCTGAACACTATCCAGAAGAGAGCAGATAGGCTAATCGATACGCCTAACCTCACAAAAGATCTCTACAGCCTGGAACATCGAAGAAGGGAGCTGACTGTCCCTGTTTTACAGATCCTACCACGGAAGATGTTCGAGTCAGCTCTACCAAATAATAACACTAAAGGCTGTCCGAACGAAGAACACTAGTGAGGCTCTGCGAGCTTATCCTTAGCAGGTCGAGGTCCCTACTCCCCGAACCAGTCGCCTCCAGCATTCATTTTTTTGGAGAACTTCGACGCTGCATAATGAGCTGTCGGGAAATGTGTTTCCCGACGGCTACATCTTGCAGCGTTTCAAATCAAACGTGCACAGACACTTCTCCTTTCGCAGCGCTTCTGCAGCGCCATAGGCTTTCAGCCTTTGCGGGAGGCTGACCATAAAGAAAAGTCCCTATAGCGAATCGTTTCCGAGATACAGCATTGCATTCTTATCTGACCACCCGGTATATTTTGAAATAGGGATAAATAAACAAAAACTTAAATGTATCAGCGGAGGTAAGAGGATACAGCAAGGCCTTAAACGGAAAAATTAAGCTTTATTGCAAAACTTTATTTTTTTATCCTTTGTAGTGGGACCAAAGTCAAACGACACAGACAAACAAATACGGACAGAAATTGGTGACATGATTTAAGGTGACACAGAAGTCCAAATACATATTTCCTGAAATGCGATTTTTTTTTCGCGATAACCACCGTCTGTTGGCGTGGGAATTTCAAAAACAGAAACAGTACGTATCGTTCTAGATAACATTTTTTTCTGGTAAAATACCCCCTAGTAATGGACGAAACCTTACCATTCGTTATAATAGGCGAGCAATCTAATGAGATCTCATTATATTTTATGGACGTCCAGATACACAGGTCTAGAATAAACACACCGTGTATGAAACAGAAAACAGCACTCTAGTTTGGTTAACCGGTCTGCGATCTTGGCTCGATAGGAGGATTTTTTTGTGTACGGGAAGCGATCGGACAGTGCTCCATTTATAGCAAAACTGGAAGGCATGGGAACTCTACTTGCAGCTATCTTATTACCAATTATATACCGAGAAACGGGTTGGAGGTGAACGGTCTTGTCACTTGCAAGATGGTTTACATACAAGATGTGCCTGCCTGGATCGTTAGTCCAACATACATATGATAATATATACATAATGTTATGTCAATGGAAAACACTATTGAAAAAGGGGCGCCAATTAGGTTGACCATGTACTTCCCAGCCATTTTCATGTAACTCTTGGATTGGGATCCAGGTCATAGCGGAGTGGAAGGCAATGTATTGGCAGACACACTCGTAAGAAGAGGAACTAAATCTGGGTTCATAGAACCAGACCAATTTGTGGGCATTACAAAAAGCACTGCCAGAAGTACCGTCTCAGAATGGGCATGTCGGATTGTTTTTTGTTAGTTGCTTTTTGGCTTAAACTTGAATCTCCCGATTATCCACCCCACTGGTTCTAACGGAACCACAGCCAAGGCAACCCCCACCCCCTACCTTCCGAAAGTTAGTGGGGAAGAAGTGGGAATATTTCTCCAACCTTGTCCCATTTTTTCCTTTATTCTTTTATTTTTTCGTCTGTTTTTTCTCTTTTTATATTTTTTTCCTCATTTTTTTTGTCCACATTTTTTTTAGAGACCAGAATCATTTGCGGGCATTACGAAATCACTGCCAGGAAAACCGTATCAGTATGGGCAGAGAGGAAAGCACTCCTGTACTGGTGAGGTACACTAGGGCTACTACACTCGGAGGGATAATATGGAGAAACTTGTAGTTCAGGGTCATGCCCCGAGTGGGCGGCGCCGTGGCCGTTCCCCTACGCGCTGGGTGGGTACGACGAAACAGTTGCTGGATATGAGTATCAAGAGCGCCACTGAACTGACAGTAAATCGCGAACAATGGCGAGCTATAGTTGTCAAAACTATTCATAATATTCGTGTCGGCAATACTCTAGCTCCGACTTAATGCATTTTACGGGTTCATAACATGTCTGTTAAGACATTGTGACTACGATGATGATGACAATAGACACAATAGGGTCGCCCACCTCACAAACCCTAACCCAACCTAACTCTGAATTGCTACACTAACCTTTTGCATACATTGAAAAATGACCGTGATTTTAAGAGGGAGGGAGGTAAAGCTAACGATTTTTAATACGGAGCCTGAAGTATTATACAGGGTATCCAGTTAGTATATAATTCTCCGATATCTCGCAAGGTGTACCCGATAGAAGAAAATGTCAAATACAAAAGTTATTTGGTTACTTAAGACGCATATTCTAAAAATATCTTGAAATATACAGGGTGTTGCGGGAAAGTAGGATAGTGATCAACTTGATTTTTTTATATGGAACTATAACCTTTTCTTAAATTTTTCTAGTTTACATCATTGATCTCTATTCAACCCTAAAATATTTTTGGGATCTGTTGCGACGTTGCCAAGTTATAATTTATTTTCTATTAATTTCCGGATTTGCAAGGTTGCAAGTAATACGTCCAAATTGATATATTCCTTTAACTTTTCTAAATGATATTATACAGCGAGTTACTTGAATATTAAGTGGATATTATTGTGGATGTTACCACCAACTTGTATCTACAGGGTGTTTTTGGCAGAATTTTAAATTACGGCAACTCGAAGGTCATTTTACTTTGTTTTTTTGAACGTAACACCCTGTATTTTTTATTTTAAATCGAAACATCTACTGATACCCTATCTCGGCTTGTAATATTTTTTTGCGTTTGCGACGTTGCCAAGTTATAAATTATTTTTCCAAATTTTTAAGCAAGTATCCCCGATTTTAATTAATTTTAAATAGAATCCTCTACCTATTTTTATTGCAATGAATTGCGCATGTCGAATTTAGTAAGATCTCACATTTTCAAAATTTTGTTTCTAATAATTACTGAGATACGGTAATACCGCTTTTTCAGTAAACGGTACCGGAACGCTTAAATATTTCCAAAACTGCCGCAGCTGGAGAGGTAAAATTCAATACTTAGGGGTTTTTGAACATACAGAATTCAAAAACGCTAACATCAGTGTTGCCAGATTCACCAATTTTACGTCATAACTTTGAATGGAATGCCCTATTTATGAAGTCTAACGTAAAAGTGGTAAATCTGACAACACTTATTTAAGCGTTTTTGAATTCTATATGTTCCAAAACCCCCCAGTATTGAATTTCACCATTCCAGCTGTGGCAGTTTTGGAAATATTTAAGCGTTCCGGTACTATTTACTGAAAAAGCGGTGTTGCCGTATCTCAATAATTAACAGAAACAAAATTTTTAAATTGTGAGATCTTACTAAGTTCGACATGTGCAATTCATTGCAATAAAAATAAGTAGAGGATTCTATTTAAAATAAATTAAAATCGGGGATACTTGTTTAAAAATTTGGAAAAATAGTTTATAACTTGGCAACGCCGCAAACGCGAAAAAAAATATTACAAGGCGAGATAGGGTATTAGTAGATATTTCGATTTGAAATAAAACATACAGGGTGTTACATTTAAAAAACACAGTAAAATGACCTTCAAGTTGCCGTTATTTAAAATTCTGCCAAAAACACCCTGTAGTTACAAATTGCTGGCAACATCCAAAATAATATCCACTTAATATTCAAGTAACTAGCTGTATAATATTACAGAGAAAAGTTACAGGAATATATTAATTTGGACGTATTACTTGCGACCTTGCAAATCCGGAAATTAATAGAAAATAAATTATACCTTGGCACCGTCGCAACCGATCCCAAAAATATTTTAGGGTTGGATAGAGATCAATGATGGAAACTAGAAAAATTTAAGAAAAAGTTATAGTTCCATATAAAAAAAAACAAGTTGATAACTATCCTACTTTTCCGCAACACCCTGTATATTTCAAAATATTTTTATAATATACGTCTTGAGTAACCAAATAACTTTCATATTTGACATTTTCTTCTATCAGGTATACCTTGGGAGATATCGAAGCATTACACACTAACTGGGCACCCTGTATATAATGTCAGTAATTTCTAAACCTGATCTTGACTCTCTATTTAATCATGCAGAAGAACTTTACTAGTTACTACTATTAGTTTTTGTTTATTCTTGGCCTGCTATTACGTTGCTTATAGGCAGGAAAATTGAAAAATGCCAATTTGACTGAAAATTTTAAATAAAATGAAAATTGAAAAAGATATACATTGACAATTCTATATCGTTAGAAAGGTTAACAAATTTTGCATTTGATCGTATCAAAAAATAGGCATTACCATTTGAAAAAATTCAAGTTACCTGTGATTTTAGTTTCCTTAATTAATCTACTTATTTCTAGAAGTACAAAAACAATTCAAATTTTACCATCTAGCCTAGCTGACGCATTTCATGCTTAGTCACCCTGCAAAGACAAAGCCTTCTAACTTTTGTAATCTCTGCGATATATTTTTTTCTGATATCTACACCTATATCAAAAATGGTGACTTGGAATGTTCCATGTGGGATACATAAAGTCGCACTAGAATTCACCAAAGAATCCAAATGTGCAATAATATACAGGGGGTTCGATTTAAAATAATGTAAGTTTGATATGATTCACTCTGTATAAACGTCAAAATTTAAATGAAACGTTTTAACGTTGTATCCCTTAAGGCACCCTACGATGATCAAGCGATTGATATTTGAAATATGTTTTAGTAAGATCACTATCTTCTATCCACGCACTGTTTGCCCACCCTGTATAATAGGTTGACGTGCGGTGTAGCTAGCACTAGGATTTACAACTTTCGGGATTGTATTCCCGTTTCGAGATTCCGGAGTGAAAATCTAGATCCCGGAATCCCGAAATTAACCTCAGGAATAATCCCAAAACTTTTTTAAACTCAGCACTATACCTTATCCACCGAACAAACGGAGTAACCATGCACAATATATGTAAATTTTTACTGTATGGTCAAGGGTTATATGCACACCATCTATAAAACTGCATACTGAGAGCAGTGATGTTATGGTAAACAGAAAAACTAAGTTCGATTTATCCAAGTAAAGCCCCAAAATATGGGTTTGAAATAATTTTTTACTCCTTTTCTTCGGTGGACAGACTATAGTAACAGCAACGATAGACATGCAAAAATATACTAAACAAAAGTACGTTTTTATAAAAAAATACAAAAAACATATTTTTACTTCTGAAAAGTAAATATACCAAATCAACTTTGGATATAATACATAAAATTAGGAAGAAGAACTAAACACGAAATTAGAAAGAAAAGTTTCATTTAAATGTGCAATTACAATAATAGTTAAAAACATCTACGATTTGCCTAGCAATAATAAAATATGACCTTAGAAAAACCAGTCTATAGAGTGGAAGTCGAGTCTACGCGATCTAAGTTTGTTCGTAAATGAAACCGCTAAAAAAAAGGCCTTTTCAGGTTCCATACTAGTAGGTAGATGTTCTCGCGTAAATTTGCGCCATTGTAGGGGGCCCCGAGAAACTTCTTGCGAGGGGAGGCCCGATTTGAAGTTATGCCATTGCCGGAGCAAAGCTAAAATAATACGCGGATAAAAAAAGAAATAAAGCAAACTGAAATTTCATCTTTTAAAACATCGAGATGATCAGGATCCCATTTTATAAATCTCGGAACTTTCGGAACCAAATAATCTCCGGGATCCCGCGATTTCGAATTGGGAACCTTGATTAGCACCAAACAATGTAAATAGAGAGATATCGGTGATGCAAATACTGTAATGCGCTATTTGCGCCTATGTTAATTTGACAGTTGCGATATGCGCGAGTCGATTTTTAGCGCCATGCCCGTAAATAACGTTACCGCATTGCGTAATTTGCGAATGAGTAAGGTAAAGCGCTATTCGCTAAATAACGTGAACAAACACGCGCAGTACGTACAACTTTTTTTTTAAAGGGGATAATTGTGTTCTCTGCTTTTGAAATGGGACCTGGTAAATTGATTATAAATGTAGGAGTATTTATATTATTATATCTGGAAATATCTCAAAATATCAGCATCAATGGTAGAGGAGAGAAAAGATTAAGGTTGACAGCCGATGACAGATTAGCAATGTGAACCACTTGGAGGATGGAAAAATTAAATCCATTTGATTGCAAACTGAAATAAAGCATAATACAAATTACGTCCTCCTTAATGTTAAAGAAGGAAATTTGTTTTAACGTAACGTTAAAATGTTTTCCGATAAGTTGCATTCAGTGGTAAGATACCGCATTATGTTAGGGACGATAACACCTAACGTTATTACCGCTAATAGGCGCTATTTGGTGTGCCGATATCTCTCTAATATGAACTGCGTTCATTTTCAGATCAAACCCTATTTACACAAAATGTGGCTTAGGGAGTTTCAGTGATAAGTGATTCATTTATTTCATTTAAATTGTATTAAGTACCCAATGAATGATTTTCTTTCGCGAAAAACTATACGTCTCGTTAAACTTCCAACCGGTCATTCAGACGTCGACACAAAAAGCTCATTTACAGCATTTCCTTATTCATATCGCCTAATAGAGCGCCATTGTTTTCTAGCAGCGAGCACTGTACAATTGTACGTAGGTAAAGAGCGCACACCTGCACACATCTGCCACTTGACCACTTCTGATGACGATCTGGCAAACAAAGCCACCAGCTCGTACGTGATCAATCCAAAGAAAGAAAACAAAAGGTAGAACCACAGTCACAATGGCTAATTGTATACACTAGATAGTGCAACGTCATTTTAATTCCCGATGATTGCCGATACATCGTCATTAATCCGCAACAAGTGCGTGTAATGCACAGCAAATCGATGGTTACTGTTGACTAAACGACAAGCAATACATATATGCATATAAAAAAATTGACGTCAAGTCCCCATGAACATTTCTTCTCTATTCTTCCGATTGCGCGTGAAAAATCCGAAATTTAAAGAATGTTTCATGACGAAGTCTGGGCTTCATTTTGGGGATCATTCAACAGATATTTCCATGAACCATATCCAACCATACTGGGTCACATTCCATTGATGCGTTAGAGATATAATCAGTGGACTAAAGTTTTTTTCTAGGATTTGTAAGTTTCGTTTTTGGATTATGTATAAGATGCGTTTTCCATCTTCGTCACGGTAATAATACCGTGTCACAATTTCATTAAAAGCAATTCAATAATTAGGTTACATAATATAGAATTTTTTTATTGTTATTATTATTATTGGCCTTGGGACCTGATTAGTCCATGCAGCCAGCCACAATTCATATGACTAATAATATCCCTACAAATATAAAATTAGGAAAAGGACAAGGTCACACAGCTTCTCGCCAAGGGGTCTATCATGGCATTTTCAAAATCACACACAAGACGGACCACGAAAAATAGGTAATTATAAAACTAGGATAAACATGGGGTAAACTAAAGCTAAATTTCCAAGTTGGATTCCTTGAGAAAACGTATTATACGTTCTTGTATTCTCCTGTCATTCAGTGCTAGTACCTAGCTGTAGCATACAATAGGGTGGCGCAAGCCATCGTGACCAGGCCGTACCATAGTAAGTTTTGTTGTGCGCTATATATTTTCGACATTCAAAAAACAGATGATCCAGAGTGCTCGGAACGCTGCAATCCTCACATAAATTTGTATCAGTTATACCGATTCTCGCCAAAAAAAACTGGATACCTCCCGTGATCAAATCTTAAACGGCTATACATGGTAGAATAATCTAATGCAATACTCGTATGTATTCATCCACCTATCTAAAAAAGTATATTAAGCAGCTGGGTCTTTCTTTCACAAGTCAATGGACAGCCTATTATGAATATAAAAAGATTAATTTTACAACCGTCCACGCCCAACTAACCCAATTTCGCTTCCACTCAAAAAAAGCAGCCTCTAAAACGCCTAAAAACTAAGTTTGAGCTGTTGTTATTTCTTAAAAATCATATGCATTTTCCATCCTCACTACGGTAATATTTGTCAAAATGTGTCAAAATTTCATGAAAATTTCAGTAAAATCAATTCAATAATTTTTACGTTACACAATATAGAACGGATCTAAAGCAATACTCGTATGTATACATCAGAAAATTCTAATTCCCTTGGTTTTTGTAATAGGCAAGGCAATGTTCGGATGGACCTAAAAAAGTGTTTATGATTCTAGGTCTTTCTTTCACAGGTCAATGGACAGCTTATGAATACAAGTTTTTCAGTTTTACAACCCCCCAGCCCTCAAGCACCCCAATTTCACCCCCATCCTAAAGAAAATAGAAAATGATTAGGAGCCCCTAAAACTCCTAAAAACGAAGTTTTAGAAATATTTGAAATTTTTGGTTTTTTGCTAGTTACTCCGCCGCCCTTTTACCAATTTTCAAAATTATAGCAGCATTACTTATTATGACCCTACAGCATATATCGCTACTCAACAACATTCCATGCAGCGGTTAGTGAGATTACGGTAGCCCCATCTCCTCATAAACTACTGTAGTTTGCATATTTTTGTATTGGTGGCGCTTTTAGGCTGCGTTTCCACCAGAGATGTGCTAGGAAAATGAGCGCCGCGGGGATGTGTAGCGGAGCTGTGAAACGGTGTGGGTGTTTCCACCAGAGTTGTGCTAGGAAGATGAGCGGTGCGGAGATGTGTGGCGGAGCTGTGAAACGGTGTGCAGATGAGCGTTGCGAGGATATGTAGCGGGCTCTTTTCATATTTTTCTTTTTGCTTGTCTACATCTACAGCACACATTCCTCGCCCGCATTCCTAGCACACTTCATCGCAACCCTCGCAACACATTTCTAGCACGCATCTCTCGAAACACATTCCTAGCACACACTCCTCGACATGCCTTGTTTTATACGTACAAAAATATCGCACCGCTAAGGCGCTTCTACCAGAGCTGTGTCGAGCGAGGTGAGGTAATTCAAGTGATTCTATTGGTTCGTCAAAAACACATTTCTCGTAACACATCTTCGCAGATCTCTGTTGGAAACGCAGCTTTAACACTGTCCCAATAGGTGTTATTTCTTTAATGCATGGCTCTGGCTGTACCAGTTTCTAACCCTGTATATTTATAATTTTCGCACAAAAACATGGTTTGCTTTTTCTTAAATCTTCAATCTAGATCGATATCAATCTAGATTTCAGAATAATTGCATACAGGCTGATTAGCAAGAGCTTGAATTCAGTCAAAAAACGCCAATTTTAGCAATTTTTAAACAACTGTCTATTAGAAGATACCTCGACATTTCTGTAAAACTATTCCCTTTCTTCAGGCTCATATTTTTTTCAGTTCAGAAGTCTCAAAATTAATGGTAAAAAAACGGTTACAGCTGAACCATTGCAAACAGCCCTCACGTACGTACTATAACCTCCTCTTAATATGACTTTGTGACCTCTTCAAGAACCTGCTCTTTCCAATGATACTAATGGTATACTTTTTAACAACCTATATATAAATTCCTGTGACGTATAATTGAAAAAACTATTTTCTGTACCAGTACTAAGTCTTGAAAATACCCGAAGGCAGCCAAGATCAGCGCCTCGAAAACCGTAAACACCATCTGACGTTCATCCATGAAAAATGCGGCAACCTTGGCACTTACAAAAACATCATCCATCCCGAGCTTTCCAACAGATGTTTGCAATAACGTCTTTATTTTTCTAAACGACCCCTCAGTGTTTTTACAGCCCTATTGGAATAATAAAATTCTCACGTACTGTTTCCTGCCTTTGGATGGAAAAAAATTATACATATAGCTCCACAGCCCCACAGCCACAAAAAGCAACCGAACTAATGGAATGTTTATGTGACTGATGACAAATTTGTGGCTGGAAATCGTACCAGGGTATGTGAATGATTTGGTAAGGGGGAACAATTAAGTGCATTTTGATATTTAAATCACTATAGGTTCTATCGTTCTATCTATACATGTGTGTGCTTTGTTTACTTTTTGGAGCATTTCCAAAGGTAGAAATAATTTTGAGATGTTTCGGATAAAAAGACTAAAATGGTATAGGAACAAGAAGATTGCATACCGGAATGATTCCTCCATACATTAAAACTAGCCTCTTTAGTCACACTTGTGTCTCTATATACGCAAAGACTGATATGGCCTATTAATAGATCTGTTTTTCGAGACCATGGTTATTAGTATCGTTCAAAGATTGCATTAACAATATGTCTCCAACATAACTTATCTGTATCAGAGACGCACATTAGTATGGAGGCTTCGCCTTCGCGGAGTATTAAAAAAATTATCACCCCATTTTTAAAATAATATGGTTATTGCATATGTCCATAACAATTCTTAATAATAACATAACAATCTTCTTTACGTAAGTACGACTACTGGTACGTGTATGTTAAAAGTGTAGTTTAAATACCCTTCTAGCTTCAGATTTTTTTTTAAATGCCTTCGGTATATACATATATTGCTCTTATTTGCATTCAGATTACAGCAAAAGTAAGATAACAGAACACAGTTTACAGAAACATTATACTGGAGTCAAGTTCTCAGTGCAACTGCAGTAAACGTCAGCATCTAATGTGCATAATGTTGTAACTTGATATTTCTTACTGGTCTAGGTCTATTCTCACAAGACATTCACACTTTGTATTTCTATCAATACATTGTTAAGTATGTATAATCAGCATTATCATATCAGCACGTGTCAAGTGGGCTCTCTAGTAGTCGATGCTATAAGGTGTGTAGTAAGATGCTTACTATTTCGTACATTTTGATCGTTATATACCTACGTTATAGGTATTTATAAATTTCATTCGGAAAGATTGAAAAGCAGCACAAAATTCAAGTTAAATACGTTATTTGGTTTTGAAACATGTAATAAGAATTTGACTGTCAAGAATCCAGCAAAAAAGGCCACAACTGCATTTCAAGCACTTGTTTGGATTACTGCAGATCGTAGGTTTGCCAAAAGGTATCAAAATTTCAATGAAATCGAGTAAGTAGTTTCCAAATTACAGGTTATAGGATCATAAAGTATGATATCTACCTATTAAAAGTTCATAGGTCCTCGAGGCAATATTCGGATAGGTCTATTATTCAGGGCAATAGAAACTCTCCCATAAAAGGTCATAAAGGAAAATCCTTTATGAATATTACACATTTTTGGATAAAATGGAAAGCGATCACGATCACCTTGCCCAGAAACGAAGTTTGGAGCGATTTTGAAATTTTTTGTTTGTTGCTGATTACTCCGCCGCCAATGCAGCACCGATTTTCAAAACTTTATTAGCATTAACTATTACGTCACAGCATTTAACTTCCAGTGTCATTAGTATTAAAAAAAATCATAAAGTTTAGCGATGGCATCACGCGGTTAGAAAAATGTCTAAAAAGCATGTTATTTCAAAATTGAGAATTTTTACGTTTAGAATATTAAAGTCAAGTTGATTGACTTAGTACCTCCTTACATTACGTTGGTGCCAGTTCATTATTTTCCCATAGTATGAAGCGATAGTTTGAGAGCCCCTCTTTCCAACCAAATCATCGCCCTTTCCCATGTCAATGAGAAGAATACAACAAATTTTTCATATATACAATCAATACCCCCCCCCCAAATAACCCCAATATCACACCTACCCAAAACAATAGAAAATTATCAGGAACCCCTAAAACGTCTAAATTGAGCCGTTTTTATATTTTTTTGTTTTTTTTTAATATTGCTGCGCCGCCACTGAGATGATTTCTAAAATCCGTACGTGTTTTCCATCCTCGTCCAGGTAATACTACTGTGTCGAAATTTCATTAGAATCAATTCAGTAGATTCAACGTTACACAATACTGATCAATCTCAAGCAATATTAGTATCGATGTATCAGAAAATGCTCCTGGTTTCTGTAGCAGTTAAAGCAGTGTTCGGATGCACTTAACCCTTAACCGGTAACGTGCAAATTCGGGGCATAGCTGGTAACGTGCAGTCTGTGAGACTGTAACCTCTTTGAAGCTTAAAAAATCAAACTCTCCTAATTATTTTTTGGAAAAAAGATTTGTTGGGTATATATCCTTTAATAATAATTTTGTATAAAGTAGCAGAACATGTGATGTAAAGAAAAAAAATTATGATAATTATTAACTACCTAGAACACAAATTAGCAGCACAAATTTGTAGGACCAAGATAATAAAAAAAAAACTTTGACCACACTCAAATCTATATATTTTGTGATTGATAATAAGTAAAGCAATACACCTATAAAAATATTTTGGTAAAAAATGACGGACCTGCCAGTTGAGAAAAATTATAACGTAAACCGTAACGTTCCATATCACAGACTGAACCGAACTAACAACTAAAGCACATCTGGATCTGGAATGTTGCTTACGCAAACTTATTGATAAACGGGATATAAAAGGGATACCAATGGCAGATAGATTAGATGAGGTAATTTGGTAAGGTTTTGTTGTAGGGTCGAATTTAAGATTGCTTGCAGTCTCACAGACGGCACGTTACCAGTTAAGGGTTAAAAAGTGTATTATGTCGCTAGGTCACCCAAAAAAAGTAGAAAACGATGAAGAACCCCTAAAACGTCTAAAAACAATGTTTGAGGAATATTTGAAATTTTTTGTTATTTGTTACTCCGCCGCTCACGCGCCGATTTTCAAAATTATAGCAGCATTGCCTACTAAGACCCCATAGCATATCACTACCCAAATTTGGTCACAATCCATGCGGCGGTTACGGAGATTACGAGGCTAGAAAAACGCCGTCAGACAGACCGACGGAAATGAGTGACGTGGATTTTCGTTATGTAGGCATCATAAAACGCCCAAAAAGTGTATCTCAAAATCGAAAATTTACGCGATGACAATACTCTCCTCACCTATCGGTGTGGGAAGTAGAAAAGAGACAGACCGTGCGGTAGATATGAACATCACCGTGAAATATCGAAAAAACCTGTCATAATTAGTTTCGGAAATGATTACGGTCAGAGTAAGTAACGTCTTAAAAATAAAGCACTTTCGCGATATGGGAGCTATATAGGTTCTCCCTGTCACTGAGTTCGAAAATGCTATTGCGGCACACCTGAAATTAACGAAAATTATCGGAATAAATCTCGAGAGTCGTGGCTTCCATATTCCATAAACAGTGTATTGGAAATCGCGATAATCCTAACATGACGACCATTAACTTTGCCATCTACAGAAGTAAGCCGACAGCACAATCTCCTAGCATTATCCATAAATAAATACTATAACGTGGGAAACAGGCAACTGGCTATCGAATTGCCGTTTCTTAAACGAATCAATACTACAACATGAAAATAGGACGCTCTGTAAGACTCTTGTAATTTTCACTTACCAAGAATCAATAAATTTCAAAACAGAAGAAAACTAAGTATAAGAGCACCTGCTAGTGACCGACCTAACATTCGGTTTCGGCCTAGTGTCGACAAAAAACAGGTTTCGGTTTAGTTACGGTTTCGGCTGCCATCCAGCCGAAACTACGACCGAAATCGAAACTAAATTCGATGGATTTCGCGCTGCGATCGGAGATATTACTCTTACTAGAATTTCAGTCCATTTCTGTCTTTGAGAAAAGTTCCCCTAAAATTCACGTCTGCCTTACCGACGACTGTTTCCACTGAACAACTACTTAATGGTACTAGTCAAATTTATTCAGACTAAAGAAGCAATTTGCAAAGAAGGTTGATAAATTATTGATTCTCGTTTACAATATTACAACATTAGATTGTTCAGTTATGAATACTGATAATCAACAATAGCTGTAGCTCTTCATTGAGCTTCAGCTTACATTCTCACAACAGTTTCTTAAATTCAGAGGAAACGCCTTACTTTCAAAAATACTTAGTAGTTGTACTTAGTACATAGGTACTTCTGAAATTTAGTTTTAAGGCAGCTAATTGATAAGAGTATCATAGAGAATGACTAGAACTGGCCAGTTGATCTCAGATCAGAGCCAATAATATAAATAAAAAAAAATAAAGAATGACCAAAGTTTGGAATGTTATTTAGTAGATAAAAAATATAATATAAATATAAAATAGTTGATATTTGGTTCAGATTAACTTCTTACTTCAAAAAGTATAAATAATTTATTTGAAATAAGGTGTAATAATGCTGATGATACGTTATTCATTTTTATATCCACGAAAAAATTAATGACGTTATATGGATGTTTCGGTTTCGGTTTCGTCCGAAACTGAGACGGAGGCCGAAATTCGGTTCTGGTTTCGGTTTCGGCCGTAAAAGGTAGTTTCGGTCGGACACTAGCACCTGCTCTACATCGAAGGCGGCAGATCAAGGAAGACATCGAAGCAATCAGGTTGGGATCTCAATTTTTTGAGAACTTGGATAAATGGTCTGACAAGGAAATCATAACATGTCGGTTTACCAGCAATGGGAACGGTTGATGTCCTATGTCTTCAAAATATTCCTCAGAATAATAGATACGAGACTATACAAGAAGTGTGAATACCAACTGGGTTAAACTCAATTTGGATTTCGCAGTGGTCTAAGCACACGTGATGCGGTATTCGCACTAAACGTTCCACACAACGATGCAAATACATGAACGTGAATGTAGTCATGTAGTCGCTTGTTTTATAGATTATAAAAAGGACTTTGATAGGGATAAACACCAAAAACTCATTAAAGTTCTCAAAACGACTGGAATAGAGAACACATTCAATTAATCTCAAATCTCTAGTGAGGGTAGATTCTGTAACTGTCGCTATAGTAACGAAAGCAGGCGAAAATGTAACTGTCGCTATAGTAACGAAAGCAGGCGAAAATGAAGCTAATCATTTACGAAAACGATTTTGGCGGCATTCCATAAACAAAGTTTAACGTTTCGTTATGCTTTCGGCATGGAACTCGATGATTCACGAGCATTGACGAGTTGGCTTAAATATCTCTGGATGAGACTGCAAAATCCAGCAATGCCGACCATTGCCAAGGATTAGTTTTTCCTCTTCGTTTCATTAATCGTTAATTAAGTACACAAATAAATTTAAGCAAATTTTCACTTTGAGTCACAGCGATAATAACATCAAAACTTGCCAAACGAGATCCAAAATCTTTCGCTATGGCTTATACCGTTCGTCTGCATTCGTTATGTCCGAGTCGGAACGAAGACATTTATGGAATACCGAAACGAGCGAAAGCGTTGGTAGAATGTCGTCGCTATCGCTTCGCTTAGGGTTACAGAATTCACCCACTGGATGCAAAATTGAGAGAACAACATCAGAAGCGATCATGATCAAAATATGTGTAAAGCAAGTCTGCGTGTTATCGCCGCTCATATTCAGTATATTCAGAAGCTACTTTCAAAGAAGCACTACAAGGAATGGAATGTGGAACTAAGATCATGAAAATAATCAATAACATTAGATATGCCGACGACACCGTTGTGTTAGCTAAGAATGCGCAGGACTTGCAAAGGCTAAGAGTAGATCATACTGTTCGACAGGCGTTGCATTTGCCAAGACACATGTATAGGCTCATCTGACTGCGAACGTAGTACAGTGGGACAAGGGTCGTCATACAAATATCTAGAGATTATTGTAAATGAGTTATGTGATCCAGAGGAAGAAGCCAGATGCAGCATTGAACAGGCCAGAAAGGCATTTATGAGTATGAAAAGATTTTTCATGAGGTCAGAGCAGAGACTCAAACCTCGGATACGCATGGTCAGATACTACATTTTCTCGGTTCTCCTGTACAGATGCGGCAGTTAAACTCTAGACGCAACACTAGACAAGAAATTAAACCCCTTTGAAATGTATATTTACCGCCGTAACTCAGAATATCATTGGTTCAAAATAACGCATAATGCAGGGAAAGATTGAGAGAAAAAGATCGGTTGGTAGACGACGCATATCATGGTTGAAGAATTTCCGGGACTGGTTCCACTGTAGTTCAACAGACCTGTTCAGAGCAGCGACATCAAAAATCAGAATTGCCTTGATGATTGCCAACCTCCGAAGAAAGACGGTACCTTAAGAAGAAGAAAGAATAACGAACGATGCAGTTCTTTCGCATGAAGAAATAAAAAAACTATTAACATTACCATTAAGGAACGTAAAACAGCTTATACAGTGTGAGTCGTAAGTTGGTACTTTTTTTAAACTGTGTATGGAAGTCATTAAATCAAACATCTTTTTCAACTACGTTTTTTCAGAAAACTAAAAAATAAGCGAGATACAAAATTAAAAATGTATGTTTATGTTTAGTGTTTTTGCTCGGATTTATGTCTTATCGATTAGGCATTGTTTATTGTTGTTAATATTCTAAATAGGTAAATCCTAAAAGTGGTACATTATTATGAAACCAATTATGGGATTTACCAATTCAAAATTAACTATGATAAACCGAAAGTAACTAGTGAACTAATTGATAGGTACAATAAACAGACTAGGTACGTCTTTATACACAAGTCCGAATTTACTTTTTTTGATTCAGTATCTCGCCTACTTTTCAGTTTTCAAAGAAACGTATCAACTTAGGACTCACCCTGTATAAGTCATAATTTGCGAGGAGAGAAATACGAAGTTCTGACAGTGATTATATTATGTAGAAGGAAAAGTCAAAGGTAAAAGGTCTGTAGGCAGACGTTAAAATTCTTGGTTTAGGGTTGGTGATGAAGGATATCTGAAGATGGTTTGATTGCTCATCGTTTGGCACTTTCCGCAGAGCTGTATCTAGAACTACGTTAGCTATTTGAATCGCCAACCTTTGGAAGGATACGGCTTCATAGGAAGAAGAAACAGCACTGACAATATAGCTTTCCTGTATAACATGGGGTGCTTCAGCTCCCACTAACTGATCTCTAGCTCTGATACTGTTATATGCTGCTGCAGAACATTGTGCTGCAGCTTCGAATATTGCGGTACTTACACAAACAGGGACCAAAAAGAAAGGCCCGAATCCTTGAAATAATGTTTGATAATGCAATATCTTCTATTGTGCTGGTGGTATCCAGTACGTTCCAAAACTAACCCAATATGCTTTCAAAACAATAGAGTACAATCAAAAAGTAAATTAAAAAAATTATTTTAGATTCGTGTTTAGAGTCATTCATGCATATATCTTTATTCAAAGTCTTTCCGGAGTCCAGACACAAACGTTTCATGTTGTGCAAAATTATTTGCTAATGGATGAAAATTGCCG
This sequence comes from Callosobruchus maculatus, assembly GCA_951848785.1. Classification (NCBI taxonomy): domain Eukaryota; kingdom Metazoa; phylum Arthropoda; class Insecta; order Coleoptera; family Chrysomelidae; genus Callosobruchus; species Callosobruchus maculatus. Next base: position 12,196,363 of record CATOUR010000083.1, read on the forward strand.
AGTCTGTCTACTAGTTATTGTTTTTAATCTACCTTTTTTTTTGGCTACCTCAGTGAAGTATCAATTTTCTACTTCCACATTCTACTATGAACAGCCTAAACACCAATATCATAATTCACATTGGTCATTCTAACAGTTTATATATAGCGCACCTAAAGTGTAATGAATCTCGTAGATCAGCAAAGCAAAGAACGCCTCAAGAATTTAGATGAACTCAGATAAACATAATCTGTACGACATGCACGCAGATAGTTTATTGGAACAAATGTATTGTTAAGTTCACTTTAATGGTATCGTAAATATATCTGTGCGCGTACCTCTTTGGATGTAAAGCCTTAAATAGCGATCAGACAGTACTCGCTAAAATGCTCGTATGCATCGGTTATACATGCTGTTTTAATATGGTAGTACTATTATTCTTACCCATGTTCAAGGCGAAGCGCTTTGTGCCTTCGGTACGGAAGAATGCATTGGTAGACTTACCTAAAATAGAAAAGAAAAATTGATAAAAACAATAGGAATAGAATTCTTTTATAACTGAGCAGAACGCGAAGACAGCCTGAATACCAGAGTACCGCGGCTGCTGTGAAAGGGTTATGTTAGGGGAAGTTTGTTAACGCGGGATACATCTCCTTGCAGTCCATTCCAAGCCTTGGACACCCTGGGAATAAATGTGCGGTTGTACCGCTAGGTTCTTGATGTATGAAGAACCACCGCCTTAGGATGAGATGCCGCGGTCGCGCGGATGCATCTGATAGGAGCGGTGAGCGGCGGAACGATAGAGGATAGCTCAGAGGAGCAGATTCCGATTGAATATCGGTAGAAGTCAGAGGTCACCAACAACACGCCAGTGAGAAAGTGGCTGGAGGTGGCACGTTAAGGCCGGGTCGCCAATTAGTTGAATTGCCCTTCTCTGGACGGCATCTAGTAGAGATAGGGTAGTAGAGGCAGCAGCTCTCCAGATATGAGAGCAATACTCCAGGCCAGGTCTTATACTTTATACAGCATGAGGAGGTTAGTAAGAAGTACTTTCTGGCTCTGAACAGGTACCCAAGTTTTTTCCCAGTAGCTGTTGCAATTGACGCGATGTGTTCGTGCCAGGTCAGATTTTCCGTAATGCTGACTTTTAAGAGCTTGAGTGAGTAACTGCTTGGCACAGCCTGATTGTTTATTAGAACCGGGTGCTGGCTTAGGCACTTCTTATTTGATAGCGTACAACACTGGGTCTTGGAAGCATTAAATTTCACCATATTCTTGAGCTCCCAAGCGGTAGTTGTATCCAGATCGTTTGAAAGCGAAAAAGCCGCTGCCTAGCCTTCTACGTTCCAGCTCCACCACAGTGACAGAGAGCAAAACTGTGGATTGGGTTTGTCGTGCTAGATAGTAGATCACTGATATGGAGCAGGAACAATGTCGGAGTCAATACCGATCCCTGCGGAACCCCAGCCTTGATATTACGGAATGAAGAGGAGAAGCTGTCTAACGCGACAGAACTTTTTCGACCTTTAAAGTTGGAATCCATACTGTCTGTTCTTCATCACCTTACTGGTTACAGAGAACCTAGCTATAGGTCTGTAGTTGGCTGGATCAGGTTTGGATCCCTTTTTTGGCACCGGCTGGATGCAAGTTGTTTTCCAGTCTTTTGGGAAGATGCCGGAGTCGTAAGACACCCGAAATAGGCGGGTAAGTGTGGGAGCAAGCTCTAGTGCACACTTTTTCTTAACAATACAGGGAATTATGTCGGGCTCATTCGCCTTATTAACGCCAAGTGATTGCAGCACCTTCCGGACTATTTCGCTCATAGCTTGGGGTAGTCTCAGTATAGACTGTATAATTGGTACATGGACACTGGATGGGGCATTTATAGTGGAATTTGCCGCCAAATGTCTTGACAAATACTTTGGCCTTGTCCTTGGCAGCAGTTGTGCACATCCGCACATGTGATCGAAGGGAAGCTGCTCCTCGAGAAGTTACCTTCTATTACTGAATCCTACGCTAATCTCACATGAATTCGTTTTTTAAGTTCTGCTTGTTCAGTTGAAAGGAACTGCAGGGGGCTCAAGAATATGGTAAAATTTAATGCTTCCAAGACACAGTATTGTACGCTATCAAACAAGAAGTGCCTAAGCCGACACCAGCTTCTAATGAACAACCGGGCTATGCCAAGGAGTCGCTTATTCAAGCTGTTAGGGATCAACATTACAGAAAATCTGATTTGGCACGAACAGGTTGCGTCACTTGCTACAGCTGCTGATAAAAAGTTTGGGTACCTATTTAAAGCCAGAAAGTACTTCTCACCATATAACCTCCTCACGCTATATAAAACCTAGATAAGACCTGGCCTGGAATATTGCTGTCATGTCTGGGGAGCTGCGGCCCCTACTACCTTGTCTATCCTAGATGCCGTCCAAAGAAGGGCCAATCGACTAATTGGCGATCCGGCCTTAACGGGCCACCTCCAGCCACTTTCTCACAGGCGTGTTGTTGGTGACCTCTCCCTCTTCTACCGATATTCAAACGGAATCTGCTCCTCTGAGCTATCCTCTATCGTTCCGCCGCTCACCGCTCCTATCAGATGCACACGCGCGACCGCTGCATCTCATCCTAAGACGGTCGCTCTTCATACATCAAGAACCGATCGGTATTTATTCCCAGGGCATCCAAGGTCTGGAATGGACTGCCAGGAGATGTATTTATTGGGCCTGCATGTATTGGCCCATTTAAATCCCGCGTTAACAAACTTCCCCTAACATAACCCATTCACAGCAGCCGCGGTACTCTGGTATTTAAGCTCTGCCTACAGTGCATACGCGGTCTGCTAAGTTATATAAAAAAAAGTATATACAGGGTGTCCCAGAAATAACACGCCAGAGTGACACAGAAGGTAGATTGGCTTTAGATCTATCAGATAACATCGACATGACCTTAGTAAAAGTTTTCTAGTTTTCGAGATATTGCCACTTTTAAGCTTTTTCAAAAAATTCCTACTTTTGCTCCTTTTGTTGCCTGGTATGGCTATAAGGATTTGCGGACTTACGATTTTTTTTTGTCGGACTACTATTAATAGTTGGTTGAGATGACAGAGTATTGATTTCATTGAGAACTATCACGGTGTGTTAAAAAAACAACCGAATTCTTAGATTTTGTGTCAATGCGAAAACCTTAACCAAGATTTAACTGATTACTGTGACAACGAATGAACCAAAGTGAATCAGCAAATGCTCTTAAAAAAACCTACTTAATGCTCTTTCAAAAATAGTATAACGTTTATAGGTTCTTTCTACTAAAAAGTGAATAGCCCCAAGTTTTGACATAATACTTCCACGTCTAAAACGCCTAGATAAACTGTCCTTTTTAATTCGTTGTAGGCATCAAAATAATGGATAGAACATAAAGCTGTCTTTTTATTTCCATTGATTTTTAGTCACTATAACAGATTTTCAAAATGTTTACCACCCACTCTTATACACAACCTGCATCTTCTTAAAAATTGTTTTCAATAAAATCAATACTGTGTTGTTTCAACCAACTATTAATAGTAGCCCAAGAAAAAAAAGATGATAAGTCCGCAAATATTTATAGTCATAACAGGCAACAAAAGTAGTAAAAGTAGGAATTTAAGAAAAAAACCTCAAAAGTGGCGATATCTCGAAAACCAGAAAACTTTTACTAAGGTCATGTCGATATTATCTGATTGATCTAAAGCCAATCTACCTTCCATGCCACTCTGGCGTGTTATTTCTGGGACACCCTGTATATCCTTTGAGCCTGACATCACCGCCTCTAGAATCATCCTACGCCTTAGTACCCTTCACTTGTACTCCACGCTTTCATGTAAACAATAGCGATTTATGAATGTATGCTTTGTGGGCAAATATTTCTCAGTATACCTCGTGTTGACCCGTCCTCGTTTGCACAAAATCGACGGGAGGAGCGTGCGTTATTTCAACACGCCATGCGGATTCATTCATTAACGAGCCGTTCCGTTGTCGAGCGGGCCCCCCCTTCCCCCCAATTAACCGTTTTCATTCATAATTTCGCCGCCGCCGCCGCTGCCGCACGCCATATGCAAACGGGCGCGCTCGAGCGTCCGTCCGTCAGGGTTGCCAGATGGATTCGATGAATTTCCCCCAGGTCAGGTTCAAAAATCCCCCAAATTAGACATATTTGAAAAAAATCCCCCAAAATGTTTTTAACAAAAATATCAAGAAATAAATGAATATTTTTTTTATGTATTACACGCACACTTAGCGATAGTGAAATGTAAACAAAGTCGAGTAAAAGATGCTCTCCTGAAAATTGCATTTTTTGTCATTCTTGTATACACTGAGAAAACAATCCGTTGAAACTTAAAAAAGAAATAAAGTTTAACAAATGTCTTTTGAGGTTGTGGTTTAACAAAACATAAAAAATAGATTCTTTCATAGACTAATATTATTAATATGTAATCTTCGTAACAAAAAAAATAAGCATTTTAAGTAATGTATTAAATATAGCAAACAAAAAATGTATGAGGGTAAACTATGAAATTAATTCAAATAATATATCTAAGGCATTATCATCAGCAACTTTATACATGTCTGCGTTGAACCTGCGTAACATATTCTCATTTCGTGTAAAGTTAGGACAGCCAATTTTCACAGGTGAAATCTCACCCTTAATATTGCCGCAAGTCTGCCAACCCATTTTGAAGGAACTGTAGAGTTGGGTGTGCCAAAATAAAAAATAGCAAGTGTAAATTTTCAGTTTTGCGGTATTAAAAACGAAAAAAAGTACCCCCAAAAATTCCTAAGGCTTTATTTTCTCCCCCAGAAAATCCCCCAGGAAATAATGACCCCCAAAATTTCCTCCAGTAGGCTGAAAATACCCCAAATTTGGGGGAAATCCCCCTATATGGCAACCTTGCCGTCCGTCGTAAGCAGGATTCGTGAACTTTGCACTTTCCCTCTCTTTCCGACTTTCCTACGGCCGGATGAGCACTGATTACAGGCTTTCGAACAAACGATTAGTGTAATCGTAGGATGGCTGGAAACATGAGTCACTAAATAGTCTAATGCATTGTTATGGGTTGGGTATACGTACTATAGGTATACTGGAGCTGTAATGTGATCTCTAGATCAGTGATTCGCAAATCGGGGGGTGCGTTTCATAAGGGCAGTTGTTCGGAGAAGGAGGGGGATGGTAGTGGTATACAGGTTTGGAAAAGTTGGATCTGGAGTGCGAAAGGCGAAAAAGAAACACCTAATCTCCCAAATGAGTCGTTCCATTCCAAAAGTCTTCTTATCCAGTTCACCCAATTTTTGGTAAATGAAGAAAACCGTTTTTTAAACACACTAATTATACTACCGGTGCATATATTATTTATGTATTGATAAGGTGATAACAACAGCAACGGTGTTTTTCTTTTAGAGAAAACACATATAAATGACAACAGTGACAACTTTTTGGTTTGGATTTGGCGAGTTTTGATGTATCGCAGTGGATGAAGTAAGTTTTGATGCAAATATTTCGAAAAAAAAAATGTTGCGATGATACCAGTTTTATGCCTTCCCATAGCATGAAGCTATAGTCTAGATCCCCTTGCAACCTTCTGTGAATATGTCTGAAGAATGTAAGCATCTCGTCGACACAATGGAGGATAGTCTCTTTAGATTACCGAGCTCATCCAGTATGGAAACAAGGAGGAGGAAGAGCTGACCAAATATTAGGAGTTGCTCGAACAACTTCGCAGGATCTGGCCAGACTACACTGTAAGTCTGCTGGTTATGGTCATTGGATCCCTACGTGGTATGAGGGATACGCTGCTCTCTGCACTGCGCAAAATACCGGTGTGCCGTGCGGCGACGCACATCTTGACCGCCAGAATGCAGAAGGCAGTCATCCTTGGGTCCCTTCGTCTACTTGGGCGCACGATTCGCGGACCCAGTTGTTCCGCACCTCACGGTGTGAGGAGTAGTCACTGGGTAATGAAACAGCTGCTCGGTGTGTCGGGGCCCGGGCTACACTTATTTGTTTTTTAAACACAGAAATGATAGCTTTTCATATTCAAACTGCACCAAGGACTCTATGTTTTGCTAGGATTAGTAACAACTAGCAACTACTATTTTTATCGCACTGCATGAAATAATGTCATTATTCAAATAGAGAAAGAAGAAATTTATTAGCAATTAATTCAATACGCCTCTTTGGTACAAAGCTTTTGCCCTCATTACATAACGCAATATATCTCGAGTGGTTTTCATAAAAGCAAATTAAATAAAGGAGCATGTCAATGTGATAAAAAACACCGCACAACTGCGCACCTAGAATCTTATCTTTTCTGCGGAATATTCTGTCGAAAATGGAAAAAATAGACAATCAATCCTCAGAGATGCTCGTTGAACGACACCACGGGATTATAGAAATTCCATGTAGGTAACCCATTGTAAACGGAGTGTTTGTATAGACGATATCTTATCAGTCATGCTATAGTGTTTACAAATAAACTTATCTGGCTCATATTTACACTAAACTCGTAGAGCATTACAAACGCTCCTCGGAAAACGGTTTCGTTTTGTCACGGATGAGTGACACCTTGCTTTTCATGGGCTACTCACGGCGATTCTTCGTTCTGTCGTTTAATGGAGTTAAGGCGCAGCCACAGGTAAAAATGGTTAAATTATTTCTGACAACGTAGGAGGCGCAACGTTCACAATTTGTTTATGGCCAGCCTCCCGCAAAGACTGAAAGCCTATGGCGCTATAGAAGCGCTGCGAGAGAATAAGAAACGCTGCAAGTTGTAGCCGTCGGGAAACAATTTCCCCGGCAGCTCATTCCACAGCGTCGACGTTCTCCAAAAGAAGATTTGCAGGAGTAGACTGGTTCAGGTAGTAGGGACGTCGACCTAGTAAGGATGAGCTTGTAGAACCTTTCTAGTGTGCCTCATTCGGACGGCCTTCGGTGTTATTATCTGGGAGAGCTCGCTCGAACCTCTCCCGTGATAGAATCTGTAAAACAGGGACAGGGCAGCCAACCTTCTTCGATGTTCCAGGCTGTGGAGGTCCTTTGTGAGGTTAGGCGTATCGAATAGTCTAATTGCTCGTGTCTGGATAGTGTCCAGGAGCTTTAGGGATTGCTTCGGAGCGCATCCTCACACATGGGAGCAAGACTCCAACGATGCTCGGCTCTGCGCTTTGTAGAGCAGGCGAAGTTGCTCTGGTGTATACAGCATCCTACAGCGGAACAAAGCTCCAAGCTTCTGGGATGATTGTTTTGCAATACTGACGACAATGTGAGTCTTCTTTGTCAGTATTGTTATCTGAGTTTTCTGTACGTTAAACACTTTATTTACTGATCCCACTCGACAATCGTTTTGATATCTACGTTGATCTGTGAAGCATGTTGCTGCCACCGAGGTACCGTCTCCTGGGATGATAGTGGCTTGCCTGGTTCCATGCACGATATTAATGTACTGTCGTCTGCGAAGCGGTAGATTGGATTCGATGTTATTTCCAGCAGCTCGTTGATGTACAGCAGAAACAGTGTAAGTGAAACCGGGTCTAAGGCCATTACATATTTCTGGAGGCACCGTATGTACACCGTCATTATACCTTGACTAGATACTCCTTATTTTTACGACATGATAGTTTCACAAGCGAAACAGGAAAATAGAAGAAGTCCGACTGGAAGTATACTCAGAGAATGATGACACCAATCAAGAAAATAGATGCGGCGTTCTATTATTTTTGACTCGTTAATGACGGTGTTACCGACGAAACACGACGGCGTTTTCTCGTTAGGAAATTTGAGGTAATCAAGCTAATCGTCAAACTTGCTTGAACAGTCTGGAAATTGTATGAATTGAGTTGTTGATGGATGTAGTAGCGATTCATCTTGTTTGTCCGTCCGTTTTCTGTCCAATGACCTTACACCCGTCAATAATTAGAAAAAAAAAATCACAGTTTTTGAAAATGCGCAAATTGGCAGCAGATTAACCATCAAAAAGGCAAAAAAGACGATTTGGCTCTATAACTCGAAAACAACAGATCATATTTTAACAATTTTTATACAATGTTACTAATAGGCATACGAACTACAATAGGCTGTAAAATAATAATATGCTTTATTTTTCTATTCATCGTTTCACAAAGTAAATTAAAAAAAAACAAAAAATATCATACATGGAAAAATCCCAAGGGGGAGTTCACATAAAGTGTTCTTTCACTCAATCTTGTTATTTTAGATTTAGTAAATTAGATTAGATTCCGCAACAAAAAAAAACTTTAAATTTGCAATTACAAATACTAAATGTAAATCCTCTTTCAAAAAGAGCGGTTTTGTTCTTGATATTAACATTATGGATATCATTGCGGAAAGGTATTTTATTGTAGAGGCACGGCGGCTTCTTGAAATATATGATCTTATGGAATTGACAAAGAACATACACTTTGAACCTTTTTTTCCATACTGTTCCTCTTGAGATCTTTTACAACTTATGAGACACATGATCGTATTTTTTGATATGATATATGAATCTCATACAACTGTTTTGCACTCTATGTATTCTATTGAGGCTATCTCTACCTGGTGAACAATAAATAAACTGAGGTAACGCTAGAGAGTCACATAGCATTCCTTTAATGTCAGTAGAGAGATATGCCCTATGAGAATATAAAAGCCAGAGAGAAGCTTATGCTTTCTGTATATGTTGCGATACATGTTCCATATACCTTAAAGTATTATCAATAACCAAGCCCAAATTTTTTACTGTAACAACAATATGTATGTTTTCTGTAGACGTATTCTGTCCGATTTCTTGGACTCTTAAATTAGGTATTAAAACGTCCCTTGTAAGAGCAGTAAAATCAGGAGTTTCACAAGGGTCTGTGCTTGGGCTAATGCTGTTTACGTTGTACACTAGCCAGTTCATCAAGTTTGTGGAAAGCTGTTCTGACCTATTCGAATTCGTTGGTTCTGTTTATAAGTATGCTGACGACACGCAAATTTATAAATCTTTTTCAATTAACAATTTAGAAACTACATATAGCGAAATTAATAATGACCTGAAGACTAGCTAACGTTTCTAAAGAACATTCCCTTGTATTGGATCCACATCAATCAGAAGTAAAAAAAAGTCTGCGTTCGATTAATGAGATATTATTTTAAAAGTTCCAATGGTTCACTACATAGTCTGCACGATTTTAGTATCGAATATACTCGTAGTATGTTATGATCGATGATATCAAAAGCTTAGCTATAATCTAGTAGAACTAATACAATGCAGTTACCATCATCTAAATCTTGTATGATATCATCTGTAATATGGACGAATCCCGAAAAAAGAAATCGCACTTAGGTTTCGGAATGTGAAGCCGATATCAAAGGAATTATTATGAAATACGCATTTGTTACAGAAAAATCAACGTTTGAAGTTTGGTTGTAAAGATAACTGACACGTGTGTTGCCCATTTTCACTTTCGGGAATTCCTTGCAAAAACGGAGAAGGTCGGATTAAGCTAACGGGCATTTTGAAGGTTTTTGTCTATTGTTTACAGCAAATAACATTTGTTGTATTGCTTGTAGGTATGAATCTGATAAAGGGGCCCTCACGTTAAACACTTCGCGATCTAATTAAGGGAATTTCAACTTTTTTGCTATTAAGAATAAACATATAATTTAATCCTATTATATCATGAGTCGGTGCCAGAAATAATCCCTTAAAGCTTTCGGGATTCGTCCTGGGACACGGTATACAGGGTTGGGATAAAGTATGGAACCAAGCAAATAACTTTGGAACGGAAAGAGTGATATTATTGAAAATTTGCAGGCAAGTGTAGTGACGTCTAGTGTATCCGAAGACAGTTTAACCGGAAGTACCGTCAACTTTTTTAATTTAAATAGGACACCCTGTATATTTTTGCAGATTTTAATTCATCTTTTTTTCCGAATACGTCCATAGTGGGTTTAGCATTAGTTTCTATAAAAACGGGAAAGATAAAGCTTCTTTATCACTTCAGGTGTTTAAAATGCCGGTCATTCAAAGTCGGTTTTGGCGATCGCGTGAGAACTCACAAAGAAGTGTGTCAACTTTTAATGATTAACGTCCCGACAGGGGTCCTGTAACACGTTTGACGGTGACTAAAAAAAAAATACAAAAAAATTACCTCAAACGGGAAGACCGCAGACCGCCACGGACGAATTTGTGAGACAAATTTTTTAAGAAACAAATACTAAACCCACTATGGACGTATTCGGAAAAAAATATGAATTAAAATCTGCAAAAATATACAGGGTGTCCAATTTAAATTAAAAAAGTTGACGGTACTTCCGGTTAAACCGGAAGTACATTAATAGCTAACATAATGTCTTCGGATGCATTAGACGTCACTACACTTGCCTGCAAATTTTCAGCAATATCACTCTTTCCGCTCCAAAGTTATTTGCTTGGTTCCATACTTTATCCCAACCCTGTATAAATTCAGTTATACAACTATAGCTTGCACGAAATTCAGACTGGGTAAGAGGTAACACATTGTTGTTATTGAAGTAATATGTTAGTTGCCAAGCTCTTAAGTTAATTTCGATAGAGCACAGAGTCTTTATAATTAGTAGTCTTTGGAATGGGTATGATCCGAGCATTTTTCCACACACAAGGATACTGTGAAGTGACGATTACACTGATGCTAATACCATCAGTCAAACTAAAACCAAATTGACCATCGCATATTTAATTTTTTTTAATAACTAGCTAAAGAACTATTGCCGTTGCTTATGCGGATAATGTCAAGAAAATAATCATTAATAATGTTGGGGTCTGTAAAAAGCGATTCTGAGGTGTTTTGTTGATATTAGTGAGCAACTTCAGCTGGGTCCATCAATTTTTGCTATTTTTCCTATAAACCAGATGATCAGAATAGCGCTTTTTTGGGAGATCTTATGATTGACAATATTTTTCAAGCGCTTGTGCTTAGCAAAATTTTTTGAGAATTGTGCCTTTTAAGTATTGTCTTAGCTTTATCACTCATAGCCTATTTTCTTTCTTTATTAACCCAAGGAGTCTTCTTTTTTGTATGAGAATCCTAATTCACCTTACGCCATCATCAGATTCCTTTGGGATGAAAGCAAAATATGAAACGAACCTATCCCTACATCCATCCATTGGAATATGAAGAATAGCAGAACCTTTCTGTGAACACCGTACATCGGTGTATTCATTCGAGAACGCAGGTTGCCTGCAACCTACACAATAAAGTGGAGGTATCCCGTGCAACAAAAGACGTTGGGCCGTCTACAATAATTCTATAGCATCGTCCATATTCCGACACCTGTGTTCGACGCTTTTGTTGCCACTTGGCACAAAGAAGCCAAAGGAACCAGTCTTCGCGGCTAGGCTAGCTCGAAGGAAAAAGGAGATTTACGGCCCGCTACAGGACCGTAGCAGGGGGTTGGATTCATAAAGCCATTAATATTTTACGCAATTCTCTCAATAATGAAGGTAGCTCAAGTAATGAATCTAGCAGTAAAATTTTTAGTAGCATATGACCGACCCACATTCAAAAAACATTGTCTTTTCGACTGTTTTTGAAATTAACTATGACATTCTTTCCCGCAAATCTGTTCAGCAATACTGATTTATTAGGGTTTTCACAAAGTTACAACTCTAGAGATTTCAGGGGTAACACAATTTGAAGAAGCACTGAGTACTTAGCAATTATTCAAGGAACACTTTCTTTCTATAAATAATTAAAATTTAAAAACTGAACCTTTAAGACTATAACGACGAAGTTTTGAGTTTCAGTAGAGAATAAAAAATTTCAGACCTTTCAGATCTTCAGGTTTACCTAAAAAATTTAAATTTATTATTGGGCTTTCTATTAAGATGAAACGTCATGTTTTGGATAATTTGGCGGTGCAGATTACAAATCCGATCGCAGTTTCGAGTTCCAGTCTCGTGTGACGAAAATAAAGAATTTCAAATCTTCCAGATCCTCAGGTTTGACACATAAATCGAAAATATTTATTCGGCTCTCTATTCAGATGAAACCTCGTGTTTTGGATAATTTGAGTGTTCTCAGGACTCAGTTTTGAGTTTCAGTCTCGTTTGACGAAAATAAAAAATTTCAAACCTCTCAGCTCTTCAGGTTTACCTAAAAGATACAAAATCTTCATTTGGCTTTCTATTAAGATGACATCTCGTGTTTTCGATAATACGAGCGTACTGATCACAAATCTAGTCCTAGTTTTGAGGGTCAGTCTCGTTTGACCAAAATAAAAAATGTCGGACATTTCAGAACTTAGTTTAGTACTTAGAAAATTGAAATTTATTTGGCTTTCTATTAAGATGAAACCTCATGTTTTTGATAATTTGATAATGCTTGTTACAAATCCGGGCGCAGTTTTGAGTTTCAGTCTCGTGTGACGAAAATAAAAAAAATCAGATTTTTTAGATCTTCGGGTTTGACTAAAAAATCGAAAACCTTTATTTGGCTTTTTGGTATTCTTGATAATTTAAGGGTGCTGATTACAAATATGGTGATAGTTTTGAGTTTCAGTGTCGTTTGATGAAAATAAAAAAAATCAGACCTTTCAGATTCTCAGGTTTGCAGAAAAAAAAATTAAAATCCCTATTTGGATTTCTATTAAGATGAAATCTCGTATTTTGGATAAAATGAGGATGCTGATTACAAGTTCGGTTACAGTTTTGAGTTTCCGTATCGTTTGACAAAAATGAAAATCTTTATTTGGCTTTCTATTAAGATAAAACCTCATGTTTTGGATAATTTGATGGTGCTGATTACAAATCCGGTCGCAGTTATAAGCTTCAGTCTTGTTTTCATCAGGTTTGACAAAAAAAAAAACAAAAATATGTAAGTATTTGGCTTTCTGTTAAGGCGAAACCTTGTGTTTTGGATAATTCGAGGGTTTTGATTACAAATCCGGTCTCAGTTTTGAGGTTCAGTCTTGATTGACGAAAATAAAAAAATCAGACCTTTCCTTCTGGTTTATCTGAAAAAATTGAAAATCTTTATTTGCCTTTCTATTAAGCTGAAACCTCGTGCTTTAGATAATTTGGTGGTGCTAATTACAAGTCCGGTCGCAGTTTTGAGTTTCAGTCTCGTATGACGAAAATTAAAAAAATATCCACATATAAGATCCTTGAAAGTGAACATTTCATGTCGCCATTAGATATAAACTTCTATACCAGTTATTATTTGATGTGTATGATTCAGCTAGTCTCTTTTCAACAAAACTGACAATGGTAACCAGACCTAACCTTGGCGCTATTCCGGTCCTGTCAGCCCTTGGGAGATTTTCAGATGAACCCGAACCGATAGATGCAAGAATAATGCCCACGGTTGTCCTAGTAGGAAACAGGTGTGTGAGAAAGTTCAAAGGAATACTGGAAGAAAGGCATATTGTCGATACCGAGAGAGGTTCAATATAAAGGCGATGGTACCTATACCTTCGATAAAAGAAATTCCACGATTAATGATGAGCTTTTGTGATGCCAGTACAATATTCAGTATACTTTTCAGCACCATGACAGGCTGATATGTACGAAGACCACCCTAAAAATACCAAATAGGAAATAGAAGTACTTAGTAGTAGTAGTAGTTTATTTGTCAAATAGTATTATAATGACACGTCAACTAATGCATAAAAAGTAATTGAGGATTTGCTGATAGATTAAAAGTAAAAGTAACTCAAATTCAGAGAAATTTACTGACAGTAAAATACATTAGGTATCTGCTAAATACATTTTCACTTTGGACTTAAGGGTCTAGGGCATGCGAAATTGAGAATTAAGAAAATACGTATTCCTGTGTTAGCGAGGAGGCGAGGCCGCCTAAGATGAGGGAAGATAAGTCCAAAAATACAAAGGTAAGGTCGAAAGGTCCAAAGGTAAGGTCCAAACGTCACCATAAAAATGAATTTCGCATTTCCAAGCTCTTGACGTTAGCTTTAAACTCACAGTAATGATGCAAAAAGCAAATTGAAGAAAAAAGCTTGCGCTTTGCGCTGTTTTGGCCTTGTCCTGATATCGTGTTTGATTGTTAAATTACAGACATCTGAAGAATGTATGATTTTGCATTGCGTGTTTTTTTGCACTCTAGAAAACTTTTTTGAAAACATCGCAAATTGTTGTCATTCATTAAGGTCTTAACTATCACCTTCTGAAATACTGTGTATGTAATTTGAAAAACAAGTGAGTCCTGTTCGAAATGGGAATCCGTGTTTTACATGGCAAATACATAATTATGTATAACTGTGTGTAATTTTCTTTAAGCAGTCGGCTAGGTTGATAACATAATAATATGATACTGATAGTGAAATGATGTTCATTATGTTGCAGAAGTACTCGAATTTGATGAAGGATGCTAATACAAAAAAATGGTGTCAAGTGGTTTGACTCAGTAATTCCCACACATAATCGCTAATAATTGCTGAAACTTTGGAAATTTTACACTTTCCCCGCCATCCGAATTTCACCTCCACGCTTGAGGGCACTATGTGTAATAAGTAATCAAATGCGATTGGATGTGTCTGCACAATATGCCTTGATGTACGAAGAGACTTGTTAATTCAAGTAATACCACTCAAGATTGTTTTCCGAAATTGTTAATACGTTCGGGTACGGCATCAGCCAGCAAAAAAGCGAGTCTCAGCGCCGACACCAGAGAGGTAAATAAGCGTTGAAGTATAGGTTTTTACGCGGCACTAATTTTAAAAGGTTCTAAGGGTGCATTTCTGGCCCAAATTCAACTTGAAAAGTTCGTATAAACATGTGTCCTAAAGAGAGATACAGGGTGTCAAAGTTTGGAAAATAGAAGTCATCACTGACTAGAAGATTATTATCATTTCCAGTGATGGATAACAAAACATCTTTTTTGTTGAAAACGGGCTAACAACTGACAGAGCGACGGAAATGGGCGACTTGAGTTTTAGTAATTTAGGCATCAAACGTCCAAAAAGCATATTAGTCCGAGATCTACATATAAGTAAATATTTTTCGTTAAAGAATATTTAGGTACTTTTAAGAAAGTTATATCAGAGGTAGCCGATACATTAAATTAGGATCACTCTCACTGGAGGTTAACCTTTTGGATGTTTCCGATATAGCTGAAAGTTACACTAAGGAAAAGAAAATAAAAAAACTCAATAGAGTAAAATCTCCCTTCTGTTAGCTGTATTATTATCTGTTATTCCACACAATGAAGTATTTGTATGCTGTATTTGTTGTTATTTCTTTTTGAAC
This sequence comes from Callosobruchus maculatus, assembly GCA_951848785.1. Taxonomy (NCBI): domain Eukaryota; kingdom Metazoa; phylum Arthropoda; class Insecta; order Coleoptera; family Chrysomelidae; genus Callosobruchus; species Callosobruchus maculatus. Next base: position 12,211,598 of record CATOUR010000083.1, read on the forward strand.
TTTATATTATACCCTTAGCGTTGAATTGTTGTCCAAGGTTTGCTATATCATTGACAAAATTTAAAATTAAGTTTTGGCCTTATCAAATGTGTTGTCTCGTCAAAATCTATCTCATCTATCTATCATCTATCTATTTATCAATAAAAATAATCGGGAACAGAACGTAATTTGAAGTTAGGTGAAATGTTTTGCTTTAGTCAGAATTCTCCTCGAATGAAAAAATTCCCCCCTCCATTAACCTATTCTCCGCTAAGTTTTGAGGTAACGAAGGGGGAGACTGCTTAACGGAGTGGATACTTAGTACACACATTTATAATAATGCGATTATAAAAAAAAACTATTTCATGCAGATACGATAAGCGGAAGTCACAGATTAAAGCGGACAATGATAATCTCCAAAAAAAAAAAAAAAACTGAAAAATGGAATCTATGCATAGACTCCGTGGAAAATGTTTTCTAAAAATATCAGTGCTTTCAAAAAAAATCATTTTGGTGCTCGACGACTTTTGAATTGCAAATCAAATATGCTGACTAAAAAGTATAGCCTAAAAAATAATAACAATTTTTATAGTTCACTGATCATAATATTCTGATTTTGGTGAGAATGACCCATTAAGCAATGTTAATTATTACCGATGTGCTTTTATTTATCAGTCAGTAAAGCTGGACGAAATGGGCTAGAAACTCACACGATGTTTCGGATGTTGATCGGTGTAGTTTTTTCTTATTTCATGGAAGTACTGCTCAAATATCGGATTCGTCGCGCCGTTCGTTATCCGGTAGATTTCTCATTAATGAACGTACCAACGTAAATACCGCCAGAATGGTAGTGGAGGTGTGATTCACCTCTTCCAACAACTCATGGTATGACATTCATGAATATTGGCCGGCTATGTTTGAGCAGCGATGGCATCATTTCCACGCATAGCATCGTCAATATTGATTCAACGATTGTGTGCTCATCAACTGGCGCAGGATGTGATGTTGAAGCGCACTCCCACGTAGGCAAATAAGTTCTGATGAGCGCTCAAATTGGGGCGGTGGTACTGGCGGCAGACTTGGGTCGAATACTAACATCTGGTATTCGAATTCGAATCCTGAATACTGTATTTTAAATAGAATTTCGTTACTGGAGATTGTAATACAAAGAAAAAAAAATACGTTTTGAACGTTCCGACTAAGAAAAAGAATACGTTTTGAATGTTCCGACTAAAATTACCGTTATGTGCCCTTGAAACTTGATTTTCATCCATGTACTTATAAAAATGTAAAAATACAGGGTTGGGATAAAGTATGGAACCAAACAAATAACTTTGGAACAGAAAGATTTATATTGCTGAAAATTTGCACACAAGTGTAGCGACGTATAATGCATCCGAAGACATTATGTTAGCTATTAATGTACTTCCGGTTTAACCGGAAGTACCGTCAACTTTTTTAATTTAAATGGGACACCCTGTATATTTTTGCAGATTTTAATACTTTTTTTCCGAATACGTCCATAGTGGTTTGGGTATCAGTTTCTGTAAAAACGGGAAAGATAAAGCTTCTTCATAATGTTTAAAATGCCGGCCATTTGCCTCCTGACGTCCTGATCCTGACGTGAATTGATTCGACAAGGTAAGTCATCAATTTGTCAACAGACTTGCATATTGTCAGGAAGTAAACGGCGGGCATTTTGAATGTCTGAGATAATTCCTTGATAATTCATTTTAAATTTTCTTATTGTAACACATCAAATAAAATGAACGTTTCAGTAAATAAAAGAGCTTTATCTTTCCCATTTTTACAGAAACAAATACTAAACCTATATGGACGTATTCGGAAAAGAAAATATATTAAAATCTGCAAAAATATACAGGGTGTCCCATTTAAATTAAAAAAGTTGACGGTACTTCCGGTTAGACCGGAAGTACATTAATAGCTACCATAATGTTTTCAGGTGCATTATGCGTCACTACATTTACCTGCAAATTTTCAGCAATATCACCCTTTCCGTTTCAAAGATATTTGCTTGGTTCCATACTTTATCCCAACCCTGTATAAATACCTATATTAAATAAAAAGTAAAATAACATTATTTGATACACAGTGAGGTTAGACTAACTAATTATTTAATAAAAAACATTCTTGGTTTCGATTTGTTGTTTTGATAAAAAATGGAGTCAAGTTGATTGACTCAGTACTTCCTATACATAACGATATCATTTTATTATTTTTCCATTGCATGAAGCTATAGTCTGAGATCCCCTTGCAACCAAATCATCGCCCGCCTGCCCTCAAAAAACATCCAGCACAAAAACTCTAGTAAATGGTTACTTAAGTATCTCCGTAGGAACTAGAACGACAGAATTTTTATTCTGCGAGCTTCAATTGGATGAAACGGGACCCCAGGAACCCCCAAATTTCCTAAAACAAAGTTTGAGCTAATTTTATAGTATTAGTTTTTTATTGTTGCTGCGCCGCCACTGAAACGATTTCTAGAAACCATACACATTTTCCATCCTCGCCACGGTAATAATACTGTGTCGAAATTTCATTAAAATCAATTTCAGGTTAAACAACACAGAACGATGTAAAGCAATACTCGTATGTAACATACATCAGAAAAAAAAATCGAAGTACCTTATAGTTTCTGTTATAAGCAGGCCACGTTCCAATGAACCTAAAAAAGTGTATTATGTCGCTAGGTCCTTTTTTTGCAGGTCAATGGAGAGTATACAGAAACTTTTTTCAGTTTTGCAACCCTCCACCCCCAACCACCTCAATTTCACCTCCACCAAAAAAAAAAAAAAAGAGAAAATGATCAGAAACCCCAAAAACGCCTAAAAACGAAATTTCAGCAGTTTTTATATTTCCAGTTTTTTTATTGTTGCTGCGCCGCCACTGACACGATTTCTAAAAACCATACCCGTTTTCCATCCTTGATGGCACGGTAATGATACTATGGCAAAGTTTCATTAAAATTAATTCCATAATTTCCATGTTACTCAATACAGAACGATCTAAAGCAATATTCGTATGTATTTATGTATATCAGAAAATTCTCTTGGTTTGTGTAGTATGCAACGCAATGATCGGATGGACATAAAAAATGGTATTATGCCGCTAGGACTCTCTTTCACAGGTCAATGGACAGTCTGTTATGAATACAACACATTTTTGAGTTTTACAACCCCCACCCCCCAACCACCCCAATTTCACCCCTACCAAAAAAGTAGAAAATAATCAAGAACTCCAAAAATGCGTACAAACGGAATTTGACGATTATCTAATTTTTTTTGGTTTTTGCTAAATCCTCCGCCGCCAATACACCGATTTTCAAAATTTTTTGAGCTACTAGGAACCCACAGCATATCGGTACCCAAATTTCTTCACAATCCATGCAGCGGTTACTGAGATTACGAATGTAGAAAAAACACGACAGACCGACGGAAATGAGTGACGTGGATTTTCGTTATGTAGACATCATAAATGCCCAAAAAGCATATTATCTCAAAATTGAAAAATTTCGCGATCACAATACTCCCCTCACCTATAGGTGTGGCAAGTAAAAACGATACCTAAGTAACGAATGAAACTTAGAATAAAATTATTTGATACACCATGAGGTAACAAAAACATAAAATAATTTTTTAAAATGAACACTGCAGAATAAGCAATATCGAGTACCATTTAGTCCTAATCAAATATGCGCTCATAAGTTTTCAAACAAAATTTAATCGGTCTGTATCCCTGTGAATTTTTTATACCCGATACTACGCTATTATTTATAAACAGTAAATAGTAAACTTGGACTTTGAGCTGGTTGCAATTCTTTCAAATGGAATTTATAAATATAAATATACTAATCTGTAACGTAACACCTCTGATTACACTGCTTGGTTTATACAGGGTGGGGCAAACCAAGTGTTTTTGGTTTGAGTAGCACTCATGTATTAGAAAAGGGAGGAGCGCGCGGTTTATTACAATCTATTCCTTGACTCAAACCATTTCACTTTCTTACATGCCACTTGCCATCATGGAGCGGTAGACGCTAGAACAACGCGTGGCATATGGCGTGGCATCATTGGCCCATATTTTTTTGGAGAAAATGGGGTCACCGCTACAGTAACATCTGAACGCTACATTTATATGGTGAATATGTTTTTCATACCTGAAGTGCAAAGAAGAGGTGTGGATACCAAAGATTTGTGGTTCCAGCAAGATGGGGCCACGGCACACACCGTCAGAGCATCCATGGCTGTTCTTCGCCACCTGTTTCCAAATCGTTCAATTTCGAGGTTTGGTGGCATTTCATGACCTCCTCGGTCTCCCGACTTATCAATTTGTGATTTTTTTCTATGGGGGTAACTCAAGTCACGTGTTTAAAGGGCCAAACCCCGTACGTTAGACGCAGAGAAGGAAGCGATTCGCCATGGAATCTCTCAAAAATCAACAGAGACATGCTGGAAACAGTGGAGTGCAATTTTCGTGGACGGCTGCATCATATGCCAGATGTAATTTTTGCACTTAGATATTTCAAAATGGTTTATTATCAGCTATGTTCTACTACCAATATTTTCTTTTAGAGTAAAAACTAATAATTTTATGATTATTTCAAAAACACTTGGTTAATATGCCCCACCCTGTATACAGGGTGTTAATATTATAATTATCATAATAAATCGTCGATCATAAAGAGATACAGAACCCCAATTTGTAAGTATGCCTTTTGTAACAACTGCAGGGGATCTCATAATATATTATTATACCTTTACATATATTACATACATTATATTCTATTGGAGCAAAAATGGCATTGCCGTATGCCATGGAAAACAAGAATAGAGAGTATATGGGAACTATTATCGAGTCAATCAACTAGACTTCATTTTTTCTTATCAATGTCACCTACAATTCAAATCTGGTCATAATCTAGATACCGTATTAGGAACTAATGACGTTCAGCCTGAAACCCAAAGCAATGCTTCTTCCAATATTATTGCCTGGACTATAAATTGAGATATTTATCTCCCTAATACATGGAAATTTTACTGAAAAACAGAGATAACATGCAAGATAAACAAAACACTGCAGCTAGTCGATAAATTATAAATACGTATGAATTTACATATTATGAAAGAAGTGCTGTTGCTGCTAGCTGTTATTAGCCAATAAATTTGACTGTTGATTTCAATGTAAACAATTTTCTTCTCGTTAACACCGAGAATTGTCAATAAATTCCAGAGTATTAACTTCATATTACGATCTGTCCGTTTAATTCAGACTAAAATAAATCAGGTGAACAATAGCCAATCATTCAAGCCAGGCGATGAAAGTATCAGGGTAAGTACTTCCGTGAGTTGTTATTCTTAGGAACAATGGCAGGGCAAATAGCATTTACTATTTCCGCTATTTATTTATCCTAACTTTATGAATAATCTCAAGAAAGAACAGTTTTTGGGTTATTTTGCATGGACAATTAGCAGAAAGATTCTTTCACAACCTTAAAAGATAAGATAGACAGGGTGTTCCAAAAAGGTGGTGCCAAACTTAGGGTGTTGACAGGGGACCTTGCGGTGAGAATATTTTGCAATAAAACCCGTATTCAAATATAAGCTGTTTTGGCTGCAAAGTCATTTATTCACTGATGAAGCTTGTTGCATTAAAGACGGTTGTTTCAGTAGTCGCAATAGTCACATATTGGACGACGATAATCCTGATGCTGCATAGGTTAGAGCCTCAGAGTAACAACTGAACATAGAGGTAGTAAACAACTAATTCTAATAGGCCGACATCTTTTCTTACGTTGTCATATTGACCACCAGACACGGCAATCAAAATTATTTACTATCGTCTTAATTGTATAGTATCGAGAAATATTTCATTCTAAGTTAAAAAGACAGTATTTCGATGATTCAGGAATGATTACACCAAAATCAATAGATATGTTGACCTCTACTGCGTTACTGCATATTTCTTCATCATAAACGCAAATTCTGAAGCCTTACGTGAAGTTTGAGAAGCTGGCAACGCCGATATAATTTTCATGAGATTTATTTACGGTAGAACCTTGACTGTCAAACGTTTGTTTTGTTTGTGCGTCTTTTATATTGGTCAGTAAAATCGAATTCGCTATTAGTTGGTAACTGTAGTAAAGCTTTACGGACTTGCTGTGATAAATTCGAGTGTAGTTTAACAGTTTTTCGAGATCAAAACTCAAAAAGTGCAGTGTTTGTAAGATGTGTTGCATTGGAAGAATTTTCAGGTTAGTTGGCCTTACACAGCATTGTTTACAATTTGAACTGTCACTGCGAGGACACAGCTGATCAATGTTGGGAGGCTGAAGTGTCAAAAATTTGTTTATTTATTTAAGATAATGGCTTTGAGCACGCCATGCTGAAGTGATTTGTTTACCTCTATGTTCAGTTGTTACTCTGAGGTTAGAGCTCATCAACAACAATTTCCGCAAATCTTCCAAGTGGTGCGCGACCAATGATTCGAAGGATCAATTTATGTAACTACGTAGGTGGTAGTCATTTTGAATCTTCATTATAACATCTTTCGTTCTCTGTAATGACAAATACTAAGATGTTGACGTGCTTCGATCAAGAAGGTAAACAATACGTTTTTATTTAAACCAAAAATGACTCTGTAGCTAAAACGACTAATTTTTTTATAACTGAGCAGACCGCATAGGCGAAGCCTAGATACCAGAGTACCGGGGCTGCTGTGCAAAGGTTAGGTTAGGGGAAGTTTGTAAACGCGGGACTTGAATAGAGCCAACACCCGCAGACCCAATAAATTATATATTCTTGATGTATGAACAACGACCGCCCTGCATCTGGTAGGAGCGGTGAGCGGCTGAACTATAGAGGATAGCTTAGAGGCGTAGATTCCGCTGGAATATCGGTAGAAGAGTGAGAGGTCACCATCAGTACGCCGGTGAAAAAGTGGCTGGAGGTGGCCGAGTCGCCAATTAGTCGAATAGCCCTTTTTCTGGATGGTATCTAGTATAGCCGGGGTAGTAGAAGCAGCAGCTCCCCAGACATGAGAGCAATACTCCATCTGAGCCTTATATAGCGAGAGGAGGTTAGATGGTGAGAAGTACTTTCTGGACTGAATAGGTATCCAAAATTTTTACCAGCAGCTATTGCAATTGACGCAACGTGTTCATGCCAGATCAGATTTTCTGTAATGTTGACTCCTAACAGCTTGAATGAGTGACTCCTTGGCAGAGCCTGATTGTTCATAACAACCGGGTGCTGCGTGGGCACTTCTTGTTTGATAGCGTACAATACTGGGTCTTGGAAGTATTAAATTTTACGATATTTTTGAGTCCCCAAGCGATAATGGTCTCCAGATACTTTGAAAGCGAAGCAGCCGCTTCCAGTCTTCTGCGTTCCAGCTCGACCATAAAGATCGGTCTATTGCTCATGATGTCAAAATTGTGGATTGGGTTTGTAGTGTTAGCCCACGTTCACATCGGACGCGCCTCGCTTGGAGCATCGCGCTTCACTTTAACACCAAGCGAAGCGCCACGCTATCGAACCGTTCACATCAGACGCGTTTTGCTGCTCGCTCAGTCTACGCCTCATCAAGGCACCGTCATAACCTGTCCGCAAAAAGTTGTTGTTGGAAAATTCGATTTAGCTTGCAAGCATAACGAAAAGACGTGGAAAACGTGTTTGGATGCATGGAATCAATATGTGCACCGAGATGCCCGAAAAATTTTACGAATATTTAAATTTCAAAAGAATCATTCGACCTGCTTCTTCACCAATTGGAACGCTACTTAACTGGTTATGGGACCATTTTTTGACACGGAATTTCAGCGAATAATGATAACATTGAGGTGAATAAAAGGTATTACGTAATTTTAAAAGTAAAAATTTGATTATTCCTACCACACCTAATCAATTTGACCAATGAAATTTTTGAACAAGTGAAGGCAACCGTCCAAGAACCGACACTGCGCGTTACCTGGCGCTTCGCATGGCATAGCGATACGCATACTGCTAAGCGCTATGCGCCCGATATGAACGGCTACATTTAAGTGTATTGGTTTGTTTCTCTTCGCTTTGCGCTAGGCTGTAAGCAAAGCGCGATGCTCCAAGCGAGGCGCGTCCGATATGAACGCGGCCTTAGAGAGAATATCATTGATGTGAAGCAGCGGAACCCCAGCAATGAAGCTATGAAAGGCAGAGGAAAAACCGTCTACCACGACCACGAAATATGCGAACCAACAGCAAAGTTTAACAGGGAGGCCGTAGGACGGAAGCTTGTTTAGGAGAGCTGCATGCGACAGTTGATCGACTGCCTTTGAAATACCAAGGAAACGACCTGAGCCTCGCCAAACGAATGGATGAGTTTGCTCCACACATGGGTGGTGTAAGCCAGGAGATCCCCAGTTGATCTTTGATGTCGAAATCCATACTGTCTGTCGGACTAGGAGTCTTTATGTTAAAAATGTTCTCCGCAACTTGCCCTATAAACTTCTTAAGTTTGGCACCACCTTTTTGGAACACCCTGTGTATGGTTTATATTCATGATTTTTATGATCCCTATATCACATGTCATGTGATCTATTGCCTTCGCGCGTCGGTCTGCCTCTCCGGCAAACCAAGACCTTCTATAACTCAGAAACTAATTAATCTTAGCAATAATTAATCAAAAAAATAAATCTTCTCTATATAACTCTACAGGGTGGTCCAATAAGCGCGCGGTGCTCTCTAGCGGCCATACCATTTAAATTAGACGAAAATGTTTTAAATAAAAAACATTTCTTTTCAAATGCTCTACATTTAGAAAATAATTTCAAAAATGGCGGACTTCCGGATATACCGGAAGTAGGTATCAACTTCCTTATTTTAAACGGAGTACCCTGTATATTATTACGTTTTTGAATTCAGCATCGATTTTTAGGTCCAGTTTGTTAACTATTGTTTATGTCTACGAAGCCTATTTTCGGAGTTATTCAGCAATTTATACAAAATTTAACATTTGCAGTACTTTACAAGAAACGTTAATGTCTCTGAAACTAAGCGCCATAGAAAGATGCGGTTTTCGGTTTTGAAACAAGCGAGGAACGTACTTGTGCTTCGGTAAGATCGTTATTTCAAAAGAAAATTAAATCAATAGACTAACAATTTTCAAATTTAAAAAGTTAAAAACGTTAAAAACTTTTTTTTTCAAATGGGATGGTATGATAAGTTTTACATCGGTGGATGCGAAATCGAATTTTCTTTCACTTTTATCTAGGCGCATGTGGTTCTATCTTTGATGGTTTTTAAGATATTTACGGTTTTGTAATTATTGCGTAGGAATTGGAAAAATCGTATGTGGTGTGGCTCGCAGACGAAACAATTAGCAGGAAACCTTTCATCCAAAGTGTTTCGACCTCTAATACTAAAATGTGCTTTTGCTCCATCTAACTGTAACCACGTTATTCTTAAAAACCCCAGTGGTGAACTTTTCAACAGGTTTTAAAAAAAAGGCTGAATAACTCCGAAAATAGGCTTCGTACACATAAACAATGGTTAACAAACTGGACCTAAAGATCGATGCTTAATTTAAAAACGTAATAATTACAGGGTGTTCCATTTAAAATAATGAAGTTGATGCCTACTTCCGGTATATTCGGAAGTCCGCCATCTTTGAAATTATTTTCTAAATGTAGAGCATTTGAAAAGAAAGGCTTTTTATTTCAAACATGTTCGTCTAGTTTAAATGGTATGGCCGCTAGGGAACACCGCGCGCTTATTGGACCACCCTGTATATGTATAAATCTATATAACTCTTTATAACAACAAATATAACCAATTATCTCAATTGGTCCTTCTCGTTTTTCTCTGGTCAGTGTTTTGTTTTGTGTAGTAAAGATCCTGTAACTTTGTTCCTTCACTACAACGAATATTGCGGACCAAAATCGTACATTTGCTGCGAAAATAATTATCAAAAACTGTTTTTCTTCTTTTTTATAGGCACTTTGAGGCAGGTAGAGAGGTGGCATGGATGAGGGGGTTGCGAAACCAGAACATTTTGTTTATAGGAAAGGCTTTGAATCAGCTTAGGCAAAGCTGCAGTCATATGCTTAAAAAAAAAACCAGTGCATTGTTGGCGGAGTAATTAAGGCAAACATTAAAAATTAGTTAGAACCTTTACAAACTTCGTTTTTTACGCTCGTGCTGCAATACATTTATTTCATTCTAATGACAACACATTGATCATAATTTCCTGAAATAGAATAAACCTCTTTTCCACTTTCAACCTATTCGTTGAACCATCAGATCGTTTTACCTATCTCCCGAAATAAACTCGTAGCATTACCGGAATATGAATAATTTTTCACGCATCGATACATAGCGTTGTGCCCATTAGCTTAATAGCTTTGTAGTGGAATATTGGTTCATTAGTTAAATGACCCCAAATGTACCGTTAAACTGGCACTAAGCGGGCAACAGCTTTTTTCTAATTATGTACTTCCTGTCTCAATTACCAAACTAGATTAATATCTTACTTGCTTACGGTTTTCTCATATTTTCTTTCAAAGTTATCAAGTAAAATTAGAGCTTTAACGTGTTTAGCTGTTGGGCTGACTGATAGAAATTTGGAGACGTTACAATTCAAATTTGAGCTGATTACATCGCCGATCGCAATTCTGAGTTTAAATCTCGTGTGACGAAAATAAAAAATTTCAGATCTTTCAAATTTTCAAGTTTACTAAAAAATCAGAAATCTTTGGTTGGTGTTTTGGATAATATAAGGGTGCTGATTACATTGCCGATCGCAGTTCTGAGTTGAAGTCTCATTTGACGAAAATAAAAAATTTCAGATCTTTCAGATTTTCAAGTTTACCTAAAAAATCGAAAATCTTTATTTAGCTTTCTATTAAGATGAAACCTTGTGTTTTGGATAATTTGAGGTTGCTGATTACAAATCTCGTTGCTGCGTGGAGCTTCAGTCTCATTTGACGAAAATACAAAATTTCAGACCTTTCAGATTTTCAGGTTTACCTGAAAAATCGAAAATCTTTATTTGGCTCTCTAGTAATATGAAGCTTCGTGTTGTGTATAGGCCAAATAAAGATTTTCGATTTTTTTAGGTACACCTGACCGCCCGAGAGATCTGAAATTTTTGATTTTTGTCAAACGAGATTGAGACTCAAAACTGCGACTGGATTTCTAATCAGCACCTTCAAGTTATCCGAAATGCGAGGTTTAATTTCAATAGAAGGCCAAATAAAGATTTTCGATTTTTATAGGTACACCTGCTCGCCCGAGAGATCTGAAATTTTTGATTTTTTGTCAAACGAGACTGAGACTCTAAGCTGCGACTGGATTTGTAATCAGCACCTTCAAATTGCCTGAAATGCGAGGTTTCATCTCAATAGAAGGCCAAATAAAGATTTTCGATTTTTATAGGTACACCTGCCCGCCCGAGAGATCTGAAATTTTTGATTTTTGTCAAACGAGACTGAGACTCTAAACTGCGACTGGATTTGTAATCAGCACCTTGAAATTGTCCGAAATGCGAGGTTTTATCTCAATACAAGGCCAAATAAAGATTTTCTTTTTTTAGGTACACCCGACGCCCACCCAAGAGATCTGAAATTCTTTATTTTTGTCAAACGAGACTGAGACTCAAAACTGCGACCGGAATTGTAATCAGCACCTTCAAATTATCCGAAATGCGAGGTTTCATCTCAATAGAAGGCCAGATAAAGATTTTCCATTTTTTTAGGTACACCCGCCCGCCCAAGAGATCTGAATTTTTTTATTTTTGTCAAACCAGACTGAGACTCTAAACTGCGACTGGATTTGTAATCAGCACCATGAAATTATCCAAAATGCGAGGTTTTGTCTCAATAGAAGGCCAAATAAAGATTTTCGATTTTTTTAGGCACACCTGCCCGCCCGAGAGATCTGAAATTTTTGATTTTTGTCAAACGAGACTGAGACTCAAAACTGCGACTGAATTTGTAATCAGCACCTTGGAATTATCCGAAATGCGAAGATTCATCTCAATAGAAGGCCAAATAAAGATTTTCGATTTTTATAGGTACACCTGCCCGCCCGAGAGATCTGAAATTTTTGATTTTTGTCAAACGAGACTGAGACTCTAAACTGCGACTGGATTTGTAATCAGCACCTTGAAATTGTCCGAAATGCGAGGTTTTATCTCAATAGAAGGCCAAATAAAGATTTTCTTTTTTTAGGTACACCCGGCGCCCACCCCAAGAGATCTGAAATTCTTTATTTTTGTCAAACGAGACTGAGACTCAAAACTGCGACCGGAATTGTAATCAGCACCTTCAAATTATCCGAAATGCGAGGTTTCATCTCAATAGAAGGCCAAATAAAGATTTTCCATTTTTTTAGGTACACCCGCCCGCCCAAGAGATGTGAATTTTTTTATTTTTGTCAAACCAGACTGAGACTCTAAACTGCGACTGGATTTGTAATCAGCACCATGAAATTATCCAAAATGCGAGGTTTTGTCTCAATAGAAGGCCAAATAAAGATTTTCGATTTTTTTAGGCACACCTGCCCGCCCGAGAGATCTGAAATTTTTGATTTTTGTCAAACGAGACTGAGACTCAAAACTGCGACTGAATTTGTAATCAGCACCTTGGAATTATCCGAAATGCGAGGATTCATCTCAATAGAAGGCCAAATAAAGATTTTCGATTTTTTTAGGTACACCCGCCCGCCCAAGAGATCTGAAATTTTTTATTTTTGTCAAACGAGACTGAGACTCAAAACTGCGACTGGATTTGTAATCAGCGCCTTGAAATTATCCGAAATGCGAGGTTTTATTTCAATAGAAGGCCAAATAAAGATTTTCGATTTTTTTAGGTACACGCGCCCGCCCAAGTGATCTGAATTTTTTTATTTTTGTCAAACGAGACTGAGACTCAAAACTCCGACTGGATTTGTAGTCAGCACCTCGAAATTATCCGAAATGTGAGGTTTCATCTCAATAGAAGGTCAAATAAGATTTTAGATTTTTATAGGTACCTACACCTGCCCGCCCGAGAGATCTGAAATTTTTTATTTTTGTCAAACGAGACTGAGACTCAAACTGCGACTGGATTTGTAATCAGCGCCTTGAAATTATCCGAAATGCGAGGTTTTATTTCAATAGAAGGCCAAATAAAGATTTTCGATTTTTTTAGGTACACCCGCCCGCCAAAGTGATCTGAATTTTTTTATTTTTGTCAAACGAGACTGAGACTCAAAACTCCGACTGGATTTGTAGTCAGCACCTTGAAACTATCCGAAATGTGAGGTTTCATCTCAATAGAAGGCCAAATAAAGATTTTTGATTTTTTTAGGTACACCTGCCCGCCCGAGAGATCTGAAATTTTTGATTTTTGTCAAACGAGACTGAAAACTCTAAACTGCGACTGGATTTGTAATCAGCACCTTGAAATTATCCGAAATGCGAGGTTTTATCTCAATAGAAGGCCAAATAAAGATATTCGATTTTTTTAGGTACACCTGCCCGCCCGAGAGATCTGAAATTTTTGATTTTTGTCAAACGAGACTGAGACTCAAAACCGCGACTGGATTTGTAATCAGCACCTTGAAGTTATCCGAAGTGCAAGGTTTTATCTCAATAGAAGGCCAAATAAAGATTTTCGATTTTTATAGGTACACCTGCTCGCCCGAGTGATCTGAAATTTTTGATTTTTTGTCAAACGAGACTGAGACTCTAAACTGCGACTGGATTTGTAATCAGCAACTTCAAATTGCCTGAAATGCGAGGTTTTATCTCAATAGAAGGCCAAATAAAGATTTTCGATTTTTATAGGTACACCTGCCCGCCCGAGAGATCTGAAATTTTTGATTTTTGTCAAACGAGACTGAGACTCTAAACTGCGACTGGATTTGTAATCAGCACCTTGAAATTGTCCGAAATGCGAGGTTTTATCTCAATAGAAGGCCAAATAAAGATTTTCTTTTTTTAGGTACACCCGGCGCTCACCCAAGAGATCTGAAATTCTTTATTTTTGTCAAACGAGACTGAGACTCAAAACTGCGACCGGAATTGTAATCAGCACCTTCAAATTATCCGAAATGCGAGGTTTCATCTCAATAGAAGGCCAAATAAAGATTTTCGATTTTTTTAGGTACACCTGCCCGCCCGAGAGATCTGAAATTTTTGATTTTTGTCAAACGAGACTGAGACTCAAAACCGCGACTGGATTTGTAATCAGCACCTTGAAGTTATCCGAAGTGCAAGGTTTTATCTCAATAGAAGGCCAAATAAAGATTTTCGATTTTTTTAGGTACACCTGCCCGCCCGAGAGATCTGAAATTTTTGATTTTTGTCAAACGAGACTGAGATTCTAAACTGCGACTGGATTTGTAATCAGCACCTTGAAATTATCCGAAATGCGAGGTTTTATCTCAATAGAAGGCCAAATAAAGATTTTCGATTTTTTTAGGTACACCTGCCCGCCCGAGAGATCTGAAATTTTTGATTTTTGTCAAACGAGACTGAGACTCAAAACCGTGACTGGATTGGTAATCAGCACCTTGAAGTTATCCGAAGTGCAAGGTTTTATCTCAATAGAAGGCCAAATAAAGATTTTCGATTTTTATAGGTACACCTGCTCGCCCGAGTGATCTGAAATTTTTGATTTTTTGTCAAACGAGACTGAGACTCTAAACTGCGACTGGATTTGTAATCAGCGCCTTGAAATTATCCGAAATGCGAGGCTTCATCTTATTAGAAGGCCAAATAATGATTTTCGATTTTTATAGGTACACCTGCCCTCCGAGAGATCTGAAATTTTTTATTTTTGTCAAACGAGACTGAGACTCTAAACTGCGACTGGATTTGTAATCAGCGCTTTGATATTATCCGAAATGCGAGCTTTCATCTCAATAGAAGGCCAAATGAAGATTTTCGATTTTTTTAGGTACACCCGCCCGCCCGAGAGATCTGAAATTTTTTATTTCTGTCAAACGAGACTGAGACTCAAAACTGCGACTGGATTTGTAATCAGCACCTTGAAATTATCCGAAATGCAAGGTTTTATCTCAATAGAAGGCCAAATAAGATTTTCGATTTTTTTAGGTACACCTGCCCGCCCGAGAGATCTGAAATTTTTTATTTTTGTCAAACAAGACTGAGACTCGAAACTGCGACTGGATTTATAATCAGCGCCCTGAAATTATCCGAAATGCGAGGATGCGAGGGTGCTAATTAAAAATCTGATATCAGTGTGGAGTTTTGGTCTCGTTTGACGAAAATAAAAAATTTCAGATCTTTCAGATTTTCAAGTTTACCTAAAAAATCGAAAATCTTTATTTGGCTCTCTAGTAATATGAAGCTTCGTGTTTTGTATAATGCGAGGATGCTAATTACAAATCTGATATCGGTGTGGAGTTGTGGTCTCGTTATAAATTTCAATCTTTCAGATTTTCAAGGTTACCTAAAAAATCGAAAATATTTATTTAGCTTTCTATTAAGATGAAACCTCGTGTTTTGGATAATTTGAGGTTGCTGATTACAAATCTCGTTGCTGTGTGGAACTTCAGTCTCATTTGACGAAAATACAAAATGTCAGATCTTTAAAATTTTCAGGTTTACCTAAAAAATCGAAAATCTTTATTTAGCTTTCTATTAAGATGAATCCGACAGAAAAATCTTAAATCTGGCAACAGCGTCGGAACACGCTATCGTTTCACAATGATTGTCAACTGTCACTCGTCCGACTTCCAGCGCGTCGTACTTTGCGTGGGCAGTACTTAATTACCTCCGTTTGGATTTGGCAAACAAAATAATACTTACTTAAATGCCCGTGTCCATGAGAACGGTTCTTTTTTCTCTTCAATCTCATGAACGTAGGACGTGGGACCTGTTCACTAATGGCGTTTTTCTCTTTTCGTCGATGTCCGTGGTTGTCGTTGTCATTTAACAATTTTTCACGAACATTTCGATGTAATTGTCGTTAACGAGATTGGAATGAAACGTTAATGTTCAACACCTTAAGTGGAACGGAGCTCGTTATGTATTAATTAGAATTAATGATGAGTTGCAATGACATTTTCAATAACTGTTTTTAATCAAATCAGCTTAGGTTTTTTCATTTTAGGCAGCTAATTTAATAATGTAACGGAAAATAGAAATGAGACGTCTACATTTTCTTATTTCAAGATGCATTCAAATCATACTAAATTCAGTCATAATCAGGTCCACATGATGAGATTCGAAAGATCGAAACAGCGCTGACAAGGACTAGACACAATGGGCCTGATGCGATTTAGGACATGTTCCAAACAACGATTGTGATCCTTGAACTCGCTTTGGGTAAGGTGGAAATCATTTTCTTGATGTTTCCCTAAAGGAAGCGAGCATAATTCAATGTAGGTAGTGATCAATCAGTAGAACTGCCCGGTATGGGTCTTAAATTCTAAGTATTATAGAGATAGGACTACACCAACTTATCGATCTAATTAAAAAATGCATCAAAAATGCTTGGAAAATAGATATTTATTCATTAAAAAAAAAAGATATTTTGTCAGTATTTTAAACCAGCTCAGGTAAAATACTGATTTTTTGATCTTTGCAACTTGATGAACTGCTATCATTGGTTAAAAACTTCAACCTAATTAGTGATGTCACAACTGTAGCAGCTTTTACAGAGTCTGAATCATTGATTGTAATGGTAACTTTAACTGTTGTATAACACAATGCTAACGTCTGATTAAAAGACAAATTACCTCCAAAACAGTTATTTTTGATTGAGAATAAGGGTAATAGAAATGCCACAGGAGCAAACTTACCTACCAAACGATTAAACAGTGGTAGACTTACCTGAAATAAAAAAGAGATGCATTAAAAAAAGCTTTTCAACATAATTTACATTAGGTGTTTCAATAGAGCCAGATTTCTACGAGATGGGTCTGGACAGGTTGAAATAGCTTTAGTTTGCTTGTTTCTTTCTAAAATCTGTCATACCTTCGTCTATGTTTTAACTTAAACTGCTCATAAGGAACATTATTATACAGTGATACAATTTATTTATTTACTTAATGATGTTGGTTAATGTACAATAATGTACGATACATGATTTATTAATAAAAGCTGCTGTACTCTGGCATTTTAAGCTTTGCCTTCAGGGTTTGCTCACTTATAAGTTAGTTGTTTCTGAAAATGACTAGCATACAGGGTTGGGTATGGAAAAAATTGGTTTTTTAGAATGGCAAGGCTGTGTAGTGTGTAGGTAGAAATTAAAAACAAAAACTTAAAACCTTTACGGATTTTCACCATATAATAAAAGAGTCAGAAAATTATACCAGAAAGTAGGTATAAATCATTACCACTCGTACACGTTATGCCATAAAGGCGCAGTGTGATATTTGGATGGTAATATTTGCTCAGATGTTTACACAACGAATATACCATACAAAGGTGTAGCTATACAGAGAGTTTGCAGTTCAAAAGTAAATAAAAGGGACATTGTACTCCAAGACGTTATACAACGTTGCCGTGGTTCAAAGCCTCTATATCTGCCAGCTAAATCGGATTATGATATCTCGAAAATCCTAATAGATGTAATTTAAACATCGACAAAAAAATCAATAACAAAGGTAAGAAGTAATGATTTTATTTTTTCAAGATCACTCGTCTAAATGCAAAACCCGACAATTCAGCGGAAACAAGTTTTACAGTAATCATAAAAAAAACGAATACAGCCTTATTATGAGCGAAGATAATGCTAACGCGAGAGCTATTCGAATTCGTTGAGCGAGAGTATGACAATAATCTGAGATTGGTTTAGGATATCATATTCAACGCCCCAAAATCTAGGACATTAGATAGTTTTTCTGAAATCTAGATTTTGAATTTGGACACGTCAGGTTTTGCATGTACAGGCGTACCTGCACAGGTAGGTCGGAGCGTGTATGGGGCTAGACCTGTACAGTATTTTGAACCTGCACAGACGACCGGAGCAAAATCAAAAATCAATTCTTTCAGGTCGCACCGTACGCTGCGTGTGTGGCAGCTCTCCGGTCGCCTGCGCAGGTTTGGCGAGTTGTCTTCTAGATTTTGTTGAGAGTGGTAGTTGTTCGAATAGAAGTCCGACGGCATCGCAATTGAATACGGCTCCGCCAAATCCAAATAATAAGAGAATACTTGAAGATTTTATTGAAATATACGGAAATCATCCATGCCTTTAAAAGTACGATGAAGCTAAGAAAAAGGCTTTTTATGAGTTACTCATAAACAAATTAGGAAATCGAACCGAATGCTGATAAGGCAGCGGTTGTGAAAAAAAATTAATAACTTGAGAAGCAATGTCAAGAAGGAGAAGAAGAAAGATGACCAGTCTTTGAAGTCTGGGACATCTGTGGATGATGCATATCATATTAAATTGTGGTACTATGACTTATTAGATTCCATAATATACATATAATACACCACTTTTTACACCACCTATTCTTCTAACCGTTTTTTTTTTAAATAATTATCTTCCAAAATTAACGCAAGACCTATCAGTGCCAGCACATCGTCGTCTTCAAGAGATGCCATACCGAAACGAACTGCGTGCTATTTTTTAGAATTGGATCAAAATAAGTGAAACGCCCTCGGAAACGCCCTATCAATTTGGACTTCTTTACTGAATAAAAAGACAACTCAGCGACTGGAATTACATAAAGCTAGATAATGAAGAGGATAAATTTTAAGGTTCACAAGGTTTAAATCTCAAAATCAAGTTCTTCTGACAAAAAAAATTCTTCAGAACTAGGAACGGTGTTTTCACGATTAGTTTAGACGGGAGATTTCTTTCGATCTGTATTTATTACCTTGTGATAAAACAACATAATATAGATTAATCGGAACTGAAAAAAGTGAATAAAAAGCGAAGTAAAACACGCAACCGCTGGCATGCTAAAGATGGGTTTTGTAAGCGAATGATATCGAAAATTGTAGGGCTTTAGATAATGAAAAGAATGGTATATAAAACTCTATTTTGAAACATGTCGGGTTTTGCATTTAGACGACTGGCAATACTGGCAAACTAAACAGGCCACTGACATTTTTTGGAAATTCTATTACATGACTGCTTGAAAGTCTGCTTGATATAATCCAAAAATATTTTTATGGACAGAACGAGGAGCTAATATCATGTTTTTACCTCCCACACCGATAGGTGAGGGGAATATTGTGATCTCGAAAATTTTCGATTTCGAGATAATACGCTTTTTGGGCGTTTCATGATGTCTACATAACAAAAATCCACACCACTCATTTCCGTCGGTCTGTCGGTCTGTCGGTCTTTCGGTCTGTCGGTCTGTCTGACTGTCGCTTTTTTCTAGCCTCGTAATCTCAGCAACCGCTGCATGGATTGTGATGAAATTTGGGCAGCTATATGCTGTGGGGTCGTAGTAGGTAATATTCCTATAATTTTGAAAATCGGTGCATGGGCGGCGGAGTAATTAGCAAAAAACAAAAAAAAATAAATATTGCTCAAACTAATGTTTTTAGGCGTTTTAGGGGTTCCTGATCATTTTCTACTTTTTTTGGGTGGGGGTGAAATTGGTGTAGTTGGGGGATGGGGGGGTTGTAAAATTGAAAACTTTGTTGCTTTCATAATAGACTGTCCACTGACCTATGAGAGAAGACCTAGCGACATCAATCACTTTTTTAAGTCCATCCGAACATTGCCTTGCCTATTACAGAAACCAAAGGACTTAGATTTTTTTCTGGTGTAAACATACGAGAATATTGCTTTAGATCATTCTATATTGTGTACCGAGGAAACTGTTGAATTGATTTTAATGAAATTTTGACACACTATTACTACCGTGGAGAGGATGGCAAACGTGTATCGTTTTTATAAATCGTGCCAGTGGCGGCGCAGAAATAATAAAAAAACTAAAAGTATGAAAACAACTCAAACTTCGTTTTTAGATGGTTTACGGGTTCCTGATCATTTCCTGCTTTTCTGGGTGGGGGTGAAATTGGGGTAGTTGGGGGTTGGGCCTTGTAAAACTGAGAAGTCTGTAGTATTGATAATAGGTTGTCCATTGACCTGTGAAGGAAAGACCTAGCAGCATAAGACAATTTTAAGGGGGGGGGGGGTTGGCGATTATTTGGTTGCAAGGGATATCAGACTAAAGCGTCATGCTATGGGAAAATAATAAACTGGTATCACCGTAATGTGTGCGAAGTACTGAGTCAATCAACTTGACTTCATTTTTTATAAGAGTTAGAAGTGCAACTATCATGTTTGACATTTTACTTTCCCGTCACAACCTACTTAGTAAAATGAGTCAAAAATGGATTCCCTCATTCTTTGCATGCTCAGCGAGCTCTGTTGTTTTTCCAAATTACTGTTATTGTCTGTGCCGCCTTTTGTTTCTCCAGACTCGGTCCTAAACGATCATTACTGAAATTTATATCTGTTGCCCGTTGCCGGTTACCACGAAACAAGAAACGGAGCTGCGGTCGGCATATATTTTTAGTTTTCAACACAACTGTTCCATGGCACTGATTTTACAGAGATAAGAAACAGGAAATCACGGGCGTAACCAAACAGAGGGGCCATTCGTTGGTGCGCGTTTGTAAAATAAAAATGTTTAGATTTTGAGGGATTTATTTATCGTTTTCATGTTTTCCTCATCCTTCCTTTAGGGAGGTTTAAGCATTATTAAAGTTCCGGCCACGAAAGGTGGATACTAAAAATGATTGCTGACCACCATTTATTTGACACTGACATTTGCGCTAGCAATTTTCATTTAGGTACCATTTTTTTTAAACATAAACACAACAATAACTGACTGAAGCTCAAAACTGCGACTGTATTATTTATCTGCACCCTCAACTTATCGAAAACACGAGTTTTCATCTTAATAGAAAGCGAAATAAAGATTTTCAATTTTTTAGGTAAATCTGACGATTAGAAACTTTGATTTACTTCAAACGAGGCTGAAACTCAAAACTGCGATCGGATTTGTAATCAGCGTCGTCAAATTATCCAAAACATGACGTTTTATCTTAATTGAAAGCCAAATAGAAATTTTCGATTTTTTAGGTAAACCTGGGGATCTGAAAGATCCGAAACCTTTGATTTTCGTCAAACGATACTGAAACTCAAAACTGCGATCGGATTTGTAATCAGCGTCGTCAAATTATCCAAAACATGACGTTTTACCTTAATTGAAAGCCAAATAAATTTTCGATTTTTTAGGTAATATCTGAAAGCTCTAAAATTTCTGAATTTTTGTCAAATGAGACTGCAGCTCAAAACTGCGACCGGATTTGTGATTAGCACTCTAAAATTATCCAAAACACGAGATTTCATCTTAATGGAAAGCCAAATCAAGATTTTCGAGCTTTTAAGTAACACTGAAGATCTGAAAGTTCTGATTTTTTTTATTTTTGTCAAACGAGACTGAAACTCAAAACTGCGACCAGATTTGTAATCGGCACCCTCAAGTTATCCAAAACACGAGATTTCGTGTTGATAGAAATCCAAATAAAGATTTTCATTTTTTTTAAATAAACCTGAAGACCTGAAATTTTTGATTTTTATCAAACGATACTGAAGCTCAAAACTGAGATCGGATTAGTAATCAGCATTCTCAAATTTTCCAAAACATGAGGTTTCATCTTAACAAAAAGCTAAATAAAAATTTTCGATTTTTTAGGCAAGCCAGGGGATCTGAAATTTTTAGTTTTTATCATTAGACTGAAACTCACAACTGCGACCGGATTTGTAATCAGCACCCTCAAATTATCTAAACCACAAGATTTCATCTTAATAGAACGCCAAATAAAGATTTTCGATTTTTTAGGTAAACCTGAAGATCTGAAAAATCTGAAATTTTTGATTTTTGCCAAACGAGACTGAAACTCAAAACTGCGACCGGATTTGTAAGCAACCTCAAATCATACTATAAACACAAGGTTTTATCTCAATAGAAAGCCAAATGAACATTTTCGATTTTTTAGGTAAACTTGAAAAAACAAGTTTTTGATTTTCGTCAAAAAGGGACTGAAACTTAAGACGGCGACCGGATATATAATCAGCTCCTTCAAATTATCCTAAACACAAGGTTTCATCTCAATATTTATTCAGATATATTATTACTGGTATAGACAGAATGTAAGTTTATTTGTTAGTAGGCTCAGAAAATCTTAATGTAGCTACATAAATATATAAATGTACTAAATTACAGAATATAAAATGATATTCTTTACAAAAAAATGCTTAACATATAACCCATCTAATTGTATGCATGTTTCAGGTTGCACTTATCATTCGCTAAGGTAGACCAACCATTGTTTCGGTAAAATAATGAAAAACAGTGCTTTACTGGACAGTAATGTCTTGTTCTTCTACATCTACAATGTTGATACAGGTGTAGTTGTTAGTTGACGGCACGGCGGAAAGTGGGAATCTCTCTCTGTCGTTTGACAGTTTACAGTTTTCCTCTTATATTGTTGCCGTTGTTAAAAGATAAATACATAATACATAGATGGTACAATGGTATAATATTATAGCATTTTTCACTGGCTGCACTGGATTTCTGTTTTGCATTTCATCGGCAGTTCCAGTGCAAAATTTTTTAACCGCACGCATTTCACTGGCATTTCTGCACTCGGAGCGGTCGAACGGAGTGCAATAATTTCGCACCCATTTCAAAGTGAGTGTCGTGGAAGTGAACCAAGAAAATGACAGCAGGTTTGAGTGGGAAACTTCAAATCATAGAATTGTGTTTCATCTGTTTAAACTTTCGATCTTTGAATACGGTAATACCTCTAGTTGATTTTTACTATTTTCAGTCAGAATGAGTAGAGTGAACGAAAAAATCAAACTTTTAATTTCGTTGTTTTAATTGGCAGAATCCAGCTCATCTTCTGAGGATGTACAAATATGTATTTAGAAATTCGGGAGAACAAATTCCCAGAATTAGCAATTACATGGAAACTATTGAACAGTTTTCAGACAAACGAGTAAGTAGTATGGTATAATAGTAGTAATATATGCAAAGATTGTTGTCAAAACAAGTTGATGTTTCTTGATGTGTATTTCACTGGAAGAACCTAGTGCATAAGTGTTACCCTAGGTAAACTTTTTCAGTATTCTGCACTCGCACTAAGTGCACTAAAATGTGCCCAGTGAAAAACGCTATTAGAGTAGGTACAAATATGCTCACATATATCATTCAACTCTATTTTTTTAATCTATTATTCTGGAACACCTACGATGTACAAATAATTTTAATGATTCCTGATTTAATAACTGAATACCACTACGCCAATGGTTGCAAGAGCAGTCCGTACTAGTTTAAATTCAAAGGGACGTATCTGGACACAACAATGCTTACATCTCCTTACGATTCCGCTTTTTATAATTATTGTACTACGAGATTTCTCTAGCGGTTGAATTGAAAATTCTGAAATACGTTTGCTTGAAGGCATGTTGTATCTTATCTCTAAGTATTTTTACTTTCAATACATATGCAGGAAATAGAAGTGAACCCAATCATTTTTGAATCAAAGAAATAGGTTTTTTAAGCACAGTAAGTAAGTCTGTCCTACCATACCGCCAGGAAAGCAATATTGCAAAAGTTATGATTATTTCAAATAAAAAGGGGCAAAAAACAATAATTCGTCAATATAAACCAATAATTATTGATTTTTTTGTATTTTTTTAAATTTTTTAAATGTTTTTACCGATAATTTGAGGTTCTTGTTACTTCCCGTAAAACTTGACAATGTTGCCATTGGGTATTCGACACCACATTTTTGAACCTTTTTGCGACTCAGCTAATATTTAGATTAGGACAATACAGGTAATACAGATCTGTGAAGTGTTGAAAATTTCGATCACGCGTAATGTAATATTTTATGAATTTGAAATCTAGTTAAAACAATGTCGGTTTGTCCTTTCGATTTTATAATTTGTTTATTTTTGTTCTATCGCGCTACCTAACAATCGCATTGTCGAAAACTTATTTAAATATGAGGCTAATCTTGATTTTGGAGCTAGGTGCTCATATTGAACCACTTAAGAAACCTCTAATTGAATCCCGGTTCAATTAAGGACATTCTAAATTTCTAACGCTTCCGAAATTGAACGCTTGTGGTTCTGTACTGAACACAAGACTGGAGATCAAGTTGAAATGATCCAGTGCCTGCACTGCTATACTTGGTTTCATTGAAACTGTGTTGGTGTTGGACCAAAAAAAGAAAATATTCAAGTGTTCATCAGTACAGATTTTTCTTACACATTTTCTTAGCAATTATTAGAAAAAAAAAATAAGTTTCGGTACTTACCAACTTTTCTTAAAGAGACATTCGTTCAGTTTAATTTGTTTTCCTGGAAGTATTATCCCTACTTTATCAAGATCTGAGAATAGGTTCAATTTAAGAGACCACACGAGTTCAGTTTGAGCACCTGGTTGGCTAAAAGGAACCATTTGTAACACCATTTTAATTTTGCTTTTCTCTTGTTGAAGAATAATTTATGCTACTCAAAATATTTCTTAAGGTTGAGAGATTTGTTTTGTATTATCAATTTATTTTATTTTTTAATGGCACATATATAATATATATAGACATGTATGGACGATTTTTCAAAATTTGGTTGAATATGGACAACCATACCCTACCAGGTTTTGTTTGTGAAGATTTTCAAGGGGCATCCTCGGTATACAGTTGTAAAAAAAACAGAAGCCCAACTTTCCTCATCCAACTTATTTACAATCCTCAAACACTTCTGTTCCACGCAGTGATGTTTTCCTTGGGAGGCAATTGTTGCGGAACGAGATTATTCAGATGTTCGCCTGTCCCCATTTGGCATTCGGTTCACACCTTGTGGCACACAATCCGATCATTCACCATGAATATTAATAAAGCTGTGGGAGGAACATCCGGTATATTTACCAACCCGTGACGCTTATAAATAAAACGATTCCGATTATTTTATATTTCTCCACTTAGCACCTGTTCGCGTAACGTTGGCTGTGACGACATCCTATACGGGGTGAGACCGAAAGTAATGTGGATATTAACCACATGTTGTTTACAAGGATTTATGGATATAAACTTTCGTATTTCAAATGACGTATGTATATGTTATTTGAATTATTTTCAAATGAAAGTTTCTCTTAAAGCATGAGGCTCTACCTCAGAGTAACAAATGGTAGCAGTAGTAAACAAACCACTTCAACATGGCGTGCTCAAAGCTATCATCTTTGAGGCTTCAGCCTCCAAACATTGGTCAGCTGTGACCTCGCAGTGACAGTTCAAATTGTAAACAATGCTGTGTAACGCCGATTAACCTGAAAATTCTTCCAATGCAACCCATGTTACAAACACTGCACTTTTTGAGTTCCATCTACACTCGAATATAGCACAGCAAGTCCGTAAAGCTTCACTACAGTTACCAACAAATAGCAAATTCGATCTTACTGACCAAGCATAAAAGATGCACAAACGAAACAAACGTTTGACAGTCGAGCTGCTACCGTAAGTCGCAAGAAAATTATGTCAGCGTTGCCAGCTCCTCAAAATGTATGTAAGAATTCAGAATTTGCGTTTATAATGAAGAAATATGCAGTAACGCAGTAGATGTCAACATATCTATTGGTCTTGCTGTAGTCATTCCTGAACCATCAAAATACCGTCTTTTTTAACGTAGAATGGAATGTTTCTGAATACTATATAATTAAGACTATAGTAAGCAATTATGATTGCCGTATTTGGTGGTCAATATGACGAGGTAAGAAAAGATGTCGGCCTATTAGAATTAGTTGTTTACTACCTGTATGAGGGCTGAGGGCTCTACTAAGTCGCTTTAATGAAGAAAACCACAGGCTGGGTCTAAACATAAATATCAACAAAACCAAGTTCATGGTTCTTAGCAGAAACCATAACCCAAACACTGGAATACCCTTGAATGGAGAGGACATCGAACGGGTCAGCACATTTAAATATTTGGGATACATGATAAATAAAAGATGGAACCCAGATCAGGAAATAAGGTGCAGAATTGACCAAGCTAGACAATTTTTCTGAAACTTCTAAAATTTCTTACCAATAAAAACTTGAACGTCAGTGTCAGATATAGGATGATGAAATGTTATGTCTGGTCTACTCTATTGTACGGCGTGGAAGCATGGACTCTGAAGGCAGCAATTATAAATAATATCTAAGCGTTCGAAATGTGGACTCTGCGACGAATGCTGAGAGTGTCTTGATGGGTTGATCATGTGAGGGTCTCCAGAGAGCCGGTTTAACAGGACGAGAACTTTTTGAGGTTATAAGGAAGATGAAAATAGCTACCTGGGACATAATACACCATTACCTCCTGCGTTCGATTTCTCAAGGAAAGATCGAAGGAGGGGGAAGAGGAATAGGAATAAAAAAACTATTCTGGCTGAGAAACATCCGTCGCTGGCCAGGAATAAGCGACTCCCAGGAATTACAGAGGACTGCAATTAATAGAACCACCTGATGGAAAAAAGGAGGGTCACCTATTCAGGAATCTGCATGGCACCCTAAGAAGAAGATAAGACTCATTGACATACGAGGGCCTTTCAGTAAAGGCTACGACTGAATTTATTGAGGACCTGCACAATTATTAGTTATCAAACGCTAAAAAACGCAAAATATTACCCAAGTACGCTTCTTTTATTGTGAAAATTGGCAGATGTCACAAATTATTTACTTTAGCTTGACAAAGCGCAAAAGGTGTGGTATCATTTTTGCGCCTCGAAAATTCGTGATGGATGAAATGCAGGAACAAAGATAAGCTATATAATTTTGTGAGCTTTTGTGAAAGTCCGCAACGGAAACGTATTGCATGCACCGGAATATAACAGAGGGGGGGGGGTAACATAGGGGTACTAAAAAATTATTTTCTTTTGTTTTTTCCAAGGAATAAATGTTTCATATCTAAATTTGAGTTACATATAATCTTCATAAAAACGTATTGCGGGAAATTCGGTACCTATTCATTTACCTTGTACATCATATTTCAAATAAAAATAACTGGTCAATGCTTATTGCATAATGTATATCTATCTTAGCATATTTTGTTTATTAATTTTCGTTTTCTTCCTATTTTTGAAAAACTCTGATTTTCCAACTAGTCCGATATCATTGAATTCAAAATAGAATTCTGCAATCCCTGCGATAATTTAAAATATCAAACTGCATATTCTTTGTACGATTCCCCAAAATCCCATAACGTAACTGGAACTAAAGCATTTATTAACGCATTACCTTCCAGTATCATACATATAAACATCGTTATTTAAGCCAAAATGCCCAGGCTACCTGACTGTTTAGCATTTATGATCATTTAGTTTTTTGTCCAATGCTAATAAAACGTTTACGCTATATATACATTCATGATTTTATTATTTACTATTTTCTATTACATCAATAGTTTTTTTTAATCTTCCTAAAATGCCAGCGACGCGAGTTGCTGCTTATCTTCTTTATTTTTATTATAATACTATTCTCATATTCAAGTGCCTCCTTGACGAAGGTATATTATATAAAATGGTGAAAGCATGCACAAACCTCATTCCTTGCTACCCCGACACCCCTCAAGACTGATGTCTGGATACGCGCCCTTGATTGCATGATTAATAAGGCAGACTTTGGAAAAGCATCCATTGCAAGATTTTTTTCTTTGCGATGACATCAAGATTTCAAAGATGGTCGAAAAAACTGCAAAACAACCACGGTATAAGTTTTAGAAATCGCATGATGTCCCCCATATTAAATTTTAAGATTCTCTTCTGAACGTTCGCCAACCCAAAAACATTATTTGCGTGGCGCAGTCGCTTCGTATGCCCATCAATTGATCACAAATATTATCCTCCTGATCACTAAGTTGGTAAACATTTCGGTGCCATATTTCGTTCTTTCAGTAACAACCAGGAGCGGTTCCTTCTTAAGGCGCATTGCAGCGCCCCAACCCTCTGAGCAAAAGAGAAAAAAGACTTTTTAGTAGGTACCTATTCCTAGCTACAATCGGTTGCCTGATTTGTAAGTAGCACACAGTGCTCAGACTATAAAAACTGGCCTCGCAGCACACTAAGCTCGAACTTAACCAGTGTCTCGTCATGTGATTGACTGAAGGCGCCAAGGCACGGATGGTGGACCGAGAGCGTTCCTATTGGTCGATCGCACGTTATAAGCGCTCTTATTGGTCAATCATACCTGTCGTATGAACAGCAGCTTCTGCTAACGTCATCGTCTCTTGCTCTACGCGCGTTGTTTACATCGGCGATTATAACCTACTTAACTCATTATTTGAAATGGATGAACTTCTACCAGCTTTCCTTACAGTACAAAATAAAAATTAAGGAAATTATAAATAACGTTACAAAGATGAAAATAAATAATACTAACATAATATACAATGTTTTGACAAAACGAGCTGCGTGGTTCAGTAGGTTGCGCTGACATGTTCCAATCAGGCGTTGGGAGTTCGATTCCTAAACTAGACAATTTTTTTCATGGTTAGGTGCACTGAAAAAGACGTGGGTATTTTTACAAAACAATTACAAGCATTATTGGAGCGATTTTATTATGTCATGTTGTAAAACCATAGTAAAGTTTAACAAAAATACAATAGTTTTGTAGATTTACCAAATTTTGTAAAAATGGTTGAGCATTTTACAGAAAAAATACAAATAATTCATTTTTTCACAAAATGTTTGTAAAATTACAAAACTGTGTTGCATTTTTGTAAAACAAAATTACAAGATAATACCATTATACAAAATGTTCGTTTTTTACAATCTTCCTTTTGTGAATTTATAATTATTTTAGATAAATACTTTAGTAATGTTAGTAAAATAATTGATTTCTTAGGTTGGTATCAATGGTAATTTGACTGAAATGCTTTATGGCCACTTGCCCTCAGTACAGATTACGCGTTGCCGATGAAAGGTAGCAGTGGCGGGCGAGAATTGGCTTGTGTGAATAGAGAAACAGCGGGCGGGTCGTTATTTTATGGATTTTGTTTTGGAGGTGCCGGTATATAACGTGTAGTGGTGCTATTTGTGTTTGAAGTTTGAAGATTCATTGGATAAAATGAATACAAAGTGCATTTAAACAAGGTAAGCCGCCATCTTGGAAATATGGCCATGCTGTACACCAAATTTATTTAGGGATGCATTCATTTTTATTTTTCTTCGATATGATATGGTTAATTAATGAAAGTTTTCGAACCATAATATTTACTTTACTTTAAGAACAATATTTTCTTTAATTTCAGATGAAGAAGGGAAAAAGAAAATTTCCATTTACAATGAAAAGATCCAGCTCATCAATGCAAGTTCCTTTGAAGAAGCAATAAAATTACTATTTGTCATATATTTCAATTCTAACCGGATTTTATTAAAGTGCATCTTGACTTTGACTTTGGGTCACACTCCCAGTAGGAAAACAGTAATTTGATTTATTAATAAACTGGCACGTTAACTAGCTGTTTGCCTGGTCAACAAGCTGATACAATATGCCTTTTTGTCAGCCGATAAGACTGAAACAGTTGATTTTCTATTTTGTATTTGTATAGAATTTTAATGTTGTGTTACCTCATTTTCATACATAAAATAAAAATATGTTTATAATGACAGCCTTTTCTTAAAACCTATTATAATAGGTTTTTTGTAAGACTACAAAGTCATTTTATAAAATGAGGTAAAATTACAAAATAAATCATTAAAAAATTTGTAATAAAACGTATAATGGTTTTACAATATAATCTAGTGATATTACAAGTAAATTATGTGAAAATACATATCTTACAGAATAGTTTGTCAAAACATATATGTAAAAAACCAATATGATATCCTTAAAATTGTGTAAAATCGCATAATAATTTTACAAATTATCATGTTAAATCACAGACAAATGTTGTGATATTACAAAAATGCGTTTTTGCGAATTTACAAAATTAGAAAATTGCTAAATGAAATCACAAATCAGATTTGTAATATTACTAACAATATCGGTGGCACTAAATAACCTATGATTTTGTTAGTAATTTTACAAAACAATTTTTAGAGTGTGGGATGATAAGTAAAAAAGCCTTAAGAAACAATATTTTGTAATGAGTGATAATCGAAACACTCCTAAGAAGTGACTTTTTGTGATACTAGCTAGAAAAAAAATTTAAGAAATAACTTCCGGTAGGATATTCGTGTACTCTTTTATTTAAAATTTTGTGCGCCCCCTTTAAAAATTTCAGGAACTGCTACTGGTAACAAAAAACCTGACATGAGTGATAAAAATCTATTTCACAACCACCCGTATACATAATACAAGGAAATATGGCACAACCCTGCTGCCAAGTATGCGGCACAACTGACAAAAAAATCCACATTAAACCGGTCTATGTAAACGACTGTTTAGATAAGACAATTCTAACTCCTTGAAGCCTCTGAAACTTGGCAAATACAACTGACTCCAAGAATATAAAATCTATTTATATGTTCTTATTAATGCAATCATCCTCCGTTATCATTCTCTTTGAAAAGTATGCCTAATATAAATAAACCGTAAATGATGCATTAAATATAACTTTGCTCAATGAGATAAAAGTCAGGCTTGTGAGCGTGTGTGTGTATGCGTAATCTTTTCGTTCAATGCAGCAAGCACTGCGACTAGCCAAGGTCTCCGTCTATGAATGAATCGTATTCCTAGTGCACCACGTCCAAACTTAACAGTTTAGGATGTCCAAAAATCATTGATATATAGGGTGTTTCCTAAGTTGGGACTTTTCCTCATATGGCATAAAGTACTCGCTTAAAGGAGTGTTTTTTCTCACATATAACATATAACCGAAATGTTTAAGGATAATGAAATCCTCTTTTCTAATTTCGTCCCCGTGCGACAAACAAACGCAAAAAATGAAAAAACCCAGTTTACTTAGAGGCAAAAAACGGAAAAAACCCATTTTACTATGGAGCACAGATGCAGCGCACATTTGATATCTCTTGAGTTTACGTGCCACATCGGACTAAAAAACAACCATCATAGTGGACACGCTAAGCAACCTAGACAACCTCGAATGTCCAACTTGAGGAAGAAATACTTGGCTTTTCAGCCTTGCAGCGCAAACTTCCAACCATATCTATAAGATTCATGTGACAGGATCGCACTTAAAACTTTGCAGCGAACGAATAGTAAGTCATTTCTTACAATTTTTTTATTCTTCTGCTGCTGATTCACCGCTTTGTCATTTCACAGGCAGTTGTTTCTGAAAAGGAAAGTCCCAATTTTGAAAACACCTTGTATAGTAGTAGTATTTACTAAGGGTAAACCGCTTGGTGGAGGAAGGTGGCACAGTGGCTTCAAGTACTTCCAACAGAAACGAGCACTACTACGACTAAAACCCCTTGTCTTCGCTAGGTGGAACTTCCTGGAATTAGATAGTATTGTCTCAAGAAGTGATGCGGCTTTTGGACGTTTTTAGTACTCCTCTATTACTTCTCATCCATTTTTTCTCTCCATCTCCATTATATCTCTCTACTTTCGCCCAATGATCTGTATGGTAAAATTACCTACAACTTCCCAGTTCTCCTTTGAATTAAACTTTTTAATATGATATATCAGGTGTCACTTTTTCTAAACTTTGATCTACTGTGGCTCTCTCAGGTTTCTGTTGTATACACTCAACAAAAGGTATTCTCTACCGAGTCTATCTGATAGCAGTAAATACTCTTTTTCCGTGTGGGTGGATCGCTTCCAATATTCTTGGACATATCCATGTCTACTTATCATCTGAGTGAGAGAATAAGTCATATGTCCGTGTTACCTCTCCACCCATGATTTAATTTTCGGTATAAGCCTCGTGGTCCAGCTACCAGTATTCACCTTTTGCTAAGAATCCTGCCAACCTTTAATCAGGTTTTGTTTTGCTATGTTTTTTCCTACACTCCTTTCTTCTTCTTCTTTATGCGCTGTCAGAAGGTCTGCAGGAGGTACTGTGGCTATAACTAATGCTGCACTCGTTGATATGGTTTCGTAGGGCTTTACTATTCGTATAGCCCCCTCCTTTGTAATCCTTGTTTTAGCAAGCCTAATATTATTCTGCCTCTCTCTGCAGGACCACCAATATTGGGCATTATTCTGCTTAGATTCTTCAGTGTCTTAAGGGCCTTCTCCGTGACTTTTTTAATGTGTTGTGCCATTTTCAGTTTTTCATCCAGATACACTCCCAGGTATTTGAGAGATTCTGCACTTGTAACATTTACATAATATCCTAGTATAGTATCAAGGTGCTACCACCAAACACCGGAAAAAGAACCGACTGCCAGCGGGATTCGAACCCGCACCTCCTAAATTCCAGTCCGGCGCTCTAACCACCTGAGCCATGGCGGTCATGACAATCCAGCTGACGAAGCGATGCCAAGAAGCATCGAATTCTCTTCATGCTCACTGTGGGCGTCACCTCCGCCATCTTCTGGTAGCACGGAGCGACTCGTATCTGTGCATCGAAGGAAACCTGTTGGGTCAGCATTGATCTCCGGCTACGTCCGACTCTAAACGCCACCACATACGGGCAATATCATGAAACATTAATTGCCTACACAGAGCTGTCTGTGCTGGCTCGACCTGGTGACATCTGAAATCGAACGCGGTCGGAGGCCAATGATGACCCAACAGATTTTCTTCGATGCACAGATGGCGTGAAGAGAATTCGTTGCTTCTTGGGATCGCTTCGCTGGCTGGATTGCCATGACCATGCTCAGCTGGTAAGAGCGCAGTACTAGAATTTCGAAGGCGTGGGTTTGAATGCCGCTGACAGTTGGTTCTGTTTCCCGCGTTTTCTGGTATCACCTTGATTTGAGAGCCCGAACTGCGAGAAATAACATGAAACATGGTATAACATCCTAGTAGTAGTAGTAATAGTGGGGCAAGTAGGCCACCTTTGATCCTTTTTGCCAACCCTACGGAACCAACCTTGAAAATACTAAATCCTACGTCCTAGAAAGCTCCTAGTCAAACCTACCAGACGAAAGTTAGGATGCCCGACCATCTCGCTGAATATAGTGACTCCTCCCTGAACTCTGTCGTGCCGAATATCTGAACCCTACCTTGCGATACACAGCACAATTTATTGCCCAGAAAGTGGAACGCTGGTTCGTCCTCCCCCCAACGTCAGGAGTCTTCAGGTGAACTGACGATTGATGATAGTATAGATCAATCGAAACGCTGTACTAAAAAATCGTATAGACAATAGGAGTCTTTTGAAACATCTGCCTTGTCTACAAACTGCAAACGACATTTGCAGGTTTGTTGAATACGTTTAATTCACGGACACTTTGTATTTGAACGCAATATAGTATTATCGACGTGAACCTATTTTTAAACGAGTGTGGGCATTTATCCGTTCAGTTGGCTGTGTCTGATGGAAGAAAAGCAATAGATCTAAATAAATAACATCTATAAATATAAATGGTAACATTAAACACTCCTTCAAAAAGTATATGAACATAATGAGTGACTCGTGAAATAAAGTCTGAAGATGTTTTGTTCATTCTTTTCATTTTACCATTGTAGTAGTAGTAGTATAGACGTTTATTTAGCATACATCAGCTATTTACAGGAAAACAATAAAATTGAAACGTAAAAAAAAGAGCTATGAGTACAACTTATTAGTTTCACTAAACCTATGATTATACATATATAATCACTCATAAATAGTTCATCAGTCTTTTTTTAAGCACAATAACATTTGGAGAACATTTTATATATAGAGGGAGTTTATTATATTCATTGATCCATCAAATACACTTCTTTTGGTTATTGTTAATTTGGTAGGTCTTATATGAACATGATGCATCTGTCGTGTGTTGTAGCTATGAACATTGCTTCGGTATTGTATGTTCACATATAAATAATCTGTGTTACTCACAAACTTCAATGAGATATGATATAAAGCAATTTTTGAGACTTACATATTCGTATTCAGGATTAGTTTCCCTCCACTGGTTTAATTACCAAAATCTTTAAAGCTTTCCTTTTCACGGTCCTTGCTAGATATTATATTTAGGGGCATTTTTCATTGTAAAAATCCTACTCTAACATATCTGGAACATGTTCACTGCGCGTAGGGGTGTTTGCCCTCGCAGCAGCTGAAGGGTACAAGGGAAATAACGGTCCATCCGGACAGATTTGGAGAAAATGGGAAATATAAGTTTAACAACTCATGCTAGCAACCCTTCACGGGTGTAGCCTATCTTGTCGCTGTCATTTTGCGGATTCCAGCCTTACTGTGCGGCCCAGCTCCAGCTGTTTTCACCATTTAACGATTTCGTTATCTGATAGTAAATACAATATGCCATAAGGAGAGACAGTCAGCTCAATTTCGCATAAAAATGGACTAATGCTGTTTTTCCCCTGGACCCTTCAGTTGTTGGTTCACTGCTTTAATATCAGTCGTATACCGGGCTTTACGCAGGTCCTCCTGATGAGATCCGAAAGATCAAAAAAGCGCTGTCGCGGACTAGAATCGTGCCTCATGCGATTCTGGACATGTTCCAATCAAGGATTGTGATATCTTTGAGTTCACTTTGGATAAGACAGAAATCATTTTCTCCATGTTTCCCCAAAGGAAGCAGTCAAGCGGTAGGGGTATTTGCCTGCGAAAAACTACAATGCAAAAAGGCTTCCTCTAGTTGAATATCTTTTTCAGGCACATTTCTGACGACATCGTTCAGTTTTTCCGATTTTTGAGGAAGGGAATGTTTGCCTTTCCAAGTACTATAGTTTCTACTACATATCACTATGACGCCAAAGCTTGCAAGATCGTAAGCATAGAGACAGCGTTCTTTCTATTTGTGACTAATAAACAGGTCAAACACCCTAAATTTCCCTTCTATGCTGTAGCATAATGTTTGAGGTTAGAAACAATATCACGAATATATTATTATCTCGCCAACGGTTCTGAAGCTACGAGGTATCGGTAACATGGGTATAGTTGTAAAAAAACATGGCCGATTTCATTCATAAAATAGCCATGGGCGTGCGGATTTTATGTAAATACTTTAGCGCTATGAAGCTTCTTTCCTTTTGTATAAATGATCATTTTTAAATAATATAATAACAATAATAACGACGAAAAAGAGTGTACCTAACAAGCTGACAAGACAATAAACTCGACAAAACAGATATTCAAATAGTTTGGGACAATCTGTAGAAAGATTATAAACACAACATATAAAACATCACTGATATTTCGATATTTCCAGACAGAGAGACACACAGGAACATAAAGTTGGTGGCAGGGCGGCCAATAGCAAGATTTAATCTCCATCGTCAACCAATAAGGTTCCCTGACAAGACGTTGGATGACAGGATTCGTGACTTGTTGCCGATTCACCTGAAGTTGATGATATCTTCAGAAAATATATACATTTTATAACAGGCGGATTAGGAAATATCGGTTATTAAATAAAAATACATTAACAAATATATACGAATATCAATCAAAATAAAAATACATTAATAACTATATTAAAGTAGCTATAAAAATATCTTAAATTGCTGTTACCGTAAATTTAGCTTTTTTTTATAAATGAACTTGGCAACGTCAAACATTTTTGTCCGCATTCCTTTTGTAGCTTCAGATCCGCTGGTCAGCTAATAACTTTATAATGATGATGGTAACGTTTTGCAAACTAGCATTAGTCACAGCAACACAAAGCCAAAAGTATTCGGTGAGTGGGCTACCTACATACGTACGAACAGTTGTGCATTCGCAATAAACAGGTGTGCACTTATGCACATGCATTAAAGTTCTTTTCATTCGTGAATGATTACATGGTTCATTTGACTGGGCGTGCAACGCTCAAGGCTTCCTGTAAGCTTACAAGGCGATCGTAACGTTTATCGATCTATTTCCGTTTATACGTACCTAAACTATTTTTATGCATCTCCCCATAAAAATTCAATGATATAATTCAATGTGCATCAGTGCCAAATTTTTTAATATTGTAACACTGGATTCTTCAATTCGTATTTGCCAATCCTTGAAAGAGTAGTCTGTAAAGACTGCTTTAACTATTTCTTGAACAAAATTGAAATGAATGAACAAAAATGAAATGAATGAAAGACAAGTTGATAGAGCATTTTTAAGAGTCTAGCATATAGCGCGAATGCAACAAAATACGTTTCCCCATGTTAGCGAGGAGACATGGCCGCACGTTTCCTTTCTCCAGTATGTGTGTCTAAGACTAGGGGACGTAAGCCAAAAGTTCAAAGGTAAGGTCAAA
This sequence comes from Callosobruchus maculatus, assembly GCA_951848785.1. Lineage (NCBI taxonomy): Eukaryota > Metazoa > Arthropoda > Insecta > Coleoptera > Chrysomelidae > Callosobruchus > Callosobruchus maculatus. The sequence continues at coordinate 12,247,855 of CATOUR010000083.1, forward strand.
AGGTCCAAAGGTAAGGTCCAAAGGTCTCCATAAAAATGAATTTCGCATTTCGCAGCTCCTGATGTTACCTTTAAACTTATAGTAATGATTCAAAAAACAAATTGAAGAAGAAAGCTTGCGCTATGTCACTTCGGTGGCCTTGTTTTGATATCGTGTTTGGTTGTTAAATTACAGACATTTGAAGAATGTATGATTTTGCATTGCGAGTTTTTTTGCACACTAAAAAACTTTATGAAAAAATTGTTCTGAGATATCATTCATTAAGGTCTTAACTATTACCTTCTAAAATAATGTGTATGTAGTTTGAGAAACAAGGGAGTTTTGTTCGAAATGGGAATCCGTGTTATACATGGCAAATACATAGGTATAAATGTATGTACCCATGCCCCTTAAGGTTCTGTTTTTGCTCGATATCTGCTTCCATCTCACGTGCGAAGTTCATTCGTTGTGCGTGATCCAGATGCTCACTGAGGCGAAGTTCAGCAGCATGTTGCCCATGCAGATCATGTTGGACTGCGACGAAGGACTAGTCGAACTCGTTCCACATTTTCAGGATTTCGAATCGTTCGTGGAGCTCCTGGTAGTCTTGTGTTAATGAGTAAACCACGGGTGAAAAGTGCTAAAACCCAATGATTCCGATGAATGTTGAACCATTTTATATTTAGTTGGCTTTTATTTTGTGATTTATTTTGCCCTTTCTTGTTGATATGCATGTCAAACAAAATGTTCAGCAGTAACAACGTTTTATTAAAAAAAATTCTATTTAAAGTTCTTGGGCCCGATTTTATCAACCTGCAGATTTTGACCAATCAGAGCAGCCCTTTCAAGAACATGCATCTGTCAAAGTATTCTGAATATTACTGATTTCTCTTGAAGTTTATCTCAAAAAATGTCAAAGTGACTTAATTTATATACAATCGACCATTGCGAACCATCTAGTATCTTTCCAAGTCCGATTTTCCATCCTAAGTGGGTGAACAATTGCATTTTCTTGTTTAACAAAAAGTTTAACAATTATTGTTAATCTCAACCAATCAGATTCCAGATAAGCCGTACATTTGATCACTAGTTTCTTGTTGTATCAAATGATATGATGACAAGAAATTCACTCACTGCATTATTTGTATAAAACAATAATTTACTATCGATAATAATTATGAATTCCTGCAATATGTCTTTGTTTTATAGTAAAAAGAGGTAAAAATAGCATTTTGTTACATTTCAAAGGTTACAGCTACTTCCAAAACGCATGTGCATTACTGGTTGCCTATCCAGAACACCAAAACGGCAAAACTTGCCATTTTATTTGAGTACAACCCTATTTTACTTTATGCTATTTTATGTACAATGTGTATAACAAACATGCATCCAGTAAATGAAAGATTGATTCTTCATAAAAGTATGTATTTTCATATAATCCATCTGACTGACGGACGTGGGATTTGTAATTATTAAATAAGGTAGGTAGTTAGTTGCTGTGATTGATATAGGTACCTACTACTTTTATCACAAATTATCGCAGTTTACAATTAGTAATTATACAATAATTATATTGTAAACATGGAAAATGTGGCATTAATTTGCAAATCAATTGCTTTGTTCCGATATCCTGCTATGATTTTGATCAATGAATTTCTAAAATATCTTTGACAAAAATGTCATCCAGCTTTGACGTTTTGTTTTCAATATTGATAAAATACTATTGGATGATACTTATTAACCCCTCAATACCCAATAGAAAGCTTTTGCTAAATAACATCCAATAGAAAAGCTTTGTCAAAGTCTTTGTTAAATATGCATGTTGATAAAATCGGGCCTATATCTATAACAGATGAGATAAATGACTACTTCTAGCTAGAGCTTTAGTAGTCTCTTCACCGAGTTATACCTCCATACAGTTTTGTGCTAGAGTAGTGTAAACTCTAAACAGTCCTATAGAAAATAATTCAGGGGGTTTGAGCAGGTCATAAGTGACATCATCTTCGACTAATACAGCTATCTCCGAAGCTATTGTTAAAAATTTACAAGAAATCAAACTAAAATGCATTGCGGTTTATGGTACCAATGGTACAACTTCCAGTAACTGTAGTACGATATGTCAAAATGATGCGATACACCTAGCGTTGCTATAGGCAGGCAGGAATATTGAGTAAATTATCAACAAACAAACGTATTCAAATGAAGTTCGCGTTTAAACTGTGTTCCTTTTCGACGTCTTTGATGACTGCACTAAACTACTATTGCTGGGTAAAACTACCAATCTTAAAAGTTACCTGCACTAAAAAAAGTCTTTTTCTATAGTGCCTGTGTTGTAGTAGTAATAGTAGCTGTAGGGCGGCCGCCCCTGATAAGTAAGACCCAATAGGCCCTTTTTGCCATCCTCTCAGCCACCACTGCCTGCCTCCCCCTCCCTGCCAAACCTTCCAGATCTTTTAGCCCAGTTTAGGGAGGGCAATTTCTCTGGCTGAAATCAATCGGATCCAAAGGTCCCGTACCTCAGCCCGCCTAGCAACTCACATTCCGCAAAGAAGTGGTAGGCCGCTTCATCGGCCTCTACACAGCCTACATATAGGAAGTATTCCTCAATTCCTAATAGTGACAGATGCCGCCTGAGCCTGTAGTGCCCCGTCAGAACACCCACGAGGTTTCTGATTGTCGATTGGTCTTGGGCCCTTAGCTAGCTGATCTAGATGTGTACAGCCCGGTTATAAAATCCTTGGTTTGTTTGCATCCACTGTTTATCTATGGTATCGTTCACCCACTTTTTGAGGGCTAACGTTACCTGCGCCTATTTAATCCTATAACGGATTTCGGGCCAACAAACTGTCCTCCGGTGCCAAGTCTGGTCAGTCTATCGGCTTCCTCATTACCAGGAACCCCTGGATCACCCGACACCCACCTCAAGGTAACCTCCTTTAGTCTCGCCAGCTCTTTCAGTCTCTACGCGCACTCCTGAACCAAGGGTGCCCTGGTTCTGAGGCCGCAGATTGCTTTCAGTGCCGCCTGTGAGAGCAGATGTAAAGCTTCTGCTCTGTACCCTTTTTTACCTCCTCATTGCATGCAGCAGACACTATTGCATATACATACTTCTGCTTCGAAGATGGTGGTGTTCATGCCTACAGAGTAGCTCTCTCCTACTCTTCGATTTTCCACATACATCCCTGCTCCTGAGGTCTGTCTACTAAATAGACGGAAACCGTGCAAACCCATAAATTTACTTCGGCAACATAAACAATGTTAAAAATATCAAAAAAGGGTTTTTCGAAATTTTTGAGTGTCATGGATCTTTGATTTTACGTGAGATTCCCAAAAAGACATCACAGAATAAAATATTCGAATGGATTAAGAAATATTCCTTATAATTTTTGTCATCTATTTAACACTCTATAAAATGTGTAAAGTTTACTAATACATATATTATACAACAGCTGGTAGACTACTAACAGGAAAGATTAAGATCTATCGCAAAACCCAACCTTGAACTGCTTTATAAGTGGTAAGAAACACTCAAAAACCCTTTACTGCAAACTCGCAACAGGTTTCCTCCGATTGCAATATTTTACAGCTTGTTATGTGTCGTCAACCCACGTTCAGCTCAACCGTTAAATAATAAATAGGGTATTTGAATACTTAAAACGTCGTATATGGCGACACGAAATTAATCGATTTTTAACATAATAAACGAAAAGTATGTTTCCTGCCTGACTGCCCGACACTCTGACATTCACCATATCGAACACCAAAGGTGACTCGATCCGAATATATTACGTTTATTATGTATGCTCATTATGCTTATGACAGCGCACGTGTTTTAATGAATGAAAGTATCGTTCATTCACTGACGATGACGATCCTTGCTTTTCAGCGTTGCTGTTAGTTGACGTTGGTTGGTTTGGGTGTGGCGGAAATGATTTTTTTTGGTGGAAAATGCTGTTCGCTTGTACTCTGTGTCATCACCTACGTATATGCATATCGACTTTCTAAACGATGTAAATAATGAACGGCTTGCTGCAGAAGATATTCTTAATTAAGAAGGTTATGGTACGTACGTGAGAGCTGTTTGCAATGGTTCAGCTGTAATCACTTTTTCTTATATAACTGAGCAGCCCGCGCAGGCAGAGTCTAAATACCAGAGTACCGCGGCTGCTGTGAAAGGGTTATGTTAGGGGAAGTTTGTTAACGCGAGATTTGAATGGCCCAATACCCCCAGGCCCAATAAATGCATCTTTTGGCAGTCCATTCCAAGCCTTGGACACCCTGGGAATAAATGTGCGGTTGTACCGCTCATTTCTTGATGTATGTGTGAAGAACGACCGTCTTAGGATGAGATGCAGCGGTCGCACGGGTACATCTGATAGGAGCAGTGAGCGGCGGAACGATAGAGGATAGCTCAGAGGAGCAGATTCCGTTGGAATATCAGTAGAAGAGTGAGAAGTCACCAACAACACGCCGGTGAGAAAGTGACTGAAGGTAGCGCGTTAAGGCCGGATCGCCAATTAGTCGAATTGCCCTTCTCTGGACGGCATCTAGTATAGACAGGGTAGCAGAGGCAGCAGCTCCCTAGACATGAGAGCAATACTCCAGGCAAGGTATTATCTGGGCTTTATATAGCGTGAGGAGGTTACATGGTGAGAAATACTTTCTGGCTCTAAATAGGTACCCAAGCTTTTCACCAGCAGCTGTTGCAATTGACGCGACGTGTTCGTGCCAGATCAGATTTTCTGTAATGTTGACTCCTAACAGCTTGAACGAGTGACTCCTTGGCAGAGCCTGGTTGTTCATTAGAACCTGGTGTTTTGAGACTACTGAAGTGACAAAAATATGAGCATGAAGAAAAATGATTGTTCTAGAGAAATGTCGACGTATTTTTTAAACCTCCTGATAGACATCATCATAGTCACCATGTTTATACAGATATTTGTGAACTCGTAAAATGCATTTACTCATTTTATGAGTTTCTCTTGGGATATCTTTAAGATTTTTAATGCAGTAGTTTCCCATTTGCTTTCTGGATCCTCATGCCGTTGACCAGATGGTATCTACTGGTTCATCCGCCTTTAGGGGCAATTTCTCACCCCAAGGACAAGGAGTCCCAGTGGCGGATTTAGAGGGTGGGCGAGAGGGGCGTACGGCCCACTCGAGCCCTTCGGAAGCATGTTATATTTATACAAATATCAAAAGGTAACCTTTTTTTTTGCTCTTCAGACCGTGGCAGCACTGGTCCGCCCCCCCCCCTAGACCTAAAATGGAAACATGGAACATTTATATAAATAGGAAAAGAAGTTGTTTTGAGACCAGCATTTTTTTTTGCTCTTTAGCGCGTCCACGTGGGTGAATTTCCAGATCATCATGAAATTCGACCACGACAACACTGGTCCGCCCCTCCCTAGAGGAAATCCTAAATCCACCACTGAGGTGTCCTGACTCTTCTCAACTCGTCCACCCAAAGCTGTTGGTTGAGGTTACTGTTTATACCGACAGTAGTTCGGTTTCTTTTAGTCGCCTTTTACGACACGCAGGATATACGATGGATGATATTCTAACCCGCCCCCACACTAATAGACAATTAATAAAAAATTTCCAAATCTGGCATTTTTTAACTAAACTCACCGCCTCGTTACTTGCTCTGTATAAATATATTCTAAAATCTGAATCGACATTGATCTACATTGAAGTCTTAAGAAAATGCAAACCAGGTTTCTGTGTCAAAAATTATCAATATACAGGGTCAAAAATAGTGACAACCAGACACTGGGACACTGATAAAAGCACCACCAAGTATGCAAACTACAGTTTATGAATGAGTTGAGTTTCATTCATTTCTAGAATAACATATTGTTTTGAGGATCAACTAAATTTGTAGTCGGTGGTTTTGGGTGATTTATTCATATACACTGCAGGCCAAAAGTTAAGAATTAGTAAGTTTAAATAAATCGAGGTAATTGGTTTTGAGCAGTTACTGAGAAGTCTTACGATTTTTAGCCAAATTTGTATTTATATACTTAAAATTTAGATTGATAGCAGGCCCACTACGCGAACGTTATAGCGTCTTGGGTTCACACTTTTTTTTACGTCGGGATCTTCAATCAAATTGAAGATTCATTTACTACTGCAGAAGTTAATAAAAAAATATGTTAAAGAGTAGTAATTTCATTCTTTCATCCGAAACCAATCACAGACGACGTCGTTTCGCTTTTATTAAAGCTCGACAGTGTGATTCAGGTCTCAGACGAATAAATGGAGTTGCGTGATAGTGCCTGGCTGGCAAAACTCGTACTAGTAGTAGCAACATATAGATATTGGGAAGCAGTACTTTGAAAAAGTATTGGTTCGCCATCTATCTACCAAAGCCGGTACCTGCGCGTTTAATTTGAGTATCCGAGCCCTGTTTATGTGACCCGTTTAAAAGCATAAGGTATATCAGCTAGGCACTGTCATGCAATTCCATTTATTCGTCTGAGATCTAAATCACACTGACGATAAAAGCGAAACGACGTCATCTGTCGTTGATTTCGGATGAATGAATGAAATTGCTACTTTTTAATTGAGTTGAGTTGCTTTTTAGCATAAACCGAATGTCGGGAGTGTTAAATGAGTTTTCCGCAAAAAAATAGTCTGTTCACACCACTGTAAGATGTCCCCTAACCTTATTTTGAGCTACAACTTTGACACCATAACGTCAATATAGCAGATGAGTATTGTAAAGCTTGTTGTTTGAAAAATATCATAACTCAATAGTGTTCGCTGTAGTTTGCTCTAAAATGATGGATGAGTTGATTTTATTGGACTCCAGTGATGACTCAGATTTTGAAGACGCGATCTTGTTGGAAGTATTTAACAACAACAACATCGAATACAGAACCGACCTTTACGGGAGATTCAACTTAGATGTGCTCTCGGAACAGGAGGTGAATTTCCGCTTCGAAAAACGTCATATTCCGAGATTGGTACAAGCTTGACGAATTCGGAAGCATTTTTGTAAAACGACGTATAATAATTGTTGCATATCTACTCAAAAGTTAAAACCAGTGTCACTGTCAAAACCAAAACAGGTTATGATCTAATTTTTATTCGTGCTGCGCATGCGTGTCGCTCCGATAATCGCTATGGCTATCGTCCGTACAATACCGGCATTTAGCGGTTACGATATACGTAAAACCAAATGCAAATGTCAAAGTTGTCAAATAGCGTTAAACGGAACATCACTTTGTAAGTAACGAAAACAGCCTATTATCTGAGCTTTTGTGTATAACGAATGCGGCTACTGTCACCTGACAGTAAACGAGTAAATTTGGAAGTACAATTTTCAAAGCAGTTTTGAATATGGTGGAAAAGTTATATACAATTATTTATGGCATACACATAGGGTAAGATTTCGAAAACAAAAAATGGGATATAGGCCCATCAGTTAGATTATCGTTTGATGACTTCAACTTATGCATATAAGCACAATAATGTGGTATTCGAATACTCGGACTAATTACATGCAGATTTGTCATGTTGTCCCTGTTACGGAAAGTGCACACGCATGTATGTATATATGTATTTAGGTAGCTATGCTATTTCACGCTCTGCTGTTTTCATCATTAATAACATGGATTTGGTATAGCGGCACTATATCTAAAAATTGTTAATTATACCGGATAGTGCCATATTATCTATAGTTAAAATGCCTTCAGTGATATGTTCAGAACAGCCTTAGTATCAATTTCAATTGATTAGAAATGGACTGTTTTTTTGGTCGCGTTTGCTATACTTACATATGGTAATTGTTAGGTATTATTTAGTAGTATTTTAAGGATATGTTAGTTATTTCCTCATTATCTTTTCACAGAAATATGAGACTATGGAATCAGTTCAGTAGCTAATAGTCGAGCCTTACTGACATAATCAGTTGCACACCGGTAAAGAGTAAATTGAATAATAAAGCAGTGAACTGTATTATTTTTTCACTAAGTTCTGAAATATTACTTGATACATTTTACGCAATAGCGATAGAAAAAATTTGTGAAAATGCAGAACTATTTAGAAAAAATGTATGTATAAGAAACAATCACCCTTACCAGCTGTTCATGCTTTCCTAGGGTCACGTCAATGCAATGCATAAATTTTATTTCATCAAAACTCGTATTAGAATGTACAGAATATTTTATCTCTACAACCATTACTGATTGTATTTATTGCCAAATTATTTTTAATAATACATCAGCTTATTATTTATTTTGCATATACCTGTGGTCAATCTAACAAGACGATCAGTGTCTTAATACGATCTAGTGGTTCCGATCTGTGTTAACTATTCGTCATTGTTAGTCAGAGCGGTCCAGAGGACCTTTGCTCTTAGTTGCGGTCGTGTTGGTCGATCGGTCTGTCTGGTCGGATTACCCAGAGACCAGACAAAGTGATAGATAAGTAAGGGAAGAAAAAGAGAGGAAGGAAGGAAAGAGAAGAGCAAAGAGGAGGAAGTGTGTCGGTTGGAGGGTATAGCTTGACATAGTCGATTTGAGTTCGGTAATTTTTGGGTTTAACCAAAAGGGTTAATTTTGAGGTTCGGTATCTAAAAGGGCAAAAATGTAGTTGTTTCCAAATTGATCGCAGTGCGAGCCGCGGCCTTGTGTGCTTGCGAACTTGCTCGACTGTGTAGTCCACTGACACGCGCAACAGAGGGTTGGTGTGCGATTCCGCTTGACTATAACGTCGTTGCGCCTGTTGCTTAATGTAATCCCTCAAGTAAGGGATGACAAGATCCTTGTGAAGGGTTTCGTTAGGAACATACCATGGGGCGTTAGTTATTGTACGCAATGTCCTGCTCTGCAGAACCTGCAGGTTTCGCATGTGCGCCTGGGCGAGGAAACACCAAGCCGCACATGCATAATGATCTGTGATTTTAGTGTTATACTTCTTATCAATGAACATGAGAAATTCGATTTTTACTGCCAATGTCATATGGGAATGCGGCGCGGCGTTCTAGTTATATTGAGTTGTCGATTTAATATTGTATTCATTAAGGGACATAGAGAACATAATACGGCCTGCTACTTCGCTAGAATGAGCTTGCAAGCGGAACTTCCGACTGTCATATCATTTTAATCCTAACCTCATTAAATCAACAGAATCAGGGCTCAGAATCCTTTAATATGTATGCACATAATAGGGTGATTCACCCAAATTGTTGGTTAGCATTTTTTGTAATCGTAATCGGAATTTTGATTTGAAAATGTCAGTGTAGCGCTAGTTAAGGACAATCTTTTGACTAACATGTTTTCGAGATCTAGACACCTCTGGTTTTATCCAACCGACTATTAACTTGATCTTACTTTCCACACCGATAAGTGCGGAGAGTATAATTTTTAATTTTCACGACACTCATTTCCGTCGGTCTGTCTGTCTGTCGGTGTGTCTGTTGGCGTTTTCTAGCCTCGTAATCTCAGTAACCGGTGCATTGATTGTCATGAAATTTGGGTAGCGATATGTTGTGGGGTCATAGTAGGTAATGCTGTTATAATTTTGAAAATCGGTTCATAAGAGGCGGAGTAATAAGGTAAAAACAAACAAATTCAAATATTCCCCAACCTTCGTTTTTAGGCGTTTTACGTGTTGTATACCCATGAAAAAAAGACCTGCAGAACGGCATAATACACTTTTTTTAGCTCCATCCGAACATTGCATGTCTGGTACAGAAACCAATGGACTTTTCCTGATGTAGATATACATACGAGTTTTACTTTAGATTTTTTTATAACTAAGCAGACCGCGCAGGCAGAGCCTAAATACCAGAGTACCGCGGCTGCTGTGAAAGAGTTATGTTAAGGGAAGTTTGTTAACGCGAGATTTGAATGGGCCAATACCCGCAGGCCCAATAAACACATCTTCTGGCAGTCCATTCCAAGCCTTGGACACCCTGAGAATAAATGTGCGGTTGTACCGCTCAGTTCTTAATGTATGAAGAACGACCGTCTTAGGATGAGATGCAGCGGTCGCACGGGTACGTCTGATAGGAGCAGTGTGCGGCGGAGCGATAGAGGATAGCTCAGAGGAGCAGATTCCGTTGGAATATCGGTAGAAGAGGGAGAGGTCACCAACAGCACGCCGGCGCCGGTGGGAAAGTGGCTGAAGGTGGCGCGTTAAGGCCGGATCGCCAATTAGTCGAATTGCCCTTCTCTGGACGGCATCTAGTATAGACAGGGTAGTAGGGGCAGCAGCTCCCCAGACATGAGAGCAATACTCCAGGCCAGGTCTTATCTGGGCTTTATATAGCGTGAGGAGGTTACATGGTGAGAAATACTTTCTGGCTCTAAATAGGAACCCAAGCTTTTTACCAGCAGTTGTTACAATTGACGCGACGTGTTCGTGCCAGTCAGATTTTCTGATTGTCCTGTATTGTGTAACCTGGAAGTGATTTTAATTTGGACACAGTATGACTACCGCGGGGAGGATGCAAAATGCATATGGTTTCCAGAAATCGTGTCGGTGGGGATGTAGCAATGATCAAAAGCTAAAAATGTAATTTTTGGGCGATTTGGGGGTTCCTGATCGTTTCGCTTCGTCAAGTGAAGCTTGCAGAATAAAAATGTCGTCCTAGTTCCTACGGAGAGGGATGTAAGAAACTATTTTTTTTACTTCCGTGTCATCGGCAGTAAAAAAATATTTACGAGAGTTTTTGTGTTGGACTTGATGAAATGGAAAATAATAAAATGGCATCACTGTTATGTGTGGAAAGTACTGAGTCAATCAACTTGACCTCATTTTTTTCTAATAGGGTATTCGATATATCATTGCATTTCCAGATTCAGTGCTGAATTTTTTATCACCTTTATCAAAGTCCCCACTTATATACAATAGCTTACGTCTAGGCGACGGCGACGTTAGTTTAGCACAGTTTAAACATATTTTCTCGTATAATAAAGGGTAGCTCAAAACTAAGTGACGAATATACTCGTATGTTTTTAGATGGAAATCTTATTTTTTATTTATTTTCAGATTCTACATAAAAATCCTTATATTTTTTATGAATGTTGTTAAACTTAACCTCGGTAGTTTACCTAATATCTGATTTTTTTAAATTTAAATGCCAATATCGTGGAAAATGACAGCCATTTTCCATTGAATAAAAATTTGTAAATTGACAGCAACATCCTCTACAGATAAAAAAATAAACAGGTAAATAAATTTAAATTACATGCTACAAGGTGTTCAAAAAACCTTAATATATTTTGATATCTTTAAATATAAATCTCTATTTATTCTGACGGACCTAACAGCAGCTTTCAACTTTAGTTAAATGAGTTATAAAACCTATACAGGATCACACTAGGATTGTAGTTTTTCCATAACGCGCTTCTTTATGTAGTTGCATGTAATTTACACTTATTCAAAGAGATATTCTAATATATCTTGAAATAAAGTGTTTTCTCAGTGTATAATCAATCATCTACCATGCAATCGTATCAGTGCATTAGAGATGATACGAAAGATAAGAAAATATGCGTATGCCAAGGATTTGTTATTTATTTCGCTACGCGGCGAATGTTATCGGAAACTGCCACGGGTCACACGCAGAGGGCGCAGATATCAGCCAATCAGCGACCGCCTGGCGGACGAAGACTGGCTGCCTCGATTTATTGGGTGATAATGTTTACCGGCATATTATATAATATGCACGGCAAGATTGCAGTCAGACCCGTATAGTCCAAGAAGCTGCTATAACCTGAAGTGCATTTAAAAAAAACACGCATGGAAACAAAGAACATCTTAGAGTAATTTTTTTATGATGCCTGAAAATCACTAATACATCAATTATTTGAAAAACTTATAGTGAGTGGGTACAATAAGTAATGACGAAGAACTTAAGCTTCAGTTCTATTACCAATAAAGAGTTCAAACCGTCGAGGTTTTAGTAGAAAACTTGCTTAATTTCTGAATCTCATAAGCGGGAAAAGGTTGTATTCCCTAAACATTTTTGAGAATTTGGAACATACCCTTTAAATTCAGCATTGAGGTTACAATTCTGAAGTAATACTCAAAAATAGTGTTTTATTTTGGTACATTAATTTTTCAATATAATCACACCTATACTTCTCGGATTTTAATAGAAATAATCGGTATTAAGAACTTGCTTTGGATTACTCCAAAACGCATCTTTAGATCGCCAAATGACTCACGACTGCTTCAAAAATGTCTTTCAACTTATTTTGCTAAATAATAAAACCTACATTTCTCAGGACTGCTTCAAAAATGTCTTTCAACTTATTTTGCTAAATAATAAAACCTACATTTCTCAGACTATAACTCAACCCTTGGGATATAAAGAGCGTGCTTCGGATTCCTGCAAATCGCATCTTTTGATCGCCAAACGACTTGCGACTGGTTCGAAAATAATTTCCAACTTATCTTCTATCTATTTGACTGTTGTAATTTGCATTTTATGTATATTCACGATGGTATGTTTTGCTTTTATTACCAACATTTTTCTTGCCGAACTTGTTCAATCTGAACATACTTTGGCTTAGCTTAGGAGAGTTATTCTAAGATATATTGTCATTATTTTATACAAATATCTGATTCGCTCAAACTGTTCACATATTCGAGCACAGCAGATGCAAATGAACAATAACTTTTGTTATTTCAAAATCACTAATGAAAGTTTCCGTATGACATTTTGACTAAGCTCGAGAATCATCATCCCAGGAGACGGTACGTCGGCGACAGCAACAAATCTCACAGTTCAGCGCAGATATCAAAACAATTGTCGAGTGGAGATTAGTAAATAAAGTACAGTTTAACGTACATAAAGGCAACAACACTCACAAAGAAGTCTCACGTTGGCTTACCAACTGTGAAAATGGAGGGTCACCCAATAGTTGAGTCACCTTCCGTCAAGCTTTTGGGGTTCAACATCAACAATAACATGGCATGATCACCTCGTCAGTACTGCTAAAGCGGCATCGTCAAGCTTTTGGGGTTCAACATCAACAATAACATGGCATGATCACCTCGTCAGTACTGCTAAAGCGGCATCCCAGAAGCTTGGAGTTTTGTTCCGCTGTAGAAAGCTGTATACACCAGAACAACTTCTGCACTCTCTAAGGCTTCTGGACACTATCCAGAAGAGAGAAATTAGACTAATCGATGCGCCTAACCACACAAAGGACCTCCACACTCTGGAACATCGAAGAAGGGTGGCTGAGCTGTCTCCGTTTTACAGATTCTATCACGGAACATGTTCGAGTGAGCTCTCCCAGATAAAAACACCAAAGGACGTCCGAACGAGGAACACTAGCGGGGCTCTGCGAGCTCATCGTTACCAGGTCGAGGTCCCTACTCCCCGAACCAGTCTTCTCCAGCATTCCTTCTTTTGGAGAACTTCGACGCTGTGGAATAAGCTGCTGGGAAATTTGCATCCTGACGGCTACAACCTGCAGCGTTTGAAATCTAACATGCACCGACATTTATTCCCTCGCAGCGCTTCTACGGCGCCATAGGCTTTCAGCCTTTGCGGGAGGCTGACCATAAACAAATTACAATGGAGAAATACAGGCTGACATGTCACGTGAGACCATCAGCGGCCTCTATCGGACTCACTTCAATGTACGGATCCTTCTTGTTATGTTTATCCATTTTGTATTTATTTTTTTTATTCATTTATTTGTACTGTACATACAAATACAGCCACCTTGCAGGCAACGCTTTGTATGAGATATTAGCTTGACATAAAATAAATATGTACATAAAATTTTGCTAACCTTTGTGCTGAAGATCACGCATAGAACAAGTCAGAGCCACGTTCCTAAAGACGAAAAGCCTACTATGTAACGCAACCTTGACCTTAAACCTAAGATACCGTTTTGTAAAGGCATACGTCCACTCAGTTCTTTTGTATGGAGCAGAAACATAGACATTAAAAGCTAATACCATGAAGAGACTCGAAGCTTTTGAAATGTGGACCTTCCGCAGATTATTAGAAATATCATGGACTCAACACATATCTAACGATGAAGTGCTTAGACGAATGAGAAGGGAAAGAGAGTAACTTGTCACAATAAAACGAAGAAAGACCGCTTATCTGGGCCACATATACCGGAACAACAAGTATGATATAATGAAACTGACAATAGAAGGAAAAATCGAAGGTAAACGTGGTCCTGGTCGCAGACAACATTCATGGTTGAAACACTTACGCGATTGGACTGGTATGAAGACATGATCCTTAATTCGTACCACTCAGGACCGAAATAGGTATGCCGAAATTGTCGCCAACCTTCATTAAATGGAGATGGCACCTGAAGAAAAAGAATGTGCTGACTTCAATGATTCGCTACTCATTCTTGCCTCTTGCCATTGTGTGGTCTCTTTCCTTGTATTCGTAGATGAATATTTTTGCACAACAGCCTCTTAAGTGTTCATCTAAAAGAATTTCTTATGCTTCAAATTTTGTCATATTGTTTAACTATCTAACGTTTACGTTCCATGACTCTGTTTATGGAGAAGAAACTCCATTAGTGTACAATTCCAGTTGGATGATATTCCGCAAACAAATGAATGACAACTTTCGTCCATTCACCAGCCGCCTACGTCAATGTACTTGGGCGAGTGCTGCGGGATGCTGATGGGTTCCGGGCCGTCGTCGTTGGTGCGATTAAGAGGCTCGTCCTACCCATCCCGCATGCATTCACATCGACATACTCGCAAACGGTGTATCATATGCACACTTGCACTGGCACTTACATGCACCCATCGTACGTTTGCCCTGCTCGAGATGTTAATTAAGTGAACCAGGAAGGTGAGATGCGGAGCGGAGCGGACTGGCCACCTGACGACGCAAAAATCACGGACGGCGAGCGACAAATGGACACCATCATGGGCATGCCTCCGTATCGATCCTAAAGGGTTCCCTCAGATATACACAGAAATGCAAATCGCAACACTACTTTCTCATCAGGTGGACTGGGTAAATCCCTGTATCACTCTGATATGAGAGCAGTGAACCAACAAAACAAACTATTCGAGGATTTCTTCTTCTTTAGGTGCCATCCCCATTCTGAAGGTTGGCAATCATCAAGGCAATTCGAACTTTGGAAACCGCCGCTCTAAATAGCTGGTTATTGGAGCAATAGGCTACTTGCAGAGGTCGTGAAATCGCGTCGGGAGTATACATAGCGTAAAGAAGACCATATATATCAAGAAGCAGTAGGAAACAAAAAAAATGATTTTACTGACGGCCAAAAAAAGATATTTGCAAAATAAAATAAGGATATATTACCAAATTTTTCCACGTAACTTAAAAAAAGGGCTGACGTCACAGATATCTTATCGATATCGACAATCGATACTGCTACAGCGCAGGTCAGTTAGATTCAACTGCGCATTCGACTAGAGATGATCTGAATTCTTTAACAATGCGACTCAATTTATTGATACTTAAACATATTTGAAACTGGCAATTAACCCACTAGCATTACATACATAAATACATACATACATACATACATACATACATACATACATACATACATACATACATACATACATACATACATACATACATACATACATACATACATACATACATACATACATACATACATACATACATACATACATACATACATACATACATACATACATACATACATACATACATACATACATACATACATACATACATACATACATACATACATACATACATACATACATACATACATACATACATACATACATACATACATACATACATACATACATACATACATACATACATACATACATACATACATACATACATACATACATACATACATACATACATACATACATACATACATACATACATACATACATACATACATACATACATACATACATACATACATACATACATACATACATACATACATACATACATACATACATACATACATACATACATACATACATACATACATACATACATACATACATACATACATACATACATACATACATACATACATACATACATACATACATACATACATACATACATACATACATACATACATACATACATACATACATACATACATACATACATACATACATACATACATACATACATACATACATACATACATACATACATACATACATACATACATACATACATACATACATACATACATACATACATACATACATACATACATACATACATACATACATACATACATACATACATACATACATACATACATACATACATACATACATACATACATACATACATACATACATACATACATACATACATACATACATACATACATACATACATACATACATACATACATACATACATACATACATACATACATACATACATACATACATACATACATACATACATACATACATACATACATACATACATACATACATACATACATACATACATACATACATACATACATACATACATACATACATACATACATACATACATACATACATACATACATACATACATACATACATACATACATACATACATACATACATACATACATACATACATACATACATACATACATACATACATACATACATACATACATACATACATACATACATACATACATACATACATACATACATACATACATACATACATACATACATACATACATACATACATACATACATACATACATACATACATACATACATACATACATACATACATACATACATACATACATACATACATACATACATACATACATACATACATACATACATACATACATACATACATACATACATACATACATACATACATACATACATACATACATACATACATACATACATACATACATACATACATACATACATACATACATACATACATACATACATACATACATACATACATACATACATACATACATACATACATACATACATACATACATACATACATACATACATACATACATACATACATACATACATACATACATACATACATACATACATACATACATACATACATACATACATACATACATACATACATACATACATACATACATACATACATACATACATACATACATACATACATACATACATACATACATACATACATACATACATACATACATACATACATACATACATACATACATACATACATACATACATACATACATACATACATACATACATACATACATACATACATACATACATACATTTGCAATACATTTTTATATCTGATAGCTATCACAGTTCATCCTGTTTGTGACCGAGATTCGCAACTAATTGAAGTCATCATTTTATTTCGGCGCATCTCATTATGAATCAATCCAAAGATAGAATCTAATTCAAGCCCATCCCTACAAAGTGAATTAGTAACCTAGCCTAACTTTTATTCTTTTGACTTTTGTATTTTATACTTTTGTATGTGACTGTGTTTTGTGGTTATAATGATCAATGTGAAAATGTTAGGTTAGCACTGACTATCGATATCGAATATCAATACTTTACATCCCATCACTATACGATATCAATGACGTCAGAGGTTGTTTGCGAGGGATTTTCCGGCATTTGAAATAATTTTTAGAATATCTCTCAAAGCCGATTCCAAAAACCAAACAAGTGATTTTGTCATCTTTACTAGGCTCTAAGGAACGCGTCAACGACATAATATTTTTTTCTGCAAATACCCTATTATACCAATCCCTCAGATTTTTCAGCCACGAATGTCTTCTCCTTCCTATCGTTCTTTTTTCTGCGATTATTCCTTATATTATTACTTGAAGTAGATGATATTTCTCCCCTCTCATGACATGTCCCAGGTACTGTAATTTTCTTTTCTTTATGGTTAGCAATACTTCTCTTTATTTCCGAGGACAAATACCTCTAACGGCATTGAATTACTCTCTTAGCTCGAGTGTTTCCTTTGGGGTAATACGAAGAAAATTATTTCCGTCTCACCCAAAGTAAGCGCAAGGACATCGCAGTCCTTGTTTGGAACATGTCCTGAATTACAAAGTACTGAGGACATTGTCATGCGACCTTGTCACTGATGTTGGTTCACTGTTATCATGTCAGCCTGATACCGGGCTTTACCCAGGTTCTCCTGATGAGATTCGAAAGTTCGAAACAGTGCTGTCGTGGACTAGGAAAATCATGCCTGATGTGATTCAGGACATGTTAAAAGCAAGGATTATGGTGTCCTTGAGCTCACTTTGTCTCCCCAAAGCACTCTAGCCAATAGTGTAATTGCTGCTGGTAGGGGTATTTACCCTCGGAGACTTATTTCTGTTGATTCACTGCCCTCAAATGCAAATCATTATTATCATTTTATTATATACATTCATGTATTAACGAAAAAGGCAAAAACCCATATGCTTTTATCCGATTTGAAGAATGTTTTCCATGTCTAGGTATCTTTATTCTTATCTTATTTCGATTTTATCTGTCTAGTTACAAAGACGTTCGGTAGTCGAAAAAGTTTTTAAGGTACACTCAGTAAAACAGTGTACTGAACATAACATATATATGTTAGGAGCAAACACCGATTTCGGCCAATGGACGGAAAATATGGTCAAAACGCGTTTTGGCTGCTATCGTTTTGCCAATCTCCGAATTATCGCTTTCCGGCTGTTTAATGTAGCCCAGAACGCGTTTTGGACCAACTACGATTATCAAAACGCGTTCTGTTTTAGTGCGATTGCCATAACGTCTCGTCGATTTTGTGAGTGTCTCAGCTTTTAAACAATAGCAATCGTCAATGCGAAAAAATATTTTTATTTGTTATGTCAATACGACATACAGGCTTCAAGATTAACATTATTTTTAAAAGAAACTGAAAACATTAAAATGCGAAACAAAAAAGAACAACTTTGATCTTATCTATACCTACTTATTTTTACACCAACTATTGTTATGACATTTACTGTTACATACTATTTTCTTCGCCCTACACCCGCATTTCTTGTTGTCCTTCTTTCAATTAGCTTTTCGATTTCGCCACCGTTAGTTTTACAAGCTATTGCCGCCTCTACCTCTGTGAGTATTTGGTCGTACCTTTCTCTTGTAAAAATATTACTACGATCATTGCTACCACTTATGACTATTTGCAGTTCATCGTCAAAACGTAAGGTCTTCCATGGAACTCTCTAGCTACTGTCTAACCCACACAAAATCGATGAGGCGTCATGGCAATCGTAGTAGAACAGAACGCGTTCTGGCAGTCGTTGTTGGTCCAGAACGCGTTCTGAGCTACATTAAACAGCCGGAAAGCGATAATTCGGACATTGGCAAAATGATAGCAGCCAAAACGCGTTTTGACCATATTTTCCGTCCATTGGCCGAAATCGGTGTTTGCTCCTAACATATACATAATCTGAGAGTCACGCAACTTCTAAGCATATCCGAGGGCAAAATCAGCTCTGGTCCAGGAATGCTTTGCTACCATTCAGAAATTAACGCGCCATAACAATATAACACTGTTGTGGCTTCCTGGGCA
The DNA here is from genome assembly GCA_951848785.1 of Callosobruchus maculatus. Taxonomy (NCBI): domain Eukaryota; kingdom Metazoa; phylum Arthropoda; class Insecta; order Coleoptera; family Chrysomelidae; genus Callosobruchus; species Callosobruchus maculatus. The sequence goes on from CATOUR010000083.1 coordinate 12,267,371, forward strand.
TATCGTAACGGTATGCTGGGTAACAAATGGGCATATCACCTGGATAAGGTCTAAAAGCTGGTACGCTATAGTTCTTGAAGAATGATAGAAAATCGCTCAATCTTTCGAAAGGGGTTCTCACCAGATGCTCTGAAACTTTCGTAACGTTAGGTTTCACATATTGTGCACGACGGAGATTGAAGGGGAATCATTATACTCAGTGATCTGGTTGGACATGTTAACCTCCACCAGGAGGTCTGAAAGGCTCAAAAGAAGTGGCAATGTTGCGTCTGCGTGGTCGGCAGGAAGCTCAGGGGAGGGTTAATTTCCTGGCTCCGCCTCTTGACCACAACCACTATCGTTTTGAGGGATATTTTATTTATTATTTTTCATACGCAAAAATTATATAATCGTTCTTTTTGTCGTAATTTTTATCATAAGTGTATTTGACACCTTCGACGCTTGGGGATGGGTGTCTTTGTCCGCACAATGAGGCGTAACTCGTAACCCCTGGCTTAAGGCTGTATGTCACGATTCAAATTTCCATCCTATATATTGGAATATTAAGGGATGAGATTTCTTACTCCCTTTCCAAGCGAGCCTCTATGTTCTTTCGTCTCAGATCAGGCGTCATCATCGAAATTTTGTTTGGTTAATTCTGAGTGAGACATAAGGATTCGTGACTATGGAGGACCCCAGGCCAGAGGGATGAGATTCCTTACTCCCTACCCAGGCGGGTTCTTTCGTCCATAAGGCGTCATAATCGAAGTATCGTTTGGTTAATGCTGAGTAAGACACACGGTGTTGTGACTATGGACCCCAGGCTAGAGGGATGACATTCCTTACTACCTTCCCAAACGGGCGCCTATGTTCTTTCGTTTCAGATCAGGCGTTATCATCATCAAGTGTCGTTTGGTTACTGCAGAGTGAGATACCAGGATCCGTGACTATGGACCCCAAGCCAGAAGCATGAGATTCCTTACTCCCTACCCAGACAGGGATTTAAGTTCGTTCGTCCATCAGGCGTCATCATCGAAGTGTCGTTTGGTTTATGCTGAGCGAGACACTAGAATCCGTGACTATGGACCCCAGGCCAGAGGGATGATAGTCCTTACTCCCTTAGGCGTAACTGGGCGACTTTTTTACGTTTCATATCAGGAGTCATTATCGAAGTGTAGTTTGATTTATACTGAGCGAGACAGAAGGAGCCGTGACTATGGGCCCCAGACCAGAGGGATGTGAGTCCTTTCTTCCTGCCCAGACAGGGATTTAAGTTCGTTCGTCCATCAGGCGTCATAATCGAAGTGTCGTTTGGTTTATGCTGAGCGAGACACAAGAATCCTTGACTATGGACCCCAGGCCAGAGAGATGACAGTCCTTACCCCCTTAGGCCTAACCGGGCACCTATGTTCTTTCGTTTCATATTAAGCGTGATTATCGAAGTATCGTTTGGTTAATGTTGAGTGTTGAACAAGGATCCGTGACTCCAGGCCAGAGGGTCGACATTCCCTACCCCCTTACCGAACCGACGTCCATGTTCGTCCGTCTCGAAGCATCGCACGTCATCGTCTTCGAAGCAACAGCGTCGTTTGGCGCCTGCACCGGGCTGCGGGCGTCCTCCGGTCCGACGGACCGACCACGCCCGGAACTCGAGAACAAGAAGACGACCATCAGGCGCGCGAACCTTGTTTTTGCGTCGTCTTCGGTGGTACTTGACGCCAATGGTACCGGCGACGGCGACGCGACGCCGTACCACGGGTACCATATCATTCCGAGCGGCGACGTCGGTCGTCGATACGGTTCGCGCGGCGGCCATTAGCGCCTTTTAATCATTTCCAGGAATTAGATTACAAGGATAGTCGCTTCCTTCTATGATGAGCCGATTATTATTTTCATAATAATAACGACCAATTATTAAGAAAAATGGTCATTATCAATTAGGCGATTTGGGTCGTACGGTACTAAACATATCGCACTCGACCATGTCCTTTCACGACAGATAGTCAAATGTCATGATAAAGTCATTAGGAGTCACCAAATTCGAATAGGTTAGAAGAAGTTAACAAATATTCAGCTTGTTTGAACCATCCTACTTGATGATGGTGGATGCTGCCCTGGATCTCCCCCGGGCGAAGTCATTTTATTTTTCTTATATAGGGTGTAACTAAATAAGTGTAAAACATTTAAGCTCATGATTCCTCCTCGAAAAAAAGATGGGACCATTCATATAAAGAAATTTCATTGGAGCATCCCTTGTTAAGATACAGCCCCTTAAAGGGGATGCATAAAATTTGTTTAACAATTTTTTTTCACAAGCACTAAAAAAGTTACACTAATGTAATTAACCTGACATTTTTTACTACCAAAAAGACAAGTAGCCAGTAATTTATTTGGTCTACCCCATGGTTGTAAGGGGTGGAAAACGCAACCCCTAAAATTTGTTTCCAATGTAACATTTTGTCTTATTATTTGTTCGCCATTTAAAAATGTATTTCCGATAGCCTGTTTCATTCTAAACAAAAGATGTCTCTTGAATTTTTTGCCCAAAGTAAAACAGTTCGCAGCAAGATATAGAGATAATTGAGGCGCACTTATACTTCAGACTCACTCTGTATACTACGTACGATAGCCATATGTCTTAAAAACTAACAAAACTTTCACAGTTTTTAGTTAAAGCCTGTGGTATTCGATGTAGCCGCCAGCTGTTGGAATACATTGGATGTCGATCAAAATATGGTTAGTGAAGCACTACATGTAAAACATACTGAGGCCTAGTTTCTTGTAAACAGGGATATACGGGTTAAATGAGTAAAAGAAGGAGAGAGCCTTTCTGGTGACAAGAGCCACCAGTGCACAGGCTAAAATGAGGCCTTTTTACACCTCTCCTTGCTCTAGGTACCAAGTCTAGCTCTCATCACAAAGGTAAGGACCGCCTTGACTCCTGCCCATCTTATGTCCTCAGGTTCAAGCACCCTTGAACCTAGTATAGTCTGCCTATGATACCTAAGAGCTCACAGCGACATAAAATATGTGCGGGGGACTCCTCCTAGCCACAGCGTGCACACGTCAGGTCGCTTGCCGCCCCATTACGTACAAAGTGACACGTGACGTCATGATGTCTGAAGGGGTGTTATGCCCAGATAGCAGTCCCACATTTAACTTCAGACAGATTCTTTACAGTGAGAGCCAGGACCACAGAGTTAACATCCACAGAGGGAGTGTAAACAATAAAATGCACAGGTCACTGACCAGCCAACATGTAACGGAAATTTTGACAGCTTGAGGGCATTACAAGTGGCGTGCGACTGTATATTAAAATTGGATGTTCATTAATAGATTCAATTATTACTGTGATGTTACAAACTGATACCAATAAGTTGTATTAGTATTTAGCTATACTTAGAGAGTTACTCTTTTCTGCCAGTTTTTATCAGTTTCATGTGAAAATGCAGGGAGCACACTACTGAATGATCAGTTATGTCTTCTGCTTTCAGCTGACCAAGCCACTTGTTTCTCATCACTATATTCGAAGGAAACCTACACAGATGAACAAAACATACATTAAACAACCATTATTATTCCTCAAACTGGCGTGAAGTTACTTTTGTTCCCAGTTATCCCCATATAATACGCTATTGAAAACTAAAACAAAATCTATACTCACCTATGGTAAGAAGTGTTCACCGATTCGACGCTATTACAGCAAACTATGCACTTTTTATGTTGTCTCATCATGCAATTATAACAATATTGTTCATAAATAATTTAATTCACACCACAAATAGTCACAAAGTCAGTCAAATATACACTAAAATCACAAAAATCTCTACACACGCAATAACCACAACTACAATGACAGCCACATGACAGCTTAAGGGCACGCCGATTGTACGTTGCTAGATTTATGACATATTAGAAGTTATTGCGACATTCCGCTATGAAATTTACCATTTGTGAGATTTCATTAAATCAATACAAATTATCTTTACGTAAATCAGTTACATTGCAAGTATATTGGAATGTACAGTTAAATACCCAGTTAAATACTTTGTGTTCAAACCGCGGAAACTGCCAGATTTTGAAGAAAGTGGAAGCGGATGAAGAAGAGTGGCAATAGCGCTATAGATGTTGGCTGGCCAATATTCAAATTAGGCTCCCTCTAGAGATGTTAACTCTGTGGCCAGGACCAACCCCACCTTGGCCAGAGGCCCTAAAAGAAGCTCTAGCGTTACGGAGATGTCCATAGATTCCTCTCCATCTCTTAAGATGTTGATTTTGCAACCACACCCCTCTTATCCCTCTGATGATACCTGCTGCCTACCCCACGGCTGACTCAGGACCCAGGAAATTATTTCTGAGTGTACAATGACATGGGATAGGTTTGTTTATTCGATACAAAGTTCGGATTTTGGTTGGCCTTCGGATATTTTGCTGCCGATATTCCATAGGCTTTGCCATTAAGTATCTTTGATAAGACATGTGAGGTTACAGTATTAACATGTTGCTACATCTACATTGTCACCGGTTTAAAAATCCTAATCTAAAATAGGAAAGTATCTCACCTTTTAACTGCAATTTATTGCCATTTTGTTACTTACAACAGCTCTATTTACATTTCACTTATAGATATTCATATCTATAGGGATATAGGGATTCAAGGATGTCCCTTGAAAAGAACTATTGGCGGGGATATCGTCCACCATTCCAACTCCAATGGAATCTTTTACCGGAGGCTGTAGGACACGACCTTGGAGAGAAGAAGGATGATCTGCTCGATTTCGGTCTGCCTCAGATGAAGCTGGACATTCATTAAAACGTACCTTCCCGGACGACTTGGTAACTGACATGGTCTTGGCTTCCTGGGAGAGAACCTCTGGATACTTCGGAGAAAGAGATGCTCGTTCCAACCGATTGAACAATTCAGGGAGGTCGTTTAACGGGGCATCTATCAAAGACATATTCATGGGTCGATCTCCTCTGCCTAAAGCCGGCACATCTACTAACGCAACGCTCTCAAGGTGAGAGTGGATCTCGTCTCTTGTAGCCTGAGTTGTCAGGTTTTGCATGCAGGCGGTGTATCGACGATTCACGTCTCCCAGCAGTTGCATAGACATCTCCATAAGGAGTTTTCTTTCCCCGACCTCATCTCCCTCATAATCTAACCTCGAAAGTCTACCAGATACATGTACTAATCTTGTATATATTTTTTTAAATTCGTTTTCTCGACTTTCTACATCAAAATGGGCTATCGCCTCTTTTAGCTCTTGGAGTTTGGCAGAACATTTGGGAAGCTCTTCCTGAGCTATACCACAACCATGTTGCGGAGGTGCCGATAAGTTTTCTTTTTCCAACCTAAATCCAAATTTCAGTAGCATTTCTGGGAGGTCTACGCCCGCGTTTACTAGGCTATACCGCATAAGGTTATTATTTCTATGCTTAGTGGTTATACGATGTAGTATTTGCACGAGTAAGATAACACTGCCTGGAAATTTGAATAAAACCGTAACTTTGTACAGAAAACGTCAAGGAAGATGCTAGCATTTTATGTAATGGTAATCTGTTTTATGGGGGTCTATTTGCATTGAAGCTCGATGAGCTTAAGGAAAACGCAGATAATCCGATCCGGCAGTAGCCTCGCGCATAGACATCAAACTCAGTTTACCATAGGAATTAGTCTGGCGAGCCGAGATAAAAATAAGTCGTCGCCGCCGTAACACGTCCAATCACATTAGGGATTGATTGATACGCTTTTAAGCCGTTTATCCGTTTTGTATTGTTCAATAAGATGGCATTACATAACGTACCTGTTATAAAATTTTATTGCAGTCGTGGAACAGTTCAAGGTATGCAGGCGCGCCAATACCTAATAACGTCCAAGTGCTTCAAATGTTCAGCACTAAAATTTTGAAAATGTCGAGGCATAATTTTCATCTAGTTTGTATAGGAATAACATAGGGGTACATTTCAATGAAAAATTCATTATTATTCGACCACTATCCTTAAAAGTGCTCTTCTGTTCAGTACACTTAACCCATCGCTTTATCCGCTTGTCATTCATTCTGACAAACCATTTTACTTCCCACACCGATAGGTGAGGGGAGTATTGTGATCGCAAAAATTTTCGATTTTGAGATAATACGATTTTTGGGCGTTTTATGATGTGTACATAACGAAAATCCACGTCACTCATTTCCGTCGGTCTGTCTGTCTGTCTGTCGGTCTATCGGTCTGTCGGTCTGTCAGCTGCATGGATTGCGATTAAATTTGGGCAGCCTTATGCTGTGGGGTCGTAGTAGGTAATGTTCCTATAATTTTAAAGATCGTTATACGGGGGGCGGAGTAATTAGCAAAAAACGAAAAATTCCAAATATGCCTCAAACTTCGTTTTTAGGCGTTTTAGGGGTTCCTGATCATTTTCTACTTTTTCTTGGGTGGGGGTGCATTTGGAGCGGTTGAGGGGTGGGGGGTTGTAATACTGAAAAATTTGTTGTATTCGTAATGGGCTCTCCATTGATATGTGAATGAAAAATCTAGCGGCATGATACACTTTTTTAGGTCCATCCGAACGTTGCATGCTTATTATAGAAACCACGGGACTTAGAATTTGTGATGTATACATACGAGTATTGTTTTAGATCGTTCGATATCGCGTAACGCGAAAATTGTTCAATTGATTTTAATGAAATTTTGACATAGGCGAGGATGGAAAATGCGTATGTTTTGGAAAAATCGGGTCAGTGGCGGCGCGGCAATAATAAAAAAACTAAAAATATAAAAACAGCTCAAACTTTGTTTTTAGGCGTTTTAGGAGTTTCTGATCATTTTCTACGTTTTTTTGGATGAGGGTGAATTTGGGGTGGTTGGAGGGTGGGGGGTTGTAAAACTGAAAAATTTGTTGTACTCATAATGGGTTGTCCATTGATCTTTGAATGAAAAACCTAACAGCATAATACACTTTTTACGTACATCCGAACATTGTCTTGCTTATCATAAAACCTAAGGGACTTAGAATTTGTGATGTATACATACGAGTATTGTTTTAGATCGTTCTATTTTGCGTAACGCGAAAATTATTGAATTGATTTTAATGAAATTTTGACACAGTATTACTACCGCAGCGAGGATGGAAGCGCGTATGTTTTGGAAAAATAGTGTCAGTGGCGGCGCAGCAATAATAAAAAAACTAAAAATATGAAAGCAGCTCAAACTTTGTTTTTAGGCGTTTTACGGGTTCCTGATCATTTTCAATTTTTTTTTTTGGATGAGGTGGAATCGGGGCGGTTGGGGGGTGGGGGGTAGTACAACTGAAAAATTTATTGTATTCGTAATAGTCCGTCTATTGACCTGTAGAAGAAATACCTAGCGGCATATTACACTTTTTTAGGTCCATCCGAACATTGGCTTGCCTATTACAGAAACCAATTTTGTGATCTGTAGATACGAGTTTTGCTTTATTTCGTCCTATGTATATCGCGTAAAGCGAAAATTATTGAATTGATGTTAATAAAATTTTGACACAGAATTTATCATCACTGCGAGAATGGAAAACGACTCTGTTTTTGAAAAGCCGTGTCAGTGGCGGTGCAGCAATAATAAAAAAACCAAAAACATATAATCAGCTCAAACTTCGTTTTTAGACGGGTTGGAAGCTCTTGATCGTTTCGCATCGTCCAGTTCAGGCATGCAGAAAAAAAACTGTGGCGCCCTGGTTCCTAAGGAGGGAGACCCAAGAAACTGTTTACGAGGATTTTTGTGTTGGATGTTGTTTTTGCGAGCGGATGGGCGATAATTTAGTTGCAAGGGGATTTTAGACTATAGCTTCATGCAATGGGAAATAATAAAATGGTATCATCATTATGTGTGGGAAGTACTGAGTCAATCAACTTGACTCCATTTTCTTGAATGAATAAAATAACGAGAAAGGCTTTCTAGGCCTAGAAGTGGGCCTTTCTACACCTCTCCTTCCCAAGTCCAACCTTCATCGCAAAGATGAGGGTGGCCTTGAGTCAAGTCCATCTTATGTCTTCATGTTGAAGGTAAATACTTTAAAAACCTTAATCCGATGTATATAATACGCTTATATCGCCAGCATCCATTTCTCGCTGATAATTGGAGGACATACGTTTCAGTCTTTTTTACAAAGAAGTGAGTAAAGTTAATTAAAAGAAACAAAAGATAAATCAGCAGTGGTGTAAAGAGCAATCTATCCAAATTAGGAGCGTTATCTCAATTCCTTCAAAGCATACAAAGCGCTTCCGTCAATCAAGATGCACACCGAAGATAGCTCACCCAAACAAAATGGTGTAATTAACATGTTAAGCGAACTACGACTGGCGGGCTTTTTTCGCACAATTTAACCTGCTCATATACGAGGCGCACACATTAATATCTCAAGGATTACACTGACCTCAACAGAGGAGGTAACTAGTTGTTCAGTTTGAGTCGGATATTTTTCAGATATGCAAGGCTTGTCAAATGTCATAAATATTTATTAGATACGATTATTTAATTGAACAACACACACAGTAGAAGAAACCTAACGTGATGTTCCATTTAGTAGTGAAAGGCAGGGGGGCGACGAAACTTTTATTTTTCTGAACCTTCCGTCTGACTGCCGAACTGACAAGTGATCAGTCTGTCTTAACGACAACTGACAGATGACTGAAATAATATTGCCTTTTCGACATTACGGCCTATATGGCCGGAGTTCCTCAGGGTTCCTCAGGGTTCGGTCCTTGGGCCAATCCTTTATTCACTTTTTATACACGATGTCCCTTGCCCCCGCAACTGTGAAGTATATCTCTACGCTGACGACACTGCAATTGTAGCTCAGCCGCGGACTAGAAATCTAGTTCGCGATGAGTTGCAGCTCGCGGTGGATGAAGCGTTAGAGTGGGTGGATCGGTGGCTCATCAAAATTAATCATTCGAAAACGCAGGCTATATATTGTACCAAAAAACATCGTGGCGTCCCGTTAGAGGTCTCAGTGAACGGTGCTAGGATTCCATGGGAAAATTCTGCCAAGTACCTAGGAATTACCCTCGACAAGGGTATGACTTGGCAGAAGCACACTCAAGCGTTAAAAACAAAATTCGAAATTACGTTTCATCAGCTCTACCCTATGTTATGTAGAACTTCAAAATTGAGTTTGGTAAATAAAATTCGACTTTACAAGATGATTATTAGACCAGCAATTACCTACGCATGTGTGACTGTGTTTTCTCACCAAGACGCACATGAGAAACCTGCAGGTTCTGCAGAGCAGGACATTGCTGACAATAACTAATGCCCCATGGTATGTTTCTAACGAAACCCTTCACAGGGACCTTGACATCCCTTACTTGAGGGATTACATTAAACAACAGGCGCAACGACGTTATAGTCAAGCGGAATCGCACAGCAACCCTCTGTTGCGCGAGTCAGTGGACTACACAGTCGAGCAACTTCGCAAGCACACAAGGCCGCGGCTCGCACTGTGATCAAAATCAAATCGTGCAATTTTGGAAACAACTAAATTTTTGCCCTTTTAGATACCGAACCTCAAAATTAACCCGTTTGGTTAAACCCAAAAATTACCAAACTCAAATCGACTATGTCAAGCTATACCCTCCAACCGACACACTTCCTCCTCTTTGCTCTTCTCCTTCCTTCCTCTCTTTTTCTTCCCTTACTTCTCCATGACTTTGTCTGGTCTCTATGGGTAACCAGACCTGGCAGACCGATCGACCAACACGACTGCAACTAAGAGCAAAGGTCCTACAGACCGCTCTGACTAACAATGACGAAGAGTACAATATTGCCAATCCGCTTCACATTCAAAATAGATTCTTACACTATACTCAGCACTACTACACTTTTTATTGTCCGGGTAGATCCGCGTCAGCATTCTGTAAAAATCAGTCGGAATATTGTGTATGTATTCAATCATATATTGTAATTTGGTTAAATGAAATTTATTTAAAATTACAGTATACATGAATTCGTGACTGTAAATCAAGGTAAATTTCAGCGTACTACTTACTGAACATAGTAGATGTACAGAATGGGCATTTATCAAATCATTACGAACATAAGGGGCCCAAAGACTGAACCCTGCAGTACGCTTGAGCATATAGGATCACACAATGTCCAGGAGTTGAGAATTTATCAATGGCAGAGGGATCGGATCGCTGTGATACCCTACCCTTTTTATCACTTTTTATAACATGTGAATTTGTAACTTGTTGTGACTTTTGTTGTTTTTTCAACAAACACGCTTTTATTAGCCTCACCTGTATGTGGGTTTAGGAGCTTGTAAACATAATATGAATATGCATTAAAAGAAAGTTGGCTCACTCGTATTATTCCATTTCTATTCACAAAAATTCGCTGCCTACCTCAGTTCTCTAAAGGCGTGTTTTTTTTAGTTTTTTAAACTATTATTTATTTCCCTTTCTCTTGTCGGTACAAATTTTATGTTACAGCGCGCCCAAACTCTTACAACTATTGTCTCTTCACAAAACAGTGACGATGTCGCTGTTTACTTTTTATTGTATGTTTGAATACTAAGTTATTTCAAATCAAATAGCTGTGCTTCTAGATGCTTGGAGGGTAGCGTTGTTGGTACTAGATGAAGCAGTACTGTAGTAGATATGCTATTGCATATTCCAGAAGCTCGAGACACCGAATTTGAATTAAACTATCGTTTAATAACTTTTACTTTTATTAGTTGAGTTTTACAACATTACCTTACCATTACATGACATTGACAACTGCACTGACTTGACAACTGACGCTATTGGAATTGACAGCAATGTTGCCAAGCTTAATTCTAAACCATAGACTAGTAGACTACACAGATTTGCCATTGATATCTCTAACAAGTATCGTAGGCTCGTCTAACAGCCTTGCTTGTAGAAAAAAGGTTACCAATCACACGTTGATGATAAAGCGACTGGGGATGGCGGTGTCATTGTAGTAGAGGCAGCAGCGCTCCAGATGGATAAACATTCTTCAGGCTAGGTATTATCGGGACTTGTACAACATAAGGGGTTTGAATGATGAGAAACACCTTCTGGCTTAGAATGAATACCCGAGCTTTTTCCCAGCAGCTCTTGCAACTGTCGAAACGTATATTGTATGTACGTAAGGCAGCACCCGAACGATGTCTGATTCTTTTACAACATAGGATTGTTTGATGGTAAGCGCCGCATTCCTCAAGTGCCGCGCTGAACGTCTTGAGAGCAACTGCATTCTTCTCACAGATTTGGTTCGATCGCCTATAAAGGTGCTCTAAGTATTATTGTTCTGTATTGGTCGAAGAAAAAACTGGGAATGCTGTGCAAGTCGCATTGGAAATACGAAGCAGACATGCGATATTCGATTCAGTACCACTGGCGTAGATACATCGAGAGTCGTACCCAATATTCGGTTGATATCCAGCCAGATTGGCCCTACGAAAATTCAAATTTTTTTCGGAATAGATGCCAAATTCGTGGTCAACCAAATTAACCAACTCACGAGTCTTTGGCATGATTGAGAACACAAAATTTTACTCGAATCTTCCTTTTTTTAACCCAGGCGGTGTTTGGACTTTTTCGATTTTAGAACGGCGACTGTCAGCTCTAATTTAAAGATTATAATTATTTCCTATTCTTCCTTGTATAGAATTCGCCGCTGAACCCAATAGATTGGCCCTGCGATATCGCATTTTAAAAAAAAGTAATTGATGAACGCGGAACTCAATTTTTTTCACTTTAAACTCAGCAAAATTTGGAATAGCGGCCAAATTCGTGATTAGTGTACTCAAATAACCAACATGCAAGTCTTAGTCCTGATTGGGAGCCAAAAACTTTGCTCGAATCTTCTTTTTTTTAACAAAGGGCTTATTGATTTTCGAATGGTGACTCTCATCCCTAATTTAGGATGTTATGTCATTATTTCCTACTCTTTCTTATATATCTTAGTATCTTTTCTTATTATTGTGTCACCCAATGAGGTATTTGTTTTTGATCACGTGACGTCCGATTCAAAATGTTTAATGGGACACCCTGTATATTTGTGACTTGTTGTGTTTCTCCCGATAACACAATTCCAACAAACTAGCATACTTGGGCTCTAAAGTGATTAATTCAAGAGCTACAGGTACTTAAAGAATGGTACCTTTACCATTGATTATAACATGTACCCCTACAGTAAAATTACTTTGGTAGTGTTTCATAATGGTAGTGGTACAGTCCTTTAAGTACCTGTAGCTGTAGTTTGTTGGAATTGTTTTATCGGGAGGAACACAAAAAGCCACAAATATACAGGGTGTCCCATTAAAATTTTTGAGTCGGACGTCACGTGACCAAAAACAAATACCTCATTGGGTGACACAATCAAAAGATACTATATTTGCTCTAATTTACAAAAAATTACAATTCGCTACTACTTCCCAGTTCCGATATATTGCTTGTCTTAATCGTCGTGGGACACCCTGTATATTTGTTAAATATGGATTCAACATTTTTCACTAACTTTAAACACGGCAATTTTCGGAACAGAGGCCAAATCATGATCAATGTCCCCAAATTTACCAACGCACGAGTATTTGTCCTGATTGAGAACCAAAAATTATGCTCGAATTTTCTCTTTTTTTTTCAAAAAATGAAGTACCTACCTTTGTACTTTTTAGATTTTCAAATGGCGACTCTCATCCCGAATTTAGGGATGCTACCTCATTATTTCCTACTCATTCTGGTATAAAATTCACTGGTGAATCCAATGGTGTACCCAGAGCTGTCACAAGTACTAGTAAATAGTATTTCAAATACCAATTACCAATTACCAGAGTCGCATGCGTCAAAGTACAAATACCAAGTAATTTTATTTTTGAAAGTACTTCAAGTATCAAATACTTTAATTTGGTACTTGATTTTTCAAATAAAGTAATTCAAATACCATACTAATACTTGAATTACTTGATATAGTATTTCAAATACGGCGATGGATATTTCAAGTATTTCATAATTATTGTTGAGTAATAAAAAGTACCTTATGAATGGAAAAACGGTATACATTTCAATAAAAATAGAAACTGATTTTTGTTTGAATGACACTACAAAGACATGGAACGTGATTGAATCACAAAACTACTTATACTATAAGAATATTATATATATAAACAAAACAAAAACAAAAAAGATGCAACCCGGGGTCCCACACACCGGGCTGCTGTTCCATTTCCCAGCGACTGCTCCTCACACCGTGAGGTGAGCAATCACTGGGTCCGCGAATCGTGCATCCTAAGCAGACGAAGGGACTCATGGATGACTGCCTTCTGCATTCTGGCGGCTAAGATGTGCGCCGCCGCACGGCACACCGGCATGTTGCGCAGTGCAGAGAGTGTGGAGTACCAAATACAAATACTTCTTATAGCATTTGGGAAATAAAATTAATTTGAAATACAGTACTTCAAATACCAGAAAGTAATTGAAATAAATTTTTCAAGTACTTTACTTCTTTAGTATTTCAAATAAAAATGCCAGGTATTTGAAATATATTTTTTGTGCTACAAGTACCAAATACAAATACTTCTTAGAGAGTATTTGGGGAATCAAGTACAAATATCACAAAAAAAATGTATTTGAAGCACAGTACTTCAAATACCAGAAAGTAATTGAAATACATTTTTCAAGTACTTTACTTGAAGTAATGACAGCTCTGGGTGTACCCAGTTTGGCCCTGAGACAGCGCATTAAAAAAACATTTTTTTTTTGATGAACATGCAGACCTGCGCGGAATTCAAAATTTTTCACTTGCTTTAAACATGGCAAAATTCGAAACAGAGGTGAAATTCGTGAACAATGTCCCCAAATCAACCAACGCTCGGGCCTTTGTCCTGATTGAGGACCAAACATTTTGCTTGAATCTCATTTTTCCTTTTTTATTTTCGAATGGCAACTCTCATGCCTAATTTAGGGATATTACCTCATGACTTCCTACTCCTTCTTGTATAAAATTCACCGCTGAATTCAATGACGTTATCAGATTGGCCCTAAGACATTTAAAATAATTGAGACTTTCTCGGAAAAACCTCATAAGTCAATTTTTCCCAAAATTTAGATAATGGCATCATCGCATTTATAACATCCATATACATGAATAGAAATAGTTATTTCTCGAAAAAATGTTATAGGTTCCGTACTATTTACAGAGGGAAATTGACTTGTTCTTCTAAAAATATCATAAGTCCATATTCTTTCACCTAAGGAAGCCATTTATGCATATAAATTGTCATGCAAACTTGACAACAAGGGGGTGGACAACGATGATAATATAGAAGTGTAGTGGTTGCGAAGACTGAGTGGTAGATATCGGGTTTTTTGGTTAGCCAGGGTTGATTGTTTCAGTTAGTCGGTTTTTGTGTTAGGTATAGTTGTTCACTATCACTCTTTCTTTGTTGTATGTATCGGAATTTATTTTATTTTCATGCTGTTTGTATTAAGGACATTAATTTGTTAACCTTTTCTCTCAAAAACCTCATATGTTCATATATTTTTTGTGTTTTTCTCATATGTGTTTCACAATAAAATAATTACTGCTTGTGGACGATGTGTCTTATACACTTTTACTTCTACCACGTATGGCAATAAATCAATCTAATCAAAGTTTTACATGCTGGGAAGTTTTTTCATTTTCCCAAATATGTTAGTTTTGGACTAATGACGTTTTTCCGATAAACGCCTCAATTTTTTTATGAACATGGAGACCTGCGTGGATGTTAAAATTTTTCCCTTACTTTAACCACGACAAACATCGGAACAAAGACGAAATTCGTGATCAATGTTCCCAAATTAATTTAGAGATGTTACCTCTTACTTCCAACTACGTCCATGGCCAAAGTCGAGGTAGCAGCAGGGATGTGAAAATAATAAAAGTCTGGCGCTGAGGTTGTGTTTCAATTCCTGTTTTCCACATAAGGTAGCAAGTCGCTACAAGATATTGACCATTTAGAACGAGAGCGAGCTCCTTATTGTTGCATATGGCGTCCGCACTTACGTGATTAAAAAAGTTTGCAGAAAGTACAATGGATTACTGAATCAATAAAGTTGAAAAAATGGTTTCATCACGCCAGGCACGTATGCAGGATTAATTTTGGGGGGGGGGGTCCCGATTAAGGTTGGTACCTTTTAATAAAACAAAATATTCGTCCTCGGGGGATGAAGATTACGGTTGTCAAAAAACGTTAATAATAATAATAATAATGTCAAGGCACAACTAACACAAGCGTTTAAAGACCGCCTCATTAAACTATTAAAAACAAAATTGAATTCTAAGAATCTCACAAAAGCCATTAATACATTTGCGATACCGGTACTCACATACTCCTTTGGCATCATCAAGTGGTCACACACGGACATAGAAAACATCCATATACTTATAAGAACAGAACTCACAAAACACAGAATGTCACATCCGAACACGTGCAAGGAGAGGCTTACCATAGACAGAAAGCTAGGGGGCAGAGGATTTATAGACATACAGTCACTTCGCACAACACAAATACAAACACTCAGACATTTCTTCCACACCAAACAAACTAACTTACATAAGGCAATAGTAAAAGCAGACAAAAACTATACACCACTTAACCTCTCTAGTCCAGATCACGTAGCAGACAAATACAATCATATCCAATCACAACAAGAAAAAATAAACACCTGGTCGCAGAAAGCACTGCACGGCAAACATAGATACCGTGTCACCCAAGACAACATTAACCAAAAACAGTCATACACCTGGTTGCAGGATGGCCAGCTGTTCCCAGAAACGGAGGGTTTCATGCTTGCTATCCAGGACCAAGTGATTGCAACACGAAACTACAAAAAATATATAATTAAAGATCCATCCATAACAGACGATAATTGCAGAAAATGTCAACAACAAAAAGAAACAGTAGATCACGTAACAAGCGGGTGCAAAACTCTTGCCGGTACCGAATACACAGCCAGACATAACTCTGCGGCCAAGGTCATACACCAAGCATTGGCCACAACAAGCAGACTAATAGAAAACACAGATCCGTATTGCAATTACACTCCGACATCAGTACTCGAAAACGATCAATACAAACTATACTGGGATGTTGAAATACATACAGACAAGACTATCCCAGCCAATAGACCAGATATAGTTTTCCAGTCAAAGGCCGACAAAATTACCTATTTGATAGATATTGCCATTCCCAATGATGTGAACATCCAAAACACCTACGCTGGGAAGATATCTAAATACACGGACCTTGCCATGGAAATAAAACGACTTTGGAAACAAAACAAAGTCACTATTGTCCCCCTCATTATATCTGTCTCAGGCCTTACACCAAACACGTTTACACAACACCTTCAACAGTTGGGCCTGGACGAAAAGTTACACAAAGTATTCCAAAAGTCTGTAATCCTGAAGACCTGTAATATTGTGCGATCTTTCCTAAATTCCGACCAATAATAGTCCGAGTGTTGACTTGGCACAGCCCGTCAACACTTGTTGCTACCGCAATTATGCGAGAGGAACTTAAAAAGTCATATGAAATAATAATACGTCTTTATTCGTCATGAGAAAAAGAGTTAAGTACAACAAAAACACATACTAAATTCATAATCAGAAATCAAAAAATAACGAAAGGCGGAGTGTCAACCAACAAGGTTGTTTTTCAACTCAACCCAAAAACTAAATAAAATACTAAGGCCCGGTTGTATAGTGCGAGCTTAAGCTTCGGCTTAAGGTAAGCCGACGTTAAAACACGTCAGTTGCAAAACGTCCGTTGTACAATGCTGGCTTAGCCCCCTACTCCAAGCTTAACAAGAGCTTACGTAAGCCGAAGCTCAACGCGAGCTTAGCTGAGGTTTAAACCTAACCTGACACAAGTGACATATGTCAAGGATGAACCTTCAAATTGCTTGTCACTTTATTAGGTCATATTTTTTAAAAGATTTGTGTCTAACTTAACAAAGAAAGCAAACGAAAGAACAGAGACAGACGGTCGTTGCCGAAATTTGACACAAACTGTCATAAGTGCCTAACCAAAAAAGGTAATTTTTCATATCATTTATGTCAGTACGTATTGCTTCATTGATGCCAACTGTAGTGAGTTTCATTATCAACCAGGTTTAACTAAGCCGACCATTGTACAACGGGTGTCGACTTTAAAGCCTGAGCTTAGCTAAGCCTGAGCTTAGCTAAGCTTAGGCTTAACAAAGCTCGTGCTAAGCCCGCATTTGTACAACCGGCCCTAAATAAAATAAAACAAAGAACAAATTAAAACTACACACACATACACCCTGTATACAGTGTACATTGGTATATTATAGATTGCGTTATAATTATATGGAGATTTGTATACACACGTGTATTGCTGATAGCGCAAGTTCGCTGAACTGCTTTCACGTTTTTACAAACACCTGATGTACATTGTGCTATTTATAATATTATGTACAGGTGGTAATCACCTAGATGGTTAAGTAGAATAACGAGGTGGCCAATATATGTAAACTCAAATCATTTCCCTAACACATAGCAAAGTCCGTTCTATAAACATTCATCTCATTTTATTAAAATTTTTAACCTTTCTTAAAATTGAATAATGAAAAATATCTAAAATCGTTAGGTAAGCTGTTGTACAATTTCACTGCAGTGTATGTAAAGCTGCGTTGAAACAAGACAGTCGTCGGACGTTTGCATTTGTGTGTAAGCACAACGTTTGGGAGGGGGGACCCCTCCTCTAAATACGTGCCTGCATCAAGCAGAGGCTCACGTTAATGGTTCATCGTATAATAGTTTGAATTGTTTACAATATCAATCACTAATACTCGTATAACCTTATATGCAACATAAATGGACTACCACGATACCATAAAGACACTGGCGAAGACCAACAAGGTAACATTATCTTGGGTGCCTAATCCCATAGAAATAGGTGGTAATGAGAGGAGCGTCAGGTGTGCCAAGGAAGGTGCAGAACTCGTCGGGCCAGAACTAGTAACATGGTACGGACAGCTGTCACCAGAGTGATGAGGAATGTTCAGTCTAACATGAAGCTGAGGGGCTCTTGTGTTCTAATACCGCAGACGGTTGAGCAGGAAGGGACTACGAAAGGTGATTCGATTTAAAACTGGCCATTGGCGTTTAGTGCATACCTGCAAAGGTTGGGGATCGATGTAGCAAATCTTTTATGCACGAGGGAAGACAGAACAGCATAGTCAAATGCATCTCAAAGTTCGCAAAGAACTTAGGATGAGCTCTGTCTGATCTCTTTGACCGGGGGTGCACACTGAGACTTCAGGGTAACTTAACCCTAAACCCCTCACTACGAAAAAAAGTGAATGGACAACCACAAACAAAAATATTAGAAATGAAACTGGATGTCCTAGTCTAAGACGTCCAAAAGAAACAATCTATTAAATGACAGTCTACGTTTATATGTAAAGCACTATTTCTACCTTTGGTTGCATCTGAATTATGAGATCATAGTTTGTGATGAGCGACCATAAAAAGAGTTTAAGAACTGTGTGGGGGAATGACGTTATATCCTATCCCCCAGCTATATTTTCATCCCTGCAACCTATGTAGTCAATTTGCAGCAATCAATTCAAAACATGATGGAATTTTATGTTTCTGGTGGATACACCAGCAATTTAAGAATTCCATATTATGCATAATTTAAGATATCTGATTGAATGTATCAGATTTCTAAATTTTACGATTTGCAAAACTGCGTAAATAGTTTTGTCTTTTTATAAAACGCCTAAGAAGCTCTAATTTTGAACTCTCGATTGCCAAATAGCATAAATGGGACAGCAACAATGGATCCTAATTTTCACATTGGTAATATTTTGTGCCCCACGCAAGACAGATATATATGTCCAGAAACAAGTTCGTTTGTATTGTGAAGCTGCTGCAGTAGGAGAGTAGATAATGGAAAAGCTATTTAAAAATCAGTAGGCGGCTTTATAGTCTGTTTATTAAACGATAGTTTGTGGGAGTCAACATTACCTCTCATTTATACAAAAAGTATAAATACGCATAGTTTTACGCCAGAGACTCCCAAAATGTTTTACTTAGCAGTAGATTGCTATGGATCATAGACAAGACAATGTACTTCAGCAACTAAAATCAACTACATATAATAATAAATCAATGAAGGCGTGCCACAGGGTTCCGTGTTTGGACCGATCTTGTTTAGTTGGTGCATACATAATTTGGATGCATGTTTTGATCTTGAGAGGTTTACGTTATATAAAGAAGAAGTTCACTCACGCAGATGTTTCGATTTAATGTCATGTAGAAAAGCTTGTGGTAAAGATGACAAAAAAAGTATGGTTTTGGGTTTTATTTCCTTGAAAATCAAAATTTTGTTCAAAAAAAGGTCAAACGTATCTATGAAACAATTTCTTTTTTGAAGCTCAATTACTTTTTTTAATTCTGTTCCCTTTTGAAACAGCTACCTACTGCAAATTACTCAGTTCTTTCTTTGAAGGCAAGTGAAAGCAAGCCAGTCTAGTTTTGGAAAGTACAGGATGGCACTGGGACAATAAAAGATTTTTTATGAATGAAGGAATGAATTATGAGTAACCCATTATACCGTCGTCCCTCCTACTGCCCCAATTTTACCCTCTCACCCAATCTTTTCGAAAAATTACCAGTGATATCTAGAAGACCTAAAAAGATTATTGGACATTATTCGTATTTTTTATTTTTGTATTATTTCTTCGCTGCCACCGTTACTCAACATGGTCTAAAGCTAAAACAAAACAATGATTCTTCCTATACTTCTGGCTTGAATCATAGCCTCCTCGTGAAGTCTCGTGACGGTAGTATCAGGCAATGTAACTCATTTCCATCAATCATATAAGTGTAGATGGAATATACATATACACATGTTGATTATAGCTATAAATAACTTAACCAATCTGCTACTGTATAAATCAACTGAGATTTTTAGTGGAAATATCGGTTATTTGGACTTGTTATCAACCATAGTTTCATTCCATTGCTTCTTACGGTATAATTGCTTGAGGCTGCTCCCAAGAAACAAACTAGAGTACTCATCATCCAAAAACGAGTACTTAGGCTGATTCTTGGGATGCGCAATAGAACTAGCTGTAAAAAGTGGTTTGGTGATCTAGGAATACTGACCTTACCATGTAACAACGTATAAAACAAGAAAAACACCCAACATTTTTAGAACCCCTGGTACAGACAAATAAATATTGCGACCTCACCAAACGAATCAGGACCACCTTCCCAGTCTACGTGTTGTTTACGAGCATGTATGACTATAAAATTTATAGAAAATTAATCCCGCAAAGAACATTGAATGCGCCTATCGAATTTCTCTTTTCTATAATTGCTGTTGTGTGTATGTATATGACTTCTCTAATATCCCGTACTTACAGTTACTTAGTTACTTGAATTGGTTCTTCATTTGGTGGTGAAATAAATCGATTATTTAGATGCTTCGTCTCTTATCTCAGATTTCATCTTTATAACAATCCTATTGAAAAATGATAAAATCTTTCTGAACTTTTATAAAACTTCTCTTTCAAATGACATCTGTATAAGACCCTTTTTTACGGATTTATTGGAGAATATGAAACCAATTTGAAACAATGTGTACAAAATCCACCTAATACTGCAAAAAACCTGCCATTGGATATTATTTCATTTTACTACGGTCTACTTTGTGTTTTTGTAAATATTGAGTAAGCTTAGGGTGTACACAAGATCCTTTTTTGACTTTATTTGACTTGGATATAGTTACAATTTATATTTTGACATTTTGAAAAAATGTAGTGTGTGGGGGATATTTTTTGTTTTGTTACTTCCCACACCAATAGGCGAGGGATTGTATTGCGAAAATTTTGGATTTTGAGATAATACGATTTTTGAGCGTTTTATGATATCTGCATAAAGAAAGACCTGGTCACTCATTTCAGTCGGTCTGTTGGCGTTCTTCTAGCGTTCTCAGTTACAGCTCCATGGATTGTGATGAAATTTGGGTAGCGATATGCTGTAGGGTCGTAGTAGGTAATGCTCCTATAATTTTGAAAATCAGTGCATTGGCGACGGAGTAATTAGCAAAAAACAAATAATTGTAACTGTAAAACTGAAAAATTTGTTGTATTCATATTAGACTGCCCACTGACCTGTGAAAGTAAGACCTATCGGCATACCGGCACTTTTTAGGTCCATCCGAACATTGCTTGCCTATTATAGAAACCAAAGGACTTTACTGATGTATATGTACATACGAGTATTGCTTTAGATCATTCTGTATTGTGTAACCTGGTAATTATTAAATTGATCTTGATGAAATTTTGACAGTGTTACTACCGTGGCGAGTATGGTAAACGCGTATGGTTTTTAGAAATCATGTCAGTGGAGGAGCAGCAATAATCAAAATAGTAAAAATATAAAAACAGCCCAAACTTCTTTTTAAGGTTCCTGATCATTTTCTACTTTTTTACGTCGTGGTGAAATTGGCGTAGTTGGGGGGTAGGGGTTGTAATACTCAAAACTTTGTTGTATTCATAAAATACTTTTCATTATGTTGACAAAATTGACTGTGGAGATATCGTTTTAGACCTATCCCAATGCTGTCTTTGAATTTTACATCTGTGTAATAATTTGATACATACCTACATAATATAATTGTATATCGTGTAACTTGGACACTTCAAAATTGATCGTGATGAAATTGTGACACCGCATTACTACCATGTAGGAAATGGTTGGAACTCTTGTCAGAGGCGGAGGAGATATCAACAAAAAAGGAAAAATGTTAAAATCGCCCAAACTTCGTTTTTTGATACGTTTGAAAGGTCTCTGCTCATCATTGTTTACTTTTTTGATGAGACTGGTATAGAGATAGAGGAGCTCCAATTTTTTTTAGCATCGATAATGTGTGGGAAGTACTGAGTCAAGGCACTTAACGCCGTTTTTTTCCTCTTTAGCTGGGAGAAGGGAGAAGGGGCAGGTCTCTAACCCAAAAGTAAGGACAAAATTGTTTAGATCGGACATTACTGCAAAAATCGTTATATTTAGTAGTACGCCTATAACTCGCGAACATAATTTATCGGATTTTTATTTCTATAACATATACTACATAGCTTGCTGCAGCGCAGCATGTGTGGTGATAAACGATTAAGATCCATCTCAGATAGAGTCAGAATAATAATTGCCGTCGCCCCGATGCAATTGAAAAATGGCGTAATCCGTAATGCAATGTAAATAATATTCATTTATGCTATTAATTTTCAACAACGCCGTATATTTTTGTGTCATCGCGACCGCGAAGGATATAAATTTCGTGGTCGCGACGCGCCTGAAATGGATCAGGAAATTTATTGCGCAGGCGTCTGTTAATTCCTTTTATTCGAAGATAACCGGTTGTTAAACGAAATCTTATCAATAATCATAAATTATCCTGAAGGTAATTGTTGGAATACGAGGTGGTCCAGCCTGTATCGTTCCTACTGGTTACAGGGTATAATGCTTTAAGCGACTCATTTTATTTCAAAACTCAATACTCGGCCTTAACTGGTAGTTATTTTTTTAGCATCGATAATGTGTGGGAAGTACTGAGTCAAGACGCTTAACGCCGTTTTCTTCATTTTTAGCTGGGAGAAGGGGCAGGTCTCTAACTCAAAAGTAAGAATGGAGAAGTTTCCTAAAAAACAAAATTTTGAAAATTCATTATTATCTGATAGTCTATTTCTTCACTTGAAGAATGTCGAAAAATCATCTGAATACTCCAAAAAACGGCAGAGTTATTAAATTTTATATTTGCGGAAAGCGACCGCGGTGATGGAATGCCTTATGACGTCACATGTCTTGAATCGTTCACGGCAGCCACAGTCGGGAGCCGGGATTCCGCTATGCATATGCTGCGCTGTACAGTGTGCGATATTTAGACTTGAGTGGAACGGCGGAGTGTTTGTTGTAACGGACAGACGCCAGAATATTTTTGAAGTATGGAGGGAGGTTACGTTCGTGGTGATTCTAGTAATCTTCCTAAAGCGGATCTCGACATGATTATGGACTTTTACTTCCCACACCGACAGGTGAGGGGAGTACTGTGATCACGAAAATTTTCGATTTTGGGTTAATACGCTTTTTGGGCGTTTTATGATGTCTACATAACGAAAATCCACACAACTCATTTCCGTCGGTCTGTCTGTCTAATTGTTGGATACGAGGTGGTCCAGCCTGTATCGTTCCTACTGGTTATAGGTATAATGTTTTAAGCGACTCAATTTATTTCAAAACTCAATACTCGGCCTCAACTGGTGGTTATTTATACTAAAAATAAAGTTTCAGATTATTATACTTTGAAATGAATTATTTTAAATGCCATTAATATACAGGATGCTCCACTTTATAATGGCATTACTTCAGGATATAGTAGATAATGTTGAAATAATGAAAATTTCTCAGTACTCTTATATCCGGGTCAGGTTTTCGAAATACAGGATGTTCAAATTAAAAAAAAAACACCTTTATTATTTTGAATATTTCCTAAACCTTTGCTTAGAAAAATTTGAAATTTGGCACATAGGATAAGCTAAAGATCCTCCATGGTCTAGGGGTATGCCGATAGCTCACAAAAACCAGTGGTTGAGATAGGCTATAAAATTACACATTTGTTGCAAATAACAAAAATATTGTTCAATGATCCATGCGTTCTAAAATAAAAAAGTTTCTTGCGATTTTTTCTTAGCATGGACCGTTTTCGAGAGATTCGCTGAAATTCCTCACGTACTGTCAGTAATTGTTAAGAATAACAAGGCATAAAGTTGGAAGGCCTGGGTTTCGATCCAAAGACCCTGAGATTCACTATCGGACACTCTAACCACTAGGCCATCCTTCGATTGAGGAGATATTTTCAACGAAACATATTTGATTAGGTACTTACTTACTGGAATCTGTAATCTGACCTCAACTTCAAACATTCAAAAACATATTTATTTCGATCGTAGACTTTGTCTCGAGCTGCAAACTTCATTCATCGACTGTATTGCAACAAATATACACTAATTACCAGTTTACCAGTAAGTATTTTCGCGATTGGCTGGGAATCCAGAATCTAGTATCGGAGTAGGACGTCGTTGGTCAAAGGAGCATCCTGACCGCCACGTGACACGGGTTCGGGAGCCGTCGGCGTGTTTTCGGTACTCGATTCAAAAACCCATTTTTATTTTGATATAACTTTTGAATCATTGCGAAAAAAAGAAAACAAAAACAGTTTTGTTATAAAACTAATATATGATCTTTCCATTTATCACAAAAAAACATATTTTTTTTTTCCTAATTCAAAACCTCAATTGTTTTTGGGAATATGAACCCAAAAGCGGCACGCCAAATGCAGAGTGTTGTGTCAAGGTCCGGAACCTAACCTAAGGACCAAACCTGGACACAATGCTAAGCTCTGGAATCCGTAATCCGAGCAGTGCGCGGGAAGCACGAACCAGCGTCCAAAATTAACCCATTCGAAATATCTTTGAAGTATCCAGACGCATTGCGGTAATTTCACCTGTCGTTGCGCCTCTTCAAAGCCACACCTAATTACCGCGATTTCCTAGAGTCTCTCTAATCCGCCTACAACTGCCATAAATATCACCTCGAACGTCCAACGCGTAACTGATGACTTCGCACCTGGAACGAACTCGCACTACCGGCTTATGTCTTCCACTCAAAATGGGCCGTTGCGACATTGTTTTCGAGGTGATAAATCTAGACAGGATTTGGGGATGTGGTGAAAATACCTTTTTCGTTGCTTGTTATGTCTTCGGAGACGAAAGGATATTTTTTTTATTTTGGGATTATTGCTGAGACATAGGACTGCAGAAAAGAATGGCGTCAAGTGTCTTGAATCAGAACTTCCCACACATTATAAGTGCTGTCAAAAAATTTGGAGTTCCTCTATCCCCACACCATCCTCACTAGAAAAGTAGACAATGATCAGGGACATTTAATAACGAAGATTGAGCGATGTTGAAATTTTTCGTTGTTGATAATTTCTGCTCCGCCACTGGCAAAAGCTCCAAAAACGATACACTGTTACTATTTCCTTCACGGTAGTAATACGCTGTTTCAATTTCATCACTATCAAGTTCGTAGTTTCAAAGTTACACATTATATGATTATAATAAGTATGTATCAAATTCTTCCACAGATATAAAATTCGAAGGCAACATTCGGATAGGTTTAAATAGCACACGATATCATCAGTCATTTTTTCCAGCGCAATATAGAGCATTTTTAGAATACAACAAATTTTGAGTTTTACAACCCACCAACAGCTCCAATTTCACCCCCGTACAAAAAAAGTAGAAAATGATCAGGGATCTCTAAAACACCTAAAATATGAACTTTGAGCTGTTTTTAGTTTGTTCATTATTGCTGCACCGCCACGATTCAAAACCATACGCGTTTTCCATCATCGCCACGGTAATAATACTGTGTCAAAATTTCATTAAAATCAATTCAATAATTTCCAGAAAATACAGAACGATCTAAAGCAATAATCGTAAGCATATATCAGAAAATTCCCTTGGTTTCTGTAATAGGCAGGCCAATGTGAGCTTTACATATTTCAAAACTAAATTAGTTGCATTTTCTCCCACAAACAAATCAATCAACCAAGTTTCTTGGTGCTTGCATTAACAAATATCTTAAATGGTCACATCAAATTAACTCATTAACAAATAAATCGAAAAAACTAATTTATAAGTTTTACAGCTTGCAAAATATTCTTAAAAAGATTCTCACGATTGTACTTATACAGCAGTTTTCCTAAATATGGAATTTGTCTGTGGGGATCTGCTTACCTGACAAGCCTAAAAAACAGGTCTGTCAAAACTATTCTAAGAATCATATAATATAATGTGTGCAACGCATTACCTTCTACGACCCCACAGCATATCGCTACCCAAATTTCATCAATCTATGCAGCGGTTACTGAGACTACCCGGCTAGAAAAACGCCGCCGATAGTAGAGTATTATCTCAAAATTGAAAATTTTCGCGATTACAACACTCCCCTCACCTATCACATACAACGTTGGGCTCCCCGAAGCATGAACTATGAGGAAAACACCCTTCGTGTCTCCCATCACTCTTTGTGACCCAGCTGTGGTTCAACTGTACATTCAACTAGATTTAATACCCATAGCCAAACAAATTTTGTAACATCTGACGCTTATCCTGTGGCGCTCTTCAAGAAAAGCTCACCGAAATTACGTTAATTGGAGGCAAAAAAGTTGACTGTCTTTAAAACGTCTTTAAAATTATTATTTGACTCTATCCCTTTCTGTTAAAAGTCGATGAATATATCAACTTGTGTCAATGACAGCTATTTATGTACGCTGAATCTATTTGCCTTAGGATATGTGGCAGCAGAAAACAAAAAAAGGGGATAAGACTTACAAGGATTGCTAACGGACATCGTAGAATAATTCAAAATTGTATGAATACTGATTACTGTAATCTATCAATTATTGATAGAGGTTTTCTCTCTGATCCAGTAAGCTTTGATTTATCAAAAAGTAAAACCACAGTCACTTAGATTCAAAGTAACGTTTCGTCAGCTTATGCAGCCTTCTATTTCTGTCGTTCATAGTGCTTTCATATCAGCCTGGTACCGGGCTATTCCCAAGTCCACCAAATGAGATCAGAAAGATCTAAACAGCGTTGTCGTGGACTAGGGACATCGTGTCTTATGCGATTCAGGACATGTTCCAAACAAGGATTGTGATATTCTTGAGCTCGCTTTGGGCAAGGTGGAAATCATTTTTTTCATGTTTCCCTAAACGAAGCAATCGAGCCAATATTGTAATTCAATGCCGATACGGGTATTTGCGCTTGGAGTAGTTGTTTCTGTCTGTGGGTAAGTATTGCGTGCTTTCGAATTAAAAAGTGATAATATTAAAATAATAGGCATCAGTTTGATAGGAAAGGTCCATTTGCCATCTGGTAGGCCACCCTCGATCTGTGCAGTCCAGTTCCGCCTTTCGACTATTTATAGCGTAGAATAGTCTGGCGCGACGATTTGTAATGGCGAATGTAGAACAACGAACACGCATATACATATAACACATAACACGCCGGATTATCATAATATTCTGCAAGAACGTTACGACGAGATTTATGGGCACACAGGAATTTACATCTCTACAGGCAACACCAACGTACGAAAAACTTATTGCTTCTCCAGATGACAACAAGCTTCTGGAAATCCATCATCACCAGCGCCCGTTTCATCTACTGATGGGTATATGCGTGGAATCTGCGATTATAACATATATTCCTCCGTCAGGAAGTAGTTTCATGTCCATTTTCTCGAAAATATACATATAAAAATAAATTTTTGGGCGAACATTCCCTGAATTTCCTTGACACGTGATATTCTCGTAACAAAAAAAAAAATCGGAAACGAAAACTGAGTCGAATTTTTGAAAGAAAGTACCATCGAGTCTATCGTGCCATGCATACAAAATATTTTTTTGTACTTCAACCCTTATAACTCACCCCCAACATTTTCTTCAAATAGTACTAAATAGATTTCTTACAGAAATTAAGTCTTTATTTTATTTAAAATCTTGTAGTACCTTTGATTTTATACACAAACCTACTTTCTTGGTGAATCCATAAGTATGAGGTAAATAAAATAAGGATTTGTTTGAGGCGTAATATTTTCGTAAGAGAAACAGTTAAAAAGAAAGCTAAGTGGGTCTTTCAAGGGTACTATCATACCAGGCTTTCGAAAAAAATTTTTTGTACCTCAACTCCTAAAACTCAACCCAACTTTTTTTTAAATAGCACCCCACAGCTTTTCCAACATAAATGAGGTAATTATTTTATTTAAAATCATGTAGTATAGTGTCTTTATTTCATATACAAACCAATAATTATTTTCCCAATTTTATAAGCATAAGATAAATGGAATAAGGACTTTTTTGAGGCGTAATATCAAATTAAATCAAGCATATTATGATTATCTTGAATACAAAACAATAAAGGTGTCACATATAAGAAAACTAAAATATTACCTGAATCATTTCATAATCTTGGCGTGAACAGCTCAACATTTTGGTATTCTTGGAAGAAGAATCTAAGGAGATCTGTCTAGGCATTCGGTACTTTTACGTTATTATAGCATTTTTCCAAATTCATGTTGAAAAATGCTGATTACCACAGAATATAAAAAAATGTTCTCTATACTTTTGAATTAGAAGAATATGTTACACCAACCGGTCCGGTATTGCTTATATTCCATTCACAACTACTTACATAGATATACAGGGTGTCACACGACGACTAGGACAAGCAATATATCGGAACTGGGCAGTAGTAGCGAATTATAATTTTGGGGGTTTAAATTAGAGCAAATATAGTATCTTTTCTTATTACTGTGTCACCCAATGTGGTGGATTTGTTTTTGATCATGTGACGTCCGATTCAAAAATTTTAATGGGACACCCTGTATGTTTGCGACTTTTTGTATTCCTCCCGATAAGACAATTCCAACAAACTAGCACACTTGGGGTCTAAAGTTATTATTTCAAGAGCTACAGGTACCACTATACCATTGATTATAACCATGTACCCCTACAGTTAAATTACTTTGGTAGTGTTTCATAATGGTAGTGGTTCAGTCCTTTAAGTACCTGTAGCTCTTGAATTAATCACTTTAGACCCCAAGTATGCTAGTTTGTTGGAATTGTTTTATCGAGAGGAACACAAAAGTCCCATTAAAAATGTTGAATCGGACGTCACGTGACCAAAAACAAATACCTCACTGGGTGACACAATAATAAGAAAAGATACTATATTTGCTCTAACTTACACCCCCAAAATTATAATTCGCTACTACTGCCCAGTTCCGATATATTGCTTGTCTTAGTCGCCGTGGGACACCATGTATATTGCATATTACCTACTTGGTACTTACATAATATGAACAACCCCAACTACGCAACAATCTTTTCATGAGAGAATAATAGTGTAACACAGGAAAATTATGAATTATTAACAAATGACTATGAGGCCTGTGGCGATCTGTTAATGGGCAAGACCTAAGATTATCATACTGTCAATGGAGGAACACCACAATTCTTAAGCTGCTTGAAGTAATAGGAGCTCAGTTGGAAAATATGGTATCCTTATTAAAACTTCATAAAATACTTGGTCGCAGAGTATTGAAGTTTTAGTTGCGAACAAAATTATATTCTTGGTCAGAGCATATTTCTTTAGAATGCTTTATTGAATTCAAAAATATATTTTTATCGGTTCAAATTACCCATAGTCTCCTCATCAAGTCAATCTTGTTTGGGACTTTTCTTTAAAAGGCACATAGTACTCACCAAAAGGAGTAAATTTTCCTAGTAACATATAAGCGAAATGTTTAGGGATATCAAGATATTGACCGATAGCGAAATCCTCATTTCTAATCCCGTCCCTGTGCTATTAGATCAAAACAGACACAAAAAACGGAAAAACTCTGCTTACAATGGATCGGAGCATACATGTACGTAGCAGCGTGTGTTTGACTCTCAGAGTAACAACTCAACATAGAGGTAGTAAACAACTAATTCTAATAGGCCAACATCTTTTCTTATGTTTTCATATTGACCACCAGATACGGCAATCATAATTGTTTACAATCGTCTTAATTGTATAATATCCAGAAATATTCCATTCTACGTTAAAAAAGACGGTATTTTGATGGTTCAGAAATGATTACAGCAAAATCAATAGATATGTTGACCTCTACTGCGTTACTGCATGTTTCTTCATCATAAATGCAAATTCTGTCTTACATAAATTTTGAGGAGTTGGCAACGCCTATGTAATTTTCCTGCGATTTGTTTCCGGTAAACTCCAACTGTCAAACGTTTGTTTTATTTGTGCGTCTTTTATGCTTGGTCAGTAAAATCGCATTCGCTATTTGATGGTAACTGTAGTGAAGCTTTAAGGACTTGCTGTGCTATATTCGAGGGTAGTTTAACAGTTTTCCGAGATGGGACTCAAAAAGTGTAGTGTTTGTAACATGGATTGCATTGGAAGAATTTTCAGGTTAGTTGGCAATGTTTGGGTCTGAAGTGTCAAAAGATGCTGGCTTTGAGCACGCCATGCTGAAGTGGTTTGTTTATTACTTCTATGCTCGATTGTTACTCTGAGGTTTGACTTCTCTCGAATGTTGACGTGCTAGATCGAACTCCAACAGGACCGCACTTAAAACTTCGCAGCAAACGAATATTAAGTATTTTCTCACACATTTTTTTTAACTCTTCTGCTGCTAATTCACCGCAAATTAGCTTTTGTCATTTCAAAGGCAGTTGCTTCTGAGAAGGTGAGTCCCAAGTTTGAAAACACCCTGTATATTTATAGGGATTATCAGAATCATTTACTTGAGAATTTATTTTTATGCGTGCACTCATATACTTAACATTGACACACGCTGCTATATTAATCGGAAAGACAGTATCGTAAACCGAGTTTCACAAACAGTTATAGTAAAAGGATTAATAAATCTTTTACGGATACCGGTATGTACGAATGCGTTTCGAGCGAAAGCCCATTTGGCACGAGGTACAGAGAGCCGGGAGGAACTGAGGTGTTGCGCAGCCATTTCCTGCAAACATCCTTGCATCCTCTGAGTAACTCACCTGCATCCGCACGGTCCGTTTGTCTGTCGGTCTGGCGGTGTCGGTCTGCCAAAGCGGATTAAACCGCGACGTGTGCTCAGAATAATTATTTATTAATCGTGAATCGGCTGGCTTTCCTATAATCACACACTGGCTCTCCTTCGAGAGTTATTATTTTGTTCAGTAAAATAACTTTCTTTTTGAAGGCTTTATCAAGGATCCCTATTTGCTAATTACTCTTACGGTGTGGGAGGTAAAAAAAAAGAGTCAAATTGATTGACTCAGTACTTCCCACACATTACGGTGATATTGTTTTATAATTTTCTCATTCCATGAAGCTATAATCTGAATCCGCTTGCAACCAAATCCATCGCCCGCCGGCCATCAAAAAAAAAAAAAAAATTCAACACAAAAACTCTAGTAAATAGTTTCTTGCACCTCTCATTGTAGGAACTAGAACGATACAGTTTTTATTCTGCGAGCTTCAACTGGATGAAACAGAACAGTCGGAAATCCCCAAAATGCCTAAAACGAAGTTTTAGCATTTTTTATATTTCTAGTTTTTTTTATTACTGTTACGCCGTCACTAACACGATTTATAAAAACCATACGCATTTTTCATCCTCGCCACGGTAATAATACTGTGTCGGAATTTCATTAAAATACATTCCAAGTTACACAATACGATCTAAAGTAACACTCGTATGAATAGATCACAAAATTGTTGTTCCTTGGTTTCTTTAATAGACAAGGCAATGTTGCGATGTACCCAAAAAAGTGTAGCTATTACCGCTATGTTCTTCTTTCGTAGGTTAAAAAGAGCCTATTATGGATACAAAAACTTTTTCAGTTATACATCTCCTCACCTCCCCCCCCCCCAATCACCCCATTTCACCCCACCGAAAAGGAAAGCAGAAAATGATCAGGAACCCTAAAATGCCTAAAAAAAAAGTTTTCCCTGTTTTTATATTTTTAGTCTTTTATTGTTGCTGCGCCGCCACTGACACGATTTCTAAAAACCATGCGCGTTTTCCATCCTGGTCGCGGTAATAATACTGTCAAAGTTAATTAAAATCAATTTCATAATTTACACATTTCTCAATACAGAACAATCTAAAACAATACCTACTCGTATGTATGCATCAGAAAGTTCAGTTTTTCAGTTACGTGCCGTTTTTTTTTTTATTTTAACAACTTAACAAGTCAAAAATGGTTAAAAATCCCTAGAGTACCCAAAAACACAGTTTGAACGGCAGTAATACTGTGCTAAAATTAAAATCAATTCAATAATTGCCAGGTTAAACAATACATGTTGATATACCGCAATACTCAAATATGTATACATCAGAACAGTCCCTTGGTTTCTGCAATAGGCAAGGTAATGTTCGGATGGACCTAAAAAAGTGTATTGTGCCGCTAGGTCTTCCTTTCACAGGTCAGTGGAGAGTCTATTATGAATACAACAAATTTTTGAAATTTACAACCCCCCACCTCCCAACCACCCAAATTTCACCCCCACCCAAAAGAAAGTAGAAAATGATCAGGAACCCCCCAAAACGTGTAAAAACGAAGTTTGAGGAATATTTTGATTTATTTGTTTTTTGCTAATTACTCCGCCGCCGCTGTACTGATTTTCCAAATTATAGCAGTATTACCTACCAGGACCCAACGACATATCGGTGCCCAAATTTCATCACAATCCAAGCAGCGGTTACTGAGATAACGAGGGTAGAAAAACGCGAACACATAGACAGACAGACACAATACTCCCTTGACCTATCGGTGTGGGAAGTAAAACAACGATGCATATACAAGTCTGACCAACACCATATGAAATAAATTAATGAATATAATATATGGAAGATCTATGAAAAGTTGTAACGTCTGATGTAAGCAACTTAGTATAAAATAAATAAGCAAGTACGCAAGATGCAACGAGGCAAATCGCGAAGCTGTTGTCCATCGGCTGCGGGAGAGAATTTTATTGCACCGCCTCAGCTTGCAACACGAACCTGCATAAATCATATGCTTTTATCGTGCAAAAGCGAAAGAATTAATATTTCTGGGGTTCGACGTGCTCTTTGTGTTCACGTATGAGATTCCGTCGAGTCGTGCCGTTCGTTTTATTTTATTTATTGTAGAGTAACACGATTCCGACGTTGGCTTCGTTGGCGAACCATTGCACAATTTTAATACGCAGGTAATGGATAGATATATTTTTTGCCATCATAAATTACGCTACATACGGTTTTTCAATGCACTAAAGTAACACTAATTGCACAGTATGCAAAACCCCACATTTTGTTGTTCAGTATTGTCACGTTTAGGGTAAGAGCCCGTTCACACGACAACTATTCGGCTATTTTACCGAATCGTCTTTTTTACCGTGTACTGGTGTAGCGCGTACATTTAAATGAACGTATTCACACTGTGGTGATCCGGAACGCGCTCCTGGCTGCCAGACGTTAGAACGCACCTTTAGCGGTCACGTGACCGAAGTTTGACATTGATGTCATCGACGGATGATTTATTGTAAGGTCTGAGTATGAGTGTAATTAGTCGATGAAGTTCAGATAAGTAATCTATTGGATTATTACTATATCATATATTGTTCAGATATTTTGTTATTTGTCAGATCATGAGTGATTTTTCATAGAACAACCAATTCCGTAACAGTTCCGTGTTAATTTTCAATCTGTGACTCAAACCTACACTACAGTTCTGTGATGCTTTTGGGTTTTGTGTTTTTGTCATTTGGATAAAGTAGTGGGTTGTGGTAATGGTTGCCATAGTTTGTTTATTTATTACGAGGGCTGATTGTTTTTGAAAAACGTAACAAGCCTTGACGTTGAACAGAGGCCTAAAGACCTATTTATCGTTTAGACTGTGAATGTTTATAACCATTTCTTTATTAAACAATATCAATAACAAGAGCCAGTTTACCACTATTATTAAGACATTTTTGAATCGTATATTACAACATATCAATATAAATACTTCACCAGTAAAATATATGAAATACAAAGCACTCATGATTAATAAATACAAAACAAATGTTAAGAAACAAATAATAAAAAAACCATATCATAACATTTCTGTGTTTTGATTTCATTCTCTCTGAGTTGGTACACATGCATGCTAAAAGAATCTGGTTACCACGGGCACACATACAACATTGGGTTCTAAATTCCACCACTAGACGTCTTGATCACTTTGGTTATTTCTAAATTGGTATCGGGTTTGACAGTGACCAGTTGCTCACTACAACACTGCGATCTATGGAACGATTATGACAATTTCGTCGTTTCGATCGGGTGTTGTCTCATGTTGTCTCAATAACGAACTGACCATTGACACATTTAGTATAACTAAGGGAGTTCTCCAGGGATGTATATTGTCGCCATTGCTTTTTAATATCTAGGTAGAGAAGATCTTCCAACTAGCCTTGGAAGGAGAGAAGATTAAGAAATAAGAATTAAGATTAATGGTTTTCCAACCAACCTAAAATACGCATCTTGGCTAATACTCCTGAGGATCTTCAACACACTGTAGATAGAATCAATCTGCTGGGTAAACGTTTTGGCCTACAAGTTAATACCAAGAAAACGAAGGTCATGACAATAGTTCATCAATATCACAATTAACGTCGACGGAGAACAGATAGAACAGGTAACACGTTTTAAGTATTTAGGATCCACACTGAACAATAAATGGGACTGCGATGAAGAAGTAAGAGCACGGGTTGGATATGCGAAAACTACATTCCTTAAACTAAAGAACTTTCTTCTAGCACAACGTCTTCCGTTGGCTCTGTGGCTTCGGGTAGTGAAGTGCTATGTTTGGCCCATATTACTTCACGCAGCAGAAACGTGGTCTCTTAAAGTACGAACATTAAACCGCATAGAAGCACTTGAAATGAGTCCTCCGCATTCTCTGGACTGCACATAAAACCAACGAAGAAGTACTGAGAATCGCTGGCGTAAACAGAGACTCCTTGATATTGTCAAACATTGAAAAATATCTTACCTTGGGCATATCCTTAGAGGTGCAAGATACTCGATACCCAAAGCCGCAAGGTAAGATAGCAGGCCGACGAGGTCCGGGGAGGAAACAGCACTCTTGACTTCGAAATATAAGAGATTGGTGCGGAATAAGAGATGCCGCCACAATGTTCAGAGAGGCAGAAAATGGCACTCTACATATGATGTGAGAAGAATACGAGGGATCGCCGACGTGCGGAACTGCACAGGGCACACGAAGAGGAAGAAGAAGTTGCCTCTTGATTCGGAAATAAAACCTAATCAGTGATTTGTGGCAATCTGTATGCATGTGAAGTGTTCAGACGATACAGTTTCTCTACCGATAGATAAGTTAGTGATAAAACTAGTCAAAAAATGAACCAAGTACCCGAGATCGGCTGGAAATCTGGTTCTAACAGCTTCGTGTATGAACGTGAATATATCCTTCGTTTTGCGACGATTCTTTAAAATTACCGAAACGGTGATTTGACCGCATCATGTGAACGAGCTGTAACATCCTGGCAGCGTTTTGCAGTTTTCGTTATACAGGGTGGCCAATCGGGTGACGTTATTAATTGTTTTTTAGATAGCCCGTACCGAGACCTATCCAAAACACCCCCACGTATGTGTAGCGATTATTGATAGTTTTCGAGTTATATGATTTATTTTTGGAAAATTGGAGATTTTCCAGTTTTTTTCAAGAAATCATTAAAAACATAAACAAAAATTCTTTTTGGCTTTTATTTTTTTATACTCTCCATTAATCTATCCAATAAAGAAAACCTCTACATCCCACCAATAATCAAGTATATTTTGGGCCAAAAGCTTGAAATCAGGAGACCAAAACTTTCAAGATAAAATTAAAAATACGTATGCCTAGTTCTGGAGCTCCAGACTAATTTTAAAAACTTTGCAAGGCATTACATTTTCGAAATAATAATGAAAAATAGCACTTGTGGGGGCATTTTGCGTCGTACGTGACTGACTGTTAAATGTAAAAAGGTGATAATTCACGAATTTCCAAAAAAAAAACTCGTAACAACTAACAAACCCGATAATGGTTGATGTTTTAATGACTTTTAATAAAAAAACTAATACCAAAATTACGGTTTTTGACGTGGTTTTGCTATGTACTATTGAACTTCTGCTAAATTAAATTATATGGAATGTTAACAAAGGAAAGGACTAATAAAATAATAATCTGACTTTCAGTTCCGTGGCAGAATTATAGCATAAGCCGTCCCTTTCTTTCAGAGTAGCTTTGGCGAGCTCATGTTACGAAGGGTTCGAGAAGATCCCGATTTCTTTGATAAATCTTGTGGACCAATGAATCCAGGTTTGCGAGGACAGGACTGTTTAATATTCACAATTATCATTATTGGGCTACTTAAAATCCTCACATTGTACGACAATCGAACTTTCAGAACAGATTTGGTGTGGACGGGAGTAGTGAATGGATAGCTAATAGGCTCCGTCGAAATGTCATCTAGGCTGGATGGAGCGACCTATTTAGATTTCCTGCAAAATAACTTGTCCAACTCATTAGAAGACGTAAACCTTGAGATACGAAGGAATCTAATATTCCAATAAGATGGAGTTCCATACCACTACGCTAGGGAAGTGCGCAACTACTTGGACACAACCTTCCCAAACCGGTGGATTGGTCGGACTAGGGCCGATCAGTTGACCCCCTCGTAGTCCAGATTTAAATCCCATTGATTTCTTCATCTATGGCTATTACAAGGAAATCGTCTACGCTCGTGATAGTAACACCCTGCTCGAGCTCAGATAAAAATTAGAAGAATGTAATAGGAAAATTAATGAAAACACAACTGCGTTTCATCGACATGAGCAGCAAAAAGCTACTCTGACAGAAAGGAGTGGCGCATGCTACGACACCGCTTCTCAGGTAATTCTGTCATGGAATTGAAAGTCAAATTATTGCTTTATTATTCATTTCCTTTGTTAACATTCCATACAACTTAATTTAGCAGAAGCTCAATAGTACATAGCAAAAACACGTCAAAAATCACAATTTGTATATTAGTTTTTTTTTAATAAAAGTCATTATAACATCAACGATTATCGGGTTTATTAGTTGTTACAAGTTTTTTTCTTTAATATGTCATAATAAAGTGAAATAATAGTTTTTAAATCATTTTGGAAACTCGTGAATTATCACCTTTTTACCTTTAACAGTCACGTACGACGCAACATGCCCTCATAAGTGCCATTTTTTCATTATTATTTCGAAAGTGTAATATCTTGCAAAGTTTTTTAGATTGGTTTGGAGTTCCAGAACTAGGCATATATACGTATTTTTAATTTTATTTTGAAGGTTTTGGTCTCCTGACTAAAGACAGTTATTTCCAACTTTGGGCCCAAAATGTGCTGAATTATGGGTGGGATGTACAGGTTTTCTTTATTGGATATTAAATTAGGCTTAATACTGAGAAACTTACAGAAAAAAATTAAAGCCGAAAAGCATTTTTGTTTATGTTTTTGATGATTTCTTGAAAAAAACTGGAAAATCTCTGAATTTTCCAAAAATAAATCATAACTCGAAAACTATCAATAATCGCTACACATACATGGGGGTGTTTTGGATAGGTCTCGGTACGGACTATCTAAAAAAAAATTAATAACGTCACCCGATTGGCCACCCTGTATAGTACTTTCCAAATTCATGCCAATTCCAACAGAATATAAAGAATACGTACCAGCAGTGGCGTATATAAGGGCCCCCCCCCCCCCGAAACCAGCCACGCATTCAGTTTTGAGATCTGGAAAGAGGCTGAAGCTAAAAAATATCGTACTGAATAAAATTAGCAGCGACATCAAAATGTAATCTAATAATAAAGCACATAGGGCAACTTTAACGATCATAGATGTCTGATTAGGAAGTAAACCTTGATTTCTTTGCTTCAATTTAGAATTATTATCTATAAAAATAGAATTTTACATTTCTAATATGCATATGTGTTATACAGGGTGACCCAATAAGCGCGCGGTGCTCTCTAGCAGCTTTATCGTTTAAATTAGAAGAAAAATACTTGAATAAAAGAAGTTTCTTTTCAAATGGTCTACTTGTAGAACATAAAGTTAGCGGGCATCCGGTTATACCGGAAGTAGGTATCAACTTCCTTATTTTAAATGGAACACCCTGTATACTATTACATTTTTGAATTCAGCATCAGTTTTTAGGTCCAGCTTGTTAACCAGAGTATATGTCTACGGAGCCTATTTTCGAAGTTATTCAGCAATCTTTATAAAATTTGACGTTTGTACTACTTACAAAAAATCTTAGTATCTCGGAAACTAGGTACGACAGAAAGATGCTGTTTTCGGCTTTTAAACGAGCACGAAACATACTTGTGTTTCAGTAAGATCATTGTTTGAAAGCACATTAAACAAATAAACTAGCAATTTTCAAATTTGAAAAGTTTGAAACGTTAAACACTTTTTTTTTCAAATGAGATGGTATGACAAGTTTCGCATCAGTGGATACGAAATTAAATTCTCTTTCACTTTTATCTCTGCGAGCCACGCTGCCTACGATTTTTCCAATTCCTATGCGCCATTACGGATTAATCACAAAATTGTAAATATCTTGAAAACCGTTAAAGATAGAACCACATATACCTAGATAAAAGTGAAAGAGAATTTAATTTCACATCCACTGATGTAAAACTTATCATACCATCCCATTTGAAAAAAAGTATTCAACGTTTCTAGCTTTTCAAATTTGGAAATTTCTAGGTTATTTGTTTAATGTGCTTTCAAACAACGATCTTACTGAAACACAAGTATGTTTCGTGCTCGTTTAAAACCCGAAAACAGCATCTTTCTGTCGTACCTAGTTTCCGAGATACTAACATTTTTTTTAAGTACTACAAACGTCAAATTTTATAAAGATTGCTGAATAACTTCTTCGTAGACATAAACTATGGTTAACAAACTGGACCTGAAAACTGATACCAAATTCAAAAATGTAATAATATACAGGATGTTCCATTTAAAATAAGGAAGTTGATACCTACTTCCGGTACAACCGGATGTCCGCCATCTTTGAAATTATTTTCTGCAAGTAGACCCGGTTAGAGAGCACCGCGCGCTTATTGGACCACCCTGTATATAATTATTTTCGTTAATATTAGTACATTGTTATTTTATATTCAGGTAAGAATAATAATACGCCAATGTTATAACGTATGAAATAAACTTTAATTTTTCCGATGCCCCCCCCCCCCTGAAATCGATTTCTATATACACCACTGCGTACCAGGACCCTTGAACTAGAAGAATGATTATGACAATATAACACACAGACACAGGTAAAATGATGAATAAGTTACAAATGTCTAGAAGGCCTGTAACGATCTGTCTTTGTGCATGAACCTAGACTACCATATTCTCAATGGAGGTACTCCACAATTCTCAAGCTATTCGTTTTTTTGATGGAAGTAATAGGAGCTCAATTGGATAATATATCCTTACAAAAAATTTACTAAATACTTGCTCGAAGAGTATTGAAATTTTAGTTGTAAAGAAATATATTCCTGGTCAGAGCATAATTCTTTAGAATGAGTATTGAAATCAAAAATATATTTCCTTCGCACAGTGGGGCAGGAGAAGCACAAATGTGGCATCAAATGGGATACATTCTATTAATATTTCTTACTATTTTATTTACATCTAGAAGTGATAAAAGTATAAAATAAAACACAATTCAAGTATATATTAGTCATCCTCACTGGAAGAAAAAAACATTTATAAATAAAAAAAGAAAGAGCAATTTCTAGAAAAATTGTCAAGAGACTGAAAAATCCTTCCACTGGTACTAATTTACAATCAAAAACTAACTATTTGTCCTTGTCTAAACTGTCAGCTTCACTGATACTGAGATCAACGCCCTCATCATCATTTTCATCATCTTCATCATCATTATTTTCATCTTGGATTGTAGGGCTTCTCTTGGAAGGCGTTGTGTTTTTTCTTATGTAGTTTTTATTTGATGGAGATAATGGGATCAGAACTTAAATGCGTTGAATATATCTTGGCTGATTTGTACTCGACTACATTTCCTTACGTAAATTTCGCGATATTTTTTTTAAATCCTTGTTGCTTGCTTCCTGAGCTAGAAATGAATCCATCACGCCATTGATTCAAAATGAGATATTTTTTCATAACGTTCCTCAATCCCTCTTGATCAACCACTCTTAATCACATTTTATTTGTTTTATTAATTGATCAGTTAAAAAAGCTAACTTGTCTCTAACTTGTCTTCAATGCCACTACTTTGCGATCTACTTATATCATATAGGTCTCTTCTTTTCAGTAATACAGTAATTTAATTCATTCCTGGAACAAATGACATACAAACATGTACTTTGTAAAAATTAGTTCAAAAATAATTTTTTCTCTAACCTCGAGAAAAATGTTTTTTATAAGAAAGGAGCAAAAA
The DNA here is from genome assembly GCA_951848785.1 of Callosobruchus maculatus. Lineage (NCBI taxonomy): Eukaryota > Metazoa > Arthropoda > Insecta > Coleoptera > Chrysomelidae > Callosobruchus > Callosobruchus maculatus. The sequence continues at coordinate 12,307,500 of CATOUR010000083.1, forward strand.
AGAACAAGTACATGGCATGAATGTGTGTTAAATATGAATCACTTATCTAGGGAAATTAAACTTCAAAGCTTGATCTGCTTTGAAGCATAACTAAAATTGTCGTTATTTTCGGGAAAAATTGTATAATATACGATTCATCGAACATTTTAATGTGAGTGACGTTATAAAGACTATACGTATACCTAAGTTACTAACATAATCACAGAAAAATCACCACATACCTGACCATGAAAATTCCATATCATAAGATGTAACTTTGTCACGTAATAAAATTTTAAGGCAGGTTACAACTGGCACGAAATTGGCACCCTAGATCTCGTCACGGCTATACACTATCAACTGCTGTGTCTCGCGACGGTAGGGATAGGGTTGGAGCAAAATTTTTTGTGGTTTATTGTGCACTGGTTAGGGACGTGTAAAAATTGCGCAAACTGAGTCGTGTATGCTCAATTTCATTTTTCCATTTATTGCCATGTTTGAAGGTTTTCTGCCCCACTGTGCTTCGTTCAAAATAACCACGATTTTCTCAGAGCGAGAACAGAAGAAATATATCTTTACAAGATTATCAGAATTCTTGAATTGAAAATGTCTTTTTATGTGTGCATTAGCGTGGGACGTAAAATAAGACTGATTAAAAACAGGTGCAAAGTTTATTGGCAGCCAGAAACAATGTAAAGGTTCCGTTGACCAAACGATCGAAAACAAGCAGATTTAGTTGAGTAAGTCAGAGTTGCAATTTGTTTAATGGCTTCGAGTACAAAGTAGCTCGTAAACGATAAATCATACACATCAGAACAAGCCATGATTCCGATCTCGGTCTCTGTCGAGAGGTCGTTACGTTGGAATGCGATTCGTACCGAACCTGAAGGTGTTACTCTTGTAAATATTATTATTACACGTACCATAACAAGGCTTGCACTTTCGAAAAGGCACGGTAGGAATTCACTATGGAAGCACATCTGGACTGAAAACGGTTTGAACGCAGACGCAGCAAAACTGCTCTAAACAAAAACATTCTGCTTCAGGCGAAAACACTTTTATCAGTGTTTGGTTTTTAGCTTTATCGAAGTCAGCACCGAAGCTTATACTTCCCACGACATTAGGCGCCAATATGCTTTATTGGCAGTGAGATAAATCCGGTAACGGCGAAGGTATATACAAAAAACGAATGAACTGATTGTGGTGTATTTTTTGCTAGTTGGAAAGATGATTCAAGAAAAAATGCCGTCCAGTGACTTGATCCAGTACTACTTATAATTTGCCCGTGTGGGGGCGGGTTAGAATATCTCCCATCGCACAGAGCTGTCACAAGTACTAGTAAATAGTATTTCAAATACCAATTACCAATTACCAGAGTCGCATGCGTCAAAGTACAAATACCAAGTAATTTTATTTTTGAAAGTACTTCAAGTATCAAATACTTTAATTTGGTACTTGATTTTTCAAATAAAGTAATTCAAATACGATACTAATATTTCAAGTATTTAAAAAAGTAATTCAAATACCATACTAATACTTGAATTACTTGATATAGTATTTCAAATACGGCGATGGATATTTCAAGTATTTCATAATTATTGTTGAGTAATAAAGCGTACCTTATGAATGGAAAAACGGTATACATTTCAATAAAAATAGAAACTGATTTTTGTTTGAATGACACTACAAAGACATGGAACGTGATTGAATCACAAAACTACTTATACTATAAGAATATTATATATATAAACAAAACAAAAACAAAAAAGGTGCAACCCAGGCTCCGACACACCGGGCTGCTGTTCCATTGCCCAGCGACTACTCCTCACACCGTGAGGTGAGCAATCACTGGGTCCGCGAATCGTGCGTCCTAAGCAGACGAAGAGACCCATGGATGACTGCCTTCTGCATTCTGGCGGCTAAGATGTGCGCCGCCGCACGGCACACCGGCATTTTGCGCAGTGCTGCGAGCAGCGTATCCCTCATACCACCTAGGGATCCAATGACCATTACTAGCAGACTCACAGTGTAGTCCGGCCAGAGCCTGCGAAGTTGTCCGAGGAGCTCCTGATACTTGGTCCGCTTTTCCTCCTCCTTAGAGACGATGTTCCCCTCGGCAGGCGCCGAGAACTCGATAACGAACATCGTCTTTTGTTGGTAGTCGAGAAGGACTATGTCGGGCTTATTTGCATGTATAAGCTCGAGCGTGGAGAATGAGTAGTTCCAGTAAATTCGGCACCTCTCGTTCTCCACAACGGACTCAATGTCCTCTGGAGCATGCGGCAGCACCGGTGTCTCATCTATACCGTATGAGTGCCTTAAATGGTAGTATAGCACTCGTAGAGCCGCGTTGTGCCGATAGACGTAGGCTGTGCCAGCGTACACCTTACACGCCGACAAGAGGTGCGTAAGGGTCTCTGGCGCCTGCAGGCAGGCTCTACAGCGGATATCGGGCACATCCATACCCATAATCCGGCTACGGTATACTAAGGTGTTGAAGACACCGTCTTGGCAAGCCATTATAGAGCTCTCAGTCTCCGACTTCAACCCATTAGACCTTAGGAAGGAGAAGGTCAACTGCTCAGATAAACCATGCTCTTCTAGAAGTTTGTAGAAGATTCCGTGCATTGGTTTATCTTTGTGAAGTCTTAAAAGCAATTGGACTTCAGCAGTTTTAATCCGGGTTTTTAATTGTGCGGGAGCAAGTTCCGTAACGGACTGCTGACACGTCCGCGTGAAGTCGAGCGTGAGACTAAGTTCTTCGGCTGCCCGTGTTGCTGCTTTAAAAAGGAAGGCTCCTTTACCCGCAATCTCGTGCTCTCGCACAAAGCGGATCAGGGGATCGGTGCTCGTCGTAACATAGCAGGCAGTGGCCAGTACTACTCTGTTGTGCAGACGCTCCAAACTCAATAGTCCACGCCCTTCCAGGTGTCGCGGGAGGTATATTCGCGGGACAGCGGATCTAGGATGTAGACTTCCCTCCATATTCATCCTTTTGCGGGTCTTTATGTCGATTTGTCGCAGCTCTTCCACTTTCCAGTGGATAGCACCAAAGCTGTATAACAACAATGGGACCGCAAGCATGTTTGTGGCAGCGACTTTGTTTTTGCCGGACAGTTCTGACGACCAGATCTGCCGGAGTCGATATATATAAACAAAACAAAAACAAAAAAGGTGCAACCCGGGCTCCGACACACCGGGCTGCTGTTCCATTTCCCAGCGACTACTCCTCACACCGTTAGGTGAGCAGTCACTGGGTCCGCGAATCGAAGCAGACGAAGGGACCCATGGATGACTGCCTTCTGCATTCTGGCGGCTAAGATGTGCGCCGCCGCACGGCACACCGGCATTTTGCGCAGTGCAGAGAGTGTGGAAATACCAAATACAAATACTTCTTATAGCATTTGGGAAATAAAATTAATTTGAAATACAGTACTTCAAATACCAGAAAGTAATTGAAATAAATTTTTCAAGTACTTTACTTCTTTAGTATTTCAAATAAAAATGCCAGGTATTTGAAATATATTTTTTGTGCTACAAGTACCAAATACAAATACTTCTTAGAGAGTATTTGGGGAATCAAGTACAAATATCACAAAAAAATGTATTTGAAGTACAGTACTTCAAATACCAGAAAGTAATTGAAATACATTTTTCAAGTACTTTACTTGAAGTAATGACAGCTCTGCCATCGCATATCCTGCGTGTCGTAAAAGGCGACTAAAAGGAACGCCGAACTACTGTCGATATAATCAGTAACCTCTTCTCAACCACCAGCTTCGGGTGGACGAGTCGAGAAGAGTTAGGACACCTTCTTGTCCTTGGGGTAAGAAATTACCCCTAAAGGCGGATGAACCAGTAGATACCATCTGGTCAACGGCATGAGGATGCAGAAAGCAAATGGGAAACTACTACATTAAAGATCTCAAAGATATCCCAAGAGAAACTCTTAAAATGTGTAAATACAATTTACGAGTTCACAACATGTCTTTTAAGACATTGTGACTAAGATGATGATGATATAAGAGCTTATAATGATTTAATCATTGTTTTCAAACCCATGATACTAGTCCATTTGTTTTTCGAAGTCGATTTGCAAAAATGAAGAGGCGGAAAATGCAAATAAGCATACGATTTTATGCGGTACTAATTATCTGCGATAATACCTGGTCCTCCCTCGGTCGCCCATCCAAGTTCTGACCGCGCATTTAGCTGCTGCGCGCAATGTCCGAGGATGGCACTGCTTTTTGTCGCTCAGCCATGCCGGTCCCCCCAATTACTGATGGGTATGTCATGTCTTCAAAGGCAATGTTCAGATAGTTATGCATAGAGTGCAGTAAGGCCATTTTTTTGGGTAATGGATATTCCTTTATGAATACGAAAAGATTGGATTCCCTAAGAATAATGAAAAATGATTCAAAATCTCTAAAACGCCTTAAAACGACATTTGGAGCGATTCTGAGATTTATTGTTATTGCTAACCATTCAATCGGCCACTGCACCGATTTTTAAAAATAGCACTACAACGACCCCACAACATATCACACTCCAAATTTCATCAAATCTGGTAAAGCGGATGCCGAGATGACGCTGTCATAAAAATGACAATAGACAAACAGATAAACAAGAGATAAACAAATACACCAAGACATAAAACATCTCAATATCATACAATACAGCTCTCCTCAAGGGAAGTAAAATCTGTTTTGACATACATATTTCGTCCCAAGTGGAGAGGCAAAAAAAGATTGCAAAAACTAGTGATGATAAGGAGCAGCATTGATAGACAGACTCTTGGTAATGTGAGCAATAAACTGTACCCAAAGTCGTTCTAATCATCTGAGAATATTCATACATCCAGTTTTTGTCGTCTAGGCCAATTAGAATCACTTAAGGGTACCACTTTTCTGCATCACATCGATACTTTCTCACAGTGAGAACCGCGACTAGCGAAGAAAACAGACGGCAATAAATCGAAGACGTGTAGGCAGCAGTTTTTGACTTAAGAAGATTCTTTATTAAGGCCCAATTTCACAATCATTGGTAACCTCTGGTAGTCACTCAACCGACAGATGCAAGTTAACCAGTAGTTATCGGGGAGCTCTGTTTCACAAAGGAAACCAATGGTAAAGCTTATTTATCTTTACGTTGGCACCACGTATTGGTCTCAGAGCACTGCCATAATGGTGTTCCGTGAATATAACCTAACCCTTTGACAAAGAAACCTAACCTTTCTTTTCATATCTTTCATTTATGTCATTACAGAGTATAATCAAAATCCATCGACATCGACGTCAGTGTCAAAATTCAAGCTTTTATAACCCCCAAAGTAGCTGTCATCGGTTGACTACAACAAGCGTAAAGATAACCCATACCTTGTCCTTGGGTTAACATAACTACTGGTTGACCAGAGCTTTTGACGTAAACTGTCGAATATGAAATGGAATATTCTCGTTAACCACTAGTTTTCTTTTGACCACTAGTTAACTAACGATTGTGAAACTGGGCCTTAGTGGAGTAATCTATTTATTGTGAAAATTTCGTTAAAATCAGATTAATGATCTTGGAGTCATAAGAGGATATTCGATGATTAGCGAAGTGATATGCGGATATTTAAACTTTAGACATAAATCATAGACTTTTTGCGGAGCTAATCTCAAACACATTAAAAACGTTACCGCATGTGCAGTTATAAAGTCGTCGTTGACGTTTGAACACGTTCGTAACGCGTTCAACAGATTCTGGAATCAAGGAAGGGATATTTAATTTCCAAGTCATAGACAACCTCCACTGACATGGTCTGAAGTACTTATCTTGTGGTAGTCCCTATTTTGCAGGGTTTTCCAGCTTCGCGGAGCTGAAAAATTCGGAACTAATTCGAAGACCAGCATGCGCATTTGATAAATTCTTAACTTATTCGAATATTATGCTCGGAACATGTCTCAAAACGTAATATTAACGCCCACCCCAAAAAAATAACGTCATAAGTTTGACGCGTCTATGGAAGTGTGTTTTTCGTTGTTTGATAGATGATTTGCTATGACTCAATACAATTTGTCTATCCCAGATAGACCTCTGGACGTCAAGAGACTGTCGCTGCTTTTGTTTCAAAAGGAATTTTGTTAGGTTAGTATCCTCGTGAGTTGTGTCCTGGCTGAATGAGAAAACACTAGAGATCAAGAAAAAAATCTGTTAGACGTTTCGTGGCTGTCTTTTTTTTATTTTTAAATTTGCATTTGTGTAAAATTACACATTTTGCTTCCCACACCGATAGGGTTATGATCGCGAAAATTATCGAATTTGAGATAATACGCTGTTTGGGCGTTTTATGATATCCACATAACGAAAATCTACCGCACTCATTCCCATTGGTCTGTCTGTTGGCGTTTTTCTAGCCTCGTAATATCAGTAACCGCTGCATGGATTGTGATGAATTTTGGGTAGCGATATGATGTGTAGTAGGTAAAGCTGCTATAATTTTGAAAATTGATGCATGGGGTGGGAGGAAATTGAGGTAAGATGTTGTAAAACTGAAAAATTACTTTTACTCATGATTGAGTCTATTGATCTGTGAAAGAAATACATGTTTTTAGGGATATTGCCATACAAATTACAGAAACCAAGAGACAAGTTTGGAATATTCACAATAATAAAAAAACTAAAAATATAAAAACAGCTCAAACCTCGTTATTAGGCGTTTTAGGGATTCCTGATCATTTTCTAATTTTTGGGGTGGGAGGAAATTGAGGTAAGATGTTGTAAAACTGAAAAATTACTTTTACTCATAATAGACTGTCCATTGATCTGTGAAAGAAATACATGTTTTTAGGGATATTGCCATACAAATTACAGAAACCAAGAGAATTAGAATTTTCTGATGTACACATACGAGTACGATAGTATTGCTTTAGATAAATTTCTATTATGTAAGCTAGTAATTATTGAATTGATTTTAATGAACTTTTGACAAAGTATTGCTATCGTGGCGAGGATGGAAAACGCGTATGGTTTTTAGAAATCGTGAAAGTGACGAGCAAAGATTTGGTTACAAGGAAATCTCAGATTACAGCTTCATGCAATGGAAAAATAATAAAATGGTATCACGGTAATGTGTGGGAACTACTGAGTCAATCAATTTGACCCCATTTGTGATTACAACTTTAGATACCTACCGGTGCGGCGCGAGAAAGAAGAAAAGCGCAAAAACCAGTGATATTACAGGAGCGGCATTGATAGACAGACGCCTGGTAATGTGAGTAATAAACTATCCCTTGAATCGATCTAATAATTTGCGAATATTCATACATCCACTTTTTGTCGTCCAGGCCAATTAGAATCACTTTAAGGCTACTACTTTTCTGCATCGAATATGTACTTTCTCACAGTGAGAACCGTGGCTACCGAAGAAGATGAAGACAGACGGCAATAAATTGAAGACGATTACTAGACGGCAGCAGTTTTTCACTCGAGAACAGTCTCCCTCGTTTACGTAACTTCTAATTTGTTATATTCTATGTTATCATGCTGCTCCTGCTTCCTGTGTGTTTATTAACATATTAATAACGTGTCTCGACCGCTCTTCTGCATAACATTATTCGCAGATGAGAAGATGATTTGTAATTTTTTAACGGACATGATTTTGTTTCATTAGTACACATCTATTCGCACGTTCACGATAACAGATATGCATATCGAATCATGTCTAATTTGTTGTTGGTATTTATTTTAAGATTTCATTAAATCCTAGTGACCGCGATTACAGGGTGATCGGTCACGAGCGCGCGCGGTTTGATTTTTACCTGTTTACAAAAAGGGTGCCTTCGGCACCGGTCACTTGCGCGCCGGAAGAAAATTAAGCTTGGATATTCCTAATGACCACATCCCTTTTATTCTTGCGAACTTTCACGTGTCTTTTTACGACTTGCGGTAGCTTGCAGTTACTTTTTAGATTACTTAAATGACGACCCGTTATTTCCACCACATTCGTGGGCATCTTGTACGGCTACGGAGGAACAAACGACCAAATGTTGTGAGGCTTTTCATAGCCATTTCAATTCAAGTTTCTACCATTCTCGTCCAGCCAGATATATACCAATTTCTTTCTGTGTTAAAAGATGTATGCAGTTGCGAACATATATCAAGATCAACAGCGTAAATATTCAACGTAAATTTACCAATTGTGAGTCATCCAAGCGCATGAAGTACGTTGCCAATTTGATTGAGATTTATAAAAATGGAGCTATTGCCCGATTTGATTTTGTTAAAATTGTAAGCTATAAATTATAAGAAATAAATTCTTTAATCTATATATTACTTGTTTTTTATTATCAAATGAATCAATCAATTCGCTGGATTCAAAACATGTAAGTTTATTTAAATACATCGAGTTTAATTAAAATTTTCATCGTTTCAAGGAATATAGGCTTAAATTAACTTTTCACTTAATTCTAAATGAACATTACCAGTATTCGACAAGTTATAAAAGAACCACGTGATGCAAATAAAGCTGAGAGAAAGTGCTGCTAATCTATATTACGCATTACAATTTATTTCACTCAACAATATTACGACACAAGTAAACGAGAACCGCCCCGCGCACTTGTGTCCCCATACCTGCCTATTATCCAAAATATTTTGGGGGCTTCTGACCGGTGGGATTAGGACAAATCTGACAGCGGCGCGCTAGTATCCTATGGCCCATCTGGTGATCGAAACATTTTGCGCTCTTCTGAGCGGTGGGATTAGGACCATTCTGACCGCGGCGTGTTAGTGTCCTATGGTCATTTACAGACCAGTACCATGGGTTTGAAAACAATGATTAAATCATGATAATTTCTTAGTATATACAAATAGGTGTACTGATGCATTTCGTTACTCTTTGCATCATTTTGTTTACTAGTAATTCCATATTAAAGTTTACAAAATGAATTCAAATTTAGTCAATCAGTGTGAAGCGCGCCACATATCACCAGTACATTGTTCAAATTCAAATTTATTTGCGCACATAGTATAACAATATTTATGTAAATAGTTCATGAGAATCATAAATGGCAAATAAATAAATAACCCACTATGAAGGCATAAACCTGTTTGAAGGTGAAAACTAAGCCAATTTGGCAAAAAAAAAACATAATTTCAGTTGTTTACATTGATTATGAAGACGATTACATTGGTGCACACTGTGCAGTATGCAATATAAAGGTTTTTTTAGGGCGGATACAAATTGCAGCCGTAGTTAGGGTATAATCCTATAAATCTCAAAGGTGACCATAAAAGATGTTAAAAATTGCAGCGAGGGTCCCTTATCGGCGTAGTCTAGCTGTTTGGAGGTATTCTAAAAATTAATTTGGATTTGTATAGCAAAATATCATATAAAAATAATATTATGTGACAGGTCAAATTAATTTTTATCTAAAGCAACAATTTGGTGGCATTTACTTACCTACTTCTGTTAGTGATCTTGAAAACTATATGACATCACAATGACTTTTTTAAATTACAAACCCAAAATTTTATTCGCACTTATTGTTATAGAGATTTTGCAATTCTCTACTTAACTAGAAAAGTTAATTTCTTGATACATATTTCCATTATTTTAGGCAATTTCGACAATATCAACAATTATTGTGACAATTTTGATACTTTTTTGCAATTTTCAGAAGGTGATAATATACCCAATGCGCGGTTTTTAGACTGAAACTAATAAATCCTTCTTTTGTTATAGCAGTTAATAATAAAACAAAAAATATTGACATTGAAAGAAAATTATACTTTTCTAAATTGTTAATTGTTAATAATACATAACATTATGTACAAACATGTTCGTAAATCATCTTAGATCAATATATACATAAAAAACCATAATTACTAAGGTTCTCACCATAAAAATGATATACACTATTTATATATTCTAATCCACTTATCCTATTTTCATTGAGTAATAAACCTAGGTATTCTAAGATTCAAAAAATCTTGCTTCTTTTTAGTTGTTGCATTTGGAGTGTGCTTTATTCTGACACTATTCATTGTAATGTATGTGTCTGTTTGAGTATTTATCAAAGACTCTCAAAAATAAACAATGATGGATGGCTGTTATAAAAACTCCTATCCCCAACAGAGGGTCGTCCGCTGCAATTTACATGTTTACCTGAAATGGAAAAATAACCAGCCGCTGCAATGTTCATATTCTGGATTAAGAATACTTGACCATCGCTGCAATTTACAATCGCCAGTTTTTTATTATCTGTTGAAGGTAAAAAAAGCTATGCACAGGTCCGCGAATTTGTTTTTACTCCCATCGCCTCGTCAACTCTGAAATCGCGATATTGACCCGATTTTAATAAAAGAAACAACTGCTTTGTGACTTGTCTTCTGTCAAGGGAATACCCTGTGGGTTTTATCATTTCGCTGTCTCACATGAAGAAAGGTTCTGTAAGAGAAAACTTTGTTTTGTGAATTGTGCAGTTGGGTGACAAGTGAAGTTAAACCTAACCTTATAATTTTATAAATTTTCTTTCTGGAATCGAAGCTTTTTTTGTGTTTAGTTATTTGCGCTGGATGATCGATTCCGAGAGTTTGAAAAGTTTACATATTTTCGCTTTAGTAGATAGTGGATACCCATCACATGTTGCCCTTACTGCCGTATTATCTCTACCTGGCAAACACGGACCTTTCAGCCATCAATCAGGTTGGTAAAGTCTGCTCCACTGGTCGCATATATAAAATCATGTATTTTTTCCAATGTATAGAAGATCACATAAAGGTATGGATTGAATTCAAAGTGGAAACAAATGTCTCTATGCACTAAGACCAGTTTTAGAATCGAAAAACATCTCGCGAAGAACAAAAATTGCAATTTACAAAACCGTCATACGACCAACTGTTATGTACGCTAGCGAAACCTGGCCTCTGACCAAAGATAATGAACGAAAATTAAATGTCTTTGAGAGAAAAGTTCTACGCAGGATTTTTGGGCCGCTGCTAGACCCACTAACACAACAACATCGAATAAGAACTAACCAAGAGATATCAGAGTTATACAAAGATCCAGATATTGTGCAGGAGATAAAGGCAAGAAGGCTACAATGGGCAGGGCATGTGCAAAGACAGCCCGATTCGAGGATGGTTAAATTGGCTTGGGAAGGAGCATCACTGGGACGAAGACCTTTGGGGCGCCCCAGAATCAGGTGGCGCGATAACATAAAAGCGGACCTAAGAACCATCGGTATACAATATTACCCAGCATTGATGGAAGACCGGCAACAATGGAGGAGAATAGTACAGTCGGCCAAGACCCACCCCGGTTGTAGAGCCATGGAGTAAGTAAGTAAGTAAGTAAGTAAGTATGGATTGAATATTGGAAACTCAAGTTTATTTTTAGTTTCAGATAGTAAAATGGAGAAGGTATGCTTTGTGCCTCCATGTCGGAAGTACTTAACCCACATATTCTGTGCTATTCCAAGAAATACTGAACAACAGCCTAAACTGTCGTTCTCTAAAATTGGAAAAGCAGATATAACTGAAGGACATGCATATTGCTGTTGCAAATATATAATTATTATGTTGTTTATTACCGCAAATGTTATTTAAATATTTTGAAACTTACTTCTTAGTTTTCAGGTTTTTTTATCTCTGTATTGAAGAACTGAATATTATAAAATACTGATAAAGAATAAATACTCTATAATAAGAAGGGAAACAAGTCAGGATTCCAGACGAAAAAAATAAATACATTCAGCGCGGTCCGCAACAAATGACGTGCAAAATGAGTGACGGGACAGATTGACAGATCACGAACCTTAACCTTCCATGGGAAAATTCTGCCAAGTACCTAGGAATTACCTTCGACAAGGGCATGACTTGGCAGAAACACACTCAAGCGTTAAAAACAAAATTCGAAATTACGTTTCGTCAACTCTACCCTATGTTATGTAGAACTTCAAAATTGAGTTTGGTAAATAAAATTCGACTTTACAAGATGATTATTACACCAGCAATTACCTACGCATGTGCGGCTTGGTGTTTCCTCGCCAAGACGCACATGCGAAACCTGTAGGTTCTGCAGAGCAGGACATTTCGTACAATAACTAACGCCCCATGGTATGTTTCTAACGAAACCCTTCATAGGGACCTTGACACAACAGGCGCAACGACGTTATAGTCAAGCGGAATCGCACAGCAACCCTCTGTTGCGCGAGTCAGTGGACTACACAGTCGAGCAAGTTCGCAAGCACACAAGGCCGCGGCTCGCACTGTTATCAAAATCAAATCGTGCAATTTTGGAAACAACTAAATTTTTGCCCTTTTAGATACCGAACCTCAAAATTAACCCTTTTGGTTAAACCCAAAAATTACCGAACTCAAATCGTCTATGTCAAGCTATACCCTCCAACCGACACACTTCCTCCTCTTTGCTCTTCTCCTTCCTTCCTCTCTTTTTTCTTCCCTTACTTCTCCATGACTTTGTCTGGTCTCTGGGAAAATAGACCTGACAAACCGATCGACCGACACGACTGCAACTAAGAGCAAAGGTCCTCCGGATCGCTCTGGCTAACAACGACGAATAGTGAACCTTAACCTTTTTCGTGTCCAAAAAAGTCACGGAAAAATATATGAAGGTTCTTATGCCATAGTCTATCATATGCACATAAAAAAATACATGACACTAGTCGTGATTGTTGTGGATATTGGTCAATAATTGACACTTTTCGTCACGACGTTTCAGTTTATTATATTTAAACCGTCATCTTTTGTAATAAGATGAGATGTTTTATGAAACAGCTTCTACCGGTTCATAAATTTCTACTGAAAAACATAACACCGTTTTTTTTTTGTTTCTAAAAGGTATACTCTAGGAGCTGTAGCATTGCGCTGCTGTATTTTAAACGTGACTAAACAATAGACCAGGTAATAAAATTTATTCAACAATTGTAATCAAGTTGGACAGGCTTACATGCTGCCTGATGATTTATTCGAAAGTAGCTGCTACTTATATAAATATTTTCGATTTATAGTTAAATTATGGAGCTGTTGCAACGAGAAGCAGAGAACGCTGGTATGGCACGAGTAAAATATTCCTTCAGGTGGCAAATTATGTTTTGAAAGGTCTTGTAGGTGAAGCAATTCATCACAGATTTTTTACTGCATCCGACTGAAAATGACGAAATTTTTACAATGACTTACGATTTATGAAAGTTGAAGAAAGATACTTTGACAGTTTCTGCAATTTGGAAACACACGAACAGCAGACATATCTATAAATATATGTTATTTTTAAAGATTGTTTTATATCATATAAATATTATTATTTATTATTACAATGGGGGCCGTTACTAGCATACCTACTGGTCTGGATAACGTTAAGCTGCGTACGCATCTGAGCGCACATGGTTTGAGTACACACGACTATGCAAAATTGGACGTCCCATTCGTGGTGCCTCTGGGCATGCGGGCTGACTCGCGACTTTGAGCGCCCATGGGTCGAGCCAAATCTTGTGGGTTTTCGGTCACCGTTTATGCGTTGTCTGTGCAGTGCAACGATGTCCGTGGTACTTGGTTATACCCGACTGTGAACATGGAGCGAGTTGAGCACGCACGCATGCGACGTAAAAACTAAAACCAATACATGACTTGAGAACACACACATTGTTCACGCGTGCACATGTGTATGTTCTAATTCTAGTTCTAGACCTTTGCCCTTAGTTAGGGAGGTAAAGGAATGGGAGGAAGAAAAAGAGCAAAAAGAAGAAAGTTCGTCGGTTGGAGGGTATAGCTTGACATAATCGACTTAAGATCAGTAATTTTTGGGTTTAGTTAAAACAATTGATTTTGAGGTTCGATATGGAAAAGGGCCAAAATTTAGTTGTTTCCAAAATTGCACGATTTGATTTCGATCACTGTGCGAGCCGCGGCCTTGTGTGCTTGGAAACTTGCTTGACTATGTAGTCCACCGACTCGCGCAACAGAGGATTGCTGTACGATTCTGCATGACTATAACGTCATTGCGCATGTTGTTTAATGTAAGCGACGTCAAGGTCTCTGTGAAGGGTATCGTAAGCATAGTATGTGTACAGTAATAATTGTACGTAATAACCTGCCGTTAGAAAGTGTTAACCCTTCAAAAATTTCATGACAGTAGCTTCACATATGACTGGCCAACTGCTACTTTTTTGTTAACTGTGCAACTAGAGTTTTCATTTTTTGGGAACGCGATCCCGTTTATAGATCCCGGGATAAAAACCTAGATCGCGAGATTAAGCCCAATATTTTTTTTTAAACTCTAACACTAGTAACAGCAATGACAAAAATGCAGAAGTATTGTAAACAAAAAAAAACAAAAAACCATATTTTTACTTTTGAAAAGTAAATATCAAGCCAAATCAACTTTGGTTATAAACCATACAATAAAATTAGGAACAATAACTATAAACAAAAATGGAAAAGAAAGTTTCATTTAAATGTGCAATTAAGAAGATTTTTAAACATCTGCGATTTGCTTAGTAATAATAAAATATGACCTTAGACAAAACAAAGTTTAGGGTAGAACCTTTTAAGCGCGATATAAGTTTGTTCGCAAATGATATCATACTAGTAGGTAGATGTGCAGGAGTTCTTTTTTCTCGCAAAATTTTACGCTACCGTAGAATTTGAAGGTTATGCCTCAAAGCTAAAACAATACGTGGATGTAAAAAATGTAGTCAAGTTGATTGACTCAGTACCTCCCACACATTCCGATGATACCAGTTTTATTATTTTCCCATAGCATGAAGCTATAGTCTAGATCTCCTTGCAATCAAATCATCGCTCGTCCGACCGCAAAAAAGTGTGTTACTCTACTGTGTACTTCTTTGTCAGGTCAATGGACAATCTATCATGATTACAACAAATTTTTGAGTTTTACAACCTACCACCCCCGAACCACCCCAATTTCATTCCACCCAAAAAAAAAATTGAAAATCATCAGAAACCCCTAAAACGTCTAAAAACGAAGTTTGAGGTGTTTTTATATTTTTATTAATGCCGCGCGGCCATTGAAACGATATCCAAAAACAATACGCGTCTTCCATCCTCGTCACGGTAATATATCTGTGTCAAAATATCACTAAAGTCAATTCAAAAGTTGCCACGTTACCCAATACAGAACGATCTAAACTAATACTCGTACGTATTTTGTATATATCAGAAAATTCTCTAAGTCCCTTATAGTTTCTGTAATCGGCAAGACAATGTTTGGATAGACCTAAAAAAGTGTATTATACCGCTAGGTCTTTCCTTCACGGGTCAATGGACAGCCTATTATGAATACAAAAAAGTTAAGTTTTACAACCCCCCACCCCCCAACCACCCCAATTTCACTCTCACCCAAAAAAGGTAGAAAATGATCAGAAACCCCTAAAACGCCGAAAAACGAAGTTTAAAGAATATTTAAAATTTTACGTTGTTTGCTAATTACTCCGCCGCCCATGCACCGATTTCCAAAATTGTAGCGACATTACCTACTATACGACCCCACACCATATCGCTCCCAAATTTCATCAAAATCTATGCAGCGGTTACTGAGATTAGGAGGCTAGAAAAACGCCAACAAACACAGACCGACAGACCAACAGATCGACAGACCAACAGACCGACAGACAGACAGACCGACGGAAATGAGTGACGAGGATCCGATATTTTTTACTTTCGTCAAACGAGACTAGAAGTCAAAACTGCGACCGGATTTGTAATCTACTCTTTCAAATTATCCAAACACGAGGTTTCATCTTGATAGAAGGCCAAATAAAGATTTTCCATATCTCTCCCAAATTTCATCAAAATCTATGCAGCGGTTACTGAGACTAGGAGGCTAGAAAAACGCCAACACACAGACAGACCGACAGACCTACCGACAGACCAACAGATCGACAGACAGACAGACCGACGGAAATGAGTGACGTGGATTTTCGTTATGTAGACATCATAAAACGCCCAAAAGTATATTATCTCAAAATCGAAAATTTTCGCGATCACAATACTCCCCTCACCTATCGGTATAAAGAATAACTATTATCAGACTGAAATTTCATCATTTAAAAAAATTAAGTTTGTTTTATTAACCCTGGGATTATAGGGACCAAAAAGTCTCCGGGATCCCAAAATTTCGGAGAATTGAATATCCTATGTGCAAGGAGGCATTTATATTGCACTAGAATTGGTCATTTTGGCTCAGCGCAACGACTGGCCAAGTAAATGTTTTCTAGGTAAATTATGAAAATTGGCCAATTGACAATGATGTGCTACAATTATTGTGGAAGCTAGATGAACCCTCAGAATGCAATCCTTCAACGTGAGTCATAATAATTGTCTAGCATATTTCCCACATGCAATCGTTTGCACCATCTCGTGATTGGCATCGCATGAGGGCCAGAATATTTGCTGAGTAAGTGCGTTAGAGGTAATTTGCCATCGACGGCCATTTCTCGAGTGGCAAAACGATAAGACGTATCGACACTAGTGGCGTTGTCTGTTGACGCCTGTTGGCAGGGGCGGCGGTCGTCTAGCACCAGGACGTCGCCCGCCGATTCCGGTACCACCATCGGTACTACCGGGACGCCTAACACGGCTCTCATAGTACAGTCATTACATGTACAAACCAAAATTGTCTTCGCGAATCCATCGTCTTGATGTAACAGTTTTAGAGCTCAAAAATGTATGATGTATGATAGTAATAGTAGTAATAGTAATAGTTTATTGGTGTTAGTACACGCATGTGCTTACACAGGTCAGATCTAACAATAATAAAATTTATAACATATGTACAAATAAATTACAATAATAAGCAGCATTAAAAAGTAAGTAAAAAACAAAATGAATTATAGGACGCACACTGAACATAACACGAAACACATTAAAACTCACAAAGACTAATTCTGGAAATTATAATTAAAAAACTCATCCACACTGTAAAATGCGCTTGATAATAGGATAGCTTTTATAGTTGTCTTAAACTCCTTATCACTCAGGGACTGAATGTTCTTAGGTATGGCATTGAAAAATTTTATACCATGATAGTTAACGCCATTTATGGTTCTGACGAGTCTAAAGTGACTTGGATACAAGTTATCTTTATTTCTGGTATTATATGAATGAGTTTCTTGGTGGGTTTTATATAATTATGTGAGTGTTTTGTTTAACGTATATTAAGCAACTGAAAATATATTCTCCAGGCAATGTCATGATATTCAAATTTACAAATTCTTCCCTAATACAGGCATCTCTATACCTCAGGTTTGCGATATACCTGACGCATCTCCTTTGCAAAGCAAAGAGTCTGGACATATGTGGCGAATGGTCCCAAGCGAGAATAGCATAAGTTAGCCGACTATGGAAAAATGCATGATAACTAGTCAGCAAAACTTTCTGCGATACAGAATTTTTCAAGTTACAAAGTACATAAATTGTTTTTATCAACGATTTGGAGGCATGATTGATATGTTCGTCCCAGTTTAAGGTACTGCCAATAAAAACACCAAGAAACTTAACCGATTCCAAATGGTGGTCGTCGAGACTACGATTGCGCAATGTAATGGTCATTGACTGAGTTTTGTCTGTGTTGAGCGTTAATTTATTAATTTCAAATCAGCACTGAGGATCATATTTGATGAATGATGCCACCCTGTGCATATCTGTGACGGAGTCGTTGGTTGAAATTAGGGTTGCGTCGTCAGCATACAGTATAAGTTTGCTGATTGTATTGTTAGGAAGGCATTTTGATATATCGTTTATGTATAACAAAAATAAAAGCGGACCAAGCATTGATCCTTGAGGGACCCCGTGCAAGATTGGGGTGATTAAAGACGTGCAGCTTTTATACTCTACGAGTTGTTTTCTTTCAGTTAGATATGATTGTAAAAGCTGTACACTGGATGGAGAGATGGCATAAAAAGGTAACTAAGATAGAAGTATGTCATGTTGAACACAGTCAAATGCTTTAGATATAACAAAGAAATTTGCCTGTACGTATAACTTGTTCTCAAAACTATCATTAACTATGTCAACAAATTCGTTTATTGCAGCCATCGTTGACATGTTCTTTCTGAAGCCATACTGGCGTGGATTCAATAAATTGTTGCACTCCAGATAGTTGCATAATTGGTTCTTGAGAAGAATTTCAAAAATTTTTGCGAAACAAGGCACAATGGATATCGAACGATAGTTTGAAATTTCATCAATAGATCCATGCTTAAAGATTGGATATAGAACTTGCTTTTTTAAAATAGAACTCCCTGAATGCTATTGCATATTTGTATTCCTTGTTGAATTGGTGCATTTCGTGCTTAGTTACACCACAAAGTCACATCCTTCTCAGTTTCGTAATCGCTGCTATCTTCAATTTTTGACGGGTAAGTTTTAAGTTCCATGTATGATACATAAAGTCACAACAGAATTCGCCAAGAAATCCAGATTTGCAATAATATACAAGGGGTACTAAAATATGAAGTATGTTATGAATCACTCTGTATAACCTTTAAAATTCAAGTGAAAATAGTTTATTGAATATTGCGCTTATTAAATAGAGGATTTGCTTGCAATAAAATCTTGAAGAAATACTGAATCACCACAAAACTCACTTGTTTGAAGGTCTACAAGTATGGCTTGCATTTATAGGTATCCTCAGCAACTTACCTGTAACAAAAAAAAATATTTTATATCTACTTGTGCGAACATAATGCGCTTAAATTTTTTCATAATTTACGGCGATAGCAATAATGAGGTATGTTATTAAGGAATCATAATTACTCCTGTAATTTATGAATAGTGCCTCATTTGTGCTAAATAAAGATTTTCATTTTTTTAGGTAACCCTGAAGATTTGAAATTTTAGATTTTCGTCAAATGTGCCTGAAGTCAAAACTGCAACCCGATGTCTGGTCAGCATCTTCAAGCTATCCAAAACACAAGGATTCACCTTAATAGAAAGCCTAATAGGGATTTTCAATTTTTTAGGTAATCTTGAAGATCTGAAAGATCAGAAATTTTTGATTTTCATCAAACGAGTC
This sequence comes from Callosobruchus maculatus, assembly GCA_951848785.1. NCBI lineage: Eukaryota > Metazoa > Arthropoda > Insecta > Coleoptera > Chrysomelidae > Callosobruchus > Callosobruchus maculatus. The sequence continues at coordinate 12,326,515 of CATOUR010000083.1, forward strand.
TGAAACTCAAAACAGCAACTGGATTTATAATCAGCCTCCTCAAATCATTCAGAACACTAGGTTTCATCTAAATAGAAAGCCAAATAAAGATTTTCGATTTTTTAGGTAAACTTGAAGAACTGAAAGATCCGACATTTTTTATTTTTGTCAAACGAGACTAGAAGTCAAAACTGCGACCGGATTTGAGATCTGCACTTTCAAATTTTGCAAAACACGAAGTTTCATCTTAATAGCACGCCAAATAAAGATTTTCGATTTTTCGATAAAAGATCTTAAATTTTTGAGTTTCATGAAACGAAGCTGAAACTCAAAATTGCAACGGGATTTGTAATGAGTACCCTCAAATTACTCAAAACATGAGGTTTCGTCTTAATAGAATGACAAATAGAGATCCTCAATTTTTTAGGAAAACCTGAAAATCTGAAAGATCTGAAGTTTTTTATTTTCGTCAAACGAGACTGAAACTCAAAGTTGTGACCGAATTTGTAATGAGCATCCTCAAATTATACAAAACACAAGGTTTCATATTAATAGGAGGCCTAATAAAGATTTTCTATTTTTTAGGCAAACCTGAAATTCCGAAAGATCTGAAATTTTTGAATTTCGTCAAACGAGACTGAAACTCAAAGCCGTGAGCAGATTTGTAATCAGTACCATCAAATTATCCAAAACACGAGGTTTAATATTAATAGGAAGACAAATAAAGATTTTCGATTTTTTCGGCAAACCTGAAGAACTGAAAGATCCGATATTTTTTACTTTCGTCAAACGAGACTAGAAGTCAAAACTGCGATCGGATTTGTAATCATCTCTTTCAAATTATCCAAAACACGAGGTTTCATCTTGATATAAGGCCAAATAAAGATTTTCGATTTTTTAGACATACATACCTACCTGAAAATTTTAATGATCTGAAATTTTTGATTTTCATCAAACGAAACTGAAACTCAAAATCGTGACCGGATTTGTAATTAGCACTATCAAATTATACAAAACACTACATTTAATTTTAATATAAAGACAAATAAATAGTTTCGATTTTTTACATATGTTACGCTCAGTACCCGAATTCGGGCATCGCCCGAAACAGATACGCAAAACTAGTTTTGAGCAAGGAATATTTCCCAAACCCGAAATACTAATTTTATACGGCTATTGAGCATTACCAAATAGGCAGAACTAGGTTTGAGCACCTTGAAATGCACAGAACTAGTTTTAGTTTTGTATATTTTCTGATGACCAGCACAAGTTCTGCTTCTTCCATTTAATCAGCGCCAGTACGGACTCAGATAAGTATAAAGTTGGAGAAGTTACATATATTTTAATGAATAGCAACAAATAATAAATTAAATAAAAATTCTAATTCTTAGGAAAATATATAGTGGATTAAAAAAATTATTTATTTGAACAAGAGCCTGAATGGTGGCATTTGAAATTACAGAGATTTTTTTTTCTACAGAAACATAATTTGTTGATACATTTTTCGGATTCGAATTTAGCTTGCATTTTTTCCACAAGCAGAAACAAAAAACATTCAAAGCAACAACATAAACATTATCTTACTTTTACTTCCCACACCGACAGGTGAGGGGAGTATTGTGATCGCGAAAATTTTCGACTTTGAGATAATACGTTTTTTGGGCGTTTTGTGATGTGTACATAACGAAAATCCACGTCACTCATTTCCGTCGGTCTGTCTGTCTGTCGGTCTGTCTGTCGGTCTGTCTGTCTGTCTGTCTGTCGCGTTTTTCTACCCTCGTAATCTCAGTAACCGCTGCATGGATTGTGATCAAATTTGGGCAGCGGTATGCTGTGGGGTCGTAGTAGGTAATGTTCCTATAATTTTGAAAATCGGTGCATAGGCGGCGGAGTAATTAGCAAAAAACAAAAAAAATTAAATATTGCTGTAACTTCGTTTTTAGGCGTTTTAGGGGTCCCTGATCATTTTCTACTTTTTTTTGGGTGGGGGTGAAATTGGGGTGGTTGGGGGGTGGGGGGTTGTAAAATTGAAAAATTTGTTGCTTTCATAATAGACTGTCCACTGACCTGTGAAGGAAGACCTGGCGACATAAATAACTTTTTTAGGTCCATCCGAACATTGACTTTGCCTATTACAGAAAGCAAAAAAAAATTAAATATTGCTGAAACTTCGTTTTTAGGCGTTTTAGGGGTCCCTGATCATTTTCTGCGTTTTTTTTTGGGTGGGGGTGAAATTGGGGTGGTTGGGGGGTTGGGGGTTGAAAAATTAAAAAAATTTTTGTACTCCTAATAGGCTGTCCACTAACCTGTGAAGGAAGATCTAGCGACACAAACCACCTTTTTAGGTGCATCCGAACATTGCCTAGCCTATTACAGAAACTAAGGGACTTAGAATTTTCTGTATACTATACGAGAATTTACTAGTCTAAATCGTTTTGTATTTTGTAACGTGGACACTATTAAATTGATTCTAATGAAATTTTGACACAGTATATTGTTACCGTGGTGAGAATGGAAAACGCGTATGTTTGTTAAAAATCGTGTCAGTGGCAGCGTAGCAATAATCAAAGAACGCGACAAGTATGAAAGCAACTCAAATTCGGTTTTTAGATGTTTTAGGGGTTCCTGATAATTTCCTACCAGTTTTTTGGGTGGGGGTGAAAGTGAGGTGGTTGGGGGGTGGGGTGGGGGTTGTAAAACTGAGAAGTCTGTAGTATCGATAATAGGCTGTCCATTGACCTGCGAAAGAAAGATAATTTTATGGGGGGGGGGGGGGGTTGGCAATTATTTGGTTGCAAGGGATCTTAGACTAAAGCTTCATGCTATGGGAAAATAATAAACTGGTATCACAGTAATGTGTGGGAAGTACTGAGTCAATCAACTTGACTTCATTTTTTTTAATATACCTGCTGCTGGCCATTCCGCACCACAGAACTAGTTCTGTGCATTTCAAGTTGATGCGCAAAACTAGTTCTGTTCATTTCGAGATGCCCAACACTAGTTCTGTCTGTTTGGTAATGCTCAAAATTCGTTATTCGTATTTACAAAAGTACTAGGAATAACCCAAGGCTAATAAACGTACCTAAAATGTCCGTACCATAAATATGTAGTGTAGACAGTTTGCATAAGGCGGAAACGTAGCTGAATGAGTCGGGGCCTGTAAGTCAACCTGGAGAGCCGGGCGTTGGTCGCCGCCATTCAGACAGGTACTGTAGTACCACCGTCCGTCGGGCGACCCGTCAAGTAGCCGACCGACGTCTGCCGTACCACCTTTTCTTATCATTATTGCCGCTCAACTATTCGACAAATTGCCCGCGACCGAGTGCAAAATGTTGATGACCCTTCGTGCGGCCACCGGTAGTAGTACCGAGAGTACCGCCATGCCCGTTTAAATTATAATATCGGATTTGCGAGCGGCACCGGAGAACTTGGCGTCGCGCCATCATCGCCGATTTCATTAACGTCTTCCTACATCAGATATCTTTCTTATCATCTGATAGCCATTAATGCTCAACATATATATGTATATGAGTATTTAGTGGACTGTGGACACCATATTTTGCAGTTCTTCGGTCGTATTATGCATGCCGTGTTTGTGTTCTCCAATTACCATAGTTTTTACTCACTACATTAAAAAAGTACTGATGAGGTCTAGTCTAGAAATTGATGCAAAACAAGTGGTTTTATGAGACTAAGTAGGCGTGCACAGTAGCGGCAGTTAGCAGCGTTAGACTGCGTTGGCCAGCGCCGAGCCCCCTCGCAGGTAGAAGCAGGCCGGCGCCAGTTCCGCACGCAGTCAAGCACACCAGTGCATGGTGCAGTGAAAACAGACAAGAAAAAAAGTACAAAGATTGGCCAGTCGTATCTAGACACGGTATAGGAAATATGCAATAAGGGTTCAAAATGTTGCCCATTATTGGCAAAACAATGATGGACAGTTGCAAAAACACTGGAAATGATTCCCCTGAGGGGCTTGAGGGTACATTGGCGTGAAATAGTTCTTGGTTAAAAAGTTGTCTTCTTTTTTTCGTTTAATCAGCGGTTTGTGATAAATCCGTGGTGGGAAGTTGTCAAATGAACTATTAGTACATAGGTCCGTGTCCGTATGCAAACACATGTAGATTCACATCATATACATCAGAACCATTTAGCTGAAATTTGTCAATCAGATGAATATGTGACTGATACTGTACATGTTCAACGAATTCTCGTGCGCGTCTTATTAAGGAAGTTATCCACTCTGGCAGAGACTGTTTGAATCGCTTTGTAAACAAGTTTTTGGTATCAAAAGGTAGAAGTGTTGTATCATTTTGGCGCTAAATTGAGATATAACTGCTGCCATGTCTGATTTGTTTGGTTTGGGAATTATTGTGGCACCTAGCCTATATCTAGTGTTGTGATTGTGTATAAATGTGTTTTGCTCATTTGAATATATCTATGATACCAAGTGATAGTACATAGTAAATAACGTTATATATTTTGGTCTCGTAATATCATTGGTCGGGTTCATTGTTATTTTGTTAAACATTAATATTAGAATAGCTTTTACTTCCGATACACACCGATAGGTGAGGGGAGTATTGTGATCGCGAAAATTATCGATTTTGAGATAATATGCTTTGTGGGCATTGGGAACATAAGGAGGCTTCCTGCACTTGGCAACGCAGCAGGGACGACCTGGTTCAGTGGGAATCCCGTGTCGGAGAGATCCTTTGGGCTGGCCCGCCAGGTATAAGTTAATAATTATACCATCATTAAATGCTCATCTTGTTACCTCATATATTCTATGTTTTGTATAGATTTGCCAGTCGTATCTAACGTGATGGACGAAAAATCATATTAACAGCCGTTTAACTAGCTACATTACTATAGACGTTAGCGGTTATGGCCAACAGAGTGACGGTGGCAAATTTCAGATTCCGAAACCATCTCGTCTTCCTCAAACACAAACAAAGGGACCTTTTGTGCTAACACGTGACGAGGCATATCCACTCTTACCACTTCTTTTGAAGCCTTTTGGTGGAAAAGATATACAGTTTGAACAGGAATGCCTAAAATGGATTAGGCGTAATTACCAGTAAATGCCTCCAAATGAGGTCAAAACAATTCGAGATGTCTTTGTTAAATATTTTGCAGAGCACCTCTTATCTTCAAATGTATTTTCCTCTAGACATTACTGACTATATCTTAGAAAAAAAACTGTTTCACCAACAACACCCTAACACTAAAGCATAACAAAACAGTATGACATAACCTCAAACTCATGTGTCTGCGAACTCTGGAGAGAAGCTTTACTCTTAACAGTCTTAACAGTGGATAAAGGTGTCATATTACCTTGACTCCTCTATCCAATTTGAAAAGTGAAAAGTTTACACATAACACCTTTATCACATAAATATCGATGTTATTTATGAAAATAACATAACAAAGGGACTATTGAATGAAAAATACACATTTTTGAAAAAATGTTACATGACACCTTTATCCACTTGTGTCTTCAATTTAACTGCACTCTTTAAAGATACTTCGTAATGCTGCTTCTGTCTGTATTTAGAGTTCTTAGCTCGGGTGCGCTACACAGGAAGCATTTAATGGTTTCACGTAGATCGATAACGTTTTCTGTCGTAAATCTAAATATTACGTTCGCACTTGGAATGCGCTCTGAAATAGTTTTGAAATGTAATGGATATTTAATTGATGTGATGAGAAACGTATCTAGTGAAATAATTATTTATGATGTAATGAAGATACTACTGCAATTTGCTCTTAATGCACATGAGGCTGCATGAGTTAATTATCCGATCATATATTTCCTTTTACATGCAACGAAAAAACTACCCGCTTCAGCTGACCGCGAGCATTAAAAGCTCATAAATCCATTTGAAATTAAAACTGAGGTCAAGCTGATTGGTTTGAAACTTCTTATTTTTATACTGAATTACTACTGACTCACTAAACGAGATAATTATTTATTGGTTTAAAAAATCACTTGAACATGCCAAAGTACACAGAAAAAAATACTGTTGCGTTTTCAAGTAATTGTCAGTATATGGATGTTTTTCCATCGCTTTAAATATATTTACAGTTGTTTCAAATCCATGTCATTGAAAGAATTTAATCCTTATATTCGAAGTTATCACATGTACGCCAATAAATTCAAAATAGTTTTGATATGATATGTATAATCTTTCTAATACTAGTATTGACATATCAATCAGCATCAGCAATCATTACATCCTTTTGTTTTCGAAATTTACCCTATGTTTCATTTAAGCAAAGCATACAATCTATTCGATGTACAAAAATTATTACTGCAACAGCAGTTCGTGATAATTCGTCTGATATAAATTAATTTTGTTTCAAAAGGTAACTGCTACGCGAACAATAACCCATGCTTTCAAAGCATTGTCTATGCTGTTAAAGAAATTGTAAGTAGTATTCGTAACAACATCATATATCGAGTTCAATGGTCCTTGTTGTTCGCTGAACTATAATCAGTATTCGGCGGGACTGATGTCCTGATTCAATGAACGTAAAAAGAAAGAACAGGGGGATCACCTTAGTGTTATTATCAGCGTCAACCCGCCAACATGGACGATGCTGTTTCGTTGTGTTGTTTCGGTGTTAGCCGTGTTGTGTCATCTCGTATTTTTTCTTTTTGCATCAGCAACTGTGTGATTTAAATGTGTACAGTTATATGTTAAATGGAGGACCTACTGAGAAATTGGGGCTTAGAAGAGCTAACACCCACATTTGAATGTAGCTATTTAGATTAGTCAGACAGTTATATTTCAGGTAAAAATGCAACAACTGGTGCAAGCTTATGTCTAATTCTTATATCATGCTCCTTATAACTTCACACAAAATCACACCATTAAACATCCAAACGAATCAATCAGCTGTCCTCGCAATAAAATGTGTTGGTCCAAGGAAAAGAAAGTAGTTTAGAATCAATAACAAACACAGATTCGATTCAACGACAGGCTGCGATTGAATCATTCATTGGAATCCAATGACATCTTGTAGTTGAATCGACAATACGATATAATTCGTTACCAACTATACACTACCCATTGGATAGAACATCGCAGTATTTGAGGAATGCTGAGCATAACGTCCCAATGAATCCAGGCGTAAGTCTTTAACAAAACGACAGATTTTTCTGTGTGTAATGCGTTAAGACTCAGTCAAACAGAGAGCCTTCAAACAGAGCTCTTTGGGTACAAACAGCGGAACGCTGTAACGCGGCGTTAGATAACGCCGTAACGCCTTGTTCTAGAACGCCCTGTGTTTGACTGGGCCTTAAGACAAAGGCAGTATAGGCTAAAAGGGGAAAAATTAACGAATCTACCTACGAAAACTTGAATCACGATTGTATTTAGTCTAATTCATTGGTGGATTGTGACACTCTAAGGTTATATTTGTTTTAGTAGTAAGGTGGTTCGGGTTCAGTTACCCTAAGAATTACCGCTCAGAGCCTTAAGGTCAAACAGAGGGCGTTCTAGAGCGCGGCGTCTCGGCGTTCTCTAGTAATACATTGGAACGCTGTAAGGCGGCGTTCTAGAATGCCCTCTGTGTGTGACCGGGCCTTAAGTTCAACTATGTATGAGTCACTAGATATATCGACAAAAATTGGCGTAATGCTTTTGCTCAACCCGTCAAACAGGCCTGTTTGGTACAAACAACGGAATGCGGTAACGCGGTGTTAGAGAACGCTGGACCGCAGCGTTTTAGAACGCCCTCTGTTTGACCGGGCCTTTAAGGGTCTATGGTATAGCGTGCGAAATTGTGAATCCAAGAAAATACGTATTTCCATGTTAGGTAAGTACAAGGTAAGGTCAAAAGATCGCCATAAAAATCAATTTCGCCTTAAGAAGCTCCTGACGTTACCTTCAAACTTACAGTAATGAGTCAAAAAGCAGATTGAAGAAGAAAGCTTGCGCTATATCACTTTGGTGGCCTTGTTTTGATATCGTGTTTGGTTGTTAAATTACAGACATTTGAAGAGTGTATGATTTTGCATTGCGTGTTTTTTTGCACACTAAACAACTTTTTTGAAAAAATTGCTCCGAAATGTCATTGATTAAGGTCTTCACTATCATCTTTTGAAATACTATGTATATAGTTTGAAAAATAAGTTAGTTGTGGGTTTATTTGCGAATCAGTGTTTTACATCGCAAATACATAAATATGCATAAATGTGTGTATCTAGGTCCCTTAAAGCACCCCCGGTTAAAAGGATCAGACAGAGTCCCATCGTAAGTTTTTTGGCGAACTCCTTGCCTATATTCAGAAGACAGGAGTTCCTGCTTTCATTCAAGACAGGCCAGTTGAAGATAACATGCTTAGCTGTTTCCTCTACCTCACCGCACTTCCTGCACAAAGGATTTGCCACATCGCTCTCCAACTTTTGCAGGTGTGCACCGGACGTCCAATCCATCCAACCACCTTTCATAGTTCCCTCCTGTTCAGTCTGAGAGCGTCTGCGGTATTACAACACAAGGACCTCTCAGCATTATCTTAGACTGAACATTCTCCACCACTCTGTTTCAGTGCTTCTAGTGTTCATTTGACACCCAATTGGTGACAGCTGTATGCACAGTATGTTGTATGATATACCACATGCTGGTTCTGGCCCGATGAGAGGCAGTTCTGCAGCTTGTATGACACACCTGTCGGCTCTCCCATTCCCACCTACTCCTATGTAACTGGGCACCCAAGACAATGCTACCTTGTTGGTCTTCGCCAGTGTCTTTAGGGTATTATGGCAGTATCACACTATTTTCAGATTATAGTGGTTGACAAATGCTGTTACTCAGTGTAAAATACATCTATATTTGTCGAACTGCACAAATCGCAGATGATGTGCAACGGCGAATGCTTCAAAGAAAGTGGTGTGTCTGAATAAAAAGTCTTAGTGAGGCGTGAATTCAGTCTTGGAATACAAAGGTTAAGCTTGTGAAGGAGTGGGACGCAACCAATTTTGTTGTTCACTAACTGATTAAGGAAAGTTATACCAACACCTTCTCGCCTAGCTTTCAAACTTGAGACTGAAAGCTTGTCAAGCAGGGTGTCATGCGGAAAGTTAGTCGATACTGTGCAATAACCTTAAAATGTAAGTATTTGAAAAAGCACCTCACTGCTTCAAGTTGTATTATATATTTTTGAAGAGAAGGTGACCAGACGATTGAAACATATTCGTGGGAAGATCGTACAAACAAGTAATATAATACTTTCAACCTATGTACATCATTGACATAACAAGTACGAAACATAAAACCTAGTGATCTGTTGGTCTTAGAAGTATGATATTATTGATATGTACCTATACTGAAACTCTGTTATCAAATGAGACTGAAACTCAAAACAACGCCCATATTTGTAATTATCGCCGTTATATTATCCAGGATACGAGGTTTCGTCCTGATAGCAAGCCAAATAAAGATTTTCGTATTAACTCAAAACAACTGCCGGATTGGTAATAAGCACCCTCAAATCATCCAAGATGCGAGGTTTCGTCAGGATATAAAGCCAAGTAAAGATTTTCGTATTTTTTTAGGTGAACCTGAAAATCTTGAAGTACGAAATTTTTGATTTTCGTCAAATGAAACTGAAACTCAAAACAACGTCCAGAATTGTAATTAGCACCCTTATATTATCCAGGATACGAGGTTTCGTCCTGATAGAGAGTCAAATAAAGATTTTCGTATTTTTTTTAGGTGAACCTGAAAATCTTGAAGTATGAAATTTTTGATTTTCGTTAAATGAGACTGAAACTTAAAAAAACGTCCGGATTTCTAATTAGCACCCTCAAATTATCTAGGTTACGAGGTTTCGTCCTGATAGAAAGCCAAATAAATATTTTCGTATTTCTTCAGGTGAAAATATTAAAGTATGAAATTTTTGATTCTCATCAAATTAGACTGAAAGCCAAAACAACGTCCGGATTTGTAATTAGCACCCTCAAATCATCCAGGATCCGAGGTTTCGTTCTGATATAAAGCCAAATAAATATTTTCGTATTTTTTTTAGATGAACCTGAAAAGCTTGAAGTATGAAATTTTTGATTTTCGCTAAATGAGACTGAAACGCAATAAACGTCCGGATTTCTAATTAGCACCCTAAAATTATCTAGGTTACGAGGTTTCATTCTTTTCCAAATAAATATTTTCGTATTTCTTCAGGTGAACTTGAAAATATTGAAATATGAAATTTTTATTCTCATCAAATGAGACTGAAACCCAAAACAACGTCAGGATTTGTAATTAGCACCCTCAAATTATCTAGGTTCTTAATCTATGAAACTATAGTTAGTTGTGTGTAGTCAAATATAAAATCATTATCTTTGTTACTATAGCTGACAGCAAAACACTTTTTTTGTTTAACTGTTTAACTTATCTTGAATATTCGAAGAAACGTACAGACTTTGACCTCAAACGGTGCAGAACGGATATCAAATGTTAGGAGTACGCAGCTATAGCTACTTAAGGCATAATAAGCCCTGCACTTATGGCTCGTTAAAGGCAACTACTGAATATGTGTTCTTGTCATAATGCGCTGGAATTGATTGGACATTTCCTGTTAGGGATACACCGATTGCGCCGCCCGCACTTACCAATTTATTCAATTTACTGAATACTTTTATGACTCTTTGTTTGGCTGCTTTATCGTTGTAACATACCAAATGTAGCGATTTATATGGGAGGAACGAGCTGGATAAAATTATGATAATTGTTGTACAATAATGAGACTCGGATATAATAGTGGAAATATACAGGGTGAGTTTTTTGTACCGGCTCGGTCGATAACTCCACTACTGTCGAAGATAGCGAAAAAAGTTGTATATAAAAGTCGTAGCCACGGATTTGCTCCTTGCTCAGAAAATATTTAGATTTATACAGGGTGATTCATAACTACGTGGTGATGCAAACATGCATTTTTTTGAATGAGACACCCTATATATTATTCCATATTCAAATTCTACTAATGATTGCAGTTCTTCCAATATAGGGTATTGTTACAAAATACAGGGTATTTCAAAAATTATGACCATTTTTATATCCAAATCGCGGTCAAAAAATAATGAATCAAAAAGAATTTCTTTTACATGAGAAGATTAAGAATATCCTCTAGCTTTAAAATTGTCTATAAAAAAGCCCGCGACGCATATTCGTATACAGGGTGACGTAGAATGCAATATCCAGATTTTCTCTCTTTTTTTAAATGTAACCCCCAATATTTTATTATACGAAAGAATTGCTTTTAATATACTCTTTCATCTTTGTATAGTACTTGTTATGGCTGCATTCATCAGCTTCTCAGATATTTCGATTTTTCTACAAATTCTAAATATACCTACCTTCCATTTGTTTACTAAAATTTATTTATTTTGAGAAAATATTTCTGCTTGACAAACAACTAAAACATAAGGCCATAATAATACTTGATCAAAACACTGAATTAACGAGATAATATAGGTCAAGTGTGCTGAGGAAACAATTTTATAGACGTCATGCGTAATTATCAAGCAGATCTATCAGGTATGCTTTGAAATATTAAACGACACAGTCCAAATAAAACGTTTCTTTAATCTTCCAAACGCATTAGTTTTAGAGTGCCTCCATTCTGGATATCACTGTTCATAGTTGATATATTCTAGAGGCAAGTAGACAATTTCTCAAAGATTCTCCTAAATACCCTCAATGGAAAAATTAATTTTTAGAGCTGTTCACACAGGACGGAATTATTCAGCACGTTATGAAAATTGTCAATTTTTCAAAGCCTACCTGATAAATCTGCTTGATAATTATGCATCACGCCTACAAAATTGTTTCCTCAGCATACTTGACTTTATTATCTTGATGATTTAGGGTTTTGACTTCCTCAAATAGTATCATGACCTTACAATTTGGTTGTTCGTTAAATAAAAAGCAAATTCGATAGTACTTTCTCAAAATAAATAAATTTCAGTACACAAATAGAAGCTATATTTTAAATTTACCGAAAAATCGAAATATCTCGGAAACTGATGGACGTAGGTACAACAAGTGCTATATAAAGATGAAATAGCATACTAAAAGCAACTCTCTGGTATAATAAAATATTGGGGGTTACATTTAAAAAAAAGAGAAAATCTGGATTTTGCATTCTACATCACCCTGTATACGAATATGCATTGCGGGCTTTTATATAGCCGGTTTTAAAACTAGAGGATATGTTTAATCTTTTCGTCTAAAGAAAAAAATGAATTTTGATTTATTACTTTTTGATACACAGTACGTTCATTTGACCGCGATTTGGATATAAAAATGGTCATAACTTTTGAAATACCCTGTATAATGTAACAATACCCTATATTGGAATAACGGAAATCATTAGTAGAATTTTAATATGAAATAATATATAGGGTGTCTCATTTAAAAAAATGCATGTTTGCATCACCTCGTAGTTATGGATCACTCTGTATAAATCAAAATATTTTCTGAGCAAGGAGCATATCCGTGGCTACAACTTTTATATTCAACTTTTTTCTTCTACATTAGTGGAGTTATCGACCGAGCCGGTATTAAAAATTCACCCTGTATATGTCGTAGACTTCTGCTGCTAGTAGATACTTTTTTTGTAACCGAGCAGACCACGTAGGCAGAGCCTAAATATCAGGGCACCTCGGCTGCTGTGGAAGGGTTATGTTAGGGGAAGTTTGTTAACGCGGGACTTGAACAGGCCAACACCCGCAGGCCCAATAAATACATCTCCTGGCAGTCCATTCCAAGCTTTGGGCACCCTGGGAATAAATGTACGGTCCTACCGCTCGGTTCTTGATGTATGCAGAAGGACCGCCTTAGGATGAGAATCAGCAGTCGCGCAGGTACATCTGATAGAATCTGTGAGCGGCAGTGCTATGGAAGATAGTTAGTAGGTACTAATTGTAACAGTAGTATTTATTGATCCATTTGACATAGGCGTAGTTAGGTGGGGGCTCGGGGGGGGCTTAGCCCCCCTAAGAATGAAATTAGCCCCCACAAAATTCCAAAAATAATTCGTTGTGTTAAGTTTACCGTATCTAAGGAAGGACTTAAGCTCCCCCAGATACAGGGACTTAAGCCCCCTCAGATTCAGGGACTTAACTATTTGCTATTTGAGCTACATAATTTGCTATTGTACAAGTCATTGAAAACAAAAACGTGATAAAAAATTATATAGAAATGCCTCTATTTTGACTTAGAGACTATGTATTCATCTACATAATAGGCACATAGATTTAATAAATGCTTCTTCACATACTTTTTAAAAGATACATGTGATGCAATTTCTTTGCATTCACCGGGTAAAAGATTGTACAACCCGGTGGTACAACCTCAGGCCCAGGGTCTGACATTCTTTCATTGAGATGTTCAAACGCCTATATGGTACTACATAATTACTTTTAGATCTTGTATCATGCGAGTGTACTTCAGAATATCTCAAGAATCTATCTCTGTTTTGATGAATGTTCACCAATAAAAACAGATGGTAGAGGGAGTATGTCTAAGGATCTAATGAGTTCAGAGGAGCAGAACATTATCAGCTCCGGACCGTCAGCATCGTTGAATTGGTGCACCTCTGTTTCTGAACCTCGTCACAATGCGCGATGGCTGATTCAAAGGAACAACGTTGGGCGATCAAACTTTGTTTGAAGTTAACAAAACTGTTACCAAAACTCACTCACGGGGACACAGCTTTGAGCTACCTACAAGTTACGAGGTGGGCGAAGAAGTTTAAAAAGGGCCAGGAGGGAGTGGGTGATGACCCGCGATTTGGACTACTGTCAACAAGCAGTATCGACGAAAATGTCTATCGCGTTCGTGATTTATTGAATACTGACCATACTACTACGTAGAATCAAGGTGCTACCAGAAAATGCCGGAAAAATAGGTGAGAAGAGAAAGAAAGAGTGCCGGACTAGAATTCCGGAGGCGCAGGTTCGAATCCCGCTGGCAGTCGGTTTTTTCGGCATTTTCTGGAAGCACTTTGATTTGAGAGCCCGAACTACGAGAAATAACATGAAACATGGTATAACATTAATTCCCTACACAGAGTTGTCTGCGTTGGCTCAACCTGATGACATCTGGTATCGCATGTGGTTAGAGATCAATGCTGACCCAACAGATTTGCTCGATGCACAGATACGAGCTGCTCCGTGATACCAGAAGGTGGCGGTGGTGGAACCGTCAGTCTGCGTGAAAGAATTCGATGCTTCTTAGGTTCGCTTCGCCGACTGGATCGCCATGACCGCCATGGCTCAGCTGGTAAGAGAGCCGGACTAGAACTCCGGAGGCGCGGGTTCGAATCCCACTGGCAGTCGGTTTTTTCCGGCATTTTCTAGTAGCACCTTGATTTGAGAGCCCGATATGCGGGCAATAGCATGAAACATGGTATAATACTACGTAGAAGCTCTGGAAAGATCAAGGAAGAGGACCATCTTGGTACTGCATCAAGAATACGCCAAGCCACAGTTCTCTGCGCCTCCGTCAGTTCATAGCGAAATACAACGTGGCAACGCTGTCGCAGCCGCCCTATAGTCCGGATCTCGCTCCGCCCAACTTCTTTCTTTCTCCAAGAATCAAGAATAAACTCAAAGGAAACTGTTTTGACATCATTCAGGATGTCCAAAAAGCTGTGACAACGACATTAAACAAAGTTCCCGTCCAGGCTTTCTAGAGAGCTTACCAGGCATAGGAAAGCCACTGTAAAAAATGCGTAGATGCTAAATGTGATGACTTTGAACAATATGAATACTTTGTACAAATACATCCCATAAGTCTTTGAAAGAAAAAAATATTACCAGAATGCCTACCGTCACGCCTGCAATGTATGGAAATCGCGCTGGCATGGCAGTATTGTATCGACGCAGAAGGAGCTGATTTTAAAAGTTTTTAAAGAATTATATAACAATTGGCTCAATACAAATTTTTTAATGGATTAAGTGGACTTAGTTATTACTTTCCGAGTCAGCCCAGTATTGTATCCCCAGTGAAGTTATGACAAAAGAAGTAGGACAAAAAATTAAAGACATTGAATACTTTAATTCTTTGGTCATTTCTCATGATGGAGGTGAGGAAATATGGAGAGGAGAAATATTGTTTATGGGGAATGGGTATGTTTGTGATTATTGTCTGATAAATTTTGTAAAATCTGCAAAAAATTGGGAGGAAAAGAATCCAAATATGTACGGTCCAATAGCTTGTAATGTATTATCTAATTGGGTTTCTCTACACGACTAAAAGGTTTTGCTAACCATCCACTAAAACTCTGTTAATGTATATTTTTTCCATTAATTATCTCTCAGACATGCCAATTTTCTTCAAAACGCCCTGTATAGACATTCACTTTCTGCACACATCCAAATATATATATAAAACAAAAAAGTAAACCAAATTCCTCACTTATCTCATCGGTAGTTGAACAAGATCATAAAACCAGCGCCATGATGCTAATCTGGTCCATTAACAACTTAAAAGTTATGATCGAGTGTTAAATTAATTCCAACATTCTCACGATTAAGATATGAGCTGAGAATTCGGTTTGTAAACAACAATAGCTATTATACCGGCTGGCTGGCTAATAGCTAATCTTGATATTTGGTTACTTCGAGAACAGCTGAATGGTCTGTTTATAATACAGCCTAAAGGCCTGTATTCGCTTTCATTAGTGCTAGTGCAGGTGATTAGTAACTGAGGGTGATTACTGCAGTTGAGTGGCGCGAGTAGTGTCCAAATCTTATTTAGCGACTCTGTTCAATAAATTCAGTTATTTGCCGTCGACCAGCAAGTATGGATAAACGTCGAGAAGTGCGCCTGCAAGTAGAAGAAGTACTGAAAGAAATATTAATCTCGATGGTATCTGAAACCGAAGAACTGTTGGAAGCTAAACTTGCAAGGCCAAGAAATGTATGGGTTCTAAAACGGATTAATAGAAGACCCATTCACGGCGCAAGCTACCAACTCTTTAAGGAATTGGCTGCTGAAGATACGACTGAATATCTTTGTTCTCAGGTTGACTGGAAAGTCGTTCAATATACTAAATCACGTTTCATCCGTTATCCAGAAATCGCACCACTTTATAGTATAAATTCTACTCGCAAGTGAAATCCGAACACCGAGAAAAAAAGGGTTGCTTGCGGTTGATGAATGCGGTAGGACTAAATACAATAACAAACGAACTCATTTGCCATAATTAATTAGTTTATGAAAAAATACAACAGATCGATAATGGGTGGGCTTTCCATGTTGACGAATGCACTCCTCTAGCCTACGCGGCATGCTCGTAATCTGGTTGTTGATAAACTCTTGAGGTACAGCCTCCTAAGCTGCCCCCATAGCACGTTCCAGTTTGTCCAGAGTGGTCGTAGTATTAAGTAAATTGCCTATATATGGACCCAACCAATCTCATACTCTTTCATTGGCGATAAATCGGGTTATCGTGGAATCCTGACCTCAGTTTCCTGTAGGAACCTCATCGATGCCCTTGCAATATGAGAACGTGCATTATCTTGCTGCAAGAAACCCTCTTTGAGGCCTCGGACATAATGGAACGGCAATTGGTTCTAACACCTCATTCACATGACGTTGCGCAGTCATTGTGCCACGAATCACAAGTAAAGGTGACTTGCTGTTGAATGTAATGGTACCCCAAACCATCAAACCAATAGAACGGTGTACATGGCGCTCAACAGAAAACTGAAGATGACGTCGATCAAGCCATCGTCGTCTTACGCATTGGCGTCCGTCATATGCCCCCAGACAAAACCTGGACTCTTGGAGAAGGTCATCTGATGCCACTCAGCATGCCATTGTCGGTGTTTTTGGTATCAATTTAACCGTTGACGACGATTATTTGCAGTTAGTGGAAGCACTAGATGCGGACGATATGATCCTAAGTCCATTGCACTCAATCTGTGGTACATCGTGCGGATTCGAATCGGCCTCCCTATAGCTGCATACCAAGCGTCAGCAACAGCTAGAGTGGATCGCCTTCTGTCTCGAAGGGTCAATATTCGTAGATGACTTACTTGCCTATCCGTATTTCCTCTGCGTTCTCCAGAGCCTCTAGCTCGCTGCATTCGCCCTTCTGCGATCTATGCGCGCCATGCTGCTACATCTATAGCCACGCAACGCCCCATGGTTACAGCAATTGCCCTGAAAGAAGCACCACGTTCTCGTTGGCCTACAATCCGACCGCGTTCAAAGGGGCTTAACAGCGTAAACTGGGGTTATCGTCTTCTATGGGGCATCTTTACACAACCAATTCATCTCTTTTATATAACCAACTGGTCTCTCGCCACATTTGTAACTAATATCATCGTATATGAACCGACAAAAAAGAAATGCTTTTTATAGGTACTCAAAGGTCCACACGACTCGTCCCTTTTGGTCAGAGTTTGGCCGTTTTACACAAAGAAAGCTTGAAAGTATTTTATCTAGAAAACATGACATTGTCCCTTTTAGAACCAAGCCACAGAAATATACTTATACAATAAATAAACTATAAATATAATTATTCTACATAAGAGTTAACACTTTAGGCACACAAAAGAAAATTAAATCTTTTATTTTAATAAATAGAAAACTGAATATTCGTTTTCGCGAATGTTGGCAGCAGATATTCGCATTCGCATACATTCGTTGCATCACTAGAGCAAGTTGATCAGGTTATAACCTAAAATTAACAGTTTTCGACGTTTTTGTTAACGGCATTTGAAATGAGTGGATAAAAAGAACACGTACTGAACTGAGTAAAGTTAAGTAAGCTGAGATTATCTGAGATTTTGTGTAAAACGAATGCGCCTATAAGTAAGAGAAACAAAACAAAAATAAAGATATGCATACATGTAACGGTTAACACGTTACAACAGTAGGTAGTTTTCGTTGTTCTTAATTAATCTTACCGCTTCGGTTAACAAATACGTTGAAAGAACCGCTATTTGATAGATAAATAAATAGTTTTCGGAGCAAGACACCACTGTAAGATGCCCCCTAACCTTATTTTGAGCTATTTGGAAGCATTTTTGTAAAACCAGTGTCAAAGTCAAAACCAGTGTCACTGTCAAAACCAAAACAGGTTATGATCTAATTTTTATTCGTGATGCGCATGCGTGTCGCTTCGTTAATCACTATGGCTATCGTCCGTACAATACCGGCATTTAGCGGTTAGGATATAGGTACGTAAAACGAAATGCAAATGTCAAAGTTGTCAATTGCGTTAAACGGAACATCACTTTGTAAGTAACGAAAACTGCCTAGTAACTCATTTTTTAATCTAGCTATAATGCTAATCCTTGTTTAGTAGGAGTTATATTTTGACAAAAAGAAAAAAATTGGAAGTAGTGTTCGCTCGTTACAAATGAAGGGAAAAACAGAATTAGGCAACGTTCCTGCGGGGGGCAATTTGTGCTCCTTTGTCTACCGTATTCGCGCTCGTGCACCAGATGATAAAAAACTGTGCAACGACCGCATTCCATGTTTGATTAAGTGCTAACTAACCTTAGCATTATCAAACGGCGCGCCGCTCCGCCTCGCCGCCCGCTGCTCGCCGCGCCGCACATACCTCGGCCGAGTCCTTTGTTGTAGGCGGACACGCGAATGCGAATGAAAGGATCGGGGATTTTTATCATTCCGGCTGCTGCTGCTGCTGCACCTGGTGACAATCGTTTTTCATCCGAGCCAAGTACGAACAGCCATTGCGATACGATCAACATTATCCTTGCGCAAAAAGTGTTTGTTCATACTAAAGTTGTTTTCAAAGGATCAAATCACATTTCTAATGCGTCAGTTACAGTTCCGAATAGTCAGTTCTAACTTTCAAAGCGCCAATTGCAGTTTCACAAGTTTAGCGTCAAATGTAGTTTCTGATAGCCATGTTTGAACTCCAATCTGTCAATTATAATTTTAGATAATCAATTGACCATTCAAAAGCATCGCATCAAATTTAAAAACAGACAAACTAAAGTTCTAAAAGAGATGACACACGTACGAACTTTAAGTACGCGGTTTTTAAGTTCGCAAACTTACTCGGCTCGACGCGGTGACACACGTGAAGCTGAAATCACTCATTTTGATAATTTTCCTAAATAAACAAAACTTTTGACAAACGCCAAACACAACAAGCGTTGCGCATCGATGGCCTGCCGAAACAAAATGGAGGCTCGCTGCTCGCAGTACGAACCGAGACAAGCTACGTGCAAATTTCAAACCAGTTGGGTCGCCGGCGGTTTGCGCGACGGTTTTAAAGTACGCGTACTTACGGTGACACACAGGCGAAAAAGGTCGTCGAGCCATAAGTACGCGTACTTGCTCGAACGTGTATCACCCCTTTAGGCGTATATAATTTACTCTCGACCGGACTTCAGACACGTGATTGGAGCGATTAATTTTCTTTCTTTGACGTTACCTACAAAATGATCTTTCGAAAGTTTTTTCTGAAAGACAAGAAGACTCGAAATCATCATAATAAGTCAGATGCTTTACCAACTGTGGAAATGGAGGGTTACCCAATAGTCGAGTCACCTTCCGTCAAGCTATTGGAGATCAAAATCATCAATAACATATCCTGATACGACCTCGTCGTCAGTATTGCTAAAACGGCATCCCAGAAGCTTGGAGTTTTGTTCCGCTGTAGGAGGCTGTATACACCAGAGCAACTACTGCTGCTCTACAAGGCACAGATCCGACCATCGTTGAGGTATTGCTCCCATGTGTGGGGATTTGCTCCTAAGCACTCCCTAAACTTTTGGACACTATCCAGAAGAGAGCAATTAGACTAATCGATACAGCTAACCTCACAAAGGACCTCCACAGCCTGGAACAACGAAGAAGGGTAGCTGACCTGTGCCTGTCGTACAGATTCTATCATGGAAGATATTCGATGAGCTCTCCCAGATAATAACACCAAAGACCGTCCGAACGAGGAACACTAGAGAGACTCTTCGAGCTCATCCTTACCAGGTCGAGGTCCCTACTCCTCGAGCCAGTCTCCTCCAGCATTCCTCCTTTTGGAGAACTTCGATGCGGTGGAATGAGTTATCGGGGAATTTGTTTCCCAACGGCTATGACCTGCAGCGTTTCAAATCTAACATGCACAAACACTTATCCTCTCGCAGCTACAGCGCCATAGGCTTCCAACTTTTGCTCACCACCTTTCTTCATTACTTTCCTCTTGCAGATTCAGAACAGGCAGACTTACGAGTACTACGACAGAAGAGCTAAGGT
Source organism: Callosobruchus maculatus (assembly GCA_951848785.1). Lineage (NCBI taxonomy): Eukaryota > Metazoa > Arthropoda > Insecta > Coleoptera > Chrysomelidae > Callosobruchus > Callosobruchus maculatus. The sequence goes on from CATOUR010000083.1 coordinate 12,346,740, forward strand.
CCCAGGGAATTCAGGGATCGCTTTGACAAGCAAAAATGCCATGTCTTGTGCTTTTTCGTACTTGACATATACAGCAGTGCCGTCAGACGACTGACAGACAGATCGACACTAGCGAACCATATTTTTTCATGCAGATAGCACAAAACATCCAAAAACCATAATTCAAATTTATTATAATTATAATATTATAGCAAGTGCCTGATGGCGTGAGAAACCAACGCGATATTTTACGCACGCTAATAAGGCATCCATTAACCTTATTGTGATGGTCGTCTAAAAGTATTATTTTCATGTTTTATTATCAATATTTAATGCGGTTTTTATTAAAATCTGTCTGCTACACGATCGCGTGCAAGTAGAGTTCCGGTGCTTTTTTGATCAACGGCCGGCATAATTAAGACGCCGCATTGGCCGTCGCCTTACTTAGTATACGTTATAGTCCAGTACTAAAATATGAAAGAAATATTACCTGTGACTTTTTTAGTCGCAGCCTTTGGTCTTTAGAGCACGTATATAGTACAGTCTAACACCAATGATTTACAATGTGTCCGGTCACCGGCATCGGAGCCTTTAGGGGGATAAAATACGTTACTTTTTATTGACAAATCACCCCCCCCCCCCAAAAGTAGTTTTTCTCCCCACATAAGAGAATGGCAGCCATTTTGTTTTTTGTTTAATTGATGCGCAAGTGTTTTACTAATTAAGCCATAGTTACCTAAGTAGAGGTTCTACAAACACAAAATAAATCTCATTCGATAGCAAAACATGTAAACCATAAATTAATGGTAAACATTTTCCAAATTTCATTTCATATCAGGGCAAAAAACGTAAAAAAAATAATTATGTAATTTTTTGCCTTTGTTTACAATTTCAGTTTTTCCAAAAAATCTAAGCTGTTAACCTACATTTTTCTATTTCTAAGCGATAGTACATGGTGTTTCCGAAAAAATGCTGTACATCTTAGCCCTAAGGTAAAGTATAGTTTAGAAGCTATGATGGTTTGAATATGACTCTTTATTGTCGAATCCGGCAGTTGAGAAGGCAATATAACAAAATCCTTAGTGTGTCAGGACATTTTTTTGGAAAAAGGACACAAATGTTACAACAATTGTTCGAAATTTCTTCCTTGGTGTTGCAGACATGTTGTTATACTGACTTATGTTGCGTAGCGTGACTGATCATCGCTGTGTCATTCCGTAATTCATTTTCGACTAATAAGCTCCTCGTGTGTATTTCACACGTCGACATAAATTTTCTGTTTCATTGAACCCCAGAAGAAAAAATCAAGTAGGGTCAAGTCCGGTGAACGCGGTGGCTAAGCGATTGGTCCACCGCGTCCAATCCACGGCGATTATTGTTCATTTAAATGGCATTTCATCGCTTTGCAATAAAAGTGCTTTAAGGTTATCGTTTTCCCAGGCAGAACCCAATTTTTTAAACTACTCCATAAAGGTTTTCTGGTTATCGATAGAATACTATCATCCTGGCCAAGGTCCATTAAAATCTTATCTAGGGAGGGTATTTCGTTTTTGAAATAAAAAGAGTAAATTGCTCTTCAAATTACACCTTTGCTTTTTTCATCAAGGACTTAACTGGTCTGCCTGGACTTTTCTTGGGAGGTTTCACTTCACCTGCAGTGTTGTTGATGTACAGTAAAATTCGGGTAATCGTATTTTATGCAATCATCTATAACAACTTTCTCACTCACTGATAGTGGGGAATTATTGCAACATCTTTTCATTGTTGTAAATGTCGCCATTTTTATAACACTGTAAAAACTACGGTTCAACAGAAAATACTAATGCGTTAAACTAAACAAATATACTTATTCAGGCGCTACCGTAAGTACATTTTAAAAACTTTATCATTAAAGTGTCATTCTGTTCCTTTACTGTGTCATAAATGAATATACTGGAGGGCAATATATCAGGCAGGATGGTAAGGTTTACCTATGCCTAAGGGTACGCGCACAGAAATCGGCATCGGACGAACGGTACGGATCAGAGAAAAATAGTTTCTATTAAATTTAATGGACCAACGTACATATGTGCGGACGGTAGACATCAAATTTTCAAAATCCGGCGAGAATAAAGCAACTAAAATTAAAAGCCGGACGACACGTGCCGTGCCTGCCGATACCGACGTATGTGCGATGCTGTTCGGAGATTGCCAAGGCACCGTCAGCATTTTGCAAGCACATACTTACCTTAAGCATATCATAAACCTTTGTTTTGCTCTAATAGATGGGCGAGATGGACATTTTTCTTCAGTAACGGCTTCTCTTATGGCCTCCAGTAGAAAATGGAATTTAAAACGGGTCATTCTGAAGTAACTGAAGAACTTTTTTTCGTCATTCATAAAGTCCGGAAAAAAATGTACATATTCCCTAAAACCTGTCCTTCTTTGACATACTTCATGAACCCACACCAGTCTACGCGTTCCACGTTTTTGAAATTTTCCTTCTTCCAGAACAATCACCAACTCCTCGCCGCTTGAAGACATATTTGTAACTGATCAGATATGTGCGATACCCTAATAAAAAATCCGTAGAGTATCGGCGGTTCCCTCCGTCTCGTCCGTCCGATGACGATTTATGTGCGCGTACCTTAAAGGGGACACCGAAATTGTGCTAAGTATATAGGAATTTCCCACTTAATTGCTCTATGCATTTCTAAAATGTGGGTGCTTTTCCATTGTTTCAAATGTATTTCCAGTTGTTTCAAATCCATGTCATATCCGACTTCAATCAGCCCCCGTATAACGAAAAAATCCCAATTCTATACATCGCAGCCGTCATCAAACATTTCTCACTACCAAGCTTAGGCTTCGGCGGAATGAGAAAAAAGCCAGAGTGGAGCCTTTAGAGAGCAGCTTGTTAACCAGTCCGAAATTCGGATTTCTTATCTCGACGGTGTAAAATGCACATCACACCAAAACGCCGAGAGCTGCCTGCTTTTTCACAACAAGACCAGTCCCATTCGTTCTGATGCCCAACGAAACTGGTTGAGAGGAATCCCGAAAATTCCATGGGTAGCTGCACGGATTTATTAATATTTATGTTTACGCGGGATTCAAGAATCTGATAACATGTCCTTTTTGCATATTCGAACCAAGAGTCTGAAGCAACATTTTCAACAAAGAAATAATTATAGTATATTGTTCAATGAGCGGTAATGACTGCCATAACTCACGCAGTTGAAGTTTGTAAATCAAAAAGTGAGTTACTACCATAACCGCGAGTAAACAGCTGAATTGTAAGAGCAGGCGACAGAAAAGATCTGCCCGTGTGCCACCTGGTACCCGAAGGTAACGGCAAACCAAAGAAACCAGCATATGAGCAGCATATAGAACCGCGTTCTTCTGGTGAGGCCAAGCGAACGCGCCGTGGCGTTCCACCAAGCAGCGATTTTCTTTGGTTTGCCGCTACCTTCGGGTACCAGATAGCGCACAGGCAGATCTTTTCTGTCGCCTGCTCTCACATGTTTCACATGTCTGGTAGACATGAAAATTCTGATGCTCTCTATTTCCGTCAATAGACCTATGGCGCACCGATGATCGCTAATAAGCGTGAAACAGCTGCCTGCGTACTGGTGGATTGACGGAGATATAGAGCAACCCTCGTATGCAGCAGTATATAGAACCGCGCTCTTCTGGTCAGGCCAAGCGAACGCGCAGCGGCGTTCCACCAAGAAGTCTGCTGCTGTTTAGCAGCGTTTTTCTTTGGTTTACCGTTACCTTCGGGTACCATATGGCGCATAGGCAGATCTTTTCTGTCTCCTGCTCTCAATGCTTCACATGTCTAGTAGACATGAAAATTCTGATGCTCTCTATCTACGTCAATCGACCTATGGCGCACCGATGATCGCTAATAAGCGTGAAACAGCTGCCTGCGTACTGGTGGATTGACGGAGATATAGAGCAACCCTCGTAAACAGCTGAATTATTTTTCATAACTCACGGTCCAGCCGGGGCTGCTAAATATTGCAAAAATCAGTACTGTAATAAAAGAAAGAGTTCTTTTTTAGATTCTGGAATCATCCCGTAGGATAAGTACATATAAACTACAAATAAAGTGTTCACTCAAAAATGTACCCGCGGCACTATTTTACGGATCGATTGAGATAACTTAAAACAGTTGATGGGCCAGCACGCTTTTGAGCTAAATTTTATATTTAAGCATAATTATGTTTGTTTACTAATTATTGAACAAAAATTGGGAGCTGACTAAAAGATGTAACCGTTCACTTGGATGTTTCTTTGTTTTATTTCTTGGGGTAGTTCAAGCCGTGGTTCGGAGCCTAATGAAACTAGACTTCTTTCTGGGTCCCGGTAGTCCCATTGATACTCGTTGTTTATTGCGTCTAATCATGTCATTAACAAAAAGTAATTATAAAAATAATCTAAAAAAATATCTTAAAAATATAAAAACGAGTGGAAATATGCCCAACTTGGAAAAGCATTTTAAGCGGTCTATATCGATACTGAAGAAAATCGTTAGTTTGTCTTCAATTATCGATACTTGCCCTAATCGTATCGATTGGCATCGATATCGATACATTTGTTATTTTCGCATCCCTATCCAGACTTTCAATCCATAGTGCTGCCGACAAAATCAAATTCTTTAGGAACCATTTTTTTATAGTAAATTCTCAGAGATATTCTGCTGATTGTTCAGTAAGACGTGGCTATAGTAACTGCAAATGTCGCTATGAAACGTCAAACGCTAATTTCAACGGTGACAGCATTTATTTTAGTGACAGAAGTGAGGTTAAGTTGTCAATATTGTGTACTTATTCTGTATTTATATCGTACTGTCGACAGTTTCAATCGTAGATAAAGTATAGTATTCAACAATAGTATAACCTGTTCAGAAGTAGTTTGGTAATGGCTGTTTAAATTAATGGAAGTAGATATATGTTTGATGTTTGAGGTTTTCGTTCTCCCACAAAACACTAAGGTCCGATTTTATCAACATGCATGTTTTAACAAAGACTTACAAAGGTTTTCTATTGGGTGTTGTTTAGCAAAAGGTTCCTAATGGGTATTGAGGGTTATGTTAATAAGTATCATCCAATAGTATTTTATTAATATTGGAAACAAAACGTCAAAGCTGGATGACACTTTTGTCGAAAATATTTTAGAAATTCATGGGTCAAAATCATTATTATAATTATTGTATAATTACTAATTGCAAACTGCGGTAGCTTGTGACATAATCATAAAAGTAGTATCAATCACAGCCACCTTAATTAATAATTAATAATCCCACCTCAGCCAGTCAGATGGATTACAGACAAATACTTACTTTTATAAAGAATCTTCCAAATACTGGATGCATGTTTGTTGTAGACCTTCTTATAGAAATATTCACAGAGGATGATAAAAGGAATTGTAGCGCAAATACAATGAGAAACACATTGTAAGGCTAGCATATGAATAAAAATCCGTCGTGGTTGTTGCACTCTTTCTCTCAAAACTATATCAAGCACCTGATTCACTTTCTGACTATACGAGTTATACGACAGGTTCCTTGTTTATAAAAAATAAGGGTATACGCCAGCCCAGAGCCTGGGAGCTTTGCCGTTCAGGATAGGCAACCAGTAATGCACATGCACACTTGGGAAATAGCTTGGTCAACAGTTAAATCGTGTGTTTAGCTTTGTGAAATATAACAAGATGTTATTTTTAGCCCGTTTTACTATAATTCAAAAGTATATTGCATGTATTTATTATATTATTATCATCGATAGTAAATTATTGTTTTATACAAATAATGCACTAATTTGAATTTCTTGTCATCATTATCATTTGACACATCAACAATTCAGTGATCAAGTTAATGTATTGCTTTTGAGAAATCTGATTGGCTGAGATTAGCAATTGCTAAACTCTTTGTTAAACAAGTAAATGCAATTTTTCACCGATTTAGGATGGAAAATCAGACTGGAAAAGATACTATAGATGGTTAACTATGGTCGACAGTTTATAAAGCATGTCATTTTTGACCTTTTTGAGGTAAACTTCAAGAGAAATCAATAATTTTCAGAGTACCTTGACAGATGTATGTTCTTGAATGGGCTGCTCTGATTGGCCAAAGTCTTTGTTGAGATGCGCATGTTGATAAAATCGGGCCTTAACCTATAACAATCCTTGTTATATAGTGATCCAAAAAACTTTGATTGTATGAGGTAACTTCAACGCTAATTGCAGTATGCCTACATAAACTGATACCAAGAAGAATTTTTCACATTTTGGGGCTCACACTATCACGCGTTTTATCAGTTTTCTCGAAACGAGTGGGAACAAAAAATTCTAACTGCCATCTGACAGCGACAAATTCTAATATAGATCAGCATTCCAAATTCCTCTACCGCTCTGTGACCATCGATAAGATCAGTTTTCCCGAAATAAGTTGAAATGAAAAGATCCCTCAAACGACGTAGCGTCTGTCGTTATTCTTCCAAGTATCTCAAAACAGATTCGATGTGGCGGTTAATTCAGGAAACTGGTTCGCTTAATTGGTCTTTATATATACGAACGTAGCCAATTAAGATTCGAGGCGCAGGGATTAATTTCATCGCGGCCAATGGCGTACGCCCAAAATAAGCTAGATTAGAGTAGAATAGAACAGGCTATGTTAGTGAACTTTTCATTTTACGACCTTATAGGGTAAATGAAGAAGTAATACATCACAGAATATTCCATGGAAATTTATAAGTTAATAGCTCTTAAGTAATTATAACACATACATTTACGAATATAGATTCTTATTTACAATATTGCATTTAAAAAAACCTAGTATAGCCTTAGACAAATAACACAGACTGTATATTTCAATAGGTACATTAATTTGTTAAAGTTGTATACGACAAGGCAAGTTTGTAAAACCGTGGTAACTCAGCAATAAGATATAAAGAATTGGCCTACACATTCAAGTTTCGTTTTAGAGTTAGATAACTAATGGAAAGCAAATCTATATCATCTGACAACTTGTTAGCTGCTCTAGCCATTCAGCAAAGAGGAGCGTAATGGGAATGATTAGTCTGATGCAAACCAATAGAAAAGAGTTCGTTCTGTCGTTACCTCCTTGTAGTGTTTAAACCAATGCATGATAATAACTCCTGACAGTCAATGTCACCATTACTATCCTGCGCATGAGATATCATAATTATGTCTTCTTTTGTTCAAAGTTTCCAAATTTAAGAAGGAAAGGAGGGAGGAGGGGCTGACTACACAGGGGTATAGTATGACCGCCTTCGAGTGTAGTATCACTTGTGTACCTCGCCAATGCAGGAGTGCTTTTCTCTCTGCCCATTCTGAGATGGTCTTCCTGGCAGTGCTTTTCGCATCGCCCGCAAATGGTTCTGATCCTCTCAACACAGATTCGGATTTGGGTATCGTTTTTGATAAATGTTTTGAGTTTAAAACCCATATTAATAACATAATGCTACTTCTAAGACTTTGGGCTTTATAATAAGAAACAGTAGGAATTTCCAGAATCCAGAAACCATAAAACTATTATATTTTAGCTTCGTCAGGTCCAAACTAGAGTATGGCTCTATAATTTGGCATCCGATCTACCAAGTAGACATCTTAAGAATTGAGTCATTACAGAGAAGATTTCTCAAATATCTTGCATTCAGAGTCGGTGGTACCTATCCACCACAGGATTATGACCACAACATGTTGTTAAGTTGATTCCAAGTTATATCTCTAGAAAATAGAAGGTTCAGGTTGGCCATTACCTTTTTATACAAGCTTTTACACAATCAAATAGACTGTATAGCTTTAGTCAATCAGATTCAATTTAGAGTACCTAGACTGAATGCTAGACACTCTGTAACATTCCATTGCTTCAGACCGAGATCTAACTTGCTAACTAGATGTCCGTTGTACTATTGTTGTAATTTATTTAATACACGTTGTGGAGGTTCGGATATTTTCCACGATGCCCTATCCTCTATAACAAATTGCTTAACCTAGTGATCCATAGAACAAAATATGATTCGACTTAGTGAGCCATTGTATTTGTTGCATTTCTTTATTGGAATTTGGTATCAAAGTTATTTTTATATGTAGGAGTACGGTACTATTATGAGTTAAGGTTAAACATATTTTTTTTGTTATTAACTTAGTATTTAATTATATTTAATATTTTCATATTTCTTACTAACTAATTACTCTTTTTTTCCTGTAAATGGGTGACCGTTGGAAATATAGAACTTTTTTTTTCCTCCTCTTGCGAATCTGTCGGCCAATACATTGTATTTCACTCCCCCCTATGAGCTGGAACCCAAACCTTTGTTCCTTGTTCCAAGTTCATTGAGGAGGTATGCAGTTCCATGCGAGTACTGAATGAACCCGTTTGAAGTTCAGTGAGCCACAAAATGCTATGTACCGTCCACATTATTATACGGAGTTGAGGGATGGACATTAAAAGCTCGGACCATGTCACGTTTGCACTCTTTTGAGATGTGGCTATACAGACGTATTTAAGGATACCATGGACCGAGCGAGTAACAAACACTAGGGTACTAGAGAGAATGAATAAAGAACAGGAACTTTTAACCACAATAAAACAAAGAAAAGCAGCATATTTTGGCCATATTTTTAAAAATAGTAATTACGAGTTGTTACAAGTGATCGTTGGAGGAAAGATCCAAGGACGACCAGGGATCGGGCGAAAAAAGTTCTCCTTGCTCGGAACTTACGCCAGTGGTTTAATATAAGAGAGGTAGGTCTTCACAATCATTCGTTTAGCCCAAGACAGAGAAGAGTTCCAAATGATGGTCGCCAACCTCCGCTGAGGAGATGGTACTGAAAGAAGAAGAAGGAGTTCAGTGCTTCAAGAGCGATCCGGCTATGTGAAAAAGTTATTATAGATTTGGTTGTGAGGGGTCGTTTGTCTTCTGTACAATCTGGCGCAGGTAATAAGAGGAAGTCACAACAGCCTGTGTCTCGTCAGACTATATCTTGTGGCCACCGCTTTCCTGGAATGTATATTTAGCTACTGCAGATTTTTCCGTCTGACCTAATAGGCAATTCAATTTGTGTTTCGAAATTGAGGTTTTGAATACATTTTTTTGTCATAAATGGAAAGATCATATATAAGTTTTATAACAAAACTGTTTTTTTTTCTTTTTTTTTTCGCAGTAATTCAAAAGTTATATCAAAATAAAAATGGGTTTTTGGATCCAGTACCGAAAACACGCCGACGGCTCCCGAACCCGTGTGACGTCAGCATGGCGGCCAAGATGCTCCTTTGACCAACGACGTTCTACTCCGATACTAGATTTTAGATTCTCAACCAATCGCGAAAATACGTACTGGTAAATTGGTAACTAGTGGATATTTGATGCAATACACTCGATAAATGATTACACATTCCAATAAGTAAGTAACTAATCAAATATGTTTCGTTGAAAAGATCTCCTCAATCCAAGGATGGCTCAGTGGTTAGAGAGTCCGGTAGTGGATCTCACGGTCTTTGGATCGAAACCCAGGCCTTCCAACTTTTTTTTTTATTTTTTTATCAAAGAGTTTATTGATGTGCTTTTTGCACTTGTTACGCACATTTTTTCTACGATCAACATAAATATGTGTTTGAATTAAATTTTGTTAGACATATTACTTGCACTGTGCAGTACTTGTTAAATTCTTATGAAAATTTAATTGTTAAGCTTCATTGCCCAAAGTTAAATAAATAATAATACCAAGTGATAAACAGAATGTGATTGCGAGTTTGAGTTACTTTTTTACATTAAAAAACTTAAAAATAAATGAATTGAATGGACGAAGGGATTTTGTTTTATTAACCAACTATTACATTTAAAAAAAAATAATGGCGATTGATATTGACGGACAAACCTCATTTCCACTGATTTTTTGAATTGTCCACCGCCTCCTGTACTTAGCTTTTGCAGTGTGCAGTGCAAGTAATATGTCTAACAAAATTTGATTCAAACACATATTTATGTTGATCGTAGTAAACATGTGCGTAACAAGTGCAAAAAGCACATCAATAAATTTTTTGATGAAAAAGATTAAAAAAAAAGTTGGAAGGCCTAGGTTTCGATCCAAAGACCCTGAGATCCACTACCTGACTTTCTAACCGCTAGGCCATCCTTGGATTGAGGCGATCTTTTCAACGAAACATATTTGATTAGGTACTTACTTACTGGAATCTGTAATCTGACTTCAACTTCAAACATTCAAAAACATATTATTTATTTCGATCTTAGACTTCGTCTCGAGCTGCAAGCGTCATTTATCGACGTATTGCAACAAATATCCACTAGTTACCAGTTTACCAGTACGTATTTTCGCGATTGGTTGGGAACCTAGAATCTAGTATCGGAGTAGGACGTCGTTGGTCAAAGGAGCATCTTGACCGCCATGGTGACGTCACACGGGTTCGAGAGCCGTCGGCGTGTTTTCGGTAGGTACTCGATTCAAAAACCCATTTTTATTTTGATATAACTTTTCAATTATTACGAAAAAAAAATAAAACAAAAACAGTTTTGATATAAAACTTACATATATGATCTTTCCATTTATCACAAAAAAAATATATTTTTTTTCTTAATTCAAAATCTCAATTCTAATTTGTACCGTACTCTTTGTAGTTCCTATGTATATACTTCCACAAGTAGATATGGTATTTCATAAATCCTTGATGCTGTCTACAGATCCCTTTTATCCTTTGCCGATCACTTCCCAATTCTGTCTGTGACCGAGGGAACATAAGGTAGGAAAGCTTTCGCTCTGGTGGTGATTGTGGTTGCTTTTCTGCCCTATCAGCTCGCATAGATCTTGTTATTTGTTTGTTTGATGACCGTTCTATCAGTATTTTGATGATTTCAAACTTCTAGCATGAATGGTGGTTCGAGTTATTGTGCAAATAATGAGCAGCTTTTACTGAGGTTAACTTGTTTCTCCATTCCGATCTGACATGTTTCTCAAACCCCTCTAAAAACACTGCTGTGTACGCTTGTGCGTCCGCCGTAGTACAGGCGACTAAATTGGGCTGGCTGTTTTACACGATCACTATCTTTATTATTTTATAAAAATAGTATGGTCGGCAGCCGGTGGGACACAAAAAAGGTACGACAAAACGGGCATATGCATTAGTATACTTTTAAAAGATTGAATCCTTTTAAACAGGATATTCAAATTAATGGGTTCGAAACTGGTAATTGCCAATGTTACTGATAATTTTTACATCAAACATCCTTCATTTGTATCTTAAAGCGTATTTTAGTCGTTTAGAAATTTAATCTTGTATGAGCAAAACAAACTCAGTGCAGGTCGAAAGGATTTGCGTGAGAAAAAAACAGACTTGAGAAATTAATTAATGTACAACTATTATGAGAAGGTTAATCAACATAAAATCAATCATCTCCTCTACTTGACTGATCTAAAACTATACAGCTATGCAGCCACTGAAGTACAACTGAGAGCATTGGTCAGAATAACGGAAGTTTGCGTCAGACGTCAGGATGGAATTCGGAATGAGTAAATGCAAGGCGCTCCACATCCACAAAGGCCAATGGAAGAGCCATCCAGAACGGAAAATAGTAACTGGCCAAACACTGGACAACATGGACAAGGACGAATCATACAAGTACCTGGGCTTCAATCAGAATGTTAAGATAGATCACTCACAAGTCAAAGAACAACTAACACAAGAGTTTAGAGACCGCCTCATTAAGCTACTAAAAACAAAACTGAATTCCAGAAATCTTACTAAAGCAATTAACACATTTGCGATACCGGTCCTCACATACTCCTTCGGCAACATCCAGTGGTCGCACATTGACATAGAAAACATCAAAATCCTCATACGGACAGAACTCACGAAACACAGAATGTCACATCCGAACGCATGCATAGAAAGGCTTACCGTAGATATACAGTCACACCGCGCAAAACAAATAAAAACACTAAGACATTTTTTCCACAACAAACAAACGAATTTACATAGGGCAAAGCAGACGAGAACTATACACCACTCACCCTTTCCAGTTCAGACACGCAGCAGACACACACAATCCCATAGAATCACAACAAGAAAAAATAAACACTTGGTCGCAGAAAGCACTCCACGGCAAACATAGATACCGCATTTCACAAGATCACATAAAGTCATGTTAGGATATGACGACATAGGGAAGAAATACTGCTCATGAATTGATTAATTGATGTGATTGAACCGAAATCCTATAAACGGAGTCATAATAGAAGAGTAATCTTTATTTTTATTATATGTATACGGTTAGCCATCAAAAGCAGGGGAAAATATTATATATCTATGTTAAATGATTTGTCTTTCTTAAAAACACTACACATATTTTAATATGTTGTTTATACCTTGCTGGTTAGTAGAAAATGTATGGAATATAAAGCACTATACTGTATTCACAGCCAATCTAGACCAAATGAAAACAAGCCCGCGTGCGTGATCGGCTCGTGTCGGTGGGGTCCCTAATAGTCCAGTACATTATGTGTAAATTGTGTGTTATAATCTGGCAGGTCAAAACCTCCAAGGCTGACTGGAAAGTAGATCCAAATATGCAATGTCAAGTGTTCATTACCTAATGATCATTTCAAACTGGCAACTGGCTACTTTTGAGTTGCAATGGGCTCATAGGGCAACTCTTTTAAATAGTCATATAAAATTTCATAATTGCACTGGACTATAGCTGGCGCGTTCGGAGACGTTAGCGGACAGTAACTACGCGAATGTTGCATGCGACTGTTTATTTGGAGTCTATCTTGGGATTGAATATACTGTAGCAAGACTGAATACAATACATATTCCACAAAATGACATAGATACTTTTTTGAAACACGCTTTTTTGCCATTTATAGTTTTTGAAAAAAAAATCGCAGCATAATTTCAACGCTAAAATGAATGGCAAAGTCAAATTAAAGTTAGTCTTTTCCAAAAAACTGCAGAGCTTCAAACGATGCCATTCCTAGTTTGTGCAACATAAATGAAAGTCCACTTTGTAAAAAACTATATCTGAATCCCCTGAAAACTATCCTCTAACATAGGGTAGGGTGCTGATAGCAACATAATATATATCATAGTATGTAGATAGATAGATAGATAGATAGATAGATAGATAGATAGGCGCATTCAACAGGCACGTGTGGACATGACAAAGCTTACTAAAATATGGCGTGACCATAACATTACTAAAGCTACCAAAATATCGCTGGTTCAGTCTTTTGTGTTCTCCATATTTTTGTATGCCTCGGAAACTCAGACTGTTTAAAAGACAGATCGAGCTCGCATAGATGCTTTTGAAATGTGGACGTGGAGGAGAATGCTGAGAGTTCTTTAAACCGCCCATCGAACAAAAGTTTCCATACTGGATGAGCTCGGTAATTTAAAGAGACTATCCTTCATTGTGTCGACGAGAATGCTCACATTCTTCTGACATATACATAGAAGCGATAATATGGAGGAACTTGTAGTTCAAGGTCATGTCCCGAGTGGGCGGCGTCGTGGCCGTTCCCCTACACGCTGGGTAGATACGACGAAACAGTTGCTGGACATGAGTATCAAGAGCGCCACTCAACTGACAGTAAATCGCGAACGATGGCGAGCTATAGTTCTCAAAACTATTGATAATATTCGTGTCGGCAATATGCATTTTACGAGTTCACAACATGTCTGTTAAGACATTGTGACTATGATGATGACGTAGTCAGCTGCACGTGCTTTTGCTTGCATGCTGCTATCGTATTCAATATTGATAATCCGCAAAGCTGGAAATATTTCCTTATAAATAGTTATGTAAACAAAGCACGCCTTCGTGTATGTTGTACAGACGTAACGCATAACGAAGTAATCACTGGCGCGAATCAATTTATTGTAAAACTATACGGTCTGCATTCAAGTGGTCGTGTCCAATTTCCCTGTAATGCAAAGGCGAACCACAGCTTGTATTACCACGTTTCAATCTACAACTAATACTCGTTTGTACGTTGGAAACAACATGCAAATAAAGCTATTGTAAATGGTAAACACGGCAGCTCGCAATAAATCAAGTATGTTTTGACTCGATTTCACCGTTCAGTTCAACTGTTCAAAACACAACTTCAGTCAAATTACAATGTCGATGTTCGATCAAGTTTAAACCCAATTGATCAATTTAAAAGTAGTAAATGCAATGCAATTGGAATTACATTATAGTTAAAGTACCTTTAAGATGTAAGAAATCTCATATCTACACAAAGATGGAATATTCCATGGAAACTATTCACGATAAAAATATGTCAAAAACGTATTTGCTTAGTTGCTGCTAAACAGTTTTCAGATAAATATGAAATATGTTTTCACCCTTACAGATTTTCATAATAAAGGGTTTTTGAAAAGATTGAAAAGGTTTTCAGTGAAAAATGACGGCATATACGTAGTGCATTCACCATATTTTTGAATAATTCAGTTAATGATTTTGCAAGTGATTGGGAATGTATTGTTATCACTCATGGGATGGGGGTGGAATTCGCGGTAGGTCACCATGTCTAAGCTCAGGAACCGAACGTGCTTTTTATCAATGCAGGTGTATCTCAGGAATCTCCAAAATTCTCTTTGCTGTATAAATTGTTGCAAATTGAAAATGAAGTCCAGTCGGATCCACTTTTGCGGATAACATCACACGTATGTCGTGCATGGAACTAGGCAAGGGACTAGCATCTAGCGGAAATAACATGGTATACCTATAATTGTATTCATTGGAAGAATTGTTGAGTGAGGATTCACAAATTGGAATCAGCTCATAGTTCAGATGAATGAGACAATTAAAGGGTCCAATGCAGAAGTGCCTGTCACATTTTCATCAATTATAGACTATCAGTGTGCTATCTATGCGAACTTTTTGTTAGCTTTCTGGTAGTGTAGTATATCTAAAATTGTTGTAAGATGTACCTAAGTGATTATATGTATGAGGATATGAGTTTTTTAAAATAGTTCTCAGTTAAGTGCAAAATGTGCTTAAGTTCAGTCAAATACTAGTTAAAATATATTCAATGGAAGATGAGCACACAGTTTATTAGTTACTATGAATGAACTTTCACTGGTAGAAGCGTGCTCCTAGTGTTTTTTGTATCACTCAATTTGTCTAATCGGTTACAGTTGGTTGAAAAATTGCGGAAAAATAGTACAAGAAACACAGATAAGTGGGTTTTTTTAATATTGTCAACAATGTTGCGTTTGTATAAGAAAATTCTGTTTTATGCTGAGATAACCTAAAAATTTTATTATATAAAGTAAAACTGTCAATTTTACACATTTCTCTCTTATATGTATCATATATCTGGCCTACATATAATAATAATACATCTGATATACGTCTTGGTTCAGAAAATGATCTTCTTGATGAAGCAATAGACTCGACACCGATATTTATGAATAACTTTTGTGTATTTATATTGTATTTTATATTCTCAAATATAAAAATATTCAGAAGTATTTTAAAGGTTTTTATTAACCTTTTGACATCAAAAGAAAAAAAGTGCCTAAGCCCATTTTTGAAAAAGCAAAATTCTGAAAAGTAAACCACTAAACCACCGTTTTCCTCAAAAACTGAAAAATATGACTTGGGCCCTTTTTGCATTGGGCCTTTCAATTATTTTGACAAGAAATCATCCGTTGGTTTACCAGCCTTGTAGATAGAGTATTCTACAGAAGTAATCATGAACATATTCCATGTTTAATACTGGAAACATTTAGTAAAACAATCTTGGGATACGGTCACTTATTATATTTCCAAAATATAAAATTTTACGACGTTTCGACGCTTCTATTAGGCGTCATCTTCAGGTATTAAAACTAAAATAAAATATCAGAATTGTCAAACAGATACAAAAAAATTAACATTTACAATTAATTTTTTTTTAAACAATTAAATATCGAGGGAGGAAGGTAAATATTGATAAGATGGAAGAAAGTATATAGGTTATGTTCCATTTATTAAATTTGTATATATGCATGAAAGATTGCTTGTATCTGTCCTGAAATTCATGCTGTTAGAACGTTTTTTTATATGTATCGTCTAACAGCATGAATTTTAAGACAGATACAAGCAATCTTTCATGCATATATACAAATTTAATAAATGGAACATAGCCTATACTTTCTTCCATCTTATCAATATTTACCTTCCTCCCTCGATATTTAATTGTTTTAAAAAAAATTAATTGTAAATGTTAGTTATTTTGTATCTGTTTGACAATTCTGATATTGTATTTTAGTTTTAATACCTGAAGATGACGCCTAATAGAAGCGTCGAAACGTAAAATTTTATATTTTGGAAATATAATAAGTGACCGTATCCCAAGATTGTTTTACTAAATATTTGGTACCGACGGTCAGGATTCAAAAAGCGAAAAAACTGGAAACATTGTACATTATTTTGTTCGGTTATGGAATTTTACATTTGAATTTTTTACTGTGCAGCAGAAAGCGCAACGCGGCGCGTGGCAGGGTAAAACGGCGTTCGGGTAGTACCGACTTTCAATTACTAATTTTGAATAAACGAATGGGCAAGCCCATTTCTCTGCACCATACTCTTTTATGCCATCGTATACATTAGACAATCTTCATTCTTCTACGCCCTGTATACAGAGTGCATTCTGAAACACCAGAAAGCATGCATGCACGTGCGTTGCAAAACAATGGCGGCAATGCCGCTGTGTAATTTCGCGCGTTCGGTTTCAGCTCAGCCCGGTATGGAAATGGAGTCACGAACGTTACTAATCAAGTTAGCCAAAACAAGTTGCCGTCGCGTCGCCGTCGGCGTCGGTCGTACCGTACATGCGGTACTGATTTCGAACGGCGCGATGGTGTTTTGTTTTCCCGGCCGGCCGTGGCAAGGCGCGATTTTTTTCTTGTACGCGCCTTCGTTTTTTATTCGCAGGTAGTGTTTTGGGCCGACACCTTGCGCCTGAATCTGAATAAATGGGATCGCTGTAACCGATCGCCGATTTACATGCCGCGATGCCACGTCGATACACGGCCACGCAGTCCAAAAGCTTCTCAAAAATTATCAAAAAATCGGCAGTGCTCAAACTAGCTTTTTTATCTTCTTCTTAGTGTGCCTATCCGTTCCGGACGTTGGCGATAAGCAAAGCAATTTGAACTTTACTTGCTGCAGCTCTGAATAATCCTCGTGTGGACAGGGAGAACCAAGTTCTAATGTTTTTCTGCCAGGAGATTCTGCGCCTACCGGGTCCTCTTCTTCCGAAGACCTTTCCCTGAAGTATCAGCTGGAGCAGACTGTATCTCTTTTGGTTCCTCATTATGTGACCCAGGTATTCCAATTTGCGATTTTTTAATAATGGTTACGAGTTCGGTCTCTTGAAGCCTTTCTAAAATTCATTTGTTGGACACGTGGTCAACCCAGGAAATTCTGAAAATTCGCCTGTATAGCCACATCCCAAAAGCCTCGATTTTCCTTGTGGACGCTTCCGTCAACGTCCAACGGCTTTTTTATAGATGGCCCTTATTGCTACACGTAGACACGCGTTTTTTTATGACTGAGCGAACCGCGAAGGCATATCCTAAATACCAGAGTACCGCGGCAGCTATGAAAAGGTTATGCCGCTGAATAGGCCAACACTCGTAGTCTCAGTAAATGCATCTCCTCGCAATCTATTCCAGGCACTGGATATTCTGGGAACAGACGTGCAGTCGAACCACTCGGTTCTTTATGTATGAATAATGACCGCCTTACAATGAGATGCAGCACCCCCGCAGGAGCACCTAATAGGCTTGATGAGCGGCGGAATTATAGAGGATAGCTCAGAGGAGCAGGTTCCGTTGGAATACCGGTAGAATAGTGAGAAGTTACCAACCGCACGCTGGTGGGGTGGAGGCTGGAGGTGGCGAGCTAAGGGTTGATCATCGATTAGTCGAATTCCTCTTCTCTGCATAGTATAGGCAAGGTAGTACGGGCAGCAGCTCCCCATCAGACATGAGAACAATACTTCAGGCCAGGTCTTATCTGGGCTTCATACAGCGTGAGAAGGTTGTACGGTGAGCGATAATTTCTAGCTCTGAATAGGCATCCGAGAGTCTTTTTCCGGCAGTCGTTGCAATTGACGATACGTGTTCGTGCCAGATCATGTATTGTTTTCTGTGATATTGACCCCTAAAAACTTGAAAGAATGACTTCTTCTCAAAGCCTAATTATTGATTACAACCAGGTGCTAATTTGGATGCTTTATGTTTGAAAGAGCACTATCTTGGATTTTACCATGCTCTTGAGCCCTCCAATGGTAATTACTCATGATGCCTGCGTACTATCGTCCGCAAAGCTGTGGATTGGGTTTATAGTGCTAGAGTGCAGATCATTAATTTGGAGCAGAAACAATGTCGGAGCCAATGCCGATCCCTGCGGGACCTCAGCGTTGATGTTACGGAAGGAACATGAGAAGCTGTCTAGCACGACAGAGATATTACAGTCTGCTAACCAACCGTCGAATGCCTTTGAAATATCGAAAGCAACGACGTGAGCCTCGCTAAATGAATTGATGAGTTTGCTTCACACTTATCTTCCAATACGAATGCAATCTTTGATAGCAAATCATAACAAATTTCAGCTTCCATGCGGTGTACCGGGCTTACGGATTGGACCTTGGGCCCACTATCTAAGAAATTGTTCATGACCACACTGTCTAAACTTCGTGAATTGGTTATTTCGGTGGAGTCGGATCAACTTCGAGCTTAGTACTGTACTGTGGACGGTTGTGTCTCAGGCTATCAAAAATTCATTTATTTTATGCGAGAAAATAATGTATTAACCACAATTGTCATTTTTATTTGATTCGGCAGTGTTTAACATAAAAAAACAAAACCAAAAAATAAAACTTATCCCTCCGATTTCATGAATGCACTCCTCTAGCCTACGCGACATGCCCGTAATCTGGTTGTTAATAAACTCTAGAGGCAGGTACAGCCCCCAACCAAGTTTTCCTTAAAGCTTTTTCCAGTTCATCCAACGTGGTGAGAGGATTAGGTATATCGCGAATATAGCGATCCATCCAGACCCATATATTTTCCATCGGCGATAAATTGGATGATCATAGAGGCCAGGACAGCACCCTGGCCTCAGCTTCCTGTAGGCATCTCATCGACACCCTTGCAATGAGGCCGCGCATTATCTTGCTGGAAGAAACCCTCTTTGTGGCCTCGTATATATGAAACGACATAACGTTGGGCCATCATTGTGTCGCGAATAACAGGTAAAGATGACTTGCTGTCAAATGCAATAGCACACTAAACTATTAAACCAACAGGACGGTGTTCATGGCGCTTAACAACAAACTTGGGATCAAGTCGTTCACCCTGTCATCGTCCATCGTGTGCCCCAGACAAACCTGGACTTGTTGGTAAAGGCCGTCTGATGCCACTCAACATGCCATATTCTGTGTTCTTGGCACCAATCTAACCATTGATAACGAAGATTTGCAGTGAGGGAAAGCATTAGGTGCAGACATTATGATCTTAAGCCAATTTCACGCAATCTGTGGTGCACCGTGCGGATTCGAAGGGGCTTCTCTATCGCTGCATACCAAGTGTCAGCAACAGCTCGAGTGCATCGCATTCTGTTTCGAAGGGCCAGTAGTCGTAATGAAGATCTTGCCTGTCTGTATTCTCCTATGTGTTCCAGAACCACTAGCTAGCTTCAGTCGCCCTTCTTCGATCCATGCGCGCCATAATGCTATAGCTGTAGCCACGTTACGCTCCTTGGTTACAGCAATTGCTTTGAAATAATCACTACGTTCTCATTAGCCTACAATCCGACCCCGGTCAAAGGCTGTTAACTGCGTAAACTGGGGCTGTCGTCTTCTAGGAGCC
Organism: Callosobruchus maculatus; assembly: GCA_951848785.1. Lineage (NCBI taxonomy): Eukaryota > Metazoa > Arthropoda > Insecta > Coleoptera > Chrysomelidae > Callosobruchus > Callosobruchus maculatus. Next base: position 12,366,610 of record CATOUR010000083.1, read on the forward strand.
ATCTTTATACAACCAATGAGTCTCTCGCCTCGTTTGCAACAAATATTATAATTTTTGGAATTTGTTTGTTTTTACACGTACAGAGTTTTTTGGAGGTACCATGCAGGTAAATAGCGTCTGAATAAACAAAAGTGTTAGATGCGTACTCTGTAGTATAGAGGGCACTGCCAAGCTGTGCACACATCTGTAATGCGAATATTCTTTTTCTAGGTGTTCTGTGCCGGTACTCTGTAACTTAGAGACGCGTTTCTATGCACTATGTGCTATGGGATCGGGTGGCCTCGTAAAATGTGACAGCGTGCCGTGATAGCGTAGTAGACAGGTGATAGGCACCCGAAGCTACCCGATCGTCATGGCCTCATGGTGATAGAAACATGTTTCTATCTCTTTAAGTTAGAGAGTACCGACGCAGATTTTACTTTGGAGTAGTATATTTACGCAAGTCAAATAAGCTTAGATTAGAAGCGGACGTGTGGATCTATCACCGCTATTGAAAATCTCGAAATATTCGCGATACCTTCATATCATTCAGATAGATTTCGAAATGCCGAGTTTCAGAACCCCACACGACAATGATCAAGACGAATCAAGCGTATGGTGTTCGTAATTGGATTTCACCTCCGCACCACGAGGAAAGGACAGACCCGCGTGATATCCGTCCGGACAATCTGACGTTAATCAACGATGACACCCACACCGCCTACAACGTGGCAACGCCGTCGACACCTCCGTCTTGGTCGAAATGATGGCCGGGCCGCCATTTCTGCGGCTCGTCGACACGCGAATTTGCATACTCGCGCCGTGTCTAATTCCCCAAAGTCGTCTGGAAGAACACGGACCGCGATTTGTTTCTTCCTTTTTTCTTCTTGTTTCCCTTGCAATCGGTGCGGTCGCAGCGCAGGCTGCAGAAACATGTGTTTTCGATTTTCCTGCGGTTTTTTTGAACGGGGTCGACGCTACAATCCCAGGACCGGCTTCACGAAGACTCCATGTTGCTGTACACCAAGTCATTAGGCTCTTTCTGTTATATCTAAACAGCAGTGAAGTCCAATCATAAATAATAGTATGATATTATAAAGAAACAGCCAGAAGGGGCAAGAAAACGAGATAGGTCAAGGAAGAAATGGAGAGATGCAGTATTACAGGACCTAGAAAAAAAGAGGATCCATAACTGGGGCTTCTAAGTCCAGCCATGGTGCATTGGACATACACAATGATGGTAAGACCCATGATTACATATGCGTCTTTAGTCTGGTGGCCAAAGATGAAACAGCGAGCTGCTATAGCAGAACTAAGCAAGGTGCAAAGACTTGCTTGTCTGTCCATAACAGGTGCAATGAAAAGCGCACCCACTGCAGTCCTAGAGACCATCCTGGACCGATCCTACAGAAACAAGAGTATCGTAATACTTACAGTCAGGCTACACTTAGGGCACTAGAGGGGACCAAAGTTACATCTGCTCCAGTCTGGGAATGTCTACAAGAACTGGGAAGGCTGGCAGAACACAACAAAGTAACTTTGGAGTGGGTGCCAGGACACTGAGGCATAAGAGGTAATGAAAGGGCGGACGAGCTAGCAAGACTAGGCTCGTCTGCCCTACACATTGGAGCAGAACCCGCCATGGGGGTGCCTAAAAGCACAATCAGACACCAGGTCGGAGAATGGATGAAACATCAGCACAAGGAGCAGTGGAACTTGTTGCCAGGATGTGTTCATTCATTAAAGCTCCATGCAAGAAAATAGCTGAAACACTGCTCTCCTTGAGTAGAAATCGGCTCCGAATAACGGCGGGTCTCCTCACAGGACATTGTGGCCTGAAGGAACACCTGAATAAGATGGGACTCTGCAATGGAGACCTCAACTGCAGATTGTGTGGAAGAGCAACTGAGTCAGCCCTACATGTGCTCTGTGAGTGCGAAGCGCTAGATCACAAGAGACAACAGCTCTTTGGAAAGACCAAGCTAGAACCAATGGAGTACAGCTCAGCACCAGGGCCAGTAGGTAAACTGCATAAACTTATGCAGGGATCCAGAATGCTGGAGTGGAGTGGAGTGTAAAAGAGAGGAGCAATAATACAATAGGCCTTAAGGCTTAAGTATTGACGGGGACAGTAAGGTCGGACGGCTCCTGGAAAAAAAAAAACTGGGGCTGGGAGACTACTGCAGTAGACATGAGCCAATGGAAATGCATCACAAAGCTAAGAGGTATGGGATTACACCGTCTTTCGCATCCAAGCTTCCACCTCCTTCTATCTTTCCAATCCTGTTCCTGCATCTGCCTATCTGCCATAGCCTGATCAACTCCGTTTTTCCAGGACCGTCTTGGACTTCCCTTTTCCCTCCAATGTGGCGAATTCCTGCAGCATATTTTTAAGGGCCATCTGTCTTCAGGTATCCTTCTCATATGCCCGTAAATAATTAAACCTTTGTCCCTCTATCATCATCATCATCATCATCATAGTCACAATGTCTTAACAGGCATGTTGTGAACTCGTAAAATGCATTTACTCATTTTACGAGTTTCTCTTGGGATATCTTTAAGATCTTTAATGCAGTAGTTTCCCATTTGCTTTCTGCATCCTCATGCCGTTGACCAGATGGTATCTACTGGTTCATCCGCCTTTAGGGGCAATTTCTCACCCCAAGGACAAGAAGGTTTATATACTGTGTAAGGCTTTCGCGGCCATCGTCCAATGAATTTGTGGTTCTTGGGTTTTTAGGCCGGCGTCGTTTAGCGTTAAAGCTTGTTAAAGCTTTGGAAGTCGCCGAAGTGAAATAGCTTCTGAAGATGCCATCCACTCGTGGTGGCGAAACGTCAAGCTTTAACGCTAAACGACGCCGGCCTAAAAACCCAAGAACCACAAATTCATTTGACAAGAACGTTTCCTGACTCTTCTCAACTCGTCCACCGAAAGCTGTTGGTTGAGAAGAGGTTACTGCTTATACCGACAATAGTTCGGTTCCTTTTTGTCGCCTTTTACAACACGCAGGATATACGATGGGAGATATTCTAACCCGCCCCCACACGGGGATTGTCCCTCTATAGTGTCCATTATATCGATTGTGACCCTTACGTGTAGGTCTCTTATTCTACCCATTCTAGTTATTCCTCAACTTGGTCTCCAGGTCTCCAAAAATCCATTTCCATAGCTTTTAGTTTCTCCTGATTCCTCAGCGATATCTCCCACCGTTCCGATCCATATAAAGCAATACTTTCGACAATAGACCTATATAACCTTCGTTTCACATTGTCAGTGATGTTCTTGTTCCACAAAATTGGATATAATTGTTTTATTGCTACTTTCCCTTTAGTCGACTTTTCTTTAATGTCTAAGTTACCTCCACCTTGATCTGATATTGTTGTAAAAGCATTGAGTGCTTGTAGGTTTACATCAAGGCTCGTTCTGCAATGTAGAAACGTCTTGGATGACATTTCGGCAAGACATCAGGTGTCACTTGTGTGGGTGCCGAGTCATGCTGGAGTTGGTGGCAATGTAATGACCGACGCGTTCGCAAGGCGAGGGTCAAGGACTAAATTCCTGAGCCAGCTTTGGGGCTGGCAGTAGGTGAGCTGTGGTCACAAAATCAGCATCTTATCAGATGGAGAGGAATCTCTGGACATTTCCGTCAAGCTAGAGAACTTACTTGAGGACCTCTGGCCAAGAAGGGCGGCTCTTTCTCTCACTGGAAAGAAGCCGACTAAGATGACTTGTCGGCCTGCTATCCGGCCATAACACCTTCAAATATCACTTGTACGTGATGGGGCTTGTAAGTGTGAAGCCCTTGAGTATCACAGGCAGACTATACTCGGTTCAAGTGTTTTTGAACCTGAGGATATAAGATGGGCAGAACCCAAGGCCATTCTCACCTTTGCGATTAGGGCTGGACTTGGGAACTAGGGTAAGGAGAGGTGCAAAAGGGCCCGTTTGTAGGCCCATGCACTCGTGGCTCTTCTTGTCACTAGAAAGCCTCTCTGCTTTCGTTCATTGAAGAGGTTAAGTTTAGAATCAGGGCTTGGAACAGATAACTTTAGAAACTCGGTAGACATCACTAGGTAGATGACTTGGAGCTGCATGTATATTCTAGGATCAAAGTTGCGGTCGAACCTTGCAGTTTTCGACGTTTAGAGAATAACCAAATGTAGTAATCTCGCAGTTCTATCTAAAAGGCTGAGAGAACGGTGGAATTATGAAGGAAACCTCAGAAGAGCAGGTTACATTAGAATATCAGTTGAAAATGTCCGTTCGTAAGTGGGGCATCTAAGCAACATGGATAAGCCGAATTACTTTTCTCTAAACCGCGTCGAGTATGAACAACGTCATTAAAGGAGCATGATTCCAGATTGGTTCTTATCTGAGCTGCATACAACGTAAGGGGTTAAATGATGCTTTGAATAAGTACAATCTTCACCTTCTACAATCTTCAAGCCCGAATGGACGACTTTTGGCAGAGCTAGATTGTCTATCTAAACTAAACGCTCGCTTGTACCGAAAGTGGATATGATCTCTAGGTCCCTGGACTCGCTATCGTTCCCAGCCCTTTGAATGTCCAAGTACTTCTCTCCGCAAAGCTGTGAGCTAGACTCATTGTGCTAGAGGACTTGGGTAAAGCCCGGTATGAGGCTGATATGAAAGCAGTGAACCGACAGAAACAACTACTGTGAGAGTAAATACTCCTACCGGCATTTAATTACCAATAGTGGCTCGAGAGATTCACTTGGGGAATCATCAAGAAAATGATTTCCACGTTACCCATCTTATGCCCCTGATGAGATCCGAAAGGTCGAAACGACGGTGCCGTGGATTAGGGACATCGTGCCTAAGTCAGTTCAGGACGTAGGATATTTTTGAGCTCACCTTGGATAAGGTGGAAATCATTTTCTTGTGTTCGAGTTATATGCAGAAGATTCTAATATTGTTCACAGCATTCGCCACAGAGAGAAAGAAAAAAAGAGAAAACTTCTGTGTGAAAACAGCATCTAACGTGCTTAGGACGATCCTGGGGTGCTCGCCTTTGAAGATCAGGCCGGATGTGTGATATGTAACGGAAAAGGCGGATTCGTTACGCCAAAAAAGCCAAGCGATTTCCGAATGCTTTTCGTACAGAAATAGACTTGGCAAAAGGAAATTCGTACAACATTCTTCTCGTTTACCAAGCGCCGGCATATCACTTTAAGCCTGAATGTAATTGAATGCACCAAATAAGCTACAAAACAGCACACATATATCTTACCTAGCCGTTAATATGCTCAATAAATAAAACAAACCCTCATGGAATACTCAAACAGTGGTACTAAAAACTTAAGTAACAGTGTACCTCAAGGATCGGAATTGTATTCAGAGCAATGACGAGTAATTTTAGTGTCCAATAACCGGATGACGCTTAGCATTTGAATTCTAGACGCAGTTTGTAAACTTTTTTGTTATCGCATCATAACTCGAAAATGGGAGGGATCGGAAATACAGGGGGGTCTTAAAACGTGAAAAAATCTATAAGCAACCGAATGAAAATGCGGTAGCTTTTAAGTACACCTACCAACTAATGTTTCAAAATGTACCGATTTTTCAAATGTAAAAAAAGCATTGCAATGAAATCGGTCGGGAATCGATGGAAAATTCTTTTTTTTGTACATAACACAAAAAATACTGCCGTTTCTGCTAAGCAGTTTATGAGAAATATGAGCTTAGAATTGCATTTTTCACGTCATTTTCGTCAGAAATCGTGAAAAAATTGTTCATATTATTTAAAACGGATGATGTTTTTTATGCATATTCTAAGGAGGTCCAACTATGACATGTAGCAATGTCATCCTTTTTTATTACGTTTAACCGCATTTTCAACTCCTACCAATTATCTCGAAAACAGTTTTCGATTTTCGTGAATATTGGGATATGGGGTTTTGCAATTAGGCCAATCTTGCTACGGTATTTACAATGTTGTCAGATCTACTGGTTTTTCGGATATGCATATAATACATTTTATTATTTCAAATGAATGACCCTGTATATTTCTTCCTATTTGAAATTCTTGAAAAATACTGATTGTTTTTTGTGTAACATTTCCTACACCCAAACCTCATAGTTTCGGAGTTAAAAATTAAATTTATATTGCATCCGTCCAAGTTAAAATAACTAAATAGGATGGCGATGATTACTGTTGAGCAGTCAGGCATGTTGCAAAATGTAGTGCGAAGTTTCAAAAATCACAAGCTGGTTGTATTGAAGTAAACGGACAGCATTTCGAGCACCTGCTGTAACTGGCTTCATGTTTTTTGAGGTTAATGCCTTAGTTTAACTTGGGCGGACATAATGTGAACTGAGTTGTAACTAGGAAATTATTTCGTCTAGGTATAGAAAATATTATACAAAAAACAATCAGTATTTTTCAGGTATTTAAAGAAGAAAAAAATATACAGGATGATTCACTTGAAATAACAAAAGTTTATTATACTTCCGGAAAACCGGTAGATCTGACAACATTTTAAATACCATAGCAAGATTGGCCGTATTGCAAATCCTCCTATCCCAAAATTAATGGAAATCTTAAAAACCGTTTCAGAGATAATTGTGGCGTTCGATACTTTAGACCCACTCTGTATAGCTTGCTAACACAAAAGATGTGGACGTAGACCTATACTGGGCTGAAATACTGTAAAACTTTTTGAATGCAAACTCGAAAAGTAAGTGTGTGGTCTAGCGGCTACATGTTTATTAGCAACGAGGAAGTTTACATTTTTTCAAATAGTTAATCAGATAGTCCTAAAGGGTTAGAGAACAATGGCGAAAAAATTTTGTAATTATCTCCATTAATAGAAAATTTATAGTCCTTCAAAGTTTGAATTGCCGTATCCTCCGCGTGAAGCCGCTGTGACCTCACACGTCACACGACACAACGCAAGCCTGTGTATGCCCTGTCGAGGATGCTGCTCTCGCAAGCCACCGCGCCGCCGCCGGCCTCCTCGTTCATGTTATTCCTTGTTTTCAGTAGGGTAGGCGACGCCGACGGTGACAAAACGATACACTGCAGTTTACTGGTACTCGGATTATTAGAATATGTCTAGCAGACCGAGAAACTATAAATATTGCATTGTACTCAGGTGTACTAACACCACCATAAAAACACCAAACAAATATTTCAATGGATAGTCTATTATGAATACACAAAAATTGAGTTTTATGACCCTCCCACCCCCCAACTACCCCAATTTCACCTCCACCCAAAAAAAGTGGGAAATGATCACGAAACCCCTAAAACGTCTAAAAAAGAAGTTTGAGCTGTTTCTATATTCTTAGTTTTTTTATTATTGCTGCACCGCCGCTAACACGATTTTTAAAAACCATAAAGATTTTACATCCTCGCAGAGTAGTAACAGTGTGTGAAAATGTAATTGAAATCAATCCTATAGTTTCCTAGTTACACCATACAGAATGATCAGAAGCAATACTCTCGCATGTATACATGAGAGAATTCTAAGTCGACGATCCGTAATAGCCAAGGTAATGTTCAGATGCACCTAAAAAAGTGTATTATGACGCTAGGCCTTTCTTTCACAGGTTAGTGGACGACCTGTTATGAATACAATAATTTTTCAAATTTACAACCCCCCACCCCCCCAACCACCCCAATATCACCCCCATCCAAAAAAAGTAGAAAATGATCAGGAACCTCTAAAACACCTAAAAACAAAGTTTGAGGAATATTTAAAATTTTTGGTTTTTTGTTAATTACTCCGCCGCCCATGCATCGATTTTCAAACCTATAGGAACATTACCTACCACTACCGCCACAGCATATCGCTGCCAAATTTCATAACAATCCATGCAGCGGTTACTAAAAACGCGTACAAACAGATCGACAGACAGACAGACCGACGGAAATGAGTTGTGTGGATTTTCGTTATGTAGACATCATAAAACACCCAAAAAGCGTATTATCTCAAAATCGAAAATTTTCACGATCGCAATACTCCCCTCACCTATCGGTGTGGGAAGTAAAAGTCCATAATCATGTCATCCACTTTAGGAAGATTACTAGAATCACCACGAACGTAACCTTCCTTCATACTTCAAAAATATACTGGCCTCTGCCCATTACAACAAACACCTTCGCCGTTCCACTCAAGTCTAAATGTCGCATACTGTACAGCGCAGCGTATGCATAGCGGAGTCCCGACCAGACTGTGACTGCCGCGAGCAATTAATAATATGTGACGTCATACAGCTTTTCACCTCCGAGGTCGCTTTACGCAAATATAAAATTGAATAACTCCGCCGTTTTTTGGAATAGTCAGATGATTTTTTCGACGGTCTTCAAGTGAAGAAATAGACTATCAGATAATAATGAATTTTCCAAATCTTATTTTTTTTTTGGAAACTTCTCCATTTATAAAGAAATCTGGCAAGTATATCAACCGGAGCATCTCAGTACGATTGAAGAAAAAAAACGGTTCACGATCTCAAGATTTACCTGTGATTGTTAGTTATACATGCACCTAAATGTCGAGTCATCTTACCCGCCCATATAATGATGAGGATCGTCGCCTAAGTGGGTGACGCGGCACCTCCGAGAGTGTGCTGGGTTTTTTCTATGGTAAAAGGCGCTAAGAGCATCTCACTTCCTCGTAAAAGGTCTCCTCCACTCCTCAGCTTGATCCGCATTCGGCCATTTGGTCGGATGCTGCTGCTTTTAGCTTTCGCTACAAGGCGTGCCGCCGATGAGATGCGAATTTATTTAATGTTCAGTGTCGATCTCGTGAAGGCGAATAGCAGGAAGCTCGTTGATATGAATGAGGAAGTGCAGAACTGAGTAAATCCATTTTTGACAAAAGGTCGGTTACTCACTTCAGCTTCATTTTAATAAAGAAGGCTAGCTTCGTTTTAAGGAATACCAGGGGTGTCCCAAAAAGTATATTTTTTGTCGCGCCGTTACTAGTCGTACCGTGGTCGGGCCTGTCGCGTTGTGTGGGAGGAAGCCTCCACTTTATAGCGCACTCAAGTTCGATATGCTCTGAACAGCGTCAGCATCCTTAAATTAGTGCACTCCTGTTTTGCAACCTCGTCATAACGCGCGATGGCTTATTCTAACGAACAACGTTGGGAGATCAAAATTTGTTTCATCATCATAGTCACAATGTCTTAACAGACATGTTGAGAACTCGTAAAATGCATTAAGTCGGAGCTAGAGTACTGACGACACGAATATTATCAATAGTTTGGGAACTGTAGCTCGCCATCGTTCGCGATTTACTGTCAGTTCAGTGGCGCTCTTGATACTCATATCCAGCAACTGTTTCGTCGTATCCACCCAGCGTGTAGGGGGACGGCCTGGCGCCGCCCACTCAGAGCATTGCCTTGAACTACAAGTTTCTTCATTTTATCGCTTCTGTGTATATGTCCGAAGAATGTAAGCATTCTCGTCGACTCAATGGAGAATAGTTTCTTTGGATTACCGAGCTCTTCCAGTATGGAAACGTTAGTTTGATTGGATGGTATAAGGAACTCTCAGCATTCTCCTCCACGTCCACATTTTGAAAGCATCTATGCGAGCTCGATCTGCCTTTTTAACAGTTTCGGAGGCATACAAAAATATGGAGAACACAAGTGACTGAACCACCGACATTTTTGTAGCTTCAGTGATGTTATGGTCACGCCATATCTTAGTAAGCTTTGTCATGGCCACACGTGGCTGTTGAATGCGCCGTCGAATCTCTTTTTCACAGCTACCCGAGTTGTCGATCAAAATTTGTTTAAAGCTCAACAAAACTGCTACCGAAACCTATTCGCTGCTTAAGGAAGTTTATGGGGATACAGCTGTACGCTATGTATAAGTTACGAGCTGGTCGAAGAAGTTTACTACTACGTAAAAGCTCTGGAAATATTAAGGAAGAGGGTTCTCCGCGTGGGTGCTGCATCAAGACAATGTGGCAAGCCACACTTCTCTGCGCGTCAGTGAGTTCCTGGCGAAACACAACATGGCAACGCTGTCGCAGCCGGTCTATAGTCGAGATCTCGCCCCACCCGACATTTTTTCCCGAAAATCAAGAATGAACTCAAAGGAAACCGTTTTGGTAGTATTCAGGATATCCAAAAAGCTATGACAACGACTTTAAACAAGGTTCCCGTGGAGGCTTTCTAGAAGCTTACCAGGTATAGGAAAGCCGGTGTAAAAGACGCGTAGATACTAAAGGAGATTACTTTGAAGAATATAACACTGTGCAAATATATCCAATAAATTCTTGAAAAAAAAATATATTTCATGACTTTTGGACACTCCCTTGTAAATAGTGAAACAAATTTTAAAATAAAAAAAGCTTACCAAAGATCAAAGGAACCTCAAAAGGAAGTAGAACGTGTACTCACCTGAAAAAAAAGTTTTGATGAGTTTTTGGTAAACAGACATATCCTTATTATTTTATTGTTATGCTAAAATTTATTTTAAATCCAAACATAAATTATTAGTTTCGGGCAAGTTGTCGCTACACGGCCAACGTATGATATATTCTAGTTCCATCTGCAGCGTCATCACATAAAATTGTAAAATGCGTTTTTGCCTATATGCAATAAGTTAATAAATGGGACATGATCATGAATGAAGGAATGAGAAAGGCTACAAGCGGGCCCTTCTGCATCTCTTCTTACTCTAGTATCGAAATCCAGCCCTCGTCGCAAAGGTGAGGATGGTCTTGGGTCCTGCCTATCTTTGTCTTCAGGTTCAAGGACACTTGAACCGAGTATAGTCTACCTGTGATACGCAAGAACATCACAGCGACATAGAATGTGTGCCGAGACTTCCCCCTCACACACAAGTGACGTCTGAGGCTGTTATGGCCAGACAGCAGGCCCATAAGTAACCTCAGCTGGCATCTATCCAATGAGAGACAGAACCGCCCCCCCCTTAGCCAGAGGTCCTAAAGTAAGTTCTCTAGCTTGACGGAGATGTCCAGAGATTCCTCTTCATCAACGCAAACTCCAGCATGATCAATGATCTAACGACCTCACTCTCGTGTCATAGCCTATTTGCAGACGACATAAAGATATTTTCAAATATATCAAGCATGTAGGATTGTCAGTTCGTGCAATCAGAAATTTCAATCGTTGAAGCGTGGTGTAATGGCAATAAACTATACCTGAACGCCGACAAGCGTAAGGTATGTTCATTTACACTAAACCATAAAAACGTTGTTTAATTATACTATCAATAGTACTGTTCTTCTCAGAGAGACGACAGTCAAAGATCTTGGAGTATTGTTTGGAGCACATAGATCAATTAATTGCATCTGCTTCTAAAATGCTTGGTTTCGTCATCAGAAATTGTCGTAACTTCAGCACTGGTATGAAAGCCATCCGTACAACACTCTACTTCTCATTAGTCAGGTCAAAACTTAATATACTGTTCTCTGATTTGGTTTCCACTCTACGATATTAATGTCCAAAGAATTGAAAAAGTACAAAGGCGATTTCTGAAGTATATTTCATTTAGAACTGATGGTATATACCCAGTCAGAGGTTGTGAACACTCCTTACTGCTTGCTAGGTTCGGTATAGAAAGCTTACAAGTACGTAGGATTCTCTCTAGTGTTGTATTTTTATATAGAATTTTGCACAACCCAATCGATTCTCCACTGTTACTATCATGTATTTGTTTCCATGTACCCCAATTTAACACGCGTCAAAATGTAACATTTTATTCTGGAAACGCTAGGACAAACGTTATGATGAGGTCTCCAGGTCATCTAATTATGATAAATACTATTCCCTTTATGACATCAACCAGGTTTCTTTGCGGTTCTTGATGAATTCCTTAGGTCTTATTAATTTGTAACAAGTCTATATCAATCGTTGTAAGTATTTACATAGATTTTCAATGAATTGTTAATTATTTCATATGTTGATTTAAATTGTCCCATAAATGGATTTCATCTGTTGGACAATAAATTATATTATATTATTATATATTATTATGATTCGGCACCCACCACCCACTCAAGTGACACCTGATGTCTGGCCGAATTGACGTTCAAAACCTACAAGCACTCAATGCTTTCGGTGCTGCCTGCTAACCGAGAAGATAGAGAGGGAGAGAGAATGGAGGGGTAGAAAATAGAAAACTAAATTAATTGTTGACTATTTAAATGTTAATATGCATGTCTAGATTTGTTGAATAACATAAACTATGTCTTGAGCACATTAAAATTAAATCTGCTTCTAGCATGCAGCCTTAAACTTATTTACTCATTCTAAGAGTTCTATTTTTAAACTTTAAAAATCGAACATGAAAGAATGAGAGATCAAGTATCAAGTTCAACTTATAACAGTTAAATGATCATAAACAACCTAAGGCAAGTCAAAGATAAATCCCAAAACCATAAAGCAGCAATCAGGATAATTCCATTCAATCAAACCCACATTAAATCTGATGTAGATAATGGCATAAAATATGTAATTGTGTATTTCAGAACGCATGAACATATATTCGCTGTTGGTGTCCGCTTACAAGGCTTATGTTACCGAGAAATCTGCAACTCTTCACAATACAGCGTGTTAGGTAAACATGCGAAAAATTTATTTTAATTTACAGGGCGATTCTTTGAACTATTTTAAGTATATTTTGTTATTGTTGAGATTTTTTAAAGCCTTCTTCATTTCAAAGATACAGGGTGTCGAGGTTTAGAAAAGACATTGAATGTGGGCCGCTGATCCTAAAAAAATATTTTTTTTAGATGAAACACATGAAAACACAAGTTTTTTGTATCTTGGTGTCTCGTCGTATCTCACTTTGTTTTCGAGGGAAAAAATAAACACCACTCCACAGCCCGTCGAAAAGACTTGACTTCATTTTTTGTAATTAATTCCAACAGGTTTAATGTGGTATTCAATCGAATACGAGATTCCTGATGATAAAAAATAAACATTCAACTAACAAAATGACACATCGATGGCAGAAAACAAACATGGAGTATCTTGACAATAACGTTTACTTTCCTGCCCCTTTATTGGACAGTTGGGGTCATGAATTAAAAAAGAACTAAATTTTTTATGATAAATGGAAAGATCATATATAAGTTGTCTTACAAAACTATTTTTGTTTCTTTTTTTTGGCAATAATTCAAACGCTATATAGAAATAATAATGGGTTTTTGAATCCAGTACCGAAAACACGCGACGGCTCTCGAACCCGTGTGACGTCACTAAGGTGGTCACGGTCACGATGCTCCTTTGACCAACGACGTCCTACTCCGATAGTAGATTCTAGATTCCCAGTCAATCGCGAAAATACTTGTAACTGGTGTATATTTGTTGCAAGATAGACGATGAATGAAGTTTGCAGCTCGAGACGAAGTCTACGATCGAAATAAATATATTTTTGAATGTCTGAAATTAGATTACAAATTCCAGAAATAAAGTACCTAATCAAATATTTTTTTGTTGAAGCGATCTTCTCCGTAGAACGCCGGATGACGCAGTGGTTTAGAGTGTTAGACGGTGAAGTCTGTGTTTGAGCGGGTGTGGGTTCGAAACTCAGGCCTTGCAACTCTTTTTTTTATTTTTTTGTGCCAAAATATTTATTGATATTCTTTTAACCTATGTTACACACATTTTTTTCTGCCATCATCGCCATAAATATGTTTTTGAAAAAGTGAAGTTATACGAGTTCGAGAGCCGTAGGCATGTTTTGGATACTGGATCCAAAAACCCATTTTTATTTTGATGTAACTTTTGAATTAATGCGAAAAGAGTAAACAAAAATAGTTTTCTTATAAAACAGATAATTATGATCATTCCAATTATCACAAAAAGAAATTAATTCACAACCCCAATTCTTTACAAATTACTTTTATTAAAGCTACTTGTAGGAGTAATAGAATAAATAATAATAGATTCTGCGAAATGGTACACCTATAGATATGTCTTTTACTGCAAGAGCAACGTGATAGTATTATTTAATTTCATCTGTCAACAGATCAATCCCACCGACACCGAGACAAACAAAAAAAATAACAATTAGTAGACTGGTTGTTGCATCAATAAAAAACAGAATATCATAAATGTATAATTAGGCGCGACATACACTGAATACCTACATAATGTTTCTTCCTTTGTTGTAACAACAAATCTTATCTCTTCATGCGCGGCTATTACTTTTTATATCCGTAAGCAATTTTTTTATAGCAGTGGGCGTTTTCCAGAGGTGGCGCCAAGCCCTCACTTAACACTTAGTGAGCAAGTACACCACTATTACCACTATTAGATTATTACTATGCCATGATATGCGAGAAATAATTTAAATGCCAACAAAATATTCCTATATTCCTATTGCAATTTATTGTGAATTTATTAGGCTTTAAATCGTTCTAATTTGAATCTAAATACAATACAAGCTCCATAATATGAGTAACACAAAAAATCCTGACGCGTTCATATTACGGAAAATATTCATACTAATGAAGGGCTCAAAAGTATTAAAAAACATAGTCAAACTGCATACAGTTTTTATTATTTTAAGAATAATTTATTTCAAATCCCTTGCAGAAAAATATAAAGTGATTTTGGATAGTCTTTACTCAATACACAGATTAGCTAAAACACCTCTTTTATGATTTTTTTTAGAGTTTTGGTTTGATTTATACTTGACCGGTTCTGTTGAGCCTATTTTAATGAAACATCTAGAGCCTTAATTGTTTTACAATGTGCCACACTAGTCCCCGAGTTTGGGAAGAACCCAATCACTTCCTTCAGATTCATTGTCATCGTTACACCCATCTACTTGATCATTATTTTCAACTGAAACTGTATTCCTCTCACGTTGAGCAAGAAACAATCTATAAAGTCGCATCTCCAATTCCGGAAATTCAGCATTTTTTAATGTACATCTTTCGGTTGGTTTTAATGTATTGCTGACCCTTTCAAGAATTTGATCTATTTTGCTTAGCAGTACCATATATTTTCGTCAGTACGGTAACGTTCAAACCCTGGCGTCTTCTAGAATTTGTGCTTTTTTCGAAAGGGACAAACAATTCGATTTTCCCTCACTTTAAACATCTCAAGTTCATGTTCTGTTCATATTACCAGGATTATACGATGTTCATATTATAGAGTAGAATTCATAAAAAACATCGTGTTCATATTATTGGGCTGTTCATAACAACGCGTGTTCATAGTATCGAGCTTGTATACTGTACAATGTTGTAAAACGAACCCTCAATGTTTTAGGCCCAAAAATATGCAACAAGTTGCCAGTAGATTTGAAAGATTGTTTGATGAATGGGCCTTAATGTCTATATTTGGAAAAAAACTTTTATTTTTTTTAACAAGAAGGTGCAGCTCGGGCTCCGACAGACCGAGATGCTGTTTGTTCCTTTACCGAGTGTCTACTCCTCACAATGATAAGGTTAAAGTAAGCAATCACTGGGTGTGCGAGTAGAGGCCCTAAATAGACGAGGGACCCAAAGATGACTGTCTTCTGCATTCTGACGGCTAAGATGTGCATCGCCGCACGGCACACCGGCATTGCGGGCAGTGCATAGAGCAGCGTATACCTCATTCCACACAGGGATCCAATGACAATAACCAGCGAGCCTGCGAAGTTGTCCGAGCAACTCCTGATATTTGGTCCGCTTTTCCTCCTCCTTAGAGACGATGTTCACCTCGGCATGTGCCGAAAGCTCTATAACCAACATTGTCTTCTGTTGGTGGTCGAGGAGGACTATGTCGGGCTTATTTGTCTGTAAAAGCTCGACCGTGGGGAACGGGTAGTTCCAGTAAATTTACCATCTCTCGTTCTCCACAACGGACTCTATATCCCCTAGAACGTATGCCAGCACCGATGTCTCATCTACACCGTGTGAGTGCTTTAAATTTAATTCAGGTAGGTATTTGAGATATTTCTGATATCTACTTTTTTGAGGAGTGGAATTCAAATGAAGGAGAATATGGCGTCAGA
The DNA here is from genome assembly GCA_951848785.1 of Callosobruchus maculatus. Taxonomy (NCBI): domain Eukaryota; kingdom Metazoa; phylum Arthropoda; class Insecta; order Coleoptera; family Chrysomelidae; genus Callosobruchus; species Callosobruchus maculatus. The sequence goes on from CATOUR010000083.1 coordinate 12,382,548, forward strand.
AAAATAATGTTTGATTATTACCCTTGATAACTTGGAAACTTCTAACTTGATTGTTGTTATTTCTATAAATTTATGGGAGTACAGAATCAACCAAGTTCACGCCATTTTCCATTTTATATAGGATAGGCTGATCAATAAGCTTTCTGTATGTTTTATCAGCTTCCTCCAATGTAACCGCATAAGCTCAGTTTGCATTTATCAGAACCCCAAATATATACTAATTGTCTTTCGCCCTCTGAAAGTCTTATTGGGATGATTTATTTGTTCTAAAATTATTTTCGAGAAAATGGTCAAATATTTCGGGTATACTGCCAGCTCTTAAGCGCCCGGTTTGAGTTTTTTATCGTATTTCCAGTTTGTCGAGGCTGTATAGTATCATGACGAATATTTATCATAGAGTCCACAGATTATAGAACCTAATGTGTTGCTGCTGTTCTGACAGTCCCAACGTTGCCAGCATGTGTTGCTTCAAATATAAAAACTATCTACGTAGTTAATGTTTCTAGAAGTTCGATGTAATAGTTACCTCTTCAATTTTTTTATATATGACAATGATACTGCGAAAAATAATTAGCTCAGGCTTTAGTATGAGTAGTATATGCCAACAAGACGATATCAGATACACAGCATAGTAAACAACCAGCATAATATTTCTGAGGATTTCCCATATAAAAATGGTTCCCACAAAATTTGACCCTGGGATGATTTTACGGATGTGAAGTTTGGGTAGAGATGCGAAAATGAAAAGATCGATACCGGTACCAACTCGATATTTTTTAGCCGAATAGGCGCGTTTGGTTCGTACAGAGCATTTTGTGCAACTGACTAGACCCCTCAATAATTATATACTTGTTTTCGATACCGATACAAAAGTATCGATACCAGCTTGGAATGCCTCGAAAAGTATCGATGACAAAAATACTTGATATTAGTGCAGAAGTATCGAAGTATCGTTAGCATTCCTACAAAAAATCATCCAAAAGGGGGGATGCGCGTGTAATTACCGCCAACCTGAGTTATTGTGCTGGTTGTTTACTATGCTGTGTCAGATATCTTATAAGCGAAAACGTTCCCCATACGTGCACGCAGTTCTTTTATGCCCATAAATGCAATATGGATCCATATAGCCTGGAAACTACCACGTCAATCTTCCTGATGGCTATTTTGCTTACCAGATATCCAAGTCGGAATGGTTGCATTTCAAAAACCAATCGTAAATAACAATCAAACGATTAATAAGCACGGTGTATGTCGGTCCGTTGCGGCTAAAACTGTTTATCGGCGTACAGATGTTACCTACCTAAATTATCTATCAAACACTATTTATCTCCACCTACAATGTTAACCTACGTAAAATCTCCTACAGGTCTGCATATGATCGAACTGGTTGTTGAAGTAACCTACTCGGTAAAATTGAAGGAACACTCACGTAGTCAGATGAAGTTAGAAATATATGAGTTGATTACATTTCTTTCAGGTCTCAATCAGTGCCGACACTTTACGTTATTATGTAGACCTGAGTAATGATAAAAACGTAATTATCTATTCAAAATATATAATATTAGATACAATAATGCAGAAAGTGGTAGGAGATCAAAATAATCGCAAATACCAATTTGCAATAGATAAAAACAAAATAAATTGATCTATTTATCGTATATTGACATCTGATTATACACAGACAATATAAATATGTAACTCACTAACGTAAATCACTTTTTAAGAACAATTTATTTAAACTATTGAGTTACGCCAACCATGAAGTATGGCATATAACTGACTCGCAAAGGGCTGAGCCTTACAATTTATAGTAAAGCATTATCTTTATGTTTACAATTAGTGATAATGATCAAAAGCTGGGAAAAGTTTACATAATTATGTACAATTTTGACTACACTGATGACCGCGCAAGACCCCTGGCCAGCCCAGTAAAAAATGCCGAAAGGGGTTACGGTCATCGGACACGTTGGGCGTCTTGTGAAGGCATTCGGCATACTTTGTAGTATCAGCACTCGGTAGGAGCACAAAAAATGTAAACAACTGATATATTTCTGACTTCATCTATATACATATAGTGTATCCCAGCCAACGAATCCCAGCTAAAATTTGCAAGGCCCCCTTTTCTCCAAAATGATGATGATACTTTTGTTGTTGCGAAGACATTTTGAATATCGCCTGTGCGTCTGTATGAAGCAAAATGGTTTCTATTTGGAACTTTTCTTACGATAATATTTTAGGTAATGCAAAGAATACTTCATTCTGATAATCAACATATTTTTTGTTAACTTCTATAATAATGAATCAATCTTCAATCCAATTACGCTGTTGTATTTGTCAATGACGTATCACAAGTCTCATTTAATATTTTGAAATAGGGGTTGCTGGAAGGGTGAGGGGGTTGATGGCAGAATGGTGACGTATTCGGTGGAAGAGCTCCGCCTAGAAATAAAAATCGACGTGCCAGGGCGATTTTTTATTTTTTTTATCATTTGAGAGATAAAGTGGGTGGCCATTTTTAGCTGGGACAGATTGTATACGATGCCTACTACAAGGGGAAGGTTGATTGGTACGTCACTCTCGTTGTTATGTTTAAAATGGCCACTTTGTATGTCTTGCTAAGAGCCGTATTCATAGTCGTCCCTTGAGTAACACTTAAAGTTCCCTTAAATAATACTCAATGGATACTTGAGAGTCCCTCAAGTGTGGCTTTCTTTGTTTATCTGTTTCCTAGACAAGATGTACGAGACGGCGGGATTCATTTGGCGACGTTGTCATATCTCAAATATAAGTCAAGTTGTTATGTCTGCGCATACGCATTTTGATGTTTTCTGTTATTTCTTTTTGTTTTGTGCCAGCATTTTGTGTTTTGTGCCGGACATTTTTCTGAATATGACAGAAACTGGCAACACAGTTCTCGAAAATTAATCTACAAAATCGCCATGACTGCAATGAAATATCACGTTGACATGTCATGTTGACATTTTGTTACTTGAGTATTACTCAAGGGAGCTTTACATGAGAGACCCTCAAGTAGCCGTCGAAACCCGAAACCTTACATAAGGGACCCTCAAGTATTAAGAGACCCTTAAGTATCGAGTATGAATACGACCCTTAATGACAATATGCATTATTATCATAATATGGTTTTACAGCACATTTTGATCTTAATCTCAGACTTTTGTCTCCTAATGGATCATTTTGAAATTTGGTGGTGATGAAGATCGAGGGTTTGACTTAAGATCTAACCACAGGTAAGAAAAAAATGTATGCTCCGGGTCGTCCATCCCACGTTAGCTGCCTCATTTATTTGTTTAGAGAAAGAGAGAGAGAGAGAGAGAGAGTGAGAGAGAGAGAGAGAAAGGGAGAGAGAGAGAGAAAGGGAGAGAGAGAGAGAGAAAGGGAGAGGGAGAAATAGAGGGACATAGAGAAAGAGAGAAAGAAAGAGACAGAGAAGTAGAGAGAAACAGAGACATAGATACGTCAGACAGAAACGGAGGCATAGACACAGACAGAAACAGAGACAGAAACGGAGACAGAAACAGAGACAGAAACAGAGACACAGACACAGATAGAGACTAATGCAGAGGCACAGACAGATACACAGACACAGGCAGAGGCACATATAGATACAGAGGCACAAACAGAGACACACATGCACAGATATATATTTGGATAACAATTTCGTGGCGTTTAGTACATCGTCCACCCTACCCCCTACCAGAAACGATTAGAAGCTTCAAAATGGCTCCTTAACTTATGACGCGCAGCTTATCGAGTGTCAGTCAGCGACCGAGAGTGGAACGGAAACCCTGCAACAGTGTAGGTGCGCGTGCTACAGTGTCGCCCCCTATTAGCGGAGATGTAAATCATTTTTTACGTTTCAAGCTCGCATGCGACCTGGCGAGCGTTGGTGTTCGTCCGTGTATGAAAGTACGGAGGCGTGACGACTCCTATGGCTTTTTCAAGAAGATACTAATGATCGGTTCACTCGTCTGTAGAATCCTATCCCACGCAAGAATTTTCGAAAATTTTGGTCTCCAAGGATCTCTCTTCCCGCACTGAAGGACTCCAAAAGGGTTTATACCGAGTTCCTTTACTATGGTTATACACACATAAAAATAATTTCTTAGATGGAGCACAGATGCTTTAATTCAAGTATACCATAACTTCCTATACGCGCAAAGTTATGCTAATCTTAAAGTGAGAATACGATATCTTTGACCATATAGGGGTTACATTGAGAAAATATCCTCAATGCAAAACTAGGAAATTCCTGATAGTAAGAATACCGAAATCTTAAATCAAGCATATGGTAATCTTGACCGAAGTATTTCATAATCTTGACTGAAGCATTTCATAATCTTAACTGGGAGCATTTCATAAACTTGACGCAAGTAGCTTAACTTTATTCTAAAATTGTGATATTCTTGGATGAGGAATCTAGTAGTATTAATTTGAGCATTCAAACTCTTCTATGAGCATGTAGAAATTTTTCTGGAGAAATAGTTCTGCAAAATTTCTTAAATCACTTTTAATATACTTAGGAACACCTGAGTCAGGTCTTCGCATCCCAATTTTTTTAATAGCTCATTCATGGTTGGATAGATCCAGTGATAAGGAAGCTGATGGGAACTGGGACCAGCACTACCGGCAGATTCGATGACTGATGGTTGACGGTGGTATCACGGTGCAGGATCCAGCATGCAAGTATTACGTTACGGTGCTAAAGACGGCGGCGAATACGACAATCCGAAAACCGATAATGGCGACGCGGACACGGACGGGCAACAGGCTGTTGAGTAGAGACATTGATTAACTTATTTTAAATAAGTTAATCAGTGGTAGAGAGGGTGGACTGTAGAGAGGTTAGAATTGACCCGTGACACGCTGCGCGCCTGCGCACTCCGACGTTGGTAGACGTCAAATAAATGATTTACTTGATACACATATAGGGTGTGCTTGTAAAACAGCGTTCATTTTCAAACGAAGATCATCATATTGTAAAGGAAGGTTCGCATTTGCAAGCTGTCTATATTCTTGATAGAAGTAAACTCAGCAGCGCTAGAAAAAATGATAATCTTGATATAAAATTATGAAATATTTGTTAATAAATTATTATAGCCTTGATTGCAAAGAAAATTATATTTTCTTTTGGAGCATATTTCTTTAAAATAAGTATATAAATCAAAAAAATATTATTCTTGATACAAATTTTCTATAATTTTCTCATCAAATATTCTTTCTTAGAGTGAGAACCGATATTTTTGTTGTATGTACTTACAAGAATATCACAATTCTTGACTTGAGAATTTCTTTTTATGTGTGTACTCCTCAAAGAAAAAACCCACATAAGAGTAACTTTATAAAGAAACGTGTCCTGCATATTAGATAACCAGCAATACGCCATAATTACACCACATGTGCTCAACCAATAATATTGCTAGTTTTACGTCAAGTGACTAACGGCAATATGGCGGCAATGTATCACACCATGAAGTATCGGCGATAGTGAAGAGGAAAAAGTTTTATATTCCTAGATATCAGACGTTAGATAACAGTTGATAGCTACTTGACACGTGACATGCAGAATTGCTTTTAGCTTCCTGCCTTTTAGCTTTAGCTCAAACTGCCCGATTATCCACCCTACTGGTTCTAACGAAACCACCGCTAAGGCAACCCTAACGCCTCCACCTTCTAAAAATTAGCGGGGAAGAAGTGGGGACACTTCTTCACTCTTGCTCCATTTCTCTTCCTTTTTTTCTTTTCCTTTCCCGTCTTTTTTGTCTGTTATCCTCATGTTCTCTTTTCCTTTCCTTTTTTTACTTCTTTGTTTTGTTCTTTTTTTCCTTTTTGGTTTTATCCCTTTTTGTTTTTTTTTACTTTTTTTCTTTTCCTCTTTTTTCATTTTTTTTTCTCTCTTCTGTCCATTTTTTTTTGGGATTGACACGTGGCATTGACAATCTGACAAGTCAAGTGCTCTTGTGTCAAGGACCAAATGCAAGCGTATGAAAATCATTCTTCTTATTTGTTGAGTATACATGACTTATCATTTAAAACATACAATTTTTAAAGAAATTTTAAGAATTAATACGATGAAAAATGTAATATGTAAAATTATTTATAACATAACTATATGGTGTAAAGCCTCGTCTAAGAAAAAATAAACAAAAATAGCTTTCCAAGAGATCTCCCAGTTTGACATAATATCTATGCATACTTTACGGAACAAAAAAAATTATTTGCCGGATCTGCCTGTTTTATTTGCTTTACTGTTAAATGGTTCTGATTAATTCTGTTATAAAGCTGTTAGGTTTGGACTCAATCTTTTTATAACCATGACACCTTATCTGTACTGCTACTTCTGGGATCTGTAATGGGATGTCATAAACACTTTGCTTTATCTCAACGATGGTCATAAAGAAACTGGCAAAACAAGCCGGCAATGCATCAAGTCTCGCACAGTACCGGCAAAATTAGCATTCCTTAGCTTGACAATCTTCATCAAAGATCTCCGAAATAATTCTTTAAGTGTTCATGACTGCGTATTCCACACTTGTAGGAAACAGGTTATTATGAAACAAAATTTAAAAAAAGATTAGAAATTTAGATAACCCTGGTTCCCCGAAAACTTACAAAATAATACTTGGAAATTCTTAATGACGGTGGTATTTGAAAACAAAATGCGTAGAATGCTTTACTTAAAGTATGTATCAACAACGCACCTATCCTGAATCACACAAAATATCTAATAAAAAGAGCAACAGGGAAGTTGATAGGGCAATTAAGTTGCTGTCAGAAGTATGGAAAAGGTCAGTCCTATTGTACTGCTTCACCAAAGTGTCTGAAATCTGCCCAAGACCACATGACACATCTGTGCCCTCAAACAGGACAAGAGATGCTCAAATGTGCGAACTGTGGTGGGGATCATCAGGCAAATAGTCCCACCTACAGATTTACGCCTAGAAGAAACCTGTAGTTCATCGCACAGAGGCGAGCCAACTCATACGCCGACGCAGCCAAGGATGCAACCTTGACTTCACCTGCTGCTTCGAACTCTTCTCCGACTACTCAAAATGTGGACTAGGCAACAGGGCTTAGCAGCAGTAGTAGTAATAGCCGTGGGCGGCCGCGCCTGGCAAGTAGGCCCCACTACGGCCTTTCTGCCATCCCCGAATATAATCCCTCAGCCACCAATACCTGCCTCCTCGTCCTTACCAAACCTTCTCGTCCATTTAGCAAAGGCCAGTTATGTCGGCCCAACTTAGGGAAAGTAATTTCTCTGGGTGGAGTCTTCAGATCCAAAGATCTCATATCTCAGCCCGCCTAGCAACTCACATTACTCGGCTTCGTCACAGCCCATACATAAGGAGTCGTCTTCAATTCTTAATAGTAATAGATGCCGGCTGAGCCTACAGTGCCTCGTCAGAACACCCACGAGGTTTCTGATGGCCCATCGGCCTTGGTTTCGTAGCCACGCTGACCTAGATGTGTCCAGCTCGGCTATAAAATCCTTGGCTTATTTGCATCCCTCACTTTACCTCCACTGTTCATCTATGGTATCGTTTACTCACTTTTTGAGGGCTGAAGTTACCTGCTGCCTATCCTATAGCGGGCTCCGGGTTAACAAATGGTCTCCCGGTGCCGAGTCTGGCCAATCTATCGGCTTCCTGATTTCCAAGAACTCCCGTATGACCCGGTACCCATATCAAGGTACCTTCCTTCAGTCTTGCCAGCTCTTCTAGTCTCTCCGCGCACTCCTGAACCAGACGTGCCCTAGTTCTGGGCCCGGAGATGACCTTCAGAGTGGCCTGACTGTCATCAGAGCACCTGTAGACCTTCAGCTCTGTTCCCTTTCTCACCTCATCATTACATGCAGAGGGTATTGCATATACTTCCGCTTCGAAAATCGCGATGTGCGTACCTAAAGAGTAACTCTTCCGTACTCCTGGACTTTCTACATACAACCCTGCTCCTGAGGTCTGTCCGCTACCTAGACGAGAGCCATCCGTGTAGCATACCAATGCCTCTTCGGGAAACTGAATCTCCCTTATTTTCTGAGGATTTCTGCTCACAAGGCGTGAGCCTCTTTGGGAAACTAAACCTCCCCTCTTTTCCACTCTTCGATACTGGGAATGGTAAGAGTGAAACATTTAGCCAACCTTGGTAGACAGTTTGCCTCGACAGTCCTGTAGGCTTTATAGCCAATGCCAATGCTTCCTCCGCCAGCTTGGCTATCCTTGCGTGGTCAACCGCCTCTCCCTTTATCTGCCAGTTACCAGTAGGGGCACTCTCTAACATAGAAATGTATTTCTATCTACTATCTACTATCAGATCGGGATTGTTCGGGATTTTATCCTGACCTGAAAACATTGACTCTAACAGGAAATTTATAAGGGCTATTCCAATTTACGGCTCTATTACCGACCTAGAACTGTTTTTATCATGCACCGCCCATTTTACAGTTCTAAAAACGGTGATTGGTTGGTCTGCCAGCGTACCAGCTAATCATCAATTCTATAATCACAAAATGGGCGGGGCATGACGAAAACAGTTCTAGGACGGTAATACAACCGTAGATTGGAATTGCCCTAAAGGCGGGCGATCGTCCGATCTGTCAAAGTGTCAAAATAATCCAAAATGGCTTGCTGTCATGTGAGGCGTGTAACTAAAAGTTGTTTGTGTATTTATTTTTTGAGAATTTCTTTATGTGGAGGGTATTTTGAGCATTATTTTGATTAAAACATAATTATACTATATACGTGTCTGGTGGTTGGGTGTGGATCTTGATCTAACCGAGAAAAACTTAGCTTTGACTCGCAAAAATGAATTATCCCAACAACGCAGGAGTTTTGTTTATAGCTGCAATTAAACGAGATGATCTCATAGAATCAAAACTGAAACATCAAAAATTCATCAGCAAGCATTTTATCACAGGTAAAATCATCGCCTTACAAAGGCAGTCATTTTACTGTTTCGTTTATATATAGTAAATGTGGTTTGTGTTATGCTTATCCTTCAATTTAATTCAGGTAGACCTACAGATTTGGAGATGATTTGGAGGATAAAAACCATCCTGATTGGGTACTATCACAGAACATGAGACACACTGCTCTAAAGGTTTTAAAATGACATGGAGACGTTGAAAGTAAGGAGAGGCTAGAGAAAAGAAGAAAACTGCAAGCTTCTAAGGTCAGTCTTAGTAATAAAATTAGCAGAAAATATTGTCTCATATTGTTCAAACCAAGCTAGGGATTATTTCATACTGGTATATTAAGATATTCATTTCATAGATTTACGGGAATGCTTATGCTTTGGGGTCTGAGCCCTGTGAGGTCTCTCTCTGCAGGCCCATAGCCAGGATTTCACTTCGGGGGGCTCACTAGCTTAATTTTCTGATCTGCGTCAGGGGGGGAGGGGTTAAAAACTGGGAGCAGTCAGGTATCACCATTTTTCGCAAGCAAAAAAGGGGGCAGATAGTTAGGTTTCCATTTCTCAAACTTTGTGGAGGAGCAGTAGAGAAGCATCATCATTACAGCAAAACAAAAGCTTGTATGGCTCCTACCTGCTATGAAATAATTGTTCAGGTGGTGGCCCTTCCTAAGGGCAACCTATTGTGTATTCGAAATATTCAAAGCCTGTTTTTATCTACATACCTCCCAAGCCCCTGGGAGGACTTGAGCTCAATATATTTTTACTGGCTATTATCTATTCTTTGAAATCAAAAAATAAACTATATCAAATATAGAATTATCAAAGGATATGAAAATAATGCATGTTTTAAGGGTGTTTATATATTATATTATCAAGGAACTAAACTCAACAAATATTCTTTATAGCCTACTTGGGTGTAAAGGTGAAACGTAAAAATGATTTCTTCTCTAAATTCTGAGTGAAAACTTTATGCATACATAAATAGTAGTACATAAATTCAACTGTTTTAGAATTTTCTTATTTTTATCAACACCAAAAGATGCAAATTAGTACATCTAGCTTTTCATTGATGTATCACTAGTTAATAATATCATTAGACATAGTTGTTATTATTGTTTATTTGTCAATTATTTTAATGAGCACCACCTATTATAACTTAGATAGGTGATACCTAGAAACCCAAAAATTTTTGTTTAAATTTGTTTCGTTCCCTTGAATATTTTACCCAGTAAATAATATTGAGATGGTTTTTTCTAAGCTTGTAGCCCAGTAATTTTAGCATAAAAGTTTCAACAGCTTAGAAATATATAAATCACTAAGATAATTTGTAACCTTTGCCCCCCCCCCTGACTACGTGCTTGGCTCTCTGTCTCGTTTTCTTGTATAGAAGGCTATTATTTATAAATGTAAAAGACTATTAAATGGTTTTATATTTGTATTAGTTACTGGAAAATGGTGAGAAAAAGGGAAGGGGTCTAAAAGTTACTAATTATATTTCTAGAAAAACTCAAAGCTGTGACAGTGTGGCGGACAGTGTTGCACCAACTGAAGAGTAGGGTGAGCAAGCAAAGTGGAGTTTCTTCACAGACTGACATGGCAATGAAGGAATTGATAAAACGATTTGAAAGACTTGGTAAAGCAAAAAAATGCAGACCTAGAAGAGAAAGTGGAAAATTCATTACTTGGCCTTATTGGTGCAGATGAAGTGAAATGGAAATATTATACAGGTTTTTCATATTATATAATATAGTGAATTGTATAATTTTCCAAAATGTTAAAAGATTTTGTTATTTCTAGCAGTACAACTACCATCTTCATTTGCCTTTACTAATACTAATGCTTATTAAATTGAAACTGGATGTGGGTTTTAAGGATCTTGAAAACATTATTCACTTATTATATAACAAATTTGTTATTTTAATAAGGTGGCCAGGCCATTCTACTTTAAAATTAATATCCTCAAATGCTTCAGTTTTTCATGATAAAACAACTGTCATTATAAATTTTTATAGGTATTTACTGAAAAACTGAACAGACTTGTTGGTCAAATTATAAACATCACCAGACAATAAATTAAATTTAGATAGCATCAAGCCAGGTGACATTGTTCTGGCAGATAGGGGATTTTTAATCAGCAATATTTTGAGCATGTACAGGGCAAAACTTGTCATTCCAGCATTCACAAAGGGAAAAAATCAACTGCATCCAATAGAAATCAAGGAGACTAGGCAAACTGATCATGTACGAATACATGTTCAAAGGGTTATCAGTCTTCAAAAAATAAGTTTAGAATATTTAGGGGTACTATTCCAATCAGTGTGTCGAAAAAAGGTAGTAGGTCTGAAACGTTTAGCACGCTTGATAAAATTGTCATTGTCTCTTGTGTACTCATAAATTTAGGCCTTCCTATTATTCCATTATAAAAATCTTTGTAGAATTCTGGAAACAAGTCTATAAATATAATTTTAAGTAAATTCATTGAAAACTTGTTTTTTGTTGTGATCTGGATAGCTTTTAGTGCACTATATTTAAAAACAACAATTTTGCAGATGACATCGCCATCCTGTGTAGTGCTAAGGGATAATAAAAATACAAGTAATTTAAAAAAATATTATTTATTAACCCTGTTCATGCCATTTTAAAATACCTACATCAATATTAATTTGGTACCAGTAGGTGATATTTTGTCAATAACAAGGAAAAAGACATTTTTTTATAATCTGCAAACACATGTTATATTATTACGTTATCTATATTATTAATTTATTTGTAATATTAATGAATAAGTTTTATTAATATAAAAAAATAAATCGATAAAAGTCAATGGAGTTTTAATAATCTTATTGTATAACTGAAAATATAAAAAATATAATGTTTGATTGACAATACTGATGGTGCTATGAGCAACTCAATAGTAATTAAATGGTCATAGTACTGGGAGTCATCATTTTGACATTATATATAAACCATCTAGTAAATTATTAAGGCAATATTATCAGATACATGCTGCAAAAATATATCTGAATGACAAACATAACAAGCTGTCATTGAATAAACAGAAAAAAAGATTCATATTCATTATATTTAAAACTTGCAAAAACAAATTACCAAATTTGGGCTCACTAAATATAGTTTCCAATATAATAACTAAGGAATCTAGTGCAGTAAAAAGCCTAATAACCCAAATGTAAAGAGCACTTTTCCTACCTTGATAAAACACAAGGGGTCATATCAAAATTTTGATCAATGACAGGAATTTTATGTACGAAATAATTGTGAATACACGTTGTACTTGTATGATATCAATTATTGTTTTTAAAATTTGTTTTCTTTTTTATACATTCGACTTGCAGTTATAACAGTACCATGGAAAATTAGTGGTATCTTCTAGGTCTACGCATTCAAAATGAAACCATTCTACACAACATTCATCTCCATCATAGCTAATGATTGGCACCACCACTACAAATACTATATGTCTATAACTGTATACCCCTTTAAGCGCCTTCTTTTTTGCCTACCTAATAATGTAGGCATTATAATTTCTTTATGAAACTTCATGCCAATTTTTTTTATTTTCCTCCCAGAATTTAAAATCAGGTAAAATTCTATTTCTGAAAAAAAGATCAGGCGACACAGTCACAATAGTTTGTATTTGATACAGAAATTTTCATTTGGCACTGGTAATATAGCCACCACCTTCTTCTATTAGTCATGGTGATTTCATTTTTGGAAAAGTTTTATATGCAAAATATCACTAATGTGCAATAGATATGGACATGTTAGCAATTTTATAAGAATGGCACATTGCCTTTTGTGCATTTTCTAACTGTTCATGGAGTTGTCATGGGCGGAAGAACGAAATCTACTTCAAATACCTACCTATTTCAGAGGATGATATGAAATGCCAAAGACCCATTTTCTATTCCTAATCCAGCTTCTAAATACAATTTCAGACTGAGTAAAGATAAAGAAGCATGTTGGTGTTTGGAAGACACGTTGGAGCTTTTCATGAGGAGTTACAGTTTGCTGATAATATAATTTTGTAGGTACTTGCAATGTTAGATTTTCTGAGTGTCTGGAGGAATAATTTCAGCATAGGTGCTAATAATAGCTTATCTTTCATCCATGAGCAAGACAGTACTCATTAGTTCAATAGAGGAAGTATGTGATTTGGAACCAATGCCGCTTCAGTGGTTGCTTGCGTTGAGGCTGCAAGGACAAGATGCCTGAATGTTGAAAGATATTACGGACCCAAATTATTCAACAAAAAAATTCCAAGAAATTAAAATGGATTTAAAAATTTCGCGTGTTTAAAAAAGAAATCAAAACATTTATACAAAACAATAAAAAAAATCATTATTTAAATTTATACCGATTTCTGTATATTTTTCTGAAACACTACTCCTTGGCCACTTCATTCACTAGTTCCTTAAAGGTTAGTAGGTGTAGTTAATATATAATAGTAATTTTGTTTCTGTATTTTAATTTAGGTTACATACTTAATATTAATATTCTGTACATGATTTGTGGGATTGAGCAATACACTATTACGAAACAGACTTCCAAGCCTAATGTGATAGCTGTATTAGTTCAATCCCCACTTGACCCACAGATTTATATAATATTGACTTATACATATTATTACATGACATTATTTTGTATAGAATATTATTCTAAATTGTGATTGTATTTGTAAGGAACAATGTACAATAAACAAACAAAAAAAAATAATTTCTGAACAAGAGGTGATCCATAAGTGTAACTTATTCTGACTGAAAACTACATTCAGTGCTATGATAAGAAACACTAATAGATGATCATTTGCTATTGAAATTTCCAAAGTATTGAAAGGAGCATGTCCAATAATACATAATTTGGCAGATAGACAAACTTACAGACGATTTTTCAAAGAAAGCAATTTATTAACTCTACCTGGACCTTAATAGGTGTATATTATTTCTTATAAAACAATTTCAAAATTTTGTCAATTATCCTATTCATTTTTGTCATACACAGAAAAAGGTCCTTTATTCTATGCTATTCTAGCATGAAATTATACTACCAACTGCCTAATGAGATAAAAATTATTTCTAACGTAACACATTTCAGCTTTTGATTATTCAAAGACTTATGTGATATGAAACCATATGCTAAAGAGAATCTTTCTAGATACAATTGTTTGTATAGTCCAGTGTGCTTTATTTTATGTATGCCTATTAGTTTAGAAACTCCTTCAATGGCCTATTTAAAATTTGTAATTATACAATTATTTTGAAATTCATCTGTCTATCCAATGAAATTACAAATTAACTGCTAAAAAAAGTGAAATATGAGATTACAGTAAAAGATTAGTGACTGACATATTATATTTTGGAAACATACTTGATGATTATAAATTCTAGAATATACTTGATGATTTGAATCTTATAATCCAAAATATAAGGAGTGATGCATCGGCAAGGCATATTTTATTGCTGAGGTACTGATACTTCTTTGATTTCGTTAACAATGGTTTTATAACAGTCATGTGTTAGAAATTAATGTCTCATTGTTAATTTTTCAACCAAATGCAGAGAATTAGTGTTTTCCTTGTGAATCAGCAATCTAACAAACATTCTGGTCATACTTACCTTTGCAAACAAATTAAAGAAAGGAAACATCAAATTTATCAATAACTTTTAATTATAATAAAGCGATCCAATTTGAATGTGATATTTCACTTTTTGTGGGTTTCCCACACCTATCCAAAGCAAAATCCATTTGAGCTTCACTTTGGAAGCTCTACTCTACATATGAAAATATTGTTGTGTAAAATCAAAAGCTAAAAAGTTATTTATGAGCAAATTTTATTTTTATGAGCAAATAATTAGGGCATTACTTGAATCATATTGCACAGATAAAAATTATTCTTTTCTTTCTTCTACTTTGATGTATCTTCATTATTTTCTGTCTCATAAGATTACAATGTCATATTCATACATTATGTACTGCCAATGGCAAAAACTAGTTTTATTTTCTCCATGGTGTAGGTATGTAGTTTGTATTACACACTAGATGAATATAGGTATTATTAAAACAAAATTCGATTTTTTTTTAAGATAAAGGTTTCAAAATTATACCTGTCAGAGGTAATAGATACATACACATTCTTTCAACTCGTAAACTCATGAAGATCTTTAAATGCCAGACCAGAAAAACATTGATTTAACATCACTGCTTTTAATATGTTAGAAATAAAAAATAACAAATTGTTTAATTTTTCTTTCATTTCTTCTAGCTCCCTCCTTAAAAAATAATTTTAAGCTTCTGTACCTCCATGGTATTTAAAGGCAGCGCATGTTGGGATATGCTATAGCTTTTGGAAGGGTTGATTGCTAGCCATTATACTTCCATACTTCTTAAGTTATGAGTCTTTCATGAAGCTGTCTCCTGTAAATAATGAGATTTAAGAAACAGTTTATACAGAGTCTGAATCGCTACAGTATACACATAATTTGTAACCAGTACCTCGTATTTTTAAATTTTTTATTCATACAACATACAAAATATTTCCTCATGTCTGCCTCTTAGGCTTAGATAATATCAAAAAAGATTAATTAGCAGATGCTTTCTACTAACTTGCAAATAAAATAGTTCAATTTCCTAGGCGTTTTTGTGCCCCTACTTCATAGATTTATGTTCAAAATGGTTGGTCCATTTTTTTATATCCCTGTCCTTGAAATAGCAAGAACAAGAGAATAAATCGAATGTTCTATTTGTTTCCCTGAAAAAATATTATTTTATTAAATCATCAGCGACAAAAGTCAAGGAAGTAGATTCATGAATCAACCCAAACATTTAAATAACCTATTTTTATCTCTTAATTAGAACCGACGTGAGGAATAACAGACAGGGCAATACAACCAAGGTTCAACGATATATAATAATAATTAACATTCGATTACTTACCGAAGTAAGGAAATATCCATTTTTCCTTTCCGTTTCATCTTTGGACAAAACAAAGAATCTACACCATTATTTTTCACAGTAATGCTTGCAATTGAGAGCATAAGGCATCCCCGTATTGTAAAATATGATTTTCTCTTCTTGAATATTTTTAAACAAATCAATTAATGCGCTTATTTCAAAGTATCTCAATTTTCAAAAACCTCTGTATTGACATGACCCATTGGCTTACATCTGCCGAACAGATGTTTGTCAGCTCACCAGTCACAGAGACACAGAAGATGACGTTAGGGACAGCAGTCCTAATTTCAAAAATTTATTCCACCAACCCAAAACTAATTAAAAAACTATAAAAATCCCCACCGTCGGAATTTGGTGAGGCCGAAATAAGTTGAGCCGTCGAAATGAATTAACGTAGACCCTCATTATTCATTTTAATAATTTTAAATAACAATAAACAAACAAAATCTAACTAATCAAACATCAATCAGAAATATCAAGTTGAAAACATTGACACATGTGCATCCACTTTATTTTCGATCCATGCACAAAACAGAATTCGCCGGCAGACATAAAACAACATATGCTTCTAACAATTATTTTCCATCCATGCTCACAGGCTGGGCTGAGTCAAATGTTTTCAGTAGGGTAGTACACGTAACCCGAAACTGCCCGATCGTCATGGTTGCCATGGTAATAGAAACACGTTTCTATTTCTTATCTTAGAGAGTACCAATACAGATTCCCGCATTCTCAGATGCGCTGCCACCGCTGTCATTCTAATCCACGATGCCAGCGTCGCGTCGGCAGTCCGAGCAGGACCTCCAGTGCTGGAGCTCATTGCACCTGTGACACCCATACAGGCAAGCCTTTGTATCCGTCCTAGATTTCGGGCCACTGTGGATTTCTGCACACAAGGCCACCAGACCACCGAGTCTTATTGTATTTGGGGTCTTAGGATGGCAGTGTATATCCACTGCAGGATGTTGGGGTTCAGTCCCCATGTCCTTCCTATTGCCCGCCGCAGCTGCCAGAAGGTCGATGTCGATGTCTTCACAAGACAACGGGGCTTAAGACCTTGCAACAGATAATAATAAATTAGTCCTCCTGATTAGCGTCACAAGGTCTTGCAGGCGATTTTTCCGGTAAATGAACGAGTGGATGCAGCCGCCAAAGGTGCTGCAGTAAATGACTTAATAGATGAAGGTATACCAGTCCCTATCTCAGATGTTATTCAAAACCTAAAAGCAATAATATGAAGGACACTTGAAACAAGTGAAAGGTACGGTTGACAAGTGGCATTACCCAAAGGATATCGATCGTAAACAACAAGTACTGCTATGCAGGCTGCGAATTGATCATACTTACCTTACGCATTCGTACCTCCTATGTGGTGGACAAAGACCATCATGCGACCGATGTAATGAACGTTTGACAGTTACACATCTGCTTATCTCGTGCCCTCTTTACAACAGAATAAAGCAAATACTGCGACTTAATAACGACCTCCATACAATTCTATCGAATGACGATATTGCGATTAAAGGACTCTTCGAGTTCCTGAAATGTACAAATCTATGCTTTAAGATATAGAACTCAGAGCATATGCCCACTATATGCAGCTAATGACCTCGCAGTCGACGCTGCAAAAGCAAAAAGTCTAGTTTTAGTCCAGCGAAATCGCACAGCAACCCTCTATTGGGCGTCTCAGTGGATTGCACAGTCGAGCAAATTCGCAAGTACACAACGCCGCGGCCCGCACTGTGATCAAAATCAAATCGTGCTATCTTGAAAACAACAAATATTTTTGCACTTTTAGGTATGGAACCTCAAAAACCCTTTTGGTTTGAACCAAAAATGACCAAACTTAAATCTACTATGCTAAGTTATACACTCCAACCGATGAATTTCCTCCTCTTTGCTCTTCTCCTTCTTTCCTTTGTTTTTCTTCCTTTACTTCCCCATGACCTTGTTAGGTCTCTAGATAACCAGACCTGACAGACCGATCGACCGACACGACCATAACCAAGAGCAAAGGTCCACCGGACCGCTCTGACAAAAATTGACGAATTGTACTGTTTAGGGAAATAAAAGTTCTTTAGTATATACGCAAGGATGCTGATTTGCGCTTCGTGGATACAAGATTTTCTTTCGTTTTTCGGTTTGTTAAAGTCCTAGGGTATAGCGCGCGAAATTGTGAATCCAAGAAAAGACGTATTCCCGTGTTAGTGAGGAAGCGTAACCGCCTGTTCCCTTTCTCCGCAGTGTGTGTCTAAGATGAGGGGAGATAAGTCCAAAAATCCAAATGTAAAGTCAAAAGGTCCAAAGGTAAGGTCCAAAGGTCACCATAAAAACGAATTTTGCATTTTAAGCTCCTGAAGTTACAGTAATGACTCAAAGAGCAAATTGAAGAAGAAAGCTTGCGCTTGTGCAACTATTTAGCCTTTTTTTGATATCTTGTTTGGTTGTTAAATTACAGGCATTTATAGAATGTATGATTTTGCATTGCGAGTTTTTTGCACATTAAAACACTTTTTTGAGAAAATCGAAAATAGCTGTCATTCATTAAGGTCTTAACTATCGCCTTCTGAAATATTATATACGTAGTTTGAAAATAGAGTGAGTTATGCGAGAAATTGTGAGTTCGTGTTTTACATGGCAAATACGTATGTATATGTTAGTATTCAGGCCCCTTAAATCTCAAACTTACATATTAGCTATTAACAGTGTTATCCTCGAAGCGCATAAAATTAAATGTATTCGAAGGTATATAGAAGAAATTAACAGAGAAGTCACTTTGAATGAAATCAACTGATGCTATGACGATGATGATGCTATATCTTTTGTTTAATTCATCGCATCGGATAAATAAAACAATTAACAATGGCCATATCGCAATGCGATCACCGATTCCCCGAAGGCAAAACGATCCATCTGCAGGCGTCACGTTCTGTTGATTCAACTGGACGCGTAAAACGGCGCTAATGAGATTTCATTTTATATCCCGATTCAACTGTTTCAGGCACGTCTAATTGTTATTCGCGCTTGCAGTTATAAAAATTCATATAGTTCAGGGGTATTAACATTAAATGGAATATAAAGACAGCTGCTGCACATTATCAAAAACAGAAAAGTAGCTTACTTGGGAAAGAAATCTTAATGGGCAAAATAGAAGGAAGAAGAGGGCCAGGACGAAAACAACATTCTTGGCTCAGAGATATCAGAAACTGGTGCGGTATCAGAGACGTCGGAACATTATTCAGAAAAGCAAGAGAACATACCTTACACATTATCTAACATTATGAACAGTGACTCGCCTACACGCTTCATTGCGTACGGCACCTAAAGAAGATAAAAGCAGCACATCCACATTTTCAGCTACCAAAAGACTGGGTTATGGTCTCAGCTGAGGCTATAAATCGTAAATACAAATTCGTTTACCGATCTACATAGACTTAGATTTAATTTACAGTCAGGTATTTTCAAAGATGCAATTTTTCATTATTTGTACAAGAAAAATAGAACCAAGTGCTTCGCATATGTAGAAATTATCTAATATTTCCAACAACTTGGCAGCGCGAGCAGATGATAATGATAATAATGATAACATACTTTATTGTCTAAGATACATAAAAAAATCTTATGAACCCACCTATCCAAACCTACCTATAATAAAAATACAAATACGTCAAACTGACCTTCCAAAACTGCGACTGGATTTGTAACCAGCACCCTCAAATTATTATTATATTATTTTTTAGGAAAACCTGGAGATCTGAAAGATGTGGAATTTTTTATTCTCCTCAGACGAGACCGAAACTCAATACGGCGACCGGATTTGTAATCAGCACCCTCAAATTATCCAAAACACAAGGTTTTATTTTAATAGAGAGACAAATAAAGATTTCCTATTTTTTAGGCAGACCTGGAGATCTGAAAGAATTGAAATTTTTTATTTTCGTTAGAAAAGACTGAAACTCAAAACGGCGATCGGATTTGTAATAAGCTCCTTCAAATTATCCAAAACAGGAGGTTTCATTTTAATAGAAAGCCAAAATAAAGATTTTAGATTTTTTTAGGCAAACCTGGAAATCTGAAAGATATGAGATTTTTGTTTTTCGTCAGACGAGACTAAAACTCAAAACAACGGAAGGATTTGTAATCAGCACCCTCAAATTATCAAAAACATAAAGTTGCATTTTAATAGAAAGCCATAATAAAGATTTTAGATTTTTTAGGCAAATATGAAAATCTAAAGATCTGAAATTTTTGATTTTCGTCAAACGAGACTGAAACTCAAAACTGCCACCAGATTTGTAATCAGCACCTTCAAAGTATCCAAAGCACGAGGTTCCATTTCAATAGAAATACAAATGAAGATTTTCGATTTTTTAGGCAAACCTGGAGTTCTGAAAGAAATGAAATTTTTTATTTTCGTCAGAGGAGACTGAAACTAAAAGCGGCGACCGGATGTGTAACCAGCACCCTCAAGTTGTCCAAAATACGAGGTTTCATTTTGACAAAAACACGAATAAAGATTTTCGATTTTTTAAGCAAACCGGAAAGAACTGAAATATTTGAATTTCGTCAGAAGAGACTCAAACTGAAAAGGGCTATCGGATTTGTAATCAGTACCCTCAAATGATCCAAAACACGAGGTTTCATTTCAACAGAAATACAAATAAATATTTTCGATTTTTTAGGCAAACCTGGAGATCAGGAAGAACTGAAATTTTTTATTTTCGTCATGCGAGACTGAAACTAAAAACGGCGACCGGATTTGTAACCACCACCTCAAATTATCCAAAATACGAGGTTTCAATAATAAATATTTTAGATTTATTATGCAAACCTGAAAATGTCAAAGATCTGAAATTTTTTATTTTCGTCAAACGAGACTGAAACTCAAAACTGCGACAGGATTTCTAATCAGCACCCTCAAATTATCCAAAACAGGAGGTTTCATTTTGATCAAAAGACGAATAAAGATTTTCTATTTTTTAGGCAAACCTGAAAGAACTGAAATTTTCGATTTTCGTCAAACGAGACTGAGACTCAAAACTGCGACAGAATTTGTAATCAGCACCTTTAAATTGTCCGAAACACGAAGTTTCATTCTAATAGAAAGACAAATAAAGATTTCGATTTTTTAGGCAAACCTGGTGATCTGAATTTTTTTATTTTCGTCAGAAGACACTGAAACTCAAAACTCAAAACAGCGATCGGAATTTTGATCAGCACTTTCAAATCATCCAAACGACACGACACGAGGTGTTATCTTAATAGAAAGCCAAATATGCATGAGACTTGCGTCAGGAATAGCGTCGACCATAGCGTAAGCAAACTTCTTATAAGCCCCAACGTTCCCAGTAAATTGCGTTGATGGCAACGAACGACCGTTTGAACACTTGCAGTGAGAAATTAGTCTTGATGGAGACTGTTGTTCCAAATGAACGTTTGTTTCGATTGATTGGCTCGTCCCTACATCTATTTCTCCAGTACTAACTCATTATGCAACGCAGGTTTTTCAATCGTCCGTGGACGCCGTGCAGGCCAGATCTGACGCCGCTTGTATTTATTCTTCGCACTTATCTGTTGTGTCGATCTGAAGAGACTCTAATTACCAGCGGTAGCGATACGTTCGTTCTGCCACTTTTGCACGCTCAGTCTCTTGATGGCGCCCATTAGCCACTCAAACACATGCTAGCGATGATCTTAGGCTTGATTGTTTTGTTCCCCCTCATCTATCTATATTTTCAGCAACCTTCCTGGTATATAATGTATATGTAACTCAGAGTAACAACTGAACATAGAGGTAGTAAACAACTGATTCTAATAGGCCGACATCTTTCCTTACGTTGTCATATTGACTTCCAGATACGGCAATCATAATTGCTTACTATCGTCTTAATTGTATAGTATTCAGAAATATTCCATTCTACGTTAAGAAAGACGGTATTTTGATGGTTCAGGAATTATTACAGCAAAATCAATAGATATGTTGACCTCTACTGCGTTACTGCATATTTCTTCATCATAAACGCAAATTCTGAAGTCTTGCATAATTTTGAGGAGCTGGCAAGGCCGCATACCCTTCACTGTCAAACGTTTGCTTTGTTTATTGTTTGTGCGTCTTTTCTGCTTGATCAGTAAAATCGAATTTGGTATTTGGTGGTAACTGTAGTGAAGCTTTACGGACTTGCTGTGCTATATTCGAGTGAAGCTTAACAGTTTTTCGAGACGGAACTCAAAAAGTGCAGTGTTTGTAACATGGGTTTCATTGGAAGAATTTTCAGGTTAGTTGGCTTTACACAGCATTGTTAACAATTTGAACTGTCACTGCGAGGTCACAGCTGATCAATGTTTGGAGGCTGAAGTGTCAAAAGGCCTTTACGGAAACTCTGATCTGGATCCGAATAGATCAGTTATACGTCAAACAGCTGTTGAGGACTGTTCCAAATTACGGTTCTATCACCGTCCCAGAACTGATTTCATCATGCCCCGCCCATTTTACAGTTCTAAAAACACACAAAATGGGCGGAGGATGATGAAACCAGTTCTGGGACGGTGATAGTACCGTAATTTGGAACAGCCCTCAACAGCTGTTTGACGTATAACTGATCTATCCGGATCCAGATCAGTGTTTCCGTAAAGGCCTAAAGATGATGGCTTTCAGCACGCTATGCTGAAGTGGTTTGTTTACTACCTCTATGTTCAGTTGTTACTATGAGATGTGTAAGGTACATATACAGGGTGTCCAGTTAGTGTGTAATTCTTCGATATCTCGCAAGGTATACCTGATGGAAGAAAATGTCAAATACAAAAGTTATTTGGTTACTTAAAACGTATATTCAAAAATATTTTGAAATATACAGGGTGTTGCGGGAAAGTAGGATAGGGATCAACTTGATTTTTTTATATGGAACTATAACTTTTTCTTAAATTCCTCTAGTTTCCATCATTGATCTTTATTCAACCCAAAAATATTTTTGGGATCGGTTGCGACGCTGCCAAGTTATAACTTATTTTCTATTAATTTCCGGATTTGCAAGGTCGCAAGTAATACGTCCAAATTGATATATTCCTTTAACTTTTCTCAATAATATTATACAGCGAGTTACTTGAATATTAATTGTATATTATTTTGGACATTACCAGCAATTATCTACAGGGTGTTTTTGGCAGAATTGTAAATTACGGCAATTTGAAGGTCATTTTACTTTGTTTTTTTAAATGTAACACCCTGTATGTTTTATTTTAAATCGAAATATCTACCAGTACCCTATCTCGCCTTGTAATATTTTTTTTCGCGTTTGCGGCGTTGAAAAGTTATATATTATTTTTCCAAATTTTTAAACAAGTATCCCCGATTTTAATTTATTTTAAATAGAATGCTCTACTTATTTTTATTGCAATGAATTGCACATGTCGAACTTAGTAAGATCTCACAATTTCAAAATTTTGTTTCTGCTAATTATTGAGATACGGCAACACCGCATTTTCAGTAAACAGTGCCGGAACGCAGGGCATTCCATTCAAAATTGCATGCATCAACGTCTGTAGGCCGCTTAACAACAAACGCTACACACTTAGTTACTGTCAGAACGTGCTAGTGCTTGTTGATATTTTGCGTGTTACACTTGGTTCCTTTACATATTAAAAAATCAGTCAAATATTGCTCAAACTTCTTTTTTAGGCGTGTCTGGGATTCCTGATCGTTTTCTACTTTTTTGGGTGGGGGCGTGTAAAACTGAACATTTTTTTGTATTCATAATAGGCCATCCATTGACCTGTGAAAGAAAGACAGTCGGATAATACACTTTTTTAGGCTTAATCCAAAAATTGCCTTGCCTGTTATTACAGAAACCAAGGGACCGAGAATTTTCTGATGTATACATAAGAGGGTTACTTTATATCGTTCTGTATTGTATAACCTGGAAATTATTGAATTGATTTTAATGAAATTTTGACACAGTATTACTACCGTGGAGGACATGGTAACACTGCATCGTTGTTGGAACTCTTGTCAGTGACGGAGGAAAAATCAACAAATAACAAAAAATTTCAAAATCGCTCAAACTTCGCTTTCAGTTTTTAGATGTTTCAAAAGTCCATGAACATTGTTTACTTTTTTGATGAGGATGATGTAGGGATAGAGGAATTCCACATTTTCTGTTAGCACCGATAATGTATGGGAAGTACTGGCTCAAGACACTTGACAACATTTTTCCAGCGAGGTTTTATCAACTATAACACTGGCTAAATCATTGTACAAGCATGTCCATAGCGAGATGTGCGGGAAGTACTGATCCCAGCTACTCTACGTCAGTTTTACATACTCCGGTCAAAAAGGAAATGGATAATTTTCCAAAACTACAGTTAGTCTTTTACGACTATCAATAAACTTTTCCTCGACCGTCATCGCGCAAAGCAAACAGAAATAAATACGTTTACAACTTCGCTAATAATGCCATTTAAGGACCATAGTTCCGATATTACCCACTTGTAATGATTTCCAACGTTACGTTCTCTCGCCTTATCTAACACCTATTCATAGGCCATAAGTAGCCACCAATTAATTTTGAAAAGCTTTAACGACTTTATAATAATCACTTCTAGCTACGTTCCAATGGCTCTGCAGCTTCAATGGTCATTGGTTGGTCTTAGATGGCTTATCTCTTTCATATTCCTCGTTATACGTTATGCGTTAATATTTTCAAGTGCTTGCTATCTACACATGGTTACTTATTGGATTTATTTGACGACGTCGTTTAAATAATAAACAGTTAAAGGATGGTTGGAGCGAACCAGTCGAAATTTAGGAATATATGAAACAGGAGACCTTTTGTGTAGGTGTCCAGTATCGGTACTCTGTAAGTTAGAAACGCGTTCCTATGCACTATGTACTACGGGATCGGGTGGCTTCGTAAATATGTCAGCGTAGTAGGCACTACAGTAGGCACGTTGTGGTAGGCACCCGAAACTGCCCGATCGTCATGGTCGTCATGGTAATAGAAACAAGGTTCTATCTCTAATATCCGTTTTACATCGACATTTTCTCCGCGAATTCATTCATTCATCATCCCATAGTCGTTTTCAAGGTCAAACTGATTGTGTTTTACATCTGTGGATGAAACCATGGATTTTGTGACAGCATGCAGTGCTGCCAACACTGTGTTGCTGTCATATGATTTAGGTATGCCATCTAAGAGGTATGCAATATGGATGACATGCATCATATGATTTTTAAGGTTGGCACTACCGAATTTTACGTCAAACTGGACCACAGATTAGAACAGGTTCTAAATCAGTAAAGAAATGCAAGAAGAAATCCATTGCTTCATTTGACGTCCAACTCCAGTTTTACACTTGTCATTTTTATTGTTGTTTTATTGTTGATGTAAAACGGGTATAAGTTACGGATTACCGGCGCAAAAGAATGCGAGGTGCTCTTCAGAAAAATAAGTACGACAGGTAGATGTATGGAAACGGTGCAAAACGAGTTTGTCAAATTTACCTTTTACATATAGGTAATATATGATGTCATCGTGAAGTTACCTGATCTTTGAGTCTTGAAAATGTTCGAGAAATATCGCTGGCGCAGAGAAGTTACTGCAATCTAGTTGCTTCAGTTACTGGATTTACATCTATGAAAAATAAAAGTAGTGCCAATGTCAAACGGAATTGTTCCGGTTTAGACAATTGTTCAGAAAATAACATTTTTGTCAACATAAATTAAAATAACTCAAACTGTGATTTGATTAGCAAATATGGAAGCTTACTTACATAAATATATTGCACACACTACAGCAGTGGGGAACTGCCATAATACTAAATATAAAGACACTGGCGAAGACCAACAAGGCAACATTATTTTGGGTGCCTAGTCATGAATAGGAGTGAGTGATAATGAGAGGGACGACAGGTGTGCCAAGGAAGGTGCAGAACTCGCTCTCATCGGGCCAGCTATCACCAGATGAGTGTCAAATGAGCACCAGATAAGTCGGGACAGAGTGTTGGGGAACGTTCAGTGTTTAAATCAGCCTTCAGACGTTGATGCATGCTGCGATACAGGCATCGACTCCTACGTTTTATGATGCAAGTAAAAGCGAGTGTAGTACTGAATCACGTATTTGGCAATCAGTTGCGGCTGAGGCAGCGATGCAGAGTCTGGAATCCCAGTCTGGTCGGTGAGTCATGACGCGGATTCAACGTGTATAGTATTGCGTGCAAATACGATATCTATAGTATGCTGGCTCATGTACTTTTAGCTCTTTCAATAAATTTGCATTTGCGACATTTGTTTTCTTTTTATCAACCATATTTTGGGCCTTTTCCTTTTTGATTTTCTTGTTGGTTGATGGAGTGTCCCAACTACTGCTAGGAAAACTGGTATTGGTTGGCAAAACATACCTCATTTTATTCGTCAAGCAAAGAATAACGCATTAGTTTTAAAAATAACTCCACCCTACTATTCTCATGTCGCATGAAACGTGCATGAAATATAAAGTAGATTCAGGCATCGCAACAGGTTTCGATTTGAGTAGGAACCTTGAGTCGATTCAGGAATCGCAGCATGCATCAACGTCTGTAGGCCGCTTAAAAAAATGCAAGACGTAAGACAGTAGAGCATAATCCAATGTATCACATAGTTCGCAAAGAATTTAGGATGGGACACTGTTTGATCCCTCTGACTGGGGGGTGTACAATAAGCATCAAGACTGAGCGGCAACTATTGGGGCAACTGAATCCTCACTACTAAAAAAACAGATGTCATGAGGCCTGTGGCGATCTGCCGATGTAAATGAACCAAGATTATCATATTTTTCTCAAGCTCAAACTGTTTGTATTCCTAATCGAAGTAATAGGAGCTCGGTTGGTAAATATGATATCCTTACTGAAACTTTAAGAAATACTTGCTCGAGGAGTAGGTATTGAAATATTGGTTATGAAGAAAATTATATTCTTAGTCAGAGCGTACTTCTAGAGTGTTTATTGAAATCAGATATATATTTTTCTTGGTACAAATTTACTACAATTTCCTCTTCAATAAATTTTCTTAGAGCAAGAACAGGTATTCAGGTCATAAGTATATCTTTACAAGACTATCAGAAATTGAGAATTTCTTTTATGTGTTTGTTGTTTCTAGCGTATGCATTGTACAGTATCGGCGACAAAACGCATCCTTGTCTTCCTCCCTTTATACTTCGGTTTTTTCTGATATTCCGTTATTAATGCATATCTGTACCTCAGGATAAAAGAGTATTAAGTCGAAAAATAATAAAATCTAGTTTCATCTCAAAAAGTGTCATGTGTCAAGACCTCTGTTAAATGCAATACTGCACGAAGTCCTATCGAGGCGAATGACAGAAATAAGGTTTTTCAGACAGTATTGAGTCCTGACTACTTTCAGATGAAAATCGTATTACACCGCAGGGACTTATACATAGTATACAATGCGCATATCAAGTCCCCTTCAGCAGTATGTTAAGTACAAGCAATTGACTTATTATAAGAATAAAAGAATCTCAAGTTCAAAATTCAGATTTAAAAAAATATGAAGCTCAAAGGGTACTTCCCCAACAGATGTGTGGTGTGCATTTTAAGTCCTAATTAGATCCTGTTTCAAATAGTAGTATAAGGCCCGATTTTATCAACATGCATATTTAACAAAGAATTTGACAGAGTTTTTCTATTGGATGTTATTTAGCAAAAGCTTTCTATTGGGTATTGCGAGCTAGGTTAATAAGTATCATCCAATAGTATTTTATCAATATTAAAGACAAAACGTCAAAGCTGGATGACACTTTTGTCAAAAATATTTTAAAATTCATGGTGATTCATGGATCAAAATCATAGCAGGATATCAGAACAAAGCGATTGATTTGCAAATTAATGCCACATTTTTCATGGTTACATTATAATTACTAATTGAAAACTGCGATAGTTTGTGACAGAATCATAAAAGTACCCAGTATCAATCACAGCAACTACCTTATTTAATAATTACAAATCACACCTCCGTCAGTCAGATGGATTACAGAAAAATACATATCTAACTGTTATGAAGAATCAATCTTTCATTTACTGGATGCATGTTTGTTATACACCTTCTTACAGAAATATTCACAGAGAATGTAGAGGTCCAGCGTAGGTACATAAAATAAGGTTATACGTAGCTGAATAGCGAGATTTACCGTTCTGGACAGGCAACCAGTAATGCACATGCACGCTTGCAAAATAGCTTGGCTAACAGTTAAATCGTTTGTTTAACTTTTGAAATTAACAAAATGCTATTTTTATCTCTTTTTACTATAAACTAAATATATTTTGCATGTATTTATTATTAATATCGATAGTAAATTTTTGTTTTATGCAAATAATGCAGAGAGTGAATTACTTGTCATCGTTTTCATCATGCCCCGCCCATTTTACAGTTATCTGGTCCGCCAGCGTACCAACCAATCATCGATTCTAAAATCACAAAATGGGCGGGGCATGATGAAAACATTTCTGGGGCGGTGATAGAACCGTAATTTGGAACAGCCCTCATATCATTCGATACGGCAGGAAACCAGTGATCAAATGTACCGCTTCTCTGGAATCTGATTAGTTGAGATTAGCAATTGCTAGACTTTTCGTTAAACAAGAAAATGCAATTTTTCACCCATTTAGGATGGAAAATCAGACTGGAAATGATACTAGTTGGTTCACAATGGTCGATTGTATATAAAGTATGTCATTTTTGAGCTTTTTGAGGTCAACTTCACGAGAACTCAATAATTTTCAGAGTATACATTGTTTTAGTCAAATCGAGAGAAATGCGTTAATGTGGGGTTTGGAGCTACTATACCACCTCCTGTAAAACGTCGGTTTTGTGACATATATCTGTGTCTTTTATCATGAGGTACAGATATCGTATTGTACGCTGCTTTCAACATGGCGTGTCAAAGCGTGAGCCGACCTTAGCCTTCAAGCTAAAGACACATCGGGGACACTAACAAGTGGAGATGCGGGGCAGCGGGGCCGCGGCCGCTGAGGCGTTATCTTCGATCACCTCATTTAATTTTGTTCTGTGGTGTGTCGTGTTTACGCGGACCTTGTTAGCGAGACCGCAGTGCCGCCCACTTATACCACTTTAGGCCGCGTCAGGTGGCGAGGGATACCCCGCTTTTTCACCTCCATCTCCTTTTTCGTTTCTACACAGATCACCGATACGCTCGAAATTGACATTCCTGTTAATTACTGTCCGAGGGGACTCAGAAATTCAATTTGACCGGAATGATATCTTCTCGGTTCATCGCAGATATATACGGTCGGTTATCATAGGCGTCATAAGCGGTCCACAGATGCTCCGGAAATCCTCAGAGGGAAAACTGCACCGTCCTGGCCTGAAGGCCCTTGCACTTGGCGTGAATACACCCTCCTTCACAGACGCTCAGGGAACCTTTCAGTTCAGTTCAAC
The DNA here is from genome assembly GCA_951848785.1 of Callosobruchus maculatus. NCBI lineage: Eukaryota > Metazoa > Arthropoda > Insecta > Coleoptera > Chrysomelidae > Callosobruchus > Callosobruchus maculatus. The sequence continues at coordinate 12,411,892 of CATOUR010000083.1, forward strand.
TCTAGCAAGCATGGTATCAAAAGACGGCCTGCGCAGGCGATCGAATGGTTTTTCAATTCCACATCCGGCGGCCTGTACAGTCCGGCGAACCTCCACATACGCTCCGATAATCCTTGAGGCCAGAACTGTGCAGTTTTTCCTCTGAGGATTTCCGGAGCGTCTGTGGGCCGCTATAGTCATGCGGTTGTGAGGCGGTTTAGCTTTTTGAAGACCTTATACTTTTCATCACAAACTTATTTTTTGCGGATATCAATACTCAATAGAGTACCGCAGGCCTATTTATACAATGTATCAGATTCTTGATTAATGAAAAGATATAAGTTAATAACAAAGATATTTTGTGCGAGTAGACAGAAGGAATTCTGCCGGTGCGCCATCTAGTACCCGAAGGTGACGGCAACCAAAGAGAGAAACGCCACTAGCAGCAGTAACCTCTCCTTGGTGGAACGACAAGTCTCGTTCGCTTTTGCCACTAGAGGCGCAGATTTTGACGCATGCAGCGTAAAGCCGATATACGAGGGTTGCTCTATACCTCCGTCAATCCACCAGTACGCAGACAGCTGTTTCACGCTTATTAGCGATCATCAATCAAAAATTGATGCTCTCTACCTCCGTCAATCGACCTATGGCGCACTGATGATCGCTAATAAGCGTGAAACAGCTGTCTGCGTACTGGTGGATTGACGGAGGTATAGAGCAACCCTCGTAAAGATATTTTGTGTTTTTTTTTCGCAAACATTCAAAAGTAATATCAAAATAAAAATTTATTCTTGAATCCAGACCGAAGACACACCGACAGCTCCCGAACAAAACCCAGCGCGTTTGACGTCAAAATGCTGTTTAGAAAACATATTCTTTTAGATCGTAGATAAAAAGTGTGTGTAACATGTGAAAAACCATTTTAAAAAATTAAAAAAAAATAAAAGCCCTCTCGGATAGAACCTAAACATTGTAGACTGAAAAGCTGAGCGCCTACCAGTTGAGCTACCATCATGGCGTCGAAAAAATTGCTTCAACAAAACTTATTTGATTAGGTACTTTATTACTGGAATTTGTGATCTAATTTCAAACCTTCAAAACAAACATATTTATTTCGATCGTAGCCTTCGGCACTACCAGCAAACTTCATGCATCATCTATCAGGCAACAAATATAGACTAAATTTAGGTAATATTTTCACGATTAGCTGGGAATAAAAAAAAATAATGATAGGACGTCGTTGGTGAAAACCAACATTTTAATTTGACCTCAAACGGATTTGGTTTTGTTCGGAAGCTGTCTTCAGTACTGGATTGAAAAATAAATTTGTATTTTGATGTAACTTTTGAATTATTGCAAAAAATTATTTTTCCGTTAAATTTTACGAAAAAATATATTTTCTTCAAAAGCCCACCCACTGGGGTGATTCCCAAATATAAATCCGACATTGGCCCTCAGACATACTCTTAAGATAGTATCGTTTCTATAAATATAATATAACAAGGTCTGGGCACAAAACTGCTGCCGGTGGTACATCGTAATAGTCTACTTTAACCAAAGAATCCTTGAGATTTATATTAAAAAAAATATTATCGCGCAGCCAAGTTGCCCATCATTTTATTTTTACTTTCTCAGAAAACATGGCAATCAACACACAATACAAAAAAGTTGGACCCAAAACTGTTCCTTGTGGTACACCAGAACTATCTACTCTCTCGATGAATCCTTTAAACTAATACTCAAAAATATGTTCGTCCATCCTTTTGTATATAATTTTCGGTATTTACCTACTCTGAAAATGACATCTATATAGAATACGAAATGATCTGGACCCAAAACTGTTCCTTGTTGTACACCATCTACCATACTGTTGTATACCATCTACTTTTACTGAAATGGCTGTCACATAACGTGAGGCTCTCTGTAAATATGACATGGACACTCAAACCTACACTATATCTACACAGCATCTACATATAAAGCAGAGCGATAGTTCAAATAAGGTGTCTATTGAATGCTGATCCTCTTTTCGTCTTGCTGTTTTACTGCACAGCTATGCGACTTCAAGAGCAGTCCTACTTCAAAAGGGGAATCCTAAATATGTGATCACCCTGTATGAGAAGGAGCTGCCCTCAATATATAAACGAAGCGTAAACGGTAGGTGTCATTACAACCCACAGACCACACGAGCCACTGATTGGCGACTTCCTAAAGAAATCCCCCGCACTTAATCTTACGATATTTGGAAACCATTAGCCTTCTAAATACACCTTATCATTTCATTATGCTAAACGCACGCCGAAACGATAGAACGTAATATTTTTATGCGCTACGCCCACAACCCACAACCATTCAGTTCGGATAGCGGTGGACCTGCTTGCCGCATGCCAGAGATCGGATTTACATATAAATTGATCAAAAACCTCATTAGAACGTTTTTAATGACATATTTGCGCCTATTAGAGGCATAGGCGTATCGTCGAAATAGCTGTATTTATCAATGTCTAGAAAAGTATCATTTAGGAGATTAAAAAGCAAAAATAGACGTTTTGTACGGTTAAATGGTTTCCCAATAACTACAAAAATATGTAAAAGAAATAGATGGGGATTCACAGCAGAGAAAATAACCTGAAAAATCTCCTGTTATCTCTGGAGAAAAATTATTCTCTCACTAGACAGCGATATTGGAAGTGATAAATGTCTTTAAAAACACTGTTTTGTTCTCCCAAACAGATGAAAATTGGCCCCTTCTGTATACCAAATCTCTCGTGGGATTAAGATACATAGAGGTGATCTTCTTCATCTTCTTCTGCACCTTCAAGTTTTAGGCACCTTGTCGGTTAAGATACCCATCTTTTTTTCGGCCTTCCGATATCTCTTCTTCCTGGGCATTAATAAAATCTGGCTCTGGCTTGAATCCTATTTTTATGCATTCTTTCTACATGTTCTTTCCATTTAGTCTTATTTTCTTTTCATTTTTTCGTTTATATCGAAGATGTTTAATTCCGTCTGTCTAATGTTGTGCTCCCTTTCACTCTTCTTAGAAATTTCATTTCTTGTGTTTGTATCCTATTTTTTAATTTTTTTTTGTTGTTCATGTTTCACTACCGTATTAGATACAGAGATGATGATTTTGTTAATTATTGTGACTCCAATAAATCTAGCTCAAACCTAAACACCCTTTTCTTATCAAGAGCAATCAAACTTGATCTAGTTATTGCTGAGACGGTACGTTGACAAATATAATGAGACGCATACAGACCGACAGACAATGGTGGTACCAGTAGGTGAGGGGTTGTAATGGTAAGTATGGGAGAGTGAGGTGATATTACTGTTCCAGCAAAATTTTCTGGAACAAAATGATTAGTTTGTAATTTTACAGTATATGAGGATATCGTCTCTTCTTATCAATTTTTTACATGCGATCCATCGATTAAGTTTATGTCAGGAAAGCTTTTCTCGCTTTTTCGTCATAGTAGAAGGATTACAAAATACGTCTAGTAGTTTCTTGATTTATGAAATATGTTTCACGTTTTATTGTTGTAGAAAATGCATTCTTATGGATTTTAACCATATATTCGTCAACAGTCTCATTAATTAAAAAAATGTCTTCCCTGTTGATCATACAGTATAATAAACTATTTTACCGCAATGGCGACAAACAGGATATGTCTTACGATACTTTGGGTTGGCTCATTTTTCCTCAATTTTCTCGAGGGGGGGGGGCATGACCTTCTCTCTAGGATGCCCCTCCTGACAGATCGATCGACATACTAGCAGTGGTAGAATATGACCTTACTAAAATGAACATCAGAACTAAGAACAAATACGTGCTTGACTAGACTAAGCTGCCTGCCTTTCACTATTATTATTTCCCATAAAGTCATAATTTCATATGTATATTCATGTGAAGTCATAATTGCACATGCATACTTATGTGCTATTCCATCTCGTAAAGGGAAGGGAATTTCGTCGAAAAAATTGATGGATTGTCCTATTATCGATGACCAAAAAAGTTTTGAAATTCACTATTTCACTTTTTCGCATTCCAACTGTCGGGAGTGATAGCAGTGTATAGTACGCGTCAGAAACATAAGAGCTGTTTACATTTTTTGCCCCCCTACCGACTGCCGATATTACAAAAGATCCCTTAATCCTTCAAAAGAAGCTCGACGAGTGGGGTGACCGTTATCCCTTTCGGCATGTTTTATTGCCCTGGCGTTAAAGCTGGCACCGTCATTAATGTAGTTAAAATTGTATATGTGTGTGTGTGTGTATAATCAGATGTTAATATACAATAAATAGATCAAATTATTTTGTTTTTATCTATTGCAAATTGGTATTTTCGATTATTTTGATCTCCTATAACTTTCTGAATTGTTATAATATATATTTTGTATAGATAATTACGGTTTTATCATTACTCAGGTCTACATAATAACAGTACTATAGAAGTGTCCACATTGATTGATACCTTAAAGAAAAGGAGAGACAGATTTCAAATGAACTATCATGCTTTCGATGTTGTATGCATCACGGTGACCGTAAACATGCTAGTTCAAAAACTATCGTGAGAGTACTATTTACTATCTCGACAAACGAGATAATGTGATAGCACTACTGTCGCAACAGTGCGATAGCGACTATCAAGTTGTCTATACGGTGAGATTTTTTGTGATAGTTCCTATCATGACAGCAACTATCAAAACAACTGCCGCCATGAAAACGAGCTTTTCGCAAAACACCATTGGGATGTTTTTTTTATTTTCATGCTTACACCCGCATGTGGATTTCTCAATTTAAAATCGTACCAGAATCTGGAGATCGTGGGTTCGAGTCCCGCCGGCCGCCAACTTTTTCCGACATTTTCTGGTACGAATTTAAACCCAGTAATGGGTTTTGGGATAAGATGGCGAAATACTCCCCAATATGAGAGCAGGCGACAGAAAGGTTCTGCCGGTGCGCCATCTGGTACCCGAAGGTAACGGCAAACCAACGAAGAGCAACCCCCGTATATCGGCTTTCATATGCAGCAGCATATAAAAACCGCGCCCTCTGGTGGCCAAGCGGACACGCCGTGGCGTTCCACCAAGAAGTCTGCTGCTGTTTAGCAGCGATTTTCTTTGGTTTGCCGTTACCTTCGTGTACCAGATGGCGCACCGGCAGAACCTTTCTGTCGCCTGCTCTCACATGCTTCACATGTCTGGTAGATATGAAGAATCTGATGCTCTCTATTTCCGTCAATCGACCTATGGCGCACTGATGATCGCTAATATGCGTGAAATAGCTGTCTGCGTACTGGTGGATTGACGAAGATATAGAGTAACCCTCGTACTCCCCAATATTTATTTTATTTTGCGGATTATGCGGCTATAAATAAGAGTAAAAGTAAAAGATGCGTTTAGAGAATACTATCTACTGAAAATTACTAGAAAATTCACTCTACTAAAATTATCGCACAATCATAAAAAAACCCAGACTATTGACAGTGGTCATACTACAAACAAATTACAGCCTCATGAGCATTTAGATTTACTGTACATTACAGGAATAGCCTCAGTATACACTGTCGTTACATCACATCTTCCTCAATGTACGATCATTTATCTAAAAGTAATTATACGCCTTACTTTAACGGTCTTTTGTAAATCAAGCTTTTTATAAGCATACGTATGCCTGCATGTAATATTCTGTTAGGTCCGCTTGTCCAAAAAGGAAACAGATCAGGTGGGTGTAAGAACAGTTATTATATGTTTTGGTAATAGCCAATGGTGGAGGTGGACGGACATGATTTACGTAAAGGACGCAGATGTTTGGAAGCACGTGGTCATGATATCGTACGCACAGATTTAAAAAAATTCAGTAAGACACACATGTTTATTCAAATGGTGTCCACAGTGGCGTACTGAAAGAAATAGCTTTTATGATAGTTTGGTGCCTACACAAAATTTCATTAGGATCTTTTTCGTAGTATGACGTAAACGTCAATTTCATTATAGTTATGCTAAAAAATTTGTGATTAGTTACGAATGTCTATGCTCAAAATGTCATTTCGGCAAGTGGGGATATTCAAAATTAGGTTTGATTGATATGATTCGGCTCTATGAAATTTAATGATAATAAGACCAGCAATTGCCTGCGTATGTGCAGCCTGGTATTTTTTTGGGGTCAACCCTATTATGCGCAAATCAGTACACTCACAGTTGAGCACGTTTGCAAGCACACAAAAAAAAGCCGCAACTCAAATTGTGAACGAAAATATTGCGAATGTAGTACAGTAAAAATTAAAGAATTTCACCAAAACTAAATTAAAATTAAATTCTCGAGAATTAAAAAACTTCAAAAATGCCTAATCGCTTTTTGTTCTAAAAGATTTTATTCTCCATCTGTGATCTCCATTTTCCGTCCTTACTTTCATCTTCCCTTGTTTCTTTGACGTAGTCAGGATATACCTTGAAGACTTACAAACGTGTATTTTGACACAAGAATTAAGCTCGCACGGAACATTCTGCCAATCAAGAATGATTTAACTAAGTTTCTGATGCGTTCGGGATTTACAAGGAACTGCAGGTGCTATCAAATTGCCAATTTTAGCTTAGCTTATAAATTTGTATTTGAGTTTAGGGTCTTGTGGGTGGTTTCTCGAAGCTTCTCAAAATCTTTGGTTAATTGTAAATGTCAATACCAAATAGCCGTTGATTAATACAGTTGAACGTAGGTCACATATAAAAATAAATACAAGACTGGCGATTTAGAAATCTACAGCATGTAAAAAACGATAAATCATCGCCTAAATGGCTCTTACAGCTTTCCACCAGGTATTCCTCTTAAAATGAAAAATCTGAGGTTTTTTTTAACTGCTACCACTTCACCGGGAAGACGAGGCAAGTCGCAGTCAGCTTTTATTTACTTCCCACACCAATAGGTGAGGGGAGTATAATGATCGCGAAAATTGTTGATTTGAATATAATACGCTTTTTTAGCATTTTATGTCTACATAACGAAAATTCGCATTTCCGTCGGTCTGTCTGTTGGCATTCTTCTAGCCTCGTAATCTCAGTAACCGCTACATCGATTGTGATGGAATTTGGGAAGCGATATGCTGTGGGGTCGTAATGCTGGTTGGTGGTCGGGTGTAGGGGTGGAAAAACTGAAAAATTTGTTTTACTCATAATAGGTTATCCATTACGCGAAAGAAAGACCTAGCGGTATAACACATTTTTCAGTGGGCGGGCGTGCGATGATCTCAGGGGATCTCAGACTTTAGCTTCATGCTATGAGAAAATTAAACTGGTATCACCGGAGTTCTGACTCAATCAACATAACTTAGTTTTTGTAAAGTGATCCAACTAATACTCATTCTGTAAACGTTCACACAGAAAAATCTGTCGTTTTGTCTAAGACTTACTCTTGGATTCAATGGGACGTTACACTCAGCATTCCTCAAATACAGCGATGTTTTATCCAATGGGAAGTGTATAGTTGGTAACGTATTATACCGTATTGTCGATTCAACTAAAATATTCAATCGCAGCCTGTCGTTAAATCGAATCTGTCTTTGGTAATTGATTCTAAACTACTTTCTCTTTGGACTCTTTGGACCAACAGATTGTATTACAAGGACAGCTGATCGATTCGATTGGATTTTTAATGGTGTGATTTTGTATAAGGAGCATGATATAAGAATTAGACATAAGCCTGCACCAGTTGTTGTATTTTTACCTGAAGTATAACAGTCTGACTAATCTAAATACCTACATTCAAATGTGGGTGTTAGCTCTTCTAAGCCCCAATTTCTCAGTGGGTCCTCCATTTAATATGTAACTGGACACATTTAAATCACACAATTGCTGATGCAAAAAGTAAAATACGGGATGACACAACACGGCTAACACCGAAACAACAGACCAAAACACAACGAAACAACCTCGTCCATGTTGGCGGGTTGGCGCCGATAACAGCACTAAGATGATCCCCTGTTCTTTCTTTTTACGTTCATTGAATCGGGACATCAGTCCCGCCGAATACTGATTATAGTTCAGCGAACAACAAGGGCCATTGAATTCGATATATGATGTTGTTGTTACGAATACTACTTCAATTTCTTTAACACCATACACAATGTTTTGAAAGCATGAGTTATTGTTCGCGTAGCAGTTACCTTTTGAAACAAAATTAATTTTTATCAGACAAATTATCACGAACTGCTGTTGTAGTAATAATTTTTGTACATCGAATAGATTGCATGCTTTGCTTAAATGAAACATAGGGTAAACTTCGGAAACAAAAGGATGTTTTGATTGCGCATTATATATCAATACTGGTATTAGAAGGATTATACATATCGTTAGAACGAATATAAAATTATTTGAGTTTATTGCGTACCTGTGATTACTTCGAATATAAGGATTGAACTCTTTCAATGACATGGATTCCAAACAACTGTAAATATATTTAAAGCGATGAAAAACCTCCAAATACTAACAATTAATTGGAAACGCAACAGTATTTTTTTATGTGTTGTCAATGGTCGGTCGATAGCTTATATCGAAGATTTGTCATTGGATACCCTCGTAAGAAACGAATAGGAAGGCCCAGTCGGCGGTTGAGGTACTGACTCGTATAGAATAATTTGTAACTGAACATGCACACGACCAACATAGGTACTACAACAACGAAATGCTCGCATGAAACGGCCGACGATGTCGACATCGGACGGCCGACCTATCGGCATTATTGATGTGTGGACAGCGCCATTAGCAAGTCAAGGTTTATTAAATGCACTCCAGTTCGGCCATTCTTGTTGCCTTCTATGTCCGACAAGCACGAATGCCGATCCGATTAAATGAGTGTATAATGCCATTAGCAGTGCTTATCTGATAACAACAACATTGTGCGCCAAGTAAATGCTGCAAGGTGACAGTAGGATATCTCTTTCTCAATCACAGGCACCGGGGATTGACTTAAGCAGAAGAAGCTTTGCGGATAGATATCTTACTTCCTTCTGTATTTGGTATATACTTAAGGCACTGACGTGTAATTTTAATGTTGAGAAAGAAACCGGATGACGGACGCTTGGTATTTGGGTTCTAGAGACAGTTTGGAAGCTTTTTTGTCATTGCACCATAACCCCAAAATGGGAGGGATCGGAGATAAAGGGGGAGGTGTTAACACGTGAAAAAAATCATTAATGCGGCAGCATTTTAGTACACCTACCAGCTAATGTTCCAAATCTCGTCATCCGAAGTCTAAGAGTGTTTGCATATACCAACGAATTCGAATAGATTAGAAAAAGCAACGCCGATGCTCTAATAGGCATTTGAGTGTGCCCATGATCTCATTGTTATTATTTACTGTATTCACAAACACGATATTATTTTTTATAGAAATCTGTGGGATTTAAATTTTATGGAATTGTTTAAAATAGTCACTGAACACTTATGCACTGTTAAAACTCAAAATTCATTCAAAACTATAAAAATTAACCCGACACGATCAACCAAAACAAAGTAACTACTTATATTATGCCTCTAGATGAATACTGCTATTTTTAGGATTCTTTCCTGCTATCTGTACAAAGGGTATATGGGTTTGTCCGCGATTCAGCGGTCAGTGTGCCAGCAGCCACAAGGATTGTGGGCACAAACGAAAACCTTGTTTACTTCTTCTAACCTATTCGAATTCGTTGGCATATACTAATGCGCGTACCGATTTTTTTAAAATGAAAATAACAAAATCGCGACGAAACCGATAGGAAAATTCTTTGTTTTTTTTTTGCAGACAACACAAAAAATTCTGTCATCCGTTTCTACAAGGCAGTTTGGTTGAAATTTGAGCTTAAAGTTCGATTTTTCACGTCATTTTCGTTAGAAATAGTTAAAAAATTGATAATATTGTTTAAATCGGATGAAGTTTATTATACATATTCTTGGAAGGTCCAACTATGACATGTATCAACGTCATCCGTTTTTATTACATTTAACCCCATTTTTCAACACCTATAGGGGGTGACATATTATTGAACGCCTTTCGTATCCATCAGATCCCCCCCTATAGGGGTTGAAAAAAGCGGTTAAACATAATAAAACATAATAAATATGGATCACATCGATACATGTCATGTTGGACCTCTCAAAAACATGTACAAAAAACGTCATCCGTTTTAAACAATATTAACAATTTTTTAACGATTTCTAAGAAAATTATAAGAATCGAACTTTAAGCTCAAATTCCTCATGAACTGTCCCAGAAATGGATGACAGTATTTTTGTGTTATCTACAAAAAAAACAAAGAATTTTAGAATATTTTCTATCCTAATTGTTTATTTTTGGCCCGATAGTTCAGGTTTGATTACATCATTTTCTGTTCACCCTATAACTTTCGTATTACACTATTAGTTATTAGTTTACCGTCAATATGTTAATTTCAGAATTCCGTTTGACCGCAGGTAATGGTGTAAACATCTAGGTAACTTCCTTTCGTTCTGTTTAGTTTTGACTTTCAGTAATTTCTTGGCGACAGCCATTTTTGTCTCTCGGGCTATACGTCGTGTATTTAAGGATAATAATAATAACAATACGGTATGATTACTATTAGCCCTGTTTGTCTTTTCAGGCAGTCTTTCGCATGAAGTGTCTTCTCACGGAGTACCTGCAGCCTCTTCCGTAGGAATGTCTTCTTACGCAGTATCTCAAGCAGTGTCTTAGCGATGTAGTAAGAGCCTTTCAGGAGTATCTTTCCTAGGAGCCTCTTTCTGTCTTAGGACGATTTTTGGGCAGCATCAAGCATGTTTGGACTTGGTGGCTGCCTTTGGGTTTCTCGCTGTCTGTGGGGACACACGTCACGTAGCTGTTTGGCTTTCCATCGATGCTGGAGTTGAGTTGTCCTGGACAGGAGGCTGAACTCTCCAGTGTCTCAACACCCACACAGTGCATATTCCAGCAGCAGTGAATTTGGTGAGACCGAGAGATTATGTTAACATTGGAGCTATAAATATTTTAATATTTTTTTTAATTTTACCAGAAACATATTCAGTAATATCGCGGGCCTTTCAATTTTTGTAAAGGTAAACTTTCAATTTTTGTATCTATCTTTCAATGTTCATTGTCAAGTTTCAAATTTTGTTTTTCTATCCGCTCTGTCATAATTTTGTTAAATTGCACCGTTATGTCTCGCCATTTTATTTTTATATTCTATATAGGTACCATTTCACAATCGCCATTATCACCGTGATCATTTTCCTATTTTATTTTATAGTTAAGTTCCACATTCGATGATACCTGCGTCACGCCTGGTCACGCCGGGTAGCAGTGGCGCGCTCGATTTCTTTGAAGGTCTAGATAGGGATTCAGAGCCAATATACAATTTAAAGCTATCATAAAATTCTATACGTTCTGTATTCATTTTTTACAAATAGGTGTACCCGATTTTATTTTGAAATGTAAAGATATATTTTAATGATAAAATATTACTTATCCGAATCAAAGCTAGATATATGCTACTAGATATTGGAAGTTATAACTAGTTGAGTAGTTGCTAATGTTTCGTTTACATAAATGTGCAGTCTTTCTCAAAAATGCAAGTATGATATTGTCAAATAGCTATGGGCTTAATTATTGGCCATCAGCACAGCGGCTTGGTAGGGGCAGGCAACCACAGGTACAGTTTCAATGGAAACATTATATTACGTTAGACGTCAGCCAAAGATTTCAAATAGTAAAGTTCTCACATTCGGTCATACTGGAAGTGGAATTGAAATAATCTACAACAGTAATGCAGCTCTCAGCTAGTCTTTATGCGGACTACCCAGGACTCACCACGAGGAGGTGGCTGCATATCGAGTCCCACCACTCCTCCCACCCTTCTTTTATGTTTAACAAAATGAATAGGAAACTGAAAAGGTGCATGAATACGAAAATGAAACAATAAATAAACTCTCTAAACTTCAAAGGAGAACTTAGAATCCAACAAATTAAATTCAGAGTAAGAAGTAAAGTCTTAAAAGTTACAATGAACAAAAAATATATTCTGCTTAAGAAACTGGAGCAACAGCAACAAAAGTGATTGACTAAATTGTCTATGAACGTCTTAAAAATAAACAACGAATAAAAAAGTAAATATATAAATTAAAATAAATTAAAAAAATAAACAACAAAAAAACAACAAAAACAAATAAAAAGTAAATAAATATACTTGTTCTGAATCTCAGTCAGTTGCGGACGTGTGCGGTGGAAATTCGTCATCACTAGCAGAACTACAGTCAAAGGACTCGTCACTGTCACTGGTTGTATCACTGCCAAGGTTAACTATGACTGGCTCTATTACGGAATCTATATGGGGATCTAATTTCCAAAACTTTTCTTCCTCTGCTTTTACGTGTGATACGCATTTCTGCCAGTTATCTGCAGTTACCGCACCGATTGCTTCTTCTAAAAGGATACGTATATCGGCCAACTTAAAAGTTGTATTCCTACGCGCTACTTCATTTTTTACTTGTGCCCATACTAACTCGATTGGGTTTAACTCGCAGTGATACGGAGGCAGTCTTAAAACTGTAAAACCCTTTTCCCTAGCCATTTCGTCTACTGCTAATTTTATATACCTTTCTTTGTGGTGACGCGCGAGTTGTGACAGCTGTGCTTTGAGCATAGTCATATCGCATTCTATATTTTTTGACACGAGCCAGTCATAGATATCCGCTTTTTTCCAATTAGAAGTCGGAAGAGCTTCTAAACGCCGACTATGGTAGGACGCGTTATCTAATACAATAACCGAACCGGGTTCTAATTTTGTCAATATGGATTTAAACCAAGATTCAAAAACTACAGCGTCCATATCCTCATGATAATCACCAGTTTTCCGAGATTCAAAGACGTTCAATCCCCCATCCACAAACCCAGATTCGCTGCCAATATGCGTTATTATTAGCCGACGGCCTTTGCCTGAAGGGCATTTTAATCCCGTACTTAGGCCTTCAAGATGGGCTTGTCTACGACTCGCTATATTCAAATCCTGCCAACACCTAGTAACCGTGTGCCCTTCATTCAACCAAGTTTCGTCCAAGTAATAGATTTTTATTCCCCCGGCGTTACGAATACTACGTATTTTTCTTAAATATTCTCTACGCCATAATACTATATCGTCTCTTTCAATCAATGCGCTGTTCCGCTTTCTTTTCAAATATCTGATATTTATTTCGCGTAATGTTCTCAATAATACCCGACGAGATATCTTTGGCAGACTTTCATCATTTTGTAATTCCTGTTGTAGTTTTTTTATCGTTGGAAGTTCATTACGGAGATAAAATGAATGGACTTTTCGACGAATCGCATTTTTCACGTCACCATCCAAAACAATCTTTTTAACTCCTCTTTTTTGTTTAAGTGATTTTACCACAAATACTACGTCGCGCTTCTTTTCCTTCAAAATTCTGAAAATTGTTGCAACTGAGACCTTAGTCAGATCGCTGCAAAGTTTAACGATTTCCTTCACCGGCCTTTCAGGAAATCGTGTACGTACACCATCGTAAACATTCTTCACTATATTGCGTTCACCGGTTGATAAAACATGTCGTTTGGATGCTGTATTGCTAACCGATGTGCCTTGCTGCATTGTTATTAATTGTATCGTCTAATTTCCCGCGCAAACTTCAAGAATAACTTACCACACCTGCTATATCGCTACGCACCTGACTAAGACTGGCGCGTCAAATCTAAACGGGCGGCCACCGCGAAGCGGCAAGCCGGACCCTCGGCGGATCTTGCGGCATTGTCAAACCGTGCGTAATTGCTGCGAAACTGCTGTGATTTCATGGCCCCTCTCACAATGCGTCACATCGCGCAAAATAGATAAGCGACATGGTGTGAGCCTAAAACTGGTGTCGGTTTTTTGATTAACATGAAAGAAACATACATGTGCGTTGGTGCTCTAATTTACGGTTTTTTTGCTCCTCAGAAATTTTTATCACGATACCGAATGGATCAAGCGACTTGAGTTCGCACAGATATGCGACAGTACAAGTCTGCGATGAACGTTCTGAGTGCGAATATATTGAGTACACTCGCACATCTATAGCTTCCCACAGTATGCGTGTGCATGCCTGTACCGATCTCTAAGCTATGGCTAAAGGACCTGCACAAAGGGGCAACGCCGAGAGCTCGCATGCCGCCATTTCAAGCGCTGTTGCCAAGTGTACGTATGTTTCAGCAGTCGTGCTACCGTTGGTATGATTGGACGTGGATTAGGCATATTAGAAATTAAGGATTGCAATTAATGTTTGACTCCAAATAATAGAAAATTGAGAAACACTGTTGAATATTTGCTCACAGATTATGCATACAATCAAGCATACAGTAATATCTATTCGTTAGCTGAGCATCTAAGGGATCTTACGATTTTGTTATATAAGCGCGTGACAACATTGTTTGCGCCGATTTACCGCTAGCGGAGGTATCATGCAATGTGAAATTTAACTATAATCACTTGCATTTAATTTAGTAAATATTGAAACTTTACACATTTGTTTACTTTCCCCCACCAATTCTTGACGTCGTTGCATCCAAGTCACTAAAAAGTAAGTTATTGTATACTGAAACTATCAATTTGTTGCAATTAATTTTTTCTTTGATTTCTGACCTGACAGTGGCGTAGTATTTTATGTTCGATCCACGAGTTAGGGAATTTTATTAATGCTTATATACCTCAGGCATGGGGAAACCTTACCCATGTCTGAATGTGAAAACACGCTAGGGCCTTACCCACCTTTTGTAGCATGTGAACCTTCTGACGCTAGCTGGATGGGTTGTGACGGGTTGAGGCCCAATTTATCTCGGGCAAGTCAACAATGGCGTTACACGACTAGTGCCTTGAAACCCATTGCCCTTGAAACAATACTCACCGGAAAAAGATTTGGCTCGAATGAAGGGTTGATCACTGAAAAGGTATTTAAAGGTTAAATCGGGCTAGATTTGGCTGACGAAGGTAGTTTCGATACTGAAACGTGCTTCTCTAAAGCAGTCTGGCATATTCGCACTCAATTCTTTGGTGACCGGACGGCATACCATTCCTGGCAGCCAGTACCACCTAAAATACCAACCAGAATCCGTGTCGGACATGCTAAAGTATGTTCGGCGGAGACGACGTACAAAAAAAACATTGGTCGCACCAATCGCCCGAATATTTGTTATTGTCGCTAGATTTTTTTCGCAGATCACGACGCTTTCGGTGAGAAACAGCTTTTTGTGGCCAACCAGAGGACAGGCTTTAAATTTAACGCAATTTAAATTTAATGGAATCCGCGGACGGGATCTTTTGTCACGTCGCTCCGGAGATGCTACGATGGAGAGTTCGAACAAGTCACAGATCCGGCTTCAGAAAGCCGCAACAACGGTTTCCAATCCCGGAGATTTTTTGGTCCCGAAAATCCCGCGATTGATAAAATGGGATCCCGATAATCCCGATTTTTTTAAATGATGAAACTTCAGCCTGCTTTATTAATTTTTTTATCCGCGTATTATTTTAGCTTTGCTCTGGCCATGACGCAACTTCAAATTCGGGCCCCTCTCGCGAGAAATTTTCCGGGGCCCCCTACAGTAGCGCAAATTTCGCGAGCAAAAAAAAGCTCCGTCACATCTACCTGCGAGTAGGGATGCTGAAAGAGCCTTCTATTCAGCGGTTTCATTTGCGAACAAACTTACATCGCGCTTAAAAGACTCGAATCTAGACTCATTGTTTTTCCTAAGGTCGTATATTATTATTATTACTAAGCAAATCGCAGGTGTTTAAAAATATTTTAATTGCACATTTTAATGAAATCTAGATTTCTAACCCGGGATCTCGAAACTTGGTAACCCCAGCCGCAACTATAAAAAAAAGAAATGTTTCTTGAACAGACCCATCTCCAAATATTTTGATGCGCTGAATCCGAATGTGAATTCCGTTTAGCACACAGACCCTCAAATTTCGAATAAATTGCTTAAAATAGCAAAAATCTGGAGTGCATTTGAACAAGTCCTTCATATAGGTATAGTAAAATTTTCGAAATTCTCAGCGATACTGCTTTCTATTTGTTAAAATATCATTCTTGTGATGGTTAAGGCTCGTTTTCATGCGGCAATAAATCTCATGACACTAAAGAGTCATAACAATGTGACACTTTTGAAGTGGTTATTTGATTCTGATGATTCTGATATCGCGTCACTAATGCCATAATAACTTCAAATTGCTGCCGTGGCAACGTGACTTTGAAGTTTGCATGCTTTAAAATGACGTGACTTTTAGTGTCATGGCATTAAAGTTGCGCCATTTCTGGCACATGAAGATGGGACAATTATAAGTACTTGCAAAAAACAACAGCTGTTTCTTTTTCTGATCTGGTAAGAAAAAATTGAATTTTTGCACTTGTTATTTTTCGACATGAATTCTAGAATAGGTATCGAAGTTGCTTAAACATATAAATGGATTCGAGTTCATAGGCTTAGTACTTTATAAGCCACAAGTTCAAGATCAGGGTCACCTAAGAATTCCATCTCATCAGGTTGACGTGGGATGACATCCGAAAAATCGAAACAGCGCTGTCGTGTACTGGGGAAATCGTGCGATTCAGTACATGTTTCAAACAAGGATTGTGTTATCCTTCAATTCACTTTAGGTAAGGTGAAAATCATTATCATCGTGTTGCCCCAGAGATGTGCGAGGATGTGTTAAGAGGAATGTGTTTTTAACGAACCAATAGAATCGCTTGAATTCCTTTGCCTCGCCCAGCACAGCTCTGGAAACGGCTTAGCGGAGCGAGGTTTTTGTACGTACAAAACAAGGCATGTAGAAATGTGTTGCGAGGGATGTGTGCTAAGGATATGGGCGAGTGATGTGTGCTGTAAATTTGGGTAACAAAAAGAAAAATCTGAAAAGAGGACGCTATACACCATAGCAACGCTCATAATTATATGCACACCGTTTCACAGCTCTGTCACCTTCCTAGCACATCTCTGGTGGAAACGCAGCCTAATTCAATGCCGGTAGGGGTAATTGCTATCCATGTAGTTTTTTTGTTGGTTCACTGCTTTCATGTCAGCCTGATACTAGGCTTAACCCAGGTCCACGTGATGACATCCGAAACATCAAAACAGCCTTGTCGTGGACTAGGAACATCGTCCTTGTGAGGACATGTTCCAAACAAGAATTGTGATATCCTTGAGCTCACTTTGGGTAAGTTGGGAATCATTTCTTAATGATAATGAGCAGAAACAGATTAAATGGCGCGGTGACTTTTGAACACGGTTTTCCCAAGTAAAATCTTGTGCTGAGAAAGCAAAGGAACTATATTTACGAATCCAGCCCTGGATATACGACGACTGAGCGTATCGAATAAACATAAGCCGCAGGACCGCATACAAAATAACGACCAAGGCTACGAAGGGCGAAGATTTCATCTTCTTTGGTCGCGGTCGTGGCAGGCCATGCAGGCACGGTGCGGCGCTACGCTACGATCGTCTTTTTTTCCGGACCGACTCGAGGAGATCGAGGTGGCGTTTTTTCTTGTTGCTCGCTCGTTTTCGTCTCTTGTGCTGCTCCGGTGACGGCTCGCTGATGCCTGAATCGGATATGCAGCCTCCACCACCACGGTTTATGGGCAGACTGCCGAACGGGCTGGTGCAGTGGTGCAGGCCTGCTGCTGATCGGTCATGCAGACAACGTTTTGCCCAACGGTTAGTGCGAACACAAATTATGAGAAACTTGTATTATAATAATTTTACTCCTCAAGGTTTTCTTTCAGTAAAAGGGTGACTATACTACTGGTACAGCGATTATCACCTAGTAAGTTACTCTTTATCCAACGTTTCGACTAACGTATAGTCATCTTCAGGCATCTGAAATTGCCTACAAGTGACTATACTACCTTATTATGGGTTCTTGTTTATAACTTGAAGGACGGGATGTTACTTACTATACTTACTATATTTTAGTGAGATAGTGTAGTACTCAGGGGCTAAGTCCATTCATACAGCCCCAGTCAGAACTGGACGCATGAGCGGGAGTGGCTGGTACTAATCCAAGAGTTGAAATTTCAGTAAACCTTGGGAGGTATACCACAATCTACCAAGCAGGAATGATAGCCATAATCTTTAAAAATCTTTTCAGATAGCCAAGGCAGAAAGTAATAAAATTATGGTTTGGGTTTCAGGTCAAAGCGGAGTGCGGAAAGAAATGTATTGACCGACACACTCGCACGGGGATTAACCGAATCTGTGTTCGTATGACCAGAACCATTTGCGGGCATTATGAAAAGCATAGACAGGAAAACTATCTCAGAATAGGCAGTGAGGAAAGCACTCCTGCAATGTCAAGATACACCAAGGCTACTACATTGGAAGGCGTTCATTCCATATCCCTCTCTGAAACAGGAATGATCTGCGAATTCTGGGCGGTCTATTACAGGACATTGTCGTCTGAGATACTATTTAAGGTTCTAGGTCTAGAACAAAACTCGGACTATCGTTCCTACCATATGAAGGACAAAACACATGCCCCTCTTGCCCAGTACAGGAAAGAGCTAGGTTTCACACTTTGGGAATCACCCATGTGGAACATACTGACTTCATGGAAGTTTCACTCAAAACGACCATCGCCTTCGTCAGAAGGTGTGGGTGGTATACTGCACTCTAAATAGGTGTGAACGACAATAGACACAATAGGGTCGCAGTGGAAGGAGGTATAATCACCTCACTAACAATCAACCTAACCTAACCTAGCAGGGCTAATTTAGTTATGGGGAGGCGAAGTCGGGCAAGTAGGCCACCTTTGACCCTTTTTGTTGACCCCTAAAGAATCGACGCTAAAAACCCTAATGGCCTCCAGGAAAACTCTCCATTGTCGAACCTACCGATCTTCTAATCCTGACATTCATCAGTCAGTTTACTGGGTACTATTTTGGACTCCTCTTTAAATTCCGAATCGCTGTCTCAATACGATTCCAAAAGCTGTCGAATCGACCTTGAAATTTAATACGGTTGCACATAGGGTTTTCAATTTTCGGGATCGCGATACCATTTAGAGATCCCGGGATAAACACCTAAATCCCGGAATCCCGAGATGTCGGGATTAACCTCGGGGGTAATCCCAATATTTTTTTTAAACTAACACTAGTAAAGGCAATCATATAATTGCAAAAATATAGTAAACAAGTACGTTTCTACTAAAAAACACAAATAAAACATATTTTTATATTTGAGAAGTTAATATCAAACCAAATCAACAACCTAAAACGTAGAATCAGGAACAGGAACTAACAACAAAAATAGAAAGAGAAGTTTCACTTAAGTGTGCAATTAAAATAATTTTTAACATCTGAGATTTGCTAAGTAATAATAAAGTATCCTTCCATACTCGTAGGTAGATGTGTAGGAGTTTTTTGGCTCGCAAAATTTTGCGCCCTGTCGGAGCAAAGCTAAAATAATACGCACATAAAGACGGAATAAAGCAGACTGTAATTTCATCATTTAAAAAAATCGAGATTATCGGGATCCCGTTTTATTAATCCCGGGATTTTCGCGACTAAAAAATTTCCGGATTTCCGCGATTTCGGGACCCCGAATTGGAAACGCTAGCTGCACAACGTTTACATAGAGTATTCGGAAGTCAATCGGGATTGAAAATGAATAGGCTCGTTCAGCATATTTTTTTATTGCATATTCTAAAAGGGCGTATTGAGTTTAGCAGCTGTGCAAAATTTCAGAATTTTCTGAGCTCGATTTCATATTCTAATAAATTACCAAAGTGTTGCAAATTGAAAACGCGCGGCACTTGCGAGTGTGCGACGGTGACGTCACTACACCTCTCCGACCGGCGCGGCGCGGCATCTTGGCCACGCATTGTACGGGTGCTTGGTAAATAATAACGCTGCGGCGCATCCTACTTGCTATGCAAGCTTTGTGAACTGCATACGCGTCTATTGGATAATTTATTTAATTGTTTCATCGACACTGAATACTTACCAAGCTATGCGAATTCGTTGATACTGAGTATAATAATGGTAGGAGGACAGATGAAGAAAAATTATGAATATTGTATCGTTCCCCAATGTGAAAATACGACAAGTGACCACTCCTGATGAATTTTTTATTGGTTTGCCACGAAATATAAAAATCAGGAAATTGTGGCAAAGAGCTATGCGTAGGAATGAATTTGTGAGCGATAAGTCAACAAAGTACTCTGTGAGGACCATTTTAATATATAGGTATTTTTATATCTAAGTGAATTGTATTATTATCAAGAATCCGCATTTGTGAATGCCATTCTAAAGGTATATTGACGTCAGTTGTTAGCAGATTTTGCTGGTACTGGTACACTAAAACGTAAGAGATACAACTAGATTTTTTTCATCCAAATACTGAATTAATCATATACCTAACAATTATAAAAGCATTGGAGAAATCAATTCTCATTGATATGTGGAACATGTGAAAAGCTGTTTTCAGTCCTTTGATGTAACCAAAATTCATATGTATTTTGATTATGTAGAACAAATTGTTTTATATTATATTATCTAGTTCTTTGTGTCTCACATTTCTGTATTTTGGGTAGAAAATCGTGGGTACTTAGCCTACAAAATATCCCTACTTCAAATGTGTATCTCCGTCTTGTATATTTTGTTTAAGTTTGAGGAAGATGTTGAAAATAACATGTGTTACAAACTAATGAAAGACGTTAAACTTAAGATGAAACCGGAAGTAGTTCCGCACATTTTTGTTTGTCAAAAAGACTAACAAGCCTTACACGCTAGAGATCCTCGGAATGTTTTCCTTAAGACAACGAAAATGAGATTTAGGTGAACATAGTACCAGCACAAAAAAAACTCGATGTTCGTCACCAAGTAGCGAACCTAGCACCAATGTTTCGCAAGTAGAACTAGAATGTACTGAAGACAACTCGAGAGGGAACGTTGGAAGACAGATAAGTGAGTCCAAGTCAATATAAAGGCCAAAGTTATATCAAAATATGTTGTGCAATATACTAAGGCAGCCACTAAGGGAAGGCAGAAACAAATGCCATTAAAACATATCCCAAAATAATGTTACTCCTTAACCAGTGGTTCGAGCTCGGATCATTCAACAAGGAACTTGTAGAAAAGCGAACTGCTTTTCTTATAGAAAATAATCCGAAAATTTATATCGGGATACCCAGTCACTCATTATTTATAATTAATATGCTTGCTACAAAGTTGACAAAAATCGAAATATTTGTAACTTTGAAAAAAATGAAACTTAATCTTCCACATAAAATTATAGTAAACGATTTCTGTATATATCAACAGTTTGCTCAATAGTTGAAAAAAACAGTTCCAAAATTAGTCGAACATTTAAAATTATTTATTCGAATTTCCATCCAAAAACCAAGAAACCCAATCCTGCAGTCATTCTCCTGGTCAGAATATAAAAAAGCAACACTATCAAATATCTTATAGCTTGTACTCCTGATGAGCTTACTTCCTACTTATCTAGAGGCTTTGAGATCTACCGATAAAATGATTGTAGAAGAATCTGGATTTTTGAATGTGTTAGAAAAAACACCCGATCAAACAAAAGATAGCGTCAACCAAAGCACTTGAACGTATTACAAACGTATGCTGGGCGCTGTCACTGTACACTGTACAGCCGCCAGCCGGTCTGGGCTCGCCGACAGACCCAATGACGTCACGACGATGAATTTTGAGTGCTTGAAATATTTTAATCTTTGAAGGCGCGTAACTTTTTCAATTCCCATCTAATTAAGTTAAAATTTTTTTTGTATGTTATGTGTAAGTAATACTTCATGAAAATGCGCATAAATATGGTTATTAGAATTTCACTGAACGACCCTATTCAGTGCCATACGAAGACGTAAACATTCACTGGCTTTAGAGTATACCTCTTCGAAGAAAACAAATCGCTCGCTCAACGAATAGAACTCCGATCTAAGATCTTGGTATGTGACACCCAATTTTCGAATCCAAATAAATTACTGACCAGAATGGATCGCCTGTCATCGGCTAGGTACCATCCTATATTCAAATCAACGCCCGACCAACAAAGCTCCGCTCTGTCTTTCGGATATCAACACCACCATAACCGGGATAAACATCTCGAATCTCGACAAAATTAATTTCCCCGTCCACGCACGGTGCATTCTGAAGGTATCAGGTGTCCCGAGACGGAAAACAAAACTACCCTTGTCACCGCCTCAAATCTCTCGGTCAATTATGCGTCCTATCCGGTTACTCGCCCACTATAAAATATACAAAAAAGTTTCGAGGACAAGAAAGTTTCGCTTCACTGACCCATCTGGACATAGTGGCATGGTATCAGATGTCTGCCCATAAAAAGGGATCATATAGGCTTGTATAGACTGTATTAGACTACCATATTTTTGAAATCAGATTTGATTTCATTTCTTGAACCAAATTTGAAATGAAAAATGGTCTCAAAAATTGTGGCCCAGCATTTTGTCTGTTTGACACTACACCAATTTTGGTTCAAGAATTGATTTGCGATTCTGCGCATTACATTCGTTGAATACATCTTATCTGTCAACTGTCCGAACACAGATGTTCTCTACAGTCAAAGTTGTCAGATCTGACATGACGTATTTTGCAATTACATGTTTTGTGATTGTGGGAACATGTCAGTGTCAAAATGTCAATGGTCAAAATAAAATCATAACCTAGCTTTTTTGGGCATTTTTTGTAGTTTATCGACTACTGTTTATTGAAATTCTTATTCATTACTTGACTTGACTCCCTCGGCAATGGAAAAAGAGAATGCTAGAACATGGATTTATCCATCTACATTGCAAAAAGCTCGTAGACCGGCGAATTAAGAGGCTAACTACTAAAGGAAAAAATTGACAAAAGAAGCGGCTGAGAAGAAGAGATGAAGGCAGAGGTATGCTACATATGTTGAGAGAAGAGTTATTACTAGAAGATCTAGATCATTAGAAGGACTTTTTACGAATGAATAATAAAATCTTCAGTAAGCTACTTAGCATAATTTGACAAGCTAGATAACCATATATGAGAATGCATAACAGGAGAAAATAGGTAATATTAGAAGTAAACCTTATGAATAAAAAGTAATAAACATTTCCATTTTCAGGCTAGCAACAATTCTTCGATGATTAGCCAGTGAAACGATCCAGCGGCACGAAGCCATGAGAGTACAATAAGTCTGATAGTTCCAGAACTGTGTGAACCAATGGAGAAGTCTCATGATACTCATAATAAAATAAGCAGTTACGTATCCGTAAAATATAGACGAAAAGTAATTAGTCAGTGAAAAAATTTTTGAAATCCGTCAATAAATGGCAGAGAAATCAATAATTAAAGTTTGCATATTTTGCGCGAAATAGTTGCCGCCTTCAATTTGGCTGTGACGTCACGATTCCGCAATCCGCATAGCCAGCCGTCTGTGCCGCGCGCTGCCGTAGATCTGTGTATCGTGGTATCGTGGAAGCTGTAGAGTGTTTTGTATGTACATTATTTGATTTTTAAATAAGTGTTTTTTAGTTTTTTACCATAACGGAAGAAGGACTTGTAAAAGGACAAAGTCATATTAAAATATCTCTTATTGATCTAGAAACGCTTTAAGATAATAGTTTCGTGAGAAAATAAACGCCTTCCGGTAAACGCAAATAAAAACTAGCGTTTGTTGAAATTTTTGTTATTGTCTCTGTGCAATACTGAGGGATGACTGTTGTATTTAAAGTATAACTAACTGAACTGTAGCAACTCTTAGAAGATACTGATTCTTTTGAAGGAGAACTCCCGGGTGATTGGGGGATGGTCATCAGACACTTATATTCTGTATCGTTCGTTTTTTTTCCTTCTCATGATTGTTTGCACTTTTTGATCTTTTTGTTTAACTTTGCTGTCAACTTGCACTTTGTTTAAATATTGTATTCGGAATTATATCTGATACATTCACTGTGCAACCCTTAGATAGTGGATTTTCTAGTACATCCGGCTCTTTGTATATTGAATGACACTGAATTACTTCGAAAGGTTGCCAACTTGAGGTCGATGAAGCATCGTTCTGCAATAAATTTTCTAAACATTCTGCGCGTCGCCTTTTTTCATATACTCAGAGTTTTCTTCTAGGATGAACAAATTTTTGACGGTCAAACTTATGAGGGCAGCCTTCAGTTTTCAGCTTTAATGTACCAACTAGTTTATATTTGATTAGATTTTCAGTATCATTTTCAAGCTGTATCAACAAAAACATAAGTTACGAATCCGAAAATATAGAAATATATAACACAGTAAAGTAATTCAGCATACGTAACGTCAAAATTTTATGTATCAGATATCCTATTAATGTATTTATTCAAGAAACGAAGACATGTGTAAGGCTGCAGAAGGGTCGTTTCAGTCCCGGCGAAAGACTGAATAGAAGCCATGATGATCATTCAACAGATAGGATAAATGCAATAGGTTAGCTAAATTATCGTATGTGTATGTGCCTATACCTCATACAAGCATTGCTTTCGAGGTGGCAATATTTGTAACTCATTAATAGGTACAAATAAATTGAAAAAAAATGAACTAACTAATTTACTATTGGGTAAAGTAATCTTTAACAACCAGTGAAGCTATCCATATATAGTTGATAATAATTAATACTTATCAATAGAAGATAAATACAATGGTATACTCGCATCAAAATGATCCTCACAAACATATTTTGTACTTTTTGGTATTATTAAATCCCGTTTCATCACTTTGCACCACTTCTTTTGCATGCAAAGGTGCGTGGGAAAAAACTTTATTAGGTGTTTTAATCGTTGTACTCACACACTTCGGAACAATGCAATATTTTTTATAACATCCTTTTTTAATGTCACTCATCATAGCAATATTATTTGATATGCACTAAACTACAAAACAAATGAGACGATTGGTTGCTCAGCTCACGGCGCCACCACCACGCTGTGCCTGTGTGCGTTGTCTGATACGTGCGTCGCGTCGTGTGGCTCAGCGGCAGCGGCCGCCCGCACTGGCTACGGAGCTATGACGTCACACCACTCGGTCAGTCGTGCCAAAAATATTTCTGCGGAGCGCGACTTTGAAACATTGTAACTTTTTTGTCTTTAGAGATATATTCATATTTCTTTCACGCTTTTCTTTTATTTTTCTTATATTTTCTTTTGAATCGATAAAAAAAATTTAGTAAACTTCTCCATTGTAATCAAATATTTGTTGTCTAGAACTAGAACAGCAGTTGAGAATACATTTGGAGCTTTAGTAAATCTTGGCAAAATAAGGCTAAAGGAATTGAATCAAAAATGCAAATATTATACCTTTTCTTTCTTTCTTGTATCTTGTAATATTATATGAAATTCAAAATATACATTCTGTTTGGTATTTTAATTTTTTATTTATTTCAATTGAGATGCAATAAACTGCGCCATATGGTCATCCGCAGTTGCAAAATGGTTGTCCCTTTCTGGACTGTAGAGTGAGGAGAAGTTTTCAATGTTTGATCAGCAGCATCCTTCAGCACCTTTATTTCCGCATCTGCTGGTATTTGTTGTTTTTTATACACTTGGCTGAGTTACTAATGCAGTCTGTTCCCCCTCTTTTTTTTAGCACCACCTGTACTTGGTATCTGTGAGCGGAGCGAGTCAATTTGAGGCCTATCTGATAGTTCGCTTGTGGGTGATAGAATCCCAGCATGACTAACCTCATATTCCTTGTTGACTTGCCTGAAAACAAAATACTGCATTGAAAGTTTAGCCTTCCTAATATATGCACATACAATTTTTACAGGTAGGTTCGAGTTATAGGGAAGTTAAGGCACAAATATTTAACAATATATTCAAGTACATGTTAGGTTATTCCTTTGGCTCAAAGTGCAATTATATAAGTAGAAATTTGGCACTGTTATATCAATACTGCACCACTTCATTTATGATAAGCTGAGACTCTTACCTCGTAGTCTCCTATTCTAGTGCGAAGTGACTAAAACTTTCCTCTGTTCTTGTGCATATGTTGACCTTAAGCCCATAAACTTCTTCTGGACCTCTTGTTCAGTTACAGTAGACCTTAGTGGTTTCAGAGCCTCTACAATGGCAGTGATAGCATCAGTACTCCATTTGATTTTACTGTGGTAGTACACATACTTGACCACGTACAAGCAGGGATGTTGTGTGTATACCTCTATCAGCAGCGATATCTGTTCAGTAGACCAACACATCCTTAAATCAAAAGAAATATGTTACTCTTAATGTATTTCTGTTATCCTCAGTGCAGTCAAGTGTGGCTACTTAACCGAGGACCTTTGCCATATGAAAAAACAACAAAACATATGAAAACACCATAATAAAAAGTGACGATGTTGCCATACACTGAGGCAAAATATTAGATACACAATACATTGTACATAGCTAATAGAAATGCTAATAGTTAATACATCCAAAATGTAATGTAGGACTTAATACAATATTACAAAGTAAATCTACCGAATCTGCTGAGTAAAAGCAAATTTTTTATAGTAAAATTTGGACTACACCTTACTTTTAATATAATCAGGGCTATTATTGTATATGAAATTGATATGAAACATAATTGCAAAGATACTAACATCTTACCTGTTAAATTGTCTTCAAATTGCCAATTGCTTCCACACAACTCGCAAGAATGATGGTAAACTCGCCACAAAGGTAATAAAAGCACCTATCTTGGGGCTGGGGGCTTTCATACTCCATAACCAGTTCAAAATCCTTCAAATCTCAATGTTCGCGGGGCATTCCGGTCCGGTGGAGATTTACTAGCTGGGGCCGTAGGATTAACATGTTACTTGTTTTTATTGGTGTACTTTCATCCGAATGTGGATTTCTCAATTTATATTAGTACCAGAAAGCATTCTGGAAAAGTCGACCGAATTTAAAACGTAGGGTTACTGTCCTTATATTTGTTTACCTTTTTCCCGGCGCAATGACATTTATGTTTAAAATGCGCATGCCCCCAGCCTAAAAATGATTTGGAAATAGAACATGTTCTAAATTCCATCTCAATTTTGGTTCAATCTGTCAATTTGAAACAATTTCGTGTATTACACTAGCCTATTTGAGCAGTTCAAGAAATGAAATCATATCTGATTTCAAAAATATGGTAGTCTAATACAGTCTTAAGACATAGCACTGTAACCGAGCGCAACTTTTCGCTTATCAGTATTTTTGGAATTGAAACCATAGTCTTTTTCCGGTTTCTCTTTTTCTAATTACTCCTCCAAAGCTCTCATTTTCAAAGATATAGCAGTATTTTCATAATTCTGTCTTGTGATCTAACTGTCTGTCGGTGTGTTCGCCATGTCATGTTATCCATAAGAGCGTGGCCTGCAAGGCTAGTGATTCTTTTTACTTCCCACACCGATAGGTGATGAGGGGAGTATTAAGATCGCAATAATTTCCCATTTTCAGATAATATACGCTTTTTTGGGCGTTTTATCATACCTACATAACGAAAATCCACGTCACTCATTTCCGTCGGTCTGTCTATCTGTTGATGTTTTTCTAGCCTCGTAATCTCAGTAACCGCTGCGCATGGATTGTGAAGAAATTTAGGTAGCGATACGCCCTGGGGTCGTAATACTTACCTACTGCTGCGATGTTTTTAAAAATCGGTGCATGTGAAGAGGGGTAATTAGCAAAAAAATCAAATATTCCGTTTTTAGGCGTTTTGGGGGTTCCCGATCATTTTCTACTTTTTTTGGGTGGGGTGAAATGGGGCGGTTGGTAAAACTGAAAAATTTGTTGTATTCATAACGGGCTCTCCATATTGACAAAGTTTACGGAATACATATAGTTAAGTTGGATCACTCTCCGTCGGCACTTTGAAGATCTCACATCAAAGCGATGCCGCGGCCGCATGCGCCAGTTAGTTTTTGCGTTGGTTTTTGCCCAAGTACGAGGGTCTTTTAGCGGGGACTTGCTAACGCCTGGGTTTTACGTATATACGAGGGTCATTGAAAGACTAGGTATTGACAGCCGATTTAGACATACAAATATAACGTTTATTTTCCTAATACACCAAGTTACATAAATGGATATCAAAAATAAAACTTAGTAAAACTATTACTAATGAATCTCAAATGATTTCACATATTGTAGCTATTTCGTAGATAAGTAAAAATTGGTTCAAAGGTGCTGTAGTATTTTTGTTTTGTTTATTTGGCTTATTTTTGAGACCACAGCTTATAAAATTTATGGTATAGTATTTACGAACTCGTATGTACAATTTTAAAAGATAATCATGTGGAAATGCTTTACTTGGATGTGAATAAATTATTTTTGACACTTTGCTTTTCAGTGTCATTCCAATTGCTACTGTAGAAACTAAATTGTTAAAGTTATCAATAAAAATTTCCGAACTCTAAAATATAATTTAGGATAGGGTGGTATGTTAAGACCACCGAATGAATATTTTGTCTCACTATACGCTTTTAGCGTGATACAATTCTTTAAGTACCTGTAGGTCTTGAATTAATCACTTTATACCCCAAGTGTGCAGTTTGTTGGAATTGTTTTATCGGGAGGAACACAGAAAGGCACAAATGTACAGGGTGTCCCATTCATAATTTTGAATCGAATGTTACGTGACCAAAAACAAGTACCTCATTGGGTAGTACAATGACAAAAAAGACACATCAACATCTGCTCTAATTTGCATCCCCAAAAGTACAATTCTCTACTACTGCCCAGTTCCGACATAGTGCTTGTCTTAATCGTCGTGAAACACCCTGTATTTATATCCTTTACATTTCAAGGTTTACCACAAAGTAACGATGGATATGATTGTCATTTTCCATCCGTTAATAAATTTAATTGACAAAATCAAACTTCTAAAAATATTATCCATTTCCTGCAAACAAATCCGAGATAACAAAATCCGATATTTTTGAGACACTGTATACACTTCGCGTTAAACACGTTCAACCACTACTTTGCGCCGCCCCGTATCTCCCGGCTGACGTCGGTACACTGCTACCGGTTTACCGGGGAGACGGAGCAAGGGGCAGGCCGTTTTGATATTTTTGCGGAGTGATCCAACTTATATGTATTCCGTAAACTTTGATATTGACCTGTAGAAAAAAGACGTGGTGGCGTAATATTTCCTACTGCAGTCTAGGAATTCATTTTTACACTTGTACTGTAAAATTACCAATCTCCAAAAGTGTTCTTCTACATTCTACCAAGGTTATTTTGCACTCAGTTTACTTAATTTCACCCTCATTTGAGCGGTACTTTTACACCACGTTGAAATAGTTTTACTTTTTTTTTATGGTCAACTTCCCGCAAAGGCTGAAAAGCCCATGGCGCTGTAGAAGCGCGGCGAGAGGATAAGTGTCGGTGCACGTTAGATTTAAAACACTTCAGGTCGTAGCCGTCGGGAAACAAATTCCCCGGCAGCTCATTCCACAGCGTCGAAGTTCTCCAAAAGAAGGAATGCTGGTTGGGGTAGTAGGGACCTCGACCTGGTACGGATAAGCTCGCAGAGCCTCTCTAGTCTTCCTTGTTCGAACGGCCTTTAGTGTTATTATCTAGGAGAGCTTACTCGAACAGAGAAGAGTTTACACGCTTTGAAATGACTTTCACCATTTTTAAGTATGTCAAAAATACAGCCAGAATTATACGTGAATTTTACACACAAAGCACTGGATCTATATGCACCGCTCAAAAGGGGATGTCAGACTAGCTTCAAGCTATGGGAAAATAATAAAATGATATCACCGTAATGTGTGGGTCAATCAACTTGGCTACATTTTATAATAACCAATTTCAACTCACATTTTATTAACCTCAATTCAAGCGACCATAATCCATGTATGGTAGACTTAAGACCTCCCGGTACAATTTAAATATAAAAAATCCCGTTATATATGGGTAATTATGCGTATAAGAATTAACTCCCTGACTGATATTTCTGTATTTTGGAATCGATTACCCTCATTAACTAAAATTAGTGGAGCGGCCGTAAATCCAATTTTCCCGATACAGTTAAAATTGTATCATCCGATCATATTAACTTATTAAACTGTTTTTTTGCAATTACTTTAATTAGTTAATTATACGCTGGCAAGCTAAACGAAAAACGGACTCATTAACGTTGCTTCTGACTTTTTCATTCAACCTTGCTCCATTAATTTTACAAAAACGGAGGATTTTGAGTTGATTAGACATTGTTTTATCATTCCTAAGGATACAATGTATTTCTGCAACAATTTATGATGTCAGTCAGCAAGTGAATTTACGTCACGAAGCATACAGTGTGTTCAGCTGAAAACTTGCCATCAAGGATTTATCGAAAACCACTGGTTCTGATAGCTATAAGACAGAGATTATGTAGCAAAGTGTCTTAGGGCCGAATCCATAGTCGTCCTTTGAGTAATATTTCAGGTTCCCTTAATAACACTCAAGGGATACTTGAGGGACCCTCAAGTGTGGCTTTCCTTGTGTATCTCTTTCTTAGACAACATCTACGATATGGCGGGCTTCATTTGGCGACGTTGTCATATTTCAAAAATTTTATAAAAATCGATATCGAATTTTATTTCATTAGGTTTTAGTATTTGAAAATATGTATCTAGTCGAGCAACAAGTCAAAAATCTTGATAAACCAAGTAACGTAAAACTACATGGCTGTTTTATCACCAAGACCATATGTTCATAAATTCGGACCAATTCGTATATTTTTAAACGTTATACGTTTTTCTCAAATACCCATTCCAAATAACAATTTCAATGTTTCTATAGCGACATTATCTATTTTAACTATGTTTACAGACTTTTAAATATAGGTCAGCCATAAATTTGTTATGGTCTGATTTATTGTGGACGTTTCATAAAAATTTCGTTTACAAGCAAGCAACAGTAGTAGTAAAAAAATAATAAAATTAGCCGAACTGTAAATCTTTCGTCCAGAGAATGGTACATTTATTGGTTTTAAATAATCTCAACACAGTGGCAAATCTGCTGGTAATTTAACATGAATTACTGTGACGTACGATAGCAGTCGAAAAAGTTTCATAATTTGAGGTTAATTAAAATACTGTTGACAAATTTCTGCGTTATTTTTGTGTTTGACATATGCGAAGAATTTATTGCCATTTGTTTAATTAGGTAAAAACTGACAGGGTGTTAGGAATATTTTGAAACGGATACGTTAAGTGCTGAATGACCTGTCCAGAGAGAGAAATAGAGTAGAATGAATGTTTTGTAGATTTATGATATTACATAATTTTGCATACTTAGGCCCGATTTTATCAACATGCATATTTAACAAAGACTTTGACAAAGCTTTTCTATTGGATGTTATTTAGCAAAAGCTTTCTATTGGCTATGTTAATAAGTATCATCATCATCCAATAGTATTTTATCAATATTGAAAACAACACGTCAAAGCTGGATGACACTTTTGTCAAAGATATTTTAGAAATTCATGAATCAAAATCATAGCAGAATATCAGAACAAAGCAATTGATTTGCAAATTAATGCCACATTTTCCATGTTTACATTATATCTATTGTATAATTACTAATTGCAGACTGCGATAATTTGTGATAAATGTAGTAGGTACCTATATATCAATCACAGCAACTACCTACCTTATTTAATAATTACAAATCCCACGTCGGTCAGTCAGATGGATTATACGAAAATACATACTTTTATGCAGAATATATCTTTCATTTTGCTGGATGCATGTTTGTTATAGACTTTCCTGTAGAAATATTCACAGCTGCAGCGTACACATTGTACATAAAATAGGGTTATACTTAGCTATAAAATGGCAAGCTTTGCCGTTTTGGGCTTCTGGATAGGCAACCAGTAATGTATATACACGTTTAGGAAATAGCTATAACTTTTGAAATGTAACAAAATGCTATTTTTACCACTTTTTGCTATAAAACAAAGGTATATTGCATAATTATTATCGATAGTAAATCATTGTTTTATCCAAATAGTGCAGTGAGTGAATTTCTTGTCATCATATCATTTGATACACCAAGAAACTAGTGATCAAATGTACGGCTTCTCTGGAATCTGATTGGTTGAGATTAACAATCGTTAAACTTTTTGTTAAACAAGAAAATGCAATTTTTCACCCATTTAGGATGGAAAATAAGACTTGAAAAGATACTAGATGGTTCACAATGGTCGATTGTACATATAAATGATGTCATTTTGACCTTTTTTGGGGTAAACTTCAACAATAATTTTCAGAGTACTTTGACAGATGCATGTTCTTGAAAGGGCTGCTCTGATTGGTCAAAGTCTTTGTTAAAATGTGCATGTTGATAAAATCGAGCCAGAGTATGCATGCAGAGTGAAAGCGGGTAGCCTGCTTTGTCCAGCGCCGAACCGTCCGCAGGTAGAAGCAGACAAAGCGGGAACCCTAAAATAAAATTATTAATTTTTTTTTAAAGCCACTTTCAGCGCCGTTCGGCGCGGGTTCCCTGCTTTCGTGGACACAGTGAAAGCAGTCTGACTGCTTGATGCGGGGACCTGCAAGCAGGAAATAACCGCTCCACTGTATCTATGCCCTTAGGGTGGCGCTTCTGGGACACTCTGTACCTACAATTCCAGATATGAAAACGAAGCCAATGACTCATCCAAGTAGCGATCACATCTGTGCGGTATCTGTACTCGCAGACCGGTAAAATTGCATAAGGCGAGTGGCTCCTTTTTGGGCCGAGAAAGTCGCTCCGAATGATACTGAATTCCATACAGAGGCATCTCGTATTTTTATGCCTGGCGCACACAATACATCAAGACGTATTTATGCACAGCTGTGCGAAGATTGAGCACCTACATTCGGACAATTCGGATTGATGGAAGGATTTCTTGTATAACTGTAAACACGGTGAGCATATGGCCCCTGTTTCGAGAAATCAATTTATATTTGCATACAAAACGGTCCCAACATAATAGCTATATGGAAATTTGCGATGAAAGAAATGTGCTATTTCACCTAACCTAAAATCAGCCTAATATGCTTCAAACCGCATCTTTTATACTTTCTGAAATATTTGACTTCAAATAATGGACAAAAAAATTTCAGTGTGCGTTAAATTTCATGTAGCTAATAAAGACGGGTTCTCACGATTCAGGTTCGCTGAATCAGTTTGACTGATTCTGTGATACTGAACAGATAATGAAGGTGAGAACACCTTTTCAGTAAAACTGATCAGTGGGTTCGTGCTTTCAGTCAACTTGAAAGCCAGTCCTACTTTTCATTCATTTTGGCTGAATCAGTATTGAAAAATGAACACAAACGTTACTTTTATCAATGCTAAATAGGTTAAAATGATTCATTAAAACTGAACAGTGAGAACAAACATCGCTTTCAGTATCACTGAATCAGTCAAACTGATTCAGCGAAACTGAATCGTGAGAACCCGTCTTAACAGAGCATCGTGTTTGATTTTATTTTTTTGGAGAAGGACCAGAGATACCTACGAAAAAACTACAACATAATAAAAAGTTGCTAAACAAAATGGAAGTATGATTTTGTTTTTTGAATCTACCAGTGGCGCACCGAAAAGTGGTTTAGGGTAAGAAAAGGGGGCATGGCCCATGAAAAAATATGACCCTGTAGATTCTGCCAATCGTTTGACAGTGCAATTATGTAAGTCGTATTCTTCTTCTTAAGGTGCTTTATCCTTGAGGACGTTGGCTATTACATTTGCCCATTTAATCTTATTTGTGGCAGCTCTAAATGATTCTATGGAGGTCATATTTGACCACTGTCGCAGGTTTTTGAGCCAGGAGTTACGTCTTCTTGCTAGGCCCCTCTTAATACTGATTTTGCCTTCGATGATAAGACGGAGCAATTCTTATTTTTCGTTTCTCATAATGTGACTACATTGTTTTTTTTCTTTTATGAGGTTCATAAGCTCTGTTGTCTTGTTCATTCTTCGCAGGACTTCCTCATTTGTCGCATGACTCACGCAAGATATTCTAAGCATCTTACGGTAATACCAGAGTTCGAATGATTGTATTCTTTTTTGTGTTGCTTCTGTCATTATCCAAGCCTCAACACCGTACAGTACGTCGTATTGCATTTCATATATTCCAAATTAGAGCAAAATACCTCAAAAATTGAGAGAGTTATTAAAAAAAAGTTAAAAAAATATTGAAATTTCAACACCCTGCAGATCGATAACGAAGCGTTTGCAGACCTATGTTTATACGAAAGTTCAGTATGTACCATACATGATATTTAGGAACATCCTGTATAAAACATTATAATGAAGGAAACTAAGTGGTAGGCAAAGCTAGATCTGGGGTGCGAAATATCAAATGCAACTAACAGAGAAGGTAAATACGGGCAAAGCCATCAGTTAAAAAGAGACGCCTAACCCCTCATACATCTTACATTCCCACTATATTTACTGCTGGGCGCAAAGTTTGGTGGAGCGAGTTGATCTCTTACTCAAACCACCGTACATTAACAAAGACAATAGGGTCACCCTAAGCTCCGCCCCCAATGTGGTATTTCCAGTTGTGCTCTCAGATACTAGGCAGGCTGGCGGATTCTGGCGCCCGGCGGTCTCGAACAGTAGCCGAACGCTAACAGCTGTGGTTTACAGGGTCAGTCCACCTAACACCACCTAGCACGCGACACGGCGCGGCGCACGGGATACAACTGGTCGGATCTACTGGGGTGCCTAAATTAGTAGTGTTTGTCTGTTATTGAGCGATTTGCGTGTATTTCACAAAAAAATGCCGGCACATGCTCTGTATATGGCCCCATTGTTTTTTTATATTTGTGCCTACTTATTCCCATTGATTTTTAAAATATCTGTTTTTAATACTTTAATTTTATTATTGACTTAATTCTTAAGTTTTTTAAATTCGTTTTCCAAATTCGTGTTTCCCGGTTCTTTAACTTTTTGTGTATAAATTTTGACTCGCTTTTCAATCATTTCTAGACTCTTGATTTATCCAGTCGTTATTTTTACGTCTGTTTGAATTCCGAATCTTTTTTACAAGAAGTGTTACCTGTTACTGTTACTTACTACTTGAATCGTACATTTCAAATTACTACATCTGACAAAACATGATCTATAATACTCCTTGAGCTATTTGCCACCCCAGTAGCTGCATCTGCAGTTATTGTGTTGAATGGTTTATTGAATAATAAATTATATTCTATCTATACTATAGAATTCATTTCTATTGACCCCCGTATAAGTAAAGTGAGCGTCGACCGTTTACGTCGACAATATCGCACAGTCGGATTCCTTGTAAGTATCATAAACGAGATCGCACGAAGGGAACCCCTCTGAATTCGAGACGGCTCGCATTTGTGAGACTCACATCAAAGTCAGCACGGCGAGTGACCCTACTTGTCTTTGTTAATGTACGGTGCTCAAACGGAGTGTCGCATGTTGTCAGGTTATAGGTATGTTTGTTGCCAGCTTTTGCCATGAAACTCGTCAGAAATCGCCAACCTTTGGCATACATGAATGAAAGTCGCCAGAAATGGCGACTACGCGGTTGTGAACGTGAAAAATGTCAAAACTGAAACGCCGAGTGACCACCATGACATACTCTGTGGGTGAGACTGACCTCTGACCTAAGGAACTGCAAACATACATATGTCCAACTGAAATTATCCTATGATAACTGTGGCCAATGTCATATTTATTGTAGAAAATAAGAACTCTCAGAATCCCAGGCCGCTTAAAAGGCCTTGGACTCCTGGAGGAGATTACATCAAAACGGATGGTGCGGGACAGTTGCAATATTCACAGTTCACTAGCTTCTCGCAACGCTGAAGATCTCAGTTGGGTACCAGGCCACCAAAGTATTGGTAGCAATAATGGTACAGTTGAAAATACATAAACATTACTACGTACTAACTCTCTCAACTATCTGATTGTAAATTAATAAACTGTACTAAATGCATTGGCAGCTACAAGCGAACGATTCTCGGGGATGCTCAACAAATGCTAGGATAGATTATTGTTTACCATTCAAAAGATAGTCGTGCGCTTAATTTTAGGCTTAAAAAGAAGGGACAGCTGTAAAGGTTCATTTAGGAAACATTAGCATGTATTTATATACTGGAGCTACTAACATATGCAAAAGCCCACTTTAATTAATTAGCAAATTTTAATGATCACAATAGATATTACAGCATACATTCTCTTGTACTCCAAATACCTGCACACAGTCGTAAGTATATGACTAGAAAATTATTCAACAAATTGCCAAACACTTTGAAGACCCTATCTTTGGAAATATTTAGAGTCAAATTGAATTCTTACTAAAACAGAAATCTTGTTATTCTGTGAATGAGTAGCTTCAAGATGCGCGACTAATATAATATCCTTATTGGAGTGCACTTGTCTGTGTAGCTTTAGCTATATGTGTGTATTTTATTACATGTCTTAACTTAACTTTAGCCGTAAGAGAATCGACGTTCATGAAACTTGAATTTAGCGTTAAGGATGACAGATGTGACGTTTCACACAAAGTCTGTTTCCAACGGTCTGGTTTGATTTTAATTTAAGGTTATATTTTCAAGATTTGGCGCATTGGCGGTTATACTGTTTGCGTAAGGCGAAATTTGTTTTTAAGACTACGACCAAAAATAAAGATTAATAAAAAGGGTAAGTTGATCTCAGGAGTGGTTGCCTCATGCCAGATCATAATTTTATGTTCTGTGCGTTTCGCGCATGCTCAGAAACTCCTAAGATTTAGATTTATCTTTTGCGGTAAGGTAAAGTTGGAAGTTAATTATCTTTTCAAGGTCAATCCTTACGCCTAATTCTTAAGTTAAATTCAAAGCTGTTTCATGAACAATTTCATTACTGACGGTAGGTTCAACTTTAGAATTAACACAAACGCTAATTTACGGCTAAATTGTGGCAAAGAAAAAGTTTCATGGACCCGCCTTAATATGTCTATATTTCTGGCACAGTTTTTGTCATGTCCAATACCGTCAAATGGTGGTTAACTGAATGAATAAAGATTCGTATCAATATAAAACAAGTATAAATGGCTTGTAATATAACCTTTTGATTTTTCTATGCGTCAAAAATCGCAGTACATAATTATTATCTTAGTATGGTCTAATCGTCAGTTTAGGCCCCTCGTAGTAACGTGCTCCGGTTGCGTTAGACTTTCATATTGTTCTGCTTGTAATCAGTGCACCGGTTATACACAAAGACCAAGGAAAGTTTGCGCAATTCCTGAATCGTAACATGCTTTACGACCAATAAAGACAAAGGTTAATGGATACCATACCGTTCGGACGCAAATATAAAACATGGTCAGGCGAGCTTTAGGGGTATCGCCGTTAGCCCGTTCGTCACTTGTTTATGTACCTTTTCCGTACTGATTAATTTTTTGGGAACTGATAAAAGAACCTGCCAAAAAATGAGTTACATTCATGAAATCCGAATTTATTTTAATACCTAATATTCAAGTGGATGTGACAACCTCGAATATCACATACATTGCTTATAATGGTTTTTGGATTGGATAGGTTATCTAATCTAAGATGGCTAAATATGGTGGATGTGCATCTTGCATCTTTTTTGTAACTTCGGGAGTCTTGCAGGGTTTCAAATTGGACCTATTGTTAATCAATGCCTTTGTTAAAGATGTAGTTAGTGCAGTGTATAGTGAAATTCTTATGTTTGTGGATGATACGCAGATTTTCAGAGTTATTGAGAACATTTATAAGGTTAAATTGTTACAAAAGGCGTAGATCGTCATTATATGATGGTGTAATGTTAGTGTTCGCTCGCTATAGTCAAAGGAGTACTTACTTTCTATGAAATTCATGCGAGATTTTAGATAAATTGACTAAACTAGATATTTATAAGGTCTCTATTTTAAGAAATCTGTTAAACTAAATTAGTTATTATTTTGACTTCATTGTAATTACTTAATCAATTTGCCAACAGCACGTTTCACAGCAATGACTTCTTAGACGCCGATGGTTCTCAGTTAAATCAAACGATAATCAAGAAAGCAACCTAATGTAACCGACGATCACTGCGCACTTACGTCACTATCATTATGGTTTTTTGTAAAGATAGAGAGAGAATGCTGTGGGTTTGTAAAATAGCGCACTGTTGCCAGTTTTCTATATGGTCGCTTAATTTCCCAAACAGCTTTAACTACCATGACTAAAATAAATAATAACTAATTCAAACGGTCATCAACCCTATTTTTTAATGCAATAATATTATGCACATAAATACAATTTAAACAAATACTTCCACCTTACTGTAATAATCAGAATAGACTTACAGAAATCGGTTACTCCCGTCCGGCAGACTTGAGTAATTGCAACTTACCTGAAAGAAAAATAATTATTATATTAATAAAAATGTTAAATGTACATTATTTTGTAAAATATCGCGATTTGGGATTTTTTTTCTAAAACCATAAGCATATTTTAAATCAAATAAGAATTTGACGCCTAATATTTTTGCAAAAAATAAGATAAAAAAGAAAGCTAGGTGGGTTTTTTAGGGTACTGAATGACCTATTATACCATGCTTTCGAAAAAAAAAATGTTATCCTTTTTCGTTACGGAAATATTACGCCTCAAACAAATCCTTATTTTATTTATCTCATGCTTATGAATTTACGAAAAAAATTGGTTTGTGTATAAAATCACTTTAAATAAAATAATATCGTTTATGTAGGAAAACGTGTGATGTTATTCGAAAAAAAGTTGGGGTTAAGTTTTAGGGTTTGAAGTATAAAACAAATGTTTTAAAAGCATGGCATGATAGGTCATTCAATACCCTCGAAAGGCCCACTTAGGGCCGGTTTCTCAATGTCCAGTTAAATATTTATCTGGAAGTTAAATGTTATCTGTCAGATAAATTGTTTAAACAATTGAAGGTTAAACTTACGAATTCACGTAAATTTTATCTGACAGTTGTATCCATAGAAACGCTAACTGGCAGCTACCTATATGACACTTTTAACTGGACATTGAGAAACCGGCCCTTAGTTTTCTTTTTGTTACGAATATATTGGCTTTCCGAAAAAAATAGGTTTGTGTACAAAATCAAAGGTAATGCAAGATTTTAAATAAAATCAGGACTTGTGTAAGAAAAATTATTGAGTGCTATTTAAAAAAATTGAGGGTGAGTATTAAGGGTTAAGTACAACAAAAAATGTTTTGAAAGCATGATATGATAGACCCTATAGTACTCTCAAAAATACCACTCAGTTTTCGTTTGAACTTGTTTTGCTACGAGAATATCACGTAACAAGAAAATAGGTTACTTGCAGAAATAAATATTATGCCATTTACGCGTTCCTTAGAGCCTAGTAAACATGACAAAATCACTTGTTTGGTTTTTTGGAATCAGCTGTGAGAGATATTCCAAAAAATATTTCAAATGCCGAAAAATCCCGCGCAAACAACCTCTGACTTCAGTGATATCGTATAATGATGGGATGTAAAGTACTGATGATATTCGATATCGATAGCCAGTGCTAACCTGACATTTTGACATTGATCATTATAACCACAAAACACAGTCACACACAAAAGTACAAAAGTCAAAAGAATAAAAGTTAGGCTAGATTATTAATTCACTTTGTAGGGATGGGCTTGAATTAGATTCTATCTTTGGATTCATTCATAATGGGATGCGCTGAAATAAAATGATGGCTTCGATTAGTTGCGAATCTCGGTCACAAACAGGATGAACTGTGATACCTATCAGATATAAAAATGTATTGCAACGAAAATGCTAGTGGGTTAATTGCCTGTTTTCAAATATGTTTAAGTATCAATAAATTGAGTCGCATTGTTAAAGAATTCAGATCATCTCTAGTCGAATGCGCAGTTGAATCTCACTGACCTGCGCTGTAGCAGTATCGATTTTCGATATCGATAAGATATCTGTGACGTCAGCCCTTGTTTTAAGTCACGTGAAAAAATTTGAATATATCCTTATTTTATTTTGCAAATACCTTTTTTTGGCCTTCAGTAAAATCATGTTTTTTGTTTCCTACTGCTTCTTGAAAAGGTTTTCTTTACGCTATGTATACTCCCGAGGCGATTTCACGACCTCTGCAAGTACCCTATTCAAGGACATCCTGTATATGGCATCCAAAGCTACCACGAGGATTTTATCGATCACGATTCCGTACTCACCGGTATTGAACCTACTCATACACTCCCTATATCTGCTATGATCCATGATCTGTTTAATTAGAATCCTAATAGACCGAGTACGTGATGCAAGCGCTCTCTTAAAATGTCAGTCAGGGCAAAGATCGAACCTACACGGGCATGCAACAATGCCATTTCGCTTGCGCAAAAAGGAAATAATGAGATAGTATGAGCGTAGCAAAAACTCGCATATATATATATGAGCGTAGCAATGCGGAACGGAACACAAATGAGTTAGGGTTGGCTGTGCATTATGCTCATTAGAAATTACAGGATCGGATACTTATGAAATTATGTATATTAATTGCTCGTTGAATACCAAATGATTGAACGGTGTCTAGAGAGGATGCAATATGGATTCAGAAATGCTTTGGGTTCGGTCGACGTGTGTGTGTGATATGGAAAGTTAACACCGTACGAAAGCCAAGCATAATGCTGCGTTTACACCAGAGATCTGCTAGGAAAATGTGCGCAGCGAGGAAGTATGGCGGAGCTGCGAAACGGTGGGCAGATGAGCCTTCCGAGGATGTGTAGCGGGCTCTTTTCAGAGCCATCCCAACGCATTTCTAGCACACATCTCTCGAAACACATTAATAGCACACATTCCTCGCCAACATGTTTTGTTTTGTACGTACAAAAACTTCGCACCGCTAATCAAGCGATTCTATTGGTTCGTTAAAAACACATTCCTCTTAACACATCCTCGCACATCTCTGGTGGAAACGCAACCTAGTGCTGGTTTACATGCTGCCATTCATTTGTAAAGTTGCTATAATCTATTAGCACCAGATCTAAGTGTTTGCCTTGCGAGTAGACGTATATTCGACTACCAAATGCCATTGATGCCCGGTAGCCTTAGAACGATAGGCTTCGCAGCCTTAGTCGCGACAGCCAAGGACGCGGTATCCCTCCCATACAAGGTAAACTGGGCCTTACAGAAGACTGACGACTGGATCAGGGCTCATCATTTAGATTTAGCTCCAGAAAGGACTAAGGGCCGGTTTCTCAATATCCAGTTAAAAGTGTCAGATAGGTAGCTGCCAGTTAGCGTTTCTATGGATACAACTGTCAGACAAGATTTACCTGAATTCGTAAGTTTAACCTTCAATTGTTTAAACAATGTATCTAACAGTTAACCGTCACCAGTCAGATACTACGAGGATATAGGATAAAAGTAGAATCGTGGGTCTGAAAAATGTTGATGTTCGTTACTTGAAGCTTAACTCAATATAACGGCTGGATTTGTAATTAGCGCCCTCAAACTATACCTGTCACGAGTTTTCCTCCTGGTAGGAAGCTAGATTACAATTTTAGATTTTTAGAGTGAACTTGAAGATATGAGAGTCTGAACATTTTTGATGTTAGTTACCTGGAGCTGAAACTAGACACAACTGCCGGATTTGTAATTAGCGCCCTCAAAGTTTACATGACACAAGTTTTCGTCCTGATCGGAAGTCAGATAATGATTTTAGATGTTTAGGGTAAACATGAAAATCTGAGAGTCCGAAAATTTTTAATGTTCGTTACCTGAAGCTGTAACTAAAAACAACGACCGGATTTGTAACTCGCGCCCTCAAAGCATACAAGACACGAGTTTTTGTCCTGATCGGAAGTCAGATAACGATTTTAGATTTTTAGGTTTGAACTTGAAGATCTGAGGGCTCGAAAATTGTTGATGTTCGTTATCCGGAGCTGTAACTAAAAACAACGGCCGGATTTGTAATTCGCGCCCTCAAAGTATACAAGACACGAGTTTTTTTCCTGATCGGAAACCAGATAACGATTTTAGATTTTTAGGGCAAACTTGAAGATATGAGAGTCTGAACATTTTTGATGTTCGTTACCTGGAGCTGTAACTCGACACAACTGCCGGTTTTGTAATGAGCGCCCTCAAAGTATAAATGACACAAGTTTTCGTCCTGATCGGAAGCCAAA
The DNA here is from genome assembly GCA_951848785.1 of Callosobruchus maculatus. NCBI lineage: Eukaryota > Metazoa > Arthropoda > Insecta > Coleoptera > Chrysomelidae > Callosobruchus > Callosobruchus maculatus. Next base: position 12,453,997 of record CATOUR010000083.1, read on the forward strand.
TAACGATTTTAGATTTTTAGGTTTGAACTTGAAGATCTGAGGGCTCGAAAATTGTTGATGTTCGTTATCCGGAGCTGTAACTAAAAACAACGGCCGGATTTGTAATTCGCGCCCTCAAAGTATACAAGACACGAGTTTTTTTCCTGATCGGAAACCAGATAACGATTTTAGATTTTTAGGGCAAACTTGAAGATATGAGAGTCTGAACATTTTTGATGTTCGTTACCTGAAGCTGCAACTCAAAACAAAGGCCGGAATTGTAATTCGAGCCCTCAAAGTATACAAGACACAAGTTTTCGCCCTTGTCGGAAGTCAGATAACGATTTTAGATTTTTAGGTTTGAAATTGAAGATCTGAGGGCTCGAAAATTTTTGATGTTCGTTATCCGGAGCTGTAACTAAAAACAACGGCCGGATTTGTAATTCGCGCCCTCAAAGTATACAAGACACGAGTTTTTGTCCTGATCGGAAGCCAGATAACGATTTTAGATTTTTAGGGTGAACTTGAAGATCTGAGGGTCCGAAAATTTTTAATGTTCGTTACCTGAAGCTGTAACTAAAAACAACGGCCGGATTTGTAATTCGCGTCCTCAAAGTATACAAGACTCAAGTTTTCGTCCTGATCGGAAGTCAGATAACCATTTTAGATTTTTAGGGTGAATTTGAAGATCTGGGGGGTCTGAAAAACTTTGATGTTTATTACCTGAAGCTGTGTCTCAAAGCAACGGCCGGCTCAAAATTATTTTACTTATACATAGGTATATAGGCATGGTAGTTATTGAACTCTACACCTTGTTGAAAACCCAATTAGCTAAAAAAGTGTCTTAGTTTCAATGGAGACACATAAATGACGGAACTTTTGCGTAACTGGCAACCGGACTCACTGGCGGTCGTAGCTTACTTGTCAGGGGGGGGCATAGGTAGATTAATCAAGTTCGTAGTTGTAATTGTATATTGTCTCTGATCACGGTTTGATTTTCATTGAAGATATATTGTATATACATTATAGGAAAAATAGATTATGAAATAAAAAAAAAACGAAATAAGAATGTTTACTATCATGTAGATATGAGCTGTGAATGATTTTATGGATGACCCAGCCTACATGACCGCCAGTGACCGGACTAATGCTCCTCTTTCTTCTGCCTCCACGACAATTTAAAACTCTTTTAGCGGAAACGAAGCCTACTACTCCAGGCGCTTCCTCGAAATTGATACAGAACCTAATAAATAATCGTCGGAAACATAGTCGTTATTTATGAGTCATTCTATTATTTACAACCTTTTATCTGGTCTATGATTAGAAGAAGAAATAAAACGTTAAGGGGTCCCGCCCCCCGGTTGTGATTTGTGTGGCCGCGTCCTTTATCGAGTTCACCTCAGCTCGCCCAAGTGGATCGTCGACCGCGTTTCGACTCCCTGGGGCAAGGACGTCCTCACGTCATCATCATCTCCTCATCGACTGATATCAGGCTGCCACAGATATCTTACAAGATCAACTAGATTGAATCATATAACAGACGCTCCGAAAATCTCCTCAGAGGAAAAACTGCACAGTCCTGGCCTCAAGGATTATCGGAGCATATGTGGAGGTTCTCCGGACTGTACAGGCCGCCGGATGTGGAATTGAAAAACCATTCGATCACCTGCGCAGGCGGTCTTTTGATGCCAAGCTTGCTAGAACTGAACTGAACTGAAAGGTTTCCTGATCGTCTGTGAGGGAGGGTGTATTCAGGCCAAAGTGCAAGCGCCTTCAGGCCAGGATTGTGCAGTTTTTCCTCTGAGGATTTCCGGAGCGTGTGTGGATCGCTTAAAGGTTCCGCCAAACCTGCAATGCCGCGTCCAGTCCAAGTGGACATATACAAGGTGATTGGTAGAGGGTTCGCCAAACATTATGGGCGTACAGATAATCGTAGACATTTTATTAATAGACTTGTGCCCTAAACGTCCCTGAATTTTTATATCATTAATTTATAATATTTTCAAGAATCTATAAAAATGGACTTCTGTAACTTTTTTTAAACGTTTCTTATAGTTATTATTTTTTGTGCGTACAAATACTACCGAAATAAGTAGTTGTGAGCTGAAATTGTTATCAAATATGTTTAAAAAAGTTACGTAGGTTTAACTTCAACTTGATGTAAAGAAATAAATAAATGCGATAAAGTTACTGTTTACATATGATTGTTGTTGTAGTGAGGGGGTTAGAGTTCAGTTGCCCTAACAGTTGCCGCTATACCTTTAGACTTATTGTGCATCCCCAGTCTTAAGGGTCAAACAGAGTCCCATCCTAAGTTATTTCCGAACTTTGAGATACACAGGGCCGCACCAAGTGTTTCTGCCGCTCGTGTGCAAACGATAAGTGGCCGGCCCCTGTTACCCCAAGCACAATGAGAGACGTTAATAAAATTGCAGAGACGTTTACTTTTAAGTTTTTTTACACAAATACCACATAAATGAAAACTAAAGCAACAAAAAAAAACGAAACATATAATTATGTACCTTAACCTTAAAAACAAAAACGTCCAGAAAACAAAATTAAATATTTTAAAAACCTTAAGTTTAATGTCGTACATCGACTCTCATATGCAGCAGCATATAGAACCGCACCCTTCTGGTGGCCAAGCGAACGCGCCGTGGCATTCCACCTTCAAGAAGTCTGCTGCTGACATGCTTCACATGTCTGGTAGACATGAAAATTCTGATGCTCTCTATCTCCGTGAATCGAGCTATGGTGCACTGATGATCGCTAGTAAGCGTGAAACAACTGTCTGCGTACTGGTGGATTGACGGAGATATAGAGCAACCCTCTTACATCGGCTCTCATGCAGCAGCATGTATGTAGAACCGCGCTCTTCTGGTGGCCAAGCGAACGCGCCGTGGCGTTCCACCAAGAAGTCTGCTGCTGTTTAGCAGCGATTTTCTTTGGTTTGCCGTTACCTTCGGGTGCCAGATGGCGCACAGGTCGCCTGCTCTTAAGTTTAATACTTTAAAAATAAACAAAAAACAAACAAAACAGATAATTATGTACTTTAAACTAAAAAACAAAAACTCCTAGAAAATAAAATATGATGCACCTATCTTTTTATAAAATGTACAGAAAAGACACTTGCCTTGCTTTTAGTGCGGCAAAATCCTTTATAATTCCTTTATAATTTGGTCTGTATTTAGTTTTCCACATAATTCAGATTCAATGGAAATTAATGCCAAATTATTGAGTATTTCCTGGTTCATCAAGGGTTTTAAGTAAGCCCCAAGTGCCTTAAATGGTTCAAAGGATTTGATAGCCCATTTCACAGCTCCATGTTATGTAATTACTGATTTAGCACAAACCCAATTGTCTCGAGAAGCTCGTGCTCGGGGGGTTTCCCCTTCAACGCTTTTTTCTCGTGTTTCAGCATTTTGAATCTGTGCAGAGCCCGGAAAGTGCGCACTGAGGAAGATCTGCACCTTCCGTGTGCGAGCCATCTTCTTTTAGTATGGTCTCCATAGCATTAGTTGGATTACGGGCCATGACTCTTTGGAGCATTGCAGTCAGACACTTTCGATGTCCTGACAGAAGTTTCTCTATGAGCTTCCCTTGGCCTCTCTCACTGCTTTGTTGTATTCAATGAGTGCCTTCTTGTAGCTGTCCCAGTTTCCCGTACGTTTGCACTGGTTGTATAATATTCGGAAATTCCTCGTTCGAGTTTCCAGCTTCCCCAACAACACCGACAAGAGTTTTTGTTCGTTCTTATAACCGTCTCCGGACAGGAGTCGGTAAAGAGGCGTATTATGGCTACGATTTGCTGCGTGTATCACCAACCTCCAGTAATTTGTCAAAATTAATGACAGTAAGAGTCTCCGGACAAATTGGTGTACCGTGCAACGAGAGTGGGGACCGTATAGCTAGAACAGGGGATGGCAACCCCTGCATAGGCCCCGAACCGATGACTGGAATTAGAAGGCGCCAGATCAATGTTGCCCTGGACGACTGAGCTTACAAGGAGCTGGCGAAAGCCCGGCTAGACACAGATGACTACAGGCAAGCTAAAAGATCCATAGGGAGCCCTGACAAGTGCTACGGCTTCTGAATATAGGCAGAAAGACGCTCAATCTATTGGTGGGGTTCTCACAGGCCATTACCGGCTGTATAGACATTTGTGACTCATGAAAGTCGTCGGGGCCCTATCTACTCCAGATACTGGAAGGACGAAACAGCGTTTCACTTCCTGGGCAGATGTGCTGTGTATCTGACTTTCGTCAAGAGGTCTGGTAAGTTCGACAAAGAGCTTTCTGGGACGTGGGCCTTTAGTGTTTTCAGTGTTGGTTCCTTAGGGTTGACAAAAGTGGCCAAATGTGGCCTGCTTGCCTGGCTTCGCCTCCCCATCAACACTGACCACTGACTTGCGTCTAGCCGGACCGTGCAACTTTCCAACCCGCAGTCCCGAAGACTGCCGAAGGTTTCCGATTATTACTCGATGATGCCGCAACGCCGCCAAATTTAAATATCTCACGTAACTTCATTGCTTGCCTTCTACATGAATCGATTCAAGACTTTATTTCATGAAGGGGCTGATGTTAATTATTATAACGGATATTCGCTATTCTAAAAAAACGCTTCAACGAGGGGGAAAACGCTAAAAGTTGCCTATATTGACAGTTCAAAATTTAAAAAATCAAAGTAGGTTACTTAAATAAATAATGCAAAAGTTGTCTATCTTTGTGCAACATTGGGAATTTATGTGGAAGATAATAATCTCTACAAATATGTAGCTAAAAAATAATATACTTCGTGAACAAATTTCAAAAGAAAAGTGTGAGTCATCTAATAAATAGTAAAATTTATCATGTTTAGAAAATTATAGAGAAATTTAAAAAAGTAATTCGTCTTTAACCTTAAAAGTAAAAAAAATCTTTGGTCCTTTTGAATTAATGTATAAAGAGCAAATGCGGTACATATTACACCTATCTCTGTGTTTTAGATTAGTTGTAAAGGATTATTAGTGAAGTTACAAACTGTCTCTAATAATACTAATCTAATATACAATATATAAGAAAGGTGGACCCAGTTCTGAAGAAACAACTCTTCTCGTTACCTTTTGCACCAACTTTCCCTTATATTAGATATACTAATGTAAAAAAATGAAATACCTCAAAAAAATCCTCAATTTTAATTAAACATATGCGACAGAAAGTATGATAGGTACCCAAAATGAATTTCAACCCTCAATAGCTAAATTTTCTGGGTTAAATATTGATCAAGTAATGCCGATAAGAAGGAAATTTTGGATAAAGGACTTTTAAGACTTTTCTACACATAGCATAAAATTAGAATACATTTTTCAAAACACTTTATTATTCATTGCTGGATCTGGATGGTGGATACAAGAAATGAAAATACCACGAAAGCAGAGAAATTCGTCCAAAACAATACACATTTTTGAATTCTGCAAACGGCACACAGAACTGTCAGTACTGTCACTGTCAATTTCCATCTCGGTAGCCATTACAAATGCGCATGCGGAGCTGCGGGTTGAAAAGTTGCACGGTCCGGCTAGACGCAAGTTCAACACTGGGGGTGAAATAGAAATAACATCGAGTGAGGGTACTGACTTGGTAACTCCCACAAAGTACCGAGTCAAGTGACTTGACGCCATTTTAGTATATTATCCATAATGAAACTCTAGCAACATATCGCGTATTCTGTGGTTCGAACCAGTTTCTCAAACAGTCCATCAGAGAGAGAGTGAATGTGTGCATGCATATAAGTAAGTGTATCTGGAGCAGAGAACGAGTACTTTGCCGAGTCTGCTGCTGCTTCTCTGCTACCGGTCTTCAACTGTTTACGGATGCGTGCCGGTGATTGCTTCCAATTAAGTCTGCTGCCTCTTTCATCTAATTACGCTCGCTGCAGTCGCCCCAGCAGGTCACTGCTACTTCCAAGGCGGCGGCCTTGCTACTCTAAGGACATTTTTCCACGCGATGAAAATGTAACAGCAATTTTTTGAAATTTCTATTTTACTGTAAATATTTGAAGACAGAAATAGACTAGGTACCGAACAAAACTTTGAAAAAAGGGTCACTCGACTTCCGTCCTTTAACATTTTGTATTTTAAAAACGTTCGAGATATACCCCGCGGTAAATTTTATGGCACAACAACGCACAGTGTCGCATGCCGGATTTTGAGGACAGAACCATCCAGGGCCGCACTAACATCAAAGCTGCAAACCAAGCGTGGTTCCCCATTAGATTTTAAATAGATACTAATAACATTTATTTAAGAAATCAAATGAAAAATGAGGAAGTAAATAGAAATTAACCCAAGTCAAAATCCGATTTAGATGAACCAATTTCAATCAGGTTGATAATAATTTCATTCGGTCGTGTACTTAAAAATTTTGACTCTACTTTTATTACCATGTTTAATGCAGTTTTGCCATTTTCATTGAGTTATTAAAATGTACCTGATCTCTAATAATATTAATAAGTGCTGATGAGCTTTCATGGTGAATATTGTACTTTCGGATATTTCTTTTTAAATCTGTTCATATTACCCTAATCGATAAAAATAGGTCTTTAAACTTCACACCCACTAATTCGTGCTATTTCATCAAATTTGTAACTTTTTACCAATTTCAATAACTGAACCTTTGCTTTAATCTCTGGTGAAATTGTGAGATAGAAAGCATCTTGTAAGTCCGTCGGCCTTGATGATGATGAATCCTGTTTACACGTTCTTCTAGGATAGATGTTGCCGCAGGAACAAAATTTCCGGTCGACGACTTATATATTTTTGAAATAACGGCCTCTTTCATATACTCGATTATTCGCGTAAAAGATTTTCTCGCAAGTGCAGTTGTAACTTGATCTAGTTAGCACAGTCCTCAGCTGATGGCTAGATGGAACTGATGATGATCTTCAAGAACCAAAACGTTAAAGAAGTGAACTGATCTCCGGACTATAATTTGCACCACGCAACACTACAATAGCTATCACCAACAACCAGGGTCAAATACGTTATGAGACTGTTATTAATTGTAAGTTCAGGAAGAAAGTACATAAACTTTTCATTTCAAGCACCGCTTACTAGCGGACGTTTCCAGATTAAGCATGATAATTTTCTACCTGAATCGAAGATAAGGTAGTCTGTTTCAAGAAAATGACATTCCACACAGTCCGACAACAGTAGAAGTAAACATGTAAAAATTTAGATAATTCGACATTGTACGGAAATGACAGTATCACTTATACTCGAAAATCTTGTTATTTATATAAAACTTATTTCAGTACTTCCTTGGCAGAGAACGGTCTGTAATAAGGGTTGTTTAATGTATAACCACGAATAACTGTGGTCTTGGGAGATTTAACTTTTTGAGAGATTTGTACCATAAAATTTACTGCCGGGTATATCTCGAACGTTGTTATAATACTCAATTTTTTCAAACACAACACGTATTTTTCTATAATAGGTTAGTGTCTTCAGCGAAAGATTTGGACTACGTTCCCTATGATTGCTTTTTTATACACAACGTATGCGGTCAACTGTCAGATAAGCACGTAATCTAAAGCTAATACCAAGCTGTTTACAAACGGGTCTCTATCCCTATTGATTACTTCATTACATTGTTTGGCTTTTCTATTTTTTCATATGCTTCCAGTTGCTTAAACTAACCAGTTTCAAATTACTTAAATGTACCCTATGTTCCCTGTCGAACACGTATTCATTATTCAATTGTGCCATAAGTTTTTCAAACCTAGTTCTAACAGATTAAACTGGTCCTAAAGTTAAGAGAGTTATTAGGAAATCCCAAGAACAAGGTTAATAAACTTGATGGATGTGGAAAATATGAAATCAGATCTGTAGTAATCGTAGCAAATGCTAGACAGGGTAAACTACGAGAATTATTAGGACTAAGTTCAAAGAGGATAATTATTATTATGATAAATTTACGATATGGTAGTATACACCCTGTTCATATACCAGTTGTCCATTGTTACATTCCTATTGTTTACGAGGGCTGCTCTATACCTCCGTCAATCCACCAGTACGCAGACAGCTGTTTCACGCTTATTAGCGATCATCAGTGCGCCATAGGTCGATTGACGGAAATAGAGAGCATCAATTTTTCCATGTTTAATAAACATGTGAAAGATGTGCAAGCAGACAGAAAGAATTCTGCCGGTGCGCCATCTAGTACCCGAAGGTAACGGCAAACCAAGGAAATCTCTACTTAGCAGTAGTAGACTTCTTGGTGGGACGCCAATGTGCATCCGCTTAGCCACTAGAGAGCGCGGGTTCTATACGCGCTGCGTATGAAAGCCGATATACGAGGGCTGCTCTATACCTCCGTCAATCCACCAGTACGCAGACAGCTGTTTCACGCTTATTAGCGATCATCCTATGGCGCACTGATGATTAGATTAGAACGCTCATTTTATTTTCCATCCAGAAGTGGTAAATACAACATAAAACATGAAGTTAGGGATGTGAATTTAGCTGCAAGAATCTTTTGTCAACCATCTATCTATCACGATTTTCAAAATGCAGCCAAACACCACAAATGACGTCATTCGAAAAATTTGTTGATTATGTGGTCATCTGGTGTGTGGCGAAGACTGGGTACTGCTGCGTCAAAAGAACCAGTGTCACTTTACCTTGGTTGAGTGTGAGGTTTTTTCACTTCGATTATTTTTTTGTAAGCAAATTCAGGTTTTGGAGCATCGACCTCGATGTAAACGATGTAAACGGAGAAGCCGTCCGCCCTCAAAATGGCGGCGCCTCAGGTGATGGAAAAGAGACGCGTGAGACGCCCACGATATGGTACGGGCATCATAGACAGCTACCCATATCAATAAACATGTGACATTGATAGCGTTCACAGATTCTCATCTAAATAACTTGTTTGAATGAATAAGGACCAGAGGCTATCCAGCACGGAATGTGGCTGGTGCATAGGCCACACTATGGGCCCTTTTGCGCCTCTATCCGCGCTAGTTCCTAAGACCTGCCCTTTTAGCAAAGGCAAGTACATTCTTAGGTCCTATCCGTTTTATCTCTTTTGGTTCTAAGGTTCTTGAGCGCAGCATACTCTGCCTGTGATAACCCAGGGTTTCACAGCGACACAAGATGTGTGCCGAGGATTCTTCCTCTTCACCACACCACATGCACGTTGGGTCGTTGACCACCCTCATCACGAACAAGTGACGCCTGAAGTCACTATTCGTCCTATTCTCTCTGCAGGCCCTGCTAATAGTTCCCGAGCCTGACGGAGATGACCAGAGATGTTCTTCCATCGCTGAGAGTGTTGATTCTGGATCCACTCTCCAGTTGTTTTCCTAATCAAGTTTGCAGATAGTCCTAAGGCTGGTTCCGGGCCCACAAAACTGTAGCCGGATCCCATCCTAGCCAGATGATCCGCCAAATAACTTGTTTGCTTCGAGATAGATATCAAATTCAAGCTCGTTATAAGTCAAATACGTTGCGCTAAATGATATTGGAATTAACCCATGTCTGGTGGAAGTCCAAGATCTCCGGCTAACTTTTCCGTAGTAGCACCCTCGAAATTATTGCTTCTTCTGAACTGCTTGAGCTAGCTACACCCATGTCTTTAAGAAAAAAAAAATGTGATAAATGTCTTGAATCTGTACTTCCCACACATTATCGGTGCCAACAATATATTTGGATTTCCTCTACCCCTAACCTATTCTCATCAAAAATGTGGACGTAGTCCATTGAAACATCTAAAACGAAGTTTGGGCGATTTTGAAATTTTTCGTTTTTTGTTATGTCACCTCCGTCACTGGTTCCAGAAACGATACACTGTTACCATTTCCTCCACGGTAGTAATTCGGTGTCAAAATGTCATCACAATTAAGTTACTAGTCTCTCAAGTTACACGTTAGGATTAAAATATGTTGTATCAGATTATTCCACAGATATAAAAGTCAAAGGCAACAATCGAATAGGTTTAAAAAGCCCAAATATCACCAAAGTCAATTTTTTCAGTGCAATGTAGAGTATGTTATGAATACATAAAATTTTTGAGTTTTTAAATCCCTCACCCATCCCACCACCCCTAAAAAAATGGAAAAGGCCAGGAACCACTGAAACGCGCAAAATTTCATAAAACTCAATTCAATAATATCCATGTTACACAATAGAGAACCATCTAAAGCAATACTCTTATGAATATATCAGGAAATTCTAACTAATACACAAGGCAATGTTATTTATACCATACTTCATGCTATTGCCCGCATGTCGGGCTCTGTCGAGCTGTTTTCCGGCATTTTTGGTAGCACCCTGATGCAAGGCAATGTTCGGATAGACCTAAAAAATTATATCATGCCGCTAGGGTTTTCATTCATACGTCAATGGACAGCCTAGTATGAATACAACAAATTTTTCCGTTTTAAAAGCCCTCACCGCCCATCACCTCAATTTTACCCCCACACAAAAAAAAGATAGAAAATGATCAGTTTGAGAAATATTTTTTGTTTTGCTAATTACTCTGCCGCCCATGCACCGTATTTCAAAATTATATCAGCATTAACTATTATGACCATACAGCATATCGCTAACCAAATTTTATTACAATCCATGCAGCGGTTACCGAGATGATGAGGCTAGAAAAACGCCAACAGACAGATCATCGACAGACAGATAGTCAGACAGATAGACCGTAATTTTAGAAGCGCTAGATAACTCGGAAACGGTTAAACTGAGGTAAAACTATCTTTTTACTTACAATTTGAAGAAGAATTTAATTATCCTATAATATACAGGCTGTTTCCTTTAAAAAAATAAAACTTTGCTTCGTCATAACTTTATGTGAAGCAGCATCATAATTGTAGCAAGTGACAGAAGGTACGGCCGGTGCGCCATCTGGTACCCGAAGGTAAAGGCAAACCAAGGAAAACGCTGCACAGCAGCATAGATTTCTTGGCGGGACGCCACGGTGCGTCCGCTTGGCCACCAGAGAGCGCGGGTTTTTTATACGCTACTGCGTATGAAAGCCGATATACGACGATTGCTCTATACCTCCGTCAATCCACCAGTACGCAGACAGCTGTTTCACGCTTATTAGCAATCATCAGTGCGCCATAGGTCGATTAACGGAAATAGCATCAATTCTTTCATGTTACCCAGACATGTGAAGTATGTTGTAGCAAGTTCCTTGGTTTGCCTTTACCTTCGGGTACCAGATGGCGAACGGGCAGAACCTTCACTTGCTACAACATGCTTCACATGTCTGGGTGACATGAAAGAATTGATGCTCTCCATTTCCGTCAATCGACCTATGGCGCACTGATGATCGCTAATAAGCGTGAAACAGCTGTCTGCGTACTGGTGGATTGACGGAGGCAATCCTCGTAGCATCATAATTATTGAGCCTAGATGATACTCGGAATCATTAATATTGACAATGTTTGAGGTAATTTTACTACGTCAAGTGTGAAGCAAGTATGCTCAGTGCTTTTAATGTTTTATTTATTTATTTTTTTCAGGTGGGCCGCTAGCTGTCCTGGAATGAGGGTCACCTTGCGCACAAGGCATTTATTTTTTAAGGTATTGAAATATACGATTTCTAACAAGTTAGTATTGTTTTAATTTCCTCAAACCCTGCTTTTGTAATATACCTATTATTCCTGTGCTATATCTTCAGCAACGGGTCACCGTGAAGAGTCCAAACTAGCACAGAAAGACACGTGGGTCTGAAAAGCGGTACCGCAAGGTACGCAATCAGGACTCAACTTTAACCCACATGAACTTTTTGTGTAAGCAAAATAAACAAAGAGCTGTAGGATAATGTAACTGTTAAATATGATGGACGAAATAACGTAAACAATGGCCCGGTGTTATATAGTTGATATAATGAAGATATTGTATTTTTGGGATGAGAGACGGTCATTGTGTGTAGGATTTTGCTACCTTCGGGCCACCTTGAGTCATACTCTACACCTTTTCCAGCTGTAGTTTCTAAAGCGTCAAGTGATAATTAAAAACGGTCAAGTTAATTTTCCACCGTCAATTTAAATTCAAACTGACAGGTATAAATTGCACCTGACAGTCTGAGATTACAAGTGACGAGTTGGACAATTAACTTGATCGTTTTGAGTTATCACTTGACGCTTTAGACACTACAGCTGGGAAAGGTGTAGATTGAAAAAGCTCTGACACTTTGACCGTACTGGTCGTGTGTTGTGGAATCTTAGAGGTTGCCTCCAAAAAGTCCAAGGGCGGTTCCAGGGCGGATTTTCAGAGGATCAAAAAATGTTTTGTTCCAGCAAATTTGTAGAACTGAGACAGAAAATGAATTTTCCTACAGGGCAAGCGCACAATATCTATTTAGTAGCGACTTACCTCAGTTGCCTTAATACAAAATCTGACTATCTAATGTCTTACATAGTGCGTCTATATGAGCATCCCATTTGAATGAAGCGTCAACTATAATGCCTACCACAGAAACACTTCCATTGGGCTAGATCTGATATTAGAAGAAAGCGTTATTCTTTGGGACTTTCCCCATTTAGTTTCAGACAGAAGGAAACCACAGTTCTATCTTATTTACAGTTTCTGCTACATCATCACTAAGAGCATTTTATATTTGAATTTCACAGGATTAATGTTGTATCATCGGCGAAGCACATACAATCCACAGATTGCATATAGTATATATTGTTTAACATACAAAATAAATAGAAGAGGTCTATAATCGATCCTTGCGGCACAGCCGATTTAACTAGTTCCAAGTTCGATTTTTCACCATTTGTATTTTCCAAGTATTGTTTGAAAAAATTCAAGACAATACCATGGATCCCATAAAATTACATTTTCTTCAACAGAATTTCATTGGTATGCCTTCGAGCAGGTGACTGGCGATTTTTGTGATCGCTTGGATGGTTAAGCATTGATGTCTAAAACCATATACTGTTGTTTATTCAGAATTCTCATGTTATCAAATAATATTACTAATCTTTTTTTTAAGAAGTTTTTCAAAAGTCTTGGCGAAAATCACTAATTTGAAATATAATAATTATGTCACTGTTCAAATAACCATAAACGTTCCAGGCACTTAACAGGTTTTAAGGATAATGATCCTCAGAAACTGCTTCAGGCGTAACAGGTGAATGAAAAAATTGTTTAACAGGTTCCTTCAGTATTTTCAAAAAATCCATTGTATCTTCCTGAATATCAGGTAATTGCTCAAAAAATTTTTCAGATACCGAAATAAAATATTTATGGAAATTCTAGGGTGAGATTTCACAATGATTATTAATTTGTTCCGTTTGAAGTTGATTATTTTCCAGAACTGCATAAGTTTATTTGATATCACTGTATGCATGTTTTTTATTTTGTCGCAAAGTAAAACGGTACATTTTAGAAGTTTTTTATAGTTTTCCCAATCTGCATTTGAACTTTCGACGTCGAATACAGTTTTGGCAGCTAGGATTAGAAATACTATACTAGTCTAGAGCTATTAGAACACACTGTATAGGCGTACAGTTATTTCAAGGCATTAGAAATGCCCTGCTTTACGTTTACTAATAATTTTCCATCTGATGTTTATCAAATAAATAAAGTTCAAACGAGAGCAGCCAGCGTGAGCCCCATGTAGAGACGATTCCATGTAGGGAATGGAACCAATACTGCGGCTAAAAATTAAAATACTATCTCGCTGTAATTGTTTATTGCGAACATATTTCATGAAATAAACACAAGGTGGGCTTTTCTTGCTTTCTGGCGTTTATCGGCGTGTAATTAGGATACGTTCAATTAACATACGATGGCCAGCGTATGTGAATAAATTCGAAAACGTAAATGGCGATCAAGTAAAGTGGTCGATTTACGTAAGTGCGGTGCTCTTGGGAGGTATCTCGTCATTTGTTGGCAATCTAATTTTCAAACTGCCATACCTACAGTTTCATCTCGTTCAAATAGCCTTGGAGTTTTGTTCCGCTGTAGGAAGTTGTATATGTTGTCCTCAATAACCGAATTCAGCCACTGACCGAAATGTATACTCAGATCTGTCACATCGCGTTCCGGGTAATTTTTGTATGCGCAGAACGCGTTGTGGTTAAATTACAAATACCCACAATGCGAAACACCGAATGACGTCGGAAACGCACGACCATTTCGCGTTGTGGGTAATAATCAAATAGCCACAAAGCGGAAACCTAATAACCTAACATACCGCAACAACTGTTTTTTTTTTATTTATTCAGAACAACGTTTAGTAAGATCAGAGAATCGACAGAAATACTTGCAAAATAATTAGAGAATGGTTTGAATAAACTCTATATAGCCTCATCTCATAGGTTTACACTTCTAGAAGGCGACTATGAAAAAATCACAGGTAAGGTTAAAGAAGGACAAGAACTGTGGAAATTATGCCTGTCATCTAAACAGTATTGACAGCTGAATCGATATCAATTATTGAAAATCGGACAAAATGAATAATTCAAGTTCAAAGGTCTAGGAATGAAGAGGAAATTATTTTTTTCCTAAATCGTGAGCAGGCATTTGATATAGCACATTGTTTTACATTTTTTGATTATAAAATTTTGCTTTGTGGCTATATTTGTATTGTCCATAATGCCAAAATGGTTGTGTGGTTCCGACGTCATTGGGAGTTTCGCATTGTGGGTCTTTGCAATTTACCCACAACGCGTTCTGCGCATACAAAGATTACCCGCAACGCGGTGTGAGAAATTAGCGAAATCCACAACGCGTTCTGGGTATACAGTTCGGTCAGTGGCCGAATTCGGTTATTGAGTACAACATATACACCAGAGCAACTACAGCTACCATGTGTGGGGATGCGATCCGAAGCACTCTATAAAGCTCCTGGACACTATCCAGAAGAGAACAATTAGACTAATCGATACGCCTAACCTCACAAAGAACCCCCACAGCCTGGAACGTCGAAGAAGATTGGCTGACCTATCCTTGTTTTACAGATTCTATCACGGAAGATGTTCGAGTTAGCTGTCACAGATAATAACACCGAAGGCCGTCCGAACGAGGAACGCTAGAGGCTCTGCGAGCTCATCCTCACCAGGTCGAGGTCCCTCCCCCCGAACCAGTCTCCTCCAGTAGGAGAACTTCGACGCTGTGGAATGAGCTGCCTATGAATTTGTGTCCCTACGGCTGCAACCTGCAGCGTTTCAAATATAACGTGCACAGGCACGTATCCTTTCGTAGTGCTTCTACAGCGCCATAGACTTTCAGCCTTTGCGGGAGGCTGACCATAAAAAAAGGAAGATGGCATTTCTATTGGTTTATGGGTCATAAATCACTCGGCAGTTATATGAACATGACCGCTCGATGACCCATAGACCAATAGAGGCGAGCAACTTTGTTTTGACGCCGGATAAATGACATGTGAACAGGGTATAGTTGAGCAAGGCTTTAGGTATAGATTTACCACTGTGGGTCGTCAGTCGATCCTACACCCTTTAATCGAATGTGGCTCACACCTATACCTAATACTCAACCCGCATTAGATTCGTTCCTTATGGAAAGAAATTAGGTTATTGAGGACGTGTTTTTGAGTCTGCTCAGGATAAGCGTTACTGGGGCGGTATTCCCAAGTCGCTCCCCTCGCAAGCGAGCGATCCGTCAAAGGAGCGATATGATTTGCAGCGATATGGCATTTCTAGATTCTCACCTACCGCTCCCCTCGCAAATTTGGAAAGCGAGCATTGAGATACGACAACATCGCGTATTGATGTAGAACGTCCGAACGAAACGTCAAGTTGTCAAAACATAACCAATATGTTCGTTTGATAAAGTACCGTATACATCACAGACGATAAATAATAATTGTCGGTGGTATACATCGATCGAGGTTGAACTAACTATTCTAAACATGAAGATTAGTATCAACGAAAAAGCAACATTCAGGATAAATCTGATTTAATTAGCGGCGAATTTGGCCCCCATTTAATGTGAAAGAACTGTTGTTTTCTATGTCGATACCAATATTCTTGTTTGAAATTAAATAATGATAATAACAGCGATTATACTTTAGTTATAGTTCATATTATAACTTCGAATCATGTATCGGTACATTTTTTTTTTTTTAATAAAATCACTGAAAAATAGTAAACCAAAATTTTTACTATCGGTTGAGGATATAAATCTGTAGTTTTCACAGGGTCATCGAGATAAATGCTAATTGTGTCCAAGACATATCAAAAGGTTTATTTTGTTAATCTAAATAACCTTTTGAACTGGTTTTCAGCGAGTTTTGTTAGTGTTTTTTGAGTGGGAACTCGGTAAAAAAATCTATACATTTTAAAAAGGTACATTTTAATGTGATGTTGCACTTGACTTTGTCCAATCAATTTCTCCCATAACGGACCCGATTTGCAGATAATTCCAGCAGATTATAATAACGCAAACGCCTAAAAGTTTTTATACGGTTTAAATGTTTTTAAGATACATGAAAAAAAGGGTCGGGAATCAAGAAATATGTTTTAATACTAGGGTGGTTGTGTTATGGGGAAGGTTGAAAAACACTGTGTTAGAGGGCCTCTTAAAACAACTCGATGGAGCTCTGAAACACGTTTTTATGCTTCTTCTTGGTTTAACAGTCCAATACATACAGGATCGTCCACTATAAAGCATAATAATTATAAATAAGAGCACACATCTCAACTTAAGGTACCCTAATCGTAGGTGATAGCCTATATACATTGATACACCAGTGACACGAGCGACAGAAAGCACTCCCCTTTGACGCGAGCGCTTCAATTGTAAGGAGAGGATGTGAGAATCTAAACAGCAGTGATTTTCACTCCACTCGCATTTAAAGGCAGCGTTATCGCTCGACACGAGGGGTCAAGAATACCGGCCCTTAACAACGTTATACACACATAAAAATAAATTCTCAATTCAAGAATTCTCATAATCTGTAAAGATATACAAGAACATCTGTTCTCGCTCTAAGAAAATTTACTTGATGAGACATTTACATCGAGACACATTTCTTAAAGGGGGGATACACGTACGAGCAAGTACGCGTACTTATGGCTCGATGACCTTTTTCGCCTGTGTGTTACCGTAAGTACGCGTACTTTAAAACCGTCGCGCAAACCGCCGGCGATCCAACTGGTTTGAAATTTTGCTCGTAGCTTGTCTCGGCTCGTACTGCGAGCCGCGAGCCACCACTTTGTTTCGGCAGGCCATCGATGCGCAACGCTTGTTGAGTTTGGCGTTTGTTAAAAGTTTTGTCTATTTAGGAAAATTATCAAAATTAGTGATTTCAGCTTCACGTGTGTCACCGACGTCGAGCCGAGTAAGTTCGCGAACTTAAAAACCGCGTACTTAAAGTTCGTACGTGTGTCACCCACTTTAGAGCGAGAACAGATTCTGATGTTCTTTACAAGATTGTCAGAACCCTTGATTTGAGAATACCTCAGAGTAACAACTAAACAGTTCAGTTGTTACTCTGAGGAGAATACCTTTTTATGTGTGTATTTCGCGATGGCAAGAAAAACAAATTCTTGTACTCTCCATTTCTAAGCAAATGGATGGGATTGGCTCGTATGTATATAGATACATAGCCACGATTCGAATAAATGCGTGATATTATGGACGTGGAAAAGCACGAACAGAAAACGAAGAAAGCTCATCTCTCTAAGGTGAACAGTAATGTGTATACATTACCGCACACGTCTGGTCAAGACCACCTTGGACATTATTACGTTTCATTACGCGTAATTTTTACCATATACAGTCGACATCTCCATACCGAATATGGTATAACTGTCGACTCACCGCACATGTCATTTCTCAAATTATATCCCTATATAAACATCAACCTCGATTTTTTTACCCAGCCGCTTTCACATTGCCTATATAAATTGAATACGGTAGCACTGATTTTCTCATGGCTCCATTTTACTGCAAAGGCAACTCAAAAAAATGTTACTTCCCACGCAAACATGATGGTGACACCATTTTATTATTTTTCCATTGTCTGAAACTATAGTCTGAGATCTTGGAACCAAATCATCGCCCACCCGCCCGCAAAAAAACTCCAACACAAAAACTCCCTCAATAGGTCCTTGTATCTCCAGGAGCAAACTTCAACTAGACGAAACAAAACGATGATTAGGAACCCCCAAATCGCTGAAAAATGAAGTTTGAGCTGTTTTTATATTTCCAGTTTTTTTATTCTTGCTGCGCTCGCCGCCACTGACACGATTTTAAAATCCATACGCGTTTTATCAAAATTTTTTATCAAAAAATTGTATCAAAATCAATTACAGGTTACACAATACAGGACGATCTACGATCTTACAATACTCGTAAGAATTCAATAGAAAATTCTAAGTCGCTTGGTTCGGAACACCGACTATTAAATCAAATAGACATATCTATTTACATTTCAGCTCATTGCATACATATACAGATCCCCCCTCGTAAGTATTGCGATGTTGATTTTGACAAGATGGGGTCCCAAGAACTAGGGAAAACCATCTATGCATATCTGCATATCTATGCGTACCCCAGAACTTTTCCCAAATTGTAGGATCACGCTAAGACATTTGGCAACAGCGGCACGCGATAGTACTATAAGTTCATTCATACAAAAGTCAAGGCGCCAACGACGAGTGACAAGTGGTAGTTGACACTTCTCGTTGACACTGTCACAGCTGACGAAGCTTGATTTTTCCATTTTAATTTTATCTGAAATCGAGTGTATTTAGTAGTGAAAAGTGCTGCAGAAATGATTAATCAGTGCTATATCTGCAAGATATGTTCCTATAAACCAGAATATGCTGGTTTTCCCTTTCACCGGTAAGTTGAAAAAATGTCTATTGAATGCATTATTTTTACTGTTCATTGGCGTGGTGAAAACCTTTCCTAAACTTTGTTTCTCTTGGTAAACATTTTTACCTCATTATTTTTGTATTTTGTGTGTATATTTCCATATTTTTGATGATTGTTAAGAAATCTTGTCAAATAGTATCAGAATACAGTGAAAAATAGCCCTTAGTTAGCTACTTCCTAAGCTACTTCAACCACTGATGTTTTCAAATTGAGAAAACAACATTCTTTGTTTTCGTTTGTTAATTGGTTTAGTATATGCTGCTACTTGTTTCCAGGCTATCCACTAATAGTGGCATCAGAAATATTTGGTTACAATGCCTATGTTTGGAGAATACTGCATTGCCCAAAGACACAGGATTGTGTTCCAGGCAGTTTGGGCCCTGATGCATTCATCCATGGCCAACTATTCATCACAAGGACAGATAAGAGAAAGTGTTGAAAAAGGATGCTCTATCTTCATGTATCTACCCTGGAAGGTGAGTGGTATACAGACTGACAATACATAATTATGAGGTAACTAATTGAAGGATCTTAGATTTAATATAAAAAAGTTAATTGTAAACAACAGGCTAACATAAAAAATATTTCAATTAAAGCATTCAATTAGTGAGAGTATAGGCAAAAATAACCTCTATGGACTGATTTTTTGTTTTAAAATATTCTTTTCGTTAGTTTGAAAATTAATTTTTTTAATTGATTAAGGTAGTTTTGGACGATACATGAAGGTTAACTATGATGCTTATCTGTGGCTGATATATAAAGTATGTCCTCTGCTCAAAGTATGTCTTTAAAGCATTTATGTATGCATATATTACCAGTTACAACCTTCCTTGTTTAAAAAAACTTGCTAGTTCCTTGTATCTATTTTTAATTGCTGCTTAACCCAACTTTTTAATTAATGGAAACTGGGTTTATGTTTCGGCCCTGGACAGCAGAAATTTGTGACGATGGATCTAAAGATGCAAGTACAGCGACTGCAACAGAAGGTAGTCTCAAAAAAAGGTGAGCTCTTAACACCACCCTATATTAGCATGTTTTGTTATATTAGGTGATAGATCATGTATGGCTTCCAGCAATACTGTAAGCTGAAACTAACAGACCAATAACTGTCTGAGATTGTCTTCAAGCAAAACTTACTAATAAACACTAATTAATAAATAATAAAGAATTGGAATAGCCTCCGCAATAGTAAATCCTTCAGCATATTACTGAAAACCATGCGTAACCATAAAAAAAATTGAAATCAGACATCTTCTTTCAAAATCCTAAAAGGAAGCAAATCATCTGGCTCCCAAGTTGATTGATTTGTTAATCATAATGGTAACTTTTTCAATAATATATTAATTATATACATAGATAGTTTCTCCTTAAAAAACCTATGTCTATGCTTCCATTGTGTCCTAAGGCCCATTTTCAAAATAATGATATATTTATTTATGTTTCAGCAATTCGTTAGCAGAACATGATAATAGATCAGATGCAAGTACAGTGGCTGTGTCAGAATATTTGGAAGGCTATAACAAGGTGAGTTAATGAAACTTCCCTGTATTTGAAACATTCTGGTCATATTACGACTCCCACAGATACTGTAACCTCAAACCCATAGATAAATAACCTTTAGCAATACTAAATCTTTCAATGCACTTCCATTTTTGAAGATCACCTGAAACCCTGGGAACAATTTGAGTTAGACATTAATTGATTGATTTATTGATTATAATTGGTTGATTTTTTGTCAAGATTACAGTGCATGGTCAGGGTACATTTAAATAATATAAATACATTGGGGTGAAACGTGTTATCAGAAAATGTTCAGTGGGAAACATTTGAAATGTGAAGTAGAAGCAAGCAAGGATTAAAAAACATTGTATCCTCTTGTAAAGCCTACAAGGCAGTGACCAGAGCAGTGGATACCGATGACACAGGAGTAAAAAAACACCATGCATGCAAATTTTATCTATATGAATGTACTTTGTTGGTAGTTATTGTGTATTTTATATTGTTTTGTGTTTTCCTTAAATACTCCATGTGTAAGCTGTAAGACTTGATTTGTTTTAGGCTGGAGCTGCTGGATCAATTCTAGTCTTCCTCAAAGCAAAGGTGCTTAAGAAATATTCAAATGCTAGTACATTGGACACTTCTTTCAGTAGCAGAAGGATCTCCTAGTAAAAAAAGGTGAGAGTGCTGCCATTGTCTTTGTAATTTTGAAAAAATCCAAATTTTATGGTCGAGTCCCAAATACTTTAGTTATCTGCTTTATGAAACAAATAAAACATTGGTAACAAGGGGCTTTCTGTGGGTGTAGGTAATCCTTAAGTTATACAATGTACTCAGATAGTCTTTATCCAGTGACTAATTTGCTTTACGATTAGATTAAAAACCTATTTAGGGCAATGTGTTACTATAGAAATTTGGAATACGATGGTAGCTCCAACATTAATTACTCAGAAGAATGGACAAGTAGAGAACGTCTGTAGATTCATTATCCAAGACTTTTTGTTCGCCCTAACACATTTCTCCCCTTCTGGATATACTTGAGTAAAGAGAAATGCAATTAAATAATACAATTTTTTTCAGAAGGAGAAATTTTACATTACTGATTTGTCGGGTGACGACTTCGCCTTACCAGCAAGAAGGAAGAAAGATAGGAAGCTGATGAAATAAAAATCAATAGTGGACTAACAAGATTAATATGTTATTATTTATTATGTATCAAACATGTGTAGATTAATACATCTCAGCTGTGAATGTTTCCCCTTTGACTTGTCCAATAGCTTGTGTAAGGATTAATAATCAATAATAATCTAAGCCTGTCGTTCAATATGTTAATATTAGTGTTGTTACTCATTTGTATTTAATTTGTATCTTATATTTTTAAATGTTGATCTTGGAATATATCTTGTTATTGTTGTAACGAAGTGAAGTGTAAGAGAAAATTGTTAATAAATATGAAATCCCTGTCTATCTCTCTTGTCTCCTCTCTCACTCTCCTCTCTTCTCTCCCTCTCTTCTCTCTCTTTCTTCTCTCTCTTTCTTCTCTCTCTCTTCTCTCCCCCTCTCTCTTCTCTCCCCCTCTCTCTTTTCTCCCCCTCTCTCTCTCTCTCTGTCTCTCTCTCTCTCTCTGTCTCTCTCTCTCTCTCTGTCTCTCTCTCCTCTCTCTCTCTCTCCTCTCTCTCTCTCTCTCCTCTCTCTCTCCTCTCTCTCTCTCCTCTCTCTCCTCTCTCTCTCTCATCTCTCTCCTCTCTCTCTCTCTCTCTCTCTCTCTCTCTCCTCTCTCTCGCTCTCCTCTCTCTCCCTCTTCTCTCCTCTCTCTCCCTCTTCTCTCCTCTCTCTCCCTCTTCTCTCCTCTCTCTCCCTCTTCTCTCCTCTCTCTCTTCTCTCCTCCTTCTCTTCTCTCCTCTCTCTCTCTTCTCTCCTCTCTCTCTTCTCTACCTCTCTCTCTTTTCTCCCCCCCTCTCTCTCTCTGTCTCTCTCTCTCTTCCTCTCTCTCTCCTCTCTCTCTCCTCTTTCTCCTCTCTCTCCTCTCTCTCTCTCTCTCCTCTCTCTCCCTCTTCTCTCCTCTCTCTCTTCTCTCCTCTCCTTCCTCTCTTATCTCCTCTCTCTCTCCTATCTGTCTGTCTCTCCCTCTCAACTCTCTCACTCCTCTCTCTCTTCTGACCCCCCTCTCTTCATTGTCTCTCTCTCTCTGTATATCTCTCTTCTCTTTTCTCTCTCTCTCTCTCTCATTGGCTCTGTCTCGCTGTGTGACTTTCTCAGTCTGTTTCTCTTTATTATCTTTCTCTCACTCTGTGTATCTTTGTCCCCTCTCTCTAGGAATCTCTCGCTATCTCTGTCGTGTGTCTGTTTCGCACGGTATCTCTCGCTATCTCTCTCTCTCTTTGTCTCTCTCTCTCTCTCTCTCTCTCTTTTACTGCAAAGTAATTGATAATTCAACCTCAACTCGCACCCAGTGAATAAAAATGATTACCTATATTACTATAACATTTTTTTTGTCATAATTCACCTCCCTGTATTTATGACTGATAAACTTTCTCATACTGGTTTGTTTATTAACTCTGTCACACTTATTATACTGTGGTCTCAGGCTTTCTAGTTTTTACAATTCAATACTCCAAAAAATACATTTCTTGAACAATGTTACAATTTCGCTACCCACATTGCCGTTTCTATGGGACGCCAATGACATTTGTGGAATTTGGTCGCTCAAGGTCAATTTTGTTGACATTTCGCCGTATTTTGCCCCCGTTTGGCCCGACTCATGTGTGCAATGAGAAGAACTGAAATCCATGAATGAGTAAAGGTGTCTATTTGTTTTAATAGTCGGTGGTTCGGAAGACACTAAAAAAGTACATTTATGCTGCTAGGTCTTTCTTTCACATGTCAATGAGCAGCCTATTATGTATACAAAAAAATGTTCGGTTTATATTTTTAGTTTGTTCATCATTGCTGCGCTGCCACTGCCACGATTCCTAAAAGCCGTACGAACGCATAGGCAGGGCAATGTTCGGATGAACCTAAAAAAGTAACAAATTTCTTAGTTTCCAACCCCCCACCGCCTCACCACCTCAATTTCACCCCCTCCAAAAAAAAAAGTAAAAAATGACCAGAAACCGCTTAAACGCCTAAAAACTAATTTAGAGGAATATTTCAAATTTTTTGATTTTTGCTAAAGTTATAGGGATAGATGAAGTCAGAAATATGTGTTGTTTATATTTTTTGTGCTCACACAGAGTGCCAGCACTACAAAGTATGACTTACGCCTTCACAAGACGCCTGACGAGTCCGATGAAGGTAATCCCTTTCGGCATTTTTTGCTGGGCTGGCTAGGGGGCTGGCGCGGTCATTAGTGTAGTCAAAATTGTATATTGTCTGTGTATAATCAGATGTCAATACACAATAAATAGATCAATTTATTTTGTTTTTATCTATTTACGCCTATTTTGATCTCCTGTACCACTTTCTGAATTATTATTATATATATTGTATAGATAATTACGTTTTTATCATTACTCAGGCCTACATAATAACATAACTGCACTATACAGGGTTATTCACGTTATTCGACACGGAGCATTATGGCTAAAGTATTTGATAAAAAAGAAAAAAATAATTTGGGATGGATAGAGACCCATAAAAGCTACACTTTAAAAATATTTTCATGTTATACAGGGTGTCCCAAAAGCACGAAATGTATCCAAGTTATGTTTTTTAAATGGAACACCCCGTATATTATTGTATATTCAGATTCCTTGATGAATTCTATTATGACTTTATGTATCATACATGGGACTCAAAGCAAACCGTTTAGGTGTAAATCACCATTTTCGGTATAAGTTATCAGGAAAAAATTGAATATCGCAGAGATTATAAAATTTAGAAGGCTGTGACTTTGCCGTATTACTAGGCATAAAATGCGTCAGCTTTGAGGAGACTGTCAAATTTAAATTACGTTTATGCTGAAGAAATCGGTCGATGAATTAAGGAAACTTCGATCAGCGGTAACTTGATTTTTTCTAATGGGAATGCCTAATTTTTTTATACGGTTAAAAGTAGAATTTGATAACCTTTCTAATGATATGATGTTGTGCATATCAATCTCTGGTAGTTTTCATTTAATTTTAAATTTTCAAACAAATCGGCGCTTTTTTGCCTACCTATAACCAACGTAGCAGGCCATGAAATATAAACAAAAACCTGTTCAGGTAGCAGAAAACAACTAACTTGGCTGAAAAATACACACGAACTAGACTAAAGGGACAAGATTATAAAAATTACTCACAACAAACAAAGTCTAACCAGAAACAACGGCGGTAACATATCTTTGGTCAAAGAGAAGCTGGAGTATGGCAGAGATGGATTTTTTCACGGCCTACTAGCTACTGCAATGTACTAGAGATTGGCAATTTTCAAAATCATTAAAAATTTTGAAATAAAGAAAAAACTACTAGAGAATATTGTAAGCAGTTTATTATTTTTCATAATAAAATTTCACATTTAATGATATAAAAAAGTATGCAATTCTGTCAAAACTCAAGTCAAAAGTACCTCTGAGTGGAGTTCTGAAAATTCTTCAGTACCTATTAGCAAGGTCGCAGAAAATGAAGAATGAATTGAAATTTGTTCAAATTATAAAACATAACTTAAATGGCAGCAAATTTAAATCTGATTTGTCAGTATTCCTTTTTTGCAATATTGCTAATAGATATTGAAAAACAGAAGGGCTCCAGTCAGAGGTATCGACGCAAATTAGTACTTTTTTACACCATTACATATGATTGACAGTTGCGTGCTGGAGCAACAATCGCTGGTTGTTTCTGTTTCATATGAGGGTTTTTGATTGCCTTGGAAATTTTTAACCTCTAGTAAATTGCGGTAGCCAGTAGACAGTAAAAATATCTATTACTGCCATACTCCAGCTTCTCTTTGACCTTAGAGATGTTATCGCAGTTATTTCTGGGAGAGTTGATTTGTTGTAAGGAATTTTTATAATCTTGTCCCTTTAGTCTAGTTAGTGTATATTTTTCAGCTAAGTTAGTTGTTTTTTTCTAGCTGAACAGATTTTTGTTTATATTTCATGGCCTGCTACCTTGCTTATAGGTAGGAAAATTGAGAATCGCCGATTTGTTTGAAAATTTAAAATTAAATGAAAACTACGAGAGATTGATATTCACAACCTTATATCATTAGGAAGCTTATCAAATTCTACGTTTAACCGTATAAAAAAAATTAGGCATTCCCATTTGAAAAAATCAAGTTATCGCTGATCGAAGTCTCCTTAATTCATCGACCGATTTCTCCAAGCATAAACGTAATTTAAATTTGACAGTCGCATCAGAGCTGATGCATTTTATGCTTAGTAATACGGCAAAGTCACAGCCTTCCATATTTTATAATCTCTGCGATATTCAATTTTTTCCTGATATCTACTTATACCGAAAATGGTGATTTACACCTTAACGGTTCGCTTTAGGTACCATATATGATACATAAAGGCGCACTAGAATTCACCAAGGAATCTGAATATGCAATAATATATGGGGTATTCCATTTAAAAAAACATAACTTTGATACATTTCGTGTTTTTGGGACACCCTGTATAACATGAAAATATTTTTAAAATGTAGCCTTTATGGATCTCTATCCATCCCAAATTA
Organism: Callosobruchus maculatus; assembly: GCA_951848785.1. Lineage (NCBI taxonomy): Eukaryota > Metazoa > Arthropoda > Insecta > Coleoptera > Chrysomelidae > Callosobruchus > Callosobruchus maculatus. Next base: position 12,479,977 of record CATOUR010000083.1, read on the forward strand.
TTATTTTCTTTTTTATCAAATACTTTAGCCATAATGCTCCGTGTCGAATAACGTGAATAACCCTGTAGTAGTGTCGGCACTGAATGAGACCTGAAAGAAATGTAAACAACTCGTATATTTCTGACTTCATCATTACTAAACAATTTTGAACTTCGTCAAATCTAGTTTTTAGCACATTAGAAACTTTTACATGAATCTTCATTGAAATGTCCAATATATTGATGCGTACTTATTTTGGAAATGGCTATACCGAATCAACATACTTATTTAACTCCATTAGTCCATTACAGGCCGACCTACTTATATCAGTTAAAAACTCGAATATGTGATTGATGCAGCGAACGAGAGCCGGCGAACATGTTAAGCGTCGATCGCCAATTTTGGAAAAAAGAAATTCCATGCGATTACATGCATACAGACAGATATATACGACTACGAAGGTTTATTAATTACGTTCTTCTTTTGGCGGTGTACTCCAGTTTCACAACGTGTAAAATCGTCGTTTTTGAATGTAACGAGGTGCCATACGGTCCTTTTCTGGCTACCCGGGATTGTAATTACAGAAAGATGATTAATACGAAACAAGTACGTAAATGGTGAGAATGAATTGCATCAATTGTATAATGAGAATTAAGTTGGTAGGATTTTCAGGCTGTCTTAAGGCGGCTCCTACAGAGAGCATCAACGGTCATTTTCAAGTGATTTCCTGACGCTCTAGTTTTCAATATTTTTGCATGAAATTTTTACATGAAGTTTAAAAGGAAATTACACAGGGGGCTATCGAAGCATTTTTTGAAAAAAATTAATTGAACATGAAATATGATCGCTTGAAGTTGCCTATTTTCTTCGTCTACTTTGTAATTTTTTTAAAAAAAGCCCAGAAGCAAAAATGAAAAAGTGCTTCGATATCACTCTGGGCGATTTCCCTCCAAACATCATGTGATAATTTCATGTAAAAATATTGGAAAATGAAGCGTCGGCAATTCGGATAAAAAACATCTACAAATCCCCTTCCTCTTCAATTTTACAAATTTCGGGCGACGCGCTAACATGACTGTTTCCATTTCTTTCTAATGTAGCGAGCCATATCTCGAATGAAACTGTTTTAAGAAGAATGAATATGGATAGAGAACTCCTGGGAAATACTTAAAGACGAAAGACAAGCTACCTAGGACATATATATATAGAGGCCGGAAATACGAATTCTTGCGATTGATAATGGAAGGCAAAATTGAGGGTAGGAGAGGCCCGGGCAGAAGACAGTGTTCATGGCTGAAAAATGTTAGGGACTGGACCGGTCTGAACTCACAGTCACTGTTAAGAGCTGCACAGGATAGAGAACGATTTGCCAAAATTGTAGCCAACCTTCATTGAAGACGGCACCTTAAGAAGAAGAGTAGCGCGCACCTGTTTATTTATCACGCCCATCGTCGCGCGTCGGTTCCTTTCCAGCTCCCCGCATCTTCCTGAGAAACCATTCCGGATTATAGGAGCAGCGTTAAGCGGCCCACAGATGTTCCGGAAATCCTCAGAGGAAAAACTGCACAGTCCTGGCCTGAAAGCCCTTACACTTTGGCCTGAATACACCCTCCTTCACAGACGCTCAGGAAACCTTTCAGTTCAGTTCAGTTCCAGCAAGAATGGCATCAAAAGACGGCCTGCGCAGGCGATCGAATGGTTTTTCAATTCCACATCCGGCGGCCTGTACAGTCCGGCGAACCTCCACATATACGCTCCGATAATCCTTGAGGCCAGGACTGTGCAGTTTTTCCTCTGAGGATTTCCGAAGTGTCTGTGGGCCGCTTAACAGCGTTGAGCACCTCACACCACAGTCAAAATTATGAGTATTTTTTGCCCAATGCTTCAGTCAATATACATTCTTATAGGTGATATATTCATTGTTTTGTTTCCAAGATTATCATATGCTTGATCTAAGATTTCGGTATTCTGACTTTCAAGTATTTCCGAGTTTTGAATTGAAAATATTTATGTATATACAGGTATCAACGTTGTGCGGGTGGACGATAGCTGCTTCCCTATTTGAGATAGGAAAACATTTCTCAAATAAAAAATGTAGAGGGCAACAAAAATCTATGTTCCAAATATATTTACCATTCTACAGGGTGTCCAATAAATGTGTGACTTATCAAAGTTACATTTATTTAAATAGAAGCCCCTGCATATTATTGAACAGGCTCTTGTTTATTTTTCATGGCCTGCTGGGTTGCTTGAAGATAGAAAAATTTGAAAAACGTCCATTTTACCAAAAATTTTAAATAAAAGGGAAACTAAACGAGATCAATATCGACAATCGTATATCGTTAGAAAGGTTATCTGATTTAACATTTAACCGTATAAAAAGTAAGGCTTCGTTTCGTTTAAGAAAATTAAGTTACCTGTGATTGAAGTTTCATTAGCTACTCTACCGATTTCACCAAGTACAAAAAGAATGGTAATTTGAAAGTATTATACATAAGGTGACACATTACATGCTTAGTCACATCGCAAAGCCACAGCCTTCTAAGTTTTATAAACGCTGCAATATTCAAAAATGACGACTTGCTCTAAAAATGTTCGTTTTGAGTATAATGTGTGATATATAAAGTGAAGCTATAATAGACCAAGGAATCCAAATATGCAATAATATCTAGCGGCTCCTATTTTCAAAAACTTTGATAAGTCACACATTTATTGGATTGTATAATGGTACATATTTTTGAAATACAGATTTTATTGCTCTCTACCTTTTTTATTTGAGAAATGTTTTCCTATCTCAAATAGGGAAGCAACTATCGTTGACCTGTATGATCAAAAATATCACATTTACAGTTCAAGATCATTACATTTTGCGCATATAGGAAGATATGGTATACTTGAAAAAAAGCACATATTCTTTGTCCAAGAATTAATTTTTATGTGTGCGTATTTTAGTTTTGTTTATAGCGATTTGTTGTATAAAAGCGTATTTAAAATTGAAATTATAATAAATTATAGAACACACCAAGTGAATGCAGTTCTCGAAAGCTGAAACGCGAAACTAAAATAATACTTATTGGGATCAATTTGCTAAATCAAACTTAGTCATCTCCCGAATTATCTGGTGCGACCTATTTTGCATTGCACTACTGATTTCATTGACGTTAATAATAAATCCAAAGAGCTAACGAGCAGTGCAATTGACATGCTTTGTTGTGGCTATTTCTGTTTCCAGTCATTCAATATAAATTGTTGATGACACGACCTTTAAACTATTCCACGCAATATTATGTCCAAACTGTTGCATTTCGTGGCGTCTAGTTTTAGTCTGTATTAAAATATCAGAACACTCAGTTTGCCTTCAAGAAAAAAAACTCCTTCCTTAAATCCAAAACCAAACCCGAAGGTGATTTTAAATTTGACCTATACTTTTAGAAAAACATGTCGATTGGGTGCAAAACCTGGGATCCCAGCAATGGTCTTATGTTCATAATATGTGCCAATTGAGCGCAAGGATTTAAAAAAGTATGTTACGACTGACGACAAGGCGAAAGGACCTAAATTTAGTCATTTGATATATCTAAATGTATGGATTTTAATAATATTGACAGTACAGTCTGATCCTTGTGTGATCAATTAATTAAAACTGTAATTGTAATGGAATTTGTTTCGATAATCACACAAATAATTTAAAAATATTTTTTGTCATGCTTTATAACCCACAGTTTTTAAAATAACAATCCCAAAAAAATAATAAACTAATAAACAAGGTTTGTTGTGAATTGTGTGTCAACTTAGATACACAGAAGATAGTCTCAGATAAGTTGTATACAGAACAGTGCCTGCCTAAAGTCATAGGATCTATATAAAAATGGACACCTGATTTCTCCATCTCGATAATGCTCCAGCTCCCTGCTCCAAAGCCTGTACTGAATGTTAATTTGACCAGGTCAGGGCTAAAACTTCCCGCGCAGCCTCTCTACAATCCACATCTTGCTTCATGCGACTTTGCTTAGTCTCTGCATGTGAAAATGAAGCTAGAACGGTTTTTTAGTGATCCTTCAGTGGACTTGGCACCTTTTAAGGGGGCTGGGTACAGACAGTTATACATATTTATTTGAAATGTAAAACACGGATTCCAATTTCCAACAGAACTGACTTGTTTTTCAAACTGCATACACAGTATTTCAGAAGGTGATAGTTAAAACCTTAATGAATGACATCTATTTTTCATTTTTCCAAAACAAATGTTTAGTGTGAAAAAATACTAGCAATGCAAAATCATACATTCTTCAAATGTCTGTAATTTAACAACCATGTCAAAAAAGGCCAAAACAGTGACAAAGCGCAAGCTTTCTTCTTCAATTTGCTTTTTGAATCATTACTGTAAGTTTAAAGGTAACATCAGGAGCTTCGAAATGCGAAATTCATTTTTATGGTGACCTTTGGACCTTTTGACCTTATCTTTGGATTTTTGGACTTATCTCCCCTCGTCTTAGACACACACACTGGAGAACGGGAACAGGCGATCACGCCTCCTCGCTAACACGGGAATACGTATTTTCTTTGGATTCTCAATTTCATGCGCTCTACCCTAGACCCTAAACTCCTAAGCGACACCTGGCAGAAATAGTGATTTCGGAAAATAGAGAGGTCAGAGATGTATTTATTGAATCCATGTATATATACATATATATATAGAATGTACTTTAAAAAATGAAATAAATAGAGCTGTATTGCTAAACTCTTGTAATGATATTATTATAATGAATTTAAAACACGCAAGATGAAACCGATCAAATTATTTGCCACAGATTTAATATCACTATCATCTATTTAAGCCTAGCTTTATAATATTCATTTAGATGCATCAATGGTATCAATTTAAATGTCTTTCACAAATTTTCATGTATGTCCAATTGTTTATACTTCTATGTATTATGTGCGTTCTTTATACATTATGTGTGTATCTATATTATATTTATATATCTATGGTACATATATTCTGACATATCCAACCATTTGACACATGGTTAACGGACAAATAAAGTTATTCTATTCTATTCTAAATAAAAATTAACTACATAATTATGTGCTGAAAACACGCCTTTCAGAGGGAGCAAAATTGAGGTTAAAGTCAACATATGAAAGTAATGATCTTTTATTTCAGGATCTAAAATCATATTTCATTCAGAAAAAATCTCCAGCTATCGCGGTAAATCCATTGAAGAAGGATACTTATATGGTTGATACAAATATACATATTCAAACTAGAGTATACTCATCGCAACTTAACCGTATTATAGGTTAAATACAACGCGAGCATGGTGTCAAAACAGTATTATTAGCTTATAATTGACACTTTTCTTTGTGTGTACGTTTAATAGCATCTACATCACAAGAAACCGCTGTACGATGAAAAAAATGCCAACAATAATTTTTCAAATCTGACTAATGGAGGTTCTTCATTAAGATGTCAACTAATAATATTTGAAGATTTATGGAAACCAACAACTAGGCGTCACAAATTACTTAATTTAAATTTTACGTATAATCCAAAGATTTATGGATCAAATACCTATCTCGTGCCCGCGCTTAAAATCATCAAGGAAACAGGATTTCTTTAATAAAACATGCTGCTTGCTTTACATAACAGATTATTTACGAATAGAAAAGTTCAGTCATGGGCACATAAAATTAATAATTTAAGATATGAAGTGACGCTAATGTGAGTGTATGTTCCTACAAGCGATACGACAAATTTTCCGACCGTTATTAATTTGGACACGGAAAGAAAAAATTAGGTGTAAATTGTACCGAATTTACGAGGTAAGAAGCGGCTGGAATGTATGTAGGAGCGTGGTTTTGTCCAGAGCCGGATCACGGAAAATGAGGTTCTCGAAAAAAAATGGGTCGTCTTGGAGAGGCGGTTTCTAGTTCCACGAAACAAGGTCAAGAAAAGGAAATATAATAGATTGTTTTTTATTGTAAAGGGTGATTCATTAAGACCTTTGTCACCATAACATGGTGTTCGACGACAAAATCTTTACTATAACTAAAAAAAAAAACAATCTTTGACATTCACTTTTTAAAAATAATTTCATTTATATGCTGGCCGTGGCTACGTCGTAGGTGGCTCATTCGGAGGGTCCAATTTTGGATCACTCTTTCCAGCATTGCGACCGGTATTTGCCTAATTATGCGAGTGATGTTGGCTTCCAAGTCCGGAATTGTAACTGGCTTATCAATAAAGACCTTTGACTTCACGTACCCCCATAGGAAAAAATCCGAAGGCGTGATCACACGAACTAGGCGGCCAGTTGATAGGTCTGCTCACCAAAATGATTTCTCAATAGTCATTGTTTCGCGCGCTGTGTGTGCCGTAGCTCCGTCTTGCTGAAACCAAATGTCGACATTACGGGCTTCAATTTCAGGCAGCCAAAAAGCTGTTATCATAGTGCGGTAACGCTCTGCATTATCGGTGATGTTCTGTCCGGCCTCGTCTTTAAAGAAATGTGCACCGACGATTCCACCGGCCCATAAACCACACCACACAGTGCGTTTTTCAGGAGGCAACGGTAGTTGGAATGTCTCTTTGGGTTGTTCGTCAGCCCAAATATGGCAATTTTGTTTATTGACGTATCCGTTGAGCCAGAAATGTGCCTCGTCAGTGAACAAAATGCGACGCGAAAACAGAGGATCATCATTAAGCTGTGTCAGAGCCCATTGACTGAAATTTAAGCCTAAATTGAAGTATTGAGGATTCCTGAACAAGCTGGATTTTGTAAGACTTCAAAGATCCTTACGTAAAATTCGCCAAGTTGTCGAATATGATAGTCCCAAATGCTGAGATCTACGTCGAATTGATCCCTCACAGTCTTCAGCTACACTCTCCACTACAGCACCAATATTCTCCTCATGACGGGCTAGAAGTAGCATATTCGGTCTCGTATCATCCAATAGCGTATACTGAGACTCAAATTTGCGGATGGTATTGGTAATAGTGGTCCTGGAAGGTCGATGATGCACACCATAATGTCCATAATACGAAGTGCACGAAAAAGTTGTCTTACACAACGATTATTTTCATAATATAGCTGAATAATTTGGAGACGCTGTTGTGGTGTGAGTCTTTTCATAATGAAATGTCAAGCAATACTGGATCAAAATAGGATAACACTTTGACAGCTGTACACTAGGGATCTGTCAAAAAATGTCATCTGAAAAACAAAGGTCTAAATGAATCACCCTTTATGATATTATGCCACTGTCTACATGTATGTCTTCAAAAGCACTGTTCGAATAGTATAAGCAGTGTAATTTAAGTAAGATAATGGGTAATCCTTCATGAATTCAAAAAGTTTGAAGTATCCCTAGCCCCGACTGCCTACCACACCAATTTCATCCTCTCCAGAAAAAAATTAAAAATTATTAGCTAGTCTGAAATTGTAGTTAGTAAGTGTTTCGCCCATGCACCAATTTTCAAAAATATAGCAACATTGAAAGCAGTGAACCGACAGAAACTACTCCGAGGCTTGAAAGCTTTCATATCGGCCTTTACGGGATTTGCCCAGGTCCACCTGACGAGATCCGAAAACGAAAGATCTAAACAGCGTTGTCGTGGACTAAGGGATATCGTGCCTGACAAGGGACAAGCGACAAGGTCCAAACAAGAATTGTGTGTGTGTGTGTGCTCACTTTAGGTAAGGTGGAAATCAATTTCTTCATGTTTCCTCAAAGGAAGCACTCCTGCCAATAGTGTAATTCAATGCAGGTAGGGGTATTTGCCCTCAGAGTAGTGGTTTCTTCCATATTAACGGGCTTTTGTTTATTTTTCATGACCTGCTAGTTTGCTTGCACGCAGGAAATTTGAAAAACAGCGATTTGACTGAAAATTTGAAATAAAATGAAAACCAAAAAAGATTGATTTAGACAATGAATAGTAAGGTAATCAAATTTTACATTTAATTCTATAAACCAAAATATGCATTCCCATTTGAAAAAATCAAGTTATCTGCGATTGAAATTTCCTTAATTAATCTACTCATTTCTCCAAGTACAAAAGAAAGGAAAAGGTGACGCATTTCATGCTTGATCATACCACAAAGTCACGGCCTTCTAGGTTATCTGCGATATTCAATTTTTTTCTGATACCTACTTATACCAAAAATGGTGATTTACGGTTCATTTAAAATTCCATGTAGTCACACTAGAATTGACCAAGGAATCCAAATATGCAATAATACATAGGGGATTCCATTCAAAAAAAAAATGTAAGTTTGATATGAATCACCCTATACAAACGTCAAAATTTAAGTGATAATATTTTTACGTTACAGCCGTCAAGGGTCCCTACCATGATCAAGTGACAGATTTTTGAAATGTCTTTTAGTAATCCTACAATCTTCCGTCCACGCACTATTGGCCCACCCTGTATTTGGGTAAGGTGGAAATCATTTTCACCATATAGCAAAATTTCTATGATGCCAAACTATATCACAGCCCAAACTTCATCTAAATCCCTGCAGCCGTTGGTGATACTATGCGCACCGAGGAATGTTGGCACAGAAACTGACAGGTAAACAGAAAGATAAAGACAGACATACGTTATAACGGAAATGAGACATAAGTTTTTGGATGGATAAAACATTCAAAATTCGGAAATATACGAGATTGCAACACTACGGCGCTCACCTACGTGGGATAAGTAACGACAAAGTTATTAACAAGGCAAGGCGGTAAGCATAATCTAAAATATAGTAAAATACGTAACACGTCTAAAGGTACTGGATTTACGATTTGTATCGGAGAAGCTATGCAATTTTCTCAAATTAGCTCAGGTATTTTTTACTCAAAAACGGAAACAGTATCTAAGAAATTGTGTGTTCCAAAAAAGACAATTTTCAAAAAAACTCTTTAAGTAAATCGTTCTCGTTATTGTATTTAAAATTCCGTGTTCTATCAGACAATATATAAAAAATATTTGGAAATCCTTTAAGGCAATGCAAAGGGTTGCAAAAAATACAGTTTTCAAAAATCAATGTAATAATTTTGGTTCTGTTAAATCAAGAAAGCAATAAATTATGATTATGGTTTCTCACCTGCATCATGCTGAAGATCAATCAAGTCATTTAAATTCTGTGTAATAACTGTATCAAAGTAAATTGGTAAGAGAACAAAACAGTTTCTTAAAACATAAAAAATGAAGTCAAGTTGATTGACTCAGTACTTCCCACACATTACGGTGATACCTGTTTATTATTTTCCCATAGCATAAAGCTGTAGTCCCCCCAAAATTGTGTTATGCCACTAGGTCTTTCCTTCGCAGGTCAATGGACAGCCTGTTATCAATACTACAAACCTTTCAGTTTTACAACCCCCCACCCCCATCAAAAACAAAATAGAAAATGATCAGGAACCCCTAAAACATCTAAAAACGAAGTTTGACCTGTTTTCATCTTTTTAGTTTTTTGATTATTGCTACGCTGCCACTGACACGATTTCTAACAACCATGCGCGTTTTCCATCCTAGCCACGGTAAAAATACTGGGTCAAAATGTCATTAGAATCAAGTTGATGGTTTTCACGTCACAAAACACAAAACGATCTAAAGCAATAAATACTCGTATGAATACGAACAATTCCTTAGTTAGTCCCTTAGTTTCGATAGTAGGCAATGTTCGGATGGACCTAAAAAGGTGATTTATGTCGCTAGGTCTTCTTTCACATCAGTCGACAGCCTATTATGAATACAGCAAATTTTTCAGTTTTTCTACCTCCCACCCCCCAGCCACCCCAATTGCACCCCCACCCAAAAAAACGCAAAAAATTGTCAGGAACCTCTAAAACGCTTAAAAATGAGAACTGTTTTTATGTTCTTAGTTTTTTTATTTCTGCGCCGCCACTGGCACGATTTATAAAAATCATGCGTATTTTCCATTCTCGCCATGGTAGTAATACTGTATAAAAATTTCATCAAAATCAATTCAACAGTCCTTTGGTTTCTGTAATAGGCAAGGCAATGTTCGGATGGACCTAAAAACGTTATTTATGTCGCTAGGTCAGTGGACAGTCTATTATGAAAGCAACAAATTTTTAAATTTTACAACCCTCCACCCCCCAACCACCCCAAATTTCACCCCACCCAAAAAAAGTAGAAAATGATCAGGAACACCTAAACGCCTAACAACGAAGTTTGAAGAATATTTGAATTTTTTTGTTTTTTGCTAATTACTCCGCCGCCCATGCACCGAGTTTCAAAATTACAGCAGTATTACCTACTACGACCCCACAGCATATTGCTGCCTAAATTTCATCGCAATCCATGCAGCGGTTACTGAGATTACGTGGCTAGAAAAACGCGAACAGACAGACAGACCGACAGACAGACCAACGGAAATGAGTGACGTGGATTTTCGTCATGTAGACATCATAAAACGCCCAAAAAACGTATTTTCTCAAAATTGAAAATTTTCCCGATCACAATACTCCCCTCACCTATCGGTGTGGGAAATAAAATTTCCGAATGAACGAAAATATTTGAGCCTAAAAGGCAGCGTAGATTTTACCGAAAATGTCCAGATGCTGCGGAATTCATAAAATAGTATAGCTCGTACTTTCTTATAAAAAAATTGTAGGAACTATTTTCTGATATCTAATTCAAAGTCAAATAAGGGTATTCAACAACCACGCCTGAAGCACGATATCCGTAATCTTTTGACCACCTGGACAAAACAGTTGCACGGTAACATAATACAATGCAATTTCTTCAACGCTGCATTTGGTAAAATGTAAATGTGCATTTAATCCGTTACATGTTAAGGGGATATTACTTCGACGGCTATTGTTTGGCAAATACTGTAAAGATCTAATGAAGGGACTTAAATAATGTGAGATTTTAATAAAACCTGCAGGTGCAGCAATATGATCGAAATTTATTCGAGAAAGGCACAGACCTTGAGACATTTATTGAGTATGATAGAAATATGTTCTGGTGGGATTTATAATGATTTCCACGTGGATGCTAGGGTACCCTGCTAAGAATAAAGATGCCTCAGGTGTATCTAACCTCTTAAAGGGGTGATACACGTACGAGCAAGTACGCGTACTTATGGCTCGACGACCTTTTTCGCCTGTGTGTCACCGTAAGTACGCGTACTTTAAAACCGTCGCGCAAACCGCCGGCGAGCCAACTGGTTTGAAATGTTGCTCGTAGCTGGTCTCAGCTCGTACTGCGAGCCGCGAGCCACCACTTTGTTTTGGCAGGCCATCGATGCGCAACGCTTGTTGTGTTTGGCGTTTATTAAAAGTTTAGTTTATTTAGGAAAATTATCAAAATGAGTGATTTCAGCTTCACGTGTGTCACCGCGTCGAGCCGAGTAAGTTCGCGAACTTAAAAACCGCGTACTTAAAGTTCGTACGTGTATCACCCCTTTTAGAGTGACCCCTGAGCTGTCGAGTTGCTAATCCCAAAAATATTCTCTCAAGAGTAGTACCCACTGGTCCAATTGAAAGTGTCAATCAGATAACCACTCTTCGCAACCGGAGTGTAGTTAAGTTGAAACCTTTGAAGTCTTTCAGGATACTCCAGTGATCTGGATCTGCATTGATCACTATCAGCTCAATCACCTGTTTAGTGGGATTTATGATCCCATGGATTACACGAACATTTAACAACGAAAAAGTTGGTTTCAGAACACAAAATAGATGGTTCCGATCACGATCACTTACCGCACAAGAGTGAACTGCCGACTGATCCTAGATCACTTTCCGAACGTCAGGATCAATGATCCTTGTGATCGGGTTAACCTAATCTTAGTTTCCGTAAAGACCTTCTAAGATCCTTCAGGAAGAAGAAATTGTTGTGAGTCTTCTCTAAACTCCTTCAAGAACTTCAATGTCTTTAATGAAGTAGGGATTCCAAATATGTGCAAATTCTAGTTTAGGAGGTATGTAAGGTGTATACAGTTTTAAAATCATTTGTTTGGAGTGATCATGAAAGGCTTTTCTTGTGGAGTACACTAGACTATTTGCCTTTTTTACTGTGGTGTTTATATATGGATTTCTCTCTTCAAGTCACTATAATATACTATAAACAAATAGCTGATGAAGTGATCATCGTTGCAACAAACGTTTATTTTGGCTGCCTTAGAAATGTATGTTATTTAGAATGAATAAAAAGTAACAAACGCGTTAGATTGAATGTTGAAAGAAGTAAAAAAATGTGATGCCTTAAAAGCCACAGATTTATCAAAACCGTCCTCAAAAATACTATTCCCTCCTCAACTATGCGAAATAAGGAACGCAAGTTGATCCTGATGAGCTTTGCTTCAAGATAAATGAAGAATAATTTCAGGTAAAAAAATTACCTTTTGTCCATGTCGCCCTTCAGAAATTAGCAAGCGATAACAAGATGACCCTGCTGTGGGTCCCCGGACACATTGGTGTACCGGGCCCTAATAAGGGCGGAATGCTATGGTTTCTGAATAAAGGCAGAGAAACGCTCAACCTTCTAGTGCAAGTTCTCACTGGCCATTGCGTTTTGAAGAGACATTTTTGCGACTCATAAGAGTGGTAGGGGACCCCATGTGCTCCAGATCCTGGGAGGATAACTAGGCAGCGTTTCACTTCCTGGGCAGATGTGCTGTATATCGCAACCTTAGGGTTCAGATAATCGGCATGACGGAGTTCGGGGAGGAGTCACTATATCCAGCGAGATGGTCCGACATACTGACTTTCGTCAGGTCTGGTAGGTTCGATAAGGAGCTCTCTAGGACGTAGGATCTTAGAGTTTTCAGTGCTGGTTCAGTGGAATTGGTAAAAAGGGCGAAAGGTGGCCTGCTTGCCTACGCCTGGATCAATTATGGGGCTAAAGGGGCTGGGGTCCCCGGCCCCGCAGTTCAGTGGGGCCCCGCAGGGGCTATATTATTAGCATTTTATTTATAAAGGGGCCATTAAAACTATAATAGCCCCGGGTCCCATAAAAGCTCAATCCGGGGTTGTACTTGCTTGGCTTCGCCTCCCTATCACTACTACTATATTTTATTCAGGATCCAGAAGCTTGGAGTTTTGTTCCGCTGTAGGAATTGTATACACCAGAGCAACTGCTGCTGCTCTACAAGGCACAAATCCGACCATCGCTGGAGTATTGCTCCCATGTGTGGGGATGCGCTCCGAAACACTCTCTAAAGCTTCTGGACACTATCCAGAAAAGAGTAATTAGATTAATCGATATGCCTAACCACACAAAGGACCTCCACAGCCTGGAACATCGGAGGAGGGTGGCTGACCTATCCCTGTTTTACAGATTCTATCACGGAAGATGTTCGAGTGAGCTCTCCTAGATAATAACACCAAAGGCCCTCCGAACAAGGAGCACTAGAGAAGCTCTGCGAGCTCATCCTTACCAGGTCGAGGTCCTTAGTCCCCAAGCCAGTCTCCTTCAGCATTCCTTCTTTTGGAGAACGTCGACGCTGTGGAATCAGCTGCCGGGGAATTTGTTTCCCGACGACTACAACCTGCAGCGTTTCAAATCTAACGTGAACCGACACTTATCCCCTCGCAGCGCTTCTACAGCGCCACAGGATTTCAGCCTTTGCGGGAGGCTGACCATAAAAAAAATCAAACGTAACGTTTGCATGCAATTTGACTAAAACGAATAGATCGATGCTGTTTCCTGTCCCCTTAAGTTGCTAGTTCGTTGGACAACAACTGCATCGTTGGCTGGAATGTAGGTCAGTCGCGTTGTGGGTGTACAACTTTGAATTTTTGTACTTTTACCTCAAGACACCGCTCTATATGTTTGTTCAAGCCAAGATAAAGATCTATGGTGAAACGCCATCGCGTATGCGGTACATACATGTATGCACAAAGCTGAACGTTCCTTGTTCTTTGTTACCGGTAAGAAGTTTAGATCTGGTCAGTTGATGCCTGTAAATGCCACAACAAAAAAAGGTTTAAAGTATGTCGACCACGCACTTTCCGTTCCGCTCAAGAGTTGGTTCAAAAAACTGAAAATGCCATACTAGAAAATGATTTTCAGATAAAGTTATTTTTGTTTTAGTGTGCCTCACTTTAAAAGGTCTGTTTCGAACTTTTCTTTCTTTCTTTCCCATCTTTGTCCTCCGTCTTGCTTACTTTTCTGCGTAGTGTTTGGATAAAACATATATTTCAGAGTAGCTGAAAAGCCGGAGAGTTTCATAAGGCTTCCCAAAATTTCAAAAGGTCTCTTTCGGGCTTCCATTATCTACAGAGTTTTGAGTTTTGATTAATCTACTATCTTCAATCGTCTCCAGATGAACTATCGAACAGGTTCTTTTCGTCCGCTATTTATTCTCGTCTAGCTGACGTATACTGAGTAAATGGTTGTGTTCTTCGAACCTATATTTCTACTAGTACCATTTCCTTATACTGTTGCTTCCACTAGCCCCTAGGGACATGCGATCTATAACAAAATGTTCTTTAATGTGGCGTAGTTATTTTTCCAGCCTCTTGTTGTGTATTACGAATGTTCACCAAAATGTACAGAAAATCAACGTACACAAGACAGTACCTGCATTATGCTTCAAATCATCCAACATAAGTAGTAGTAGCTCTGGGGCGGCCGCGCCTAGCAAGTAGGCCCCAATGGGCCCTTTTTCTCATCCCCGATTATAACCCGTCAGCCACCACTACCTGCCTCCCTCTGCTGCCAAACCTTCCCGACCTTTTAACAAAGGTCAGTATATCGGCCCAGCTTAGGGAGTGTAATTCCTCTGGCTGGAGTCTATCGCATCCAAAGATCTCGTATCTCAGCCCGGCTAGCAACTCATATTCCGCAAGGAATAGGGTCCTTGCACCCAAAAAAAAAAAATTACTTTAAAGCATTCATTATAACGTATTAAACATCATAAAATAGAAGCTTTGGATTTTTTAAGTTGTTTATGAGACTTATTCCAACGATAAATTTGAACTAGTGAAAACGGCACGAAAACAGCCTCTGACGTCACAAGACGCTATTGTGATGGGATTTGAGATATCATAAGCACTTTTTGGTTATCACACTTGACGACTTGACGCACGTCATTCGTCATAGTTTAATTGAGGTGAGCGTCAACAAGACCAAATCACAAAATCACAACTGGAAGTTGACGTAAACAAAACCTACCTTGTGTTTCTGTGTCACAGAACAACATGTTGTTTTGTGCTTTTTTGGGGTTGTCATTTATGGCTAGAAATGGGTTTAATACTGTCGACTATTGTACTATCTTGTGACGTCGGCAGCCGTTTTCAGTCACATGGAAAAATTTGAAAAAACCGTAAATTATAATTACAAATTTATTCATTTGAACAGCATCAAGAGTGGGAGTTTAATTATAGACAGCCTTTGAATACGTTTTTCTTTCCTCTAAACATACTCTTAATCCAAAATTACGACCACTGCAAGTACCCTATTGGTATGCCGTTCTATCGGCCTCTCCACAGCCCATACATAGGGAGTCATCTACAATTCCTAATAGTGATATATGCCGCCTGATCCTACAGTACCCGGTCAGAACACCCACGAGGTTTCTGATTGCCCATCTGCCTTGGTTCCGCAGCAGATGTGGTCAGCCCCAGTATAAAATCATTGGCTTGTTTGCATTATTCGCTTTGACTCCACTGTTCTTCTATGGTATGGTTTACCTACTTTTTAAGGGCCGATTGTACAAACACAGTTTAGCTCGAGTTCAACTTTGAACCGAGTTCATCCCTAATTTGCTGTTGTACCAACAAAGTTCAGGCGTTGACTTCAGTTCAACCTCGGATCAAGTTGAACGGCCACCGGGGAGCGTTTTACACGGCGGTTCAATGTTTAAAATGGCGATGTTTAGGACCAGTCAAATGCGATATTTTCACTTGAGTTACATGGTGGAGTACTTCGACGAACCTTTGACCGAGGATGAGGATTTTCTAAAGTTAGTAGACCTAATACAGCATCCAAGAGAACCTCAGAAATTCAGAACACGTGAGGACGATTTTACTAAATGGAATGATAGCGAATTTCGGGACTTTGGATGTACTGTTTCTCATCGGCAAATTTTTGTTATGTCTGTTTTTTTAATTTTCGTATTTACTTTTCAGTACCTTTGCATCACATAATGTCTCTCCATGCAAACTGTTGAATCCCTTGGCCAAGATCAACCACGTCTCCGTTTTCATTCTATGAGTATTTGTATCCGTTTTCCTGCATTCCAAGACATTTTTATATTTTTTCACCAATTCTATTAAGACGACCTCTTCTTTCGCCGTGAAGTTAGTCGCCCTTTTTTTGGATTCCATTATAAAATTGCAAAATACCTACTTCTTGACGTTTAAAGACGTGACATTAACATAACCCGCATCACTTTAAACATTAAAAACGAAATGCAACTAGTTTCGTCACCAAATACCCTATATTTATTGCTACCAATCCTCTTTTGATCCAGTTCAGCTGATCGTTCCCAGAACCGGGTTTGTACAACGCGTCAACCGTTGAACCGTGTTCATCACTGAACTTGAGGTTACGTGATCGGAAGTTTACTGAGCGTTTGTACAACCAGCCCTAAGGTCTGACGTTACCTGCTATACTATAGCGAGCTTAGGGCCAACAAACGATCTCCCGGTGCCGAGCCTGACCAGCGTATCGGTTTCCTCATTACCAAGAACGCTCGTATGACCCGGGACTTCATCAAGGTAAATTCCCTCAATCTCGCCAGCTCTTCCAGTCTCTCCACGCACTCCTGAACCAGAGGTGTCCTAGTTCTGGGCCCGCAGATGGCTTTCAGTTCCGCCTGACTGTCAGATCAGATGTAAACCTTCTGCTCTGAGCCCTTCCTACCATCCAACATAAACGAAGAAAACAGTTATTAGGACCTTGGTCGATCGAGTCCAGGATATTCGTACAAAGAGGCTACAATAGAAGTATAAAACAATGCAGCCTATACGACTGGTTTAGGATGATTTTTTTTATGTTTATTATACTGTAAGAGCAGACGACAGAAAGGTTCTGCCGCGTGAAACAGCTGTCTGGGTATATACTGGTGGATTGACGGAGATATAGAGCAACCCTCGTATATTATACTGTAAATTTGATTGCAGTGTAACAGATCCTTAACATGAAGCCATGAAATATCCTGTATGGGTTCCACTGACGCGTTCGACTGTGAAGAGCAAGTACGTGTCTTATTTTCAACGAACCTGACAAGCGGTTTGACATCTCGTTCGACATCTCAAATAATACAGAATGGGAATCTGATATATACAGATTTGGGATACATGTGGTGATGTCAAAATCTTCAAATTACATAAGGCGCTGTATTTAGAAAAATAATGAATACGTTTATATAGTCTAGGGTTACAAATATAACACTGAAAAAGTATCCTGTGATATTTAAATCTTACCGAACATGTGCTACGATGAGAGCAAGAGCTCAAACTAGATAATACTATGATGAGAGCATTTTTGGTTATTCGTGGTGCCCAGTGAAATTGTCGATCAAATTACCGTCTGATTTCAACCGCTGATTCTCAGTTTTTCCTAGACAATTGAGATTTTGAAAAAACGTGTGTGTACGCCGTACGTGCTAGGTTATGTGATTTCAATAATCAAAAGTTTTTAAGATAAACCTCACACGTGTGCTTTTAAGTAAAGAAGCAAGATCCTTCCTAGATGCTTGTGAGAGGGATAATTTGATATACAGGGTGTAACTAAATAAGTGTGAAACATTTAAGGGGGTGATTCCTCATCGAAAAAAAGATAGGATATTTCATATAAAGAAACTTCATTGGAGCATCGCTTGTTAAGGTATAGCCCCTTAAAGGGGATACATAAAATTTGTTTAGCAATTTTTTTCACAATCCCTAAAAAAGTTACAATACTGAAACTAACCTGAGATTTTCTACTATACCAAAAAAACATTTAGCCAGTAATTTATTTGGTTTACCCCATGGTTGTAAGGAGTGGAAAATGCAACTCCTAGAACTTATTTCCAATGCAACTTTTCCTCTTATGATTTGTTTACCATTTAAAAATGTGTTTCATTCTAAATAAAAACTGTCTCTTGAATCTTTTGCCCTAAATAGACCAGTTCGCAGCAAAAAATTATTTCCTAAAATAATTAAACACAAATAAAAATGAAATAATTTTTTGCTGCGAACTGGTTTATTTTGGGCAAAAGATTCAAAAGATATTTTTTGTTTAGAATGAAATAGGCTATCGGAAATAAATTTTAAATAGTAAACAAATAATAAGACAAAAAGTTGCATTGGAAATGAATTTTAGGGGTTGCGTTCTCCACCCCTTACAACCAATAAATTACTGGCTAAGTGTCTTTTTGGTAGTAGAAAATGTCAGGTTAATTTCATTACTGTAACTTTTTTACTGCTTGTGAAAAAAATTATAAAAAAAACTTATAAAAACAAACAAATTTCATGTTCCCCCTTTAAGGGACTGTATCTTAACAAGGGATGCTCCAGTGAAGTTTCCTTATATGAAAGACCCTATCTTTTTTTCGATGAGGAATCACCCCCTTAAATGTTTTACACTTATTCAGTTACACCCTGTAAAGTGGAAGTATAGGATGAAGGCTCTCTCTGTGAACATTTTGTATATAAGTAAGTATGCATCCAGCAGATTCAAGTATCTGTAAAAGTAATATTCTTCTTTGTTTTCTTAGAAAGTGAGTTTATTACTTTCGGGTTGTTTCTTGGTTATTCCTTCCTCTGATTGAATTGTGAAATAAAACACAAATTTGCGTTTGTGTTTTATTTCAACCAGAGGAAGGAATAACCAAGAAACAACCCCTCAAAAAATTTTAAAGTATGTATGTATGTATGGTATGTATTTATAATAGCTATTTCTGACTGACTAATATGGGAATTGGGGTCCCATTTATACAATTTTTTTTACAAACTGTCGAAATTAAAAACTATAATTGTACATTTATTGACACCTCAAGTTTTTTTCAATCATAAGAGGGTTTCTGCTATTATTTTGATACATGAATTCAATAATCCTTTGACAAATTTGTTTTCAACAATGATAAAATACTATTGGACGAAATATCAAATAGTATCCTTTCGACAGACAAAATCAGCCCTTAAATAGATAATTAATAACAATGGTGGTGATATAAAATACCTATATTTGTTTCGACGATTTTCATCTTGCGGAACATTTGAAAACACTTTGTCAGAAACTGTTTTTATAGAATTTGTACAGAATGGCACAAAACAAGAACGATAACTTTTCGCGTTCGACTTTTTCAATATATGTTTGAGTATATAACAATGAAAACAGCATTTAATAGATAAAAACGCTGTACTTCTTATTTCAGTAAAAACTGTAATAACTGATAACTAACATTTTGACGACACATGCTCTCGGTTTGGGAGCTGTCGGCGTGTCTTCGGTACTGGATTAAAAAATTGTTAATAACATATGAATTATTGCAAAAAAAAGAAAAAAATAGTCTTGTTATAAAACTTATACATGATCTTTTCATGTATCACAAACATTTTTTTTTCAAACTAGCCAATTATCAAATAGCTTCGGAACTCTCCAATATTTTTTCTTTAGCTTTCAGTTCATCTATTTGCTTCCGGGGTTTTCAGTTTATAACTGTAAAATACTTGGGAGACCGTAAAGTAGAATAATAAAAACAAAATTATGCATTTTGTGAAAAGAAAACAATCTTAATAACAAAAAAATCATTCTCGGTCAAATACATAGGCATAGGACAACGATACGAGTATTGTGTAAAAGGACCCCAGCGTCCTCATTACCATCGGCTACGGATTAGAATCTATCTTCAATGATATCACATTATATCCTGTAAAACCAGACACTTTATAAACATATCTGCCTGTATCCATCTGATATCTGCCAGTCACTTTTGACACGGCCACGATGCTGAGATGCAGGGCATGACTGCCTCTTTTGTGTTCTTGTTTCAAAGAAGGGTATTCATAGTACCGCGAGAGGAGTGTCGTTCAGGACATTCAGCTTCACGGATTAATATTCAAAGCCGGCGGTATCGTTGTCTGAGACGAATAAGGAACTTGATCTCTTATAAAAAAACGTATTTGTACAATAATCCAGGCATATACAGTATACACACAAAAAAAGGTAGCACCAAATTTGCTGATAAGTTATTACAAGTAAATTGGCTTAGAATTAAGCTTGCGATATACTCCAACTACAACTACGTGTACTTCACTAGAAAATATCCACTTTAGTTTATAAAGATAGCATTAACTCAAATATTACACTACTCAATTAAAGTATGTTTAAATCAACCGCATGAAACTTCAATCTGTAGACTATATATCGAAATAATCAGATATAGAACTAATTCATGAATTTTTTAGGGTTAAATAGAGGATATTACAAAATACTTCACTTTGCTTTGACCTGATCTTCCTATCATAACTTTGAGTATAACATTTTTGTATATCTTGATGAATAACGAACAATGAAGTCCTTAATCGTATGAAGAAACAAAAAGAACTCATGCTTGCCATCAAGGAACAAAAAACGACTTATATAGGTCATATCATGCTAGGGGAAAAATACGAACTTCTGCGACTGATCATAGACGGAAAAGTCCAACGTAAAAGGTCTGTCAGCAGACGCCAACATTCTTGGTTGAAAGACATCCGAAGATGGTTTGATTGCTCATCGCTTGACATTTTTCGCATGACCGTATCTAGAACTACGTTAGCCATTTGGATCGCCACCCTTCGAAAGGAGACGGCGTTATAAGAAGAAGTTGATACCTTGGATATAAACATCCTACCATCAACTTCATTGTAAAATTTCAATTTAGCTGAGTATACACTACCCACCATCCATACGATGCGACGATTCGATTCTCGACAATCTCAGTATGTGAACAACACACAAGGCATTGCCTTCATTTCGGCTGTATTTGTATACAGGGTTACTGGTAACTCGACCACTTTCCTGTAGGAAGTGATAGAGGGACACAAATGCAATAGATTTAACCCTTCATATGTAATTCCGAAAACCGATAGTTTTCGAGATAATTAACATTTAATGTTTTTCAACGATGTGTCCAAATTTCCACACTACATACCAAATTTAGAAAAAACCCTGCTGTCGATTTTAGTAATTTCCAATTTAGTTTTTTACTGACACATACGCAAATCTAATTTAGTATTTAAATGTGTTTCAAACTACATACAATTATTTAAAAAATAAAGAACAATATTTTTACATTCACCGCGAAAGAAAATTGTCTAGCTCAAAAAAAGATACACAACCAGTCAAACAAATTATTTCAAAAACTTCCTCATTTGATGGCAAAGACAAGTACAACCACAAGTAATTATTTAACAAAATTTATCAACATAATACAGAATCATCAACAACATGATATTCCAGCATGATGGTTGTCCAGCACATTACCGTATCACAATTCGGCAGTTGTTGTACAACACATACCCGAACAAATGGATAGGGAGGGGTGAACCCATCCCATGGCATGCGCGGAGCCCAGATCTGACACCTCTTGACTTTTACGTCTGGGGTCACATGAAGGCATTGGTTTATGAGACTCCAGTTAATACTGCTGACGAACTAAGGCAGAAAATTATCAATGCGGCGGAGGAGATGAAACGACTTTTTCAGCCCGAGTTACAAAAACCGACGTGAGGAAGCGATCCGTACTTGATCCGAAATCAAGGGCAACACATTGAGCAAGATCTCTAGAAACTTTGAGTGGATTTAATTAAAAGGTTATTAGGTAGGAAATATTTTTTAGCGATTTGTTCAACCGTTTGTATAACTTATTTTGAGCTAGATAATTTTCTTTCTTTTTCTTTCACGGTGAATGTAAAAATTTTGTTTTTTAAATATTTGTATTTAGTTTGGAACTGTTTAGTATCTTGAAACATTTTAATACTAAGTTAGCTTTGTGTATGTGTTAGTTAAATACTAAAATAGAAATTATCAGAATCAACAGCAGGTTTTTTTCTTAGTTTAGGATCTAGTGTGGAAATTTGGACATTTGGATGAAAAACATTAAATGTTAATTATCTCGGAAACTATCGGTTTTCGGAATTACATATGGGGGGTTAAATCTATTACATTTGAGTCCCTCTATCACCTCTTGCAGGAAAGTGGTCGAGTTACCAGTAACCCTGTATAAGCTATGTACAAATAAATACAAATACAGGTGACGAGAATTGGATGTACTATTATGATGCGAAAAAGGCTCAAAACAAAGTTTGTTGTGAATTGTGGAACGTGTCATTTTGAATACACAGAAGGCAGTCTCAACTAACAACTACAAGTCATTAGATCTGTATGAAGAACCTGCGGCCAAAGTGAAGAATGGACACCTGATTCATACATCCCGATAATGATCCAGCTCACCGCGACAAAGCCTGTACCGAATATCTGACCACGGCAGGACTGAAACTTCTCGCGCACGGTCGAGACTTTACTTAAAATGATACTTATTATACTGCAAATATAATACTTAAACTAGAGTATACTCATTGCAACTGTATCATATTGTAGGTTTTATACAAAAATACCATAGAGTCAAAATATAGTATTATTATCCTTATCCACCGAACAAACGGAGAAACCATGCACAATATATGTAAATTTTTACTGTATGGTCAAGGGTTATATACACCGTCTACAAAACTGCATACTGAGAGCAGTGATGTAATAATAATAAACAGAAAAATTAAGTTCGACTTATCCGAGTAAAGCCCCAAAATATGGGTTTGAAATAATTTTTTACCCCTTTTCTTCAGTGAATGCAGTATAGTTTAAAATTATCATAACTTTTTTGTCTCTAGCCTCTGAATCTTAGCCAGCTTGCACATAACAGTTATTAGACCAGGGTCGATAATTTTTGAAACCAAAAAAAATTACAGTAGGATGAAACCCATTAGAAAAAGAGGGGAATATGATAAGAATGAAAGGAAAAATAAATTACGGTCGATTCGAGATCGGGAAGTGGGAGGGGGTGAGTTTTTAAGGGTAGAAAATGGTTTATCTTGATTTCTGGCAAAACTACATATTTATGGAAAAAAGTTAAATGGCAAAGTTGTAGGTAATAAAAAGGTCTACAACTTTTGTATTTTCAATTTTTTCACATAACCTCAAAATTTTGGTAAAAAATTCAAAAAACCAAGTTTTTGGTTTTTTATTTTTATCTTTTTCAAAAAAAAAATTTTCTACGAAATTTGGTGAAAACTTACCTTATAATGTCCCAGATACACTGTATTTTATTTGTTTTGAAATATTCATTTTTTCGCCTTATTTTAACTTAATATCAAAAATGCACCCCAATTTTCAATCGAAAATTCTCGCGTCAAAACATCAGCTTGTTTCAAAAATTTTGGGAGCTTTTTATTCGTTGGAATCTCTATTTTCTGATGGTGTAAAAAAAATATACATTACTATGGAAAATCTTCTCAGAAAATGCAAAAAACTGAAAAAAACTCAAATTCGTAATTTTTTTTACTCACTATGTACAATTTCATCAAAAAAATGTGATTGCTGCAATTTTTTTTAGTTGAAAGGTTTATTAATTAAATTCGAATTGCATTCATGTCATAGAAAATTTCAAAAAATATAAATATACATGTAAATCGTACTATTGAATTTATATACTTAATTCTGATTACGTTATTCATTATATTTTTTTTTTTCGAAAACGTTAATCTTGTCATTTATAAATATCTTATCTGAAATTCCTATTAGTTATTCATTAGTTTTTGTCTCTTTGAAGGCATTTCTTCATCGTTAGATTCGATAAACCTTTCTATCTCTAGTTGATCGCCGAAATCTTCAAGACAATCATCTTCGTCTCCAATATTATTTCCAGTCTGCATTGGTTCTTCATCCACAATTTCATCTGAATCATTTATTCTCTCGTAGATTTCTTCTTCCATATTGGAGCAATTTTCAGAACTATGGCAGTTAGTGCATAAATTTGTGCATTTTAAACTGTTACATCCAGTTACACAGCTGCAGTAGATAGTTTTGAGCAATACTTCCGGAATTAAATCTTTTTCTGTAAATTTGGGCATAATGCCACGTTGATGTTGCTTCCAACCCCAATCTGTTGCTGTCAATTCGTTACCCAACCAAGTTTGAAGCTGATAATATGCTCTGTAACAATGTTTTTCTGCTGCTCCTTCTGTCGGTGGGAAGTTTGCCAAAATGAAGGATGATTTAATTTTTGCCAATTCATATTTTTGAAACCTTAGTTGATTCAGTGTTATTTTTTCTTTTTTATATTTATAAATAGACTTGATTAATTGTAATCCATTTTTTTTTATATTTTCTTTACTTGCATCTTTCTAATAAAAAACATCGGCCAAATTTGACAAATTTTTCGCGTCTAATAATGAATTAACGACAGTTTTCTTTCCTTTTCCGGCAAATCCAGATGTTGTATCGCAACCAGAAAAACAATGCAGAAATGCAACAATATTTTTGAAGGATTCATGTTTGAAACTATTAGACGTGAAAAATAGATCCTTTCCATTTCCAGAGCCTGGTTTAAGAAAATAAATATCATGATTATTTGAATTTAATTGATTTAAAAGGAGCAAAAGATCAATATCTTGACCCACAACTATGACAGTTTTATTAGTATCTCTGGCAACTTCTATCGAGGTCTTAATTATGTCAGCATCAGCATCTTCTTCAGCTTGTTGACAGAAAAACCCTTGTGACTGCAATCTTTTCATCAAAGTTTTTATTATGTAGTAAGGCCCAAACCCTGCTATGTCCGTCCCCACTTCTCCATGAAATACCTTACAATGGGCTAACATTTACCGTATGTCACTCAGGTATATAAATTATCTTACAACAGCCATAAATAGGCATCTACAAATATTATTTAAAGAAGATTCTACAACTTTTTCAAAATATTGTAGATGTCTTATTAAATATTAACTTTTTTGTTTGTTAATTATAGTAGGATATTCCAATTTGCATTTTTTTCGTTTATCAATGTAACATGAAATCTCACGTTTTTTAAGTAAATAAGTGTAAATTTTAATAAATAGCTCAAAATTGTACATAGTGAGTAAAAACAATTTTCGAATTTGAGTTTTTTTTCAGTTTTTTGCATTTTCTGAGAAGATTTTCTATAGCAATGTATATATTTTTTTACACCATCAGAAAACAGAGATTTCAACGAAGGAAAGGCTCCCAAACTTTTTGAAAAAACCTGATATTTTGACGCGAGAATTTTCGATTGAAAAATGGGGTGCATTTTTGATCAAAAGGTCAAATAAGGCGAAAAAATAAATATTTTAAATCAAATAATTTAAAGTGTATTTGGGACATGATAAGGTAAGTTTTCACCAAATTTCGTAAAATAATTATTTTTTTTGAAAAAGATAGAAATAAAAGACCAAAAACTTGGTTTTTTGAATTTTTCACCAAAATTTTGAGGTTATGTGAAAAAATTGAGAGTACAAAAGTTGTAGATCTTTTTATTACCTACATCTTTGCCATTCAACTTTTTTCCATAGGACCTGTAGTTTTGCCAGAAATCATGATAAACCATTTTCTGCCCTTAAAAACTCACCCCCTCCCACTTCCCGATCTCGAATCGACCGTAATTTATTTTTCCTTTTATTCTAATCATATTCCCCTCCTTTTCTAATGAGTTTCATCCTACTGTAATTTTTTTCACTTTTTATTATTTTTGAAGGCTTCGGCACTGGTCTATATACCTTGTTATCACAGTTGATGGCACCAAATGAATACAAGCTGAGCTAAAGCAATACATATTGTCATATGCTCTTCTAAGAAACCTACTACAGGTTTTCAAATTGTATTAAGATCAGTGTATGCCTAAGTTGTGAATAAGGGTCTCTAATCCTCCCTTTAGTGCCTAAACCACTTAGATATCTGCAAGGCGTTGGTGCCATCAATTGTGGTAAGAAGATATATACTTAGCCACAAGAACACCACAAATACTGAATCCTGACTTTGACGACTGCCGTGTAGATACAGTTTAGGACCTTTGGCTAGAGCACCTAGGTCCTACCAACTACTCGACGCAGCTACCATATGCGGATTTTAAACCTAATAAATCCCGATACTCTCCCCACAATGAATAAAATTGTGTAATAATGATTTCTGCAGTTATTTCTGGATGGCAAGGCGTAGTACGCACAGTATCTTATGCAGAGCGTGTTTAATTTTTGTTGAAAACAAGTAATTTATGAAGTTTCGCCGCAATAATAAAATTAATAACGCGCATCGTTGTAAATGGGTGTACTCGGGTTGGTCGGTGCATGACACGCGCCAGTACTTCTGCCATCACGTTCACCAGATACCTACCACACATTTATACGCCCACTATTTATAACATTCGAGCTATCTGTTCGTATTAGGATTTATCTTGAAATAATTGCACAAATTACACTTCTGCTTCCCGCGCTAATAATCGAAGCAATAATGTTGCAACTACGATTTTTTTAATATAACAGGGTGTACCAAAAAAAAGCGACCCCGTCTCTAGTATAGGTCATCATCATAGTCACAATGTCTTAACACCTTAACAGACATCTTGTGAACTCGTAAAATGCATTAAGTCGGAGCTAGAGTATTGCCGACACGAGTATTATCAATAGTTTTGAGAACTGTAGCTCGCCATCGTTCGAGATTTTCTATCAGTTCAGTGGCGCTCTTGATACTCATATTTAGCAACTGTTTGCAACAGCGTGTAGGGGAACGGCCACGGCGCCGTCCACTCGGGGCGTGACCCTGAACTACAAGTTTCTGCATATTATCGCTTCTGTGAATATGTCCGAAGAATGTAAGCATTCTCGTCGACACAATGGAAGATAGTCTCTTTGGATTACCCAGCTCATCCAGTATGGAAACATTAGTTCGATGGGTGATATAAGGAATTCTCAGCATTCTCCTCCATGTCCACATTTCAAAAGCGTCTATGCAAGTTCGATCTGCCTCCTTAACAGTCCAAGTTTCCGAGGCATACAAAAATATGGAGAATACAAGAGAATGAACCAGCGACATTTCGGTAGCTTTAGTGATGTTGTGGTCACGCCATATTTTAGTAAGCTTTGTCATGGCCACCCGTGCCTGTTGAATGCGCCGTCGAACCTCATTCTCACAGCTACCCGAATTGTCGATTAAAGAACCGAGGTACACAAAACTTTGAACTACCTCACAAAGGCCTATTGACTTTATTTCTCGATCATTGTCATGATCTCTATCTACGATCATAACATTGATCTTGTTGTAGTTAATACCAAGACCATATGCTGCACTATGTTGTTCTATGATGCTTAATAGAGCTACTAGTTCTTCCTGAGAAGCTGCAATAAGGGTTGTATCATCAGCAAATCTTAAGTTGGATATTTTGCTTCCGCCAATCCAGTTGTCTAATACCCGTCTCATCACAAATTCAGAGTAAATGTTAAACAACATCGGAGAAAATACACACATATATATATATATATATAGACAAAACAAAAACAAAAAAGGTGCAACCCGGGCTCCGACACACCGGGCTGCTGTTCCATTCCCCAGCGACTACTCCTCACACCGTGAGGTGAGCAATCACTGGGTCCGCGTATCGTGCGTCCTAAGCAGACGAAGGGACCCATGGATGACTGCCTTCTGCATTCTGGCGGCTAAGATGTGCGCCGCCGCACGGCACACCGGCATTTTGCGCAGTGCAGAGAGCAGCGTATCCCTCATACCACCTAGGGATCCAATGACCATTACTAGCAGACTCACAGTGTAGTCCGGCCAGAGCCTGCGAAGTTGTCCGAGGAGCTCCTGATACTTGGTCCGCTTTTCCTCCTCCTTAGAGACGATGTTCCCCTCGGCAGGTGCCGAGAACTCGATAACGAACATCGTCTTTTGTTGGTAGTCGAGGAGGACTATGTCGGGCTTATTTGCATGTATAAGCTCGAGCGTGGAGAATGAGTAGTTCCAGTAAATTCGGCACCTCTCGTTCTCCACAACGGACTCAATGTCCCCTGGAGCGCATGGCAGCACCGGTGTCTCATCTATACCGTATGAGTGCCTTAAATGGTAGTATAGCACTCGTAGAGCCGCGTTGTGCCGATAGACGTAGGCTGTGCCAGCGTACACCTTACACGCCGACAACAGGTGCGTAAGGGTCTCTGGCGCCTGCAGGCAGGCTCTACAGCGGATATCGGGCACATCCATACCCATAATCCGGCTACGGTATACTAAGGTGTTGAAGACACCGTCTTGGCAAGCCATTATAGAGCTCTCAGTCTCCGACTTCAACCCATTAGACCTTAGGAAGGAGAAGGTCAACTGCTCAGATAAACCATGCTCTTCTAGATGTTTGTAGAAGATTCCGTGCATTGGTTTATCTTTGTGAAGTCTTAAAAGCAATTGGACTTCAGCAGTTTTAATCCGGGTTTTTAATTGTGCGGGAGCAAGTTCCGTAACGGACTGCTGACACCTCCGCGTGAAGTCGAGCGTGAGACTAAGTTCTTCGGCTGCCCGTGTTGCTGCTTTAAAAAGGAAGGCTCCTTTACCCGCAATCTCGTGCTCTCGCACAAAGCGGATCAGGGGATCGGTGCTCGTCGTAACATAGCAGGCAGTGGCCAGTACTACTCTGTTGTGCAGATGCTCCAAACTCAATAGTCCACGCCCTCCCAGGTGTCGCGGGAGGTATATTCGCGGGACAGAGGATCTAGGATGTAGACTTCCCTCCATATTCATCCTTTTGCGGGTCTTTATGTCGATTTGTCGCAGCTCTTCCACGTTCCAGTGGATAGCACCAAAGCTGTATAGCAACAATGGGACCGCAAGCATGTTTGTGGCAGCGACTTTGTTTTTGCCGGACAGTTCTGATGACCAGATCTGCCGGAGTCGGTGCAAATACTTGCGGCGGAGACACTCTTTGACCAATTCTGCCTCTTGGATGTGACGCTGCGCCACTCCAAGGTAGGTATAGGTATCTCCGGCATGCAGCTGTCGCAAGATGCTCCCATCAACGAGCTGCTCCTCATCTTCACTATCTCCGCAACGTCCTCTTTTGAGATGAACCATGGCACATTTGTCTATCCCGAACTCCATACCAATAGCTTGACTGTAATCCTGCACTACCCTAAGCGACTGCTCTAAATCGCGTTGTCCGGAGGCATAGAGTTTCAGGTCATCCATGTAAAATAAGTGGGTGACCTTGTGCCTCCGGTAATTGGGCTTGCCACAGCTGTATCCCTTAGTATTTTTCAGTGCTATGGACAAAGGCAGTAGCGAGATGCAAAAGAGCAAGGGACTCAATGAGTCTCCTTGGAAGACCCCTCTTTTAAATGATACCAACTCTGTTCGAACCCTGGTTTCACCCGATGTTATAGTGAACCGAGACTTCCAGAGCGGCATCAGTTGTTTGATGCATCCCACTATTTGATCATCTACCGAAAGACATTCCAACAGCCGCACAATCAGTTCATGAGACGTAGTGTCGAATGCCTTCCGATAGTCGATCCAGGCCATAGAAAGGTTTCGCAGGTAATGCACGGAGTCCTGTGTGACACAGCGGTCAATCAACAGGTTATCCCTGCAGCCAGCTACTCCTTTCTTAGACCCTCTTTGTTCATATACGCTGAGAAATACGGGATTTACAGCTTGAAGGATACGCATGTACAAGATTCTGGTGAAGAGCTTGTAACATGCGTTCAGACATGTTATTGGCCTGTAGTTTTTAGGATCAGACAAATCTCCGGTCTTCGGGAGAAGCACGGTTCGACCCTCGACAAACCAAGCCGGAATTGGCTGCTCCTGATTTACCCACGAGTTAAAAACTCTAGCTAAATGCCGGTGGCAACTGGGAAACTTTTTCAACCAGTAGGTGTTTATGCCATCCGGGCCAGGAGCTGCGAAATTCTTTGCGCCTCGTAAGGCACCAAGAATTTCTTCCGTGTTTATCGGGTGACGCAGTACATTCAGGTTTGGAGTCCTCCTACAAACGGACTCGAACTGCGCCAAGGCCGGAGTGTCTGCTTGGAGAGGTTTGGGGTGTTCGTAAATGCCCCTCCAGAAAGTCTCCACGCGATCAGCAGTTGGCGGCTGCTCTATGACTGGTGGTCGCTGTTGGAAGAGACGAGCAGGCTTTTCGGAAAACAATCTGTTTTCCTCCAAACCTCTCGCCCGCGTCACCAGTGATCGTTTAGCAGCGATTAGCGTCCGTATCCTGTCAAGACAATGCTGCTTGACAACAACCAGTACCGCTTGACTGAGCGTGTGATGGTCGCGCCTTAGCTCTCGGGCTATCTGGCGCACGCGGCGCGTAAAAGGCCTACCGGCCGCTCTATATTCCATCACACACTGGATACGGGATGCTTCTTGGCGAGCCAACTGGATTTTCGCTTCCATCTGGCGCACCCGCCTCTGTGCTCTCTCGACAGGAGAGTCTCTCACTCTCCCCTGTCCAGCCAGCCTCAGAGCCGCAGCGTAAATTTCGCAATTGATGCTCCAAATGTCAGAGACCTCCGATAGACGTTCACTCAACGCGTCATCCTCTCTCTTTAAATCTGCCAGCTTGAAGGACCTCTTGTTGTTATGCAAGGCCCTTCGGTCACTGAAATCTCCAGGTGAGACGGCTTCGTCGATTTCCCTCTCAGCGGGCCTCATCGGCGACCTTCCAGCCTGGTTAACAGGCCTTTCAGTCGCCGGAGGGGCAGGCTGAGCTGGAGCACGAACGTATCCCTGCCCCCGAAGGTAAAATACCTGGTTCCGCAAGCTCTGGGAGGTAATTGTGCTATGCTCTGGATGCATTTCACACCACCTCCCATGCATGCGGGACATGTATCCCCTACGGCGCGGGCTACTGCTCTCGTAGCAGCTCAGCAGGTCATCCTTCAGTTCCGTCGTCCACCTAAAACGGTCCATGTCGATGCGTGTGTCGTCGTCAGGGCGATCCGAGGCACCGCCACCTTGCCCAGAGCCGGCTTCCGATACCGGCCTGGTGTGGGTGCTCTTCTTCTGGGGCGGTCGAACCAGAAGGTAGGGCCCGTCCGGTGGTTAGCCTTAGGGCCCCCAACCGACATTTCGGAGGCAGCCGACCACATTGCCTCCTAGGGATGACCTGTACAGGTTGCCGGCCGGCTTTCATCCCTGGCTTGGGTTATCCCCACAGTGTCGCCACGCACCGAATAGCCGTTTGATGTTGGTCGGCTTCCTGGGGGCGCATTTTATACCTACTGCCAGGTTTGCTATCAGCCGCCCCTAACCTGGGGTCAGACGCTGTCGGGAAGCCGTCCTTAACATAGGTGCAGCCGCTTCCTCACTATGGTGGTTCATACGCCTGCTTTCACAGCCGGTGACCACCATAGGCCCTTTTAAGGCAAGGACTACCAATCTTTTAGTCGCCTCTTACGACAGGCAGATTAAACCCTGGGAACATTCTAAACCCGGACCCAGACGGATAATATATATATATATATATATATATATATATATATATATATATATATATTATTTACAGCGGATCACCCAGCGTCCGGACCAAAAGCGTTTTACCCAGCGTCTGGCGTATATAACTGTATATAAGTAAGTTTCAGAAACAGGTCACTTGGCGTCACAGTTCACCGTTAGCTCCACTGGGCGTCCATATTTTTTATGCCTGTCTATTAATAGAATTTATATACAGACTTTTTGTAAATTCAGCGTTGATGTTACTAGGCGTCCACCCTTAAATGGCTTATTGCCACGAGGCAAGGGTTCTGAGATAGCCGTTAGAATGAGTGGAACTTTGAGCGTGTTGATTAGAAGCGTAATGGCTAATAAGAGAAGAGTCACTGCCCAAGAACTATGATACAGCTATGCAGTTATAGTGGTACAATAGTACAGGGTGTCTCAAAACGGCCCGACTATTTGAGGTAGGGAAAAACCAAAACCGGCTTATTGTAAATACCATTGATTAGTGCCAATGGAGAGATGAAGGAAGAAATTTTACTTTTTCAAAATAACATTTTTTAAATGACGCCCATTTCGTTGAAGGCGTTTTTCAAACCGTGTGTGCACATTTTATCAAAAACTATTCCAAGGAGTTGCTGAGTTGCTATCGATCTGATGTTTTCTTCAATATTGTGGCAACTAAACATGCATCCTGGCAACTAAAAGTGCAATATCTAACCAGTGTCCTTACCGAGCGAGCGGTGCAGGCTTACTCCCTCCACCACGCTTTATTTGCGTCTTGTGCACTCTAAGTAGTTGGACCGTTTTGATAATGTGCATAAACGCTTTGAAGAATACCATCAACAAAATGGGCGTCATTTAAAGAATGTTATTTTGAAAAAGTAAAAAAAGTAAAATTTCTTCCTTTATCTCTCCATTTGGTTTTTCCCTACCTCAAATAGTCGGGTCCTTTTGAGACACCCTGTATATGGTTACGGAGATTTGAGCACAGAATATGTATAGAACTTCTCATCGCGTACTGCAACTTAAAATAAAGTCACTATAGCCCAAAAATTGCCTTTGAGTGTATTATATTGTGGGTACACTACGCTTACATGGAAATGGAATATACTGAAGAATTGCATTAGCATATTATGGAGGAAATGTGTTCATAGGCTTTTTGGTATAGCCTAAACGCTCAACTCCTGTTCTGTTCTTAGCATGCTATTAAGTACTGTACCCATGCAAGAAACACAAATCTGCAAGTACGTCGTGAGCAGAGAATATTTGATAGCTGGGAAAGACGCTGTTATCTCAAGGAATTTCGGTACTATGCACATTTCAAGGGCAAGATTCGGCGACAGACGCTGGGTAAACCGCTGCAAAACACAAAGAATATGATGATACTAAAAATAGATTTACTTTACAATAGGGGAGCATAGTAAACCTGTACACTGGATTTTTAATGAAATAAACAATGACCTTTAACATTTTATATGGTCTTCCCTTCTGGACACCCCCCATTTATCTCACAAATTATTTTATGTTCACAAAAAGGCTTATGAGAGTTGAATGATTATTTATATGGATGTCGAGGGTGAACAAAACAAAATTACAGCATGTACAGGAAAGTGGGGCGCAATTAAAACAGATTCTTTAGGTGCGCTGCCCTGGATAATTTCATACCATTATATTATTTTATATTTACAGTATAATCTTAATATGTGGCGTTATCAAATTTTTTAGAGGTGGTCGATAGTTGGGTAAACCAGAAAGGTATCGAAAAATGTTTAACAGGGGTTTGTAGGAGCAGTCATCAGCAGTCTCGTCTTTAATTATACACAGTGACTCCATAAATTCGGCAAACCAAAGTTGTATTTGTTACATGAATCAAGCTGCATATTACTGATTTTCACGTAAAACATGAAGACTGGAGTTTGTCTATTTCGCTCCCAGATCATATGGAAATCTCTAATAAAAATTCAAACTTTTAAAATAGTTTCTTTTTGACAAAAACTGAGAACTTCTGGAAAAAGCGTAAAGTTTAGAAACTTTGTGAAATAATTATTATGAAATTTTCGAAAAAAAATTGACTTTCTAAAGAACTATGAAATTTTCAAAAAAAAATATAAAAATTTTGAGATATCCGACTTCAAGATAATCAAATATTTTTACGTTATAGCCCTTAAGGATCCCTACCATGATCAAGTGACAGATTTTTGAAATATTTTTTAGTAAGCCCGCAATTCTGCGTCTATTGGCCCACCCTGTATGTATCATCTAAATCATTGTAAATCTTGATGGCATTGTAGGTGTATGATCTGCGATATAGTACAGTTTTATACATGGGTATCTCTAAAATTGATGTCTAAATTACTACGTCTAAATACAAATTTTTCGTAAAGGGGGGGAGCGAGAAGAAACAATTTTATGTGTAAATGTTGCTAAGTAATATTTACACGCATTTTCTATGCCTAACCAACCATGCTGATTTCTCTTCAAAGAGATATGATCGTATTTTTTCAAAGAAAATACAACACATGTTTTGCAGTTTTTGTAATCTGTTCTTAGTAACCGAATCTAAACAAAAATAGTGCTGCACTGCTACAATAAAATATGCTAGGAAATATGAGAGACTCACATAGTTTTTTCTTATTTTAAAATTCAAAATTGAACGATTTACATATAAAGACTTCAAATTAATATAACATTTTTTCAAAACATTTGACACATGTTCTTTGAAACGCAGAGTATCAGTATCAATGGTCAATCCCAAATTTTTGGCAGTATTTACCATTATTCAAGGAGTCGTTGTTAATTTTGACATCAAAGTGATTGGTTATAAAATGATGTTTAGGGCCTGGGCAAAATAACATTACAGAACACTTGTCTTTATTAAGTTTCAAATTATTATTTTGAGAGTAGTTTGCAATGGCGTTTAGATCATTATTAATCTGAAGGAGTGCACTATCCATGGAGTTGGTGTTGAAGCTTTTATAAATTTGTGTATCGTCAGCATAACACATTACTGACGAATTTTCTACGGAGTTGGACATATCAATTGTGTAAATTAAATACAAGAGTGGTCCCAGGACTGACCCTTGAGGAACACCTGAGGATATTTCAATTGGGTTGGATAAACAGCTATCAATCATTACTGATTTCCACGTAAAACATGAAAACTGGAGTTTGGTCTATTTCGCTCCCATATCATATGAAAGTCTCTAAGAAAAATTAAAACTTTTAAAATAGTTTCCTTTTGACAAAAACTGAGAACTTCTGAAAAAACGTAAATTTTTGAAACTTTGTGGAATAATTATGAAATTTTCGAAAACGATTTGCCTAAAAAACTATAAAATTTTCAGAAAAATATAAAAATTTTGAGATATCCGACTTCAAGATAATCACGTGAAATTTTAGTTTCCTGGAAAGATTTGGATCTTTAAAACAGAAACCTTAAGAAAATGATGGTAAACGAGATGATTCCAAAAAGAAGTGAAATTTTCGACCAATTTTGCAACTTTTCGAAATTTTGAAAAATAAACATTTTAAATTACACCAAATTATGATATTGTCGAAAATTACTCACATATTGATTATTTTTTGTATTTTAAAGATTTTTACTTTTTCAAAGCAATGACCCTTGCGATAAAATTCAAAACTTTTTGGAAAATTCCGAGATATTTATAACGAAAACAACCAAAGAAGCAGGATTTATTCGAAAAATGAGGTTTTTTGAATGAATGAACTTTTCGACCAATTTTGGAAATTTAAGAAACTTCAAGATGCAATAAACATTTTGAAATTTTACTACTCTGTGATACTCTCGGAAATAACCGATGTTAAGAAACATTTTGTGTAAACAATGGGACGTTTCGTGAAAAATTATGAAATTTTTGAAAAATTCAGACTTCAAAACATTAGATTTTGGAATAAAATTTTTGGAAGATTGCGTCTCGCCTTTAGAGAATTATTTCGACTGGATGAAATATTTGAAAGCTACTGATAATCGTAGTAACCAATTTTCAAAAATCTCATATCCGAGCACAAGAATAGCAATATTAGTTACAGGCACTGTAGTTGCATAAATCAATGAATCGAACTACATTTCTCTTTTAAACTTCAAAGAAGTAAAACATAAAACTGTTATCTATGCACATTTGTTCGTTATTATTCCGACTTTAGAGTAAACCTAGAGTTTAGCTCCAACGGTAGCTACTGAATTGAATCCAAAACAATCCTCCAATGTATTAGGAGAGACAATATTCAATGACAACAAACGAGGGCAGTCGCCGAGTAAACCGCTGCAGTGTACGTAGTATAGTTATTCTAAAAATAGATTAATATAAAAAATTGGTGCCGGGTAAACCCGTGCACTGGTTTCTGTATACGGCGCCGGGTAAACCCTTGCACTGGATTCTGTATACGGTAAGTACATAAATGAGGACCCCCAGCGCAGCAGGTGGTAGAAGCTTGAACTTCGATTTTGTACGCAAATCAGTATTAGGTGTCAGCGGGCGTCCAGCCGATTTTAACGGTTTTGGAATCTACACATGTTATAAGTATCGAAAACAAGGTTGTAAGGGGGTGGTTACTGGGCGTCCGTATATCCGGACGCCCAGTGACCTCGGACGCCGACTGAACCTAAGATTTTGCATTGGAGACGCACAGTTGTACCGTGAAGATATATATATATATATATATATATATATATAGACAAAACAAAAACAAAAAAGGTGCAACCCGGGCTCCGACACACCGGGCTGCTGTTCCATTCCCCAGCGACTACTCCTCACACCGTGAGGTGAGCAATCACTGGGTCCGCGTATCATGCGTCCTAAGCAGACGAAGGGACCCATGGATGACTGCCTTCTGCATTCTGGCGGCTAAGATGTGCGCCGCCGCACGGCACACCGGCATTTTGCGCAGTGCAGAGAGCAGCGTATCCCTCATACCACCTAGGGATCCAATGACCATTACTAGCAGACTCACAGTGTAGTCCGGCCAGAGCCTGCGAAGTTGTCCGAGGAGCTCCTGATACTTGGTCCGCTTTTCCTCCTCCTTAGAGACGATGTTCCCCTCGGCAGGTGCCGAGAACTCGATAACGAACATCGTCTTTTGTTGGTAGTCGAGGAGGACTATGTCGGGCTTATTTGCATGTATAAGCTCGAGCGTGGAGAATGAGTAGTTCCAGTAAATTCGGCACCTCTCGTTCTCCACAACGGACTCAATGTCCCCTGGAGCGTATGGCAGCACCGGTGTCTCATCTATACCGTATGAGTGCCTTAAATGGTAGTATAGCACTCGTAGAGCCGCGTTGTGCCGATAGACGTAGGCTGTGCCAGCGTACACCTTACACGCCGACAACAGGTGCGTAAGGGTCTCTGGCGCCTGCAGGCAGGCTCTACAGCGGATATCGGGCACATCCATACCCATAATCCGGCTACGGTATACTAAGGTGTTGAAGACACCGTCTTGGCAAGCCATTATAGAGCTCTCAGTCTCCGACTTCAACCCATTAGACCTTAGGAAGGAGAAGGTCAACTGCTCAGATAAACCATGCTCTTCTAGATGTTTGTAGAAGATTCCGTGCATTGGTTTATCTTTGTGAAGTCTTAAAAGCAATTGGACTTCAGCAGTTTTAATCCGGGTTTTTAATTGTGCGGGAGCAAGTTCCGTAACGGACTGCTGACACCTCCGCGTGAAGTCGAGCGTGAGACTAAGTTCTTCGGCTGCCCGTGTTGCTGCTTTAAAAAGGAAGGCTCCTTTACCCGCAATCTCGTGCTCTCGCACAAAGCGGATCAGGGGATCGGTGCTCGTCGTAACATAGCAGGCAGTGGCCAGTACTACTCTGTTGTGCAGATGCTCCAAACTCAATAGTCCACGCCCTCCCAGGTGTCGCGGGAGGTATATTCGC
This sequence comes from Callosobruchus maculatus, assembly GCA_951848785.1. Taxonomy (NCBI): domain Eukaryota; kingdom Metazoa; phylum Arthropoda; class Insecta; order Coleoptera; family Chrysomelidae; genus Callosobruchus; species Callosobruchus maculatus. The sequence goes on from CATOUR010000083.1 coordinate 12,517,287, forward strand.
GGGACAGAGGATCTAGGATGTAGACTTCCCTCCATATTCATCCTTTTGCGGGTCTTTATGTCGATTTGTCGCAGCTCTTCCACGTTCCAGTGGATAGCACCAAAGCTGTATAGCAACAATGGGACCGCAAGCATGTTTGTGGCAGCGACTTTGTTTTTGCCGGACAGTTCTGACGACCAGATCTGCCGGAGTCGGTGCAAATACTTGCGGCGGAGACACTCTTTGACCAATTCTGCCTCTTGGATGTGACGCTGCGCCACTCCAAGGTAGGTATAGGTATCTCCGGCATGCAGTTGTCGCAAGATGCTCCCATCAACGAGCTGCTCCTCATCTTCACTATCTCCGCAACGTCCTCTTTTGAGATGAACCATGGCACATTTGTCTATCCCGAACTCCATACCAATAGCTTGACTGTAATCCTGCACTACCCTCAGCGACTGCTCTAAATCGCGTTGTCCGGAGGCATAGAGTTTCAGGTCATCCATGTAAAATAAGTGGGTGACCTTGTGCCTCCGGTAATTGGGCTTGCCACAGCTGTATCCCTTAGTATTTTTCAGCGCTATGGACAAAGGCAGTAGCGAGATGCAGAAGAGCAAGGGACTCAAGGAGTCTCCTTGGAAGACCCCTCTTTTAAATGATACCAACTCTGTTCGAACCCTGGTTTCACCCGATGTTATAGTGAACCGAGTCTTCCAGAGCGGCATCAGTTGTTTGATGCATCCCACTATTTGATCATCTACCGAAAGACATTCCAACAGCCGCACAATCAGTTCATGAGACGTAGTGTCGAATGCCTTCCGATAGTCGATCCAGGCCATAGAAAGGTTTCGCAGGTAATGCACGGAGTCCTGTGTGACACAGCGGTCAATCAACAGGTTATCCCTGCAGCCAGCTACTCCTTTCTTAGACCCTCTTTGTTCATATACGCTGAGAAATACGGGATTTACAGCTTGAAGGATACGCATGTACAAGATTCTGGTGAAGAGCTTGTAACATGCGTTCAGACATGTTATTGGCCTGTAGTTTTTAGGATCAGACAAATCTCCGGTCTTCGGGAGAAGCACGGTTCGACCCTCGACAAACCAAGCCGGAATTGGCTGCTCCTGATTTAGCCACGAGTTAAAAACTCTAGCTAAATGCCGGTGGCAACTGGGAAACTTTTTCAACCAGCAGGTGTTTATGCCATCCGGGCCAGGAGCTGCGAAATTCTTTGCGCCTCGTAAGGCACCAAGAATTTCTTCCGTGTTTATCGGGTGACGCAGTACATTCAGGTTTGGAGTCCTCCTACAAACGGACTCGAACTGCGCCAAGGCCGGAGTGTCTGCTTGGAGAGGTTTGGGGTGTTCGTAAATGCCCCTCCAGAAAGTCTCCACGCGATCAGCAGTTGGCGGCTGCTCTATAACTGGTGGTCGCTGTTGGAAGAGACGAGCAGGCTTTTCGGAAAACAATCTGTTTTCCTCCAAACCTCTCGCCCGCGTCACCAGTGATCGTTTAGCAGCGATTAGCGTCCGTATCCTGTCAAGACAATGCTGCTTGACAACAACCAGTACCGCTTGACTGAGCGTGTGATGGTCGCGCCTTAGCTCTCGGGCTATCTGGCGCACGCGGCGCGTAAAAGGCCTACCAGCCGCTCTATATTCCATCACACACTGGATACGGGATGCTTCTTGGCGAGCCAACTGGATTTTCGCTTCCATCTGGCGCACCCGCCTCTGTGCTCTCTCGACAGGAGAGTCTCTCACTCTCCCCTGTCCAGCCAGCCTCAGAGCCGCAGCGTAAATTTCGCAATTGATGCTCCAAATGTCAGAGACCTCCGATAGACGTTCACTCAACGCCTCATCCTCTCTCTTTAAATCTGCCAGCTTGAAGGACCTCTTGTTGTTATGCAAGGCCCTTCGGTCACTGAAATCTCCAGGTGAGACGGCTTCGTCGATTTCCCTCTCAGCGGGCCTCATCGGCGACCTTCCAGCCTGGTTAACAGGCCTTTCAGTCGCCGGAGGGGCAGGCTGAGCTGGAGCACGAACGTATCCCTGCCCCCGAAGGTAAAATACCTGGTTCCGCAAGCTCTGGGAGGTAATTGTGCTATGCTCTGGATGCATTTCACACCACCTCCCATGCATGCGGGACATGTATCCCCTACGGCGCGGGCTACTGCTCTGGTAGCAGCTCAGCAGGTCATCCTTCAGTTCCGTCGTCCACCTAAAACGGTCCATGTCGATGCGTGTGTCGTCGTCAGGGCGATCCGAGGCACCGCCACCTTGCCCAGAGCCGGCTTCCGATACCGGCCTGGTGTGGGTGCTCTTCTTCTGGGGCGGTCGAACCAGAAGGTAGGACCCGTCCGGTGGTTAGCCTTAGGGCCCCCAGCCGACATTTCGGAGGCAGCCGACAACATTGCCTCCTAGGGATGACCTGTACAGGTTGCCGGCCGGCTTTCATCCCTGGCTTGGGTTATCCCCACAGTGTCGCCACGCACCGAATAGCCGTTTGATGTTGGTCGGCTTCCTGGGGGCGCATTTTATACCTACTGCCAGGTTTGCTATCAGCCGCCCCTAACCTGGGGTCAGACGCTGTCGGGAAGCCGTCCTTAACATAGGTGCAGCCGCTTCCTCACTATGGTGGTTCATACGCCTGCTTTCACAGCCGGTGACCACCATAGGCCCTTTTAAGGCAAGGACTACCAATCTTTTAGTCGCCTCTTACGACAGGCAGATTAAACCCTGGGAACATTCTAAACCCGGACCCAGACGGGATATATATAGACAAAACAAAAACAAAAAAGGTGCAACCCGGGCTCCGACACACCGGGCTGCTGTTCCATTCCCCAGCGACTACTCCTCACACCGTGAGGTGAGCAATCACTGGGTCCGCGTATCGTGCGTCCTAAGCAGACGAAGGGACCCATGGATGACTGCCTTCTGCATTCTGGCGGCTAAGATGTGCGCCGCCGCACGGCACACCGGCATTTTGCGCAGTGCAGAGAGCAGCGTATCCCTCATACCACCTAGGGATCCAATGACCATTACTAGCAGACTCACAGTGTAGTCCGGCCAGAGCCTGCGAAGTTGTCCGAGGAGCTCCTGATACTTGGTCCGCTTTTCCTCCTCCTTAGAGACGATGTTCCCCTCGGCGGGTGCCGAGAACTCGATAACGAACATCGTCTTTTGTTGGTAGTCGAGGAGGACTATGTCGGGCTTATTTGCATGTATAAGCTCGACATATATATATATATATATATATATATATATATATATAGGCGGGTGCTTTTACGACTAGTGTCGTTTCCCGCTCCTCGATTTCCACATCTGCCGGTCCCACCAGTCTCCCTCTCTTAGGTTCCTTTCACGCATGGCGTCTTGCACATCGTCGCGCCATGCTCTTGGTGGTCTTCCTCTCTTTTTCCTTTCAGATGGGATCCAGTCCCATATCTTCTTGGGGATTCTCGCATCTTCCATTCTTTGAAGATGACCAAACCATAGCAATCGCTTAGATTCTATAGTGTCAAGAATGGTACCGTTTACTTGCATCTCTTCTCTTACACGGACATTTCTCACGTGTTCTAGGCGGGATGTTCTATTGCTACGCCTCCAATAGTCCATTTCAAGTGCAAGTAACCGATCCTTACTTCTTGCTGTCAACTCCCACGTTTCTGAGCCATATGTACATACAGATTCAAAAATGGCGCTGTATATCTTGTGCTTTGTGGTTTTTGTTATTTTGTCACTCCAAAGGATAGAATTCAGTTGCCTGATTATCCTTTTTCCCTGTCCAATTTTGTTGGAGATATCATTAGTGCTTCTGCCATTTGAAGAAAGAGTGACTCCGAGATATTTAAATTTGGTGCAGTGTTTTATCGTTGCACCCATACCGATATCCAGATCACTTTGGTCGTCGCTTCCAACAGACATGTATAAGAAAATACACATCCCTGGCGAACTCTTTTTCTGGTTGCAGTTTGACTAGACAGCTTACCATCAATTCTTACACGAGCCGAATTAGACTCGTAGAGTTGCTGTATGAGAAACACTAGGTAATAAGGAACTCCCATAGAGATGAGGTTTTCCCACAGTTTAGGCCACTTTACGTTATCAAACGCCTTAGAATAGTCCACAAAGCAGATAAAAACTGGAAAATAATGCTCTCTGGCTTTTTCAATAATTTGTCTTAAGTTTAAGATCTGTTCACGCGTACCGCGTCCTTTCACGAAACCTGCCTCCGCCTGAGAAATTTTACAGCCAATAAAACCCTCCAAACGAGATTGTAAAATATATAAATTTTCCAAGCGAGAAGAAATTAAGAAATCGACTGTATTAGTGTTGTCGTGGATTTTAAGATATGTGAAATACAAATACCATCACTGCTTAGATACCGCAAGTGATACAGTTATGATACTTCGTGAGAAAAAAGCTGCGCCTATGGGACACCTTCCAGTGACATATCTCATTTTTCATTTTTTGTCAGTTACGTCTTTACGTAAGATAGGGGACGGTATATTATATTCTACATAGAAACTTATGACTATTATGAACAACCAAGATTTGATGCTCGGAATATCTGGTATATAGGATGTATTTCTAACGTACAGAGTAAATAAACTTTTGTTGTAGAAAACGAGTTAAATTTCAGCGAACCTCGCCAGAACATGAGTAAATTAATAATGTCGAGACAGTGCCCGTGTTTGCCTCTCTTGAGTCACGCCGGCTTGAAGATGTCTCTTTTTTGCGTCTCCGTTTGTGAGATGGATTTGGCTTTTGGCTGGCCAGCTCGCTGGCGCCAGGTAGATGTGTACGCACGATATTTCTGATGCCAGACCTCAGATCTTTGCATAATTTAACACTTTATTATGTAAGGGATTTTCGGCTTTTTTTCGGCGAGCGTGGAATTGTTTTGATGGCAGATACTGATTGTTCGCAGGCCTTGAGTTTACGAGCATTTGTGTATAACTGGACGGTCATGCGATTCTCATATTCGTTCAGGAAATTAAACTGGTCGTTTTTATGGGCAATTATGTAGATTCGTATTACTTTTAGGACTTCTACGACATTCGTGATAGCTAGCATAAAGTTTTATTTCAAAAAAGGATCTGGCTATAATAAAATAAGTTTTTGACCTGACGTATACTGCATTAAAAATGTGTGCACAGCTTGGCAGTACCCTCTCTAATACACATCTAAAGCATGGGTCACATGAAGCGACCAAAAATTACTCGCCGCGAGTAAAATCGCTGCAAGTGGAATTGAACATGTTCAATAGGGTACTTGCAGTGGTTGCAATTTTGGATTACGAGTATGTTTAGAGGAAAGAAAACCGTATTCAAAGACTGTCTATAATAAAACCTCCCCTTTGGATGCTTTTCAGATGAAGAAATTTATACTTATGATTTACGGTTTTTTCAAATTTTTCCACGTGACTGAAAACAGTCACAAGGTATTAGTATTAAGTATTAAACCCATCTTTAACTAGAAATGACAACCCCAAAAAGCACAAAACAACATATTGTTCTGTGACACAGAAACACAAGGTAGGTTTTGTTTACGTCAATTTTGTGTCAAACTTCCATTTTGATTTGTGATTTGGATTTGTTGCTTGTTGACGCCTGATGTCTGACGCTAACCGCAATTAAAATATAAATGACGTGCATCAAGTCGACAAGCCTCGTAACCAAAATTATCGAGCAAAAAGTGTTTATGATATCTCAAATCCCATCACTATAATGTCTTGTGACGTCAGAGATTGTTTTCACGCCGTTTTCACTAGTTCAAATTAAGAGTTGGATTAAATGTCACAAGTAACTTGAAAAATCTAAAACTTCTATTTTATGATGTTTAATACGTTATAATGGATGCTTTAGAGCAATATGTTTTTTGGGTGCAAGGACCCTATTATATCGCCGCGAGACAACTACTCGGCGCGATTGCAGGATTCGAGCGAGTCGTGTGACAGGGCACTCGCTACGAGGAAGCATTCGCAGTTGTTGTTGTTGTACGAATGGTTGCCACATCCACGTGCGCAAAGACATCTGCGTGAAAAGCGTTTGACATCATGAGTGTGAAGTGAAGAAGCAAGACACGTTGAAATGGGGCAATATCGATGTAATTCGAGTTTTAGTTGTGTACAGGAGATATGAAGAGCTGTGAGATACAAACAATAAGAACTACATGCGCAAAAATGCGCGTGAAGATGGATTTTTGTAACTTCACAACGAATTGGTTGACTTGGCTTTTGAGATACCCAGTCAGGACCATTTAACGCTGCTCCTATTATCTGGAATAGTTTCTCCGGAAGATGCGGGGAGCTGAAAAGGAACCGAGGATGAGCGTGATAAATAAACAGGCATGCGCTAGATTATGGCAACGAATGGAAGTAGAATGCTCGATAACAAGGAAATTAGAAAACAGAGCATTACAATGGTATGGCCACGTTCAAAGAATGCCAGAACACAGGTGGCCAAAACGAGTACTGGAATGGGAACCTCAAGGGAGAAGACGGAGAGGACGGCCGGCACTAAGATGGGAAACATACATTGGACATGCGATGATAGATAGAGATCTGAGAGTAGGGGACTGGAATGTAAGAGAATTGTGGAGGAAAAAAACGGCGAACTCGTAAGGGAAAATGCCGAAGAAGAAGAAGAAGCGCTAGATTAGAAAGAAATGGAAACAGTCATGTTAGCGGGTCACCCGAAATTTGTAAAATTGAAGAGGAAGGCGATGTGCAGATGTTTTTTATCCTAATTCCTGATGCTTCATTTTCCAATATTTTTACATGAAAGGTTCACATGATGTTTAGAAGGAAATTGCCCAGAGTGATGTCGAAGCACCTTTTCATTTTTGCTTCCGGGCTTTTCTTAAAAAAATTACAAAGTTGACGAAGAATAGGCAACTTCAAGCGATCATATTTCATGTTCGATCAATATTTTTCAAAAAATGCTTCGATAGCCCCCTGTGTAATTTCCTTTTAAACTTCATGTAAAAATTTCATGCAAAAATATTGAAAACTAGAGTGTCAGGAATTGGGATGAAATCACTTGAAAATGACCGTTTATGCTCTCCGTAGGAGCCGCCTTAAAAATAGCAAATTCACAAGATGCATATGGAATTGAAGCGAATGAAATCAAAAAGTAAAAGACGTTGTCTAGACGACCTTCCGGCAACTTTTTCACGTTCAAATGATCTAACTCGCGTGACGCGCGAGAACTGAACTCACTGCATGTGATAGGCAAGCAGCGGATGAACAGCGATTTTTTACTCGCTGCGAGTAAACCCGCTTCATGTGACCGATGCTTAACACTTGTTGTTCATTCAGACTCTATTTCCCTGAATGGTACCTCCAAAAACTCTATACGTGTAAAAACAAAGTATGACTTTTTGCCGATCAAAAAGCTCTGATATCTGTTGCAAATATGGCGAAAGACTAGTTGGTTGTATGGTGATAATATAACAAATTTTTAAATGTTTACACCACACCCCAATTTCACACCCTCTCAATACAAAAAATAACAATGAAAACGAAGTTTGGATGGGTTTCTGATAAGTTTTTATTTTTTGCTAGATACTCCGGCGCCCATGCACAGATTTTCAAAATGATAGCAGCATTGCCTCCTACGACCCCGCAGCATATCGTTACCCAAATTTTATCACAATCCATACTGCGGTCACTGAAATATGGAAGCTAGAAAGACGCCAACAGACAGACAATGGACAGACCCACAGTCAGACAGACCGATGGAAATGAGTGACGTGAATTTTTGTTAACGCTACTCCTACAATCCGGAATAGTTTCTCCGGAAGATGCGGGGAGCTGAAAAGGAACCGACGATGGGCGTGATAAATAAACAGGTGCGCGCTACATTAGAAAGACATGGAAACAGTCATGTTAGCGCGTCGCCCGAAATTTGTAAAATTGAAGAGGAAGGCGATTTGCAGATGTTGTTTATCCCAATTCCTGACGCTTCATTTTCCAATATTTTTACATGAAATTTTCATATGATGTTTAGAAGAAAATTGCCCAGAGTGATATCGAAACACTTTTTCATTTTTGCTTCTGGGCTTTTCTTAAAAAAATTACAAAGTTGACCAAAAAAAATAGGCAACTTCAAGCGATCATATTTCATGTTCAATTTTTTTCAAAAAATGCTTCGATAGCCCCCTGTGTAATTTCCTTTTAAACTTCATGTAAAAATTTCATGCAAAAATATTGAAAACTAGAGCGTCAGGAATTGGGATGAAATCACTTGAAAATGACCGTTTATGCTCTCCGTAAGAGCCACCTTAAATAGATACATAAAGCCTACACCTACCTATCGGTGTGGTAAGTAAAAAGGACGTACCGGGAAATCTGACATGGTGTCCTTTACCTCAGAGGTATGGAAATATATACAAACAATGATTTTTGGCGGATCCAACACATAACTTTATCATGACCGAAAATGATTAAAAAACAGTCCTCCTTCTTTCCCTCGAAATATCTGAAACAGTGCAGCGGTTGCAAGGTGAATAAAACGTCAAAAAATAGACCGACAGGTAGAGTAAAATGAAAACAATTTGAATCTAGGAAGTCCAAAAATATAACGAATGGGAAAGTCAAAAACACGAATCGTTGACCCACGCAATCATCAACAACACTCTTAGCGTAGAATGTCTGCAAACAATTTTGTGTGGATTGTTTTGTTCTGTTTGCGTGTTTTCGAAAACGTAAGAAGCTAAATTGGATATGAAGACGCGACGTAGTATGAGCAGTCTGAAAATATTTGGGACGCAAATAGAACGCATTTGTCTGGAGAGCTAGAGTCACTCCCGCCAGTCTGACAAGTTACCAGGTTTGTTCAAAAATAATTCCCCCAGGTTCAAGTATGACAGGTTATGGTACCAGGAGGCGTGGATCTCAGTGAGACTGCATTACGTGGAATCTAGAAAATCTGTTAGTTCTGGCATTTTTTATCTTATTTCCAACGATAGGTCAATAGTACTATTAGAAAAAGCTCAAGCGAGAATCTCCATCTGAGCATTCACTGTTAACTTTTAATTGACAGTGGCGCCAGGAAAAGCAACAAAGCCTACACAGAACACGAGGCTAGTGACCACCGCGGTCGATGCCGTTGTCACCAAAGTAAAAAAACTGTCCATCCTTCAATATGTAGTTAATTGTGCATGTCGCATTTACTAAAAGGACTCATAATGGGGTATTTTCCGAACAAAATTTTATGACGGAATATTGATGTTACGTCCCCAAAAACCATATAACTAACATTTTTACTTTTTACTGTGAACGCTAAGTGGCTTAAAAATACCTACAAAGTTCAAACAGAAAATTTCGCGCCAAAGCTGTGACGTAATAAATCTAAGCGTGACGTAGTAAGTCTTTCGTGGAGCTGTCCTTAGAATGTGACTGTACCTTTTCGTCTGACCTCCTTTTCTCCATCTACAGACATAACCTCCGCTTCGTATTGATATTGACAGATGTTTGTTTACATCATTTCATGATCTATCTTGGTTAAATGAGATACCGTGATAGTCGTGACACCAGGGAGGATATGTATGCATCACACTAGTGACAGACGAGTGTTGCCGAATGACGAGTAAAATTGTGAAAAGTAACTATGAAACATTCTCAGAGTAAACTGCTAATTAGATAAAAATGCAAAAAATGGAATAGCTGTAAAATATAACATTTATAATCTACAAAAAGAGGGAAACTAAATAAACATAAAATAAAGTTTACATCTTTTATAGAAAAACTATGCAAAATAACATAACCTTGAATCTACGCTCAGTTCAAATTAAAATAGTCACATCCTATTTACATCCGGCATAAAAATCACTTTTGATTGGTTGATTTCTTAGGCGGGAGAATTAAGAGATTTAAATGAGCTCTTTTCAAAGAGATGATTTTCAAAGTTTATCTTTACTCCACGTGGGCAGAAAAAAAATGAGCAAACACTGCCATCATTACAAATTAGATACAAGCAATCCATTTCAGCCATTAAGCAAGTTGGAAAATTCCCCATTTTAATTAAATACTGAAATACGGTAACTTACCGCTTCTTCAGTAAAAATTAAATTTCATAAATAGGGCAACGAAATTAGCAAACATTTACAAACAAGCCAGAAATAGGTACAAAATAGTTTTACATCTAACCTTACCTTCATACCTTCCTACATTGTTACGTGGCCATTGTTTATTGGTAATCTCCAACTGATAGGAAATCCCTGAGGCTTAAGTATTTGTTTCTTTATTGGAATTTGGAAACCCCCAGCCCCGGAACAGCACGTCATACACAGCACTGACGCGCATCCATTTCATCACCTTCAAGCACCAGATATATTGATTTTGCAATATCAAGAAAAAGTAGGTACAGTATTACTTCTCGTGTCACGTGTGACATCTCGAGCGATCATCTTCCTGTAGGTTCGGAGGTAGAAGGCGAGGAATACTTAGAAGGAAACTCCGCCAAAGAAACGCGTTGACTGGAAGCTATACAAGTCCCTTCTCAGAGGGTTTCCAAATATCGCGATCATGAATGATGAGAGTGAAACAGATGGCGTTCAAGCAGAATGGACAGGTTTTGTTCAACAAACTCTACAACGTACAGCCATTCTTCCTGTAGGGCGACCGGGCAGACCTTTCTTCCCTTCACACATCCGGCAAAAATTACTTACGAGAATTTCTGTGACCCCATGTGTATAACGTAAAGTGGCCTAAACTGTCGGAAATCCTTATCTCTATAGGAGTTCCTTACCACCTTGTATTTCTCATACAGCAACTCTATGAGTCTAGCTCGGCTCGTGTAAGAATTGATGGTAACCTGTCTGGTCAAACAGCAACCAGAAAAGGAGTTCGTCAGGGATGTGTATCATCTCTAATGTCATTTAACATTAATTTACTCTGAGTTTGAGATAAGACAGGTATTGGACAACTGGCGTTATAACTATTGGCGGAAGCAAAATAACCAACTTAAGATTTGCTTACGATACAACCCTTATTGCTGCTTCTCAGGAAGAACTAGTAGATCTATTAAACATCTTATAACAACACAGTGTGGCATATGGTCTTGGTATTAACTACAAGACCAAGGTTATATCGCAGATAGAGAGCACGATAATCATCAACGAGTAAAGCCAGTATTCGGTTGTGAAGTAGTTCAAAGTTTTGTGTGCCTCGGTTCTTTGATCAAAATTCGGGTGACTGTGAAAATGAGATTCGACGACGCATTCAACAGGCACGTGTAGCCACGACATAGCTTACTAAAATATGGCGTGACCATAACATCACTGAAGCTACCAAAATGTCGCTGGTTCAGTCTCTTGTGTTCTTCAAATTTTTGTATGTCTCGGAAACTTGTACTGTTAAAAAGGCAGATCGCATAGATGCTTTTGAAATGTGGACGTGGAGGAGAATGCTGAGAGTCTCTTATACCGCCCATCGAACTAACGTTTCCATACTAGATGAGCTCGGTAATCCAAAGCGACTATCCTCCATTGTGTCGATGAGAATGCTTACATTCTTCGGACATATTCACAGAAGCGATAATATGGAGAAACTTGTCATGCCCCGAGTGGGCGGCGCTGTGGCCGTTCCCCTACACGCTGCTGGGTGGATACGACGAAACAGTTGTTGGATATGAGTATCAGTATATGAACTGATAACAAATCGCGAACGATGGCGAGCTACAGTTTTCAAAACTATTGATAATATTCGTGTCGGCAATACTCTATAGCTCTGACTTAATGCATTTTATGAGTTGACAACATGTCTGTTAAAACATTGTGACTATGACGATGACGTGGCAGCAATTAATAAATGACAGTGACACCCAATAACATTTGATCAATCTTTTTCATTCAAAAACTCAGCGTTTTCGCGATATTCGTCTTTCTCAAGTTAAATGGACCACCCGGTATACATATATAAAAATGCATGCTACTTATAATCTTTGCAATATTTCACCTCGCAACCAAATATCCTACGTACAGGCCTCGTACGCGAGATGCAAATAGACCGCATTTGTCTGGAGAAGCAGAACCATCCAGAGAAATAACTCGATGCGACGCGAAGCTACGGCCAAGTACAAATGGCATGCAGGTAAGAATTTGTATCTGTAGCAGTGCGCTATTGTCCGACTCCACCGCCTTGACGGTGATATAATGCAATGACGGATGGGTGTTGTGTTTGCGGAAGATGAACAAGACGGATGGCCTGCCGGAAATGCGTGTTTCGAAAGTGAAATCAGCTCACCTGAGACGATAAGTTGAATGGATTGTGGCGTCAAATTGGTACATCGCTCTCTAAAGTAATACCGGCGACAAATCATCTGCTCTTAAGTTCCTTTCAAATAAAAAATGATGCGTAGCCTCAGAGTAACAACTGAACATAGAGGTAGTAAACAACTAATTCTAATAGGCCAACATCTTTTCTTACGTTTACTATCGTCTTAATTGTACAGTATCCAGAAATATTCAATTCTACGTTAAAAAAGACGGTATTTTGAGGGTTCAGGAATGATTACAGCAAAATCAATAGATATGTTGACCTCTACTGCGTTACTGCATGTCTCTTCATCATAAACGCAAATTCTGTCTTACATAAATTTTGAGGAGCTGGCAACGCCTATATAATTTTCCTGCGATTTGTTCGACTATCAAACATTTGTTTTGGTTGTGCGTCTTTTATGCTTGTTCAGTAAAACCAAATTTGCTATTTGCTGGTAACTGTGGTGAAGCTTAACGGACTTGCTGTGCTATATTCGAGTGTAGTTTAACAGCTTTTCGAGCTGAGACTCAAAAAGTGCAGTGTTTGTAAGATGGGTTGCATTGGAAGAATTTTCAGGTTAGTTGGCAATGTTTGGAGGCTGAAGTGTCAAAAGATGATGGCTTTGAGCACGCCATGATAAGTGGTTTGTTTACTACCTCGTATGTTTAGTTGTTACTCTGAGGTTTGTGCATTTGAAGAGCATTCTTTCCTGTTGTTCAACGCGACAGACTTAAGGTACCCTTTACCTACCCTTACGTTCTTTCCTCTTAGAAACGCGAGCGTTAGCGATTCGTTTCTGCTACAGTTAGCGCTCTTCACCGATAGGATCATCATCATAGTCACAATGTCTTAACAATTATGGTTGCCGTATCTGGTGGTCAATATGACAACGTAAGAAAAAATGTCGGCCTATTAGAATTAGTTGTTTACTACCTTTATGTTCAGTTGTTACTCTGAGGCACAAACGAATGAATCGTTCGACGGCGTACCATTTCTTACTTTACTAAGGGCGTAGACACAGTGGAGCGGTTTCCTGCTTGCAGGTTCACGCAAGCGCACAAACTGCTTTCACTGGGTGTGCAAAAGCAGCGAACCCGCGCCGACCGGCGCTGAAAGTGGCTTATAAATGCATGTACTAATTTTATATCAAGGTTCCCCGCTTTGTCTGTTTCTACCTGCGAGCGGTTCAACGCTGGACAAAGCAGGCTACCCGCTTTCACTGTACATGCATACTAACGCACAAATTTCTGAGAGGAAAGAACGTCAAAGGAAAGAATGGCAGGAATGATTGCTGGCGTATGCATTTTGGACGCAAGTCTGATTGGTGTATATGTTACGATCAATACCCGAATTCGGACAATGCCCGAAAAAAATACGCAGAACTAGTTTTGAGCAAGGAATATTCCCCAAACCCGAAATATTAATTTTATACGGCTATAGAGCATTACCAAATAGACAGAACTAGTTTTGCGCATCTTGAAATACATAGAACTAGTTTTGCGCAACTTGAAATGCACAGGACTAGTTCTGTATATTTTTTGAATGACCAACACAAATTCTGCTTCTTCCATTTAATCAGCGCCAGTGACGGACTCAAATAAATATAAACTTGGAGAAGTTAAATATATTTTAATGAATGCCAACAAATAATAAATCTCCAACTGAGGCTGGTTTAAATTTTTTATTTGATTGTGTGAGCATCAAACTGGCTTGTGCTTCCAAACCTCTTTTTGCGTTTTCACGATTCGTACTTATATTGCAGGAACGTGGGCAAAGAAACCTAACCTGACCTAATCTAACCTAACCTACCCTAAACGATAGGTTTTTGCTGGTTTTTGATACACAATGTATAACGAATGTTCACTTTGGTTGTCATTCCGTACCACGGAACTAGTACTGTGCATTTCAAAATGAGCAAAACTCGTTCTGCCTATTTAGTAATGCTTAATAGCAGTATAAAATTAATATTTCGGGTTTGGGAAATATTCCTTGCTCAAAACTAGTTCTGCGTATTTTTTTCGGGCATTGCCCGAATTCGGCTATTGAGTGTAACATATACAATCCTTATTGAACTGTCGACCTACACTTATCCTTGACGACCTTCGATGGCTGTGGGTCTCATTATACACCCGGGGCGCCGCCGCCGCCGCATCGAACGTCGAATATAAAAAAGGAGCATAAAAAATGGTAATAACAATATAACGAGAGATGGGTTCCCGACCACGAAATCTTGTCTGGAGCCGTAAGTTGTCAGATTTTATAATTAATGTAACACCTCGTCTGACCGGCCGGCGCTTCTACCTGCTCCTCATGCCATAGGAAGGGGCAAGGGGGAGGGGGAAGGGGTTAGATGGCGAACAGATAGCCGCATATATGAAGCTAGTTGGCGAAAAGTGATTCAGAAAAAAAATCACATACATACCACTAGGCAAACACGCAACCATTTTTGAACGTCAAACCAGTAGCAGTACGATCAAATTTCTCACCCTCAATACTGGACCATAAATTTGGCAAGAAATATGGTAAGCTGCACATTCGCTGATGCGCTCTGTTGCATCAAGGTTTTTCAAATTTTGTGTTCCAAGAAAGGCCCGATTTTATCAACACGGGCATTTTAACAAACGTTTTGACCAATCAGAGCAGCCCATTCAAGAGCTTGCATCTGTCAAAGTCAAAGACTACTAAAATATATATTTTTTAGTAGTCTTTGGTCAAAGTACTCTGAGAATTATTGATTTCCCTTGAAATTTACTTCAAAAAGGTGAAAAAAGACATGCTTTATATATAATCGACCATTGTGAATTCTCTGGTATCTTTTTAACTCCGATTTTCCATCCTAAGTGGGTAAAAACTTACATTTTCCTGTTTAACAAAGAATTTAGCAATTGCTAATCTCAACCAATCAGTGAATTTGTGGTTCTTGGGTTTTTAGGCCGGCGTCGTTTAGCGTTAAAGCTTGACGTTTCGCCACCACGAGTGGATGGCATCTTCAGAAGCTATTTCACTTCGGCGACTTCCAAAATACTGCCTTACACAGTATATCAACCAATCAGATTCCGCAAAACCGACACATTTGATCACTGGATAAAATGTACTGTTAATTTAATGATGATGATTACAAGAAATTCAAATTACTGTACTATTTTGACCTAACAATCATTTACATACGATAATAATTATAAATACCTCCAATATACATTTGTATTATAGTGAAAAAGGGTAAAAATAACATTTTATTGCATTTCACAAAGCTATTATAGACACACACGATGCAAGCGTGCATTACTGGTTGCCTATCCTGCTTAACAGCAAAGCCTTGCGATCTGGCAAAAGTGTAACGTATATCCTTATTTTTCCTGAACTAGAAACCTTTCGTTTAGTCAGAAAGTGAATAAGGTGCTTTAAATAAATGTGTTTCTGCGCTATGGTGCCTTTTACGCAGTGCCTACAATCTTTACATCCTCTGTGAATATTCCTATAAGAAGGTCTATTCTATAACAAAGATGCATACAGTCTATAATCAATATGACTGCAATTGCAATTGGTAATTATAAGGTAAACATTAAAAATCTAGCATTCATTTGCAAATCAATCACTTTGTTCTGATTTTCTGCTATGATTTTGATGCATGAATTCTAAAATATCTTTAATGAAAGTGACATCCAGCTTTGACGTTTTGTTTCCTATATTGATAAAATACTATTGGATGATACTTATTAACCTAGCCCGCAATACCCAATAGAAAGCTTTTGCTAAACAACATCCAATAGAAAAGCTTTGTCAAAGTCTTTGTTAAATATGCATGTTGATAAAAATCTATTATTAGAAACGCGCATAGAGTTTCTGCTGATTCGAATCCTTTGCTGGCGACAATTTATCTTCTTCCGCCTTCTTCTTACAGAAGGTTGCCTATAACTTCAGCAAATCGTTTCTAGTCTTTAGGTGTATTTAGACCACTCTAATCCCTCACACTTTTCAGCCACGAACATTGTCTTCTGCCCGGACCTCTTTTAACCTCGACTTTGCCCTTTATTATTAGTTTCAAGAACTCACATTCAAAACTCCCGAATATGTTTCCCAAATAGCTCTTCAACCATTTCTATGGTCTGTCCATTAGATATATTTTGAGCATTTTACGCATCACCCACATCTCGAATGCTTCGAGTAGTTCTGTGCCTGAGAGTAACAACTGAACATAGTAAACAACTAATTCTAATAGGCCAACATCTTTTCTTACGTTGTCATATTGACCACCAGATACGGCAATCATAATTATTTACTATTGTCTTAATTGTATAGTATCCAAAAATGTTTCCATTCTACGTTAAAAAGACGGTATTTTGATGGTTTAGGAATGATTACAACAAAATCAATAGATATGTTGATCTCTAGTGCGTTACTGCATATTTCTTCATCATAAACGCAAATTCTGAAGTCTTACATAAATTTTGAGGAGCTGGCAACGCCGATATAATTTTCATGCGACTTATTTACGGTAGAACCTCGACTGTCAAACGTTTGTTTTGTTTGTGCGTCTTTTATGCTTGGTCAGTAAACTCGAATTCGCTATTTGTTGATAACTGTAGTGAAGCCTTACGGAAGAATTTTCAGGTTAGTTGGCAATATTTGGAGGCTGAAGTGTCAAAAATCTGTTTATTTACTTAATATGTTGGCTTTGAGCACGCCATGCTGAAGTGGTTTGTTTACTACCTCTATGTTCAGTTGTTACTCTGAGTTCTGTGCCATCTCAAGCGCTATGGTGACAGCAGAGACACTACTTGCGCGTTAAATGTCAACATTGTATCGCACATACTCGTAGAACGAAGAGTGAGTTTGCTGGTTATGTTTATGCTGTACTCATGATAATATTAACAATCCATACATGTTAATCTTAAAATGAATTGTACTTCGTTGTAATAGCAGTTGTTGAAAGCATCCATATTCATTCCTTTCTACTCCTCTCTCCCTCTCCCTCGTTTTTAGCCTCGCTGTTAGCATTTATGATGGATGTGAGTGAGTGATGCATCGAATCGGAGGATATTATGGTCTATGGAACGGAGCTAGTATGAAACATACACCGACGGCCTTTGTACTTGGATGCGGTTTACGATTATTTCAACAACCCAGACCATTTGTATATAATATCTTGAAGTCTGGAGGAAATAGTGAAAAAAATCCGAATGCAATTTTTGGAATCGCTGAACATCTGTATATAAAAACAAATAAGACAGCAAACATGGCTTAAAACATAATTACAAAAACGAGGGTTGCTCTATACCTCCGTCAATCCACCAGTACGCAGACAGCTGTTTCACGCTTATTTGCGATCATCAGTGGAGATGGCGCACCGGCAGAACTTTCTGCTTGTTGCCTACACATGTTCCACATGTTTTGTTAACATGAAATCCTGATGCTCTCTATTTCCGTCAATCGACTATGGCGCACTGATGATCGCAAATAAGCGTAAAACAGCTGTCTGCGTACTGGTGGACTGACGGAGGTATAGAGCAACCCTCGTATATCGGCTTTAATACGCTGCCTGCGTACAAAATCCGTGCCTCTAGTGACAAAAGCGAACGAACCTTGTCGTTCCACCAAAGAGTTTACTGCTGCTAGTAGCGTTTCTCTTTGGTTGCCGTTACCTTCGGGTACCAGATGGCGCACCGGCAGAACTTTCTGCTTGTTGCCTACACATGTTCCACATGTTTTGTAAACATGAAATCCTGATACTCTCTATTTCCGCCAGTCGACCTATGGCGCACTGATGATCGCAAATAAGCGTGAAACAGCTGTCTGCGTACTGGTGGATTGACGGAGGTATAGAGCAACCCTCGTATATCGGCTTTAAAACGCTATGCCTGCTGCGTACAAAATCCGTGCCTCTAGTGGCAAAAGCGAACGAACCTTGTCGTTCCACCAAAGAGTTTACTGCTGCTAGTAGCGTTTCTCTTTGGTTGCCGTTACCTTCGGGTACTAGATGGCGCACCGGCAAAACTTTCTGCTTGTTGCCAATTACAAAAACCATTTTGTTTGCAGAACCTGGACTTACGAAATAAATGAATGGCCTCAAGTAAATTAACTTTTAACACTTCTGACTCCGTGGAAAAAGAATTGACTACGACTTAAAATATCCAGTAACTTGAAACATTTACAGAAAACAAATGTAGGTATATCTCCTTTTTCAATTGCAGAGAACGACAATTTACGCTGTTATGGTATTTCTTAGAATAGCACAGAGTATGTCGGTTAAAATCTTCCGACATGAAGGCACAAAGCATACCTTTTCCATTTTCCAAATAAAAATAAACTTGAGTTTCTAATATCCCATGCTTACCTTTATGTGATCTCCACAAAATGTGTAAACTTTTCAAATTTATAAAATTATAAGGTTAGGTTTTACCTCACTGAACAACTGCACAGTTCATAGAGAAAAGCTCTCTCTCGCAGAACCTTTCTTCATGTGACACAGCCAAGAGATGAAACCCACAGAGCCTCCCCTTGACGGAAGGAAAATCACAAAACACAAGTTTATTTCGCGAGAATTGGGTCAAAACCGCGATTTGGCAGTTGACGAGGCAACAATGCATGGCGCGCTTCGCACTGATTGGCTAAATTTTGAATTCCTTTTTTTAGATTTTAAAATGGAATTACTAGTGAACAAGATGAAGCAGAAAGTAACAAATTGTATCAGTACACCTATTTTTGTATACAAGGTTTAGTTTAGTGGTTCCGACTTCCTCTTAGAATTCTATGGCTGCCCCTGTAGCATGCATAAAGCAACTAAAAGCAATACTGTCGAGACGTCACGTCAAAATGTCAGACATCATATTAATGCATTTATTAAAGAAACTAAGACGTGTGGAAGGCTGCAGAAGGTGAAAGACAGTACGGATTTAACTTCAAAACGGAATAGAAGCCATGATAATTCAACGGATAGGATAAATGCAATAGGTTAGCTAAATTATCGTATGTATGTGTATATGCCTATATACCTCATACAAGCATTGCTTTCGAGGTGGCAATATTTGCAACTCATTAATACAAATAAATTGAATTGAAAAAAAAATATGTCACTTTATCTGACCTAGACAAATCTTTCAAAATTCAAGAACAATTAGGGGAGCCATAAGGCTATCATATTCAATCGGTTCATTAATCTGACACCAAACAACATTGACAGTTGAGTGAAATATATGAAAAACGACAATTTATGATCTGTGATATCAAACTCGTGTGTACAGGAATTATTATTTATTGCCTACTGTAATCAAAAAGAGAAACATGATTACACCAGCAATAAGCAAGACTTTAATAATTCTAATGGATAAACGTTCAGTGTTTTTTCTAAATTGCAAGCCAAATTTCGTCTTTTAACTGGTGTTAAGTGTGGATAATGTGTTTTTTTATAGGTCTGTTTTATAGTTCTTTGCAATCAAGAGAATTTGTTGTTTTAAACTGAGTTGTGAAGAGGAAAATACACATTTTCAAAAGTTTTTATATATTTTTTTTATTATATTAACTTGTACAGTTGATTTTTGGCATACTTTAAAGATTTCCATACCAGCTCGCATCGCGGCCTTGATTCATGGCGTCAGATTATGCGTGGGTTATCCTTAGTTGCCAGCTCGGTTTGAAAAAAATCCGTGAACAAGAACTATATTGTAAATGCAAAAAAGTAAAGAAAACATTTGTAATTGAAGTGTGACGCGAAAACGGAAAGTTGTATCTCTATTAAATTTAGTTCAACAAGCAAGGGAAGGCATTAACTAGTATTTGCGACGTGAAAGCTCAGCTACTATATGAGCAGTTAGACTTTATTGTGAGTACTTCATTCGCGTAACTTTCAAATTTTAATTATATTTCTATTTTCATTAAAAAAGAAAACGTCAAAAATTCAGTATATGAAAATCGAACTGGGGATGAAGAATTATGAATGTCGGCGCCGTGGCCATTCCCCTACACGCTGGGTGGATACGACGAAACAGTTGCTGGATATGAGTATCAAGAGCGTCACTAAACTGACAGTAAATCGCGAACGATGGCGAGCTACAGTTCTCAAAAATATTGATAATATTCGTGTCCTCAATACTCTAACTCCGACTTAATGCATTTTACGAGTTCACAACATGTCTGTGAAGACATTGTGATGATGATAAACCGCCAACAATGGTATTTCTTTAGATTAGGTTCAGTTGGGTGCGCAGCGTAGTTAGGTTAAGTGCAAATTTTCATTCAAAAATAGTGTTTTTTCCGGCTGCCTCTGCGGACCGTGAAGGTCCTGCCGATCAACCAAATTCAAACAGTGTAGTCCAAATTTGGTTAAAAATATTATATTGTGTGACCAACGTAAATTGACCAGCAAAAGAATGCGGTGAAAGAAGGACGTTGCCATAACTCTTAATAATCACATCCTACTTCTTTCTTTAACTACAATCGGCAACAGCAGATTTTATTCCCACCTAAATAGACGGTCCAGCACCAGGATTGGATGATCGCAGCAAAAGATATTCAATGTCTCTGTTATACGTATGTATTTTGAATCCCTTTTTAGACTCGACATGATAATGACGATCGTTACTGATGGAACCTCCCTGTCCCCTTCCTCATTCCGCGCTGGTCAATTTACGATGGTCACTCAGTTTATAAGAGGTATCCAGGCCGGATAGAGCGACATTATCCGAGCAAAGTAAAACGTCAATAATTGCGCTGAAATTTGTGTCGATCGACTCAGAATTAAAAGCTATATCGATTCATATTGTGGTGATCCGGAACGCGCCCCTGGCTTCCAGACGTTAGAACGCACCTTTAACTGTCAGGCGGCCGAAGTTTGACATTGACGGCATCGACGGATGATTTTAAAAATTGTAAGATCTGAGTATGAGTGTAATTGTTCGATGAAGTTCAGATAAGTAATGTATCTGATTATTACATCATATAGGGTTCAGATATTTTGTTATTTGTCGGATCATGAGTGACTTTTCATAGAGCAAGCAATTCCGTAACAGTTCCGTGTTCATTTTCGTGACTAAACAAAAGATACTGTTCTGTAATGCTTTTGTGTTTTGTCACTTGAATAGAGTAGTGGGTCGTGGTAGTCGTTGCCATAGTTTTGTTTATTATTACGAGAGGGGATTGTTTTTTGAAAAACGTACCAAGCTGGAGACCAAAAATTTCAACAAAGGGGTTTTTGAGTTTTTCTCACGAATATCTGCAGATATGTTGTTTTTTTGACTTTATATTATTAACTAATGTGATCTGACCACAATATTTAAAGTGTTTCACAAACTATTCTATAAATCCGGCTGTTACCTATATGGCGTTGGGTCTCTGATGTACGTCTACTCTAGGTATTAGGTCCTGAGGGATTGCAGGCTGGTGGTGAGCAGAGTCCACTTTGTGGTATCTATTTCAATCCGTACTAATTTCTCTTTATTTATATATCATATTTATTTACGGAACATCCTTTATTTACTCCTTTATCTGTTGGTTATATTTATTCATCTATACCAAACAAATAATAAAACAACAATATCATAACATTTCTGTGCTTTGATTTCATTCTCTCTGAGTTGGTACACATACATGCTAAAAGAATCTGGTTATAACGGGCAGACATACAACATTGGGTTCTAAATTCCACCACTAGACATCTTGATCACTTTGGCTATTTCAAAATTTGGTATCGGTTTTGTCAGTGACCTGTTGCTCACTGCAATATATACGATTTTTCTCTAGGGTTGGACAGCTCAACAGAATTTGTGCCTAATACAAGACTATTAAGAATTGAAAATAATAAAAGATAAAGATTTTTTTGAAATGTAACATGTTTCGTTTCATAAACATTTCAAATTGTACAGATAGATTACAATCACACATATACTGTCTTAGTTAAAGAGTAGCAATTTCATTCATTCATCCGAAACCAATCACAGACGACGTCGTTTCGCTTTTATTAAAGCTCGTAAGTGTGATTTAGGTCTCAGACGAATAAATGAAATTGCCTGTTAGTACCTAGCTGGCAAAACTCACACTAGTAGTAGCAGCATATAGATATTGGGAAGCAGTAATTTGAAAAAGTAGTGGTTCGCCATCTATCTACCAAAGCCGGTAGCTGAGCGTTTAATTTGAGTATCCGACCACTGTTTATGTGACCCGTTTAAAAGCATTAGGTACAGAAACCTGCGGGTACGACAAAAAACAGACTCTTTTTTGTCTGTGACCTAAATCACACTGACGAGCTTTAATAAAATCGAAACGACGTCGTCTGTGATTGGTTTCGAATGAACGAATGAAATTGCTACTCTTTAATTGAGTTATGTTGCTTTTTAGCATAAACCGAATGTCGGGAGTGTTAAATGAGTGTTCCACAAAAAAGGGTCTATTTGTTATCGTATCCGCAGGTTTGTGTCCCTGATGCTTTCAAACGCGTCACATAAACAGTGCTCGGATACTCAAACGCTAAGGTACCGGTTTTGGTAGATAGATGGCCAACCAATACTTTTTCAAAGTACTGCTTCCCAATATCAATATGTTGCTACTGCTAGTACGAGTTTTGCCAGCTAGGCACTATCTTGCAATTTCATTTATTCGTCTGAGACCTAAATCACACTGAAGAGCTTTAATAAAAGCGAAACGACGTCGTCTGTGATTGGTTTCGGGTGAACGAATGAAATTGCTACTCTTGTTGCTTTTTAGCATAAACCGAATGTCGGGAGTGTTAAATGAGTGTTCCACAAAGAAGGGTCTATTTGTTATCGTATCCGCAGGTTTCTGTGCCTGATGCTTTTAAACGGGTCACATAAACAGTGCTCGAATACTCAAATTAAACGCTAAGGTACCGGCTATGGCAGATAGATGGCGAACCAATACTTTTTTAAAGTACTGCTTCCCAATATTTATATGATGCTATACTGTCTTAGTCCAGTTTGAATTGGTATATTTTTCTGAGCGCCGAATTGGGTTGGGCAAAAAAGCGAACATGTGGCAACCGTGGTAGGAGCGCGGTACTTGGTCCGGAAAGTCGCGACCGGGCGGCACCGGAGAGCGGCAGCGGCACCGCGTCGCCTCGCCCGGAGCGGCACCATACCGGGCATAAATATCGAATCTCGGCAGTCGAACTGAACTGCAGGTAGTTTGCCCGCACTCCATTTCCAGACTACCACCATATCTCATATTCACACACACCCAGGATTTCTTGGAATACCCGACCGCTAATGGCGTTGCTACCGGTTAACCCGATCTTGTACTTCGAAGCTCACCAGACGTAACAATGTTCGCATCGCGCCAAAACGAGCATATTTTCGCGCCTAGTCCATGTGAAGCTGAAAATTGGTTATTAGCTAGGATGACTAGACTGAATGGAAGGGCGAGAATCCACGCTAAGATCACATATACACAGTTTGGGTTTACAATCCCTGATCCCGAAATCCCGGAGATCGTTGATCCCGAAATATCCCCGTCATAAGATATAAATCTCGATATACATACATCATAGTTCTTTTAGAATCTGTTCTGATAAAATGTCTTTAATATTGGTGATGCAAACAAGATATCCAGTATACCCCGGATATTTTTTGGTCCCGAAAATCCTCGGATTAATAAACCAGGATCCCGGTAATCTCGATTTTTTTAATGTTGAAACTTAAGTCTGCTTATATTAATTCTCCTTCTGCTCCCTCTGCTTTATTCCTTCCCTATTTCATACCTTCAAGATGGTAGAATCCGACAAAAAAGCAATGATTATAATATTTATTTGAACAACCAAATACGTATGCTATAGCTGAATATGTGAAAATTATGTAAGAACATAATATGAAGACAAGTATAAATTTCAATTTTTGTGTGAAACACAAAAAAAGTTAACACAAGCTCAAGCAGAAACTTCAAGAGGCCATTGGTTCCGTAACTACTAAAAGTAAACCTAATTGGCAAAAATTTGAAAATCCAAAAGGTCTTCCTAACACGCTCAACATAAAGAAATGTCACTACATAACAATGGAGGATTAAAAAACTGCACAGTCCTGGCCTGAAGGCCCTTGCATTTGGGCCTGAATACACCCTCCTTCACAGACGCTCAGTAAACCTTTCAGTTCAGTTCACTTCTAGCAAGCATGGCATCAAAAGACGGACTGCGTAGGCGATCGAATGGTTTTCCAATTCCACATCCGGCGGCCTGTACAGTCCTGCGAACCTCCACATACGCTCCGATAATCCTTGAGGCCAGGACTGTGCAGTTTTTCCTCTGAGGATTTCCGGAGCGTCTGTGGGCCGCTTTACATTGTAACAAATATTTACTACGAGTATGGAAGCTGTAGGACCCTTTTTTTCAGCGCTATCATTTGCGAACAAACTTATCGCGCCTTAAAGACTAAACTCTAGACTCTGGTTTTTCTAAGGTTTTATTTGATTTTTTATAACCAAAGTTAATTTGGTTTGATATTTACTTTTCCAAAGCATATTTCTTGTGTTTTTTGACAAAACCTTTTTTTGTTTACTATATTTTTGATTTTTTTATAATTGCTGTTACTAGTGTTAAGAGTTTAAACATTTTTTTTTTTTTTGGAGTTAATCCTGACGTTAATCCAGAAATCCTGAGATTCAGATTTTTATCAAGGGATCTCAAAACGGGATCCCGACCCCGAACCCTATACAGTCTAACTGACTTCCAAAACAATTTGTTCAAACTCGACGCTATGTTAGCATCTTCAGAACAGACGAAACTGATATATTGTTTTCAATCCTAAACTTCTACAAACCTTTTCAGGAACCTACGTAAATTTGAGATTGAAGTGTATTGATATTTTCGAGGATATTTTTAAGTCTATCTCTTTCAACATGAACGTTTGTGGGGCCACATACTGTTTTCTTAAACCTGAGTCTTCTAATCAACTTCTCGACAATTACTATGTTTCCATTGGCGCTCGAAACATTTTCAAAATGTTTTGAGTTTTGAAATATATGGTAGAAACTTCAATTGGACGTGTTTTCAAAACGTTTCCTGTTCAAGGGCAATCCGCTAATTTTTGGGATCGTATCGAGATCCAAATGTCGTGGAAACGCCAGCTGTCACTTTTGAACTTTTTTTTTTTGTTGCTGTCTAATGTCACTATGGTCAGTATAATATGATCCGTTTGTTGAAGTTTATTTGAAATTCGATACTGAAGATAAAACAACAAAATAAGTCATAAAACTAGAAAATGATATGTTTGTCAGTTGAAAACATTTTTGAATGTGTTTCGAAAACCTATCGAGGAAACACCGACAATCCAAAATCGCAACATGTTTTGAAAGTGTGTGAGGACATAGTGAATATCTGTACATCACACCCATCAACTACAGCTACTTATTTGGTCCAGTTTTTTTTTTATACTTTATGTCAGGAAAATTGACAAACTTAAAATATTGGATCTGTCCATTTTCTGTTGCTGTCAATGGTTTGACCCCAGGTTTGAGTCATTGGTTATGTAACACAGTGTTCAAATTTTTTTCTATACATTTCAAAGTCTAAACTTTTTCATTGTTTCTAATCATCCAGAAAAGGCAACAGGTCATTGCTTCAGATTAAAATTGGGTGAGTCTTTTACTTTTTAAATTTTTTAACATAATCTAAACTGTGAATATATCCATAACAAAGTAGTCAAAACTTCGAGGTGTAGCTAAAAAAGGAGACAAGCAGTTTCATGTTGTTCGAAAGATTCTCCTTTATATTGAAAAGTATTTTACCACACAGATCTGTGCCGAGAACTGGAGGCATTGTAATTAATTCATTTATAACATGTTTTTCATAACTGTTGTAACTGAGTAAGTCCCTCAACTATTCCAAAGTTTTTAGGACTGGTACCCTTGGGAATAAAGACGATACATAGATCAAGACCAGTATCTCATTTTCTGATCCGATTATATTCAGAGTTTCACTTATCTAGAAGAACACCCAGACTCTATAGATGTCCAGCAACAATATCCTTTACTCAGGTCTAAGTTTTCTCTGAAGAACTTTGTGCTGTGGAGTTCATTGATTGTTAGAAATACAGCACTTAAAGTTATTCTGAGCAGATAAAGTGTCATAAATGTTTTGCTTTTCTGAGAGGTTCTCTATGAAAAAAAACAAAGCCAAAATATTGAATATATCTGTAAATCAAGTGTCTCCTCCAAACTAACTATAGCAGCTACCTTTTCATTCATTTACCTGCCATAGTATTAGAAATATTTCAAATTCTTCGAAATTAGCACTTACCTAGGTACAGGGTTATGTAGAATAGTTATTATAATAATTAGTGGTGGTATTGTTATCTATACCAGAGTTTTTACTATTGTGTAAGAAATTTTCACTTCTTAATTCCTGGACCCAGATCCAGAAAAGCATGTAGGCATGAAGATGAGCATAATTAACATTTCTTCAGTGGTATTATCTGAATTACTCTGCTTTTTGAGATAACCCCTTTTGAATGGAAGGCTATGTTTTGACCACATCTGTGGTCTTTACCAGAGTACAAAAATTTAATATTATATGAATGATAGGGGGTAATGTAATTGATATTATATTTGTTAGTGGAGGGCCACACAGCATCCTGAAGCAGCTGTCACTTCAACATTATACACACATCATTTCAAGATTGAAATGCCTCTTTATTAAGTAATATAAATGGTGTTTGGCCTTGATAATAACTCCAAAGAGTAATTTTATCTAGCTCCACTCTTCATCAATATGATAACATGAAAAGCAAGTCTAAACTCTAAATGTATGTGTGGGTTGAGACTTTTTTATCCAATTTGCTCTACATACCAGGTAGCAATGATATAAAACAGTAGGAAAAAGGACTTGAAATCGATATTTGCTTTTGTGTAACAGTTTCAAGCAGCTGAAGAATCATCATAAATATTAAATGTATATAAAAACCTGGCAGATATTTAACAAAATCGTGTAAAAATATAAACAGAACTTCGAGCTGTCAAAAGATATGGTCAAATGACGCATATAGAGGATCAGAAACAACATAATTTTGCAAATTGTACGTACGTGTTTGGTGGAAACCGGCTGCTGACGAGTGGCTGATCAAGTAGATGCTTTTTACTCCCGATTCCCGGGATTCTACCATTTTAATCTGATTTTTTTCACCCAGTTTTCATTAATTTCACACAAATACACTTCGATCACCTTAAAATTTCACGGACAACTGACATTAGTGACATTTGATTGTACGAGTTGTCAAAGTCAATTGTCAGATACAGTGCCATCTAGGAGAAAATAGCTATCTTTCCTGCTACAAGGGCTGTTCCAAATAACGGTTCTATTACCGTCCTCGAACTGTTTTCATCATGCCCCGCCTATTTTGTGATTCTAGAATAATAGTATAGAATCGATGATTGGAACCACAGCATAGTAAAAAACCAGTACAATAACTCAAGTTGGCGGAAATTACATGCGCATCCCCACTTTTGGATGATTTTTAGTAGGGATGGTAACGGTACTTCGATACTTGTACTTCTGCACTAATATCGACTATTTTTATCTTAGATACTTTTTGGGCGATTCCAAGCTGGTATCGATACTTTTGTAGATGTATCGGTATCGAAAATAATTATATAATTATTGAGGGGTGTAATCAATTGCACAAAATTCTCTGTACGAACCAAACGCGCCTACTTGGCTAAAAAAAACTTCACAGCCGTAAAATCATCCATAAATCCTCCCAAGGTCAAATTTTGTGGGACTTATATAGGAAATCCTCAGAGATATTATGCTGGCAATTTACTATGCTGTGTACGCTGGCAGGCCAGCCAATCACGGCCACCGTTTTGAGAACTGTGAAATGGGCGGGGCATTATGAAAACGGTTCTAGGACGGTAATAGAGCCATAATTTGGAACAGCCCTACTCTCTGTGTTCTGTGTCATTGTCATCTTACGAATGACATTTGACTGGTCGCGTGACTGGTGGGGGACCTTGATGGATGATTGTTTAAAGTGAAAATGTGCAAAAAATGCGAACGTGATAAATAGACATCGAAACCAAAATGGTTTCACTTTTTGAAAACTATGAACAGCAATATTCAGTACTAACCGCTGACATCACTAGCCAAGTAGGGCTTTTAACGGCCTCAGCAACCAGTAAGAATCCTTCACCCTAATCTTTGGGTGTATTTATATTCATTTGTTTTGATCTTAAATTGTTTTTTCAGAAGATCGACGACAGCTGATTTCAAAAATAGAAAAACATGTGGAGGAAGCCCAGGAATTGGTAATAACATAAGATAAATTGAAGCTGTATCAATTGCATATAAAAAAATAGTTAATATCTTTAGTGTCTTGGTATTGCGACGCAAAAAGATGAAATTTTGCAGCTAATTACTATCACCATTTTCCACAAAATAATCAATAATCCCTACATCATTGTAAATAATTTCTTAGTACAGCTAGTGTTATGCTGATAATTGTAAATATCAATTATCAAGACCTAAATCAATCCAACATGTATTGTGTGAATGCAATAACATAAATTAGGTACTGCTTACAACTTATTTTGTACTTCTAGTTGGAGCAAATGGAACTGGAGGTTCGGGAGGTAGAACCAACCAAAAGGCAAAGATGTAGGACTAAGTTGGACTGCTATAGAGCTGAACTAAAGAGGCTTACTTTGGACTATATCAAAGCCAGGTCTGTGAGACAGGGGGTACTGTATGACAGTGCTGAGGAACTGAATGATATTCGGATATCCTCTGATCAGAAACAGAGGCTGCTAGAAAATTCTGAGTCATTAGAGAGGAGCAATAAAAAGTTGGAACAAGGCTACAAGGTCATAATAGAAACTCAAGAGATTGGCAATCAAGTGCTCAAAAATTTAGGAGAACAGAGAGAGACTATACAGAGGTCAAGGAATAGGGTGAGTTTATCATTGTTGTCTTACCCAATTTTACTTTAAATTTTACATTAGGCAACATTGATTTTCTTTTTCATTTTAGTTGAGGGAGCATGATGAAGATCTAGGTCGATCAGGAAAACTCATGAATGCAATGATAATGCGCTCGTTACAGCAGAAAGTGATATTGATTGCAGTCCTTGTTTGTTTCTTTCTTATGCTATGTATAGGTTTGTACTTAGGTTTTAAAAGAAACTAACTTTTATTGATTTTATTTTTCAAAAATATGCTTATACCTGTACCTAAAGAAGCCAAATTGTTGTTGGCTACTTGTAGATATTTGACAAATGACAGATTGTTTCAGGTGTGTTCTATATAGAGAAGGATGTACTGTTTGCCAAGCATTTCTTTTTATAAAAAAAATCTCATGGGGATTATTGATCAATGATTGAATTGTACAGTAGCCATTCTTTCAAGAAGTCTCCCCAATTAAGAATTCTGTTATATCTACTTAGAAAAATACTAAAATGGAGTATTATAATCTGTTTAAATGTTACAAATTTGTTTACAAAAATTACAACTATCCTCAATCACAGTTATATCAGGCGAAAGAAATGATACATGTTTATTCCAATTTCTAAAACATTTGTAGGTATCTGTGAACCAAATGATAATGTCTTAGCCTCCATTATGAAATTCCTTATAAAGCATTTCTGGCCATTCTAATATAAATCACTGTTAATCAGTGCCCTAGGAGCTCATAGGGCAAAAGACAACAGTTAGGGGAGTGTATGGTGGCCATTTATCCAGAAAATTCTTGAAATAGATGGAAATTCCACACTTAATAATTTTGTGTCTGGGTAGAATCACAAACACCATAAAAATCTCCCTCTATGAAGTATATGCTCATCCTAGGGGAGCATCCAATTTTTCATGAAGGTATCATATTCATGTTTTTAAAGCAAAGCAAAAACTAGTGTTCTCTTGTCTCCCATGACTCGTAAGACTAATTGAATTTATGGCATATGAATAGTTCTATATAAAATTTTTATAGGTACCTTGTCAATTCCACAATATAATGAAAAATTTATAGCTTACAGAATGCATTAAAATTGCTGTACAGTAATCTAATATCGATCTGTAACCTTGCAGAAAGCTTAAGAGAGATCAGAAACAGAAATTACAGTGCATTTAAAATAACTACTAGGTAAGCTGTTTCACAATAATTTTTTTATCAAAAGAATTGCAAGCAAACTGAAACAAAGGCCTGCTACATAAATTACATTTTGATTAACCTTACCTAAAAGCTATAAAATATCAGACTGATGCAGGGAAATTATAATTTTATTTTGACTATACAATTTTATTGGCAAATTTAAAGCACCTGATTACAAAATTATACAAAAAACCCTTTAAAGTTACCACCCTCATTCATATTTTTAGAACTTTGTTTTTGTTTTATAAGGCGTGGGCACCCATGGGTCAAAAGTAAGAAAAAGGTTGGCTTACAATGTCAAATTCTCAATAAATCTCCATCACAGTTTCTCCATTTTGCATTGGTGAATAGAAGAAAAATCTTGTCCCACATTTTTTTTATCAATGTACTTGTCTATTCTAGACATGCTTATCCAAAGGGTGTAGTTTTAGTTATAATATGCAAGAGGTAGTAATAATGTTGATCTACTATATCATCTACTATACACAAAACTATGTGATTCTTTGAGCATAGTTTTTCTGTTATATTGCTGTTGACACTTATTTAAGATAGTCTACTGCATTATTTATACATCAGTTCAAGTCAAATCGAGGAATTATCATTGTTGGCATGCTATTGACTTTGTGTTGCTGGGTGTTTAGATGTTGAAGGTGGCTACTTTGAATAGGTACCTTTATAAATCTTTAGCATGTCTGATTGGGTTCCTAGTATTGTTAAAATCTAATAGCAGCACCTTTTAGATACAATGTCTTAAAAGAGGTTAGTGTCCACACAAAAATATTTTTGTTATCTAGTTGAATTCACATGGAGCTTTGGCCTTTCTCCCCAATATGGATGCCCATGAATATGAATAGAGGTACATTCTAAAGATTAGTTTGAAGCATAAACCTAAGAGATTGATGTAATAAAACATATTTTATGATGATAAACAGTTATTTATGGTATTATTTTCAGTGTCATATGTTTTTATATATATAGTATTAGATGTGTATCTTCAGTCATAGTTTAAATCTTAGTCAGGTTTATTTATTATTTGCTGCCTACTACTTCAATTTATGCAATGTGTTACATACACATTCCTGTTGGTGTGATTCATTATTATATAATATTTATGAGTTGTGATGTCAATTGTTTTATTAAAATTCTGTTAAAAATATTGTTTATTACTGTGTAATACATAATTTTTCCCTTACATAGGTAGGTACATCATACATATGTAGGTATACCTATTTAGGGCATGCAGGCATTAACTACAACTAGTATATTCAACTTACAATATTTGCAGCTAAAATAATTGCTTTTTTTAGTCAGTTATTAGTTATACCATGGCCGACTGTACTCACTAGGCCGGAGCATGAAATATGGCAACACTGAATCTGCGGGCCGTCATTTTGTTTGTTGTCATTAGTCATGGCATTAGTGTAATCTTTCAGAGTGAAAAATAAGATTGGAAGGTGATTTTTAATGTCTTTCTAATCATTTACCTGCACAAACGAAACTATAAAGATAAACAGATGCCTGCAAAGTGTGTAGCACCAGGTTATACTAGCAATTGTGCGTCCAATAAGGGACATAAACAGAAGTGGGTGAAAGGTATTCCTCGGAAGGGCTGGTTATATTTATAAGGATAAAGACAATACTTTACAAACATTTCAAAGGATAAGACCTATTTTAAAGCACAATGTGGTTGGTACCTACAATGTTTTCTGGACCTCCCAAATATCACAGAAAAATACAGTTAATAAAACTCATTTGGGCATACCTACGAAAAGATTTGATATTGAAAAGGGAATCAAGACCAGCAAGAATGGCTTCAAACTGACCTAATAGTGAATTTTTCTAGCCCAAGTTAAAATTTACAAAGTAAATTGAGTGCTCATTAGCAATTGTGCTTCGAATGAGGGACATAAACGGAAGTGGGTGAACGGTATTCCTCGTATGGGCTGGTTATATTTATAAGAATAAAGACAATACTTTACAAACATTTCAAAGGATACGACCTATTTTAAAGCACAATGTGGCACCTACAATGTTTTCTGGACCTCCCAGATATCACATAAAAAGACAGTTAATAGAACTCATCTGGGCAAGCCAACGAGGGCATGCATCTGGGCATACCTACGAAAAGATTTTATAGTGAAAGGGAATCAAGACCAGCAAGAATGGCTTCACACTGACCTAATAGTGAATGTTTCTAGCTCAAGTGACAATTTACAAAGTAAATTGAGTGTTCATTTAAGTGGAAGTGGCAGGAGGAAACAGGTTGCTTTATTTTTATTTTGTAGTGTCTGACTATGATGAACCAGACATCAGATGTAAGTGGTATTAGTAGTAGTAGTTCTAAAAAGCATTTTTTTCTTAATTTATTAACCCAGATGAACTCACATACATACATATAAAATGTAATAATTATTCTGAAACTATAGGCCCACTATTTGATAGCTAAGCCACGTTGCCACATCTAAGGTCTAGTGTAGAGTCGGCCATGGTTATACGTGTAATTTTCAATAGTTCAGTTTTCAAGTTCTTATATATTTCTTCTTAATGCATTTTCAAAAATTTTATAGTTGAATCTAAATGAATACACCACTGTATGAATACACAGGTTGTAGTGCCATCTAATCAAATACAATTGAAATCAGGGTCGCGTACACTGAGGCAAGTTCATAGAAAATATTTTCATCTAATAACTGGCTGTAATAGGAATTGA
Organism: Callosobruchus maculatus; assembly: GCA_951848785.1. Classification (NCBI taxonomy): domain Eukaryota; kingdom Metazoa; phylum Arthropoda; class Insecta; order Coleoptera; family Chrysomelidae; genus Callosobruchus; species Callosobruchus maculatus. The sequence goes on from CATOUR010000083.1 coordinate 12,550,313, forward strand.
GAGATGGCGCCACCAAAAAATAGATACCTAAACAAGGGTACTTATTGTCTCTGCATGTCATATTCAATCCCGCTCTTTCAATCGCAACACTTCTACTCCTCATAAGTCAAGTTGCTCATACTGGACCCCTTGTATGAAGGGCTGTTGCTTGGCTGTAGGCTGTAGGATGTACAATTAAGTGAACAGCGGGATTGAAGATCGAACATTGAACGACTTCCAGCATGGCCGACTCTACTCACTAGGCCGGAGCATTGAAATATGGCAACACTGAATATCGGGCCGAGCTTTTATTTGTTGTTGAGTCATTAGTGTAATCTTCCAGATCAAAGAAGGAGATTGGAAGGTGATTTTTAATGTGTTTCTAATTAATTACCTGCACAAACGAAACTATAAAGATAACAAGATACCTGCAAAGTGTGTAGTACCAGGTTGCCCTAGCAATTGTGCTTCGACCACCAAACATAACCTTCCAGAGTAAACAAGAAGAATGGAAGGTGATTTTTAATGTGTTTCTAATTATTTACCCGCACATACGAAACTATAAAGATAAAAAGATGCCTGCAAAGTGTGTAGTTCCAGGTTGCACTAGCAATTGTGCTCCAATAAAGGACATAAACAGAAGTGGGTGAAAGGTATTCCTCGGAAGGGCTGGTTATATTTATAAGAATAAAGACAATAATTTACAAACATTTCAAAGGATAAGACCTATTTTAAAGCACAATGTGGTATCTACAATGTTTTCTGGACATCCCAAATATCACAGAAAAATACAGTTAATAGAACTCATCTGGGCATGCATCTGATGGGCATACCTACGAAAAGATTTGATAGTGAAGGGGAATCAAGACCAGCAAGAATGGCTTCACAGTGACCTAACAGTGAATTTTTCTACCTCAAGTCACAATTTATAAAGTAAATTGAGTGTTCATTTATGTGGAAGTGGCAGCAGGAAACAGGTTGCGTTTATTTTTATTTTGTAGTGTCTGACTGTGATGAAACAGACATCAGATGTAAGTGGTATTAGTAGTGGTAGTTCTAAAAACTATTTTTCTTAATTTATTAACCGAGATGAACTCTAATACATATAAAATGTAATAATTATTCTGAAACTATAGGGCATGGCCGACTCTACACTAGGCCGGAGCCTTAGATGTGGCAACGTGGCTTAGCTGTCAAATAGTGGCCCTATAGTTTCAGAATAATTATTACATTTTATATGTATTAGAGTTCATCTCGGTTAATAAATTAAGAAAAATACTTTTTAGAACTACTGCTACTAATACCACTTACATCTGATGTCTGTTTCATCACAGTCAGACACTACAAAATAAAAATAAACGCAACCTGTTTCCTCTGCCACTTCCACTTCCACTTAAATGAACACTCAATTTACTTTGTAAATTATCACTTGAGCTAGAAAAATTCACTATTAGGTCAGTGTGAAGCCATTCTTGCTGGTCTTGATTTCCCTTTCACTATCAAATCCTTTCGTAGGTATGCCCCAGGCCATGCCCAGATGAGTTCTATTAACTGTATTTTTCTGTGATATTTGGGAGGTCCAGAAAATATTATAGGTACCACATTGTGCTTTAAAATAGGTCTTCTCCTTTGAAATGTTTGTCAATTATTGTCTTTATCCTTATAAATTTAACCAGCCCTTCCGAGGAATACCTTTCACCCACTTCTGTTTATGTCCCTTATCGGACGCACAATTGCTCGTGCAACCTGGTACTACACACTTTGCAGGCATCTTTTTATCTTTATAGTTTCGTTTGTGCAGGTAAGTAAGTAGAAACCCATTAAAAATCACCTTGCAACGTTCTTTTTAATCTCGAATAAGGTGATGTTGGGCCATGGTTTGGTAGTCCTCTACTGGGCTGCAACCTGGTACTACACGCATGCAGGCATCTTGTTATCTTTATAGTTTCGTTTGTGCAGCTAAATAATTAGAAACAAATTAATAATCACCTTCCAACCATATTTTCTGCACCTGGAAGAATACACATGACATAACAACAAATGAAAACACGGCCTGACCTCCAACGTCGCCATATTTCAATGCTCCGGCCTAGTGAGTAGAGACGGCCATGTATAGGGCCACTACTTGACAGCTAAGCCACGTTGCCACATCTAAGGCTCTGGCCTAGTGTAGAGTCGGCCATGGCTAGTTATATTTATAAGAATAAAGCATGGCCGACTCTACACTAGGCCGGAGCCTTAGATGTGGCAACGTGGCTTAGCTGTCAAATAGTGGGCCTATAGTTTCAGAATAATTATTACATTTTATATGTATTAGAGTTCATCTGGGTTAATAAATTAAGAAAAAAATGCTTTTTAGAACTACTACTACTAATACCACTTACATCTGATGTTTGGTTCATCATAGTCAGACACTACAAAATAAAAATAAAGCAACCTGTTTCCTGCTGCCACTTCACGTCCACTTGAATGAACACTCAATTTACTTTGTAAATTGTCACTTGAGCTAGAAAAATTCACTATTAGTTCACTGTGAAGCCATTCTTGCTGATCTTGATTCCTTTCACTATCAAATCTTTTCATAGGTATGCCCAGATGCATGCCCTCGTTGGCTTGCCCAGATAAGTTCTATTAACTGTATTTTTCTGTGATATTTGGGAGGTCCAGAAAACATTGTAGGTACCACATTGTGCAAAATACCTTTTAGAACTACTACTACTACTAATACCACTTACATCTGATGTTTGGTTCATCGTAGTCAGACACTACAAAATAAAAATAAACGGAACCTGTTTCCTGCTGCCACTTCCACTTAAATGAACACTCAATTTACTTTGTAAATTGTCACTTGAGCTAGAAAAATTCACTATTAGGTCACTGTGAAGCCATTCTTGCTGGTCTTGATTCCCTTTCAATATCAAGGTATGCCCAGATGCATGCCTAGATGAGTTCTATTAGCTGTCCTTTTCTATGATATTTGGGAGGTCCAGAAAACATTGTAGTTACCACATTGTGGATTAAAATAGGTCTTATCCTTTGAAATGTTTGTAATTATTGTCTTTTTTTTTATTCTTATAAATATAACCAGCCCTTATGAGGAATACCTTTCACCCACTTCTGTTTATGTCCTTCTTTGGAAGCCCCAATTGCTATTGTAACCTGGTACACACTTTGCAGGCATCTTTTTATCTTTATAGTTTCGTTTGTGCAGGTAAATGATTAGAAACATTAAAATTCACCTTCTAATCTTATTTTTCACTCTGGAAGATTACACTAATGCCATGACTAATGACTTAACAACAAACAAAATGACGGCCCGTAGATTCAGTGTTGCCATATTTCATGCTCCGGCCTAGTGAGTAGAGACGGCCATGAATAAAGACAATACTCTACAAACATTTCAAAAGATAAGACCTATTTTAAAGCACAATGTAGTACCTACAATGTTTTCTGGACCTCCCAAATATCACAGAAAAATACAGTTAATAGAACTCATCTGGGCATACCTACGAAAAGATTTGATAGTGAAAGGGAATCAAGACCAGCAAGAATGGCTTCACAGTGACCTAATAATGAATTTTTCTAGCTCAAGTGACAATTTACAAAGTAAATTGAGTGTTCATTTAAGTGGAAGTGGCAGCAGGAAACAGGTTGCGTTTATTGTTATTTTGTAGTGTTCGACTACGATGAACCAGACATCAGATGTAAGTGGTATTAGTAGTAGTAGTTCTAAAAAGTATTTTTCTTAATTTATTAACCGAGATGAACTCTAATACATATAAAATGTAATAATTATTTTGAAACTATAGGCCCGCTATTTGACAGCTGAGCCACGTTGCCACATCTAAGGCTCCGGCCTAGTGTAGAGTCGGCGATGGTTCCAGTCATATTACGCCTTTCGTCTTACCATGGTCTAGATGCCGTGAAAGACGTAAAGTCAACGTCAATATTCTTGTCAAAGCAACGTTGCCAAATTGTCAGCATTATTTACCTATTTTGTCATTTTTCTTTACCCATCTGGATATTTCTTTGTATTAATGGGTAATATCTCATTATCATTTCATATTTATACATTATTTGTACAATACGAAAATTATTAACATTATTGTATTTTACCATTGAAGCATGCTATGCTATGCTATTCCTTACAACCAATGCAATAATAATCATAAATCTCCTCAATAAGAACTATCTTTGGCAACGTCGCCCGTCCTTTTCCAAGTTTCCATTTGTTTGGGTTAGTAAAATAAATTTTATCTGAATTAATCCTTTTTAATTTTAATAAGTTTTATAAATAAATAGTGCTAGATTGTAGTATACGGAATGACTTTTCTATTTTAAGTGATATTTTCAGCGGATATCTAACAGTTTATCTCTATTTCAGACAAAAAATGGTCCAACGGCTAGTTTTCAGGCGACGGCTGTCGTATAACACAAAATCCAACAGGAGACGGATGTAAGTAAATACAGTCCTTTATATTCCTTCTTAATTCACCACCAAACTTTTAACCGAAGCCCTGAAATGTGCAAAAACCTTTACATTCTTCACAAATTTGGGGTTATGTTTTTCCAACATGTTTTGAGTTTTCATGATGATTATCTGGCTAGAGTACTGAAGGGGTTTAATATCCATCTGTGAAGATAAAACCCTTCTCGTTCGTTACTTACAACTGATAGAAAACTCATCCTCCACAGACCCTAAAATACTTAATTATTAAACTATCTTGATGATTTTTGTTGAAACTACTTATTTTCCACATATGTATTTATTATATTCCTATTTATTTTAAACTGTTTCTTATATTAATTTTTTTGTGGAGTTTTGCATTGTTCCCAACGAATTCCTTGGTAGTTGTTTAAATAAGCTTCTTAAAACAACTTTTTTTCCAGTGTCCGTACTCCTGGTGGAAAACTAGTCTACCAATACCTAAAGAAACCCAAGAAGATTCCAAGGTGTGGTCAGTGCAAAGATAGGCTTAGAGGAATCATCCCAGCAAGGTCACAGGAGCGATCTCGCCTTTGTAGGAGGAAGAAGACAGTCAAGAGGGCATATGGAGGTGTACTGTGCCACAAGTGTGTCAAAGAAAAGATCATTAGGGCTTTCCTTATTGAGGAACAGAAGATTGTTGTAAAAGTGCTTAAGGCACAACAAGCTGTAGGTAAAGCTAAGAAGTAAAATGGTTAATAAATTGTTTATTTAATTTTTGTTTTTATTCATTTATTGTAGTATTTAGAGATGCATAAATATAATTAACATTTTTCAGTATCAGCTGGTCTATGTTGTTAATACAAAAAAATTCGGTTGCCCATAGTCACTAATTGATTTTTATGCAATAGTAAGCATGTAAATAATGATAAAACATTGCATTTTAAGATTGAAATTTCTTAACTCTTTCTCACAAATCTGAAATTTCAATGTGATTCAAAACAAATTATTCTGTATACCTATATATCTTAAAGGATTATTGTAGTCTACTTCAAGTCATTAAACCACAAAAAATTGTTACAAAAAGATCCTTTTTAACCCGTAATAATTGAGAACTGTTGAAATAGGCTATTATCAGCAAGGTGAGTAATAAATTTAATTTTCGTACATTTTTCTAGAATTGACTACTATATAAATTTCCCTTCCTCTGCTATAATTCAAAAGTACTGATTAGAGGGAGTATTGTGACTAGAATAAAAGATCTTAAACTATATTAACCCTTAACTGGTAACATGCCATCTGTGAGACTTCAAGCAATATTAGATTCAACCCTACAACAAAACCTTACTGCATTTCTGGTAAATGACCTCATCTAATCTATCTGCCGTTGGTATCCCTTTTATATCCTGTTTGTCAATAAGTTTGCTTAATTACAACATTCCAGATGTGCTTAGTTGTTAGTTCTGTTCAGTCTGCGAGACGGAACGTTGCAGTTTACGTTATGATTTTTGTCAACTGGTAGTCATGGCAGGTCCGTCATTTTATACCAAAATATTTTTAGCAGGTGTACTGCTTTACTTATTATCAATCAAAAAATGTATAGATTTGAGTGTGGTCAAATTTTTTTTTATTATCTTGGTCCTACAAATTTCTGCTGCCAATTTGTGTTCCAGTTAATAATTATCATAATTTTTTTTCTTTACATCACATGTTTGCTACTTTGTACAAAATTATTATTAAAGGATATATACCCAAAAAATCTTCATGCATTTATTCCAAAAAATAATTAGGAGAGTGATTTTTTAAGTTTCAAAGAGGTTACAGTCTCACAGACTGCACATTACCAGCTATGCCCCAAATTTGCACGTTACCGGTTAAGGGTTAATATATTCACGATGAGGGGTTTCATTCCAAAACTTGCCTTGTCCACTTTTTAAAATGAGATATGTATGAACAGTCACTTATGTGATGGTATATTTTGAATGTGTCAAATGTTCCCTCATCCTATGTTAAATACAAGCAAATGTTGTTGCATCATTTCATAAGTCGCCCATATCATTCAAAAACACTTGCTTATTTGGGTGATCAATCAATTACATATCAAGTGACCAAATTCAGGGCTTTTCAACTTGTTGATGAGTAAAGAAGGCATAGTATTATTGTAACATTGTTTTCAGAAAAAAGGTATTTTTTTGGCCAATGCCCAATATTGCATTTTGTAGAAAAGTGAATGGAAGATTTAAGTTTCTTGGAAAAGCAGAATGGAATTGAAAGATTAGAATGTAAAGAGACAAGCCAACAAATTTTGTGAAAGGGGCGATGAAAACAGTTTACCAAGAATTTAGTGTTTTTGGAAATCATGTTATTTTCTTAATTTTAAATGAATTAAGGCGGTTTTCACACGTTCGTGATAAGTGTCACAAAGTCTATGTGTCAGATAATGCCATATAAATTTTGTGGGCCCATCTGGCAGATAGGCTATCTGACACTTATCAGGGACCAATGCCTGTGAAGCTAGCAGTGCTAGCACCCAAAGCTAGCTCCTACTTCAGTGGTCATATACAACCTGGCAACAATGGTTGTCTGGCTCGCTCAGTGATCATCTCGCCTACCCGCGGCGAATGCATGGGCGTAGTCAGCTTGACGTCGCCGGTTTTTTAAATTTTTTTCATTAGTTTTACACGTTATGTGTCCCTCACACATTCAGCGCTGAAATAGGATGGTAAATAGACAAAAGATAAATAGGATGGCACCCCAGTGCTCCCAGATTTAAATCCAAAAAATACGCGACGGCTGGTATTACAAGTCGGAATAAAATTTTTTTTTCCCGGTTTATTCCGGCTTGTGCGTTGTATTACCAGCCGTCGCGTATTTTTTGGATTCAGCACTGGGAGCTGGGGTGTCATCCCCATTGTCACGGATTTTGAACCACCAATTATTATAGCTTATGATGTCCTCTCTCAACCACCGAAAACCCCATCAACGCACAAGCCGGAATAAACCGGGAAAAAAATTTTTTATTCCGACTTGTATTACCAGCCGTCGCGTCTTTTTTGGATTCAGCACTGGGAGCTGGGGTGTCATCCCCATTGTCACGGATTTTGAACAACCAATTATTATAGCTTATGATGTCCTTCCTCAACCACCGGAACCCCCATCAACGCACAAGCCGGAATAAACCGGGAAAAAAAAATTTATTCCGACTTGCAATACCAGCCGTCGCGTATTTTTTGGATTCAGGACTGGGAGCTGGGGTGTCATCCCCATTGTCACGGATTTAGAACCACAAATTGTTATAGCTTATGATGTCCTCTCTCAACCACCGAAAACCCCATCAACGCACAAGCCGGAATAAACCGGGAAAAAAAATTTTTATGCCGACTTGTATTACCAGCCGTCGCGTATTTTTTGGATTCAGCACTGGGAGCTGGGGTGTCATCCCCATTGTCACGGATTTTGAACCACCAATTATTATAGCTTATGATGTCCTCTCTCAACCACCGAAAACCCCGTCAACGCACAAGCCGGAATAAACCGGGAAAACAATTTTTTATTCCGACTTGTAATACCAGCCGTTGCGTATTTTTTGGATTCAGCACTGGGAGCTGGGGTGTCATCCCCATTGTCACGGATTTTGAACCACCAATTGTTATAGCTTATGATGTCCTCTCTCAACCACCGAAAACCCCATCAACGCACAAGCCCGAATAAACCGGGAAAAAGATTTTTTATTCCGACTTGTAATACCAGCCGTTGCGTATTTTTTGGATTCAGCACTGGGAGCTGGGGTGTCATCCCCATTGTCACGGATTTTGAACCACCAATTATTATAGCTTATGATGTCCTCTCTCAACCACCGAAAACTCCATCAACGCACAAGCCGGAATAAACCGGGAAAAAAAATTTTTATTCCGACTTGTAATACCGGCCGTCGCGTATTTTTTGGATTCAGGACTGGGAGCTGGGGTGTCATCCCCATTGTCACGGATTTCAAACCACCAATTATTATAGCTTTTGATGTCCTCTCTCAACCACCGAAAACCCCATCAACGCACAAGCCGGAATAAACCGGGAAAAAAATTTTTTATTCAGACTTGTAATACCGGCCGTCGCGTATTTTTTGGGTTCAGGGCTGGGAGCTGGGGTATCGTCCCCATTGTCACGGATTTTGAACCACCAATTATTATAGCCTATGATGTCCTCTCTCAACCACCGAAAACCCCATCAACGCACAAGCCGGAATAAATCGGGGAAAAAAAATTTTATTCCGACTTGTAATACCAGCCGTCGCGTATTTTTTGGATTCAGCACTGGGAGCTGGGGTGTCATCCCCATTGTCACGGATTTTGAACCACCAATTATTATAGCTTATGATGTCCTCTCTCAACCACCGAAAACCCCATCAACGCACAAGCCGGAATAAAGCGGGAAAAAAAATTTATACCGACTTGTAATACCCGCCGTCGCGTATTTTTTGGATTCAGCACTGGGAGCTGGGGTGTCATCCCCATTGTCACGGATTTTGAATCACCAATTATTATAGCTTATGATGTCCTCTCTCAACCACCGAAAACCCCATCAACGCACAAGCCGGAATAAACCAGGAAAAAAAATTTATTCCGACTTGTAATACCGGCCGTCGCGTATTTTTTGGATTTAGGACTGGGAGCTGGGGTGTCATCCCCATTGTCACGGATTTTGAACCACCAATTATTATAGCTTATGATGTCCTCTCTCAACCACCGAAAACCCCATCAACGCACAAGCCGGAATAAACCGGGAAAACAATTTTTTATTCAGACTTGTAATACCGGCCGTCGCGTATTTTTCGGGTTCAGGACTGGGAGCTGGGGTATCGTCCCCATTGTCACGGATTTTGAACCACCAATTATTATAGCCTATGATGTCCTCTCTCAACCACCGAAACCCCCATCAACGGACAAGCCGGAATAAACCGGGAAAACAATTTTTTATTCAGACTTGTAATACCGGCCGTCGCGTATTTTTTGGGTTCAGGACTGGGAGCTGGGGTATCGTCCCCATTGTCACGGATTTTGAACCACCAATTATTATAGCCTGTGATGTCCTCTCTCAACCACCGAAACCCCCATCAACGGACAAGCCGGAATAAACCAGGAAAAAAAATTTATTCCGACTTGTAATACCGGCCGTCGCGTATTTTTTGGATTTAGGACTGGGAGCTGGGGTGTCATCCCCATTGTCACGGATTTTGAACCACCAATTATTATAGCTTATGATGTCCTCTCTCAACCACCGAAAACCCCATCAACGCACAAGCCGGAATAAAGCGGGGAAAAAAAATTTATACCGACTTGTAATACCCGCCGTCGCGTATTTTTTGGATTCAGCACTGGGAGCTGGGGTGTCATCCCCATTGTCACGGATTTTGAACCACCAATTATTATAGCTTATGATGTCCTCTCTCAACCACCGAAAACCCCATCAACGCACAAGCCGGAATAAAGCGGGAAAAAAAAATTTATACCGACTTGTAATACCCGCCGTCGCGTATTTTTTGGATTCAGCACTGGAAACTGGGGTGTCATCCCCATTGTCACGGATTTTGAACCACCAATTATTATAGCTTATGATGTCCTCTCTCAACCACCGAAAACTCCATCAACGCACAAGCCGGAATAAACCGGGAAAAAAAATTTTTATTCCGACTTGTAATACCGGCCGTCGCGTATTTTTTGGGTTCAGGACTGGGAGCTGGGGTATCGTCCCCATTGTCACGGATTTTGAACCACCAATTATTATAGCCTATGATGTCCTCTCTCAACCACCGAAAACCCCATCAACGCACAAGCCGGAATAAATCGGGGAAAAAAAATTTTATTCCGACTTGTAATACCAGCCGTCGCGTATTTTTTGGATTCAGCACTGGGAGCTGGGGTGTCATCCCCATTGTCACGGATTTTGAACCACCAATTATTATAGCTTATGATGTCCTCTCTCAACCACCGAAAACCCCATCAACGCACAAGCCGGAATAAAGCGGGAAAAAAAATTTATACCGACTTGTAATACCCGCCGTCGCGTATTTTTTGGATTCAGCACTGGGAGCTGGGGTGTCATCCCCATTGTCACGGATTTTGAATCACCAATTATTATAGCTTATGATGTCCTCTCTCAACCACCGAAAACCCCATCAACGCACAAGCCGGAATAAACCAGGAAAAAAAATTTATTCCGACTTGTAATACCGGCCGTCGCGTATTTTTTGGATTTAGGACTGGGAGCTGGGGTGTCATCCCCATTGTCACGGATTTTGAACCACCAATTATTATAGCTTATGATGTCCTCTCTCAACCACCGAAAACCCCATCAACGCACAAGCCGGAATAAACCGGGAAAACAATTTTTTATTCAGACTTGTAATACCGGCCGTCGCGTATTTTTTGGGTTCAGGACTGGGAGCTGGGGTATCGTCCCCATTGTCACGGATTTTGAACCACCAATTATTATAGCCTATGATATCCTCTCTCAACCACCGAAACCCCCATCAACGGACAAGCCGGAATAAACCGGGAAAACAATTTTTTATTCAGACTTGTAATACCGGCCGTCGCGTATTTTTTGGGTTCAGGACTGGGAGCTGGGGTATCGTCCCCATTGTCGCGGATTTTGAACCACCAATTATTATAGCCTATGATGTCCTCTCTCAACCACCGAAACCCCCATCAACGGACAAGCCGGAATAAACCAGGAAAAAAAATTTATTCCGACTTGTAATACCGGCCGTCGCGTATTTTTTGGATTTAGGACTGGGAGCTGGGGTGTCATCCCCATTGTCACGGATTTTGAACCACCAATTATTATAGCTTATGATGTCCTCTCTCAACCACCGAAAACCCCATCAACGCACAAGCCGGAATAAAGCGGGGAAAAAAAATTTATACCGACTTGTAATACCCGCCGTCGCGTATTTTTTGGATTCAGCACTGGGAGCTGGGGTGTCATCCCCATTGTCACGGATTTTGAACCACCAATTATTATAGCTTATGATGTCCTCTCTCAACCACCGAAAACCCCATCAACGCACAAGCCGGAATAAAGCGGGAAAAAAAAAATTTATACCGACTTGTAATACCCGCCGTCGCGTATTTTTTGGATTCAGCACTGGGAACTGGGGTGTCATCCCCATTGTCACGGATTTTGAACCACCAATTATTATAGCTTATGATGTCCTCTCTCAACCACCGAAAACTCCATCAACGCACAAGCCGGAATAAACCGGGAAAAAAAATTTTTATTCCGACTTGTAATACCGGCCGTCGCGTATTTTTTGGATTCAGGACTGGGAACTGGGGTGTCATCCCCATTGTCACGGATTTCGAACCACCAATTATTATAGCTTATGATGTCCTCTCTCAACCACCGAAAACCCCATCAACGCACAAGCCGGAATAAACCGGGAACAAATTTTTTTATTCAGACTTGTAATACCGGCCGTCGCGTATTTTTTGGGTTCAGGACTGGGAGCTGGGGTATCGTCCCCATTGTCACGGATTTTGAACCACCAATTATTATAGCCTATGATGTCCTCTCTCAACCACCGAAACCCCCATCAACGGACAAGCCGGAATAAACCAGGAAAAAAAAATTTTATTCCGACTTGTAATACCAGCCGTCGCGTATTTTTTGGATTCAGCACTGGGAGCTGGGGTGTCATCCCCATTGTCACGGATTTTGAATCACCAATTATTATAGCTTATGATGTCCTCTCTCAACCACCGAAAACCCCATCAACGCACAAGCCGGAATAAACCGGGAAAAAAATTTTTTATTCCGACTTGTAATACCAGCCGTCGCGTATTTTTTGGATTTAAATCTGGGAGCACTGGGGTGCCATCCTATTTATCTTTTGTCTATTTACCATCCTATTTTAGCGCTGAATGTGTGAGGGACACATAACGTGTAAAACTAATGAAAAAAATTTAAAAAACCGGCGAACTCAAGCTGACTACGCCCATGTATTCGCGGCGGATAGGCGAGATGATCACTGAGCGAGCCAGACAGCCATTGTTGCCAGGTTGTATATGACCAGTGAAGTAGGAGCTAGCTTTGGGAGCTAGCTTCAGACGCATGTGAAACCAGGAATTACTTGTGTTAAGCTTATTTTCATTCCATAAGTTGCTTTATCCAAGCTAACATGTCAAAACCTGCCATATCCATTTTGGGCTGATATTTGATTTGTACAGAAGTAATTTATTTAAGACTGACAATCGGTCGTTCCCTTTGAGTAGGTAGTCCCCACTGCCTTCTCCCAGGCAGAGAAAACAAATATTTTACTTCATTCTGGCATATGGTTTGATTAAACACTCGGGAGTTGTCTAACAGATTCACATTGTCTACATTTTGTTAAAAAGAGCCTGTGATTTCTGTGGGTTGACGTGGATTTTCGACCTGCAGAAATTTTCTTCAAGTTGAGGTTGACACATAGACATAGCACTGCGTAGTGCGCACTGCTAATGTACTCCATCATAAAACCTGAGAAATGAAAATTATGAGATCTGACGATGAATAAAGTGATCTGGCAACCATGCTGAACGTGTGGTCTGCCATCTATTACTGAAAAACGTAACTAAGGTATCAGGAAGTTCAGCCACTTTAAAGAAAACTGTAACAGTTTGCAGCTCCATGATATTTTAATTGTTCATGCGCTAGATAGCAGCATTGCCTTTTCTGTGCTACCATCTAGGACGTAAAAGCTTAACTATTTTTCTGGAGGTTGCACGCCGTTACGGTTTTCTTCATGAGGCTTCCCTACCTATGGTTTAGTTAAAACTTCTCCCACTGGATGACACCAAACCAAATTCTGCGAGATCGGCAAAGCTGCAATGCTGCATCGAACATAAAATCACGACACCAACTCCTAGGTCGTGGTATCATGGCATAGAATATAAATTTCCTCTTTGTCTCCTTTGCTGAAGAAGAGTAATAGAGTACCTACAGTCAGAGAGCGAAACATAAAGGATCTCATCTTAATAAAATTCCAATACCTACTAATTCATTAACATTGTTATATTATTATATATTTTATATTAGGATATTAATTAACTTATTAACATAATTATATCTATCGCATATTAAAGCAACTGTTCTGAAAAGGAGTAAGAGGCGTTGATAAGATTGTTGTATACTTTAGCAAAAATATAATTTTGGTTGCATTTGACCATATTTTGAAGAGTATTTTTTTTCAGTTCAATTTATTTGTACCAATTAAGTATCAAAATGACTCGAAGGCGTTCGCCTTGTATGAGGTATATAGCTAGATAGAGACATTATAATTTATATAACGTATATATATTGCTTGCATCTCATCCAATGAATAATTTAATGGCTCAGTTTTGAAGATGATTTCGTCCTTCTTCCTCATCCTGGCGTCCTGGACTGAAAACGATACTTCTACAGCTTTCTGCGCCAGTCTTTTCGTATTCGTATATAAATACATTTATACGACAGTTTGTTATATAATTATAAACAATGTAAAGCTAATTTTTCTACATCTTTACCACACATTACTCTTTGTAGTTTGTATGGTATGTTGGGTAGGTACACAAACGTCCTAAAAGAAAGACAAATACCTATATCACTTCGGTCAAAATGTTGAGAATCCACAGCACGTTCAAGAAAAATTGTAGCACAAGGTACTCAATAGTTTTTTTCGTTTAGTTTTAGTTCTCTGTTCCCATCTTCTTCTCTTCTACGTATACTAGGTATACATATATACCTACAGTACAAATGAGCCCTAAAATTCCGGCACACTGTTGGGTAACTGTTTGATTGCTTCAATTGCCGCAACAAAGCGCTCTCAAGCGACTACAATGACCATATAGAGTTTATCCTAATAACAGTCAATATTGGGGGACGTTCTCACGATCGCTTCTATAGAAATAAAAAAGTATAAAATGTTTGGGTAAAGTGTTTTATAGAAATTAATTGAACACTGGGTTGTGTTTTAGTTTGATTTTATGTTGGTCGTTTCTACAGTGGAGAGGTCTTTATTTCTTTAAAGTCCGATTCATAAACTCGCCGTTCGTGCCGTTAGACTTTAACCATCGTGTTTGTAAACAAGTTCTATTGCGACTTGTCATCAGTGTTTTTGGCTTGTGAAAGATCTTTGAATTTTCCTGGTGAAAATGGACATCGCCAGAACCAATAACCAATACAGAAATCTTGAGAAAACCCAGAATCCGTTTGACAGCTACACATCAACAGTATCACATGACCGGTGCCGACGACTATGATTGGCTTATACGCCGGCTACGACGGTGGCTACGAACGGCGGACGGCAAAAGTTAAAAAGATAGCTATGTCCAACGGCGAGCCCAACGGCAGATCCAACGGCGGACGGCGAATATGAATGGTCTTAGGCTTTTCTTCTTCTTCTTCTTCTTCTTCGTATGACTAGGATTTCTCCTGTTTGTCTGCCTCTTATTCTGTCTCTGTTGTTGACATTGTTGTTTACATCAAATTATCTTCCCATCTTTTCTTGGGCCGTCATGGAGGTCTTCGACTGTATGGTTTGTTATTTTTACATATGTGAGCCAATCTGTTGGGTCTCATTCTATTTACATGTTCGTCCCATTCTTTCTTCCGTGTTTTTATCCATTTATTGATGCTGTTAATGTTGCATTGTTCTCGTATGTTTTTATTTGTTTGTCTGTCCCTGAGAGTTATTCCCATAATTGATCTTAGTGTTTTCATTTCTATGCTGTTGAAGATTTGTTTTGTTCTCTTTGTGTCTGCTCGTGTTTCTGCGGCATATGTTAGAATTGGTCGCATCGTTGTTTCATATACTTTAATCTTGCTTTCTGTAGACATATATTTGTTTTTCCATACAGTTTCTCTTAAACATCCACTAACTCTACCTGCTTTTGACGCCTGTCTTTTCACTTCTGTAATCAAGTTCCTATCACTGGTTATGTCGATGCCCAAGTAGTTAAATGTCATCTCTTGTTCAATAAGTTTACCTTCCACTTCCAGTTTATATCTACGTGGTTTTCTACTGATGACCATGCATTTTGTTTTCTCCGCTGAAATTACCATATTGTATTTTTTGGCCGCGATGTTGAAAGTATGGAGTTGTCTTTGCAGATCGTCTTCAGTATTAGCTATTAGGAGCGCATCGTCGGCGTAACACACTAGGTTGATCTTATGTGGTCCCATTCTAAATCCTTCTCGCTTTTTTACTTCTAAAATGGTCTTAGGCGTTTCAATGTATTTATGTTGCAACGGCCAACGGCAACGGCGACGGCAATGGCAACGGCGAGTTTATGAATCGGCCAAGACTTGTATGCTGTATATGTAGGTAGGTACATGGAATTTCTTCTAATAATAATAATTTTATTTGTTGGTTTTCTGTGCTAAAGGATCAAGGATCGATCTTAGCATGTGCGTTGTGTAGACAGTCCTGATGTTGAAACTCTTACATTTATTTTAATGAAAACCTATAATCCATGTTTTCTAAAACTCGTAGGCGTTCTCTTGAGGTTTGCTCTGGGATTCTTGTTGCATTGTGATGCGTAAATAACATTATTTCCGCATGAGACATGCAATATTATTATATGCGATTATTTCGATATCTTTCTACCCTACATTTCGATTGTATTTCATTTATACTGTTTACTTTGAAACATTTTATCTTTTCAGGTACCTACAAGATGTGCCGTCCCGTGTGGGGGCAGGTTAGAATATCTCCCATCGTATATCTTGCGTGATGTAAAAGGCGACTAAAAGGAACCGAACTACTGTCGGTATAAGCAGTAACCTCTTCTCAACCAACAGCTTAGGGTGGACGAGTTGAGAAGAGTCAGGACACCTTCTTGTGCTTGGGGTGAGAAATTGCCCCTAAAGGCGGATGAACCAGTAGATACCATTTGGTCAACGGCATGAGGATGCAGAAAGCTAATGGAAAACCACTGCATTAAAAATCTTAAAGATATCGCAAGAGAAACTCGTAAAATGAGTAAATGCATTTTACGAGCTCACAACATGTCTGTAAAGATAGTGTGACTATGATGATGATCAAGATGTGCAATGAGTTGCTTACCAATGCTTTTTAATGTTAAAAGACTAATTGATTGCATCCGCTGTTCTGCTTATTATATTGTTTTCATGAAATGCTTCTTACTGGGAAGCTAGTCAATAAATGTTACTTATCTGAAATTATTTTTCGTCAAGCAATGGTAATCAGTTTCATTTCAAGGGAAGTGGAAGGGTCAACACTTTCTATCACGTGGCAACGATACAGCCTAATTTTTATTCCAAATTGTATACAAAATTTGGAAACTACTCCGATCGAGCCCTCTATAACCGGTACTGGGTAATGCAGACTCAATTTTTTGTGCTCTGCCCGACCGTACTATTTTGAAGCCGGTCCTGCGCGTATGTGTACTGTACTCTCGATTAACTGCTTGATTGCTTCAATTACCGCAATGAGGTACTCTGATACGGTTACAATGACCACATAACGTTCTTCCTAATAATAGTCTCCAAACGAAGGCAAGTAAAATAAAAGTGAATAGCGAAATACCAAAGCCGAAACGCACAGTAACGGTGCACATGACACAGAAATCCGGTTTGTGAAACGCCTGTTCAGCACAGTTACTCGGTACGACTACGTTTTGACTGACCGATCAGTAGTGTCAGCGGGCAAGTGGTATTGAAAGACTTATACGTTGTCCGAAGATGATTTTTGGAATGTTTTCGAGACATCGAATTGTGATACTCAGGAAGGCTTAGAGAACATAGAGGCCCTTCCAAGATATCACGTAAGTACCTATATTTTTTTGTAAGCGTACCCGTACTAACACCGGTACCGGTACTACTTACTGGATAGCGGTATTTCAAAAATCTGTTCGTTCGGTGAGGAGTCGAAGTAATTTTGGATCTCTAAATTTTTGCGCGCCTGTTTAGTACTACCAGAGTAAGTAAAGTAGTACCAAATAACGCGATATGATGATTTATGGAGTGTTTATGGGTGATTGATGAATGGAGTATTTTTTTTTGTTTGAACAATAAAATTTAATGCGTCGTTTTTTGAATTTTATAGTGTTTTGTTTGCCAATCAGTTGTGCTATTGAGCAAAGTGTAGTACGTCCCAAGGATATAACATTTCCATACCGAGTGAGAAGCTGTGCATAATGAGGAACGTACAACATGGCTTGATAAAATAACCATAAGTGTTTATTGTATTTACTTATTTATTCAATTATTATACAAGCTGGGAAACCCTTGTAGGCATTTTTTTCTACCGAAAGAATTGTACGGGATTCAAAGATGATGTCTTAAATAATGTCACCTAGTGTGGGGGTATTTTTTTATTTGGGGTATGGTTACAGTACAGACAAACAAAATAAAATAAAAATAGGATTTAAACTTTAAACAGTAACTCTGCTATAAGTCACTATCGAGCCTGGAAATCCAATCTATGCCATGGTTGAATAATGGCTTAGCTTGGACGAAGTCCTTGTTTTCGCCTGGATATGCTCTAAGGCTACATTCTGGCACTATACGCCTGACAGTGTGGCGTTCCGCTCCATAGTGGCATCGTGGGGATTAGCGCTTGTTCCATTAAACAATGAATCAGCAAACTTTCCATACGACGAGCAAATTCTGTTTAGGGTCGACTATTCCTTTCGGTGGAGCTCAATGCCAGGGGTTCTTAACCAACAGTTAGATTACTATCCACTTCTTCTGATGTTTGGATTGCCCACATTTCTGCCCATTTAGCTGCATGGTTAAAACCACCAGACTTAAGTTGGAAAACTGTTGTAATTGGTGGTTTTCTGTACCGTAATCTGAGCAAGGAGGGATCAAGTATATATATTGTGAGGGGTTTGTTTTGACTTTGTTATATTCTTTCAGAAAAGCATGCTATTTCTTGGTAGCCAGTACGTTGGGGTTGATTAGATTTATCCTGAGATAGTTCTCATAGAGAACTGCCATCACTCTAGCATGTGGGCTGTTTAGCCACAATGGCGAGCAAAATTCAGGCGCAGAGAAACAGAGGCTCAGGGCCGAAGTACGGAGCGTAGAAGCGGAGGTGCCCCAAGCGGTTCCACATAATTTTTGCGGGATGTTATTTTTTAGTACTCCATGCGAGCTAAAGTACAGCAGGAAGAATTATGCGAGAATCAAAAATGACTTCTGGGATCATTTCGTATTGTAGTAGCGGATAAGCTCTTAAGGGTACGAGTACCTTTCTAGGATGTGATGTCAGTTTTCTCTTATATACCAGTCAGTCAGCAAGTGGTACTAGTGACTTAATATTATAAGTAAATGTATCAGCAACATATTGGTAGTAGGAAACAGGAGTTGAAACGAAGTATAAATTTTGGCGCCTATGTCTAAGAAAGTAACTGACTGACCAGCAGTGACAGCGGGTAAAGTGGTACCTGTGGACGTATACATAGTATTTGGAAGATGATTTGTGATTTTTGTTACTCTGAAGAAGGTATTGGGACATAGAGAGTCCTCCAAGACAGGCCCGTAGCCAAGAATTCACTTGGGTTCACTGGGGGGGGGGGGGGGGGGAGGGGTACACTAGCTTAATAATCCGACCTGCCAAGGAGGGGGGAGGGGTAGAATACGGGAGCAGTCAGGTATCACCAACAACGGTCCACTAAAGGACATCTTGGGTATCAGGAGTAGGACGTGGTTGTGTATCACCATTTTCGGTGAGCAAAAAAAGGGGGTGATTAGGTTTCCGTTTCTCAAACATTCTGGAGGAGCAGTAAAGAACCGTCACCATCAAAGCAAAAGAAGGTTTTGTGGCTCCTACCCGGTGTGGAAATACCGAATAGGTGACAGCCCTACCTATAGGGGGGACCTGTTGAGTATTCGAAATATTCAAAACCTGTTTGATACTCTCTCCCCCTGCAACCGCTCGAGGTTGATGTTTTTTTTTGATGGCTATTATCTATTCATTGATATCAAAAAATAAAATTTCAAATAAAGAATAAATATATTTTACATTATCAAGACGTATTGAACACAAACTCATTATACCTACCTTACTTGGGTGTAAAGATGAAACATAAAAATGATGTCTTCTCTAAACTTTGAGCAAAATATGTATGCAATGTATATGTACGCTGTTTAAGAATTTTCTTATTTTCAACCCAAAAACTAGGAAATTTGTCTTAAACTGCAAATTGGTACATCTAGCTTTTCAACGATGTATCACTAGTTAGTAGTACTATTAGAAATAATTATTTATATTGTTATTTGTAAATTATTTTATGAGCAACACTTAGAACTTAGTAGATACCTAGAAACCCTAAAATTTTCGTTTAAATTTGTTTTGACCCCTTGAGTATTTTATCCAATAATTGACCATCTCCAAACTTTATTCAGTCTCTTCTAAGCTCGTAGCCTAGTAATTGTAGCAAAAAAGTTGCAACAGTTTAGAAATATATGAATCACTAAAGCATTTTGTAAGTTTCGTCCCCCCCCTGGCTACGTGCCTGTTCCAAGGGTACCTAATTTCGTTTGGATAGCATACTACACTAACACTACAATAATAACATTGTGAATTGTACGTATGAACCAACATACTTGAGTTTTCGAAAAAAAAAATTTGAATTGCCTCATTCATTAAGTAATTATATTTATACTTGATAAGGTTAAATTCAGTAGGTAATGGTCGAACAGTAATACCAGCTGGTAAAGTGGTACGGTATATTTGAGGGTTGATGGTATCTTTTGTTGAATGTTTGTAAGAGATCTACGACATGAATACATTTTTGGTTGAGTTATTAACACACCAGCAGGTACTGCTACGTACTGATGGGTAAGTGAGCAAAACTTTTTAATCAGATTGTGAAAAATTTGAACGACCATGTCATGAGTCGCGTGCCAATACTGCTTTGTATGTAGATTTAGCGCGTAGGGGTATGGTAGTACCAGAAGGCTTTTACCGGATTCAAAAATAATGTCGGGACTAAGAAATATTCTATTGCTATAGAGACGATGATATCGATTACAAAAGCCTTACAAAGAAACAATTTTTTTCAACAACAATCAATAAATCTACAGGTCGTACTGCTGTATGATATAATCCTGAGTAAATACAATTGATTTAGTATTGTTAGGCCTTTTACTGATAAATCAGTGTGTAAGTGGAAAATGTAATTCCGGAATACGTATACACTTGTTTGGGAAGCACAATAACTAGATATGGTAGAGATTTTTCCACAAGGTTGGGTATGTACATCCTATTTTAGAGTACCTACCACAGTACTACCGACTATAGGATGATTTGAATTTGTGAGCTAATAAATGCGAAAGATAATATCGTGAATTGCACTACTACAGTTTTGCAATATGATCAGGGAAAGTAGTACCAGAAGGCTTTTGCGAGTTGTGCAGGACATTTGTGGGATTTACCAGATCGACTGAGGTTCAGAATATTGGAAGATCCTTCCAGGCACGTATCCAGGATTTGGTTTGGGGGGTCAGATTATGGGTGTCACTTAGTTGACCTTTCGGGGGGGGGGTGTCCAGACTAGAGTTGCCACCTTAAATTTGCAGGAGGGGGGGGGGGTGGTGCAAATTTGGGGATTTCCTTTTTTAGACGGCATTTTATATTTCGAGGGGGGGATCCGGAGCCCATGGACCCCCCCTAAATACAGGAGCCGTGAGAAATATGAAATAGACAAGGATAGCAAGAGACGAGCAGATATGAAATAACGTGTGCGTGTGAGACAGCGGCGAAATTCCCAAGTCTCTTGCTACACTTGCAATTAGCATTAGCAATCCAGGTTTTTACTTCAACGTGAGCTTGGAGTGTTATGTTACTCAATCAGCAATCACAGCTACTCCGAACGAATCCATGTTAACAGTACCGGTACTGCCAGATGACTTAAGTGTGCGAGAGAACCCATAAAAAAATTATATCGGAAAATATTTAAGCGTGTTTTATGAGTAATATGGTACTACAGCCGGCCAATGACGTTAGCGCGCAAATTAGTACCGAAAGGCTATACAGCGTAATAAAATGATATCTGCAATGATAACGGGATATCGAGCAGCAGATTTTTAATGGCAGCCTATTTCTGGAGGTGATACTTTCAAAGGTTGTAAAATTAGTATTACTTGTTTATGCAAATAGGTATCGACAGAACTCTGGGCTCGAATTACTGCACTACAAATCGAAACTGTTTTAAGTATGAATAATTTCTTTTTGATGCGTAGTAGTAAAACATCATGTTCGTTTCCACTGGATGAAGATACATATATGACATTCCTAATATCGTCTTCAATTGTGTGTCTTAACCTGTGTAGTTGTTGAAGATTCGTGAATCACTTGAGGTCATAAATGAAAAAAACAAAAATAGTTTAAGAAAATGCTAAAAGTTAGGGCACTCAACCAGGTATCACTGATAAAAATCATGGTAGTTTTTTGGTCGACTCTGTTGTATGTATTACTTTTGAGTGAAATCAAATGCTTATCAGAAATCTTTTAAATCGATCGCAATTTGTAACAGCATAAGACAATTATATATATTATATTTGGGTGGTGAATGTCAGAATGGAAAAGTAGTAGTAGTAGAATAGCTCAATGGAATGGAGAAGTAGATTCACAATCTAAAAAAATATATACCCAGTCTTAAATTCTAACAAATCAGAGAACTTTTATCCACATTTTTTACTCGTGCCACTGAAATAATCTAAATCATAAATACTTGACTTCAGAGATCTTTTTGGAAAAACTATTGCTGATAGAACAATAGCTGATGCCGCTAAATTCTTAGAAAGTGCATTGCACGGCAAACTGTTTCCCATTCGTAATAATAGTTTAATAGTAATGTATTGGGTTGTCCAATAACCCCTCACCTCTAAAAAGCAAATATTCTTAATTTTCTTATTAATAAACATTAATAAACATATTCATCAAGCAATAGAGGAATTTTTGTGTCAAAAAGAAAATCGATTGCATACCAGACGAACTGCTAATCGATTATTGATTCTCTGTTATCTCATCCTGGTATTTATCATCCTCTGAGTCCTCCTTATCCTGGACTCAGGTTACGTTATCCTGATGAGTAGTAGCAGTAGTGATGGGGAGGCGAAGCCAGGTAACAAAGCCACCTTTGGTCCTTTTTACCAACCCACTGAACCAATAGTGAAGCACAAAAATCCTACGTCCTAGAAAGCTCTTTGTAGAACCTAAGAGACCTCTTGACCAAAATCAGTATGTCCGTCAATATAGTGACTCTTCCCCGAACTCCGTTGTGCCGAATATCTGAACTTTGAGGTACACAGCACATCTGCCCAGGAAGTGAAACGCTGTCTCGTCCTCCTCTCAGCATCTACATGGAAGATTCTCTCTCGTATTTAAAAAAAAATATTTACTTAAACCCTGAAGATCAAATACTTGAAGATCTTTTGCGACAACCCTATAGCTACAAGAGAAATGATCCGTACATGCTTCTGAGATATACAGTAATAGTGAAAGCAAACAATTCCAGCATTATCAGTCAACATAGATGGAGATAAACTGAGATATCGTCTCGACCTAAGGTCAAGATCGGAAAAGTCTTGTCAACAAAAACGATCAGTGAAGCTGTTGCAGTTATGCCGGAATCATACAGAAAGAGGGATATATTGTTTATGTAAAGCAGAAACTAGACATTAAGCGGTGTTTCTAAAGTGCGTCTGATATGTGAGTAGATCCTTTTTTTTCATGTTAATTAGCTAACTCTCATTATTGCATTTGTAGAAATCATTTTATTTTTCGGATCAAAACTATGGGACGCAACGCCAAGTTTCACAAATAAAAATGCGGAGATTATGTGATTCGTCTCGGCAGAACTAGTAGCACCGTCAGTCTTAAGACTGCTTTAGGCTGCATTATTTCTTAAACAAGATTTGCTTCAATTTATTGAACAGGAACTAGAATGAAAAATAGTTTGATATAGCATTTCATCTTAAAGGAAATAAGTCTTGGGATTGTGGCAAGAATTTTGAAAAGAAGATCACTGCATAAAGGAGACTGGTGTTAACCGTCAAACTTTCGGCAATGTTTATTGCCATCTTCAGGATTTCAATGTTGAGTATTACTAGCAAAAATAGCAATGTGCAATGAGTCACGACTTTAAAAATTTAATTATCAAAAAACATTGAAAAACATTTCTAACCTTAAATCACCTCCTCCAGTCGTAAACTTTGACGGAAATTACTACTCTTTTATACCATTACATTTGAAATTGCATGCTCAAGGTATTAGACCGCCGGCAACAATCGCTAATAGTTTTCCTTTCATTTCTGAGTTTTGGAGATTTCCAATCTACATTGCAGTAGCTGGTATAGGCTGTGAAAAGTATCCATTTCTACCGTACTCCAGCTTCTCTTTGACCTTAGATGTCTTACCAACGTCGTTTCTGGTTAAAATTGGTTTGTTGTAAGGAATTTCTATAATCTTGTCGCTGTAATCTAGTTCGTCTGTATATTTCTGCTAAGTCAGTTGCTTTCTTCTGTCTAACTAAATAAATACTTGGTTACATATAGGCAGAAAAGTTGAAAAAGTCCGATTTGATTGAACATTTGAAATTTAATGAAAACTACTGAAGATTAATATCTTATATCATTGGAAAAATCAAGATATGTACTTCCCATTGAAGTTTGCTTAATTGTTTTACCGATTCCTCCAAGTAAAAACATAATGCAAATTTCACCCTCTAAACTAAGCTGACGCATTTCATCTGCAAAGTCATAGCCTTCTCGGTATTATAATCACGGAGATATTGAAATTTCTTCTAATATCTACTTATTTATTTTATTTATTTATTTATTTATTTATTTATTAACGGAAACTCCATTTTTACAATTAATAAAGAAATTCAAGTTAACACAGTGGCAAAAAAAACTAAAGGTATACCTACAACAAACAATACTTAAACTAAGCAAATTATGAGTATCACATGGAAATTAGTATAAATAAAAAAATCAACAATAAGGGGAACGGTATAACCAATCAACGATGTGGTTAACACAGGCTTACACAATTAATACATGGTAATAACTATAATAAAAAATAAAAGATTATGACTACCCAAAATTCAGACATATTAAAGCGAAACATATTTGCTAACGATACTTTAATATACATATCGAAATACAAAATAAGACAATGCGTTAGAACGTCTAAATGTCTAACGTCCAACTATTTGAAAAAAAAATCGTCAATTGGTTGAATGTAAATAACTTATACTGAACTAATAAAACAAAATGTATAATAATAGAAAAACATTTAAACGAAACACCAATTACTGTTCTGCCTAATAATGTCAAAATTGAAGTAGTTATATTTCACAACAGGTATAATGTAGCTGTTACGCTAAGTACATCTACTACTACTACTATTACTATTACTACTAAAACAAGCGCATTTACTCCATCAAATTTAGCCCAGAAATTAGACACTTAAACTTAGTACACGGAAATCTAAAAGGGTCAAGGTCGCTTTTATTCATAATTCTGCACATCCGTGTGAGGGGGTTGTGCGAAGCGTAATCAGTAGGATGCGCTGGTATAAAAAACAGGTAGTTATTATGTGTTGTCCGAGAGGCAACAAAGTATATGGAACCCAAAAGTTCACCACAATCGATATGTCCTACAACTAGTTTAAATAAAAAATATACAAAAGACCGTGCTCTCCTGGATTCCAATGTAGCTAACTGAAAGTGATTCAATACAGGGCTATAGTCAATATAATAAGGGTTGTATTTATTATTGTGGATATTAATGTTAGCCCGCCAGGCAGCTATGCGTAAAAACTTCTTCTGAACACTTTCAATGCTATCAATATGCACCTGATGATAAGGAGACCATATTACCGATGCATATTCAATTGTTGATCTAACATACGCAGCATACAGAATTTTAAAAGTATTATTTCCTAGGTTTATACTATTTCTTGTTATGAAGCCAAGTCTCTGAAATGCATTATTAATAATTTTGCTATAATGTTCAGTAAAACAAAGTTTGGAGTCAAAAAGGATACCCAAGTCCTTAACACAATTAACATTAACTAAGCCTATACCGTTAAGTACATAATCGTACTGAAGGGTATTGATTTTTCGCGAAAAAGATATACAGTGACATTTATCGATGTTGAGAGACAGCCCATTGGTTTGACACCACTCACTGATATTGTCAAGATCACTTTGAATTAGTGTACAATCTGTAGTGTCTGCTATAGTCCTAAAAAGTTTCAAATCATCAGCAAATAACAAATAATTACAATGTTTAATATTCATACCAATGTCATTAATAAACTTATATATACTTATACCAAATTGGTGATTTGCACCTAAACGGTTTGCTTTAAGTCCCATGTAGGGGCGGATTTAGGGTTTCTTCTAGGGGGGAGGGCGCTATAATTTTTTAAAGAGTAAAAAAAGAAGCTCTCAAAGAAGTTTTTCCTATTTATACAAATATATTCCATATTTCCATGACACTTTCCACTACAACTCTAGCGGGGGGGGGGCGGACCAGGGCTGCCGCGGTCTGAAAAGCAAAAAAAAGGTTAACTTTTGGTATTTATATAAATATTATATATACATATATATGCTTCTCTAGGCCCCCCTCTAAATCCACCACTGGTCCCCTGTGTGATACATAGAAGAGAAATATCGTTTTTCGATTACATTAATATTTCATTAAATATTTACAGTATGTAGATTTTCCTAATGTAGACACTAAACATAAAATGTTATGAAAATCATATCACACCAAAATGCATAAAATAGTTCTTTAATAATAAGCTATTCCATCATTCTTACCAAGAGTATTGGAGGTACCTTATCCCTACTTCTGTTGTGCATGTTCTGCCATGCATCATACTTTACATTTCTGATAAGCTGCTCAGTAGTCTCAAGGGTGAATTACCCTACGCATAAATGAGTTATAGGACTATTACCTACGTCATCGTAAGACAAATAAGCAATTAAGCTTAAAAATATAATGTTTATCAAAGGAATGTGGCAGAGCTTAACAAGTAATTATGATCCGCTGTTACACAGTTGGCTTAAGGGGAGATACAGAGATATTAATTATTTGTTTGGATAGATGATTTATGTATATGATACAATAGCTAGAACTCAAATTAGTGAGTAGTATCTCTACAAATTTGAGGAAAGCAAGCTCTAATTAAATATCGTATAAGCGTTCAGCAACAGTGTTTAAGCGTGAATTTGCCAAAAATTAAGATTTGGGACAGACCTAGTTCTTTATGTGTTGGACCGTGATACTGGTAAGAATTATAGTAGTGTTGTTGAGCAATTTCTTTTATAATACAAAGGAGTAATAATTTTATTTACGGATGTGCCTCTCAAATTCACGAAGTTCAGGGGCATAGGAGGCGGATTACCGACAGCCAGGCAGTATTAAAATCATTGAGTACTGTCTTGTAGGTCTACATCAAGGCTTGTTCTGCTGAGGTTTGCGGTAATGAAATAGCGGACGCGTTCGCAAGGCAAAGGTCGAGAAATAATTTTTTTGGTACTGAGCCGGCTGTGTAAATTGTAGGTTAGGCCGTCGGAAAATCTGGTAGTTAACTAAATAATATTTGATTTTTGTAGCCAGTTGTTGGTTCCGAAATCTACCACCAAAAAGTCAATGCTGAAAGCTTTATGCAGATATAGGTTGTCAACCTATAGATGCAACATACTCCCTGAGCAACGTTGTAAATGATGAAACCTGATATTTCCCAAGTTGGCTATTATCGGAATTTTGTTAAATTTTCTATTACTCTGATGTGTTGTGAATTTCCTATCACAGTAATTTTATGCTCAAGTTGACAATAATTTTTTTATTACACGCATCAGAATTGATTCATATAAAAAATGAACATGAAAATACGTGTTTATTGTAGCCTGTCACGAAATTATAAATTAACTACCTTCCGCAGTTCGTTTCCAGTTGATGTAGTTTGAGGTAACATTACTGAAAACTATGTTGTTGTGAAACCATATAGTCAGTTCAGAGTCTATAGACTAGAAGTGAAATTAGGTATATGTTCAAGTCTTTAATTAATGTAATGATCTATTTACAATGTCAATGTTCAATTTGGGGATTGAAGAAACGTAAAAAGCATTCACTCTTGATATATCATTTCTTTACTTATATACTACCGAGTTGACCTAATTTAATACAACAGCTTTAAAACTCTACTTATATAACTGGAGTTCTAAGTTCTAAACTTTTGCGGAACTAGTGTCAATGATGTCCATTGTTGAAAAAAGATTAGGTAACTATAAATATGCCACTATGCATCTGCTTCTGCAGTACCTACAGTTTACTTGTTAAATAAAGTTCAAAATATTTTATGTTGAATGTTTTACAATGATGACAATTGACTATTTGAAACTACAATTGACGCTATAGAAATTTAATTTAATCCTTTGCAAAAAACTGTTGGAAAGTGTAGCTTCAGGAGTATAAATCAATACTTCACTTTCAATGCTATTATCTTCTTTTCTAGATACGATGTTACCATCAATCAGCTCCTACTCGTTCCTCTACACCCTGTTCGCTTGGCTCCTGGGCTTCTGCTATGGCTTCGTCCTACTTTCATCGGCTGCGGGACACCATGGTGCGGTGAGACTCTTTGACGTGGGTTCGGCTTTCACCTACAAACTCCATTCGACGGTACTGTTCGATGAGAACGAGGAAAACACCAAAGACGTCGGATTCTACATAGACGCCGACGTAGTTCTTAGCGCTGTGTGGGAGAGCGACGAACAAAGAATGCTGAAGGTGGAGGTAGGGAGGAATTTATGAATCTTACAAACTTTTGCTTGTGGATACTTTGAGTTCATGGCCAGCCTCTACTAATCGATATCTGATATAAGAGCAACAAGACGGGTTACTAACCACTTCTTCAGGAGGAGAGAGAGATAAAGGGAGAGGCGGTTGGCCAAGCAAAAATAGCCAAGCTGGGAAGCATTGCGTATCTCTGCCTAGAGTGCTCTGACCATTCCCAGTATCGAAAAGTGGAAAAGAGGGGAGATTCAGTCTCTCGTCGAGGCATTGGTATGCTACACGGACGGTTCTTGTCTAGCTAGTGCTAGCGATTTTCGAAGCAGAAGTACGGGGTGACCGACGGGAACCGGACGTTTTTCAAATGGTTAGTATAACATCGCTAGCGGTGGTAAGGAGGGGATTCAGGTATCAGTCACCTTGCTGCATAATGCCATTTTAGTAGCTATGGAGCAGTGGACCGTAGAGCACCGTATGTTCGCTTATGACGCGTATGTTAAAAATGCTGGGTCGATCACGACCGCGCAGCGACTGTTCCGCGTTCATTTTAATCTTGGACGCCACGATATTATTCCAAGCCGCAATACCATTCTCAGATGGGTTAACAGTCTGAGAACAACAGGAATGATTGTGAAGAAAAAGCCCCCTAGAGATCAGTATCAAAAATTTTGTTTGTTTATCTCTCCGCATGAATGAAAATGAGCTCCATCACTCATGACGATTACTGCACTTTGATGGTCTCCAAGCAGCATTTGAATTCGAATGGCGAAGTCTTCTCGTTGCTCATAATCTGTTGGCTTAAACAATGCACATCTTGTAAGGATGAAACTCTAATTTTTTTTTCAACATTATTTGCACTGATTCACGACTTAAGTTTAATT
Source organism: Callosobruchus maculatus (assembly GCA_951848785.1). Classification (NCBI taxonomy): domain Eukaryota; kingdom Metazoa; phylum Arthropoda; class Insecta; order Coleoptera; family Chrysomelidae; genus Callosobruchus; species Callosobruchus maculatus. Next base: position 12,579,395 of record CATOUR010000083.1, read on the forward strand.
CACGCGCGTGTCTTCGTGCAGATCGTTGAGGGCTCAGGGTAAGCGCTTGTCTCACCCGCTCGAAGTTTTCTGGCATCCTCGCAGCCTTCGTGGGACCAGGTGGCTTTTTCTTCACAATCATTCCTGATGTTCTCAAACTGTTAACCCATCTGACAATTGTATTGCGTCTTGGAATAATATCGTGGCGTCCAAGATTAAAATGAACGCGGAACAGTCGCTGCGCGGCCATGACCGACTCAGCATTTTTAACATACGCGTCATAAGCGAACATACGGTGCTCTGCGGTCCACTGCTCTTCAGCTACTAAAATGGCATTATACACCAAGGCGACTGATACCTGAATCCCCTCCCCGCCACCGCTAGCGGCGTTATACTAACCATTTGAAAAAACGTGCGGTTCCCGTTGGTCACCCTGTATATGCAATACTCTCTGCTGTATGCAATGATGAGGTGAGAAAGGGTACGGAGAAGAAGGTTTACATCTGCTCTGACAGTCAGGCGGCTCTGAAAGCCATCTGCGGGCCCAGAATGAGGGCGCTCTTAGTTCAGGAGTGCGTGAAGAGACTGGAAGAGCTGCCAAGGCTGAAGAAAGTTACCTTGATGTGGATCCAGGGTCATATGGGGGCTCCTGGTAATGAGGCAGAAGCCGATAGGCTGGCCAGACTTGGCACCGGAGGTCAATTTGTTGGCCCTAAGCCCGTTATGGGATTAAACAGGCAGCAGGTAACGTCAGCCCTTAAAAAGTGGGTGAATGATACCATAAAAATGAACAGTGGGAGGGGAGGCCAATATTCGGGGATGCAAACAAGTCAAGGATTTTATAGCCGGGCTGAACACATCTAAAACAGCATGGCTACGGAACCAAGGCAGATGGGCAATTAGAAAACTCGTGGATGTTCTGACGGGGCACTGCAGGCTCAAGCGGCATCTGACACTATTAGGAATTGAAGAAGACCCATGGGCTATGGAGAATCCGATAAAACAGCCTACCACTTCCTTGCGGAATGTGAGTTTGCTAGTCGGGATGAGATACGAGATCTTTATATCCAATAGACTTCAGCAAGAGGAATTACCCTTCCTAAGCTGGGCCGACATACTAACCCTTGTTAAAATGTCGGGAAAATATATCAGGGTGGGAAAGCCAGGTAGTGGTGGCTGAGGGATGATATTCAGGGATGGCAAAAAGAGCCTACTGGAGCCTACTTTCATGAAATAAATTTGTTTCTAGCTGAATTCGCCGAGGTTGCACATAAAATCAAGAAAAGCTCCCACTCCAGATGGATTCATACCCCATTGGTCTAAACTAGAAGAGCTAACGAACAAACCATTTTTGGTAGTATGGAAGAACGGCAAGATCGAAAAGATTCTACTAGCAAAAGGTGAAGCGGTTTCCATGATCAATTTGAAGAAGGGCATCGCCAGTTTGCTACAGGTGAGTCTTTGTTTCATTAGGTCAGCGAAGTGTATTAGAACTTCTAAAAGATGAGTTACAGAAAGATCATTTCACGTTCATTTCATATTATTAACACAACTTCAAAAAACTTTAGAAATGACTCTTATAGGTGACTGAAACATGACCTCATCCTCCGTTCTTTCTTTTTTGACCCACCCCTGTTTAGATATGTGATAGATTTCATTGCTTGAAGACTGTAGTTGTGATATATAACAACATTCGTATAACTGGCTTGATTTCTATAATTTATTGTAAAGACAATGTAATGGCAAATGCCAGAAAGTTATAAAGCGTAACATCTTTTCCTATATACTAAGTAGAGCATTATGTATTGGGATTCAATGGGTCTGTGCACTATTAGCAATAATACATTTTTGGATTATTATCTGCGTGACTCATATGTTCATTTAAGAATAGTTTACTAGTCTGACGTTTTGAATGCTCGACAGATTTCTATAAAGAATTGAAGTCAGGTTGGTTGAGTCCCTAATTCCTACGCATTTTGAACTTTTTACGTAACTAATGTCATCTCTGCTTTTGTAGAAATCAATATTCCGCCATAAATAAATGAATTTTTTAAGATAGCATTACTATTAATTTCATCAAATGCGGTGCAACGGTTACTGAAACTACGCTAGTAGAAAAATGAAGTCAGACAGATTGATAGAAACATGATTTTATGCGATGGTGATAATACTGCTTGTACAACTGAAGTTATTGCAGACATGTGTGGTGTTAAACTTAATTATTTTATGAGTTTTCAACTATTACCCTTGGAGTATATTATACATTATAACAAGTTACATTTAATGTTGTTCTACCACTCTATAAATAATGAATAAGGAAGCTATTTATTCAAAAGGTGTGTTTCAGAAGCAAGAAAATTCGCAATAAATGTATATAAAGCTAGTGTTTCGAAATGCGTTGTTCAGTTGAATTTTATTGACACTTGCACGCACGACGCTCGTAATCAAAATAATTAAATTGCTTACCTTTTATGCCACTACATAATTATGCGACATACTTTGAAATGAAAACGCATTATACAATAAGTTTATCATGCATGGAAAATGAGTCGGAAGAAGCATTAAAGTCAATAACTAGGCGACAGATAGGCTAAGAATTATAGTTGATATGATGTTTGATCTGATAGGCGCTTAAGAATTGCACCTGATTTTTTATTTGACTGGAAAAACTATTTTGTAATCAACAACGTACGCAGATTCAATATTTTGCATAGTTTTTAGCACAGAGAACGGTTTTTCTTTAAAAACTGTGATATATGTTGTTTACACATGAATATACTATATACTATACTTAAACGATAGTCTAAAAAATTTCTGTGAGTTTTGTAATTTCTTCAAAAGATACCTGGAGGCTGAAGGAGTACGATAAAATCTTCATTCAACAGTGCCAGACAACCCCAGAAGTGTTACAGGTTATCGATATTTAAAAAAAACAATACTATGTTCATTCTTCAAATACTCACAACCAGCCTGAGTCACGCAATTTTATAAATTGGAAGAACAAACATGGTTCATCGATTCAACAGCATATATGCAGTTTCCTTGACCTCGCTCTTGTAATTGCTTTATTCTCCTATCTTCATCTAAATATATGACCTTCAGATCTCCTCATCTTTACTTCGAAATTTATTGAACATTATGTGTGAGTCAGAAAGTAAGACATATTCATATTGCTTATACGACATATATCTCTTTAGGTACAACTTTCAGAAGGTATAGTTGAAGAAATAGATGCTTCTGGAAAATGTACAGCCACCTACAGCTCAGATTCTCCTACGAAGATAAGAAAGATCAAATCAAATTGCTCATCAGACGATTTTTACAGCACGAGCAATTCTCACGAATTTCTAAGAGTCAATACTAAATCTTCGAGGAATATAGAATATGAAGCCGATCCTACCAACGCATATCTCAAGTCTATAGTGTCAACAGAAAGTCATGTGATGTTCTTACCAATCAAAGAAGATATAGGTAAGTAGGTGATTATGAAGTACCATCCTTTTCTCGTAAGTATATACTATTATTTTTGAAAATACAGGTACATCTAAATATGTCTGAGTTTTCTCAGTTTACTGTGTTACCTATACCTATACTGTGTTACCTATACCAAAAAAAAGTATGTATGTGCATGTAATTTTCTGCACCGAACCCTTTGTCATAGAAATGTGTGGGTATTTCTGAAGGACAAATAAATTGATTGATTGAGTTTTCTCAGTGCCCTATACACCAGGACTCCCCGAAAAAGTAAATAAGATCTTTAATAAACATAACGTACATGCTGCCCGTACTGCCACTAACACAATCCGTGATGCATTTTCAAATCTAAAACCACGTTAGAAAAGGACTTACATAGTACCTAATTTAGTTTATGAAATCCCTTGTATAGACTACCTGAACCCACATATAGGACAAGCTAAAACAATACTTGATTTCTACCGCTCTTAGCAAACATGTGTAGGGATTCATTGCATTAGATAGTATTTCCTCATAATTGTTTTAATATCGACATCCGTTCTAATTTTAGGCTATTATATTTCAAAATTGAACGACAACAATTAGCGGATGTTTATTCGACGATTGTTTATTAGGGTAAGCATAAAATAGCATTTCAACACATTTTGCTGATTGCTAACAATTGATTATTGGTTTCCTTTCATGTAATTATGTTTTCTGAGGTCAATAAAGAAAGATATTTTGAACGATCAAGTCGTTTCGATCTTTTATTCAAGATGTCACCAAAGTGATACTACACATGGTATAGAAAATAACATCACATCGATTTCACAATGTTAGAACTTTATGCAGAGAGAAAGATTGGTATAAAAGAAATATCTTAGATATGCAATGCATATAAAAAAAGTTCTAATAGTTTGAATTTTAGGACAGACTTGAACAATGTTAGCGCAGTTCAACTTTTATTATTTCAATTTTAATGTTTTGCTACCAGTCGTTACGTAAAGATGACGCACATTTAAACGTCAAAACGTCGTAAAAGCTATATATATTTTTGAAATATATTGTTTGACCGTATTTCAGGACTTTATTACTAAATATTTCAGAATAGTAAGGGGCTTAAGTGTTAATATTAGCATATTTTTGTTTTTCGGAAAATTACCTTGCAAAACATCAACAAATAGCTGTTGCTTTGAAGCTTATACGTAACTTGAATTAGCTTGCAGAGTGAGAAGCGAACAAATCTTATCCCATGTCTCGAGTGAGAAAATTGGAATCCTAGAATCAAATACTGTCGAAGAAGCTGTAGAGGTTATAAGTAAAACAGATGGATTAATTTTCACCCAGGAAACACTACTGACGGAAAAGGAATCTCTAGAAGAAGGATCATCCAGCTTCTCCAAGCAAGTGGAAACATTAAGAGGATATTTGGAAGCCAAAGATTTGGGTAGTCTTAAACCAGCCAAAGCATTTATTAAACTAGTCACAGTTGCCAGGAGAGCATCAAAAGAAGACATTTCGAAGGCTCTAACGTCAAAGAAGAACAAGGAAATATTGTAAGTAAATTATGCACTCAAGGCCTAAACATTTTTTAAATTATTTATGGAGGATTTGTTCATCTTTCTTACTTTTTAAGGTAGACATAAAGACACCTCCAAAATAGTAGTAGAATCTGTCTAAAACTCAACTGGTTTACCTAAAAAGTCAGATGGTGTGCAGTTGTCGAAAGATCCTACTTGGTCTAACTTGCTTTGGTTCTAAATTTATGTACTTGTAGATCCCAAAATGGTCTGCCTGTGATACCCTAAGGCCTCACAACGACTTAGAGTATGTACTGCATATATTATTTTTTTTATTTTGATCATATGAACCAGAAACTCTGCGACCGGATTCGTAACGTGCACCCTCAAATTATCCAAAACACGAGGTTGCATTCTAATAGAAAGTCAAATAAAGATTTTCGATTTTATAGGTAAACCTGATGATTTGAAAGATGATTTATTTTATTTATGTCATATTATGAGACTGAAACTCAAAACTGCGACCGGATTTCTAATGAGCATCCTCAAATCATCCAAAACACGAGGCTTCATCTTAATAGAAAGCCAAGTAAAAATTTTCGATCTTTTGGGTAAACCTGAAGATCTGAAGGATCTGAATTTTTTTATTTTCGTCATACGAGACTGAAACTCAAAATTGCGACCGGATTTATTTCATTTCATAAGTAGTGAACCTGATGATTCGAAAGACATGACCTTTTTTATTTTTGTGATACGAGACTGGAACTTAAAACTGCAACCGGATTTGTAATCACCACCCTCAAGTTATCCAGAAGACGAGTTTTCATATTGATAAAAAGCGAAATAAAGATTTTCATTTTATAAGTAGTGAACCTGATGATTCGAAAGACATCATCTTTTTTATTTGTGTGATACGAGACTGGAACTTAAAACTGCAACCGGATTTGTAATCACCACCCTCAAATTATCCAAGGTTTCATCTTAATAGAAAGCCAAATAAAAATTTTAGATTTTTTTGGGTAAACCCCCGAAGATCTGAAATGTTTAATGTTCGTCATACCAGATTGAAATTCTAAATTGCGACCGGATTTATAATCAGCACCCTCAAATCATCTGAAACACGAGCTTCCCTCTTGATAAAAGCCAAATAAAGATTCTCGATTTTTTAAGTAAACCTGATGATTCGAAAGATGATTTTTTTTTAATTTCGTGATAACAGAGTGGAACTTAAAACTACGACCGGATTTGTAAACGGCACCCTTAAGTTATCCAAAACACGAGGTTTCATTCAAATAGAAAGCCAAATAAAGATTTTCGATTTTTTAAGTAAACCTGAAGACCTGAAAGATCTGAAATTTTTGGTTTTCGTCATACGAGACTGAAACTCAAAGCTGCGACCGTTTCATCCTAATAGAAAGCCAACTAAAGGTGCTGATGTCATCAGAAGTCCTAATGGTCTGTCAACGAACCTGTCAGCAGTCTCAGTTACTCCCTGTAGGTCCTACTATGCATTCCTAAACCTGCTCCAAGATACTATATCTCCGGACAGAGTGATGGTTTGCATCGTCCTTTCAGTGAATCTCATAATCTAGTTCACGGCTATTCTAAGAGCTAGTTCAGGCCTAAAGGAACATATTTCGAGAACTCTCCTTTCAAGAACACCCGTCACTTCTTTACCATGTACCCACATCAGTGAACCATGGTGTTTTGTCAAGAGCTTTGCTGCATTGTAGGACAAATTTTTAGCTAACATTTCAACTATCTCTGACACTACTTCTCTTGTACTTTTCAAAATATTGTGGAGGCAGTTGAAAAGTTCATGGATTCATCAGATTGTAGACATTTAGCCATATGTTTACATTGAAAGGCGTCCGTACTCTATCTAGTACTCTAAAACATTGTTTTCTTATTTTTACAGACCTCAACTATACGATATCCTAGGATATGCTCAAACCAAAGACTCCCATGGAGCTGTGATGAAGTCCATACATTTGGATAAAGAAGACCAAATCGATCTCAGTGAGAGATACTTGTGGGCTATGTCGTTCTCCTCGCAACCAAATCCTGACATAGTCGAACATTTATTGAAGCAGTACACAAAACTGACAAATATTCCGCCGAAAATACAGGAAACTTTAATACTGACGCTGGGGTCTATGACATATAAGCTTGGAAAGTTGCCTGACAACAAGTTGCATATGAAGGTGAGTATATTTTCATTGAAACCTTCTCTTTATCTAATTTTCCCTTACAAGATTAATCACACTTCTTTATATTTCCTCCAATAGTTCTACTAAAGACTGAAGAAGTCAGTTAGATCAGTATGTGATCCAAACTGATATAAATCCTAGGAAGACGGGAGGCTATGATTTGATTACAAGAAAGATAATGAAGCATTTGTCTTTGAAAGCCATTGTATATTTGACACAATTATACAATGCTGTTTTGAGAACAGGATATTTTCCTGTCCTCTGGAAGACAGCTAAGATTATTCTTATTCCTAAACCAGGAAAACCATTGACAGAAGTGGAGTCCTACAGACCTATCAGTCTACTACCAGTAATGTCAAAAATCCTAGAAAAGCTATTATATTCCAGACTCCAACCACTACTAATGGAACAACACCAGCTCATCAATTTGGATTTAGACCACAATATGCAATCACCGAATAGGTGCACCGTGTTTGCAAAACCATATATTGAGCTCTAGAGGACAAAATGTATTGCCCGACCGCTTTCTTAGACATATCTCAGGCATTTGACAAAGTTTGGCATACCTACTGGTCTACTCTACAAAATTAGAATGTATCTTCCCTACCACTACTTCCTTATCCTTATGTCATATCTACATGACCGACACTTCTTCGTGCAACATCGAGAAGCGCAAACATCACTTTTTCCAATCAGTTCCGGGGTTTCACAGAGTAGCGTATTAGGACCCTTGCTGTATATTCTCTTCACTGCTGACCTACCCACAAAAGATATGCTGATGATACTGCAGTACTATCAGTGCATCCTAACCACATGGAAGCATCAAATCAGCTACAAAACAGCCTTGACGACACAGAAACTTGGCTTAGGAGGTGGCGTATCAAAGCTAACGAAACAAAATCCGTCCATGTAACGTTTACCAGCAGGAAAAACAGCTGTTCGACTATATCTCTAAATATCCAGAATCTACAACAACAAGAATATGTAAAATATCTAGGCATGCACCTTGATCGAAGACTGACATGGAAAAAACATCTGTACTAAACGGAAACAGCTAGGGCTGAAACTTCAAAACCTATATTGGTTGATAGGTCACAGATCATCTCTATTGTTGAGCAACATAGTTTTGATATATAAGGCCATAATAAAACCAATTTGGTGTTATGGTATACAACTATGGGGATCGGCCTCGAATTCTAATATCGAAATACTGGAGAGGTTCCAAGCCAAAACATTACGACTTCTAACCAAAGCTCCATGGTATGTTCCAAATGAATTTATCAGGCGCGACTTGCAGATCCCATCAGTGAAAGAAGAAGTGTCAAACATCGCCGAGAGGTACAGAACTCTTCAAGAGCATCCCAACCCATTAGCCAGACACCTTATGCAGCATCAGGGCAGCCGCAGGTTGACGAGACACATCCCAAGTGATCTTCCAGAAAGATTTGAGTGAATGTGTAGTGTGTAGCTCCCAGGGCTAAACTTTGTGTATGTGCAAAGACGTAAGAGGAAATAGTTACTGAACTGTTCTCCCTGTTCCCTACATGTTAGTGTTAGTGCAACAAACTATTTTCTCATTGTGACTAGTTTTACAGATAGCAAATCAATTGGGAGTTAAATTTAAAAAAAATCATTGTAGAAGGAATTTTTGAGAGCTCAGAGCATTTTGTTATCGAACAATTATATGTGACCTAACCTATTGCAGACCACAAACAACCATGTTCTCTGACGCCCTTCGCAAGTAATCACTATACAGTATACTTCTAAGATAATGCAGGACTGCAACAGTTTGCTGTCGCTTCCCCCTTTCTGGGATTAATGCCGAGTAGTCCATAACATAAATATGCTGAAGTTCTTGAAATTCTATAAGAGGGTTATTTTGAGTTTCAGATGATGCCTATATTAGCCTATTTTCAGTGTAGCATCTAGATGCTAGATATTCAGTGTGAATGTAATTTTTTTATACTCCAACGATTATTACGTTTTCAGATTATACGAGATGTAGAAGAAACGATCCTGAACAACCTAGACTATGCCAAAGGTGAAGACAAGATCATATTTTTTAGGGCATTGAAGAATCTTCATTCTCCTCAGACAATACCGGTGCTTTTGAATTATATAAAGAGTGGAACGCTGAAGGAGGGTGTTCTATCTTGGAAGGCTATTTCTGCATTCGACTCCAAGCTTTGGGACGATAGCATCCAATCAGCAGCGGTAAAGGCATTCTTCCAATTAGACAGGAAGTATGATTCTAGTTCGAGGACATTAGCTGCAGATATCTTGATAGAATCTCAACCAAGTGACAGGTAATACTTGATATACTAATAGTTAATATAGTTAAAATAGTATTGCTATTGATGATATAATAAAAAATTATCACAAACCTTTGTCAATCTATTTAGTTAGCGAATCGAATTTTTTTTTTGATTTACCTCGTGGAAGCTATGACAGATTGTAGAATTTGGGCGTTTTCAAGCTAAAATGCGTGGCTTATGGGCCTCATCCAAACATTTGATTCATTTGTCAAATTATTGCGACTATACCAAAATGCTGTTCACTTATTTCTAGGTTGCTGGAAGACATGATGAACTTCATGATAAGAAACGATTCGGCATACGAAGTGAAGCAGTATACTTATCAGAAGATCAGGATGCTTGCTGATGAAGACGATAAGATCAAAGTTAGAGTACAAAATATAATAAGAAAAAACCCCATGTTGAACAACTATCACGGCTTATCTCCAAGAGGTCTATCACTTGCCCTTAAGAGAAGGTTTATGGCCAATCCGTTCAGCAATGGTAGCTTGGTGACAGTACAGGAGATGAAAAGCGGCATCGTGAAGCGAGGCACTGTAGATGTAATTCTAGACAAACATGGGTTCTCCAAAGAACTATTTAGCGTAAGTATAGCTTTACTGATATTGATGAGATTTTCGATTATCTAACAGATTAGTTTCACATCGAAACCTCAATGTTAGTATACGTCAATGTCTTGCATTCAAAAAATGACCATAAAATTGTTAGGAAAATGGCAATGAGAGGCATGATATATCCATCAACGAATTTTGCTGATAGATTTTGTCAAATTTGTCCAAACACACATTTTCTAAACGATATTACGAAAAAAATGCTTAAATCTTTGTCCCTCAATTTGCGATTGTCTTTTTTTCTATGAGGAACTTGTTCAATGTAATGTCATGTTGTTGTTATAACTTAGAATAGAGGCCTTTACGGAAACTGTGATCCGGTTAACCCGATCAGTTGGATCACTGATCCTGACGTTCGGAAAGTGATCTGGGATCAGTCAGAAATAGGGTAGTTCACTCTTGTACAGTAAGTGATTACGATCGGATGATTCAGATCAGTAGCTGCTTTACTTTACCATCTGTTTTTTATTGTTAAACCAACTTTTTCTTGTTCAATGTCCGTTAAATTCATGGAATCATAAATCCCACTTGACAGCTATTTGACATATAACTGATCTATTCGGATCCAGATCAGTGTTTCCGTAAAGGCCTTAGGATATTCCATAGTACTTAAAAACATAACTTACGTTCTTACACTTGTCTATCTGTATGTCCACGGTATCTATTGTTTTGACCCTTCTTCAATAACATGATTTAGGGGGAATCCATAGGCGTAGCTTATAATCTTTTTATGGGGAGCTAAAATGGGGCAATTAGTATACTAGTAATGGTAATGTAATTCTGACCCCCTCAGCTGTACCTCTGAACTGATTTTTCATACAAACAATACATCTTCACAGTTGGGCATATTTTCTGGTGGATTGCAAAGCTTCATCTCCAGCGAAGAGACTGAAGATACAGATGAAGAGGAGGCAGCCACAGCTGGCATGGAGTTGACTGTTCTAGAAACCCAGATCCGACCATTTGTGTTCTTCAGCGGTCAAGGTGAACTAATGGGACATGTATGGTCAGGTACAGCATCCGAAATGACGCCAGCTTTTCAGGTTGGTTTTCATCAGCTAGACTCGTACTTTCTTTTAATGAAGTTAGCCACTGTTGATCATAAACTTACTTATGAGTGTACATTCTGAAGCTGATACTGTGGTTATCTGACATTTTAAATGCATTAAAATGCCCAATAACATCTAAGCTGTTCTTGAGATCTTTTAAGAAGCAAAAATTGTGTCACAAGTCAACAAATCGACGTGTGCACAAAATTCAACAATCAACGAGTACTTGACATCCGATAAATTGTCTCGTCGTCGAACATAAACCAAACTGATACTAAAAATACATAAGTCAAATGGCGCAGCCAGTAGGATTCGTATCTCAGAAGTACAACATTACATGTAACAGCAGATGATATCACTACAAGCAACAGTATCTTTTCAATATGTGTGCCTTTGCTGACGATACAACCCTTATTGCTGCATCTCAGGAAAACTAGTAGCTCTATTGAACGTTTTAGAACAACACAGTGCAGCATATGGTCTTGGTATTAACTACAACAAGACCAAGGTTATTATCGTAGATAGATAGCATTACAATCATCGAGAAATAAAGTCAATAAGCCGTTGTGAGATAGTTCAAAGTTTTTTGTACCTCGGTTCTTTGATCGACAATTCAGGTAGCTGTGAGGATGAGATTCGACGGTGCATTCAACAGGCATGGGTGGCCATGACAAAGCTCACTAAAATTTGGCGTGACCATAACATTACTAAAGCTACAAAAATGTCACTGGTTCAGTCTCCTGTGTTCTTCTTGGACTGTTAAAAAGGCAGATCGAGCTCGCATAGATGCTTTTGAAATGTGGACGAGGAGGAGAATGCTGAGAATTCCTTATACCGCCCATCGAACTAATGTTTCCATACTGGATGAGCTCGGTAATCCAAAGAGACTATCCTCCATTGTGTCGATGAGAATGCTTACATTCTTCGGACATATTCACAGAAGCGATAATATTGAGAAACTTGTAGTTCAGGGTCACGCCCCGAGTGGGCGGCGCCGTGGCCGTTCCCCTACACGCTGGGTGGATACGACGAAACAGTTGCTAGATATGTGTATCAAGAGCGCCACTGAACTGACAGTAAATCGCGAACGATGGCGAGCTACAGTTCTCAGAACTATTGATAATATTCGTGTCGGCAATATTCTAGCTCAGACTTAATGCATTTTACGGGTTCACAACATGTCTGTTAAGACATTCTGACTATGATGATGATGATGCCTAGCAAAGATCCTAAGTCAGCATCTGCTCATGTTTTCACTGTTTTAATTAAATTAGTTATAAAAATATTTTCACAGGCTTTGCTCATGCTACAAGATCATCTGGAACACCTTCGGTTGAGTTCTGGATTCATAGCAGAACTGAATGTCAAAGGAGCTACCTCACTGGATTTATCTGGAAAAATAGAGATTTCACTGTGGAACAGGAATGCTCAGTCATTAGTACAAAAATCGTAGGTATATTTAAATATACTTCTATATAAGATAATTTCAAAAATTTAAACTTTGATTCGCAGGAAAATGAAATAGGTCATTCCATTTAAAATAACAAAGTTATGACATGAACCGTAAAACTGGTTCCACAAGCAATATAAAGCTACGTAAAGGCACACTTAAGGGTGCTAATTAAGTAGGTTAACAAACTTTAACCACGAATAGTACTCCGAAAAATAGAAAGAAAATGTCATATGAACATGGTTCCGGAAATGCTTCCTAAGGGAGCTACGCTTCTTTGCATGGGGCACCCTGAAGACGATTTTCCCTCGATATTCTCGAAACCAATCATAACAAAATCACGAAATTAAGTAAGATGGGTAAACTTTTGAAGCTGAATCTGATTCTGAATTCAGAATTTCATAATTTTAATCAGAGGCGTATCATAGGGGAGGAGTTAAGGGTAAAAACAACCCCATTTTCTAAATGGTAATTTTTTTGACATTTTGATTTCAGAATATGGTATTTCAGAGATGTCTACGTAAAAATGTTATTTTGGTACATCTCGATAGGGCTAACCGTTTTCGAGAAAAATGCAAATGATTGAATACAGTAGCCTGCATCGATTCAATAATTTGCATTTTTCTCGAAAACGGTTAGCCCTATCGAGATGTACCAAGAAACCATTTTTACGTAGAAATCTCTAAAATACCATAGTCTAAAATCAAAATGTCAAAAAAACACCATTTAGAAAATGGGGTTATTTTTACCCTTCCCGTATGATACGCCTCTGATTAAAATTATGAAATTCTGGATTCAGAATCAGATTCAGCGTCAAAAGTTTACCCATCGTACCTCATTTCGTAATTTTGTTATGAATGGTTTCGAGAATATCGAGGCTACTGGTTTTAAAACATTTGTTGACAAACATAAAGAAAGGCTTCACTCCTTTAATATGTCATGTGCCAGTAAAGCCATAGTCATCGGCTGCGGCATGTCTGATTTTGTGTTGTCCAAAAAAGTTAAAAGTTGAAAAAAATATATTTAAAGAAAGTTTTTGGATTCACCGAGACTAGCAGGCCGGAATAAAATATACCTTCTGCAGAACTTTAGTCGCGATGATCCTGAACTTACAGAGGAGAACTACGGATAGGTGGTAGTCTCAAAAACTGTTAATGACCAGTTGGGACTTCCAATAAATTACTTTGATGAGCGGATCGAGTTCAAGATAAATACTTGCTGTGACATCGTCTTACCTTTCAACCGTTCAATATCATTCAAATACGCACACAGATATTTATCTCGTGGCAATCATAACCTCACCAAGGGCACTAGAGCTTATGGTCCTGTACCACGACTGACACTGCTCTGTAGTTTTGCAGTAAGTTGCAGCTTGACAAATTAAAATATTAACATATGTTTTACAGGTTTTTGGGTTTTTTACTTTTGTACTTCCGTATTCGTCTATTAGTTAGTTGTGATCTAAATTTTCACAGATTTGATTTTCAATTGATGTCACACCCAAATTTGTAAGCCGCTGTTTTATTTGCTCCCTATCGAATCATAACAAAAATTTTCGCCGAACACACTAAACAATCTAGCTACCAAGTGGCGATTGCCTTGGGACGGATTTTTTAAGAAACGGAAATAGATTCCCTCATATATTTCTATGAATTTAGCAACTCGCAGGACAAAAAACTAACGGTCAGCAAGAGTTACTAAAGTATAGAGTATAGACTCACGATGGAGGTTTTACGTTTGATGTTTGAAACCTAATTTCGGTAGGTTTGTTACATTTTCAAATTTTTGAATGAAATGCAATTAATTTTATTTCTATAATCAAAAAGTAACTTTTTTTAAAAGCTTTTATTTAACTTGTATTTACGCTTGTTCGGGTAGAATCTTGCAACTCAATTTTGAAGCAGATGTCTTCAACCGATTGAACTGAAATTTTGTATACACGTTTAGTTTGGATGACAATGCACGATAAGTTATATGACGCCATTCTAAATCCAATAGTGGAATAGTTATTTAATGCATTTCTACAATATGGGTATCTATATTGATTGAGAACGCCCAGTAGATGCTAAGGGGAATGACAATCTAATGAGAGGAATGTCATCACTGACAATTGAATAGATCCACTGATGTCATTTTTAGTCAAACGATGCATTTTGTTGTGAGAGTTTGGGGAAAATAATATTCAAAGCCGGCAAGTTGTTTTATCACTGCATGAACCTGACGACCTAAGAGAAGAGAGTTTTTGCATTTGGTGCTCAACTAGAGGCTTGCGGCGAGTGAAACAAAAAAACTTCAAAAAAGGCTTATTTAAAGGTTCTAAAAAAATAAGAAAATAAAATGTTCCTTTAGAGTGTTAACTATCAACTTATAGCCTCATTATACACAATTTATATGATCATAAAAGCTTGTCGCGCGATATACTTGTGTAAACTAACTAGTACCTATTAAATTGACCAACTTGGTCTGCTAAATTTAAGTGTGTTAAAATTTCAGTTTAATTGAATTCCTATAGGTACTTAAGCAAACCTCGCGACAAGCTTTTATGATCATATAAATTGTGTATGATGAGGCTATAAGCTGATAGTTAATACTATAAAGGAACATTTTATTTTCTTTTTTTTAGAACCTTTAAATAAAAGCTTTTTTTAAAAAAATTTTTGTTTTAATTTATTATATCTGCAGACGGTTTGCGGCCGCCTCTTTGTTTGGCCGTTTTTGTGCTGGCACAACGTGCACACCCCTAAGAATGGCCCTGCTTGTTTAAAACACTGTTTTGAAATACGTTGTTTTACAACTTGTTGCATAGTCTAAATGCGGCCTAATACATATTTATAAAGAGATTCAATATAATATTATATAGGCGCTGCAGTTATTGATACTTTATAATACCACCCTGACAGAGTGAGTAATAAATGTCCCCTCCATTCGGCATCATTCATGCAAAATGACAAATCGTCCAGCAGTTCCAAACTCCAAACGCTATCTATCATTCCAGGGCCGGCGTAGCCACGACGGGATCGATATCAGTTGATACGGAGTTCGTCAAGTCGCAAGCAGAGTTTTCCACTTCCATCGAGACGAAGTTGGACCTACAGACAGACATCGATTTCTCCTCGAACGTACATCTGTGTATGAGGCTGACGCAGCCTGATGCTTTGTTTAGGTAATTTTTGACGTCAATGTGAAAAGGAAGTGTTACATCGTTTTGAGTTATTCCAACGGTTTTTGTTATTTACCAAATAATCCGTCACAAAAAATGCACATGTTACTGATTCAAACAGTTCTCACAAAAAATACGGGGTGTTTTCAGACTTGGAACTTTCCTTCTCAGAAGAAACTGCTTTTGCTAATGTGCGGTTAATCGGTAACAGGAGATTAAACAAAAAATTTTCAAAAATACTTACTATTCGTTCGCTGCGAAATTTTAGGTGCGGTCCTGTCACATGAGTTTTATAGATACAGTTAGCAGCAGTATACACTCGCGGAGTCTGAGAGGCATTTTCACCACATTCACCGTACACTGAAATCGTGTCCGCCAGCTCATTATTAGTTATACCGGTTGTACCATTTTTTTGTTGCTAAAGTCCGAAGTAGCATGTCAATATTCTAGAGAAGTCAAACACACGCTGGTATGTACATCTATTCTCCACTCCGTTGTAAATAGGGTTTTTTGTTCTTTGCCTTTGTTTTGGTGTAACTGCACCTCGCACAGGGACGGAATTAGGTTAATGTATTGACCCACACAGCACCCGATGTCCCTAGAACATCCTAAATAAAGCCGTATCGCCCAAATTTGGGATAAGACCAGAATGACATCTACAGGTCATCCTGTAGGCTATCCTAGGTTGTCCTAGGTTAGCCCTAGGATATCCTGTTTGAAATATCCTGTGGCAGACAGGGATGGACATCCTTTGGATATCCCGCTGGGCCGTCTATCACTGGAATATCCTAAAGATGACGGTTTTGGATATCCTCAACTTGTAAACTATGAGGCGGTTCAAGGGATATCCCTTCAAGACCATACCCTTCTTGATACAAAATCTGACATTTGACATTTGACAGTGTTGACGTTAGAAAGACGAAAGAGGTTAAAGGTGAAGGTGACTTGCAGCTTGCAGCAAAGTTGAGCAAAGCAAGCTGGCAGCTTTCAGTAGTTCTTGGTTCCTGGATCGTTTTACGCCGTTTATCATATCTTCCAACACCTTTGCCATCTGTACCTGTGATCTGTACCACCCGACAACAAATTTCAAGTCAGATAATCGTTCGGCAATCTGTTTATTTTCGCTAGGTGGGTGTAGAATTGTCCAAGTCAACATTCTATAGGAACATTAAAAAGGAGAAGGAAAGTTTAATGGCAAAAGTCTATATCACGATGCACTTCATGGAGGAATGGAACAAAATGAGGTTAGATTGAATTGTGTTAAACACTCGGATGGTAGCTCTATGTAAGCCAGAGGAGTATAGGAAAACAGTTCTAGAAAAATAATCCCGTTGTTTTCAAGTAACCTAAGTGTTTCGCAAAAGGTGACCCATGGCGATCTGAACTGCTATCTTTTAAGACAACCTAAGAATATACCTATGGGCTAACTTACGGCGGACTAAATGATAATATTTTGGACCAATCTGAGGATTCCTCTATAGGCTTAGCCATGGAGGTTTAATAAAGTCCCATGGGATATTTATAGGCTGTCCCATGCCAGGTCGTCCAGGATATGGCTTTCCCTGGGACATTTTGCATATCCCTTTAAAGACAGCCTGGGACCATACAGTGGATATCAAATGCTGTGTGGGAATATGCCTATAGATTACTGCGAAAGGTACTCTTTTTGGTATTATGTGCCTTTTGAAGAAAAGTCCCAAATTAGGAAACACCCTGTATATGAGATTTTACTGTCTAAATTGGTTATATACATAATATAAATCCACCGCTACATACCCAATTTCAGCTTTATTGACTCGATATTCTTTTTCAGGCACAATATATTCAAAGTGGAAAAGATACCAGGCAGTCAACATAAACTGAGAATATCGAAGTACAAGAAATACCCGGTTCCAGGAACAACATACTCGATCAACAGGAAAAACAACGAAATGTGTAGTGCAATATTTAGCTGATAAATTAATGCAAACCTCAAGAGCTGTGTTCTCAAAGACTACTTGAAATGTGTGTGCTCAATATTATGTATGCAGAAGTGTGATTGTATGAACGTGTTGATTTAGGCTGTTAATACTTTTTTATAAAGCTATATACCATAAACGTTTTTATTATGAGACATATTTAATTTGATTTTAGATCTCTTCTCGTACCGACGTAAATTAGGAAGGAAGGAAGGAAGGGAAGTTGCTTGAGTTAGCTTTTCAGAGAAAATGGTAATGAAAGAAAGCAATTGATGTATGTAGCTCTTGTTCTGTCATTTTGTTGACAATGACAATACACTTTTGTTATTTGAAAAATATTGGCAGAATGCAACTTCCTACCTAGTTAAGGAAATTACGCGTAATTTTAGTGTCTAGAATGATGCTTGGTATATAGGTTCTAGAGGCAGTTTGGAAATTTTTTTGTCGTTGCACCATAACCCCAAATTGGGAGGGTTCGGAGATAGAGGGGGAGGGGGGGTGTTATAAAACGTGAAAATCGTTAAGTAACCGAATGAAAATGCGGTACCACTTTGGTACATCTACCAGGCATGTTCCAAAACATCGTCATCCGAAATTTACGAGCGGTTTGCGCGTACAGATTTGTTTTAAATGAAAATAAAAAAATCGCGACGAAACCGATCGGAAGGAAAACTTTATTTTTTTTTGTAGGTAACACAAAAAACTGTCATCTGTTTCAGATGGGCAGTTTATGAGAAATTTGAGCTTAAAGCTCGATTATTCACCTCATTTTCATTAGAAATCGTTAAAAAATTATTGTTCATACTGTTTAAAACGGATGACGCTTTTTATACATGTTCATGGGATGTTCAACTATGACATGTATTAATGTCACCCGTTTTTATTATGTTAAACCACATTTTTCAACCCCTATAGGGGTTGAACGCCTTCCGTATTCTTCTCCCTTTCCCATGCTCCTCACCGCCTTAAATTTCCTGCTCCTCAAGAAAGTGGAAAATGATTAGGAATGCTTAAAGCCCATACAAAAGAGGCTTGGAGGGCTTCTAAGAATTTTAGTTCTTTTTATTGCCATTACACCAATTTTACTACCCACACCGATAGGTCAGGGGAGTATTGTGATCCCGAAAATATGGTTCTGTATTGTGTCACCTGGAAATTATTGAACTGGCTTTGATGAAACTTCGAATTGTTATCGCGAAAATTTAGTTCTGTATTGTGTAACCTGGAAATTATCGACACAGTATTATTGTCGTGTCGAGAATGGAGAAAGCGAGTGGTTTTTAGAAATCGTGCCAATGGCAACGAGCAAAAATGAGAAAACTAAAAATATAATAACAACTCAAACTCCGTTTTTAGGCAATTTGGAGGTTCCCGATCGTTTTTAACATTTTTCTAGAGGGCGTAAAACTGGAGTAGTTTGCAAACTTCTAAACGAACGACATATATTTTTCAGCTTTATCTGAGTGCTGCTCTACTTTAAAAAAAAAATAATTTTTTAAATTATATTGTTGTAGAGAATTCTGTAACGTGTGCAGCTCGTCACTAGACTGATAGCACCGAAAATTCTAAACTGTATCGTGGGACATGTTACAAATCGATGAAGTATAATTTTCTACTTTTCTTTGAAGTGCTCAGAATCGGGTCGGATAGAGTGGTTGGGAAATCCTGGCATTTTTTTGTATCTTCATTACCCTTTAAAGATTGATACTGGTAATATAATCTGTTTTAAAATATCGGAAAATCGGCATGCCATTTAATTGGAATGTCAGTTGAAGATTGCAGAATAAAAGCTTTGTCGTCCTATTGTCTACGGAGAAAAATGCAAGAATCCATTTACGACAGTTTAAGTGTTGGATGTTTTTTTACGGGCCGGTGGACGATGATTTATTTGCAACGGGATCTTATGCTTCATGCTATGGGAAAATAATAACATGGTATCACCATTATGTGTGAGAAGTACCGATTCAGCCAACTTTACTCGAATTTTTTACAAGATTGACTATTTTCTTGTATATTACAGTGGAGGCCCCAAGTCTCCGACTAAACTTCGGAGGACCCCGTATAAAACCAAGCGCAATTAAGAAATCAGACATGTCCCGAAATACCACAACAGAGTTTATTTTTACCAGGTATAAATAGGGCCATTTTGATAAACACCTTTTCGATTATAATTCACAAATGGATCTCAAGTGGCTCAATGTATTGCCCACAGCCAACTCTTCTCTATTACTCATTCCTCAGTCATGTATGTCAGCCTCATATTCAGCTCTCTGCTAATTTGTTTGTGGATTTACATTGTGATAAACATAAGAAACCGCACGTTTCCAAACGTTTCAACGTCCATCGAACTCAATATAGTTGGGTCAGATCGAATTCCCGTGACGCTCAACAACAGAACTAGTAGTGGTGGCAATGGAAAGAAAAAGAAGCTAGTTCATGTGCCTAAGTTTATGTTGGAGTTGTATGAGAAAAACAAGGTTGGAAATTCAACTAGAAATTCGCCTGATATCGTGAAAAGCTTGATACCAACACATGCAGGTAAGAGGAAAGCCAAATCGAGATCAACTTCTAGCTCATTCTGGTCTGGTCCAAGTATAAATAAATATTCTTTTTCGGTTTTTCCTGAACCATACTGAAAAACAAATTTGTATTTGTCCCGATTCCTGACAAAATTAAATATTTTTTCAGACTAATTGTCTATAAAGAAATTTTGACTCGGTTAGTTTAATTATTGCTTGAAGTCCGATTTTGAACATAAAATTCCGAGCTTTACTGGTCCATCAAAAAACCACATAATGCTCAAAAATAAACTCAATTTGCAATAATTTGCATGACAGTTATGCCACGAAACATTTTATTTTTTGCGACCTGCTGATTTTGATACCATCCAATCAATCAATCAATCAACTAGACTTTATTGCATCAAACAAAAAAATTAAAAAAGATATAGAACCAAAACATTACAATCAGTATCACCATATTATAAGCACGAATACGAGTACAAACACAAATTATTATAAAAATCATATTGTAGTAGTAGTAGTAGATCTTTATTATTAGCATAAAGCTACTTATAACTTTAGAATTAATTAATTTAAGTCGGCAAATAGCTTTCAATGATCATTTTACATCTGTTATTTGGCAACGGTCTGCTTTATTTTTGTTACAAAGTCGAAGTTCTAACGAGTTCAGACCTATTTAGCCTTAAACCCTGACAACGTAAGTGATTGTCACTTCTACACCTTTTCCAGTTGTAAATCAGATAGCATTATATGTAAATCAGAATAATCAGATGACAATCAGAATGCGTCATATATCAATCAGAATAATACGTTCTGATATTTATTTGATCATTCTGATTTACATATATGACGCATTCTGATTTTCAATTGATTGTTCTAATTTTCTTTTGATTATTCTGATTACATATGATGCTTTCTGAATTACAATAATTGAGGCTTTCCGACTAACAACTGGAAAAGGTGTAGTGCTATGGCAGTGAATTTCTGAACCGGAGTGTACTCATGTCTGTTTCTATCTATGTATTTCATTTACATGCACGGCATTGCTAGCAAATTATGCCTGATAAAAAGTGGTTTGCAGTGTAT
Source organism: Callosobruchus maculatus (assembly GCA_951848785.1). NCBI lineage: Eukaryota > Metazoa > Arthropoda > Insecta > Coleoptera > Chrysomelidae > Callosobruchus > Callosobruchus maculatus. The sequence goes on from CATOUR010000083.1 coordinate 12,600,708, forward strand.
GACACCTAAACAAGATACTAATCCCTTCTTTCTGTAATCTGAAAACTTTGATAGCACTCTGAGAGTGGCGAAATAACAATACTCCATAGTTTATACGAGAGACAATCAATGTGTTTAGTATAATTTTAAAACTAATAATATTTTTAAGTTTCTGAGAAGATATATATTACTTGAGAGCTTGCGACACAATGAATTAATATAATTTTGCCAATTTAGATTATCATCAATTTTATTTTTTGTGCTTTGTCGGAATTCATCACCAAGTTGTTTGGGTTAAACCATTTCTTATATTTTTCTTCAACTAAAAGCATTGCGGTGTTAAATACATTAATTTCTGTACCCCGTTGAACTAAAGTAGTGTCATCTGCGTATAAAAGGCACGTTTCTGGATGTAAGTAAAACTAGATATCATTTATGTATATGATAGACGGTAGTGGCCCCGTGTGGGGCGGGTTAGAATATCTCCCATCGTATATCCTGCGTGATGTAAAAGGCGACTAAAAGGAACCGAACTACTGTCGGTAGTAACCTCTTCTCAACCAACAGTTTTGGGTGGACGAGTTGAAAAGAGTCTGGACACTTTCTTGTCCTTGGGGTGAGAAATTGCCCCTAAAGGCGGATGAACCGGTGGATACCATCTGGTCAACGGCATGAGGATGCAGAAAGCAAATGGGAAACTACTGCATTAAAGATCTTGAAGATATCCCAAGAGAAACTCGTAAAATGAGTAAATGCATTTAACGAGTTTACAACATGTCTGTTAAGACATTGTGACTATGATGATGAATGGCCCCAGTACTGAGCCCTGAGGCACACCATAAGCTACATCCCGTTTCATTATCAAGTTTGACATATTGTTTTCTGCCTTGAAAGTAGGATTTAAAAGGCTTCGAAATAAATCCCATAATTCCATACTACTTCTCCAACTTATTCAGAAGCCCTTTATGGTATACTGAGTCAAATGCCTTGTTGAGGTCACACAGGGTGATGACCATGCTATGGCCAGCCCTCGACAATATCACCAATCAAGGACATTACAGCTTCGATACTTGAAAGATTTGGCCTAAATTCAAACTGCGTATCATTTAAAATGCGATTACTTTCAAGACCTAAGCTACCTCTCCTAGACCGTAGCGTTCGTCGCTGGCATTAGGTTTGCAAAATTATGTGTTGTATTATTCGATCGTAAGGTAAGCAGCATAGTGATATTAGTGATGCTAATGCCGGCCACAGACATTATGGTGTACCGGACAGGTCACCTGTGCAGCTGCGTGTATGGGATAAGAGGTCAAGTTCATCGTACAGTGTTTCTGAAAAATGTTGATTTTAGGTTTTGCTCCGGTCGCCTGCACAGGTTAAAATACCTGCACAGATTCGAACCGTCTGCGTAGGTATACCTGAACAGGTAGACGTCTCCGACATATGGTAGCGTGTGTGGCAGGCAGTCCAGACAAAACCGTGTATTATCCGGGATCCAAAGACAAAGCATAACAAACTTGAAAAGTTATGGCTCAAAGTAACTACAGTAATGTTCGGTTATAACGAACTTCATGGGACCGGCGAAAACGGTTCGTTATAAGCGAAGTTCGCTATAAACGATAAATAAAAAAGATGTGCTGTTTTTATTAATACATTTATTAATACATAGATATGAGGGTAAATAAAATATATTTAGTAATATAGTAGATACATTAACAACTGTTCTTAAGAGTCTAATTTAAAAAATCTTTTATTTTAGTTTGTTTTATTTTTGTGAAATGAATATTATTAATATGTAATTCTAGTTGGGCTAATTGATTAAAAACACTTTGCGGCTGAAGAAAATAACGAACGTCAAATTGCCTCTGATGTGGTTGGAACTGGTCTCAACTCTGTACTCACAGGTTATTCATCTTCTGCCTCCTCATCGTTATCAATATAAATATTAATAATAATTTATGGTGCTAATATACATTAAAAATGCTTGCACATGTCAAGATAAAAAACGAACAAAAGTAAACACAACAATATACATATCTTTTTAATAGGACAAATTACAACATTTTGAAAAAGAAGGCTTAAGGCTTTACCTAAAACAATCTTCAAAATTGTTATTACAAAAACTCGTTAATATTGTAAGATGCTTTATTTATTAGAAATTGCTTTACCGTTTCTTTAAACATCACTAGAGATATTAATTTGCAGTGCTCCGGTAATAAATTGAAGAACTTTATGCCATAGTAGTTAGTCCCGCATCTTGTCCTTAGCAATCGGGTAAATTGTGGGATTAATTGGTCTCTGCGCTTTGTTTCGTAGCTATAAACGTTGCCTTATCTGTTATATTGGTAAAAATTTTTTTTTACATGCAACATACACTCCAATATGTAAATGCTTGGAATAGTCAGTATTCCAAGCTGAATAAAGAAGACACAGAAGCGACAATGGGATCATCATCCAAGTATTCAACACTTACAAGATTATCATCAATACCGACAAATTCATTAACTCATTTTCAGAACAAGGAAGATTGTCTAGAATATTGTTATCATCTTCCTCTCCAACTTTTTTCAGAGCCATTCGACTAATGTCAAGTCATCGTCCGAATCAAAATAATTTTCCACTTTCAGGAAACCACCGTGTTGAAAACAATTAAAAATTGTTTGTTTTGATACCCTCCGCCATGCCATATGAAGGAAGTTTATTCCATCGAAGATGGATTATTTTAGAATTCGGGGAATCACCAGCGGTGAAATATCGTTTCAGGTGCCTTGCGATCGGAATAATTCGGTAAATCCCCAGCGATAAAATCCTGTTTTAGGTTCGTTATAAAAGACAGATCTGACGACAGCATCAAAGTTTAAGGTTCGTTTTATTTTAAAGTTTGTTATAAAAGGGTTCGTTATTTGCGAAAAAAAAATAACACACGTTTAGTAATACCGAAGTTTCGTACCTCTAGATTTGGTTCGTTATAAACGAAACTTCGCAAAAAGCGGGTTCGTTATAGGCGGACATTACTGTATTTTGTTTTCAGGTCCGTTCATGCAAAACGAGGTTGTGGAAAATTTATCCGACAAACACCTTTTAATCTTCGAACTACCTACCTCCGATGAGGATGAAAAGTTTGTCAGCGCAGAACTGAAAATACTCACTTTGATAGACAGCGCTGTATATTTGAAGGGCGACATCAAGAGGGTTATCAAGGTCTCTGTCTATGATGAAGCCATCAGAAAGGTTTTAACCTACCAGGAAACTCAAGTTGAGCATACCAACAACACGTGGCTCAGCTTTGATGTAACAGGTCCAGTCAGAGATACCCTGGAGAACGAATCTACCATGAAACGTCTTAAGATCATTGTAGCCGTTTATATATCATCGTCGCAAGCCGAACGTGATCTTAAATTGTCTTTATTGCCTGAAAGAGTAGATGAAAATATGGAACACGACTATCCAATACTGATACTCTCATATTCTTCTGTAGAAGGGATGGTAGATAACAACAGATACACCATACAGGTAATTTTCCATCATTTCGTAATCGTTCCTACCACAGAGTTAACATCTATAGAGGGAATGTAAACAACAAAATGCACAGGTCGCTGACCAGCCAACATGTAACGGAAATTTTGACAGCTTGAGGGCATTACCAATGGCGAGCGACTTTATATTAAAATTGGATGTTCATTAATAGATTCAATTATTACTGTGATGTTACAAACTGATACCAATAAGTTGTATTGGTATCTAGCTATACTTAGAGAGTTACTCTTATTATAATTTCATTATAACAGTTGATAATTTATTATTACCATGAAGTGTTTTTCAAAACATATCTAACAGTGTTCTGAAAGGTAGCCTATTGGAATGACTGCATCGTGTTTTTACTTCTGCAATAAAATATAATAACTGCATTAGGTAATATACAGTTCTATAAAATTCTCATAGATAGATTTTGTGTAAGTAAATGTGGCATACATTTTTGCATTTCACGTCCTCAAATAGTTTAAAAAATGGAATTTGGAAAATTCATGTTGATCGACATGAATGTAATGCGTGCACAAAACATAGATTAAACAACCATTATTATTCCTCAAACTGAAGCTACTTTTGTTCCCAGTTGTCTCCATATATTACGCTACTGAAAACTAAAACAAAACCTATACTCACCTATCATAAGAAGTGTTCACCGATTCGTCGCTATTACAGCAAACTATGCACTTTTTATGTTGTCTCATCGTGCAATTATGACAATATTGTTCATACATAATTTAACGTGGTTCATCACGTTGTCTAGTAAGCTAAATCCGCGAGAGGGCAGCATCTGTACACAACTATTATTTATTTAGAAGCTCCTCCTAGTTTCTGCTAGAAATACAGAAAAGAGCCATGGCCGCGACAGCAACGTTGCCAAGAATGCTCAAAGAACCACCCGACGGGATCCCCTTGTCCGATAACACCCATCCGACACCCGTACCGGCAACAAAAAATCTGCCGGCTTGTCCCTCAAAGGCCAAGCAACAGCAGTAACAGCACACGTGGCCGTCCGTATTCCATCATTTGGGATATGACCATATGAGTAATCTGTAAACTTTGAATTGGGGAAGGGCTAGGCTTAGGAACTGTTGTATTGTTGTATTATTTCGCAAGTGGGCATTATACAGGAGGGTTTGTGTATCTTATTTTCGGATAATTGGTATTTTGTTACTATTGTTACTAAGTTTGAAAATTTCATCAGATATAAGGTTGACGGTTATTTCGGTTATGTACGATAGCGATTTGAAAACATTTTACAGGGTGTGACATGTGGTTAAAAATGAAATTGAATATTAGTACCTAGTATTTTTAAGAATTTATAAAAGGCAAATTCTGGCTGTTTGGCTGATGGGTCAAAGAAGATGATGAATACCTAATTCGAAAATATGTACCTATGTAGCTAGGTAAAAAAGATCTAAAATGAATTGAGATGCTTGGTGATGGGCCGTAGGAGCAAAATACATTTGCATATTAGCATAACATATTTATTGTATACCTACCTACTACTTATTACTTCCACACAATCACACAGGTGAGATGAGTAAGTATTGTAATTGCGAAACATTTTTCGTATCGAGATAATTATGTTTTTTGACGTTTTGTGGAGTCATCTCAGTAACCGCTGCGCTGCTACAATTTTGTCGGAAAATGAAATTACCAGAACAGCTCCTAATTTCTTTTTTTAGCGTTTTAGGGGTTTCTAATAATATTTAGTTTTTTTCGGTAAGGAGCATATTAATAATTTGGATCGCGGATCGCCGGGAGAGTTGCTTGAGGGGCGAGTTGCAACCATTTTTGTATTCATATAGAACTTATGATAAAAAACAGGCCCACTCGACCATTGTATTTGAAGATATACCTGTGGACGTGAATGTGGACAAACATCAGCGGACTATTATAATGTATTATGATTATCGTAATTTCAGTACCTAGCTACTGGACCGATTTTGATAGCGTTTAGTACCCCCACCCTTACCGGCATGTATACTTGCAAATAATGCGAGTCTATAGAAATTTACATTATTTGGAAATTGAATGATAATATAAATATATATTGGAAAAGCGAATCAGTCATTTTACTTTAGGTACACCTACGTTTTATTCATTTATTATTTATTATTTTTTTTCTTCAGAGTTTAATCAACTATAAAGATATTTGCGATACGGTGCGCAAAATTCGTTTAGCCCGTCGTTATGCTCGATCCCATTTATGATGCATGTGGCGTTTAGAAAAATGCATCGGGCACTACAACTTCTGGTGGCCCGAGCAAGAATGACATCAGATTTATCAATTTCAGCAGTACATTTATGTTCCTGAAAAAAGTAAAACCTGAAATAGTTAGCTAGAATTTAAAGATTACAACCCTTCAATTCATGATGATACCTATATCAAAATGTAACAAAAGTTAAAACAACGTTTCGTAAAGTAAGGACACATATAGATTATCAACAACTGAGGTGCCAAAAAATTCAAGCTTTCAGCACTCGAATATGAACAAATAGAAAAACAAATGAAAAACCTGAACAGTGACCTGAGAATATTCAGGAGAACATCTAAAGTGATCAATAAATGAAGCAACAATGAAACAATGAAGGCGAACTACGGGTAAATGCAGACAAACCACTATAGTCTGTCCACTGAAGAAAAGGAGTAAAAAATTATTTCAAACCCATATTTTGGGGCTTTATTCGGATAAATCGAACTTAATTTTTCATTTTATAATAACATCACTGCTCTCAGTATGCAGTTTTGTAGACGGTGTCCATATAACCCTTGACCATACAGTAAAAATTTACATATGTTGTGCAAGGTTACTCCGTTTGTTCGGTGGATAAGGTATAATACCAACACTCTGAAGAACAGTCTCCAGAAAACTAAATAAATATTCGGGAGAGGAATAGAAGACAATGTATATATATGTCTCAGCATTTACAAATTGCAAGCAAAAAATCAAATTATCTCTGTGGTATACAGCACTACCTCTACATATAAAAAAGGGGTCCGCGGCGGCAGCTTTGTAACCACCACGGTTACGTACGGGCGGGTCGCTCTTGGCGGCGCGGCGTCACCTCAAACGCTTTGCGAAAGCCGCCGCGCCGGCCGCTACGCGCTATCGCTGCTCGTGCCGCTCCACGCCATACGTCTGCCGACGCCGCGCGGCGGCAATGCGACGCGAGACATCCCTCAAACAAGAACTCGCCTGGAAGTATGCTATGATTTCTTATTATTTGACCCATGGGGCACCGCTCAACTTGCTAGGGAGCCACAATAATATTCTAAAACTAATTCATGTATCATTTTTTGAATAGATATATTATTTGCTTTACCTATTCATCTAAGATACCGTGATGGCACGCGGATAGTTGCACAGGTATAAGTGTTTTCCAGTTTTCAGATAGAATGAAAAAAAAAAACAATCGTACATTGCTATGTGAATATACATATTATGTAGACAATAATGTACCTATATATGGTAACATCACTAACATCGCTTATCACATAATATCGGCACATAACTCATAAACACGTTTCCAGTAACTATTTCCTGGAATATCCTTCTCTTTGACAGTTTGGCAACAAGGCCGGTTATTTCTTGTTATCGGCCAGCCTAAAGTTCTCTGTCTCACTCTAAGGAGGACGGATCAGTGGGAGGCGTGGCGGAACCGATTTTTTGATAGTTTTTCATCAATCTTTCCGTTATTATTTGAGATATCGAAAAGAAGTTTTTTTATTTGATTGAATATCTACGATTGCGTTGTGATACGCTCAGAAATGGCGTAAAAAGGAATAAATTAAAAAACTAAGCAAAGTATCTTTTTGAAAAATCAAGTTTTTCAAAAAAACTTAGCGTCAGTCGAGACATATTGTGTCACTAATTATAAGAACAAAATTAGAAAGTTCTAGTATCGTTATATTTTGAAATATTATTGAAATGAAATTCAAGGAATCTAGTACAAAAAATATACAAAATCCTCGAAAAAACCATATACATTCAACGAAATACACCCTCTTAGAAGGCATGACAATATAACATCAATAAAAAATAGCTATTACTGGAAATATAAACCGTTTATAAAACGTGACGAAAACGTGACGAACCACCTTAATTCACACCACAAATAGTCACAAAGTCAGTCAAATATACACTAAAATCACAAAAATCTCGACACACGCAATAACCACAACTACAATGACAGCCACATGACAGCTTAAGGGCACGCCGATTGTAGGTTGCCAGATTTACGACATATTAGTAGTTATTGCGACATTCCGCTATGAAATTTACCATTTCTGAGATTTCATTAAATCAATACAAATTATCTTCACGCAAATCAGTTACATTGCAAGTATATTGGAATGTATAGTTAAATACCCAGTTAAATACTTTGTGTTCAAACTGCGGAAACTGCCAGATTTTGAAGAAACTGGAAGCGGACGAAGAAGAGTGGCAATAGCGCTATAGATGTTGGCTGGCTAATATTCAAATTAGGCTCCCTCTAGAGATGTTAACTCTGTGGTTCCTACTATAGCATATATTACACATTATTCAAATATTATTGTTGGAAGAAGGTGTTACAAATAAATGAAACACAACCTAACCACTAAGTGTTTTGAGAAACCTCACGCCTCAGATCTCTACATCTAGAATACGATGCTGCTGCTACATGGTAATTAACGATCTTTTGTAAATATGCTTAACATGCTGTATCTTTCTGTGACTGACTAGGACCAACTCAGTCCTGGAGGATTGAAAAAGAGCCCCCATTTTTTCAGACCACTTGTCCAAAGTATTATAGGCTACTTGGATTCTGTTACAGTACTTCTACTTATTGGTCTTTTCAAGCCTGTATCAATATTATATACATCCATTTAGACAAGCGCACAAGAAATTCAATAGGACAATACGTATTTTTTTTATTTCTACTTCTCTACATTTTTCTCAAAGTACGAAACGTGTCAAAGTTATGTTTTTTTAAATAGAATATTCTGAACAGGGAGTTTCCTAAGTTGGGACATTTTCTCATACATCAGATAGTACTCGCCAAAATGAGTGTTTTTCACAGTAACATATAAACGAAACATTTAGAGAAAACAAGATACTGACCATTAAAGAAATCCTCAATTCTAAGTCCGTCCCTGGGCAATGGCTCACCAACAAACAAGGCAGCGCTAGCGGTGCCGATGCCGGTGAGAAAGCACTAAAACGGGCAGTTCGTCATACGTCCCGTTGCTATAGCATAGTGTACGAGAGTGCCTGACTTGCTACATCTGACGGTCGGACTTTAAAAACAACAACAATGGCGCACGCTTATAACAATAATGAACTGGTGGACATGATTTTAATGTACGGTGAGTGTGGTCAAAACACCGCTGCGGCTTCGCGGGTGTATGCCGATCGTTTCCCTAACCGTACTCACCCTGCACCTCGCCGATTTGTCTCGCTCGTGCAAAGAGTTAGAGACACAGTGACTGAATCCACGTCGTGGTGAACACGCTGCAAGACCTAGACAACCTCGTACGGTCCAAATTGAAGAACACATCGTAAGTCGTACCTTTACCTGTAAGACGCCTGTGACAGGACCGCACTTACAACTTCGTAGCAACCAAATAGTGAGTACTTGCTTGACATTTTCTTACTGTTTTGCTGCTGGTTCACCGTGCATTAGCTTGGCCGTTTCAAGGGCCGTTGCTTCTAAAGAGGAAAGTCCCAACTTTTAGAACACCCTGTTATTTATTGCATATTCAGTATTCTTGGTAAATTCTGGTGTGACTTTACGTATCACACATGATACTTAAAGCGAACCGTTTAGGTGTAAATTTGAATTTGAATTTAAGTTTGAATGCTGGAGCCTTATGTCTATATAGTCTTTTACCTAATGACTATCTACTTCGTTCTGCCGTACATGGACTTCACGGCTGATTTGTGGGGGCTATTCCCGCTAAGATGCATAAGTGATCTAGGTTCTGGTAGGTTCTAGACAGCCTGTAATTATCTTACAGGTGTCTTCAGCGTTGGGTCCAGTTTCTTACCATGAGTTGTTCTGGACCATACAGGGCATACCTATTCGGCTGGGACAAAGCACATGGCAAGAGATGTCATCCGCAATACGTCAGGGTGGGTCCCCCATTGAGAGTTGATTAGCTTGCGAATAATACCGTTCCTCGTATTCAGTTTTGCTCCTCTACGTGTTTTTTATAGGACAGAGACCTGTCTAAGCTAACACCCAGATGAACTTGATTTGGGCAAAGCTGTAGCCTTATCGAATTCCATTCTATTCTGTTAACCTTTTTTCGATTTCCTCGATGTCTTGGAATTGGCACGTAATGGCTACGTTTATATGATGACTGATTGATGTTGATCATATATCGATCCTCACTATATTTAGTACACAGTCAAAAGATTTACATACGACTCAAATGAAATACCAACACGGAAATAAGAAAATAATGTCCACTGCAGTGTCCATTTCTTTTCAGAGTAAAGATTTCGTGAGAAAAAAACGAAACGTGGATGAAGATGATGAAGAAGTGATGAACAGGTTTTGGGATGATGACATGGCAGGTGTAAGGACACCGATCAGAAAGGCAAAGAAAATGCGAAACACTTGTAAGAAGAAGCCTCTTTATATTAACTTTGCTGAAATAAATTATGACATATGGATCGTACAACCGAGCGGATACGATGTAAGTAAAGTGCCAGTAGCCTTTGTTGATCGAAGTTGATCTGATATCCGTCCCATAGATTGTTAAGCGCCTCCGCAGATGGGTCGATTGGTTATGTGACGTACGTCTTATGCAAAGCATTGGATCATCACTAACGGGTCGTTTTATGGTCGTCTCAAGTCGTACGTTTCCAATTTCCTCGTTTTCAGAATGGAAATATAGTTCGAGTGGTTCTTGCGCGTCTGATGACGGTAAATATTCAAAGTTATAGATTAGATTGGATTAATTTATTTCACTACCATATTTTATGTAACATTCACACTTGTAGCAAGTCAGAATAAAATAGTATCGTCATATATACACATAAAATGAAAAATACAAAATCAAATAGTAAAAACCGAGACATACACATAAAGTAGAAAACAACAATACAAAAGTACTGCTTTACAAATTTTAAAATACTTGAAATGCATTTTTCTGTAGAAATGCTTTGATGGAGGCGCTAAATTTTGCATGTTTTAAGCGTTTGAAAGGAGCTAGTAAGTTATCATACAGATGTAATTGTGATGAGTTCCTAGCGCACTTCTCTAGCCGATATCTAGGAACTTATTGGTCCTACGGATCGGGTATTATAAGAATTGAAATTTGAATTTTGGCTGAAATTGTTCTTATTTTTATGAAAGTCCACAAGATGCGAGTAAATGTATAATGATGGGGTTTGCAATGGTCCCTATAGCCAGCACCTACAGTAATACGTACAACCTTCTTCTGAAGTTTAAAAATACTGACAAATTAGTCTTGATTTTATAACGACGACGATTGAGACAAGCAACATATTGGACTGGGCACCAGTAGCGCATTATAATTTTGGGGGTGCAAATTAGAACAAATATAGTATCTTTTCTTATTATTGTGTCACCCAGTGAGGTATTTGTTTTTGATCACGTGACGTCCGACTCAAAATTTTCAATGGGACACCCTGTATATTTGTGACTTTTTGTGTTCCTTCCGATAAAACAATTCCAACTAGCACACTCAGGGTCTAAAGTGATTAGTTCAAGAGCTACAGGTACTTAAAGGATGGTACCACTGCTATTGATTATAACATGTACTCCTACAGTTAAATTATGTTGGTAGTGTTTCATAATGGTAGTGGTACAGTCCTTTAAGTACATGTAGCTCTTGAATTAATCACTTTAGACCCCAAGTAAGCAGTTTGTTGGAATGGACTAGTATCATGATTTTTTTTTATGGTTGCATATGACAGAGTACGTCATAAAAATCATCCTGTTTTTTTCCCCGATTTTTTTGGACACGGGAAAGCCAAGAAAATAAGGAAAATATTTGAATTTTCCTAGGGCCGTGACGTCACGGCCCTATAGGCGAACAGCCAATCAAAAGACAGATATGTGTGCTGTGTTGCCGCATTCTGATGGCGCGCGAAATGCCGGAGCTGTACGCGGGCTGGCTCATCTATCTTGTCTTCTGTTCCCGTCTGATATGTTTTGTGGTTTTAATGTCCCGTGATCCGAAATTCCAGGGCTGTTCCAAATTACGGTTCTATCGCCGTCCTAGAACGGTTTTCATCGTGCCCCGCCCATTTTGTGATTCTAGAATCGATGATTGGTTGGTACGCTGGTGGACCAACCAATCACCGTTTTTAGAACTGTAAAATGGGCGGGGTTTGATGAAAACAGTTCTAGGACGGTGATAGAACCATAATTTGGAACAACTCTTCCGAAAGCTAAGTTAAGGTTCGATCCGTCAATCCTGTCAATCAATCGTCATTCGGTCATTGTCACTTCCAAATTCCATTGGGCTTTGGCTGTAATTTCCAACAATCTCAAAGTTATTATTAAGTTATTATTATTTGTTTGCGTTTATTTGTACAGGATATCCTTTTATTCCATTTTACTGGGTTTCAAGTTATTTTATCATAACATAACCAACAAGTATGAGTAAAATCGATAGTGGATTCACAAAAGCCGATTCAGATAACCTGCCTAATGTTGATATGGCTATGGTGAACGACTTTTATGTGGATAATATGCAGTTCTTCAATACGGAGATGAGAAATGTGAAAGCTAAGAAGTGAGTTTCAAAATATTTATAACAGTTGGTATAGCAAATAACATGTTTATGTGAAATGTAAATGTTTTGCGAGTCGGAGCTGTTCTTGGCAACAATGCACTGCTGATAATTCGCGCGGTTGGCAGTGATTGGCTGAATTTGAATTCCGTTCTTTAAACTTTAGAATGGAATTACTAAAAAACAAAATGATGTAGAAAGTAACGAAATGCAGCAGAACGTTTATTTTTGTATGCACTAAGCGGTCATAATAATTAAATCATTGTTCTTAACCTCGTGATACTAGTCCATTGTTTTATCGAGAAGAACACAAAAAGTCACAAATATACAGGGTGTCCTATTAAAATTTTTGAATCGGACGTCACGTGACCAAAAACAAATACCTCATTGGGTGACACAATGATAAGAAAAGATACTATATTTGCTCTAATATACACCCCCAAAATTATAATTCGCTACTACTGCCCAGTCCCGATATATTGCTTGTCCTAATCGTCGTGAGACACCGTGTATATGTACGAATATGAGGACAGGCAAGGATCATCCAAGGAAATCCGAAGTATGGAGCCCTCAAAAATCTTATGAAATCCAAATATGTATCCAGAAAGACCAAAAATAAAATATACACAACTGTTATATGACCAACAGCGACATATGCTTGTGAAACGAGGACTATGAACAAAGAGGAGGAAGAAAAAAATTTTAAGATGGGAAAGAAATATGTTGAGATCTATTTATGATGGCGTAAGGACAAACGAGGGATGGAGGCGAAGAACAAACCAGGAACTGGAAGACATGTCATATAAGAACCCCAATGTCATAGCAGTCATCAGCGCAGAGAATAAAATGGCTAGGGCATGTGGAGAGGCTGAATGGGATCGGACTGACAAAACTAGTCCTCAACCGAAGAGAAATAGAAAAAAAAAGGAAGGGCAGACCAAGGGAGAGATGGATGGATAGGGCAGAAGATGATTTAAAGATAATTAATATTAAACACTGGAAACAGAAGGCGGCAGACAGAAATAGGCGGCGTGGAATAGTGCATGATATACTTAGAAATAGGTGGTGAAACAATGGAAACAAGCATACATAAATTTTAGCGGTACAAGATTTGACTGCACTCATTTTTGCTCTAGACCATCATGGCTTGTTGAGAAAACTAATAATAATAATATGAAAACATTACAAGCTTCTGGGAACCAGGAGCTCCACCTCTGTAATCATCAAATAAGATGAAGGTCTAGGCAAAACTGCAATTTATGAATTATTATTAACCCACCCGTGTGCGACTATAAGCGAATCGACCACGTCGCCGATCGACCCATGTGCGATTGGCAGACGCGCCAGTTTCATAGATCGAGCAGAACGAGCATCTCGACCAGTGTGGTGATTCTGTAACTTTCGCTATAGTAACGAAAGCAGACAAAAGCGAAGCTAATCATTTACAAAAACGATTTTTGACGGCATTCCATAACCAAAGTTTAACCACAGCATAATAAACAACCAGCATAATATCTCTGAGGACTTCTTATATAAAAATGGTTCCCAAAAAATTTGACCTTAGGAGGGTTTATGGATGATTTTACGGCTGTGAAGTTTGGGTAGAGATGCGAAAATGAAAGTATCGATACCGGTACCAACTCGATATTTTTTAGCCTCATAGGCGCGTTTGGTTCGTACAGAGAATGATTACACCCCTCAATAATTATTATATAATTATTTTCGATACCGATACAAAAGTATCAATACCAGCTTGGAATGCCTCAAAAAGTATCGATGACAAAAATACTCGATATTAGTGCAGAAGTATCGAAGTATCGTTAGTGTTTACTATGCTGTGGTTTAACGCTCCGTTACGCTTTCGGCATGGAGCTCGATGACTCACGAGCATTGACGAGTTGGCTTAAATATCTCTGGATGAAACTCTGCGAAATCCAGCAATGCCGACCATTGTGAAGGATTAGTTTTTTTCTCTTCGATTCGTTGCTGCTAATTAAGTATACAAATAAATGTAAGTGAATTGTCACTTTGATACACAGCAATAATAACGTCAAAACTTGACAAACGAGATCCAAAATCTTTCGCTATCGCTTATAACGTTCGTCTGCGTTATATGTTATATCCGAGTTGGAACGAAGACATTTATGAATACCGAAACGAGCGAAAGCGTTGGAAGAATGTCGCTATCGCTTCTCTATCGCTTCGGTTAGAGTTACAGAATCGCCACACTGATCGACCCATATGGGGAGGCGTTAAGAGTTAAGCCTTTGAGAGAGAATAATGTAATCCTCGTGTTTTCAGGCATACCAATGTCAAGGTCGTTGCTTCTACCCTGTAGCTGAGCACCTAAACCCAACGAAGCACGCTATAGTACAGGCTCTGCTTCATAGCATGTCTCCTGCTAAGGCTTCTAGATCTTGTTGTGTACCGACAATCCTGGACTCCATATCCATCTTATACGTTGACGGAAATGGTGTCTTGACCTATAGATATGCTTATAAAGATATGGTTGTTGTTGAATGTGGTTGTAGATAAATTCTGCGAATAAACGGTTTTGTCGAATCGATTCTTTTGCTAATTCATATTCTGCTTAAATTTTGCCTGTTCAAAAATATATTTTTAGCCTTTAAACAGTACCTTGAAGTCAAAATATGATTACATGTGTTTCCCTATTGTTTTCTTTACATACAATATACAATGTTCTTTTCAAGTTGTTGGTGAAAAAATTGTTATGCTTCAGTTTGGTTTTGGTCCAGAACTCTACCATACCGTGTTCAGCTTGTCGTAGCCCTTCCTCTCCACAGCTGAGTCTCAATCGTGTCTTTGATAGTCTCATAGATCTAAGGCATTCTAGCAGCCCTTGAGGCCAATTTGTTTTATGAAACTTAAATAAGTTGAGATTTTCTTGAATAAACGAGATTACTTTGACATGCTCTAAAAAAATCTCTAAGATCAAGTGGGATGCGGAACTCACCCTTTATCTTATTAACGTACATTTTTGCTCCATTTAGGTTATAGGTTATGTTGATAGTGAGTGATGCGATTATGCCTTCCACTACTACCTTATTGTGTATATTGTAGCTGACATCTATTTAGAGTTCACCGCACAATCCACATCTTTTGACGAATGCGATAATCATGTTGGGTGAAACTTCCTTGAAGTCACATGGGTGGATCCTAAAGCCTGAAACCTAGCTCTTTCAAGTACTGGACAGCAGCACAATATGTGTTCCGATGTTTGGCCCTTCACATAACAGAACCGACAGTCCGATGTTTCTTCCACACCTATCTTCCGCAACTGGTTTCTCAGACGACAATGTCCTGTGAATAGAACGACAGAATGCGCAGATCCTTCCCACTCCATTGTAGGAGCGTCAGGGGGCCTGACTAGAGGGGTATGGTATGAACGTCTTCGAGTGCAGTAGCCCTGATTCATCTCGCCAGTGCAGGGGTGCTTTCCTCTCTGTCCAATCAGAGGTGATTTTCCTGGCAGTACTTTTTGCAATGCCCGCAAATGGTCTTCGTCCCATTTTGGACACTTTAACGGGGTATCTCGGTTATTTTTGAAGTAGAGAGTTGCGGTTTTCGCGACACTGTGCTACTTTTTTGTCAAACTAAAGATGCCGTCAACAAAATTATCATGGCCCTCTTGGTATTTGAGATACAGGGTGAAATCGAAAACTATCGTTTTTTAATAATTGTTTACTTGGATATTGTTTTTAATAGATTAGTCATGGCCTACTGCTCAAATATAACAAAAAATGAAATTTTGATCTTAGTTTTTAGAAAAAAATCATACTAATATATATTTTTGAAAAGCTTGAATTATTTCCGATTGACGTAAAAAATAATATGCAGGGTGTTCCATTTAAAAAAATACATGTTTGCTTCATAATTAAAAAATGGTTAGAGTAAGAAAAAATCAAACTACACCACTGAATTCTACAGAAAAAATACTATAAGACCATTTTAAAAAATTTTCAATAAAATGAAAGACAACCGAGATACGAGGGTGGTCCCAAAATCGATGACTATCGATTTCACCCTGTATCTCAGAAACCAAACGAGCTATGATAATTTTCTTGACGGCATCTTTAGTTTCACAAAAAAGTAGCACAGTGTTGCGAAAAGTGCAACTCTCTATCTTCAAAAATAACCGAGATACCCCGTTAAAGTGCCCAAAATGGGACACCCTGTACGCAGATTCAGTTCCTCTTTTTGCGAGTGTATCAGTCAATCTATCAAAGTTACTCTGTTCCTTGTTCCAAGACCATTGAGGAGGCGTATGTAGTTCCATCCGAGGCTTGAGCCAATTCGTTTGGAGCTCAGTGCTTTCAGGGCAGCCTGGCTAACTGAAAAGCTTTTAAAGCTTTTAATAGATTTGTTTGTCAGATATCATTTGTTCAGACTCCCGACTCCCAGCAAAATGGCTATAATTTCTGTTTGGAAGATTGTGTTGCTCCATTACTATTGAGATTATGTGATTCGACATACAATATGAAACTTCAGTTGCCAGCTTTGTGTCTCACTTCGGAATAAAGAATTAGCTGCTTCATTCTCCTCTTATCCAGGATGTTTTGGCATCTATAACGGCTTTGTTCTCTATGCTACCAAGCATTCTTGCAACACCACATTTGATGGATGTACAGTAAATCGATTCAAGTATTCTCAGCGAAGTCTGACTGTTGTTGTATTCTTGTTTTGCTATCAATGTGGTGCAAAATGCTGTCACATGTAGTTCCGCCTGAAAAATGAATGATTGATTCCTCAATCTTCAACCTTGGTGTAATGATTCCAGCAGAAAACAAAAAGGGTGTAACCTAGGTTCCGACACACCGGGGTGCTGTTCCATTATCCAATGACTACTCCTCACACCGTGAGGTGAGTAATCACTGTTTACAGTATGACTACCTTACATGGTCGTATAGTTCTCGGAGAGCCGCGTAGGCAATACCAGCTTACACCTTACACGTAGACAAGATATACGTAAGCTTCTCTGGCACCTTTGGGCAAGCTCTATAATGGATATCGGATACATTTATGCTCATAACTCTGCTACAGTATACAAAGGTGTCAATGACACCGCCTTGGCAATCCATTATAGAGCTCTCAGTCTCCGACTTCAACCCACTAGACCTTAGGAAGGAGAAGGTCCACTGCTCAGACCTGCTTCTACTCGTAGATGTTTGTAGAAGGTTCCAAGCATTGGCTTATATATGTAGAAATATGTAGAAATGTTCCAGCACGCAGAGCTAGAGCTTCTGAGAGTTGGTCGAAAGTCTAACGTAACATGATAGAGCTTTGTCTCCCAAGCAACAACCTGCTCAGAACTCCCAACGTATGCTTGATAGTATATGGAATATTTGTATAAAAACACCAACACTGTATATCGATTAGTATATTAAGGCTAATATTGTTACGTTTGTAGAACACAAGCCATAAAATATCCAAGGCACAGGCACGGCTCGACTTATAAATCATTTAAATTAACGGTCATCATAATTTGGGCAGTGCATAAATGTAGGACAGGTTTATCATCTGAATAATATATTTCCTATCTGATTACACTGTTAACAAATTTTGTTGGAAAGTTTCTAAATAACATGATTTAGGCATATTTACATCCATTTAAATTTGGTATTTCAAAAGGCAAGAGAGAGAGAGAGAGAGAGAGAGAGAGAGAGAGAGAGTCCTTTATATGTACAACAAGTTTTGGAGTTCACCCTCCTAGTTATGTCAATTTCACCCCTTTCCGGAAAATGTGGAAAATTATCAAAAACGTCTAAAAACGAAGTATGAGGTAGTTTCGATGATTTTTGTTTTTGCTAACCACTCCACCATCAAAATACCTATTTTTAAAAATTAAACAGCGTTACTTATTATGATTACACACCATATTACGTCCCAAACTTCATTAAAATCGGTTGAGCAGGTCCTGAGATGACGCGAAATGCACAATACTCATATCATCTTTGGCATGAGAGGAAACACTCTCTCTTGGCGCACACACCATGGTATACCATCATCATAGTCACAATGTCTTAACAGACATGTTGTAAAATGCATTAAGTGGGAGCTAGAGTATTGCCGATACGAATATTATCAATAGTTTTGAGAACTGTAGCTCGCATCGTTCGCGATTTACTGTCAGTTCAGTGGCGCTATTGATACTCATATCCAGCTACTGTTTCGTCGTATCCGCCAAGCGTGTAGGGGAACGGCCACGGCGCCGCCCACTCGGAGCGTGACCCTGAATTACGTTTCTCCATATTATTGCTTCTGTGAATATGTCTCAAGAATGTAAGCATTCTCATCGACACAATGGAGCATAGTCTCTTTGGATTACCGAGCTCATCCTGTATGGAGACGTTAGTTCGATGGGCGGTATAAGGAACTCTCATCATTCTTCTCCACGTCAACATTTCAAAAGCATCTATGCGAGCTCGATCAGCCTTTTCACCAGTCCAAGTTTCTGAGGGACAAAGATATGGAGAAGAGATTGAACCAGCAACATTTTGGTAGCTTTAGTGATGTTATGGTCACTCCATATTTTAGTAAGCTTTGTCATGGCCAGGCGTGCCTGCTGAATGTGTCGTCGAATCTCATTTTCACAGCTACCCGAATTGTCGATCAAGGAACTGAGGTACACAAAGCTTTGAACTACTTCACAACGGCCTACTGACTTGGTATTCCAAGTACTCACAAAATTCACTGCTGTAGGAGGCAGATTACTATGTGCTCTGACAGCTATGCAGCAGTCAAGGCATTGAGCACTTGTAGGTTCACATCAAGGCTCGTTCTAGACTGTATATAGAAAGGTCTTGGATGACATTATAACAAGACATCAGGTGTCACTTATGCGGGCGTCGAATCACGCTGGTGTTTGCGGTAATGAAATGGCGGACACACTTGCAAGGCGAGGGTCGAGAAATAATATTCTGGGTCCTGAGCTAGCTGTGGGGCTGGTAGTAGGTACTATTAGAAGGAAAACAGAGGCGTGTTTGCAAAATCCCCATCTTTTGAGACGGAGCGAAGTCTCTGGACATTTCCGTCAAACTAAAGAACTTATTTTAGTTAGAGCCTCTGGCCAAGGTGGGGAGTTACTGCCTCTCACTGGACAATAGCCGGTTAAGGTTGCTACTGGGCCTGCTATCTGGCCATAACACACAGGAGAGAGGAGAAGTCATCGGCACATATTCTACGTCGCCGTGACACCTTTGGGTATGACATGCAGACTATACTGGGATCAAGGGTCCTCCTCACCTTTGCGATGAGGGTTGAACTTGGGAACTAGAGTAAGGAGAGGTATGGAAGGGCCCATTTGTAGGTCTATACAAGGATTGTTTGTCAGAAAAAAGCCTCTCTTCTTCTTTCAATAAATCATTAATTTAATACTAAGACTAGCTCTTATTTTGGATTTGTCTACAACACAAATGCAACTCTTTTTTCTTAAGGTGTCAAAATCGTCGCTAGTTAGGAAGTTGCCGACAGAGAGGGTCGTAGGTGGCCTTCTTGCCTGGCTTGGCCTCCCCATCACTACTACTGCTACTAGTTAGAAGCTTATTTCTTTTCTTCATCGCATCAACATCTAGGGTTGTTAACCACTGGAAAGTCAGTTGACAAAAAAAGTAGGAAAGAATTTACTTGAGTAAATTCAAACGGCCCCCTTACCGTGGAATTTGTTGGTACAAAAATTTAATTTTTTTATTATATTGACAAAACCGGATTTTTCCCGGACTAGTAATCAACAAATTTAACATTTAATCTTGAAAAAAAAGAAAAAAAGTCGTTGATAGCGGTGGGATTTGAACCCACGCCCTTTCAGACTGGTGCCTAGCGTCTTAACCGCTCGGCCACGCTGCCTGTGCTTCAGGAATATCAATACACCGTACATAATATGTCGTCAGTTACCTGTCGTAGTTTAATTCAATTTTTTTTTAAACCGGAAGCGACATTGACAAAACCGGATTTTTCACGCACTAGTTTTTTCATGCTGATTCCGAATCTGTATTCAGTTTTTCTCTAGCACCTGTAGTTTTGGCTATCTTTTGTATACGGACCGACGTACGGACGGACAGACAGAGGCTCTACATAAGCTCTCTTTAGTGACTTCAGTCAGTGAGAGCTAAAAAACGGAAGCGATTTCCTGGAATAACTGTCAATGTCATAGCAGTGAACCAACAGAAACAACTATTCTGCGGGCAAATACCCCTACAGGCATTGAATTAAACTATTGGCTCGAGTGCTTCCTTTGAGAAAACATGAAGAAATTGATTACCATCTTACTTAAAGTGAGCTCAAGGACATCACGATTCTTGTTTGGACCTTATCCTGAATCGCGTCAGGCACGATATTCCTTGGCTTGAGTTCAGTTTGGATGATTTGTAAATCATTTTCTTCATGTTTGCCCAAAGGAAGTACTCGAACCAATAGTGTAATGTTCCACACAAGGACTGTGATATCCTTGAGTAAGGTGGAAATCATTTTCGTCAAATAATGTCACTCATTCATGGCTGAGAAACATCTGTCACTGGACAGGAATAAGCTCCTTCCAAGAATTACAGAGGGCTGCAGTGAATAGGATCATGGTGAAAGAAAGGATGAACGCCTAAGAAGAAGAAGAAGAATATTACTCATTGAAAATTAGTTTTTTGTCAAATTTTGTATTTTGATAAAAGATCAGTTGACTTCATGCTCAATTATTTCATTTTTGATACATAATCTTCAAATATACAATACAAACATTACAAATATGGTATACGATCACTTCCAGCCTCAGACTACTTGAAAATGTAAGACAACGCCCATATAGGTATGTATAGCTTTCTATAAGCACAATATTAATATCCCATAGAATACAGCATGTCTTTAATGCTTTATTGTTGAGCATTTCACCGACGTGACTGATAACACGTAACAGCTAATACCAATACTTGGCCAACGAATAAATGTAGATTGGATTTGGATATGTGTCCAATCAAGTGTAAAATGTCCAGTGTGACGATAACTGCTAATTAATTTGAACAAGCGCGTCATGTGATTATGTCATTAATGTCATTAATGAGAGAGCGTTATATCGGCGGCGTCAGGCCACATTCAAGTAAACCAATCAAGGGCCGGTGCATTTTATTGGATTTCCCTTACTCGAGTCACGTGTTACTACGATCCAAACATGGCCTTGAACAGTGTTGCCTGTGCAATCCTATTTTCTTGGCTCCGTCGGAAGGGCAATCAAAATAAAGAATAATACAAAACTCAATAATAATTAAACCATTTATAATGGTTGCATTCAGCAGAAAGATCGGGAGCCGCTACTTTTGTAGCCACTACTTCTCAACGGTTGGCGTTCTGCTGAAAATATCTTTAATAATTTCAAACCAAAAACAGAAACACATAATATAACAAATACCGTTTATCAGATTGACTGCACACACTGTGACGGATTGTATATATTGGGCAAACAAGACAATATTTAAAAAACAGGACATATAATCATAAGTACGATACGTTGAATGGGAAGGAGTCTACGGCTCTAGCAAAACATGGCTTAAATACTGGACATAAATTTAATTTCGACAATTCAAAAATATTAACTCGTGAATGTAACCAACACAAAAGAAATATAAAGGAAATAATTCATATTAAGAATCACCCAAATTCAATAAATTTCAGAACAGATATAAATCAATTAGGCGACATATATAATAATTTAATAAAGTAGGGTTTCTGCATCTTGGAATAATCTAACAAACCATATTTATGTATACATAGATAGATACAAAAGCTTGCACCCCTATTGTTCCTTCAAACTTTCCCACCACTTTAAGAACATCTGTGTATTTTACAATATCCTAAAAACGCTGTACTGGTCATTCAGCCCTCTCAACCCGTAGAGACTGTTTCGCAAACAAAACAATTTTACAGAAATGTAACCGACATCTGCAATTAACGTAAGTAGGTTTGTTAGTATTATTTTCCTTGTCTCAGTAAATTTAATTTTTTTATATTGATTTTCAATAAAGGGAAATAAAATCACTAAATTTATATTTAAAAGTTTTATATATACCTATCTATATACATTTATTATTAGTTAAATTTCTACTTTACACATACAATTTATAATTATTTTATATAATTGTGTTTTTTTGTTGTTTTTTTGTATTTTTATTCTTATTTTTATTGTATATGGATCATTTCCTATTCATTTATAGATACCTGAAGATGGTTCAGATTAAAATAAACCGAAATGTAGCGAAGTAAAGTTATAGTTTCAATCGTTGACCGAAACCCATGAAAAACAACCATGCTCTGAGATATCACGATAAATAGTTTGTGTCGACTGTCAGTTGTCAGTGAAACGCCAAGTGAGTGGTCATATCTGAGGTTACAAAAATAAACAGACATGTCAAACTGTATCAAAAGTTTTGAATTGTGTAAAGTAGAATTGACCTTTTCTTTTAAATATGACAACATAACCTATAACACAAGTGTCATAGCATGTGACACTCATAAGGTCAAAAGTAGCTTATTCCGCTCCAAGTGGGCGTACTTTTCTATCGCTACAAAAAATGGCGACCGCTGAAGCGGGAACTGCTAGGTAGCGCACGCGTTCAGCAGACAATTTGGTAGCTGCTCCCCAACGTTGAGTCTGCTGAAAGCACCCATTGTGCTTTAAACGGGATTCACGCTGTTGCTGATTCGATTAACTGTGGGATGCGACCTCCTAAACAAGCTTCCGTCCTTAGGTCTTACCGTTAAACTCTACGGTTGGTCAGCAGATTTCCTCTCTGGTCCCAATATCTCTGTCGTGGTAGATAACTTCTCCTCTTCCTTCTATAACACCAACACTGGGGTTCCGCAGGGATCGGTATTGGCTCCGACATTGTTTCTGCTCCACCTCAATGATCTGCTCTCTAGCACTATAAACCCAGTCCACAGCTTTGCGGGTGCTAGTGGTTTGCACGTAGGCATCATGAGCAATAGACCGATCTCTTTGGTTAAACTCGAACGCAGAAGGCTGGGAGCGGTTGCTTCGCTGTCAAAGAACCTGGAGACCAAAACCGCTTGGGGGCTCAAGGACATGGCAAAATTCAGTGATGTCAAGACAAGAAATCACTCTTTCAAGCTTTTAGGGGCCAACATCACAGAAAACATGATCTGACAGGAACATGTTTCATCAATTGCAACGGCTGTAGGAAGCTCAGATGTCTATTAAGAGCGAGTCAGTACTTCTCACCATCCAACCTTCTCACGCTATGTAAATAGCAGATGAGACCTGGTATGGAGTTTTTCTCTCGTATCTGGAGCGCTGCTGCCCCTACTAACCTGTGTAAATTTGATGCAGTCCAGAAAAGGGCAATTTGACTAATTATTGGTCATCTAAGCTTAACGCGCCACCCCCAGCATCTATCCCACTGACGTGCGGTTGGTGACCTCTCACTATTCTACTGATCAGTATTCGAATTGAATCTGCTCCTCTAGGCTATCTATAGTTCCACCGCTCAGCAAGCCAGTTAGATGCTCCCGCGGGACTGCTACGTCTCATCCCAAGGTGGACGTTCTTCATACATCGATTTCCCAGCGGTACGACTGCACCTTTGTTGAGAGTATCCAGGGCTTGGAATAGACTACCAGGAGATGTATTTACTGAGCCTACGGGTGTTGGTCTATTTAAGTCCCGCTTCAACAAATTTTCCTTAACATAACCTTTTCAAAGCAGCAGCAATATTCTAGTATTTAGGCTTTGCCTTCGCGGTCTGCTCAGTAATAAATAAAACTGCATAGTCTAGCAGTAGTTGGGAACATAGTGAGTCGGCTAAAAAGCCGACTCCTCTCAAACGCGATACATGTTTGGTAAATACGTGAAGTTGTGATGTAAATCTAACAAAACATGTATCGGGTGATGCCAGCTTACCTAGCTTGGCTATAGAGTATCTTACGTATTACATCATTATTCCAGATTTTTTTATATCTGGGCAGTCACGACGGTCAATTCTAAATGCCAGAGTTTCGTATTTTGTCGATTTCTCCTCCGGCACTGGCAAGAGTTCCAAGAACGATACACTCTTACCATTTCCTCCACGGTAGTAATACGGGTCACAATTTCATCACCATCAAATCCGTAGTTTCCAAGTTACACGTTATAGGATTACAGTATGTATGTATCAAATTATTCCATGCATATGAAATCCAAAGACAACGTTCGGATCCGTCTAAAAAGCACTAGATATCACCAGATTCAAGTTTTTTCAGCGCAATTTAGAGTAATTTATGAATATAACAAATATTTGAATTTTCAGACCCCCCACCTGCCCCGCTACCCCGATTTCACGCCCTCCAAAAACAAGATTGAAAAAGTATCCGGAACCCCTGAAACGCCTGAAAACGAAGTTTGGAGCGATTCTGATAATTCTTTTGATTTTTACCAGTGTCTCCGCCGCCATTTACTACCACCCCACAGCATATCGCTACCCAAATTTCATCGCAATCCAAGCAGCAGTTACTGAGATTACGCGGTTAGAAAACGCCAATCGGCAGACCGACAGACAGACCGACGAAAATGAGTGACATGGGTTTTCTTTATGTAGGTATCAAAAAACGCCCAAAAAGCGTATTATCTCAAAATCGTAAATTTTCGCGATCACAATACTCTCACTACTCTATCCCTTATCGGTGTGAGAAGAAAATGGGGAAAACGATCAAGATTGATTAATGCATTAAAGCAAGTCAATAATTTTCAGGTTACACAATACAGAACGATCTAAGAAAATACTCGTATGTAGACGTCAGAAAATTGCATTGATTTCTATAATAGGCAAGACGATTTTGGGATGGCCCTAACAAAGTTTATTATGCTGCTAGATCTTTCTTTCATAGGTCAATGGACAGTCTTTTATGAATATAGGTACAGAGAAATCAAATCATAGAGAAAAAAAGGTATTTGGATAATATATATAATGACATGGGATGTAAGGAACTCAATCGTAAAGCTTGGTACAAGAAAGTTGAGAAACACCTTGGAAAAATAAAAAAAAAACTGTTGGCATAATGCAGTTTGTTTCTCTCTAATGGACATAATGCAGTTAGTTTGTCACTAAACTGCACAAAATGTAATTTAATATTCATTTTTAAGTAGCAAGAACCAAAATTTGGAAAATATTTGAAAAAAGTTTACCGCGAAGCATATTAGAACGAAACAACAAAATATAATACTATAATTGTAAACAATGATTCAATTTTTTTAAATGAAACTATTATCATCATTCTCAGCGCATTCAATAAGTTCCACGCCTTTTTTATGCTTGTCGTCTCCATCACTAGTTTGCTACAGTTTTTTCACGTACTGCACCTATCCATTGCAGCTCCCGGTCTGTGAGGTAAAATATATGAAAATAAATTCCTAATCAAAGTGCATTTTGTCCATGTTTATGTTTGTAGTTTTTTGTCTAGGTGTGACTTCTTACCTAATAGCATGGAATCTTTATGCATTATGTCTGTTTTATTGTTCATAAAGATTGAGTAAGTGATTATAGGAATACAGCGCCAAATCTATGTTAAATAGGGAATTTTGGATAAAATGCATGTTGTTCTGCTCCTCAATTTTTTTTCTCATCAGGAAAAAAAATCGAAAGGCCAACACTTCTTGTCCCCTCCCTCCCCCAGCCAATTTTTCCCCACGGCCTCGCTGGGTTAAAGTAACTGTAGATTACGTCCGTTCCCAATATTGCGGCTATTAGTAATATTGTTTTAAGATACCTTTTAAGACGTTCGTTATGGGGTAGGTATCGATCGGAAGCGGCAACGCTGTCAACCCCAAGCTGTGACGTCACAGCAGCAGGGCAGCGGAGCTGTCGGTTGCGTACGCCGCAAATCGGGGGTGGCTATGGACTGACAAGTGCTATCGCGACCGACGCGGCACCCTGCGATTTATCTACAGCAATGTCGAGTGCGGCGCCAACTGTGATTTTACCGTAGTTAACACATCTACGTTAGGTGAATTTTGTTGATTCTTAGTTCAAACAGGTTTCTGTACATACATAGAGATCTATTAGCAATAACAACGTGCGTGAGTGGCGTACTGTAGGTATATTCTAAACAAATGCCAATAATAAGTGCCTGAATAAGTAATTTAGATTAATTTGTACGATATATAAAATGTTCGCGTTTAGCCTATTTTATAACATTACCAGAGAGTCTTTGAAGTTGGTGCAGAACGTAGACGTTGGAGGATTCTGTAAGTATGAATAAATATCTTCTCTATCATTCAAACCTGCCTTTACTGGATGTAGATCGAAATTTTATTGGCAATTAATAACATCAGATATGTAAGCCGAACAATAACAGGGTGCTTCACACGATGGTGGTACCCACCGACGATAAACCTATTAATCGTAGGTGGTGGTACCCATAGTGAATGGTTCGTTGAGGCGTCCGCCAATGTGAAAACATCCTACCGGCACCGTTGAGTTGAGATACACCGCGAATTGTTTGTTTACACTATAAAATAAAACATACAGTCACAACTCCACACTACTCGAGAAGTTACCCAAAGTTATACCCTGCTATAACAATTGATGGCGCCAAAGTAATACAAGCTGAGCAAAAGCAATGTTGTCATGTGCCCTCATAACCATTCTACTACAGGTTTGAAAATTATATTATATTAAGATGAAGTTAAGTGATCAGTGTGGTGATCCTCCTAGTACTCGCTGCGACAAGGAACTTCGTGAGAACAAGGACTATCTTCATAAACACAGACAGCCGGGCGGATCTGATGGCCTTGGCAACTAACCACTATACCTCAAAAATAGTGTGGGACTTCCATAATACCCTAAAGACACTGGCGAAGACCAACAAAGACTGGTGCTCCGTCACATATAGAGTGGTTGGTAATGAGAGGGCCGACGAGTGTATAGGTTCCTGACCGTTTTCCACGTTTTACGTCTCGCATCGATGTGGGATAAATTTGAGATAATACCCTTTTTTGGGCGTTTTATGATATTAACAAAAATCCACGTCATTCATTTCCGTCAGGCTGTCTGTCTGTCTGTCTATTGACGTTTTTCTAGCCGCAGTAATCTCAATAACCGCTGCTTTTATTACGTTCCAAAATTGCATCAAAGACCTCGATTTGCTCTGTAGCGTTTAAGTATTCACTCAACATCAAACTGTCAACAAAAATCAGTGTTCCATTATTGCACATCCGAGGCGATGAATGTCATCATTTTGCTCGGAAATCAAATTAAGATTTTAGCGATCTTTGTGTCAAGACTGTCAAAAGATATATTTCACTTGACAGCTAACAACTTAACATAACCTATT
The DNA here is from genome assembly GCA_951848785.1 of Callosobruchus maculatus. Taxonomy (NCBI): domain Eukaryota; kingdom Metazoa; phylum Arthropoda; class Insecta; order Coleoptera; family Chrysomelidae; genus Callosobruchus; species Callosobruchus maculatus. Next base: position 12,628,291 of record CATOUR010000083.1, read on the forward strand.
CTGCTTTATTTGTATGCATTGACATTCTAACGGGTACGACTACTCTGACCTCTGACACTCTGACTCTGAGAAAACAGCACAGGTTATGTGATATGTCAGAATTATCAAAAAAAGATCTTTGCCGTTTCATAAATATTCCCACATCCCTAACATCTGGAATCACGTGACTATCCTCGAAAATTCATCTGCTCACTGGATAGATGGGATTTTGGAACGTAGTATATGATTGTGATGAAATTGGGGTAGTGATATGTTGTGGAGTCGTAGTAGGTAATGCTACTATAATGTTTAAAACCGAATCGAAACGGATATGTTCTAATATGTACTATTTTAAAAAAAGTCTTAAAAATGTTTGCTCAAAAAGGCGTATTACTTACTTGCTGAGTTTGTAAGTTGAATTTTATTTATTTGTAATTTGTCTATTATTTGTATTATTTTGTACTTTTGTAACTAAACACTGTGATGACTTTTTCTATACTATGAGTGTGTTGAAAATAAATAATGATTGATTGATTGATTTTTATGACAGCAATCACTATTGAGAATAAACGAACATCGTTCATCGTGTCTCATACTTTTTGACTTAATACCCTGAAGACACTGGCGAAGACCACCAGGTAACATTATCTTGGGTGCCTAGTCACATAGGGGTGGGTGGTAATGAAAGCGCCGACTGCTAGGAAGGTGCAGAACTCCCTCTCATTGAGCCAGAAACAGCATGTGGTATATCATACAACAGGGCACGGACAGCTGTCACCAGATGCGTGTCAAATGAGCACCAGCAGCTATGGGACAGAGTGGGTTCAGGGTGGTGCGGAATGTTCAGTCTAAGAGGATGTTGAGGGAGGTAAGGGGACCCTCGTGTTCTAATACCACAGACGCTCTCAGATTGAGCAGGAAGGAACTACGAAAGGTGGTTGGCCATTGGACGTTCAGTGCACTCCTGCAAAGGCAGGGGATTGAACTGACAGGTCCACTATGCCGGAAGTGCGGTGGGGCAGAGAGAAGCATGTTATCTTCGACTGTTCTGCCCTGAGTGAAAGAGGTACTCCTATCTGAATGTAGACCAGAAGGGGAGACAGTAGAGCATAGTGCAATGTATCTCAAAGTTCGCAAAGAACTTAGGATGGAGCTCTGTATAATGAGCCTTAAGGCGGAGCGGAAACTGTTAAGGAAGCTGAACCCTAACACCCTCACTACAAAAAGAAAAATTTGCAATTATTGTGGCAAAAGCCTAACTACTGTGCCATGAACAGATTAGGTAAGCTTGTCGACACGGGCTTTAAATAGCCAACACTCGCAGGCTCAGTAAAGACACCTCCTGGCAGTCCGCTCTAAGCCCTGGACATCCTGGGAGTAAAGGTGCGGTCGTGCCGCTGGCTTCGTGATGGGGGATCTCCTGAGGATGAGATGCAGGAGTCTTCTTCGTTTAGTACCGTCTCCTCAGCGTAGGGTGGCGATCATCATTTGGAATTCCTGTCTGTCACATAATAAACGAATGATTGAATGAATGATTATATTGAACCACTGAGTAAGTTATGAAGCCAGGAGAACATTTTACGCTCGATTTCCCATTCTTCTTCGATCTTTTTCTCAACGGTTAGTCAAGTTGCTCTTCTCTGGACTGACTCAAGTATAGGCAGCAGCTCCCCAGATGTATGGGCAATACTCAAGGTCAGGTCTTATCTGGGATTTATACCACGTAAGTGGGTTGGATAGTGAGAAGTACTTTCTGGCCCTGAATATGTATCAGAGCTTTTTTCCAGCTTTTGCGTTCGTGTCAGATTATGTTATTATGTGGATCATGTCATCATCAAGCGGTGACGGTGTCCACATTCCTTGACCTCCCTTTTTGCGGCACTCATTGAATAACTGTCGTTTTCTTTCTGTTCCATACTGAACAGATGTTTTTCTATGATGTGTAACTAGCGACTGCTGTCAATACAGTATTAATACTATTCGTCAATTCCTGTCAGAGCGGTCGCTCTTAGATACGGCTGTGTTGTTCGGTCGGTCTGTCGGATCTGCTTACCCGTAAACCAGACAAAGTCATGGAGAAGTAAGGGAAGAAAAATAAAGGAAGGTAGGAGAAGAACAAAGAGGGGGAAGTTCGTCGGTTGGAGGGTATAGCTTGACATCCCAAGAAACATTTTTAGCTTTATTGAAACCTACAGGAGGCTGATACAGCTCAGTATTTTATACCCTTTTAAAGCAAACTTCCTTCAAGAACTTCATTAAGGCAATGATATAACCTCCACACAGCCGGGAGGGCCCACACTTAACAGAGCTGTCACGGCTTTCGATGAAGCTAGCCTTAAAACCACAAGTACGCGAGCAAGTCTGTGTTAAGTCTCCGATAAATACTCATTCTTCTGTTCTTAAAGTTTTGTTAAATCCTTTAGGCTTTAAGACATCATAACTTGAGGCCATGAAATAACTATTCTATCTTAAGATTGCTTTTCTGTAGATATTTTGGTAGATAAAATGATAAGGACAAGTTGGCTTTATGTACATTTTATCAGTGCCCTATCATGAAATCGGAAAGCTTATATATACCATCTATTACTATTTTATGATCATAAATTCCGAATTTTCTCGATTACTACAATGAAAAAAATAAAACGAATCTACATTAAGTTTGGACCCCTTGTTAATTTTTAATTTTATCCAAGCCTATCAACAAAAACATGTCTATCCTATCATAAGCATCCTTAAAGCCAATAAGTTTGAAGGAAGATTTTAGTTGTGCCTATTTGACTTGGAAAATATGTGGTTTTAAGGCGGCTTTATTGAGTATTTTACTTCAACTGTTTAAAACCATTAGGCTTTCTTGAAGGCTTTTTTAAAGTCGGTAAGTCTTAAGACAGTCGTAAGGACAAAATAGCTTTAACAGAATTTAACATAAAGCTTCATTAAAGCTTTACAGTTTAAATTGACTATTGGCCGTATGAAATAGGTTTTATGGATACTCCTTATAACCTGTTGATAGGATAATTTGATCCTGAGTGCATTTGGTCATCGTCAATGCAGTCATAAAACACAACCCATGTCGCCTTAAAACCTATTTAAAACCTCCATGAAGCTCAAAGGCTGGTGAAATGTTTCTTGGGATAAGTAGTTCGGTAATATTTGGGTTTAACCAAAAGGCTTAATTTTGAGGTTGGATATATAAACATTTAGTTGTTTCCAAAATTGTATGATTTGAGTCTGATCACAGTGCAAGCCACGGATTGTGTGCTTGCGAACTTGCTCGACTATGTAGCCTACTGATTCGCGCAACAGAGGTTTGCTGTTCGATTCCGCTTGACTGTAACGTCGCTGCGCCTGTTGTTTAACGTACCTAATCTCCCAAGTAGGGGATGCCAAGGTCTCTGTGAAGGGAAACATACCATGGGGCGTTGGTGATCGCGCGCAATGTTCTGCTCTGCAGAAGCTGCAGATTTCGCATGTGCGTTTTGGCGAGAAAATACCAAGTCGCACATGCGCAGGAATTGTAATAGTGTTAAGGTTAATCCTGGGTTAGCGAAGCATTAGGACATGTAAAACCAGGAAATTTTACAGGGTTTACGCCCTATGTTTGTATTAGAATGAATCCTGGTTTTTATTATAAGCTTAAAAATGTGATTCGTAGAATAGTTGTTGAAACATATCTGACTTTTTAGTCAATATTATATCTCTATCCCGTGTGGGAGCGGGTTAGAATATCTCCCATCGTATATATCCTGCGTGTAGTAAAAGGCTACTAGAAGGAACCGAACTACTGTCGGTATAAACATTAACCTCTTCTCAACCAACAGCTTTGGGTGGACGAGTTGAGAAGAGTCAGGACACCATCTTGTCCTTGGGGTGAGAAATTGTCCCTAAAGGCGGATGAACCAGTAGATACATCTGGTCAACGGCATGAGGATGCAGAAGGCAAATGGGAAACTACTGCATTTAAGATCTTAAAGATATCCCAAGAGAAACTCGTAAAATGAGTAAATGCATTTTACGAGTTCACCACATGTCTCTTACGATATTGTGACTATGATGATGATGATGATATCTCTATCTAGGAGACAGCTAGTTGCTTGATTTCATGCCCAAGATATGTAAGTAACAAGACGTTTTTCTTTTTAACCTTTTACATTGTTATTTCCTGACGAAGTCAATAAAGACTGACGAAACGTTGAAAAAATACCAGAGTGTTATTGTTTCCTCAATTGGCCATCTTCTGAGATTGTTTGCATATGCGTCTAAACTTCGCTGCTTGTGTCCCCTAGGTTCTTTTTTTCGAAATAAGGACCATTTTATTGATATATTTAAATATATATTTACATAAAGCAAAGTTCGCATTATCAATCGAAGCTGTTAATCATAAAAGATATATTGAATTTTTTCCAATTATAAGTTGCCATGAACTATGAGTATAATTTCAGTGATAGCGCTTCTCTGTGTCTGTTAATTACAGTCATGTTTGTTTTAATAAATGCTTAATAAAACAATACGCTGTGGACTACTGTAGTGACGTCGCCGTCCGCGTATCACTTGTCTCCGATTGAATGTTTGTTTTTTAAATAATATTCGGGATATCTGCTAAATAATACAATCATACTAGGTGTACTGTGCTTGAATATTCTTGAAAACTAAGTGCTGATATGAAAATATGTAAGTACCTCGATTTTTATATGAACAGTAAGTAAGCTGTTATAGATTTGCTGTTATGTCACGCTTGTATGTACTATGCAGAACCATCGGAAATAGCAGGAAATCGTAGCGGATACGCAAGTCTAACCTAAAGCTTAGAACGCTGTTCTTTCTATAGAGTCAATTATAAGTTAGGAAGCACTAAAGTCATTTTATCTAGGTGATGTTAGCTAATTAATTTTATTTAGAGAGTTTTAGCATATGTCTCTTTTGGAGGTTAAACTACACCAGCTTAACTCTTTTTATTTGGGGCCTGGTTGGCTGTATAAAAAATTGATGTAGGCCATTGAAGATATGCCAGTTCCTTCAATACAATATTCAATTCTTCCTCAATATAATGAATCGAAATGGATAAAATTATTGGAGTTCTGTGCCCAAGAGAGGGAACATACATAGGCACTTAGATAATAGGTTAATCGTGAATATTTTTGGGTAAAGACTTTTTGTGTTGGATTCGCTTACAGCCATAATAATAACCTTAGCGACTGCGAATTATATAACTTATAGCTAGCTTTCTTGACTATTAATTTCTACCACAAAAATATACCCATATCTGGAAGGCTGAAATAACCTATGTATTAATTAAATAATCGTCTAAAAGCTGCTTAAACTCTGAATGGAAGATTTTTCAATAGATGTTTAATCGTTTATTAATTAAAGTATCTCAAAAATTCTCGGAGGTCCAGCTTTGCTGACATGAGATTTTGGGCGTTTTGCGCTTGTCCCATTACGTTCGGTGGTTGGTTAACAAAAAAAGAAGATGTCTCCTGGAACAGCTGACACACAATGCCATTGATCCAGAAACTAATCTTTTGTCAAATTTTGGACTTTGATGAAGACCACAGAAGTGGCCAATTTTTTTTTCTTTCATTGAAATTCACAACTGAACAATCCTTTTACAATAATCAAAACACCTTAGACAATCTTGTCTTGAGCCCAAAACTATATGATTAGTAAACTCAATAAATAACAGTATCGGGTACAATTAAGAAAAAAAAAATAAAAGGGAATGACATGTTACATACTTGCTGAAATAAAAGAATTAAGTGTAGCATAATTTGTCATAATATAGTTTTTTCCGGAAAAGATGTACTGGTAGACTATTTAGATCTTCGGGATAGAGTTGTATATTTTAATACCATTATAAGATATGAATCTTTGACACACAGTTACTCTCATATTGACATACTGACATGTATATAGGTTTTTAAGATTTTTTCTTTCCGGAATGCACAGAGCTTTCACATCCAAAATAGCTTCCGTTCAGAGTAAATTTATCATACTCTGGCAATTCTGCATTTTAATTATTATTCTTAGAATATAATTTTGACACATCCGTATTTTGTTTAGGCTTGTCAAGTAAGCAGATTCCCACACAAAAAAAATCCCTATCTAAGAATTGATTCAATTAAACTGCTGTATACTAAATTCATAAGTAACTTTTTTGTTAAGGATATTTCGCAAGGTATACAACTTATAAGTTAATTTGTTCAATTTTTTGTTAATTTTTTAATTTGAGGTGACCATTTAAGGTATTCTGTCAATGTAAACACCAAGGTACTTGCTTTATTATTTGATTTGTTTTCATAATTGTTAGACATGGAATGTTTTTGAGTGATGATATGGGTGTAGGAGAAAATGCAAGGAATTTAGTTTTTGAAATACTTAAACTGAGATTGTTTATATCAGCCAGTTTCTGACATCATGTATACTTTTTTTCTCACTTCAAGAGCTTCATCCCAAGTATTAGCTATGCAGTTCAGCTCAGTACCATCAGCTATGACATAATAGTACAATTATCGTAGTTGAGAAGTTCATCAATCAAAATTAAGAACCACATAGGCCCAAGGACAGATCCTTGAGGAACATCCATTTTTATTGTCATCACCCCACTTGTTTCCTTACCAATGCCAACTTGCTAATGTATGTCTGATTGATAGTTATCCAATATAGTAAGGACGTCACCTGGAGTACCTAACTTTTGTAAAAGTTTGCAATGTGCATTAATTTATCTCGCTGATTCCAAATTTTGAAACTGGGCGGCTGACCGTGAGAATATTTGTGAGCATACAAAAATGTATGCTACATGCGGGAGTATTTATACAGGATGTTCATTTGAAAACTTCCCACCCCGGTTTTCTCGAAAACTGCCGACTAAAAGAAAACACGACGAGGCACGTCAAGATTTGTCAAGGAGGACAACTTTTTAACCAAAAACTACTTCATCCCCTTGTACCCTCTCCCCCCCAGGATCATCCCCTTGAAAATTTTAAATAGCAAGGGGTATCGAGTAATACCTTGTTTTAAAGGTATCTTAAGATGCTTAAATAGAGTACAAAAACAAAAGAAAATGTCACTTTTTATTGCAATAAGTGTTCAAATGTTGCCCGTTATTGGACAAACAATGATATAGGCGATTTTTAAATTCCTGACGGACAGTTGCAAAAACATGTTGTGGGATATCATGGATATCATGGCAGCTTTCGATAATGCGTTGATGGAGGTCATCCAAACTACCCGCCAGGAATTTGAAAATTGCCTATATCATTGTCTGGCTAATAACATGCAACATTTGGACACTTATTGCAATAGAAAGTGATATTTTCGTATGTTTTTGTATTCTATTTGAATAATTTAAGATACATAAGGATTCTAATTTTCTCAAAAACCATTCAACCGATTTTAAAAAATCAAACGTCAAAATGAAGGACTTCAACATACCTTTGGAACAGGATGAAGATATTACACGAAACCCCTTTCCATTTAAAACTTTTAAGGGGATGATCCTGGGGGTACAAGGGGGTGAGGTAGTTTTTGGTTAAGAAGTTGCCCCCCTTGACAAATCTTTTGACGTGTCTTGGAGTTTTTCTTTTAATCAGCAGTTTCCGAGAAATCCGGGGTGAGAAATTTTCAAATGAAATGAAAATGAAATGGTGGACCTGCACATTCACCATTATTTATATGTTAAGCACCTCCTCACACGAGTCGATTGGCTATGTGGTCGACGCGATTCTCGACGCACGTCTACTCGGCTAACGGCTTCTCATGCAAAGAATTGGAGCTCCACGAACGGGTCGTTTGATGGTCGTCTCGAGTGTATAGGTAGTGTATAGTTCTAGTGGTTCGCGCGTCTGATTTTATGATTATATAATAATAATAATAATAAATCGACTTTATTAAGGAAGTGAAATATGTATAATAAAATGCACATCTTCCTTCTATAGGCGGAGTCTAGATAAAATATGTACGCAACCTATTTAACTAATGTAATAATATACATATACGAGTATTATATAACTATATTCAGACACGCGACATATTTAAGAAATCTGGAAGCAAGTTATATATGATGAACAAAGAAATGTAAACAATAACATCAAATATAAAATACTGCTAGGCATGTTCTCAATTAAAGTTAAAAATTATAAAATATAAAAAAAAACAGAAAAACAAAATAACTAACATTCAGTGCCAGAGCCAGTCTTTGCGCATAACAACCATGATTTTACATGCTTCTTAAATTATCATTTATCTGATTATATATCTTATAATGGAATTTCAAGACGTCTTTTGAATCGAAAATTAATACCATCCTGTCTTCTGCGAGATGTGAATTCTTTGTAAATATAGGAGGGACACTAAGTATTAAGTACTTTATATGTCATAGTAGCAATTGAATGTCTATAAACATCTATGCGTAGCCAATTTAGCTATATTATTTTTGCAGAAGTTGAGTCATATTTCTTTAGATCAAACACAAATCTACACCAGCTATTCTGAAACTGAATAGCTGGTGTAGATTTGTGTTCTGAATTCTATTCTTTGTCGTAGCATCAAGACAAGGAAAGTAAACAACAACACAATAGCTAATAATAGGAAATATAAGTGTTTCACATAGCTTTTTACGTGTTTTGTAATTCAAAATGCGTTTGTTGTTGTATAAACACTTCAAAACAAAATAGCATTTCCTCAAAGTTATAATAGGCGTGCACACTCGCGGCAGTTAGCAGCGTTGGACTGCGTTGGGCTGCGTTGGCCAGCGCCGAGCCCCCTCGCAGGTAGAAGCAGGCTGGCGCCGGTTCCATACGCAGTCAAGCACACCAGTACATGGTACAGTGAAAACAGACAAGAAAAAGAGTACAGAGATTGGCCAGTCGCATGTAGGCACGGTATAGGAAACATGCAATAAGGGTTCAAAATGTTGCCCATTATTGGCAAAACAATGATGGACAGTTGCAAAAACACTGGAAATGATTCCCCTGAGGGGCTAGAGGGTACAATGGGGGGGGGGTACAATGGGGTGAAATAGTTTTTGGTTAAAAAGTCTCCCTGGACAAATATTTTGACGTGTCTTGGTGTTTTTTCGTTTAATCAGCGGTTTGTGATAAATCCGTGGTGGAAAGTTGTCAAATGAACTATTAGTACATAAGTCCGTGTCCGTATATGCATACACATGAGTAGATTCACATCAATTACATTAGAACCATTTAGCTGAAATTTGCCAATCAGATGAATATGTGACTGGTACTGTACACGTTCAACGAATTCTTGTGCGCGTCTTGTTAAGGAAGCTATCCACTCTGGTAAATACTGTTTGAATCGCTTTGTAAACAAGTTTTTGGTATCAAAAGCTAGAATTGTATCATTTTGGCGCTAAATTGAGATATGACCGTTGCATGACTGATTTGTTTGATTTGGGAATTATTGTGGCACCTGGCCTACATCTAGTGTTGTGGTTGTGTATAAATGTGTTATGCTCATTTGAATATATCTGTGATACTAAGTGATAGTACGTAGTAAATACAATTGCCTATCGTTATATATTTTGGTCTCGTAATATCTTTGGTCGGGTGGTACATTGTTATTTTGTTGAACATTAATATTAGAAGAGCTTTTACTTCCGATACACACCGATAGGTGAGGGGAGTATTGTGATCGCGAAAATTATCGATTTTGAGTTAATATGCTTTGTGGGCATTGGGAACAACATTGACATTGGACGCGCTACATAAGGAGGCTCCTGCACTTGGCAACGGAGCAGGGACGACTTGGGTTCAGTGGGGATTCCCGTGTCGGACAGATCCTTTGGGCTGGCCCGCCAGGTACAAGATAATTATCACATCATTAAATGCTCATTTTGTTACCTCATATATTTTATGTTTTGTATAGATTTGCTAGTCGTATCTAGACACGCTATCTTCTTCAGATGACGACATTATTGCGTTAGAATCGGTGTTTACTAAATTGAAAACAAAAGAAGTTGGTATACATATGCTTAATCGCGAAAGAACAAAATATGTAGAATATCATCATTTATTCCAAAGTTTAAAGAATGGTAATCAAAGATTTTTTCAATATACCAGAGTGACCCTGGATACGTTTAAATATATTTTAGACAAAGTGGAATATCGCTTAACAAGAAAATGGTGCAATCTACACAAACAGCCTATTTTCGCAAACACTGAAGCTATAAGTAACTCTTTATCGATACTCATCTTCGACCGGTACAGACGAAACCAGGTAACAAACTAAATCTCTGTTACTATGAAGGCGTTCAAGCGGGCTTCCGACGCTGGTAAGCGGTCGAAAACACAGTTGAGCAGGTTAGGCTGCATGCGGTACCTGCACGCAATTGCCCCACTGTGTATGCGCTTATAGGAACGTGTTCCTTGAAACGGATCAGATATTCAAATTTTAAGCCAAAATTTTTAGCCGTATCCAAGGTAACGGTAAGATAGGTAACGTAATGTATTAATATAAGGATATTACAAGCTTGTGGGATCCAGGGGTTCCATGTGTAATTATTAAATATGATAATGATCTAGGATAAACTGAAATTTATGAATTATTATCAATCCACCCGTGTGCTTACTATAAACGCATCGTCCGCATCACCGATCGACCCATGTGTAAAGGCGCTAATTAAAAACTATTCTAATTTTGGACTAGAAAAGCGTCCATTTGGAATTACTGTACAGTCCTACATCGTATTGAGTTTTGCAAATTATCCCAACGATATATGATGATGGTCATTGCTCTGTGGACTGTATTTTTATCGTCACGCGAGTTCAAGGAACCAATATATATATATGTAGATAATTTATATATAATGTGTAGTTTTTAGTAACGAAAACATCCTTATAGTTGCATATAAACTTCTGCCACTTATTAAAAAATATTTGCGATAAACGTTAGACAGTGCAAAGGGCAGATCAGCTTTCAGTTCAGTTTGTTTAGTTTGTGTAGTAGTGTAAGATTGCTCGAGTTATGGAACGACCTATACGGTTTTGTAAGTACTCTTTGTTTTTTCAGTTTAGTACATCAGTGGAACAGTATTGTAATCGAAATGCATCAAACAGCGTCTTTGATCACAGTTTCTGGATAAACTAGACTTCTAAAACTGTTACTTGGTGATAAATGTTTAGTTCGATAAGCTGTAAAAAAATTAAGTTAGGTTGATTGACTCAGTACTTCCCACACATTACGGTGATGCTATTTTATTATTTTCCCATAGCATAAAACTATAGTCTGAGATCCAGCAAAAAAAAACAACAAACATAAAAATTCTCGTAAATAGTTTCTAAAATTCAAAAACGGATTATATCACCAGTATCAATCTTTAACGGGCACTGAAATGTTCCGGGGTTTCCCAACCTCCCTATCCGAGACACCATGCTAAGTAGGCTCATTTTAACAAAAAAAGCAGAAAACGATCCCGAGAGTGCCCAAAAACGGAGTTTTAACGGCTTTTGCATTGTACAGTTTCTTTTTAAATATAGTATCACCGCCATTCACACAAATTTCAAAAATCATAGACTTTATATATCTCTACCATGGCTCACAGTACGGTTTAAGGGGACTCTCACTTTTCAGTTTGAATGAATCTTTTTAACTGATTCAGCATTAATAAAAACGTTTGATCACACATTTCATGATTTGCTGAGTACATCAGCTGTTTTGGATCATTCTATCAGTAACCTCACACTTCAGATTGTTTTCCATAATTGCCATGGTAATAATACTGTGTCAAAATGTCATTCAAATCAAAATTATTAAAATCAATTCAAGAATTACCAATACAAAATTATCTAAGGCAATACACGTATGTATACATCATAAAATTCCAAGTCTTTTGGTTTCTGCACTGCAGCCTATTATGAAAGCAACCAATTTTTTAGTTTTACAACCAATCATCCCACTTTCACCCCCACGCAAAAAAACAGAGAATGATCAGGAATCCCTAAAACGCTGAAAAGCGAAATTGAGGACTATTTGAAACCTTTTGTTTTTTGCTAATCCGCCCCCCTTGAACCGATTTTCAAAATTATAGTAGCATTACCTACTACAATCCCACAGCATATCGCTACCCAAATTTCGACACAATCCATGCAGCGGTTACTGAGAATACGAGGCTAGAAAGACGCCGACAGGCAGGCAGACCGACAGACAGACAGACCGATAGAGCGGCCGCTACACAGGCAGAGTGACGTGGATTTTCATTATGTAGATGCCATAAAACGCCCAAAAAGCATATTATCACAAAATAAAAGTTTTTCGCTATCACAATACTCCTCAACGGTGTGGGAAGTAACACGCAATTATTTCAAAGATACTCGTATAAAGGTTTTAAAAACTGTAATTATTAATTTCAGCATTTATTTTTTAATAAATTTTAAACTAAATTGCAAAATATAATAAATTTAAAAAATATTATCCAACGGTTGTCACTCCGGTCCCATCGTTCCACATATACTTGAAGATAAAATTTGAAGTGACCTTAATATGTAGTTTAACAAAAAACTAATTATGAATAAGTGACTGTTTTACAACTAACTAACCAGCTAAAACTGATTCTGGAATCTTCAGGAACCCAATGTTACATTCAGGTTTTTAATAAATTCAAAATGAGAGCAATTCATACTTTTTGTCAAAACTTGTACTTCGGCGGTTTTTATTAATAGGCCAGTGAAGCATGATAAATTGCATAATTTATATTAGCAGTTTCAAAATTCCTTGATGGCACTAGCGGACATAGGGTGAGGGGCAATCCTGAACAATACTCTACTACATGATAAGAAAAATTCTTATTCTGTATTTCTATTTCATATCTATTTTTCCTATAATGTAATGCGCCAGCGCTTGAAAGCGTCATCAAGTTACACATACGATATCTAGTACCTTATACATTCTATTCCTACAACCTCCATACTGGATTTTTGCATACTAAAACAACCTTTCATTCTGGAAGGGAAGGTAGAATGTTTTCCTTCATTTTACTAAGTTAAGATTAAGAATAATAGATACAGAAATACTTCTGATATAATTATATAGGCTAATTTGTGTCCTGAAACCATATGTACGTTATTATGATTATTATCTATGGTCATAACTTAAACAGATACTTAGGTTACCCCCAAGGTGTAAACTAGATTATCCGATTATTTAATTTTACAATCGACATTTATCACGAATTATGTTTATAGATTCGTATAAATCATCAATAAGGATATATTTACATACTTAACTACCTGTTCTTCAGCACAGTTGATGTCTGTTGGATTTACGATAAATAGGTTAATCTGTATTTCTTACGTTCAGTTGCCTTCTCTATTCGCACAGTATAATTACATTGCGACCTGATCCTAGCCCATTGGCGTATCAAATTTTTATTTGTCAGACACAAGTGTACCAAATCTATCGTGAAATGTCTTATTCTCAAGAATTTTACATCCGACTATGTTTTATAGTCGATGAATTTTCTTACCATTGAACTGTTACCATACGGAAAAACTTTTACTAAAGACATTTGAAAATGCGACTAGAAACTAGACTGTGAAAATTTGGGTTCTGCTTTTGTGAAGTAAAATGTTGGAACATACCATTTAGAATGTAATTTATGCATTTGGATCAGATTTATGAGATTCTAGGCTTACATGATTTTATCATTAACATCCGTTTCTTAGAATACCTGACTCATATCATATATTTCTTTGTGATGAATTGTCATAAATTCAATCTCTCATTTGATCCATTATATCTTCAAATGAGATTTTTATAGCAATTTTTTCAGCTACCCCTTCTTTTTCAGTCGAGGTTAGTCTCAGGTGCTTTAATCCATTTTTATTTCGTATACATATGTGTGCCTTAGGTGAGAAAATCTTGGGGTTGTGACCAACATTTTGAAAAAAGAGACTGGGTCACAGCATAGACTCTGGTGCTAACAGCCAAGCTTTCGGCAATGTTTATTGCCATCTTCAGGGCTTTAACGTTGAGGTTTGCCAATTTAAAAAACAGCAATCGCATTGAGTGCAAACGACTTCTTAATGCAGCTAAATAATCGTCACAATTTTTCCATAAAATTTTTAAAAACCTATGCTATCATGGCGTCTTTCACTAACAGGTCAGGAAACAAACAACATATAATTGTAAATTACAAACACACAGAAACGACCTTTACATGTTGAAATTTTAAAACCCTTCCTGTTAGTGGAAGGCGCCATGATAGCATAGTTTTTTAAAAATTTTATGGAAAAATTGTCACGATTATTTAGCTGCATTAAGAAGTCGTTTGCACTCAATGCAATTGCTGTTTTTTAAATCGGCAAACCCCAACGTTAAAGCCCTGAAGATGGCAATAAACATTGCCGAAGGCTTGGCTGTTAGCACCAGAGTCTCCTCCATGCTGTGACCCAGTTTCTTTTTTCAAAATTTTGGCCACAACCCCAAGATTTTCTCATCTAAATTAAGTTTTTTGGCCGTAAGCTTCCTTCGCATATGTGTTTTTTAGAAAACTGACAGAAACTGTATTTTAACACTTCCTTGTGTTTGCAAATTCCTTAAACTTATTCCTTTTGACTTGGAGAGAATTCTGGTTGATGACAGTAAATAGGAATCACTTTATAGTTGTGAGAGGTTTGCTGCGTTTACATTTAAATCTGGAGTTTGTTTCCTGTTACCTTTCCATTACGAAAATTCAGTTTCGTTTGCAAATTTAAATTTTTCTTCGACACATAAAATATTGTGAACAACTTTCAAATGTTTAATAAGGTTAGCTCGAACGGTAGAAAAAAATGCGCAAAGGTCAATGCTTTTCAGGGACTCTCGCAGAAGCAGAATATATTTCGAAAATCAGAGCTCTTCAAAAAGATGAGGAAAACGAAGATTAGTAAACAAAATATGGTAAAATAGAAATACATTATGCAATATGCACTAGTACGTTATTTTTATTTGAAACGAAAGGTATATGAATAGGTACCGGATCCCTAGCAATACTATGAAGATTACGTAGTCCAAATTTAGAATGAACCATTCATTCCTGGAATGGAATAAATTTTTGGTGAAAAATATTGGGGGAGGGGGGTAATTACCCTTGTTACCCCTCCCTTGTATACACCCGTGGTTTAGAATGAGTATGAGAGGCCCCGAAAATTTTCCGATTTTCAAAAATAAAAAAAGCGTTGTGTTTTCGGCCATCCTTTAGTTCAGCCTCTGGTGTGCCTACCTTGGGTGACCTTGTTAGGATGTAACCGTTAGCAGAATCGAGGTCACCGATGACGGTGCCGCGCTGCCGCTCGCGGCGCTCGCTGCGAGATCATTGACATCTCATTGTTTTGGTGAATGGCGGCGGACGATCGTGTGCATCTAGCCGAGAGCCCAACCAACCAACCAACAACAGATTACATCTTCGAATTTTCAAAACGTAATTACATAGGTACCGTTCGTATGCATGATGGATGTATTATTCAATTGTGCCGTACGGTATAATTTTTGGGCGCGTTCGAGAATTCCACCCATGCATTTTTGGTGTGGATACGCTGGTCTACAATCAAGGCCGTAACCAGAAATTTGGTTTCAGAGATCCCCATGCCCCGATCATATTTGTAAATTACGAGGGAGCGGGAAGGTGTGCGGCCTTTAAAATAATATGAAAAGCCCTAGGCGGTTCAAACTACAGAACTTCCGGTTGCTCGCCACATAGATATTTCGTGAATTTTTAGTAATTCTGGATACATTTTTTCTGCAAATTGGATAATTTCGATAATGATGATATTTTTTTTAATGATGCAATATATTTGAACAGTAAAAGAACGTAAACGCAAAACATGCAGACATTGCTACTCCACCAATAATTATAATACAGATATGCGTTGAATCAACGCTTAGCTGTTATTAAACATATTTACAATAATTTGTTTTATTTGATCCGTGAACAGAAAACATACAATAAATAAAAGATGTGCGCCCTTCCATCTGAACAGGTTTTTGTTTATGTTTCAGGGCCTGCCAGGTTGTTTGTATGTAGAAAAATTGAAAAATTCCAATTTAATAATAATTTGAAATAATATAAAAATTAAAAGAGAGTGATATTCATAATCTTATATCAGTAGAAGTGTTATCAATTTTACATTTGATCGCATAGAAAAATGACGTTCCCATTTGAAAAAATCAAGTTATCTCTGATTTAAATCTCATTAATTTATCTACCGATTTTGTAAGTAGAAAAATCAATCAAATTTAAGCGGCTTATTTACATTGTAAAGTCACAGCTTTCTAAGTTTTAGAACCACTGCGATATTCTATGCAATAATATTCATTTAAATCTTGACAACTTTAACGTGTAGCTTTTTTTCTGTATAAATAAAATCAATTTAAAAACGGGATACAAGTGTGATACAATAAACAAAAATTGAAATCACTCAACACTTTTTCGTAAAAAGTCCGTTGCGAATAGATCCAGACCTAGAACTTAGCTTGTAGCTACTGTACATTTTTGTAGCATGCATATAGGTCCGTCAATCAAGTGACGTTGGATAAAGAGAAATAATGTATTTAAGTTTTCTTTACATCTTAACCTCGATAATGTGTTTTGTTATTATTTGTTGTATTTTTCATTCAAATTATAAATCTGTACCTTCGAGAAAGGAAGGCCACTATAATCATAAGAAATGGGATTGGGACTAGTTACCTAATCCTATGGTATTTTAGTTGTTACAAAAATATTTACAGAATATTTGTGGAATAATAGAAACTCCAATAAATTAATGACACAAAATTGGTGACTCTTTTAAAATGACACACAGTTGGCATCACAAAAAACTGGTACGTGCATTTCCAAATTTTCAACAGATAGCCAATAATCATAATAAAAAATAAGAAAAATACCTAAAATTCTGCTTGCCAGGTATCTTCGGAAAAAGTTGAGCTTCAAAAAACGTGGTTCAAGAAATGTCCCCTTAAGTGTCTGCCACCTTGTATAATGGATCTAGTTTTACAGTTGTCAGGTACAATAATGATATATGGTATATTTCATTGCACTTTAAACAATATTGAGGGATCATATCGTGCTTTGGAAAACAAGTATCCACACATATGTGCATATAGAATTTTACTACGTATTTGTTAGATGGTATTCATAAACCAGATACTCATAACAATAATAGACTGTTTGTTTTCTATAGTTGCACTAAAAACACATGAATTACATTTATTCGCGGTTTTGAGTGTGAGATATCTTGATTATTATTATAGTAAATAGCCAGACTAGTAAGAGTTAGTTTAAACTGAATTTCCATTAACACAGTGCGATAACTTGCAATGTAATAAGAATATTTTTTATTCCACTTTGCGATATGCGTGGAGACTAAACTTTGATAAACTATTTTAAACTTCTTTGCTATTGCGCTATCACTATGATATATTTATATTCGCAAATCGAATTATTTACAACTAAATAAACAAAAGTGGATTTGACTTGAGGTAATTCATAGTTAATGATGAAAGGTTGAGTTACTTTCAAAAAACAGTTATCACTGAGAGCAGCGGAGGATGACATTTTTGGCTGCTCAACTGCTAAGAAGTTACCCTAGCATATGTACAAAGAGCCCAAGGCCCAAGAACCCAAAGCATGGAGGGAAGTCATCCGAAATGAAAAATACTATAGGTATGAACTGTAATACGATTACCTACCACGAAGGTAAACATTCTCTTGTTGGGATACGTTATGCTTTAGTGAGTGAGCGATTTCAGGCTAGTCTCATACTCCAGCTGAAAATAACCGATTTTTTTAGTTGTGCGGGTATTAGGTTTCAGTTACCCTAATATTTGTCGCTCAGAATTAAGGCTTATTGTGCACCATAGCCCAAAGGAATGAGTCTCATCCTGAGTTCCTTGCGAATTTTGAGATGCTGGACTATGCTCTCATGCTCTCCCTCCTGTCCTGGCCTAAATTCATATAGAAGTTCCTGCCTTCACTCAATGCAGGACGTGCTTACACCCATATGCACCGTTTGGCGATTCTAATCCTAGTTCCCTAATCGCGTTTTGCTAATCTTTGGCATCTAGCCATGCACCGTCAAGAGATTGACTAATCCAGATTGGAGAACGGCAAGTTTGGGTTTGCAAGATTATTTTGACAATGACAATGTCAAAATTGTCAGTTTGCGGTGCATAGTAAACAAGTAATCTAATCCAGGTTTATGTAACTAATCGCGCAATTGACTTACGGTGCATACGGGTGTTAGCTGTTTTATCTGCCTCACCGCACTTGCTGCAACATTGATCCCCAACTTTTGCAGGTCCAATAGCCAGTTATAAATCCAACCACCTTTCGTACTTTTGTAGCTCCTTCCTTCTCAATCTAAGAGCGCCTGCGGTATTAGAACACAAGAGTTCCCTCAGCATCTTTTTAGACTGTCCCAGGGCTTCTGGTGCTCATTTGACACCCATCTGCTGACAGCTATCCGAATCATGTTGTTGATATACCACATGCTCATTCTGGCCCGATGAGAGGGAGTTCTCCACCCCCTCCTTGGCACACCTGTCGGCCCTCTCATTCCTACTTACTAGTATGTGACTATGTACCCAAGATAGTCCTTTTAATGTATCCTTCATAAACATTCTGCTTGGAAAATGATAGTCAGCTGACCTAGGAGGATGCTAATATTCGGTCCAGACCTACCACCGTATATGCCTCCTCTTGTACCTGATAAATTTTTGAAGCCATCAGTGTACCAGTGTACCTAGAGCCCATTCCGATCTGACTTTATATGGAATCTTAGGGTCCACGACTCTTGGTATTCAATTGGGTGGCAAAGACCGAAGGAGCAATTCTATCAAACGTTCTTAACCTATTTAGAAAAACACTACAAGGAGACCTTTAATATTTAAGGAAATTTTATCCCCATCATGATTTTTATTTTTGGCGTGAAAAACGATGCCCACATCAAATGGACCAAACGACTAACTTGTCGTTAGCCATAAAGTTGCATGGTAATAAAATCCGGTGCCAGATAAGTGCTCGGAACGCATCAATATTTGTTTATTATCCCCATTTCCGGGTGTTTGAGTCGCATTCAGAAGTGCAAATCACAGGAATTTGCATCAAAGCATGATAAGAACTCCCGTTCGTCCGTTCCCATTGCAGGCGCTGAAACTATTCCAACCAATCACGCAGACCATCACTGAGCCTTCCAAACATAAATTCAGGTATTGATCGGATTGTACCAACGAGTTCTGATTAGGTTAGAAGAAGCCAAGGGCGTAGCTAGGATTTCATTTAGGAGGGGTATATATGGGTATTAAGGGCGTAGCGAACGGGGGGGTTGGGGAGTCAGACCCCCCATGAAGAATATTAAGTGTATATGTTAATGTCAGTAATAAGTTGGCATTGACAGGTGCCCAAATTTGACGTAATTTTTTTTTGAAATACCTACTTTATTTGCTCTTCAGAAGTGTTGACAGTTCAATCCAAAGGTTGCGCGATACAAAAATGTTAATTTTTTATATTGGCAGACATTTTTGAGGTTTTTTGAAAAACCGTTTCAATAGTTCAATTCTGTGTATACGGAAAAGTGTAGAGAAAAATCTCTTCTCTGCTACTTTCTGTGCAAGGGAGTACCAAGGAAATTAGTGTTGCATTTCTTGTTGCAGGAAAGAATATGTCTGCTCCCCTTGAATAGGTCTAGTTCGCTAAAGGTCGTATCCATAGACATCACTTAAGTAATACTCAAGGTCCACTTGAATAATACTCAAGTGTGTCCTTCCTTGTTCATCTGTTTCCTAGGTAACATCTACGAGACGGTGGGAAATAATTTGCCGACGTTGTCATATTTCAAATATAAGTAAATTTGTTATGCCTGTGCCTACGCTTTTTGGTGTTTTCTGTTATCTTCTTCTTCTATCCTTATGGTTCCTGCGTTTTCTGTTATCTTTTTGTTTTATGCCAGTATTTCGTGTTTTTTGCCTTTTCGGATGTGACGGAAATTGACAACACCTTAGTCCAAAATTAACTTACAAAATCGCCTTGACTGCAATGTCATGTTGACATTTTGTTACTTGCGTATTGCTCAAGTGAGCCTTACGTGAGGGACGCTCAAGTTGCTGTGAAAACACAAAGCCATGCTTAAGGGACACTCAAGGACACTAAGGGACTCTTAAGTATCAACTATGAATACGGCCCTAAGGTTTTCTCTTTTCATACTCTTGTTCTGCCACAGGTTATATCATAGTTCAGCTTCATTATTGCAAGTCTCCAAATTGTGGTATTGGCAGAAAATTTGTGACTTCCCTCCCTCCAAACTTCTTATCGGTCATTTCAAATGGTTATTCACGATTAATAATCACAATTTTAAGACGGCCCTTATGACAGATTAGCGTTTTTTTACTTCCCACACCGATAGGTGAGGGGAGTATTGTGATCGCGAAAATTTTCGACTTTGAGATAATACGTTTTTTGGGCGTTTTATGATGTGTACATAACGAAAATCCACGTCACTCATTTCCGTCGGTCTGTCTGTCTGTCTGTCTGTCTGTCGGTCTGTCTGTCTGTCTGTCTGTCGCGTTTTTCTACCCTCGTAATCTCAGTAACCGCTACATGGATTGTGATGAAATTTGGACAGCGTTATGCTGTGGGGTCGTAGTAGGTAATGTTCCTATAATTTTGAAAATTGTTATACAGGGGGCGGAGTAATTAGCAAAAAACGAAAAATTTCAAATACGCTTCAAACTTCGTTTTTAGACGTTTTAGGGGTTCCTGATCATTTTCTACTTTTTTTTGGGTGGGGGTGAATTTGGGGTGGTTGGGGGATGGGGGGTTGGAATACTGTAAAATTTGTTGTATTCATAATGGGCTCTCTAATGACGTGTGAATGAAAGACCTAGCGCCATAATACAATTTTTTAGGTCCATCCGAACATTGCCTTGCTTATAATAGAAACCAACGGACTTAGAATAATTTGTTATGTATACATCCGAGTGTTGTTTTAGTTTTAGATCGTTCTTTATTGCGTAACGCCAAAATTATCGAATGGATTTTAATGAAATTTTGACACAGTATTACTGCCACGGCGAGGATGGAAAGCGCGCATGTTTTGGAAAAATCGTGTCAGTGGCGGCGCGGCAATAATAAAAAAACTAAAAATGTAAAAATAGCTCAAACTTTGTTTTTCGGCGTTTTAGGGGTTTCTGATCATTTTTTACTTTTTTTTGGGTGGGGGTGAAATTGGGGTGGTTAGGGGGTGGGGGGTTGTAAAACTCAAAAATTTATTCCACTTATAATAGTGTCCATTGACCTGTGAAAGAAAGACCTAGCGGCATAATAGACGTTTGTTAGGTCCATCCGAACATTGCCTTGGCTATTACAGAAATCAAGGGATTTGGTATTGGTAGGGGTAGGTATTGATTCAGGTCGTTCTGAATTTAGTAACACGGAAATTATGGAATTAATTTTAATGAAATTTAGACACAGTATTATTACCGCGGCAAGGATGAAAAATGCGTATGGTTTTCAAAAATCGTGTCAGTGGCGGCGCAGCAATAATAAAAATCTAAAAATATAAAAATAGTTCAAACTTCGTTTTTACGCAATCTGGGGGTTCCTGATTGTTTCGTTTCGTCCAGTTGAAGCTGAATTGTGTCGTTTTAGTTCCTACGGAGGGATTTAGGAAACTGTTTACTAGTTTTTGTGTTGGATGTTTTTTGACGACAGGCGGGCGATGATTTGGTTGCAAGTGTTATGTGTGGGAAGTACTGAGTCAATCAACTTGACTCCATTTTTTTATTTTAAGCTAAACTAAACACATTTTTAAAGTAGACACACACACTAAACAAATAACTTATTAAAATCTTAAACCCAACATAAACATGTTGAAACCATTTTAGTATCCAGTCTTGAAATTTTTGATAAAACTCTTTTAACTCAATAATAATAGAAAACAGTTGAAAATATTATAAATCACCTTTCTATTTATTTTCGGACCTTAAAATTAAATTTCTTCTTTATCACCATTTTAAATATACATGAAAAAACAGAACCTTATTTGTTACAATTTTTTTTAATAACTAGAATTTTTTATTCTCAAAATAAAATAAAAATTATCAATGTTTTGTTATGACAACAAATAACTTATTAAAATATTAAACTTAACCTAAAAATCTTGAGACCATTTTAGTATCCAGTCTTTGAATTTTTGATAAAACTCTTTTAACTCAATAATAATTATATTCTTTAAATTTTTGTCAGCAGCCATTTACTCAACAAAATATCTCTTAATAGAATATGAACTAAATTCAGTCTTCTCTAATATTAAGCAACAAAACTGAACCTTTTTAAAGTTTAGTCTTACTGTAACGTAAATTGCATTATTAACATATTATTAAAACATAAACTAAACACCGTTGATTGGTCCAGGACTTAAATTTTTAAACCTGGACACCAGGACTAGAAATGAAGTCCCTCCAGGACGCACCCCGAATGCCCTCTAAATCAGGACAAATCCGGGGAAACCCGGTCGCGTGAAATGACAAAGTTCAGAAAAACGAAAGATATGACGATAATAATTATAAATACTGCCATAGGATCGCTCGTATTGCAAAACCTCTACCTTTACCCCATAGTTCATGGAAATCGTGCTGGCTATACTCAGCTTGTCGTTTTCTGTCCCATTTCCCATTGGATATTTCTAACAGCTTTCCCTAGTTTTGTATCACACTTTAGAAAAACATTGGAAAAGTTTGAAAGGCATCGAGTTACTGAAGAACAATCGGCCACTGTAAAAGTTTAATTTTATTGCGATCTTTTCGATTTAGACATGTGTTGTGAATGCTGGGTGTGAAACTTCCTTAAAAAAGGACAATTGCTGCAATTGGCATTCACCGTAAGGCTATATGTACATATACAGAGTTTTTGTCCTGATAGGAAGCCAGATAACGATTTTAGATATTTAGGGTGAACCTGAGGCTCCGAGGGTCTGAAAATTTTTGATCTTCTTTACCTGAGACTGAAACTCAAAACAACTGCCGGATTTGAAATTGGTACCCTGAAGCTATACGTTATACGAGTTTTCATCCTGATAGGAAGCCAGATAACGATTTTAGATATTTAGGGTGAACCTGAGGATCCGAGGGTCTGAAAATTTTTGATCTTCTTTACCTTAAGCTGAAACTCAACAGCACGGCCGGATTTGAAATCAGCATCCTCAAACTATACACTATACCAGTGTTCGTCCTTATAAGAAGTCAGATAACGATTTTAGATATTTAGGGTGGACCTGAATATCCGAGGGTCTGAAAATGTCTGATCTTCTTTACCTGAGACTGAAACTCAGAACAACTGCCGGATTTGAAATTGGCACCCCCAAACTATACATTATACGAGTTTTCGTCCTGATAGGAAGCTAGATAACGATTTTAGATATTTAGGGTGAACATGAGGATCCGAGGGTCTGAAAATTTCTGATCTTCTTTACCTGAGGCTGAAACTCAAAACAACGACGGGATTTGAAATAGGCACCCTCAAATTATACATCATATGAGTTTTCGTTCTGATAGGAAGTCAGATAACGATTTTAGATATTTAGGGTGATCTTGAAGATATGAGGATCTGAAAATTTTTGATCTTTACCTGAGGCTGAAAGAACGGCCGGATTTGAAGTTGGCACCGTCAAAATATACATGATACGAGTTTTCGTCCTGATAGGAAGTCAAGATTATATATATTATGGGTGTACTTGAAAATCTACATACGTTATGAGTAATAATTTAAAAAAATGTTGGAACTCTTTCGCTGCGTTGTTTTTGTTTAGTTTTTAAATTAACATCCAGTTTTGAGGGATCTTTGAGAGGAAGGAGGTCCCAAAAGCTGTGATCTTGGAATATCGCCCTCCTTTCAATACAGAGAAACATGAGAATTTCCATCAAAAATATTCCGTTGTCCCCGCGGAAAAAATGTTGGTACTGCCTTCATCTTCTTAATGAAAATTATGTTGTTAATGGAAATAAAATGCAATAAATCGGCATAAATAAGTTCTCTCAACTGACTTGTACGGCGTACGAACGTTATTGCCTCAAAACCAGTAGCAACGCTCTGAATGTAACTGATACTGAAGAAGGCGATGCGCAGATTTCGCGGTGATCAAGGTGCGCGCTGGCAAGTTAAAAAAAAGAAGAAAGACGTCGGGCGCCTCCGTGCGAAGACACACGTGCAGCTGCTGCCGTTGCTGCGAAGAAAGGCGCACTTTACTCCCACTGGCTGCAGAGGTGAATGACCGCCGCGGCGCAGCACTTGGTCAGTGTATCAACTCTCCTCCACCACCATCGCCATCGTCTCTCTCTCTTCTGTCAAGCCAAGAAGCAGACACGATCTAGCAGCATTAGTTCAGGCGTACACTGTGGTACGTCGATAAGTTACAACAGGGCTTCTTAAACTTTTTGTAGTCATCGATAACCTTTCTCAGCTTAATTCCACGTACCCCAAAGAATATTTTAGGAAAAGAAGAAAACCTCATTTATAATTAATTCTATTGCTAGCTTCATTACATCTTAAGGGCCTGGATACACACATTCATACATACGTATTTGCCATGTAAAACACGGGCTCACAATTTCTCGCATTTTCAAACTACATATATAATATTTCAGAAGACGATAGTTAAGACCTTAATGAATGACAACTATTTTCGATTTTCTCAAAAAAGTTTTTTAATGTGCAAAAAACTCGCAATTCAAAATCATCCATTCTATAAATGCCTGTAATTTAACAACCAAACACGATATCAAAAAAAGGCTAAATAGTTGCACAAGCGCAAGCTTTCTTCTTCAATTTGCTCTTTGAGTCATCACTGTAAGTTTAAAGGTAACTTCAGGAGCTTTGGAAATGCTAAATTCATTTTTATAGTGACCTTTGGACCTTACCTTTGGACCTTTTCACCTTTTTGGACTTATCTGCCCTCATCTTAGACACACACACTGGAGAAAGGGAACAGGTGGCCACGCCTCCTCGCTAACACGGGAATACGTCTTTTCATGGATTCTCAATTTCGCGCGCTATACCCTAGACCCTTAATGAGCAGGACGCTGCTGTTTGGCCTCAACGATAACATTAAATTTTGGGGATTGTCATCTGGATCGTTCTTTTTTTATGGTCAGCCACCCGTAAAGGCTGAAAGCCTATGGCGCTGTAGGAGCGCTGTCAGAGGATAAGTGTCAGTGCACGTTAGATTTGAAACGCTGCGGGTTGTAGCCGCCGGGAAACAAGTTCCGCGGCAGCTCATTCCACAGCGTCAAAGTTCTCCATAGGAAGCAATGCTGGAGAAGACTGGCTCGGGGAGTAGAGACCTCGACCTGGTAAAGATGAGCTCGCAGAGCTTTTCTAGTGTTTCTCGTTCGGACGGCCTTTGGTCTTATTATCTGGGAGAGCTCACTAGAACGTCTTCCGTGATAGAATCTGTAAAACAGGGATAAGTCAGCCACCCTTCTTCGATGTTTCAGTCTGTGGTGGTAAGGCGTATCGATTAATATAATTGCTCTCTTCTGGATAGTGTCTAGAAGCTTTAGAGAGTGTTTCGGAGCGCATCCCCACACATGGGAGCAATACTCCAGCGATGGTCGGATCTGTGCCTTGCAGAACAGCAGTAGTTGCTCTGGTGTATACAGCTTGCTACAGCGGAACAAAACTCCAAGCTTCTAGGATGCCGTTTTAGCAATACTGACGACGTGGTCGTACCAGGACATGTTTTTGTTGATGTTGATCCTCAGAGGCTTGACGGAAGGTGACTCGACTATGGAGTGACCCTCCATTTCCACAGTTGGAAAGCCAACGTGAGACTTCTTTGTAAGTGTTGTTGCCAGAGTTTTCTGTACGTTGAAGTGTACTTTATTTACTAAGCCCACTTGATAATTATGTTGATATATACGTTGGTCTGTGAGGCATGCTGCTGTCGCCGACGTTTTTATCGACACCAGAACCAACAATCCAGCCTTGCAAGTAGGCCTCAGTAGGCCCTTTTTGATATATCCGACTATCACCCCTCAGCTATCACTGCCTCCCCCCTTCATGCCAAACGTTCCTAACCCTTTAACAATGGCCAATATGTCGGCCCAGTTTAGGATGGGTATTCCCTTGGTTGGAGTCTATCGGATCCAAAGATCTCATATCTACGCCGGCCTAGCAAGTCTCCATAACCCATACATACCGGGTCTTCTTCAATTCCCAATAGTGACAGATTACACCTGAAATTGGCATTCTCAAATAATACACCTACAAGTTTTCGTTCTGATAGAAAGTTAGATAACGATTTCAGATATTTAAGGTGAACTTGAAGATCTGAGGGTCTGAACATTTTTGATCTTCTTTACCTAGGGCTGAAACTGAAAACAACAGCTAGATTTGAGATTGGCACTCTCAAATTATACACCATACAAGTTTTCGTTCTGATAGACAGTCAGATAACGATTTTAGATATTAAGGTGAACTTGAAGATCTGAGGGTCTGAATATTTTTGATCTCCTTTACCTGAGGTTGAAACTCAAAACAATGGCCAGATTTCAGACTGGCGCCCTCAAACTATATCTCTTATCAGTTTTCGTTCTGATAGGAAGTTAGATCACGATTTTAGATACCCAGGGTGAACTTGAAGATCTGATGGTCTGAAAATATTTGATCTTCTTTACCTGAGGCTAAAACTCAGAACAACGGCCAGACTTGAAGTTGGCTCTCCGCCTCTCCGGGAAACTGAATCTCCCCTATTTTCCACTCCTCGATACTGGAAAGAGGAGTGGGTGAAAGATGTATCCACCTTTATAGACGGTTTGCCTCGACAATTCTGTAGGCAGAGGTAGGCAACGCTACCTACGCCAACTTGGCTATCTTTGTGTGACCAACCACCTCTTCCCTTACCTACCAATCACCCCCATTCTTGCAAAGATAAGTAGCAGCAAATGGTATAAGAAAGGACATGGTTCGCTTGACCAGAAGAGTATAAGCTTGACATAAAGAACACCAAGACTTTTTGCATGAAATTCAGCCTTTAAAACTTATTTATATCTCATGTCAATTAAGTCATCCTTAGTAACATCTTCATCGCTGATATCTATATGGATAGTGATTTTAACTACTGGGTTTGCTGTCCATCAATGAACATGATCGTTACTTATCATCGAGTTTACTCATCTGCTGCGTACCACTGACACATATACTACACGCTCCTAAGGGGTATGTGGGCCCCACATTAAGAAACCCTGAGTTAGAAGATATAACATAAAAAAAAGAAATACAAATGAAAATACTTTAATATCCACCAAAACAGTGCCGGTCCAAGATATTATTGCATAAGCTGATAAATGTTATAGGCGCAGGAGTAGGGTTTGCAAGAATTCATATAAAATATGAATAATACCACCTTGAAAGCTAGTGAGAGTTCTAAAAGTTGCGAACTTCACGAATTAATTAGGCTTGGAGCCGTTTACTATCCTTTTATGGGCCTACCCATGTCTCTTGATCATCCAGGTTTGTAGCATTCTACTTGTTGTAGCATTATACTTGTTTTAGCACTCATTCAATATTGCTTCACTTTAATAAGGTCGGATGTATTCTGTTATTCATTGAGAATATGTTCAATTCAGCGCTTATTTTTTCATTTCGTATTGAAATGCTTAGCGAATTTTGTACCTTTTCCAGATATAACTGCAGCACTTTCTATGCACTGCTTGTCTAGCTTTCATAGCCGTCGGAAATACTCCACAGATAAGTAATTTTTCTCTTATTCTGCTAATTTTATTTGCTTTTCTGTTTGAAGGCACGTGTTTCGTAAGAAGAAACGAGAAAATTCGATTCAGTAGAAACAAATTGGATAAATTCTTTCTATTCATTAGAACGAAACTGAAAACTGTTATCAAAAAAGGTATTTTTATAATTTCCCCGTAGTTATACAATAATGTATAAATTACCTCATTAAATAAATTCACTGAATATTTTTAGCATAAATGGAATACAAAGAGGCTTAATTGATGTCAAGTAACATGATCAAACGCATATGTTGAATACAAGTAATTTGTGGTCTTATTTTAATTTGAAAATGAGGAAAATTGATTTAGAAGATATAAACCTGGAAAGGCACTCACTGGATAAGCTCAGTCTGCTGTCTCTGACGTATATGGGTATTCCCTAATTCAGTGCCAATATCTATGGAGGCGATTTTTGGGTTCATTTTAAGAAGAAAACTTCATATGAACTTATGTCCTAAAAGTCCCATAGATTCAGGGTGCGGTAAAGTTTTCAAAAATAAATAATTTATTATTAATATCTACCATACCACTTCAGATATTTCAATGAAATTCGTCATACATGTACTATGTATCACCAGTGGCGTTCGTAAGTAATTTGACCTGCCTATTTTGGCAGACATTGATGGTACGCCACTGATTTCTCCTGAAATAAAGATTATTTTTGAAGTCCCCACTCATTTCTAAGTTGAATACTTCATTTTTTTAAATCCGATGCACGGTTTTCGCTCAAAAGAATAAAAACCGTTTCTCTGCATGATCGCAATTATATCAATATGACAATATCACCATGCAGAGACATACATAGATTTTATTTTTTTTAGATGAAACCCGTGCGTCGGACTAAAAAAATTCAAGAGATCACATCTGCTCATAATTGAATACAGATTTAAAAGGTACACTCCAGAGTTTACGTACTTCGCATTTCGGATGTCTTTCAATAAAACATTGAAAAAAATTACATAAGTAAGAAAGAATTATTACTTATCGTAGTAGGCTTGAGTCATATTTTTGCTATTAAGACACTAGAAGCGGCGTGATTCTGAATTCTGTTGTCAAGGCAGTTGTCATTATTTTGTTTGAGAGTTCATCAGTTTTTAAATTCACTTTTTCACGATTTATTAATTTCGTATTATATGAGCAGCGTTATTTTGAAAAATAACGGTCGAGTTTACTAATGAGGAGTTGGCAGATATGCATTAAATGTATGGTTTCGTCTCTCATGCAACCGTTAAAACGTAATAATCCCCAATGCCTACTCTGGCCGCACGTGCGGTGATCGTTTTTTACCTAGATCGACCGACCCTTTTAAGCACCCACCGATACCACAGTCCAGTAAACATGTATACAGATTTAACGGCGCGTCAATAGGTATCGATATACTTACAATGCATAATATATTTTGCTTGATTCAAAACTAGTATTTTGAACTATTAGCGCCTTGTAAACATAAATCGCTGTTTAATATTACTCATACATATACCCCAATATGACTATACTATTGTAGTGTCGCTACTCGGTAGGAGTACTGAAAATGTAAACAACTCTTATATTTCTGACGTGTACTATACCACTGCGAGCAGAGCCATAGCTACGCGTTCATCTTGGAGGGGGTTCATGTTGACCTTGGGGGGGGGGATCATGTATAAAAGAAAACACTTTTTTTTGTATATATAACTGGCCTTAGCAGTATGCTATTCGGCCAAACCGTAACTTATTTATCTGAAAGAAAAGAAGCGACCCAGATAATTCGGCTCATCTCAACGTAAAGTCTTTGTCATACCTATATCGACCACGGAATATGAAAAAAGAAGTTACAGCAACAAAACGGGGACACCACTTCACGCCAAGGGGTCTGTCATAGCGACTTTATTCACACACAAACACATTCAGGACCAGCCAAAAAAGGAACGAGACTTCACATATGAGATAGTCCAAACCAAAATGACTCGCATCAAATCTTTTTCTTCCATAAACTAATTGACTGTATAATCACATTCATAGTATCGCTGTTTGTAATAGCATGATGCATCAGGCTTTTAATATTTATTGGTAATATACCGAGCTTTCATAATTGTGAAAAAAGTAACGTCGTTGCATTTTTGTTGAAGAGACATGCTAACACCTGGTGGTTTAGATCATCTATTGACGTTCCCTCACAGTTGCAGTCAGCCAAATTCATCTTATCATAGGTTTTGCGAGGCAAAGTGAGTTTTTGAAAGATTGGTTTTGGCATAGCGGATCCACAAACCTGGACGAAGTGACAATCGGGGTGGTTAATCACGAAATCGTTATATTTGGCCTCCCATTCTTTCCTGCAGTAGTTTTTGATGTGAGTTAGCATATCTTCCGGGTATACGTGTCTGATGTACTCCGCATTTTCTGATGTGACTGCTACTTTAGCCAATTGGTCTGCTGCGATATTCCCGGTTATGCCACAATGCCCCTTAGCCCAGATAAAGGTCACATTTACATTATTTTGTTTTAGTTGCCAAATTTTGTTAATAATCATAAAGACTTGACTTTATAATATCTTAATTACCATAGATTGTATCGCTGTTAATGTGCCATGAGCGCTGAGGGATTGCTTAGTAGTAGTAGAATCAATCACTAAGCATTCTGGGAGTACTCATGCGAGGGGTTTGAACCCCCTAACCCCCCCCCTTATATTCGGCCCTGACTGCGGGAATCAGAAATCTTCTTCACTAAATGGATGGATTAGCGGTTCATGCTCATTCTTCATAGTCTCATCCATGGAAATGTCTATTATGGATTATCAGGAAAGTATGAGTTGACAAGGCGAGTTTGACCATATTATCATCCTTTGTGGCCACCCTGTATGACGTTGGCCGACGACCAGGAAACGCTCCGTTGGCAGACACGACTGCGTTTAAACAGGTCGCGACACAAGAAAAGGCGGCTGCGACTGCTAAAAAGGTTAATTAGCCGCGTTTAATGATTGTTTTCCTTTAATTTCGCCCGCACAGGCAGCAGCAGGCTAGGCGTTGCTCGTAAATACGTACATGCTGGAAAGAAGGGAAAGCACCTCGTTCCGCATCGGGGGACTCGCATTGCCTCTTGCGGATATTATGCCAAGGCTTTACAAGGAAACTACTAACTACTTCGCCGGTGATATCAACTATCTTTTCTGCGTCTACTATTGTAAAAAATAGCATCTAATAGCTCTGCCTTGCTAAAACAGAAAGTCGTATCTGTAAAAATTGCATTTTTCATCTGTTAGCGGATTATGATGCATCAAGGTATTCTCCAACATGTAGGCAAGCTATGAAAGTCGTATGTGTACTAGAAATAACGATTTTAAATAACACTTGTCTTACTTACTTACTTACTTGCTTACTTACGTACTTATGTTAGTTACGACAATTTGACCTGGTATCTTGTACTGTATGCATACTTTACAACAAGTGATTTTTAAAATACTTCTATAATACTACGACGAAATATCGTATCTAACAAAGATACATTTCTTTTGACGAATTTGGATACTTAGGTATAACCTTCAGGCTGGTTTTATGAGATTATTTAAACAAATTCATCATTTGGCGGACCCGCATTGCCTCTTGCGGATATTCACCTCTTCCAAAAACAAAAAAATGAAGTCAAGTTGATTGACTCAGTACTTCCCACGCATTTTGTAGTCTGAGATCCCCTTGCAATCAAATCATTGTCCACCCCCCAATTTCACCCCCACCCAAAAAAGGTAGAAAATGATCAGGAACCTCTAAAATATCTAAAATCGAAGTTTGAGCTGTTTTTATATTTTTAATTTTTTGATTATTGCTACGCTGCCACTGACACGATTTCTAACAGCTATACGCATCTTATCCTCACAGCGGTAATAATATACTGTGTCAAAACTTCATTAGAATCAATTTAATAGTTTCTACGTTACAAAATATAAACCGATCTAAAGCAATAAATGCTCGTATGTACTAAGTCCCTTAGTTTCGGTAATAGGTAAAGCAATGTTCGGATGTACCTAAAAAGGTGATTCATGTCGCTAGGTCTTCCTTCACATGTTAGTGGACCGCCTATTATGAATACAACAAATTTTTCAGTTTTTCAACGCCCCACCCCCAAACCACCCCAATTCCACCCCACCCAAAAAACGTAGAAAATGATCAAGAACCTCTAAATCGCTTAAAAACGAAATATGAGCTGTTTTCATATTTAGTTTTATAGTTTTATATTAGAGTTTTTTTATTATTTCTTCGCCGCCACTGGCCACGATTTATAAAAGCCATACGCATTTTCTATCCTCGCCACGATAGTAATGCTGTGTCAAAATTTCATTGTAATTAATTCAACAGTTTCCTTGCTACACGTTACAGAACGATCTGAAGCAATACTCGTATGTTTACTCAAGAAAAATTCTGTCCTTTGGTTTCTGCAATAGGCAAACGTTTGGATGTACCTAAAAATGTTATTTATGTCGCTAGGTCTTTTTTCACAGGTCAGTGGATAGTATATTATAAATGCAACAAATTTTTCAATTTTATAACCCCCCACCCCCCAACTACCTCAAATTTCACCCCACCCAAAAAAAAGTAAAATACGATCAGGAACACCTATAACGCCTAAAAACGAAGTTTGAGGAGTATTTGAAATTCTTTGTTTTTTGTTAATTACTCCGCCGCCCATGCACCGATTTTCAAAATTATAGCAGCATTACCTACCATGACCACACAACATATTGATGCACAAATTTCATCACAACCCATGCAGCGGTTACTGAGATTACGAGGACAGAAAGACGCGCACAGACAGACCGACAGACAGAACGACGGAAATGAGTGACGTGGATTTTCGTTATGTAGACATCATAAAACGCTCAAAAAACTTATTATCTCAAAATCGAAAATTTTCGCGATCACAATACTCCCCTCACCTATCGGTGTCTGAAGTAAAAGGAAAAGGATCAGCACCGGAAAACGAAGTTTGCGCTGTTTTTATATTTTTAGTTTTTTGATTATTGCCGCGCCGCCATTGAAACGATTTCTAAAAATCATACGCCCATATAACCTAAGTACCCTTTGGTTTCTGTAAGAGGCAAGGCAATGTTCAGATGGACCTAAAAACATGTATTGTACCGCTAGGTATTTATTTCACGGGTCAATGGACACTGGACAGCCTATTTTTTTAGTTTTACAACCCCTCACCCCCAAACTACCGCAGTTTCACCCTCACCAAAAAAAAAATAATGATAAAAAATGATCAAGAATCCCTAAAACGCCTAAAAACGAAGTTTGAGCTGCGCTGGTTCAGCCTCCGTTCCTTGCAACATTTTGGACAGCCAAGTTTACTATGATTGGGAAAATTTCTTTCTGTTATTTAAATATGCATATACCTGGTAGATTTTGAATCAAATATTGCACCTCAATTGTTTCTTAGTATAACCTACCAAGAAGATGCACTAATTAAACCATAACCATCCCAAGGCCGTTCTGCAGATTCTTCGAACATAACAGAACTGTTGCGTCAACCTATCCGCACAAAATATTGGAGGAAAGGTGTGTTTGAGATATGCAATAGGGTGAGGCATCGTTATTGAATATTTATGGTTTCACCCTGGTTTCTGCCTTCCACCGCATATAATACCGTACTCTGAACAGAACCGTATAAATCTTTTCGGTTATGCGAGCAGCGTTTATAGGCAGACAGGCGACAACAGTCTTCCTGTACCACAGCAAAAATGTCGCCTTTCTACTGGCTGCTTTCAGCCCACGGAGTCGTCGAAGGCGGACTCGTGGAGCCTGCCAGGATTATATACAGACGATAGTTCGATGGGTCACTAGCACGGAGACAAATCAGCCTCTAGTGCACATGACAGCAGAATATCTTCGCTCTTCTATTGTTACAGGGTAAAACGTTTATCATCATCATAGTCACAATGCCTTAACAGACATGTTGTGAACTCGTAAAATGCGTTAAGTCGGCGCTAGAGTATACGCGACATGAATATTATCAATAGTTTTGAAAACTGTAGCTCGCCATCGTTCGCGATTTACTATCAGTTCAGTGGCGCTCTTGATACTCATATCCAACAACTGTTTTGTCGTATCCACCCACCGCGACGCCCACTCGGAGCATGACCCTGAACTACAAGTTTCTCCATATTATCGCTTCTGTGAATATGGCCGAAGAATGTAAGCATTCTCGTCGACACAATGAAGGATAGTCTCTTTGGACTACCGAGCTCATCCAGTATGGAAACGTTACTTCGATGGACGGTGTAAGAGACTCTCAGCATTCTCCTCCACGTCCACATTTCAAAAGCAACTATGCGAGCTCGATCTGCCTTTTTAACAGTCAAAGTTTCCGAGGCATACAAAAATATGGAGAACACAAGAGACTGACCCAGCGACATTTTGGTAGATTTAGTGATGTTATGGTCACGCCATATTTTAATAAGCTTTGTAATGACCACACGTGCCTGTTGAATGCGCCGTCGAATCTCATTGTCGATCAAAGAACCGAGGTACACAAAGCTTTGAACTACTTCACAACGGCCTACTGACTTTATTTCTCGATGATTATCATTATTATCTATCTACGATCATAACCTTGGTCTTGTTGTATTTAACACGAAGGCCATATGCTGCACTGTGTTGTTCTAAGATGTTTAATAGAACTACTAGTTCTTCCTGAGAGGCAGCAATAAGGGTTGTATCGTCAGCAAATCATAAGCTGGATAATTTGCTCCCGCCAATAGTTACACCGCCATTCCAGTTGTCCAATACCTGTCTCATCACAAATTCAGAGTAAATGTTAAATAACATCGGAGATAATACACATCCCTGACGGACCCCTTTTCTGGTTCCTGTTTAAAAATTTATAGTTCTTATCAATAGCTACTCTTTTTTTTATATAGCGGGTTTAGGAAATCGGATTGATAGCACAGGAGCACTCGCACACCCGAAGGTGTGAGAGAGTCTGCCCACCCGACGTTGAACCAGCTTGAGTCCTCTGATGTCATTTCCAATTGACGTAAATGTGTCCATCTGACATGTAACCATGGTCCGACCAGCTAAAACCCGTTCCCTCTCGTTACCTCGGAACTTTCCAATGGTTGATACATCTTCAATGCAATGGGCTGTCTTCTCTTTCTATTCGTTTCTTTTCTCTTCTTTCGTTGCGGGGATGTTTAGGAGTTCAATAACCTATTCTCCCAGGTTATTCGTCTTATTACTTATTAGCTGGATGCCGCCTACCTTCGTCTCCTCGTCTCTGTTTCTGCTCATGACTTGGTCCACGAAAGTTTTTGCTCTGGTCCATTTGTGTCTGTTGGTGACTATTTCTCTGACCAGGTTTTGCGCGATTAGGTTGCTATTAAAATGATCCTGTAGTTCAGCTCTCCATACCGCCCACAGCTCGCATATCAAAATGTTTTGCTCTGGGGTATCTGGGGTATATTTAGCCTCACCATAATCACATAAGCTGGTCACCGTGATGTTCATTCTTGAATAAGGACCAGAGGCTATCCAGCACAGAATGTGACTGGTACATAGGCCACACGATGGGCCCTTTTGCGCCCTCTATCCGCGCTAGTTCCTAAGACCTGCCCTTTTAGCAAAGGCAAGTACATTCTTAGGTCCTACCCATTTTATCTCTATTGGTTCCAAGGTTCTTGAGCCCAGCATAGTCTGCCTGTGATAACCCAGAGTTTCACAGCGACACAAGATGTGTGCCGAGGATTCTTCCTCTTCACCACACCACGTGCACGTTGGGTCGTTGACCACCCTCATTACGAACAGGTGACGCCTGAAGGTGTTGTGACCCGTTAATAGACCTACCAGCAATCTCAAGTTACTCCTATCCAGAGAGAGACAAGATCGTCCTATTCTCTCTGCAGGCCCTGCTAATAGTTCCCGAGCTTGACGGAGATGACCAGAGATGTTGTTTCATCTCAGAGAGTGTTGATTCTGGATCCACTCTCCAGTTGTTTTCCTAATCAAGTTTGCAGATAGTCCTAAGGCTGGTTCCGGGCCCACAAAACTGTTGCCGGATCCCATACTAGCCAGATGATCCGCGATGTCGTTACCCTTTACCCCAGCGTGCCCTTGTACCCACATCAATGATACCTTGTAAACACAGCTAAACAGCTGAGATGTCGTCAAGAGCCCTCGTGCACTCCAGGACCAGCCCCGACGTTATTTTCCAAGCACTCAGTGCTTTGATGGCTGCCTGACTGTCAGAGCAGATAGTATTCCGCCTCCTAGACCCGTCAATTTCCCGAATACGATTTACACAAGGAAGTATCGCATAGACCTCAGCCTGGAATACTGTGATGTGCCCCTCAAGAGGGAGTGAGTCTTGTATGGGGTCCGTAGACTCCCGAGCCCGAGCCCTCTCTAGCGAGTGAACTGTCTGTGTACCAGACCTGTCCTCCTCCTTCGATGAGCTGTCTTTCCCTAGACTCATTCTTTTAGTATAGCTCCTGAAGTAACCGTGACCAGTCAAGAACTGCGTCAGGAAGTAGTTCAGGGTTCGGTGTTCACATTTGGTCCAACTCCTGATGTCCGGTATGTCCGGTATAAAAGTTCTTGTCCACGTTGGTATGGCTTCTCCAGGTTTCTTGCTACATGCTTAAAGACACCTCCCTCTCCTTTTCTTTTACTTTTTGGGTAAGTGCTTTGCTGTTTCTATAGAGTCGGCTTCTCTCCTCCGCCAGCAGTTTTATAGTAGGAGTACCAATTTACAATTGTATAGCTGCTATGGGTACCGTACGATATCCACTTGTTACTCACGGAACATCTGACTAGACAAACTTTCTAGGAGTTGCATTGGACTCCAGGCTCACTTGGCAAATGCAGGTGGAGTCTATTTGTAAAAAATTAAATCTGGTGTATTTTGCAATTTTAAAACTTAAGCGCACGGTGACACAAGCGGCGCTATTAAATGTTTACTATGCGATGGTATATTCACATCTGTCGAGGAACATTCTTGCATAGGGCCAGGCAGGAATGCTGAACAGAATCTTCATTCTCCAAAAGAGAATTATTAGATTAATGTTCGGCATTCCGAACCGAGAATCATGCAGAGTAGTGTTCAAGAAATACAGACTATTGACGCTTCCTTCCATTTACATCTTGAAGCGCGCAATATTTGTATTTCAGAACAAACACAAATTTATCAGAAATAATGATCTCAATGTTCGCTATACCACCTGAGCTGGTAATGATTTGAGTATACCATCGCATACATTAGCATTATTAAAAAAATCCCCTGTATTTGCCTGCATAAAGGTGTTCAACAGCATATCTGCAGAATTGAAATGCCTGACGTCTATCATGTCTTTTAAAGCACGTCTTCGAAAACTTCTTGTGGAGCAATGTTTCTATTCGTAGACGACTTTTTTGGCGCATAACTTTTAGTTTCATGTTTTCGAATGCTGCCTACGTTGCTTTTATTTCTGCTTTTATTTTTGTTTTTATCTGTTTTTTTTCTCTTTTCCACAGATGTGCATTTATTGGACTGTATATTTATCTGTTTGCATTGTTTGTTTCATTTTTATATGTTTGTGTTATTTAATTTCTTAATTTTTAATTTACTTATGACTAGTCATATCATACATGTACGATCACAAGATAATAAATAAAATACAAATACAATACTCTCAAGAGGGCATTACTTACGTTGTATTCCGCTCAGCATGTCGGCGAGCCGTTGACCACTCTTCGCTCTCAACCATATATGAGCTGCGTGTAGAACTATAGAGTATATTACTTCACAAAGCACTGCCCTTTTGGTACTACTAGGGCCGCCTACTCGACCACGTGTTCCATGTGTGGACCTATCGTCTAAAATAACTCCGAGATATCTGAGCTGCCTGAGGGCCGGTTTCTCAATGTCCAGTTAAAAGTGTCAGATAGGTAGCTGCCAGATAGCGTTTCTATGGATACAACTGTCAGATAAGATTTACGTGGATTCGTAAGTTCAACCTTCAATTGTTTAAACAATTTATCTGACAGATAACCGTTATCTTCCAGATAAATATTTAACTGGACATTGAGAAACCGGCCCTGAGTTGGCTAATATTTACTCCAAGAACAGCGGAGATTTTTTTGCGCGGGCCTTTAAAGATGATGACTTCTGTCTTTTCTGGGGTCTGGTTCAGCTTGTCATTTTCTATCCAGATGACTATGCTAGCTAGAGCTTCATTCGTAAGTATTTCCAACAGATGTTCATTTTTGGCATCCGCAAATATGAGCAGGTCATCTGCGTAAGCTATGGTCCTTGCTCCATCAGGCAGTTCCAATTCAAATACGCTAACATATGACACGTCCTACACAAGTGGCCCGAGGAACGATCCTTGGGGTACCCCGCTGTTATTTTTCTGGTGCTGTTTCGTGAGACAAAGATAGTTCGCTCTCTATCATATTTATAAGATCTTGTGAGAAGAATTTCTTATGCAGTTCACAAGCATTTGCCACATCCAGGGTTACCAGTAGACCTTCCATCACAAATAGCTACTTTTAAAGGGGACAACATGGTACAAACTACCAGCCCTCCATCTTTGATAATCATATGATCCAAATTTTCCTTTTAATTTCCTCGATTCCTCCTTCTTTATTTATTTTTTGAATTGTTACACTCGAATTTCCAAACTGTATAACGATTTTTAAATGCCTAATATAAGTTACAACAGACTATCCAAAATCAAAGTCCATTACTCTTACACCAACTACTGTAAATCAACCTGAAATTCCTGGAATTTCCTTAAAATTAAACTCTGACGCATTAATACATATTGTAATGCACTTCTCTGGATCAACATTTTAGATGGTCGCCTCATATTTTGCATGTTAACAAGCGACTGAGGGGCCTTATAGAGGGTTTTTCAATAAGGACGGGTTGACGTGAAAATGAAATAAAACAAGCTGTGTGTGAGATATCAAATAACTTTTGTTTTTATTTGGAAGGCCCATGTTTGCCATTAGGTGTGGAATATCACACCATTCAAACGTCCTCCGCGGCTTCTCACGGTGGCACGGATCCGAGTGGTCCAATTTTCAATCACTCTGCTGCATAAATCCGGTTGAATTCGAGCCATGGACTGGATTATGTTCACCTTAAGGGCAGCGGTAGA
This sequence comes from Callosobruchus maculatus, assembly GCA_951848785.1. Lineage (NCBI taxonomy): Eukaryota > Metazoa > Arthropoda > Insecta > Coleoptera > Chrysomelidae > Callosobruchus > Callosobruchus maculatus. The sequence continues at coordinate 12,667,142 of CATOUR010000083.1, forward strand.
CTCCGGCTTATTGGCATAGACCTGTGACTTCAGAAAACCCCACAAGAAAAAGTCTAGTGGGGTTAAATCGTACGATCTTGGTGGCCAATTCATGTCACCTCTGCGAGAGATAACCATACCCCCAAATCGTTGTGGCAAGTAGCGCCATCCTGCTGGAACCACATGTCGTTCACCTCCATGTTGTTGGGATAAAAGAAATCCATTAGTATCCTTCTGTAGCCCTCGCCGGTAATGGTAATGGCTTCACCAACGCCGTTTTTAAAAAAGTACGAACCAATAACGCCGCCGGCCCAGAATCCGCACCAAACAGTAACTTACTGTGGATGCATTTTTGCCTGGTGAATCTCGAGGATTAGCGTTGTCCCATATACGGCAATTCTGCTTGTTAACATAGCCATTCATCCAAAAATGCGTCACTAAAGATGATTTTTCGGCCGAAATTGGGGTCTTCTTCCAAACGCTCCGAAGCCCAGTCAGCGAACACACGACGTTGTTTATGGTCATCATGTTTGAGCTTCTGGGTAAGTTGGATCTCGTATGGATGTAGGCCCAAGTCCCGCGCAAAATTCTCCAGGTTGAAGTCTGCGAAAGGCCGAGTTCTTGTGAACGGCGAGGAATTGACTTCCTTGGGTTCTCTTGGACACTTTCACGGACAGCGGCAACGTTCTCGGCTGATCTGGAACTGACGTAAGGGCTGATTGTTAACTGAACCAGTCGTCTCGAATTTCCACACCAAACGTTGCAACGTCGACTTTGAAGGACCCCCGCGTCTTCCGTAAAATGGGCGTAACGCGCGCATGGTCTGCACTAGTGAACACTCACTTTGATAATAAAGTTTTATCATTTGTACTCGCTGCTCAATTGTGTAACCTGTCATGGTGATTTGGCATAAGTCACTAATCATAAATCACTAGATTAGACACGCGCTGTCAAAACAACATGGCCGTCACAGCCTACCAAGGTCGACCCGTCCTAATTGAAAAACGCTTTACATAAATGTTACGCATTATTTACCTAGAAAAAATCTAGTAGCCTAATACCGGGCTTTACAGATGAGATCCTAAAGATCAAAACAGCGCCATTTTCCAAACAAAGATTGTGATACCCTTGAGGTCACTTTGGGAACTAGGTGGAAATTATTTTCTTGATATATTTGTCCATACGTTTTACCTCCTCCAGCGCATATCATTCTTTCCTTTTGTGGCAAAGCTGTACTGTTGGCTACTTTGCCTCTTGTCCCATTTAGTACCTTGCTTAGCATCAAATCACAAAAGCCTGTACTGCAACCCAACGAGGCAGTGTTACTAGTCAGTTGCTTCATCCATGGCATGCCAATTTCAACACTCATTAAAGTTTCGTCTGTAGGTATGTATTTCTTTGGACGACCTTACCCAAGAGTTGTGGTTGTAATCGGTTACGGAATTTGTCGCGCCAAAACAAAAAGCTTCGCTGAAACGTAAATAAAAATGTCGTCCCATTTAATTTTCATCACATGCGAAATGCGCTCTATGATGCATGACTAAAAGGTCAGTAACCCTGAGGGCTGATGGACGTTTTGGCGTTCTTCGAAAGAACGAATAAACTCTGTTGTTGTGTTATACCTTTGTAGCTTTGTTCCAGCAGCATATTTTTGTACTGTTATAAACTGTCATGATATTTTGAAGCATTGTGTGTTTACGGTTGTAGGGTGATAAAAACGAATTAATGATTATTCTGGGCGTGTCTTAAAAAAACATTTAATAAGGGAGTAATTCAATCAATAAACAAATTACCAAAACAAATTAAGGAAAGACCACAATGAAATATTTGGGTCTGTATCAGGAAAAGTTCTCGAGATGACACATCTGGAATTAAATAAAAAGCTACCTGAGTAACCAATTCAGTGAAGAAGAGTACATTTTGAAAAGTAGGTTACCATAGGTTTAATTAAATATCATGACGTTATTTTATATTGGTGTGATTCACATAACCTACAGATTATCAATTGTTACAATTTAAACAAATAAATATAAATAGATACACACCAAATAATTCTTTAAACACCAAAAAGGTAGATAAAATAATAGACTGATAATATACAGCATAACATATAAAATCTCCATCTCAAGGGTCATCGGTATTTTAAGGGTCAACTCGCGAAATACCTCACGAAGAGATCAAAACAACTAGAACGGAGAATAACTATCATGGTAACCGTGAGGCCTAACACAAAAATACTAGGGGTCCACTCGCAAAGTACCACTCCTTTAAACTAGTTAAGTACGAAGGGTCAACTCGCAACTGTAGGAGATAAATAAAAAAAAATGAATGATTAAATGATCATTCTGGGCGTGTCTTAAAAACATTTAATAAGGTAGTACTTCAATCAATAAACAAATGACCAAAATAAATTAGGTGGTTCTAGTAAGTTATTGTTTAAATATCAAGTGGGATTCGAACCCACGCCCACACAACGTACTTCGAACTTCGAGATTATGTTATCTGTTTTCATATAACAATGACAAACACTCAATAATTTAATTATTAAAACATTAATGATATAAATGTGTATGAATGTTAGTCAATTGTCTAGTAAAGAAGTCCTCAAATGAATTAATAAAATGAATCAATATATCAATTAATAAGGATACAACTAGCAGAATTGAGTACTCTGTGAGATAAACTCACCCAAGCTGTTGCACAATTGCCAACAATTCACAACGTCTTGATTGTAAGAAATACAGCTGGGTACTATGTACAATTGTACATAGAAGTTATTTTGCCAAAATAATGGGGTGGAATGGACGTAATTCTAGCAGGTATAAAATAAACACGCGCAATTTCAGCCCTTATTATAATATAACGGACCGCCTAAGTTATTGTGAAGCTCATCTGACCGGTAACGAAAATAGTATCGGCGGGATATTGATTATTATCTTTAAGGCATCGTCTTTACGGTGCTTTTAACTACACCCTTGGATAATAGTATTTTTGAACTACAAAATTTTCTCACCCTGACAAGGTTCATATTAAGATTGTTTTGAGACTGCACAGATACAGAAGGTTGTCTAAACTGTTTTTGTAACATAAGGTATGAACCTTATGAACTATTACACATAAAGGAAAATTATTTCCTTACTCAAAGTGAGCTCAAGGATATCACAGTCCTTGTTGGACATGTCCTGAATCGCACAATTTCCCTGGTGTATGACAGCGCCGTTTCGACATTCAGGATCTCATCAGGTGAGCTTGGGTAAAGCTTGTTATCAGTGTGATATGGAAGCAGTGAACCAACAAAAACTACTACTCCGAGGACAAACACTTCTACCGGCAGTGAATTACACTAATAGCACAATACACAAAGGATTGTGATACCCTTAAGCACACAATGGGCATGGGCAAGGTGGATAGGGTTTCCATCCGTCCAGGTTTTTCCGGATTTGTCCTAGTTTAAAGGGCATCCTGGGATCGTCCAGGCGGGACTTCATTTGTAGTCCGGGTTTAAAAATTTAAAGTCTTGGACCTAAAAATGTGTATAGTTTTTGGTTATGTTATGTTTTAAAGAGTTTATAATGTAATTTACATCACAGTAAGTATACAATTTAGAAAGGTTCAGTTTTGTTGCTTAAGATGCAAGAAGACTTAATTTAGTTCATATTCTGTTGAGAGATATTTTGCTATGTACATGGCTGCTGATAAAAATTTAAAGAATATAAGTATTATTGAGTTGAAAGAGTTATATTAAAAACTGCAAGACTGAATACCAAAATGTCTATTAAGATTTTTAAGTTCAGTGCAATACTTTAATTAGGTTTTGGTTCATAACAAAGTATATTTGTGTTTTACTTTAAGAATAAAAAATTGATTATTGAAAAAAAAATGTAACAAACTGTAACAAGGTTGTATTTTGTTACGTACATTTAAAATGATGATAAAAAAATAAATTTAATTTTAAGGTCTGAAAATAACTAAAAGAGTGATCTAAGACATTTTTTACTATTTTTTATTACACTATAAAAAAAACTGTTGGCAGGACATGTCAACGGACAGGTTCCGGGCTCTAAAATCCAAGGTTTTCACGCGCCTTGTCCTGGTTGCCAAATTTTAGAAATGCCAACCCTAGGTGGAAATCATTTTCTTCATGGTTCCCCATAGGAGCCAATAGTCCCATCTTAAGTTCTTTGCGAACTTTGAGATGTATTGGACTATGCTCTCCTGTCTTCCTCCCTGGCTTGCATCAAGATAGAAGGTCCTGCTTTCGTTCAGGGCAGGACAGTGTTTAGCTGTTTCCTCTGCCTCACAGTGCTTTCTCCATAAAGGGTGTGCCACACCAATCCCCAACTTCAGCAGATATGATCTTAAGGTCCAATGGCCAGTTATAAATCCAATCACCTTTGTATTTCCTTTCTGCTCAATCTGAAAGCGTCTGCGGTATTACAACGTAAGGGTTCTTTCAGCATCCTCTTGACTGAGGATTTCCCACCACTCTATCACAAGCGATTCTGGTGCTCATTTGACACCCATCTGGTGACAGCTGTCCACATCATATTGTTTCATTTCCCAAATTCTGGTTTTCGGCCGATGAGAGGGAGTTATGCACCTTCATTAGCACACCTGTTTGGTCGCCCATTTCCGTCTATTTCTATGTGACTAGGCACCAAAGTCACCTTATTGGCCTTTGCCAGTGTCTTCTGGGTATTATGACCTTGAGTACTTGGAAGATAACTTAGAGACTTGTTCTACAGTGTAGGAAAGCCCTTGATGTCTTCTCAGAAAGACACCCTAGGTATATGATAAAGAAATTGTAGATCTTTCAAAGTTCGTTGACCCTGAACCAGCTCTAGGAATAATCGTGAACTGAGTTAGGAGTAGGTGCAAAATTTATACTTTCTCAGGCTCAGGGATTCATAGTAAGGTCATTGTTCAGCTTCCGAATTAAACAATATCGACGACTGAAGAGGACTGTACCCTAATCGTATTGCCTTCAGACAACGATCATGATGATAGTGATGGTGACGAAAGTATATAGCCATAGCTAAAGTTGACCTGATAAGGTAATAAATTGTATTCAATATGGGAGTCGGAATTCGACAAAGTTTAGTAATTTACCCATACTATCTTCCTTACGACCCTGTAATTTGTAGTTTAATTGAGATTTATGTCTTTCTAGTATAGTTTTTGATTCTACAACATGAAGCCCGCATCGGTAAATAGAGTCCTCAGGGTTTGTTTTGTCAGCTTTCTAAATAAATAGTTTACTGATAGCACCATATTTAAGGCACGTTATTTGGCAGAAATAATTGGTTTTGCGCATGACCAGAACGGTTAGTGTATAGTTATCGGTGGGGTTGGAACAGACCTACTGCAATCATGACCGAAAGCGGAGGATTTATGGGACGGCTTTTAGAGCTTTTTCAATAAGGTTTTGTTTAACAACTTTCTACCCGTGCGGTATAACATCTATATAGGTTCATGTATATAAAAGCTTTTCACTTAAGTTGCAAAGCTTTATAGCATGGCATGCTCAATTTTCTCTGAGGTCATGACCAGGGAATCTGGGGTCACGACAGCTAAACGTCTTATGTAATTTTGATAAGCCGATCTATTTCTGTACCTATCAGAGAATAGAACAGTTTCCTTGTCAAGTGCTAATACATTATTATGTATTAATCGTGATTTAGAGAATAGTTCTTGAGACAAAACCCACATAAACTTAAATAGGATCGATTTGAGCTTTGAGGACGTAGATGTTGTAGAATGATTACGAATGTATGTTACACATGTAGTCTGTATTAAACAACTTAAAGCTCTTATTTTGGCGAGTGTTGTATTATTCAGTCATTTATAAAAAGGCCTGAAAAATACAAACTCTTGAATTCATCGCGCTTTACTAGTCCATAAATAAAATATCATTCGTTGGGATCATGAATATTGATAAACACATAGGTTGATGAATATATGACTGATACTGTACATGTTCAACGAATTCTTGTGCACGTCTTATTAAGGAAGCTATCCACTCTGGTAGAGACTGTTTGAATTGCTTTGTAAACAAGTATTTGGTATCAAAAGGTAGAAGTGTTGTGTCATTTTGGCGCTAAATTGAGATATGACCGCCGCGCCGCATGACTGATTTGTTTTGGTTTGGGAATTATTGTGGTACCTAGCTTATATTTAGTGTTGTGGTTGTGTATAAATGTGTTATGCTCATTTGACTATATCTCTGATACTAAGTGATAGTACGTAGTAAATACAATTGCCTAACGTTATATATTTGGGTCTCGTAATATCATTGGTCGGGTACATTGTTATTTAGTTAAACATTAATATTAGAATAGTTTTTACTTCCGATACACAGCGATAGGTGAGGGGAGTATTGGGATCGCGAAAATTGTCGATTTTGAGATCATATGCTTTGTAGGCATTGGGAACAACATTGACATTGGATGTGCTACATAAGGAGGCTCATAACCGCACCTATTTCCTTCCAACATTTTTCTATCGCAGTGCGGTTATAGTGCAGCTTGTGTCTTTTATCCCAAATAGGAGTTTTCGCAAACACTGAAGCTATAAGTAACCCTTTATCGCTACTCATCTTCGACCGGCACAGACGAAACCAAGTAGCAAACTAAATTTCTGTTACTATAAAGGCGTTCAAGTTGGCTTCCGACGCTGGTAAGCGGTCGAAAACTCAGTTGAGCAGGTGAGCCTGCATGCGGTACCTACACGCCTTCGCACGCTCTTGCACGCTCACTAAAAAGCCCCACTGTATTTGCGCGCTATAGATCCTCTTTGATGACAAAGAAGCAGAAAATTAAGCCAACGGAAATTAGTTATCTCTGCATTCGTCTCGCAAATATTTTAGCTAGGAAAGTGTCAATTTTTCACATTCAAAAGTCACTTTTCCGCATTGATACCAAAGCGGACTTCCCAAATCAACAATCAAGCCACTAATAGGTAACCATTAAAAGAAAAACAGAGGTGTGGTTGCAAAATCAACATCTTGTGAGATGGAGAGGAATGTCTTGACATCTCCAACAAGCTAGAAAACTAACTAACTAGAGATCTGGGTAAGGTAGGGCGGTTCTGTCTCTTACATCTTTGCGATGAGGGCTGGACTTTGGAACTAGAGTAAGGAGAGGTACAGAAGGGCCCACTTGTAAGGCTCTTGTAATCAGAAAGGCTCTCTCCTTTTATTTATTCAATCGAAAACTGGTCTCAAAATATCAATGCCTATGACTTTATCTCATCCGCGCCCGAGACTACATGTTGTGTTATTGACCTACCACACCTAGATGGAAGCTTAAAACATCTATTTGGGCCCTCAGTTAGTAGAAATACGTATTTCTTAGTTGACCATCCTGTAGTTTTTGTGCTCTTCAACCTCTTCGTTTCTGTCGACATGCATTCCAACAGAAATGGAGCAAAAAGTATGCCAGGACTGGAAGTTATTACCAGGTACGATCCACGAATTTATACCGGAGATAAATTAGAAAATAATAGTGTTACAATTGGATAGGAAAAACTCGAATCCTCGGAGGACGAAACGGTAGCTGTCCTGCTAGGCAGACGATCTGAAAAATGCCTCCGCCAAAAGTCCCTAGCCAGGCAGACCTATAGGAGCAAATTTGAATAGGTGTGAGCCACAGTCTAATCTGTGTAGGTATACTAAAGAAATGCACATTTCTTTTGTGCTCTACTAGCTAAGGTGTTAAAAAGATATCTTACTCATAAAGCCTATTTTCTGCCCTAGATTTCTTGTCCTAGCTTAGATGTACGCTTGGATTAATAACCATATAACTACTTAATTGTCATAGTCGTCCTGTCACTTTGACAGTTCATTTGTGGTGACTCAGTGCATTTCGTAAGGTAAGATCTATTTCCCTTAATAACTGATTCTCTCATTTTTGATACATGTAGTTTATATCTCTTGATCTTCTGTTACAACTAGACTTTCTGATAAACAAATTTGACAGTCCCGTTACCAGTTTGTGGTTGATGCATGTATTTATATCTGATGCAATGAGCCGAGACATTCATTCTAACCTATTCATTTTGTATTGAAAACAATTCAGAGTAAAAGTTATCTTCATAGTTTCTAGAATATAGTGGACAGATATTACTGGATATACCAAGCTCAATGAGAAAAAAAAAGCGCCTAAATTTTGCCAATGATGCAGAGTAGTTGAGATAAGCATTTTTTGTGAATTATACTGCATATATTCTGAAATCAACAAACTATCAACATGACCATATAGGAGGCACCTAACAAGCGTTAAAAAGTATAAATTTGTATTTCAATCTTTAGAATAAAAGATAATTTTAGAGCTTCTGTGTCACCTCTAAAGAGTTTGTTAATTGAAACAAACTTTTTATATGATAAAATTTTTGTCTTTGTTGGTGTGAGGTTTCGGTGTATTTATGACTTTAGAATTTTTATTATTTCGTTTTCTTGCTCTTTTCTGGTCCTTCTCTTTCACATTGTATGGATATATCATCATGTACTTTTAGTGAATAAAAATAACGCAATGAGTTTGACCAAAGGTTGTGGTGTATTGCGACGACCAACAATTTTGCTTTTGAGGTGTATTGAACTTTTCATTTATAGTATTGCTATGGGTTAAACATGTCAGATTAATAACGTCCTCCTATATAACTTTAGAAATAACTCAAATGCATTAGCCTGAATAGAGGACTTGAAGAAAACTTCAAACGCAAACACTAGTGCGGATGCAAAACCACGAAAACATCTGATTGACATAACGTGTTGGCATTTTTCTAGCCTAATAATCTCAGTAACCGCTCCATGAATTGTGATAAGATTTGGTGTGGCGATATACCGTGGAGTTGTAGTAGGTAATGCTGCTAAAATTATCAATATAGGTGCATGGGCTGAGGTCTAATTAGCAAAAAACAAAATATTTCAAATATTCCTCAAGCTTCGTCTTTAACCGTTTCAGGGGTGCCTGAACTACATCTTTTTTTGGGCGATGGTTGTAAAACTGAAAATTTTCAAATGTCCCTGATCATTGTCTACTTTTTTGATGAGTGATGCGACGATGGAAAACGCGTATGGTTTTTAGAAATCGTGTCAGGTGCGGCGCAGCAATAATCTAAAAATTAGAAATATAAAAACCACCGATAATATGTGGGAAGTATTGAGTCAAGACACTTGACGCTACTTGACCTGGGCAAGCGCAGTAAAAAATATAACTTGGTACTGGCAGCCAGAAGGTTTCAGGTTGGTTTACAAACCATACGGAAGTCGCAGAATTTTTCACACGATCAACCTAATTAGTTCTGAAGCGGCGGCTACACACAGCGACTTGCATACACACACAGAAAAATCTGTCGTTTTGTCAAAGACTTACGCTTGGATTCAATGGGGCGTTACACTCAGAATTCCTCAAATACAGCGATGTTTTATCCAATGGGAAGTGTATAGTTGGTAACGAATTATATCGTATTGTCGATTCAACTACAAGATGTCATGGGATTCCAATGAATGATTCAATCGTTGAATCGAACCTGTGTTTGGTAATTGATTCTAAACTACTTTCTTTTCCTTGGACCAACAGATTTTATTGCGAGGACAGTGATCGATTCGTTTGGATGTTTAATGATGTGATTTTGTATGAAGTTATAAGGAGCATGGTGCATTTTTACTTGAAATATAACTGTCTGACTATTATAAATACCTACATTCAAATGTGGGTATTAGCTCTTCTAAGCCCCAATTTCTCAGTAGGTCCTCCATTTAATATAACTGGACACATTTAAATCACACAATTGCTGATGCAAAAAGCAAAAACACAAGATGACACAACACGGCTAACACCGAAACAACACAACAAAACAACCTCGTCCATGTTGGCGGGTTGGTGCCGATAATAACACTAAGATGATACCCCTGTTCTTTCTTTTTACGTTCACTGAATCGGGTCATCAGTCTCGCCGAATACTGATTATAGTTCAGCGAACAACAGGGGCCAATGAATTCGATATATGGTATTGTTACGAATACTACTTGCCAATTTCTTTGACAGCATAGACAATGTTTCGAAAGCATGGGTTATTGTTCGCGTAATAGTTACCTTTTGAAACAAAATTGATGTTTATCAGATGAATTATCACGAACTGCTGTTGCTGTAATAATTTTTGTACATCGAATAGATAGTATGCTTTGCTTAAATGAAATATAAGGTAAATTTTGAAAACAAAAGGACGTTTTGATTGCATTATATGTCAATACTGCTATTAGAAGGATTACACATATCGTTAGAATGAATATAACATTTTTTTTTGAATGTATTGGCGTACCTGCTATTACTTCGAATATAAGGATTGAATTTTTTCAACGACATGAATTTGAAACAACTGTAAATATATTTAAAGCGATGGAGAAACATCCAAATACTAACAATTAATTGAAAACGCAAGGGTATTTTTTTCTGTGCATGGTATAGTTGGCGCAAAAAAGACGGTATACCGCTGAGTGTCCACACCATTCAAGTAAACTCGCGCAAACCTCAATTATTTAATAATTCGGAAACTGACTATTTCATATAGGTGCTGCTGTCCTTAAATCTGAACCCTATTGTCCCCACACACAAGCTTTACCGACAGGTCAATTGGCGCAAGCCAAAACTTTCAGCAGACTGAAGCTTAAACAAGCCGCGCTTTTCGGTTTGCGCGAGCTACCGTCTTACCGTCCACATACACAGGCTTCCCAAACTGGTTTGCACATGTAAATACGAGGTAAATCCTGCACGTGTGGTCGGGGTTTAACTCAATTTAGTGAGCTGAATTTATCATAGTGTAAGACCATGTTTAGTTTCAAGCTGTTGGTTTACATAATTACGAGAAATCCAAATATATACACGTTATCCCTCATTATACCCAAGATATTGCTAAAATATCTACTGACTCTAAAGCTAACTTTTATTCTATTTTACATTGTGTTCGAATCATCATTCAAACTCAAGGAATCTGGTATTTACTTATATCGAAATAGATTAACTGACTAACTATGAATATCTACTTGTACTGATACCATACATTGAATTTATTAGTCTGGGAGGCAATAAGTATTTTTGCTTCAACAATAATAATACTGTTCTTGTTTTTTTTTTTGACGATGTAAATCACGCGATAATACAGAGTAATGAGACTTGAAACTTTCCTCTTTATCAAGGATACTTAGGGTGCGGATAATTTATGAGGACGTTGATTTTCCTTGGTGATTTCTAGAAATGCGCTCATTTCTAGATTTTCCTGAATTTCCTTAACACGTGTTATTCTCGTAACAAAAAAAATTTCAAACGAAAACTGAGTGGAATGTTTGAAAGTACTACAGGGTCTATCATACCATGCATTCAAAACATTTTCTTTGTACTTCAACCCTTGATACTCAACTCCAACGAAATAGTTTCATACGAAACAGACAAAAAATAAAACTAAGTGGGCCTTTCAAGGGTACAGAATGCCCTTTCATACCATGCTTTCGAAATATTCTTTTTCGCTTCAACCTCTAAAAGTTACTCCCTACTTTTTTTGCCAAATAGCACCCCACAGCTTTTTCTACATTATTGAGGTCATTATTTCTTTTGGCTTTTTTTAAGGGTTTTGAAAGGATATAACAATTCGATTTTGTTAGAGGTCACGGGTCAGAGTCAGACATCGGAAGTCGATCGGCACAGATCTTCGGCTATAAATCGAATATTTGACTATATAGTTCAATTTCATATACGCGTCGCTATAGTGCGGGATGTACAACAGGTGGTATAATCCTTATTATTTTATATTTTTTACCCTTCCTTTGTTCCCTTTTCGCCATTTGTTGCACAGCAATTTTGGACCTAAATTTGTGGCGAGAGATAGCGGTAAGCGATTGCAGCTTTTAATTATTACAGTCCACTTTCATCAGACAATTTGCTTGAATATATTTTATTTATTTATATTCGTGTAAATTGCCTATACATTATGTTATTTAGTATGTGCCGTGCCTTTGACTTCATAGACAAATCAATTCTTTTCATAAGGTCATTAGCATAAGATAAATAAAATGAGCATTTGCTTGAGGCGTAATATTTTCGTAATAAAAAAGCATAAAAAAGACATTTTTTCTTCGAATGCATGTATTATAGTTCATTCAGTACCCTTAAAAGCCCGATTAGTTTTATTCCAATTCATTTTTTTGGATCAAGCAAATTCTTATTTTATTTATGTTATCCTTATGATTTTACGAAAAAAAAAAATAAGTTTGCGTAAGTTTGCGCATAAAATCAAAGGTACTCCAAGTTTTTAAATAACATAAGGACTAATACATGGACTTAATTTGTGTAGAAAAAGCTATTTGGTGCTATTTGAAAAACAAAAGTTGAGGGTGAGTTTTAAGGAACGAAGTACAAAAAATGTTTTAAAAGCACTTCAAAAATTCCACTCATTTTTCGTTTAAACTTTTTTTTGTTACGAGAATATCACGTCTCAAGGAAATTCAGGGACACCCTGTATATAAGTTCCAAAATGGCAAATAAATGAACAGATAGATGTTTTATTGAGGAAAGCAACGTAATAAAAGTAGAACCAAATGATTAACTGAGAACTCCCCATTCATCATTTTTTGTATAGCGTACGGCGATACCGATACCGTCTTCCTTTCGATATAGTCTTTATGAGTTCTCCTCGTATCTCGTTGCTCACAACAATTATCGATTTTTGTTTTTTGAAAGAGCGATCGATAATTTTTATTGCAACCCTTAACAGATATGAAAGCTGTGAGCCAACAGAAACAACTACTCCAAGGGCAAATACCCCTACCGGCATTGAAATACACTATTGGCTAGAGTGCCTCCTTTGGAGACAGAGGAAGAAAATTATTTCCACCTTACCCAAAGCGAACCCAAGGATATCACAATCTTTGTTTGGAACATGCCCTGAATCGCATCAAGCACGATGCCCTTAGTCCACTATACAAAACAAATAAAATCACTCAGACATTTTTTCCACAGTAAAGAAACAAACTTGCACAAAGCAATAGTAAACGCAGACAAAAACTACACACCACTCACCCTTTCTTGTCCAGACCACGCAGCAGACGCACACAACCACATACAAGCACAACAAGAAAAAATAAACACCTGCGAGAAGGCACTCCACGGCAAACATAGATACCGTGTTACACAAGACCACATTAATGAAAAGCAGTCATACACCTGGCTGCAGGATGGCCAGCTCTTTCCGGAAACGGAAGGTTTTATGCTTGCTATCCAGGACCAAGGGATTGTGACACGAAATAACAAGAAGTACATAATTAAAGATCCATCCATCTCTGATGATAATTGCAGAAAGTGCCACCAACAGAAGGAAACAATAGAACACATAACTAGTGCATGCAAAACTCAGGCTGGAACTGAGTATACAGCCAGACATAACTCTGCAGCCAAAGTCATACACCAAGCACTAGCCACAACAAACAAGCTAATTGAAAACACAGATCCATATTATAACTACACACCGACCTCAGTACTCGAGAACAATCAATCCAAACTATACTGGGACATTGAAATACATACAGTCAAAACCATCCCAGCAAATAGGCCAGATATAGTTTTCCAGTCAAAGGCAGACAAAGTGACTTACTTAATAGATATTGCAATTCCCAATGATATGAACATCCAAAACAGCTACGCTGGGAAGATATCTAAATACACCGATCTCGCCATAGAAATAAAACGACTATGGAAACAAAACAAAATTATCATTGTCCCCCTCATTATGTCGGTCTCAGGACTTACTCCAAATACATTTACACCACACCTGCAACAATTGGGCCTGGATTAAAGGTTACATAAAACCTTCCAAAAGTCTGTAATCCTCAAGACCTGCAGCATTGTACGGTCCTTCCTCAATTCAGAATAATAATAGGTCAGGTGTTGACTTTGCACAGCCCGTCAATACTTGCTACTACCGCAAGCATGCGAGAAAAAATAAGTAATGCAAAATAATAATAATAATAATATGTCTTTATTGCATCAAAGATACAAAAGGCGAAGTTTAGCCATTGTGGCTATTCCACTCAACCATTTCCTAAAACTAAACTCACGTCACAAGAATGTATGCTGCTGATCAGGAGGGATAAATTGAAGATCATGAAGTGAACATCGTTGAAATGCGTACAAAGCTAGCAGTCCAAGGAGAGAGAGCAGCTAAAGATAGGTTAGCTAAATTACAATGTACAATTTCAGTATCTCAAGCCAATACCTCATACAAGGCTTTCGCGGGCTTTCGAGGTGGCCATATTTGTTAGTACAAATAAATAAATAAAAAAATAAAAAAAAACTAACCCTAACCTAGTTTCTACCTACTGCTTCATTTATAATGTTTAAGTATTCTAATCAACAAATTTTTAGGAAACAGAAAAAGTTGAATACAAATCTATGCTGACTGAATTTGTAAAATGTGTTCTTTAAGCTTTTTTTTAAATTACGACAAGGGGACATAAAATGTCTATATGCATTATATAGTTTAGCTGACTGGTAAGAAAAGGATCGCTGGAACATGGTTGAACGATGTCGTGGAATTGATAGCATCTGTTTGTGCCTAGTACTTTTGTTGTGAATATCATTCCCGAAAGTGAGCTTCTCACTTAAATAAACCGGACAGGATGTTTGTAAAACTGTAAATAGTAAATTTAAAAAACTATATATAAAAAGATTATGCACTTTGAGCCAGCCTAGCTGACTTATCGATGCAGTGACATGATCACAACGTCTTAAGCCACAAGTGTATTTATAACACGAATTCTGGATCTTTTGAATTCTTTTCACGGATATACTGTCTAAGCATGGAGAATAGACGATGAAGGCATACATTAACCTAGACATGACCACAGACTCACACAATAATTTTTTTATTTTTGAAGAAAGCAGATGCCTGTGACTGAAAAGTAATCTAAGCCTAAAGTAACAAGATTTTAACACATGAGAGACATGAGAACGAAATCTGAGATCCTCATCTATATACAAACCTAAGTTTTTCACACACTCACTAAAAGCTATATCTACGTTTTCAATTTGAATGTGAATCCTAGATTTAAGCGATTCTCGTTAATTTAAAATATATTTATATAGAAATGACTCAGCCACTTATGTTGTGATAATAGGGAGAGCAACAGTCGTTCTGTATTTGTTTTTGAATCGGTGAGTTCAAGAACAGTACACGTCCAAAAAATGGCGTTTTGACTTAAGATGGTCAAAACGTTTAAAATACGAAGATCCATCGGTTGCGCTTAAAAATATCACAAAGTATAAGAATAACCCCATTATCCCTACCATCTGTCTACGGCGTTGCGATGAAAAACTTTACAAGTTCAGGACATGTACTGATTTTAGTGTCATTGGTCAACTCATTGTTGACTGTCAGCGCCACGGTTCGCGATATCGTTAATAACTTGGACAAGGAAGTTAATAATAATTTTTCACACATTTTTCACATACTTAGCACCCTACATTGACGTTGTCATAACCATATCATACGCTAAAACAAAAAAAAATATACAAAATAGCCTGTAAAAAGAAGAGTACAAGGTCATAAACTATTTTTTTTAATAGCTTGGAGGAGGGTGAGACTTTCGGATCTATTGGGTTGTATTATCATTGGTCTAACGAATTATAACAACTTTTATATGATGACGAACACAGTTATTTTACTCGTTTTGGAGTTAATATGTTTTTACTTCCCACACCGATAGGTGAGGGGAGTATTGTGATCGCGAAAATTATCGATTTTGAGATAATATACTTTTTGGACGTTTTATGATGCCTACATAACGAAAATCCACGTCACTCATTTCCGTCGGTCTGCCTGTCGGTCTGTCTGTCTGTCTGGTGGCGTTCTTCTAGCCTCCTAATCTCAGTAACTGCTGCATGGATTTTGATGAAATTTGGGTAGCGATATGGTGTGGGGTCTTAGTAGGTAATGTTGCTACATTTTTTAAAATCGGTGCATGGGCGGCAGAGTAATTAGCAAAAAACGAAAAATTTCAAATATTCCTCAAACTTCGTTTTTACGCATTTTAGGGGTTCCTGATCATTTTGTACTTTTTTTGGGTGGGGGTGAAATTGGGGTGGTTTGGGGATTGGGGGGTTGTAAAGCTGAAAAATTTGTTGTAATCATAATAGGCTGTCCACTGACCTGAGAGAGAAAGACCTAGCGGTATAATACACTTTTTTAGGTCCATCCGAGCATTGCCTTGGCTATTACAGAAATCAAGGGGCTTAGAATTGTCTGATGTATACATACGAGTATTGCTTTAGATCGTTCTGTATTTTATAACGTGGAAACTACTGAATTGATGTTCATGAAATTTCGGCACAGTATTACTACTTTGACGAGGATGGAAAATGCGTCCGATTTTTAGAAATCGTCTCAGTGACGGCGCAGTAATATTAAAAAAACTAAAAATACGAAAACAGCTCAAACTTCGGTTTTTAGGCGTTTTAGGGGTTTCTGATCATTTTCTACTTTTTTTTGGGTGGGGGTGAAGTTGGGGTGGTTCGGGGGTGGGGGGTTGTAAAACTCAAAAATTTGTTGTATTAATGATAGATTGTCCATTGACCTGTGAAAGGAGTACTTAGTAGAATTAGGGCACACTTTTTTGCGGACGGGCGAGCGATGATTTGGTTGCAGGGGCATCTAGACTATAGCTTCATGCTATGAGAAAATAATAAAACTGGTATCATCGGAATGTGTGGGAAGTACTGAGTCAATCAACTTGACTACATTTTTTTAATTTATCTCCTCAAAACTATGTTTCTGCACTTATACTGTTCTTGGACTCACCGATTCATTTATTATACCTAACACGTTCTGACAAAATTGTTACAGCCTCCCGGACTATAAATCGAACAGCATAACTTTTATCTTATCAAATACATAAATACATACTATTTACATAATGTGAATCAAAACGGCTGACAATTGTCTTAGTATACTCTGTACTATATACATTGTATTCATAATATGTGCTAGATACAGACATCCCTAGTACTTTTTTCCGATTCCGTCGAATAGTGCTCCAAATAAGTTTTCGTGGACAGTAGCTAGTGATATGTTGAGTGTGATAGAGAAAATGTTGGCAGCCGCCAAGCTACAACGTGAGTGCATTTTATGCTATTTTTATTATCTGCAAGTATAACCCAACTTAATTATTCATTCATTGTTTTGCTTTTGCAGTTATGTGCATCACAATCATAAAAACAGCTGCGTCTATATTATCATTGTGATTTCGGTATAAAAAAATGTCAATGTACCTCCACGGTTTACGCGCTCTTCAAAACACCTGTTTCCTCTACGGTTAATTCATGATTTCCGCTAATAACAATGTTAAAATTAGCAAACCAGATAAATGATCAGTGTTACTTGGATTTTTGTACCTCTGAAAAAACGTTAGTTAAACAAGTTCTAAACCCTACTACGCCAAATGATGATTTAATCCATTTAAGTTTTTTATTATCTTAGACTCTCCATGCAGTGAAAATACAATTCCATATTACATACAGGGTGTCCCACGACGATTAAGACAAGCAATATATCGGAACTAGGCAGTAGTAGAGAATTATAAGTTTGGGGGTGTAAATTAGAACAAATGTTGTATCTTTTCTTATTATTATGTTAGCCAATAAGGAATTTGTTTTTGGTCACGTGACGTCTGATTCAAAATTATTAATGGGACACCCTGTATATTTGGGCCTTTCTGTGTTCCTCCCGATAAAACAGTTCCATCAAACTAGCACACTTGGGGTCTAAAGTGAATAATTCAAGAGCTGCAGGCGCTTAAAGGACTGTACCACTACCATTATGAAACACTACCAAAATCATTCAACTGTATATAGGGGTACATGTTATAATCAGTGATAGTGGTCCAATCCTTTAAGTACCTGTAACTCTTGAATTAATCACTTTAGGCCCAAGTGTGCTAGTTTGTTGGAATTGTTTTATCGCGAGGAACACATAAAGGCCCAAATATACAGGGTGTTCGATTAATAATTTTGAATCGAACGTCACGTGACCAAAAACAAGTTCTTCATTGGGTAACACAATGACAAAAAAAGATACATTTACTGTAATTTACATTCCCATCTACTACTGCCCAGTTCCGGTATATTTCTTGTCTTAATCGTCGTGGGACACCCTGTATATTATTATGTTTGTTACTTCTTACTTCTGGATACTGCGTAATTTAATTTTATTTTCTGCCATACTATTAGAATTTATGTGATCTTACATCCATGTAATTAGATGTATAGTATGCTTGTTTGGGTGATCAATAAATAAAGCAACTAATACCCTTAATCAAATAAGTACCCACAAAAATGGCGTAGAGAAATTTCTATGGATTTGAGAGTAATTAACGCAAAAAATTGATTTCTTGAAATCCCTCTTTGCCCTAGTTTAGTTGTACCTTAAATATTTGTAAAAGAGCAGATAACATTACGAAATGCCAAATGTTTGAAGGAGTATTGTTTATTTTCTTTATTTTTCGCTTTTGACACGAATACAAGTAGTAAACGTAAACAAAAACTAACTTCATATAGGTTCACAGGGTTACATATATTATCTCCAGTTGCTGTAGGGGTGTGCCCGATAGCCCTGAAAAAGGCGTAAAATAAACGCCAAAACGTCGCTTTTTGAGAAAAAACCTTTGCTATCCCTACATCCGAAGATCCGAAAATAAAAAGACTGGGATAAGAATTACTGTATAGTGTATCTCAAAACCGAACATTTTCTCGATTTGACACCTACGGTATGTGAAGCAAAAACAAACACATAGATAGTACCGTGCTTGTAAAGATGCTCTAAACCGAGCGGTACGTCCACCCTGAAGTGTGTTTAGGCAGCATTACTCACTATCATGCCATTAGAGCGCTCTCCACAACTAGCACCGCTTCGCGTAGTACTGTCAGCGGCGATGGTCGTACCGCGGTGGTAAGGATAATAATATGGTCCACAAGAGATTCTTCCGGCTCACACAGTTGTAGCCTTCTCAGCCGGCAAAACATTCCGTTTGCTCCAGTTACGTACCGCGCGAATCGTAGCCGACGCGATCGAAATAGTACCGTGCCGACGCGGGTGGTACTGCTTGCCAAAGGGGTACTACCATCGAGATAAAATAATAATATGTCTCCGCAAATCTACGGCACCGAAAATGATTCAATGAGATTTGCTTGAAGTGGTGTTGGGGTTGTTAGTACCGCATTATAAATGACCATTATGGATGCTTGTTTGATTGTGGCGTTGAAGTCACACAAGGAGGGGTTGAAGGGCAAAAAGAAGAAGAAATGTGCGAAGAAAGTGGAGGAAATTAAAAACAAAGAGCAGTTTAAGAATCGGTGGAGGAATTGTAAGTTTTGTTTGGTTAGATATTCAATGTGATAAATTTTTCCCGAATCTTTAAAATGTTGTACATGTATAAAAGAACCAAAACATAAACATGTCAGGCTAAAGTAAAGTAAACAGCTATTATAAATTGATATTTTGCTTTAGTTTTAGTTTTCTTTATTTTTTAATTGTTTTTTAATTTTATGTGTGCTTGTCCATAAAATTTTCGCCCCCCCCTCTCTGTGGGATTGATTAATATACAATGTATAGTATAGAAAAGTGACTTTGTTTGATAGCTATGCCAGGAAATGCCTTTTTTCTGCGAACTCCTTCCTAAGTTGGTCATTGTGAAGTCTTAAAGAACACAGAGTTTTGCATTTGTATTGTTGATAGATCCAACCCTAGGATGAGACAAATCTCACTTGAGATCCAACAGCAATCCGTAACGTAGAAGAAGTTTTGGCCCACTCTTTGGTTTGAACAACTTTGATCATCCTTCCTTGGTATATATATTACTGCCCGTCATTTTGTCTTCTTCTTTCTTCTTTATAGGTTCAAGGTCTGTTTTATCTTTGATTCGTTTTCACCTATTGATCATCTTCTTCTGGGGCGACCAACGCTTTCTCCTTTCTTCTGGAGACTTTTCTCTCGCTATTTTCACGATTCTATCGCTAGATAGTCTTTTGATAATTGCATTTCATTTTTGTTCTATTGCGGGTCACTCTTCGGTATTCTCTATTTCTCATAGTTTTTTTTGATGTTCTCACCTCTCTCTTTGTCTAGTTAGGTTTTTCCTGCGTAATAGTGTAAGTACTTGTATTGATCATTGCTTTATAAAAGATTCTTCAAATAATTTCAAACATATACCTTTTATTATCAAAACTGATATAACCGACCATTTCCCTACAGCCATTCTTCTATGTGCAACACAACTTGATCAAAATCAGTTTTACTCAAGTAATTCTGAAAGGTATAAATATTTTGTAGATAACAAAAAATTAATGTTAAACGTTCAATTGGAAACATGGATGGAAGTATACTCAACTAATAATATAGACGATGCTACAAATTTACTCATAAAGAAAATTCAGCGTTTGATAGCAACTAGTACAAACAAAGTCAAAATTAAATGAGAACCTCTACTGAACTGATTAATGTCTCAAATATATTTTGATTAAAAGCATCTCAAGTTGATAATTTATGAAAAACTTTTATCACGGCCCCTCACAAACATTTTTATTTGGGACGTACATGTTAAATGCATTTCTCAATCAAGTTGCGTTGGTTCCTCATTAATAGAAGATAAGTGAATTTGCCTTCAATTACAACTCGTCATGAGGATGAATCAGTACGATGAATATGTTGATTATGCAAAACAATAAACGATATAGGTATCGAAGACTTCACTTTTATTGAAGTAATGAAAATACGCAAGAATACTTCCCATTACTGCATATTAAGATCGAAGCTAATCTATTAGGTCGGACGTCAAACATTTCTACTACAGTTATAATTTTCATAAAATACCTCCGTGTGATAGCGGTTATTGACCTAATGCTTTTTCACTCATATATTATATTATGCTTATATTATTTTTATTCATGGCTCCGCAGCTACCTAAAGGAAACCAAACTACCAGGTGGATTTATAAAACTACACCTTTTTTTATAACTGAGCAGACCGCGTAGGCAGAGCCTAAATACCAGAGTACCGCGGCTGCTGTGAAAGGGTTATGTTAGGGGAAGTTTGTTAACGCGAGATTTGAATGGGCCAATACCCGCAGGCCCAATAAATACATCTTTTGGCAGTCCATTCGACCATCTTAGGATGAGATACAGCGGTCACACGGGTACATCTGATAGGAGCAGTGAGCGGCGGAACGATAGAGGATAGCTCAGAGCAGCAGATTCCGTTGGAATATTGGTAGAAGAGTGAGAGGTCACCAACAGCACGCCGGTGAGAAAGTGACTGAAGGTGGCGCGTTAAGGCCGGATCGCCAATTAGTCGAATTGCCCTTCCCTGGACGGCATGTAGTATAGGTGTAGACAGGGTAGTATGTGCAGCAGCTCCCCAGACATGAGAGCAGTACTCCAGGCAAGGTCTTATCTGTGCGTTATATAGCGTGAGGAGGTTACATGGTGAGAAATGCTTTCTGGCTCTAAATAGGTACCCAAGCTTTTTACCAGCAGCTGTTGCAATTGACGCGACGTGTTCGTGCCAGATCAGATTTTCTGTAATGTTGACTCCTAACAGCTTGAATGAGTGACTCCTTGGCAGAGCCTGGTTGTTCATTAGAACCTGGTGTTGGCTTGGGCACTTCTTGTTTGATAGCGTACAATACTCGGTCTCGTATTAAATTTAACCATATTCTTAAGCCTCCAAGCGGTAATGGTATCGAGATCCTTTGAAAGTGAAGCTGCCACTGCCAGTCTTCTGCGTTCCAGCTCGATCACAGAGATCGGTCTATTGCTCATGATGCCTGCATGCAGCGTACTGTCATCCGCCATGGATTGGCTTTGTAGTGCTAGAGAGTAGATCATTAATATGAAGCAGAAATAATGTCGGAGCTAATAATGATCCCTGCGGAGCCCCGGCATTGATGCTATGGAAAGAAGAGGAAAAGCCGTCTACAACGACAGATTTTCCGACCTGAGAGGAAGTCTGCGAGCCAACCGCAGAGCTTAACAGGGAGCCCATAAGACCTGAAAATAGATTCAGGATGAATTAGTTGAAACTTTAATATGTTGAGTTGAGTCTTATAGAATTACCAGTAAGTTTTATATTCAATGTCTTCTGACACATAACTATCTCTATCCGTGATATTCTATAGAGAAATTGCCGTATCCTTCGCTGTAGGTGCATCAGTATTGATCAGGTATAAAAAATATAATTAGCAAGGATAATAAATTACTTTTTCACACCTCATCCATAAATCATCAGAGTATCCCTATAAATACCTAATAAAAGTCCTATAAAAACGAAATTACACCACATGCTATCCACACGTATGTAAATGGATCCGGACTACTTCAAGTCTATATTTATTTCGCAGTATTTCATGTGTTTCAACGCATTTTCCTTGAGGGTTAAGTAACATCAGTTAAGCATTTCAGGAATATTTTTAAAATAAACATCTTTGCCCGTTTCACATAGCGCGTTACGACGAGAGATATAGGCTAAATGCTCATAAACCCGCTGTGAGGATATTGGATGAGCGGAAAGGAACAGAAAATTGCTTTTCCCAGGCAAGAATTCCAATGATGCAGCTCAATTTCCACTTAGTTGATACATTTATAATATACAGGGTGTTTGTTAGAGGGACCACCATACTAGGCATGGGACATCGAAAGAAGACATCGATATCGACGGTCTGCCATCGATAACTACGATATATCGTATTCAAAACCTCGATGTTTGAACATCGCAAAAACCTCGATATTCGGATATTGGTGTTCTTCAATTTTAATGTTAGAAATAAATAATGATATGTATTTTACTATTAAATATTCCAAATTTCAAAGAACAGAATAAATAGTAGACAGGTAAAGATACAGACCAGAAACTAGCTAAACTAACAAATTTATTAATTTAAACAAAGATTTAAAAAATAAAATTAACACAACATATTTTTTACTAATAAAGAAGAAATGCAAATTCACAAAATATAGAGATCGGTCCCTAATATATCTATCCGTGTTAGTTCCCAAGCTGGTTGTACCTCTTGTATTATTATAATAATAATAATCCCAAACTTTAAAATTTGGTTGATCGATGCAACTAACTTGTTTTCAGTTCGGTTTTGGTTGTCTATTTCCTTTTCCAAATCGCTTTGCAACTTTAGCGAATTTGAGAAGATGAAATCAATCAATGTCAAATGTCCATCTCAAATCAATTTGAAATAGGACAAAGAAAAATTAATTCACACAGAAAACAAGTTACAAGTTAACTCCATTGAGAGGAGGTGAGCCGTGGCTTTATCAATCGGCCAAATCTATATAGTAGCTTGTGGCTTGTGGTTATACCCCCCCTCCCATAAATTCGTATTGACGTCAATCGGTTACATAGCGTCAGTGTGGTTTTCGTTTTAAATCATGCGGCAAAACCGAAGACCAGAAAATTGCAAACTGACTAAGTTTACTTTTTTGTATATTTGCAATTTGTAATTGAAGTCTTTAACAAAATATCGATGCAAATTTTTCGAAGCATCGATGGTTCAGGTTAACTACATCGATGGTGAAAACATCGATCATCGGACGTGAAATATCGATGTTTTCCAAACATCGATAATTATCGCCCACACCTACACCATACTCAAGACAGTGATACTGTGGATTTTATCAAGAATCCTGGAGAGTAATACACTAATATTTCCCAGATCCAATAGGCGGAGGAAGTATTGTAATCACCAAAGGTATAGAGTTTATGACACCGCGAAAAAAATTGAGTCAAGTTGTTTGACTCAGTATCTCGCACACATTACAGTGATACAGTTTTGGTATTCTCTCACAGCATGAAGCTATGGTCTGAAATCCTCTTGCCAGCGCCGTAGCTAGGCGTTGTCCATGGAGGGGGTTCATGGTGACCTTAGGGGGGTTCATGTATAAAAGAATATGTAATGTCTTAATTTGCTTAAAATCTGTATAGATTGTATCGCTGCTAATGTGTCATGAGCGCCGAGGGATTGGTTAGTAGTAAAATAAATCACTGAGCTCGGAGAAAGCATCCTTGATTATTTTTATTTTGTATTATTTTAGTAGTTATTTCATTCATGGAAATACTCATGAGGGGGGGGGGGTTGAACCCCTCAAACCCCCCCTCTACTTATATGCGTCCCTGCCTCGTGCAACAAAATTATCGCCCTCCCGCCCGCGCGAAAAAATCATACATGTAGTGTTCCTTTTTTTATTTAGTTTCACCGCCACTAACACAATTTTTAGAAACCACAGACTTTATCGATCTCTACCACGATCTACGGTACGGTTTAGAATTTTAATTGCTTCAATGGCTTCAGTTTAGTGATGAGCTACAGATATGACAGAATTATCTACTTACAGCAATATAATTTTAATAACTATGTTTTGTCTAAGAAAGGGCAGCACTCGGATAAATCGCAAAAGTATCGAATGTCGTTCCTTTACACGGCAATAAAGAGCCCACTATGAATGCAACATAATTTTTAGTTTCACAACCCCCTACCCCCAAACTAAACCAATTTAACCCCTAATAAACACTGTGGAAACCAATGATGAACCCCCAATTTGCCTAAAAACGAAGTTTAAGCTGTTTTTTATTATTGCTGCGCCACCACTGACACCATTTCTAAACTAAAAACCGTACGCGTTTTTCATCCTCGCCACGGTATTAATACTGTGTCAAAATTTCATTAAAATCAATTCAATAAATTCCAGGTTACAAAATTCAGAACCATCGACAGCAATGCTCGTATGTATACATTAGAAAGTTCCTTTGTTTCTGTCGTTTCTGTAACAGGCAAGACAATGCTCTGGTGGTCCTAAAAAAGTGTATTATGCCGTTAGGTAATTCTTTTACAGGTCAATGGACGGCCATTATGAATGCAACAAATTTCTCACTTTTATGACCTTCTCCTACCAGGAACTCCTAAAACGCATAAAAACGAAGTTTGAGGAATATTAAATATAATTCAAATTTTGAAATTTATCGTTTTTCACTTATTACTGCGCCGCCTATTCACCGATTTTCAAAATTATAGCAGTGTTACATACACAACCCTCCAGCATATCGTTACCCAAATTTCGTTACAATCCATGCAGCGGTTACTGTGATCAAGAGGCTAGTAACACTCCCAACAGATAGATAGACCGACAGTCAGTAATCATCAAAAAGGTAAAATGTGCTTTTGCACACGTTTCTTTATTACTATTGTCGTCATTTCTATGATTCGCAGTAGTCACTGTTGAGAATAAGAGAACATATTGTTTAGAGTTTTTGTATGTACAAACTACTTATTTATTTATTCATTTATTTATTTACTATTTATAGCTACAAGACCAAAAAAGTTGGTATAAGCATCGTCATAAAAATGTGCATAGTTAAAAAGTTAATATGTACATATAATAGAAATACAGACGCCTAATTACGCGTCATAGATAAGTAGAAAATACATAACCTAATTACTGATCACAGGTTAGCTTAAATTTAGGTTCATATATTCATCAACGCTGTGTACAGGATTTTCAAGTAGAATCCGTTTTACAGTTGTTTGGAATTTCCTAAAGAGTGTTATTGATTTTATAGATGTCGGTAACTTGTTGTAAAGTTTGATGGGTAAACAATGTTGAGGAAGTTGAATGGTATGTGTATGTCGAAGATTGTACCCACTAGCTGAGCTAACGTCAAAACGAGCAGTAAAACTAGACCTATTCTGTTTGATATGACATACGCAGTGGAGTATGAATGAGACATATACGGTTAAGATTTTATGGGATTTGAATAAGTTTCTACAAGACATTCTGATATCACTGTGGGTGTTAGGATTTTCTTTTAGACTCGAAACAATTGTTGCATGTGTGTACTACAGCGTTGCCATTCGTAGCAATTTGTCGCGAAAATAGCGACATTTTGATTACATTGAGACGTAGCGGCGATTTAACAAAATAAACCGATTTGTAGCGACTTTTTGAAAAACTCTGTTACTATATTTTTTTCGCGACTGATTACTGCTTGTCTTATTCTTCTTTCCGGTTTTGCCCAGACTGTCTTGTATTGATGTCGAGACAATGTTATTATTACGTTTCTACGGGCTTTCGAAACGTTTTAAAAACGTTTTGAGTTTTGAAATATATCGTGGAAATGTCAGTTAGATGCGTTTTCAAAGCGTTACCTGTTGGCTGATTTGTGAATTTTTGGGATCGTATCGAGATCCAAATGTCGTGGAAAAACCAACTGTCAAATGAACTATGGAGTATGCGCTGCTGTCTAATGTCGCTATCATTAAGCTTAATTCAGATGCACACGACATCCGACGATACGACAGTATGAAACTGGTTCCTATTGGTTGAAATATTCATGATGTTAAACCAAAATATTTCAACCAATAGGAACAGTTTCGTACCGTCGCATTGTCGGATGTCCTGTGCATCTGAATTAGGCTTTAGAATATTGAATTTTATTAAAATTGAAGATTTATAGTAAACAACAAAATAGAGGTTAATAAACTAGAAAATGACGTTTGTCAAGAGTTTCAATTGCAAACGTTTTGAACGCGTTCCGAAAATCGTTTTGAAATCCATCGTATAAATACCGACAATCCAAAATCACAAAATGTTGTTGAAAACAATTTTGAAAGCCCGTGGAAACGTTATTCAGGCACATATACCTAACATCAATTGCACATCCTCCCTCCCCCCCCCCCCCCCCCCCCCCCCGACGGGTAAAGTTACACGCTGAAATATACATTATTTTTGTGTAGCGACAACGTAGCGACATTCGAAGCGGCTCAGTAGCGAATTTCAGATTTCAGTCTGATCTGCCTGGCAACACTGGTGTACTATTTCCCAAGCATATTACACAGTAGTTCAGTAGGCAAAATAATATGTTTTTAGGATATTGAAGCCCAAGAAAAGAACTGTCTCATCCGCCAAAGAACAGAACTGTGATTTGATATCTATTACCGTATGTATGTGGCTTCTCCAACTGAGTTTTGAATCAAGCATAATACCTAAGATTTTCACTGCGTCCTTATGTACAACTGATTTGTTATTAAAACTTATATGGATACTATAATCAGTTTGAGAAATTGATAAGCTCTGTTTTGGAATTATTCAAGACTAACCCATTCTCCGTCGCGCGAGCAAGAAAGATTGTGAGTCATTTGACGATGTTTTGTCGCGTATTATTTCTGCAATCACAATACTCCGCTCGCTTGAACCTAAGTACTAAAGTGTTTGCATTGCGAAATTGGACACGGCTTTTATGGCCTATGCAGTACGAATTAGGCGTACCCCGTCCGAGCAGGCCATGCATTTTCACATTTTCACTAATTAGAAACGGAGGAGCATTTCGTATGCTATTTCCGACCCGGTTCCCTGGTTGCTTGTTGGCGTTTTCTCGTAAACTTCATGTACGTCGTTGTGCAGCGCATCTGTTTGGATAAGCCTGCATTTTTACCAGATCTGTTGACACACCGCGTTTATACTCGCATTTGCAACATAAACGTGCTAAAATTTTTGTGCAGAAATGTAAGGATACCATTGCGCATTCTCGTATTTCCAGCATTATATTACGGCCTCGCTTCCGCAAATAAAGAAGTCTGTAGTACCCCCGCTTCCGCGCCACTGGACCACAATTTTTGAAGAATTTGGTAGTACTCTGCCTGCCGGCGGTGCCTGGTTCCTTATCGCTCAGAACTGCCAGTCTTCGTTTTTGTGCCATATATGCCACACGTTTCGCGTTGTTTACATATTGCTCAACCTCGTGAAAAATGTCCGGGGAAAAGGTTCGAGGCAAGAAAAGATCGAGAAGTTCGGAGAAAGTGGATGGTGCGGAAATCAAGATAATGTTAGAATCAGTGATGCAGCGGTTAAATGTGATAGAACAAAGACAAAAGCGACGTCGTCGTTCACCGGTCCATTCATCAGATTATTCAGCAAGTGATAATGCATCCCATAGTGACATTGTGGATTCCGATGATTTCTCGTCATATGAAGATGAGTCGAGGGCACCTACAGATGCTCACTCAAATACTGGCGGCACTGGTAGGTACAACATCATTTTCATCAGAGGAATAATTTATCGTGTGATGTGCCTAGAGCCTAGAGTGGCTCAGAGCACCATCGACATAATCATGTGTCTAGAGTGACAATGTTTTACTAAACTTTTTACCTAGAGTGGTAAAATGTCTTATGCCGAGTGTCTCACAATGGTCTTACAGCACCATCGATATACTCATGTGTCTAGAGTGACCATGTTTTACTAAACTTTTGCCTAGAGTGGTAAAAATGTTTTATTGTAGTTGACCTGAGTCTAGAGTGACGCAGGTACGACATCAGCTGCTTATTGCAAAATCTTTGTAGCAAACCTAGAGTGGTAAAATGGTAAAAGTAAATTCTTGGTTGTTACAGATAACTTGGTACCCGAAACAGTGAATATTAATTCAATACTTGGCGACGCAGAGCGTCCAGAAAAGTGTTTTTCTGAACCAATTCTGGAGGAGTTGGTTCCACGCTATGAGAAGGTTTTGCTAAGTGGGCTGAAGGAGGAGGCAAGGGTGGATCTCATTAAAAAATACCTTCCTCCAGAGAATATGAAGGCGATTGTACCTCCCAAACTGAACCCTGAGGTGAAAGTTGCCATTCAAGAAAACACTCTAAAACGAGATAATCGCTTATCCACACTACAGGAACAGATTGCAGCGGTCATTTCCGCCTTAGTCCAATTTACATCCGACTTGGCTAAAAAGGGTGGGGAGGATAACCTTAGATACATAGAGACTTCCAATGACGCCTTACGCCTGCTTTGTGACGTTTTTCATTATGAATCAGTTTCACGAAGAGAACTTCTGCTATTAAATTTGAATAAGGATCTCAAGGAAACCCTACAGAATACTACTATCTCGGAGTGGTTAATCGGTACAGGGTTAGAAAACACAATAGAGGCTGCTAAAAAACTTGAGAAGTCGGGTGAGCAACTGAAGGTCAAGAAAAATAGGCAGCCGAGTTCCACCTTAGCCTCTACTTCAAAACAGGGAAACTTTCGTCACCCATTTGCAAAAGGGGTGCAGCAGATGGGTCGCAGGTTCCAGAGACGCACTCCACTACCGAACAACGCACAACCAAACAACACTCACAAAAGGACCAAGAATCATCGTGCGTATTCAACTCATCGTCACAGCAGCAGCGTCGAGAGACGACGCCTATATTAGGGGTTAGTAAGCCGTGCGGCAGGCTAAGTTTGTTTTCCCAAAGGTGGAAGGACCTTGGTTTCCATAGCAAGGTGATATCTTACATAAATGGTCTTAAAATTCCTCTTATTGAAAAACCCGTACAAATAATACCTCCTGTAGAGCCAGAAAGGTCACAAAAAGAATGTGGCGTTATTGATAACATGATTAAAAAATTGCTACAGGAGGGAGTGTTATCGCTGGTAAAACCCCATAAAGATCAGTTTATATCAAATGTTTTCATTATACCAAAACCAGATGGATCTCACAGATTAGTTATTAATCTGAAGTCCTTCAATGAGTTTGTAAGGACTTCTCATTTTAAATTAGAAACTCACAAGACCGTTTCTCAGGTCATTACACCCAACTGTTATATGCAGAACATTGATTTGCAAGACGCCTATTATTTAGTGCCAATACATAATAGACATAAAAAGTACCTGAGATTTCGTTTTAAGGGCTCAATTTATGAATATAACTGCTTACCATTTGGGTTGTCCTGCGCTCCACAGATATTCACAAAAATTTTAAGACCAGTTATATATCATCTGAGAAAAAATGGGTTTCTCTCCGTTAATTATTTGGATGATTTTTTACTTCTTGGAAAAACACGCAAAGAATGTGCACTCAATACACGGGAAACTATCAGGCTATTAGAACACCTAGGGTTTCTTATAAACTATAAAAAGAGTGCTCTTAATCCAGATCGAATTTGCAAATTTCTTGGGTTTCAATATAATTCAAGTAATATGACTATATCATTACCTCAAAAAAAGCGGGCTAAGTTGAAAAAACTGATACAACAATTTTCCACAAAAAAAGCATGTGTGATAAGAGAGTTTTCAAAATTTATTGGCAATTTGGTCTCAGCAGCCCCAGCCATTCGATATGGGTTTTTGTACATTAAATTATTTGAACGTGAAAAACTCAAAGCACTTAATCGAGTTAATGGTAACTATGATGCCAAGATGAATATTGCTCCACATTTGTCGCCTGATTTTTCATGGTGGCTTGCTCACATAGACCTATCATATAATTATATTCACCATGACAAATTTGCTATTGAAATATTTTCTGATGCTTCAAAATCGGGTTGGGGAGCACATTGTGACAGCGAGACTATTTTTGGGTTCTGGTCAACTAGAGAAAAACATAAGCATATTAATGAACTAGAACTATTAGCGGCTCTTTTTGCCTTAAAATGTTTTAGCAAAAATCTCTCTAATTGCCATGTTTTATGTAGAATCGATAACACCACTGCAGTATCCACTATTAACAGATTTGGCAGTGTTAAGTTCACAAATCTGAACAGATTAGCGCGAAAAATCTGGAACTACTGCGAGGAGAAACAAATAATCATTTTTGCATCATATATTAACTCGACAACAAATGTAGACGCTGATAGGGCTTCTCGTCAGGTCCATATGGAAACTGAATGGTCCCTCTCAGAGTTCGCCTTTTCAAAAATTGTTGATAAGTTTGGCGTCCCAAAAATTGACTTATTTGCAAGTCGTATCAACAAAAAATGTGAAATTTTTATATCTTGGCTTAGAGATCCAGAGGCTTACAACGTCGATGCCTTCACCTTACATTGGCAGGAAATGGCCTTTTATGCATTCCCGCCCTTTTCACTAATATTAAAAGTATTACAAAAAATAATCAAGGACAAGGCTGAAGGCATCATTGTTGTACCTCAGTGGTGTTCACAGCCTTGGTATCCTATATTCAAGACCTTATTGATAGGAGATCCCTTAATTTTTACTCCTAACGTGCATTTACTTTCATTTAGCGGAGTCCCCCACCCATTGTGGAGAAATCTTACCCTGGTAGCAGGGAAGTTGTCAGGGAGGCGCTATTACAAGGGAGAGTGCCCTTAGAGGCATTGGACATATGTTTGGCTTCGATCACCGATGTGACCTTGAAACAATATAATGGGGGCCTTCGCCTATGGTGGACATTTTGCGTAGGCAAAGACATTAACCCATACCAAGTAACTGTTGAGAACGTTCTGGAATTTTTAACATTTCACTTCAATAGAGGAGCTACCTATGGTACTCTCAATTCTTATAGATCGGCTATATCTCAGATCGCAGGGCCAGACTTAGGACAGGATTTTCGAATGAAGCGCTTTTTCAGAGGTGTCTTTGGTAAAAGACCACCAAAGGCGAGATATGAAAATATTTGGGATCCACAGATAGTGTTATCTCTTGTGAAGACGCTTAATACGGAAACCCTGTCCCTCGAAACTTTGAGTAAGAAACTTGCAGTTTTGTTGGCCTTAGCTACCGGTCAAAGGTTACAAACATTAGCATTGATTAAAGTTAGTAACATTTCAATTCAACCCCAAAAAGTCTTAATCAAGATTTCAGACCGCATAAAAACATCTTCAATCAACAGATCACAGCCCATATTAAATTTGCCATTCTTTAATGACGAACCTCAGATATGTGTAGCAAGCACTCTCATTAGATACTTGAACGTCACCAAAGGTTTGAGAAACTCGTGTGATTGGCTTTTTATTACTTTCAAAAAACCGCATCGAAAAGCATCTACTCCTACAATTAGCAGATGGATCAAAGACATGTTAGAAAGAAGTGGGCTGGACATGTCAATATTCAAGCCGCAAAGTACAAGGCATGCGTCCACCTCCTCTGCAGCAAGAGCAGGCGTTAGTTTTGAAACCATCCGTTTAGCGGCGGGTTGGTCTCACAATTCCAGAACGTTCGCAAACTTCTATAACCGGCCTTTAGTTGACAATGAGCAGTTTGCAAGGGTTGTGTTTTCTACTTAGTTGTAATGTTATGTATTTATTTCTGGGTGTTCTGGGAATTCTGGGAAGCAGGCTTATTTTTGATAAGATACTAAATTGTTGTTACTAGGTCATGCATAAATATAATATTTTGACCTCATTTGTTGTTGCAAATTACTTTAAACATCTACAGACTTCTTTATTTGCGGAAGCGAGGCCGTAATATAATCATAAGATCAAACAAACTTACCTAAGTGATGTTCGATCTGGATTATATTGCGGCCTCGCTGGAGCAAATAAAGTCCCTCCCTTCCCTGTAAATTGGAAGATACACAAACTTATAACCCCTTCTTGCAACAACAACTTTAAAAACGACTGGCAGTTCTGAGCGATAAGGAACCAGGCACCGCCGGCAGGCAGAGTACTACCAAATTCTTCAAAAATTGTGGTCCAGTGGCGCGGAAGCGGGGGTACTACAGACTTCTTTATTTGCTCCAGCGAGGCCGCAATATAATCCAGATCGAACATCACTTAGGTAAGTTTGTTTGATCTTATGATTATTTTATAGCTTGATAGATAGTAGTAGGTTTGCTGAAGCACCCTTTGATGGCCCTATCGGCATTATACTAAACAATATCCGATATGCAAGTGACACTGTCATACCATACTGTATTCACAGCCAAGCTAGACCAAATGAAAACAAGCCCGCGTGCGTGATCAGCTCATGTCGGTAGGGTCCCTAATAGTCCAATACACTATGTGTGAATTGTATGTTATAATCCGGCAAGAAAAAAACCCCAAGACTGACTGGAAATCAGATCCAAATATGCGATGTCAAGTGTTCATTGCCTAAATGATCATTTCAAACTGGCAACTGGCTACTTTTAAGTTGCGATGGGTTAATAGGGCAACTCTTTTAAATAGTAATATAAAATTCCATAATTGCACTGGACTATAGCTGGCGCGTTCACAGATGGCAGCGGACAGTAGCCACGCTAATGCTGCATGCGACTGTTTATGTGGAGTCTGTCTTGGGATTGAATATACTGTAGTTGTTTTCGCGGATCATGTCCCGGACTGGTTCGGGCTTAGTTCGGTTAAAAAAAGTCCAGTTGATTGACTCAGTACTTCCCACACATTATGGTGATACCAGTTTATCATTTTCCCATAGCATGAAGCTATAGTCTGAGAACCCCTTGTAACCAAATCATCGCCCGCCTGACCAAAAAAAGTGTGTTATGCCGCTAGGTCTTCCTTTCACAGGTCAATGGGTAGCCTACTATGAATACAAAAAAATTGGTTTTATGATCCCCCACCTCCAACTACCCCAATTTCACCACCACCCAAAAAAAGTAGAAAATGGTCACGGAACACCTAAAATGCCAAAAAACGAAGTTTGATCTGTTTCTATATTTTTCGTTTTTTTATTATTACCGCCACCGACACGATTTCTAAAATGCATGAACGTTTCCCATCCTGGCCACGGTAATAATACTATTTCATTTCATTAAAAACAATCCAATAGTTTCCACGTTACACAGTACAGAACGAGCTGAAGCAATAATCGTATATATACGTCAGAAAATTCAAGTTCCTTGGTTTCTGTAATAGGCAAGGTAATGATCGGATGGGCATAAAAAAGTGTATTATGACGCTTTCTTCCTTTCACAGGCTAGTGGACAGCCTATTATGACTACAACAAATTTTTCAGTTTTACAAACCCTCAACCCCCCCAACCACCCCAATTTCACTTCCACCCAAAAAAAGTAGAAAATGATCAGGACCCCCTAAAACGCCTAAAAACGAAGTTTGATGAATATTTAAATTTTTTTTTTCGCTAATTACTCTGCCGCCCGTGCACCGATTTCTAAAATTATAGAAATTTAATGAAAAATGAGCTACTCATACATTTAAATTGTGACCTACAATGTGATAAGGCCTTCAGAAATGATTTTAGTTTATTAATAAGCTTTGCGAAAAGCTCCAAAAAGTATGTGTTTAAAACATGAAAAAAATGAATACTGTTTTTTTCTCCAAAATACTGTTTTTTCCTTCTTTAATCCTATTATACCTTTCCTTACAAAAAAAAGTTGGCAACGCTAGTCACAGATACAGAATGGTGAAATACTATGTCTTCTCTACTCTATTGTACAGCGTGGAAGCATCGACGCCTTAGGGCCGGTTTCTCAATGTCCAGTTAAAGTGTCAGATAGGTATTTGCCAGATAGCGTTTCTATGGATGCAACTGTCAGATAAGATTTACGTGACTTCGTAAGTTTAACCTTCAATTGTTTAAACCATTTATCTAACAGTTGCTGTTATCTTGCAGATAAATATTTAACTGGACATTGAGAAACCGGTCCTAAGGCACCAATTTATAAATAAGATCGAAGCTTCCGAAATGTGGACTCTGCGACGAATGCTGAGTCCTAGGTCGGTCATATGAGAAATGAGAACATTCTCCAGACAGCTGGTTTAGCAGAACGAGAACTTTTTAAGGATACTAGGAAGATAAAAATAGCTTGTCTAGGGCATATTTTACGATGTTTACAAATGAGTTACTAATTTTAAATTAATTTTCCGGTTATTCAGCTCACCCACCCCCTTTTCATCACCGTGGAGAAATATCATTCATTTATTTTTCTGGATAAATCCTATCGTAAAGTCGAAGTCGTAGTATTAACAGCACAGCGATATTTCTCGCAACAAATTTTCTGAAAAAAAAAATGGTTAGCAAATACAACATAAGCAGAAAATTCCGGACAAGGACCGAGGAATTTGATCCTTAACGTATATCTGTAACATTGAAGCAATTTGGTCATAGTGGAAAAGCATAAACCAAGTATAACTATAATTAACATAATTTGTGATGTCAGTCTGTACTATCATTGTTGTGTTGAGTGAATAAAAAAATTACTCAAAAAAATTATTGCCTTACCATATTATGAACGCTACTAATAACATAATAAACGTTTAGTCAAGATCTCGATAATTGGAGCTGATATTATAGATTTTCTAAATTGATTTCCATTAATATCTTGTAATAGTTAAATACTAGGTTCGTAAGCCATCAACCGCTGCTGTGTTTGAATATTTCATAAAACAATCAATACTTCCAAGGAAATACGCTGTTAATAAAATAATAAAGGAGCAGTTATATTTATATGCCTATAAATCTGTCGACATCGTAAAAACGATATGATAGATTAACCATGATAGCACAGTTTACAGGGTGTCCCCGAATTAATGGTACCCTGCAACAAAACTGCAGATCTTTGGGTAAAAATATTGATATTTAACCACTTGAAGTGGGCGCCACCTACTATACATTAAGCCTTTTACCTCCCACACCGATAGGTGAGGGGAGTATTCTGATCGCGAAAATTTTCGATTGAGATAATACGCTTTTTGGGTGTCTTCTGATGTCTACATAACGAAAATACACGTCACTCATTCCCGTCGGTCTGTCTGTCTGTCGGTCTGTCTCTTTGTCGGTCTGTCTGTCTGTCTGTAGGTCTGTCTGTTCGCGTTCTTCTACCCTCGTAATCTCGGCAACCGCTGCATGGATTGTGATGAAATTTGGGTACCTATATGCTGTGAGGTCCTAGTAGGTCATCATCATCATATAGTCACAATGCCTTAAAATGCATTTACTCATTTTACGAGTTTCTCTTGAGATATATTTAAGATCTTTAATGCAGTAGTTTCCCATTTGCTTTCTGCATCCTCATGCCCTTGACCAGACCGTATCTACTGGTTCATCCGCCTTTAGGGGCAATTTCTGACCCCAAGGACAAGAAGGTGCCCTCACTCTTCTCAACTCGTCCACCCAAAGCTGTTGGTTGAGAAGAGGTTACTGTTTATACGGTTCGGTTCCTTTTAGTCGCCTTTTACGACACGCAGGATATACTATGGGAGATATTCTAACCCGCCCCTACACGGGTTTCCTTCCTAGTAGGTAATGCTGCTATAATTTTAAAAATCGGTGCAGGGGCGGCGGATTAATTAGCAAAAAACAAAAAAATTAAATATCCTTCAAACTTCGTTTTTAGGCGTTTTAAGGGTTCCTGATCGTTTTTACTTTTTTTTGGGTGGGGTCCATCCGAACATTGCCTTGGCTATTACAGAAATCAAGGGACTTAGAATTGTCTGTTGTATACATACGAGTATTGCTTTAGATCGTTCTGAATTTAGTAACATGGAAAATATGGAATTCATTTTAATGAAATTTAGAAACAGTATTACTACCGTGGCGACGACGAAAAATGCGTATGGTTTTTAAAAATCGTATCAGTGGCGGCGCAGCAATAATAAAAAAAACAAAAAATATAAAAATAGCTCAAACTTCGTTTTTAAGCAATTTGGGGGTTTCTGATTGTTTCGTTTCGTCCAGTTGAAGCTCACAGAATAAAAATTATGTCGTTTTAGTTCCTACGGAGAGACTTAGGAAACTATTTACTAGTTTTTGTGTTGGATGTTTTTTGAGGACATGCGAACGATTATTTGGTTGCAAGGGATCTCAGACTAGTGTGGCAAGTACTGAGTCAATCAACTTGACTCCATTTTTTAAAATGTTGTAACTGTTTTATGTTACGGTATATTCGTGTAAATATTGTATATTGTGTTTTTACAAGCATTTTCACGATAAAAATCTATACTTGGGAAATGTCGCCCCGTGTAACTGTTTTCCAGATATCTGCTTAGTAATTATTCAGACCACAGTGATTAAGTCAGATGCTAGTTGCAACAATAAACGCTACACATTTAGTTACTGTCAAAATTTGCTAGTCGAGTCCAAATATTTCTGGCCATTTTTCTGTAGATGCCAAATGCACCGAACTAAATATCACTAAAATTATTAGAAATATAATTAGACATTAGTTTAGACTTTTTGTTATAAATGCATTAATTTTCAAATGCACCGGACTAAATATTAATAAAACTATTATAGATATAAATAAGCGCTTTGTCAATAAACGCTTTAAATTAAAAGGAGACTATGTTGGTTAATAAAATCTTTTGACTTTCAAACTGTGCTTGCCCTATTTTAAGGTTAAGCATTATCCAATACATACTTGTACCGTTTATGACATTGACTTAATTCTGTAGTCAGTAAAGTGATGGAGAAATGCTTCAACCAAGAGTTCATGAAATACCTTAAGTATGTTAAGCTCCATCTCTTAGTCAACGATAGAAAATATGGATGCCGACTTGAAAGATCAACCGGAAATCTTCTAACTTACGTCACATATGTGTGGAGCAAACTCATAAGGATGATGACGTGATCCTCGCTAAACTAATGGCAGCTTGGCGATGCTCACATCATTGCTCGCGTTATTTCAAAGGTATTCGATCAACCGTGGTATGCAGCTCTCCTGAACAAGCTTGCGTCCTATGGCCTCCCTATTAAGCTTTGCTGTGGCTCGCAGACTTCCCTTCAGGGGCCCGTTTCTGGAGTTAAGAGAATCATTTCCCATAGGAAACAATGGCGAATTTTTTCCAAAAATCTGTAATTGGTGGTCTGGCCCGTGTTGCGAGAAATGATTCTCTTAAAAAGCATTGGAACAATTTCTCCTACATTATTTCCCGAGCAAGCCATGTTTCTCCTAAAATTATCTGTCATAGCTATCATTAGTGTCATTCACGTCAGCGCGACAGTGAGTTGATGTATTGAATGTTTGTATTGAATGTTGAATTTGACTTATTGACAGCTAGCCTAAAGGTCGACATAAATAACAGCCAACAGCTTAGCCAACCTTAAATGCCCTATTTTGATTGGTGTATCAGCCGCTTAATCACAGATTCACGGTATTTCAAGGTATTCATGATTGTCTTGAGAATTCCAGTTCCGATGCCTGTCAAGAATACTTACGAGTATTAACTTTCTCAGGAGAACATTGTGAGAGAAACTGTTCCTAAGAGAATCTAATTCTCTCAAACTCCATAAACGGGCCCTATCAGTTCGAAAAATCTCTGCGTTTCGCAGGGATCGGCATTGGATTCGACAGTATTTCTGTTTCACATCAATGATCATCTACTCTCTAGCACTACAAACCCAATCTTCAGTTTTGCGGACAGTCCTTTGCATGCAGGTTTGGGGCTCAAGGATATGGTAAAATTGAACGCTTCCAAGACGAAGTTTTGTAGGCTATCAAATAAGAAGTGCCAGTACCCGGTTCTAATGAACAATCAATCTCTGCCAAGAAGTCACTTATTTATTTATTTACCGTATGGCGCAACACATGGTAAATTTATACATATATGTACAAGTCAGTGTGTAAATAAGACATTACAATGCATGGATAACAAACAAACATATAAATGGATACAATACTGTTATATTAAAAGGTCTAGTTCAGCTATCCATTCAAGACTTGATTGTGTGGTATGGAAGAAGTCCCTCGAATCGCCTTGATATGCCCTCAGTTCACACTCTGTCACTATGTGGCCAATTGTTTAGTTGGGGGCGCCGCAGGTACAGCCTGGGTTGGGTCGTCTTCCCCATTTATGAGGTTATAGGCACATACACCGAGTCCTGTCCTGATTCGGTTTAGGGTCTTCCATATATGTCGTGGTTGGTCGAAGCCATCGGGTTTTACGACTGGGTCAATGAGATTCCATACATCGGGTGGGGCATTCTCAGTCCAGAAGGTCCGCTGACGCTGAAGTTGTTGGCTGCTAGTTGTTGTGCTGATAATATTGGGGGTTTCCTAGATCGAAGTCGATTTATTGACAGGTTTGGGATGTCCTCATTCGAGCTCTTAGAAGTTAACATTACCGAAAATCTGATCTGGCACGAACGTGTTGCGTCAATTGCAACAGCTGCTGGAAAAAGCTTGAGTGGCTATTTAGAGCGAAAAAAAGGCTATACAGGGTGTTTAAAAAAGATGCGGCAATATTCGAGGGGGCGACTCCTCAGGTCATTCCATGAAAAAACGTTCATATAAACATATGTCCAAAAATGTATGGTTTCTAAGATACAGGATGTTAATTTTTTTTAAATAACGTTTTTTTTTAAATAATTCTACAATCTTCTAACCGATTCTTTTGAAATTCAGTAACGTTGTTTTTAGTAGTAAGGGGGTGATTTTGCCCTAACTAGAAAAAAAATTATGTCCAGTAGCGTTAGAGGTGGCAATTTAATAACAATTATAAGCGGAAAAATGTACGCCACTGACATATTTAATGTTAATATTTCTTTGAGGTAAACCAACTAGAACTACAACTTTT
Source organism: Callosobruchus maculatus (assembly GCA_951848785.1). Classification (NCBI taxonomy): domain Eukaryota; kingdom Metazoa; phylum Arthropoda; class Insecta; order Coleoptera; family Chrysomelidae; genus Callosobruchus; species Callosobruchus maculatus. The sequence goes on from CATOUR010000083.1 coordinate 12,706,399, forward strand.
TTGTTTCCTGAATTTTCTCGTATCTTGCTTTGTTTGCGGAAAAAAAAATAAAAACTATTCTATTGCATATCCATTTATCATAAGGAAAGTTACGAAAACTGTTGGAAGTGACCTCCCCCTTACTACTAAAAACAACGCTACTGAATTTCAACAGAATTGGTTAGAAGATGATAGAATTATTTAAAAAAAGATGTTATTTAAAAAAAATTGACATCCTCTATCTTAGAAATCATACATTTTTGGACATATGTTTAGATAAGAACTGGCCTGGAGTATTGCTCTCACATCTGTGTTAACAAACTTCCCCTAACATACATAGCCGGATTAAGCTTTCATGGGGCCCGGGGCTTATAATTTTAAGGGGCCCTTTGTAAATAAAATGCAAATACTATTATTTATGAAACTATATTCGCGATATTACAAAATAAACTACTATACACTTTTTTAAAAGTACGTCATGAGTCCCGCTTATAGTATCAGCACTGCTCTCAATGTTTGTGTTTGCTTAGTAATCAGAACTATTTTCAGTGCAATCCTTTTCAAGCGGAGCGTTAGGTTTCAAGTTTGAATTACATCTGTACTTTGGGAAATCGGTAGACTAATTAAGGAAACTTCAATCAGAATTAACTTGATTTTTTCAAATGGGAATGCCTAATTATTTTTATACAGTCGAATTTAAAATTTGGTATCAATCTCTGGTAGTTTTCTTTTATTTTCATATTTTCAACCAAACCGGTGTTTTTCAATATTCCTACCTATAAGCAACTTAGCAGGCCATGAAATACAAACAAAAAACAATTTAGGTGGAAGAAAACAACTAACTTAGCAGAAAGATACAGACGAACTAGAGTAAACAGTTAAAATTACAAAAATGACTTACAACAAATCAAGTCTAATCAGATATAACAGAGGTAACACATCTAATCAAATCAAATTATAAAACATAATTTGCCTGGCAAAAAATTAAAACATGATTTGTCAGTATTCTTTTTTTTGCGATCTTGCTAATAGATACTGAAAAATTAGAAGGGCTACAGTGGGACAGTCAGAGTTATCATTACTTTTGACTTTGACTGAAATGACTATTGTTTTATATCATTAAATGTGAAGTTTCGTGCTGAAGATATTAGACTGCTAGTAACTATCGCTGAAAGTTTAATGGTTTTGGAATTTTTTTAATCTATAGTACATTGCAGTAGCTAGTAAGCTGTAAAAATTATTTATTTCTGTTGTATTTCAGCTTCTCTTTGACCTTACCGGCATTCTTTCTAGTTAGATTTCATTGGTTGTAGGGAATTTTTATAACCTTGCCCCTTTAGTTTATCTGTATCTTTCTGCTAAGTTATTCGCTTCTATCTGAACACGTTTATGTTTATATTTCATCGCCTGCTGTTTTGCTTATACAGGGTGAGTCAAGCTCAACGCCTCGGACTCTTGTGACCAAACGGTACCACTTTCCGAAAAATCGACTTTGCAGGTGTATGTAGGTCGAGTAGGGCTACGTTTTAAACATAATGACTTTCATACAGGGTGTCTAATACAAGCGTGACATATCAAAGTTGTTTTTCTAAATGGAACACCCTGTATATTATTTCATATTTAGATTCCCGGGTGCATTTTAGTGTGACTTTATGTATCACACATGGGGCTTTAAGTGAACCGTTTAGGTGCAAATCACAATTTTGGGTATAAGTAGATGTCAGAAAAAAATTGAATATCGCACCTTTTATAAATCTTAGAGGGCTGTGACTTTTCCGTGTTACTAAGCATGAAATGTGTCAGCTTACGTTAGACGGTCGAGTTCGAATTACATTTGTACTTGGAGAAATCGGTAGATCAATTAAGGAAATTTCAATCAAAGATATCTTGATTTTTTCAAATGGGAATGAATAATTTTTTTCATACGATCAAATGTGCAATTTGATAGGCTTTCTAATTATATCAGGTTGTGAATTTCAATCTATGGTAGTTTTTATTAAATTTCGAGATTTCAATGAAATCATTGTTTTTCAATTTCCCTACCTATAAACAAACTAGCAGGCCATGAAATATAAACAAAATCGTATTCAGATGGAAGAAAACAACTAACTTAGCAAAAATGTCCAGCAGAACTAGAGTAAAAGAACAAGATCATAAAAATTCCCTACAACAAATCAACTCTAACCAGAAACAACGGCGGTAACATGTCTAAGGTTAAAGAGAAGCTGGAGTACGACAGAAATGGACAATTTTTACAGCCTATTAGCGACTGCAATGTACTAGAGATTAAAAATTTCCAAAATCACAAAACACTTTGAAATGAAAGCAAAACTTTCAGCGATCGTTGCCGTCAGTCCAATATCTTCAGAACGCAATTTCACCTTTAATGGTATAAAACAGTAGTCATTTCCGTCAAAGTCAAAAGTAATAATGCCTCTCACTGTCGTCCTTTAAATTTTTCAGTATCTATTAGCAATATCGCAAAAAAGGAATACTGACAAATCATATTTTAATTTTCTGCCAGGTAAATTATGTTTAGTAATTTGAGCAGATGTTCAACTTATTCTTTATTTTCGGCGATCTTGCTTATGAGTATTGAAGAATTTGCAGAACTCCAGTCAGTGGTATCGGTTACTATTTTTTTAAATCATGAAAAGTGACATTTTATTCTGAAGCTATTAAACTGCCAGCAGCATTACGTGGTAGATTTCCTTTCATTTCAAAATTCACAATAGTTTTGTGAATCGTCAATCTTTAAAATATTGTAGTAGCCGGTATGTTATGAAAAATACCCATTTCTGTCGTACTCCAGCTGCTTTTTGACCTTAGATGTGTTATGTCTGCTATTTCTGGTTAGAATTGATTTGTTGTAAGTCATTTTTATAACTTTGTCCCTTTACTCTAGTTCGTCCGTAAATATCTGCTAAGTTAGTTGTTTTGTTCCATCTGAACAGTTTTTTGTTTATATTTCATGGCCTGCTAAGTTGCTTATAGGTGGGAAAATTGAAAAACACCGGTTTTACTGAAAATTTGAAATTAAATCAAAACTACCAGAGATTGATATTTATAACCGCATATCATTAGAAAGCTTATCAAATTGCACATTTGATCGTATAAAAAAAATTATGCATTCCCATTTGAAAAAATCAAGTTACCTTTGATTGAAGTTTCCTTAATTGATCTACCGATTTCTCCAAGTACAAATGTAATTCGAACTCGACCGTCTATCGTAAGCTGACGCATTTCATGCTTAGTAATACGGCAAAGTCACAGCCCTCTAAGATTTATAATAGCTGCGATATTCATTTTTTTTTTCTGTCATCTACCTATACCCAAAATTGTGATTTGCACCTAAACGGTTCGCTTAAAGTCCCATGTGTGATACATAAAGTCACACTAAAATGCACCCGGGATTCTAAATATGTAATAATATATAGAGTATTCCATTTAAAAAAACATAACTTTGATATGTCACGCTTTTATTAGACATCCTGTATAAAAGTCATTATTTTTAAAATGTAATCCAACTCGACCTACATACACTCGCAAAGTAAATTTTTTGAAAAGTGGTATCGTTTGACCACAAGAGTCCGAGGCGTTGAGCTTGACTCACCCTGTAGGTAGGAAAATTGATTGAAATCTCGAAATTAAGTTTTTAGTAGATCTACTGATTTTATTGTTCATCTATTGACTTAATATTAAATAAAAGTAGGGCCCCAGCGGGGCCCCTCTGAACCGCGGGGCCCGCGGTCCAGCTCCTTTAGCCCCATGGTAATCCAGGCATGCTAACATAACACAGCGGCCGAGGTATCCCGGTATTTAGGCTCTACCTACGCGGTCTGCCCAGTTATAAATAAAAGAGCCAAACCAAAGGGTATCGCTATATCAATTCAGAGGCTGGCTTCAATTCGAGTGTCATGTGGCTGCTAAGCGCTTTTATAAAACTCCTTCACCAGAGAAGGTACTTGAATCCTTTCCTCTGCCCCATTCTATCCACCTAATAGAACGCCCGATAGATGTATTTAAAACTGCAGTATTTTGATAATCCTGCAATCTCCGACACTTTATCGTGACTGCAAACAGTTATTATCGATCGTCATGTTGGAACCGAGCTTAGAGTCCACGCCACACGGGCACGAATGATATGTTTCTGCATTCACGGCAGTCGATACAGATTATTAATATTATAAAACGCTTTCGATACATGCATATATGCATCGCACGAAGCGTGCTTTCACATTATAATTAATAGACATACATTAACTTTTTTTGTTAAAGTGTACTGTTAGACACTTCCTGGTTGATTAATGTGATTGGCGAAGAAACTTGCAGCTTCGTCGGCGTAATCTGGTTAATACGTACGTAAAATATAAATAAATTAAATAAATTATCCAATAAGTAGTTAAAAATAGTTGAAAATATTTACAAAAGTTTGTAAGTCTTAAATGAAGTATAACTGCGCCTTATACCCAGTAAACACATATACGTTACTTAAACGTAATTTAAACGTATGAACGGTTGATAAAACGTTTACGTTTGATAGTGGTGTAAAATTATACCGTTTGATTAAAGCGTCATAATAACGTTTAATTAAATACATAATTCAATGGTGGCTCACTTTCACGTTAGAGTAGTGTGTACCACATAAATAAAGTGTGACAAAAATGATGTATTCAGACGTTAAAATATTGTTCTGATTCATAATCATTCTGCAATCCATAGAGTTTCAATGTTGAAGTAACGTTTGGATAAATCATTTTATTAACCATATGAGCAACTGGTTTTTCAAAAGTTTTTCATTTTTAAATTAGGAGCAAAATCTGGTCAAGCGTCTGACAACAAAAAAAAGTACATTATTTTGCTAATCCTCTATAAGCTATACAAACCGTTATGATAGCTGATGAAAATAACGTGCATTGCCCGTTCAGGCACAACGTTATAGTAACGTAGTTTTTAAACGGAGCAATTTGATTGGTCCGAAAGAGCCCTGTACGTGTACGTCGTGACATCAGTACTGGCGGCGGCCATTTTCACCCGTGTTGTTGTAAACAAGTGTTCTCCGCTTCCTGAGTTTTCAGCTGTTTAGTACAGGTCTTGCGTTTGATAAGTACGTCTACATGACTAACTAATTTGCTGAGATGAAAATGCGAATGACCCTAATGCTAAAATTTTGCTGTGGACCTTAAGAGATGCAAATGATGCTATTACAATTCGTCGCTTGGTGGCGTGCGTTTGTTTAGGCAAATCTGGTTTTTCTTCTCAACTCATATGGAGTACCTATATAACCGTTTCATAAGAGTAGCATTGTAATTATCATGCTTCCTGATTATTATTTGGCTTTTTTACATTTTGTTTCATACTGTTGAAGGAATAAATCTGTATTGGTTTATTTTCATGTTTTTTTTTTCATTTAGGGTTGTTCTAGATTTAATGAAAATGCTCTACTTTTAGGTAATTGTCAATCATGCCACATTCTAAGATTCTCTAGAAACGAAAATTTTACATTCGTTTTTTATAAGCGCCCTTAAAGTTGTGTATATACTTTACTTTAAGTTATACATTATATGTATATTCCTTTATAAGCGGCCTTCTAATTTGATGTATCCACTTATTAATGAGAGTTCAATAAATACGTTAAAAAAACAACCGTTGCGTTTTATTTATAATACCCTTTAAAATTATCCAGGGCCGTAGCTAGGCGTTGACCATGGAGGGGGTTCATGGTGACCTTAGGTGTATAAAAGAATATATAATGTCTTAATTTGCTTAAAATCTGTACAGATTGTATCGCTGCTAATGTGTTATGAGCGCTGAGGGATTGGTTAGTAGTAGAATAAATCACTAAGCTTGGAGAAAGCATTCTTTATTATTTGTATTTTGTATTATTTTAGTAGTTATTTCATTCATGAGAATACTCCTGGGGGGGGTTTGAACCCCCAACCCCCCCCCTTATATACGGCCCTGAAATTATTACTCAGAATAATATTTTAATTGGGGCAAAAATAATGTCTTATTAACGTTCCAAATACACAATTTTTAAACGTTTTCGAAAAGGGTTACAAATTGGACTTTTTTAAACGTATAATGATCGCTTTTTTAAAACCGGGATAAAACGTATATTTATACGTTACTTGTAACGTTAGAAACCGCGACATTTTTAAGTTGATTGTACGTAAAAGAGTAACGTAAAAATGAAAAGGTGTCAGGGATTAAATAACGTAAGAGTGTTTACTGGGATAGACCAAACATCGTGTTTTCAAGTTTTTTTCCTACAAAATATAAACGAGTAAATTAATCTTGATATATTAACGCTGTAACGCCTCATTGATAACACATTAACAACGAAGAGGCTAAGATAATGTGTGTTTCAAAATCTCAAAACGTGCATCAATATCTATAGCAAAATACTTATGATCAAGTCCAAAGCGTATAGATAAAATGTGTATCATCATCATAGTCACAATGTCTTAACAGACATATTGTGAAATCGTAAAATGTACTCATGTATGGATTTTTGTTGGTCCAAAAACTATGATATCTGTGGCGAGAGACTAGTTGGATGTGTAAAGATTTGTCCTAGAGGACCCCAGTTTACGTAGTTAACAACCTTTGAACGAAACCGTTGTAGGTCAACGAGAACGTGGTGCTTCTTTCAGAGCAATTGCTGTAACATGAGGCGTAGTCTGAATACGGTTATAGCAGCATGGCGCTCATGGTTTGAAGAATGGCGAATGCAGCGAGCTAAAGGTTCTGGAGCACGTAAGAGAACTACAGGCCGACAAGATCATCTTCTACAACCCTTTGAGACAGAATGCGATCCACTCAAACTGCTGCTAACGCTTGGTATGCAGCTGAAGGGAAGCGTCTTCGAATTTGCACCATTTACCACAGATTGCGTGAAATTGGCTTCACATCATATCCTCCGTATCTGGTGGTTCCACTCACTGCGAATCATCGTCGCCAACGGTTAGATTGGTGCTAAGAATGTCGAAATTAGCATACTTAGTGGCATCAGACGATCTTCTCCGAGTCCAGCTTTTGTTTGAGGGCACACGACTGACGTCAACGCGTGATCTCTAGTTTTTGTTGAGCGCATGTACACCATCCTATTGTTGTAATTGTTTGGGGTACCATTGCATTTAAGACCAAGTCAGTGATTCGTGACACAATGACTGCACAACGTTATGTGAACGAGGTGCTAGAACCAGTTGTCGTTCCAGGAGGCCTCGAAGAGCTTTCATCCAGCAAGATAAAGCGCTTCCTCATATTGCAAGGGTGTCGATGAAGTTCCTACAGAAAACTGAGGTCAAATCTCTGGTCTCTACGAACACCCGATCTATCGCCGCTTGAAAAAGTATGGGATTGGATGGGTCGCTACATTCGCGATTTATGCAATCCTCTAACCACGCTGGACGAACTGGAACACACTGTGAGGGCAGGTTGGGATGCTGTACCTCTATGTAGAGTTTATTAACAACCAGCATGTCGCGTAGGATAGAGCAGTCAACATGGAGGGCCTACCCATTATTGACTAGTATTTTTTATAAACAAATTATGGCAAATGGGTTCGTTTATTATTGCATTTAGTCTTGCCGCATTTCATGATCCGCATCCCTTTTTTTCCTAGTTCGGATTTCACTTGTTAGTAGTATATATGAAGACAAAATTAAAATAGTCTGTTATTTAATCTAAAAGAATCCTAATATGCTTTCTGCTTGTCCGCGTTTGAATGACCCACGCTATATCTATTTCGGTATGCCACAGGAAATAGGAAAAGTTGATAAATAATACCTACTTAGGTACATACCTATAATTATTTACCGCCGCACTGTTTCTTTGACTAAATTACAGTTCCTTCCATTAGTGTTGTGTTTTATTCATGATGGCATTCCATCGATGAATATTTCATGCAGTTTGATTCCTGCTTGCTGATACCCCATTGTAGGTAGCCAGGACCAAACGAAACATGAATTCAACATGATTTAACGTCGCAGGTGTCGCTTTTCGTCGACGGCAGCTGTTTATTAATATTTCATATCCATAACGTCCTCAAGTCAACAAAAGCCGGAAGTTTATTTCTGGGCTGCAGTATTTGGATGACATACCCTTTCACATTCATTCGGTCAAATAAACTTATGAGTTTATATCAAGATTATGTTGATGGTGGTTGAATGTACGTCATAATAATTATAATTTAAAAGAATTTTATTTTCCCGTTTTTATCTGCCTTGTGGCCTATTCTAAGGCGTTTGATAACGTAAAGTGGCCTAAACTGTGGGAAATCCTTATCTCCATGGGAGTCCCTTACCACTTAGTATTTCTCATACAGCAACTCTGTGAGTCTAGCTCATCATCATCTAAGAATTGATGGTAACCTGTCTGGTCAAACAGCAATTTCTATGAGTATAACGTGTATAACCTACCACCTAGTATTTCTCATACAGCAACTTTATGAGTCTAGCTCGGCTCGTGTAAGAATTGATGGTAACCTGTCTGGTCAAACTGCAACCAGAAAAGGAGTTCGTCAGGGATGCGTATTATCTCCGATGTTATTTAACATTTACTCTGAATTTGTAATGAGACAGGTATTGGACAACTGGAATGGCGGTTTAACTATTGGCGGAAGCAAAATATCTAACTTAAGATTTGCTGACGATACAACCCTTATTGCTGCTTCTCAGGAAGAACTAGTAGCTCTATTGAACGTTTTAGAACAACACAGTGCAGCATATGGTCTTGGTATTAACTACAACAAGACCAAGGTTATTATCGTAGATAGAAAGCATGACAATCATCGAAAAATAAAGTCAATAGGCTGTTGTGAGGTAGTTCAAAGATTTGTGTACCTCGGTTCTTTGATCGACAATTCAGGTAGCTGTGAGAATGAGATTCGACGGCGCATTCAACAGGCACGGGTGGCCATGACAAAGCTTACTAAAATATGGCGTGACCATAACATCACTAAAGCTACCAAAATGTCACTGGTTGAGTCTCTTGTGTTCTCCATATTTTTGTATGCCTCGGAAACTTGGACTGTTAAAAAAGCAGATCCAGCTCGCATAGATGCTTTTGAAATGTGGACGTGGAGGAGAATGCTGAGAATTCCTCATATCGCCTATCGAACTAATGTTTCCATACTGGATGTGCTCGGTAATCCAAAGAGACTATCCTCCATTATGTCGATGAGAATGCTTACATTCTTCGGACATATTCACAGAAGCGATAATATGGAGAAACTTGTAGTTCAGGGTCACGTCCCGAGTGGGCGGAGCCGTGGCCGTCCTTCTACACGCTGGGTGGATACGACGAAACAGTTGCTGGATACGAGTATCAAGAGCGCCATTGAACTGACAGTAAATCGCGAACGATGGCGAGCTACAGTTCTCAAAGCTATTGATAATATTCGTGTCGGCAATACTCTAGCTCCGACTTAATGCATTTTACGAGCTCACAACATGTCTGATAAGACATTGTGACTATGATGATGAAAAGAATTTTTCGAATCCATTTCATTTGGTCACTTTAAGAAATACAAGTTTAGTGTGTAACTTCTTCTACATGTTCTGGGAGTTCAGACTAACGCTGTGCCATATCCACATCTAATCAGCTCATCTGAAATTGATACAAATAGGCCCGATTTTATCAACATGCGCATTTTAACAGAGACTTTGACCAACCAGAGCCGCCCATTCAAGAACAAGCATCTGCCAAAGTACTCTGTAAATTATTGATTTCTCTTGAAGGTTACACCAGAAAGATCAAAAATGACATACTTTATTCAATCAGAGGGATTGTTACTTTGACGCAAGTTACTACTTTTTTAAACCATTACATCTAATTGATAAAAGTGTGCTGGAGCAACAATCGCTGGTAGTTTTTTTTTCATTGGGGGTTTTTAATTGTTTCGGAAATACAATAATATACAGGGTGTTAAATAATAGAACTTTGAGATGTTGGGACACCCTGTTAACATGAAAATATTTCCAAAATGTAGCCTTAATGGGTCACTATCCATCCGAAATTATTATTTTCTTTTCCAGCAAATACTTTGACCATAATGCTCCGTGTAGAATAACGTGAATAACCCGGCATACGTATGGTCATAAAAAATATGTTTATACAACTCCACTTTAATGGTATTAATAGAGTATCTATTGGTCCTGATCTAACAGCCACTATCGGTACCACCTTTCAATACAGGGTGGTGTCAAAAGCAGTGCAGGGTACAAGTCGGTTCCAATTTCTGCTTAAGTTTGATACTATTATGAGTTATGGTACAAAGTAGTATTGAAATTGTTGTTATTGTTTCAGTGGAAGACATGGAGCAGTACCTCCACTACATCGGTGGGGGCGCTGGCGCATTGGCCTTGACTGGAGTGGCAGCTGCTTCGGCGTACTACCTCACCAGCAGACCCACACCTGAAAGGCCTTTGTTTCCGCTCGATGCCCAATGTATTTTCGAACAAGAGGTGAGTACTACGAAACGTTTAGTCACACTGCAGCTAGTCGAAAAAAAGCCAGCACTTTCATTCATTTCGAGTTATAGCTACTATAGGCCAATGAATAGGGCCACTTTAAGCTTCGCCTTCAATGCTGCCTTCCTCGTTCGTTCTCTGATGGTACTACTTCCTCAGTAAATAGCAAATTTCAGCTCTCATACATTACTCAAGTGAAGTAGAGGCTAACTTATCACGCAAAACCATCAGTGGCCGGATATATCGATGTTTCGGACAAATATACAGCTACTAATATATTAAGCCTTGTGCATTGATCAGCTGTGACCTCGCAGTGACAGTTCAAATTGTAAACAATGCTGTGTAAGGCCAACTAACCTGAAAATTCTTCCAATGCAACCCATGTTACAAACACTGCACTTTTTGAGTTCCATCTCGAAAAACTGCTAAACTACACTCGAATATAGCACAGCAAGTCCGTAAAACTTCACTACAGTTACCAACGAATAGCGAATTCGATTCTACTGACCAAGCATAAAAGACGCACCAACAAAACAAACGTTTGACAGTCGAGGTTCTACCGTAAACAAGTCGCATGAAAATTATATTGGCATTGCCAGCTCCTCAAAATTTATGGAAGACTTCTGAATTTGCGTTCATGATGAAGAAATATGCAGTAACGCAGTAGAGGTCAATCTATTGATTTTGCTGCAATCATTCCTGAACCATACCATCAAATTACCGTCTTTTTTAGCGTAGAATGGAATATTTCTGGATACTATACAATTAAGACGATAATAATTTATGACTGCCGTATCTTGTGGTCAATATGACAACGTAAGAAAAGATGTTGGCGTATTATAGAATTAGTTGTTTACTACCCCTATGTTCAGTTGTTACTCTGAGGATAAACCCTAGTCAGTTCCCTGTACATTTTTGTTTTGGTGAAAAAAAAAACAGCTTAAAACAGTACTCAGTCACGGCCTGCTGGTCTCGCAGTCCATATTCCCGAAATGTTCACAGCTTTACTGTTATATGCACGATAGAAAAAAACGGAACGACTGTAGTTGCCCGCGGTTATGGCATTCAGACTCTATCACCAGGCCATTATCCTTATGCGATCTCCGTTACATCAAAAAAGTGATTGATTATAATCTGTAAAGATTGATTCGGCAGTAGAGCTGGTCATTCACCTCCATGCCATGGGCGGCGATTGCATAAAAACAAAGGGGCACTTGCCCCAGGTGCCTTGCTCTATGTCTGCCGTGGTATTTATTATTTAGTTACTTTATTCTCTTCGCAAATAGAGCAATTTAAAATGTTGATCTATTTATAACTCATAAGTATAATAGAAGTTTTGAAGCAGGGACTTTCGCCTTTGCTATTTAACATAGTGTTGGACTACTTAATGGGAAATGTATGTGATAGCCAAGAAAGCATTGTATGGGAAGTGATGGGTAGCCTTCAAGATCTGCATTACGCCGATGACATCTGCCTTATATCACACACTATCCAAGACACAAAAAGGAAGGTCAAAGTCCTTAAAATGGAAGCACCAAAAATAGAACTAGGAGTGAACGTGAAGAAGACAAAAGAAATGCGGATTAATATTGCCAACCAAGAACCTCTCCTTCTTGACAACGGAATCATAGAAAGAGTTGACTAATTTGAATATCTAGGCAGTATAGGAAATACTACAAGAGGGACAAATCAAGATATCCCGTACTCAATCAGAACCAAATTGCGTAATTTCAATAGCAACGTGAAATCAGTGTTACTGTATGGATGCAAAACATGGAAAGCACAAAGGCTAATGAGCAAAAACTCTAAGTTTTCATTAATAGATGCCTATGGGGGTCTTACAGACTTTTTGGCCAAGGACCGTATTGAATGAAGAATTGTGGAAAATATCAGGGTTGAAGAAAGTAGGTGCGGAGATCAGATAGAGAAAGTGGAATTGGATAGGTCACATTCTGCGAAGAGGAACAGAAGAATCCGTAGCTAGAACGATGTTAGACTGGAACTCCCAAAGAAGCAGACACATAGACAGACCCAAAATAACTTGGACAAGAATGGTTAGAGACAAGGAAAGCAGAATGAGCAAGACATGGAGAGAGATAAATGCGCTTGAGAATAATAGATCAGACTGGCGTCAGTTTGTAGAGGCATTGTGTTCCTTAATGGAATGATGGGAGTATATATGATAGAAATTTAGCGGCAACTTAGAAAATGAAGAAAATGCTTAGAGGTTTTAAAAATTCTTGCTGTCACGGTGATGTATACAGGGTTTTAGGAAAGTTTGGAATTGGTCGATTAGTAGGTAAATAAACTATTCGAGGAACCCTACAATTAAACAAGAATCTTAGGTTTTTCAGAGTCTACTAAGGATTGACGGCGCATTCAACAGGCACGTGTGGCCATGACAAAGCTTACTAAAATATGACGTGACCATAACATCACTAAAGCTACCAAAATGTCGCTGGTTCAGTCTCTTGTGTTCCCCATATTTTTGTATGCCTCAGAAACTTGGACTGTTAAAAAGGCAGATCGAGCTCGCATAGATGCTTTTGAAACGTGGACGTGGAGGAGAATGCGGAGAGTTCCTCATACCGCCCATCGAACTAACTTTTCCATACTGGATGAGCTCGGTTATCCAAAGGGACTATCCTCCACTGTTTCGACAAGAATGCTTACATTCTTCGGACATATTCACAGAAGCGATGATATGAAGAAACTCGTAGCTCAGTAGGACAAACGGCGGTAGAGGCGCGGTCGTTTCTCTACACGCTGGGTGGATACGACGAAACAGTTGCTGGACATGAGTATCAAGAGAATCACTGAACTGACAATAAATCGCGAACAATGGCGAGCTACAGTTTTTAAAATTATTGATAATATTCTTGTCGGCAATACTCTAGTTCCGACTTGATGCATTTTACAACATGTCTGTTAAGATATTGTGACTATGATGATGAAGGATTGAACATTATAATCTTCGTGAACATAAAGCAACTTGTATATTATCAAATATTTTCCTTAATTTTTAAACAAAAAGGATATCGAGTTTTGAATATGAAAACAGCTGTGTAAATAAAGTTTCATTCGATTGATTGTCGGGCAACAGTTAGTGGGCAGTCATTCAGGATTTCAGAAAAGTATGTCTTTATGTAAAATATTCAAAGGTATAAACAACAGTCTTAGGTTTTTGAAGTATTTACTAAGAAATGAAAATTTAAATTATCAGGGCTGGTGATAAAGCTGTGGTACACCAAAGTTACATTTTTTGTAAATCGAGCACCCTGTATCTTATTCAATTCAATGAATTAAATTTAAGCAAAGCCTGCATGTGGCGTAATGTACCTAAATTCAACCGTTTTTTAGTTATCAGGTTATACAAGTTATTGAAGAATAGTTAAAATAACAGTTTTGGCTTCCTTAAGTTTTTAATAAACAGCCAAAAAATTTACATACAGGCTTCGCTATAGAGTTGTGGCTCACCAAAACTGTATTATTCAAACGGAACACCCTGTATATTATTAGATATATCACGTTTGGTAAATCGAAGCAATAACTGTATGTAACGTAATGTGCCCAAAGATAACCGTTTTTGAGTTATCAATATTCTAATATTAGTAGTACTTGTAGACTAACTAGTGACACATCGTTGAAGATAAGGTAATAAAACTGTTAGCTGTTTGTTGTTAGTTGTTCTAAAATAACTAAAAGGCGTTTAATATGGAATATTTTTAGATTTGTATTTTGATTCAGCTACTTATAGTTGCTATATGTATAGTGGTCAAGTTATAGCTGGTTAGTTAAAATTACCGCAACGTTTAAATATCTCCAAAACTGCCACAGCTGGAATGTAGAAATTCAACACCTGGGGGTTTTTGAATATGCAGATTTGAAAAATGTAACAGCAATGTTGTCAGAAGTACCACTTTTACGATTCGGTCATGGTTTCGTTATTTTGAGTAGACTCCCCTATTTATCACGTGTAACGTAAAAGTCGGAAGTTTGATAAAATTGTTGTTGCATATTCAGAAAGCCGTAGATATTGAATTTTATCATTCCAGCTTTAGCGGTTTAGAGATATTTAAGGGGCCTGGATACATACGTATTTGCCATGTAAAACACGGACACACAATTTTCCGCATAACTCACTATATTTTCAAACTACATATATAATATTTCAGAAGGCGATAGTTAAGACCTTAATGAATGACAACTATTTTCGATTTTCTCAAAAAAAGTCTTTTAGTGTGCAAAAAAACTCGTAATGCAAAATCATACATTCTATAAATGCCTGTAATTTAACAAACAAACACGATGTCAAAAAAAGGCTAAATTTAATAGTTGCACAAGGGCAAGCTTTCTTCTTCAATTTGCTCTTTGAGTCATTACTGTAAGTTTAAAGGTAACGTCAGGAGCTTAGAAATGCGAAATTCATTTTTATGGTGACCTTTGGACCTTACCTTTGGACCTTTTGACCTTACCTTTGGATTTTTGGACTTATCTCCCCTCATCTTAGACACACACACTGTAGAAAGGAATAGGCGGCCACGGCTCCTCGCTAACACGGGAATATGTCTTTTCTTGGATTCTCAATTTCGCGCGCTATACCCTAGACCCTTAAGCGTTTCGATACTTACTTTTTACTAACCCGATATATCAAGCTATGATATTTATCACAGTTGGTTCATGGGTTTGGCCCTACAGAAAATTTGAGATACTGGCACCCATGCTTGATGACTAAGGTTTTTACTAATCGGATACAAATGTAACGGGGAGTTCCGTGATTATGCCATAATGACAATAAAATTGGTTATTTATTGTTTTTAAAAAGGTTCAATGCTTCTGACCTACATACCCAATACATGGAAATACATTTGTGTGCAGCATATTCATATCTTTGTGTGATGCTAATGGTTATTACAATTGTAGCTGCATTCAGCAAGTTATTTAAAGCTACTCACTACAATACAAAAGGTGAGGATCAAATGATGTGGATTATCTCAAGCAAAGGAGTTGATAACAGATAAGTCGTGTCAAGTCTCACTCTTAACCATTAGGAAAATTTTATATTTTCATGTACGTTCGACCTAGGTTAGAATATTAGTTCATCACTTTTGCAATAATATTGCCAAAAATCGAGTTTTATATCTGTGATATGAGGATCAAATAAAGTGGATTATCTCAGGCTAAGGAGTTGATAACATATCCGTCGCGCCGTGTAAAGTCTCACTCTTAACCATTAGGAAAATTTTATATTTTAGGTTCGTCCGACCTGGGTTAGAATATTAATCCATCACTTTTGGGATCATCATCATCATAGTCACAATGTCTTAACAGACATGTTGTGAACTCGAAAAATGCATTTACTCATTTTACGAGTTTCTCTTGGGATATCTTTAAGATCTTTAATGCAGCTTTCTGCATCCTTATGCCGTTGACCAGATGTATCTACTGGTTCATCCGCCTTTAGGGGCAATTTCTCACCCCAAGGACAAGAAGGTGTCCTGACTCGTCCACCCAAAGCTGTTGGTTGAGAAGAGGTTACTGCTTATACCGACAGTAGTTCGGTTCCTTTTAGTCGCCTTTTACGACACGCAGGATATACGATGGGAGATATTCTAACCCGCCCCCACACGGCGGACTTTTGGGATAATATTGTCATAAATCAATTTTTATATCTGTGATTTCATTCCTAGAGTACAACTGTTTTGAAGATACGTCAAAATCTATATTTCAATATTTCTCTATATAAGCACGTCACATGTATCTAAATATAACTCGGCCTTGGCCATAAACTCTCATTTTACGTAAATTAAATTATTTTAGAGTTGTGATGTACTTATTATTGGTATATAAATAGAAAGGATTCATTAACATTTTTCTCTCCGCAATAACATGGATCTATTCCAATACAAATGTAACTAAAAGATCCTTGAAACTTTTATTTTTGTCTAGACAGTAGCTTACTAGCTTTTTTTAATCACTATGCAAAATACTGTAGTGCTAATAAATGAGGGCCGCTATCAATCTTTTAGAGCCAGTGGAACACCGTGGAGAGTAGGGGCTTTGAAATCATCCCCTTTTTTCCTGTGAGTGAATAGGACCGGCTCAGTCTTCGATGAGTTGACATTGGGAGTTAAGAATTTAGTGTAAATATTTCCCTGAAGACGCTAACATAGTAGCGAAACTCCTGCCGGGTTTGGCGAGTGTCCATATTGTGCACTGTGCAGCGTTTCAGTATGTAAAAATTCCAATTTTATAGTTGCATAACTCTGACAGCTTAGACTAAATTCATAATTTTTCAAAAAACAATGTTGCACAAAATACGCAAACGATCGTCCGTCGAGTATAGTTAATATATCGCTCTATCTGCTCTTTTAAAACGCCATATATCATATTGGTACAGCTATAGCGGTAAATTATCACTGAAAGATTAATTTTTTTGGCACAGCTTCATATTTTGATTGTTAAATGGATTACGCAACCGTCTATTTACTCTGGTATCCAAATAATAATTAAGTAAATACTACCAATTAATAGTGTGTGTGTGTGGTATGTACAAAAATACTCTGAAGGTTCATTCCAGGATTATTGCACACGTGTGGACCTTTTTTAAAATTAAAACTTCATTCATTGTATGTCCACGTACGTACATACAATAATATTAATTTTTTTAATTTGGAAGCAGCGAGTCTACTAGAACGGGGCTCAATCGTTCCTTTTGGTGATTCGATTCCATTCCACGGTATCGATTCCTCTTTCGGAATCGATTCCTTCGATGCGTTCACGATTCAGACCGCGGACTTGATCGAAGATTTACGAATAATACGAATCCTTGTTATCGACTCCATGTCCATGGTATCGATTCCTTGTTCGGAATCGATTACTCCAATTCGTTCACTACGTTCACGATTCCATTAGTCCATTACAGCAGTGTTGCCATTTGTAGCGACTTGTCACGAAAATAGCGACTTTTCTATTATGTTGAGACGTAGCGGCGATTTAACAAAATAAGCCGATTTGTAGCGACTTTTCTTAGTCTTGGAAAAGATTTTTTTCGATTTAAATTTCTCGCATTTCATTGGTGATCAGTCCATAATAAATTCTAGTTTTAGTTTATCGACAGAAATTATTATTTTACGTTATGTCTATAAAATATATATATAAGATTTTATTTCTTCACATTGGTAACAAAGCTTCTTCATATAATATACCTAAATAAATTAAATGGAAAAAAACTTTTTTTAAAAAAGCTTTTATTTGAATGCTCTAAAAAGATGAAAATAAAATGTTCCCTTAAAATGTTAACTATCAACTTATAGCCTCATTATACACAATTTATATGATCACAAAAGCTTGTCGCTTAATTTACTTGTGTCAGTCAACTAGTACCTATTTATTTGAGTAACTTAATCTCGTAAGTTTAATTGTTTTAAAATTTCAGTTTAACAAAATACTTTAGTACTTACGCAAACCTTGCGATAAGCTTTTATGTTCATATACGTTCTGTATAAGTTGGTAGTTAAAATTTTAAAGGAAAATTTAATTTTCTCCTTTTTAGAGCATTTAAATAAAAGCTTGTTTTAAAAAGTTTTTCTCTTAATTTATTTTTTACTTTTCAGTTATTAATCTGCAATTTTATTCTGCGCGAACCCATCGCCTAATACTTATATTATAGGACAGCATAAAAAAACTTCAAAAGTTCGCCATATTGGATTAAGAGTGATTTCAGAATATTTTTCTGATTATATTCTCGGCAAGCTCTTCATTTCATACCCATATTGCAGAAGTGCATAAAAATAGCTATTCCGCTATCTTGGATAGTCGGCCATATTAGATTTAAAATGAAGTCACATTCTTTTTCGAGTTACTCTCAACAACCCCTTTAAGTTGATACCCATATTGTACAAACGCATCTAAATTTACTATTCCGCCATCTTGGATGGTCCGCCATATTGGATTTAGAATAACGACACACAGCTTAGCTTATCGTGATTGACATCAAAAAAATTGAGTAGCAAGATTCCACCCATACAAACAAACATGGACTCCAAGTTAAAGAAAAGCTTTTAAAATCTCTGTACAAAGTACTTCACAAAGAAAAAGTAATGGAATTGCCAGAAGTAACTACACCGCACTACAGCAGCGTCAGGCGTGAATGCCGTGAATTGTTTTGTTCATCTCGTTCATGATTCTGGTACAACGCGTCGGAATCGACAACACGGTGGTAAGTTTGGCTAACTGACACCAACATCGACAGTCCGAGTCCGTGCGCGGATTTGTGAACTCCAAACCATCGGAATCGATTCCGAGGGGAGTCGATTCCTTTGATTCCTCGGAATCGATTCCTTTGCTTCCTATTACGGTATCGTTCCTATGGAACGGTTCCTTCGGAATCGACTCACCTCTTAAGTCTACCTTCGTTAGGTTTCCAGAAAATCCCCCTTTATTCAGATCAGACGCTTGCCAGCAGTCATGTCTTTCTCGCCAGGCTTCCACCAGTTCCTTGTAGGCAGTAGGCCCAGTCGTCCAGGCCAACATTGACCTGTCGCCTTATAAGCATCGGTTCTGGGGCAGTGCAGGAGCTGCCGGCCCTATCTACATAACGAAAATCTATATAACTTATTTCCATCGGTCTGTCTGTCTATTGGCGTTTTTTTGCCTCGTAATCTAAGAACCAGTTCTTGGATTGAGATGCAATTTGGGTTGCGATATGATGTGCGCTTGTAGTAAGTAATGGAGAGGAATACGGTACTCTTACTGCACATAAGTATGCATACTATGCTATCTAGGTTTTATATTGTTATTATTGTGGAGTCATATTATTGTGAGTCTCATTATTTTCTGTTTAGGGAGAACAAAATATTGCCGCTCTGGAAAAAAAATAAACAACGCAATGCCATTGTAAATGCAAATTAATTTTTTGTTAACCAGTTGGTATTTAAATTGCTTAAATTCCATTAGAAAATGTATCCCTATATCTTCCAATTCGGTCTCAAAGTAAACCCATACTTAATACTATTCTCTGCCAAAATTTCAGTAGGAGTAATATATATGGGGCGTTCGTAAATTCAATTCGTCGATGAATGCAGCAAGAAACCATCGAATCCATCGGTTTTGAACCCTGATGGATACGATGGAAGTAAGCATTGAAGGAGACGAAAAAAGGAAATGATTGCCAAATGTCGTAAGCCAGTTATCAAACACTGCACGTTCTTAAATTGAATCCGAATTTAATTCAAAATCTATCTATGACGTCTATGACATCAGTGGCTGAATAGCCTTTTGAACAACCGATCTCTGTTTGTTGGAGCCGAAGGCTGTTCATCAGACGTATTTTCAATAAACGCCGGTATTCCTCCGGGATCTGTCCAATCGCCTACACTGTTTCTTCTGTACATAAACGAGCTGCTGGAAATAACATCCAATCCAATCTGCAGCTTCGCAGACGACGGTACATTAATATCGTGCATGGAACCAGGCAAGCCACTATCATCCCAGGGGCGATACGTCGCGTCGGCGATAGCAACATGCCTCACAGGTCAACGTAGATATGAAAACAATAATTATCGAGTGCGGATTAGTAAATAAAGTACAGTTCAATGTACAGAAAACTCAGGCAACAACACTGATAAAGAAGTCTCACGTTGGCTTGCCAACTGTGGAAATGGAGGGTTACCTAACAGTCGAGTCACCTTCCGTCAAGCTTTTGGGGATCAACATCAACAACAACATGTCCTGGCAAGACTAAGTCATCAGTATTGCCAGAACGGTATCCCAGAAGCTTGGAGATGTGTACTGTAGGAAGTTGTAATACACCAGAGCGACTACTGCTGCTCTACAAGGCACAGATCCGACCATCGCTAGAGTATTGCTCTTATGTGTGAGGATGCGCTCCGAAGCACTCTTTAAAGCTTCTAGACACTATTCAAAAGAGAACAATTAGACTAAACGATACACCTAACCTCACAAAAGACCTGCACAGCCTGGAACCTCGAAGATGGGTGGCTGACCTGTCCCTGTTTTATAGATTGTATCACGGAAGATGTTTGAGTGAGCCCTCCCAAATAATAAGACCAAAGGCCGTCCGAAGGAGCAACACTAGAGAGGCTCTGCGAGCTCATCCTTACCAGGTCAAGGTCCCTACTCCTCGGACCAGTCTCCTCCAGCTTTCCTTCTTTTGATTGTGCAGTGAGCTGCCGAGAAGTTTGTTTCCCGACGGCTACAACCTGCAGCGTTTCAAATTTAACGTGCATCGACACTTATGCTCTATTATTATTCTACAGCGCCATAGGCTTGCAGTCTTTGCGGGAGGCTGGCCATAACAAAAATCATCGATAAAATAAAATAATACACCTTTAAAGTTGTCACGCTATGACGTCACCAAAAGATCTTCGCACCAAAACTTGTCATGTGATGTCACGGGACAAAAACTGATTGTGATAGCGTCGGCGTTGTGTTGATTATTTTTAATACCAATGAACATAAAGTGAATCCTGTGATAAGTCGTGTGTGTAGAAAGTAGTGGGAAGGCATTTAGGTGAGCAACTTACGACTTTGGGTGGCTGCCACTAGTTGCGTCCCGAAAAACCGACGGGATACATATCGGGAGCGTATGTGTGCTTCCACGCGCGCCTGTCGTCGTGTTCGTTAGCGTTTCTTTTTTAATTAACGAAGGATAATATTGGTCAGCTGTTTTCATTAAAATCGGGAAATACTGTTTATTTTTTGGTGGTTACTGTGAATGTGTAGATATCATGCACATCAGTTTTTGTTTTGCAGTTTAGCGAGTTTTTGGGTGTTGAGTGACGTAAGAAATAAAGCTCTTGTATAACCAAAATAAGCTTTAGAAAGGTTTAATAGTATAGTGACCACGACTAAAATGTGACTTCCGAAATTAATCCTTTGATAGCCGCCAGATTTCTTGCACGAAATCGACATATTATGTTACATTTCTCTCTGGCATCTTCTTTTGAAAATATTATCCCTCTTTGAAAGTTACTGGAGATGTAGATGTCATATTGAAAATACAGTATTTAAGCTGCTCAATGAATTGGTTTTTTGTGCGATATGGAATTGAAAACCCCACATTTATCGGAATCTAAAAAGTTTACCGATGTTTAGACTACCTCTGGAAAGCATCTTATAAATCAGTCGGCTTTTATGTACTGGCGAATAAGGCGTTATAGGTATTACATAATTATTCCGGTAATAGAAAAAAATGTAGCTTTTGAAAGTATCTTGTGCTTAGTTCTTTTTATAGTGAGCCTCCCGTAGAGGCTAAAAGCCTATGGCGATGTAGAAGCGCCGCGAGAGGATTAGCATCTCTGCACGTTAGCTTTGGAACGCTACAGGTTGCAGCCGTCGGGAAACAAATTCCCCCGGCAGCTCATTCCGCAGCGTCCAAATTCTCCAAAGAAGGAATGCTGGAGGAGACTGGTGTCGGGAGTAGGGACCTAGACCTAGTAAAGATGAGCTCGCAGAACCTCTCTAGTATTCCTTGATGAGACGGCCTTCGGTGTTATTATCTGGGAGAGCTCATTCAAACATCTCCCGTGACAGAATCTGTAATACAGGGACAGGTCAGCCACCCTTCTTCGATGTTCCAGACTGTGGAGGTCCTTTGTGAGGTTAGGCCTATCGATCAGTCTAATTGCTCTCATCTGGATAGTGTCCAGAAGCTTTAGAACTTCGGTATGCATCCCCATACGTAGTTGATTAAATGCAACTAGTTTTTTGAGCCTCTTTGGTACTAGCTGAATAGTAAGTTCTGAAAAAAAAACACCGAAATTATATGACCTTTAAAATATGCGAGGGAGTCTGAGCCCCGGTGCATCCTCTGACCAAGAGGACATGTCGAAGAGTCAGAAGCCTTGCTTTACCTTGGTTTATAGTTACCGAAGGTATCTATTGTCATCAAAGGTCATTCTGCTAATGATACGCAAAAATAATTATGATATAGATGACACCTGAGTATTGGAAGATATACATTGATGTAGATGTGTTATCCATTACTGTCACTACCATGGCAGTTGTAACCCACATAACTGGCATAATATCCATGACATTAGTCCACGATTCTCATTAATCCTGTACAACGCATTAATTTGTTTTTATATTCTTAACTGCCAAGTTGTTTATATTTTATAGTTCAGTGGCATCAGAAAATTCTATAAAGAAACTAAATGTGACCTTTCTTTAAAGAACTCAAAAATATAGCAGCATTAACTGACGTCATACCAAATTTAATCAAAATCAGTAGGGCAGATACTGAGATTACGCTATTGCGAAGCACACTATGCTTCTGCGGCTGGAAAGAAAAATTTGAGCCATCGTTACGTATCTCCTGGAAGGTCATTCATACATACAATGCCCTGCCCAGAAAACTGCATGACTTTTAGGAAGCCCTAAGGCATCTTTGCTAATTAGTGTGCCGCCAAGGCAGCGATTTTCAAAGATAAGGCAACATTTCCCATTACGACTCCACAAAATATTGCTACCCAAATTTCATCATTCTCCAAGCAGCGGTTATTGAAATTACGCGGCTAAAAGAACGCCAATAGACAGACAAAAACCTTATCTCAAAATTGAAAATATTCGCGATCACAATACTCCCCGGAATGGGAAGTTAAATAAGGAACCTCCAACCTCCAAATCGCCAATGAACGAAGTTTAAGCTGTTTTCATATTTTTAGTTTTTTTATTATTCCTGCACAGCCATTGACACGACTTCTAAAAACCATACACATTTTCCATCTTCGCCACGATAATAATACTGGGTCACAATTTCATCAAAATCAATTCAATAACTTCCAGGTTACCCAGTACAGAACGATCGAAAGCAATACTCGTTTCTATAATAGACAAAACAATGTTCAGATGAATCTATATTATGCCGTTAGGTCTTCCCTTCACAAATCAATGGACAAAACCAGTAAAGCGGTCATTGAGATTACGCTGTTAAAGGAATAGCAAGACAGGCAGGCTTATATACAAACGGATCTCTAACAAAAAATATGTTTTATTTTAACGAAGATACACATTTCTTCAAATATATCTAGCTTATTTAGTAGTATTAATAATTTATTGGCATTGTGAAACGTTTAAGGTTAAGTTTATATTATTTAAGAACATGACACGTTACATCCAGGTAAACGTATCAACTACGTCTACGAAGTGGGAGGTAATAGTAAAGTTTTTGTTTTGATGAACGCAAGTCATGGTATATGATTAGTTTCTGAAGTCACCTGCATTTTTTCTCAATTTCTAGTTTCACTGACCTATGTGTTTTTCATAATCCAAAGTGCCAAACAGAATATAAAGTATTATATAAATGTGTGAACTTGAACCAAATCCAAGATTCCTCTTCTAATAATACGTGAATCAGTCGCCGTGGTCGGTTGTTCAATGACTTTGAAAATACTATTTTTTAAACTATTGCGAAGCGTCCAGTGCTTGTTGTTGAGGTGATGAACGTTAGTGTTTCTGTGTGACAAAAAAAAAAGGTGAACAGATAGTTGAACGGCTGCGGAAGATGTGCAACTGTTGCGGGTGCAAGAGCGTCGCTCCAATCGTCAGTC
This sequence comes from Callosobruchus maculatus, assembly GCA_951848785.1. Classification (NCBI taxonomy): domain Eukaryota; kingdom Metazoa; phylum Arthropoda; class Insecta; order Coleoptera; family Chrysomelidae; genus Callosobruchus; species Callosobruchus maculatus. The sequence continues at coordinate 12,730,427 of CATOUR010000083.1, forward strand.
CCATCAACTTGAGCAACCAATCGGATGTCTACAATTACAAGGTAGGAAGTGTGGCAACACCGCGTTCGAATTATGTGTCAGCGTATAAGAGACCATTTAAAGACACGTGACGTTTGACGTAACTGAAAGGGCAAAGGACTTGAATTAACCTAAAATGTAAACAATGTAATGTCAAGTAAGTCGCAGCGTTACAAAAGCATTTTCCAGATAGCATCAGAAAGTATACAGGTTGTTCTATAATGAATAGAAGATACTTTAGGAGAAGAAGAAGACTGAACTCATTTCCAACAAATAAGGCCATATAAAGTAGGGTCCGATTTTCAACTGTTTCAGAGATAAATTGATTTTTAGAGATTTTCATTAAAATGCAGACCTCCAAATCTAATATAATCAAATAAATGTTTATTATCGGATTTTGGAATTTTTGGTATTAGTCTTTAGAAAATATCCTATTACGTCATTATAGACTAAAAGAAAGTGATCATGTATCAAGCACTTCGCGAGATAGTGTCAAAATCAGTATGTTTTGAAAAGTGACTTCAAAAACGTCGCAAAAAAGGAACTTATCTTAATCTCTTATTGCCTTTGTTTACCACACTTACAACAACTTTCTGGTACCAATGGATAACTATAAAGATGAGCATATGTTTACCGTAAAGTGCACGGTTAATTATTTGGTGATTTTTTTAGATAAATTCTTTTTTTTTTTTGAAACGTTTCTTTTCTTTTCAAAACATGCTGATTTTGCCACTATATCGCGAAGTGTTTGTACCTGATCACTTTAGTTTAATCAATAATGACGTGACAGCGTATTTTCTAAGAACTAATACCAAACATTCCAAAATCCGACAATAACATTTTGTTTTATTGGGGTTTTCGTCTGGAGGTCTGCATTTTAATGAAAATCTGTAAAAATCAATTTATCTCTGAAGCAGTTGGAAATCGAAGCCTACTTTATATGACTTTTTTGTTAGAAATGAGCTGTACAGTCTTCTTCTAAAGTATTTTCCATTCATCATAGAACAACCTGTATAGTTCTGACTGTAGCCGTGTTATCTTGATTTTTTAATGTCAATAAAATTATCACTGCAGGTCCATCTGGCATTTCTTGAAAATATACGGTGAACTCAGTACCAGTTGGGGTTGGACCAAATACTCGCGCATCTAACGTTTGACGTAACGGGAAAGGCAAACAAATGAAGCTCTTACGTCATGTTTAAAGAAGCATTCTTAGATATTTTATACATCGAATTGAATTAGAGAGGAAAAAGGCTTTCTGGTGACCAGAACTACCACTGTAAACGGGCCCTTATGCACCTCTCCTTACCCTAGTTCTCAAGTCCAGCCTTCATCGCAAAGGTGAGGATGGCCTTGGGTTCTGCAGTCTTATCCATCTTATATTCTCATGTTTAAGAACCCTTGAACCTAGTTTGGTCTACCTGGGATACCCAAAAGCTTTACAGCGACATTAGATGTGTGCCGAGGACTCTTCCTCCTCGCCACAGCGTGTACACGTCTCACGTCGGGTCACTTGCCACCCCCATCACAGACAAGTGACGTTTGAAGGTGTTATGGCCGGATAGCAGGTCGACAAGTAACTTTAGCCAGAGGTCCTAACATAAGTTTTTTAGCTTGACGGAGATATCCAGAGATTCCTCTCCATCTCATAAGATGCTGATTTTGTGACCACACTTCTATTTTCCTGCTGCCAGTCCTACAGCCGGCTCAGGACCCAGGAAAGTATTCCTCGATCCTCACCTTGCGAGCGCGTTTACCATTTCATTAACGCAATGTCCAGCATGACTCCGGCACCCACATGAGTGAAACCTGATGTCTTGCCGAAATGCCATCTAAACCTTTCTACTCTGCAGAACGAGCCTTCATGTGTGATGTAATCCGCCTCCTAGGCCCTTCAATTTCGTGAGTACGAATGGCACAAGCTAAAATCGCATATATCGTCGTTAATCTCACAAACCGGCGTAACTCATTTATGCTCATTTTTCAGGAGAGCGTGTTAAAGATTTTTACATTATTCAATGTACTATAAAAGTATTAACGATGCAAATAATAATTTTTTCGTACAAACATTGCTTTGGAAAAGATGTTCACTTTTAGTTGCTTGAAATTACGAAGCAATGAGAATAGCCGCTTTTGAGATTTTTTGAGAAACATCAGTTACGACCATTTGTGAGATAGAATCAGTTACCATTATAGCGGTATACGTCTTTTTTATTTGAGTGGAAATGGTGATTATGCTGCCAAAACTATACCCATTTCCTTTAATTTTCTTTTAATCAACACAACAACAAACAAAGTAACATTATACAGGGTGTCCCATGACGATTAAAATAAGCAATATATCGGTAGTAGAGAATTATAATTTTGGGGGTGTAAATGAGAGCAAATGTTGTATTATTTCTTATTATTGCGTTACCCAATGAGTTAGGTACTTGTTTTTGGTCACGTGACGCCCGATTCAAAATTTTCAATGAGACACTCTGTAAATTAGTGACTTTCTGTGTTCCTCCCAATAAGACAATTTCAACAAACTAGCACACTTGGGGTCTAATGTGATTAGTTCAAGAGCTACAGGTACTAAAAGGATTGTACCACTACCATTAAGGCAAAAAATGAAACGACCACTAGAAAAATAATTTAACTGTAGATGTACATGTTATAACCAATCGTAGTGGTACAATCCTTTAGGTACCTGTAGCTCTTGAATTAATCACTTTAGGCCCCAAATCCGCTAGTTTCTTGTAATTGTTTTATCGGGAGGAACACAGAAAGTCGCTAGTATATAGGGTGTCTCATTACAAATTTTGAATCGGACGTGACCAAAGACAAAAATACCTCATTCGGTTACGCAATAATGAGAAATGATACAACATTTGCTCAAATTTACACTTCCAAAATTATAATTCTCTACTACTGCCCAGTTTCGATATATTGCTTACTTAATCGTCGTGGGACACCCTGATGTATAAATATTGAAACCAAGTAATAAACATACAGGGTGTCCCACGACGATTAAGACAAGCAATATATCGGAACTGGGCAGTAGTAGCGAATTATAATTGTGGGGGTGTAAACTAGAGCACAAGAAGTATTTTTCTTATTATTGTGTCACCCAATGAGATATTTGTTTTTGGTCACGTGACTTCCGATTCAAAAATTTCAATGGGACATCCTGTATATTTGTGACTTTTTGTGTCCCTCAGGATAAAACAATTCCAACAAACTAGCACATTTGGGGTTTAAAGTGATTAATTCAAGAGCTAAAGGTACCTAAAGGATTGTACCCCTACCATTATGAAACACTATCAAAATAATTAACTGTAGGGGTACATGTTATAATCAGTGGTGGTTGTACCATCCTGTAAGTACCTGTAGCTCTTCAATTAATCGCTTTAGACCCTAAGTGTGCTAGTTTGTTGGAATTGTTTTATCGGGAGGAACACAAAAAGTCACAAATATACAGGGTGTCCCTTTAAATATTTTAAATCGGACGTCACGTGATCAAAAACAAATACTTCACCCCCAAAACTATAATGCGCTACTGCTCCCCAGTTCCGATATATTGCTTGTCTTAATCGTCGTGGGACACCCTGTACAACTAAATTCTACCGTTTATGAGTTTTTCTAATGTGGTAACAAACGATAGAAAATCTTGTGCTCTTCAAGTTTTATTGCCGGCTCATCTCCAATAAACAAGGCTTGTAAGTCATCGTACTTTTCTTGGGAAGGTTTAACTGGTGCAGAATGCCGTTTTTGAACGTTACAGATAAAGAGCACTGGTCTTTTTTTGGAACGTGAAATGATAGTTTCTTGGATTTAAAAACCCTCTGGTACGTAGACAATCTGGGCTTGGGCTGACCTTCTGGTAATTCTGGTAAATACAGAAAATACATTTTTGAATAGAAAGATCAGTGTAAATATTTTCTGCTGGTGCAGGGAATGGTGCAACACCTTCAACTGCATGCTGTTCGGGTTGCAAGTTTTTGTTTGCAGAGCTACGTTTCCTGATCGTAGTCTCTTTATTTTTCACTCCATGATGATGTTTGTGTGATGCCGATGACGAAACTATCACAAGGCTAATAGGCTTCCATAGCCGCACACGCACTGGTGACAAAACGGTTATTTAAGCAACGAAATTTACAAGGTGACAAAAGTCATCCGTGCGCGCTAGCACTAACGATTAACTGCTGCCGAAACAAGTGTTCACAATGTGTCTCTAGTAGAAATATGCAGGTCCAAAGAGACATAAAATGAGATACGTCGCTCATCTATTCGCGAATGTTTCGAATGTCTTCTCACAAAACGTCGTATCTCGACTTACGTCTCTTTGTGTGAACAAAATCTTACACATTATGAGATACGATGTTATGTCGTGGTCCCAGATCTAGAAAACTAGACCACTCTCAATTATGTTGGATTCTGGGATGAATGTTCATCCTATATGGAGTCTATTTTTGATCTTAACTAAAAAATCCATTTTTTGAGATACATCACTTTGTGAGATTAACGACGATTATCTCTGTTCGGAATACCTTGGTGTATCCCCCAAGAGAGAGGGAGGGCTTCGTTTTTGGCCCACAGACTCCAGCGTCGGAGCCTTCTCAAGAAGTGAGCCGTATGTGTACCAGACTGGCTTTACTTCCTCAAAAGGCCGCCTGCCGCTTGGCCCTCACTCTTCGCTTGTAGGATACTTTACCGTAAAATTGCAGTCGAAGCAATATGTAGGAAAAATTATGTCAGTCCTCATATGTAGGATAGGGTCATCCCTTTGAGAGGATGGCAGTGAGTCCCCTGCCAGGATTCACATAGACCAACTGCCCTGACTACACAATCGGAACGCAGAAGCCGTTGCCTTCCCTTGAACTACCAAGTCAAGTGGGGGGAGATTCAGCAGTGCTTCTAGCGCTCCTTGCATTATCTCTGATACACTACCCATGAATCGACCCCTGACCACTATGCTGAGATTATCTGCTTAGGCCTACACGTATACACCTATACTGCTCAGCCTCACCAGAAGTTCATTCACCACCAGGCAACACAATAAGGGAGATAAGACTACGCCTTACGGCAGTCCCTCTCTAATTCAACGTATGCGAAATATCATTCACTGTAGCAGTAGCGACTCGACCCTCTAAGGGTGAAGAGGGTCCATCCCACGAGGGACGACCTCACACCATGCCTGTCTAACATACCTTATCGAATCGAAAGTGGTGCAATTAAATGCACTTTCATGGTCTAGAAAATCTACCAAGGCCACTTCCTTTTGTTCCAACATATTATCCACTTCGTAAACTAGCTGGTGAAGGGAAGGTTCGGCTGACTTACCAGCTTGATAAGCAAATTGATAAGTATGAATGGCATACCCTTCCAGAGGTCTATTTCTTAGGTGCCTATCAATTACAGGTATCATTTCCAAAGTCAACAGAAACACCTCTGAGGGCAAATACCCCTACAGGCATTGAATTACACTACTGATTCGAGTGCTTGCTTTGGGGAAACATAAAAAAATGATTTGCCCGTTAACCAAAATGAACTCAAGGATATCAGAAACCTTGTTTGGAACATGTCCTGAATCGCATCAGGCAGGATGTCCCTAGTCCAGGTCAGCGCTGTTTCGGTGTTTCGGATCTCATCAGGTGATATGAAAGCAATTGACCTTTTCTTTAGAAATTTCGTACTCCAGATCGAACTTTGCCGATCGTTTATAATCATTTGCGAATGAAAGGTTCCCCTTGTCAGCTATTTTCACGAAAGTCGGAAAAAAGCTTTATTATTCCATAAACCTCGAGCTGCTGAAATCTATGTTATAACAATATTGACTTGGCAAAACATCTTGATAGGTATATGATGTGGTTTTGAAATTCAGTCATAACATGCACCTAATGTATACTTACTCCAATTTAACGATTAACCACTACGTTTATATTGCCTTACTATATAACTTTTGGAATACTGTCAAGTATTTGCCCATACATAAAAAAGAAAACACGCTTCTCAGAGTTCTGTCTGATACTTATGAGTTTGTTATTGTGAAATAAAGTAGCCATCGTAAATGAGCATGTGACATAACCTGATGTCATCTGTTAAAATAAGGGGAATGTTAACATCAACATGGCTGAGGTTGATCGTTCAATCAATAAAAAAATATCGCATTATTTAAACTGTTATGGGTTCACTGTAACTTATTTGGGGTAGCCGCTCAGTTGCAGAAATTGGTCAGAATTAGTCAACCTGTATCAAGTTCATTGTTCGGGAATTGGCACAATTTATTATCTCGCACTACTCCTTAATCAATGCTTCATATAAAAATTGCTTGTGGTGTAATTGGGTTCGGTGGAATTCTGGAATTCGAAGTACTATGTTGCTTGGAAGTTTTGTGACGTCTACATCTATCTAATTTGTGTTGGTCTCTCTATTGCTCATTCTGTTCGTTCCTTTTACTTCCCACACCGATAGGTGAGGGGAGTATTGTGATCGCGAAAATTTTCGATTTTGAGATAATATACTTTTTGGGCGTTTTATGATGTCTACATCACGAAAATCCACGTCACTCATTTCCGTCTGTCTGTCTGTCTGTCTGTCGGTCTGTCTGTCTGTCGGTCTGTCTGTTGGCGTTTTTCTAACGTCGTAATCTCAGTAACCGCTAAATGGATTGTGACGAAATTTGGGTAGCGATATGTTATGGTGTCGTAGTAGGTAATGTTCCAATAATTTTGGAAATCGTTGTACGAGGGGTGGAGTAATTAGCAAAAAACGAAAAATTTCAAATATTCCTCAAACTTCGTTTTTAGGCGTTTTAGGGGTTCCTGATCATTTTCTACTTTTTTTTGGGTGGGGGTGGAAATTGGGGTGGTTGGGGGTTGAGGGGTCGTAAAATTGAAAAATTTGTTGTATTCATAATAGACTACCCACTGACCTATGAAGGAAGACCTAGCGACATAAATAACTATTTTAGGTCTATCCGAACATTGCCTTATGCCTATTACAGAAACTAAAGGACTTAGAATTTTTTCCGATGTATACAGGCTGTCCATTTAGTGTGTAATTCTTCGATATCTCGCAAGGTATAGGTGATAGAAGAAAATCTCAAAAACAAAAGTTATTTGGTTACTTGAGATGCATATCCTAAAAATATTTCGAAATATACAGGGTGTTGCGGGAAAGTAGGATAGAGGTCAACTTGATTTTTTTATATGGAACTATAACTTTCTCTCAAGTTCTTCTAGTGTCCAACATTGATCTCTATTCAACCCTAAAATATTTTTGGAATCGGTTGCGACGTTGCCAAGTAATAATTTATTTTCTATTAATTTCCGCATTTGCAAGGTCGCAAGTAATACGTTCAAATTGATATATTCCTTTGACTTTTCTCAATAATATTATACAGCGAGTTACTTGAATATTAAGCGGATATTATTCTGGATGCTACCAGCAATTTGTATCTACAGGGTGTTTTTGGAAGAATTTTAAATTCCGGCAACTTAAAGGTCGTTTTACTTTGTTGTTTTAAATGTAACACCCTGTCTTTTTTATTTTAAATCGAAATATCTATAAATACTCTATCTCGCCTAGTAATTTTTTTTTCGCGTTTTCGACGTTGCCAAGTTATAAATTATTTTCCCAAATTTTTAAACAAGTATCCCCGATTTTAATTTATTTTAAATAGAATCCTCTACTTATTTTTATTGCAATGAATTGCGCATGTCGAATTTAGTAAGATATCACAATTTCAAAATTTTGTTTCTATTAATTAATGAGATACGGCAACACCGCTTTTTCAGTAAACGGTACCGGAACGCTTAAAAGTTTCCAAAACTGCCACAGCTGAAGAGGTGAAATTCAATACAAAAGTTTGTATTATTGATAATAGGCTGTTCATTGACCTGTGCAGGAAAGACCTAGCGGCATATGACAATAATTTGGGGGGGGGGGGGTACTGGCGTTGATTTTGTTGCAAGGGGATGTGAGACTAAATCTTTATGCTATGGGAAAATAATAAACTGGTATCACCGTAATGTGTGGGAAGTACTGAGTCAATCAACTTGACTCCATTTTTTTGTTATGAAGTAATCGGGGACTGGTGAGAAGAAAGCGGTTTTTATATGGTTTTTAAGTTTCCAATTATTTTTGGGCGTAATCTGAGATAAGTATCAAAAATTTTCCAAAAATACAAACTTTGCTTTTGTGATTACCCACGTCAATCGTTTCAGGCTATGATAAAACAAATAGATAAATAATCTAGGAATTTTCCGCTTGCAGGGTCATAGCATTTGTATAAATTTTAACAGGGAATTTCATGGGTTTCTCTAGACTACGTAGATCCCAAAAAATGGGAAAATATCGTATTTGCTGGTAATACTCGGACATGAAGAGAATGAAACTTCTTTCCATTTCCTAGGCAGGTGAAGGAATTTACACAGCTGAGTGATCAGACATCAAGTTCGACAATAAGGCATTCCTCAAGACACCAAAATTGGTTGAGATACTTTGACTGTTTTTTTTTTTGGAATCCAACCTCATGGTGGTTCAACACTACAGTGAATACGTTTTTATAATAATTAATCGCTATTAGCACACCTACATCAAAATTATCCTCACAACTGTACAAATCCAGTGGCTGAATAGCTTTTTGAACGACCGATCTCTGTTTATTGTAGTCGAAGGCTGTTCATCAGATATATTTTCCATAAACGGCGGTGTTTCTCAGGGATCGATCCTATCCCCTACACTGTTACTGCTGTACATCAACGAGCTGCTGGAAATAACATCCAATCCAATCAAAAGCTTCACAGTATCTACAGTACATTAATATCGTGCATGGAACCAGGCAAGCCACTATCATCCCAGGAGACGGTACGTCGACGACAGCAACATGCCTCACAGATTACCGTAGATGTCAAAACAATTGTCGAGTTGGGGATTAGTAAATAAAATACAATTTAGCGTACAGACAACTCAAGCAACAACACTGACAAAGAAGTCTCACGTTGGCTTACCAACTGTGGAAATAGAGGGTCACCCAATAGTCGAGTCTTACACAATACAATAGTCGAGTCACCTTTCGTCAAGCTTTAGGGGATCAAAATTAACAAGAACCTGTCTTGCCACGACCACGTCGTCAGTATTGCTAAAACAGCATCCCAAAAGCTTGGAGTTTTGTTCCGCTGTAGGAAGCTGTATACACCAGAGCAACTACTGCTTCTCTACAAGGCACAGATCCGACCCTCGATGGAGTATTGCGCCCATGTGTGAGAATGCGCTCCGAAGCACTCTCTAAAGCTTCTACGGTATCCAGAAGAGAGCACATAGACTAATCGACATGCCTAACCTCACAGAGGACCTCCACAGCCTGGAGCATCGAAGAAGGGTGGCTGACCTGTCCCTGTTTTACAGATTTTATCACGGAAGATGTTCGAGTGAGCTCTCCCAGATAATAACACCGAAAGTCATCCGAACAGGGAACACTAGAGAGGCTCTTCGGGTTCATCCTGTTACCAGGTCGAGGTCTCTACTCACCGAAACAGTCTCCTCCAGCATTGGTTCTTTTGGAGAACTTCGACGCTGTGGAATGAGCTGCCGGGGAATTTGTTTCCGGACGGCTACAACCTGCAGCATTTCAAATCTAACGTGCACCGATACCTGTCTTTTGGTAGCGCTTCTATAGCGCCATAGGTTTTCAAACTTTGCGGGAGGCTGACATAAAAAAGGTTGGTACCGAAGAATCCTCATTTCTGTTTCTTTGGGTACCGACAGAAAAATTTTGCCCGTCAAATTATGGATTAAAAACACTTTTCTACAGACATTTTTATTCGGAAAATATTAAGATTTAGGAAAAAATCGTTTAGACATTTGGAAAATCAGATATAAACAAGTATCTGTCAATATCAATAAGAAGCGGAGGTTATGGCTGTAGATAGAGACAATGAGATCTTCCCTTATTGTTTAATAGGGTTACATTCTAAGGATGGTTCACGAAAAATTATGACGTCATGCTAATATTTATTGCGTCACAGCGTTGGCGCGAAATTTTGTTTTTGAACTTTGGAAGGGATTTTCTGTTCACAGAAAAGAGTAAAAAGTGTGTTGGTTACTTGCCGTAAGTACCCAACATGGATATTTTACATGTATGGGGGCATGCATAAAGCCACAACGCTCATGTATGCTCACCTTAAGATAACGCAGAATACCATAAGCCTATTCAAATAGCTTCAATGCAGGTTAAGGAGATTTATGAATTTTCCATTCCGCGTCTCCAGGCAGTGATTCATGATTGTTGGATTGGCCGCGATCCAGAGCCCGCTACGTATAATGTCTCCAGCTCTCCAGTTACGAAATACATACGCTACTGCAGCCGATAAAGTCATTCTACTGACATTATTGGAGATTTGATGCCAGGAATGTTTGCGGCGAGACGTGACGACATTCTTCTTTTTTATGAGTATTACATTTCTAATTTTGAAAATTAGGTATTTTTTTATGATCAGCCTCCCGCAAAGGCGCTGTAGAAGCGCTGCGAGAGGATAAGTATCGGTGCACTTTAGATTTGAAACGCTGCAGGTTGTAGCCGGCGAGAAATAGATTCCACGGCAGCTCGTTCCACACCGTCGAAGTTCTCCAAAAGAAGGAATGCTGGAGGAGACTGGTTCGTGGATCGGGACCTCGATCTGGTAAGGATGAGCTCACAGAGCCTCTCTAGTGTTTCTCGTTCGGACGGCCTTTGATGTTATTACCTGGGAGAGCTCATTCGAACATCTTCCATGATAGAATCTGTAGAACAGGGACAGGTCAGCCACCCTTCTTCGATATTCCAGGCTGTGGAGGTCCTTCGTGAGGTTAGGCGTATCGATTAGTCTAATTGCTCTCTTCTGGATAGTGTCCAGAAGCTTTAGAGAGTGCTTCGCAGCGCATTCCCACACATGGGAGCAATACTCCAGCGATGGTCGGATCTGTGCCTTGTAGAGCAGCAGTAGTTGCTCGGGTGTATACAGCTTCCTACAGCGGAACAAAACTCCAAGCTTCTGGGATGCCGCTTTAGCAATACTGACGACGTGGTCATGCCAGGACATGTTGTTGTTGATGTTGATCCCCAAAAGCTTGACGGAAGGTGACTCGTCTATGGGGTGACCCTCCATTTCCACTGTTGGTAAGCCAACGTGAGACCTCTTTGTCACTGTTTTGATATCTGCGTTAATCTGTGAGGCATGCTGCTGTCGCCGACGTACCGTTTTCTGAGATGATAGTGGCTTGCTTGGTTCCATGCAAGATATTAATGTACTGTCGTCTGCGAAGCTGCAGATTGGATTGGATGTTATTTCCAGCAGCTCGTTGATGTACAGCAGGAACCATAGAAGTTAGGTGCATATGCATTTGTTCTCCGTCACTGATCGTATGCCCCATACCTTAGACATTTCGCAGAAAGCAAATAAACCTAGGTGTTCGTGTAGGACAAACAGCGTATAGTTTTTAAAATTTGTGCTCAATCACATGGTTCGAAAGAGACAGAGACAGAGAGAAAAAAGAATGAGAGTACAAAAAAGTACCGAAGCGAGAACACGTATTTTCATCCTCTCGAATGAATTTTGAATCAATACCGCGTAACCGCGATATAAGGCAGTTAAGACACAACCCCTGGATGCCCGAAGCTAAGGACATCACAGACTTCGGAGGTACTTCCACAGCATAATAAACAACCAGCACAATACCTCAAGTTGGCGGAAATTACACGCGCATCCCCACTTTTGTATGATTTTTTGTAGGGATGCTAACGATACTTCGATACTTCTGCACTAATATCGAGTATTTTTATCTTAGATACTTTTTGAGGCATTCCAAGCTGGTATCGATACTTTTGTATCGGTATCGAAAATAATTATATAATTATTGAGGGGTGTAATCAGTTGCACAAAATGTTCTGTAGGAACGAAACGCGCCTATGAGGCTAAAAAATATCGAGTTGGTACCGGTATCGATATTTTCATTTTCGCATCTCTACCCAAACTTCACAGCCGTAAAATCATCAATAAACCCTCCCAAGGTCAATTTTTGTGGGAACCATTTTTATATAGGAAATCCTCAGAGATATTATGCTGGTTGTTTACTATGCTGTGGTACCTCCCTCAAGGATCAACTCGTAATCCGTGTTATGTCTTTAATCATCACCTTCTCTTCGTCAAATCGATCCATGTGTCTCTCATTTTTAAATGTTTAGTGTTGAGAACGTTTTATCTTAGCATTTTTAACGTGTATTTCTGCAACACTAGGAAAATTATATCTATGTAACACAAGAAGAGAAGGCAAGGTTTGGTTGGTTGGTTGCGCGGATACAATTACCAAAAGGAGCTTCTTAACGGGCAATACTTCTACTGCAACATGTGGCTATAATGTTGACAACTATAGCGCGGCCATTATGACAACATTTTATTGCAGTATACATAAACATATAGCTCAGCAATATACCTATACCTCGACCTTATTTTCTGCAACAGTATAGTCCACAAATTTGTTCCTTTTACCACCTTACATTAACAAAGACAAGTAGGGTCACTCTAAGCTCCGCCCCCAATGTTGTCTTTCCCGCTCTGCTCTCGGACACTACGCAAGCTGGCGAATTCTGGCGCCCGGTGATTTCGAGCAGTGGCCGAACAGCTATGGTTTACAGGGTCATTTCACCTAACACGTGACACAATCGGTCGGATCTACCGGGGTGCCTAACTAAGTAGTGTTTGTGTGTATATTGAGCGTATTGCGCGTATCTGCATGTTCTGTATACAGCTGCAGCAGCAACCAAGGAATGGGAAAATCGTTTTCTCGATGTCCGAAAGAGGAAACTGGGTAAGATAGTTTATTAACTTATACAGGCAGATTTGTCTCAATAAAATTTAAAAAATAAATATTGTTTCTAGATGTGAAAATTGGAAACGGGCATTAGGGTTTGTGGGAACCCATAAATATGACAACCTTACCTTAAAATACATATACGTATATTATAATGTCAGACATCTTTTCGGTTCTGAAGACGTTATAAAAAATATGTAAGCATGCTGTACAAATAGGACACGTTCATAGCAAAATTACAACAATCACACGATATAATCGGTATCCAAAGAAACCAGACACATATTTTTAGGGTTTATAACCCCACGGTATTGAAATCATTCATAAATGAATAATGGCGTTGGCCAGTAACAAGGTCTTCTGTTCTCTTCAATGACCAGGATGAAAATGACGGACGAAATCACTAAAGAACATCCACATTTTTCATTCAGAACACATACCTAGCTTAGCTGAGGTGACTATAATATTTTGTATTCCTAGCTTATATTATCTTCCAGTATTCGTATTCTTTTATGCCTTATTGCCGTTTTCTTTGTTTTTTAAGGAGGTTGTTAAGTTTCGTATATAATTTATTCGATATAGACAAAATATGTTGTTAGAGTACTATTCCCTTTCATTGTCTTATCATTTATATTTCAAGGAACTAATGGTATGTATTGTCAATTCAGTTGAATGGTTCATTGAATAATAAATTATATTCTACAAACACTATAGAATTCATTTCTATTGACCCCGTATAAGAAGTTAAGTGAACGTCGGCAATATCGCACAGCCCAACGCACAGCCTCGGATTCCCTGTAAGTATACGAGACAACACGAACGGAACCCCTCTGAAATCGAGGCGGCTCGCGTTTGTGAGACTCATATCTTAAAGAAAACTTGGAGAAGAGGAAAAACGTGGCCAGAAAGAGTAACCCTTTGACTAAGATCAGCAGCTTAATATATACCAATTACTACATCTATCTAACAAATATAAAACCATATAAATTTAACAATCAATTATCTGTAAATTATCTTTATTGTCGTAGGAAAAAAATCTAGTGGCTATTAAATGCTATCAATATCTGCACATTAAATACCTTATTGATGTATTATTAAATTTCAAATACGTCATGCGGGTACCATCTATAAAGTTTGAATCTCAATACAGACCGAACACTGGTCTAAATATGACAATTGAATTGTTGGGTAAATATGTTGCACTTCATTAAATTAAAACAATGTCATACTAAATGGTTGGACCGACAATATATTTAAAAAACTGTATAAAACCGTAGTATGAGTGTCAGTAGGCATTCACAGTAGCGGCTTATAGGAGCGTTGGAGTGCGTTGGCCAACGCCGAGTCCCCTCGGCAGGTAGAAGCAGGCCGGCGCCGGTTCCGCACGTAGTCAAACACACCAGTGCATGGTACAGTGAAAACAGACAAGAAAAGGAGTACAAAGATTGGCCAGTCGCATCTAGACACGGTATAGGAAACATGCAATAAGGGTTCAAAATGTTGCCCATTATTGGCAAAACGATGAGGGATAGTTGCAAAAACACTGAAAATGATTCCCCTGAGGGGCTAGAGGGTACAATAGGGGGTGAAATAGTTTTTGGTTAAAAAGTTGTCTCTCTGGACAAATATTTTGACGTGTCTTGGCGTTTTTTCGTTTAATCAGCGGTTTGTGATAAATCCGTGGTGGGAAGTTGTCAAATGAACTATTAGTACATACGTATGTAGACTCACATCATATACATTAGAACCATTTAGTTGAAATTTGTCAATCAGATGAAAATGTGACTGATACTGTACATGTTCAAGGAATTCTTGCGCGCGTCTTATTAAGAAAGCTATCCACTCTGGTAGAGACTGTTTGAATCGCTTTGTAAACAAGTTTTTGGTATCAAAAGGGAGAAGTGTTTTATCATTTTGGCGTTAAATTGAGATATGACCGCCGCATGACTGATTTGTTTGGTTTGGGAATTATTGTGGTACCTAGCCTACATCTAGTTTTGTGGTTGTGTATAAATGTGCTATACTCATTTCAATATATCTCTGATACTAAGTGGATAGTACGTAGTAATACCTAACGTTATATATTTGGGTCTCGTAATATCATTGGTCGGGTACATTGTTATTTTGTTAAACATCATTATTAAAATAGCTTTTACTTCCGATACACACCGATAGATGAGGGGAGTATTGGGATCGCGAAAATTATCGATTTTGAGATAATATGCTTTGTGGGCATTGGGAACAACATTGACATTGGACGCGCTACATAAGGAGTCTCCTGCATTTGGCCACGACCTGGGTTCGGTGGGAATTCCCGTGTCGGACAGATCCTTTGGGCTGGCCCGCCAGGTATAAGATAATTATAACATCATTAAATGCTCATTCCTTCCAACATTTTTGTATCGCAGTGCGGTTATAGTGCAGCTTGTGTCTTTTATCCCAAATAGGGGTTTTCGCAAACATTGAAGCTATAAGTAATTCTTTATCGCTACTCATCTTCGACCAGCACAGACGAAACCAGGTAGCAAACTAAATTTCTGTTACTATAAAGGCGTTCAAGCGGGCTTCCGGCGCTGGTAAGCGGTCGAAAACTCAGTTGAGCAGGTGAGCCTGCATGCGGCACCTGCGTGCCTTCGCACGCCCTTGCACGCTCACTAAAAAGTCCCACTGTGTTTGCGCGCTTACAGTAGGTAGCTAATTGGTCAACCCCCAATTCATTGTGCTATTTTTGGTCCATGATAACGTGCTGCTAGTATTATTAATCACGACTTTCGTCGACATTCAATGGTTTTGATTTTCATTAAACACCGGCCGTTTGAAGCTAAAAATATTTACAATGAGAACGCGGCTTTCTGTTAACAACAACATACGGAACCAATAATAGTTTTATTAGCATATAAACACCAACTGTGTTAAGTATTTCAGGCGTATTATTATATTGCTTTCCGATATACGAGTAGGTACAACTTAACTATAATATAATTAGCATTACGTCGATAAAAGTACATGGGAATAACAATCTAAGTCTGAGATAACATAAAATTTGATTTTTTTTGTTAATATTTTCAGTATATAATGTTTTAAAAAATGCACCTTTCAAAATGGAGAAGTCAATTTGATGGAAATATTGTATTACATCAGGGTCCAAAGAGCAGAAGCGGCATCGGTATTAGCAGTAGTAGACCTGATAGCAATAGTATTCGGAATGAGCCAACGTCTGAAAAGTCATCTTTGGCCCATTTTAAGCCGAAAAGTCCAAGTAAGGGACTGTCCTTTAGCATAGATCATGAATACCTATGGAATGCCACCACCAAAAAAATGCTAAAAGGGTTAAAACCAAATTTGAGCTTCCACCATTTCAGTGTCTGACACTGCAGAGAAGGCAATCAATACCATCGCTCCAAGTACTATTATTGGTGATGGTACGAGTGTTGGTTCTTCTACAGATCCCAAGTGATACACCAGGCAGGAGTGGAGGCAAGATTAAAGTAACATCAGAGCAAGAAGTATGAAAATCGGACAACAACAGACTAGGAATGTTCTAATTATTGATTTTTATACCAAAATTTTAATTTTCTTCACTTGACGTGTGTCCCATAGAGACGAACTACTTGAATTTCTGACTAACTCCATTGATGGAGTGCCCGTCTCGTTTATTTACAGGAGCATTGTGTTAATCGAAGTTTGCACTCGACGCTTAATATAACTGTTATTTTATATACAGAATGAGTCCTAAGTATGGAACTGACCAACACATCCAAATATGCAATAATATATAGGGGGTTCCATTCAAAAAAATTTAAGTTTGATATGAATTACCCTGTATAAACGTCAAAGTTTAAGTGAAAATATTTTTACGTTATAGCCCTCAAGGGTCCCTACCATGATCAAGTAACAGATTTTTGAAATATTTTTTAGTAAGCCCACAATCTTCCGTCCACGCACTATTGGCCCACCCTGTATAGTCTTTTATTTTCGAAATCCTTGATAAATACTCATTATTTTTTATCAAATATCCCCAATACCCAAATGCCATAATTTCCGAGTTACAGCTGAATCTACATTATATCCACTCAAGTTAAAATAACTTCAAAGAACGTAAGGACGATTTCAAAAAGAAAAAATATACAGGGTGATCCATTCGAAATAATAAAGTTGATTATATTTCCTGAAAAGTGGTACATATGACAATATTGTAAATACTGTCATAAATCCGCCTTATTGAAAAACTTCTAGACGCCAAAGTTCATGAAAATCGTGCAAACAGCTTCGAAGATAATTGAAACGTTTTATACTTAAGATTCACTTTGTATATCTTGCTGCCGATGATCTCACGCGATACATTATCCCTATATTATCTTCTTCTTATGTCTATGTTAGAAAGCCAATAACAAAGCATACAAAATGAAGGTTTTTTGAAGTTAGCTGCACGAGCAAGATATGGATGTCCTAGTTTGAATACCCTGTGTCACCCACAAACGACCTGAATGCTATAAAGGTAGCATGCGTATGCTTTGTATATCTCTTGTTCTATATCGAGAACGATTCATCCATAAATGATGTGTCCGCCCACCCCGAATCTTTCCTTTAACGTAGAAATAATAGATGCATGTCGATAACGCGGCATTTCACCTTTTCATCAGAGTCGATGTCATTAAGCCGTCGTCGCCATATCTGCATAATTTTCCTGATAGCAGTATTTACGATTTATGTATCAGTATAGCAGTATAGCAGGTATTGGATAACTGGAATGGCGGTTTAACTATTGGCGGAAGCAAAATATCCAACTTAAGATATTCTGACGATACAACCTTTATTGCTGCTTCTCAGAAAGGACTAGCAGCTCTATTAAACATCTTAGAGCAACACAGTGCAGCCTTGGTATTAACTACAATAAGACCAAGGTTATGATCGTGGATAGAGGGCACGATAATCATCGAGAAATAAAGTCAGTAGGCCGTTGTGAAGTAGTTGAAAGTTTTGTGTATCTCGGCTTTTGATCGACAATTCGGGTAGCTGTGAAAATAAGATTCGACTGCGCATTCAACAGGCTCGTGTGGCCATGACAAAGCTTACTAAAATATGGCGTGACCATGACATCACTAAAGCTACCAAAATGTCGCTGGTTCCGTCTCTTGTGTTCTCCATATTTTTGTATGCTTCGGAAACTTGGACTGTTAAAAAGGCAGATTGAGCTCGCATAGATGCTTTTGAGATGTGGACGTGGAGGAGAATGCTAAGAGTTCCTTATACCGCCCATCGAACTAACGTTCCATACTGGATGAGCTCGGTAATCCAAAGAGACTGTCCTCCATTGTGCCGACGAGAATGCTTACATTTTCCAAACATATTCACAGAAGCGATAATATGGAGAAACTTGTAGTTCAGGGTCATGATCCGAGTGGGCGGCTCCGTGGCCGTTCCCATACACGACGAAACAGTTGCTGAATATGAGTACCAAGAGCGTCACTGAACTGACAATAAATGGCGAACGATGGCGAGCTACAGTTTTCAAAACTATTGATAATATTCGTGTCGGCAATACTCTAGCTCCGACTTAATTCCATTTTACGAGTTCACAACATGTCTGTTAAGACATTGTGACTATGATGATGACAGCATCTAGGCGTAACTACGATGACACGAAGGGTTGCTGCCGTGCCGTCGCCCTCCTTAGGAGCATCATAGTTCATCCATAAGTACCAGTTTCAGGCGTTGAGCTTCAGCGCTACCACTTGACACTTCTATGTGTGCCCAAGGTTAAATTCCTAGTTTCTCTATGTCAGCATGCAGCTGCGCAAAAGTATAAAGCCAATATATTTTTTATGTAATTTTCTAGGGTTGCTACATTTTTCTATCCATTTCAAGGGGTCTGTTTCGGACTTCCATTGTCTATACAATTTTGAGTTCAGCGTTTCGATTTTTCTACCATCTTCAATCGTCTTCAGGTGTACTATCGACGATGTTCCTTTCGCTTCCATTTGTTGTCGTCAAGCAAGGTCGTTTTTTCGTGACTTGTTCTGATTGGTCGGCCCTGAGCTCTGCCAAGTGCGTCAATTTTTGATTGACGTGACGTTCTTCGCGGCGTGTGCGGACTGGTCGCGGTGATGTTCTGGGTCAGTAGCGTCGGTTCTTGCTGACGTGGCCATTCGATGGTCACTGCGCTCTATGTTTGAATCCAAGTTTGTTCTGTCCAATTTTAGCTTTTCCATACTTCTTATGAGGGACTGCATATTGGTATGATTTTCACACTGTGCTTACTGTACACGTTCTTGTTGCTGGCGGTATAAGCTTCTTCCAATTAATGAGGTTCGCTCTCAACAACCTTAGCGTCTTTCCAAATAATTTTGTGGTGCTCGATTTATGCATGATTTGCTATTCTGGACTTATCTGTCTCTGCTCGCTAGGCGGTCAGTCGGTGCTCCTTAATTCTCGCTCCTAGAGGTATTTTCGTTTCTCCCCTGTATTCACATGCCACCTCGTAGATGCATTTTTTAGTTTCTTGATGTTCATTTTTCGATTTTCTTTTCGTTAGTAGACTTCAAAGAGTGGTGCTTCTTGAAAATTGTGTTTGAATTTCATATTCCAGGCCTATTCTTCAGACTGCATCTGATAATCCTTTCACGTTATACTGAGTAAATGCCTAGGAACTATATTTCTGCTGGTACCAACTCTAGTGCTGGTACTGTGTGCGTTGGTACACTTTGTTTTTTTTTTTGAGTATTTCTTCTCATCTATCCAGACCTACAAAAAAGGTAGGTTGTTGTTGTTCTTTCTCTTCTTCATTTGTGAACTTTATGGATGATTTTATGTTGTTGAGATGCGAAAAGAACGTTTCCAGTTGTTCGTCATCATGATTCCAGTTTATGAACGTGTCAACCACATAGCGAATCCACAACCCTTCTACTTGTATGCAAAATTTATCCTTTTTAGCTGTTCTTCGGACATAACTTTAATAGCTCCATTACTCCACTCACTTGAAGATTTGTTCTCTCTTTCATTTTATTTTTAATTTTTTTTTACTTTTTTCTATCCATTCTTTAAGATCTGTTAGGGTATCGTAACTCAGAAAGTTCTGATATGATCCTAATATATTCATCATAGTAGGCGACAAACCAAGAACAAAAATATTTTATAGGTTATGAATGTCGATTCAGTTCTGGCTGAGCAACCATTAGAAAACAAAACGTATATTAAATTTTGTTAAAACGCTCTGAACTCTGCTTCCAATCTTTGAAAGGTTCTATCACAGCATAGTAAACAACCAGCATAATATCTCTGAGGATTTCCCATATAAAAATGGTTCCCACAGAATTTGACCTTGGGGTGATTTTACGGATGTGAAGTTTGGGTAGAGATGCGAAAATGAAAATATCGATACCGGTACCAACTCGATATTTTTTAGCCAAATAGGCGCGTTTGGTTCGTACAGAGCATTTTGTGCAACTGATTACACCCCTCAATAATTATATAATTATTTTCGATACCGATACAAAAGTATCGATACCAGCTTGGAATGCCTCAAAAAGTATCGATGACAAAAATACTCGATATTAGTGCAGAAGTATCGAAGTATCGTTAGCATCCTTACAAAAAATCATCCAAAAGAGGGGATGCAGGTGTAATTACCGCCAACCTGAGTTATTGTGCTGGTTGACTATGCTGTGTGGTTCTATGATGATTCTCAGAAAATACGAGCTGCAATTTGACGTAACGCGACATTATGCAATCACCGCCCAACCTAACGATACAGCTTTTATATTGATTTTAAGCTAATTATTCATGCCAGATGCTTTAAACTTTAACATAACTCCGCAAAATAAGAAATTGGCACGTTGACGTGACATTATTGGTTTAACTGGTACTTTAATTGACAGCCATTAGAGATCTAGTACAGGGTTGCACTGGTGGCAGCACGGTGGCAGACAATAGATCAATAGGAATAAGGTTATAAAACATTGATAATGAACTACGCAAATTTAAGTACTGGCCTAAAACCATGTGGAGGTTTCCTTTTTTTCACAAACAATCGTCCAATCACAGTCAAGTACTACAGACAGAACCAAACATAAAAATTTTATGCAATGACGGCCAGTTGCTAATTGCTTGGCAGTGACTAAAGATGGCTGACCATTACCATCAAATGACCAGAAAATGCATTAATGACATATTTCAGATTCATATTGCCTATACTAACCGAGTCAGAACTGAATTAAAAGACTCGTTTGTCTGTTTGAATAATGGTGAATGTGCGTCCTTTATTTATGCCTGTGCACATTCACCGTTTAGTAAATATCTAATTTCATGTTTCCTTCAAAAAAAGGTAAAAAGTAAAATAAAGTATATTCGCCAGTACGGCAAAGTAACTTTTAATCTCAGAATGGTCAACAAAACTACGCTCAGTGAAAAAACCCCTAAGACACTGGGGAAAACCAAGAAGGTAACATTGTCTTGGGTGGCTAGTCTCATAGGGGTAGGGGAAACAGGTGCGCCAAGAATGGTGCATAGCTTCCCCTAATCGGGCCAGACCCAGCATGTGATATTTGTTAAAAAATAAAATATGGTTCGAAACGAGTAAGCCTAAGTTTAATTTCGTCTTTCACTTGAATCGTCTTATAACTACTTCATCCATTTTAGTCCATTATACAAACTTGGTGTACTAGAATATTATGTGTACCTTATATCGATTTCAGTGAACTTAGGGAGGCAACTAAATCTTTAGTACTCTAATAATGAATCACATCAGTTGGGAAGAGTAACAGTAATATCTTTATCTAACTTAAGTGAAAAGATTGACCTTATACATATTCTTTTCATATTTTGGGCGCTTCTCATAATCCTATTCTTTGTTTACAGGGTCCAGATGTGATTAGAGTATCTAGATTCTTCAAAGAAGCAAAAGAAGGGAAGTTCATAAGCTACATTTATCCTGATGCTAAGACGTTATACGAGACCTTTAGAAGAGGTTCAAAAGTATCAAGTAAGTAATGAACATGTATATTATTTATTTCATAAAAAATTCTTTGGAATATGAAAACAATTCCAAAAAGAAGGAAAAAATATTATATCCGATGATTCTTACCTTTGTGCTCTTTTCATCAAAGTTTCACCTCATATTACATTGTAAAATCTCTTAAGCGACATTCTACCTTAGCTTCTATTGATCTGTCGATCGACCTAACAATAATTTACTTAATTACATACACGTTAGTTTCAGTCTCCCTATAATCAAAATCACATGCCATTGGAATAGATTTCACTTTGACCAGATTTTTACCTTAAGCTCTCAATTAATTTTCTTGTCTCAGATTATATAAAAAGTCGATTAAAATCATTTTAATACAATATATAGAACCAAGCACCACTGATTCATTTTAATACAATATATAGAACCAAGCACCACTGATTCATTTAACAAAATCTGTAGGTAACTGTTAACTGTTACACGCCCCTTATTCTGAGGACAGGAAAATAAATAACATGACTAATGTGAAACAAAAGAGGAGCATACAATTTCTTTCATTTTTTAATAGAGCCGGTTATATTGGGGAAGGCCTACCGATTTTGCAATACTGTCCTGGTGATCCATTTAAAAAATATTTTTCAAAGCGTCTGATCCTTGTAATACTTATTACGAATACAATAATAACAGCTGCATCGCATCTCTCTGTTGACTCAACTGAAGCATAAAGCGTCAGATATTTATTTTCAAAATAATTCTCGAGTGGGCTTTCGAAACTCAATATTAACAGGTATCTTTCAAGCGTTCCGTATAATCTTTTCCAGATGCACCACATGTGTTGATATCATTATGCTCTGTTGAAAATTTTCTTTATAACCCTAATATACTATGTACAATGTACAACGTAGTAGAAATATATCTTTCGCGTCATTAGTTGACGAGTCAAAGATAGATGAATATACCTAAACCTAGACTGGACAAAAATGATCTTAATTTGGGTAGGTTAGGTTAGGTTGATAGTGTGTGGGTCGATTATTCCTCCTTCCACTTCGGCCCTTCTCTGTCTATTGTGGCTCACACGCTTTGACGTTGGCGATGATCGTGTTAAATAAAACTTCCTTGAAATCAGTAGGTTCCAGATAAATCCGAAAGTGTGAAACTAGCCAGTACTGGACAGGAGCACAATACGTGGTCCGCTGTTTCGTCCTCCACATAGCAGAAACGACAGTCCGATGTTTGTTCCAGACCTTTTTCGCAAGTGGTTTCTCGGACGACATTATCCCATTACGGCTGTGAAGTTTGAGTAGAGATGTGAAAATGAAAATATCGATACCAGTACCAACTCGATATTTTTTAGCCAAATAGGCGCGTTTGGTTCGTACAGAGAATTTTGTGCAATTGATCACACCCCTCAATAATTATATAATTATTTTCGATACCGACATCCCTACAATAGTATCGATACCAGCTTGGAATCGCTCAAAAGTATCTAAGATAAAATTACTCGATATTATTGCTGAAGTACAAGTATCGAAGCATTGTTAGCATCCCTACAAGAAAATCATCCAAAAGTGTGGATGCGCGTGTAATTGCCGCCAACCTGAGTTATTGTGCTGGTTGTTTACTATGCTGTGGTATGGACGCCTTCGAGTGTAGTAGCCCTGCGTAGGTACTCTCTAACTTAAGAGATAGAAACATGTTTCTATCATCATGACGACCATGACAATCGGGTAGCTTATCACGTGTCTACTACGCTGTCACGGCACGCTGTCATATTTACGAGGCCACCCGATCCCATAGTACATAGTGCATAGAAACACGTTTCTAAGTTACAGAGTACCGGCACAGGTGTACCTCGCCAGTGCTGGAGTCCTTTCCCATTCTGAGATGGTTTTCCTGACAGTGCTTTCCGCAATGCCCGCAAATGGTTGTATGAACGCAGATTTAGTTCCTCCTCTTGCGATTTTGTTGGCCAATAATTGCGTTCCACTCCGATATGGCCTGGAACCCAAACCAAGGTTAGTTCGTTTCTTATTCCAAGTTCACTGAGGAGATCTATACAGTTCCATACGAGTCTTGAGTCAACCCGTTTGGAGCCCAATGCTTTCAGGCAGCGTAGCTATCTGAAAAGCTCTTTATAGATTTGTTTGTCAGGGGTTGTTTGTAATTTGGGTGAACTGTTTGATGACTTAAAATTTTTCATGCTATATTGGTCGCATGGCGGGCTCTCAAATCAAGGTACTATGAGAAAATTCTGGAAAAAGAACCGACTCCCAGCGGGATTTCAACCCGCGACTTCCGGAATTCTTGTCCGATGCTCTGCCGGCTGAGCTATGGCGGTCATGTCAACCCAACTGACGGCATCACTGCCGCCATCTTCTGGTAGTACCGAGCGGCTCGTACTACCAGAATATCATATCATAATGCCACTGATCACGCGTATGTTATAAAAAATCGTAGTATAGTTTTTATTTGACCAAGTCTGTTCAAACAAAATTTGCTTAATTTTTACCCTTATCACAGCTTCCGAGTAAATTTTCAAAATCTCTAGGAAGCCACACAAAAAGATATATTTTTATTAATTAAGTAAATTGAAAATTAAATATTTAAATGAAGGATTCTTAATTATTATTGTGTTCCCATATTTTTGTATGACTCGCAAACTTGGACTGTTAAAAAGGCAGATCGAGTTCGCATAGATGTTTTTGAGATGTGGACGTGGAATGCTGACAGTTCCTTAAATCGCCCATCGAACTAACGTTTCCATACTGGATGAGCTCGGTAATCCAAAGAGACTCTCCATTGTGTCGACGAGAATGCTTACATTCTTCGGACATACTCACAGAAGCGATAATATGGAGAAATTTGTAGTTCAGTGTCATGCCCCGAGTGGGCGGCGCCGTGGCCGTTCCCCTATGCACTGGGAGGATACGACGAAAGGGTTGCTGGATATGAGTATCAAGAGCGCCACTGAACGAACAGTAAATCGCGAACGATGGCAAGCTACAGTTCTCAAAACTATTGATAATATTCGTGTCGGCAATACTCTAGCTCCGACTTAATGCTTTTTGCGAGTTCACAACATGTCTGTTAAGACATTGTGACTATGATGATGATGAATTATTATTATTAATTAAATTAAAATTTTAAGTAAAAGTTTCTTAATGATTATTATATTCCTATTATAAGCACTTTTATTAAGAATTGAAAGAAGTGTCTGAGGAATTTTGGGCAAAACGTTTTCGAAAAATATTTGCTAGCTTTCAGTTCTAACGTCTCATTAGAAGTCCCGTAGGGTCTACAGTTTTTAAAAACATAATGCAGGTTTTCAGTAAACAGTTTTCAGTTATATATCGTTGTTTTATGGCTGAACTTTAATATTGATTGTATTACTTATACGGACATGATGTATCGCAAATTTATTGCACTGTTTATTTTCCCTTGAATATACCAAGCAACAGTATAAGTATATAGGATTTTATCTTATACACGGAGAGCTCGCAACGTAGGAAAAGGGTCATTCAGTAAAGTACAAATTTTGTCATTTGCAGGTTCGGTAGGAATCAACATAGGGATAGGTGTGTCGTCAGAACGTGCGGTGGATATAAAGTAAGGGTGGGGGGTTAACCATGCAATTTTTTCGCATAATAAATGACGAAGTGCAGCTCTCAAAATTTGCAATACAAACGGAAATATAAGAAAGTGGGGAAAAAATTGTCAAGTGTGTAGGCGAAAGGTAAAGAGCCATAAGAGCGCGCTAAAGTTACAAAAAAATTTGCTAGAATTTTGTCACTCGGTACACTTCTAACAATTTACATACTCATTCTTTGAGTAAAAATGAACCTAATTACAAATCGTCAGAAAACTAGGCTAGAAAATCGGAGATATTATCGATAGTAAGAACGTCGCCGTCGGTGCTCCACTCAATTTATCATTATAATCTAGAATTTTTTATTTTATTTGATCAAGTTCGCTTGTGGACAGTAGGTATTGACAGTGACAACCAGTGGGTTAGCGATTTAACGACGCAAACACGTCTAAAGAGGGAATGGGCAATCATTCTACGGAGGTTATATCTTGAATGAGCTAACATTCCGTCGGGCCACTCAGCGGATGCAAAATATCAGAGCTTAAAAATAAAACACGTGTTTTATATATATGCAGACACTGGAATTTATCATACGCATGAGGTGTCCTAGACATTTTGACGATAACTACATGAACGGTGATACACGAAAGGGAATCATTATGCGTTTATAAAATAGTTATTTATGTATCAAGGGCGCAAAACAAGCATTTATGGACCGCAACATGTAAATAAAAGCCCAAGCCGTTAGGCGAGGCCTATTAACATGTAAAGTCCATAAACGCTGTTTACGCTCGGAATATATACTATATTTTATTCACGATCGGTTTTGTAATCCTTATTAATAAATAAATATGTTTTTCTCTTTCACCAAGGTCTTCGCCCCCCCCCGCAACTTTTTCACGGGGCCCCCTCTATATAAAAAATAATATTTCAAATCGGTTTATAGACAACAGACTCCATCTTTATTATGTGGCCACTATGAGTTTCAGGTTTAGAAAATTACAGAATTTGAGATATAACTATATTTAATAAACATTTTCGCTTTTCCTTCAATAACATTGCAATTTCTTCTTCATCATCACTACTTTCATCGCTTTCTAGTAATTCCTTTAAAATTAGAAAATCTGACATTTTTAAGCCATATTCGCCATATTTGCACTGGCACTACAGCACGAGACCCCGAGGCTCGTGCGAAAAAGTTGCCCTAAGTGCGCACTCCACTCAGAGAATGCGGGTAGTGGAACATACTAAAAATCAAGCAGTGCAACAGAACTTTACCAGTGGAACACAACTATTGCACTCAGTTCAACGCAGTGCGGGTGAGTGCGGCCCAGTGGAAAACGCTATAAGTTGTCGTGTTGTCAAATTGTGTCATAAAATAATTTCCTGAACGGGCAAACGTCATAAAAAATCGAAGAAAAAGAAGAAGTCCTGAAAACGCAAAATATGGCAAAATATATTTAATTTGATTTTGGAAAATTACCATTCCATCGCTATAAAATTAAGTATATGTATTATGATCGTATTATGATGTACAAAGCTTGCTCGAGGTAGTCGAGGTCAAGGTTGAGCGGGGGCACCCCGGATGTCCGGGGCTCCCCGCACCGCGGCCCCTGCGGGCCCTTTCGGCACGCCACTGGTTGTGACTTGTTTGAATGTTATACTTAGGTGGTATATATTATTGTTATATATTATAACCACCTTGTGTAGTAATCTGTCAAATCATTTATACTCGCTCTACAGAAAATAATTAAATAAAAATAAGCTCTACAACTAGTAACAGATTATAAAATAATAAATTGGACACCTATGTCCACGTTACCGTAGCAACTAAGTAGTAAATAAAACGGGAATATACGGTCGACATTTTTAACTACAGTTGGATTGCAAATTGCAAGTTCTATACGTTCGTAGGTCGGAATATTTTCGAATTTTCTCGATATCATGGAAAGTAGTGACGATGAAATGGTTTCCGGAACACCACCGGAGATTTTTAAGGCAGCGGAAGCTGCAAAATTAAGTTTACTACCCGAAAAATCGAAGAAAAAGTACGGCAAGGCCGCGGGCGGAAAAGAAGCCCGCGGAGGCTAAAGTGGCACTTTATGCTCCCTAAATGTATCAATAATATGTACTCTACCGCCCGGTAGTGCATAAAAAGATGTTAATTTCAAAAATTTAAACGGTGATCGACTTCTTCCCATCTTTTTCGTGTTTAATAGTGTACGGAAAAAAAGGGCGATGATAAAAAATGCAAAACTAGGAGTACTAATAATAATGAATGAGGCCCTTTTTTGGCGACTCTAAAAGCCAACCCTAAAGCAGGGGCGTATCTAGACCTCAGTCTTGGGGGGTAGCGGGGCATGAAGTTGTGTGTGCTTTCACCATTTTTGTAATACCATCGTGAAAGATGTTGATGCAAGAGAAAAGGAAAATGTTAATAGAGTTAAAAGAAAAAAGAAGATATAAACAGCACGCGAAACAGTGGAGCATCAGGTATTTTAGGGAGATGAAATGAAAAATCTATTGATGCAATTTTAATTTTACGGAATACAAATAATATGTAATACGTATATCATCCGTGAACATTTTATTGGCACAACATACAAAATTAAACGATCATGAACACTCACCAGTCAGGTACCCTAATAGCCACAACACGTACTCAATTTTTTTAATTAGTGTTTTAACTTTTCTAGTCGGTGCAATTTTCAAAACAGCTAATTAACGAGTTAGGTAAATTTTTTTGACAAGCTACCACGTTGTATAGGACATTAAAGGGGTTTTGAGCCACTAAAAATTGGGACGACGCTATTCGTAAAACACGACGACGTTGCGTTATTTGCAGTTGGCATTAACAATTATTGGACCTATTTAATTCTAACTTAACCTCACATTATGATCGATTTGGTCGGAAATGTCCAAGAAATGTTACATGCAACAAGTAAACACCACAAACAGAAAATAGATCACATCACAAGTAAAATAAAAAATAGGTTATGAAGGATCCCCGAAGCATGACAGTTCCGATTTCACTACCATGGTTCAGTCCCGTGATGATCACACGCTGTTGCCAGAGACACCTGACTTTGTAGCTTTTATTGGATAATACTGTCAAATAAAATTGACGGAATAAAACCTGATCCTTTTGTACAATGAAAAACTACAAAATAAATATTGTTGCTATCAAAATCATCACGGTTCTTTTCTCATTGCCGCATAGTTCTTTTCTCATTGCCGCCGATTCTGTTATTTCGGGAGAATTGCGCATGCCACAAATAGCCGATAACGTGCAATAACGTCAGCAAACGGACGTCCAAAAACTCTCTATTCAACTGATTATGTAACAATGGAAATATATTAGTAATTTAGTTACTGCAAAAAAGATTTTTTTTCAGTGCGACAATTGCTTGAATAAATAAGTCAAAGTTGAATCGAGTTTTTTTTTTCGAAAATCTTGAGGGGGGGGTAATTACCCCTGTTACCCCCCCCCCCCCCCCTTGTATACGCCTGTGCCCTAAAGCTAACTTAAGCTATTTCTTATCAAACCTGCCATAGCTTCTGATGACGATGACAGTTTAGGTATACAGTATTTATATAACCTACGCTAAATTCTAAATTAGTTATTTGTTTTCAATGTAATTACTTAGTCAATTTGTCAACAGCGCGTTTTTCAGCATTGACGTCTTAGACGTCAATGGTTCTCAGATAAATCAGAAGATAACACACAAACTATAATCAACAAAGCAACCAACGAACTCTGCGCGCTTACATTACTGTGGGTTTGTAAAACAATGCGCTGTTGCCAGTTTTCAATGTGATCTCTTAATTTCCCTAACAGTTTTAACTACCATGACTAAGATAATAACTAATTCAAACGGCCGTCAACCCTATTTTTTAATGCAATAATTCAAATATAAATTCCAAAGAATATTTTAAAAACTACTTATTTTTGTATCTACTGCTATATGTTTATTCCATCTTTAAATACAAAAAAAACTGCTAATCTGTCGTAAGAGCCCATGTTAAAATCTTGATTTTAATCGTTAATAACTTCATGAAATGATCGATACAAACTTTTGAATTTTCAATGCTAGATACCTGTGTCATAAAACTTATCGAAATCAAAAAAAATTAATGCCATCTACTAACGACTCTCGTGTACGAACGTCCTTAAACAACTCCATCCATTTGATTCTGGCAGTTACATAACAGTTTATAATATCACTGCTTAGATCTCTAATTTACTGCCTCGTTTGTCAATAGACTGTGCTCATCAATTCACGAGCTGATCCGCTTGTTACTGACTGATTAATTAGTCATTCTAACATGCTCAACAGTCAAATAAACTAGTCAGTTCCCGAGAAATTATAGCTGGAAATGTCAAAACATTTTTTCTACAGCTTAAATGAGTGGATTCTCAAGAATGGCGACTGCGCAATGTTTACGTTACGTCGAGGAAAGAAACATACTACAGTTTAGTAGTCAACAGAAGAAGGCTATTTAGAAATATATCGTGGTATTGATAGTTTTTTTTTTTATCTTTCTCAGGCTGTCACGCTATAGCGTATTTGATAGTTTTGATTTCAAAGTTTTCTACGTTTGTCTCGATATGAAACTAATTTGTCATATGAAGAATATTCAATTATACAGCAATACAAAGTACAAGTATCAATCCTAGGTTGATCACATTTTTTATGGACAATCTAGAAGAAGAAATGCCTACACTTTATTTACTAGGACACATCGCTGCTTCTCCTTGGACCCTTACTATCATAATGACAAGGCTTTTAGATTATCCAAATGACAAGGGCATAGACAGGTACGGACAGGGGGGGAGGCAGCTGCCCCCCCCACCCCTAGCAGGCTATGGGTAACCACATGTTACGAGTCCGATTGAACCGAAAAATGTAGCTAGGAGTTCTGTAGTCAACAGTTGAGGTAATTGATTAACCTTATATACGCGTTGGTTTGATAGACAAATATTCAGGCATTTTGGAACGTGCTGTTAAGCGTTACACTCAACTATCGGCATGGGCACGTGCATAAATCATATCAAAAGAATAACTTCTATCATAAAGGATCATCGTAGTTGGATTCAGAACTGAAACTGCCATTATAACTCATCTTCAAGTTCTGCAACATCGCTCCAACTACCGATCTGAGTCTCCAGGAGATTTTTGGAAGCAATCGATTTTTCTTCTTTGTTTAGGTTTGCTTATATCTTATATCCACACTGGAGCAGTATTTTGCTGGTAAAGATTTGCCTGCCTTTGGTTTGATGTCTGTGACTACATCCCAGTGTAATGTTGAATATGTCACTGGTTGATTTTAAATAGAAATCACAAACTTGTTGTTAATAACACCATTTGGAAGCTTTGAATAATGAAGCCGAACTGTGGTATCACCTGTGGCGGAACAAAGATGTGACAATAGAAAACCTCAGGGAACTAGACCTTGAGAGAAGCAGACGTATTCTTTTCCACTTTTCCGTGTACACAGAAAGCTGGTACATAAAAATTGAGATAAAATTGCAGGTGAACTATTGGAACGGTTTTGCAAGGAACCTCAAAATTTTCTGATAATGTAAAGAATAACTGTTTCCATAATCAACGTTCTTGAACCGTGCAACCTTTAGACTGAACTGTCAATACTTTGAAAAGCAAGTAAAAAAGGTCTTTCAAATACAAATAGTTTCCTTTTGGTCCCTGTCAATATCAACTATTACTGACTCAAAAGAATTGTTCATGGGGGGGTCAGCCCCCAGACCCTCCCTTCGCTACGCCCTTGATATTATTAATACTCCTGTCTGCCCCTCTAAATGAAATCCTACCTACGCCCTTGCTAAAATACATAAAAACCACTACAAATTTCACGATCTATAGGCAAATTATCTACAGAAACAGCGGTAGGAGCCGCATTTGTAACAGCAAATGAATCTTTTCAGTGTTCACTTGATTCAAAGTCCTCAGTATATACAGCGGAGCTATTTTCTATGCTTAAAGCAATGCAGGTTTCCACTGGCGCTGATCCTGATACCTATATTATCTGTAGGGATTCTCGAAGTGCAACTACCGCCATCAGAAACATTTTTAGTCCAGATCCAGTTATCAAGAGGATACTTGATCTTAATTCCGTCCTTAATAGACAGTTCAAGTTTGCTGAGTTTGTATGGTGTCCAGGTTACATAGGAATATCTGGAAATGAAAATGCAGAAACTGCAGCTCGTATAGTAAAGCCCAGAGATATACCATTTGTTTACAAGGTGAGGATCTCCGCAAAAAGTGCCGACAGAGAAAGGGAACGGGGTCGGACTGGGCATTCGAATTCGTTGGAGTGGGCAACAACGAAAATGTTCATTCCATCCAATAAAGTGCTCATACATCAGTTGGTTGAACAAGATGTTTGAAACTTTATTATCTGTTGATAAATTTATGGTAGAGACATTTCAATATGACCGTATAAACCATATGGTAAATTATTCCTTTCTACACTCAATTTTAACGTTCGATTCGTTGTTTCAGCTGTCCCCAAATTAATTCTATAGGACTGAAAATGCAAAAGTAGGGAGGCAACCTTAAGACATCATGACCATACTTTTTAGCTATGCTTTCTATGACATATTGTTTCTCAAACTGTTCAGTGTGGAGGACTTCCAATAATTCAGTTTTTTTTTGTAAGTTTCTTCAAATTACAAATCCTGTTTTATGAGAAATTCTTTTATTTCCGCCTTCGATAACGTTGAATTCGGAATTTTGTACCTTTGTCTGGAGTGATAGCTTGCGTTGTCCATTACGATGACGCTAAATGGCTTTAAATTGGGAATAAGGGTATACTCAAACCATTGCTCAAATATTCCCGAGTCCATATTTTTGTGGTAGTCTATATTGCAGCCTTCAATTTTCTTTCCGCATAATTTGAGTGCGTTTTCGACCTAGCCGACCTACACAATATTCCTCAATAATTCTGTGATCGTGGGATCTAGTTCTTTTGAAACACCAGCATCAAACCTACGCTTCCTCTTTTGTGGCCCCTTTCTCAAAATTTCACATACTGTTGGATATGGAACGTGTGTTAGAATTGACGTTTTTTGATCATACTCCCCTTATTTTCATTCTCCGGTTCCTTCGTTAGTTCATTATCATTTAGTACTATTTGTTTTGCATCTGCGCTAAGATGTGACCTTTTGTGAGGTTTTAATTGGTCTACCTCCACCTCCCTCTGTTCAAATTCATTATCAGTGTCCGCACTATAGTAAACAAAAGTAAAAGCAGATTGGCGTTGCTATCAATAACGGTAGCAATACCTGCCTAAACAATTTGACTAAGTCCGGTCCTCTTCATCGATCGAGTCGTTAATAATCCTGGAATGTGTCGGTCTCATCATAGTTCAGTCAAAATATACATAGTGAACGTCATCCGACAGATTTACGTTCAAATACAACTTAGTGTTCCATTTTCACCATTCTAAAAGGTTACGTTTTGTTAGAAAATTGGTTAAAAGCACATTCCATGAATTGGTTACGAGTACGAAAGTAAAATAATGGTAACCATTGAATATTATCAAAACTGTATCTATTCCAAATGATGAACTGTACTAAGAGATGGTATGCAGTTTTTATATAGCGCAAAATGTTCACAAATGGTATATCTCTGGGCTCTACTTTACCCAGCTAAGTATCCCAGCAGAAAACTATCCCTTAAAAATCGAAGACTTCAAAGCCTATCTCAAATTAAAGATCAATCACTTGTGGTAACTACAATTGGAACAAAGTGATACACAGCTTCGCCTTTTACAACACACTGATACGCAGGAAGTGGTTGTGCCTGTCACGAATTCGATAGGGCAGACCCGATTAACATCCTCATTTATGTTATTGAATCAAGAATCTCTAAATTGTAACCCAAGTCAAGTTCGCCTAATTTTGAAGCACATCATTCCTCAATGCTGTGCGAAATACCGCAGACTCAGGTGGCTAAAACCCCAGAAGTTGATGCCGCTAAACTAAAAAAAATAATAGCATCGTTAAAAATTGACAAAAACCAGCACGCATGACTTTCTTTCGCAGAAATGGTGGATGTGAAACAAGGATTCATGATCCTGTAATTACAATTACATGATATAAATAATTGTGCACTGCACACAGTGCATTTTAATGGTATCAAATTTCCAACTCGGCAATATTTATGAATATATTCTGACGTTTCATGTAATAGGGCCTTAAATTCGTGGACCTCCAAAATTATCAAAATTAGCTTTCATTGAAATGCAAATCACAGCTAGTTACGTACAATAATAATAAAAAATATATTTTTAGGTTTTCATGAAGTTGCCTCTTTTCAATAAGCGCTAGTTTATGAGCAATGTACCAATGTTACAAATTATGTTGCAGTGTATAAAAAATTCATATTTCTGCATCGTATTAGTTGGTAGACATTTTTTCTATGTTGACTCTTTTCTCTGTGTTTTTTCAAACGGTTTCACAGACGAAACAACAGTTAAGCCAAGAGAGATCAACCTCCCTGTTCTGTTGCACGGGCGAGATAGACCAGGGCTACTACACTCGAAGTGTTCATTCCATATCCCTCTAGTCAGGCTCCCCGATTATCCTAGAATTAAGCAGGAATGATCTGCGCATTCGGGTGGGTCTGTTGACAGGACATTGTCAGCAAACGCACTTACGGAAAATAGGTCTGGAAAAAACATTGGACTGTTGTTTCTGCTATGTGCGCCTTTCCATTACTCGAAACCGCTAGGTTTCAGAATTTCGGATACACCTATCTGGAACCTAGTGACTTCGTCAAAAGATGTGAAATATACAGTGAGCTCTAAATAGGTGCGCTACAATAGACACAACAGGGTCGCAGTTGTGTTCAGAACATCCTCTTGCTGTGACATCCTATTCGCCACAGTTCCTTATCTCGCCATTCATCCTGCTCTATCAGCCTTTTTTCCATAGCTTCTTTCACTCCTTCATTCCAGTCCTTCCTAGGTCTACTTGTTTTCCTTTCTTTCAGTTGGAGGCCAACTCTACGCTTTTTGGGGCCACCTAATTGCCTGCATCCTTCACAAAAGACCATACCATAACAATCTTTACTCCACTATGTTTGTCTTTTGCATGTTGGTCTGCCCTCGTATGTCACCATTTCTTACATGCTGGAGATGAGACTTCTTCTCCTACTTCTTAGGGTGTCTCTCTTCGAAGGTTGGCAATCACCAAGGCAATTCTAATTTATTTTTGATGTAGCTGCTCTGAACAGGTCTATTGTACTACAATGGAACCAGTCTCGGAGGTTCTTCAACCACGATATGCGCCGTCTCCCAACCGGTCTTTCTCCCTCAATTTTTCCCTGCATTATCAGCCTCAAAATTTCATACCATTTCCCCCCCATCACATGTCCCAAGTATTCGAGATTTCTTTTTTGAATGTTAAAGACCAATTCTGGATATTTTCCTGCTCGCAGCAGTACCTCATGATCGGTAATTTTGGCCGTCCACGAAATACAGAGCATGCGTCTATATATGCACATCTCAAAGGCATGCAGCTTTCTTACATTTTCTTTTTTGAGGGTCCAGGCGTCAACTCCATAGAATAGTAAAGAGAATATATAGCATCGTACAGTACGAAGTCTTACATTTAAATCAAGTTTTCTATTTGATAAGAGTGAGATAAGACTTGCTTTATTTTATTGTTTCCAGATAACGGACCAGCGTTGGGATGGCGCGAATCGTACTCGAAGCCCTACCAATGGCTGAGCTTCAACGAGGCCCTGCTTCGTGCCCGCAACTTCGGCAGCGGCCTTGTGGCAACCGGATTGCCCCCTGGTTCAACCACCATGCTGGGCATCTACGCCCAGAACTGCCCCGAATGGATCCTATCCGAACAAGCAGCGTATTGTTACAGCATGGTATTGGTACCACTCTACGATACCTTGGGACCGGACGCATGCGCCTTCATCATCAAACAGGGTGAGTCTCAATAAAAGTTTGGGCTTTTTTTATTATAGAGGGTTTAGGAAATCGGCATGATCGCCAGGCAGAAGCACTCCCGCATCTGGAAGTGTGAGAGAGAGTCTGCCCGCCCGGACGTTGTACCAGCCGTACTTTAGATGCGAATTTGAATCGTACGAACCGTATCGATGGTGATCGTACGAAATCAGTACGCACACTAAAAATGATATCCTCCGTCAAACGACGGGATTTCGGTTTCGGTGAAAATGGTGGTCAATAGCACACTCGTGAAGACCTCTTTGGAACGCAAGGAACCTGTATCTTCAAGATAATTCTCTTCTGTGGAGATTGCGCGAAGTCGTTGCTATCATAGAAGATGTTTCCGCTAACAAAGTGATAAATCCCGGTGAAATATCAAATTATCTTTGGAAACATATCGCCGATTGTGGACTGTATTAGGAAATGAACTCACCATAGGTGGTTTTCTGGATATCTGCAAATTTTGGCTGTCGTGTTCTTACACATGAAATAATGGAGGAACTAATTTTGGGAAAAAAGGGAATAAAAGGAATATATTCACCTGAAATACCGACAATCTTCCAGGCTCTATATACTCAATGGTCGCACCACCGAAACACCACCGATGTCCACCCCGTTGGGGACAATTTACTCTTCAAAATGCGACGCTAACCGTACCGAGGTCAAATCATATCTCTTTCTTAAAAACTACAAAAATTAATGCTACGAGGAAATGCGACGTTGCCATAACCAGTGAACAAATATCCTTTAAACCTAAATTATAAATGGCCAAAACAGATGGGTTCGTGAAATATATCTAAAAAGAAATGAATTCGGTGAATTTCGTCATATTATTCATATTATGCAGATCATGCAAATGATAACTTGGGTAAGATTTCGGTTTAGCGGAAACCGAAATAGGGGTCGAGAGTGGTGTCAAACGACACCGTTTGACGTCCTGAATCGAACGAGACCACTCCCACACCGAGGCCTAAAGCCAGCCACACTTTGAACGCGTTTTCGTACGAATTTCACTCGTGCGAATATGTACGAATACGCACGAACGATCCCAACGTTCCCAGGACAATGGGGGTGCGCATACTCGATGCAAATTAGTCGATTTTTAAATGTTTTCGTGCATTGAACCGTTGAAAAAATGGGTGCATAAAGATTAATTAACCTGGTTTAATAACAACAAATGTGTGTGGGATCAGAGCGATTCAAGTTATCATTTACTAGTAGTAGTAACATATAGATATTGGGAAGCAGTACTTTGAAAAAGTATTGGTTCGCCATCTATCTACCAAAGCCGGTACCTGAGCATTTAGTTTGTGTCCGAGCACTGTTTATGTGACCCGTTTAAAAGCATCAGGTATAGAAACCTGCGGGCATGACGACAAACAGACTCTTTTTTGAGGAACGTTCATTTAACACTCCCGACATTCCATTTATGCTAAAAGGCAACTTAACTCAATTAAAGAGTACCAATTTCATTCATTCATCCGAAACCAATCACAGACGACCTTGTTTCGCTTTTAGTAAACCTCGTCAGTGTGATTTAGGTCTCAGACGAATAAATGAAATTGCCTGTTAGTGCCTACTCTTTAATTTAGTTATCATTTACATGATCTGCATAATATGACAAAATCACCGATTCATTTCTTTTTAGATATATTTAACGAACCCATACTTTACTATGATAGCGACGACTTCGCGGCAATCTCCACAGAAGAGAATTATCTTGAAGATACAGGTTCATTGCATTCCAGAAAGGTCCTCATGCACGAGTGCGATATTAACCAGCCTTTGTCACTGAAACCGAAGTACCATGGTTTGACGGATGAAATCGTTTTAGCGTGCGTACTCAATTTTTACGATCACCATATACGATTCGTACGATTTAAATTCGCATCCAAAGTGCGGCTGGCCTAAGTCCTGTGATGTCATGTCCAGCGGACGCAGTTGCGTCCACTCGACATGCCACCACGGCACGACGGCGACGGGTTAAACTCTGTTCCCTCTCTCCTTACTTCCTCTATCTCCACCTGCACCGGAAATAGGGTAACGTAGAATCGTTCTTGCTGAAGTAGTGATCTACAGTGAAAGTTTTACCAACACTGCGCTGATGATAGCTCAGCAAAATACCAGATTTCAATGGCCTGACTACCTGGATGGGCTTAAGTACTTAACAAAATGGCGAGGAGGGATTCTAGGAAGAATTTCTTAGGAAACTCATAGATCTCTGGAGATTCGGCAAGTGATACTATCAGTGGATCTGCGGGCAGGCCATCATAACTTCACATGACACCTGAATGTAGTGGGGGTTGTTGATGTGTTTACGGTGCTGTGTATAGAGGAAGATCGCTCGGTACATATTCTGTGAGGCGTTAGAGTCTAGTCGTAAACGATTTTCTTAGCAGCGTAAGATGAGGTATTTTCTATTTCATACGACTGCGTCCCTCTGATCTTTCGCTTTCAAGATGCTTTATATCCTCTCAGATACGATCTTCCATCATATCTCGCTCGTTAATATCAATGGCACCTATTTTCAGGGGTGAGATCCTCAGACAGGTTTATATACCTTCGCTTCTGCTTGGATGCACCTACTGCAGGTAAACAGTGTGTGCTTTGCAGTTCGCTGGGTCTGACACGTGGCAGTGATGACACATGTCGTCAACTGATCTGCCTATTCGGCGTCTATACGGCCTGAAAGGACCAAGGCCTGACAGTGCCTGAGTAAGGAAGTACCGCGTTGTCCTGTGCTTCACTCCACCCCCTCTAGTAGTATCTGTCCATATCTGGTGCCAAATTTTTGGCGTGATGAGCCTCGCAGATGGAGGATGTTCTTTGCTTCTATGAATGCGCACTCTTTCCTCCGCTAAAACGTCCAGAGGACACAGAAGGTGTTGCCGTAATGATATGTAGAGCTCTGGTGAATAAGGTGCGGTAAGCGCAGGCTACTCCCAGCAGCGCTTTCCTCTGTAGAGGATCCAACATCTTTTGATTATTGAAGAGCCTATTTGTCACGTGCTTGAGCATCACCTTCTTCCGGCTATACGGAGCCTCAGGCCTCAGGCTCCATCGTAAAGGATGTACCATAAAAGAGGCCCCAGTACGGATCCTTGTGGAACTCTGGTCGTCATACTAAGGGTTTTCCCTGCAATGTTAACTATCCAGGAGTCAAGGTAGCTGTTAACTGGATTTTGCAAACTGTTCCAAGAGTCTCAGTTGAACGTATACCCTCTAATGAAGTTGACATGATAAAAAAATAGGCTAATGGTTGTAATAGCAAAATGTAAAACAATCAAGGTT
Organism: Callosobruchus maculatus; assembly: GCA_951848785.1. Taxonomy (NCBI): domain Eukaryota; kingdom Metazoa; phylum Arthropoda; class Insecta; order Coleoptera; family Chrysomelidae; genus Callosobruchus; species Callosobruchus maculatus. The sequence continues at coordinate 12,769,108 of CATOUR010000083.1, forward strand.
TTCAAAAAGTTTTATTATAATTATGTATTTATTTAATAAATTATAAGAATGATAAGCATCCTAGGTAAATAACAAATTTTGAAGATTTCGAAAATTTCGATAATATCGAAGATCTTTTCTTACAAGTAACCGTCAAATCAAAGCAGTTGGAGGTAGGGTTGACACAGCATTAATGTTGCCCTATAACTTGTGTCTAAAATATTACTTAGTAAAATTCACAATCAAGAAACATAACAACAATAAATCTGATGATTTTTTTTTCAGCTGAAATTAACACAGTCGTTTGCGAAGATGATGCAAAGTGCAACATGCTGCTGGAGAAGTCTCCAAGGTGTCTGAAAAAAATGATTGTGATCAAAGACATTCGACCCGCAACAAGGCAACGGGCCAAAAATCGAGGGGTTGAGGTGTTAAAGTTCACAGACGTTGAAGTTTTGGGTGCTAAATCAAATCATCCTGAAGTTGTAAGTTTTTTATGAGAAATAAATACTAAATACTACGTGTAAATCATAGAATGAAGAATTCGTCCATTAGCTTTGGAAATACTATACTAGTTCTTTACTGATTAAAGTCCTATCATTCAGAGTACTCATACAGTGTGTGCCATCTAAATCTTGCCACGCCCCCTATTTCTGAAATGATAAAACTGATAAAAGGAAATAAAAATCGCTGTGGCACGTCGATTTATACTTTGAGGGGAACTCTTACCAACCGTGGAAATGGAGGGTCACCCCATAGTCGAATCACCTTCTGTCAAGCTTTTGGGAATCAACATCAACAATAACATGTCCTGGCACGACCACGTCGTCAGTATTGCTAAAACGGCATCCCAGAAGCATGGAGTTTTGTTCCGCTGTAGGAAGTCGTATACACCCGGACAACTGCTGCTGCTGTACAAGGCACAGATCCGACCATCGCTGGAGTGCTTCGGAGCGCATCCCATGTGTGGGGATGCGCTCCGAAGCACTCTCTAAAGCTTCTGGGCACTATCCAGAAAAGAGCGATTAGACTAATCGATACGCCAAACCTCTCAAAGGACCTCCACAGCCTGGAACTTCGAAGGAGGGTGGCTGACCTATCCCTGTTTCACAGATTCTATCACGGAAGATGTTCGATTGAGCTCTCTCAGATAATAACACCACAGGCCGTCCGAACCAGGAAAACTAGAGAAGCTCTGCGAGCTCATCCTTACCAGGTCGAGGTCCTTACTCCCCGAACTAGTCTCCTCCAGCATTCCTTCTTTTGGGGAACTTCGAAGCTGTGGAATCAGCTGCCGGGGAATTTGTTTCCCGGCGGCTACAACCTGCAGCGTTTCAAATCTAACGTGAACCGATACTTATCCTCTCGCAGCGCTTCTACAGCGCCATAGGCTTTAAGCCTTTGCGGGAGGCCGACCATAAAAAAAAACTCTTCAATCGCATGGTCATCAGTAGAGAACCACGTAGATGCAAACTGGAAGTGGAAGGTAAAATTATTGAACAAGTGATGACATTTAACTACTTGCGCATTGACATAACCAGTGATAGGAACTTGATTACAGAAGTTAAAAGACAGGCGACAAAAGCAGGTAGAGTTAGTGGATGTTTAAGGAGAAACTGTATGGAAGAACAAATATATGTCTACATAAAGCAAGATTAAAGTATATAAAACAACGATGCGACCAATTCTAACACATAGTATGCGGCAGAAACACGAGCAGACACAAAGAGAACAAAACAAATGTTCAACAGCATAGAAATGAAAACAGTAAGATCAATTATGGGAATAACTCTCAAGGACAGACAAACAAATAAAAACATACGAGAACAATGCAACATTAACAGCATCAATAAATGGATAAAAACACGGAAGAAAGAATGGAATGAACATGTAAATGGAATGAGACCCAAAAGATTGGCTCACATAAATATGTAAAAATAACGAACCATACAATCGACGACCTCCAGGACGGCCATAGAAAAGATGGGAAGATAATTTGATGTCAACAACGTCAACAATAGAGACAGAATAAGAGGCAGACAAACAGGAGAAATCCTAGTCACACTAAGAAGAAGAGGAAGAAGAAGAAGAGAAGACTCTTCAATCGAATACGTCCTTATTGCGCCATCAACCCCCTCACCCCCAGCAACTCTTACTTCAAAATCTCAAATAACACCGCCATACTTCTGATGCATAGTTTTGAAGGAAATTCATTGACAAATACAACGGTGTAATCGAATTGAAGATTGATTCGGTACTATGGACGTTAATGAAAAATATGGGTGACTAGGAAAGTGAGGTATAATTTTTATGACCTGAAATATTTTTATAAGAAATGTTCCAAATGAAGCCATTTTGTTCCATACAGACAAACATACCCAAAATGTCTTCACACATTTCTCAGCACTGACCTTCATGTAAATTATCGTCGTTTTCAAATGGGTGAGTGATTGTGGGGTTGAGAGATGATCAACATATTTTTCTTGTTGCGAAGGCATTTTGAATATTGCCTGTACGTCTGTGTGAAACAAAATTACTCCCATTTTGAACCTTTCTTATGATAATATGGTAATGAAAATAATATTTCATTTCGATAATCACCATATTTTTCATTAACTTCCATAATATGGAATAATCTTCAATCCGATTACTTTGTTGTATTTGTCAATGAGTTCCCTTCAAAATGATGTAGCACAAGTATGATGGTCCCATTTAAGAATTTGAAGTAGGTGTTGCTGGGGGTGAGGAGGTTGATGACGTATTCGGTGGAAGAGTTCCTATTTGAAATACAAAACGACGTGTCACATATCAGAGATAAGGGGGGTGGCAAATTTTAGCTGAGACACACTACACCGTGTTCAAAAAGTACCGGACCAAATGAATAACTAGGGAAGTAGAGGTTGCACAAAAAATAGATAAGACAGAAATCGTAGGAAATTTGCCTGGCTATCCGATGATGACCTTTAACCTAACCTTGACCTTGAAATTCAAGGTTAAATCGATTTTCTGAAATGGAAACCCCTACTTTTGACGCCGGAAACGAAATGCTCGGAAAATTCTACGTCCAGATATGAGCTTGATCATTTGAAAAACTGACCTTGGATGATTAAGTCAAGGTCAAAATGTGACCAGCAGGATATCTTGAGAAATAGGGATCGCACAAAAAAAAGTCAAGACAAAAGTCATAGGAACCTTTCCTGACTATTCGATGGTGACCTTGACCTTTACATCAGGGTTAAATCCATTTTCTTAAATGGAAATACCCAATTCTGACGCCAGAAATGAAGAGCACGGAAAATTTTACACCCAGATATGGACTTGCCCATTTGAAAAAACTGACCTTAGATGATTAAGTTAAGGTCAAAGTTGTTATGATTTTTGCTTAGACGATTTTCTTGTCCAACCTCTACTTCCCAAGATATCCTGCTGGTCACATTTTGGGCTTGACTTAAAAATTCAAGGTCAACATTTTCAGAAGGTTAAGCTACGTAGAATATTTGGGTCATTTCAAAAGCAGGGATTTCCATTTAAGAAAATCGACCTGACCTTAATTTGACCTTGAATTTCAAGGTCAAGGTCACCATAATGGTCTCCAGGAAAATTTCATACGACTTTTGTCTTAACTTTTTTTACGACCACTACTTCATTTGGTCCAGTACTTTTTGAGCACGATGCATATATGTTAATCTTTCTTACCAGCCTCCAAAACCGACGGATTTGGCAACAATCTGCTACACGAGCGGTACAACGGGGAACCCCAAAGGCGTGATGCTGACCCACGAGAACATAGTGGCCTCCATGAGTGCCGTCGTACTGCAATTCGGGGATCACACGCTCAGAAGTACCGACACCATGATCTCCTTCCTTCCTCTGGCACATATGCTGGAACGGTGCTGTGAGGTATGTTTACCTTATTAACAGAAGTCTTAAATATGCTCATTTTAGGTCCAAAGTTGGCTTGAACAACGCGGGTCTTGATGAAGTCTTCTCAGGGAGTCGCAAACGGTGTCTCTATTGATGACATCTAAGATATATTTAATACAACTTGTTTTAATTCTTGTTCAAAATACGCCTGTGCCTCAGAGGAATAACTAAACAGTTTTTGCCATAAATCTTGAGTAAATGTAACTTAAAAGAAGAAGGGTATTTTATAATATACGCCTAATAGTTATAAACCTAATATAGATTGCTCTTTAAGACCTACAAAACACGTCCCTTAGACCTGATTTATAGCTCCTGCAAATTTGTAACATTTTAAAAAATATGACATACTCGACTCGACTTGGAAGTCGTGTTGGTAGAGTCGAATATTCCCAAAAATTGACTGCCTATGATATTTTCTTGTTCAAAATGAATTATCTATTATGATTTTCAACTAGGCAATTCCAACAGTTTAAGAACTGTTCTCATTCAAGGCAATTTTACTGCCCACACCGATAGGTAAGGCGCGTATTGTGATCGCGAAGACTTTCGATTTTGAGATAATCCGCTTTTTGGTCATCTTATGATATCTACCTGACTGTGTGTCAGTCGGCCTGCTGGCGTTTTTCTAGCCTCGTAATCTCAGTAACCGCTGCGCGGATTGTGATTGAATTTGGCTAGCTTGATGATTTGGTCATGCTACTGTAATTTTACAAATTGGTACCTACTTGGGGGGCGAAGTAATCACCAAAACACAAAAACATTTATTCCTCAAAGTAGGTTTTTAGGCGTAGGGTGGTTGTGGGGTAGGGGGTTGTAAGACTGAAAAATTTGTTGTATTCATAATTAGCTGTCCATTGATCTGTGAAAGAAAAACCTAGCGCATAATACACTTTTTCAAGTCCATCCGAACATTGCCTTGTGCCTATTGCAGAAACCAAGGGACTAGTAATTTTCTAATTTATACATACGAGTGTTGCTTTAGACCTTTCTGTATTGTGTAACGTAAAAAAATTTAATTGATTTTAATGAAATTTCGATACAGTACTATTATAGTGGCGAGGATGTAAAACGCGTATGGTTTTTTATAAATCCTGTCAGTGGGTGACGCACCAATACGAAAAAAACGAAAAATATAGAAACAGCTCAAACTTCTTTTTTAGCCGGTTTCTGATCGTTTCCTACTTTTTTTTGGATGGGGGTGAAATTGGGGCGACAAAACTGAAAAATTTGTAGGTTTCATAATAGACTGACCATTAACCTGTGAAAGAAAGACCTAACGCCATAACACACTTGTTTGCAAGCAGGCGAGCGATGATTTGGTTGCAAGGCGACCTCAAACGATAGCTGCATACTAGAAGAAAATAATAAGCTTTTATCGCCATAATGTGTGGGAAGCAATCAACATAACTTCATTTTCTGTAGGAACATCCTACTTAAGCAAATAAGATTTTTTTACTTAGTAAAGAAGATATAATACTTAAACAGCAAATGACATTTTTGTTTCAGAATGCAATGTATATGGTTGGGGGTGCTGTGGGCTTTTACTTAGGAGACATAAGGAGACTGTCGGATGACATGAAGGCATTGAAGCCCACTATAACACCAGCCGTACCCAGATTGTTAAATAGGATCTATGACAAAGTCCAGTCTGATATTAGTAACAGTTGTGTTAAGAAGATGCTGTTTAATATGGCTTTTAGCGCTAAGGAGAAAGAACTGAAAAGGTAAAATTACTCAATATTGTATTTTAGTTTCTAAGTTGCTGAGTACCAGCGCTGAGAGTTCTAAGGCTCAGTTCACATAGTTTATTTTTCAAATGATGAAAGTTCAGAGTAAAAACTGTATTCTGTCCATACTACTTTCCAAATAATATAACCTACTAAAATAATTTTTAATTTTTTTTTTTTCAGAGGTATAGTGAGGAAAAATAGTTTTTGGGATATGCTTGTATTTAGGAAAGTCCAGGAAGGTATGGGCGGAAATCTTAGGTTAATGTTAGTAGGATCCGCGCCTCTTGCAGAAAATGTGCTGACCTTCATAAGATGTGCCTTAGGATGTGTGGTAAGTAGTAACAGTTTATTACTATCATTTATTTTCAATAACACTACAAATAAAGGGATGTCTTACCTAGGTAATACTTCGATCATAGTTAATTGTTCTATTTGAATGTAACGCCACTAACTAGCATAGTCGTCAACCTGTAAGATTATCATCCTCACTACAAATGAGATGATATTTAAAGCCCTCAAAATCATTTTAGCGTCAAAGTTGGAGCGTTAAATGTTCGGTCCGACCTCTTAATCCGAGAGTTACAAACTCACCAACAAACATACAGGTGCAGCTAATAAAAGCGTGTTAAAAATACTGGACGCCTTTCAGGGGCGATCCTAGCGGAGGACGCTTTGTTGGAACACCATGTAAGTCTCCAGTATTGTGTCTAGTGGCTCAATAGCTTTTTGAACGAGCGATCACTGTTTGTTGTAGTCGAAGGCTGTTCTTCAGTCGTACTTTCAATAAACGCTGGTGTTCCTAAGGGATCTGTCCCATCCCCTACACTGTTTCTGCTGTACATCAACAAGCTGCTGGAAATAACATCCAATTCAATCTACAGCTTCGGAGAAGACAGTACATTAATACCGTGCATGGAACCAGGCAAGCCACTATTATCCCAGGAGACGCGACGTAGATACGTAGATGTCAAAACAGTTGTTGAGTGGGGATTAATGAATAAAGTACAGTTCAACGTACAGAAAAACATCAGGCAACAACACTTACAAAGAAATCTCACGTCGGCTTACCAATTGTGGAAATGGAGGGCCACCCAATAGTCAAGTCACCTTCGTCAAGCTCTTGGGGATCAACATCAACAATAATAACATGTCCTAGCACGACCACGTCGTCAGTATTGCTAAAACGGCATCCCAGAAGCTTGGAGTTGGAGTTTTGTTCCGCTGTAGGAAGCTGTATACACCAGAGCAATTACTGCTGCTCTACAAGGCACAGATTATTACTCCCATGTGTGGGGATGCGCTCTGCAGCACTTTCTAAAGCTTCTGGAAACTATCCAGAAGTGAACAATTCGACTAATCGATACGCCTAACCTCACAAAGGACCTCCACAGCGTGGAACATCGAAGAAGGGTGGCTGACCTACCCTTGTTTTACCTATTCTATCCTAGAATATGTTCGAGTGAGCTCTCTCAGATAATAACACCAAAGGCAATCCGAACGAGGAACACTAGAGAAGCTCTGCGCGCTCATCCTTACCAGGTCGAGGTCCCTACTCCCCGAACCAGTCTCCTCCAGATGTCCTTCTTTTAGGGAACTTTGACGCTGTGGAATGAGCTGCCGGGGAATTTGTTTCCCTGCGGCTACAACCTGCTGCGTTTCAAATCTAACGTGCACCGACACTTATCCTCTTGCAGGCTGACCATAAAACAAAAATATTTTTTCAGGTGGTGGAAGGCTACGGCCAGACCGAATGTACAGCTCCAATATCCCTGACCATACAAGCGGATCACACCCCGGGACACGTTGGACCTCCAGTGGCCTGTTGTTGTATCAAACTAGTAGACGTACCTGAAATGGAGTACTGGTCCAAAAACGGCCAAGGAGAGGTATGTGTAAAAGGAACAAACGTATTCCAAGGCTACTACAAAGACCCCCAGAAGACAGAAGAGGTCATAGACGAACAGGGCTGGCACCATACGGGCGACGTGGGCACATGGCTACCTGTAAGTACCTTATATCGGGCACTTAATAGTATATTATTCGACGAGTGGTAATGACTGTAATAACTCACAGCAGCTGAAATTTGGAGCACGAGCCGTGGGCGAGTGCTGTAAATCAACAAGTGAGTTATTAGCATTACCGCAAGTTGGATATTATACTTTATCTACGACCAAAGCAATTAATAGTACGATTTAGATACATAATAATTACGAATTGAACGTTACTTCTGCCACTGAAATAAATATATTGTACACTGTTCGAATTCGGTGTCGCACAATGTATAGTTAGTTGCCTCCATCGATAATCTATTCAAGTCTATTTTGGTGAAGTCAAAGGAACCGCTTTCATAGCCCAGACGTTTTGTATTATTTTAATATTACACAAGAAAACATATTCTAATGCGACCATTTTGTCATGGAACATGGCCAAACATATTTGTAAAATCAATTTTGACTTTATTTTAAAATTTTCGTCATAAATAAATATAAATGTTTGAGAGTACTGCAAAAAAATCTAGATAATTTGGACGAACACGACTGGACTAACTGAAAGCGTCCGGGACACAAATGGCGATGGGACTATTTTACCTCTCTTTTTACAGGGTTTATTAAAGGGAGATAAAATTCACATGTTACGAGAATTCCTTTTTTCCGTTATTTGTCTCTCTCATAGACGGGCCTGTTAAAGTTCCAACACAGGTTCCAACTGTCAACAAACATCAGAGGGATTAATATTAGTCTGAGAGTTATTATGTGCATGTAAAATATAGGCATTATGAAAATCGCTTAAAAACTTATATTATTTGAAGGAAAGTTAAAAACCTCATCAACACACTTGTGTATACGATTTTCCATATCATTATAATGCAACCTACAATATACCAGTGTACACTATATACAGGGTGTATGTGTTTGTGTAGTATTGATTTGTACTTTGTTTTATTCTATTTAGTATTTTATTTAGTTTTTGGGTTGAGTTGAAAAACAACCTTGTTGGTTGACACCGCCTTTCCTCATTTTGATTATAAATTTAGCCTTTTTGTTGTATTTAACTCTTTTTTTCATGGCGAATAAAAGCCTATTATTATTAATTAGGATCTCACGTCTTTTTGTTGTATTTAACTCTTTTTACTTCCCACACCGATGATAGGTGAGGGGAGTATCGTGATCGCGAAAATTTTCGATTTTGAGATAATACGTTTTTTGGGCGTTTTATGATGTGTGCATAACGAAAATCCACGTCACTCATTTCCATCGGTCTGTCTGTCGGTCTGTCTATCTGTCGCGTTTTTCTACCCTCGTAATCTCAGTAACCGCTGCATGGATTGTGTTGAAATTTGGGCAGCGGTATGATGTGGGGTCGTAGTAGGTAATGTTCCTATAATTTTGAAAATCGGTGCATAGGCGGCGGAGTAATTAGCAAAAAACAAAAAAAATGAATATTGCTGAAACTTCGTTTTTAGGCGTTTTAGGGGTCCCTGATCATTTTCTACTTTTTTTTGGGTGGGGGTGAAATTGGGGTGGTTGGGGGGTGGGGGGTTGTAAAATTGAAAAATTTGTTGCTTTCATAATAGACTGTCCACTGACCTGTGAAGGAAGACCTGGCGACATAAATAACTTTTTTAGGTCCATCCGAACATTGCCTTTGCCTATTACAGAAAGCAAATTTTTTTTGATGTAAACATACGAGAGTATTGCGTCAGATCGTTGTAACGAGGAAACTGTTGAATTAATTTTAATGAAATTTTGAAACGGCATTACTACCATGGCGAAGATGGAAAACGCGTATGGTTTTGATAAATCGTGCCAGTGGCGGCGCAGAAATAATAAAAAAACTAAAAATATAAAAACAGCTCAAACTTCGTTTTTAAGCGTTTTAGAGGTTCCTGATCATTTTCTGCGTTTTTTTTGGGTGGGGGTGAAATTGGGATGGTTGGGGGGTTGGGGGTTGAAAAATTAAAAAAAATTTTGTACTCATAATAGACTGTCCACTAACCTGTGAAGGAAGATCTAGCGACACAAATCACCTTTTTAGGTGCATCCGAACATTGCCTAGCCTATTACAGAAACTAAGGCCCGTTTGCACCGCTCACTCTTAAATCTGCAGTTTAGCTAGGGTGTACCATAGAGTTAATCTGAACCTTAGATTGAAGCGGTTTGCTGGGGTTTCATTTAACGCAATCTTAGCTAAGCGAGCTTACAATTTGGCATCGCCGGAAATCTAGGGAATTTTAATTTGTATTTCTGAAATTTCACTTTTATGATTTGACGTATGTCGCTGGTCCAGCTATGTTTTGTGATAGTGATCCCGTCCACTCTGCAGCCTCAATATACATATATGTTTTGTGTTCGCATTTTCGCAATTCGCAATCGCAAGACGCAAAGTCGTTGATCGCAGGGCTCCGCTGAATAACTGTATTAACTGCTTTCTCAAAAATTATTTCATTATTTGAAGAAAAAAATGAAGGGCAAAGACAAGGAAAGGGGGCCAAATTACACAGAAAAAGAGAAATCAACTTCAAAATATGCATGGCCAGTGAGCTTCGTCACTCTGAATCTTTGAAAAAAAGTTAATCCCTCGAGCATATTGAAATGCTTCAGTCGGTCTTTAATTTGCCTAGGTATTCCTGAAATAATTAAATTCTCTTCCACCCACACGTCATCATCATGTATTATTAAATTATTTCTGAATAAATCCATTTTTGAACTTTGCCTTGCGAATATCGAAAAGAAGTTTTTCAGGTTATATTACTAAGTATCACCGTGGTATCACCTTAAGCCAAAGAAATCTTCGGCTTAGTTTGATGAGACTTAACACAGATTTTGTGGACCGTGCAAACGAATTTGACAGTTTAAGCGCTACTTAAAGTTAAGGTTCACCTAAGTGTAACCGGTGCAAACGTGCCTAAGGGACTTAGAATTTTCTGTATACTATACGAGAATTTATCGGCCTAATTCCTTTTGTATTTTGTAACGTGGACACTATTAAATTGATTCTAATGAAATTTTGACACAGTATATTGTTACCGTGGTGAGAATGGAAAACGCATATGTTTGTTAAAAATCTTGTCAGTGGCAGCGTAGCGATAATCAAAGATCGCGACAAGTATGAAAGCAACTCAAATTCGGTTTTTAGATGTTTTAGGGGTTCCTGATCATTTCCTACCAGTTTTTTGGGTGGGGGTGAGTGAGGGGGCTGGGGGGAGAGGTTGTAAAACTGAGAAGTTTGTAGTATCGATAATAGGCTGTCCATTGACCTGTGAAGGAAAGACCTAGCGGCATAGACAATTTTAGGGGGGGGGGGGGGTTGGCAATTATTTGGTTGCAAGGGATCTTAGACTAAATCTTCATGCTATAGGACAATAATAAACTGGTATCAGCGTAATATGTGGGAAGTACTGAGTCAATCAACTTGACTTCATTTTTTTCATGGCGAATAAAAGACTATTATTATTAATTAGGATCTCACGTCTCATAGTCACACTTGCAATAATTATTGTAGCGTGTATTTGATCATATGCATCTCCAAGACGTCACTACTAGTATTTAGTGGGCGTGGTTCATGAACCACGGCTACGTGAGTTATGAAAAATAATTACGCTGTTTGTTTATAGGTAGTACTGCCTGTTGAAAAGTAATTTTTTAATCGCTGTAAAACTTAATGGAAGTAGATATAAATAATGAACTCATGATCGACGATAATTAAAATTCATTTGGGACATTCAAAAGCTGTCTTCACATTGTATGTAACTGCTGATAGCTGTGACAGAAAACCACATGAATAGATTTTGGAATATAGATATGATCGATTCTATCTATTCTACACTTTTTCCAGCTGTAGTTTCTAAAGCGTCAAGTGATAATTCAAAACGGTCAAGTTAATTTTCCAACTCGTCAATTGTAAATTCATACTGAGAGATGTAATTTTTACCTGTTGCAATTGACGATTTGGAAAATTAACTTGACCGTTTTGAATTATCACTTGACGCTTTAGAAACTACAGCTGGAAAAGGTGTAGTCTATGTTCGCAATGAAAATAACAGCAGTACATTTAGATTTAGTTACTGTTTGCCAAGATGACGCATAAACGTCAGTTATAAAAGTAAAGTATTCAACTAAATAAAACTAATGAGACTCGCCTTCACATAAATAGGTATAAATAAGAAGTCATTTATTTACTGAATTACATCCATATCAAATTTGAACCATCATACTACATATATGCTGTAAGTGAGGAATCAAAAAGATTAAGGGAAAAATCTATTTGAAAAGTGTGAATGTCTTTCTACTTGTCCATTCTCATTTTATTGTCATTATAATCTATAATGATCTAGGCTAGCCCACTATAAGAGGCTACGAGTATTAAGAAGCTATCACCATAAATGTATAAATGTTTTTTGTTTTAGAACGGCACCTTGAAAATTATAGACCGAAGAAAACACATCTTCAAATTATCACAAGGAGAGTACATCGTACCAGAAAAGATCGAAAACGTCTACATTCGTTCCCAATACGTTAGTCAAGTTTTCGTGTATGGCGAATCTCTAAAGGTAGGAATCGATTTTGCTTCACTTACCAAGACAAATAAATATAAGACTAAGGTCAAATAACCTAGATTTCAGAGTTGAATAGTGATAATGGGATATTTTCCAGTGTCCTACTATTGCCTGTTTAATCGCTGATATTGATTGTTGGCATACAGATTGTGATAACAGCGCTGTTTGTTCAAGTTTTTTCTGCCCAGGTGGAGTAAAAATAGAGTTTGAAATTGATGCCTTTAAAGAGAACTCATTTAATCCTCTCGAACTTCCCGCCTAAGGAATCAGCCAATGAGAAATGATTTTTATTCCGGATGTAGATAGAATGTGACTATACAATTCGCATTGAACGAGATTTAGCAATGTTGCCTACTTGTTGAAATTTTACGATACTATGGAAATATTCCATTTACTGCTTCGATAGCGAGACATCTCAACTCAACAAAGCAAATGCTTGAGCTTATGCCAACCTGATTAATAATAGATACAATAAAAAAACAATAGTAGTGACTGACAGAAAAAAATTATTGCTAGTATTCGAACAGCTTTCCACAAAACACTTTTTTACAGACATTTTTATTCGGCACAGCAAAATATTTAAGATTTCAGAAAAATCGCTTAGGCGTCAAGTTCTAAATAATCAAAAGTAAAAAGTAAACAAACATCTGTCAATAGTGTCAATGTCAATAAGAAGCGGCGGTTATAGCCATAAGGCTATAGACCGAGAAAATGAGATCTTCCCTCTTTGTTGTAGAGTCACATTCTAAGGATGGCTGCAGGAAAGATTTATGACGTCACGCTAAGATTTATTACGTCACAGCTTTGGCGCGAAATTTTATGTTTGAATTTTGGAAGGGATTTTGAGCCACTTCGCGTTCGCAGAAAAATCTAAAAACGTTCGTTACATGATTTTCGGAGACATAACATCAATATTCCGACAAAAAATTTTTTTTGAAAAATACCCCATTGTCTCTTATTTTGTCAACAAACATTATTATTATTAAAATCGGTGGTAGTATGTGGTCTAGTTTACCTGTAATTTAATATGCTCCAAAGACAAGTGTTGTCAATATTCTGAATCTATAGGATTTTCCAGATTTTCTTTTTCTCAATTTCAAAATTTAGTTTGTTATACAAAATAACTGAAGTTGCACGAAGGTTTAGAAGGCCCCGTAAGGTACAATGAACCTAGTTGCTAATTATGTTCTGTTTAATAATTATGACTATGAAACTTTGGATCAATATTTGAAATAGTTAATTGTTTTTCTGTTTGCAGTCATGTATCGTAGCCATAGTTGTTCCTGACGTAGACGTGATAAAATGTTGGGCTCAAGAAAATGGCATACCAGGCACCTTCAGCGTCCTCTGCAATAATCCTGAAGTCAAGCAACTTATTTTGGACGATATGGTGGCTTGGGGCAAAGAGGCTGGACTGAAATCATTCGAACAGGTAATTTTGCCATCCAAATAGACATCTGTACAAAGCTACTCTTATGAATTTTTTAAATGCTTTGCAACGCAGAAACCTCTGTTTCAGCGCACTGCACTGTTCCTTCAATAATAAACTACAAATATTAAAAAATAAACTTCACTGACATTTTGGCCGCCTCTGGGGCATTTGTTAATCTAAAAAAGTTTATAAAAATTAATTTTGAATAAAATGACACTATCAGCTGGGCCAGGACACATTTTTTTTTTTTGGAAGACTAACTTACTGAGTAATAAATGTGTGCTTAGCCGGTAATGGCCTGTACGCCTCCAAACCTAAACCCATAACACAGGTCTCCTCTACACTTGGCCACCAAACTGTACTGAATCATGAAATCTGACGACTATCGCATAGAGCCAATTTAGGATCTTTGGCTTGTGCTCCAAGAAGTGTGAGGTTACTGCGACCGTCGTCCAATGAATTTGTGGTTCTTGCATTTTTAGGCCGGCATATCCCCGCCCCCTCGCGGTATGGCCCTTTAGGATGGGTACCCATGTTCGGTTGACTCTGTTTTTCTTCTATCCTATTGAAATTGTTGTGATGTTGTTGTATTTCGAAGGCTTCTATGTAGAGTCTGGCATAGTATGAAGACATTACGGCAAGAAATCGAGTTTCTTCAAACTTGATCCTATTGCCTCCTTCCTTAAACGCATGTTCGGCTACCAACTATAACCTATATATAGTCGACAGCTAGCCTTATGTTCTGCGGTCCTTGTGTTTATAGATCTCTTCGTTGCTCCTATGAACACACTCCCACAATATGCATGGTGTGATATAAACCCCCGGTGTTGTAAGTGGGTCTCTTTTATCCTTAACCGTTCTCAAATATTCTTGTATCTTTCTTGTGGGCTTGTAGATAGTCTTGATATTTTCTGTTTGTAGCATTTTTCCCATTCTGTCTGTTAATATTGAAAGCATACTTAGGGTGAAAAAGCTTTTGCTATTAGTTCAGGCTGGCCCTATTTCTTCTCATTGTTCTTATTTCCTTTTCTGTATAACCACCAGCACGCTGTTCAGGAGTATTAGAAATTCCAGGTCCTACCATCGACCCGGCGCAGCTGTCACATTGCAGCTATTGACCTTTTTTAACATGGTCAACATGTGGCTATTTTTGTATCATTATGATGATACAACATACAAATTAGTCAAGTATCACTCAAAGAAGTGTCGCTAGGCTGATAAGTAAATAACAATTTCTAAAATTCTGTCTTAGCTATGTGTCAGCTGTCGTAAGTCGTATGGAAACTACCTTAATTAGTATACCGATTTCTCCAAGTATAAATGTAATTCAAACTTATTACTAGCTGATCAGCTGTCTATGTCTGTCAAATAGTACAAAATCTATCTACTTCCACTTTTTCGGATTTTTTTGACTGTTAAGTCCTCTAGAAAATCATACTTTTTCCTTTATTCTAGGTAAAAGACATCTACCTGCACCCAGACAACTTCAGCATACAGAACGGGCTGTTGACACCAACTATGAAGACAAAACGGCCGGAGCTTAGAGCGTACTTCAAACCGCAGCTGGACGACATGTACACCAGGTTGACATAGAGAACAGCCTATCTCCACTCTAAGACATTATTTTCACTCAAACAGAGCAATTAGACTGTCCTCTTCAAGCGGCACTTCACGTTTTGTAAAATACGAATACACGCGGAGTGTTCCAATTGACAGATTATGAACTTCGAGCTGAACTATATTGATATTGATAGAGCTGTGCTAGGATTCCGGTATTTACTTGGTACGGATATTCGCTATACTGTAATCTGTTTTATCGTTATTTTGTTCTAAATAATCACGTCGAAAATTTGGAATAATTTAAAAATAATTTTTTGATATTCATAAGAAAAGTTTAGATAACCTTGGGCTAGCTGTGGTGTCATTCATTTTCGTTAAAAATCGCTACGTAAGTACGTATAGAAGAATGTATGCAAGTAGTGTTATTCCTATACAAAACTGAATCAGCTATTTGAAAAGTCTAGTGAATTATTCACTTGTTGAATTTTTACAGCCCGACTGTAAATGAAGAATTAACGAAAACCTTAGGAAAAGTATAAAACATGTTTTTTAATAATCTAAAACTCAATATTATAAATGTAATATCTAATATGTAATCAGAATATCTTACAGATTCTTAATTTTCTGCTACAAGAGTTTACGTTGAGTAAAATGTTATTACCCTTAACGGTTTGTTATTGGGACGCCAATGATTCGATGAATTCTACGATGGCTCCATCTAGATTAGTAAACTGGTACATAATTCCTATGCATGCCGGGTATATATGGCGCCATCTCGAACGCTTTTGAGTAACTAGACTAGATTGCAGCCGTGTCACAGCATAATAAATAACCAGCATAATAACTCAAGTTGGCGGAAATTACACGGGCATCCCCACTTTTGGATGATTTTTTGTAGGGATGGTAACGGTACTTCGATACTTCTGCACTAATATCGAGTATTTTTGTCATCGATACTTTTTGAGGCATTCCAAGCTGGTATCGATACTTGGGTGTAATCAGTTCCACAAAATGCTTTGTACGAACCAAACGCGCCTATTTGGCTAGAAAATATCGAGTTGGTACCGGTATCGATATTCTCATTTTCGCATCTCTACCCAAACTTCACAGCCGTAAAATCATTCAAAACCCTCCCAGGGTCAAATTTTGTGGGAACCATTTTTATATAGGAAATCCTCAAAGATATTATGCCGGTTGTTTATTATGCTGTGGCCGTGTTTTTGAGGTCTGATAATTCAGTGCCGTGGAGATTTGCCCTCTTATGGGAATTTGGATCTATAGGAGACTTTACTGGCAACATCAAATTTCGGTACAATCTAGAACAACGGCAAATATAAACTTAAATTAGAGGTTCATAGGAAAATAAAATTTATTTTAATACTGTATAAAAGGATTAAGACTCTAAATGACTAGCAGGCTGCTATTATGATGCATATTGCTTACGGAATGCAAAGGTTGTCGCTGTGCTACAGTACTAGATTTCATCTTTTGTTTAATAGATGACTAGAGGCCATCTATCGAAGCAATCATAATATGTCAGGATCGACCTCCACTCGCCTTGTTATATATGGCAACAAAAAAGTGTATTAAATTTTAGCTACAGTCCTTTTATCCAGACAGTTTTTGAATAACATTTTTGTGAAGTTAATTGCTTTTTAGAAACATACAGCGTCTTTAGAACAGATGGAAGCTCAAATTCACGATCTGTCAAGGAATACTTCATATAAAGAGCCATACAGAGAGAAAGTTCTGAAGCAATACTAATTCAGTATCTTAGTAATTTTGCTTAGAAGTTTTTATATGAGTTTTCAAAACTGATACGTTTATAACTTTTGACGTACTCTTTTCAAATTTTCACTTCATAGCTTTTGCATTTGGTCTCGCATAAATGTAGTTCTTGATTTGAAAGAGAAACTACTTTTGCTCAATTAGTGGGTACATTCTTGGAAATATGACGACAGAAACATCAAAGTTACGAAGTGGCCACAATAGGAAATTTGGAAAGAGATAATCAAAATGCGTAAAAATATAAATTTTCAAACTCTTATAAAACTGTGCTGGTAACCTACTTTTTGAGCACCGAATCATTGGACTAACTTTTATCATCAATATGAGTCGTTCCATTTCAAAAGTCGTCTTACACACTTTTTATGAAAACTGTACTAACCTCGCAACTCGAATCTTCGCCATAAAATCTACGTTTCAGTATAAAATATCGTTCCGGAACTTGTATTAACCAATAGCAAAGCGAAGGAGCAAATTGAGAATCGCTCCAAAACTCGCCTAATCCATTCAGAATGTCGCGCCGAAGGTTCCCTTATGCCACTGACCAATCACATCGCTTTGAATGGTTGGCAGACGTGTAGCCGGTGTTGCGTGTTTTAGTGTTTAATGAGCTGCTGTATCATAAATATCCCGTTTTACTAACTTGTTTAGAACAAAATTGGTATAGTGGGTATTATTATTAAAAGTGAAAATAATATTAACAATATTATGGAGACTCATATTTTACCACAACGGAAGTAGAAAACCTAGGTTTCAGTTTACTTGAAAACAACCTAATTTTTTTTGTTGTATAACCAGAATTAGTTTCCTTCCTGATACTTAAAAACGACCTTACTTCTTGTCTTGAATGAAAGAAGCCTTGAGTTTAGATTAAATCATCTGTTTTTTTTTATATGTGACGATTTTTTTGCGTCAAAACCTGCATTATCCACTGATGGTGATACATCAAAACTCGCCAAATCCAAACCAAAAAGTTGAAATTTATATCAGTTTTCTTCAAAAGAAAAACACCGTTGTTGTTGCTATCGCCTTATCAATACATAAAAAAATATATGCACAGATAGTGTACTTATTAATATGTTCAAAAAATGATTTTCTTCATTTACCAAAAATTGGGTAAACCGGATAAGAAGACTTTTGGAATGGAACGACTCATATGTCACCCTAATATGACGTTTTGACAGAGGAGCAGAAATAATATTCGTTTTTCCTTGAAATTGCATCCTCTATTAATTTTTTATATTTGCAACTTTTTGGAAACCTTGAGTAAGTGAAGTAATAGCAAAATTCGGATGGCTCTTTAACGTTTTTCTTCAATATTGCTTCTTTTTGAATATCTGCTCCTGATTTGCAGCAGGTTCTTGATCACCATTGTCATTTTTTAAAGAATGCTCTCTAGGATGATGCCAAAGTAGACCTTACCAATTAGTCTTTTGGATTTGGATCTGTTTGAAGCTCTTTAGATTGTCTCGATATTTGTAACCAAATTGATAATATGCAGATAATATAACTGAAACTTTGTAAATATAGTGCCATTTTTGTAAATCTCAAAAATTACATTGAACATACGTACTTTTGCTGATGTTGAGATGATGATGGATTTTTTTGTACGCGCACTTTTTTATGACTGCTCCGATACTTTTTTCTTTATTGTTAAATATTTTTATTATTACCTACTTAAATTTAAGTCTAGTCACCCTGAAAATAGTGATTGTATGCAATTATACGAAAAAAAAAGAATTGAATTTTCCTGCAATGTTGGATGTAGAAACTATATTAGATTAATTTTATTAAAACACGTTTCGCAAATGCCTTAAGCTAATTCAGGCAGCATTTTTGTTAATACTTACGAATAAAATTTTTCAATCAAGTTTAGGCTTATGCAGAAAGGTTTTCTGGTTCAATTTTTTTATTAGTATTTTTTACTGAATAATGTTTGCTAACTTCAAACACAGAATTGACACTGTGATCTTATATGAAGCGCCAGAGGTGGGGATGCTGAATACTTGTTATCCTTTTTAAGATTATAATTATTTTATAGGGCTATCGGCCCGAATTTCCCAATAACATTTATCCTATTTATTTTTCTGTAAAATTGAAATATGAATTTTTTGGAACGCAATCTTCAGATCCTATTCTTGGATTGTACTACTTAGAGCTGATTTCAGTTACTTTGCGTCTTATTATATTAGTACACCGACCATTTTATATGCAAGTATATTCAAAAGGAAAATCAGAAGTATAAACATACCCATCTCTGTTAGCGCATTAAAACTTTTAACATGTTTTTCTTTTTAAGTAAGTACTTTGACTTTTCTGCATGACTGTAAAATGAAATCAAACTCTTGCCTTAGTTATGTATATTCAGTTATAGGTTTTTATTTTATTTTTTCTCCTATCGTTCATTTATGTGACTTGTTAAATATACATATTTATTATTGTACTTAGTTAAAGTTGTAAAACTTACCTTGACAGTTTAATAAATATTGAAAGAGGTTCATTTTGTATCAATGTATCTACCTTTTCCTTAAAAAACGAATACTATACTGTCTACTTCAACAGCTAAGGAATGTCAGTGGAACTCTATAATTAAAAAAATGTATATCTTTACAAGAAAAATAATAATATTTGCCTACACCACAGTTTTTTCATATCAGCCGAACAACGTAAATATTACATGATAATTATCACTGCATATAAATTCCTCAATATAATTGTTAAAGTATCTGTCTATGGATACTTTTTTCTCCACTTGTATTGGTCTTTTATAGCTGCTTGTAGAAATGGCATATATGTTTTTAATTAATGTTGCATGCCTAGCCCAATATTTTTGTATGAACCACGGAAGAAAAGAAACCACCAAGTTAGAAACAAGCGATATGCAGACAATAATTATTCTGAATTATTCGCTGTAAATAAGTTACCACACACTACGACTACACATCTACCCTTCTATCAGTGACTCTGCTGTATTGTCGATATGCTGTGCTGTGATCTCTATGAAAATCAAATTTTAAGGCTATAGAGAAACCTACATCCAGTAACGATAACTAACGGGTCTATGATAGTCGCCGCTAGAAAGCAGTGCAAAATTTAGATTAGATGATTAGATTTCTGCTAAGCTCTACAGAACAAATTCTATAAATTAACTCATGAAATAAATTTAGACACAAATATTATATGTATATTCGATTAAAATCTTGAAAATATTGTAATTTTACTTGTCTATATCCAAGTCCGAACAGGTCAAGAGGATACTAACTAATTTTTTCCAAAATGCAAGATTTTCACCTACACACTGCAGCGACATTAGCTTCAAAAGTATCTCACTAGATGGCCTCCCAAGAAACCAAGGTTATGATTCTTGGCGCCAAAACTTAAAGTTTATTTTTGTATTTGATATTTTGATAATTATTGTATATTTTGTGAATTTGTTCAGGAATCCATTAAAGTTATTATAATTAAACAAAAATGGGAGACTATCCAGATCCAGATGAGGAATTTGAATTGATGTATGGCGATGAACTAGAATTACTAAATGAACAAGAACCTGATCCAGATGGTATGTAAAGTACTCATCATGTACTCATAGGTTAGGATTAGGAAAACATTTAATGAATAAAAGCTACCACAAAGATAATACAGACACATTGTCAGTGTAGAGAAGCGCTTTTTAGAATATTTATACAGAATACTTTGCAGAACCGTTTGACCCACCACCAAAGAGCAGAAAAAGCTTAGATTTTGGCCCCTCAACATCAAGTAGCCAGAGCACTAGTACTACTACCCAAAAACAATTGCCATCAGAGACCCAGACATCATTTGAAAATGAGTTCACAGTGTTTGAGCCTCAAAATTTGCAGTCTCAAACTGTACCTATTCAGCCAGCTCAAAATAATGATACTTTAATCTCTCAATTACCTGCTGGCCAAGAAACTGCTACTGCTGAGAACCGAAAAAGGACTGTAGAAGAGCTATTTGGAGATGTAGATGATCTAGGAGACATATTTTTTGGTAAGCATGCTTTCTTAGTATAAATCTCAGAGTAACAACAGAACATAGAGGTAGTAAACAAACCACTTCAGCATGGCGTGCTCAAAGCCATCATCTTTTGACACTTCAGACCCAAACATTGCCAACTAACCTGAAAATTATTCCAATGCAACCCATGTTACAAACACTGCTCTGCACTGTCACATCTCGACGAACTGTTAAACTACACTCGAATATAGAACAGCAAGTCCGTAAAGCTTCACTACAGTTACCAACAAATAGCGAATTCGATTTTACTGACCAAGCATAAAAGACCCACAAACAAAACAAACGTTTGACAGTCGGAGGTTACCGTAAACAAATCGCAGGAAAGTTACATAGGCGTTGCCAACTCCTCAAAATTTATGTAAGATAGAATTTGCGTTAATGATGAAGAAACATGCAGTAACGCTGCAGTAACACAGTAAAGGTCAACATATCTATTGATTTTGCTGTAATCATTTCTGAACCATCAAAATACCGTCTTTTTTTACGTAGAATGGAATATTTCTGGATACTATACAATTGAAACAATAGCAAACAATTATGATTGCCGTATCTGGTGGTCGATATGACAACGTAAGAAAAGATGTTGGCCTATTAGAATTAGTTGTTCACTACCTCTATGTTCAGTTGTTACTCTGAGGTATAAATCATAGATAGATGCAAGCTCTTTCTCAAAAGTTATTTAGGTTTATAGTCGGTGGTTATTACCAATAAAATTTATTTTAATTAATTTAACCCTTAACCGGTAATGTGCAAATTTGTGGCATAGCTGGTGATATGCAGTCTGTGAGACTGTAACCTCTTTGAAGCTTAAAAAATCAAACTCTCCTAATTATATTTTGGAAAAAATGCATGAAGATTTGTTGGGTATATATCCTTTAATAATAATTTGGATAAAGTAGCAGAACATGTGATGTAAAGAAAAAAAATTATGATAATTATTAACTAGAACACAAATTTAGCAGTGCAAATTTGTAGGACCAAGATAATAAAAAAAACTTTGACCACACACAAATCTATATATTTTGTGATTGATAATAAGTAAAGCAATACACCTATAAAAATATTTTGGAAAAAAATGACGGACCTGCCATGACTACCAGTTGAGAAAAATTATAACGTAAACTGTAAGGTTCCATCTCACAGACTGAACTGAACTAACAACTAAGCACATCTGGAATGTTGTTTATGCAAACTTATTGATAAATGGGATATAAAAGGGATACCAATGGCAGATAGATTAGATGAGGTCGTTTACCAAAAATATGGTAAGGTTTTGTTGTAGGGTCGAATTTAAGATTGCTTGCAGTCTCACAGATGGCACGTTACCAGTTAAGGGTTAATGTGACTTGCATAACTGTGACACATGGCTGCACAACTGAAAATGCAGGAAGGCATTGATGTATTTTGCTATATTCAATAAGACTGGTAAGAGTCTTGAATTTGTTTCAAACTAGTACTGAATTCACAGTCACCAGAATACAAGTCACTCTGGTTGGCTCTGTTAGTCTGTTTCTAACTGATGCAGTGACCCTCCCTTATTGAATGAGTGCCATCTTTTAAAGAAGGCGATCCTAGTTATGAGATAAGATTATACCTAGTTTGAATATTGAAAAACTGTGTCACAGAAATTACAGTCAGACTACATTGCATTTTAATTTTGACAATATTCTTAACAGATGAGGAGCGCCCCACTTCCAAAAGACAGAAGAAGGATGAGCTTGAAGAAGATCTTGAGTTGATTGAGCATATTTTGCTACTGAGGAAGCTAGCCAAAGAAAAACATGATATTGGCTTGCTCAAGAAGAATACCAGTGTTACTAACTTTGATAGAGATAAACACAACATTTCAAAAAGAGTACCAAAGTATCCATTTGTTCCAATCACTGGATTTGATGATGAGAGGATATATGTTAGGTTTCATTCAGAGGAATATGAAAAAGAGGAAATGGAAAGACTGGTCAAGGAGTGTACTTTCACTGGAGTTATGGGTGACTATTTCAAGGAAGTTTGGAGGGAAGCTACAGATATTGTGAGTATGCTTTTCCTATGGCTCATTACCTCATATAGGTAAAGGATTTTAAAAAAAGTCTCAGTGCATAGATTCTATTTACAGGGTTGGGATAAAGTATGGAGCCAAGCAAATAACTTTGGAATGGAAAGAGTGATATTGCTGAAAATTTGCAGGCAAGTGTAGTGACATCTAATGCAATCGAAGACATTATGTTAGCTATTAGTGTACATCCGGTTTAACTGGAAGCACCGTCAACTTTTTTAATTTAAATGGGACACCCTGTATATTTTTGCAGATTTTAATTCATCTTTTTTTTCCGAATACGTCCATAGTGGGTTTAGTATTTGTTTCTTAAAAAATTTGTCTCACAAATTTGTCCGTGGCGGTCTGCGGTCTTTCCATTTGAGGTAATTTTTTTGTATCTTTTTTTTTTAGTCACCGTCAAACGTGTTATAGGACCCCTGTCGGGACGTAAATCATTAAAAGTTGACACATTTCTTTGTGAGTTCTCACGCGATCGCCAAAACAGACTTTGAATGACCAGCATTTTAAACACCTGAAATGATAAAGAAGCTTTATCTTTCCCGTTTTTACAGAAACTAATGCCAAACCCACTATGGACGTATTCGGAAAAAAAAAAGATGAATTAAAATCTGCAAAAATATACAGGGTGTCCCATTTAAATTAAAAAAGTTGACGGTACTTCCGGTTAAACCGGAAGTACATTAATAGCTAACATAATGTCTTCGGATGCACTAGACGTCACCACACTTAGCTGCAAATTTTCAGCAATATCACTCTTTCCGTTCCAAAGTTATTTGCTTGGTTCCATACTTTATCCCAACCCTGTATAGGAGTATTGAGGAAACTTCAGAGCATGAGCATGATTAATGCAAGGCAAATTATTATTACCCTCGAATAAATTTTTTATTTCTGAATCCAGGGCTACTAAAAAAATATATAATATAAAACTGAATTTTTGCTCACTATAATTATTTAAATAGTATTTTAATCTAATGTCTTGACTAATTCGAAAGAACAGTTTGATCCAAGCAGACCAACAGCTTGACATTTTTACTCAATTATTTATTGTAAGTGTAAAAGATGGTATAATTGGCTGTGTTATAAGATTATTCAAAAAACTATATTTTTCTCTAGATCAATAAACAGATTGATGAACCCCAACAAAACAGTGAAACACAAGATGATATTGCACTAGTAGAACCAGTTGATAATTCCAAGCAACTTTGGGTAGATTTGTACAAGCCGAAAAGATACATAGAATTGCTTAGTGATGAAGGCACCAACAGAATCATGCTGAGATGGATCAAACTATGGGACAAAGTGGTCTTTAACAGGAAACCAAAGATAAAGACAACCCAGCCAGATGAAAAAAAGAATTTTTTTAAGATGCCTGATCTGAATACTGAGCTTGATGAAGATGGTAGGCCACATCAGAAGGTTGCTTTGCTATGTGGATCACCTGGATTAGGTGAGAATAATAGTTGCTTTATTTTTAATGTTAATCGTGTATTAACATAAAGTCATTGTGAAAACTAAACTAAATTCTTATTGGTACTAAAGACATAAAGACAATTAAAGCATACGCCACTTTGAGAGACAGAATCAGATCTCAGAATTTCAGAAAATGAACTTCAGGTCATGTACAGCCTCAGTTTTAGTGTGTTTTAGTTTAATTAGTATTAATTTGGTTAGCACAATATCAATCATTGGTGGCGGACCCTGAATTGAAAGGGGGGGGGGTGCACAAAATTTAAAATAAAAAGGTTGTCACTTTGGGAATTGATCTCTGGACCTCTGCATTGAAAAGCCACAGCACAACCTATTGCTTTAGATCGTTGTGTATTGTTTAATTTGGTAATTATTGAATTGATTTTTTTGACCCAGTATTATTAGCGTGGCGAGACTGGAAAACGCTTGGTTTTGGAAACCCTGTCGGTGGCCTGTGACGGCACAGCAATAATAAAAAAGTAGGAAAGAATTTACTTAAGTAAATTTCAACGGCGCTCTTACTGTGGAAATTATTGGTATAAAAAGTTTTTTTTAACAGGTCATCGTCCATCTTGCCAATCTTAGGAAGGTGGACAAGTCGGTTGCGGAGACATCTCCCTTGTGTGGGCAGGTGTAGGCCAAGACTCGCCGAACACACACTGTCTAATAGAAGATAACTCTGGGCACTCACATATGACGTGTTCTACAGTTTTGTCTTTGCTTTCACACATTCTACATATCAGTGTGACGCTTAACCTCATGTGGGGGTATTTTCTGAGTTGACAATGGCCAGTCAAGAATTCTGCTATGAGACATAGCTTTGACCTGGCAATCGCCAAGTACTTTTTGGATATTGCCACGCCAAAACCTGCAAGGGTTTGCTCGGCAAATCGACATCCTTGTAGTTCTTCCCATCGTTTTGCCATTTGGGCATGGGCGTGCTTTTTTGGCTATTTCCGCAATTGTGGTTTTCGATATTCCAGAAAGGTGCCATGGTCCTAAAATACTTTTTCCAGAAGTTTTCCTGGCTAGACCGTCCGCTATATGGTTGCATCTCAGGACAATATTGTTGTTGTCCGAAGCATGGGCTAAAGATTGGTGGCATTCCATTGCCAGCCCTGATGTGATGCAAGCTCTTTTCAGGGTTAGGAGTGCTTGTCTGCTGTCGGTGCAGATTATTACAGTCTTGCCATTACATTTCTCCTGGTTAGTTCATTTGCAGCTATGGATATGCCAGCCAGTTCCGTTTGAACGACACTGGCATTTTTACCCTTACCCCACTTTGTTCTTACATTTAGAGACAGTACACACCACATTTAGAGCCTGCCCTTGTTTTGGAGCCATCTGTGTATATGCAAATTGCATTTGTCACATTTGGCTCAGCATTCTGTTTAATTTCTATATTGTAGGGTCTAATGCAGCAAATGCTGGTTCAATTCGTTCGTTCAATTCAAGTCGCTGGTGGCTTGTAGCATGGGTAGCGCGATTAACGCTTCATGCCACACCAGCTGCCAACCGTGCGAAGTCGTAGCATTGACAGTAACGCAACCTCTTTGGTATAAATATCTAGAGGGGTAATGCCAATTATTACTTCCATAGTAGCAGTTGGTGTGGCTCCTGTTATATTAATGCAGGCCATACGTTGTATGGGACGATGCCTTTGTTTCAGGTAAAACGACTTTAGCGCACATGGTGGCCCGCCATGCCGGCTACAACGTGGTCGAAATCAACGCTTCGGATGACCGAAGCACAGACGCCTTCAAAACGGCCTTAGAGAATGCCACGCAGATGCGCTCCGTGGTGGACAGAGAAGGACGACCCAACTGCCTGGTGTTCGACGAGATCGACGGAGCTCCGCAGGCTTCCATCGACTTCCTGGTGAAGTTCATTACCGGTCAGGCCGCGACCAAGGCCAAGAAGGGCAAGGAGAAGAAGCAGACCGTGCTGAAAAGGCCCATCGTTTGCATCTGCAACGACGTGTACGTCCCCGCGTTGAGGCCCTTGAGGCAGATCGCCTTCGTCGTCAATTTTCCATCTATATCTAGCGCAAGGTAAATGAAAGCTTGAAATTAGTTACACAGTATCAGTCTGAAACTGATAGAATAGATCTCCTCAAGAATCTAATCTGATGCTACAATCCTGCACAGCGATATGAAAGATAGACATAAGGAATGGTCTTTCAAAGCTTTTAATTTAATGGTGCTTTTCGCTCCTTTTTTATGGTGCTACTCTTTCTCAGCAAATTTTGGCAAATTTCGGTTACCATGCAGTTTTCATGTTATAAATATAGCCTTAGACTTGACTTCGTTTTTCGGCAGGATCGCCCTGTAATGTATGGAAGATTCGTGCTGTAGTGCAAGAGGGTTCAGCCGGGAGTGATCGGAAAATTATAAAAATGAGATGGTCTATCTTAAACTTTGATTCCAAGAGATCTTTTTAATTCTAAGCAGTATCTAGGTGACTTCAAAGTGTTATAAATAAGTTATCTAAATAATTATAGAACTATTGCGCATATCAGGTTGCAGCGTCCTGGTGACCTAATTCTAGATTGCACCATGCCGGTTTGCACTGATAATCCGGGTGTCACTCAAAAATACCATACAATGCAAGTTCCTAAATCAGATATAAACTGCGCTAACTATGTACACTATGCCTAACCTAATACTTAACAGTCTAATTTATTTACAGTCACTGAGTCGCTACACTAATTTATATTTGTCCTTCACTAATTTATGTCCAGTTCATTCATTTTCGCGCGCCACCGGTATATCGCGGATTACCACTAGTGCATTGAACGCTGTTCACTGTAACTCTGGTGGCCTGCCCGCCGGCGCCGCTTTATACAGGGTGGTCCAATAAGGGCGCGGTGCTCTCTACCGGCCATACCGCTTAAATTAGAAGAAAATGTTTCGGATAAAAGCTTTTCTTTTGAAGTGGTCTACTTGTAGAAAATAATTTCAAAGATGGCGGACATCCGGATATAGCAGAAGTTGGCATCAACTTCCTTATTTTAAATGGAATACCCTGTATATTATTACGTTTTTGAATTCAGCATCAATTTTTAGGTCCACTTTGTTAACCATAGTTTATGTCTACAAAGCCTATTTTCGAAGTTATTCAGTAATCTTTAGAAAATTTGACGTTTGTAGCACTCACAAAAAATGTGAATATCTCGGAAGCTATGCAATACAGAAAGATGCGGTTTTCGGTTGTGAAAAGAGCATGAGACGTACTTGTCGACAGTAAAATAACTGTTTCAAAAGCATAGTAAATCAACAGACTAGAAATTTTCAAATTTGAAAAGCTTAAAACGCAAAAAACTTTTTTTTTTCAAATAGGATGGTATGATAAGTTTCAGATCAGTGGATGTGAAATTTAATTCTCCTTCACTTTTATCTAAGCATATGTGGTTCTACCTTTGATGGTTTTCAAGATATTTACGATTTTGTAATTATTCCGTAATGGCGCGTAAGAATTGGAAAAATCGTAGGTGGCGAGGCTTACAGACGAAAGAATTGATATCTTACACCAAAAATTATCTGTCAGATTTCTTGAGACTTAGTGCGTGTGGTTATAAAGGCTCTTAGTCTTAGTAATAATGCATCTTAATATCCAAGAAATGGTTGACATGATTTATATCCTTGGGGAATGTTTGAAAAATAGTTTGCTTGCATCGCGAGTGTACAAAGAATTTCCTGACAGAAGGCATCCAGATCCAAGATCTTTTCAAAGAGTGATGGACAGATTTGACAGGACCGGAGCAGTGAAGTACGAAAAAGATAATAGAAGGAAACCTGCACTTAATGAAAGTAATGAGTTTGACGTTCTCGCAACTGTAGTTGAAGATCCGCATAGCAGTACAGCAGAAATCAGTCGCGATTTACGCATTGGACGAACATCTGTGAAAAGGATCTTAACGAAGAACAAATATCATCCTTATCACGTGCAGCTAAATCAAGCACTTGTAGGACAAGATTTTGAAAACAGAATAAATTTCTGTAATTGGGGTCGTGCTCAAATCCAAGAAGATGCCCTCTTTTTTAATACTGTGTTGTTTACGGATGAAGCTACATTTTATAACAACGGCCATGTAAACCGACATAACTTACATTTTTACGCCGACGTTAATCCTAATTTTGTGAGATTTGTTGACAACCAGCATACATGGAGTCTAAACGTTTGGGGTGGTATTATTGGGAATCACATAATAGGGCCCCACTTTTTTGATGAAAACCTTACTGGTAATATTTTTCGAAATTTTCTAAGTGAAAATTTGGACAACTTGCTGGAAAATTTACCTCTGGAGCTTTTAAGAAAAATGTGGTTCCAGTTAGATGGAGCGCCTGCACATTTTAGTATTAGAGTCCGAAGCGCTTTGGATGAAAAGTTTCCAGGCCGTTGGATTGGAAGAGGCGGACCTGTTGCCTGGCCACCTAGGTCTCCAGACCTAACAAAACTGGATTATTTTCTTTGGGGATACGTCAAGGATCAGGTTTATAAAGTACCCCCAACTACTGCAGCAGACATGCGGGAGAGAATACGAGCAGCATTCAATTCAGTGACACCCTTAATGTTAAGCAATGTAAACAGATCGCTAACAGATAGACTGAATATGTGTTTACAGCAAAATGGTAGACAATTTGAATATCTTATGAAGTAAGTAGGTATGTAATAATAAAAAATTGTCTATTTGGTTTTATTTTGGCTATGAATAATTTCAGCAATTTTAATACGCTTGTCATCTACACACCCACGCCACCTACGATTTATTATTTTTCCAATTCCTACGCGCCATTACGGCATAATTACAGAATCGTAAATATCTTGAAAACCATCAAAGATACAACCACATATGCTTAGATAAAATTGAAGGAGAATTTAATTTCGCATCCACTGATCTGAAACTTATTATACTATCCCATTTGAAAAAAAAAAGTTTTTTGCGTTTTAAGCTTTTCAAATTTGAAAATTTCTAGTCTGTTGATTTACTGCGCTTTTGAAACAATTATTTTACTGTCGGCAAGTACGTTTCATGCTCCTTTCACAACCGAAAACCGCATCTTTCTGTATTGCGTAGCTTCCGAGATATTCACATTTTTTGTGAGTGCTACAAACGTCAAATTTTCTAAAGATTACTGAATAACTTCGAAAATAGGCTTTGTAGACATAAACTATGGTTAACAAACTGGACCTAAAAATCGATGCTGAATTCAAAAACGTAATAATATACGGGGTGTTCTATTTAAAATAAGGAAGTTGATGCCAATTTCCGGTATATCCGGATGTCCGCCATCTTTGAAATTATTTTCTGCAAGTAGACCACTTCAAAAGAAAAGTTTTTTATCCGAAACATTTTCTTCTAATTCAAACGGTATGGCCGCTAGAGAGCACCGCGCCCTTATTGGACCACCCTGTATAGTGTCCTCTCTCGTTAATTCTCGGCGAATACTCTCCGCCTTCTAGACAGTTCGCGGCCATAAATACTGATCGAGAAAAAAGTTTTCTAGATCTCACGGGTACAGGGCCGGCCTGGCACACTATACCGGGTGTCCCAGAATTTCCTTGACACGTGATATTTTCGTAACGAATAACGGCTCAAGCAAGAACTGAGTGGTACTTTTGAAGGTATTATAGGATCTATCATACCATGTATTCAAAACATTTTTTTTTGTACCTCAACCCCTAAAACTCACCCCCAACTTTTTTTTCAAATAGCACCCCATAGGTTTTCCTACATAAATGATATCCTCATTTTATTTAAAATCTTGTGGTACCTTTAATTTTATATGCAAACTTATTTTTTTCGTAAAATCATAAGCATAAGACAAATGAACTGAAATCGGGCCGCGCCAACCCCGCGTGCAGGGTGTGCCCCGCAAACGGATGCCAAAATTAACGATAAATTGCAATAGGGGCATGAAAAGTAAGGTACTACGATAATTAAATTCAAGTAAAGAATTTATTTTTCCAGGCAAAATTGTGGATTGAAATTTGAAAGGACTAGCTAGGGGTGGATTCCAGGGGTTTAAGTAAGAAAAAAATGATTCATAAGCAAGGAATGATAGGTCATTCACTACCCTTCAAAAACCCACTTACTTTTCTTTTTTATCCGTTTTTGTTACAAAAATATCAGGCGTCAAACAAATTATCATTTAATTTGTCTTATGCTTATGATTTTACGGAAAAAATAAGTTTGCATATAAAATTAAAGGTACCACAAGATTTTAAATAAAATGGGGATATCATTTATGTAGGAAAACGTATGGGGTGCTATTTGAAAAAAAAGTTGGGGGTGAGTCTTAGGGGTTGACGTACAAAAAAAAATGTTTTGAATGCATGGTATGATAGACCCTATAGTACCTTCAAAAGTACCACTCAGTTCTTGCTTGAACGGTTTTTCGTTACGAAAATATCACCTGTCAAGGAAATTCTGGGACACCCGGTATACACGATTGGTAAGACTGTAACTGGAGTGAGAAATCTCCAATGCATCTAACAGAGAAGGTACATATGGGCAACACATTAAGTTAAAAGCAGACACCTAACCCGTCATACATCTTATATTCACAGCCAGGCGTAGTAAGGAAGCAGTTTCGATGAAGCGCATAAGTGTCTTACTCAAAGCGAGGATTGGATGTTGCCAAGTTATAAATATACTTGTAGCCAGCTTTTGGAATGAAAATCGCCAATCGTTGGCATGCATGAATGCAAATCGCCAGAAATGGCGACTTCACTTCACTTCTGACCTACGGAACTGCAAAAATCTGTCAAACTGAAATTATCCTATGATTAGCCTGTGGTCAAGGTCATATCTATTGTAGAAACTAAGGACTGTTGTGATTCTCTCGGATTTCCAGTCCTCTTAAAAGACCTTGGACTCCTCGAGGAGATTACACCAAAACTGGTATGGGACCGTTTCAACACTCAGCTTACTAGCTTCATGTAATACTGTACATATCAGTTGAGTATCAGACCACAACCCCTTATTTTTGAGGGGAAAACCAATGAAACGGAGGTTTGAAATAGCCAAAAGTCGCCAACTCTTTCTGTGTTTTGCGCCACCAAAGGCCGCCAATCGCCCAGTTACGTTTTTTGGTCGCCAACCCGATTTTGAAATCGCCACTTTGGCGGAAAACTGGCACACCTGGCAACATTGCGAGCGAATGTCCTAAAGAATGGAAGTGGGAGGTAGGGTATGTTATATTCTCTGTTCAACCTGTTAAAAGCTAAGTTATCTTCCCGGCTATCTGCTTCCGATGCATTTATACCGCTTGCCAATCGTGTATATCACAGGTACAAGAAATAACGTTCGATTGACTCATCCCCCAGGAACCTCTTAGCTATTATTGAACAGCGCGTCGTTCTAATTCGTATATCTGCGTCTTGTTTTTGGTTTGATTATATTACTTGTTGCAGGTTGGCAGAGCGACTAATGGAAATTGCTAGAAGAGAGCGGATCAAAACAGACTTGGGCGCTATGATAGCATTAGCAGAAAAGAGCAACAACGATATCAGGTCATGTCTCTCGATTCTGCATTTCTTCAAGGTGCAGAATAAGCCTGTGACACTTAGTGATGTTTATAAGACCAATGTTGGACAGAAGGATGTTCAAAAAGGTAACATAGTCATAATAGTATGTTTGCAGTATGTTTGACCTTAATCGTTTGAAATTCGTTACTTAACCAATGGACAAACAAAAAAAAATAACATTGTATTGTACAGTATAAATATTTGTAGTTCAAAGGTATGGCTCTCGGTTTTCAAACTTCTTCATAACATTACAACCTTAGATAAGGAAAGAGAGAGGACACCGTACGCCCGTTTGATGCTACATGAATTAGCTATCATTAGCTGTTACCGAAAATGAATAGCCACCAAAATATTTTCTTGTGAAATTTAGCGTTTTTAAGACCAATCATTGTAAAAATTGTGGTGTGCATCATGGTAGGGTGTGCAGCTTACGGTTGTAAAAGCCGCAGCAGCAGGAAGGAGCCAGGAATCACGTATCACAGGTACTTTTTCGATGCCATTTGGTAACAGAAATGTCAGTCGCGCGTTCCACCCTCTCTTTTTCCTTGTCTAAGATTACAACCATAAGAATAGTAAAACCATAAAACATAAGTACCGACGAAAACTCTCCCGCCTCTGTCTTTCCAGTGACATTTGATACAGGACAGTACCATTAGACATAGGGCGCAAAATTAAATAATTCATTCCATATGACTACATGTTGTTCACTTCTTTGAAATTGCCAGGGTTCCTGATATTTTCAGGTTTACAGCGGAGGGAATTATAAAATTTTAGCTTATTACTTTGGACTATGTATTTAACTGAATATATTTCACAATAAAAAAATGAGTGCTGCAGGCACTAGGATAAACCATTGAAACAAAAAAGCATTGTGGTTTTTATGTTCCGTTTTTTAAATATTGTACAAATGTCACTAGAAAAGATTTGCAATAGGGCCTTATTCATTTGATTTTTTCAGTTTTTGTTCTATATTTAATATAGCTCTCCATCTTCCGAAACCACTTTGTAAACCAGTTTTGCCAAGTATCACTAGGTATTAAAGCACATTCCTGCTCCCAAGCCGGCAGAGGATCTGCATCACTAGATAGCTGCCTCTATTTTAACTTAATCTTCATTCGGCTGTTTACCTAGAAGCTTTCCTTCATTCGATTTCAAACAATCTATTATTTGCAGGCCTTTTCTCCGTGTGGCAAGCGATCTTCACCATCGAAAAATCGAATGTGAAGTCCGACATGCAACCCTCCAGCCCCAACTATACCTCCCTCAAGGTCCGCATGGCGAAAATCCTGGAAACCGTCTCCTCATTCGGCGACTATGAAAAGCTGGCACAGGGCGTCTACGAGAACTTTCTGTCCCTCAAAGTGAAAGACTCTTCGAACAGAGGGGCTTGTATCGCTCTGGACTGGTTCGTCTTCTCTGACCTGCTCAACAAACAGATCCACACTCTACAGATCTACGACTTGGCGGCCTATCTACCGTATGCGTTCGTCATGTGGCATTTCTTGTTCGCGACTGCGCAGTGGCAGAAACTGAACGTGCCCAGTGCTGGATACGATGTGAGTACAAAGTTAAAATCCCAAGCTAGTAACCCAAATGAACCGATTATATGAGAATGAAAAGGACCTAAGTCCAACAGGAAGAATTCTGGAAAATTAACAAAATCAATTTTTGGCTTCCATATTTTTTTTGTTATTTATTATATATTTTCCAACTTTTCTAACATCAAATATATGATATTTTAGATACCAAAACTGAAAGGACACGCCAATTAAATGTTCACAAAATACTACAAAAAAAATATAACAAAAATATGGACTTGGGCCAGTTTTATTTTCAAACTACAAAAAACATTTTTTTCTGATATTAACACTCCAACTTTCAGGTTTTCGCTTTCTTTTAGGCGTTATGTAGCTATCGGAATCCATTTCGAGGGAAACCAGAGTGACAGTGAAAGAATAACATAACCAAACTAAAACGCGTGATGCCACTATCAAAAATAAAACGATCCCAAGTCCAGGACTTGGGTCCGATTTCACTTTCATACACATTTTTCATTCGGCACAAATCACGTTTCAATCGTCGACTTGGGCCTGTTTTCACGGTCAATGATGGAATGAAGTGTGAATTTTGATTGTGCGCACGCGCAGATAAGTCAATTTTTAAAAATATGGACTTGGGCCCATTTTATTCTCATATAATCGTTAGTTGTAAGTTTCAAGCCCGTGTGGGGGCGGGTTAGAATATCTCCCATCGTATATCCTGCGTGTCGTAAAAGCCGACTAAAAGGAACACCGAACCACTGTCGATATAAACAGTAACCTCTTCTCAACCAACAGCTTCGGGTGGACGAGTTGAGAAGAGTCAGGACACCTTCTTGTCCTTGGGGTGAGAAATTGCCCCTAAAGGCGGATGAACCAGTAGGTACCATCTGGTTAACGGCATGAGGATGCAGAAAGCAAATGGGAAACTACTGCATTAAAGATCTTGAAGATATCCCAAGAGAAACTCGTAAAATGTGTAAATGTATTTTACGAGTTCACAACATGTCTGTTAAGACATTGCGACTATTATGATGATGTAAGTTTCAAAAATCCATTTTCACGCGCATTTTTGCGCATGTAGTTCTTATTGTTTGTATCCCACAGCTCTTCGTATCTCGTGTACACACCTAAAAATCGTATTACATCGATATTGCCCCATTTCAACGTGTCTTGCTTCTTCACTTCACTTATGATGTCAAACGCTTTTCACAGAGATGTCATCGCGCACGTGGACGTGGCAACCATTCTAAACAATAGACTGCTTTGCAAACGTCTACTCGCAGTAAGTGCCCTGTCACACGACTCCCTTGAACCCTGCAATCGCAGCGAGTAGTGCATTGGCGGCGATAGAATTGAACGTGTCGAAGTTCCAGCGTTTTCACTCGCGGGGAGTTATCTTAAGGGTACAAACATAGTGAAGCGACGAGGCTAGAGGCACAGCGACGAGGTGAGCGACGCGACTCAAAATTAACCATGCACTGGAATTGAGTCAAACATAGTAGATAATGTTACCGCAGCGTTAAGCGACGCGACGAGACAAGCGACCCGACTTGCACCGAGATAAAATTGACATTTAGTTTTGACAAACAGCGGTATAGGGCACGCGATAAAGCCGGCATTTGCAATTACTGAGCAAGTAAATATAATAGCAAATATAAAAGCGTCTGTGGACTTACTGATTTGAGTTCGGAAGTCGAGCAATAAATCGCAACTTTTGTCTAGGTAAAATCGCAAAACGTATCGCTCTACTATAGAATATGTATTTCATTGCGTTTTTCATCTCGTCGCTAGCCTCGCCGCTAGTCTCTAGCCTCGTCGCTCCACTATGTTTGTACCTCAGAGTAATAATTCTGAGAGAAGAATTATTACTCTGAGGTTTGTACCCTTAGATACAGCGAGTACCGTGTCACTTGCAGCGAGTATTCCCTTTACTTGACCGATGCGTTACTTACCCGCCAATAGGTGAATGAAGACTGCAATAACAGAAAAAACTAGTTTGAGATATGTTTTTGGGCGTATCTGTGTCGGTATCTCTGTAACCTCAGTAACTGCTGCACTGGTTTTAATTAAATTTTGGTTTGGACTGTGGAAGTCGAAGTAGGTAACGCTAACATATTGTACCATACTGTATATTATGGTATTCGTGTATTGTGTATTAGTTGCCATGCATGATGTAAAGTCAAAGTCTTAAGGGCCCCACAGACATCGTTCTTTTTCATCAGGTTCTCAGGACGTGAACGTGAATTTCGCAATTCTTTTGAGTTCTCTAAAAATGTCTTAAAATTTCGTTATTATTTCTTTACGTATTTGAGATCTCCTTTAGCATTTTGAACAAACTTGTTGACTCAAATTTAATTTTTTTTATTACCAAGATAATGTCATGGTGTGCAGATTTTTTATATAACTCTTAATGTACGAGAGATGTCTTGTCGAACTACATGACTCAAGTCTTTTTTTGCAAGAAAAAGACAAAAAATTTCTCTTATGCTTATCTCTTCACCATCTGATTTTTTTTGTTCTGAAAGAGTTATGATCCTCTACTTCTAACGTATATATTTTTTCATTTAGGTCTTCTTCGTCATTGCAGGACTTATCTGGTTAAATTTTGCACCTCTCCTTCAGACATTCAACAAAATTTAAATAAAAATCAGCCTTTACAGTTCATTAACAACAATGCATCACTACTGGTTGCGGACTCTGACTCCATGATTGCCTGTATCACCGTTGACAAACGCACTTACTTGTCAGACAATTTTGTTGACCATTTTGGTTTTCGAAGCAGACATGGCTGCATTGACTGGACAGGTAATAATTCGTAATAACTTGAAAACGCAATCTGATGCGGACTGAAAGGCTCCAGTGTCTCTTTACTCGACGCTAGGATGCAATGAAAATAGTGTTTGGGTGTTCAAATAGGTTTGAATTCTGAAATAATTCAAATTCCACGCATGTGAAGTACGTATGGCCATCATTTATTTATATGACCTTGTGACAACTCAGAGTTTCATAACGCTCCCACTGGTGCCGCTAGGAAATTGAATAGGCCACTCAAAAAATCATGAAAACGAGTTCTTCCGAGCTTTTTAAAAAACGTGAAAAACAACTGCGTGAATGCACCTAATATCCAGGGCGCCATTCAACGAATAAACACATCTGGTAGAGTCAATTTGTGAGGTGAAAATGTTGGATGAAACGGGACGCGGCGTTGAGAACTTGGGAGGGGTGGACGGTGACGTTAGGACAGGCTGTGCAGTGCAAATTTAGCATGTGTCTATTTCAATTCTAATAAGAAAATAGGAAAACCTCAGTATCTGGGCGATATTACTCGCGACGAAAAAATATATACATATTACTACAAATGATTATGCAGGGCAAAATTCAGGATAAATGAAGCATCGGGAGAAGAAAGATGTCCGGGTTATAGAATCTTAGGGAGTTGGCTTCAACTCCAACCAGTTGTTTCGTGCTGCGGCATCAAAGATACGAATTTGCATTGATGATTGCTAACCTTCGTAGAGGGGACGGCACGTGAAGAAGGGGAAGATTCTTCTTATTAAGGTACGAGCTCAATTCAATGAGGATCGCCAACAATTTGCTTCTCTATCTTATGCTCTCCTGAGTAGACTATGAGAATCCAGTTACGCCCAATCTCCGACACGACGTCTTGCAGCGATGAGTTTTGCCTACGCCCCGGCCCTCTTTTGCCTTCTATTATTAGTTTCAGAAGGGCATATTTATTCCTTATGATATGTCCAAGATAGGGGGTTTTCTCTTCTTTATCATCATGGTTAAGATATCATATTCCTTGATGACTGGCCGCACCACTTTGATGTTTGTAACGCAGTCTGTCCAATGTATTCTTAACATTCGGCGCTACACCCACATCTCAAAAGCAGCCTCCATTCATTCATTCTACTGATCTTCATCGTCCACGCTTCGACTCAATACAGAAGTACCTGG
This sequence comes from Callosobruchus maculatus, assembly GCA_951848785.1. NCBI lineage: Eukaryota > Metazoa > Arthropoda > Insecta > Coleoptera > Chrysomelidae > Callosobruchus > Callosobruchus maculatus. Next base: position 12,806,669 of record CATOUR010000083.1, read on the forward strand.
GAAACAACGTTTTAGGCATTCAGACTTTTATAGCTCAGCAAACTCCGTATTTTCAAGAATATTGTTCTGACCATATCGATTCTTCTTATTTTCACATCTGGATTCTAGTCTTCTGTAATCCAGCTACCAGCATATCTAATATTATGAAACCTTGATATAGTGTGAAAAATGTACTATCTGAAAAAAGCTATACAACAGACGGCCACTATTAGATTTACTTAGTAACATTTTTGAGTTAACTTTTACCAAAGAACGATACTGTTTATGATGAATTGCTGATTTTAGTAAGAGCTCCCAAATTTTGTTAAGGGCCGGTATTATAAAGTTCAGTTGACGAATGATTGAGTTTCAACCTAGGTTTACCCATACCTTTAACATTATTTTAAAGTCAACCGAACATTGAATTGGCTCAACCTCAGCTTTTGCCGTGGTTTGAAATGATTTTATGATGTATTGTAACGTAGAAAATTATAAAATGGTTGCTTTTGGTGACGTTATATTGTCAGACTTTCCAATTATATTAACTATAAGACTTTTTCGAGGACTTTTTTAACAACGGGGCTCTCCGGGGCTTCCAAAATTTGATATAAAAAAGTAGGAAAGTAGTAAATTCAAACGGAGCTCTCACTGTGAAATTTGTTGGTATAAAAATTTAAAGTTTTTTCTTTAAACCGGAAGCGATATTGACAAAGCCGAATTTTTCCCGGACTAGTTTTTTCATGCTGATTCCGAATCTGTATTTAGTTTTTCTCTAGCACCTGTAGTTTTGGCAGTTTTTTGTATCCGGACAGACGGACGGACGGACGGACAGACAGAGGCTTTGCATAAGCTCTCTTCAGTGAGAGCTAAAAACCAGTTTTACGGAAATCCTAAGTTTGTTGAGACTGCAGCTGCACCTTGCACGTAATAAGAGTTTCGTGTTTTCACAACTAGTTAAGTTTTACCAGCTAGTATTACAAAAAGTATTTCCTAAGAGTTTTCCCGCAAATCCAACTGTTTTTATTATACAGAGTAAATCAAGCTCAACGCCTCGCACTCTGTGACCAAGCGATATCTCTTTTCAGAAAAATAACTATGCGAGTGTATGTAGGTTTTAATATCAATTACTTTTATACAGGGTGTCTGATAAAAGCGTGACACATTAGCATATTTTTTTTAATGGAATATCCTGTATACTATTGCATATTTAGATTTCTTGGTCCATTCTAGTGTGATACACATACGAGACTTAAAATGAACCGGCTACGTGCACAACACCATTTTTAGTATAAGTAGATAGCAGGAAAAATTAAATATTGCAGCGGTTATAGAACTTAAAAGGGTGTGTGTGACTTTGCCGTATGAAAAAGCATGAAGTGCGTCAGCTTAGGTTAGCCGATCAAATTTGAATTCCTTCGAAACTTGGAGAAATCGTAGATTAATTTAGGAAACTTCAGAGAATACTTGATTTGTTCGAATGGGAATGCCCATTTTTTTATACGATCAAGTTCTAAATTTGGCGTTGTTTACTCACCCTGTATGCACCCCTATGGTGCTGCGGGCTTGAATTTGCCAGTGCCACATTGTTTCTAGATGTTTTTTATCAGCTTTGAATAAATACATGAACCGCCCGTGCTGAGACCTCGTCCGAGTTCTGTGTGAGATTTTTTAATCATCTACTAAGCACATAGCAGCGTCAATTACAGCGGCACTATTGGATGATATTTTTTTAAGCGGAAGAATGAGTCGCGTGCATTATTCAAAACCTCATTAGAAGGTACAAAATGGGTTGCTGACGCTTTGTCGTTGCGGCACCGCGGCTGCGACAAGCTCTTCTCTCTTCAAGGAACTTTGAAGTTGCTGAGTAGATGCCTATTTGTGAGCACCGTACGCGATAATGGCGTGTGTTGTTACAGTTTCTTGGCTTTAATTGGTAGATTTTTTCTAGAAGCATAAAAAGCGTAATCAGGAGCAAGCACAATCGGTTGTACATACCAACGAGGATAACGTAGACACCGCCTCTCGTTACTAAATTGAAACTTCCCCCATTACATATATGAATTTTTCAGATGAAACTGCGTGTTTTGGATAATTTGAGGGTGCTGATTACAAATTCGGTCGCAGCTTTGAGTTTTAGTCTCGTTTGCCTAAAAACTCGAACATCTTTAGCTGGCTTTTTATTAAGTTAAAAGCTCGTGTTTTGGAGTTTTGGATAATGTCAAGGTGATGATTCTATAAATCCGGTCGCAGTTTTGAGTTTCAGTCTAGTTTGACGAAAATCAAACATGTATTTCAGATCTTTCAGATCTTCAGGATTGCCTTTAAAATCGAAAACCTTTATTTGGTTTTATATTAATGGATAATTTGAGGGTGATGATTACAAATCTGATCGTAGTTTTGAGTTTCAGTCTCGTTTGCCGAAAATTATAAATTACGGATCTTTCAGATCCTCAGGTTTGCCTGAAAAATAGAAAATCTTTATTTGGCTTTATATTAAGATGAAACCTCGTGTTTTGGATAAGTTGAAGGTGCTAATTACAAATCCGGTAACAGTTTTGAGTTTCAGCCTCCTTTGACGAAAATCAAAAATTTCATATATTCAGATCTTCAGGTTTCCTAAAAAATCGAAAATATTTATTTGGCTTTCTATTGAGATGAAACCTCGTGTTATGCATAACTTGAGGGTGTTGATTACAAATCCGGTCGCAGTTTTGAATTTCAGTCTTGTTTATGAAAACAAAAAAAATCAGATATTTCAGACCTTCACATTAACCTAAAAAATCAAGAATATTTATTTGGCATTCTATTAAGATGAAACCTCGTGTTTTGGATAATTTGAGAGTGCTAATTACAAATCCGATCGCAGTTTTGAGTTTTAGTCTTGTTTGACAAAAATCAAATATTTCAGATCTTTCAGACCGTTTACTAAAAAAATCGAGAATCTTTACTTGGCTTCCTATTAAGATGAAACCTTGTGCTTTTGATAATTTGAGGGTGCTGGTTACAAATTCGGTCGTAGTTTTGAGTTTCAGTCTCGTTTGATGAAAATAACACATTTAAAGTCTTTCAGATCTTCAGGTTGACCTAAAAAATCGAAAATCATTATTTGGATTTCTTTTAAGATAAAACCTCGTGTTTTGAATAATTTGAGGGTGCTAATTACAAATCCGGTCGCAGTTTTGAGTTTTAGTCTCGTTTGACGAAAATCAAAAATTTCAGATTTTTCGAATCTTCATACGTTAACCTACAAAATGGAAAATCTGTATTTGTTTTTCTATTAAGATGAAACCTCATGTTTTGGATATCTTGAGGGTGCTGGTTACTAATCCAGTCGTAGTTTTGAGTTTCAGTCTCGTTTGAGGAAAATAAAAAATTTCAGATCTTTCAGATCTTCAGGTTGACCTAAAAAATCGAAAATCTTTATTTGCCTTTATATTAAGACGAAACCTCGTGTTTTGGATAATTTGAGGGTGCTAATTACAAATCCGTTCGCAGTTTTGAGTTTTAGTCTCGAAAATCAAAAATTTCAGATCTTTCAGATCTTTATTGCCTAACAAAATCGAAAATTTTCATTTGGATTTCTATTAAGATGAAACGTTGTATTTTTGATAATTTGGGGATGCTGATTATAAATCCGGTCTCGCAGTTTTAAGTTGCAGTCCTTGTTGATGAAAATCAAAATAGTATGTGGGTTTCGTATATTAAATCTGATGTGTGTAGATTTGTCTAGTTTTTATGAATCCTCATACATCTGTGTAAGTCGGTCACGTGAGTGTCCATCCATGAGTCCTGTTAAAGCTGAAAGTGAATCACGTGCAATGAGGAATTTGTTTGCATTTGTTAGAAAATAATATAATAATAACAAGTTTAAATAAAAAATATATATTTGGACTGAGAATCATTATTTTATAACAATGACTACATGACTACGACATGACTACATTGTATTATTGTTAACAGTTTGAAAACCATTCGTAGTGAAACTGATCCATAAAACCAGTCAAAATATCCAATTAGCAGATTAGGTGGAGTATCATCCTCTTCGTTTATTGTTTTTAATAAACTTCCCCTTAAAAACACCTTATTCGCATTTTCCCTCAGAACACCTAGTCTTGATTACGCCTCTATAATACAGCGCGGATTTTTTTATAGTCCTTTTACGTTTCGGGTCTGAGAAGTCTACATGGTACAATCCAAAACGTGATCTGAAAAAAAAGTTTATAGATTTGTAGTAATGATTTTGGCATCTGAAATATTTATTATTTATTTCTGATGTGTTGTGTAAGGCTTTCACGGCCATGGTCCGATGAACTGCTGGTCCTTGGGTTGTTCGGCCAGTGTCGACAGTCCCCGCAGCCTTGGCACCCTCAGAAGACGTTACCAGAAACAGAAAAACTAAGTTTCTCGGAAAACGCTGAACAGATAATATGATGATACCAATTACTCGTGCTGGTGAAACGTCAAGCTTCGTCGACGCCGACCGAACAGCCCAATAAAATAACCAACAGTTCATCCTATTTATAATAATAAAAATATTTGACAGACTAAGGGACGATTTTATCAACAGGCGCATTTTAACAAAGGCTTTGACCAATCAGAGCAGCCCGTTCAAGAACATGCATCTGTCAAAGTACTCTGAGAACTATTGATTTCTCTTGAAGTTTACCTCAAAAAGGTTAAAAATGACATGCTTTATATACAGTCGACCATTATGAACCATCTAGTATCTTTTCCAGTCTGATTTTCCATCCCAAATAGGAGAAAAATTGCATTTTCTTGTTTAACAAAAAGTTTAACAATTGTTAATTTCAACCAATCAGAATCCGCAAAAACTGCAGATTTGATCGCTGGTTTTTTCTTCTGCTAAATGATGATGACAAAAAATTAGGGTTTTGAATAATTTTTTTTATGATAAATGGAGAGATCAAATATAACTTTTACAACAAAACTGTTTTTGTTTTCTTTTTTTTTCGCAATAATTCAAAAGTTATATCAAAACAAAAATGGGTTTTTGAATCCAGAACCGAAAACACACCGACGGCTCCCGAAAATGCTTGTAACAGTTGTAACTAAAATGTATAATTGTTGCAACATAGGCGATGAATGAAGTCTCTAGCGTGCTGGGTGGCAGAGTGGCATAGTGGCCGACATCGTATGACTTGGTATCGCTGGTGGTGTTGGTTTGAGACCCAGCCCGTGCAACTACTTTTTTTTTAATTTTTTTATCCAAAATATTCATTGGAATGCTTTTTACTCATGTTATATCATTTTTTGTACCATCGACATAAATGTATTTTTGAATCAAATGTTATTAGATGTTTTACTAGTACAACAAAAATTACGAATAATTTTACTTTTTTGGAATAATTTCATTTTGATACCGCTATCAGAGCAATTGGCGATTGATATTGACGGATAAACTTCACTTCCACTGACTGAATCCTCCACCGCCTCCGGTACTTAGCTTTTGCAATATGTCAAGTAAAATGTCTAATAAAATTTCATTCAAAAACATTTTTATGTCGACGATACAAAAAAATGTGTGTAACATGAGTAAAAAGCACATCGATGAATGTTTTGGATAAAAAAAATAAAAAAAAAGTTGCACAGGCTGGGTCTCGAACCAACACCACCAGCGATACCAAGTCATACGATGTCGGCTACTATGCCACTCAGCCACCCAGCATGATAGAGAAAAAATCGCCTCAGAACATATTTATTTAGGTACTTTATTACTGGGATTTGTGATCTAATTTCAAACATTCAAAAAGATATTTATTTCGATCGTAGACTTCGTCTCGAGCTGCAAACTTCATTCATCGCCTATGTTGCAACAAATATACACTTGTTACAACAATAGTTTTGTTATAAAGCTTATATACGATATGATGAAAAGTGTCATCCAGCTTTGTGCCTAGACGTTTTGTTTTCAATATTGATAAAATACTATTGAACGATATTTATTAACCTAGCCCGCAAAACCCAATAGAAAGCTTTTGCTAAATAACATCCAATAGATAAGCTTTGTGAAATATGCATGTTGATAAAATCGGCCCTAAGTGATGCCAACTTAAAAAAACGGAATACCAACACCAGCATTTTTCTAAATAAAATTATAAAAAACATCTCTTACTGGTATCCATCTATCCATTCAAAGTTGTCCATCAAACTCCATACAGTATAGGCTGATACGTTGACACCATATTCGTCCCTAGCTTCCAGTATTACATTCAGATGTTGCTAAAAATGTACCAAAACAAATAAAGTACAGTAACTGTTGATTATACGAGATATAATATTGACATGCATCTTGTTGAAATGTTATCGAATTCGACACTTAGGTATAAAATATATTTTCTACGAACTTTTTCTTGTAATATACAATCATAATACGATATTATATTGGCAATGGAATTTTTTTTAGATAAAGTGGCTATTGACTTATTTATAAACGATTCTCGATATTTTATTGATAAAACTGTTATGTTATGATGAAAATAATTATTGGATCACTTTACCTTGGCAAAATTTGACAAGGATTGCTTACTTTAGCGAGGAAGCGGAAATGCCTACTTATTGTTTTTGAACTGTGTTATATTTATCGATGGCTGTTCTTTTGTTACCTTTATATAGCTGATTCTCTTGTCGTCTTCCAATTCTCCAGTATCACTGTATCCGTTTTCAGTTATGATGATTTCAGGGTTGTTATAAGTATCTTTTAAATATTTCAGTAGCTTCTTCAAACCCCACGGTGTGACCTAGGTATAAGATATACGACTCATTTCTATATTTATTACTTTAATTCCTAAGTCAATAGGCAGGCTAGTATTGTAATTGAAATCATGGATATTATGATTTCAGGTTTTTCTGGACATAATGGTAAATTCGAGCATTTGATTCGCACCTCGAATTTACAATTCTGCTTACAAATTTAGATCCAAATTCATCACAGTTTGTAACCATACAATACATAACAAATACGTGATAAAACTATCTAAAGATCACATATACTGGAAGGTAGAATTTCTGACGTTGTGAAAATATAAGATATGGACAAAAATTAATTTTGAATAAGCTGTTACGATACGCTACGACAGGTTGCACAATGCCGCTCCTCTTTTGAGGTTTTTGAGTGTTGTGTTGCCCTTTAGATAGTTTTATCCTGAGTTGCATTACGCACAGACTTGCATACATATTTACGAAAAAATAATTTTCTGTAAGAACGCGAAGTTGCAGGAGCAATCTGAGTACATTTAGCGGTAAATTTTCTATAAGGAAATGATGAGGTAACATCTCAAGATCAGAGTCGGCGTTCTAAAATCAAAAAGGCCTAAAGTCCTAAAAAAAGATGAATCGAGCAAAATTTTTGGGTCTCGATCAGGAAAGAATCTCGTGTGTTGATTAATTTGGAGACATTGGTCACGAATTCGGCCTCTGTTCAGGATTTTGCCGTGTTTAAAGTAAATGAAATATTTTGCGTATTTACGAAAAATTCATTTTTTGTGAGAATGCCAAGAGGCAGGATCAATCTGAGTTCACGTTTGGATTCAGCGGTGAATTTTCTATGGGGAACAGCAGAAAATGGAGAGATAACATCCCAAAATCAGGGATGAGAGTCAGAGATCCAAAGGCTACGAAGTCCAAAGGCCTCCCCCCTTTGTTAGAAAAAGACGAATGGAGTATAATTTTTGGTTCTCTCTTGGTTCTCTGCCGTGTTTAAAGTAAATGAAATATTTTGCATTCCGCGTATTTACAAAAAAAAAAAATTTCTGTGAGAATGCGAAGTCGCAGGGCCAATCTAAGTACATCGTTGTATTCAGTGGAAAATGTAACATAAGGAAAAGTACAAAATGCTGAGATACCATCCCAAAATCAGGGATGAGAGTTGGCGTTATAAAACCAAAAAAGTCCAACGGTACCCCCATCCCCATTTGTTAAAAAAAAAGAAAATCATTTTTGATTATCAATTAGGACAAAAACTCTTTTGTTGGTTAATTTGAAATATTTGGCATTTTGCACAAATCTGCATATTTTCGAAATAACATCCCAAAATCAGGCATGAGAGTCGACGATCTAAAACCGAAAGGTCCAAAGGTACTCTTCTGTAAAAAAGACGAATCAAGCATAATTTTTGGTTCTCAGTCAGGAGAAAAAGTCGACATTTAAAAAAAAAATCGAATGCAACTACGTACCTTGAGCCAGAAGGACTTTCCACCCTCCCATTCCGGTGACTGGATTTGAAAGCATCCTCGATCGTTCAGAATTCCCCTGGGAAGCGGTATCAAATTGGGTAATGCCAGGACGCTGGTGTAGTAGTTGACCCCGAAGAAATCGTACGTACCCCTGATACGTACGATTTCTTCCTTTGTGAACTCTGGCAAACGAGATTTCTTTTCACCTTCTTTCTTGCTCAGTTCTGCCACTCTGCTCTTCACGATTTTTGGCCAGTCGCCTAGATAAACTGGGTTGGCGTAGAGCCCCGACTGCGAATGGTTTTATGGTTCATATAAATTTAAGAAAATCAAGATGACACGCTAATTATACGCGATTTTCTAAAAGATGTTTGGTCCGTTCAAAAATATTTTTACTACTCTCAAGATTGTTTAAAATATAAGAAGTTATCGCAAATTGAGACCTAAGTTACTGAAGTTTCCGTTAATAGAAGTGTACTTGTACCAAATGTCATAAAAAATATTACTCAAATACATGGCTGAATAAAATTAGAATGCTTCTGGCGTATTCTTGTGAAAAACAAAAAGGCTTAATATTCTAAACTAGAAGTAATAAACTAGTTTAAGGACCGATAGGATTGTCCTTTAAGGAGAACTTTATTTTTTTAGTAGTCAGGGGGTTAGGATTCAGTTATCCTAATAGAGATAATGAAAGCACTTCAATTGAGTAAAAACGGAAAAGCAACGGGTCCAGACGAAGTCCACATAGAAATGCTCAAACTGTTAGAAGAAGAAAATTTGCTGCCATTGTTCCAGTTACTACAGAAAGGTCATGCAACAGGTAATATTCCAAAGGACTGGCTTACCTCCATATTTATTCCCCTCCCTAAAAACTCTAAAGCCAAGAAATGTGATGAGTTCCGACTGATAAGCTTGATGAGTCAAGTGCTTAAGATCCTACTTAAAATTATACAAGCTAGAATCTACCACAAATGTGAAGCCAATCAAAGCGATACACAATTTGGATTTCGCGAACAAGGGAAGCACTAGCCAGTTTATCAATCATCTTTCAGAAATTTCAAGACATGAGGAAAGATGTATATGCCTGTTTCATAGACTACGAGAAAGCTTTCGATCGAGTTGATCACACTGTCCTTATGACATTACTGCAGAAAAAAGGTTTAGACAAACAAGACATCGAGTTCATTGGAAAGCGTTATTGGAACCAAGAAGCAACGGTGAGATATGGACAAGCAACATCAGAACCGGTGTGTATAGAAAAGGGGGTACGACAGGGTTGTGTTTTGTCGCCAATACTATTTAATATGTACTTTGAGCACATATTCAACCAAGCCATAGGCGATGATGAAGACGGCATAAACATTAACGGCAGGATATTGAACAACATACGTTATGCAGACGACACGGTTATCATTGCGGACAGTCTAGAGACCCTTCAACGCCTAATCAACAAAGTTGTAGAGGTAGGGGACCAACTAGGCATGAAAATTAATGTCACAAAAGCTAAGGTAATGGCGATAACAAGATCTCCAAACCCAGAACTGGACATAAACATATATGACACCAGCAACTCTATGAGTCTAGTTCGGCTCTTTTAAGAATTGATGGTAACCTGTCTGGTCAAACAACAACCAGAAAAGGAGTTCGTAAGGGATGTGTATTATCTCCGATGTTATTTAACATTTACTCTGAATTTGTGATGAGACAGGTATTGGAAAACTGGAATGGCGGTATAACTATTGGCGGAAGCAAAATATCTAACTTAAGATTTGCTGTCGATACAACCCTTATTGCTGCTTTTCAGGAAGAACTAGTAGCTCTATTAAACGTTTTAGAACAACACAGTGCAGCATATGGTCTTGGTATTAACTACAACAAGACCAAAGTTATGATCGTAGATAGAGAGCATGACAATTATCGAGAAATAAAGTCAATAGGCCGTTGTGAGGTAGTTCAAAGTTTTGTGTACCTCGGTTCTTTGGACGACATTTCGGGTAGCTGTGAGAATGAGTTTCGACGGCGCATTCAACAGGCAAGGGTGGCCATGACAAAGCTTACTAAAATATGGCGTGACCATAACATCACTAAAGCTACCAAAATGTCGCTGGTTCAGTCTCTTGTGTTCTCCATATTTTTGTATGCCTCGGACTGTTAAATAGGCAGATCGAGCTCGCATAGACGCTTTTGAAATGTGGACGTGGAGGAGAGTGCTGAGAGTTCCTTATACCGCCCATCGAACTAATGTTTCCATACTGGATGAGCTCGGTAATCCAAAAAGACTATCCTCCATTGACTCGACGAGAATGCTTACATTCTTCGGACATGTTCACAGAAGCGATAATATGGAGAAACTTGTAGTTCAGGCTCACGCCCCGAGTGGGCGGCACCGTGGCCGTACCCCTACACGCTGGTTGGATACGACGAAACAGTTGCTGGATATGAATATCAAGAGCGCCACTGAACTGACAGAAAATCGCGAACGATGGCGAGCTACAGTTCTCAAAACTATTGATAATATTCGTGTCGGCAATACTCTAGCTCCGACTCAATGCGTTTTACGAGTTCACAACATGTCTGTTAAGACATTGTGACTATGATGATGAAATCAATACGTAAATGATGTTCGTAATGAAATCAATGAACAACAATTTGTAAAATGTTAATTGATTAACTTGTTTGTATCGTATTTTGAAAATCACTGCATGAATAATAATTATAATCACACGGTCTGTATAGCTTTAAAAGGTCACATACCATAAATTGAATGCCAGCTTCAGCTGCTTCAGTAAATGCTGTGCTATTCGTTATTAAAGGCTCCCACCAACTGTAGTCCACCACTATTGAGATTCGTCCTGTAGAACAGAGCTTATATGAGGATCTTAGGTACATAAATCTTAATTCATTGATACTAATCAAGCAGAATTAAGGAATATTGGAAACGGTATATTTCGTTTTTCGGAGCATATACCAAATCACCAGTGACTGGTAAAGATTATTATTCATAAACTTACAAATTTGAACAAAAGGTGAAAGTTCGTGCCTGTGCATTCACCAAATTTCGAAAATTTGAATTCATGGATACCATTATTTACAATATTATTTAGCCTAACCACAGCAAACAACATAAATATATCATTACAATTAATCATAATCATGCCATATATCACAAACTTCAACTATGTTTTTACTGAAAACGATTCAGCAAACAAGAATGTATGTTCTTCTATTTCAAGTATCCAAATAGTACCTAAAAAGTAGCTTCTTTGACTACAAACAAATTTTACAGTGCCGTTTTCTAGGACTGAATACGCTTTACTTGGAGATATTTTTTCTGTATTTTGCTGGCTTTAAGTTTACGGACATACATTCACAAAAATTATGAGGCACAAACTACCAGTAGCAGTTATTCGTCACTTCAAACTTTTGTAATACGATTCTCAGACGGCGCTACAGTGCTATGAAAGTACTGTTGATGACAAATTTTATGCCTTTCCACACTGTGTATTTAGTATTTTGCTACATAACATCAGGCCATTTACCAACTATGTGCCAAAGTCGCTGGAAATCAAATAATAAAAGAAAATTAAATATCTCTGAAGCAGTTGAAAATCAGACCCTATGAATGTTTTTGTTGGAAATGAGCTGTAAGTCTTCTCCGAAAGTGTGTTGTACTTCCCATAGAATACCCTGTATATGGTTTATCGCAATTTTTTTATATTACATCCTTACCTTTTTGTTTTTCTCTGAACTCCTTATCGTAGATATGCCAAGCTTCAGCGTGTGCTTTGAGGAGGTAGTATGTGCACTTGTAATCACCAATGCCACTTCCGGGAATATTTGGAGGCAAAACTGCTAAACCATACCTATAGTTGAATTCGATAAATCGATAAATACAAATTTCAACAAGGAATTGGTCATATACGTTATCACTTTTTAGATACAAGGACGGAAAGAGAAACGTAAATAATCCAAATATCGGCTGGGATCAAATCCGTATTTCTGACTATACAAAGTGTTACAGAATTTGGAAAACAGTTGACTATTGGGTAGAATAGTTAAGGTACCGAAAAAAAAAAAAATAATTCGAGATTCAAGGTTATTAGGTGAAGCACTGAATATTTTTATTAACAGGATCGATCCAAGTTTTACTTAAACATAACACCCGGTATATTGTTAGATATTTCAATTCTTCCTTAAATTTTGAGCAAAAACTCCTTTTTGGAGTCATGTTTCCTAGATGAAATAAACCGTATTAACAATTGTCTATAATATACAAAAGGTAAAAACAAAGGTTTAAGGGTTCTTAGGCGTCTACTAAGCATGCGTAGCTGCATTTTAAAAGGTGTCATCCTGAATATAAAATCAGTGAACCAAAAGAAACAAGGACTCCTACTGGCATTGAGTTACGCTACTGGCTCAAGTGCTTTCATTGGGGGAAAAAGAAGAAAATAATTTCTACCTTACTCAAAATGAGCCCAAAGATATCACAATGTTTGTTTGGAGCATGTCTTGGCATCAGACACAATGTCCCTAGTCCACGCGGCGCTGTTTCTTTCCACCTGATGAGATCCAAAAGATCGAAATAGCGCTGTCATCGATTAGGGACATCGTGTCTGATTATTTTCATCAGACGAGACTGAGACTCAAAATTGCGACCGGATTTGTAATCAGCACCTTCAAATTATCCGAAATGCGAGGTTTCATCTCAGTAGAAAGGTAAATAAAGAGGTTCGATTTTTTTAGGTACACCCGCCCGCCCGAGAGATCTGAAATTTTTTATTTTCGTCAGACGAGACTGAGACTCATAATTGCGACTGGATTTGTAATCGGCACATTGACATTATCCGAAATGCGAGGTTTCATCTCAAAAGAAAGCTAAATAAAGAGGTTCGATTTTTTTAGGTACACCCGCCCGCCCGAGAGATCTGAAATTTTTTATTTTCGTCAGACGAGACTGAGACTCTAAATTGCGACTGGATTTGTAATCATCACATTGAAATTGTCCGACATGCGAGGTTTCATCTCAATAGAAAGCTAAATAAAGAGGTTCGATTTTTTTAGGTACACCCGCCCGCCCGAGAGATCTGAAATTTTTATTTTGGTCAGACGAGACTGAGACTCATCATTGCGACTGGATTTGTAATCAGCACATTGACATTATCCGAAATGCGAGGTTTCATCTCAAAAGAAAGCTAAATAAAGAAGTTCGATTTTTTTAGGTACACCCGCCCGCCCGAGAGATTTGAAATTTTTTATTTTCGTCAGACGAGACTGATACTCAAAATTGCGACCGGCTTTGTAATCAGGACATGTTCGAAACAAGGATTGTGCTACCCTTGACCTCACTGTAGGTGAGGTGGATAGAATTTCATTCTCTTCGAATTCTAGGCAGACTGTATGCATAACTGACCATACGTCCCGCTTTGGGCGGGACAGTCCCGCTTTCAGACAGTCTGTCCCGGTGTCCCCCGTGAGGCTGAAATTGTCCCGCTGTTGCAAACAGACCATACGATAATTTAAAATGTATTTTTCTCCCTCGAAATGCGTGGCACGGCACGCGGCGCCCCACATTTTCACTTATTTTAAACTTTGTGACAGATGAAAAAATCTCTGGCTGGAATATCGAGAATGTTTCTACTAAAAATCGTTGGGTCGATTTATTCCAGCACTTTCGTACCAATAATATAAATTTAACAAACTTTTCCACGATTGTTGCATAGCAATTTAGGTAGTAGACTAAAGCAAAGGTCACAAATCTCACCTCATAAAATCCCAGAAATTCAACTATCTACAGTTAAAAAATATCTTCGGCTGAGTGGGAACGGTCAAACCTACCAAAAAGCAATTCCAGTTAATATTGGTGAGTCCCGCAATTCAGCTTGAATATCATTTCGACCATTTTGATTCCATTTGACAACTAAATTGACAAGTAGATCAATAGGTCAAAAGATTATACACATATTATACTGGATGTTAAACTGAAAGTCAAATGAACAAAAAGAAAAAATTGAAAAAACTCGATTCAGTAGGATCATGTAGTGAAACTGAATCTACAACACAGTCAACACAAAAATCCGAAGCTGAGAAACTGATAGAAGAAAACAAACAACTAAGAGAAATACTTGAAGAAAAAGAAAAATTAATATACCAACTCACAAATGAAAACCTCAGACTCCAACAACAATATGATTTAATAGCATCGAATATAGTAGAAAAAGACTCTATAGTTACCACGTTAGATAAAATTAGTATGAGACTAAATGAAGTAGAAAAAAATCAAACAGCAAGAGAAAAATCATATGCCCAGGTATTGAAACAAGAAGCTGTACAAATTAAACAAAATTCAAATAAAAGTATAATTATAACACCTACTCATACTCAATCATGTGATGAGACGAGAAAAGATCTATCAAAAAAAGTTTCACTTTCAAAATTAAAAATCCACGTTGCCAGTATTCAGAACTCAAAAAGTGGTGGTCTCGAAATTAAAATCAATGAAAATAATCACAGTGAACTAAAAAAAATACTGAACGAAAAATTGGATACCGACTACAAAATCTCAGAACCAAAGATGTTTCTTCCAAAAATCAAAATTGTCAATTATAAATCCAAAGAAAAACCCAACGAAAAGGAAATCGAAGAGGACCTAATACGAGAAAATCACTTTATTGAAGATGGGGATATCAAAATTACATACGTGATGTACATACCAATAAAGAACTCGTACACCATCCATGCAGAGACCTCAGGAAAATTATTCAAACATATTTTTGAATACAACAATGGCAAAATTCTTCTTGGCTGGCAGTGTCTACATGTTTATGAAAATAATAAGGTAACACAATGCAGAAGATGTTTTCGATTCAACCACTCAGAAAAGAAATGCAGGAACAAGAGGATCTGTAGAGATTGCGGCATCGAACACGAAAACAACGACAATTGTAAGCATGCACAAATTCAGTGTTGCAATTGTATATATATGAATAAGAAATTCAACAAAAATCACAATGTCAACCATTGCCCAACAAATACAGATTGTCCATCCTACAGGTATTATCAGTATCTCTACAATACAAAAATACTCTTCTAAATTCTAAGTTTTAGGTCATCCTACAGTAACTACTTAGTAAGTATTAAGTATGTTTGAATACATAAACAATTTCCAAATTCAAAATATCAAGACAAATGTTTTACAAGACGTTGATGCATTTAATAATTTTTTAATAAATTCCTATGTTAGTCTCAAGATTTTTCACATGAATATAAGAAGTATTAGTCATAATATTGATTCATTCAAAGTTTTATTAACTAGAATAGATCATACTTTCGACATTATTGTTTTAACTGAAACATGGAAGCTGATTGATATATCGTTATTTCAGTTACAGGGATATGACACCTTATACAATTTTGGCACATATAACCAGAATGACGGGGTGATAGTATATGTAAGAAACAATCTCAACTACAATCACGAAATATTTTCGTTGAACAATGGGATCAAAATTCTAAATTTATTCATTACTTTTGATAAGAAAAAAATTAAAATATCATCAATATATCGTTCTCCGTCCTTAGCACCTCATGAGTTCCTAACCGATATAGAAAATTTCATCAATAATCATGATAATAACCTTCTAAACCAACATATACTTATAGGTGATATTAATATCAACATTTTGGAAGAAAATTCAATTACAAAAAGATACCTAGACATCTTAAATGCTAACGGTTATTTATCATACATTAATGAACCGACTAGAGCAATCAACGGGACATGCATAGATCACTGTTTTATTAAAAACTTTGCAAAACATTTTTCCTATATTCCATTTATTCTTGAAACCGATATCACGGACCACTTTTCCACTATACTATTCATATGCTCATACAAAAATATATCTAATAAGCTAATAACGGATACAGGCAACAAAAATTACAAATTTTTTATAGATAATTCTAAATTGATCTCCAATGCTAAAAAAGAATCATGGGAAGGAATATATTCCTCGAACGATATTGATCAAATTACAAATATATTTGTAGATAAAATTATAAATTTAATAAGCACAAGCACAAATAAAGTTAAAATCAGCCACAATGAAATAGGTAGGAGTATGTGGATAACTAAGGGACTTATCAAATCTGCAAATGAAAAAAATCGACTTTACATATTAATGAAACAAACAAATACTGAAGAAAATATAAATAATTATAATAGATATAAAAATAAATTCATAGAACTAATTAGACAAACCAAAAGAGAATATTATTTAAAAAAAATAGATAACAATATCAATGATCCGAAAAGACTTTGGTCAACTATTCATGAAATTTCAAATAAAACAAATCAAGTCAAAGATACTACCATTAATGAATTAAATACGAGCTCTGGGAAAGTTACAAAAGATCAACAAATCATTAGTGACGAATTTGTGAAGTTTTTCACTGAAATTGGTGAAAATTTGGCAAACCTTCTACAAACAGTCCCGAACATAGGAAAAAGTAACGAAAAAAGATCACTAAACACATTTGTTTTGAGGGAAGTAGATTCCAATGAAGTATTAAATATAATTATGTCATTAAAGAATCGAAAATCTCCCGGACTTGATGGAATTAGAGCTGAACATCTCAAAATCATAGCACATGAAATAACAGAACCATTTACCCATATTATTAATAGCTGTTTTCGGTTAGGAACATATCCTTCACAATTTAAGAAAGCTATAATAACTCCCGTCTACAAAGCAGGCGATAAAACAGAGGTTAGCAATTATAGACCTATATCTGTGATATCAAGCTTATCAAAAGTAATTGAAAAACTACTCTCTTCTAGGATACAGGAATATCTGACTAAATATAATTTATTACATACAAATCAATTTGGATTTACAAATGGTAGATCTACATCAGATGCAATTTTGACGGTCGTGAATGAAATTTATAAAAATATAGATGAAAAAACACCCTCCATTTGTATCTTTGTTGATTTGCAAAAAGCGTTTGATACAGTGAATCATAAATTACTTCTGAACACCTTAGAACGACTTGGATTTCGTGGCACGATGTATAAATTGCTTGAAAATTATTTATCTAACAGGCCACAATCCGTGAAGATAGCAAAATCAATAAGTAAGGAAATGTTTGTTAAGTGTGGTGTTCCACAAGGAACAGTTTTGGGACCACTTTTATTTAATATATATTTAAATGATCTTTTCGAAATTGATTGTGTTGGTAAAATAATCAGTTTTGCAGACGATACAGCCATACTGTATAAAGAAAAAGAATGGGATAAGCTAAAAAACATTATTGAACACGATTTTGTCAAAATTATTCAATGGCTTACTCAAAAAAAATTGACAATAAACTTTTCTAAAACACACTTTTTACCGTTTACTTCCTATTCTAGATATTTACCTTCTTTCAGCAATATTACGTTAAACATAAATAATAAAATAATCAAAATTGACAGATTAAACAGTATAAAGTATCTAGGAATCTATTTAGACACACACTTACGTTGGGATGTACATATTAATAATCTATTAAAAAAAATTAGATTCATTTCATACAAGGTAAAATTACTAACAAACATTTTAACAGAAAAGCATCTACGTACAGTATACTATGCATTAATTGAAACCCATCTCATTTACGGTATATTGGCATGGGGTGCTGCATGCACAACATACATAAATGATTTAGATATTCTCCAAAAAGCAATTCTAAAATCTATGTTTAAAAAACCAAAACTGTATCCTAGTGACGATTTGTTCAGGGAAGCTCTAATATACGATGTCAGGCAACTTTATTTCTTACATACTATCTTTCGTTATCACAAAAATTCAAATGAGCAAGACAGCATCAAACACGATCATAACACAAGATATAAATTACATGCAAAAGGCATACCTAAAACAAGAAAATCGATTATGCAGAAATCATACATTTATTTAGCGCCAAAATTATATCAGAGAGTACCTAATGATATAAAGGAACTACAGTCCACTAAACGATTTAAAAAATATCTTAAAGAATGGTTGAATACACTAGATAGGAAAGAAATACATGAATTAATAAATAAATCATATTATAACTAAATCCATAAGTAATCTTAAAATTTTATAAACAAATTTCATTCAAATTACTCATAGCCATGTTATCTAATCTCTACCATATTTATCTTATACATACGTAAGTATGTGATTGTAATATTTATGTACGTATACATTGTAACACTGAATTCGTCCATGCACAGGCCTAGTCCTTCTATGGATGTTAACATATTTATTTACTCATTTTTTTCAATTATTTGTTTTTTGTACTTTGAGTAAATAAATATTATTATTATTATTATTATGTGTGCCTGGAAGTAACGCACCTGTGAAAAGAATTTTTTCTCAAATGAACAAAGTATGGACAAGTGATAAAACACAGTTGAGTGTCTCAGTAATGAAAGCTATTTTGATTACGAAGATAAATAGAAATAAATCACCTACTGAGTTCCACACTTATCTAAAAACAAGACCCGATATTTTAAAACAAATTTGTTTAGCCGATAAATATAAAAATATAAACTAGAATTCACGCCATTACTTATTTGCTTTGATTATTTTGAGCTATTCTATCTTCTATAATAAAAAACTTGTAAAACACTAATACCAAAGTTTACGGAATACATATAAGTTGGATCACTCCGCAAAAATATCAAAACGGCCTGCCCCTTGCCCCGTCTCCCCGGTATACCGGCAGCAGTGTACCGACGTCAGTCGGGAGATACGGGGCAGCGCAAACTAGAGATTGAACGTGTTTAACGCGAAGTCTATACAGTGTCTTAAAAATGTCGGATTTTGTTATCTCGGATTTGTTTGCAGGAAATGGATAATATTTTTAGAAGTTTGATTTTATCAATTAAATGTATTAACGGATGGAAAATGACAATCAGATCCATGCTTATTTTTTGGTAAACCTTAAAATGTAAAGGATATAAATACAGGGTGTTTCACGACGATTGAGACAAGCAATATGTTGGGACTGGCAATAACTTTGAGGATGTAAATTACAGCAGATGTTGTGTCTTTTTTTTGTCATTGTACTACCCAATGAAGTATTTGTTTTTGATCACGTGACATTTGATTCAAAATTATTAATGGGACACCCTGTACATTTGTGCATTTCTGTGTTCCTCCCGATAAAAGAATTCCAACAAACTAGCACACTTGGGGTCTAAAGTGTTTAATTCAAGACCTACAGGTACTTAAACGATTGTATCACGCTAAAAGCGTATAGTGAGACAACATATTCATTCGGTGGTCTTACCATACCACCCAGGCACATTCTAAATTATATTTTAGAGCTCGGAAATATTTTTATTGATAACTATAACAATTTAGTTTCTACAGTAGCAATATTGGAATGACACTGAAAAGCAAAATGTCAAAAATAATTTATTCACATCCAAGTAAAGCATTTCCACATGATTAGCTTTTAAAATTGTACATACGATTTCGTATATATTATTCCATAAATTTTATAAGCTGTGGTCTCAAAAATAAGCCAAATAAACAAGGCATTAAGGCTTATACTATACAGCACCTTTGAACCAATTTTTACTTATCTACAAAATTGCTACAATATGTGAAATGATTTGAGATTCATTAGTAACAGTTTTACTAGGTTTTATTTTTGATATCCATTTATGTAACTTAGTGTATTAGCAAAATAAACGTTATGTATTTATATGTCTAAATCGGCTGTCAATACCTAGTCTTTCAATGACCCTCGTATATACGTAAGACCTAGGCGTTCGCAAGTCCCCGCTAAAAGACCCTCGTACTTGGGCAAAAACCAACGCAAAAACTAACTGGCGCGTGCGGCCGCGGCATCGCTTTCATGTGAGTTCTTCAAAGTGCCGACGGAGAGTGATCCAACTTATATGTATTCCGTAAACTTTGCTAATACTTTTTTTTTCATTACATAATTCCGCAGATGTCCCGCTCTGACAAAAAAAAAATAAATAGTCACGTTATGTACTGTACCTAAATTTAATCGTTCAGTAATAATTCGATAGGAATAAGGTCTTACCCCATCAAGCATGTCTGCTTTGGTTCATTAAACGTGATCCATGTTTTTACATCGTCGCCAAAGAGCTCAAAACATAGTCTAGCATAATCACTGAACCATTTGATGATCTTTTCGCTGAGAAAGCCTCCTTGGTCTTGTAGAACTTGTGGTAGATCCCAGTGAAATAGCGTTACCATAGCTTCGATACTACTTTTTCTCAAACCTTTAATCAGTTTTCTGTAGTATTCAACGCCCTTTTTGTTTACATAGTCTGTCGTTCCTAAAGAGTAAATATTTTTCTGTAAGATGCTTTTATCTACTCCTATTAAGTTATACAGCCATTAGCAAACTACTTTTGAACATCTTTAAACAAAAGCGTGAATTATTTTTCATAATTCACGCTCCAGCCGTGGGTTATGAACAACGCTTACTAGATATTAGTACCGATCTGTTGAAAACACATGATTAAATACACGCTATGATAACAGCAAAGGTGGCCATGTCATGAGACGACAAACGCTACTCTAGTTCGATAGAGCTTAGTATTTATTTTACAGAAGTGAGGTTAAGTTAATAAATAAATAATATATATTTGTGATTATTTTGTATTTAAGTCGTACTAATAATTGCTGCGGTCATAGATAACGCATAGTATTCAACTCGCAGTAATGGTAATAACTCACTTGTTGACTTACAGCTTCTTCTTCTTTCGGTGCCATATCAGGTCCCCCTAACGTTGGCAATTACAATGGCGAGTTGTTCACGGCTTTCGGCTATTCGCTGTTCTGCACTGCTTATTCCTGTCCAGTCTCTAATATTCTTGAGCCATGACATCCGTTTCCTTCCAATTCCTCTTCGTCCCTCGATTTTTCCCTTCATTATAAGTTGAAGGATTTTGTATCGGTCACCTCTAAGAACATGTCCCAGATATGATATCTTTCTTATCTTGATCGTTTCGAGCAGCTCACGGACTGCATTGGCTCTATTCAATACTGCTTCGTTGGTCTGCATAGCTGTCCACGGTATACGGAGCATTCTTCTATGTAACCACATTTCGAATGCTTCTAGGCGGTTGATTGTAGTGGCTTTTAAAGTCCAGGTCTCAGCCCCATATAACAATATAGACCAAATATAACATTTTATCATTCTTTGCCGCAATTTCAGATTTAGGTTGTCATTAGAGAAGAATGATCTTATTTTTAAGAAAGTTGTACGGGCTGCTTCAATCCGGCACTTAATCTCCTTATCTGGATCTAGATGTTCTGTGATGTAGCATCCAAGATACTTAAAATGGGTGACTCTTTCAATGTTCTGCTGTTCTATTTGTAGGGATGCACCGGCGTGTGGTTGACGGCTGAATATCATAAATTTTGTTTTAGTGACATTTATCTTTAGTCCCATATCCCTACCACGTGTATTCACACAATTCAACAACTGTTGTAGACCCTGAATACTATCACACAAGATGACTGTGTCGTCAGCATATCGAATATTATTAATCACCACACCGTTGACCTTCACTCCTAGCTCCTTATCTTGCAGGGCTTGTTTGAAAATTATATCCGAATAGGTGTTGAACAGTAGCGGGGATAGTATGTATCCCTGCCAGACGCCTCGTTGAATGCGACATTCGTCTGTTAATCTACCATCGACTCGGACAACTGCCTTCTGCCTCCAATACAAGTTCTCTATAATTCTCAGATCCCTATAGTCGATTCCCGAGTTTCTCAATACGTTCAATAGTATTCCGTGCTGAACCCTGTCAAACGCCTTCTCATAGTCTATAAAACAGACAAATACATCCTTACGTTGGTCGCGACACTTTTGAAGAAGTACATTTAAGGCAAAGAGTGCCTCACGAGTGCTCATTGCGTTCCTAAAGCCGAACTGCGTCTCATCCATGTCTCGTTCGTGACTTACAGCACTCGCCTATTTCTCGTGCTGCAAACTTCAACTGCATGAGTTATTACCTTCATTATCGCAACGTTGAACTATATACTATTGCTTGCCACGTAAGTAGCAATTAATTCCATGACACCTTCAATTTGCATAGTACTACTATATTGCAGTGAAGATTATATGAGAGGATAATATATGCCAGGGACCAAAAATCGAGTGTTTTTTAATTTGCCTGTAGCGGCGTATATAAATGGAAAACTAGATAAAAAATAATGTTCAAATATACAGAGTGTCCCACGACGATTAAGACAAGCAGTATATCGAAATTGGGCGGTAGTATTAGCGAATTATAATTCTGGGGGTGTAAATTAGAGCAAATGTTCTGTCTTTTCTTATTATTGTGTCACCTAATGAGGTATTTGTTTTTGATCACATGACGTCCGATTCAAAATTTTTAATAAGATTTTTGTGACTTTTTGTGTTCCCGATAAAACAATTCCAACAAACTAGCACACTTGGGATCTAAAGTGATGAATCCAAGAGCTACAGGTACCTAAAGGATAGTACCACACCATTGTTTATAACATGTACCCCTACAGTTAAATTATTTTGGTACTGTTTCATAATGGTAGTGGTACATTCCTTTAAGTACCTGTAGCTCTTGAACTAATCACTTTAGGCTCCAAACACGCTAGTTTGTTGGAATTGTTGTATCGAAAGGAACACAAAAAATCACAAATTTTTTGAATCGGACGACACGTGACCAAAAGCAAATAACTTATTAGGTGACATAATATTAAGAAAATATACTATATTTGATCTAATTTGCACACTCAAAATTACAATTCGCTACTACTGCCCAGTTACGATATATTGCTTGTCTCAATCGTCTTCGGACGTAGTAAAGTAAAGAAGTAGTGAAAGTAAATTAGGTGCCAAAGGTTAAATGTATGTAGGAAAGGTTGCTCAGTATTCCTAGAGAATTTTTAGCTAAAAAAAGGCTCCGTAAAAAGATTTAGATATATCCAAATAATAATGATTGAAATTCTAAATCCAATGAAGTGTTTCAGATATCGTTTCCTTTTTTTTTAAGCAGAATACTAATCTGCAATGCTAGTGATATACCGTCCGTTTTCCTTAAACATCTCCCTCCATCAGCCAAAGAGCACCTTTTAAAAATCTACAATTCAATTTGGAATCAACATACTTTCCCAAACATATGGAGGCAAGCCATTACAATACCCATATTAAAACCTGGCAAATCTCCATCATCAGCTGACTCTTACCGCCCTATCTCCTTAACATGCTGCATGTGCAAATTACTGGAAAAAATTATAAACCGAAGGCTACTATGGAATCTAGAGCAAAACAACCTTTTAGCCTGTGAGCAAGCTGGATTTAGACCTGGAAGATCCACTATCGACAACATTATAGATCTTGAAAGTGACATTCATGAAGCATTTGTAAGAAAACAACATTGCCTAGCAGTATACTTTGATATTAATCGCGCTTTTGATACTGTCTGGAGATACGACATACTGAGAAAACTTCATGATTGGAAATTTGATGGCAATGTGCTCGCATTTATAAATAACTTTTTGACAGATAGACAGTTTCAAGTAAAAGCAAATGGTGTAGTTTCTGAGTTCCGCATCCAAGAAAATGGGATCCCACAAGGATCGATCATTAGCCCTACATTGTTCCTCATAGCGGTCAATGACATATTAAAAACCATTGAAAAACCTATACAAGCCCGCATGTATGCAGATGATCTGATAATTTTTGTGAAAAATAAGAACACCCTTACCAGTGCATCCTTGCTTCAAAGGCAGTTAGATAAATTAGAGCAGTGGTGCAAAACATCAGGCCTTAGATTTTCCGCTGAAAAAACCAACTGTATAATGTTCTCGAAAAAATCCGTACATTGCAAACCAGCCTTATCACTCT
The DNA here is from genome assembly GCA_951848785.1 of Callosobruchus maculatus. Taxonomy (NCBI): domain Eukaryota; kingdom Metazoa; phylum Arthropoda; class Insecta; order Coleoptera; family Chrysomelidae; genus Callosobruchus; species Callosobruchus maculatus. The sequence goes on from CATOUR010000083.1 coordinate 12,830,749, forward strand.
ACAGTAATCCACTTAGCTATGCAGACGAAATCAAATTTCTTGGACTAATTTTCGACCAGCGTATGACATGGAAAGCTCACATACGATACTTAATGCAGTCTTGCCAAAAGGGGTTCAATTTGATAAAATGTCTTGCTAGTAAGCACTGGGGATCAGACGGAAAAATGCTTTTATGTCTATATCGATCCCTGGTCAGATCCAAGATAGACTATGGCTGCATAGCATATGCTTCAGCAAGACTTTCTATCCTAAAACCACTAGACACTCTACACAACAACGCACTACGCTTAATTCTTGGAGCATTTAGAACTACGCCTATCGATAGCTTATACTGCGAAGCTGGTGAGGCTCCCCTCCAAATGAGACGTCAAATGCTCAGTTTATCACATGCTATTAAAATCAGATCCAACCCAAATATGCCATCACACACAAATATATCTGTAACAGCGAATAATAATAGGCAATATGGAACACCTTTCGGTACTAGAGTGAGCAGCTATCTTAATGATATCAACTGCGCAAGCATTGCTACCTCGCTTCCATCAATACAATCCGAAGTAGAACCATGGACTATTCCTCTACCAACTATGAATACCCTCCTCACAGATTATAGAAAGCATGATACACCAGCTAGCTTGATTATCCAGAATTTCCACCATATAGTTAGTCAATACCCTGGATACAACAGAATTTACACTGATGCAACCAAACTTGACACGAGCTCCGGAGCGGCCATCGTAACACCGACAAAGACCATTCATTTGAAACTTCCAGATACAGCAACAATACTCACAGGTGAACTCTATGCAATAATGGAAGCACTCAATTACATCGAATCAGAATCATTACGTAAATGGATAATAATAACAGACTCCTTGAATTCCCTTCATTTACTTAGAAAGATATACATAAAAAATGCAATAGCTAAGCATATAAAACAAAAATTATCCTGTCTATTAGCAAATAAAGATATTGTGTTATTATGGGTACCGTCACACGTAGGCATAAGAGGAAACGAAGAAGCTGACCATCACGCTAAGCTCGCAGCAAATGAGAACATCCAGACTAATACGCTAGTTCCACTATCCGACCTCAAAGCACATCTTGCAAGGATGATGATGCATACCTGGAACGAGAAATTGTGTACCAAGCCATCCAAATTAGGAGAACTCAAGACATCCCTCTCCCCATGGGTTACAGTAACGAACAACAGAAGACATCAAGTAGCAATCACACGCCTTCGCCTAGGACACACTAGGCTCACCCACAGCTATCTCCTGGAAAGTGAATGTGAACCAGTGTGTGCAATTTGTGAAGTGTCTCAGTCAGTAAAACATATATTAGTGGAGTGCCCCATGCTGGAAGTGTATCGAGACCAATGTAATATCAGCGGCAATTTAACAAATATTTTGGGACCCCAGTGTAATGTCAGAAACCTGATAACATTCTTAAAGACCACTAATCTTCTACATAAATTGTAAAATAACTTAATCCACCGCTAATGACCTTGTGGTCGAAGCGGTAGGTACCTTTTTAAATAAAAAAAAAAATGCTAGTGATTTATATCTCATCCGACTAACCCACGTAAGATAGTTAAATGTGGTGCTTCACAGATGATGTAAGATTTAAGCTTAAAAGCAAACACGCATTCGTTATCTTGCAGTACTTGACTGATCAGGAGTGCCTAACAAAAGATCGCAAAATATGGTGCGACGTACACCAAATTAAAAATATTCGAATATTATAAAGAATGCATGCTTGATTCAAAGTCACATTTTACAATTAAGTTTCTTACCATTAGGAAGTATTCTTGGCCAGGACAAAGAAAATCGGTAGTAGTCAACCCCTAGAGCCTTTATCATTTCTATGTCTTCCTCCACTTTATGGTAGGAGTCACAGGCTATGTCAGCAGAGCTTTGGTTCCATATTCTTTTTGGGTTCTCGTGGATGAAACGATCCCATATGCTTTCCGATTTGCCATCATCTTTCCAACCACCTTTAACAAAAACAATGAAATATTGCACAAATTTTATGGCAAAACAAAATTACAGTGGCTGAAACCAACGGAAGATGTTGGAGCAATATTATAACTGTATATTATGGAATGAAAGGTGCTTGCTTACTCCGCAAGAGGGAGATAATTCCAATCATTTGGTTCACAGAAAAATCGGAAAAATGAAGGGCCTGGATTCATACCAGCGTCTCCGGCATTCTAGGCCGACGTGCTACCAACTATACCACGGTTCGCCGTGATATAGCTAATATACAGCGCCGATGACATGGTATCACCCACCACTCCCCCGTATCTCTCTGCGAACCATGTATTTCAGTCATCCAGAGAGATCTAGTCGGCTGTTGGGTGAGTTTGAATCTCCCACCGCTATTTGCACGACAGCTCTCTTTCTTACTGAAGTACGACTCCTGAGTCGGCCAGGATTTCACCCAACAGCCGACTAGATATATCTGGATGACTGAAATACATGGTTCGCAGACAGATACGGGGAGTGGTGGGTGTCGACGGAGTCGATATCATGTCGTCGGCGCTTTATATCGGATATATCACGGGGAACCGTGGTATAGTTGGTAACGCGTCGGCCTAGAATGCCGGAGACGCTGGTTCGAATTCAGCCGATACCCTTCATTTTTCCGATTTTTCTGTGAACCAAATGATTGGAATTATCTCCCTCTCGATATATTTATGTTTCATTATCTAGACCACTACATCATAATTACGGTTTAATTTATTAAGAACTTTCAAGTGTACAAGGTTTAAAATAAATCTCTTAGTTTAAAGTGGGTCAAAATCGAGTCCAAATGAGTCGGTTACAAGCACAAAAACAATAAAAGTCTGTTAAAAACTTACAGCTCACTCTGTGGTTGTCTTTGTCATTTATTATTCATTAATAATCAACAATAAATGTTTATGACTCAAAAATTTGCTACCGTTTGGGAATATTTCCACAACCTCTATTCGACACTGAAATATAAAAAAATACACACTTTGAAATCAAGATGTTAGTTACATGAAGAATTTTAATTGCAGAAGCTAGAAAAATATTAGTCAAGTATTTTGTCTGCAGAATGTGTACTCATTTATTAAGCAAGGAAGTTCAGTGCATTTGTGCCCCTAACCTAAAATCAAACATATCGTAAAACGTAGTGGAAATATACAGCATCATTACTGTTTATTTGTAAAGTTGTTGTTTGTTTCGTTTCTTTGTGTTTCGTGTTATCGCGTATTTGATTGATTATCATGTGTTTAGCTTTATTTACTTATGTTGTGGATGGATATTTATCAATATGAAATATTTACCTTCTATCTGATACGCCGAAGTAGCTACACCGAATAAGAAGTCATCTGTAAATTTTTTCGATGCTCCTGATACTGAGACACTTAAAAAAAAAATATTGTTATTAGTAAAAAATTATATATCTAACCATCTAGACGTGTAAAAACCCGAATCAGTTTCAAAAAGAATCTGAAGTCTGAAAAACATCTACAAAACCTATTTCTATAGCCAAAAAACACTATTTAGGAAAGGTTAAGTTTCACTAAAAAATATTTAACCTACGTCCTACGACGATTGTGACAAGCAATATAACGGAACTGGGCAGTAGTAGCGATTTATAATTTTGGGGGTGTAAATTAGAGCAAATATAGTATCTTTTCTTATTATTGTGTCACCCAATAAGGTATTTGTTTTTGGTCACGTGACGTCCGATTCAAAATGTTTAATGGGACACCCTGTTTATTTGCGACTTTTTGTGTTCCTCCCGATAAAACAATTCCAACAAACTAGCACACTTGGGGTCTAAAGTGATTAATTAAAGAGCTACAGGTACTTAAAGAACTGTACCACAACCATTATGATATGAAACACTACCAAAATAATTTTAACTGTAGGGGTACATGTTATAATCAGTGGTAGTCTTTAAGGATCTGTAGTTTTTGAATGAATCACTTTAGATCCCAAGTGTGCTAGTTTTTTGGAATTGTTTTATCGGGAGGAACACAATAAGTCACAAATATACAGGGTGTCCCATTAACATTTTTTAATCTGATGTCACGTGATCAAAAATAAATACCTCATTGGGTGACACAATAATAACAAAAGATACTACATTTGCTCTAATTTACACAACCAAAATTATAATTCGCTACTACTGCCCAGTTCCGATATATTGCTTGTCTTAATCGTCGTTAAACATAGTGATATGTATATTGTCGGTAGTATAATTCATAGGGGCTTAAAGTTAAAACTATTGCCATGCTTTAAATAACTGATGAAAACTATAATGATGGCTTGAAAAGAAAAAAATGTCTATGTTGGTAAGCATTTAGAAACTGTAATTCTATATATGAAATTCCAAATATACATCTTCACGCCATTAAGGAATTAACCTTAATTAAAAGAAATGCATACTAAAGAACAAGAATTCTCCATTTATGAGCAGTACTTTAGACTGTACTTTTCTTGAACAAGATTTGGTTTAATGAAAAAACTGTTGCATTTTTTTCTAGCATTCATCGATTTACTCGTTCTGCTAATTAGATTCCTTGGGGGTTTCGGATAATTATTATAAATTTACATAACATTTTTGCCCAGAAGGTATTATTTAGAAAAATTAATATAATGTTTAATACTTACAAAGCGAATATCACAAATAATGCTAATCTGCTAATCATTTTTTGTTGACTAAAGGAGCCGACTGTTATTAATTTTTTATATATACGTGTATAAAACCACTGAGATTTTATCTGTCATGAGTATTAAAAATATTATCAGATCGATAAAAGAGTGCACGACATTTTAAGAAGTTTTTAAATACCTCAATTCATCTGAAATGACAAGTATCTTTATCACACTAAAGTTGATCTGACATTCAATATCACTTGATTATTCTCAATCTTTGTTAAAGATGATAGATAGATAATTGTTTTTGCAACCTGTGTGTTTTTCTCACAATTTCATCTAGCTAGCACGAGCACTTCTTTATTTTTAAGCTTAGGCATAGGTTGATGACTTGGACATCATTCCTGCGAGAAAATTGTTTAGAATGGTGCTCTCCAAATTTTATGTTCTAGCATAGATTTTTTTTCTAATGAAATACAAAATCTTTCAAGAACTCTTTGGATGAGTAGTAGTGATGGGGTGGCAAAGACAGGCAAGTAGGCCACCTTTGGCCCTTTTTGCCAACCCTACTGAACCAACACTGAGAACACTAAAATCCTACGTCCTAGAAAGCTCCTTGTCGAACCTACTAGATCTTTTGACGAAAGTCAGTATGTACAATCATCTGGCTGAATATAGTGACTACTCTACGAACTCCGTCGTGCCGAATATCTGAACCCTGAGGTTGCAGCACATCTGCCTAGGAAGTCGAACACTGTCTCGCCCTCCCAGTATCAGGAGCAGATGCTCTTGAGTGACAAATATCTATTCAGTCGGTAATGGCCAACAAGAACCCCCACCAGAGGGTTGAGCGTCTATCTGCCTTTATTCAGGAAGCCATAGCACTCGGCCCCTTATCGGGACCGCTATGAATCTTTTAGCTTGCCTGCAATCGTCTCTAACCAGGGGTTCGCCAGTTCCTTGTGGCCCAGTCATCCAGGGCAACATTAACCTCATCATAGTCACAATTGTTGTTCATTGATTTCATTACGAACAACGTACTGATTTCATCATCATAGTCACAATGTCTTAACAGACATGTTGTGAACTCGTAAAATGCATTAAATCGGAGCTAGAGCATTGCCGACATGAATATTATCAATAGTTTTGAGAACTGTAGCTCGCCATCGTTCGCGATTTACTGTCAGTTCAGTGGCGGTCTTGATACTTATATCCAGCAACTGTTTCGTCGTCCACCCAGCGTGTAGGGGAACGCCGCCCACTCGGGGCATGACCCTGAACCCTCCATATTATCGCTTCTGTGTATATGTCCGAAGAAAGTAAGCATTCTCGTCGAAACAACGGAGGATAGTCTCTTTGGATTACCGAGCTCATCCAGTATGGAAACGTTAGTTCGAAGGGCGGTATAACGAACTCTCAGCATTCTTCTCCACGTCCACATTTCAAAAGCATCTATGCGAGCTCGATCTGCCCTTTTACCAGTCCAATTTTCCGAGGCATACAAAAATATGGAGAACACAAGAGTCTGAACCGACATTTTGGTAGCTTTAGTGATGTTATGGTCACGCCATATTATAGTAAGCTTTGTCATGGCCACACGTGCTTGTTGAATGCGCCTTCGAATCTCATTTTCACAGCCACCCGAACTGTCGATCAAAGAACCGAGAACATTAACCTGGCACATGCTAGTTCCAAGCATCGCTTCTGCACCGATGCAGGGGCTGCAGGTCTTTATCCTAGCTAGATGGTCCGCTGTCTCGTTACCCGATACACCAAGTTATCCGGGGACCCACAACAGGGCCACCTTGTGGCTTGTAAGTTTCTGAAGGGCGTCAGAACATTCTTGGGCCAGAGTTGATCTGGCCCTCGGATTCGTCACCCCTTTTAGAGCTGCCTGGCTGTCAGATCCTATATATCTGCTTTGTTCTAAACACTGTACGACTTTAGTCAAGTGTGCCAACATCAATATGACGTACACCTCGGCCTGGAAGGCGTGCAGGTTCCAGTATAAAGCTTCGCTGCATCCCTTTTCCATTCTTTGCAGGAAGGTCTCACGTATTTCTGGATAGTGGCGGCTTGCCTTAAGGAGCCAAGGAGCCATGGCACCACCACAATAAATCGAGTACCAACCTAACTTTCTTTGTGCTATTTTTAAATATTATATTGCATCTTATTTTTTCAATGATTTAGCAAAAATTAAACATTGACAAAAAACCAATATATTATCCTAATTTTTCGCCAAACACGCCCAGACTATTGCTATGAAAGCGCGGCGTGCGGTGTGGGGTCAAACAGACAGTGGTTCAATTCTGCTATAATACATCCAGCCGAAAGAGCGCGATTTTAATAGGGAAAGGGGCCAGGTTAATGCTGGCTCACCAAGACTAGATCTTGTTATCATTGTCGATTGGGAATATTCGGATTAATTTCTGCAGCCTGTTTCGCGCCCCGACGTGAAAGCTTTTCTAATAATATTTAGTGGTAACTCGTAATAAGTGAGGGACTATTGCCAAAGTGAATAGTATTAGCAATCTTTTTTTAAAGATGTTTTCCACATACTCGATTGAGGAAAAAATTGAAATCAAGGCATTGGGAAGACCGCTTCCCGATTTAGATATTGAAAAAACGCAAAATGTGTCTAGTTTGTCGAATGTTAAAAGCAGAGTACGGAAGTTTAATCGAAATATGTACAATAAAAACAATTGGATTTGTGGATGTGATAAGAAAAAGACATTTTTTTGTTTCTCATGTATTTTGTTTGGTGGTGTCCACATCGGAAGCAGAACGATCCTTTTCCATGCTAAAAACGATTGAGACGTTTCTAAGAAACTCTATGAGAACTCAGTGCTCTTGGAATGTTATCGGAGGAAAAAAGTTTTTAAATAACATTGACAATTTTAACAAACAAGTTAATGACACTTTTGCAAAAAGTAAGAAAAGACATTTTGATTGTACATACGTACCAGACAATAAAATTTTGGATAAGTGTTTTTCTGTTGTTTTATTATATTTTTTAAGGTGCCGATAAACTTAGGTTATTTTTTATATTTTGGCTTCACTGGTCTCTTAAGTCACGAGCCGCCACTGACTCGGGATATAGGAATCTTTCTTCGCACAAGGCTTTTTTCCGACAGATTTATCTAATTTGCATAAAAGTGCCCTGCCAACCTGATCTTAAAAAGACTTTTTAAAAAAGTACTGAGATGTTGCGCACGTTAGTATCATTAAAACACGTTATGATTTCCATCTTCATTGTCATTAATTCTCTCAGCTCCCTGTATATACAACGATCTCTGTAATCTACCGATCTAAAGCTCCCAAACAAAACGATGTTGGTTCCAGTGTATCCCTGAAAGCCTCTCAAGTTAATAAGCTTTTCCCCATTAATAACATGCCTTAAAATATAAATCATTGCTTCCTCCTTCAGAAATAAAAGAAGGGTTATGGGGGTGGCAGGGGGCTGTTTATCAAAAGAGAGCGAAACTTTTTGATAGGCGCGCCTGCCTTGATTGTTTTTTTATTACCGTTTTGCATCATGATTCACGGCTCTTTCACACCAGATATACAAGGCGTAAGTATACTTGTTCCGTAATTTTGTCTAAACTCTATTAATTATAGTACCTAGCTGGCTTATACCATGGATAAACAAAATATTACAATAACTCGAGGGTACTGCTTATAAATCTGACCGCTATTCTGGATTTCAGTCACGTTTGGTGAAAATACACAAATTCAGAACATTACCAGCTCTGCCTAAGAAATCGACTATTTTCATTTGGTTTCCCATTAAGATGAAACCTGGTGATTTGGACAATTTGAGAGTGATGATTACAAAGCCAGTCGCAGTTTTACGTTTCAGTCTCATTTGAGGGAAATAAAAAATTTCAGATCTTTCAGATCTCAGGTTTGCCTATAAATGAAAATCTTTATTTTTTTACCAAGATGAAACCTGGTGTTCTGGATAATTTGAGGGTGCTGATTACAAATATGGTCGCAGCTTTGAGTTTTGGTCTCGTTTGGAGAAAATCAAAAATCTTCAGGTCCGCCTAAAAAATCGACCATTTTTATTTGGTTTCCTATCAAGATGAAACCTCGTGATTTGGATAATTTAGCGGTGCTGATTACAAATCCGGTCGCCGTTTTGAGTTTCAGTATAGTTTGATGAAAATAAGAAATTCCAAATCTTTCTGAGCCTCAGATTTGCATAAATAATCAAAAACCTTTTTTTTTGGCTTTCTACTTAGATGAAACCTGGTGTTCTGGATAATTTGAGGGTGCGCAGTTTTAGGTTTCAGTCTCATCTGACGAAAATAAAAATATTTGAGATCTTCAGGTTTACCAAAAAATTGAAAATCATTGTTCGGCTTTCTATTAAGATGATACATTGTGTTTTGGGTAATTTGAGGGTGCTGATTACTAACTCGGTCGCCGTTTTGGGTCTCAGTCTCGTTTGACGAAAATAAAAAAACATATGTTTCAGATCTCAGGTTTGCACGAAAAAAAAATGGAAAACCTTTATTGGGATTTCTACTAAGGTGAGACCTGGTGTTCTAGATAATTTGAGGGCGCTGATTACAGATCCGGTAACAGTTTTGGGTTTTGGTCTCGTTCGAAGAAAACCAAAAATTGCAGATCTTCAGGTCCGCCTAAAAAATCGACAATTTTCATTTGTCTGCCTATTAAGATGAAACCTCGTGATTTGGACAATTTGAGGGTGCTGATTACAAATCCAGTCGCAGTTTTGCGTTTCACTGTCGTTTCATGAAAATAAAAAATTTCAGAGCTTTTAGATCCTCAGGTTTGCCTAAAAAATCAAAACCCTTTATTTGGCTTTCTATTAAGATAAAACCTCGTGTTATGAATAACCTGAGGATGCTGATTATAAATCCGGTCGTAGTTTTGCGTTTCAGTCTCATTTGACAAAAATCAAATATTTGAGATCTTTCAGATCTGCAGGCTCAGCTAAAAAATCGGAAAATTTGATTTGGCTTTCTATTGAGATGAATTCTCGTGGTTTGGATAATTTGTGTGTTCTGATTACAAATTCGGTCACAGTTTTGGGTTTCCGTCTCGTTTGACGAACATCAAAAATTTTAGATCTTTCAGATCTCAGGTTTGCCTAAAAAATAGAAAATCTTTATTTGGTTTTCTATTAAGATGGAACATCGTGTTTTGGATAATTCGTAGGTGGTGATTAAAAATTCGGTCGCAGTTTTGAGTTTCAGCCCCGTTTGACGAAAATAAAAAATTTCAGACCTTCAGGTTTACCGAAAAAATTGAAAATCGTTATTTGGCTTTCTATTAAGATGAAACATTGTTTTTTGGATAACTGTGTTTTGGATTTTAGTTACGTTTGACAAACATAAAAGTTTCCGAATACTCAGATCTTCAGGTACGCCTAAAAAATTTTTATTAGGCTTCCTATTAAGATGACACCTCGTGATTCGAATAATTTGAGGGAACTGATTACTAACTCGGTCGCCGTTTTGGGTCTCAGTCTCGTTTGACGAAAATAAAAAAACATATGTTTCAGATCTCAGGTTTGCACGAAAAAAAAAAAATCGAAAACCTTTATTGGGATTTCTACTAAGGTGAGACCTGGTGTTCTAGATAATTTGAGGGCGCTGATTACAGATCCGGTCACAGTTTTGGGTTTTGGTCACGTTCGAAGAAAACCAAAAATTTCAGATCTTCAGGTCCGCCTAAAAAATCGACAATTTTTATTTGTCTGCCTATTAAGATGAAACCTCGTGATTTGGACAATTTGAGGGTGCTGATTACAAATCCAGTCGCAGTTTTGCGTTTCACTATCGTTTCATGAAAATAAAAAATTTCAGAGCTTTTAGATCCTCAGGTTTGCCTAAAAAATCAAGACCCTTTATTTGGCTTTCTATTAAGATAAAACCTCGTGTTATGAATAATCTGAGGATGCTGATTATTAATCCGGTCGTAGTTTTGCGTTTCAGTCTCATTTGACAAAAATCAAATATTTGAGATCTTTCAGATCTGCAGGCTCGGCTAAAAAATCGGAAAATTTGATTTGGCTTTCTATTGAGATGAATTCTCGTGGTTTGGATAATTTGAGTGTTCTGATTACAAATTCGGTCACAGTTTTGGGTTTCCGTCTCGTTTGACGAACATCAAAAATTTTAGATCTTTCAGATCTCAGGTTTGCCTAAAAAATAGAAAATCTTTATTTGGTTTTCTATTAAGAGGGAACATCGTGTTTTGGACAATTCGTAGGTGGTGATTAAAAATTCGGTCGCAGTTTTGAGTTTCAGCCCCGTTTGACGAAAATAAAAAATTTCAGACCTTCAGGTTTACCGAAAAAATTGAAAATCGTTATTTGGCTTTCTATTAAGATGAAACATTGTTTTTTGTATAATTGTGTTTTGGATTTTAGTTACGTTTGACAAACATAAAAGTTTCCGAATACTCAGATCTTCAGGTACGCCTAAAAAATTTTTATTAGGCTTCCTATTAAGATGACACCTCGTGATTCGAATAATTTGAGGGAACTGATTACAAATCCAGTCGTAGTTTTGGGTTTCCGTCCCGTTTGACAAAAATGAAAAATTTCTAATCTGTCAGATCGTAGGTTTGCCTTTTGTCAGCCACGACAATTACCCAGTACGACGTTGTGGATTTTCTTTACCATTTCCGGAGCCTTATTTGGCAGCTCATACGACCTCGTTCAAGCTCTGTTACCCAAAATATTACTGTTTTAAACGAATGAGCAGACTTACTCAGAGTAGAATCTACCCAACATTGTTTGACAGATGAACCGGGAAAATTTCCAAAATTTTTAACATATTTAAAATTTTTGAATATAATATTTTGAATCATTCTCTGCAAAAATAATGATACCCATTGTACCTCTTTTGTCATAAGCCAACGATGTGTCTTTTGTTTCCAGGCAAAGCAGAAAGAGACGCTGAAAAGATCACTGGTTTCCGAAGTACTCCGTGGTATGCAGCCGTCTGCCAGAGTATACTGCAACAGAATCAGCTTGGTCCTGGACATACTTCCTCTACTGGCCATCATCATTCTCCCGCCGTTCAGACCTGTCAGTCTTCATTTGTACACCAAAGAGGAGAAAGAGAATATGCTGAGGGTTGTAAACGTCATGATAGATTATAACCTCAATTATGTACAGGAGAGAACTCCGGATGGCGTGTACGTCTACAATCTAGGTAAATTATTTTTAACGTTCTTTCAGATGCATAGCTTTCAAAGTCTTTCAGATTGCTTGGAGTTTCGTCGCCATTTTGTCTTGGGAAGGGTGAAATTGGGGTGGTGCTTAGGGTATGGGGACGGGAAAACTCAACTTTTTTTGGTATCCACAGGTGACTCTTCATTGCCCTGGTGATATGTGATTTTATCTACCGTATTCCCTGTAAGCTTTCAAGAATATAACAGTAGATATTAAAAAAAATGGAGATAGAAAATACTAGCTAAATAGTTTTACTTTTGAGAATTTGTGGATACTACACTATACTACTCGCAAGTGAAATCGGAACACCTAGAAGAAAAGTGATATTTGCATTGAAAATTTGCACACAGCTTGGCAGTACCATCTCTAGTACACCTGTAACACCTTTTGTTCATTCAGACGCTATTTGCCTACATTACACCTCTAAAAAACTATGATATCTATTGCAAATGTGGCGAGATACCAATTGGTTGTGTAAAAGATATGAATTGGTTGTAAAAAGATGCCCCCTAGATCACAGCCCCAGTTTACGCAATTAAGCCTCTTTGGTGCTTCTTTCAGAGAAATTGCTGTAACCATGGAGTGTAGCGTGGCGATAGGTTGAATCGCAGAGCTAGAGGTTCTGGAGCACGTAGAATCTGCGACTACTGGCTCCTCAGAGACAGAAGGCGATCCACTCGAGCTGTTGCTGACGCTTGGTATACAGCTATAGGGAGGCCCATTCGAATCCGCACGGTGTACCACAGATTGAGTGAAAAGGGTATCTAGTGCTTCCACTCACTGCAACTCATCGTCGCCAACGATTAGATTGGTGCCAAGAACACCGACAATGGCATGCTGAATGGCAGCAGACGGCCTTCTCCAACGAGTCCAGGTTTTGTCTGGGGGCACATGACGGACGCCAACGCGTAAGACGACGACGGGGTGAACGACGTGATCTCCAGTTTGCTGTTGAGCGCCATGTGCACTGTCCTATTGGTTTGATGGTTTTGGGTGCCATTGCATTCAACAGCAAGTCACCTTTACTTGTGATTCGTGGCATAGTGACTGCGCAACGGTATGCAAATCAGGTGTAGAACCAATTGACGTTCCTTATGTCCGAGGCCTCGAAGAGCATTTCTTCCAGCAAGATAATGCACGTCCCTATATTGTAAGGGTATCGATGAGGTTCCTACAGAAGTTGAGGTCAGGGTACTCCCCTAGCCTCCACGATCACCCGATTTATCACCAGTTGAAAAAGTATGGGTTTGGATGGGTCGATACATAGGCGATTTACCCAATCCTCCGACCACGCTGGATGAACTGTAGCATGCTGTGAGGTCAGCTTGGGAGGCTATACCTGTAGGGTGTATTAACAACCAGATTACGAGCATGCCGCGTAGGCTAGAGGAGTGCATTCGTCAACATGGAGGGCCCACTCATTATTCGGACTTCAGTTGCGAGTAGTATATTTAGAACATTCCATCACCTTTTGACGTAATCAAATCAGTTATTAAATAAACTCATGGCATCATGTCGTATCATCTCTATTCGTAGAATTGCATGTGCTCTTAAACTTTGTATGTAAAAGAGATTCTCAAGGTCTTATGTGCTACCAAAATGGCGGACGTACAAACTACTTGTAATTTATTGCATCATATTAAAGCTTTCATTCGTTTATGATAAAATAATTTTTCATATCGTGCTGTCAGAAAGTAATTGGCACAATTGTTACAGAACCAAACATCGAGGAAGTGGTTGTTTTTGATAGCCAGAACAAGAGAAGAGCTCTATCCTACTCCAATAAACAACTCATCTCACGAGAGATTGAGCTAGAGAAACTAAGAAGGTGTGAAACGGCAAAAGCTGCTAATCAGAGTAAACAGCAGGCGGTCGACAAAGTTGGAAAACAAGATAAGCCAACCAAGGACAACGGCAGCCAATTACCAAACCATTTGCAGAAGCTTCAAGTAAAGAAGGTTGATGTCGCCAAAGCGGTAAGTGGCATTTATTGTATTAGTTTCGCACGATTTTTAAATTTTATGATACGCCAGAGCATGATCATAATATACTGTATGTTTGGAAGCTTCTTCGCCTTCTGCTTTTTCGGTACTTTCCCCTACGCGTTGGCAGAGACCTTTCAGGCCTCTATCTATCATAGAGCATAGCATATCAAATGTAAGTCTTTCATCTTAGTGCCTGTCGTCCTCTACCTCTCCTCGATGGAGGCTTCCATTCAAATATCCGTTTTGGCCACCTGGGTTCTGGCATTCTTTGGACGTGATCATACCATTGCAGTGCTCTGTTTTCTAGTGTCCTTGTTATTAAGCAATCTATTCCCATTCGTTGCTATATTTTTGTAGTTCTCATTTTGTTAGTTCTTGTGACTTGCAAACATCTCAACAGTGAGTCCAAAGTATGGAATGCCTCAATTATCTCGGAAACGATTGTACGATTTTCTAGAATTTCGGGACAGGGCCCATCTTACGATGGTATTCACAATATTATCAGATGTAGTGTTTTTCAGGAAATACAATAAATTTTGTTATTTCTAATGGACCACCCTGTATATTACTACATTTTTTAAATCCTTGAAAAATACCGATAATTTTTTGTATCATATTTCCTATACCTATATGTCATAATTTCGGAGTTATAACTAAATTTACAATGACTTGTGGAGATGTTCAAACAGAAAATGTTATTCTTAAAAAGTTTGTATTATTTACCTGTTTTATAGTAACGACAGATGCTATATGATCTTTTATGTAAATCACGACGCCATCACATTGTGTAACAGAGGAGTTATTATAATATTGTTTATAGTTAGGTATTGTGAAGTCACCGATTCTATGATTCTTGTTTCTGACAAGACTATAATATCTAAACAGTCGTATGACATTTGTATGTAACTGATCAGTTCATCGAAATGTTTTCTTAGATCTCGTATATTAAAATGAACCACTCCTAGGTCACGGTTACCCTCAACCACTAGTTCCTTAAAATAGTTTTGAAAACTATTTCAAATTATTGTATCAATAGTTTTTTCACTATCTAAAATATCCAAGAATTCTAACATAACATTTGGACTAGAGTTTCTCACATATTCATTCATAACTAAATATATACATTTTTTATGATATTGGAACAGTATTCTAGATGTATGTTTATCTTGGAAAAATTTGTAAACCGGACTATTTCTATCTGTTGGTGAATGGTTGATGTTGTAATTCTTATTGTATTTTTTATTTGAATTTATACAGTTACAACATGTGGAAAACGATTTTTCACATGAATTAGAATCATGTTCGTCACCACATTTTAAACAAACTTTGTGATTGTTGCATTTTGTCGAATGGTAAAATTTATAGCAATTTTTACATTGAGATATATAATTGTTTTGGTAATCTGGAAGATTTTGAAATCCAACTAATATTTTTCCATTGTTGTTATTGAAAATGTATCTAAACGATTAACCTGTTACGTTTGCATATATAACAGTTTTTTTTTTGAGGCATTGTGCCGTATATAAGTGACCTTCAAATATTCTTTGTTTATGAAGTTGTTCTGTCGCGTGATGTCTTCTTCGATGTCTTTTTCTGATATTTTGTTATCTGACTGGTAACCAACGATTTTTCTCCTTGGGTTAAGCATATTTGGCTCTGATAATGTGTACACTATTGGTAGATTTTTTTCAATTCTTCTTTTAATTTCTCATGGTAACAGTCTTCTCTCAAGTTAAATTAAAATAAGACAACTTCAAAAAACATAAAGGCGGTTACAGCAGATGATCAAAATGTTGTCCGTTTACCTTCAATACAACAAGCCATGTGATTCTTGAAATATTATGGTTAGATTCACTAACTCCAACATGTTGAATCGAATGACGGTAGATACACCATCATACCAAAATCCAGTAGTGTTGCTAGCAAGACCCGAGAAGAGATTAACTAACTGATAAAAATTCCTGTAGTTTATCCTGAGAGGGATGTTAGCAGCACTGATCTATCTAGTTGCGGTGAGCTCATAATTCTTGAGCAAGGCCAATTATATTCAACACTGATTTTTTTTGTATCAGCTTTCGTATGGCATACGTACGAACCTTACCAGAAACCAGTATTGTCAGACATTTCGATAGGATTTGTTATGACTGCGATATATTTGTAGTTCTTTAAGCAAAGTAATCAGGAAAGCAAAATAAGGGTAGGCATCATAATCTTTTATTTCTGGTTTGATGTATTATTTATAATATTATGTTTTCTTGTGATAACCTGTTATTCTTTTTGGGAGCTATTGTTTATAATATTGACCCGTTAATGGGTTGACTATTGGACAACCAAGTTATTATATATCTATCTGTCTGTCTACAGAAGATAACGATTGTATCTCAAAATCCTGCATTTTTGTTGAAACGCCTTTTATAATACGCCAAGCGAATTCGTACGAGTGGTTTTTTAAAGAATACGTTAGGTGATCGTATTGAAATTTCATTTTATTGCCTTTAGGACTAAATCCTCTAAAATAATCACTTTACATTTTCCGAACTATTGCTTTGATCATACGACGAATGCTTCTCACGAAGTTTTGCTCATTACTCATGAATAATTCAGACTTCAGATATTATCATATCGAAATCTGATACTTTGTCGTTCGCTTCATAAAATGGAAGGCGTTCGCAATGGCGATATGTTTTTCTTCCTGCTGAGAATAAACCTAATAGTCCGTAGAGAATGTCGTGATTCATGGAACAGAAAACAGATTTTCTTTTAGTGGACTTCGTCGAATAACGTTTTATGGATATCTTGAAATCTATCTTAATTGCTTACGGTAAGTTTTTGTACAAATCGTTACCTTTTACTTCCCACACCGATTTTGAGATACCTGATATGCTTTTTGGGCGTTTTATGATATCTACATAAAAACGAAAATTCACGTCACTCATTTCCGTCGGTCTGATTGTTTGTCTCTCGGTCTGTCTGTCAATTGGCGTTTGTCTAGCCGCGTAATCTCAGTAACTGCTGCTTGGATTTTGATGAAATTTGGGTAACGATATGCTGTGTGATCGTAGTTAATGCTGCTATAATTTTAAGAATTGGTGCATTGGCGGCGAAGAAATTGGTAAAAAATAAAAAATTATCAGAACCCCCCAAACTTCGTTTTTAGGCGTTTCAGGTTTCCTCATCCTTTTCCATTTTTTACTTCCCACACCGATAGGTGAGGGGAGTATTGTAATCGCGAAAATTTTCTATTTCGAGATAATATACCTTTTGGGCGTTTTATGATGCCTGCATAACGAAAATCCACGTAACGCATTTCTGTCGGTCTGTCTGTCGGTCTGTCTGTCTGTTGGCGTTTTTCTAGCCTCCTAATCTCGGTAGGGTGTAGGGTCGTAGTAGGTAATGTTGCTACAATTTTGAAAATCGGTGCATGGGCGGCGGAGTAATTAGCAAAAAACGAAAAATTTCAAATATGCCTCAAACTTCGTTTTTAGGTATTTTAGGGGTTCCTGATCATTTTCTTATTTTTTTTGGTTGGGGGTGAAATTGCGGTTGTTCGGGGGTGGGGGTTTGTAAATCTCAAAAATTTGTTGTATTCATGATATATTGTCTATTGACCTGTGAAAGAAGCACCTAGTAGAACACTTTTTTTGCGGTCGGGCGAGCGATGATTTGATTGCAGGGGCATCTAGGCTATAGTTTCAAGCTGTGGGAAAATAATAAAACTGGTATTATCGGAATGTGTGGGAAGTACTGAGTCAATCAACTTGACTCCATTTTTTATAAGGTTGGTATAGTGATTGAGGAAATTTTGTTAGCACCGATTATGTGTGGGATGGACTAAGACAAGAGAATTTTGAAAAGAGCAATGTTGCGTTTTTTCATTTTTTTACGAATTTCAGCTGTTGTTAGAATAGTCAGTATCGAAATACTTGTGCATTACAAGTCGTCAAGCCCTTCCTGAAACAGTATTAACAAAAAAGCACACAAAGATTTTGGAACACCAGCTCCTAGCCTATCAATATCAGTATAGCTCCGATATATAGAATACACTCGTATATAGAATGCGATGTTGTTTTAATTGCCTTCTATCTAATGGACCGAAATTTGTCGGTTCCTAATGGCCGTAACGCGAAAAGATGCTCGTAAGTAGATTCATCATGTCGATCTGCGCGGTAGGGCACTCAGCCTCCCATCGATGATGATGGATACTCCGATTTTTCCTCTTTTTGTTCTGCCTCGGTTATTCAGATGGTAATCGAGAGACAAAAGGCTTCCGATGCCTTTCTCAATGGAGTGTAATGCGTGGAGCGTATGCCCCCTGCCCCAGTCTGGAGTCGGGCCATCTAGACTATCGACGTTGTTCATTATGATAATATAGCCTAATGGGGTATTGAACCGTTCATTTTTTATATATTCT
This sequence comes from Callosobruchus maculatus, assembly GCA_951848785.1. Taxonomy (NCBI): domain Eukaryota; kingdom Metazoa; phylum Arthropoda; class Insecta; order Coleoptera; family Chrysomelidae; genus Callosobruchus; species Callosobruchus maculatus. The sequence continues at coordinate 12,848,992 of CATOUR010000083.1, forward strand.
GTCAAAAATATTTTGAAAAATGTTTAAATATCATATATTTCCTAAATTTAGAAAATTTAGGCCCGATTTTATCAACAAGCATATTTAACAAAGAATTTAACAAAGTAAAACGTCAAAGCTGGATGACACTTTTCATCAAACTATTGTTGTAACAAGTTTATATTTGTTGCAACCACAGAGTTAACATCTATAGAGGGAGTGTAAACAACAAAATGCACAGGTCGCTGACCAGCCAACATGTAACGGAAATTTTGACAGCTTGAGGGCATTACCAGTAGCGTGCGACTTTATATTAAAATTGGATGTTCTTTAATAGATTCAATTATTACTGTGATGTTACAAACTGATACCAATAAGTTGTATTCGAAGGAAACCTACACAGATGCACATAACATATATTAAACAACCATTATTCTTCCTCAAACTGGAGTGAAGTTATTTTTGTTCCCAGTTATCCCCATATATTACGCTACTGAAAACTAAACCAAAACCTATACTCACCCATGATAAGAAGTGTTCACTGATTCGTCGCTTTTACAGCAAACTATGCACTTTTCATGTTGTCTCATCATGCAATTATGACAATATTGTTCATAAATAATTTAATTCACTCCACAAATAGTCACAAAGTCAGTCATACTCTAAATCCACAAAAATCTCGACAAACGCAATAACCACAACTACAATGACGGCCACATGACAGTTTAAGGGCACGCCGATTATAGGTTGCTAGATTTATGACATATTAGAAGTTATTGCGACATTCCGCTAGGAGATTTACCATTTTTGAGATTTCATTAAATCAATGCAAATTATCTTCACGTAAATCGGTTACATTGCAAGTATATTGGAATGTATAGTTAAATACCCAGTTAAATACTTTGTGTTCAAACTGCGGAAACTGCCACATTTTGAAGAAACTGAAAGCGGACGAAGAAGAGTGGCAATAGCGCTATAGATGTTGGCTGGCCAATATTTAAATTAGGCTCCCTCTAGAGATGTTAACTCTGTGGTTGCAACATAGGCGATGAATGAAGTTTGGAGCTTGAAACGAAGTCAACGATCGAAATAAATATTTTTTTGAATGGTTGAAATTAGATCACAAATTCCGGTAAAAAAGTACCGAATCCCAAATCAAATATGTACCGTCCCTTCGCCGAGATGGCGGGTGGCCGAGTGGTATGGTGTTCGACAACGCTTGCTTGTTTTGTGGGAGGTGTTGATGGGTGTTGGTTCGAGACCCAGCCCGTGCAGTTACTTTTTTTCATTTTTTTTTAACCAAAACATTCATTGATATACGTTTTACTCATATTACACACATTTTTTTGTACTATCGATATAAATGTGTTTTTGAATCAAATTTTATTAGACATTTTACTTGACATATTGCAAAAGCTTAGTACCGGAGGTGGTGGAGAATTCAGTCAGTGGAAGTGAAGTTTATCCGTCAATATCAATCGCCAATTGCTCTGATAGCGGTATCAAAATGAAATTATTCCAAAAAATTATAATTATTCGGAATTTTTGTTGTGCTAGTAAAACATCTAATAACATCTTATTCAAAAACACATTTATGTCGATGGTACATAAAAATGATATAACATGAGTAAAAAGCATATCAATGAATATTTTGGACAAAAAAAAAAGAGTTGCACGGGCTGGGTGTCGAACCAACAGCACCCATGGATACAGCGATACCAAGCGATACAGTGTCGACCACTATGCCACTCGGCCACCCACAATCTTGTACAAAGGATCGCCTCAACAGTACATATGTATTTGATCAGGTAGGTACTTTATTACTGGGATTTGTGATCTAATTTCAAACATTCAAAAAGATATTTATTTCGATCGTTGGCTTCGTCTCAAGCTTCAAACTTCATTAATCGCCTATGTTGCAACAAATATACATTTTAGTTTACAACTGTTACAAATATTTTCATGAAGTACGTCACACGGGTTCGAGAGCCGTCGGCGTGTTTTCGGTTCTGGATTCAAAAACTCATTTTTATTTTGATATAACTTTTGGATTATTGCGAAAAAAAAACAAAACAAAAACAGTTTTTTGTAAAACTTATATTTGATCTCTCCATTTATCACAAAAAAAATTATTCTAAACCCTAATTTCTTGTCATCATTATCATTTAGCAGAAGAAAAAACCAGCGATCAAATGTACAGTTTTTGCGGAATCTGATTGAAATTAACAATTGTTAAACTTTTTGTTAAACAAGAAAATGCAATTTTTCACCCATTTAGGATGGAAAATCAGATTGGAAAAGATATTATATGGTTCTTAATGGTCGATTATATATAAAGCATGTCATTTTTAACCTTTTTGAGGTAAACTTCAAGAGAAATCAATAGTTTTCAGAGTACTTTGACAGATGCATGTTATTGAACGGGCTGCTCTGATTGGTCAAAGCCTTTGTTAAAATGCGCCTTTTGATAAAATCGGCCCTTAGAATATTTGAAAAATTTGAATATAAATTAAAAAAATATCCAAAATTTTGTAATCTTAAAATTTTGAATATTCTGAAACCAGAACATTTTTCAATCTTTAAAAATTTTGGAAGTTTCGAAAACTTTTGAAACTTTAAAAATGTTCACTAAAATTATTTTCTTAAGGATGTTCGTTCACGGGAGTTGTTGGTAGATAAAATTAATTTCTTTTCAGTTTTGATAAGTTTAATCACATAGATATCTACCGCTAAAAATGCGAAACTTGTTATCGATCATTTCAGAAAGTGATTAACGATTAAAAATTAGAATTTTTACATGGGCCCTTTGACAGATTAGGGTTTTTTGTATTTAAAGGTAGAATAAATAGTTTACAATATTGCATTAAAAAATAGGGTTGACGACCGTTTGAATTAGTTATCAATTATTTTAGTCAGGGTAATTAAACATGTTTAGGAAATTAAGAGACCATTTTTAAAACTGGCAACAGCGCGCTTGAGTTTCATTGATGTCCTAAGAGGTTATGCTGAGAAACACGCTGTTGACAAATGGACTAAGTATGTTATTACAATGAAGTCAAAACAATAACTAATTCAGATTAAATTAATTAAATTAAATTAAAATATGCTTATGAGTATCTATATTTTATATAAAAATAATTTATGAATAATTGCAAGATTACTATTATACTTTGCAACTTGCCGAATAAATTTCATAGAAAATTAGTACTAATTTGACTCTAGCGTAGAGAATGAACGTCTTTAAGTATATTTTCGATGCTAACAGACGCTGTAGGTAATAAATTTGCTCCAGTTGTATGCCAAAGAAGGAGGACGTTTGGTGAGTTTAAATCCAGCAGCGTTCCCATTGTTCTATTGGGTTGTAAAGTAGCCCTGGAGTTCGGTATTTCATTTGATGTCCGTATTGAGATATATTGGACTTGTTTTCGGACCATTTGCCCCAAATGCTGGTCCATTGAACAGTGCCTATTTTAGGCGACATATCGAGTCTTTGCCTTAAATGAACTGCATACAAATTAAGATTTGATTTTATGCAAGATGCCCTTATAAGTCATTTTATAATAAACTTGTATAAGAGAAGAATGTGTAAGAATGTTTACTTTATATTATTAGGTATGGTTTTGTTTTTAGTTGTGTAAAGAGTTACTTCAGATTACCATTTAAAAAAAGTAGAAACGTATATGGTTAAGAAACACTTCTCAATTGGTAGGAGCAATGCAGTATAGGGTTCCTATCTTGCAATGTAGGTGGTAGGGACACAAAAGAAGATATTACAATACAAACGCATAAAGAACGTTGGATGAAAATTGATATACAGCTAGATCTATCTCTGTTCCTAAAATTTTATAGCAAGTATAAGCCACAACAAACTAACGGAAGAAATAATATCTGCCTGTACTTTTGAACTAGAAAAATACGCAATTGCCCCCTTCAGTCCGTCATCGTTTATATTCCATTCACAACTACTTACATAAATATATTGCATATCACATACCTGGTACTTACGTACGAACAGCTGTATGAGGTCCCCACAACCTCAACTGCGCAACAATCTTTTCAGTAGAGGATAACAAAATAACACACAGACACAGGTAAAATTATGAATTATTCACAAATATTATAAGGCCTGTGGCAATTTGTCGATGTGCGTTAACCAAGATTATCATATTATGCTCGATGGAGGTACTCCACCATTCTCAAGCTGTTTGTATTCTTGATCGAAGTAATAGAAGCTAAGTTGGCAAATATGATATCATCACTGAAACGTTATAAAATACTTGCACTTGCTTAAATTATTATTGTATTGAAATTTTAGTTGTGAAGAAAATTATATTCCGGGTCAGACCATATTGCTTGGTTAAAATTAACCATAATGTCCTCATCAAGTAAATTTTATTAGAGCGAGAACAGATGTTCTTGTTGCAACTATATTCCTACAAGATTATCAGAATTTTTGAGTTGAGAATTTCTTTTTATGTGTGTACCAGTTAAAGAGTGCAGTTGAGTTATATGGGAGTAGAGACAACGGACTCATGAATTTTTTTTATGACTGCTGTAGTGGAGAAAATAAGGAAAATATTTGAATTCCTCCAGTTGCGTGACGTCATGGGACTATCGGAGAACAGCCAATCGGATGACGGATATGTGTGCCGTGTTGCTGTTCTAACTAAAGTACTCAATATCCAATGCATACCTTTATGCGATCCTCTACACATATTAAAAAATACATAGTTTGATATACAGTGACTGTATGGTGACAGTGATGACAATAGGATATCTTATTTTTGATTGGTTCGTCCAGCTCCGTCTGTTGAGGCACCTTTAACATTAGTAGCATTTGACAAAAGCTCAATTTTTACATAATACAAGTTGAAACCAAGGAATAATTAGTAAATGATTATCATCTGATCATTTTTATTTTATATAAAAACAAAAAAAAAACGCTATCGGAACTAGTAATATTCTATTTATGGGCCGTTAAAATTAGCCCTCTATGTTCGCTTCCCTAATCGGCTTATATGCGAAGTTCAGCAAAACGGTAGTGGTAGCAAATATGTCAACCGTGCAAGAGGTTGCGAGTTGGAGCCTGGGCAGATACTTTTGTCATTCACTTTAAATTTTTTATTTAAAAAAAATAATTTTGATCAGTTTTCAAAACCAAAGAGCCGGTAGTAGAGCAGGAACATCTCAAAGAGCCGGAGCCGGTGAAGTTATATATAACTAAAAATATGTCAAATGAAATAATAATCCCCCATCGCTACTGACAGTGAGGATTAAGTATTTTATCATTATTATTTTATTCTAAGTATTGTTTTTTGTATTCCAATATCCCATTCTGTTAGCGTCTACACGCTACTCAGTATATTAGCATATTTTTTTAAGTAAAGTAAAGCTAACGAAAATTTGTATATGTGAAAACCCATTACTGATCAACATATCAGTGAAATCTTTAAAACTGCTCAAAAATCTTTTTTTTTTAAACAAAAAATTTAAATAATAAACAAAAGTACCTACCCAGTCTCGAACTCGCAACCTCTTGCACGTTAGACATATTTGCTACCACTGCGCCAACCTGCATGTAATAACGTTTTGCCGAAATTCGCATATAAGCCGAGTAGGGACGCGAAAATGGAAGGAAATTTTAATGGCGCATAAATAGAAAATTTTACTGGTTCCTGTAGCGTTTTTTTGTTTTTATATAAAATACAAATAATCACATGCTCCTACTGATAATCATTCACTAATTATCCCTTTGTTTCAACTTGTATTACGTAAAAATTGAGAGCCACAGAAATTTTGCAGCTAACATATTGTTTTCGTGGTTTTTATATTTTATACGGTATACCGCGATTTGAAAGTTGACATGGCAACAAAGCACTGCTGATGTATGGCGCGCATCGCACCGATTGGCTAAATTTAATTTCTTTTCTTTAAACTTTAAAATGGAATTACTAGTAAACAAAGCGATGTAGAGCGTAACGAAATGAAACAGTACACCCATTTTTGTATATGTTACGGTTAAAGTGTTTACTTTGATAGTTTATATACCAGCTGGATAGTGTACAAGCTATCGAAATATCTCGTTATTTTGATGGAAACTCATATTTCAACTAAAATAGCTATGAATATTGGTTGGTTTGTATACTAGCCAGCTAGTTTATAAACTATACAAGATACGCCGCTAAAGTATATACACAAAGATATCACACATATTAACCAGTGTTTCTGGTCAGCTTACAAACTATCCACATCATTTGGATAAGGTATGCACCTAATATCTCTAGTAATACATAATAACCAACTCGTTGGTTAGTATGTAAACTAACCAATCCTCTTTGGTTAGTATGTAAACTAACTAATTTTGCAAGTGTGACGCGTTGGTATTATTTACTGTCGTGCCTTGTAAAATTTGTTTAAGAATAGGTATCTAGTTACCAAACATGGATCAGCAACAGCAATTTGAAAAGTTACTATTAGAATGTTACGAGAAAAAGTACCAAAATTCAAAATTAATGAACAACAGTGATTATAATGTACTTCTGCAACATATAAAGAGAATACGAGAACAATGACCTAACACTAATAACAAGATTGATTATCACGTAATGAATACTCATGATTTACAGAGCATCGAATCCTCTTATGTAATCTTATATAAAATATCTGGAAAGATTATTTTACGTTTGAGTGAAACCTATGATGCCATTATAGCTGCCCAGGGTCTAGAGATTCATTTTATATGAATATTTTGTCACACAACTAGTATTTCCGTTTGTTTTACTTATTTTTAGGTAATTATAGCAATTGTATGTTGTATCTATGATTAAACTTTACTTTTGATTAAAAATTGTTTTTCTAAGCTAAAGTAACCAAAGAGGATTGGTTAGTTTACATAGTAACCAACGAGTTGGATATTATGTAGTGTACTAGAGATATTAGGTGCATACTTTATCCAAATGATGTGGATAGTTTGTAAACTGACCAGAAACACTGGTTAATATGTGTGATACCTTTGTGGTATAATACTTTAGCGGCATATCTTGAATAGTTTATAAACTAGCTGGATAGTATACAAACCAACCAATATTCATAGCTATTTGAGTAGAAATATGCTTTTCCATCAAAATAACGAGACATTTGGATAGTTAGTATACTATCCAGCTAGTATATAAACTATCAAAGTAAACACTTTAACCGTAACATATACACTAGGAGGTTATAATGATTTAATCATTGTTTTCAAACCCATGACACTAGTCCATTGCGATGCAACCGTAGCTCCTGCACTAAAGTGGAGTGTGGAGGGCATCCTACCCTTAGGAAAAGGACTGCCCGCCAAGGCGCCCAGCCATTTTCTTTTCATATTGAAATCGCGTCCGGGTCCGGCCACCACACCAGCGGGATTTTATTTTCTGATGACGGCGATTTATCTTACCCCCTCTCCCCACCCCTTCTGCCAACCCTCTTCCCTCCCTCGGTTGGAGGGGAGAGGTGACTTTCCTGTGCTGCCCGGAGGATTTATTATTTATTATCCTGGATATCTGAGGAGTTATTTAAAAGGGTTTTGTCGGCTCTTATAGGGTGACGCGTCGGAAATTCGTCATTCAACATAAAGAAGAAGCTAAGAGAATAAAATCAGGTGAAGGATATTGAGATTGTACTTCCTATCTATTAGTACATACAAGTTTTTAAGCATACGCATATAAGCCCTTCTCTAAACTTGAAATAGCGATTGCGGGGATACCTTACTCTAGACCTGACGGAAGTAGTAAATATGAATTCACATAATTTGATACCGCTGCGTTGTCCACATCTATTAAAAAGTTGTCAAGTTGATTGACTCACACTTCCCACACATCACGGTGGATACGATTTTATTATTATCATCCCATACCATGAAGCTTGAGATCCCCTTGCAACTATGTAAATCATCACCCGCCTGCAAAAAAAGAACATCTAACACAAAAACTGTCGTAAATAGTTTCTTGCATCTATCTCTTTACGAGCTAGGACGGCACAGTTTTTGTTATGCAATATTCAAGTGATATCCTAATCACATGGCTTGCTGATATTCCGATATTCAAAAACAGATTATATTACCAGTATTAATCTTAAAAAGCAATGGAAAGTATTCTATAGATACAAAAAATACCGGGATTTCACAACCACCCTATCCGAGACCCCATCTCACCTCGCCTCATTTTGAGCACTCCAAAAGGAGAAAATGATCAGTGATCCTAGAGTACCCGAAAACAGAGCGTGAGCGGTTATTTTATCGTACTGTTTCTTTTTTAATTTAGTTTCTCCGCGACTAACACAATTTCCAGAAACCATAGACGTTATCGATCTCTATCATGGCCCACGATACGGCCTAATATAATTTCAAAAATTATGTTTTTCTAGGGTAGGGTAGCATTCGGATAAAGCTGAAAAGTATATTTTGTCGTACCTTTACAGGTCAATGAAGAGTCCACTACATCATCATCATCATAGTCACAATGTCTTAACAGACATGTTGTGAACTCGTAAAATGCATTTACACATCTTGCGAGTTTCTCTTGGGATATCTTTAAGATCTTTGATGCAGTAGTTTCCCATTTGCTTTCTGCATTCTCATGCCGTTGACCAGATGGTATCTACTGGTTCATCCGCCTTTAGGAGCAATTTCTCACCCCAAGGACAATAAGGTGTCCTGACTCTTCTCAACTCGTCCACCTGAAGCTGTTGGTTGAGAAGAGGTTACTGTTTATACCGACAGTAGTTCGGTGTTCCTTTTAGTCGCCTTTTACGACACGCAGGAGATACGATGGGAGATATTCTAACCCGCCCCCACACGGTTAAGCCCACTACGAATACAACAAAATTTTCAGTTTCATAACCCTGTATCCCCTAACTACCCCAGTTGTACCCCTTCTAAAAAATGTGGTAAACGATCAGGAATCTCCAAATCACCCAAAAATGAAGCTTGAGCAGTTTTTATATTTTAGTTTTTTGGTTATTGCTACGCCATCACTGTCTGGATTTCTAAAAACCATACGCGTTTCCCATACTCGCCACGATAATAATACTGTATCAAAATTTAATTAACAACAATTCAATAATTTCCACGCTCCATAATACTGAACGATCTAAAGCAATAGCCGTATGTATACAGCAGAAAATCGAAGGCCCTTGGTTTCTGTAATAAGCAAGGCAATGTTCGTTCTTTCATAGAACAATAGACAGCCTATTGTGAATACAACAAATTTTTCAGTTTTACAACCATGAGGCTTTTCGTGAATAGGAAGGCTGTGAATTTATAGTTGGCAGATTTCAATATGGTCTCTTATTTACCGAGATACTAAAATTTAATGCGATGATATAAACTTCATATTTTAAAGAAAATTTTTGAATATTAATTATTTGTGAGTCAACTCTTAAGGAGCCCATATTAAAATTCTGATTTTTAATCGTTAATGGCTTCATGAAATGATCGATAAGACGGGTAGATGCCTATGTGGTTAAACTTATCAAAAATGAAAATGATTTCATCTACTAACCACTCTCGAGGACTCCTTAAAAGAATAATTCTGACGCTATTTTCATTACTTATGACGATTTTTGAAGACTTGAATATTTGAAATTATATTATGGTTTTTCATGAAATTAATATCTAAGTTATTTAAATATTATAGAAGCTTCATTGTGTGTTGTTTTTGATGATTACGTCTGAAAAAATTTCAGAGCTAGATTTAAAAATAAATAATGGACCCTCACTTCACCGCTATGTATTTTAAATTGCTGGACTCATCCTCTTTTGTTATTGTTCCTTGACGTCTGGATGAAAGATGAAGTGGCGGTTTTTGAGATTTCAAAAGCCACCTACTACCTCCCCTCTCCCCTTGGACGGTCTCCACTTTCCGGGTCATCCTTTGTAATTGTGAGTAGGAATGACCAGTAATAAAGATGTTTGCGAAGCATTATGGAGAAACTTATGACAGGTGACTGGCGTTTTGGCCAAGAATTATTTATTGTTCGGACGATGAAAACTCATAATGGATGTTTCTCGTTAATGGTCTGGTTCGAGGTAAATTTTACAGTCGTCGACCTATTTGCTTTTTGTTGGGTAATATTTCTTTATGATTCTTTATATTCGTAAAGGGGATTGTATCGCTTTGTTATTTTGAAAACATAAATCAACGCTATTTTCCTGTTTCTCATAACAGTCAGAATAACAGTTTGTGATAAGCCTCATGAGTCCATTATGTGCAAATAGATAGAGTTGAGTTTCAAGTAGGTACATACGATGTTAGGACCTATGTTGTAAAGAATTACTTCTGAAATTGATAATATCCCCTTTTTCACTGTCAAGGATTGTATGCTAATATTAGCTTGTCCTTTCGCTATCCCCTTCAACTCAGTGCTAAGTACTTTCGCTTTCCCGTTGAGGTGGGGGTTGACAAGAATCGTACCGATTTTCAAGGGTGGTAATAAATGATAACGTATGTTGCAAAAGTTTTGAGATTTTTTTTCGAAACTCGGGAGGTAGTTTCACCGTTGGAAACAATTCAGAAATCGTGTAAGTTTGGTACAGGTGCAGATAACGGTAATTCACAGCAGTACATTGGACGAGTTAGGACCGAAGCGGTTTGTTTGCCTAAACTACTCAATTTTATTAATACCCACCATGCTAATGACAATATAATGTTTTGGCCAGATCTGGCTTCAAGTCATTATGCTTTGCATACGAGAAACTGGCTAAACCAACACCATTTGTATCACGAAACGACAACCCACCCAATCTTCCTCAAGCAAGACCTATCGAAACTTTTTGGGCTCAATTGAGTGGCAAATCTATTTGTGATTTAGGGGTTATGTTTGATTCGTAACATAGCTTTGCTGAACACATTGATAAAAAAGTATCAGAAGCATATAAGGTCTATGGCTTTATTGTGCAAAATTGGCATTTTTTTAATAACACCTCAGCTATCAAATGTCTGTTCTTTTCATATGTGCGTTCTAAACTCGTATACTGTTCTTTGTTTGGAATCCTCTCTATCAGCGTCACATTAACATGATAGAAAGCGTTCAACGAAAATTCATAGTATCCTTCGTTTAAAGTTGATCATATTTATCGTGAACAAGGTATCGATCATAATTTATTATCGAATCGTTTTGACTTTGGAAGTTTATAATTAAGGAGGATAATTTCATAACCCCAAAACGGAACGGAGATGGAGAGGGGTTTTAAAAAGTAAAAAAAAACGTTAAGTAACCGAATGAAAGGGCGGTAGCATTTTAGTACACCTACCAGCTAATGTTCCAAAAAAATCGTCATATGAAATCTATTTTTTTCAGATGAAAATATAAAAATCGCGACGAAACGGGTCGGAACTTATGGAAAACTCTTTTTTTGTAGATAACACAAAAAATACTGTCATCCGTTTCTGCTGGGCAGTTTAGGAGAAATTTTGTCTCAGAGTTCGATTTTTCACGTCATTTTCGTTAAATATAGTTAAAAAGCAGTTAATATTGTTTAAAACGGATAACGTTTTTTATACATAATTTGGGAGAGCCAACTATGACATGTATAACCTGTTACCCTTAGATAAGGAAAGAGAGGGGATACCGCGCGCCCATTTGATGCTATATGGATTAGCTGATACCGAAAATGAATAGCTGTCAAAATGCTGGTGGAAAACTGACGGTAGTGTCAAGGTGGTGTTTTTTGCGATATTTAACGTTTTTAAGACCAATAATTGTGAAATATTGTGGTGAGCGTAATGGTGGGGTGTGCAGCTTACCGTTGTAAAAGCCACAGCAGCAGGAAGGAGCCAGGAATCACTTTTCACAGGTAAATTTATGATCTTATTTTTTTGGTGTATCCGAAATTCATGCAAATATCTCGATATCTAGTTCAAAGATATATGTGTATCCGAAATATAATTTGGAATGTACCACTAACATGCGAATCATAAGGTTTTTGAGCACGTAAAGTCTAAAAATTATGTTTTTAAGGGATTTTTTGGTTCAAATACAATCAGTTTTCCAGTGGCGTATCTATTATAGCTTACATTTTGAATAGAAATATTATGACTTTGCATTGTAATATATAATATACCAATACCCTTATACAAGGTGTGCATTTCAAGGGTGGCCTTTATTTGTAGTTGTATGAATAATAAAATTAATTTTCTTTCTTCCTCGACAGGTTTCCTAAAGATCTTCCTAGACATGATTTATGGATCAAAAACATGAGGATCGAAGGTTGGAAGCCTACAAGCAACGATATGCTTTGTTCTAAGCATTTTGAACAGAATTTCCTTCATCAAACAAATCAAAAAGTATATCTTCTGAAAGGAGCAGTCCCCACCATATTTGACGAGCTTCCGGAATACTTACGTCCAAAAATTGTAAGTTATAATTCCTAGCTTACATTGTCTACGCTTAATCAATATTAAAATAATAAACATCCTAGGATTATGATAGATGGATAGATAGATATACTTTATAGTCTAAGAATTTACAAGATTCTTATTGACGAAGCTATATAATAACAAACAAAACTTTTGGGATATTCACTAAAACCTGTGAGGAGGAAGTTTGTTATAAATCTTCACTCCATTGTATATAATTGGATCATTAATGAGTTATGATTTGGGTGTGATATTAATTTAAAATCATTCTTATGCCTTATGCCTATATTCTATATTTATGGTCTCAAATTTGGTTTTATATTTGAGTATTAGTGATGACGTTTCCAAAATAAACAGTGCAATAAAGTAAGGAGAAATGCGATTACGAATGGCTGAATAACTATTTAAAAATTGATAGCTATGAAAATCAAAACGCAGCTAACCTCAAAAATGTAATGAATTTCTTGTGTTACTGTTACATTATTAAACAACTATATTTAGGTGTGTTTACTCGATACGAAATCAAAACAAAATGTTACTGTCACTTTTCCTATAAGATTCAGTCACTCATTCACATCTACTTAAATCATAAATTAATTTGTTCTGTCTTTCTTTCGGAAGTAATGTTTCAAACATTGTCTAATATACAGCTCTGTTATTTTAGGCAAAAGAAAGAAAAAGACCCCGCGAACGTGATGTTCATCCAGAACCATCGCCATCAACCTCAGCTCTGGCTGCACAGGACGACTCTCCCCGGAAAAAGAAACTTAGAGGAGAACTGCTGCTGCAAAAAGATAAGAATAAGGAAAAAACGAAAAAAATCCGTGCCCTTGGTCAGTCACTGAAAAGAGCACACAAAAAAGTAGCCTCTTTAAAAATAATTGCTGAGGAATTAGAGCGACAAAATTTACTATCTCAAGAAAATTTAGTTTTAGTTCAAAATATGAGCAAGGTTAATATAGAAATATTGAACAGAAAAATGGGGAGAAATGTTCAATATTCACCTGAACTTAGGAAATTTGCCCTGACATTAAATTTTTTTTCACCAAAGGCATACAACTATGTGAGAGATGTTTTTGACACTTGTCTCCCGCATAGCAAAACTATTGCTAAATGGTTTCAGAATGTGGATGCTGAGCCTGGTTTTACCAAGGAATCAATAAATACCTTAAGAAATAAGGCTCAATCATCTGACAGACCAATAATTTGTTCATTAATTATCGATGAAATAGCCATACGGAAACATTTAGAATGGGATGGAAAAAAATTCCATGGTTATGTGAACTGTGGAACAAATTTAAACGATGACTCTAATGCTTTAGCCAAAGAAGCTTTTGTTATAATGTTGGTTTGCATCAATGGAACTTGGAAATTACCTGTCGGTTACTTTCTTACAGATTCTTTGAATGGCAGTCAAAAACATTCAATTGTATCTCAATGCATCCATCTGATTGAAGATACGGGAGCCAAAGTTATGTCAATCACATTCGATGGTGCTCCATCTAATACCGCTATGTGTCATAACTTTGGATTCCTATTTAACATTTCAAATATACAGACAAGTTTCAGAGTTACAGATCACAATGTATATATTTTTTATGATCCATGTCATATGATAAAACTTGTTCGCAATGCATTTGGTGAAAAGAAAATCCTAATTGATTGTGATAACAATTTTATTCAATGGAAATACATAGCGCTTCTAGAGAAGCTGCAAACTAGCGAGGGCTTACATTTAGGGAATAAGTTACGTCGCGCTCATATTATTTTTTTCAAACAAAAAATGAAGGTTCGGCTTGCAGTTCAGTTACTTAGTGCATCAGTAGCCGATGCTATTGAGTATTGCGAAAAAAAGCTGAATCTTGAGGATTTTAAAGGTAGTCAGGCAACAGTTAAATTTATTAGAATTGTAAATAGCATTTTCGATATTTTAAACAGCAGAAACCTAGTAGCACCAGGTTATAAAAAAGCATTATGTCAAAAAAATATAGATCGATCTGCGGAATTTATCAATAGTGCAATTTTTTATCTTTCAAAGTTGAAATTATCTAATAATGAGCAAGTAATCATGTCTAACAGAAAAACTGGGTTTATTGGATTAATAGTTTCATTATCAAGTTCTTTAGGATTGTACAAAGAACTTGTTTCTGAGAGAAAAACATTACTGTACCTTCCGTTGTATAAGATTAGTCAAGATCATTTAGAATTATTCTTTTCGTCAATTAGATCAAGAGGTGGCTGGAATAATAACCCAACCGCTCGACAGTTTCTAGCTGCTTACAAAAGGCTTCTGGTTCGAGCAGAAATTAGAGAGGGCGGTATGGGTAACTGTATTCCATTAGATCAAATCCCTATTCTAAGTAGTTCTACAAAAAATGTAAGGTCTGAAGATGTAATTAATAGTAGTTTATCGAACCATAGTTTAATAGACATAAATGAGCCTTCTGATGATCTAGAAACTATTTGGAAGGATCATGACTACATCATGAATGCACCTGTGATAAGTGAATGTCCATCCCAAATTGTTCAATATATTGCTGGTTATGTTTCGCACCAATTACAAAAAACAATAAAATGTGAAACATGTGTCACAGCATTGATTGGTACTAGAGATCGGTTTCTCAATTCCCTAATTGAATTTAAAAGCCACGGCGGTCTGACTTACCCATCAAATGATGTTATCAAGATATGTTTGAAATCGGAACATTTTCTGAGAGTTAATGAAAATTGTATTCACACCAAACATTTTGTACCTTTGCTGATAAGCAAAATAATATCAAGTTTTCTAGGCACCCCTATTTTCAGCTGCTTAGAACGTCACGTATTAGAAAATGATGTAAATCATATATATTTTTTAATAAAAGCTGTATGCACAAAATACTTAAATATCAGAATCCATTTTATTGTAAAATCTCGATCACAACAGGACAATCCAGTTCGGAGCCAATTAACAAAAATGATTCTGTTTAAAGGGCAGTAAAATATTGGTAGTTTTTGACCTCCATGACTGTAATATTGACTGCCATCAATTGTAGGAGCAAGCGAAATGCCACGTTCCTACAAAAAATTTATTTTTGTTGAAGCACACAATACTGAGTTTCACCCAAACTTCCCCATAAGTAAATACATAACTGCAATAAATTAGAACTTACTGGAAGCAAGGGGTTAAGTGATAAAATAGAGTTGTAATTTCTATGTAAGTTATAGGACCTCACCTATATTGAATGAATTGTTCGTTTTTATTTACTACTAGCTAATCTAGGGGTCATTTTCTAATTTTGTAAATGTTTTGATTTTGGATAAGATTAAAGGACCTTTGTATTTCTAGCCCAAAACTTACTTTATTTCATGTCTGAGATAATTTTTATGTTTAACCCTCCAGCTTTTTCATTAATTATTGCCACCGTCGCAAAAAGAAGTTAAGTATAAAAAAGCCTCGTTGGAGTAATTAAAAATACTGCTCTTCATTACACACTACAAACAGCAAGTAACAGCGTAACAGCAAGTAGATTTTTTTACTGCATATGGGGACTTCGAGATTGAAGGCATCAAATTCCTCAATATCGTAAGCTAATCTATAATAATAAAAATGTTTTATTGCTGCTTCTGTTTACAGTATGTAATAGACAGTATTTTATATATAAACATAATGTCAATAAATATAAATATTGTCACGACGGCCTCTTTTTCTTCAGCCAGGGAATCAAACTCGACGTAACTTTCACCGTTTTACTTCAGAACTTAATACAATAACTCTTAACCTTATCTCAACTAGATCTCAACTCAACTGACCCCTATGCTGCCCGTAGCACCTTATATATACTTCATCGAACCATCTAGAGGATTCGATGACATTTCTAGAATCTATCCGTCATTCTCGAAAACTCTAGACGATTCGATGACGTTTACACTTCAAAAGATCTAACCTAGCACTTTGACTTTACATCATGTTTGACAACCAATGACAAGTAAAACAAATACACGAATACCATAATATACAGTATGTTACGTTCTTCCCCCCTTAGCGTTCGGCGTCCTCGACGAACAACTTCGATTCTTGTATCACCACAGACATCAGCATAGTCGACATTCGGTTTTCCACTTTCCGTACATAACCTGTAGACTAAGTCGTTGAGGCGCTTCATCACCACGTAGGGTTCCTCCTCATGGCGTTGTAGCTTCGGACATCTACCCTTCCTTCCGTCGTCTGTTGCAAGACCATACCAGATCATCTCGTAACTGCGATATTCTTTGCCCAACTTGCGATTCTCATTTTCAGCTCCAGCAGGATCCTCTTTTCCTAGCTCTGTTATCATTTTCTTCAGTTGCACCTTTTCGCCTTGACGACTGTCACCTCTCGACACTTCCTTCTTCCCATCACTCAGGCTATTCTCCACTTCCTCTATGAGCCTGCTGAGTTCGTCTTCCACCTGCACAATCCTGTTCTTTTGCTTAACATTCTCGCTTTTGAGTTGCGTGGTCTGGTCCAAACCCCATGATGCGTCCTTGAGTGCAGCGCCAAACTCTGCTCCTATCCTCGGGTTTTCTTTCCTCAGTTGTGCCAATCTCTGTTCTAACTTTACATCGTAAAATGGCTTCGCTAATATTGCGGACACACCCTTCTTTGTATCCTCAGTAACCTTACTCAGTTCTTTCTTCTTCTTATCGATCTCAATTTCCAGCTGTGTAGTCTTCTGCTCCACGTTACTGTTTTCATTCTTCATATGCTTCATCTTGGAGCTACCATACTCTACTTCAGTCAATGCGTTTTCCAGCTCTTTTTTCAGTCGAGCATTCTCATTTTCCAAATTCATCAGTCGCTGTTTAGTTTTACTATCAACTTCTCTTGCTTTAGACAAATCTTCCTTTCGCTTGTTCGCATCATCGACCTTGGCGCTCAAATCTGTTCTCAGCTTCTTGTTTTCTTCTTCAAGCTGCGCCAACCTTTCTCTCAACTCATTCTTCTTGATACCGACCCTTTTGGCTTTGTCATTCGCTTTGTTCAAGTTCTTTTTACAGAATGCATACTCAGCCTCCATCTGATTTATCTTCTGTTTGAGCATTGCATTTTCATCTTTAACTTGGTCGTATTCCCTCTCTGATTTCTTCAACTGATTCAAAGCTTTCAATCTCTTGATTTCGCCCTTCAAAGCAGAGACTTCTTTATTGAGCTTCCTCAAGGCTATTTCGTGTTGTTCGTCCTTCTTCAGGAGATTCTTTCTATTCGTTTCAAACTTGCTTTTAATATGCATACTTCTCCTTTCCTGAGAGGCAAGCAACTGCTTCATCCTATCCCTGTCTGCTCTAAGTTCCCTCATGGCTACTCCGTGTTGTTGTTGAAGTTTGGCAATACTTTCTTCATTCTTCTTTACTAAATTCTTTATGTCTCTGTCAAACTGCTCCTTCATTGAGTTTATCGTGTCTTGCATAGATTTCATTTTGTTCGCATATTCATCCGCTTTTACTACATCCGCTTGTATCTTATCAGCCTGGGTGCGGCAGCCTACCCTAAGATGCCCCTTCTGTCCACATTTCCAGCATGTAAACTTTTCAGCTCCTTCTAGGCTTGTGCGAACTGGGTTTCTTTGGAAGCTAGCACCTCTTCTTCCTGAAATAAACGGTGTGGCCCTGACTTCTGCTTCTGTATCTTGCTCGACAGCGCGCACCCTCCTTGTCATTCGCTTGGCTTTTATGTCAGCTTCAATTTGCAAAGCCTTGATCACAGCATCTTGTAAATTTATGGGACTGGACAGTTTTACCATTCGTTGAACTTCCGCGTCTGCAATGCCTTCGACAAACTGGCGAGCAGCGACGTATTCCTGTGTTTCGACGGGGCTGTTGACGAATGCCCGTTTCGCTAAGCTTTGGACTTCATATGCAAACGTGGTCAGATCCTCCTTGGCTTGCTGTGTCCGGTTGTGCAGTTGACCATGTAGCAGCTCTGTTAAGTGCGCATCTCCAAAGCGTAACCTTAGCGCAGATGTTATCTTATCATAGTCACGTAGATCTGATGAGCAGAGATTTTCCAAAATAGCTGCGGCAGAGTCTCTTAGCATGGATGTCAGCACACAAGCTTTTTCTTCATTTGACCAGTTATTCATACGTGCGATATTTTCAAATTGCATATAATAAATGTCCCAGGACGTTTTGCCATTATATGGATAGGGCTTTGCTACTGAGCCACTGTGTCTATCAGGAAAAACGGGTGGTTCAGCTGTTAAATTACGCTCACCTGCACTAAACTCTCGCAGCTCCTCTCTGACCATTTCTTTGACCTGATCTTTCATCTGCTGTAGCTGTTCCTCCACGTGCTTCTGTGATGTCACTAGCTCTTCCACCTGCTTTTGTGAGGTCGCGAACTGTGTCTCTATTGCACTAATGCGTTGGTCTTGAGTTTCTAGTGCCTGGCTTACCGCTTGCTTCTGCTCCTCCAGCCTAGTCATCACAAGTTCCTGTCCACTCTTCAAATCTGCGACTGCCTCGTCCTGGTGTTGCTTTAGCTTTTCTTCTAGGTTTACGACTGCCTCATCCTGGTGTTGCTTTAGCTTTTCTTCTAGGTTTACGACTGCCTCATCCTGGTGTTGCTTTAACTTTTCTTCTAGGTTTACGACTGCTTCGTCCTGGTGGTGCTTTAGTTTTTCTTCCAGGTTCACAACTGTTGCTTGCATATCTGTTCTCGTTTCGGCTGCACTTCGTTCTAAGCTAGCTCTCGTTTCCGCTGCACTCTGTTCTAATCTGTTTGCCATTTCTTGTAGCATAGTCATCAATGCATTCATTTCGGATGCCATAGCTCTGGTTACTGGCATTAATGGACACTGTACTCACTTCTTCTTTCCTTTTCCTGGCTTGATTCGATGAATAATCCCACACTTCTGGCACCAATTGTCACGACGGCCTCTTTTTCTTCAGCCAGGGAATCAAACTCGACGTAACTTTCACCGTTTTACTTCAGAACTTAATACAATAACTCTTAACCTTATCTCAACTAGATCTCAACTCAACTGACCCCTATGCTGCCCGTAGCACCTTATATATACTTCATCGAACCATCTAGAGGATTCGATGACATTTCTAGAATCTATCCGTCATTCTCGAAAACTCTAGACGATTCGATGACGTTTACACTTCAAAAGATCTAACCTAGCACTTTGACTTTACATCATGTTTGACAACCAATGACAAGTAAAACAAATACACGAATACCATAATATACAGTATGTTACAATATACTATAGGTATTATGTGTTCTTTAATAATAAAAAATTGATTTACTACAAAATACAAGCAGTTTTTTTCTTTCTGGGTAGAAGTATAATCGTGTCTTTCATCAGTCATACACTGCAAATGAACATAACATGTTCATGACTGAATAAAATATATACATTATCAATTTTTATATATTATTGGCCACAAAACAGCAGTCGAATGAAAATCACGGTTACGGTAATGTTAGTCACTTAAATTTTAATTGTGGATGGCGAAATTGGCCATATAGAAACCCTGAATAACAATATTTCATTAAATTTTATTTGAAAAAGATTATTTCTACAAATAGCTCAACCATAACGTTAATCCCATTAGTTACGCCACTGGGAATAGCGCTTTGGTGCCATTTGGTATCAGAAATGTCAGTCGCGGGTTCCGTCCTCTCTCTTTCCTTGTCTAAGCTGTTACCCGATACTTTAAACTGTCAGCCGTGTCATCAGGGAACAGCTGTTCGGCTAGTGATAACCAAAAATACCCCAGATTGAGTCTTGACGTATCAATTTTAAGCTTTGAAGGAATACACTTTGTGACGTTTTCGTCTATGCTCTGAGGTCTATGCTTATTTTACATTTTCTCGGAAAATCTTTCAGTATATCAACATGGCTGGCCTAAATGATGATAATTGCGGTTTAAATGAGGTAAGAATGAATGATAAAAGCATTTTTAGCTTAACCATACACAAGCACTGTGTTCCTTACATTTCTTTTTACAACAATGGAAGAAAAATATAACGTTGAAGGGCAACGCAACGGCTATGCAAATAGTAAAAATGTATGGAGGTATTTCAGAGAGTTTACACAGGTTCGATTTCCTGAATTAGAACTGAACATTACTGAGGTACCAAATAATTAGTAGTTTAATTAGAAACATTTTTAAAAAAATGTATAAACATTTTATTATACAAATCAATAAAATAATCTATTTCTCTCAACCAACCATTTTTGCTGCGAATTGGATATTGAAGCAATTTCTTGTTTACAAAAATAGTCATTCCTTTTTTGGCAATGAGATATTTAGTAAGAATATTATTAATACGGTCCTGATCGCAGGATTGCCAATCAACACCACTAGTAAAAAATCAAATTACAGATACACCTCTTCGTCAGCTGATACCTATCAAATAGACGTCAAGCCAGTTTAAAGTATCCGGTAACAGAGTCAATGTTATCCGTTTTTAACCGCATTTTTCAACCCCTATAGGGGGTGACATTATTAAACGCCTTCCGTATCCTTTCAGATTGGTTTCATTCAGGATTAGGATTATCATAGAATACAAGACTTTTCCTTCCTCTTGGCATGGGTAGTAATTGCGTCAGCCAGTATGTTTTCCCAAGTTAAGATGATAAAAATTCCAACCAGCAAAGCTGGCTGGCTACTTACACCAGAGGCAAATGTTTAATGTGGCGTATTTTTCAGTGTGCCCAGTCTAGTGTGCCGGAGTCGGTGGAGGGAAAATTTGAATTTTATGAGCTATATAAAATCCCCGGAGTATGTAACGCGTTTTGACACTTTGTATGGACGTAAACGATATATTTTATGGTAATTCGGAAAACATCGTGTGAACCCCCATAAAAGATTCATGATGCAATAAATATAAGTGTGTGACGCTTGACGAAATCAAATAGAGACCTGAAACTTACGACTGGATGTTGAGGACGTTTTTGTTGAGAATAAAACGTACCGGGTGGACAGATAAGATCAAAGTCAAGGTGCTACCAGAAAATGCTGGACAAAAAACCGACTGCCAGCTATGGTGGGCATGGTGATCCAGCCGGCGAAGCGAACCTAAGGGCCGGTTTCACAATGATGGGTTAACTCAAGGTTGTGTGTTGACCGGAGGTTAACCCTAGATGTCATGTTTCACAAATGGTGGTTTTCGATTTTACTTACTCTGAGTTAACTTGACTCCAATAAATTCTTGAGTTAACCCCAGGTTCGCGATGACGCATGCGCATTAGGTTATGTCACTTTGGTTTTGCTACTTGCTAGGCGTTTGAAGTTTCATATTTTATCGTTCACCTTAACGCTGTCCATCGTTCTTTTTATTTGAAATGGATGTAAATGCGTATAGTAGTGATGAAGAAGCAATGAGACCAAGAATATTTCGACCTAGAGTCAATTATTTTGACGAATATGATGACCATGACACCCTGGTCTTTTTTAAATTCTTGTATTTTTCTTTCAGCACCTTTACAGATCTGCAGCTATTTTAATTGCACATTTGCAATTAAATTCTTCTCCTATCTTTTCCCAGGCGTTGTCTTTGTCGCACCATGTTGTTGCACCTTTTGTTTTGCATTCTAGTGCATGTCTGTACTTTTCTACTAACGAAATGAACAGATATTCTTCATCTTTTGAAAAGTTGTTCGCTCTTTTTGGTTTTTCCATGCTGACACACGAGTACATGCACGCCTTATATTTGAAAAACAATAATTACAACGCCAAGCAGTCCAAACACCAACCCAACCTAAAAATCTTTTATCTATGCCAAACACCGAATAACTGCGAATGAAATGAAAAAACGTCAGTGGAAAAAACCAAAATGAGGTTGGAAATCGCATGGAACTTTGACAGTCTTGTCAGAAAAACACAAAACACCAGCACGAAACACCTAACGGGAAATAAGAAGAAGAAGAATTTTGAATATTGCGGACACAGTACCACCAACCTCTTAAAATAAAATACAACTCGCGGTCAGTTAACCCTAAGTCATTTTATGATTGTGAAACAAGAGGCGTTTCATTGTTTGAGTTAACTCGCAGGTCAAGGTTAGTAAACCGTCAGAGTGACCACTGATTGTGAAACTGGGCCTAAGAAGCATCGAATTCCTTCACGCAGACTGACGGCTTCACCCCCGCCATCCTCTGGTAGTACGGAGCCTGCATTTTCTGGTAGCACCTTGATTTGAGAGCCCGACATGCGTGCAATAGCATGAAACATGGTATAAGATCAAAGTCCTGAATGCTACCTCTCGGAAACAACAATTTGTCATAGAGACTTGCGTTAAAGAAAAAAGTATTACTAAAGTGGCTATAAGAAGACTCTGCAAAATATTTTCAGATTTTCAAATTGGCCATCAGGGGCCGTAACCGCCGTCTTAAACATTTAAAGTGATATTTCGCAGAAATTTACCTAGCAGATGTTACCAAAAAATATGTGCTTTTCAAAATTAGTATTCACAGAACTAATTTTTGACGTATCTATTAAGTTAAAGTGAGGGGGGGGGGGGTAATTGAATAATAATAAACGACTGAACGGAACAGACTTGTCTTATTGGAGAAAGCATTTATTGTTCCATGAAACCCATCTTATCCATGATATGTCTAATTTTTAGTGATTTCGCCAGAGCGCGTTTTATATAATAACCGAAAACTGCAAAATTCTCCAAAAATCAAATGCAATGCTGTGATTTTTTTTCATAAGAATCTAGAGAAATTATACCTAAAGAGATTATCAACACCCTGGGTCTCTGTCGGTCTGACTGTCAGTCTGTGTGTCAGTCTGTTTATCGGTTTGCCTATTGTCTGTTGACCTGCCTGTTTCTAAAATAGATGCAGAGGAGCCGGAATAATTAGCAATAATCTAAAATTGTTAGACCCTTGTTTTCAGCCATTTCTTTGGTTCCTGTTCATTTTCCATTTTATTATAAAAAGTATTATAGAAAAGGAAAAAATTGTGGTGTTGGGGTGGTTGGTTTAGTGGAGAATGCGGAATTTTTATTATTCTCATAAAGGACTCTCCGTTACCATAGGACAATAACTTGAGTGAACATTTTCAATATTCCAAAAATTCTCAAGATTTTCAAAATTTTTAAATATTTAAAAATATTGTTTTCAGAATTTCAATTTTACAAAATTTTATAAATTTTTGAATATTTTTAATATATTCAGATTTTTCAAAATTCCTTAATTTTCAATGTTTGGGAAATTTTTAATGTTTTCAACTTTTCCAAGAATTCAAAATTTCCAAAATTCTTAGATTTAATGGTAATTTTAAGAATTCCAATATTTTCGAGATTTTCATAGATTTAAAAATTTATTGTTCTCAGAATTATAAAAATTGTCAGTTTACAAAATGTTGGAAATTTTTGAATATTTTTAATATGTTCAAATTTTTAAAAAACAAAATTTTTAAAATATCGAATATGTTCAAATTTTTCAAAGAATCTACAAACATAGAAAAATTCAAAAATTTTCAATGTATTTAAAATATTTAATATTTTCAATTTTTTTAAGTTTTCAAAATGACCAAATTTCTATGCATGTTATAGTTATAATATGTGTAAAGTACGGGCTTTACTTTAAATTTTTTGTTTGATACTTTGCTGTAAGATATGTACAATATTAAACGTGCGTATTTTACTATCGTGTACAAGGTACTCTGTTATCCCTCATATTAAGGGAAAAAATGAAGTGAAGTTGATTGACCCAGTACTTCCCGCACATTGCGGTGATACCAGTTTATTATTTGCCGATAGCATGAAGCTATAGTATTAGATCCCCCTTGCACCAAATCATCGCCCGTTGGCCCTCAAAAAAAGGTGTGTTTTGCCGCTAGGTCTTTCTTTCATAGGGAAATAAACAGTCCGTTTTACAACCCCAATCCCCAACCGCCTCAATTTCGCCCCCACCCAAAAAAGTAGAAAATGATCAAAAACCCCTAAAATGCCTAAAAACGAAGTTTGAGCTAATTTTATATTTTTAGTTTTTTGATTATTACTGCGCCTCCACTGACACGATTTCTAAGAATCATACGCGTTTTCCATCCTCGCCACACGGTATAATAGTGCGTCGAAATTTTATTAAAAGCACTTCAATAGTTTCCATGTTACACAATACAGACTGATCTAAAGCAATACTCTTAATAGAGAAGGCAATGTTCCGAAGAACTTAAAAATCTGTATTATGGATCTAGGTCTTTCATTCACAGGTCAATGAACAGCGTATTATAACAACAACAAAATTTTCAGTTCTCAACCCCTCACTTCCAACCGCCCCAATTTAACCCGACCCAAAAAGAAGTAAAAATGATCAGGAACCCCTAAAACGCAGAAAAAACAAAGTTTGAGGTGTTTTTATATATTTAGTTTTTTGATTATTGCTATACCGTCATTGACACGATTATCCAGAAACAGACGCGTTTTCCATTCTCGCCGCGGTAGTAAATTCTGCGTCAAAATTTAATTAAAATTAATTCAATAATTTTCACTCCTACAAAAAAAAAATACAAAACGATCAGGCACCCCTCAAGCGTTTAAAAGCAAAGTTTGAGGAATATCCCCCACAGCATATCGCTACTGAGATTAGGAGGCTAGCAGACAGACAGACAGACAGACAGAGCGACAGACCGACAGACCGACAGATCGACAGATCGACAGATCGACAGATCGACCGACCGACAGACAGACCGAAGATCTGCAGACCGACAGGCAGCAGTCCGAAGGAAAAGAATGACGTGCATTTTCGTTAGGTAGATATCAGAAAGAAACCTCAGAATTGAAAATTTTTGCGATCTCAACACTCCCCTCACCTCTCGGTGAGGTGTCAGAAGTAAAAATATAGTTATTCTACGCCTGAAGTAGGGGCGTATCCAGACCTCAGGCTTGGGGTGGGGGGTAGCGGGGCATGAATTTGTGTGTGCTTTCACCATTTTTTGTAATACCTTCGTGAAGGACGTTGATGCAAGAGAAAAGGAAAATGTTAATAGTATTAAATTAAAAAAGAAGATATAAACAGCAAGCGAAACAGTGGAGTATCAGGTATTTTAGGGAGATGAAATAAATAATCTATTGATGCATTAATCAATTTTAATTTTACGGAAATAATATGTAATACGTATCATCCGTGAACATTTTATTGGTACAGCATAACCACAACACGTATTCCATTTTTTTAATTAGTGTTTTAACTTTTCTAATCGGTGCAATTTTCAAAATAGGCAATTAATGAAGTAAGTAAATTTTTGTGACAAGCTACCACGTTGTATAGGACATTCAACTGATTAAGTAACAATGGGAATATATTAGATATGCATCTCTGTAATAATGCAAAACAAACCCTTTTGTAATTTAGTTACTGCAAAAAAGATTTTTTTCATTGCGACAATTGCTTAAATAAATAGTCGAATAAAATAAGTCAAAGTTGAATTGAGTTTTTTTCTCGAAAATCTTGGGAGGGGTAATTACCCCTGTTACCCCCCCCCCTTGTATACGCCTGTGGTCTGAAGAAAAATAATGTTGCGTAGTTGGAGATAAAGATTGATAAAAATCCCCCGGTCCACACCACTCAATGTCACAGTGAATAAGAGCTGTTAAGCGGCCCTCTTGAAATGGATCCTCTCTCCATTTATCCCGCTTCCGAGTGACCGTCCGAAAATATAATTCACCGGTAGCTCGCGGAACGGCAACCGGAAGGAAGCGCCGCCATCTTTCTCCTGGGAAGTTTTCCAACCGTTTCCTCTCTTTACTTAACGTAACGTTATAAACCTTCTCGCCACTCCATGCCAGACGGACATAACCTATTTTGTTCTAACACCAAGACGTGCGCTGGTTGCGACGGTTCAGGGTCTGCGACTGACCAAATGTACAGTGAACACTAATTGGTTTCCATGGCAATAAACGGAAGAAATATTGTAATCCCAAACGGTTTTGCATTTTTGTAATAACACGTGAGAAGTCGCCGGCAGGGCTTCTGAGTACACCATTGGATTTAGTAAATTTTCTATAAGAACAAGTAGGAAATGATCAGATAACATCCCAAAATCAGGGATGAGAGCCGGGGTTCTAAAACAGAAAAAGTCCAAAGGCACTTTTGTTAGAAAAAGAGGAATAGAGCAAAAGACACTCGTGTGTTGGTTAATTTGGAGATTCTGCGTATTTAAGAAAAAATAGTTTTCTGTGAGAATGCCAAGAGGCAGGATCAATCTGAGTTCACATTTGGATTCAGCGGCGAATTATCTATAAGGCTTAGTTTAGATGACGCGCGTACGACGCGCTTCGACGTGGCGCTTGTTCTGAAAATACACATAATTAATTCAGGCTGTTCACATGGACGCGCGCACGACAAATTGTACACGCGTACGATGCCACTAGACGCAAAGAATCTCAATACGCGCGTCGGTCAGCGGCGACGCGCGTATTGAAATACTAAACGCTCCCATTGTCTGTTCAGTTGGCACGCGTCTTTTCTAGCGTTCAGTCGACATACCTGGTGTCTCTCTGCAAATATTTGTTTCTCACGTATGCTATTGAAATGGAAACAGAAGAATTCAACACAGATGTTTGCATTGATGAAATTGAGAAGAGGCCTACGATTTGGGACATGCATTCCATTATATTCACATAAGACGGCAAAAAAGAGCGCCTGGGAGGAACTGGTCCTAATGTTTTGCAAATCCGATGATAAAAATTTAGGTTCGTGATTTCGCAAGCTGGGATACAGTGTAACATATGAACTTGTAGAAAGTCTATTCCTTAAAATTGGGTGAACCCAGTGTGTCCTTTCCCTCCTACGTCGTTTCCTTCTTTTATATGCTAACCAAACACAAACAGCTTCTCCTACATCCATTCTCGTTAATAACAACAAATACACTGACACTCGATTGCCTAGTTTCACTCTATATAAAAGTTGTACGAAGTCCTACGCCCGTCATTTGAACACAGACGCAAAAAACGTGCGCCACGTCGACGCGCGTCGTACGCGCGTCATCTGAACTAAGCCTAAGGAAGAGATAACATCCCAAAATCAGGGATGGGAGTCAGAGATCTAAAGCCGAAGTCCAAAGGCCTCCCCCTTTGTTAAAAAAAGACGAATGGAGCATAATTTTTGGTTCTCAATCAGAACAAAACTCATATGTTGGTTAATTTGGGGACTTTGATTACTAATTTGGGCCTTTGCTCCGAATTTTGCCGCGTTTAAAGTAAATGAAATATTTTACATTCCGCGTATTTACAAAAAAAAACACAATTTTCTGTGAGAATGCGAAGTCGCAGCAGCAATCTGAGTACATTCAGCGTTAAATTTTGTATACGGAAATGATCTCAAAATCAGAGAGCCCTCGTTCTAAAACCAAAAAAGTCCAAAGTCCTAAAAAAGGATGAATCAAGCTAAATTTTTGGTTCTCGATCAGGAAAAAATCTCGTGTGTTGGTTAATTTAGGGACCTTGATCACGAATTCGGCCTCTGTTCCGAATTTTGCCGTGTTTCAAGTAAATTAAATATTTTGCATGAAGCGCAGACCTACATTTTGACGAAAAAATAATGTAGTGCCCGATAATTTAAGTTTTTAGTCCCAAAGTCAAAACCTTTTCCAGCAAAGTTTCGTATGATGTGGAAAGTGAAATGTCTAAAATGTGATACATTTATACTGCTTAAAAAATGATGGCACCCAAGTAAACAAGAGGGGCAGATATGCTCCAGAGACTATTCGTGGATATTCCATACCCCCACTCCAAATATTTACGCACCAATTGCACCGTTGAGTGGTATCAAACAATAAATAGCCCGTAAGCGACTATCCATTGAAGGTTGCGTGGATTATAATAGGGTTGGTCTGTTTACACAAGACAATATGCATTGTTAGGGTCTTTGTGTGAAGACTCTTCAGATTAAATGTTTTGTAGCAGGGATGTGGGTTGGAGACAGTCTCTACTGTTTCAGAAGTGTGAAAGGGTTGGTAAATGAACCAGTATTATGAGATAGTACACATTATTTCCACATATATGATACATATTAATTTATACAGAAATAGTTGTTATGCAGCATTCCGTTACTGTTGTTATTATGTACTTTTGCACTTGCAAGGACATTTGGCACTGTAAACTACGATCAACTTTTAGAGATGATGGAATACCATGGGTTTAGGCTATTATCATACAAGCCATTTAAAAACTACTCAACAGGAAGGTTACAAAGGGTAAAAATTGGAGATACTTGCAGCAAATCTAAAATTATAAAATTTGGTGTCGCCAAGGGAGAATTTTAGGACCAGTATTATACAATCTACAGGGTGTTCACTTGAAAACTTCCCACCCCGGATTTCTCGAAAACCGCCAATTAAAAAAAAAACGCCGGGACACATCAAAAGATTTGTCAAGGGGGACAACTTTTTAAGCTAAAAGCTACTTCACCCCCTTGCACCCTCTGCCCCCAGGATTATCCCCTTAAAAATTTTAAATGAGAAGGGATATCGATTAATATCTTGTTTCAAATGTATATTGAAGTCCTTTATTTTGACTTTTGACTTCCTAAAATCGGTCGTTTCGTTTTCGAGAAAATCGGAATCTTTACGTATCTTAACTTGTTTAAATAGAATACAAAAAAATCACCTTTTATTGCAATTAGGAATGTTCAAATGTTGCCCATTATTAGCCAAACAATGATATAGGTAATTTTCAAATTCCCGACGGGCAGTTTGGATGACCTTCATCAATACATTATCGTAAGCTGCCATGATATCCCACTTCAACATGTTTTTGCAACTGCCCGTCAGGGATTTGAAAATCTAACTATCTATCACTGTTGGGCCAATAACGGTCAACATTTGAACACTTATTGTAATAAAAAGTGATATTTTCATGCGATTTTGTGTTCTATTTGAACAAGAGAAGATACATAAAGATTCTAATTTTCTCGAAAACGAATCAACCGATTTTAAAAAACAAATGTCAAAAAAAAGTACTTCGACATACCTTTAAAACAAGTCATTACTCGATACACATTTTTTAAATTTTCAAGGTGTCAATCCTGGGGGGAGGGGGAGGGGGTGAGAGGGTACAAAGGGATGAAGTAGGTTTTGGTTCAAAAGTTGTCCCCCTTGACAAATCTTTTGACGTGTCTCGGCGTTTTTTCTTTTAGTTGGCGGTTTTCGATAAATCCGGGGTGAGAAGCTTTCAAATGAACGCCCTGTATATATAAGTGATCTTTTTAAACTCCACACACAAGGACATATTGTAACACTGGCAGACAACACAGCTATTTTATATGAAGACAAGGACTGTAGAGAGTATTCCATGATTTCCAAAGCAAGTGCCTAACAGTTAATTCCCAAAAAATCATGTTATTAAAAAAGTACGTTAATATTTCAAGTTCATATATTTTGAATAAATATTCACAATTCATCATTCGTAAACACTTTACTATGTTCTGATTGAACCACATTTATGATATGTGATTGTTGCTTGGGGGGGGGGGTGAGGTTACTACAAACAATCATTTATTACAGCTGGAGAGAGCCCAAAAATTCATGCTTGGCAAAGATTCCACATACCCTACTGAAGCCTTATGAGGAGTGTGAAGTATTTGACATTATTCGTCAATTATTCTGCCACTCAGTATTGCTGAGACAGCATTGTAATAGATCGGAATTCATCAGCATTGACCACTACTACGCCACTCGTAATCCCTTAAAATATGAGAGACCTAGACTAAAAAAAAGTTACCCAAAGAAGTTATTACTTTCTAGGACCTAGACTATACAATCTTTTGTCAGATGATAGATACATAGATGTAGCTCAACATAATCATCATCATCATCATAGTCACAATGTCTTAACAGACATGTTGTGAACTCGTAAAATGCATTACTCATTTTACGAGTTTCTCTTGGGATATCTTTAAGATTTTTAATGCAGTAGTTTCCCATTTGCTTTCTGCGTCCTCATGCCGTTGACCAGATGGTATCTACTGGTTCATCCGCCTTTAGGGGCAGTTTCTCACCCCAAGGACAAGAAGGTGTCCTGACTCTACTCAACTCGTCCACCCAAAGCTGTTCGTTGAGAAGAGGTTACTGCTTATACCGACAGTAGTTCGGTTCCTTTTAGTCGCCTTTTACGACACGCAGGATATACGATGGGAGATATTCTAACCCGCCCCCATACGGGGAGCTCAACATAACGGATAAGACCAAAAACGGGGAAAGAAATTCATAGGCTCCTTTTCCTATTTTTCAAATAAATTATTAAAAATATGGGATAACAGTGTCATATATATTGGTTTCGTCAGTCATCACATTACGGTGTAAACAAGACAGGCAATGCTTTTAGTTAAGCACTAGTATGTATTTGATGGAATTAAGGTGAGCATGTTTCTATATTGAATATAGGGTTGTATATATTAGATTTACCTATAGTATCTTTGAAGTGAATATGAGTTTGATGCAGCTGAAGCATTGTTTCTTCTAATTTATCTTTTTCTGTCACAGCTACGTTTTTCCACAAACAAGGACTTTGAACCTTATGTGGCTCTCCATTGGCAATGTATTTATAAATAGAATAAAATTTATTTGTTATTTGCATATTACATTAAAAAAATACATTTTTGTATTGTATTGAATTTCGTTTCACAACGCACTGACACTTTCATGCAAGAGCTAAGACGCCACGAACGTCTTTGATAATCAGCAATCAACAACGACTTGACTTCATCTAGTCTTGATATAACGAGCGTCAACAAATCGTATCCTGGATTATCCGACAATGTTCCGTCTCGAGTGCTTTTCTTCCTTTAACCGTTTTATCCCCGGTTAAACAGACAAATGCAAGCCGTGATCCACAACTGAAAAAAATCACTTAAGGTTTAATGGCGAGACACGCAATCAAAGCTACCGAGTTGCTTTCTCGGTGTAATAAAAGTGGAAACAAAGCTAAGAACATCCTAAAGATGTTAGAACCGTTTACGGGGGCGGAAACGACAAGACGTAATGGAGCGGGCTAGACTATCCACCGAATGTTACATGGTTGCCAGGATATCCTAGAGGAGTCTAGGGTTATCAATCGTCCTTTGTTTCAAAGGACGATGCTTTATTTTAGAGAAATACCACTTTGTGAACTCGAGAAGCATGTGTCCTGCCTCTGCTGTTGTTTAACCTATACTCGACAAAGCTTCTAAAGAGGCGCTCTTGAAAAAGAACTCGGGGTCAAAATCAACGGTAAACTGATTCACCATTCACCATTCATTATGCTGATGATATGGCTATTTTGTGCGATAATCTCCTGGGTCTCTAAAATCTGATGAATTCTGTTACTGCAGTAGGACAGGAAATGGGAGTGAATATAAATGTTGCTGAGGTAAAGTTTATGGTCTTTAGCCGCCAGCCATACCTCAGTACGTCATTACAGATAAATGGGCAGAACTTTGCACCCGGATGAGGAAATTAGAAACAGGATTGAATCATCCCGTGCAATATTCCAGAAAATGGGATCACTGTTTTGTAAAGATCTGTATTGTTTTGTAAAGTCTGAACTTGAGGCGGAGACAGAGAATGATTAAATGTTATATTTGGTCTGTGTTGTTGTACGGAGATGAAGTCTGGATACTGAAAGCTGTCACAATCAACCGTCTGGAAGCATTTGAAATATGGTTACATAGACAAATGCTGAGAAATCCATAGGTGATTATGCAAAGAAATGAAGCGATGTGAAACAGGGCTAACACAGTTCGTGAACTTTTGACAACAGTTAAATGCCGAAAACTGTCATACCTCGGTCATGTTGTCAGAGGAAATTGTTACA
Organism: Callosobruchus maculatus; assembly: GCA_951848785.1. Taxonomy (NCBI): domain Eukaryota; kingdom Metazoa; phylum Arthropoda; class Insecta; order Coleoptera; family Chrysomelidae; genus Callosobruchus; species Callosobruchus maculatus. The sequence goes on from CATOUR010000083.1 coordinate 12,881,140, forward strand.
GCATTCTACAACAATAAGAAGAAGAAGAAGAAGAAGAAGAAGAAGAAGAAGAGCTGAAGTGTAGAAGCAAATGTTGTTCTTTGTGTCCTACAAGTGTCATAGGGGTGATTACCATGATTTATTGCAAGCTTCGTTTTGGGTTGTTTTTATCCAGTTTCTACGTTTTGAAACCATGTGCTATAGGTATATATAAAAAATGGAGTCAAGTTGATGCTATAGTCTAAGATCCCATTGCAACCAAATCGTCGCCCGCCCGCAAAAAACATACAACACAAAAACTCTCGCAAATAGTTTCTTGTATATCTCTCCGTAGGAACTAGGACGAGACAAAAATTATTTTTTATCTACGATTGAGCATCATTCGTTTAAAACAGAATAGTGTATTATGTAGTTCTTTAACAGGGCAATGAAGAGCTAACTACAAATATAATACATTTTTCAGTTTCACATTCCACCACCTCCCAACTACCCCAGTTTTACTCCATTTAAAAAAAATTGGAAAATGATCAGGAGATTCCATTTGCCCAAGTCTCCTAAAAAGGAGGTTCAAAAAAATCATTAAAACCAATTCAATAACTTACACGTTATAGAATACAGAACGATCTAAAGCAATACTTGTGTGGTTATACTACGTCTGAAATTCCCTTTGTTTGTTGTTTGTTTTACAACCCTCGACCCCCTAATCAACCCAATTTCACCCCCACCCAAAAAAAAGTAGAAAAAAACGCGTAAAAACTAAGTTTGAGGAATATCTGAAATTGGATGGAGGTATATTCGCCCCATACACAATCAACCTAACCTAAATACTTACTACTCAACTCATTTTTTACTCAGCAAAATATTTTAACTGTATGTGGCAACTGTGTAGCGTCTTCGCTTACATGCTGGATAGCTTTGTGGGGGAGAAAAGAGGGCGGGAAGGGGGTTGCACCGCCCCCAAGAAAGGGATAAGCTGGAGATTCCATTTGCCCGTCCAAAAGTCTTTTATTTACGTTGTTAAACAGATACTCGATCCTGATAACTGCGAGAGGATAGGCTAAGACTGTGGCAGATTGCTTTTATCAGAGGCGGATTTTCTTACAGGGTACCTTACTGATGTACCTATGTAGGTGCCTTTCGGAATGGCAATCACTAATATACAGGATACATTTTTTAAGAGCATATAGTTAGTACACACTCAGAAACAATTTTCAATTATACATATAAGGTGTTTAGTAATTAATTACTCAAACTTATTACTTCCGACAACCCTTCCAGGGGGCTGTTGATTAAAGTAATCAACATATTCAAAATAATTTTTGTTCTTGGCGGAAGGGGTTAGGTCTTCTTGATCATTTCCAATTTTTTCCGGCAGGGAATGAAAGTGGGGTTGCAAGTTAGGGATGGGGCAATTCAAAAATTTTTGTATGTCTGTGCTTACTGAATCCAGCCACTTGGTGCAATCTCATAAGCAATATTTAACACATAATATCTTATCAGCATCACCGTTCTCAATGTGTATCCATCTGGCTTTTTAAATATTTCTTTCGCATACTTGAGGGCTCTGTTTTGAGTTGTTTTTGATCTGTGTTGGATCTACATAACGGTGCAAGTGAGTGTGAGCTTCAATCTTTTGCAGATGGTACTCAACTTAGTTATAATTGGATACGAGTGATCTAGAGCAAGCACAGGCCTCTAGAAACAATAGTATTTAGATGAGATGTCAATTTTCTGATAACCATAACCTCTTCTTCTTCTTATTCTTTTTTATTTCACTGGTCTCGTGTCAATTCTGACAGCTGCCCAAATTGCTGTTCTCAATCCTCAATATAAATTGCCTCTTTTTTCTTCTGAGTTGTGCCTGTAATGCTGTTATCTCAATCAATCCATACAAATCTTGTCTAATTTTTTTATCCTTAATATAAAAGAGAAGCAATCGAATCCCAACTGATGGTAAAAATGGGTTCAGAAAGAATGCATCCGGCTGACGAGGTTTAAGGTTCTTGGAGTAATCACTGGCATCAAACTCAGATTTAACAGTCATGTTAAACTCTTTTAAAAAAACCATTTCAGACTGAGATCACTATACGCAAACAAATCTATATTTAATTTTAAGTTAAGGAAAAAATTGTGTTCATCTTGGATCATGCTCATTTTCAGCTACTGCGATATATTATATTTTTCCTGTCTTTATGCATATACAAAAAAAAAATGGAGTCAAGTTGATTGACTCAGTACTTCCCACACATAACGATGATACCATTTTATTATTTACCATTGCATGAAGGCCATGAAGCTATAGTCTGAAATCTCCTTGCAACTTAATCATCGCCCACCCGCCCGCAAAAAAAAACATCCAACACAACAACCCTCGTAAATAGTTTCTTACGTCTCCCTCTTCAGGAAATATGCATTAAAAATCAATTGAACAATTTTCACGTTACGCAATCTAGAACGATCTAAAACAATACTTGTATGTATACATCACAAATACTCGTGGTCCCGTGGGTTCTATAATAAGCATGCAGCGTTCGGATGGACCTAAAAAGTGTATCACGCCGCTAGGTTTTTCATTCGCATATCAATGAACAGCCCATTACGAATACAACAAAATTTCCAGTTTTACAACCCCCCAACCACCCTAAATTCACCCCTACCCAAAAAAGTATAAAGTGATCGCCACTGAGACGATTTCCAAAAATCAGACGCATTTTCCATCCTCGCCAAACTAGTAATACTGTGCCGAAATTTCATTAAAATCAATTCAGTTATTTCAACATTATAAAATACAGAACGATCTAAAGCAATACTCGTATGTATACATCGGAAAATTCTCTAAGTCCCTTGGTTCCTGTAATACAAAAGGCAATGTTCGGATGGACCTAAAAAAGTGTATTATACCGCTAGGTCTTTCTCTCTCAGGTCAGTAGACAGCCCATTATAAGTACAACAATTTTTTTAGATTTACAACCCCCCACCCCCCAACCACCCCAATTTCACCCCCACCCAAAAAAAAGTAGAAAATGATCAGGAACCCCTAAAACACCTAAAAACGTAGTTTGAGGCACATTTGAAATTTTTCGTTTTTTGCTAATTACTCCGCCGCCTATGCACCGATTTTCAAAATTGTAGCAACATTACCTACTACGACCCTACACCATATCACTACCTAAATTTCATCAAAATCTATGCAGCGGTTACTGAGATTAGGAGGCTAGAAAAACGCCAACAGACAGACAGACAGACAGACCGACAGACAGACCGACAGACAGACAGACAGACCGACAGACAGACCGACGGAAATGAGTGACGTGGATTTTCGTTATGTAGGCATCATAAAACGCCCAAAAAGCGTGTTATCTCAAAATCGAAAATTTTCGCGATCACAATACTCCCCTCACCTATCGGTGTGGGAAGTAAAATGGTATGCAAATTGAACAAAGTAACTGTCTCGGGTTTTTCTGTGAACTTAAAAAGGTTTTGACCATGTTTCTAAAAGTCTGGTTGGACTAAAGGGGATGAAAGTTCAAGATGTCAAATATCATTATCTTGTATGTATGCATAAGTTAATATCTACCGACAAGAACATCTATCTAAGGAAAAAGCCAATTATTAGGAAATACATACACGACAGGAATATAAGTTCAGTTATGCTTTAACTATTCCTGTTCATTCTACACCTTTATTTCAGCGATCTTTTTCGTATAATGGCGCGACTTTATACAATGCCATTGGTATCAAAGAAGCATTCAAAATCTCGATTAACCTATAGCCTTTAATAACTTGTTCATGCACCAGTTACTTAAGATTTTGTTTTTTCTCTAGAATGATTGATGTATGTGTTAATGTGATGAATGTTTATATTTTCATAACTTAATTAATTAATCTGCTATTGAACACTTTAATCTCATACAGCGGTGGTTAAGTGTAAGAGTAGCATGTTGCTAAACTTCGTCACTGTCTGCTATACTTTTTTCTGTATACATCAAAACAACTTGAATAAAGACAATTTGAGGTTAAACGACTTACCTGTAAGGAAGTTCAATCCACAATTATACGAGAGAGTCCCGTCCGAAGAGATCACCCTGTAGTATATACTTCAGACTTGTTTTTCCTCTTTCATTCGAATTATACTCAGATCGTGAAACCATCTTTAAGCATCTACAGGGTGATCTCGAGGACGGGGCTCTCGAAGTATAATTTGAGGTTAAACGACTTACCTGTAAGGAAGTTCAATCCTCAATTATACGGGAGAGCCCCGTCCGAAGAGATCACACCCGCCCTCCCCAAGCCCAAAGTGCACGATCTGAGTAGAAATACAGGGTGTTAATTAAGTATGTTAACAAACTTTAACTACGAATAGTACTCCGAAAAATAGAAAGAAAATGTCATATGAACATGGGTCCGGAAATGCTTCCTAAGGGAGCTACGCTCCTGTGCATGGGGCACCCTGAAGACGGTTTTTCCTCGATATTCTCGAAACCATTCATAACACAATTACGAAATTAGGTAGGATGGGTAAATTTTTGACGCTGAATCTGATTCTGAATTCAGAATTTCATAATTTTAATCAGAGGCGTATCATACGGGAGGAGTTAAGGGTAAAAATAACCCCATTTTCTAAATGGTAATTTCTTTGACATTTTGATTTTAGAATGTGGTATCTCAAAGATTTCTACGTAAAAATGGTCTCTTGGTACATCTCGATAGGGCTAAACGTTTTCGAGAAAAATGCATTTATTTATTTAATAGCCTGCATCGATTCAATAATTTGCATTTTTCTCGAAAACGGTTGGTCCTATCGAGATATACCAAGAGACCATTTTTACGTAGAAATCTCTGAAATACCATGTTCTAAAATCAGAATGTCAAAAAATTTACCATTTAGAAAATGGGGTTATTTTTACCCTTAACTCCCCCCGTATGATACGCCTCTGATTAAAATTATGAAATTCTGAATTCAGAGTCTTCAGGGTGCCCCGTGCAAAGGGGCGTAGCGTAGGAAGCATTTCTGGACCCATGTTCATATGACATTTTCTTTCTATTTTTCGGAGTACTATTCGTGGTTAAAGTTTGTTAACATACTCAATTAACACCCTGTATAATAAAGGAACAACGGGTCGCAGGAGAAGGCGGGGAGGTGGAACTGGTTTTTCTGTAAACAAAGACGCCAAAACGGGAACTGAAGTATATAATACAGGATGATCTCGAGGACGGGGCTCTTGAAGTATAATTATTATTACTATTTCGTCTAATTGGAAGCTCCATAATGACAGCGACTGCTAGCGACGCTCCTGAAGGATACATCCTTTTTCTCCAGCTTCCTGGCTGGCGGCCTTAATAGCAGCAGGCTAAATGTCCCGAAAAATATATGAGCTGCCTTCCTCTGGATATTGTTTAACGCTATTTCCTCGATGTGGCGGTCTGATTGTTTTTAATGACTGGTAACGGCCTGTGCTCGGCCATTAGGGATGATTTGTCGGCTGCCACAGGAAACGGCATCGCTGTTAAACGGTTCAGGATGGAATCGGCACAAAAGGAGGAGCTGGACTAGGGCCCTAATGACCACTGTTTATACTGATCCAATCTAGACGGAAGTCATTGGCTGGTAGCTTTCATTCTGGTGTAAGTTAATGTGCTTGTCTATACCATGAGACTGGTGTTGTAGTATAGGTTAGGTTAAGTTAGTTTGATAGTATTCTTCTACGGTTTTCTTCAAAGGGGTTTTAAAGTACGCGTACTTACGGTGACACACAGGCGAAAAAGGTCATCGAGCCATAAGTACGCGTACTTGCTCGTACGAGCAAGTACGCGTACTTATGGCTCGACGTAAGTATGCGTACTTTAAAACCGTCGCGCAAACCGCCGGCGATACAGCTGGTTTGAAATCTTGCTCGTAGCTTGTCTCTGCTCGTACTGCGAGCCGCGAGCCACCACTTTGTTTCGGCAGGCCATCGATGCGCAACGCTTGTTGTGTTTGGCGTTTGTTAAAAGTTTTGTTTATTTAGGAAAATTATCAAAATGAGTGATTTCAGCGTCACGTGTGTCACCGACGTCGAGCCGTGTAAGTTCGCGAACTTAAAAACCGCGTACTTGAAGTTCGTACGTGTGTCACCCTCTTTAAGAAGTGATATTATTAGTTACGGGCTGTTTCTTGGTTATGCCTTTCTTTGGTTGTCAAATAAAACACAAAATTTGCCTTTCCTAGGACGTTTCGTCTAGGTACCTAGACTTCATCAGCAATTATATTCATAATAAAAAAATGTAAAATCCACCCCCCCCCCCCCCCGCCCAATGTCCATAGGTTTACTTTTGGCCTAGTTTTTTCAACTATAAGAGATACATAAAAACTTAATTAGTATATTAGAAAAATATTTAGAATTTTTTGTGTACCTTAGGCAAAAGTTCGAGAAGTCATTTTTCATAGCGATTGAGTATAAGATATTATTGCTGGCCAAAACTATTGGTTATCTGCAATAGTTTTTTCTTTTTCTTAATTTTTCAATATTAAGAGTTGCTGGATTTAATTGGAGAAACGGAGATTTTAGTTCAAAATTTCAAGTCTCCCAAAAATGGTTCTGGTCCTATGAACGCAGATTAAGTTCTTCCTCTTGCGAGTGTGTCAGCCAATTCACTGCCTTCCAATACGCTATGACCTGGAACCCAAACGAAAGTGACTTTGTTCCTTGTTCCTTGTACATTGAGGAGATGTATATGGTTCCATACGATCCTTGAGTCGACCCGATTGGAGCGCAGTGCTTCATAACAATTAAATATTTATTCAAAAATCTTTAACAATTATCCTTCAAAGTACTCTCTAATCTGCTTAATACACTTATTTCCTCGCTTATCCACTTGTCATAAATATAATCTGAGAGACCATTCTTTGTTGGTCTGTTTAGTATACCAATCACAGCGTTGTCAAGCTCTATATCGCACTTACATCTTTAACCTCTTATTTTTTTGACTTCAGGTTTTGAAACAAAAGTTTATGAAACTTGTTACATAGTATTAATTGAAAAAATTCTTTGCCCTAAGGTGGTAAGATTCGTAAATTTACGTCTCAAGAAATGGTGAATGCAGTGTGATTATAATATCTTTCACCATTTTTGAAGCATGTATTTAACTTGATCATAATATAGGGGCTCCCCAACGTAGTTGATGCTTTATTATTCACACGATTTGAATGAGCCATCTTGAATTTTGTAAGGTACATCAATACGCTGATGATACTCTGACTTACTATTGATTCAGTAAAAGTAAAAATGGTCTAGTGACAGCCACTATGAGAACCACCTCTGACGTTACCTACATATCTGAATTTTCGGAAGGTCACGATTTAATATTGAATGAAAGTAAGACAGTGTTGATCCCCAAAATCCAACATCCTCCAGTGGATATACACTGCCATCATAAGATCCCGAATACATTACGGATGTGTGGTCTGGTGGCCTTGTGAGCAGAAATCCTCGGAAAATACGGGAGAGGCATTGGTATGCTAAAAGGACAGCTCTCGCCTAGGTAGCGGACAGGCCTCAGGAGCAGAGTTGTATGTGGAAAGTCGAGGAGTGCGGGAGAGTTACTCTTTAGGTAGGTACACCACGATTTTCGAAGCAGAAGTATATGCAATACTCTCTGCTGCATGCAATGAGGAGGTGAGAAGGTTTACATCTCTTCTGACAGTCAAGCGGCCCTGAAAGCCATCTGCAGGCCCAGAACTAGGGCATCCCTGGTTCAGGATTGCGCGGAGAGACTGGAAGAGCTGGCGAGACTGAAGGAAGTTACCTTGATGTGGGTCCCGGGTCATACCAGCGTTCTTGGTAATGAAAAAGCCCGACTTAGCACCGGGGGACCATTATAGGATTACGTATATAGCAGGTAACGTCAGCTCTCAACGACACCATAGATAAACAGTGGAGACAAAGTGAGGGCTGCAAACAAGCCAAGGATTTTTTAGCCGGGCTGAACACATCTAGGTCAGCATGGCTATGGAATCATAGCTGATGGGAAATTAGAAACCTCGTGGGTGTTCTGACGGGGCACTGTAGGATCAGGCGGCATCTATCACTATTAGAAAAGAAGACGACTCCCTATGTATGGGCTGTGAAGCGGCCGATGAAACAGCCTGCCACTTCCTTGTGGAATGTGAGTTGCTAGGCGGGCTGAGATATAAGATCTTTGGATCTGATAGACTCCAGCCAGAGGAATTACCCTCCCTAAGCCAGGCCTTTTTAAAAGGTCTTGTAGGTTTGGAAGGGAGGGTGATACTGGTAGTGGTGGCTAAGGGATTATATTCGGGGACGGCAAAAATTAAATTTCGTAGGCGAGGCGAACCTGCTTAGTAAGAATGAACACTTTGTCATCAAGGTTAACGAGGAAAATTTAATCCCAGAGGAAATCTACAAAAATCCTTTAGTTTTTATAGATAATACAAAGCTGAAAACTCTCTACATTCACAAAGATGTTCTTACAACCTCAGTAAAGCTGAAATTGTGCAAATATTTGATTCTCCTTCATAACCATAAATACTGACATAGTTTATTTGCCAGCACTGTCCTCTAGGGATAAAGCTAGTTTACAAAATGCTTGTATTAAAATTTTCTACGACTTGATAGATACGATCGCTGCATTCAAAACATCAGGTTGGTTGAATTTAGATGAACGTTTCAAGTTGCATATATCAAGCCTCATTTTCAAAATCAACAATGCTGAGATACCCTAATATCTGTTTAAAAAACTTGTGATAGGATCTGATGTACGTGATAGAAATACTAGGCATTCCTAGAATTACTGTGTTCCAAGTTTCAACACATACAACTGCAGTATTCGAAAAATGATGCTCCTACGCTGCGTCATCCTTTTTAATTATTTATCTGTGTATTTAAGTTGCTATACCTTATTATCACAATTAATAGCACCAAATCAGTACAAACTAAGCAAAAGCAATATTGACAGGCGCCCTTTAAAAACCCTACTACACGTACTAAGATCAGGGTATGCATAAGCTGTGACTGAAAATCTCTAATTCTCTATTTAGTGCCCAAACCATTTAGACATCCGCATAGAGATGGTGCCATCAATTGATGTAACAAAGTATACCACGTTCCACATATTCTTAAGAAGCCTGGGTACACACATTTATTATGTATTTGCCATGTAAAACACGGATTCCCATTTCGAACAGAACTCACTTGTTTTTCAAATTACATACACAGTATTTCAGAGGGTGATAGTTCAGATTTTAATGAATGACACCTCAGAGCAATTTTTTCAAAAAAGTTTTTTAGTGTGCAAAAGACCTCGCAATGCAAAATCAAATATTCAAATGTGCAATTTAATAACCAAACACGTATCAAAACAATGCAGCCGAAGTGACATAGCGCAAGCTTTCTTTCTCAGTCTGCTTTTTGATTCATTGCTGTAAGTTTAAAGGTAACGTCGGGAGCTTCTAAATGCGAAATTCACATATATGGCGACCTTTCGGCTTTAGCTTTGGACCTTTTGACCTTACCTTTGGACTTTTGGACTTACCACCCACGCCTCCTCGCTAACACGGGAATACGTATTTTCTAGGATTCTCAATTTCGCGCACTATATCCTAGACCCTTAAGGAGGCCCTAAACCCTTAAGGAGGGTCAAAACCTATTTGCTTTCTTTGCGTTCCTAATTTTCACTTATTATTATCTCTTGTATCGCAACTTATGCTGATATGATCTGCTTTTTGTATTCAACTTTATTTTGTTTGGAGGTTGTATGGAAGAGCCAATGATTGAATACCGTCCCCTCTACTACAATTATTTGTATACTGAATTGTGTGAGAAAAGAATAAATGAAGTCACATAATATTAATATATTAATCTCACCACCAACTCAGGATCCTTTTTTAGTGAGGCTGTGTTATCATCAGCGAATCGTATGGTTAAGCCTGCAATTATGGAATTACTCCACTCGTTGATCTGCAGCAGTCCCATGACCAAATGCGTCCCATATAAATCCCCACGAATGTGCCCCGCACGTGCAGTAATGATATAGTCGTAATGGCACCGGGCAATTACATTCGCACAATGATAAACTGTTTGGAAATGGTTAGCGCTCATTAGGTGTGTATGCGAAAAGGAAAAGGGTATAGGGTGTCCGAGTGAGAGCGACAGAGACGGAGATGTGTGTTTGGGGGTGCGATTGCGTGCGCGTGCAGTGCTGCCGCCCTCTGAGTGGCTGTGGGGGATTGGAAGATACGTTTGGACGGAGAGCTACTCCGCCAGCGGTCGCTAGCTGGATTTTGTTTCGACGCCGAATGTACAGTCAGATTGGTCTTCATTGTTTACCGACATTTTTCCCAAGGCTTGAGACGTTCGCACGTTGTATTGATGTTACTACAGAATATCAGCTAGCGATTTAGGCCGTCAGCTTGCGTTAATTTAGGAATTATTCCCGGATGTTAGATAAAAAAAGTGAAATATACGAATCTCTGATATTAGGTCTTTCAAATACAACTCGTAAGGGAAATCCGAACACTGGGAAAATAAATGTAGTTTAAAAACTAAAAAACACGCGTTTAAAGAACATCGGAGTCATCGGACTAAAAAGTTAAAAACAAATATAAGCATATTTTAAAAATTATTTTTTACTTTTCAGTCCGATCTTCTTTAAACGCGGGTTTTTTAGTTTTTTTAACTATATTCATTTTTAATTTTTGAGTTAACTTTATCACTGAAGCGTGTTTATTTTTTATTTTTTTGGAAAAATTGTTTTTAATCAATATTCATAGCTTAATCATTACAATTACTTCATAAACGATAATTAAAGCTTTCGATTTCCTGAATAAGTTGGATGTGACGCCTTTTAAGCTCTCGTCGCTATACCCCTACACCTCTAAAACTTTAAAATGTCCGCGCCATCTCTTATTCAGCGGATATGACCTCTTGTCCGATGGATTTAAAGTCGTTAAAATCGTTGCGACAAATTTGGAGCGCTCAATGTTCGGTTCGACCGATTTTTTTTCTTGAACCCCGAGAACCCTCAGCACTGCAGCTCTTTGGGGCTTATTTTATTGTACTATAACTCTCGGGGGGGGGGGGAGGGGGGCGATAATGCGCAGTCAGCATTGCCGGCGGCCGTTCCATCGGCTTCAAACCGACTGCCGATCCGCGGTACTGTGAACACTGTCGAGTCCAAAGTGTGACCAAGAGCGACCGAACGCGGCCGGTGCGACGAGCAAGCGTGAGGAGGATTCACCCCCACTCGAACGCCTGCCGTTCATGAACTGACCCGAACTAACCACGTGTGAGGGGAGTTTCTATGTCTCTCTTCCACTCTTGCCAGCCGTTCATGTACTAACCACGCCCGACGCTGCTTAGTCTCCCGGACAGCTAGCCGGGTCCCCGACCGCTTAATCCAAAGGAGATTTACAAACCCACAAACATAATAGTGAAGCTAAAAGAACCATGTTATAATGGGATCATGAAATGCGACAGGAGTAAAGACAATAATAAACGAATCCATTTGCCATAATTAGTTTATAAAAAAAGTACAACAAATCAATAATGGATGGGCCGTCCATGTTTATGTATGCACTCCTCTAGCCTAGGCGGCATGCTCGCAATCTGTTTGTTAATAAACTCTAGAGGTACAGCCTTCCAAGCTACCCTCACAGAATATTTCAGTTCGTCCAGCGTGGACGGAGTATCGGGTAAATCACGAATGTAGCGACCCAACCAAACCCATAATTTTTCAATTAGAGATAAATCGGCTGATCGTGAAGGTCAGGTGAGTACCCTGACCTCAGATTCCTGCAGGAACTTCATCGACACCCTCGCAATATGAGGACTCGCATTATCTTGCTGGAAGAAAACCATCTTCGAGGCCTCGGACATATGGAACGGCACCTCATTCACATAACGTTTGGGTCGTCATTATACTATGAATCACAAGTAACTTGCCGTTAAATGCAATGATACCCCAAACCATCTAACCAACAGGACGGTGTACATGATGCTCAACAGCAAACTGGAAATCACGTCGTTCACCCCGTCGTAGACTAACGCGTTGGCGTCCGTCCCAGACAAAACCTGGACTCATCGGAGATGGCCGGCTGATGCCACTAAGCATGTCATTGTCGGTGTTCTTGACACCAAGTTAACCATTGGCGACGGATGACTTGCAGTGAGTGGAAGCACTAGATGCATCCACTTCACGCAATTTGTGGTACACCGTGTGGATTCGAAGGAGCCTCCGTATAGCTGCATACCAAGCGTCAGCAACAATTTGAGTGGATCGCATTCTGTCTCAAAGCGCCAGTGGTCGTAGATGAAGGTCTGTAGATCTCCTACGTGCTCCAGAACCTCTAGCTCGCTGCATTCGCCCTTCTTTGTCCAAACCGCGCCAGGCTGCTACAAACTCAGGCACGCTGCGCCTCATGGTTACAGGAACTGCACTGTGAGAAACACCACGTTCTCGTTGGCCTACAATCAGACCACGTCCAAAAGGGATTAACTGCGTAAACTTGGGCTGTCATCTTCTAGGGGACTTCTTGACACAACCAACTAGTCTCTCGTTGCATTTGCAACAGCTATAATTTTTTAATCGACAAAAAGCCATGCTTTGTTTTTACACATGTAGAGTTTTTTCGAGGACCCATCTAAGTAAATAGCGTCTGAATGAACAACAAGTGTTACATGTATACAAAAAATTCTAAAAAGAAGAATTAGTTGCGTGAAGATAATCAAACAGAAAAAAAGACAAATAATTGGCTAAGCACGCAAAAGGGAAACAACGATAGCTGCCGACACGTGTTTGGGACTTACTGGACCTCATCAGGGCAGCGTAATCTAAGACAAAGTTGGGAGGCCTTAGAAGATGGAATACACCAGGATGTCGTATCAGAGAATCAATGATGCATTTGCGGTATCGGCTATCTAAGGCCTCCCAACTTTGACTTGGAGTACGCTGCCCTGAAGAGGTCCAATAAGTCCGAAACACGTGTCGGCAGCTATCGTTGTTTCCCTTTTGCGTGCTTAGCCATCTATTTGTTTTTTTTTCTGTTTTATTATCTTCACGCAACTAATTCTTCTTTTTAGAATTTGTATTCCTTCCTGGCTTTAGGATTCATTGTACGGGGGATTATAGTGATCTCCGCGGTGACACTGGTACTCTGGCCCTCCAAAGTAGAGGGTATGTCCAGCCGATACCGCAGATGCATCATTGATTCTCTGATACGACATCCTGGTGTATTCCATCTCCTAAGGCCTCCCAACTTTGTCTTAGATTACGCTGCCCTGATGAGGTCCAATAAGTCCGAAACACGTGTCGGCAGCTATCGTTGTTTCCCTTTTGCGTGCTTAGCCAGCTATTTGTTTTTTTTTCTGTTAGATGTATAGTAGAGAGGGTACTGACAAGCTGTGCACACATTTTTAATGCGAAAATCCCCTTTTACTTCCCACACCGATAGGTGAGGGGAGTATTGTGTTCGCGAAAATTTTCGATTTTGAGATACTACACTTTTTGGGCGTCTCATGATGTCTACATAACGAAAATCCACGTCACTCATTTCCGTCGGTCTGACTGTCTGTCTGTCTGTCTGTCTGTCGGTCTGTCGGTCTGTCGGTCTGTCGGTCTGTCGGTCTGTCGGTCTGTCGGTCTGTCGGTCTGTCGGTCTGTCGGTCTGTCGGTCTGTCGGTCTGTCGGTCTGTCGGTCTGTCGGTCTGTCGGTCTGTCGGTCTGTCGGTCTGTCGGTCTGTCGGTCTGTCGGTCTGTCGGTCTGTCGGTCTGTCGGTCTGTCTGTCTGTCTGTCGGTCTGTCTGTATGCGTCTTTCTGTCCTCGTAATCTCAGTAACCGCTGCATAGATTGTGATGAAATTTGGGCAGCGATATGATGTGCGGTCGTAGTAGGTAATGTTCCTATAATTTTGGAAATTGTTATACGGGGGGCGGAGTAATTAGCAAAAAACAAAAAATTTCAAATATTCCTCAAACTTTGTTTTTAGGTGTTTTAGGGGTTCCTGATCATTTTCTATTTTTTTTTGGGTGGGGGTAAAATTGGGGCGGTTGGGGGGTTGGGGGTTGTAAATCTCAAAAATGTGTTTTACTCATAATAGACTATCCATTGACCTGTAAAGAAAGTCCTAGCGGCATAATACCCTTTTTTAGGCCCATCCGAACATTGCCTTGCCTATTCCAGAAACCAAGGGACTTAGAATTTCTGATAAATACATAGGAATATTGCTTTAGATCGTTCTGTATTGAGTACCGTAAAAGTTATGGAATGGATTTTAATGAAACTCTGTCACAGTGTTACTACCGCGACGAGGATGGAAAACGCGTATGTTTTGGAAAAATCGTGTCAGTGGCGGCGCAGCAATAATAAAAAAATAAAAAAAAATAAAAACGCCTCAAACTTTGTTTTTATGCGTTTTAGGGGTTCCTGATCATTTTCTACTTTTTTTGGGTAGGGGTGAATTTGGGGTGGTTGGGGGGTTGGAAAACTTCAAAATTTGTTGTATTCATAATGGGCTGTCCATTGACCTGTGAATGAAAAACCTAGCGGCATAACACCCTTTTTTAGACCCCATCCGAACATTTCCTTGCCTATTACAGAAACCCAGGGACTTAGTTTTGTGATGTATACATATACGAGTATTGCTTAATTTCGTTCTATGTATATTGCGTAAAGCAAAAATTATTAAATTGATTTTAATGAAATTTCGACAAAGAATTGACTATCGCGGCAAGAGTGGAAAACGCGCCAGTGTCTGAAAAATCGTGTCAGTGGCGGTGCAATAATGATTAAAAAACTAAAAATATGGAAACAGCTCACACTTCGCTTTCAGACGGTTTAGAGGCTCCTGATCGTTTTGCATCGTTCAGTTGAAGCATGCAGAATGAAAACTGTGGCGTCCTAGTTTCTAAGTAGGGAGACGCAAGAAACTATTTACGAAAGTTTTGTGTTGTACAATACGTTTTTTGCGGGAGGGTGGGCGATGATTTGGTTGTAAGGGGATTTCAGACTATAGCTTAATGTAATGGGAAAACAATAAAATGAAATCATTATGTGTGGGAAGTACTGAGTCAATAAACTTGACTCCATTTTCCTATGTGTTCGGATTTCATTTGCGAGTAGTATAATTTCATCGGTGTGTTCGCTGGTGGAAAAACCTGCGCCGTGGTCGCTTCGGCGACATTGAATAACCAATGAAGTTAAGGGAGACCCCTCCGATTTGGCGGCATTGTTCTACCAGTCGGGGTCCCGACACACTGCAACGGGATAGCACGGATTAACATATGGGATCTGGTGTTTTATGTGTACGATGCACTCACTCCCATCCCTTACGTCCCTCGTTCTTGTTCTCGCTATTCTTTTATGGTCGATGAAATCACCATCATCATGCAATGAGTGGCTTGTAAATACAGAATAATTTGCTTTGTCTCCGATGACACAGGGGATGATGAAGTGCACTTAACATGATGCGAGTTTTGTCGATAAGGCTTGATACAAGAATAAGATTATAATGGGAATTGATAATTTGAGTTATACTTGTACACTAAACACTTTTCAGATATAATCGATACTATTTATACACTTGTATAAACCAATAATATTAGTAGTAGCAGTAGTAGTAGTTATAGAGGTAGTATACTAGTTGTAGTGAAAATGGTAGTTGCTTTGGGGTCAGACAGTTTTTTTCTCTTTTACTTCCCACACCGATAGGTGAGGGGAGTATTGTAATCGCTGTGAAGGAAGACACAAATAACTTTTTTAGGTCTATCTGAACATTGCCTTATGCCTATTACAGAAACTAAAGGACTTAGAATTTTTTCCGATGTATACATATGAGTATTGCTTTAGATCGTTCTATATTATGTAACGAAGAAACTGTTCAATTGATTTTAATGAAATTTTGACACAGTATTACTACTGTGTCGAGGATGGAAAATGCGTATGGTTTTTATAAATCGTGCCAGTGGCGGCGCAGAAACATTAAAAAAACTAAAAATATAAAAACACCTCAAACTTCGTTTTTAAGTGTTTTAGAGGTTCCTGATCATTTACTGAGTTTTTTTGGGTGGGGGTGAAATTCGGGCGGTTGGGGGTGGGGGGTTAAAAAACTGAAAAATCGGCTGTATTATTAATAGGCTGTCCGCTGACCTGTGAAGGAAGACCTAGCGACATAAATCACCTTTTTAGGTCCATCTGAACATGACCTTGCCAATACCGAAACTAAGGGACTTAAAATTTTCTGTATACATACGAGAAGTTATTGCTTTAGATCGTTTTGTATTTTTTAACGTGGAAACTATTAAATTGATTCTAATGAAATTTTGACACATTATTATTACTGTGGTGAGGATGGAAAACGCGTATGCTTGTTAGAAATTGTGTCAGTGGCAGCGTAGCAATAATCAAAAAACTAAAAATATGAAAACAGCTCAAACTTCGTTTTTAGATGTGGGTGGAGGGCGGGGGGTTGTAAAACTGAAAAGTTTGTATTATTGATAATAGGCTGTTCATTGACCTGTGCAGGAAACACCTAGCGGCATATGACAATTTGGGGGGGGGAGGGTACTGGCGATGATTTTGCCGCAAGGGGATCTCAGACTAAATCATTATGCTATGGGAAAATAATAAACTGGTATCACCGTAATGTGTGGGAAGTACTGAGTCAGTCAACTTGACTTCATTTTTTAAAATGAAAATAGCAAGAATCTGTAAGTTTTTCATTTGAAAGGAATTCCAAGCATTCGAGAGATCTGGCTATTTTATTCTTAACGTAAAAACATAATGGAGTAAGGACCGGTTTCTCAATGTCCAGTTAAATATTTATCTGCAAGATAACAGGAACTGTTAGATAAATTGTTTAAACTATTGAAGGCTAAACTTACGAAGTCACATAAATCTTATCTGACAGTTGTATTCATAGAAACGCTATCTGGCAGCTACCTATCTGACACTTTAACTGGACATTGAGAAATCGGCCCTAAATCATCTTACCTCGCTGCCAGAGGTTCATATTGTTATTCACAGCGCCTTGTATTTACATTCGCCATTGTGAAATATATCGAAATAGTTCACATCGCCACGCCGTAGACCGATGTCAGTTTTTAATACTTTATCAGAGCGGACCAGCTACAGAGCTAGCTTCAGGCCTACTAAAAAGCAAATTATTAATTTTGTTCATCGAAACACGGCTGGATGCGCAGCGAAGTGAGGGGCTTGGTGTAGTATTCGGTATATTTCTCTTCGTTTGTTTCCGTGGTACTGTTATTAATCGCCGTGTGGCGAGTAGTGCGGCCTACAGCACGGCGAGATGAACTAATCCACTATGTTTTTATCCTTAAATTTTATAATGTCATCTCTCCACCGGAATATTGATTTATTTAAAAATTGGAATACTAATACTATAACGAAAATTGAAAGTATTTTGTGATCAATTCGAGTTTTTCGCGAACTAGTAGAATCATAAATAAATAAATAAATCCTGCACTGTTTATGGATCAAGCTTACTTAGAATTTTCGTATAAAAAATGTCATCTCTTTGTTGCCAATCATAGGTAGATTTGTGAGCTCATTTATAACAAGGTTTCAAGGCAATTTCCCTTCTTTCTCTGTGGTGTGTACGATCAAAAACAAATTTGGACTAGGCGTTTATATCTACTGATTATTATGAATACCAAGACTCTTTGCTAATCATTCAAGCCTGATGAAAGTTGGTTGAGATCGTATAAATCAAGCTGGGTAACTCCATAGGAATCATTTCATTTCTGTGAATATAGCTTACGAAACTCCTTTTCGTGGATTTGTTCACTAAAAAAAAAACCATTAAAGGCACATCGGGTAACGGTCAAGTGAGAAGATGGTGGGAGAGGTAGGCACTTACTGCGCCCGGAAACCACAGGGCTGGTTTGTAGGATAAGTTGATGTGAAGTTAAAAACAAAAACCAGAAAAGTAAGGCACAGACTACGCTTTTTTCTATGGGTGAATCGATTTTTTCCAGCTTTCGCTTCAATTTTGACATTATACGTTTTATGATACCTGCATCACGTGATTTATTTCTATTTTTCTCTCATCTCATGTTTGTATAAGCGCGATTTTGATTAAATTTGGGGCTGCAGTAGGTATTTTTGAGAATCGTGGCATTGGAAAAAGTTCAACATTCCCATACAAGCGGGATAAAATTGGGATATGGGGTAATGTTTATGAAAGATAAAAACTGCTTTAACTGATTAAAATGACCCTGATCATTTCCATCTTTTTGGAAATACTCAAGTTTTCGAGTGTAATGGAGGATAAGTGATTGGAGAATTTCCAAAATATTTGAAAGGAGCGAGGGCGGATGATTGAAGATAGACAATCCTTGCAACACGCGGCTTTTTTAAACTTAACTAAGCATGCCCTCATCTAACTAAAAAATTGTAATTCGTATCCTAGATAATGCTGTTATTCCGAAACAACTAATTTGGCTCACCTGGATTCTTGCCAGATTGTAATAATTTGAAATGAAATTTACAAAACTTATAGATGTGGTGTAGATGAAACTGCAGTACAGCCAGACGCTCCAGGAGAGTCTGTCATGCAGAACGAAGATGCCGGATCCAAGTTCTGGTTCTCCATTCTATAACTTCGACATAGTCCTTCTTGATCAATTACAGGAGAGGAAAAGCTGACCTTATATTAAAAGCTTCTCGAATTGCCTCGGAGGCTTTCGTGGTATGAGGCATACGCTGCTGTCTGCTCTGCGAGCAGCGCCAGTGTGCCGTGCAACGGTTAATACCTTGATCGCAAGAGTGCAGAATTAAGTCATCCTTGGTTCCACACGTATACTGGGAACGCATGATTCGATAACACATTGATTGCTCACCTTACGGTGTGGAGAGCAGTCACTGGGTAATGGAATAGCAGCCCTGTGTATCGTAACTTTTTTATCGTAATCAAAATATCTGTTATATTATTATATTTTATTTATTAGCCAAAGTAACATCGTGATGATACGATAGTAATAAGCAATCACTTTTTTAAATGGATTTATAATGGACGAATATGACGATGTTGAGGAAGGTTATCTGGAAGAAGCTGAAACGATTGAAGTACCAAGCAAAGAAGATATCAAAGATTCTGTCAAGCCTAAAGTCAAATAAGAGTCCAGGAACAGATGAGATTGTAGCGGAAATGTTAAAATGGGTGGGGGGGGGGGGGGAGAATTGTTATTAGAAGAGTTTTCCCAGCTGATAAGGAAGGTTTGGTTAGAGGAAAGAATGCCCCGAAGCTGGAATGAAGCACTAATAAGCCCGCTGCATAAGAAAGGAGACCGTACTGACTGTATATTAAGAACCATTTGGCGAGGACAAATTGGGGAGTATCAGTGCGGTTTCAGAGCGAGTAGAGGAGTTGTTGACCAGATTTTCACCTTAAGAGAACTACTAGCAGAGAGCTACCAACATATGAAAGAAACTTGCGTAATTTTCGTGGATTTTAAAAAAGCGTATGATACCGTTAAAAGATCTGCAGTATACAACGCCTTGAAGGAGTTAGGAGTTGATAAAAAGTTAATGCTGCTAATAAAAATGACTCTCCAGCAGATGGATAACCAAGTAAAGGGGAATGGCTGTCTTACTCGAAAATTTAACGTAAAAAGGGGTCTTAGACAGGGTGACCCATTATCGCCAATCCTATTTAGCTTAGTCCTAGAAAAAGTTTTGAGAGCAGCAAAGATAAACCGGACTGGATTGTTGTATCATAAGATGCATCAATGCTTAGGTTTTGCAGATGATATAGCAATAGTGGCACGAAGTAGAGCCGAGCTACAGAAAGTAATAGCATCCTTATAGAAAAAGCTGGGTGGGATTGGAAATAAGTGAGGAGAAGACAAAGTTCATGTCATGGACGGACGGAAATTTCAATAAAGGACAATGGTTAAAAGTTAAAACAGAAGCTGGAACAAAGTTAAGTTTCGAGGAAGTTGATAGGTTTGTATATCTGGGGACAGAATTCAAGAGAAAGCCAAAAGTAAGGGAAGAGATAAAGGCAAGACTAGTAAAAGGAAATAAGTGTCTCTATAGTCTTAATGGGCTGCTAAAAAATAAACTTATTTCCAGAGGGCTAAAAATACATATATACAAAACACTAATTCGACCAGTGATTATATATGCTTGTGAAGTATGGGTCCTCACAGAAGCGGATATCAGAAGAATCGAGATATGGGAGCGTAAATTTCTGAGGAAAATTTTTGGAGGAAAGAAGGTAGGAGAGATATAGGAAAGAAGAACAAATCAAGAGTTATATGACTTGCATAAGGAACCCATCATAACGGCTGTGGTTAAAGCAAAAGAATAAGGTGGTTGGGACATGTTGTTAGAATGGCACCAGGCAGAGTACCTAACATGATGCTGGACAGGAGAATTGGAGGGAGGAAGAGAAGAGGGAGACCCAGAGAGAGATGGTTTCAACAGGTACTTCGTGGCGTTGGAACAATAGGAGTTAGAAGTTGAAGGGATGAGAAAGCTATTGATAGAAGAAAGTGAAAAGAAATCACTATCAAAGCCTTGGGCCTACTAGGCCTGTAGTGCTAATGTATATATACATCTTTTCTAGTAGTAGTTTCCAAAAGATCAAGTTACGTTACTAAGGGCCGTACGAGGGGCCGTATTCATAGTCGTCCCTTGGGTAATACTTCTTGATTAACACTGAAGGGATACGTAAGGGACCCTCAAGTGTGACCTTCCTTGTGTATCTGTTTTCTAGACAACATCTACGATACGGCGGGATTCATTTGGCGACGTTGTCATATTTCAAATATAAGTCAATTTTTTATGTCTATGCCTACGCATTTTGATATTTTCTGTTTTCTCTTTTTGTTTTGTGGCAGTATTTTGTGTGCCGGACATTTTTCCGGATGTGACAGAAACTGACAACACCGTACCTCCAAAATTAACCTACAAAATCACCTTGACCGCAACGAAATGCCATCTTGACATTTCGTTACTTGAGTATTACTAAGCGTTTCTGTGGTCTGTGGTATTACTCAAGGGAGCCTTACATGAGGGACCCCCAAGTAGCCGTCGAAACACAAAACCTTAAGGGACCCTCAAGTATAAAGGGGCCCTTAAGGATCGACTATGAGTACGACCCTAAAGCATCAATTGAGGTATCAAATAGTCAGTTGTAACTACCAAAGCGTCAGTTGCATTTTCATTCAGATGCATTTTCTAAAGCATCAAGTAGTTTCAAATAGTTAGTTTTGAATTCTAATCCGTCAGTTCTTTAGTTTAAAATAATCAAATGAATATTTAAAAGCATCAATATTCTAACGTGCCTGGGACTCACATAGTCCAAAATATACCATGTAGAACGGGTAATTTTTACAGGCTCGCTTGTCTTTACATAGAACAAAAGCACGTAAGCCTTTCGCATTTCTCTATCGACTTTCCAAAGTTATCATTCGGTTCATACATACACAAAATATACATGGTACACCAAAATACACAATAATTAAATAAATAAAATATAAAATAACTGGCATCTGACTTATTGCAAGCAGCTTCCATACCCCAAATTGGAAGCTTCTCCACATCAATATAACAGCATTATCTCACCCATCAAGGACCCCAATGTTCAGCACCAGATCTATCTATCCACATATATATCGAGACCGGGTAGCAATCGACTGTAGGTAATTCCATTCCATCGACAATCGTAAGCCCGTTGTCAACAAAATCATTACTTTCAATAAAACTTTTCCCGATATACGCCGCCGCCATCGCCGCCCAAATCCCATCTACGGTTCAATTTCAAAGGAATCAATTTGCCAAACACCACCGAATCATGAGGGGCATTAACGGACCGGATGGGATCTTTTCTCTTTCCCCGCTTTCTGTACGCTCTTCCAAATTATGATGTATCGACACAGTGATTTGGCTCGTCTGTTTGGTTTTTCTTCAACCGCCGTAAAAGTAACGTTTTCTATCAGAAAAACTATATTACAGAATTGAGTAAAGCAATATCTTCTATGACTGACTTATTTCTTAATGGCTGATAGGCTGAACAGTTCCCAATGAATACGCTTTGCGTTATCATTTGACACACTGCTTACTACTGATAAATGGGTTTAATTCTATAAATATTAGCTTAAAATGGCTAATTTTCTACTAACGTACCTATATATGCGTTGGCCAATACATTCTTTTGACGTCTTGACAGCACTTAATTAATAATTGTTATTCATTATACAGGTTGTGCCTGAATTTCCTTGACACGAGATAATCTGGAAATAAAAAAAGTTCAAACGAAAACTGAGTGGAATTTTTGAAAGTACTAAAAGGGTCTATAATACCCTTGGAAGGCCCACTTAGTTCTCTTTTTTATCTGTTTTTCTTGCGAATATAATACGTCTAAAACAAATCCTTTTTATTTATGTTATGCTTAAGATTTTTCGAAAAAAATTAGTTTGAGTATAAAACCGAAGGCTTTACAAAATTTTAAATAAAATAAGGATTTAATTTGTGTAGGAATGGGTATTTAGTGCTATTTGAAAAATAAAAGTTGAGGGTGAATTTTGAGGGTTGAAGTACAAAAAAATGTTTTAAAAGCATTATATGATATGACCCTATAGCACTTTGACCTTTTTTTTTTGTTACCAGAACCTCACGTCTTAAGGAAATTCAGGGACACCCTGTATACTTACGGATGTGAAATATCAAAGTTAATTCAACATTGAACTGTGACAAATCGAGGGAAAAACTAGTCAATGCTCTCCTGTAAGTAACCGCCCACAAGAAACATATATCCAGAGGAAACCTATATCAGCAGTAGTTTCTAAAGGGTCAAGTGAAAATTGAAAATGATCCGTTTAATTTCACAATCTATCATTA
This sequence comes from Callosobruchus maculatus, assembly GCA_951848785.1. Classification (NCBI taxonomy): domain Eukaryota; kingdom Metazoa; phylum Arthropoda; class Insecta; order Coleoptera; family Chrysomelidae; genus Callosobruchus; species Callosobruchus maculatus. The sequence goes on from CATOUR010000083.1 coordinate 12,903,977, forward strand.
TTTGTAGTTTCAAATAGTCAGTTGTGATTTCAAAATCATCAAATGTTATTTTAAATAGTAAAGTTTGAATTCCAATGAGCCAATTTTGGTTTCAAATAGTCAGTTGAATATTGAAAACCGGCAAATGTAATTTCCAAAAGTAAAATGTATATTCCAAAGGGTCGGTTGAAATTTCTGAAGTATTATTTCAATACTGCGTCAATTGTACATTACAAGAGGTATCGTTTTTAGAATTATGCCTATGTAATCCAGTATTTTTTCCAGTATGTTTCGGTTTATTTTATCTAAACCATCTTCAGGTATCTATAAATGAATTGAAAATTGTCCGTATATAATAATAAAAATGAAAAGTACAAAAAATAAAAAAAAACAAAAATTAAATGAAAGAATTATAAATTGTATGTGAAACTAGAAATATAACTAACTATAAACGTACCTATATACAGAACTTTAAAATATAAACTTACTGATTTTATTTTCGTGCATTGAAAATGAATATACATGGACTAAATTTACTAAGACAAGAAAAATTAGTTTCTTAGTATCATTTTCCATTTCATTATCAATCCACGAAAATAAAATCATTAAGTTTATATGTAAAAGTTTTGTATATACCTACATTTATAGTTAGTTATATTTCTAGTTTCACATACAATTTATAATTCTTTTATTTAATTTTTGGTTTTTTCGTTTTTTTGTATTTTTTATTTTTATTATTATATACAAATAATTTTCAATTTATTTATGACACCTGAAGATGGTTTAGATAAAATAAACCGAGACGTAGTGAAGAAAAATGCTAATTTCAATGTTTGACCGAAACCCATGAAAAACAACCGTAATCCAGTAACCATATATTCAGTCATATATGATAGTCCCAATTTTATGAGGATTACATACATACGGAAATTAATTACTAACTCCTTTGTATAATAATTATTATATTCTATTATTCTTATTATGTTGACTACGTGAAAAACGCATTTATTTTGAGGAAATTTTGTTAAATTTGTCGCTTTGCTTGTTATTTTTGTTTGTTTTCTTCATTCTTAAATATTGAAACATCTACTTATTATTGTTCTAGACCGTTAGACGGGACTTCTTTGGACGACCAATAGAAAAAGTGACAGGTAAGTTAATTTGTCTTAATTTAATACTCAATACTCTTTTTTTGGGGGGTAGGGGGGGTTTACTCAGTGGGTAGAGGGAAGAGCTCGTGACCGGAAGGATCCAGGTTCGATTTATCGTCAGATGCGGAAATTCAAATCGGTTTTTCCAACCTGAAATAAAATTCCGTAAAAAAGCATTTCAGCGAGATTCCCCACCTGAGCCTTCACTGTTGGTTTCTAATTAACAGTCCTGTTCCTAGAGTGGCGCCGGGAAACAGTAAAACAGCTTACATGAAGCTATTCCCTGTCTAGCGAAGAAAAAGAGTGATCACGCGCAAAATGGATGAATTCTTGTCGCCTGGCCGTAGGCAAGCTTACACCACAACAGACCGCCTCTTGAAACGAACACGATATGGATGGCGTTGTGCCATAAGGAAGTTCACATAATTTTGGCTATAATAATAATAATAATAATAATAATATGCTTGCTTACGGACCAAATCAATAAAGCCATACTCCAACCGAATAGGCTTCCCAAATTCCTCACGCAAGGAATAACGTACGTAAAACCCAAAAACGCAGACACCGAGAACCCTGCCAACTATCGCCCAATCACTTGCCTTCCCACCTTGTACAAGATCATCACCGCAACAATATGTAGGAGAATTGAGCAACACCTCACGCAAAACAACATCCTGACTGAAGAACAAAAGGGATGTCGAAAGCAAAGCCAAGGTTGCAAGGAACAACTTATAATTGATAGTGTGATCATGGAGCAAACCAGAAAAGAACATAGGAACCTTCATACCTGTTTTATCGACTATAAAAAAGCTTTCGACTCTGTACCCCATAGCTGGCTAGCGAAAACTCTTCAAATATATAAAATCAACCCGGGGCTACGTCAGTTTCTTACAAGAACCATGGAGACATGGCGAACCAACATACATCTCAAAACCCAGGACGGCCAGATCAAGACGGATGAGCTACACATAAGACGCGGCATCTTCCAGGGTGACTCTCTCAGTGCACTGTGGTTCTGTCTCTGTCTGAATCCACTCTCCAACGCACTTAACAACACAAACTGCGGTTTCAACATAAGACATGAGAGACTAAATCAACACAAAATCAATCATCTCCTCTACATGGATGATATAAAACTATATGCCGCCAATAAAGTACAACTGAGGGAGTTAATCAGAATAACAGAAGTTTGCTCGTCAGACGTCAAAATGGAATTCGGAATGAGTAAATGCAAGGTCCTCCACATCAACAAAGGCCAATGGAAGGACCACCCCGAACAGGAAACAGTTACTGGCCAAACACTAAATAACATGAACAAGGACGAAACATACAAGTACCTGGGCTTCAATCAGAACGTTAAAATAGACCACACAAAAGTCAAGGCACAACTAACCCAAGAGTTCAGAGATCGCCTTATTAAGCTACTAAAAACCAAATTGAATTCTAGAAACCTTACAAAAGCCATTAACACATTTGCAATACCAATTCTCACATACTCCTTCGGCATCATCAAGTGGTCACACACTGATATAGAAAACATCCACATCCTCATACGGACAGAACTCACGAAACACCGAATGTCACATCCAAACGCATGCAAAGAAAGGCTCACCATAGACAGAAAACAAGGAGGCAGAGGGATTATAGATATACAGTCGCTTCGCACAAGACAGATAAAGATACTCAGACATTTCTTCCAGAACAAACAAACAAATTTACATCGAGCAATAGTAAAAGCAGACAAAAACTACACACCACTCAACCTATCATGTCCAGACCACGCCGCAGACACACACAATCCCACACAATCGCAACAAGAAAAAATAAACACCTGGTCGCAGAAACCACTCCATGGCAAACATAGATACCGTATTACGCAAGACCACATAAATGAAAAACAATCATACACCTGGCTGCAGGATGGCCAGCTCTTTCCAGAAACTGAGGGATTTATGCTTGCTATCCAGGACCAAGTTATTGCGACGAGAAACTACAAGAAATACGTAATTAAAGATCCATCCATAACAGACGATAACTGCAGAAAATGTCACCAACAAAAAGAAACAATAGATCACATAACAAGCGGGTGCAAAACTCTTGCCGGTACCGAATACACAGCCAGACATAACTCTGCGGCCAAGGTCATACACCAAGCATTAGCCAACACAAACAAACTAATAGAAAACACAGATCCATATTACAATTACACTCCGACATCAGTACTCGAAAACGATCGGTACAAACTATACTGGGATGTTGAAATACATACAGACAAGACTATCCCAGCCAATAGACCAGATATAGTTTTCCAGTCAAAGGCCGACAAAATTACCTATTTGATAGATATTGCCATTCCAAACGATGTGAATATCCAAAACACCTACGCTGGGAAGATATCTAAATACACGGACCTTGCCATGGAAATAAAACGACTTTGGAAACAAAACAAAGTCACTATTGTCCCCCTCATTATGTCCGTGTCAGGCCTTACACCAAACACGTTTACACAACACCTTCAACAGCTGGGCCTGGACGAAAAGTTACACAAAACATTCCAAAAGTCTGTAATCCTAAAGACCTGTAATATTGTGCGATCCTTCCTAAATTCCGATCAATAGTCAGGGTGTTGACTTGGCACAGCCCGTCAACACTTGTCGCTACCGCAATTATGCGAGAGGAACTTAGAAAGTCGGGTAATAATAATAATAACCCGCCTTTATTGCTGACAAAATGGTGTACATTTAAAGATACATTAAACTGCTGGCGAAACCATCCCGAACAGGAAGTAGTAACTGGCCAGGCGCTAGACAACATGGACAAGGATGAAACGTACAAGTACCTGGGTATCAATCAAAACGCAAAGATAGACCACACAAAAATCAAATCGCAACTAACACAAGAGTTTAAAGACCGCCTTATTAGACTGTTAAAAACGAAACTAAATTCTAGAAATCTTACAAAAGCTATTAACACATTTGCTATACCAATCCTAACATATTCATTTGGCATTATCAAGTGGTCGCACACTATAGAAAACATCCATATACTCATCCGAACAGAACTCACAAAACACAGAATGTCACATCCCAAAGCATGCAAGGAAAGGCTCACCATAGACAGAAGACAAGGGGGCAGAGGAATTATAGATATACAGTCACTTCATGCAAAACAAATAAAATCACTCAGACATTTTTTCCACAGTAAACAAACAAACTTGCATAAAGCAATAGTAAAAGCAGACAAAAACTACACACCACTCGCCCTTTCTTGTCCAGACCACGCAACAGACGCACACAACCACATACAAGCACAACAAGAAAAAATAAACACCTGGTCGCATAAGGCACTCCACGGCAAACATAGATACCGTGTTACACAAGACCACATTAATGAAAAGCAGTCATACACCTGGCTGCAGGATGGCCAGCTCTTTCCGGAAACGGAAGGTTTTATGCTTGCTATCCAGGACCAAGTGATTGCGACACGAAATTACAGGAAGTACATAATGAAAGATCCATCCATCTCTGATGACAATTGCAGAAAATGCCACCAACAGAAGGAAACAATAGAACACATAACTAGTGGATGCAAAACTCTCGCTGGGACTGACTATACAGCCAGACATAACTCTGCAGCCAAAGTCATACACCAAGCACTAGCCACAACAAACAAGCTAATTGAAAACACAGATCCATATTATAACTACACACCGACCTCAGTACTAGAGAACAATCAATTCAAACTATACTGGGACATTGAAATACATACAGATAAAACCATCCCAGCAAATAGGCCAGATATAGTTTTCCAGTCAAAGTCAGACAAAGTGACCTACTTAATAGATATTGCGATTCCCAATGATATGAACATCCAAAACACCTACGCTGGGAAGATATCTAAATACACCGATCTCGCCATAGAAATAAAACGACTATGGAAACAAAACAAAGTTGTCATTGTCCCTCTCATTATGTCGGTCTCAGGCCTTACTCCAAATACATTTACGCCACACCTGCAACAATTGGGCCTGGATGAAAAGTTACATAAAACCTTCCAAAAGTCTGTAATCCTCAAGACCTGTAGCATTGTACGGTCCTTCCTGAATTCAGAATAATAATAGGTCAGGTATTGACTTGGCACAGCCCGTCAATACTTGTTACTACCGCAACCATGCGAGAAAAAATAAGACATGCATAATAATAATAATAACCCGCCTTTATTGCTGACAAAATGGTGTACATTTAAAGATACATTAAACTGCTGGCGAAGTCTAGCTTAAAGCTATTCTACTTAACCAGCAGTGAAACTATGTTCAAGAAGAACAAACACAAAAGAAAGCTATTGCATTAGAATATTGTGTCCGACGTCGACGATAATATTAAATTAAAAAAAAAATTAACAATATATACATACATATATCTTGATGTGTGATACAGAACTATTATGATATATCATTTTCTTAAAAAAAAACTAACTATATTAAAATTGTTGTAGAGCAGGGTAGGCAATATAAAAAAGGATAATTAATAAAAATACATAAATTGCGTATATAAGGGAGGGGTATAAAGGCTATAGCTACGTGCGAGTACTACATATAATATGCCTGATGTATTAGCTCAGATATTTAATTATTGTTCAGACAGATAGAGATCCTTAAGTTTGTACTTGAATTTATTAATATTATATGCCCTAAATTCACCAGGCAGTGAATTGTACAATTTAATGGCATTGAATATAAAAGATCTTTCAAAAAATATGGTTCGATGTTGCGGTATAGTGAAGGCAGACATATCCCTGATATTTCTAGAATGCACTTTAAAACGTGGAACAAAACTATGAGCTAGGTTAGGGGGATTAGTGTTGCTCAACAGCTTGTGGGTGAAATTAGCCAAATGAAGTTTCCTTCGGTTTTCCATGTTAAGCCATTTACTCTCTTTAATTTTGTAAGTAATGGGGTCATATTTTCTAATTCCATATATTAACCTGCAACAGCTGTTCTGAACTTTTTGAATACGGCTTTGATCTACTTTTCTCAGACAGGGCCCATAAATAAAATCACAATAGTTGAAGTGACTAAGAACAAATGTCTCACAAAGTTTTCGCTTCATACTAACGTCGAGAAAATGGCGGTTGCTATAAATCATCTTCAAAGCAGCAAATGCCTTGCTGACAATTTTCTTCACATGTTCTGAGAAACGCATTTCTGTATCAAAAACTAGACCTAGATTGTTAGCAGAATCACTAAACTGCAGCATTTCATTATCCATATGAACCGCAAGGTTATTTTTTAAATAATCACAGCTGCTCTTGTTACCGAATACCAAAACCTTACATTTACTAGGGTTGAGTTTTAGATTGTGTTTAAGGGATAGGTCTTTTATTATTGAGAGGTCGTTGCTTACTATATCCTGTGCTGTCTCGGAGAGATGCGGGAAACTATAGTATACTTGTGTGTCGTCAGCGTATGCTTGTACCTTACAATGTTCAACTTTTTTTAAGATGTCAGCTGTGTATATTATATATAACAGAGGTCCCAATATGGAGCCCTGTGGAACTCCTGACAATATATCGATTTCAGATGAGCATACACCGTTGACTGAGATTTTTTGGGAACGTCTTAAGAAGTAACTTAATATCAAGAAAGCAGATTGATGATCAAAACCATAGTAAATTAATTTGGTACAAAGGAGGTCATGACTGATTGTATCAAATGCTTTGGAATAGTCGAGCAACACCAAAGCAGTTGATAAACCCTGATCACCGGCAGTGAAAATGTCATTAGTCACAGTTGCTAAAGCTGTTTCAGTTCCCCTGTTAGAACGAAATCCACACTGAGAGTCTGGAAGCAAATTATTGGATGTAACGTATTCATAAATTTGTAAATATAAAAATTTTTCGAAAATTTTAGAAATCGCTGGGAGCAAACTCACTAGCCTTAAATCTGACACTTCTTTGGGATTCTTTTTTTTCGGGATCGGAATGGCAATTGAACGTTTCCATGAATGAGGAAAGTATGAACTCTCTATACAACAATTTATTAAATGTGCAATATATTGGTCAATAAACGGGCTACAAAATTTTAGCATTCTGATGTTAATATTATCTGTACCAAATGCATCCGATTTAATGTTATGTAAAATGATATTCACTTCCTCAGTTGTGATCATCCTAAAAGAGAATGTTAACTGATTATCATAGGTCCCGCTATTGTAAAATTTTATTTCCTCCTCACAATTACTATTTACGTCTTGAAGAAGTGTCGAGAAGTGACGATTCAAAGTATCAGGGTCCGAAATATTTTCGGGTAGGCAGGTATTCTTTTTACAACCAATGATGAATTCCCTTAAGCCCTTCCAAGTAGCTTTAGGATCATTTGAATTTACAAGATGTTCAATATATGCTTTCTTTTCATTCCTAGTGATGGCAAGAGTGTGATTCCTGAGCTGTTTATACCTAGTAAAATCTGCCGGATTTTTAGATCTCTGTATTTGGACAGAGCTTTATCCCTTTCCTTCTTCAAAATTTTAATAGTGTCGGTTAGCCAGGGAGCTGGTCGTTTTGTAACCCTTTTGTGTACAATTGGAGCATGTCTATCAAATAAATTTAATATATAACAATTAAAAATTTCAACTTTTTTATCAATATCTCTTTCTGCAATAACAGTTTGCCAAGGGAGGTCCGATAAGTCTATCAAAAAGTTATTTAAATCAAACTGATGAAAATTCCTATAGAAGGTTATTTTAGGCTTGCTATGTGAGACAGGAATATCAATTGAAAGAAATGTGAGTTCATGGTCTGAGATTTCATGTACAGATAAGGTGCCACAATCAGTAACTAAGTCAGAATTTGAAGTGAAAATTGGGTCAATCAACTTATTAGAGGTACCAGTTATTCTTGTTGGAGTATCTAAGATCTGTGTAAATCCATACGACTCAAAACAGTGCAACAAAGGATTGTCAAGATTGAAAAAGTTCAAGTTAAAGTCACCAAGACAGATCATACAATCAGCTGTATGATATGCCTGTGACAAAATATTATCAACGTCCTCTATCACACTACCTACCGCAGCAGTAGGTGGTTTATAAAAAACAGCAATAATGCAGTTGAAATTTCTGCTTCTGATTTTCAACAAGAGATATTCTATACTACTACTCAGCTCAACATCTGAATTCAGAATCTCACAACCAATGGATGCTCTAACATATGCTCCAACTCCTCCTCCCCTACCGCTCCTATCTTTACGAAAGAAGTCATATTCCGGTATAGCTACTATATCAGAATTAATGTCTGCGTTCAACCATGTCTCAGAAAGTAAGATAACATCATAATTCCCGTCAGCAACAACCTGTTTGAAATCTCCAAATCCTGTAAATATAGATCTAATATTCAAATGTGCAACTTTCAACATCAGCCTTTGCACCCCAAATAAATTGTGTAAAAGAACTTAAAATTAATAATATCGTAACTGTTACTCAAAATCTCTTCTCTGATGCGCAATTTTTATTTCTAACATGATTTACATGATTACTCTGAAACTAACGAAATATAATTAATTGGAAATATAACAGTTCAATAGTCCAGGAAACTATTTCCGAAAAAAGCACAAATAAAAATAACTCCAGATATACTTTCGTAAACACAATATAAATAATAATAACAATGTCAATAGAATGTACTACCCTGCGCACGCTCAATTGAGTAACTAAATAACAATATATAAATACCACTGCAATGTAAATGATCTCTCAGCAAGATCGGAAATACACTTCCAAACAAACTCATTGGAGCCCCGTAATATTAATTGCCCGATAACCATTGAAGAAAACATAATCATAGAGTCTCATGTCCGTATTACTCTCCGGGAAAAGTAATAAAAAAAAAGAAAATGGTGAAATACATACATTAAATCTTCGATAAATCGTCCTTGTTTCTAACCGAAATCCTCTGACTGCCCTTCATGACGTAAATGGTTCCACTGTAAGACCATACACTTTTCAACGAAGATTTGTCGATAGCTGCTTCCATTAACTTTCGTCTGGATTCCGTTAAATCTTCCTTGACAACCATACCACTGCCCTTCAGCATCTTTTTTTTATTGTAAACGTTTTGCCTCGTACTGATTTTTGAAAATGTAACTAAAATACCTCTGGGACGAGTATTCTGTTGCCTTTTGCCAATCCGGGTACATGTGATAATATCTTCAGCAATAAGTTTAATCCCCAAGCGACTGTTAAGTACTTGGATTAATACCTCCGAAAGATTTTCATTTGGTCTTTCATCGACTTTGTATATTCGTAAGTTGTTCATTCGAGCCTGTTGTTCCAAGTCGTCGTACCTTTGTGAAAGATATTCATTTTCTAACTTCAGCATCTTAGTTTCGTCTTTCAGCTCCTTGACGACTGTGCTATTTTCCAGGCTTATCTCTTCTACTTTTTCTTCCAAAACAGCGATTCTCGCAGAAATAGTTTTTACCACGCTGTCGGTCACTTTTTGCACCAACTCTTTCAGGAAATCGTCTTTCTTTAAGAATGAATTTATACTGGTATTTATGGACTCCCTAATTTCTTCCCGTATTTCTCGCGTAATTACCATGATGACAGATAAGCTATGATGATGTACAGGTAGGCTACAACACTACGCGTACACTGTGCGAAATTCACTGTTTTTTTAGCTTGTTTCACCACTTTTTTCCACTATTATTTACGGAGCTCACAACGACGCTGTCTACTCTGTGCTAGCCAACATCAGATCGTTATTATTTGATACCAAAGCCTGGACGTTCCATTCTACATTGAGCATAAATGTCCTAAACCACTGTTCACATTTTGGCGACATCTGTGGGCAAGTTCTTATTCCATTTTGTCAAACCAATAATCTAATGAAGAAATTCATTCCATCCAGCGAGAAACAGGAAAACAGGTGAGCAAAGCTTACACAAGTTTACGCTGCTTGGAAATGTCAATGCCTAAGCGCACGCCTGGCAGCGACAAATTTGGAGAACAGGCCACCTTTTCTGAAGAATCAAACACAGCTATTTGTCGACGCCTTCTCATAATATGGCCGCGGTCGTATTGTGGTCTAAACAGGATTGCCAAACATCGAAAACACATTAACATCACATTTTTTTGTGCCCTGTTTCTCCGCTGGATAGATATAGCAGTATTATAATCCACAATATTTGATATACACCATTATTGAGAAACTAGTCGTTAGTGTAGGTTGCTAGATGAAATATGATATCAAAACTGTACAAGATTAGATTAAACGTATTCCTTGAAGGTATATTCGTCGGCAGACCAGTTAGGGGTATTTTCAATATTTGATTAGAATATGAGGCTAGGATGAGTACGCAAAAGCAAGTTGGTTCCTGCTCACGTAAATATGTAAATACAAATAAACATCTCTCATTTGAAAGTATCTCCAAATCAAGATTTTGAAAACATCTTGGTCGTGATACAGATTCAGAGATTGAGGAAAAACAACTTTGTTAAACTCAGTGTACATCAGCTTATTTGGGTAGATAGGTGGTCCATTCCTGCTAATAAATCTTATGTCTGGTTTGGTAATTTTTTCCTAATTTTATTTGAATATAAAAAATTATAATAAGAGTGTTTTTCAATTAGTATAGTCCAGAAGGCAGCTTAATACAAAACTAATTTTCTCAAAACAACAGATCGGTGGCTCACGTCACTATTGTATAACACTGTCCATTTGTCGTTCCTGGAAAGACTGTTACCGTCGCATCGGTGCTTACCGTATAAACAGGTCTCGCAAATATCGAGAGCACGTGAACACCATGAATTTTTTGCGCTCTTTTTCTTCGGTGCACCGAGTATAATGACCAGAGCAGTTGATGCCGTTGACACAGAAGTAAAAAAAATAATACGCTGACTCTATCAAATACTGTCAAGACAACACCAATTAGTTTCTGGCACCATTCATATTTGGCCGTAATTTTCCTGATGCACTAGCGTATTCGAGCGAGTGAATCGACGCGTATCACTCCTCTAATAAGAAAATCACAAAGCGGATGAGGAGTCCTTCGGCAAATCAACGTTGATCAAACAGCGAAAACGGGAGACAATGAGAGAGAGTTATCCGTTATCCGACGGCAACCGGCGGCGGCGGGATATTATTTCGTTGTAAAGAGCAAACAGCATGCGGCGCGGCGGCGCCCGGGCTCAAGATTTCATCCGAAGGCAATTACCGATGAATTACCGCTCCAACAGATACGGTAATTAGAGCAAACTCCGCAGCGCCACGGGCAGCGGCGCGAAGGGGTCCGGGGGGTGAAAGACAAACCCGAGAATGCAACAGAAAGTAACACACTTGAAAAGGACTCTCAGGTTGGCTTACCAACTGTGGAAATGGAGAGTCACCCCATAGTCGAGTCACGTCCCGTCAAGCTTTTGGGGATCAACATCAACGATAACATGTTCTCTCAACGACCACGTTGCAGTACTGCTAAAACGGCATCCCAGAAGCTTGGAGTTTTGTTCCGCTGTAGAAATTTGCATAGACCAGAGGAACTACTGCTGCTCTACAAGGCACAGATCCGACCATCGGATCGTTGGAGTATTGTTCCCATGTGTTGGGATGCGTTTCGAAGCACTCTCTAAAGCTTCTGAAGACTATCCAAAAGAGAGCAATTAGATTAATCGATACGCCCAACCTCATAAAGGACCTTCACAGCCTGCAACATCGAAGAAGCTTGGCTGACCTGTCCCTATTTTACAGATTCTATCACAGAAGATGTTCGAGTGAGCTTCCCCAGATAATAACACCAAATGCCATCAGAACAAGGAACACTAAAGAGAGCTCATCCTTACCAGGTCGAGGTCCCTACTCCCCGAACCAATCTCCTCCAGCATTTCTCCTTTTGGAGAACCTTGACGCTGTGGAATGAGCTGCCGGAGAATTTGTTTCCCAGCGGATACAACCTGGAGCGCTTCAAATCTAACGTACACCGACACTTGTCTTCTCGCAGCGCTTCTACAGCGCTATAGGCTTTCAGCCTTTGCGGGAGGCTGACCATAAAAAAAATCTTTAATATACAAGTAGGGTTTGATTCAATAATTGACGTTAGAAATTAATTATTTCAATGTCGGTGTTTTGAATCAACCATTCTAAAACCCAAGCTATCTATATTGTATCCAAAAGTATCGCGGCACCCCGTCAGATGTCTCTTCTTCTTCTTCACGTGCCGTCTCCGCCACGAAGGTTGAAAATCATCAATCCAATTAGTATCTTTTAGGCCTGGTTGTAATTCGAAACCATTTCCTAAGATTACGTAATCAGGACATCCTTCTTCTTCCGATTCTCCTGAATTTTGCCCTGCATAATCAATAATTGTAGCAATTTATATGGTCATCTTACAGACCCAGGTACTGTAGTTTTCTTATTTTAATGGTATCTATCATTTCTCTTTGCTTGTCCTTTTAGATACTTGTTCGTTTGTCACTCCTTTCCATGGAATTCTCAAAATTCTCCGATACGCCCACATCTCTAGGGCTTCCAGTCTACTCGTGCATCATTTATTTAAAGTCCAAGCCTCTACTCCATAGAGGAAAACCGATAAAACGTAGCGTTTAAGCATCCTCACTCTCAACCTTAAGCTTAAATCTCTACTGCATAGTAGTGGTCTCATACTGTTGGAGCTCTTCCGTCAAGTATCTTGGTATCACCCTAGACAACGGTATGACATGGCGAAAGCAGACTGAGATATTAAAAAAAAATTCCAAATTACATTTTAATAGGTCTATCCTTTATTATGTCTGTTAACAAAGTCTGATTAACAAAATTCGGCTGTACAAAATTATGATTAGATCTGAAATTACTTACATGTGTGGGAGCTTTGCAGGTACTCCAAAGCAGGATCTTGAGAAGCATCACAAATGCTCCTCCTCCTCCTAACTTAAAGGACTAAGACTAACATGGGCGACCAGATCCACAAACATTCCACGCTGCAGCTCGCTCTATGACCAACATTAAGTCGTGAAATTTTTGATCATATAAAGTCACACCAGGTCCAAAGAGTGACAAACTGACTGACGAACTGTGGCATAAAGGCAAAGGTCCTCCAGACCGCCTTGACAGCTAATGACAAGTAGTAGAGAAGTTAGTGTTTTGAGTACCCATCAAAATAATTAAAGTGGAGCAAAGATATGAGATCAACTTTTGTGCTTGCTTGGGTAAAACACCAACTGTAATCTTTGAAGTAATTAAAAGTGCATATCCAGATGATCACTTATCACGATATGGAGTTTCAAAAAGTATGTTTCAGACTTCCATTATCTATACAATTTTGAGCACAATGTTTCGATTAATAAACTATCTTCAATCGTGTGCAGGTGCACTGTCGAGTATTTTTCTTTCGTTGCTATTTAACGTATGTTGCAAAAGTTTTGAGAAGTTTTTCAAAAAATTAAAAAAATATCTCACAATAATATATTTGAACTGTAACAAGAACTACAAAAAATAACAATATCTCTTAATATAAAAGTCATATTAAAATACCGCTAATTGTCATGATCTTCCACGACTCGCAATTTCCTCTTAATGTTCCTCATTAGATTTTGGACAGATTCTAAATCAATTTCTCTTATGTTTAGCATTATTCTTCTTATTAACTGCTGTTCGTCTTGAGCTTCCCAACCATTGATATAAACTTTGGCACTCAGTTGAGCCCAAAAAGTTTCGATAGGTCTTGCTTGAGGAAGATTGGGTGGGTTGTCGTTTCGTGGTACAAAAGGTATTCCTTGTTGTTCTAGCCAGTTTCTCGTGTGCAAAGCATAATGACTTGAAGCTAGATCTGGCCAAATAGTATATTGTCATGGTGGGTATTAATAAAATTGAGTAGTTTAGGCAAATATCTTTGAGTACAGACTTCCGTGGTAACCGCTTCGGCCCTAACTCGTCCAACATACGGCTGTGAAATACCGTTGACTGATATAGCGCACCAAACTAACACTTTGTTTTCAAACTTTTTTTTTTCGTTTAAATTTTACATTATCTGTCCAGGCGTAAAACTCTTTTGTATAAAAACCATCATTACCTTTGATTTCTGAGTTGGGAAATGTGAAATACTTTTCATCGTCAAGAATCATTTTTATGTTGCCAGCAAAATGAGTACGACGTAAATTGCGACAGCACTGAGGAATTCTTTCTAACTGATTTGGGGAATACTTTGGACATTGTCTTCTTTTTCGGAATTTCAAGTTATTTCTCTTCATTTCTCTACAGATCGTGCTAGCATTGACGTTAGAAATGCATCCAAGTTTTCGTGTTGAAGTTCCAACCCGATGTTCACTTCTGTTAACCATTCTTTGTACTGTAGCAGCATTCAACGCTCTTGGACGTCCACTTTTTGGTAAATTTATACAAGGAATACCTTTTTCGCATTCAGGGATCGCTCGATAAATTGTAGCAACAGAAATATCTTGATCTTGATATAGGCGAATTATTTCTTTTTTTTCAATTCGTCCAACTAGATTATAAATACTCTTCCGAATATCTAATTTGTACGACATTTTGAGAACTTATATCATAACCAAAATGGTTTCGTTGTTACGTTTAGATGTTGACTGGTTACCATGGTAACGATTTCTGAATTGTTTCCAACGGTGAAACTATCTCCAGAGCTTTGAAAAAAATTCTCACAACTTTTGCAACATACGTTATGCTCGTCTAGCTGACGTGTCGTTCATATGGATGTTTGGTATCAATGCAGATTCTGTAATTTTTCGATCCTGATGCTCCGTCTATGGATAGGCGAGCGAGTAACGAAAATGAGAACTCAGCCAATTTCATTGTCATACTCCCGAATTTCCATGGCAAACAGTTTTAAGGCAACGTAATTAAAATGAATATTCTCACTAGACGTTTCATGGTAATTGTCATTTGGAAATTCCTACCACTTTCTCTCATCATTAATTACTTTCAATGTTATACATTTCCAGCTAGACGTTATGAGATTAGATTTTGTAGCGCCCGTTCCAGAGCAGATGGGTTACTTTTAGAAGGATTGATAACGGTCGAAGTGATCTTCATAGATAATTATTATTTTAACGTACAGAATGGGCTTGGATTTTTGTTAGAAAACTAGTTTATACAATTAGAAATCTGAAAAATCGTCAAAGTGTAGCATGAATAATGGATCAATAAAAGGAGAGAGACTTTTTGGTGATAAGAGCCACCAGTGCATTGGCCTACAAGCGGGCTCTTCTACACCTATCCTTACTCTAGTTCTCAAGTCCTGCCCTGATAGCAAAGGTGAATATGGCCTTGGGTCCTGCCTCATCTTATATATTCAGGTTCAGTGATCCTTGTTCTCTCAGTATATTCTGTCTATGATACCCACATAGAATGTGGTCGAGGACTCTTTCTCCTCGCCACAGCGTTCACACGTTGGGTCGATTGCCACCCCCATAACATACAAGTGACGTCTGAAGGTGTTATGGCCAGACAGCAGGCCCACGAGTAACCTTAGCCGTCTTCTGTCATCAGAGATGATAAATAAGTTCTTTAGCTTGACAGAGATGTCCAGATATTCCTCTCCATCTCACAAGATGTTGCTTTTGCAACCGGCCCGCTGTTTTCCTTCTATAACTGTACCTACTGCCAGCCCCACAGCCCGCTCAGGACTCAGGAAATCATTCCTAGACCATCGCCTTGCGAGCGCGTCCACCGTTTCATCACCGCAAACTCCAGCATGACACGGCACCCTCATAAGTGGCATCACTGTCGTCTGATATTCCGCCGAAATTTCAGATGTAGGATGCCAAAATTAACAAGAAATATAGAAATAATCTTAAACTAATATCTATTCTGGCCACTTCTGCAGTCTTGATCAATGTTATTATTATTATTTTATTATTTATTCATACAAGTACCAGTACAAATAAAGGCCACCTTTGAAAGTAATAACTTGTATAAAGGTATTGGCTGATAATAATGTAAAGTATTTTTTTAAATAATTTGGTAGTTACATTGTTTGACAGCTATTTCAGGAAGCAGCGTTTGTTTTTCGAAATAACTTTCAAGTTTTGGAGAACACAGAGTGTTGAAATGGATTTTTCATAAATCAAAGACAATTAATATTGATTATAAACCGTATATTAAAAGTTACTCTTTATTTCATGTTATAGAGAAATGATTTCCTTAAACATTTTTGTATTACTGTATTTTTCTTTCAGGAAAGGCAGGTCCGAAAATTGGGAACGACATTTGGTACCAGTATAAAGAGGGATATAACAATGCTGTTAGGAAACGTATCAAGATATCGTCTTTGAAGTGATTTGTCTGTGTTTTAAAAGTATTTAAGATATTCGATCAAATTTGATTACATGTCCTATTTTTATATTCTACCTTATTGTAAATAAGTCTAAAAAACGCATTGTACCTATAATAATCTGAACTGAAAATAAAAAGTCTTGCGAAAATAGCTTCATGTGCAATTTCGTTGCTTGACTTGGAAAACGTAGTAAAAAAATTAAGTTCTTGCGATGTTGATGGATCGGTCCATTCTAGTCAGTTTGTAAGTCCTAATTTGTTTCTAAGTAATAGTAATATCAAGGATCTAAGTATTTATATAACAAAATAAAGGATATAAAAAACTCCCCGAAGGCAACACGCCCTCTAGGTAGAGCGGTTACTGAAATCACGCGCGTTAAAAAATGAAAACAGGCATATAGACTAACGAAAATGAGTGACATAGATTTTGTGATGTCATCATAAAACGTCCAAATAGCTTTTTTCGTGGTCATAATACCGTGAAAATCTTTCTTTGCGAGCGATGGAAGCAAACTATTTTTCAAACATTCTTCAAGGATATAAATCATGTCAACCATTTCTTGGGGGTTAAGTTGCATCATTACTAAAAACCCGTATAACCACATGCACCAAGTCTCAAGAAACCTGACCTGGAGTCACGCCACTTACTACTAATAACAAAATCATGAACTTCAAGACAGAAAACCGCATCTTTCTGTCTTACTGTTTCCGATGTATTAACATTTTTTGTAAATTGCTACAAACGCCAAATTTTCAAAAAATTGTGCTTTCACCATTTTTTGTAATACCTTCGTGAAGGACGTTGATGCAAGAGAAAAGGAAAATGTTAATAGTATTAAAATAAAAAATAAGATATAAACAGCAAGTGTTGCATTAATCAATTTTAATTTTACGGAATACAAATAATATGTAATACGTATCATCCGTGAAGATTTTATTGGCACAGCATACGATCATGAACAACAGCCAGGTACCCTAGTAGCCACAACACGTACTCCATTTTTTTTAATTAGTGCTTTAACTTTTCTAATCGGTGCAATTTTCAAAACAGCTAATTAATGAGTTAGGTAAATTTTTGTGACAAGCTACCACGTTGCATAGGACATTAGAGAGATTTTGAGCCACTAAAGACTGGGACGACGCTATCCGTAAACGTAAAACATTATTCTGCGCATGCGCAGTGTGTTTCGAATAATAACGGATAAGCGTGTGTCTTGTATACAGTTTTTGTGGCCGAAATCTGTGACGTGTATCGTTGCGTTATTTGACAATTGACACTAACAATTATTGGACCTATTTGATTTTAACTTAACCTCACATTATGATCGATTTGGTCGGAAATGTCCAAGAAATGTTATTATACGTGCAACAAGTAAACTCCACAAGCAGAAAATAGATCACATCACAAGTAAAATAAAAAATAGGTTATGAAGGACCCCCGAAGCATGACATTCCAGATTTCACTACCATGGTTCAGTCCCTTGATGATCACACGCTGTTGCCGGAGACGCCTAACTTTGTAGCTTTTATTGGGTAATACTGTCAAATAAAATTGACGGAAGAAAACCCGATCCTTTTGTACAACGATAAACCACAAAATAAGTATTGTTGCTATCAAAATCACGGTTCTTTTCTCATTGCCGCATAGAGGTTTATACCTGGCAATACCGTAATCATATCATACCGTAAACTTCTGTAGCTAACGTACAGCTTTATCCTCATTTCGGGAGAATTGCGCATGCCACAAATAGCCAATAACGTGCAATAACGTCAGGAAACGGACGTCCAAAAATTCTCTATTCAACTGATTATGTAACAAAGGGAATATATTAGATATGCATCACTGTAATAATGCAAAACAAACCCTTTTGTAATTAACTTACTGCAAAAAAGATTTTTTTTTCAGTGAGACAATTGCTTAAATAAATAAGTCAAAGTTGAATCGAGTTTTTGTTTCGAAAATCTTGGGAGGGGTAATCACACCTGTTACCCCCCTCCTTGTATACGCCTGTGCTTCGTAGACATAAAATTTTATTGATAGACTGTACTTGAAAATCGACGCGCAATTCAAAAACGTAATAATATACATGGCGTTTTACGTAAAATAAGGAAGTTCACGCCTACTTCCGGTATATCCGGATGGCGCCATCTTTAAAATTATATTCTACAAGTATTTCTTTCTTATAATTTAAGGCCACTATCGTGCGTTTATTGGTCACCCCTGTATTTGTATATTTAAAAAAGAGTATACTCATCGCAACTTCTGTTATAGGTTATAATTATATATAATTTGTGTGTGAATAAATTCACAGTATAATTCGCCGTTATGTACAGGGTGTGCTTAAAATGGAACGAATTTCAGCGCCTCGTATGATCATAAAATCGAAACGTATGCATAAATTACCTTCCCAAATACCCACTGCAGATAACAAGCAAACTGCAATTATGAAAATGTTGTATAACGAACGCATTTGCCAACGATTTGGCTGGTTGCGTATGCACATTTATTAATAACTATTACCATCCCGTGTATTAATAATTAATAAATAACGCTACGGCAGCCACCGCACCAAAGGCAATAAATTTCGTCGAATTTGTAAGGGCGCAGATGCTCGGGACGAGTCTGTAAGAATTCGCATGAAATACGGCTGCAGAATAATCGCCGTTTCTTAGTCCGCCAGGATTTATGCGTTTAGTTTTAATTGTCTAAAGTAAGTTCCTCTCTGCAGGATTATTCGCTGTTTTAATTTTTAATGGGCTAAGTACGGACGGAGAAGGAGTTTTGCTCAGTTACTAAGGTATATTTCCGTGATTTATGTCTTGGAATGTTTTCGCAATTTACGTAATAGCCTGCTTTTCCGGCTGAAGTTCTGTAAAGGCAAGTACACATGTGCAAGACTCGTTAACAATAATCTATTGTGTCTGCTATACAGCAGACACAATTACATTACACTCATTAGAAGTGACCAATTTCTGGTAGGTACTGAAAAATAAATTGGAACTTAAATTTTCTGAATTTTCAATGAGAATGACAAATTTTCAATTTTTGTATTATCTCTGTTACTGATCTCACTCCGTCTACACGTATTGTATACCAAAGCTCAACAAAGCTGCTACCGAAACGCAGTCACTGCTTAAGGAAGCTCAAAGGGATACAACTTTAAGCTATATACAGGTTACGAGCGGGCGATTGTCACTGTCATTTCCGTCAGTTTCACGCCATACGCCATTTTTTTGTGGCGCCAGCAGGCGAAGCAATATTCACATATGTATTTAAACATAATGTAATTGGAACTGTATTCTCTTTTTCCTCCCTTTTTAGAACTCCAAATTTTTATCTTTCATCATTATTCTAATCATAACATGTCGATAAAAAAAATCTATATTTATCTCTAATAATATTTATACTCGTATATGATATAAGCACTACTTAAGTTACATTGGAATGTGCGGCTCGCCATACAAAATATTATTTTGAAAAAGGCCCGTCGTCCAAAAAAGGTTGACGACCCTTATGCTAGAGGATCATGTACGAAGTACTGAGTCAATCAACTTGACTACATTTTACTTGTGTATTGTGTATTGTGATCGCGAAAATTTTCGATTTTGAGATAATACGCTTTTTGGGCTTTATGATGTGTACATAACGAAAATCCACGTCACTCATATCCGTCGGTCTGTCTGTCTGTCTGTCGGTCTGTCTGTCTGTCGCGTTTTTCTACCCTCGTAATCTCAGTAACCGCTGCATGGATTGTGATGAAATTTGGGCAGCGTTATGCTGTGTGGGGTCGTAGTAGGTAATGTTCCTATAATTTTGAAAATCGTTATACGGGGGGCGGAGTAATTAGCAAAAAACGAAAAATTCCAAATATATCTAAAACTTCGTTTTTAGAAGTTTCAGGGGTTCCTGATCTTTTTCTTGGGAGGGGTGAATTTGGGGTGACTGGGGTTGGGGGGTTGTAATACTGAAAAATTGGTTGTATTCCTAATGGGCTGTCCATTGATATGTGAATGAAAAACCTAGCGGCATGATACACTCTTTTAGGTCCATCCGAACGTTGCATGCTTATTATAGAAACCACGGTACTTATACATAGGAGTATTAATTGTTTTAGATCGTTCGATATCGCGTAACGCGAAAATTGTTCAATTGATTTTAATGAAATTTTTACATAGTATTACTGCCAAGGCGAGTATGGAAAAAGACTCTGTTTTTGAAAAACCGTGTTAGTGACGGCGCAGCAATAATCAAAAAACCAAAAACATAAAATCAGCTCAAACTTCGTTTCGCATCGTCCAGTTCAAGCATGCAGAGAAACACTGTGGCGCCCTAGTTCCTAAGGAGGGAGACGCAAGAAACTATTTACGAGGGTTTTTGTGTTGGATGTTGTTTTTACGGGCGAATTGGCGATAATTTAGTTGCAAGGGGATTTAAGACTATAGCTTCATGCAATGGGAAGGTAATAAAATGGTATCATCATTATGTGTGGGAAGTACTGAGTCAATCAACTTGACTACATTTGGGGGGCCGAAAGCGAGCAAGCGCAGGGTCTTGAGCTCCGTGGCTAGCTCCATTGCCTTATATGGGTCGCCGATCTGGGCGTTCGCTCTAGATAAGGCTAGCAACAGGAAACAGCTTGAAACCGTCTTCCGGAGGACGGCGACTAGGATCTGTAGTGCATACCGCACGATTTCTACAGACGCAGCTGCAGTGATCTCTGGTCTCCCACCAATAGACCTACTTGCGGAGGA
This sequence comes from Callosobruchus maculatus, assembly GCA_951848785.1. NCBI lineage: Eukaryota > Metazoa > Arthropoda > Insecta > Coleoptera > Chrysomelidae > Callosobruchus > Callosobruchus maculatus. Next base: position 12,925,150 of record CATOUR010000083.1, read on the forward strand.
GCGTGCCAAGACATTCGAGGGGACAGAAAAGAAAACAGCCAGGGAAGACCTATTCATAAAGTGGCAGCAACGTTGGAACATGGGCACTACCGGAGAGTGGACAAGGACACTTATTAAAGATGTCCGACAGTGGGTCAATAGATCACACGGAGAGGTGGACTTTACCCTAACACAAGTTCTTTCTGGTCATGGCTGCTTTAACATGTACTTATACAAGTACAAGATTGTGGAAGACCCCAGTTGTCCAATATGTGGTACTACTGATGATGCGCGTCACACGTTCTTTGTATGCCATAGATGGACAACCTACAGAGAAGCATGTAATACCACAGTAGGCCGGACAATAACACCGGAGAATCTGATCGAAACCATGTTGTTATCTCCACAGCACTGGTCTGCCATACAACATCTGGCTAAGAATATAATGACCGACAAGAGAAATAGCATGCAGGATAATGATTAAATAGACAACCTGTCATCCGAAGCAATGCTGACGCGGTACCGGATGACAGAGGATGCTAAAGACAGAGAAAAAAAAAACATATCGTGATCCCCTTTCCCGCCCCGAAAGGCCGCACTGCCATCAGGGCGCCATGGCCGGAGTAATATTTCGCGCACATCCCATCCAACCTTTCCTCTAATGGAATTGGCTGCTGATGCTGTTTGGCCGTCGTAATTTATGGATATTAATTTCCACGGCATTTCGGATTAATTGGTGAAAACAAAGTGCGGCGACGGCAGCAACAGCAGCAGCAGCAGCGCCAATGGAAATGGCGGCAGGGCTGCGAGCGACTAATGTAATGGGATCCCGGCAGTTGTGCCAACACGCCAACGCCATGCCATGTCGATTTGTTACTGCGGTAGCTCACCTCTGCGCCATCGATGCAATGCTGTTTGGGAAATTTACGGCCATTCCGCAAAATTGATAATGAATTGAGGTCATTCTTTGACAAAACTGCACTACTACGAGTATATTGTTAGGTTAGGTTTTCTCATAATTGAGCAGACCGCGTAGGAGGGACCTAAATACCAGAGTACCGTGGCTTAGGGGTGGGCGGTAATTATCGATGTTTGGAAAACATCGATGTTTCACGTCTGATGATCGATGTTTTTACCATTGATGTTGTTAACTTGAACCATCGATAAAAACATCGATGTTTTTAAAAATTTGCATCGATGTTTTCTTAAAAGTTTCAATTACAAATTGAAAATATACAAAAAAGTAAATTTAGCGAGTTTCCAGTTTTCTGGTCTTCGGTTTGCCCCATGATTTAAAATACCAATTAAAGGCGCTTTGGGTTCCTTTGTAGAGGTGTGCATTCTACTCCCTTTCAGTGAACTAGTTACTACTATTCTGTACCAAAACAACGACGCGATGGTGACTGATTGAAGTCATTATGAATTTATGGGAGGGGGTATAATCACAAGCTACTAGATTTGGCAAGTTGATAAAAAGCTCGGCTCACATCCTCACAATGTAGTTTTCTATGTTAATTGTTTTTTGTTTGTCCTATTTCAAATTGATTCGAGATGACATTTGACATTGGTTCATTTCATCTTCTCAAATTCGCTAAAGTTGCAAAGCAATTTGAAAAAGGAAATAGACAACCAAAACTTATTTTTATTTTTTTATTAAAATTTAATAAAACTTGTTAGTTTAGCTAGTTTCTGGTCTTTATTATTTCCTGTTTACTATGCTGTGAAATTTGAAATACTTAGTAGTAAAATACATATCATTATTTATTTCTAACATTTAAATTGAAGAACACCAATACCTGAATATGTCGATGTTTTTGCGATGTTTAAACATCGATGTTTTGAATACGATGTATCGTAGTTGTCGATGGCAGACCGTCGATGTTGATATCGATGTCCAACATCGATGTTTTCTTTCGATGTCCCATCCCTACCGTGGCTGCTGTGACAAAGTTAGGTTAGGGGAAGTTTGTTAAAGCGGGTCTTGAATAGGCTGACACCCGCAGGCCCAATGAACACATCTTCTGGCAGTTCATGTTCATTCCAAGCCTTGGTCACCCTGGGAATAAATGTGCGGTTGTACCGCTTGGTTCTTGATGTATGAAGAACGACCGCCTTAGGATGAGATGCAGCGGTCGCGCGGGTGCATCTGGTAGGAGCGGTGAGCAGCGGAACTATAGAGGATAGCTCAGAGGAGCAGACTCCGTTTGAATATCGGTAGAAGAGCGAGAGGTTACCAACAGCACGCCGGTGAGAAAGTGGCTGGAGGTGGCGCGTCAAGGCCGAGTCGCTAATTAGTCGAATTGCCCTTCCCTGGACGGCGTCTAGTATAGCCAGGTAGTAGGCGCACCAGCTCCCCAGACATGAGAGCAATACTCCAGGCCAGGCCTTATCTGGGCCTTATATAGTGTGAGGAGGTTAGATAGTGAGAAGTACTTTCTAACTCTGAATAGGTATCGAAGCTTCTTACTAGCTGTTGCAATTGACGCAACATGTTCGCGCCAGATCAGATTTTCTGTACTGATGACTCCTGAGAGCTTGAATGAGTGACTCCTTGGCAGAGCCTGATTGTTCATTAGAACCTAGTGCTGGCTTGGGCACTTCTTGTTTGATAGCGTACAATACTGTGTGTTCGAAGCATTAAATTTTACCATATTCTTGAGTCCCCAATCGGTAATGGTCTCCACATCCTTTGAAAGCGAAGCAGGCGCTTCCAGTATTTTACGTTCTAGTTCGACAACAGGGATCGGTCTATTGCTCATGATACCTGCATTGATTAAGTGATGGAGCTCAAGATATTTCATGAGCTCTTGGTTGATGCATTTCTCCATCACTTTGCTGACCACAAAGAACAGACCTATAGGTGTGTAGTTGGTTGGATCAGTTTTGAAACCTTTTTTTTGCACCGGCTGAATGCAAGCTATTTTCCAGTCTTTTGGGAAAATTCCGGAATCGTAAGACATCCGAAGGACGCGGGTAAGTATGGGAGAGACCTCCGGTGCGCACTTCTTTCCAACATTACAGGGGATCATGTCGGGCCCATCGCATTATTAGTGGCAAGTGACTGCTGCACCTTCCGGACTGTTTTTGTTCTGAACTTTATTTCGGTCATAGTTTGGGGTACTCTCGGTATGGATGGTAACTGGATACTGGATGGGACATTCATAGTGGAGTTTGCTGCAAATGTCTTGGCAAATATTTCGGCCTTGTCCTTAGAACCAGTTGCGACTGTTCCATCCGCACATGTGATCGGTGGGAAGCTGCTTCTCTAGAAGTTACCCTCTATTTGTTTGGCCAGAGTCCAGAAGGAGCGGCTGCCATTGGGGTAAGACATAATCTTCTTTTTTATTTTGGTATTGTGTTGATTTTTTGCGTGCCGGACGGTTTCATTGTATCTATTCCTGTACTCAATATCAGCCTGTCTGTTCTCGACGGTGGGGTTCTGTAAATAAGTTCAGTGAGCCAGAACTTTTTGCTAACGAGCTGTACCGTAGGACTTGTCGAACCCAAAGCAAGGGAAAGGGACAGCTGGAAAAAAAATTGGGTTTGAATACCATTTTTCCGGATACTTTGATGGAGAAGATGAGCATCCCAGACCTAATGCGTAGAAAGCGCCTACAGGCGTTAGCTGAGGCGCTTTAGAACTTTATTTTATTTAAATTCGTATCAGAAAATGTTAGAAATAGGCGACGGCCGGCAGGACTCGAACTCACGACCTCCAGATTGGTACTCCGGCTCCAGCAGGTTTTCCAAATTTTCACTCAGAAAATTTTGGAAAACATTAGATTATTATGCGGTTTCCAATAATATCACCCCAAATGTTTAGAATTCATGCTGGTTCTCAACAAGCCTCTCAAAATTTGGATTTACGTCGGTGATGTAAAATATGAGAGAAGGAAATATGTAGTTAATGATAGTAAGTTTGACGTTCTGGAGAATTTACCACTGGAGTTTTTAAGAATAATATGGTTACAGTTAAATGGAGCGAATGCAGATTTTAGTGTCAGAATCCGAAACACTTTGGATGAAAGGTTTCCTGCCGATTGTTTCGTCTGCGAGCTACGCCACATGAGATTTCTCCAATTCCTACGCGCTTTACGAAATAATTACAATATCGTAAATATCTTGAAAAACATCAAAGATAGAACCAAATATGCCTAGATAAAAGTGAAAGAGAGTTTAATTTCGCATCCGCTGATGTGACACTTATCATACCATCCCATTTGAAAAAAAAAGTTTTTAACGCTTTAATTCAAATTTTAAAATTGCAAGTCTATTGGTTTAATGATATGTGCTGTCAAAACAATAATCCTACCGAAACAATTATGTTTCTTGCACATTTTAAAACCAAAAATCGCACCTACCTGTTTTACTTAGTTTCCGAGAAATTAACAATTTTTTGTGTAAGTACTACAAACGTCAAATTTTCTAAAGATTGCAGAATAATCCGAAAATAGGCTTCGTAGACATAAACTACGGTTAACGAACTGGACCTAAAAATCGATGCCGAATTCATAAACGTAATAATATACAAGGTGTTCTATTTAAAATAAGGAAGTTGATACCTACTTCCGGTATATCCGCATGTCGGCCATCTTTGAAATTATTTTCTACACGTAGACCATTCGAAAAGAAACGTTTTATATTCAAGCCATTTACTTCTAATTTAAACAGTAAAGCCGCTCTAGAGAGCACCGCGCGCTTGTTGGACCACCATGTATAAAATATGTATGCTTATAGTATATGCCGTCGGTATACGCTTGGCTGCATTACTATAGGCTCTATTGGCAGAAATTGGCAAAACAGTTGTGCACAGCCAAAGTGCACAGGGTAATGGCGCAGCATAGTAAACAATCACAATATCTCAGGTTGGCGGCAATTACACGCGCATCCCCCCTTTTGGATGATTATTTGTAGGGATTCTAACGATACACGAAACTTTAAATGTAGTTATCTATACTTTTGCACTAATATCGAGTATTTTTATCTTAGATACTTTTTAAGCGATTCCAACCTGGTATCGCTAATTTTCTAGCGGTATCGGTATCCAAAATACGAACCAAACGCACCTCCATTGGCGTGTACAGCTCTATACTTGGCTAAAAAATATCGAATTGGTACCGGTATCGAGATTTTTATTTTCGCAGCTCTATCCAGACTTCACACCTGTAAAAGTAAAATCATCCCAAGGTCAAATTCTGTGGGAACCATTTTTATATAGGAAATCCTCAGAGATATTCTGCTGGTTGTTTACTATGCTGTGGTAATAGTATCTTGTGTATGTGCCCCAGTTGTTGCCATGAGGGCCGCCCATGCACAAGATACATCTCGCTCAAATTCTGGTGTCGTGTCGGCCATAAATTATATCAGAACATCGGCTAATTGTGTACAATTAGCTGCGAGCGAGGTGCGAATATTCGTGACGTGTGTGCTCGCTCTGTAATTCCGCCCCCTTTCCCCTCTCTGATATACACGAGCCGACATATCCAAACACCCGCCCTTCCCTTTTACTGCGAATTATACGATGACAATTGCGAAATTAGATGTAGCTGAAAAGCGATATGCGGATATGTGGGTGTGTATCACGTATACAATGTTAGTGTCGCTGATGAAATAGATATTTAAAAAGATTGCGACAATAACTTCGTACCTATTCTTCGAGGGTGTTACAGTTCCGTTAGCCTAAGCGCCGGTGCACACTTGCGGTTGTTCACCGTCCGGCGTAGTTGCGGCACCGCGAGTTTGGCTGCACACTATCTGCGGTCTTGTAACGGCACCACATGATACAGTGTTGCTTGAGACGTCAAAATGGAAATACGTAGAATAAAGCGTGCGATTTTTGCTTACCTGGTGTACAAACATTTTTAAAAATAACCGGAAATATTAGGTTCATCCGTTTATCGAGTTAAGGGGTAGATTTGTTATATCCTTTCCGGATTTAAGAGCACATCCGGATACATTTTTTAATTACTTCCGAATGAGCATTGCCTCATTTGATAAACTTTCAGTGAAAATTTAAGATACGATCCCAGGATTCCTTTCGTCAAAGTCCTCCGAGAACATTTCGCAGATTTTGATCCATGCACTCCTCTTTTTTACAGGGTCATGGTACATTTCGGATGCAATATTCCATATTTCTGGATAATTCTTAATACTGTCTATAAACAGTTCTACATTCATATTGTCTTCACAGGTCATCGTGAATTCGTGAACGGTAATTTGCCGCACATCTGCATCAAGCAACTATCGAAACAGTACCGTAGACCCGGAGATGGGGTTGTGGTGCCGCTGCTGTTCCAAAGATATCGACGCGCGACGGCTCGAAACAGCCGCACCGCGATCGGACGGCACCGCAGCGGCGCCAGACACAAATGTGCATCTTTTGATCTATTCCTTAGTACTTTAGGCCGCAACTCCGGTGCCGTTGCGGCGCCGGACGGCAAACAGCCCCAATTGTGCACCGGCGCTGATAGTTGCCGTTCAGCTAGCTTATTGTGCACGCCCAACCACCCAACTTTGAGATGCATGGGACTATGCCCTCCTGTCTTCACTCCTGGCCTACATTCAGATTATGAGTTACTGCTTTCACTCAAGGACAGTCGAAGACAACGCTTAGCTGTTTCCTCTACTTCACCGCACTTCCTGGATAAAGGATTTGCCACATCGATCCCCAACCTTTGCAGGTGTCCACTAAACGTCCAATGGTCAGTTATTAGTCAAACCCCTTTTGGTAGTTCCTTCCTACTCGATATGAGAGCGTCTGCGGTATTGGAACACAAGGGTCCCCTAAGCACCCTCTTAGACTATCTATCTATCACTCTGTCCCAGCGCTTCTGGTGCTGATTTGAAGCCAAAGAAATGTCAACACAGATGAAATGGCCCCTTCCCATTTAGACAAGACCTTGGCGGACGACATAAGAAAGAGAAGTCAATGAGAGAGACAGAGCTCGTCAAGGAAAAAGCACACATGGAAGAGAGAGGTCAGTGAGAGAGATGCAGCTCGTCAGGGAAAAAGCAGAGCCACCTACCCTCCTAACCAGGTATGCTGTCTGCCCTGAATAGCGCTATCTCATTTTAGCTTCAAACCAATGCACTCATGCCCCTTCCATCTGTGTTGACATTTCGTTGTTTGAAACCCATCTAGCGACAGGTGTCCATAGCTTTTTGTATGATATACCATATGCTGGTTCTGGAGAGGGAGTTCTGTACCTTCCTTGGCACACTTGTCAGCCATCTCATTCCTACTCCTATGTGACTGTGACCACCTCTAAGATAATGTTACCTTGTTGGTCTTCGCCAGTGTCTTTAAGGTCTTATGGCAGTCCCACACTATTTTCGAAGTATAGTGGTTACTTGCCAAGGCCATCAGAGCTGCCCGGCTGTCTGTATTTACATAGATACTCTTTTTGCAGTATCCTCTACCTATGCATATTCTGACACATTGCAAAAATGAGGCTAATTCTGCCTGGAAAACGGTAGCTAGTTTACCTAGGCGGATACTTACGAATACTTTCCACCCAGGCCTACCACCGAATATGCCTCCTCGTGTACCCAGGGGCGCCGACTCTGTGGGTGCTCGGGTGCCCCAGCACCCACAAGAGGTAAATAGTGGGTGCCGAGCACCCACGACTATATGTATCTAAAACAATTTTCATTCTCAGCTTCTAACAAGTATATTATTTAGATCCCGCTTTTTATCTGTGTATATCCTATGTTTTCATGTGTCCGTTAAGTTAATAATGATATTATTTCATCTTTAGTAGTAACTAGACCTCCGCGTGCAGCTTCGCTTTCATAGATATCGCCTTTCCTTGTAAGTACTTCTCGATAGATTGGTCGCCAATAAAAATGTCACCACCTAGATAACAAATTCACTTTATCGCTGCTTTTGAAGATTAATTTGGTTGCTATTAGTATTTTTTTTTTGGTACCACCTTGTCCTATGACGTGATCAATATAAGTGTCAAATTTCATCCATTTTCACATAAGGTACCTACCTCTAAAATGTAGGGCTAATAAATTTAATATTACTACATAGTATAAAAATATGGTCGTTTCTCGCTGTCTCAATATATGGTATGTACCCTTAGATCATTTTTTGGATTACTGAACGGATTTTCGTGCAGTGGAAGGATTCATGAGGAAGGTAAGCAGCCTACGCATGGCGTAACATTTAGTACAACGGTGCGGTGGTGGTACGGAGGATCAGCTAGTACTGATATAAATAATTCAAAATATAGGTAGCACTGTCATTAAAAAAGGCGGAGCACCCACAAGAATTTTCAAAACCCGGCGCCCCTGCCTGTACCTAATGAATTTTTGGAGCCATCAGTGTATCAGGTGATGCTATTCAAAGTATGTCAAAATTCTCCTAGAGCCGATTCCGATCTATCACTCAAATTGACCTTGTATGGGATCTCAGGCATTCTGTGAGGTGGCATCTCAAGTAAGTCGCACCGCAGGTTGTCAAGTGTCGTGGTATAAAAAATATTAGATGGTGTCACAACCGTCAACGAAACTATGACCACGTGTGTTATTTTATTGCGAAATTTAATCGAGTGGCTTGAAAAGTTGGACAGTTTAAACAAAACTTGGTTTCGGCACAGACATTTAACCACCTCGATGGAGATTGTACAAGAGTAATAACCTTTCCATATTTTCGGTTATATTTTTTGGGATCATTATAAGAGCAGTTCCTTCTAACATCAAATTTGTATCATATCCATTGATACCAGGTCCCAGGACAATTTTTGAAGAGGGTCTGAAATAAGTCGCTCTAGTCTTCTCTAGAAGAAGAATCATTTGTTGTTGATGGATTGGAACTCGTATTGGAGTTTCCGCATACAATAAAAAAATGTGACCCGCCTTGCCAGCTCGCAAACTTCATCTCTATGTTTTATAATTATGGAGTAACGTTTTTACTTATTAAAGACCATAATAAAGAACCGATTTGCCATAATTGGCAGATAAAAAATACAGGATAACTATGGATGGTCCCTCCATTTTGACACTTCTCAAAACCTATGCGGCATGCTTGTAATCTGGTTCTTAATAAACTCTATAGGTACAGCAATTGCCTAAGTCGTGAATATACCCATCCAATCCGATACTTTTTCAATTGGCGATATATCGGGTATCCACGGAGGCCAGAGGAAGCACCCTGCTACCTCAGCTTCCTGTAGGAACCTCATCGACACCCTTGCAATATGAGGACGCGCATTATCGTGCTGGAAGAAATCCTTTTCGAAGCCTCAGACATATGCAATAGCAACTGGTTCTAACACCTCATTCACATAACGTTCGACCGACATTGTGCCACGAATCACAAGTAAAGGTGACTTGCTGTTAAAAGCAATGGCACCTCAAACCATCAAACCAATAGGACGGTGTATATGGCGCTCCACCGCAAACTGCAGATCACGTCGTTAACCCCGTTGTCATCAATACGTCGTGTGCCCCTAGACAAAACCTAGGCTCGTCGGAAGAGGCTGTCTGATGCCACTCAGCATGCCATGTTCGGTAGTCTTAGCACCAATCTACCCGTCAGCGGCGATGACTAGCAATGAGTCGAAACACTAGATGAGGATGATATGATCTGAACGTCTAAAGCCCACTTCTCGCAATATGTGATACACCGTGCGGATTCTATGGGTGCTCTCCTCACCATGCTGTTACAACTGTAACCACGCTACGCCCCATGGTTATAGCCATTGCTCTGAGACAAGCACCACGTTCTCATTGGCCTACAATCTGACCCCGTCCAAATGGGGTTAACTGCGTAAACTGTGGCTGTCGTCCTCTAGGGGACATCTTTTACACAGCCAACTATTTTCTCGCTTTGTGTTAGATGTGTACTAAAGAGGGTACTGCCAAGGTGTGTACACATTTTTAATGCGAACATCTCTATTCTTCGCTTACTCGCTTAGACAAGTAAAGAGAGAGGACGGAACGCGGGACTGACATTTCTGTTACCAAAAGGTACCAAAAAAGTATCAAAATTTACCCGTGATACGTGATTCCTGGCTCCTTCCTTCTGCTGTGGTTTTCACACCCGTAAGCTGCGCACCCTACCATTATACACACGACAATATTTTACAATGATTGGTCTTAAAAACGCTAAATAGCATAAAAAAATATTTTGGTGGCTATTCATTTTCGGTAACAGCTAATTCATTTAGCATCAAACGGGCGTGCGGTATCCCCCCTCTTTCCTTATCTAACATTCTTCGGATGTCCGGATTTCACTTGCGAGTAGTAAAGGGTTTCCAAATGCTCAGCTACCTATATCTAGTACTTTTTGACATTTAGACTCAAAAATCTGAGAGCATAAAAAAATATTTTGGTGGCTATTCATTTTCGGTAACAGCTAATTCATTTAGCATCAAACGGGCGTGCGGTATCCCCCCTCTTTCCTTATCTAACATTCTTCGGATGTCCGGATTTCACTTGCGAGTAGTAAAGGGTTTCCAAATGCTCAGCTACCTATATCTAGTACTTTTTGACATTTAGACTCAAAAATCTGAGAGCATAAAAAAATATTTTGGTGGCTATTCATTTTCGGTAACAGCTAATTCATTTAGCATCAAACGGGCGTGCGGTATCCCCCCTCTTTCCTTATCTAACATTCTTCGGATGTCCGGATTTCACTTGCGAGTAGTAAAGGGTTTCCAAATGCTCAGCTACCTATATCTAGTACTTTTTGACATTTAGACTCAAAAATCTGAGAGCATAAAAAAATATTTTGGTGGCTATTCATTTTCGGTAACAGCTAATTCATTTAGCATCAAACGGGCGTGCGGTATCCCCCCTCTTTCCTTATCTAACATTCTTCGGATGTCCGGATTTCACTTGCGAGTAGTAAAGGGTTTCCAAATGCTCAGCTACCTATATCTAGTACTTTTTGACATTTAGACTCAAAAATCTGAGAGCTGTGGTCAGTTCATTGAGACGAACGCCAGATTAAATATCTTAAATAAAACACAGCACTAAGGATATAGTTTTTATTTTTTCATCTAATTTTTACATTTTTACAGTTACTTTAATTTAAATAAAGCATTGTCCGCGCAATACTAAATCACATCACAAAATTGGTAACAACAGATTCGAATTATCTTAAATCTAGATATAATAATTATAATTTTATATACACTGTGTATTCAACTACGTATTTAAAGTACTCGTACCTATCCAGATAAAAGTGAACTTTTTACAATAGAAACATTGTAAATATCGGTGTCATGTTTGAACATGATAAATGTAAATGTTGTCTGAAGCTTGATGATTGCATTCAATATAATCTTTGTCTAAACGCTTGAAATAAGTCAAATATTTATTGAAAATACCTCGAACTTGTTGCTCTATGGAATGCCTAATGATGTTCTTTAGGTAAAAGGGTGCAAACATAATTATGAAAACTATTCTTTATTAATATATAGACTTAAACATGTGGTTTGCATTACCCACAATAGGTTATGTTTAAACCAATGTGAACGAATTTTACATTGTGAAAGAGATGTACTCCAGGGTCAGAATAGTGTTCTATGGTTTAGTCAGAATTTGACATTTTTCTCTAATACGAGACATGATTTGAGATATTCTTAGTATAGTCTTTGTAATAAAATAATTATTAAATTCAATCGTCAGTCCGCAGACGTTCTATATACTATGGTTTACAATTTGTTTTGCTATGGTAACAACTACGTATGATGAACATATGAAAAAATCAAAGCAGAGTAGAGAAATTGTCTATGTGTGTGTGTGTTCTATGTGTGATTGATTACATGCTACATTCACATACTTTCTCCAATTTGGCTACCATTTTTTTTTGTTTTACAAAGTACACTACCTATATACACGTAAGATGAATATCTACATTGCTTATTGCAATACCAAAAAATTGCACTTGAAAGTCCAAGATTTTGTCGTTGGAACTTTTATAACAATTTTGTAATTAGATGGATTTTACGATAAAAGTTATAATCCATCTCAATATTTGTATCGAGATGCAGTTACAGAACTTGACGATTATGATTTTTTTTGAGCATATATGCCTTCTTCAACAAGAACGAATGAAATTAAATGAATTGCAAGAGCGGGCTTTGCTTTAGACCCCCCCATAACCTTTTTTAAAGGCCAGTCAATCCTTATCCCATCTTATGCCTTGTGGTTCCAGGATACTAGATCTCATAAGGGGCTGGCTACAATCTCACTTACATCTAAGGTTGTCTTGTCAATCCTGTAAGCTAACTCCAAAATCGGTTGGAGGTCAAAATTGCATGTTTAGATTATAGAGGACTCGTCCAAGATATAAAGTAAACGTAAACAATGATCAGCGCGTGTTCGCAACAAGTATGTGTGGAAATGTTTGGGATTACTTTTCTTCTGAACGAACAACCTCTAGGATGAGTTTTGACATTAGCTCCCAGGCACTTCAGCTGCCTAATCATCAGAGCAGATACGCATTTATCTTATCAAAAGGCCTAGAGATCATAGATATTCCTTAACATGGGATACACAAGCAGAAACGGTATACAACAGAAACAGCTATATTTAGTTGTTTTCTGTTGTGTTTCGGTGTTTTCTGTTCTATTCTGTTGTATTCGGCTGTATTTGTTCATTTTCTATCATTTACCTCTGTTATCTGCTTGCTTTCTGTTGTTTTGAGCTGTTTTCCATTCTTTTCTGTTGTATCCAGTTTGATTTGGCCGTTTTCTGTTGTTTCCCGCTGTTATCTGCTTGTTTTCTGTTGTTTTGAGCTGTTTTCTGTTCTTTTCTGTTGTATTCGGTTCTATTTGATGTTCTTCTGTTGTGTTTGGATACCTTCTGCTGTATCTAGTTGTTTTCTGTTGTTTCCCGGCGCTATCTGCTTGTTTTCTGTTGTTTTGATCTGTTTTCCGTTCTATTCTGTTGTATTTGGTCGTTTTCTATTGTTTTTCGCTGTTGTCTGCATGTTTTTTGTCGTTTCGAGTTACTTTCTTTTTTTTTCTGTTGTATTCGTATAATACAGAGGGTTAGCATATTTCAAAGATATTTTATTATTAGACTTGTGCCCTAAACATCCTTGATTTTTTTTCTTCTGTAATATTTTTAAGAACTTACGAAATAGGGCATTTTCTCTTCTCTATTAGTTTTTGAAATGCGTCTTAACCACATTTTTTTGAGCATTTTTAATCTGTAGAGTATTTTTTTCAAGTGAAGTAATAATTAGTCACAAATACTCCCGAAATAATTAGTTGTGAGATGACGCTGCTATCAAATATGTTAAAAAAAGGTTAATGTCAACATGATGTGAAAAAATAAATAAATGCTTGTTGTTTAAGTGGGTTTAGAAGCTGCTCTATCTATTATTATTTACAATGATGCGGTAAGAACAACAATTTATTAATTTTAATCATTTATTTTTGTAATTACAAAGCTATAGAGTTTGTGTGCCCCTCTGCTTTTAACACATTTCCATTTTCTTATTTATTTGTAACAAGTACAAATATTGTCATCCTCGAAAGATATTCCTTGTATGCCCTATATCATCGTCGGAGTTCGATCGTGATGGTGCGGAGCCGCATCCCTTCTCTTATTGTCACAAAATCTGCATCAGTTCTTTGAACCAGGTCGTTAATTTCGTTCTACATCGTAAATAAGTTCTTTTGCACGTCCCCGTACATGGAAGTTGAGTGGTCTCAAGTCAGGGGATCGTGGAGGCCTTGCGATGGGACCTAACTTTCTGATCTACTAATGGGGGAAGGTGTTGTAGGAAGGTACTACCTCACCGATCACATAGTGTGTGGTACACTCGTCATGCTGAAAGACGATTGGTCTGTCGCCTTTAGAGCCAAACTAGACGAGCGGAATTTCCGCGGCGTATTTCACGCGGCGGGATTCCGGTTGGAATTGGTAGCTAACAGAAAGCGTTTTTTCCGTTGAGTAGGTACATTCATTATGAATCTATTACAACGTCACCTCGTCTAGTTTACTCCGTACTGAACAACACGTTGCGTTGTGGCGGCGACGATCTTAACGCAGTCGAGAGCGTTCTATACGCTCACCGCCGACGGAAAGAAACATACAACCCCTTTGATGGCAAGGTTCTGATTACAACGTGCAAACCGCCGCGTGAAATACGCTGCGGAGTTTCCGCACGTGTAGTTTGGCTATTAGTTATTAGCAACTACTACTAACGACGAGTAATAAGGTGCTTTCCTTTTACATCTGCACTAACTCAGATCACTTAAAAATCAGATGGCTCAGCTCAGTTGGAAACCTCAGATGCTCAGATGTGTTAAAGGAACGTGTTTGTGCAGTTAAATGTCAATCCTCGAAATTTTGCAATATGCTATGGTTCTATAATCTGTCGATCCTTTCCGTAACCTATTTTTTTACGTTTTTCGTAGCTCACCATACACTATCGACTATCCATACACCGCAAAACCCGCTAAAATTCAAACTTACAAAAAATTCTAACCTCATTTATTGAATTATTTGACATCTAAATGATCTGAGACAACTGATCTACCTTTCGATCTTGTGCAGATGGGCTTAAGTGGGGGTAAAATATCTCACTTTAGACTCAGATTCAGAAGACAAAAGGAACGTACATCGAAATGAGTCATGACGTCACAAGTGAGATTTATCAGATAAATCAGGTAAAAGGAAAGCGCCTATTGTCACTTGGTGCCGTTTTTTTGTATCCTTATTTTACATTTTCTGAGAATATCCGGCGTTTCTTTTAAAGAAGTATGTCAGTTTGGCTGGAGAGAATGAACATGATTACGCTTTAAATGAGGTAAGAATGAAGATAAAAATGTTACTCAGACGGTCCTGACTTGCAGGGTTGCCAACCCAGATCACTATTAAAAAAATGGAGTCAAGTTGATTGACTCAGTACTTCCCACACATAATGATGATACAAGCTATAGTCTAAAATCCCCTTGCAACTAAATTATCGCCCATCCGCCCGCAAAAACAAAACCCAACACAAAAACCCTCGTAAATAGTTTCTTGCGTCTCCCTCCTTAGGAACTAGGGCGCCACAGTTTTTTTCTGCATGCTTGAAATGGACGATGCGAAACGATCAAGAGCCTCCAACTCGTCTAAAAACGAAGTTTGAGCCGATTTTATGTTTTTGGTTTTTGATTATTGCTGCGCCGCCACTGACACGTTACCTACTACGACCCCACAGCATAACGCTGCCCAAATTTCCTGAAAATCCATGCAGCGGTTACTGAGATTACGAGGGTAGAAAAACGCGACAGACAGACCGAAAGACAGACAAACCGACGGAAATGAGTGACGTGGATTTTCGTTATGTAGACATCATAAAACGCCCAAAAAGCGTATTATCTCAAAATCGAAAATGTTCGCGATCACAATACTCCCCTCATCTATCGATGTGGGAAGTAAAATGGGCTGAGATGCACTTCTTAGTCAGCTGATATCTATCAAATAGACGTCAAGCTAGTACGAAATGTCCGGTAAAACGGTATGGCATTGATAGCGGAGCTTAGGGTGACCCCTTTTGTTATGTCCGTTAAGTTCTGCGACCGTAGTAAGTGCGATTACAATAAGGATTGGTGGAGACAACACTGTATCCAAGACCTGGACAAATCTTCACCAAATAATTGCCAAGTTGCAATAGGGTCCTTGCACCCAAAAAAATATTGCTTTAAAGCATTCATTATAACCTATTAAACATAATAAAATAGAAGTTTTCGATTTTTTAAGTTGCTATACTATAAATTTGAACTAACGAAAACGGCGCGAAAACAACCTCTGACGTCACAAGACATTATAGTGATGGGATTTGAGATATAATAAACACTTTTTGGTGTACAATTTTGGTTACGACACTTGACGACTTGTCACATCACAAATCACAATGGAAGAATGACACAAGATTGACGTAAACAAAACTTACCTTGTGTTTCTGTATCATAGAACAACATGCTTTTTAAGGTTGTCATTTATAGTTAGAGATAAGTTTAATAATGTCGATTATTGTATTATCTTGTGACGTTTTCAGTCACGTGGAAAAATTTGAAAAAGACGTAAATTATAATTACAAATTTCTTCATCTGAACAGCATCAAGAGTGGAAGTTTTGTTATGGACAGTCTTTGAATACGGTTTTCTTTCCTCTAGGCATACCCTTAATCCAAAATAACGACCACTGCAAGTACCCTATTTTTTTTTTTTTGTTTATTTTGGCTCAATGTTCCTATTCTACCTACAGTGCATCTGATTCGAGTCCCGAACAAAAATCTAAATCTACGACGCTCCGCCGGCGTCCTTGGCCGCCGCCGCCGCCGCCGCTGCCGCGTCCGCTGCTTTGTCCTCGTCGTGCTTGCGCTGCAGGGCAGCCTGGAGTGTGAGAGGAGGCAACAGGGGGAAGTTCAAGCCCGCGGCCGCCGCCTGTTGGAAGTTGGCCACGTGCTGGAGGCTCTGCAACAGGGCGGCGCTGTGCTCTTGGGCCTTGCGCCTCAGCTCCGCCACGCTGGAGGTGCGCTGGTCGCCAGCGGCGGAGGACGAGGGCGAAAGGGGGGCGGCCGAGTCGCCGCCCATGGAGGGCAGCAGACCGGAGCCCAGCCCGGCGGCGGTCATCGGCTTGATGGGGCAGCACGAACACAGCCCGGGGAAACCTGCAACGAAACAGCTATGCGTTAATATCCTGCTAAAGGTACATAGGTTCTTTAATGATATACAGTGTGTCCCAGCTAAAATTTGCCACCCACATTTTCTCTGATATGATCGCCGTAACACGTGGTGGTGATTCGGAACGCGCTCCAGGCTGTCACGCGTTGGTAAGATTGACATTGACGTATGATAAAAAAAACCATAAATAAAATGTTACAAAAGTATAAAAGTGTAATCATTCGATGAAGTTCAGATAAGTAATGTGTTTTCTTAATACTACGTCATATATTCTTTTACTTTATTGTTACTGTAAGATCATGAGTGACTTTTTAATAGATTAATGCAATTACTCAATAGTTAACTCCGTTGATTCCATGAATCTAAGATAAAGGTGTTATTCTGTGATGGGCCCTTGTTACTTGGGTTACTCATTGTCATGGGTTTGTTTATTAGTATTGAGAGGAGTTTGTTTTGGGAAAGTAAGAAGCGAGGGTCCGAAATTTAAACAAAGGGCACAGGCGTATACAAGGGGGGGGGGTAACAGGGGTAATTACCCCCCAAAGATTTTGGAAAAAAAACTCGAATCAACTTTGACTTATTTATTTAAGCAATTGTCGCACTGAAAAAAAATCTTTTTTGCAGTAACTAAATTACAAAAGGGTTTGTTTTGCATTATTACAGTAATGCATATCTTATATATTTCCATTGTTACATAACCAGTTGAATAGAGAGTTTTTGGACGTCCGCTTCTTGACGTTATTGCACGTTATCGGCTATTTGTAGCATGCGCAATTCTCCCGAAATAACCGAATCGCCGAATAACCGATGAAGTAGTACGTTAGCGACGGAAGTTTACGGTATACGATATGATTATGGGCGGTATTGACAGGTCTAAACCACTATGCGGCAATGAGAAAAGAACCGTGATGATTTTGATATCAACAATACTTATTTTGTAGTTTATCATTGTACAAAAGGATCAAGTTCTCTTCCGTCAATTTTATTTGACAGGATTATCCAATAAAAACTACAAAGTTAGGTGTCTCCGGAACAGCGTGTGATCAATCACGGGACTGAACCATGGTAGTGAAATCTGAACTGTCATGCTTCGGGAATCCTTCATGACCTATTTTTTATTTTACTTGTGATGTGATCTACTTTCTGCTTGTGGTGTTTACTTGTTGCATGTAACACTTCCGACCAAATCGATCATAATGTGAGGTTAAGTTAGAATCAAATAGGTCCAATAGCTGTTAATGTCAATTATCGAATAACGCAACTATACACGTCACAGATTCCGGTTACAAGAACTGTACACAAGGCTCACGCTTATCTGTTATTCGAAACACACTGCGCATGGTCAGAATAATGTTTTACGGATAGCATCGTCCCAATTTTTAGTGGCTCAAAACCTCTCTAATGTCCTATACAACGTGGTAGCTTGTCATAAAAATTTACCTAATTCATTAATTACCGGTTGTGAAAATTGCAACGACTAGAAAAGTTAAAACACTAATTAAAAAAATAGAGTACGTGTTGTGGCTACTATAGGGTACCTGACTGGCGAGTGTTCATTATCGTTTAATTTTGTATGCTGTGCCAATAAAATGTTCACGGATGATATACGTGTTACATATTATTTGTATTCCGTAAAATTAAAATTGATTAATGCATCAATAGATTTTTTATTTCATCTCCCTAAAATACCTGATACTCCACTGTTTCACTTGCTGTTTATATCTTCTTTTTTATTTTAACACTATTAACATTTTCCTTTTCTCTTGCATCAACATCTTTCACGAAGGTATTACAAAAAATGGTGAAAGCACACACAACTTCATGCCCCGCTACCCCCCCAAGACTGAGGTCTGGATACGCCCCTGACAAAGGGATTGGGTTGTTTTCATGAATATTTACAGGTATGTTGCTTTTTGACTTTGTATTATTAACCAATGTGGTGTGGCTACAATATTTAATGTATGTTTTATAATATATGCGATAAATCGACGATATTATATGGCGTTGGGTCTGATTTGTGTAACTTAATTTAGCAGAAGTTCAATAGTACTAAGCAAAAACACTTGAAAAAAAATTTGGGTATCATTTTTTTTATTAAAAGTCATTAAAACATCAATGATTATCGGGTTTATTAGTTGTTACGAGTTTTATTCTTTAATTTGTCATAATAAAGTAAAATAATAGTTTTTTAAATCATTTTGGAAATTCGTGAATTATCACCTTTTTACCTTTAGCAGTCAAGTACGACGCAAAATTCCCCCTATAAGTGTTACTTTTCCATTATTATTTCGAAAGTGTAATGTCTTGCAAGGTTTTGAAGATTAGTTGGGAACTCGAGAACCAGGAATACGTATTTTTAATTTTATTTTGAAAGTTTTGGTCTCCTGACTAAAAACGGTGATTTTAAACTTTGGGCCCAAAATGTGATTAATTATTGGTCGGATGTACAGGTTTTCTTTGTTGGATATCAAAATATAATACTGAGTATAATTAGAGAAAAAAATAAAAGCCAAGAAGCATTTTTGTTTTTGTTTTTGACGATTTCTTGAAAACACTGGAAAATGTCTTAATATTCCCAAAATAAATCATAACTCGAAAACTATCAGTAATCGCTACACATCCATGGGGATGTTTTGGATAGGTCTCGGTACGGGCTATCTAAAAAAAATTAATAACGTCACCCGATTGGCCACCCTGTATATATATTTTTTCGAAATATAGGTGACCGTATCCCAGGAGTTTATTATTGAATATGCGCTTAGAATAGAATAGATACGAATAAATGCGTTTGTCAAAGTTAGACCGTATTTCTTATTGCCCTCCTTTTCGCACTGTTCTTCTCACTACATCTAAATTCCATCATTTTTCTAAGTATCATCCACCAAACTGATTATGTAACGTGGTTAATAAATATTAAATTTGTGGAAGCAGCCATGTAGAGGCTTCCAGCCACTTATAATAAAGCGTAATTGGTCTTTGAGGGTCTGGTTTGTCGCTACTTTGCACCTGGGATCATCCGGAACTTATTCCAAGTACACTTTCAACTTTAAATTCAATAGAGAGGCTCCTCATACTTGCACCGGGATAGTATCATCAGTTATTATTAGATACTACGTGAGAGTTCAGATCCTATCCGAGATCATTTGTTTATTGTTTAGCCTTTGCGGTGTATTTGTATACAAACAAGTCAAAAAATCATGTAACTATTAACGAAATAATTGCAAATAAATGGCTAAAGCTTGTACATGATCATTTGCCGAAGGAGTTGATTTTTGGATAGCTATAGGCTAGAATTCTTTTGTTGATGAATGGTGCATTGTGATGAAAATCATAGGTTCGTCATTTTGATTGACGTTTTAATCATCATTAATAAATGTGGGTACAATTCATACAACAAATCGGATTTTTTCTTTTAGCTGTTTGTAGAAAATCACGATAAACAAAATGCATCATCTCCAACATGTTTTTGCAAATATTGATGAATTTTTTAATTTCGGTAGGGTTATCAACGATTGCTGCTATTTACGTCCTCTATTTCTTTCTGTTTAATTATAGGGATGATAAACTAGGATATTTTCTATAAGTTTAAAGTAATCAGTTTTAGAAATCTTGAAGGTCAACACTTCTCACCATTATTACTCAATTAGTTGATATGAGCTCGTGCAAGATTTTTTGCGTTATTTAAAGCTATAACTTACGGGTGAAGGCCTTTTTGTTAAAGGGGTGATACACGTACGAGCAAGTACGCGTACTTATGGCTCGATGACCTTTTTCGCCTGTGTGTCACCGTAAGTACGCGTACTTTAAAACCGTCGCGCAAACCGTCGGCGATCCAACTGGTTTGAAATCTTGCTCGTAGCTTGTCTCGACTCGTACTGCGAGCCGCAAGCCACCACTTTGTTTCAGCAGGCCATCGATGCGCAACGCTTGTTGTGTTTGGCATTTGTTAAAAGTTTTGTTTATTTAGGAAAATTATAAAAATGATTGATTTCAGCTTCACGTGTGTCACCGACGTCGAGCCGAGTAAGTTCGCGAACTTAAAAACCGCGTACTTAAAGTTCGTACGTGTATCACCCCTTTAAGATGCTACATTTTACTTCCCACACCGATAGGTGAGAGGAGTGTTGTGTTCGCGAAAATTTTAGATTTTGAGACAATACGCTTTTTGGACGTCCGTCTGTCTGTCTGTCTGTCTGTCGGTCAGTCTGTCTATCGGTCTGTGCGTCTATAGGTCTATCAATCTGTCGGTCTGTCCATCTGTTGGGGTTTTTTTAGCGTCGTAATCTCAGTAACCGCTATATAGATTGTAAAATTTGGGCAGCGATATGCTGTGGCGTCGTATAGTAGGTAATGCTGCTACAATTTTTAAACCTGGTGCGTAGGCGGCGATGTAACTAACAAAAAACAAAAAATTTCAAATATTCCTCAAACATCGTTTTTGGGCGTTTTAGTTTTCTACTTTTTTTGGGGTGGATTTGAGATATGTGTATACATTTTTTTTACAAGAATATCACGTGTCAAGGAAATTCTGGGATACCCGGTATATGTACTCTCCATACCTACAGTGGTGGTGTGGGAAAGAAAACATTTTTGAATATTACAGGTTTGAGGAGAAATACTTTCTTTACGGACTGTGGCAAAGCAGTCATTAAGCTGAACTTCGCTCGCATGTTATAGATGCCATTTTGTTAGATGCATGCATGAAATGATTGTTACTATGAAATGCAAGATAAATAAATTTCATACGAACGTTTTAGTAGGAGACTATACGCCTACACTTTCCACCAAGTTTAATGAATCCCTCCTTACACCTAACATTGAATATATTTTCAACTGGTCTTATATGTTCAGAAGGGCTCCTAGTAGGCAGACTGTCGAAGAGCTTTTCTAAGCTATCGTCTTCATCGCTGCCAAGCGAGAACTTCAAAAGTATTGCAAAAAATAGCAGAGTTTGGAGTACCTGACAAAGCCGCAACATCTTGTATCAGTGACACAAACGATATACTCATACCACAGTGCTAAGACGAATGATAACCAAACCGATAAGACACAAAAGGTTATGGTCATAGTAATTATTGCTTCATAATTAACTGGCAGGATAAATTATTATAAATGATGTTTTCTTGCTTAAGTGCTTTACAGTATGCGCCAAATGCTGCTTTCTGTGTTATGTGCATGAATAATGAGACAGTGTTTTGTTGGTCCACAGCATAGCTACTATAGTAAGTTACCAAAATTATACCTGGTGCCCCAGAATATTTTACACACCCTCTAATTTACAAATCATAGGAGACATGTTGTCAAAATAAGAATGGCCGTTTACACCTAAACGGCTCATTTCAAGACCCATGTGTTATACATAAGGTCACAGTGGAATTGACCAAGGAATCTGAATAAGTGTTCCAACTTTTATATGTTACGCTTTTATTGACACCCTGTATAAAAGTCATTATTTTTGTCCTCGACAAACATACACTCACATAGTTTCCAGAAAAAAACACATCGTTGGTCACAAGCGTTCGAAGCATTGAGCTTGACTCACCCTGTATACATTTAGTGGTAATGTAAAGGTAATGTAAATGATATCACCCATGCAATTTTTAGGGCTACAGAGAGTCCTTTATGAACACAAACATTTTTGGATTTTTCTCCTAACCCAGCACTCCCACCACCCCAATTTCATCTCCTTCCGGAAATGTTGGAAAATAATCAGAAATGCCTAAACCATTTAAAAACGAAATTTGGAGCTATTATTAATTATTCCACCGCTAATGTAAGGTAGCATTAAATAAAAACTTAAAAAAACGTGAAAAAGTGAAATCGGTGAAATCGTTACTGAGATTATGCTGTTACAAAAAGCTTTTAAGAAATAGCTACAGGGAGCGACCTACATACACACAGATTCATATGACGTGGATATCATTTATAGTCCAGAAAACATATTTGGTCGAAAATTTTCTAAAATATGGCGGTGTGGGAAAGAAAACATTTTTGGATAAGGCAGATTTGATGAGAGATACTTCTTTACGGACTGTGGCAAAACAGCCATTAAGCTGGACTTCGCTCGCATGTTATAGATGCCATTTTGTTAGATGCATGCAATTAATGGTTGTTATTATAAAATGCATAATAATTAAACACAATACGAACTTTTTAGTCGGAGACAATACTCCTACACCGTCCACGATATCTAATAAATCCCTCCTTACAACTAACATTGAATATATTTCCAACAACTACTGGTCTTGGATGTTCAGAAGGGCTCCTAGTAGATAGACTGTCTAAGAGCTTTTCTAAGCTATCGTCTTCATCGCTGCTAAGGGAGCACTTCAAAATTATTGCAAAAAATAGCAGAGTTTGGAGTATCTGACAAAGCCGCAACATCTTGTATCAGTGAAACAAACGACATATTCATGCTACAGTGCTAAGACGAATGATAACCAAACCGATAACATACAAAATGTTATGGTTACAGTAATTATTACTGTATAATTAATTGGCAGAATAAATTATTATAAATGATGTTTTCTTGTATGCGCCAAATGCCGCTTTCTATGTCATGTGTATGAATAATAAGACATTGATTTGTTGGCCCATTAGCTTAGCTACTGAGTTACCGAAATTATACCTGGTGTTCCAGAATATTTTACAGAACCCCTGATTTTCAAATTATAGGAGACATCTTATCAAAACAAGGATGGCGATTTACACCTAAACGGCTCGATTTAAGACACGTGTGTGATACATAAGGTCACAGTGGCATTGACCAAGGAATCTGAATATGTGTTCCAGTTGATAAAACATTACTTTTATATGTTACGCTTTAATCAACACCCTGTATCAAAATCATTTCTTTTTAGAACCTAGCCCAACTCGACAAACATACTCATAGTTATTTTCCAGAAAAAGCACATCGTTAGGTTACAAGAGTACGTGGCGTTGAGCTTGACTCACCCTGTATACATTAATTGGCAATGTAAGGGATATAATGCCACCCAAGTATTTTTTAGGGCTACAGAGAGTCCTTTATAAACACAAACATTTTTGGATTTTCCTCCTAACCCAGCACTCCCACCACTCCAATTTCGTCTCCTTCCGGAAGTATTCGAAAATGATCAGAAATCCTTAAGGCTACCAAAAACGAAATTTAGAGCTATTATTAATTATGTCGCCGCCAGTGTAAAGTAACATTAAATAAAGAAATGTGAAATCGGTGAAATGGTTACTGAGACTATGCTGTTAGAAAAATAGCGACATATAAAGCGACCGACAGACAGACAGATTCATATGACGTGAACATCATTTGAATCCTAGAAAACATATAATCTCCAAAATTTTCTAAAATATGTATAATACTCTACAGTGGCGGTGTGGAAAAATAAACATTTTTTAATATTACAGATTTGATGACAAATACTTTCTTTACGAACTGTGGCCAAGCAGGCGTTAAGTTACACTTCGCTCGCATGTTCTAGATGCCATTTTGTTAGGTGCATGCGTGAAATGATTGCTACTATAAAATGCTTATAAGTAAATTTCATACGAACTTTTTAGAAGTCGGAGGCAATACGCCTACACCTTCCACGATATTTAATGAATCCCTCCTTACACCTAACATTAAGGATATTTCCAAGTCTTCGATATTGAGTAGGCCTACTCCTACGCATACACCTTCCATGACGATTGATGAATCCCTTCTTACACCTAACATTAAGACTATGTCCAAGTCTTAGATGTTTAGAAGGGCTACGCCTACACCTTCCAGGATGTATACTGAATCCCTCTTTACACCTAGCATTGACTATGTGTCCAAATGTTAGATCTGCAGAAGGGCTCCTAGTAAGCACACTTTCAGAGAGCTTTTCTAAGTTATCTTCTTCATCACTGCTAAGGGAGCACTTCAAAAGTATTCCAAAAAATAGCACAGTTTGGAGTACCTGACAAAGCTGCAACATCTTGTATAACTGATACAAATGTTCTACAGCGCTAAGGAGAATGATAACCAAACCGATAAGATACAAAAGGTTATGGTTATAGTAATTACTGCTTCATAACTTGCACATCAAATCATTATAAATCGCGTTTTCTTACTTACGTCTAAGATATCACTGCTCGATCCTGCAGGTATCGGTCTTTTTGAAGATTAGTTTTAAATGAATCTTGAGAAAATATAGAATAGATCAACGACCGGTTGCGTTTTCAAAATTAGCCGCAATTACCTGTAATTAATTTTAATTTAAATAATTCACTAATATACATAACTATGTGATTTTTGAGTCGATTTTACGTCATTTGAAAGAAAAATAATGTAAAGGATCGAAAAAATGTTTATTCTCTCAATTTAATTATCCGCACTCACCTGTTTTTTTTTTCGTTTAATTTTAATACAAAATTAAAGTTCCATCTATATTAATTACAAAAGAATAAGTCAGGTTGATTGACTCAGTACTTCCTACACATTACTGTGATACCATTCTTATTTTTCCATAGCATGAGGCTATAGTCTGACATCCCCTTGCAACCAAATGGATAGGCTATTATAAATGTAACTATCTTTTGAGGTTTACAAGCCCACACCAATTTCACTCCTATCCTAAAAAAGCAGAAAATGATCAGGGACCAAACGCCAAAAAACCAAGTTAGGAATGTTTTTATATTTTTAGTTTTTTTTATTATTGCTGCGCCACCACTGACACGATTTTTAAAAATCATAAACGTTTTTCATCCTCGTCATTGTGATAATACTGTATAAAAATTTCATTAAAATCAATTTAATACTTTCCACGTTACACGTTACACGAACGATTAGAAGCAGTAAATGTATGTACATACATTGAAAAAGTCCCTTGGTTTCTGTAATAGGCAAGGCAATGATCGATGGGTCTTTCTTTCACAGGTCGGTGAACAGCCTATTATGAATACAATAAATTTTTCAGTTTTACAATCCCCCGAGTCCAACCACTCCAATTTCACCCCCATCAAAAAAAAGTAGAAGATGACCAGGAAGCCCTAAAATGCCCAAAAACGAAGTTTGAGGAATATTTGATTTTTTTTTGTTTTTTGCTAATTATTCCGCCGCCTATGCACCGATTTTCAAAATTATAGGAACATTACCTACTATGACCCTGCAGCATATTGCTTCCCAGGTTTCATCACAATGCACGCAGCAGTTACTGAGATTACGAGGCTAGAAAAACGCGTACAGATAGACAGACAGACTGACGGAAATGAGTTACGCGTATTTTCGTAATGTAGATATCATGGAACGCTCAAAAAGCGTATATCTCGAAATCGAAAATTTTCGCGATCACAATACTTTCCTCTCCTGTCGGTGTGAGAAGTAAAATCCATGACTGCCAGTTTGAAAATGGCTGCAAACAGAGGTTGTTGTTGACCGAGTATCGCTCGTCGAAGCGCAAGGGAGAAGATGGTCGCATTGTTACGTGCGATAAATAAGGGCTAAACATGAACAACCAACAATTTCTTATAGATTGGAAATGAAGCAAGCAAAGAAATAGGGATCCTATCCTTAACCTATCCATCGCAACTTTTTATTTAGATTCACCGATGGTATCAATATAACTCTCATATGCAGCAGCATATAGAACCCGCGCTCTTCTGGTGGCCAAGCGAACGCGCCTTGGCGTTCCACCAAGAAAAGAAGCTGCTGTTTAGCAGCGATTTTTTTTGGTTTGCCGTTACCTTCGGGTACCCGATGGCGCAACCGGCAGATCTTTTCTGTCGTCTGCTCTTACATGCTTCACATGTCTGGTAGACATGAAAATTATGATGCTCTCTGTCTCCGTCAATCGAGCTATGGCGCACTGATGATCGCTAATAAGCGTGAAACAGCTGTCTGCGTACTGGTGTATTGACGGAGATATAGAGCAACCCTCGTTTGTAGTTTCACTTTGATAACCGCTCACAATGATATACATGATTAAACTAGAGTAACTCATGGCGATTCTGCCGTATTATAGGTTATATACGACGCTACCAAAATATCAAAATATTATTAGTTTAACATTGTCACAACTTTTCTTTGTGTGTATACTTGTCCTAATACTCACAAACACCTTGAGGATATATGATATATTCAATCTTTGAAGGCGAGTAGGCAATGTGCATCAATCATTTTTTTATATAAATAGCATCATGATCAAATAGATGCTATCGAACTTGTGGTACAGTTAAACTTACGTGTTCCTTCTTTTAGAAGTCGGAACTTTAAACCGTTCTAGTGTGACAGAGCACGTACTAACTTATACCTCCCATTTTTTTCATCTGCGATTCATATATTAGTGTTTGTAATTATTGCGACATACAAGCTGACAGCTTGAGAAGAATTTTGGAGGTAATTGTAATCTATTGTAGTAATGTGTGACCTTTATTTTCTTTTTGGCTTTTTTTTGGATTAAGGAAACGTAATGTTCAATTTATTTCTGATATCTCAGTTTTCTTATTTTAAAATTGTCCTGTAACAGCAATATAGGTTAAAAATCATTCACGCTACCTTGCCAACTCATCCCTCAAAACTTGGGTCTACAGAATCCGGCTCCTAGAGACACCATCCCCTCGTCACAGTTATCTCTAGTCCTTACGATATTCGCGGCGTCCGCTGTCCGGTTTGTGATAAAATCGGCGAACTGTTCGTACGTCATCCAAATAGAGAAAGCGGGTTCCAAAAGGCACAACAATAACAGAAGCAACAGAACACATTTTCGCATGGTAAATGGTTGAAAGTGAGGTAGGTACGCGTGTAAAGTGAACAACTTATTACCTGATTTACTCGTTTGATGTGTGTTATCATCACGTATCTTGCCGACAATGTTTGGTTTGTATACACTGTTAGTCATTAACGCAGACCAATTGACGAGATATCTTTTTAGATAAGATGAAAATGATCGAACCTTTGTATCGATTCTGTGAATTAACATGAGTTGGAGAAATACTTACACAGGAACAAATTATACGAGTGACTTTTGCACTATAGTCCAGTAATTAAAATATTTAAAATGAAAAGAGTAGATTGTTTCAGACTTCTTGCGCGTTAATATAGACTACTGAAATTTCTGTATTAAGACAACTGAGGTGTGTCACTACTAAAGGACAATTACTGAATGCCTACTTTGCAATTCCTCATTCTCATCTCATTTACGGAGCTGTACTTTGGGGGGGCTCCAGTCATGCCAAACGGGTATTTAAACTTCAGAAAAAAGCAGTAAAACTCATAACTAATTGCAAATTTGATGATTATTGAAAGCCCTCATTCAAGCTTCTAAGAATAAGGTCACTGCCTCCAATTTACATATTTTATAGTCTTCTGTATATTCATGAAAATATCAAAAAGTACAGTACTCATTCTGATATTCATAATTATTACTCCACTTGAGGCGCTGGAGCACTTATAACTCCTATTTTCTGACTGGCAGTATCCGCACGCATTATAACTTGCATAATAGACTACCTTACGATATACGAACACTCAGTCACATTAAATTTAAGAAAGCAGTTAAAAATATCATGCTTAGTTAGTGTTTCTATAGAACTGACGGATTTTTAAATGTTATAGTTTGTCCTAATGCTTATTCTGCTGTATTATTCATGAATTTCAAATTACAGATAGAAAAATTTTCAAAATATGTAAGAAGCTCCAAAATGAAGTGTAGAGGGGTAGGCTTTTTCAAATATTTTGACGACTTAAGGGTTCTTGAAATAAGGAAGTAGTTTTTTTGCTGAACTTAGTGCTTTCAGTTCCGGGAGTGTATAGTGCCTTAGATAATATAAACTACTCCTCTAGAACGTTTTTCTTCAGCAATTACTAGCTACAGCTTCAAAATATAGGAGCCTCAAAAATTTTAAAATGTGTGCCTCCGGTGCTTACTTTCTGCACTAGTTCAAGTAAACTGTCTAATAAAATTTAATCCAAAAACATATTCATTTCGATCGCAGAAAAAAATGTGTGTAAAATGTGCAAATCATATAGATGAATTTTTTGATGAAAAAAAAAAATTGCCAAACCCTGGAATCAAACTCGGCCCTTGTAGGGTGGAAGGCTTAGCGCTTAGCCGTTGATGTACAATGACGCCGAAAAGTTGTTTCTACAAAATATATTTGGGTAGATACTTTATCACTCGAACTTGTGATCCAATCAAATATTTAAAAACGTATATATTTCGATCGTAGACTTCGTCCCGAGCTGCAAACTTCATTCATCGTCTATCGTGCATCAAATATACACTAGTTACCCAAATAAGTATCGGAGAAGGACGTCAAACATTTTACTGAATTCAAAATCAATTTTTTATTTGATATCACTTTTGAATTATTGCGAAAAAAAGAAAAAATAGTTCTATTATAAAACTTAAATAAAGTCTTAGACGGGATAAACCCCGTTTCATCGCTTTCGTTTTCAACTGTTCATCTATTCTCTTTTATTGGCGAAAGTACTGCTTCGGAAGCTTCGATAAAAGATATCTCAATATTTGTTCTTACCTTTGAGTGAAGGAAATAGAGGTGGTGAAAACTGCGATGAAATATGAGACGCAAGGTGTGGCGAGAAAAATAGTGGTGGAGTATTCCTGGTTCCTGAGGTACCATCTATCACCGGTCTGAATCCAGTTGAGCTGCAAAAAAAATTACATTTAAAGGTTATAGTCACATATTCCGGATATGTGCAGGGCTGTACGTGCCGCATAAAAACCACCAATACTTAAACGCTCATCTACCTTTCCTGCGCGGTGCTCCAGAAAGTATTTCATCATCGTGGGCCGTATTCATAGTCGATACCTAAGGGTCCCTTAATACTTGAGGGTCCCTTAAGTGTGGTTTTGTGTTTCGACAGCTACTTGACGGTCCATGGAGGGTCCCTTACGTAAGGCTACCTTGATCAATACTCAAGTAAAGAAATGTCAACGTGACATGTCAACATGACATTTCGCTGCAGTAAGGTGTTGTCAATTTCTGTCACATATCGAAATATATTCGGCACAAAACATGAAATGCTGGCACAAATCAAAAAGAGAACAGAAAGCATCAAAATGCGTTGACATAGGCATAACAAATTGACTTACATATATTTGAAATATGACAACGTCGCCAAATGTTTGCCCGCCATCTCGTAGATGTTGTCTAGGAATACGTAAGGGAACCTTAACCATGTTTTTTCTTCAAACACAAAACTATACTTAAGGGAACCTCAAGTATTAAGGGATAGGGACCCTTAAGTATCTACTAAGAATACGGCTCATAGTCACAATGTCTCAACAGACATGTTGTGAACTCGTAAAATGCATTAAGTCGGATCTCGAATAGGTACTGCGAGCTCGATCTGCGTTTTTAACAGTCCAGGTTTAAGAAGTGGCAGAAGATATGTATAATTTTTGAAAACAAGTTTCACCGTACATCGTGGCATCGCTTAAAGGCTTGCGACATAGTATTAGATTATTAAATAATAATGAAAATAAGTAGTAATAAATTTTATGGGAAGTGAAGCTCCAAGATACTAGCGGAAAGGCTAGTAAGTCTTCTGTATTCAAAGGATATGATATATGAACTTCTTATTATTTAGTCGCCCTGTATTTACGAGAAATCATAATAAAGTTTTATCATTTATATTATGTAGTTTAGATTACCCCTGTACTGTTTTCATATCCGTGAGCGCGTATGCGAGCGGCACTAACAGCTATCATGGTCGCTAAATTCATTTAAATCAATTGAAATTACACTCTTTTAAATACATCAACGTCAATTGACGAGTTGTTTTCACTGCGCTTCCTGGAATAGAGGCAGAAATAGACGAGTGACGATCAGATGATAGATGTACCTTGTTAATCGATTATTTTATTACACATTAGAGTTGCCGCTATAGTGTGTACTAGATTGCTAACACTGTGTTGAAGGTTTTCCTCTCCACAGTACTAAAAATGTTATTATACTCCATTTTTGCTCTAAAGCACTGACCACCTAATATCGAGTACCATTTAATAAAAATGTTACTCGATATTACTGTCTTTATCATCATTAGGCTTCCAAACTTACAACCTAGAAAATTTGGATATGCTGACTGTATGCTGACATTACAATGCAGAAGAAAGTATCGTACTTCGACAAAAAATCACATAATGTTAAATAGAGACAATAGCCAGCTCAACCACAATAAAATATTCCCAAATGTCTCTTCTTCAAACAATACCTCAAACACTACCGCCAACCTTGAAACGCGGAGCAATATCACAGTTTCTGGAATTAGTATGCTGTGTTGATGTTGTCAAATCAAATAATGAAGCTCATACACATCAGCACCTTTGCAAGTCAAGAGTCTTAATAAGACACTATGAAACAATAATTGCTAGCTAACACACTGTTTAAACTCTGTTCCAGTCATATCTCATTTAGAAGCGCAAGAAAATCCACTGGTTTTGACCTTGAAAAAACCTGTCAAAACAGGAATGGGCTGAGAGGTCTCAAGAGTCTCAAGAATAGTATCAAAGTCATCGTGTTTTCATCTTCCCTGGAGAAAATGGATTGGACTCAACAAAATTAAATACGAACATTGCAGGATTTTTGACTTTTTTTAAACGGGTGTAAATAAGATTTCCTTCGCGCAAAACTTGTGACCTGTACATTGTTTAAACAGTTTTTTGGAAAAAAAAATCTTTCGTTCAGGCCTAACTATTGCAGGTGTGGTGTAAATCTGTTTGGGGTATAGTCTGAGACCGACATAATAAGGGGGAACGACAATAACTTTGTTTTGTTTCCAGAGTTGTTATATTTATGGCAGCATCTGTGTATTTAGAAGATATCTTCCCAGCATAGGTGTCTTGGATATTCTTGTCATTGAGAATAGCAATATTTATTCAAATAGGTAACTTTACCTTTGACTGAAAACAACTATATCTGTTCTATCAGCTGAGATAGTTTTGTCTGTATGTATTTTAGCATCCCAGTATATGTAGTTTGAATTGATTGTTTTCGATTACTGAGGGCTGTGTGTCATTATAATATAGATCTCTGTTTTCTGTTAGTTTGTTATTTGTTGCGGCTAGTGTTTGATGTATGGCTGCCTGTGTACTCGGCTCCAGCGAGAGCTTTGAATGCGCATGTTGTATGTTCTATTATTTCCTTCTGTTGGTGGCATTTTCTCTAATTATCGTTAGTTATAGATGGATTTTTGATTATGTAAGCAAGCATAAAACCCTCCTTTTCTGGAAAGAGCTGCCCAACCTGCAGCCATGTGTAACACGGTATTTATGGTCTGTATTCATAGTCGTTTCTTAAATGTCCCTTAAGTATTACCTAAGGGATACTTGAGGGTTACTTGGGGGTTACTCAAGCGACCATAAAGAGTGGCTTTCCTTGTGTATCTGTTTTTGATGCCTTCTGTATCTCTTTTTGTTTTGTGCCAGTATTTCGTGTTTTTTGCCGGACATTTTTCCGGATGTGACAGAAACTGACAACACCGTACTCCAAAATTAACCAACAAAACCGCCTAGACTGCAACGAAGTGGCATGTTGACATGTCATGTTATCATTTCGTTACTTGAGTATTACTTAAGGGCCCTCAAGTAGGGTTTCGAAACACAAAACCTTACTTAAGCGGCTCTCAAGTATTAAGGGACCCTTAAGTGTCGATTATGAATACGACCCTATGACTGCCATGCAGTGCTTTCTGCGATGAAGAGTTAATTTTTTTTGCTGTGATTGTATGTGATTGTGTGTGTCTGCTGCATGGTCTGGACAAGAAAGGATGAGTGGTGTATCGTTTTGTCTAATTTTACTACTGATCTATGTGCAGGTCTGTTTATTTGCTGAGCGCAAATTATTGTTATTATTATAACCACAGGTCAAATTTCAGATTTTACATTATCCCGAAGCCTATCCCCATGATGACTTAGGCACTTCAAACATGCCTCCCTCATATCGGAGACTTCCCTCCCCCCCCCCCCCCTGCTGCGTTGATGTTTCAATGACCGTAACGAAGCGGGATCATTAAGGGTCCGATTACATCCAGACTGTTCGGTCCGCCCGGAAAGGGCCGGAATAAAAGGTCGCGTGTTTCCGGGCGATCGTCGCTTCCGGACACGCGCGTGCGCGGCGACAGTGGATGCGCGATGCTGTTTTGTTTCCGATCGGGCGTAGAAGAAGGGGGAATACCGGGTAAAAAAGCTGTGACTCAGGCAAATCCTAAATCGTCGGTGAAGCCGCAAAACCTCGTATGGGGTTAAACTATAATTTTACGGGGGAAATAAATAACTGGTTTTTGGGATTCATTTCCAAGTATTTTGTTATGTATCTTGTCTGAAGTAATAAAGTCGGGTACGAAAAGCACAGGAGGCAACATTTGGATGATCGCAATATCCTACAACAAACTGCAAAGGGTTAACAGGGTCATACAAGTTTTTGAATCCATCCGTCGGTTTTGAATTTTGTCTATAATTCTGGAATTACTTTGTCTACGTTTCCGAGATTTTGCAGTTACGTCTGCTAACATACATGCAGTTGAAATGTACAAAAATCTGAATTCAAACAGAATCTCATACAAGGTTTTGTACAGTTTATAGTACAGACTAGTAAGGAGAAATCAGTATTCTCGATTAGTAGTAATAGTAGTAGTTATGGAGAGCCGAAGCCAGGCAAAGGTCACCTTTGGCCCTTTTTGCCAACCCCATGGAACCAACACTGATGAAACTAAAACCCTACGTCCTAGCAAGCTCCTTGTCGAACCTACCAGACCTCTTGGCTAAAGTCAGTCATTATTCGGTGGTCATTATCATAGTTACAATGTCTTAACAGACATGTTGTGAACTCGTAAAATGCATTAAGTCGGAGCTAGAGTATTGCCGACACGAATATTATCAATAGTTTTGAGAACTGTAGCTCGCCATCGTTCGCGATTTACTGTCAGTTTAGTGGCGCTCTTGATACTCATATTCAGCAACTGTTTCGTCGTATCCACCCAGTGTGCAGGGGGACGGCCACGGCGCCGCCCACTCGGGGCATGACCCTGAACTACAAGTTTCTCCATATTATCGCTTCTGTGTATATGTCCGAAGAATGTAAGCATTCTCGTCGACACAATGGAGGATAGTCTCTTTGGATTACCGAGCTCATCCAGTATGGAAACGTTGGTTCGATGGGCGGTATAAGGAACTCTCAGCATTCTCCTCCATGTCCACATTTCAAAAGCATCTATGCGAGCTCGATCTGCCTTTTTAACAGTCCAAGTTTCAGAGGCATACAAAAATATGGAGAACACAAGATACTGAACCAGCGACATTTTTGTAGCTTTATGATGTTATGGTCACGCCATATTTTAGTAGGCTTTGTTATGGCCACACGTGCCTGTTGAATGCGCCGTCGAATCTCATTTTCACAGCTACCCAAATTGTCGATCAAACAACCGAGGTACACAAAACTTTGAACTAGTTCACAACGGCCTACTGACTTTATTTCTCGATGATTATCGTGCTCTCTATCTACGATCATGACCTTGGTGTTATTGTAGTTAATACCAAAACCATATGCTGCACTATGTTGTTCTAAGATGTTTAATAAGGCTACTAGTTCTTCCTGAGAAGCTGCAATAAGAGTTGTATCGTCAGCAAATCTTAAGTTGGATATTTTGCTTCCGCCAATAGTTGCACCGCCATTCCAGTTGTCTAATACTTGTCTCATAACAAATTCAGAGTAAATGTTAAACAACATCGGAGATAATACACATCCCTGAAGAACTCCTTTTCTGGTTGCAGTTTGACTAGACAGGTTACCATCAATTCTTACACGAGCCGAATTAGACTCGTAGAGTTGCTGTATGAGAAACACTAGGTGATAAGGAACTCCCATAGAGATAAGGATTTCCCACAGTTTAGGCCACTTTACGTTATCAACCGCCTTAGAATAGTCCACAAAGCAGATAAAAACTGGAGAGTAATGCTAAAGGGCCCACTATGAATCTTTTGGGCTGCCAGAAGTCATCTCTCAACAAGGCTCTCGCCAGTTCGTCCATAGGCTCACAATGACCTGGCGCCTGATAATTCCAAGCATCGGTTCGGGGCCGATGCAGGGGCTGCCGGCCCCTACCCTAGCTAGACGGTCCGCTGCTTCGTTGTTTGGTACACCAATGTGACCTGGGGACCAAAACAGGCTCACCTTCTTGTGGCTTGCTAGTTTATGAAGGCTGTCAAACAGTCTCCAGTATAGAATCCGTTGTGGAAAATGAGTGAAGCCACTTTTACTAGCATTGCTCATTCCCTTGTGTGTGCTAATAAGTCGAACATACCTTTGATCATAAGCAAAACACACTTTGCATTATGGAGCTTTCAGCACTAGCCACTGTATAGATAAACTACGTATTGAAAGCGGAGGTAATGTGGACCAAACCTTAGGAGTTCCTATAGGAAAACTTTGTAAGTTTTAGTCAAATTTCATAGTATTTTTAATTAGACCCGTAGATGGTATGAGAAATACGATACTTTGTGTAGACCAATTTTCCACGATCATTCCCAGTACACTAATGTGCTCAGAAACCCACAATATCATAAATGTCTACTGAGCCGGAGCTTGACACCATGAATATGGCGAATATTTCTGAATCAAAGACAGTGGTGCAAGGTCTCGAGCGCAAAGCTTCTATGTAGTAATTTGCCTTCCGAGTAGAAGGCTGCCCGACTGGATCTCAACACCATACAGGATGTTTCAGAACTATGGGATCAAACTTCTAGGGGTTATTAAGTGCAACAGTAGAAAACTTTTGAGTATAGGGACCCATGTCCGGAAAAGTGTCCGTACGGTACTACGGCCCTAAGAAACGTTAAAATCTAGAAAGACGATGAATTGCCTAAATAGCCTTTAATGTATTCACTTTTTGCCTTTTGTACATGATATCATCACAACAATTGTTGTGAATAACCCCTAGAAGTTTGATCCCATAGTTCTG
Organism: Callosobruchus maculatus; assembly: GCA_951848785.1. NCBI lineage: Eukaryota > Metazoa > Arthropoda > Insecta > Coleoptera > Chrysomelidae > Callosobruchus > Callosobruchus maculatus. Next base: position 12,960,706 of record CATOUR010000083.1, read on the forward strand.
AAACACCCTGTATAGAGCGCGATTCGTCAGTGAAACTTACCAAACTTACTTTGCGTAAGGTGGAAATCATTTTCTTCATGTTTTCCCAAAGCGCTCAAGCCAATCGTGTAATTGACTGCCCATAGGAGGATTTGTCCTTGGAGTAGTTGTATCTAAAGGTTCACTATCTTCAATTTCTAATTATGCTTGCATAAAAGTTTCAAAAATGTATCGCTGTATACATATATACGGGTGTGACAGAGTATACCTACCAAGAGTAATATGAGATCAGATTTTTGAGTATACGTCTCAAAACTCCGCAGCAATTTTTCACAATTTTGAACCTTATCTCTAGAGATGAGTTGAATTAATATTTGCCTTTTGCCAATTTTTCATGTGCTTTACCCCTGGTGAACCATCATTATGAAAACCCCTGTGCTCCGCCGCTGTCCCCATGTACACCCATATGCTACATTAATTCGGATTCTCACCCCTCTGCTTGTCCCATTCGAGAAGGGCGATTAACGCCCCGAGGGTGGCCGCGTTACTTTTTCTATTATTACGCGCGATTTTTTTACTTAATAGCGGTTTCGATGTACTTGATTCCAGCATCGCCTTACCCGTTTTTTATGTCACTCTTTCCCACTATCTCATTGTGTTGAATGATGATAACGGTTCGGCTACAATAGGATAAAAAAGGGGTCATGGCTGAATAATGTGCCTTTTCGGTCAGTTTCTTCTTTATTCTCATATGCCTTCTGTATTAATGTTTTCATAGATTTAGGATTTCGCTTAGTATGAGATAATTCTTTCGAGAAAAATAAAAGCTTACTTTTTTTACTTTTCAATGGTTGGAAAAGGGCATACCTATAATTAATCATAGCTCCTATTTTTTAGCTTTCTCATCGTTGCCGCACATGCGCGTTCAGTTAATCTACGGTAGATCGGTAGAATGACAAGTACGCTGTTTGCCGTCTGTCTTTGACTTGGTCTGGTGTATGTCATCTTCACCGTTATGTTTTGGTAAAAAAGTCAATTGCCTCATCCAAATACGGATATCCTAGGAACAAAACGTTCTTCCTGTCCTTTGAAGTAATTTTCACCATGTGATCAGAGAAACTTTGGCCACAGCATAGTAAACAACCAGCACAATATCTCTGAGGATTTCCTATATAAAAAGGTTCCCACAAAATTTGACCTTGGGATGATTTATGGATGATTTTACGGCTGTGAAGTTTGGGTAGAGATGCGAAAATGAAAATATCGATACCGGTACCAACTCGATATTTTTTAGCCAAATCGGCGTGTTTGGTTCGTACAGAGAATTTTATGCAATTGATTAAACCCTTCAATAATTCTGTAATTATATTTGATACCGATACCTCTACAAAAGTATCGATACCAGCTGGAATCGCTCAGAAAGTATCTAAGATAAAAATACTCGATATTAGTGCAGAAGTACAAGTATCGAAGTATCGTTAGCATCCCTACAAAAAAATCATCCAAAAGTGGGGATGCGCGTGTATTTGCCGCCATCCTGAGTTATTGCGCTGGTTGTTTACTATGCTGTGCTTTGGTCATGAGAGCACTAGTCTTGTGGATACTTGGCCCACCGTAGGTTCCTGTCTGCCTGCCCCCAGAAAATCGACAGGGTATTTATCTTTGCACCCCTGCAGATATGAACAATTCTCCAAATTTTTCATGTCGTGTAATAGTTATTAAGCTGTTTATATATCAAGCTAATTCATTCAGTTTCTGAAACAGATAGATATAGGGGCACCCTAGCACAATTATTTTAATTTTTCACAATTTTTTTTACATTTACATTTATTTCTAATTTTAATATATCACACCAATTTATGAAATTGTTTCAATTTCTACCTTACCCCAAGATGACAGGTAGATTTTTTAGTATGCATAGTTGCCATAAGTAGTCACTCAGCCAATGCCTGTTGTTGATAGCGTCAAGCAAAGTTAAAATTGTTGCTCAGCCCGTTTCCTTGCACAAAACCAGTTTAGTTCAGTAATCATGGCTTTAGTTTAGCTGGATGTGGATGCTGTGACATTTAAGTGACGCATATTACAAAGTTAAGGGCACTGTTTACTGATAAGTGATAAACATTCATTTTAGACAGTACGAGCCCCATTTCTTGAGTTTTCTACACACGACGACGAACCTCGTATTTTTAGAAAACATCTCAAGTCTATCGCATTTCTCTCTGAGCTTGTGTCCTGACCATCCATCTCAACATCGCAATTCGTCTATTACCCACAATTCGAGTGACTCTAGTTTCGAATAATTGTTGCATCAGAGGTTTTGGCTTTCATTTAACCTCTTAGATACATCCTTGAATTCATGTGCTCTTTTTCAAATTTTCTCGTGAAAATGTCCTCCCTCTCTCCCATTCTCTATAAGGCTACGTTTCATAGCAACTACTTCAAGACAAAATAATGTGTACCTTGAAAGAACTCCAGCCTACGCCAGTGTTGATTATCATTCATCACAATTAAACACTTACGCTGTCTATGGAGGAGGAAGAAAAATCCCGATTGCTATTTGTGTTTCAGCTCTTTTAAACAGGTCAAATGTCAACTTGAATAAGCCTGACATAGTTCCACCAATTGGATATACTTTCCTTCCATTGCAGGCCCTCATTTTACAGGGTACTTCATATTTAAATATGGGGAAGTATTTGAATCGGCGAGTCCAAGAACAGTATAAGTGCAGAAACATAGTATTGAGATAAATTAAAAAAGTATATATTAACTCCAAAACGAGTACAGTCACTGTGTTCGCCATAATATAAAAGTTGTTATAATTCTTTAGACCAATGATAGTACAACATAATAGATTCGAAAGTCTCACCCTTCTCCTAGCTATTAAAAAAAATTGTTTATGCCCTTGTACTGTTCTTGAACGCAGTCTTCCTCTTACAGGCTTTTTTGCATTGATGGTACTGTTCTTTGACTCACCGATTCATTTATAGTTGCTGCTTCAAGTGATATTATACAATTTCCCCTTTTTTTCCTCCTTCTCTACAGGAGGTCAACAATAATTCAATCAATACGAAATATCTAAGACACCGGAGGTAAAAGAAAATAAAAAACGAGCCTGTCTTGGTGTTCTTCTAACAAGAAAAGGAGCCTACTCATAACACCAGGAGCTTATAGCATACCTTAGCCGAACATGCGATAAAGTAAGGAGACCACAGAATCAAGTTTGAAGAAACTCAGGTTCTTGTCGCGACGTCTTCATACAATGCCAGACATCAGAACAATTTAGGAAAGAAGAAACCCAGAAAGTCAGCCGGACATGGGTACCCATCCTACAAGGGGCACTGCCATACCGTGAGCCGTGAGGGGACGGGGATACCGACGCTACCTAGTTTGACCACGTCATCGTTAACAGGTATAAAAAACCAGCCATCATGTACATATCTAGCCTGTTTTCTGCCTTCAGATAGACAACAGTTTAGATGCATAGTGTTCGTAAGACAAAGAGATACGTAAATCAAATGAGATTACGCTTTGCTTAAGTGTATCAGAACCTGTTATATTGAATGATTGCTCTGCCCGAGTACCTTGATTGCTATAATCCAATAAACAAAGTAGTTTAGACGCAAATATTATAATGAGCACTTTGATAACATAATGTTCTATGCCAATTTCAAAACAGTCATTTGGTCAAAGGCGGTGGACGATGAATGGCTTGAACTTTGTGGATGAAAGACTAAGCTACACGACATTATTACAAATTAAATAATTTGCTCACTTTAGGTATTATAATTATCAGTCAATCGCTTGATAACGAAAGACGGATTGACTAGCAAAAACAAACCAGGTTCGTAAATAGACGTTTGAAGTTTACCGTTTACCAGTCTTTGGTATTGAAATGAAACCTCGTGTTTTAGATAATTTGATGGTGCTGATTACAAACCTGGTCGCAGTTTTGAGTTTTAATCTGGTGTGACAAAAATAAAAAATTTCAGACCTTTCAGGTCTTCAATTTTGCCTAAAAAATCGAAAATCTTTATTTGACTTTCTATTAACATTAAATCTCGTGTTTTGGATAATTTAAGAGGGCTGATAACAAACCTGGTCGAAGTTTTGAGTTTCAGCTTTGTTTGACGAAAGACCAAAATTTTGATTTTCAGGTTTGGCTGAAAAATTGACTATCTTTGCTTTCTATTGAGATGAATCCTCGTGTTTTGGATAATTTGAGGGTGTTGATTAACCCAGTCACAGTTTTGAGTTTCAGCTTCGTTTGACGAAAAACCAAAATTTCAATGTTCAGATTTGCCTAATAATCGAAAATCTGTATTTGGCTTTCTATTAAGACGAAACCTCATGTTTTGGATATTTTGACGAAAATCTAAAATTTCAGATGTTTCAGATCTTCAGGTTGGCCTAAAAAATTGAAAATTCTTATTTGGCTTTCTATTAATATGGAACCTCGTGATTTGGATAATTTGAGGATGCTGATTACAAATCTGGTCGAAGTTTTGAGTTACAGCTTCGTTTGATGGAAATACAAAATTTAAATTTTCAGGTTTGGCTAAAGAATCGAAAATATTTACTTGGATTTCTATTTGGATCCAGTTGCAGTTTTGAGTTTCAGCTTCGTTTGACGAAAAACCAGACTTGCCTAATAATCGAAAATCTTTATTTGTCTTTCTATTAGGAGTGTTTTGGATAATTTTAGGGTGTTAATTAGAAATCAGGTCGCAGTTTTCCGAGCCTCTATCTTAATAGAAAGCGAAATCTTTATTTCGCTTTCTATTAAGATAGAGGCTCGCGTTTTGGATAATTTGAGGGTGCTGATTACAAATGCGGTCGCACTTTAGAGTTTCAGTCTTGTCTGACGAGAATAAAAAAATTCACATCATCAGGCCTACCTAAATAATCGAAAATCTTTGTTTGCCTTTCCATTAAGACGAAGCCTTTTGTTTTGGATAATTTCAGGATGTTAATTAGAAATCCGGTGGCAATTTTGAAATTCAGTCTCGTTTGACAACAAAAATTTCAGATATTTCAGATCGTCAGGTTTACCCCCGGGTTTACCTAATAATTCGAAAATCTTTATTTGACTTTCTATTAAGATTAAATCTGGTGTTTTGGATAGTTTGGAGGTGTTGATTATAAATCCGGTATCAGTCTTGCGTTACAGTTTCGTTTGGCGAAAACCAGAAAGTTCAGATCTTTCAGTTCTTCAGGTTTACCTAAAAATCCGAAAATCTTTATTTGGATCTCTATTAAGATGGAACTTCGTGTCTTGGATAATTTGAGAGGGCTGATTAGAAATCCTGTCGCAGGTTTGAGTTTCAATCTCGTTTGACCAATATCAAACAATTCAGATATTTCAGGTTTTCCTAAAAAAATTGAAAAAATTTATTTGGCTTTCTATTAAGGTGGAACTTCGTGTTTTAGATAACTTGAAGGTGCTGATTATAAAACCTGTCGCAGTTTTGTGTTTTAATCTCGTTTGAGTAAAATAAAAAATTTCAGATCTTTTAGATCTTCAGGCTTGACTAAACAAACAAAAATCTTCATTTGGCTTTCTAATAAGATTAAACCTCTTGTTTCGACAAATTTGAGAGTGCTGATTACAAATCCGGTCACAATTTTGAGTTATAGTGGTTTTATTTAGTGGTAGATCAAGAAAATGGCTACCACAAGAGATGCATCAAAAAAATAATCCACATAAAATATAACGATAACTCCATACACTTCAGAACTGACGTTGGCAAGCTCGGTACCATTTACAATAGTTTGATTAAATTTATGCATCTCCTCCCAAACCTATTTTCTGATCTCACCATCTTTCCTGGTAACTTATCCGTCGATTATGCCGCTCATTTCATCTTTTAATAGCTTATAAGTATAGTTTCGACACGCTTTAGTGTGTTTTACAACGTTTTTTTAAGTTTAAGTTTAAGCCTAGGTATACACAGTTACATATGCCATGTAAAACGCGAATTCCCATTTCCAACAGAACTCACTTGTTTTTCAAACTACATCCATAGTATTTCAGGTGATAGTTATGACCTTCATGAATGACATCTGACAGCAATTTTTTCAAAAAAGTTTTTCAGTGTGCAAAAAAACTCGCAATGCAAAATCATAAATTCTTCAAATGTCTGTAATTTAACAACCAAACACTATATCAAAAAAAGACCACACTGACAAAGCGCAAGCTTTCTTCTTCAATTTGCGTTTCGAATCATTACTGTAGGTTTAAAGGTAACGTCAGGAGCTTCGAAATGCGAAATTAATATTTATGGCGACCTTTGGACCTTACCTTCAGACCTTTTGACCTTACTTTTGGATTTTTGGACTTAGACACACACACTGGAGAAAGGGAACAAGCGGCGGATATCCTAGGACTTAGCAATCAAACTGAAGATGACTAAATAAACTGAAACAAGTATATAAATATGAGATTAATTATACTCGTAAGGAAAATCATAGTTGATTGATTCCTTCCAATCCAGAAGTACTTGAGTCATTTGATATTAACTATGTCTTTTAAAAAAATAGCATTCCGATAAATTTGGTTACTTATTTTCCCCGGACCAGACTTCCATAGGCTAAATGTGCTGCACTGTATGTATGCATGTTATTTCAAACTCTCCTCCCTCTAGACGTAAACCTTGCAAACGAGAGTACGTATATGATATACGTATAGTACGTGGGGGGAATTCACGTTTTTTAAAATTTAATCGCAAGTCGAAAGTAGCTTATATGCATCAGACGCGAAGGAAACTACGTTTGGCCCCAGTCTGCAAAACGGATCTATAAAACATATAAATTGTATATTCTTTGTGAGAGAAGTGCCACATTACATCTTTCAAAGATCTCTGACAAGGCGCGGCACGGTGTACTTTAAATATTCATCAGGCAGACATAAAGATCCTAATATCATAAAACGAATTTTCCAGTCTTGCCGAGGAAAAAGAAATACCCAGAAGGCCAGAGCGCATGAACGGGGCTGGATGTATAGTTCTTAGGGGCTCAATTTTAAAGGCAAGGCAAAAATTAGAGTAATAAAAAATACTACTGCCTTTGAGACAGTATTGGTTACATGATTTACAGTATTAGTTACAGTAGTCAGCACCAGGTTGTATCGACGACGACGGTGACGACATCGACGTGAGGTTAGGGGCTAACGAACCGCTGGTGCAGCGAGCAGCCACAGAGGGTGGACCGGACAGCCGGTGTGTCGCAGTGCAGGTGGTACATGAATGACTGTATTAAAGAAGCGGTAGACTGTGACGCGGCGTAAGTGGTAAAGAAGATCCACGGTAACCATTTTCCAATGATAAGTTGTAAAGGGACATTTGGGGTACTGGACTGACTTTGGGAAAGTAATAGGGATAAACGCGTGTTGTTAGTGGACTCTTATTACCAACAGAGTTTTAAGGTCTAGAGTAGGTCTATATTTTTGTTTCAACCTGAAGAGGCTAACCAGTATTTTAATTTCCGATATTTATAAAAAGACTATAATGGGTGAGAAAATATCTATATCGCTTTTAGTTTTGACGAGAATGACTGTCCAATAAATGGCAGGAAAATGATAAAATAACCATGATGATGAAGATAATGATTTTATATTTGACTACACAGTTATTAATATTGTTAAAATAACTAGAGTTTTACAAATTAAGGACCTTGGAGTTACTTTTGGTAAAAAATTGAGTTTCAGTATACGTATAAATAATATCACTTCTAAGGCCAATAGATCACTAACTTTCATCTTTCGTGCTTGTAAACATATCAATGATACACATACGATAAAAGTACTCCATTACTCGAATATGCTTCCATTGTTTGGTCACCTCATCGTCAAAATTATATTATGCAACTTGCACAGCATCCACCAGTTGGTTCTCCCCATGACACGTTGCTTGACGAAAATTCAGTCTTTAGTTTGACAGATAGGCGAGAAACGTCGGTTAAACTTTCCTCGAACAGTTAGATAACAATAGAATTGATTGCACCCCACTCCTTCACAACCTTAACTTTTCTATTCCAAGACTGAATTCTCGCCACACTAAGGCTCGATTTCATCAACATGCAGATTCTAACAAAGGCTTTGACAAAGCTTTTCTATTGGATATTATTTAGCAAAAGTCTTCTATTGGGTATTGAGGGCTATGTTAACAAGTATCATCTGATAGTATTTTATCAATATTGGAAACGAAACATCAAACCTGGGTGACACTTTTATCAAAGATATTTTAAAATTCATGGATCAAAATCATAGCAGAAAATCAGAATAAAGCGATTGATTTGCAAATTAATGCCAGATTTTTAATGACTACTTATAATTATAGTATAATGACTAATTGTAATTGCAGTCAGATTGATTATAGACAAATACATACTTTTATGAAGAAACACCCATCTACTGGATGCATGTTTGTTATAGACCTTCTCAAGAAATATTCACAGAGGATGTAAAGGCACTGCGTAAAAGGCACCGTAGCGCAGAAACACATTATAAGGCATGCATATGAATAAAAATCCCCCCTGCTAGTTCCCCCTTTCTCTGAAAAGTACATAAAGTACCTGATTCACTTTTTGACTATACGACAGGTTTCTGGTTTACATAAAATAAGGTTATACTATAGCATCGAGCTTGGCTGTTAAGAGTGATACGCAACCAGTAATGCATACTTGGGATTGGGAAACAAATTGGTCAACACAACAGTTGAATCGTGTGTTTAGCTTTGTGAAATGCAACAAAATATTATTATTACCCCTTTTTACTATAATACAAAAGTATAATGCAGGTATTTATAATTATTATCGACAGTAAATTATTGTTTTATCAAAATAATGCAGTAATTTGAATTTCTTGTCATCATTATCACGTGGAACAACAATCCAGTGATCAAATGTACTGCTTTTTCTGGAATCTGATTGGTTGAGATTAGCAGTTGCTAAACTCTTTGTTAAACAAAAAAGTTTTCACCCATTTAGGATAGAAAATCAGAGTTGAAAAGATACTAGATGGTTCATAATGGTCAATTGTACACAAGGCATGTTATTTTTCACCTTTTTTGAGGTAAACTTCAAGAGAAATCAATAATTTTCAGAGAACTTTGACAGATGCATGTTCTTGAATGGGATGCTCTGATTGGTCAAAGCCTTTGTTAAAATGCCTGTGTTGATAAAATCGGGCCTAGGGCTTTTTAATCGGACACACCACATACTGATTCTTTGAAGCATTCTCCGTTACACACCATCTGCGATTTGTTCAATACAAAAACATATAGATTTAGTATATTTTACTCTGATTATACTTCACTGTAATATTAGTAATCTTTGTGAAATTCGTGTATCGTCCATTTCCTTCCTAATTGATTGTTGTGATTTATAACCAAATGTACACGTATATTTTGTATTTTTTTGCTATCTTTGTAATACTTCATTTGTTTATGTGTTACTTTTTCAATAATTGCAACTCATCCTGTAAATCGATTTTATCTGTTGGATGTTGTATAAATAAATATATAAATAGTTTTAAATCCAAATTAGTAGATAATATTTTCATAACTGAATATGTTCTCGAACTGATTTTTATACAGGGTTGGGATAAAGTATGGAACCAAGCAAATTACTTTGGAACGGAAAGAGTGATATTGCTGAAAATTTGCAGGCAAGTGTAGTGACGTCTAATGCATCCGAAGTCATTATGTTAGCTGTTAATTTACTTCCGGTTTAACCGGAAGTACCGTTAACTTTTTTAATTTAAATGGGACACCCTGTATATTTTTGCAGATTTTAATTTATCTTTTTTTTCCGAATACGTTCATAGTGGGTTTAGCATTTGTTTCTTAAAAAATTCGTCTCACAAATTCGTCCGTGGTGGTCTGCGGTCTTCCCGTTTGAGGTAATTTTTTTGTATTTTCTTTTTTTAGTCACCATCAAACGTGTTATAGGACCCCTGTCGGGACGTAAATCATTAAAAGTTGACACACTTCTTTGTGAGTTCTCACGCGATCGCCAAAACCGACTTTGAATGACCGGCATTTTAAACACCTGAAATGATAAAGAAGCTTTATCTTTCCCGTTTTTATAGAAACTAATGCTAAACCCACTATGGACGTATTCGGAAAAAAAGATGAATTAAAATCTGCAAAAATATACAGCGTGTCCATTTAAATTAAAAAAGTTGGCGGTACTTCCGGTTAAACCGGAAGTACATTAATAGCTAACATAATGTCTTCAGATGCAATAGACGTCACTACACTTGCCTGCAAATTTTCAGCAATATCACTCTTTCCGTTCCAAAGTTATTTGCTTGGTTCCATACTTTATCCCAACCCTGTATATGTCGGCGGACGTCATTTCTCTAAATGAGTCTATGCCATTCTGCTTCTGATTTTACTGCCATGGCTATAGTTGAGTTGATTAATGTAACTGCAAACATTTTTCAATCTTGGGTACGACGTTTTGTTTTTATTCTGTTGATCTATCTGTCTACTTGTATCATTTTTTATGCCTTTGTCATTGCTCCCTTTCGACATCTACAGGATATTGCAAAATAAATCAGATAATCTTACATGCATTTCGGTGTTCTAAGCTAAGGGAGTTTTTCACTATGCCTTAAAGTTTCTTCTTGTACCGACGCCCATGTTGGATATATATTTGCATTTCACAGGAAATACAGAGAAAGAGATACATTCACAAGGAATGACACTGATATTTTCATTACGTTAATTTCCATCTAAGTGAATTATTCTCTTCGCAAGGAAAACCGGCTGCTTTCCATTTATGGTGTCTAATCCTTTCCCGTTTCTAAGGATAAAAGAGAATTTCTTACTGTTTTCTTTCTTATTTAAAATAACAGTGAATCCTCATCCTTCTTTGAGCAACTAAAATGCTAGAGTATGCTCTTAGGTAGTGGCACTTTCAAGAAGTGTGTAGAGGGGGTAATAACTCAATCCTTCTAGGGCGGATCCAGTGTTTTGCTGAGAGGAGATACTATTTTTTCCATATATTTTTGGAGAATAAACTATATAATAAATCAGTCTGTTTTTCATTTCGGTTATCTCCCTTCAGAACATATCTGCTCTCAGATACGTTAGAACAAATGCTTCGAAAGTCGAAGGTAATATTTCTATTTTAGTAGTCATTCTTATTTGATAAAGCTTGACTAACCAAAATATTGTAAAAACAAGCAAAACGAGTATTAATTGCAGTCGCAATTACATATTTTTGGAACGTTTTATGATGTCTACGTCACGAAAATCTGTCACTAATTTCCGTCGATCTATCTGTCTATTGCTCATTTTCTCACAATATACTATCAGTACGTGCTTCACAAATTTCAATTAAATTTGGGGTGAAATTAGGGTCGTGATAAGTAATTCTGTTATATTATATTTTGACAATCGGTGTAATCAGTAATCAACAAAAAAGGAAAAGTCTCATAACTTCCCCAAACTTCATTTTTATGTGTTTAATGTGTTTCTGATCATTTTCTTTTTGAACCGCTCCAAATTTCGTTCTTACGCCTTTTTGAGATTCCTGAAAAGTATTTCTTTTTTTTTGAATGGGGTAAAAACGAGCTAGCTAGAAAGTTAGGGGTGGCGAAATCTAAAATTGTTTGTATTCATTAACTCACTATAGCCTTAAAAAATGGTGTTAGTAATATTCTATTTTGTACAATTCGAAAATTGTCGACAGTGCTTCGATCTTTCGGATCTCAACAGGTGGATTTGGTTAAAGCCCGGTCTCAGGCTGAGATGAAAGCAGAGAATCAACAAAAATAACTACTGTGGACTAGGGACATCGTGCCTGATGCAATACAGGACATACTCCAAACAAGAATTGTGATATCCTTGAGCTCACTTTGGGTGGAAATCATTCTCTGCATTGCTACAAGCATTTAAGTGTCTAGAGTATAGCGCGCGAAATTGAGAATCAAAGAAAAGACGTATTCCCGTGTTAGCGAGGAGGCGTGGCCGCCTGTTCCCTTTCTCCAGTGTGTGTGTATCTAAGATGAGGGAAGACAAGTCCAAAAACCCAAAGGTAAGGTCAAAAGTCCAAAGGTAAGGTCCAAAGTTCACCATAAAAATTAATTTTGCATTTCCAAATTCCTGACATTACCTTTAAACTTACAGTAATGATTCAAAGAGCAAATCGAACAAGAAAGCTTGCGCTTTGTCACCTATTTGGCCTATTTTGATATCATGTTTGGTTATTAAATTACAGACATTTGGAGAATATATGATTTTACATTGTGAGTTTTTTGCACAATAAAATAGGTACTTTTTTAAGAAAATCGCAAATAGTTGTCATTCATTAAGGCAGGCACGTATCCAGGATTTGGTTTTGGGGGGGGTCCAGATTATGGGTGTCACTTGGTTGACCTTTCGTGGGGGTCCAGATTAGAGTTGCCACCTTAAATCCTTAAATTTGCGGGGGGGAGGTGCAAATTTGTGGATTCCATTTTTTAGACGGCATTTTATAACGTTTCGGGGGGGTCCGGACCCCCCTGACCCCCCCCCCCCTAAATACGTGCCTGCATTAAGGTCTTAATTATCACCATCTGAAATACTGTGTATGTAGTTTGAAAAACAAGTGAGTGCTGTTCGAAATGGGAATCCGTGTTTTAACATGGCAAATACATAATATGTATAACTATGTGTAAGGTGAAAAAGAAATCAATGAAAATATGCACAGATTTCTTTAAAAATGGCGTATGTTTCATTAATTCTAAACATGGTGAATGTGCGAAAAATGATTGATTTCACGTTAAAATTCTACATTCCCCGTTATTCACTTCTCATCCGCGTATATTTTGTGTGTGACAATGATGATTTGATCAATTAGACCATATCAAGTCCTGGGCCGTTGCTATCATTTGTAAGATATTAACGTTGATGCGCTGTTACGTATGGAAGGAAATTTTCTTGTATATGTATATGTGTATTTTTTCAGCAAACATCCAAACATCTGAGTCACTCCGATTTTTCGTTCCCATACATACAAATAACAGTCAAGCTTATTTGGTAACTCTAATAACGTTTGCTGACATATTACTTCCAGTGTATTTTCTAAATCCGCCTTAGGTTAAAATATTTGGGGTTGCTTCAATTTACTTTAAACTCCCTCGAGAGAGCTGTGAGTAATGTTGTGTGTGTGGGTATTGGTATTGATCGTTATGGCTTTTTGAACTTATATTTATATTTCACATTCTAAAATATGAACAGAGGCGTGGGTACGCGTACTTTATATCTCAAGCTTCTATAGCCTCTGAATTATTTAAAAAAATTAATCAAAAAAATGTGAACGCTGAACGAGGTAGACCTCGTTCAAGGAACTTCCCCGACTCAAGTGGTTGTTGTTCATCCCCTGTACTTGTTTTACCATATCCCCCAATCCCTTTAACCCTTAAGAGTCCAATCGATTGGAGGTAGACATCTTTAAGTTCTTTACGACTGCCTAATATCAAACAATTCAGTGCACAAATACAGCAGTTAATGACATTTGGGTATTTCAATTAATTTTTTTTTGTTCTTTCAACTGGTGCTATCAAATTTATATATTGTCGTATCACATTTTTTTGTGCACCTCCCCCCCTTCCCTTTTCAATCTGCTATTTTTCGATCGGCCCCACAACCTTTTCTACTGGAAAGGGCCTTTATTAATTCAAGTTGGCCAAATTTGGAAGCATTCGCTTGAGGCGTTTTTGGGTAATCGTTGGAGAACGAAATCGCGGACGTCACTATAAAAAGGTTATCATTAGCAACAAAAATCTAGTTTTTGGTCCCGCTGCGATGATAAAAAATGAAGTCAAGTTGATTGACTCAGTACTTCCCACACATTACGCTGATACCAGTTTATTATTTTCCCATAGCATGAAGCTTTAGTCTAAGATCCCTTGCAACCAAATAATTGCCAACCCCCCCCCCCCTAAAATTGTCTTATGCCGCTAGGTCTGTCCTTCACAGGTCAATGGACAGCCTATTATCGATACTACAAGCTTCTCAGTTTTACAACACCCTCCCCCCCCCCAACCACCTGACTTTCACCCGGGAGTAACTATGACTCCCACCAAAATTTCATTAGAATCAATTTAATAGTGTCCACGTTACAAAATACAAAACGATTTAAACCAATAAATTCTCGTATAGTACACAGAAAATTCTAAGTCCCTTAGTTTCTGTAATAGGCTAGACAATGTTCGGATGCACCTAAAAAGGTGATTTGTGTCGCTAGATCTTCCTTCACAGGTTAGTGGACAGCCTATTCTGAGTACAAGAATTTTTTTAATTTTTCAACCCCCAACCCCCCAACCACCCCAATTTCACCCCCACTAAAAAAAAACGCAGAAAATGATCAAGAACATCTAAAACGCTTATAAACGAAGTTTGAGCTGTTCTTATATTTTTAGTTTTTTTTATTATTTCTGCGCCGCCACTGGCACGATTTATCAAAACCATACGCGTTTTCCATCTTCGCCATGGTAGTAGTGCCGTTTGAAAATTTCATTAAAATCAATTCAACAGTTCCCTCGTTACAATGATCTGACGCAATACTCTCGTATGTTTACATCAAAAAAAAATCCTTTGCTTTCTGTAATAGGCAAAGGCAATGTTCGGATTGACCTAAAAAAGTTATTTATATCGCCAGGTCTTTCTTCACAGGTCAGTGGACAGTCTATTATGAAAGCAACAAATTTTTCAATTTTACAACCCCCCACCCCCCAACAACCCCAATTTCACCCCCACCCAAAAAAAGTAGTAAAGGATCAGGGACCCCTAAGACGCCTAAAAACGAAGTTTCAGCAATATTTAATTTTTTTTGTTTTTTTGCTAATTACTCCGCCGCCTATGCACCGATTTTCAAAATTATAGGAACATTACCTACTACGACCCCACAGCATACCGCTGCCCAAATTTCATCACAATCCATACAGCGGTTACTGAGATTACGAGGGTAGAAAAACGCGACAGACAGACAGACAGACAGACCGACAGACAGACCGACAGACAGACCGACAGACAGACCGACAGACAGACCGACAGACAGACCGACAGACAGACCGACAGACAGACCGACGGAAATGAGTGACGTGGATTTTCGTTATGTACACATCATAAAACGCCCAAAAAACGTATTATCTCAAAATCGAAAATTTTCGCGATCACAATAGTCCCCTCGCCTATCGGTGTGGGAAGTAAAAAGGGGTAGTAGTGGGAGTAATCCAAAAAATAATGTCATAATGTGAAATTCTAATGCTACCACAATAAAGAGCATGTTTTCTTATGTTGTAAACGCAGTTAATCGGAAAAATAATAATATAAGATAGCATTTTCTTTTCAAAAAATCGGTCAGGTGATTTTATCTTGGAAATGACACCTCGCAGGTTGATTTCTGTAAAACTTGCGAATAATGACTTACCCCTCCTTTGCCGGCGAAGTTAAAAATCGACTCGGTAGGTATTTTAATGCATTTAGGTTAGCGCTGAAAACATTTTTGTACTTCATATAGAACAGAAGCATCGTTATGCTTAATTTACCCCCCCCCCCCCCCGAAGAAGTTGAATAAATTAAACTGACTTAAGTATTTTGAAGTTACTCCTACGTTACGTTTTTTTACATTACGTATCAGTATTTTGAGTCAAAAGCAGAGACATCGTGCTTATTTTACACTCGACATTCTGTATAGGAGTATTGCACAGTTCAAATATTCAACATTTCCAATAAGTTGACACGGAAATTTTGCAAAAATTTACGTATATACATCGTAAAGAGTTTTTGCTTACGCCTAACACCTAATGAAATGATATCCTCATAAATTGTTGACTGCGCATGTAAGAATTCGAAGTGATGAAGTGTCCAAAGACTGGCGCTTTATTTTTGACCTGCTTATGTGCTATTTTGATAACACATAAAAAACCGCTAACAAGGGAGCATCATCAAAACCTCTTCAAATGTACAAGACCTCTACGTTTCTTCATCCAAATATATCCACTTCCATACTAGAGCTCAAAGTCGACTAAAATAAAAATTTGAGCATTTTGAGTGCTACAGCTTATAAGAATTTTTGCGCACTTCCCATGTCAACACAGTAGTAGCAATATTCCAAAACTGTTGTTAAAAATCAGTGAATTACACATACAAATATACATCAGGATCAAGGCTAGGGTCAACAGTGATCCCCAACCTCATTCCTACCTCAATTTTATGGTCTCTTAAATAGCTTAAAACGAGTTTTGAGCACGTTTTCATTTTTGAATTGGATAAATTTTGAAAAGCCATAAAAGCCATTGCAACATACATTTTATAGTTTCACTGAAATTGAGAATTGTGCTTTCTCAATGTTATACTTGGGTTATGGAATTATTGTTATTTGATGGTTTCTATGCCAAATTTGTATTGATTTTAAAATGCTTCATTTCCGAGTTATAAGGTGAAAGATTCGGGGACTGATGTCAAATGAGTATATACAATATAGCAATATAAATAAGCGACATGTTTTTTGTGATGTAGATAGAATAAAGAAAAGGTATTTTATCTAAAATTCGATTTTTCGTAAATAAAATTAAGTTAAAAAAAGTATAAATATTTCACACTGGTGTAGACATCTTCCAGGCAACCGTATGTGTATAAATAGCAAATTTCTTCTCGCTCGCAAAGCTCGTGTATGGAAACAAAATCAAATTGGAATCATAAGTACGGACCTTGCATATGACGTGTGAATTGTTGGTTTTAATAGTCAAAAACAAAAACAAATAACTACAAAGTGTTGTTAATATTACGCATCTCCAATTAAAGTCGGCATAAAAACATTAATGTGATTCACATAAATACTCATATTCTAGTCTTGCATTCTTGGAATTAATTAAGCTCCCAATTTATTTAATTATCACCCTTCTAAATTAGGATAATTAAAATAACTGAGTATAATTCGTTTATACGCGCCAGCTTGTTTTTTTAGTTCCATAATGGTAGAGTTCACACCCGCATCTCTTTGTTTTTGTAACGCATACGTTGTAAGTTAACTCGTTCACTACAGAGGGTCTGCGAGAGAATGCTTTCCGACTTTTCAAGGAAGCAAAAGTCCCTGTTCGATAAATCGCAGCAGGTAATCTTGAACAACACAACGTCATCAAGACTTTCAATTAAAACCAGCGTTCCCCAAGTACCTATTCTGGGACCCTTTCTGTTTGTATTTATATATTTCTCAATTCAACAATTGTTTGAAATTTTGTAGGGCTTATCATTATGCAGATGATGTCCAACTATTTGTTCGATCACACAACATGAATATCAACTTGCTGCTGGCAATGTTATCTTTGATCTTACAACACAACGTCATCAAGACTTTCAATTAAAACCGGCGTTCCCCAAGTACCTATGCCGGGACCCTTTCTGTTTGTATTTATATATTTCTCAATTCAACAATTGTTTGAAATTTTGTAGGGCTTATCATTATGCAGATGATGTCCAACTATTTGTTCGTTCACACAATATGAATATCAACTTGCTGCTGGCAGTGTTATCTTTGACCTTACATCCATCGCCATACACTCTCGCAAGTACTGTATTTTATAACTAAGCAGACCGCTTAGTCAGAACCTAAATACCAGAGTACCGCGGCTACTGTGAAAAGGGTATTTTAGGGGAAGTTTGTTAATGCGGGTCTTGAATAGGCCAACACCCTCAGGGCCAATAAATCCATCCCTTGGCAGTCCATTCCGAAAGTCATGATGGACACCCTGGCGTGTGGTCGTACCACTCGGTTCTTGAGGTATGAAGAACGACCGTCTTAGGACGAGATGCAGCAGTTATGCGGGTGCATCTGATAGGATCGGTGAGCGGCGAAACTATAGAGGATAGCTCAGAGGAGCAGAACCCGGTGTAATATCGTTAGAAGGCTGAGAGGTCACCAACCGCTCGCTGATGAGAAAGCGGCTGAAGTGATGATTGTTTTGAGCTGTTTTCTATTCTTTTCTGTTGTATTTGGTCGTTTTCTGTTGTTTTCCGTCGTTATCTGCTTGTTATCTGTTGTTTTCCGCCGTTTTCTGTTCTTGTCTGTTGCATTGGGTTGTGTTTGGTCGTTTTCTGTTATTTTCCGCTGCTATCTGCTTGTTTTCTATCGTTTAGGCGTTAAGGCCGCGTCAACAATTAGTCGAAGTACCCTTCTGCATCCAGTATAAGCAGGGTAGTAAGGGCAGCCGATCTTTAGATATGACAGCAATAATCCATGCCGGGTCTTATCTGGGCTTTATATAGCGTGAGCAGATTAGATAGTGAGAAGTACTTTCTGACTCTGAATAGGTACTCAAGTTTTTTCTCAGCAGCTGTTGCAAATAACGTAACGTGCTCGTGTCAGATCAGATCTTCTGCAATGTTGACTCCTAAGAGCTTGAATGAGTGACTTCTTGGCAGAGCCTCATTGCTCATTAGAACCGGGTGCTGGCTTGGGTACTTCTGATTGAATAGCGTACTGTACGAATCTTGGAAGCATTCAATTTTACTATATTCTTGAGCTTTCAAGAGAAGCAGCTGCTGCCAGCCTTCTGCGTTCCAGCTCGACCATAGAAATCGTTCTATTGCTCATGATGCCTGCATGCAAAACTGTGGATTGGGTTTGTAGTGCTAGAGAGTAAGTGTAGATCATGAATTTTATTGATTGATTTTGACTGAGACATTTCATGTTGAAGATATTAGACTGTTAGGAACAATCGCTGTCAGCTTCTTTTTGACCTTATATATTTTACCGCTGTTGTTTCTGGTTAGAGCTGATTTATGTTGTAAGCAATTTTCATAATGTAGCAATGTAGCAGCTTGAAGTCGGAGAAGGAGGGCTTCATAAAGGCTTGTCTTGGTATACCAAAGTACAGTTATGGAAGTAGATGAGCCCAACACCCGTTGTACAGCCTGCCGACAGGCGCCAGAGACGTTGATGCATCTCTTGTCGGCATTAAAGACGTACGCAAGAACAGCCTACATCCGTCGGCACAACGCGATTATAGGAGTGCTCTACTATCATTTAAGGCACCCATACGGTATAGACGAGACACCGGTACTGTCATACGTTTTTGAGGCTATAGAGTCCGTTGTGGAGAACGAAAGATGCCGGAGTTACTGGAACTACTCATCCCCCATACTCGAGCTTTTACAGGCAAACGAGACCGACATGGTCCTCCTCAACCACCAGATGATGTTCGTTATAGTTTTTGGCACCTTTCGAGCTGAAAATCGTCTCTAAGGAGGAGGAAAGCGGACCAAATATCAGTAGTTGCTCGGACAACTTTGCAGGCTCTAGCCACACTGTTACTGTTAATCTGCTGTTGGTCATTAGATCCCTAGGTAGAAAAAGGAATACGCTGCTCTATGCACTGCGCAAAATACCAGTGTGCCGTGCGGCGGTGCACATCTTAGCCGCCAGAATGCAGAAGGCAGTTATCCTTGGGTCCCTTCGTCTACTTAGGGCACACGACTCGCGGACCCAGTGATTGCTCACCTCACGGTGTGAGGAGTAGTCATTGGGTAATGGAACAGCATCCGGGGAGAAATGCCACAGAAGGCTGAGCGCCGGTCCTTCTGTCACATACTGTTATTGCGCCCCACACTTCAACGACCTCAGCAGGGCGTGGCTGGGGAACGTTGTGAGGGGTACGCAACCCGGGGGGCTTGCCTTAACCGGCTGGATCGCAAGGAGAAGGCCTCAACAAAACCCGACAGTAAAGTTGCAAATCCTCCGGAGCACCTTGGGCCAACTTCGTCTACTTAGGGCGCACGATTCGCGAACCCAGTGACTGTTCAACCTCACGGTGTGAGAAGTAGCCATTAGGTAATAGAACAGAAGCTCGGTATATCGAAGCCCAAGATTACATTTTGCTTGTGTAAATAAACATAATGGTACACAAACAGTGTGCCTTGCATACTTCAACTGCACTAACACTAAGCGTAAGCGGTACCTTTTTCATGTAAACGAATTTAATGTTATATCTCTGGGATGTACTATAACAATTCTGTAACTCTACTTCATACAACTACCTACTAACATATTTTGTTTTCCATGAGTGTTCTCCGTGTACACCTTAAAGCGTTTACATCTAGAAATAATGCCATTGTACATTACGTGCGAGAGCGAATGGCACACAGACGAAAAATGCTCAATTATGCATATCGCACGCCACCTTCTCTGCAGTTTAGCTTTTATTCCTTGAAATATGCACGCCTTTTTCCTTGCACGTCAAAAGAAGTAATGTACAATAGCGGTGTGTTCTGAAAAGATGGCATCGAAAAAAGAATAGCATACAGATGAATTTAGTAATTTTACAATGTGAATGCATCATAATTCATGTAAATGGCATAAAATTACATTTATCTTTGACATTTAGATTATAGACGAAAAGAGATAGATAGCTCTATATGTCCAATAGATAAAACTGACCCAATGCGGTATTTTCCGAATAAAATTTTATGACGGAATATTGACGTTACGTCCCCAAAAAACCATGTAACGAACATTTTTACGATTTATTGTGAACGCGAAGTGGGTTAAAATCCCTCCCTCCAAAGTTCAAACATAAAATTTCGCGCCAAAGCTGTGACGTAATAAGTCTTAGCGTAACGTAATAAGTCCTTCTTGGTGCTATCCTTAGAATGTGACTCTACTTTGTCGTCTGACCTCCTTTTCTCCATCTACAAACATAACCTCCGCTTCGTATTGACATTGACAGATGTTTGTTTACATCATTTCATCATGGTTGATTTAAGATACGGTACGGATATTTTGGGGCTTTACTCGGATAAATCGAACTTAATTTTTCTGTTTATAATAACATCACTGCTCTCAGTATGCAGTTTTGTAGATGGTGTGCATATAACCCTTGACCATACAGTAAAAATTTACATATACTGTGCATGGTTACTCCGTTTGTTCGGTGGATAAGGTATAGGAAACATTCTCAGAGTAAACTGCTAATTACATAATAATGAAAAAAATGGAATTGCAGTGTAATATAACATTTATAATAGTCTACAAACATGAACTTTTATTCAATTAAAAAGAGGGAAACTAAATGAACATAATACATAAAATTAAATTTACATCCTCTATATGTAGAAAAACTAGGCAAAATTAACAACGTGATGGCAACCTTGAATCTACGCTTAATTCAAATGGTCAATATAGTCACATCCTATCTACATCCGGCATAAAAATCACTTTTGATTGGTTGATTTCTTAGGCGGGAGGTTTAAGAGATTTTAATGAGCTTTTTTCAAAGGGATGACTTTCAAACTCTATCTTTACTCCACTTGGGCAGAAAACAAATGAACAAACATTAAACATTAAACATTAAACAGGCAATATTAACAAGTTGGAAAATACCCCATTACCACAAATAATCAATAGTAATTCAAAATAGCTACAGGTACAAGATGGGAAAGAACTGTAACTTATATATAACTTACTTATAACCCTACGTATTTATACTAGTACTACATATTACGGGTGAGTGCGAAAAAACATCAGCAGACCGCGTAGGCAGAGCCTAAATACCAGAGAAGCAGCCACTGCCAGTCTTCTGCGTTCCAGCTCGACCAAAGAGATCGGTCTATTGCTCATGATGCCTGCATGCAAAGTACTGTCATCCGCAAAACTGTGGATTGGATTTGTAGTGCTAGAGAGTAGATCATTAATGTAGAGCAGAAACAATGTCGGAGCCATAATATCGATCCCTGCGGAACCCTAGAATTGACAGTATGGAAGGAAGAGGAAAAGTCGACTACCACGATACAGTTTTTCCGTCCTGAGAGGAAGTTTGCGAGCCAACCGCAAAGCTTAGCAGGAAGGTCGTAGTATGGAAGCTTGTTTGGGAGTGCCGCATGCCACAGTTGAATGCCTTTGAAGTATCGAGAGCAATGAGGTGAACCTCGCCAAACGAATGAATGAGTTGGCTCCACGCATGTGTGACGTAAGCCAGGAGATCCCCCGTTGATCTTTGATGTCGGAATCCATACTGTTTGTCGTTAATTAAGTTATGTAGCTCAAGGTATTTCATGAGTTTTTAATTGACGCATTTATCCTTCACTTTCTGATCACAGATAGCAGAGCTATAGGTTTGTAGTTAGTTGGATCAGCTTTGGGTCCCTTTTTTGTGTGCCGGCTGTTTTGAGAAAGGATGCTGTCCATTTTGCCCGATTTTTTTTCTGGGTTATCTTTTATCTACAGACTACAAACTAACTTTGAAAAACATGGCGAAGAATGTTCAATGTGAAACGTTCTATATATCCCCATATTAGCTTGGAAAATGCTAATTCTACACCTAGATGTTAATCGGAAAAAGTCAATAGTAATTCATAAAGCATCATATGTAAATCAGAACGTATCAAATGTAAATCAGAACAGTCAATTGAAAATCTGAATGTGTCAGATGTAAATCAGAATAATCAAATGAAAATCAGAACATATTATTCTGATTTAAATATGACGCATTCTGATTTTCAATTGACTGTTCTGACTTACATTTGATACGTTCTGATTTACATACGATGCTTTCTGAATTACAAATGACGCTTTCCGATTAACAGCTGGAAAGGTGTAGACCTAGTATGGGTCATTCTACCGGAACAGGACGGATTATATAAAAAACGTTTTATTTATTAAAACTGCTTATTATATGAAATAATCTTAAAATCGTTTTAAGTAAACACTCAGAAAGCTAATAGATAATATGGCAGAGATCAAAAAGCTCTATTTTACGAAATTTGTAAAAAAATATATCCCTTGAAAATAATTCACCTTTCCCTGAAAAAAGATAAGTAGGTACCTAAATTGAAAAATGTCTGTGCTTCGGAGTTAAGTAACGGTAATGAGTAAATATTTTCTTATAATAATTAATTTTGCATGCATTTATAATGTTAGTTAAGGGTAAGCTAAATCAAAATACAATCATTTTAGTAATTGTTTATTACTTAACGTAAAAAAGTAGAAAAGTATTGCTTTTGATCAGTTAGGGTAATTTCTGTTCTTTTCTTTCGTTTCTCTTCATCAGATCTTCTTTTTGCCGGCTTTACTTTGGAATACTTCTGTAAAAATAAGTATTATATATTTTATACATAATAACTAATTCACAACCATTCTAGTTAACTCCGACGCACCTTTGTCAACACCGAGGCACAAAAATGCTTCGGTGTTGAGTGCCTCGAAGTTGATAAGTTATTTATTAATTATTCATTATTTAAATGACAGGTAAATATACAAATGATTTGGCTAAGAATTATCAGACAGGAACCTCATATCTAAACTACTTCTATGACATAGAAGACGTTTAAAAAATATGTATGTACGTATTTATAAACAAGACTCGGTGTTAATATATTAAAAACCTACGCTTACCTTGTGGACTGCACAACTAAATCATAATTCACTTATACGTTGAACGAGCTCTTACCTCGAAGGTTCATTCTCAACTATGTCACAATGTAAAGATGGCCGCAATTCTCGAATATGCGCTGGAGAGGAAAGCCGGATGAATAACACTAAAAATTGGCGGGATCTTTTGTGCGTCGGTGTTGAGATCCAAAGTTGGTTACAGTCTTTTATCTATAGGTAGTCGTGTTTTTTATAATGACAAATAATCGTTTAAAATAATAGAAAATATCATTCTTTCCGTTGCTTGACTAACCAGAATATATACCAACAATAATCAACTTTTCGTAAAAACACGGTTTAAAGTAATGGAACGCTAGCAAGTTACAGCCTCGGAGTTGATATTTTGAATGTACTGAGGAGAAAAACTCGTAATGTTATTAAACTTATTATATAAAAATATGGTATTTGAATAAATCACGTGCATTTCTCTGTAAATAATGGCCATTTAAATATATTTTTTTAAATTTGGATGAAATACGGGCAAGTTAACCAAATTGTTCTATTTCGGTAGAATGACCCGTATATGTTTACTGACTACCAAAACCCTGATTAACTATATTTATTATCACTCTACTCTACGTCATCATCCTGAATTAATCAGATACAAATTGGTTTTGATTAGCAATGAAAGAGGCTTAAATAGACCTTCGCCTCCCTCCTGCCCTGTGCCCCCCCCTCCCCGCGTGTTCGATGTAATTCGCAAATGGAGCCCAAATCCACGCGTGTATCATATCCATACCGATTATGATACACTCATCGCATCACAGGAAGCCAATAGCAATTAATGCAAATTATATGTCAAATTCGATTAGGTGACGGGGTGTCGAAAGGGCTTTGACCAGTGTTGGCGTCCGGACGCTACACACATTAACAGAGGGTGCCAGAAATCTCGAAAACAGGGTTTTTCTGGTTTGATTCAGCATTACACGGTATTCTCAATGTTGGGGCATTCTTCTAAGGTATAGCTCGCGAAATTGAGAATCCAAGAAAAGACGTATTCCCGTGTTAGCGAGGAGGCGTGGCCGCCTATTCTCTTTCTCCAGTGTGTGTGTCTAGGATGAGGGGAGATAAGTCTAAAAATCCAAAGGTAAGGTAAAAAGGTCCAAAGGTAAGATCCAAAGGTCACCATAAAAATGAATTTCGCATTTCCAAGCTCCTGACGTTACCTTTAAACTTACAGTAATGACTCAAAGAGCAAATTGAAAAAGAAAGCTTGCGCTTGTTCAACTATTAGTTGTTGAATTACAGACTTATAGAATGTATGATTTTGCATTACGAGTTTTTTTGCACATTAAAAAACTTTTTTGAGAAAATCGAAAATCATTAGGGCCTTAACTATCGCCTTCTGAAATATTATATATGTAGTTTGAAAATAGAGTGAATTATGCGAGAAATTGTGAGTCCGTGTTTTACATGGCAAATACGTATGTATAAATGTGTGTATCCAGGCCCCTTAACAAGTGACAAAGCGAATGTACGGCAAAAAAGCAACTATACCCAGATGTATGAGGTGTGAAATACAGGATAATTTGCCCACTGTTCATATGACACCACTGCTGTCTAAAAAATCGAAAATATTTATTTGGTTCTGTATTAAGATGAAACCTCCTGTTCTGGATAATTTGTGGGTGATGATCTGATCTCTGCAATTTTCAGGCTTACCTAAAAATTGAAAATCTTTATTTGACTCTTGCTAAGATTAGGCCTCGTATTTCAAATAATTTAGGGATGCTGATTATAAGCCTGGCCTCAGTTTTGAGTTTGAGGAAAATAAAAAAATTCAGTTGTTCAGGTATACCTAAAAAACCAGAAATCTTTATTTGGCTTTCTATTGAGGTGGAACCTCGTTTTTTGGATAATTTGTGAATCCGGTCGCAGTTTTGAGTTATAGTCTCGTTAGACGAAAATCAAAAATTTTAGATCTTTGAGATCCTCAGGTTTGGCAAATAAATCTAATATCTTTATTTGGCTTTCTATGATGATGAAACCTCGTATTTTGAATAATTTGAGGGTGTTGATTACAAATTCGGTCGCAGTTTTGAGTTACAGTCTCGTTTGATGATAATCAAAAATTTCAGATCTTTGAGATCTTTAGGTTTGTCTAAATAATCGAAAATATTTATTTAACTTCCTATTGAGATAAAACCTCGTGTTTTGGATAACTTGAGGGCGATGATTGCAAATCCGGTCGCACTTTTGAGTTTCAGTCTGGTTTGACAAATTACAAAAAAATAGATGTTTCAAATCTTCAAGTTTACCTAAAAAATTGAAAATTTCTATTTGGCTTTCTATTAAGCTAAAACTTCGTCTTTTAGACAATTTGAGGTCGCTGACTGCAAATCCGGTCGCAGTTTTGAGTTTCAGTCTCGTTTGACAAAAAAAATGAAAATCTTTATTTGGCTATTCATTAAGATGCAACATCGTGTTTTGGATAACTTGTGGGTGCTGATTACATATCCGGTCGTAGTTTTGAGTTACAGTCTCGTTTGACCAAAATCAAAAATTTTAGATCTTTGAGATCCTCAGGTTTGGCAAATAAATATAAAATCTTTATTTGGCTTTCTATTATGATGAAACCTCGTATTTTGAATGATTTGGGGGTGTTGATTACAAATTCGGTCGTAGTTTTGAGTTGCAGTCTCGTTTGACGAAAATCAAAAATTTCAGATCTTTGAGATCTTTAGGTTTGTCTAAATAATCGAAAATATTTATTTGACTTCCTATTGAGATAAAACCTCGTGTTTTGGATAACTTGAGGGTGATGATTGCAAATCCGGTCGCACTTTTGAATTTTAGTCCGGTTTGACAAATTAAAAAAAAATAGATGTTTAAAATCTTCAAGTATACCTAAAAAATTTTAAACTTCTATTTTTTTTTTTTTTTTTTTTTTTTTTAATAATAATAATAATATTTATTTGCAATGACATTATTTACAAAAAGGTGTCTAAAAAAAGAAATATAACATTATACCTAAAAAATTTTAAACTTCTATTTGGCTTTCTATCAAGGTAAAACCTCGTGTTTTGGGTAACTTGAGAGTGATAATTGCAAATCCGGTGACAATTTAGAATTTCAGTCTCGTTTGACAAATTAAAAAAAATTGATGTTTCAAATCTTCAAGTTTACCTAAAAAATTGAAAATCTTTATTTGGATTTCTATTAAGGTGAAACCTCGTGTTTTAGATAACTTGTGGGACTGATTACAAATCCGGTCGCAGTTTTGAGTTACAGTCTCATTTGACGAAAATCAAAAATTTCAGATCTTTGAGATCTTTATGTTTGTCTAAATAATCGAAAATATTTATTTGACTTCCTATTGAGATAAAAAGTCGTGTTTTGTATAACTTGAGGGTGATTATTGCAAATCCGGTCGCACAAGTTTACCTAAAAAATTGAAAATTTCTATTTAGCTTTGTATATTAAGGTAAAACCTCGTCTTTTAGACAATTTGAGGGTGCTGGTTGCAAATCCGGTCGCACTTTTGAGTTTCAGTTTCGTTTGACAACATTTGAAAAAATCAGATGTTTCAAATCTTCAAGTTTAGAAAAAAATTGAAAATCTTTATTTGGTTTTTCATCAAGATAAAACCTCGCGTTTTGGATAATTCGAGGGTTCTGATTACAAACCTGGTCGCAGTTCTGGGTTTCAGTCTCGTTTGATGAAAATAGAAAATTTCAGATCTTCAGGTTTGTCTAAAAAATGGAAAATCTTTATTTGGCTTTCTGTTAATATGAGATAGCATTGTGTAGTTCGAATACGATCATTCATTCAGATACTACACTTACATCTGAATATCCGCACTGTAAAGTATTTATAAGAAAAATGCGAAATCGCGTTAGGTGACCGCAAAAATCCCATCGACGAGCAATTTGTCGGCCCCTCAATACTCCTCCACCCTCCGCGAGGCTCTAAATCCGCATAATGGAAAGGCGGTACGGTAGCAGCCGCCACCGCCGATTTTTATCGTTTTAAAGTCGCCCCTAATTTTCCGACCCCCCGCATTTAAATAAATAATGGTCCCTTTATGAGCCGCGCGCGGTGAGGAGGAGGGCATCCCACCCTTCGCCCAGCGTCTGCACTTCGCTGATCTGGTGTCTAAAAAAACATCCTTTGTTCGTGACATACAACAAGAAGATCGCTGCTGACACCTCGTGATTACAATAGTTTGGTTGTATTTTTTTAGGATTTTAGAAATTAAAACAAAAACTTATTTTTCTTTATGCGACGTTTCGACCCATATTAGGTAGTCATAGCATGAGATCAGAAAGTCGAAGTTTTTATTGTATTGAAGAACATGACAATTATATCGTCGTCAATACCACTCTTGACCAGAGAGGACAAGTCCATCGCTTCTACTCCTAAAGATAAAGCAGACGTCTTAGGGAGGCTTTTCGCAGCCAATTCTACTGTAGGCTTCCAAGAAAGTACTTCGACCACCACCATAAACGTGAACTCGAGAATGGCAGAGGTCTAATTTCAACATCGAGATGTGAAAAGCATCCTACAAAAACTGAACACGAATAAAGCTACTGGTCCTGACCAAATTCCAGCCATTGTTCTTAAACGCAGTGCCGCTGAGCTTGCACCTATTCTTTGCAAGCTCTTTAAACTGTCGTATCAGGGAGGCGTGTGTGTTCTATGTTTTCGTTGAGTTTTACTATTGTGGGCAGTGTTTTAACAAATATCTAGCCATACTCTTGCCATGTTCTTCAATACAATGAAAACTTCGACATTCTGATCCCTTATGATGACTACATAGTATGAGTCAAAACGTCGCATGAAAAATGAGCTTTTGTTTTAATTGTGACCTAATCCTAAATAAATAACAACCAAGTTCGTCATAGCAGGTCAAAATCGTTACACGCATTACCAATAGTGGCTGTAGATATTTCTTGCATCATGCCACAAAAGTTGAATTCTTGAACACTTTCTCCACTAAGTATGGTCCACGCAACTATAAAGGGAGAGAGAGAGGAGATAATCTTTTCCCTTTCAGATGGGTACGATTTTTCCATTCCTTCGCTCAGTCGGTCCAATAATGACTCACAATGCTCTTCTGTTATCGTTTTTCCCTTTTTCAAGTAATTCATCTAGATTCTAGATGATTCCACGAGCTTGTCGAAAGATTAAGGTGATTTTATTTAAGATATACACACGTAAAAAGAAATTCTCAATTCAAGAATTCTGATAATCTTGTAAAGATATACTTGTGACATAAACATCTCTTCTCGCTCTAAGAAGATTTGCTTGATAAGGAAAATCTGGTTGATTTGAACCGAGAAAAATATATTTCCCGTCACACTAAATTAGATGAGAATGGTTGCTCTTACCAGATACCAATATATAGCTTTTGTCCATCGTATCATAAAGAAATAAAAACCCAACGACTTGCGAGACAAACTTATTTTTCGTTGTCATACTTATAGTAGGCACTTGAGGGACCAACATAGCCTCTATATTCCTAGCTATTGCACTGTCCTCTTTAAAAACTGCTTTTCGTATTTATTAAAAATTTATTTAAACATTTTATAGCGGCATTGATAAAATATGGAAATCCTTGCTATTACCAAGTTTTAAAAGAAACATATTTTATTTGCCTTATAATCCCTTTGATCTCTGATGTAATAGATTAGTTTCTGTTTGAATAGGTAAGTCCGTTTTATATGAGTTTTCTGGAAAATTTATCTGCTGGACTCTTTTAGATATATATTTAGATTAGTTAGAGAACATTTATTTGTATTTTATATTTTATATAATTTTTGTATCTTACACTTTTTATATACTTCGTTGGAGGTTAAGTGTAAGAGTAGCTTTAGCTAGACTTGCCTCACACTCAATTTAAGGTATTGTACCATTGAAATAAACACGATTTTTTTTTTATTTCAATACTCATTCTAAAGTCATAATATATGCTCTGATTAAGAAACTAATTTTATTGCTTCTTCAAAGGAACTTGCATTGATGAGCTGGATTTTTTCATTTTAAATGGAAATTTTCTTTTCTCTTTCTTCATCTGAAATGAAAGAAAATATTGGTCTTAAAGTAAACTATTATGAATCGAAAACTACCTCATTAATTAACCATATCATATCGAAGAAAAATAAAAATGAATGCATCCCTAAATACATTTGGTATACAGGATGGCCATATTTCCAAGTTGGCGGCTTACCTTGTTCAAATGCACTTTGTATTCATTTTATCCAATTAATCTTCAAACTTCAGACAGAAATAGCACCACTACACGTTATATACCGGCACTTCCAAAACAAAATCCATAAAAATAACGACCCGTCCGCTGTTTCTCTATTCACACAAGCCGATTATTCTTGCCCGCCAGTGCTACCTTTCATCGGCAACGCGTAATCTGTACTGAGAGCAAGTGGCCATATAAAGCGTTTTAGTCAAATCACCATTAATACCAACCGAAGAAATCACACATTTTACTAACATTACTGAAGTATTTTTCTAAAATAATTATAAATTTATAAAAGAAGATTGTAAAAAAACAAACATTTTGTATAATGGCAATTATCTTGTAATTTTGTCTTACAAAAATGCAACACAGTTTTGTAATTTCACAAATATTTTGTGAAGAAATGAATTATTTGTATCTTTTTCTGTAAAATGCTCAACCATTTTTACAAGATTTAGTAAATCTACAAAACTATTGTATTTTTGTTGAACTTTACTGTGGTTTCACAACATGACATAGTAAAATCGCTCCAATAGGGCTTGTAATTGTTTTGTAAAAATACCCACGTTTTTTTCAGTGTAGTAGGCACTTGAGGGATCAACATAGCCTCTATATTCCTAGCTATTGAACTGTCCTCTTTAAAAACTGCTTTTCGTATTTATTAAAAATTTATTTAAACATTTTATAGCGGCATTGATAAAATATGGAAATCCTTGCTATTACCAAGTTTTAAAAGAAACATATTTTATTTGCCTTATAATCCCTTTGATCTCTGATGTAATAGATTAGTTTCTGTTTGAATAGGTAAGTCCGTTTTATATGAGTTTTCTGGAAAATTTATCTGCTGGACTCTTTTAGATATATATATATATATATATATTTAGATTAGTTAGAGAACATTTATTTGTATTTTATATTTTATATAATTTTTGTATCTTAGCTTACACTTTTTATATACTTCGTTGGAGGTTAAGTGTAAGAGTAGCTTTAGCTAGACTTCGCCTCACACTCAATTTAAGGTATTGTACCATTGAAATAAACACGATTTTTTTTTTATTTCAATACTCATTCTGAAGTCATATGCTCTGATCAAGAAACTAATTTTCTTCAAAACTAAAATTTTAGTTAGTTTCAGTGAGAATATCGCAATTCCCAACTGAGCTCCTATAACTTCGATCAAAAATACAAACAGCTTGATAATTGTGGAGTATTATTGAGAATATGATAAACTTGGTGCATGCAAATCGACAGATCGCCACAGGCCTTATAGTCAGTTGAAAATAACTCATAATTTTACCTGTGTCTGTGTGTTATATCATTATACCCCCTTAAAAGGGTTGTACCGTTAGAACAAAAACAGTGGTTTGGTTGCAAAATCCACATCTTATGAGATTGTGAGGAATCCCTGGACATCTCCATCAAGCTAGAAAACTTGTTTTTGGACATCTGCCCAAGGTGGGTTGATTCTGTATCTCGCTGGACAGAAGCCAGATAAGGTTACTTGTGGGCCTGCTATCTGGCCATAACACCTTCAGATGTCACTTTGGTTTGTGATGGCGGTGGCAAGCGACCTGACGTGTGCACGCAGTGGCGAGAAGAAAGAGTCCTAGACAAACAATCTATATCGCTTTGAAGCCCTTGGTTATCACAGGAAGACTATTCTAGATTCAAGGCTTCTTGAACCTGAAGATATAAGATTGGCAGACCCAAGGCCACCCTCACCTTGGTAATGAAGGCTGGACTTGGGAACTAGCGACTAAGCCGAGGTGCGAGCAAGCATGTGCATGTTTTCTGTTGTTTTAGGTCATTTTCTGTGTTTCCAGCTGCTTTCTGTTGTTTTGAGCTGTCTTCCGTTCTTTTCTGTTGTACTTCTCTACTTTGAGGAAATTAATGAAACTTCTCAAAGAAATGCCGAATTGGATCTATACCTTTTCGAGCAGTAGTTTCAAATTCAAACTACATTTCTAAAGGATCAACCATACAATGACAACTTGCGTTTTGATAAGTCTTCAGGCACAATATTGCTTCAAAATTTGACGCTTGTAGGTATATGCATTGGTGGCTCTTGTCACCAGAAAGCTTTTCTGCTTATTTAATTGATTCGTTCATATATTCATTCAAGCAATATCTCCCTGATATTTACGATTACAACAGGTTCGACTCAGAGGCAGGTAAGAACCTAAGCAGACCAAGCTATAACACGCCATCTGACAGAGAAGGGCGAGCTGTGTGTTGCAGAGATAGCTGCACAGCTTAGCGGTGCCTCAACCTGGAATCGTTGCGCGTAACACCTTCGCTGGTAATTACATTAATGCTGATGCTCATAAATAAATAGGGATCGAATTAGAGCAGCGACTGCGCGATTAATTAATCAGCTAATTAGAGCGGCCTGGCAGACATCGAAGCAGCATCAAAGTGCCAAGCCCTGGGATCGCGATCCGACCCTACACCGCAACTACCACCGCAACTAACGGCTTACAGGGTGCCTGCCATGTGTTTCGACCAGTTACAAGATGGTGTACGTCTCTTCAGGCATCATGGCATTCAGAACTATATCTCTCCCATATATACACATTACCCAACTAACAAATGTTTTAGAGTTGCAACGACGTTTACACAGCATTTCTGTCACAGCACTATTTGCTGCAAGAACGTTTACGAAACGTTCTCACAACAGTTTTTCAGTTATTTTACTTCAATCGTTCGAGATGTTCTATAAATATTGGCAACAGTTGTATAAACGTTCTTGCAGTTGCTAAAGAATCCTTACATCAGTACTACATGGCAGCTCCTTAGGACCTATATCATCATCATAGCCACAATGTCTTAACAGACATGTTGTGAACTCGGAAAATGTACTCATTTTAGGAGCTTTTCTTGGGACATCTTTAAGATCTTTAATGCAGTAGTTTCCCATTTGCTTTCTGCATCCTCATGCCGTTGACCAGATGTATCTACTGGTTCATCCGCCTTTAGGGACAATTTCTCACCCCAAGGACAAGAAGGTGTCCTGACTCTTCTCAACTCGTCCATCCAAAGCTGTTGGTTGAGAAGAGGTTGCTGCTTATACCGACAGTAGTTCGGTATTCGGTGCCTTTTACGACACGCAGGATATACGATGGGAGATATTCTAACCCGCCCCCACACGGGGTAGAACCTGTATAGTGCTTGCATAAATGTTCTGGGAACATCAATAATGCGACATGATACTATGACTTTAGAAGGTATGCTCACGCGCATGATGTCTTCCGCCTCGCTTCCACCTGTGACGTCAGCGTGTGACAAACGGGGTTTGTTTACTTGTTTAGTTAAAGGTTATAGCCGAATATTTTCAGTTTATTTTCTTGAATTTACTTGTTTAGCGTAGTAAAGTTTGATAAAACATTAATTTTTAGCGATTCTGGAGTTTAACACATATTTGAACAATGGTTTATTGTGCGGTTGTGGGTTGTTCGAACAATAATAATAAAAAAAGTAAAAACTATTCGTCACACTACCGCTGCTTGGGATGGTTTGGAAAATTTGGCAGGTTTCATTGCATTTATGTTGAAGAATAAGGAGAAACTGGGTTATATCCCAGATTGCACAGATACTTCTCTCACTTGGGTCAACCATTTAACAGAAGGTGGACTACAAAAATATACCTACAGATGAGTTCTTGGCAAAATGTAATGAGCTCGGCCATATATTTTCTAACTATAATGGAAACGCTTTGAAAATTGAAAAAAAACTATCTTGAGAATTTAAACAAATTATCAGAGAATGTAGATGTGACTGATGAAGCAAAGATGAGCTTGTTTTTTAGATGTAAAATGTATTTCAGAATACGAATTCTTGATAGGGGAATTAGAGAAAACGGAAATTCACTAAGATTGTAAAATAGTATCAAGTAATAAGTATACAGGGTCCTGCGACGGTGCATCCAGCTTTCCTAGCGCCTTTCCTATTTGGAATAAAAATAATGCTACACAAAATAAAAATGCGCTAAAAGATGGTTGGAGATTTACCGTTTGCAGAACTTATTTTGATATTTCATTTCCAGTTCATATAGAGAAAGGCTAGTTCTATATGTTCTTATTCACCCCTTTTTCAGTTCTTATTGTCTGTCCAAAATATGTTTCCCTATAGACTGATATTTACAGAATCAATACCTAACTACAACACAAGAGTGCAACAAATAATGTGCCCTATAACCAGGCCATCAGAAACCATCACATCAAACTTTTTAATTCAAACATATTATTATACAGATGCATGGTATGAAAACATTTTGAAAAAAATTGAGGAAAAACCTGTTATTACTAGGAATCTTTCGTATACGAGAATTCACATGTACTAGTTAAATACAATGCC
Source organism: Callosobruchus maculatus (assembly GCA_951848785.1). Classification (NCBI taxonomy): domain Eukaryota; kingdom Metazoa; phylum Arthropoda; class Insecta; order Coleoptera; family Chrysomelidae; genus Callosobruchus; species Callosobruchus maculatus. The sequence goes on from CATOUR010000083.1 coordinate 12,994,643, forward strand.
CAGAAAGATATTGTATTGTTGTATTGTGACATGTTTTTATTTTATGTTTAACATATACGTATATTGCGGTTGTGACATATATTTGAATAAATAAAAAATAAGAAAATTTGATAATGTATTTTTCTTATCCCATAATTTCAAAAATTCCAACGTTACCAATCATTAGCAGAAAAAAGTCAACATTCATTCGCCATGAACATAATGCCATTATGCTTGTTCATGATTTTTAAAAACCTCTAATGACAAAATCATGTTATTTATTTCTTGTCTACCTTTTATTAAGAGAACTATACAGTAAATACATATGCAAATTGGCTTGAAGAGCTGGTGACGCAACATCATAAGCTATATATAAAAAATAAGAACGGTAATCAAAGGCTCCTGAATGGAGTATATAAAAATTCCACCCCCTACCCGAGAAATTTTCCCACAAAAAGATGGTTTCACTAGGCACTCCAATCGACCTCTTATATGAGATTTCAGAAAAATACCTCCAGACCGCTCTGGCTCTGTTTTTTTCCACAATGTAATTTTTTTGAGTACATACATTCAAATTTTTGTATCTGAAATTCAGTACGCTCGGAACTACTGCAAACGGGTCAGGCGTCGAGTAATATCAATTCTCTGTATAACTATTTCACCAATTTATTATTCAGATACAGAGCAATATGCATCGTTTATATTATACTGTGCATGAGCTATTTTCATTTTATATGAATATTAAATATCTAAGACAGATATAACAAGAAACGAAATAAAACTTTCAAAAATCAATGCTTTGGCGCCATGTACTTGTACAATTTTGTCACGCAGTGACGTCATGCGCAGACCAGTTCGAAATCTTTCCGCCAAGTGATCATATCTGTCAGAGTCGTAGTATCATGATAATGCGACAACAAATGCCCTTATTTGCAGTATCTATACGATTGTTTTGTTGCATGAATCAACTTCAATACAATTAACAGATTCTTTAAATACTGCATAACTGTAGAGATATTTTATACAATCCAATTATTCTAGCCTCTTATGTCATGTCTTGCGAATCCATCTTGTTTGTGGATATATCGGCCATTCGTAATCTTAAATAGTATCCTTAACAAATCCAATAGCTTGCATCCAGACGGCTTGATTTTGTTGGGCGGAAAATTTTACTGCTCGATATTGAATTTTACTTTTGAACTACAAAATTATGTCATTCTTACATTGGAATCATCACAACTGCTGCAATTGGACACATTTATATTAATAATTAATTGACCAATATGGCCGTTGGCTAGAGGGTGACCTCTGACCTAAGGAACTGCAAAAATATGCAAACTGCAATTTTATGACTAGCCTGTGAACAAGATCATATTTATTGTAGAAAAGACCTTGGACTTCTAGAGGAGACAACACTCTTAGCTCACTAACTTCACAAAACGCTGTACTTCTTAGTTGGGTACCACCAGTTATTGGTGGCAATACACAGTACACCGTTGAAAATACATAAATAATACTACGTATTTGTTTTTTTATCTAAAAAAAGATTTCAGTATTAACTCTTTGCCTATCTGGCATTAAACCAACTTTCCAGTGAGATCAATTCATTTTAAAAGTTCTAAGGGTAATTGTGAATCAACTATAGCTTTTCAAATAATGTTTATTTTAAGACATTGAGAGATTTTTGGACCACCATAAATAGCAAATTCTGTGGCTATCATTATTTTGATATTTGATAAACTGGTAAATGATGCTCAATAACCAAAACGAAGATCGACCGATTTACTTGCCTGCTCTTTCTCTCCTTGGAGAGGCACTATGGTCTAATTGTTGTAAAACAACTGCCAATATTGCCGCCTCATTCATCGACCTCTCATTTTTGAGGGAGGCCCGACGAAATGGAAGTTAGAAATAGCCAAAAGTCGCCAACTCACTGTGTGTTTTGCACCACCGAAAGTTGCCAATCGTCCAGTTACGTTTTTGGTCGCTAACTCGGTTTTGAAATCGCCACGTGTTCTAAAGAATGGAAGTTGGAAATAGGGAATATTATGTTCTCCCTTCAACCTGTTAAAGGCTATCGGCTATCTGCGTTCGATGTCTTTATATCGGCATTCTAAATCCCGTCTTGCCAGTCGTGTATACGTGTGCCAATAGTGGTACATTATATAAAAGTGGAACGGAAAAATTGACAATGATAGTCGGTATAGCCTGGGTACCCGGTCCGCGGCATATTCAAAAAGCTGTTCTTGATGCATGCCTATACTAAAGAGTCCTTTATGAACACATCTATGTTGTGGGAAATAAAATAAGTAGGTACAGCCTGACAAGTGTAGCAAGAGACTTGTCAATTTCGCCGCTGTCTCACACGCATACGTTATTTCATATCCTCACGTCTCTTGCTATCCTTGTTTATTTCATATTTCTCACGGCTCCTGATACCACTTGTCAGGCTGTATCTGGACTATCTATATGTCTATCTCTGTTCATTTTTGCAAGCTTGTAAGCGTCGAATCACTCTGTACCATATTACAATTTTTCCATATTGGGCGAGTAAAAAAAACTACTGTACGAATTTTTAAATTTTCCATTTTCGATGAGAAATCCGTATGATTGAAATGGCTGAAAAACAATCTACCAATATCAATATCCCTAATCGAACACATACATCAGTGTGTACGGCACGAGAGGCATTCGATTAAACATTCAATGCTATGCTAAAACCTTAATAGGCATAAAGGGAAACATAATATTTGAAAAAGTCTGATAAAAAATTAAAATTGGAGATGGCTTAAATTTTAGATTGTGTTTGTATTGTGCTAGCGCTATTTTTCAATTTATGAAATGCAAAAAAACGCTCCCATCAAAATGCAAAAAAGCAGCCGAACCCTAACGATTTTACGGGAAATTTAAAAATTGAAAAGCTTCCAGGAAATTCTACATCATTTTTATATTGGATGCCGGACATACTGCATATATTGGGAGCATCCAGTGACGTACTTGGTGTGTCGAAAAAAGCCTGATGAATTTAGTGCGATTTTGCGTCTAGAACGGGTACCCCATAAAAGCTATAAGCCTAAAATAACAAATATTTACTTAGAGATCAATGCGGATACCTTATTTTTAAGATTTGTATATACAGTTCAGAGGAGGGGCAATATACCTACTTAGAGAAGAGGTCTTGGACATTACCTTGGCCAGCTGTTTTGCAGCAGAGAAAATAAAGGAGTGGGCGGCGCTAAAGCCAAGGCATCGTATCATAACTATATCGCGTTCCCCCTTAAGTCGACCTGCATTAAGGAGACCTACAGCAACCGTCGGAGGACAGATTGGGTAACATTCCGGAAGGAATTCGTGAACAACCTGGAAACCCTAGACCCAGATTTCGAGCGGGGGGCGGAAGGCATGGCATCTGCAATTCAAAGCGCCATAAGAAGCTCTTTCACCGAGTCCTGCTCGGAAACGGTTAAAAAACTAACAAGAGCTCTTGTTGGTGGAATAGGAACCTGGATACTCAAAGGAAGATTATCCGCAGACTATACAACCCTTGTAAACATACGGGAAACTGCAACCTCGACAAGAATGCGCTCTCTGAATACAACAAAGCAGTGAGAGAGGCCAAGAGAAGCTCTTGGGGTAACTTCTGTCAGGACGTAGAAAGTGTGCTATGGAGACCATATTAAAAGAAGATGGCTCGCACACGAAAGGTGCGGAGGACACACTAGCGATCTTAGTCAGTGCGCACTTTTTGGGCTCTGTAGAGATTCAAACTGCTGACACACGAGAAAACCGTCTAGGCGGAAACCCCCCGAGCACGAGCTTCTCGAGAGGATTGGGTTTGCGCCAAATTGGTAATTACATATGGAGCTGTCAAATCCTGTGAACCATTTAAGGCACCTGGGGCTGAGGGAGTTTCTCCGGCCATGCTTCAGCAAAGCGCCGATATAATCGCCCCAAAGCTTGTGCGTTTTTCAGACTAATTCTGGCCACAGGGGTCATTCCACCGCTATGCGAGATCTCTGAGGTGGTGTTCATTTCAAAACCGAAAACACCATCTTATGATGCTGCAAAGTTTTATCGTTCGATAAACCTTATGTTGTTCTTCTTCAAGATTAAGGAGAAGGTGATAGACACATACGCATACGGAATACGGTTGTAGGCAAGAAACTCCTACACCCTAACCAACATGCCTGTCAAAGTGGAAAATCAGCCTTATAAATACAACCTTGTAGGAAAGATCGAGCAGGCCATTACATACAAAGAAGTAGCACTGGCAGAATTCCTGGAGATCAAGGGAGCATTTGATAACACGAGTATTGGCTCGATAGTGTCAAACTGGAGTCCAGGAGTACTGAAAGGGTAGTCACGAGGTGGATTGAAAACAGGCTAAGCAACAGAAAGTCAAAAGCATCCCTATGTAGTGGTGAAGACGCAAAGAGGTTGCCTGCTAGGTGGCGTGCTGTCACCGAGACTGTGGAACCTGGAAGTCGATAGCCCCCTAAACGAGAAAAAGATGTATGCCCAAGGATATGTTGATGACACTGTAATCCGAATAAGAGGTAAAAACCTGGTAATCTGCGTGGGACTAATGCAGAGAGCATTATCCCTAGTGGAGGGTTGGTGCGTTACAGAGGGATTATCTGTAAATCCCTCGAAAACTACCATGGTACCATTCATGAAGCAACGGAATGCAAATATCATCAAAACGCCTCTTCGGCAAGGAAATAGAAGTTGCCAGATAAGATAGAAGAAAATAGTTGGGAGTCAAGTTAGGATATAAACTAACTTGGAACAGCTACATAGAGAACATCATGAGTCGATCTCAGAATACCTTAATGATGAGGGGACGAGCGATCTGTTGTAGTTGGAGTTTAACCCCCTCGATGGTAATTGGCTATACGCCAGGCTAATCAGCCCCACGATGGTGTACAGTGCTATTGTATGGTTGCCAAAGGTTCATGAAAGCATAGAATCTAAAGCGTGCATAAAAATGCAGAGAGCTGCGTGTGTGAGCATACTGGGCGCATGAAGAAAACGCCAGCATTGGAGGTACCGCTGAATATTACACCTCTTGATATTTACGTACCTGGTGATTTTTCGCCCGGAGTTAGGCCTGCATTCGTAAAAAGTTCAAATTACCGAAGACCTCATAGATGTTGACCATAGGCAATACCGTAGGATCGCTGACTGGGCTTTGGAGCATTTGGATTTGGAAGAGAACCCCAACCTCTAGTGGCGAGGTGCATTTTTGAATCAATGTCTATGTTAACAAATAGAATTGCCGTGTATGGTACAACGCTAACCCTCATCAGATTCACCAGGTAACAATGCATTCCACAAAAAGTTACTGTTGGGGCGGATTCTGTGCCGGCGGCGTTACCAGTCTGTACTTTTTCCAAAACGCCATCACCGTCACTAGCGAGCATTATAGAGCGATGTTAACGGATTTCCTTTGGACCTAGTTGAACGACAGGTAGGTGATGACATGTGGTTCCAGCAGGATGGCACTACTTGCCACACAGCAGACGCCACGTTAGACCTTCTGCATGAACGATTTGAGGGTGGGGTTATCTCACGCAGATCTGATGTGAATTTGTCACCAGGATTGTGCGATTTGACCCCTCTAGACTTTTTCTTATGGGGCTTTCTGAAGTGACAAGTCAATGCCAGTAAGCGGGAGACTACCAATGGCCTTATAATCCAGGTCATGGCTCAAACTCAACCAGATTTATGCGGTACTTAACAGTCATTCAAAATTGGACCACACTGATCCGTGCCCTCGTGAGAATCCACGACGGACATATGAAGGATGTAATATTCCACACGTAATGGCATACATTGGCCCCTCAAGTAAAAACAAAAATTCTTTGATACCTCACACAGAGCTTGTTTTATTTCAAGTCAACATTGACCCGCCCTTAATGAAAAACCCTTTAGTATGGTGGTAGGCCCGGGCAGTATATAAGTATCCGTTTATGACAGATAAAATTGTGTATAGCCGTTAGTTTATGATACATCTGTCGGGCTAAAAAATCAAATTATTATAATTCAGAGCAAAAATGATTTGGAAATTAGGGGCGTGAAGAGTTGCCCCCCGCCTGGCCAGAGCGCCACCGCCGCCATCGGTGGCTGGCGGCTCAATTTCGAAATATAATTTCTAACTTGGCAAATATTAGCATTTCATATTTACCCCATTAGGGCACATCCCATCCGGCCAGTTACTTTTTCCCGATGAATATTTCATATTCGTTTTTGCGGCGCAGCGATGGATTTTTGCGGTGCCGCTTCACGCCCCAGGCCATGTGACGAAATTCAAATCGCATAACCACTGCTCCCTCCCACTCCCCACTCCCCACTCCCAAATGCTTTTTGCTATGAATATGCAGTGGGATATTTTTTAAAAAGTACCTACGTCCTATATCAACGAGTGCAGCATTGGTAATAGTCAAATTACCTTCTGCAGACCTTCTGATAGCACAGAAAGAAGAAGAAAATAGTCTAGGAAAAAACCTAGATGAAAAGTTGGCAGGACTTTTGGCAAAAGGAGAATACTGGTAGCTGGACTAGGAGGCTTATACCGAAAATTAAACCATGGCTGGAGAGGCAACACGAAGATATGATTCACTTTCTCATTCAGGGTGTTTCCAAGAATATCGGAAATGATTCACCCACACGAAAAAAGAGGAGTGCATTTACTTTGTCAGGTAGATTCGGTATCATCATCATAGTCACAATGTCTTAACAGACATGTTGTGAACTCGTAAAATGCATTTACTCATTTCACGAGTTTCTCTTAGGATATCTTTAAGATCTTTAATGCAGTAGTTTCCCATTTGCTTTCTGCATCCTCATGCCGTTGACCAGATGGTATCTACTGGTTCATCCGCCTTTAGGGGAAATTTCTCACTCCAAGGACAACAAGGTGACCTGACTCTTCTCAACTCGTCCATCCGTTGAGAGGAGGTTACTGCTTATACCGACAGTAGTTCGGTTCCTCTTAGTCGCCTTTTACGACACGTAGGATATACGATGGGAGATATTCTAACCCGCCTCCACAAGGGGTAAGATTCGGTATAGTGCATAACATTTTTGAGTGTATGTGAGAGAGAAACAGTCCATCAAAGTCTAGGAAAAGTAAAACCTATATCGAGTTAAAAATAGCATAATTGAATTCACTTCTCCTATAAGAAGCCGTTCATTAATCACGTGATATTTTACTTAACATTTTTTAACCCTCCTCCCCTTTGGTGATATGTGGTGAGATTTAAGAGGTTACCTCCTTCCCCCATCCAGCATCACGTGTATTTTTAGTACCTACTACGAATCTTAAAATTTTTCGAATATTATCTTTCAATACAGGTATAAAATAATCTACACGCCGCACCGCTTTCAGTTTAGAATTCGCGCGTACAAAAATCACGAGAATTTATTAATTAATATAGATGAGAAAATCTTGGGGTTATGGCCAGAACTTTGGAAAATGACTGGGTCACTGCATAAAGGAGACTCTGGTGTTAACTGCCAAGTTTTCGGCAATGCTTATTGCAATCTTCAGGGCTTTCTACACAGAAGAAAAGAAAAAGAAATTTAGGTTTCAAAATATTATAACGAGTTTTTTAAAATATACCCACAACGTTGAGGTTTGCCAATGTAAAAAACAGCAACTGCATTGAGTGCAACGACTTTCAAATGTCAGCTACAGTAATCGTCACAATTTTAAAAATTTTTACTATACTATCATGGGTCAGGAACAAACAACATATAAGTGTAAAATTACAAACACAACCGGACGACCTTTACATGTTCAACTTAAACACGAGGTAATGGTAAGAAGGTCTTTATTAAAGAAAATTTAGATCGTAAAATGTGTGCATTCAAACCACGAATTTTACAATACCTTCGGGTTTAAGTTGAACATGTAAAGGTCGTCCGGTTGTGTTTGTAATTTTACACTTATATGTTGTTTGTTCCTGACCTGTTTGTGGAAGACACCATGATAGTATAGTAAAAATTTTTTAAATTGTGACAATTACTATAGCTGGCATTTGAAAGTCGTTGCACTCAATGCAGTTGCTGTTTCTTAAATTGGCAGACCTCAACGTTGTCAGTACATTTTAAAAAATTCATTATAATATTTTGAATCCTAAATTTCTTTTCCTTTTCTTCTATGTAGAAAGCCCTGAAGATGGCAATAAGCATTGCCGAAAGCTTGGCAGTTAACACTAGAGTCTCCTTTATGCAGTGACCTAGCCATTTTTCAAAATGTTGGCCACAATCCTAAGATTTTCTCATCTAGATTGTTTTTTGGCCGTAAGCTTCCTTGGTATCAAATAATATAGTTACCTATATATTTTAATCAAAATTTTGATGGGATTATCGTGATATCCTACTAGACCCCTCCTCCCCCTTGTGATATTTCGTGATTTTTGTCAAAGAACTCCCCCCCCCCCTCTTTCAAGCCTCACGTGATTAATGGTCGGCCTCTAAGGCATTGTATAGGAGTTACTGAGAATTTCAGGCACTGAGGCCGGAATTATTGGGCATTTACAAAAGTGCTGGTGCATTGAGAGCATTGCAGGTGCGTTGTGGGCATTAAGTTACGAAAAATACAGAGTTATGCCCAAAATGGGCATTGGTTCACAAATTTTGGGTCAGTGGTTTACCCCCCGGCCTAGTCGCTGCGACTAAAACACACAATAAGCGAGTAAGTGTGTGGTATTCACGCTCTCTTAATAGAATTTCAGTTCAATATCTAGGTTTTGTAAAATGTACGTTCCCTTTGTCGGCATGGTTATGTCATAATCACAATTAACACATAATTTATCTTTTTATTAGCAGATGACGCCTAGCAAAAAGCTAATTATATCGTTTAAACTGATGTAGCAACAAAAATATTCGGTAGATAACAGATACGTAGATATGTTTTGTGTCTTTTAGTTTGAAGCCAAATTAGACAAGTTAATCGATTCGGTATTTACAAATTCATAAATATGTTATATACATTCGGGAAATTTGTAAGAAAATGTGTATTGCTCCCAGTATCTGTTTTTATATCATTCTAAAATGACACCAAGAGAGCGAGAGAATCATCTTAGTCTTTCATTCATTTCATTCATTTTAAGAGTTTCTCTTAGGATATCTTTAGAATCTTTAATGCAGTAGTTTCCCATTTGCTTTCTGCATCCTCATGCCGTTGACCAGATGGTATCTACTGGTTCATCCGCCTTTAGGGGCAATTTCTCACCCCAAGGACAAGAAGGTGTCCTGGCTGTTCTCAACTCGTCCATTCAAAGGTGTTGGTTGAGAAGAGGTTACTGTTTATACCGACAGTAGTTCGGTTCCTTGTAGTCGCCTTTTACGACATATATATACGATGGGAGATATTCTAACCCACCCTCACATGGAGGCTGCGAGAGAAAGACAGCCAAACATGGGATTAACTAATCCTCAAATTTTGTATTCCTTGATATTTTTTATGACCCAAAATAATCAGGCAGCAATCAGGAAAGTCTTCTAAAATCTGCCTAAAGCGACCGTGGCTCGATAAACCTTGAGAAAGTGTGCTAATTTTAGTGAATAAAAATTCAAAAATAGAGCCTTAACATGCGACGCAACTTTTAGAGAAAGTAGGAAAATCCTTATGTAAGAAATTCTTAAAAAGACGGGACAAGCTGTTCTAGAAAGCAGAAATAAAATAAACTTAACACTTCAGCAACGACATAGTGTACCAAAAAAAGTCAAACTTTTATGGATAAACTATGTGTTCGTATATTGGCTATCGTTCATGGGTTGTTTACCCTTGGTGGTTACGCTTTCTAAGAAAAAAACAGATGCATAATTCGCATGCTTTAGTTTATGACAAGAGCTTGGCTAAATAGTTTGACTACTGATGCATAGATGGCAGTACATTTCAACGAATCTTCCCACTAACACTGGACTATAATGATTACCGAGTCATTTTCTGCATGTCATTTGGTAAAAAAAGGCGTAGTGGTCAAAGTGTTAAAGGGCTAAATTGTTGCCTTACTACTACTAGAAGAATTAATTTTTGTAAATATTTGATTTCTAAGAAACTACCACCAATTTCACAAGTGAGTTTATACCAAACTATTAATTCCAAAAGTATTCATATGACACATTCTAACTATATTACTGTCTATTAATACACGAATATAGGACACACAAGACACACCATCATAATTTAAGTGACGTCATTGTGGTTTAATTGAAGACATCAAATGCCTTCGCTACCACAGTGCCTGTAATTATATTTACAATGTAATTAAACCTAATTTAGAATGAAATTGCGTTTTGTTGCCATCACAATACATTGTTTTATGATCTGAAAGTTGAAGGAGTGCTATAATGAGAAGGTACAAGACAATATGATCAATAATTTTTGTATCGGAAGGTTTATTTCAATGAATGCGTCCCAGCAGATAATGGTAGTGAAATTATAGGCAAAAAGGATGAAAGTAAAGTTTACAGAGTGTGTTCAGTCCTGTAGTTTCCAGCGTAACATTGTACAATTCGTCATTTCTTGTCAGAGCTGTCTGATGGACCTTTGGTCTTAGTTACGGTCGTGTCAGTGGTGTCAGACAATGTCATGGATAAATAAATAAAGAAGAAGAAAGGAAAGAAGGAGAAGAACAAAGAGGAGGAAATTTATCTGTTGGAAGGTATAGCTCGATATAGTGGATTTGAATTCGGCAATTTTTGAGTTTAACCAAAAGAGTTAATTTTGAGATTTGATATCTAAAAGGGTAAAAGTTTAGATGTCTTCAAAATTGCACGATTTGGTTCTGATCCCAGTGCAAGCATCGACCTTGTGTGCTTGCGAACTTGCTCGACTGTGCATTTCACTGGTATGGGCAACAGAGGGCTGCTGTGTGATTCCGTTTGACTAAAACTCAAGACATTTGCCGAAAAAATTGCCAGCAAGGCCTGTGTGGCGCTTATCAGGGGACTAGTTATCTGCAACAAGGACTTGAGTGATGTTGCCAAGTCCATGGGTTGCATCTTTGGCTCGCCTTTATGCGATAATCTTCAGACACTTCCTAGGCATGAATCTACAGGAAGCAGTATACAATACGATTGAGCCTGTCCTATCAATCGAGAGTTCTTTTGAACCTCGATTTGATAGACAGTCCCAGAAAGTCATGTTCATTAAACACTTGGTGGGATTTTTCAGTCTTTGGCAGAATCGCCACTACCAAAGGCATGGGCAGATAACATTTTATAGTTATAGAGAAACTAAAAGCTTTGTACTAGAAATGATCCGTTGCAAAATCTGGGAGTTGGAGGTAAATGTTTAATAGTAGTAGTAAGACAAAAAATAGCTTTGAGTTTCATCACAGCCAGATGCTATCTTCCGTAGCTCTCCTTTGACAGTCTTCGAAGCCTCAAAAGCCGTTCACTATATGAGAAAATATTCAAAGCAGTATCACCGATCGCTTGTTCACAATAAGTTGTAAATTCTTCCCGGGAAACCCCATTGGTCCGCTACAAAGCTAACTTGTATCCAGGAAACTTTATTGGAGCAAATTTGATTTAATTTTTGTAACAGCCGCCGCAGCACCGCCGCACCACGCCGTTGCCGCCGCGTCAAAGAGGAATGAGTGCCGTAATTTCTTTTGAAGCTGGCAATGTAATTTCTGAAGCTGAAGCTGAAGCTGGAGCAGCCTGCTCTCCGTTCTCCGCCGCCGCCGGTTCGTACATATACACCGCATGGGCGGAGGTTGGGTGAGGTGATGGGTACACTCAAGGAAAGCAACACGATATTAATAACAAAGTAGGAAAGACTTTACTTGATTTACTTGAGTAAATTCAAACGGCGCTCTCACTATGGAACCGGAAGCGATATTGACAAAACCGGATTTTTCCCGGACTAGTTTTTTCATGCTGATTCCGAATCTGTATTTAGTTTTTCTCTAGCATCTCTAGTTTTGGCTACCTTTTGTATACGGACAGACGGACAGACAGAGGTTGTACATAAATTTTCGGGTTCATCAGGGTACGATGGTTGCTATAAATTGTATCAATGACAATAACAACGACAAACGATTAAGCAATCTAACCCATGATACTACGACTTTAGAAGGTATGCTCACGCGCATGATGTCTTCCGTCTCGCTTCCACCTGTGACGTCAGCGTGTGACAAACGAGGTTTGTTTACTTGTTTAGTTACAGGTCATAGCCGAACATTTTCAATTTATTTTCTTGAATTTACTTGAAAAATAAGGAGAAACTGGGTTATATCCCAGATTGCATAGATACTTTTCTCACTTGGGTCAACCATTTAACAGAAAGTGGACTACAAAAACATACGGATGAGTTTTTGGCAAAATGTAATAAGTTCGGCCATATATTTTCCAACTATAATGGAAACGCTTTAAAAATTGAAAAAAAACTATCTTGCGAATTTGAACAAATTATCAGAGAATGTTTATGTGACTGATGAAGCAAAGATGAGCTTGTTTTATAGATGTAAAATGTATTTCAGAATACGAATTCTGGATAGGGGAATTAGAGAGACCTCGAATACTAGAAAACTGAGATTCACTAAGATTGTAAAATAGTATAAAGTAATAAGATTACACGGTCCTGCGACGGTGCATCCAGCTTTCTTAGCGCCTTTCCTATTTGGAATAAAAAAAATGCTACATAAAATAAAAGTGCGCTAAAAGATGGTTGGAGATTTACCGGTTGCAGAACGTATTTTGATATATCATTTTCAGTTCATATAGAGAAAGGCTAGTTCTATATGCTCTCATTCACCCCTTCTTCAGTTCTTATTGTCTGTCCAAAATATATTTCCCCACAGACTCATATATACAGAATCAATACCTAACTACAACACAAGAGCGCAACAAATAATGTGCCCTATACCCAGGCCATCAGAAACCATCACTACAAGTGCATCAAACTTTTTAATTCAAACATATTATTAAACAGATACATGGTGTGAAAACATTTTGAAAAAAATTGAGGAAAAACCTGTTATTACTAGGAATCTTTAGTATACGAGAATTCACCAGTACTAGTTAAATACAATGCCCAGAAGGATATTGTATTGTTGTATTGTGATATGTTTTTATTTTATGTTTAACATATCCGCGGTTGTGACATATATTTGAATAAATAAAAAATAAGAAAATTTGGTAATGTATTTTTCCACCAATCATTAGCAGAAAAAAGTCAATATTCATTCGCGATAAACATAATGCCATTATGCTTGTTCATGATTTTTAAAAATCTCTAATGACAAAATCATGTTATTTATTTCTTGTCTACCTTTTATTAAGAGAATTATACAGTAAATACATATGCAAATTGGCTTGAAGAGCTGGCGACGCAACATCATAATCTATATATAAAAAATAAGAACGGTAATCAAAGGCTCCTGAATGGAGTATATGAAAATTCCACCCCCTATCCGAGAAATTTGTCCACAAAAAGATGGTTTCACTAGGCACTCCAATCGACCTCTTATATGAGATTTCAGAAAAATACGTCCAGACCGCTCTGGCTCTATTCTTTTTCTACAATGTAATTTTTTTTGAGTACATACTGAAATTCAGAACGCTCAGAACTACTGCAAACGGGTCAGGCGTCGAGTAATATCAATTCTCTGTATAACTATTTCACCAATTATTTATTCAGATACAGAGCAATATGTATCGTTTATATTATACTGTGCATGAGCTATTTTCATTTTGTATAAATATTAAATATCTAAGACAGATATAACAAGAAACGAAATAAAACTTTCAAAAATCAATGCTTTGGCGCCATGTGCTTGTACACTTTTGTCACGCGGTGACGTCATGCGCAGACCGGTTCGAAATAAGCCCGCCAAGTGATCATATCTGTCAGTGTCGTAGTATCATGAATCTAACCTAACCAACGAACAATATGGTCTCTTATCTGCCGACACAGTTTTCACTACAGTTACTAAAATAATTAAAAACTAATCCAAAAGGTCGTCAACCCCATTTTTTTCAATACAATTATATGAACTACATATTCCAAAGAATATTTTTAACATTACTTATTTTTGTGTCTACTCTAAAAATTAGGACTTTCCCTTTCAAAAGTAACTGCCTTTGAAATGACAATCATCATTCGATGAATCAGCAGCAGAAGAATTATAAAAAATTGTAAGAAAATACTTACTGTTCGTTTGTTGCGAAGTTTTAAGTGCGATCCTGTCACATGAATCTTATAGAAACGGTTCGAAGTTCGCGCCACGAGACTGAAAGGCGCACGTTAATTTGGATCATTCGAGGTTATCTCCACCATGATGTGAATACATACATCCTGTGCCTCTAGCTCTTTGCACGAGATAGACAAATCGACGGGATGCAAGGTGAATACGGTCAGGGAAACGATTGGCATACACTCGCGAAGTCTAACAGGCATTTTGACCACATTCACCGTACACTTATTCATTATAGTCATAACGGCTGCACCATTTTTGTAGTTTTTAAAGTCCGATTTAGCACGTCAACAAATCGACAGACGTGAAACTCGTGCTGTTACGTACATCTAGGCTTCGTAATAAACTGGGTTTTTTGTGTCTGTTTTGATCTGATCGCACAGGGACGGAATTAGAAATGAGGATATCATTATCGGTCAATATCTTGATACCCATAAACATTTCGTTTATACTAGTAAAAATTACTCCTTTTGGCGAGTGCCCTATGAAGAAAAGTTCAACTTAGGAAATACCCTGTATGTTTATTCTTCCTTTAAATACAAAAAAACGCTTATCTGCCATAGGAGCCCATGTTCAGGTTTTGATTTTTAATCGTTAATAACTTTCTGAAATCGATAAATAAGAAATATTGAATTTTTTAGGGTAGATACCTATTTGATTATTAAAAATGAAAAAATTTCATTTACTAACGACTCTCGTGTATGAACGTCTTTAAAACTATCCCTTGCTCATCATCATCACGTGTATCACGGTTATCAATTTCAAATCAAGAATAACTGATAAAGTTAATAGTATATTGTTCAACGATGCAGTAATGACGGTAATAACTCACGCGTTCAAGTTTGTACTGTGAATCAACAAGTTAGTTATTACCATTACCGCGAATTGAATAATATACTTTATCCACGACTGAAGAATTAACAGTATGACTTCAATACATAATTTTACGAATTATTGACAACTTAACGTCATTTCTGTAAAATAAATACTGAACACTGTCAAATTAACGTTTATAGCATGTATTTAATCATACGCGTCTCCAAGGGGTCAGTACAGGTTTATAGTCGGTGGTCAGTACTGGTAGTTTGGTAATCGCTGTATAACTTAACGGGAGTAAATAAAAATAATTACTTCTACCTCGCCTATAGCCTATATGTATTGCGACTGTCATGTCAGTTAGTCTGAGAGTGTCAAGTCTGTTTGCCATAAAATTAGACAAGCATAGGAAGCAAGAATAAAAGGAGGAAAAAGGAGAAGAGGAAACAGATGAAGTGTATCTCAGTAAGGCCGAACCTGTAAAATTCAAAAATTAGCTTGAAATGACTCTTGCTTCTAACCTTACGTGTATTAATATTTTTTGCTGGTGTTCAATGTGTATGAATTAATGATGGGTTTGATAATGTTTGTCATGAAGTTATTGTTCAATTTTCAACTTTCTGGGTCTTAAAATACCTAGTGAATTTGAATGTTCACGTATTATATTATCAGTATTCACTGTGTATAGTCCATTTCACGTACGAAGATCACAGTGACGTCATTACATAGGTGGGCTGTGTATGCATAATCGGTCGGCTACTATACAGTAGCGTGGGTTAGATTGATTTGCGGAACAGCGTTTGGGAATCGTTTGTGAGCGAGTTATCTTGTGCAGTTTGTTTTTCTTCAGTTAGTTTCGTGTTTCATTGGAGACGTATCAATAGGCGTTTGAGACTGCTCTGTTTGTTTTGTTTAGAAGAATGTACGAGCTACTGCATCTTGGCTAGAGGGCACAGCATTATGTACAGCATTATGTACAGCACATTTCCAGCAAAAAAGTCATATAAAGTAGGGATTTTTAACTGTTTCAGAGGTAAACTGAATTTTAGAGATGTTCATTATTTAAAATGCGGCCCTCCAAACGAAATACCTAAAAAATGATCGGATAGTCTAGTAATACGTCAGATTTTGTTTACAAAACGTAATATCTCTATAGATAAAAAATGGGTTTTACCGCCTTATGACTACAACCCCTTTTACTCCATCCACACCCCGATGTCTAAATATTGTTCCAGCCCTGGCTCTACAAGATTAAATTTTAAACGAAAAGTTTCTGCCCGCGGCGCACCTGAATAAGAAAACAGCCAGAAAATTCGGCTGAAGCGGCGTTAGACGATAAAAAATATGGAAAATGGAAGACCTCTGGTGCTTGCTCTCTTTCCATTCTACATTTTTCATATTTTCGCTATAATTCGGTTTGGCTGCCACTATAAATATGATTAAGTATGCAGTGCAAACCATCAGAGACCAAGGAAACTAGATCTGTGGTACTTTGTATGAATCGCAGTAAAAGTGTTTCCTTGTTAAGTTCCATCTATCTTAGTAATAAAGAAACATGTAATTTGTAGACAACGGGGTTTATCTAGAAGCTGGATGTATACTATCAATATATTTATACTATATATTCCGGGAGTTGGTCCTTTGTGAATTATGGCAGGGGAGACTCAGTCACCTTCTTATATCCATATTCTACATTATGAGGAATGAGATAATTTCTCCTACATATTGCTTCGGCTGCAAATTTATGGTGAGGTATCCTACAAGGGAAGAGTGGGGGTCAAACGGCAGGCGGCCTTTTGAGGAAAGAGGGCCAGTTTGGAACACAGACGGCTCACTTACCGACGAAGGCCTAGGCGCTGGGGTCGGTGGACCAAAACAAAATTCTCCATATCTCTTGGGGGATACACCACGGTTATTCCAAGCAGAAATATATGCGATTTTAGTTTGTGCCTCTCGTATTCACCATACTCAGAGGCCTAGGAGGCGGATTACCATCTGCACTGACAACCACAAGGATTAAAAGCATTGGTTTGCATCAACGCTCGTTCTGCAGGTCTTGGATGACATTTCGGCAAGACATTAGGTGTCACTTATGGGAGTGCCGAGTCATGCTGGAGTTTGCGGTAATGAAACGGCGGACGTTCTCGCAAGGCGAGGGTCGAAAAATAATTTCCTGGGTCCTGGGCCGGCTGTGGGGCTGGCAGCAGTGGTCCCAGATCTCAGGATAAATGACCTGAATCTCACGATATTTTTATGTTTATGATAATAACACAAAATCTTGCGAAGACTCGGAAGACTCCACGTCAGAAGGCTAAAAGGTAAAATAGAGAAACTTATGCTGGTCGACTGTGTTCTATTGGATTGTATTATGCTCACATCGCTTACGCAATTGCCGAATGTGGTGTTGTGTGGGTTGCCTGCGTTAAGGCGCAAGCTCAGGATTGTGCTTGTGCTCATGGCATGGGTGATACGGTGATGAGTTAAAGTGACGGATTCTAACCATAGGTAATTCCCCCGTACCTCGTACGACCTTCTGTTCTTCTGTTTAAAATAAAAAATATAAAAATGGTGTCATTGTCTTCCGGAGATAGTGACTTCGAAAATCCCAAGAGAGATTATTCAAAAAATGAAAAGTGAAACGTTATATTTAAAAGAAACCGAAAGTAAATCTGAAACAAATTCAGATTCAGATCAGATTTTTTTATGTTGTTATTATAATTATTATTTTTCTTTTCATGTTGTTCATTATTAATGTTTTAGTATATTATAATGTTATTTTATTTTCGTTTGTTTCAATAAAAATTCCATTATTGTTTTTATTTAGACGTATCAATGAGTCAATTACCGTTTATTGAAATGACCTGTGGTTTTTTGATTCATTTACGTGGTGAGGATGAAGAGTCCTACGCACATATTCAATGTTGCTGAGAAGCCCTTAGGTATCACAGACATACTATACTAGGTTCAAGAGTCCTTGAACGTGAGGATATAAGATGGGCAGGACCCAAGGTCATCCTCACCTTTGCGATGCGGGCTGTACTTGGTAAGTAAGATAAGGAGAGGTGCATTAGAGCCCGTTTGTAGGCATATGCACTGGTGGTTCTGGTCACCAGAAGGCTTCTCTCCTTATTTCATTGTAAAATAATAGAAATACACCATTAACAATTCGAAACGGTTCCATCAGTCACAACCCTACTGCCCACTGAAAAGGGATTGGTGGACGCCACTATTGTCCCCGTGGAATCCTTAAAGGGCCCTCCAAGCCCCTCCAAACTCCCAGTGCTATTTCTCTAATAACTTAGTGCACACGTTTTCCTCTACTTAACTGATTTCGTATCTCTGACGTTTTCTGAGATCCCATAGTTGCATAAATAATAATGTCATATCGTATGCTCGAATGTATCCGTTTCTATAACATTATTTAATTCATGCACTACTATTGTATTAAATTGTGCCAAGTTAACCTATTTGAATTGATTGTGGGTAATTACATCACACGAGATACGTACTAGCACCACGCTGCAAACGCAAAATCGTCGTTTGACCCCCGGCCTTCTTGATTAGCTACGCCTCTGCCGATTTGGCTGATGACATCAGCGCGCTGCTCTTCAGAGGCCAAGATTTGAACGATGTCGCTCTACATGATGGATTGGTGGGTTTTAAATGCGTGATGTTGTCTAATTAACAAGTGTTTTAAGTTCATTATTGGATAATTGCTCGACTTGCTCCACATTAATGCATAATGTATACTTCTGGAGCCGGTTTTTTAACGAAGCCAATTAGGGCACTGTTTGTAAATATAGAACTTTTACGGATGAAAATTATCTTATTATAGTATAGGAACGAATTACACAAAAGATCTTTGTTGTGCTCAAGCTAGCTGAGGTTCAAAGGCTTGCAGCGCTGAGCATAACGGGTGTCTTGAAGGCAACACCCACTGCTGCCCTGAAGGTACTTTCGGGCTTGCCTCCTTTGCACCTCTAGATAAAAAAAGAGGCGACGTCGGCCTATCTGAGAATGCGTGACGGTGGAATGTGGACAGCACGAGACCTACTAATTGGCCACACTCGAATAGAGCGATTCGTGGAGAATAATATCTCGATATCGTCATTCAGGGTGGTAAGTGCCAAAGATACCTTAAGTCTGGATAATAGATTATCAATAATCATCAAGGAAAGGGACGATTGGAGGAGTGGAAAAGTCAAACTTCACCATACTGTGATCTATCTGCTCAATAAAGACATTATTATTTTTATTAAATTTTTGCCCCATAGTCTGATGTGCTTCACTGACGGATTACGTTCAAAGGAGTCGGTATCCGGGGAGCAGGCTTCTGGAGGAGTACAGCGAAGCTTTGCGCAGGCTGATAAAGGCCAAACGCTGTTGTTTCTGAATAAAGGCAGAGAGACGCTCACGTTCTGGTGGGGGTTCTCACTGGTCATTGCTGGCTGATTAGACATTTGTCACTTATGAAAGTAATAGGGGACCCCATATGCTCCAGATGCTGGGAGGAGGACGAGACTGCTTTCCACTTCCTGGGCAGATGTGCTGTGTATCGCAATCTCAGGGTTCAGATATTCAGGACGACAGAGTTCGGGGAGGACCCACTATATTCAGCGAGATGGTCGGACATACTTACTTTCATCAAGAAGCCTGGTAGGTCGACAGGGAGATTTCTAAGATGTAAAATTTTAGTGTTTTCAGTGTTGGTTCTGCGGGGATGACAGAAAGGGCCGAAGGTGGACTACTTGTCTGGCTTCGCATCCCCATCACTACAACTACTACTGCTATACATATAGGAACGAATTAGGTATTTATTTATATTTTATTCACCAAATTTGTTGTGAAAAATACCGAAACAAATCTAGCACCCGTGGGAATTGAACCTTCGTACGTGGTGCAAGATACCTTTAGCCATCTTATATTGCAAATTTTATTTGGAAAGATGAGTACATCTTGCGGATTGCCAAAAAGATAAAAAATATTTGTTTTTATTTTATTAAAAAAAATATTCGAAAGGAAGGTCTGACGACGTACGGTCTAGAACTTCTCTTTTGTTATGGCCACGTAGATGATTGGTGTTCAGGAGAAAAAGTGAAGAAAGGTCAGTACCAAATAGATCATGAAGTGAACGATATGAAAAACGTCGGTCTCAGAAAGTCAATCATTTTCGGGCTTTCTTCGTAGCTTAGAGCCTTTGTTACGTTTTCCTGTGTTAGATGTTTGGATGCCAAACTAGTCCAGCGAACTCTTATTAGTCAACTGTTAGATCACAAAATGTAACGTAGTTCTCTCAGGCTCATATTCGCAAGTGTCCACTTGAGTCATACTCAAGTGTGTCCTTGTGATCTGTTTCCTAGACATATATCTACAAGAGGAAAAGAGAATAGCACCTTACTTCAAAATTAACCTACAATATCTACTATCATGTTGAGGTTTTGTTACTTGAGTATCTCTCAAGTGAGCCTTACGTGAGAGACGCTCAAGTAGCTGTCTCTGAATGACTATGAAACACAAAACCGTACTTCAGAGATACCCAACTATTGTGGGCCTCTTAAGTGTCAACTATAAATACAACCTTTAATGACTCAAATAGTTCTATTTATATATGTTATCGACACCTATTCCAGCTGTAGTTTCTAAAGCGTCAAGTGATAATTCAAATCGGTCAAGTTAATTGTCCAACTCATCACTTGTAATTTCAAATCGCCAGGTGTAATTATACCTGTCAGTTTGTATCTACAATTGACGTGTTGGAAAATTAACTTGACCGTTTTGAATTATCACTTGACGCTTTAGAAACTACAGCTGGAAAAGGTGTGCGATGAAAGATTCATCATACACATCGATATACCATCGCAAATCACCCATGCTTTGCACACTTCGCCCCTCATGTTTATGACTGGATTAAGGAGAAGATAATAAGGACTCGGAGTAATTCCAAGGCACAACCGAAAACGAAGTTATACTCATAAAGATGGAGAATTATCAAAGGACAGAGATGGAAGATGGGAAGGCAAGCTCATTGTCTGCAGTGGCAGTATAATTCGAAATTCGCCTAACGAGATTTAATACGCTGTATATTTCGGTGAATTACCACGCGGTGGCTCTGCTGTTGAGTGGAATCGCGTAATGCTTATGTAATAAACAGGGGCGTACGCGGTGCCAACGAATTCGAATAGGTTAGAAGAAGTAAACCAGGTTTTTGAAGAAGTAAACAAGGTTTCTGTTTGTGTCCACAATCCCAACGCGGCAGCTGTCACACTGACCGCTGAATTGCTGTTTGTATGGATAGCAGGTAAAGCATCCTAAAAATAACAGCGTACTCATGTAGAAGCATAATACAAATAGCTACTTTGTTTTGGTTGATCGTTTCGGGTTAATTGTTATAGTTCTGAAGCAATTTTGGGTTTTAACAGTGCATAAGTGTTAAAGGACTATTTGTAAACAATTCCACAATATTTAAATGCTGCGCATTTCTGTGAAAAATAAAATCGTGTTTGTGAACACAGTAAATAATAACAACGGGATCTTGGGCACACTCACATGACTGTTAGAGCATGGGCGTTGCTTTTTCTGGCCTATTCGAATTCGTTGCGCAGTACAAAGGGTGCCAGGGAAGTTTTGCAGAGCAGCTTTATTAATATAAATACTAAATCTAGTCCTTTTTATTGTCCAGAACATAAACGAGAGAAATCCCAACTGGCGGTAAAAATTGGTTCCGAAGGAGTACACGGCTGATGAGGTCAAGGATCTTGGAGCAACCATTGACATCAAACTCCGATGAACCAATATACTGTGTAAGGCTTTCGCGGCCATCGTCCAATGAATTTGTGGTTCTTGGGTTTTTAGGCCGGCGTCGTTTAGCGTTAAAGCTTGACGTTTCGCCACCACGAGTGGATGGCATCTTCAGAAGCTATTTCACTTCGGCGACTTCCAAAATACTGACGGCTGGTAGATCTGCACCTGTTTTTATACCTGCTAATGGAGACGTGGCCCAACCAGGTAGCGTTGGTAGCCCCGCCCCTTCGCGATATGGTAGTGTCTTCAGGTCCTTTAGGATGGGTATCCATGTCCGGTTGACTTTCTGTGTTTCTTCTTTCCTGTTGAAATTATTATGATGTTTCTGTATTTCGACGGCTTCTCTTTGAAGTCTGGCATGGTATGAAGACGTAGCGGCAAGAACCTGTGTTTCTTCAAACTTGATCCTGTGACTTCCCTCCTTAATCGCAATTTCGGCTACCGCTGATTTGTCCGTATGGCCTAGTCGACAGCTAGCCTTATGTTCTGCAATTCTTGTGTTTATAGATCGCTTCGTTGTTCCTATGTATACACTCTCACATGTGCATGGTATGCGATATACCCCCGGTGTTGTGAGTGGGTCACCAGAACGGTGAAAGATAAAAGAGACCCACTCACAACACCGGGGGTATATCGCATACCATGCACATGTGGGAGTGTATACATAGGAACAACGAACCGATCTATAAACACAAGAATTGCAGAACATAAGGCTAGCTGTCGACTAGGCCATACGGACAAATCAGCGGTAGCCGAACATGCGATTAAGGAGGGAAGTCACAGGATCAAGTTTGAAGAAACACAGGTTCTTGCCGCTACGTCTTCATACCATGCCAGACTTCAAAGAGAAGCCATCGAAATACAGAAACATCATAATAATTTCAACAGGAAAGAAGAAACACAGAAAGTCAACCGGACATGGATACCCATCCTAAAGGACCTGAAGACACTACCATATCGCGAAGGGGCGGGGCTACCAACGCTACCTGGTTGGGCCACGTCTCCATTAGCAGGTATAAAAACAGGTGCAGATCTACCAGCCGTCAGTATTTTGGAAGTCGCCGAAGTGAAATAGCTTCTGAAGATGCCATCCACTCGTGGTGGCGAAACGTCAAGCTTTAACGCTAAACGACGCCGGCCTAAAAACCCAAGAACCACAAATTCATCCGATGAACCAGTTATATTATTAAAGAAAATCTATTTGAGACTGAGATCACCGCACGCAAGCAGATCTGTCTTGAATTTCAAGTTAAGGGAAAAATTGTGCTCATTTTTAATAACGTCTATTTTCAGCTACTGCGATATATTATATTTTTCCTATCTAGATCCATACACAAGAAATCGTGTGTTGTGCAAAATAACTGTGTCGGTTTTTTTTTTTTGGTGGGCTTAAACGTGTTTAAACCATGTTTCTAACAGTCTTGTTGGACTGAAGTGTATGAAAGCTAAGAATATGCATAGCCAAACATCGTTATTAATACGTTAATATCTAGCAGCAAGCTCAGCTCTAGTTCAGAGGTTTTTTCATGCAATTGTCTGCGCTCTTCTGTATACCAGTCAGCTGTGACTGTCTTCTGTGTGTCCAAAGTGATACTTTCCACAATTTTACTCGATTTGAAACATGCATCTATCATTCTTTTTAGATCCGGATTTTCTGATAGCTATGGATGTGCCCTCATCACCGAATGCTCAAACCTTGTTTGGAGCATTGGTTGGCACATCGCAATAGTACAGCCAAGTCTTGTCACCTGTCACAATGTTGTTCACATAAGGAGATTGTTTCTAATCAAACTCATCTAGCACCTGCCAACACCAAGTCACACGTTGTGTCATCTGCTCTTCAGTCAGTTGATGCGACATCCACGGAGAATAATGTTCACGTTCAACTGATCATGCAGAATCGAATAAATTGCTGGTGCATTTGGATGTTAAGTACCCTCTGTCCATTGATATAACATCGCTAACAGGTTTTTGTTTATATTTCATGGCCTACTACGTTGCTTATAGGTAGGAAAGTTGAAAAACGCCGATTTGTTTGAAAATTTAAAATTATATGGAAACTACCAGAGATGGATATTCACAGCCTTATATCGTTAGAAAGGTTATCAAATTCTACGTTTAACCGTATACAAAAAATTAGGCATTCCTATTTGAAAAAATCAAGTTATCGCTGATCGAAGTTTCCTTAATTAATCGACCGATTTCGCCAAGCATAAATGTAATTTAAATTTGACAGTCTCATCAAAGCTGACGCATTTTATGCTTAGTAATACGGCAAAGTCACAGCCTTCAATATTTTATAATCTCTGCGATATTCAATTTTTTCCTGATATCTACTTATATCAAAAATGGTGATTTACACCTAATCGGTTCGCTTTAGGTCCCATGTCACACTAGAATTCACCAAGGAATCTGAATATGCAATAATATACGGGGTGTTCCATTTGAAAAAAACAACTTTGATACATTTCGTGTTTTTGGGACACCCTGTATAACATGAAAATATTTTTAAAATGTAGCCTTTATGGGTCTCTATCCATCCGAAGTTATAATTTTCTTTTTTATCAAATACCTTAGCCATAATGCTCCGTGTCGAATAACGTGAATAACCCTGTATAACGAATACGGGAATTTGAGATTCTCCATAAGGCTCAACAGAGGCAGAAGTGAAAGCACTATCTGGAATTCAAAACACCCCTTTTCCCCTAGCATGGAATGGCTGCAGCACACCTCATCGAATATGAGGATTCGAGATTCTTCATAAGGCTCAACAGATTCAGTAGTAGTAGTAGTAGTAGAGTATTATCTGGAATCTGGGATTCAAATCCTTTTTCTTCACAGCACGGCTTAGTTATAGTGCACCTTACAGAAAGTATTCTGTATAACGCATACGATAAATTAAGGTTCTCCATAAGGCTCAACAGACTAGGCAGGAGTTGAAGTACTATCTAGAATCCAAAGCACCATTTCTCCCCTTAGCACGGCTGTGATAGCGCCCCGGTACTGGTAGCGAAAATGGAATAAAACTTCCAGGCCTGGCTTGTGATACATAAAGCTCGGTTTAATTTGGAATTTTCCCAGCCTTTTGATCACTCGCCGCACACATAACTTAACTAAAATAATGGAAGTGCAGCTTTGAAGATAATTTCTAATTTTACTGGCGTTTTCATTATACATTGCATTCGTTGGGTGTATGATTCCGTGGCAAATATGAAATTGTGTTGAAATTAGAGGTTGGTGATGATAGGTAAACCTCATTACTTACCAGGTCTTATTTAAAGGTGCCACGTTAACAGTAGAGTTGTTAAGTCATTACTGGCATAGAGTACTTAAAATACCTTTTATTTTTATCATTGAAGCATCGTTGTAACAAGTATAAATGAGCCTTAACTCGATATCTTCATGAAAAATGATTGACAACAGCGAAAGGTTTAGCCAGATCCACGTGATGAGATCCGGAAGACCGAAACAGCGTTGTCGTGGAGCGATTCAGGACATGTTCCAAACAAGGATTGTGATACCCTTGAGCTGTCTTTGGGTAAGGTGAAAATACCTTCCTTCATGTTTCCCCAAAGGAAGCACTTGAGCCAATAGTGTAATTCAATCCCGGTAGGGGTACGTGGCTCAGGAGTAGTAGCTTCTGTTCACCAGGTTCACCTGATGAGATCCGCAAGCAGCACTGTCGTGGACTAGGGATATCCTGCCTGATGGGCTAGTTAACAAGGAGCACTCGTCCTGACCTTTTTAACAGACAAAATATTATTTTTTAAAGTAAAATTTGGGGTTGTGAACTTTGGGCGTATAAGTTTAGAAAATCCAACCCTATCTCTACTTTACTTGAAAAAATCTCCATGTATAACCACAAATCGCTACGTGCGTAACACTGATCGAGCCTGAGACTCGCGGTCTTGAGTCCCGTCCTCAAAGTAACAACTGAACATATATGTTCAGTAGAGGTGGTAAACAAACCACTCCAGCATGGTGTGCTCAAAGCCATCATATTAAGTAAATAAACAGATTTTTGACACTTCAGCCTCCAAACATTGATCAGCTGTGTCCTCGCAGTGACAGTTCAAATTTTAAACAATGCTGTCAACTAACCTGAAAATTCTTCCAATGCAACCCATGTTACAAACACTGCACTTTTTGAGTCTCAGCTCGAAAAGCTGTTAAACTACACTCGAATATCGCACAGCAAGTCCGTAAAGCTTCACTACAGTTAACAACAAATAGTGAATTCGATTTTACTGACCAAACATAAAAGACGCACAAACAAAACAAATGTTTGACAGTTGAGATTCTACCGTAAATAAGTTGCATGAAAATCATATCGGCATTGCCAGCTCCTCAAAATTTATGTAAGACTTCAGAATTTGCGTTTATGATGAAGAAATATGCAGTAACGCAGTAGAGGTCAACATATCTATTGATTTTGCTGTAACCATTTCTGAACCATCAAAATACCGTCTTTTTTAACGTAGAATGTAATATTTCTGGATACTATACAATTAAGACGATAGTAAACAATTATGATTGCCATATCTGATGGTCAATATGACAACGTAAGAAGAGATGTCGGCCTATTAGAATTACTTGTTTACTACCTCTATGTTCAGTTGTTACTCTGAGGTGCCGTCAGTCAGGTAGTTGAGCTGGTGGATAATGGAGAGCGCAGAGCGGTTTCGTTCAATTAAGCCACTCTGAATATAAGGCTCACCGAAAAGAGATGAACGAACCCGCACAGTGAAGAGGGTCCTACGTCGGTCGCAGGAATATTTATCTCGTACTACCAATTGAAGAGAGAGTACTTGACAACAGCTGTATCGACAAAGCAATTGGGTTTTTTAATTTTTTTATAATTGTGAAGATCTTTTTATAAATTTTATAACAAAACTTTTTTCTTTTTTTTCAAAATTGTACAAAAGCTATAGCAAAATAATGATTAATTCTTGAATCCGGTACCGAAGACCGACTGCTTTCGAAAAAAATAGAGCGCTTTTGACATCATAAGGTTAGTTTTAACTCACTGGAGTTTAAAGAAGAGATAATTAGTAGTATTTTACCCTACCAGCATATACCAAGCCCAATCTATATAGGAAAATTTCATGAAAGCAGCATTTTCGATTAAAAAATGCTGTATCTGCTGTTTTTCAGTGTGTTCCAATACTATTTAATCGGAAAGATAAGGTTTCCTTTATGGTCAGCCTCCCGCAAACACTGAAAGCCTATGGCGCTGTAGAAGCACTGCGAGAGGATAAGTGTCTGTGGACTTTATATTCGAAACTCTGCAGGTTGTATAGCCCTCTAGAAACAAATTCCCAGGCAGCTCATTCCACAGCGTCGAAGTTCTCCAAAAGAATGAATGCTGGAGGAGACTGGATCTGGAAGTAGGGACCTCGACCTGGTAAGGATGAGCTCGCAGAGCCTCTCTAGTGTTTCTCGTTCGGACGGTCTTCGGTGTCGTTATCTAGGAGAGCTCAGTTGAACATCTTCCGTGATAGAATCTGTAAAACAGGGACAGGTCAGCCACCCTTCTTCGATATTCCAGGCTGCGCAAGTCCTTTGTGAGGTTAGACGTATCCACCAGTCTAACCGCTCTCTTCTGGATAGTGTCCAGAAGCTTTAGAGAGTGCTTCGGAGCGCATCCCATCCCCACACATGGGAGCAATACTGCAACGATGGTCTGATCTGTGCCTTGTAGAGTAGCAGTAGTTGCTCTGGTGTATACAGCTTCCTACAGCGGAACAAAACGCTAGGTTTCTGGGATGCCGTTTTAGCAATACTGACGACGTGGTCGTGCCAGCACATGTTATTGTTGATGTTGATCTCCAAAAGCTTGACGAAAGGTGACTCGGCAATTGGATGACCCTTCATTTTCAGGGTTGGTAAGCCAACGTGATACTTCTTGGTCAGTGTTGTTGCCAGAGTTTTCTATATGTTAGACTGTACTTTATTTACTATAGGTTCCTTGACAATCGTTTAAAATAACCAAACAATCAGACAAAATACAAAAATAATTAGAAGAAATAGTTTGCAATTATTGTAAACTGTATTCTAGAAAGGTTTTTGCGACGCCCATAAACAGCAAACATAATAAATATGTTTCCAACTTACCGGTGACAGAAGAAATCACCATACTGAGGCTTATGAGAATATTTCTTACAGATATAACACTCATGAACCATTTTTCACCCCGATTCCTGAAAAAAATTGGAAGAGCTTCCTCAGTCTGTTAACTGGAATCTGTCACTCACCTTTAACGTTTTGACTATTGTCGTGCCGGGGTTACTGAATGTCTCAGGATTGACGTATTGTGTAAGACTTTCGCGGCTATGATCCAATGAACTGCCGCCGGCCGAACAACCCAAAAACCAACATTCATTGTCTCAGGATTGTATTGTAATATGTGGAATTATGTGGGATACGCAAGGATGGTTTTCTTCAGCCTCTTATGACCCGAGATGTTTAATTCAATATCGCAATACCTACAAGGGGGGATTTGTACTGTTATAGCTTATGACATCACAACTAGGGTGACCAATCGTGACGTGATTTTGTTTCAGATTGTATCTAGTTTTAATTGCTTATGAATAATTGATAAAATTATTTCGCAGTAAATATCAATATCATTAGTAACATTATTTTCATATACAATGAAAAAATCAATTTCTTCTAAAATCCCAATTCCTTTATACAAAAATGATAGTAATAATAAAAACTGAAACCTTACCTGTCTCCGAACGGAAACATGTGCGAGAAGGTCTGATGGTGCGTGGATGTGGGTGGTGGAGGGGGCGGTATGTGCCTGACTGTCTGGTGGGCGGCCATGGGCAGCTCTGGGGCGGCCGGCGAATCGGGTGGTGCCGTGGCTGGGGAATCCTCACCCCCTGCACCCTCCTTGCCGTCGGGAGAGTCGTTGTCCCCTCCTGTGGCGCTGCTGGCGCGACTGGGGCAGTCCTCTCTGGGGGCGGCAGATGACCCGCCGGGGTCCAGGTCGCCGCCCATGGCAGACGACGCCGATGGGGATGTTGGGGATGAGGAGGACAGACCGTCGTCCATCTGGAATCAGAAAGATTATATGAAACAGTATAGTATATTGATATATTATTGGGTAGTATAAATAACATCCGAGCTTAAACTCCGAGTATGTACGCATGAGCATGAACTAACAGTTTGTGCTCCCTTTGATACGAGTAAAATATTTGGCTTTTGGGAGTATCTGTTCCAAATACATAAAGGACATGATATGAGTCATGGCCGACTCTACACTAGGGCGGAGCCTTAGATGTGGCAACGTGGCTTAGCTGTCAAATAGTGGGCCTATAGTTTCAGAATAATTATTACATTTTATATGTATTAGAGTTCATCTGGGTTAATAAATTAAGAAAAATACTTTTTAGAACTACTACTACTAATACCACTTACATCTGATGTCTGGTGCATCGTATTCAGACACTACAAAATAAAAATAAACGCAACCTGTTTCCTGCTGCCACTTCCACTTCCACTTAAATGAACACTCAATTTACTTTGTAAATTGTCACTTGAGCTAGAAAAATTCACTATTAGGTCACTGTGAAGAAATTCTTGCTGGTCTTGATTCCCTTTCACTATCAAATCTTTTCGTAGGTATGCCCAGATGCATGCCCAGATGAGTTCTATCAACTGTATTTTTCTATAATATTTGGGAGGTCCAGAAAACATTGTAGGTACCACATTGTGCTTTAAAATAGGTCTTATCCTTTGAAATGTTTGTAAAGTATTGTCTTTATTCTTACAAATATAACCAGCCCATACGAGGAATACCGTTCACCCACTTCTGTTTGTCCTTTGTTGGAAGCACAATTGCTAATGAACACTCAATTTACTTTGTAAATTGTCACTTGAGCTAGAAAAATTCACTATTAGGTCACTGTGAAGCCATTCTTGCTGGTCTTGATTCCCTTTCACTATCAAATCTTTTCGTAGGTATGCCCAGATGCATGATGCATGCCCAGATGAGTTCTATCAACTGTATTTTTCTGTGATATTTGGGAGGTCCAGAAAACATTGTAGGTACCACATTCTGCTTTAAAATAGGTCTTATCCTTTGAAATGTTTGTAAAGTATTGTCTTTATTCTTATAAATATAACCAGCCCATACAAGGAATACTGTTCACTTGTGCTGTTCACCCACTTCTATTTATGTCCTTTACTGGAAGCACAATTGCTAGTACAACCTGGTACTACACACTTTGCAGGCATCTGTTTATCTTTATAGTTTCGTTTGTGCAGGTAAATGATTAGAAACACATTAAACATCACCTTGAAATGTTCTTTTTACTCTGGAAGGTTATGTTCGGCCATGGTTTGGTATGTCCTCTATTGCTGGTACTACACACTTTGCAGGCATCTTTTTATCTTTATAGTTTCGTTTGTGCAGGTAAATAATTACAAGTACACATTAATAATCACCTTCCAACCATATTTTCTGCTCTGAAAGAATACACATAACATAACAACAAATAAAAACTCGGCCCGCTGATTCAGTGTTGCCATATTTCATGCTCCGGCCTAGTGTGTAAAGTCAGCCATGTATGAGTAGATAGATCTGTCTACAGAGAACGCCGATAACAGACATCTCGTAATCACGATACGTCACTGTGTCACCTTTCCGATGGCGTGAGCGTATCAAACTCTTACCGTAACTATTAGCGAAATCACTAGCGTCACTTGTCCTAGCTGGGATAGTCATCTAGATAGAAAATAACAAGCTGAGCCTATCCCCAGAAAAGACAGACAGAGATCTTCAAAGGCCCGCGCGAGGAAGTCTCCACCTGCGTTTGAGTGTGCTTGGAGTAAACATTACTCTTGTCAGGCAGCTCAGAGATATCTAGGAGTTATTTCAGACGATATATAGTAGAACATTCGGCCCCCACATTAAACATGTGGTCGAAAAGGCTGAAAGGAAGATGGGAGCCTTAACTCGAATCCTGTCAAACGTACACGACCCTAGTAGTACCAAAAGAGCAGTGCTTTGCACATGCACATGAGCACTCAACGGTTTGTCGACATGCTGAGCGGCATACAATGTGAAGCCCTCCTGAGAGTAGCTAGTGGATATCGTACAGAATTCACAGCAGCTATACAAGTTGTAACAGGTACTCCTCTTATAAAACTATTGGCAGAGGAGAGAAGACGACTCCATAGAAGTATCAAAGCACTTACCCAAAAGCACGTGGCAAGACACCTGGAAAAACCACACCCAATCGGAAAACAACCTAAATTTCCAAAACCTGGGCGGACAAGTGGATCAGAGTGGAATCCTTCGTGAGCCAAGTTATTAACCAAAAAAATAGACGATTACAGGTTAAGGTAGGTGGCGTCCAGCTTAAGATGAAGAACCTGGGAGAACAGGTTATTGAACTCCTAAACATCCCCGCAACGAAAGAAGAGAAAAGACACGGATAGGAAGTGAAGACATCCCGTTGCCTTGAAGATATGTCTCTTTGACAGTTCCGAGGTAACGAGAAGCGGAGGAGGGTGAGGAGGTAAGAAGAGAGGGAACGAGTTTTAACCGGTCGGGCGTGGTGGCATGCCGGATGGACGCAATTGCGTCTATTGGACGTGACACCAGAGGACTCAAGCTGGGTCAACGATCATGCCGATTTCACAAATCCTCTAAAATAATAAAAAAAAGCGTCATGTTGTTGGTCCGTTGTTGATGTTTCTAGTACAATTCCGTTTCTAGCGTGGCAGGACTTATTGAACAAGACACTGGCTCATATGAATAAATGTGAGCATTTACTTCATATCTACTCAATAATTTGGAGCAAATACTTCATGTATGTAGATGTTCTGTTGGAGTAAGAGCTCTGATGTAAATATTGCTGTGAGTATATTTTCACTGTTGCTATGATAATTTTGGTGTATGAGAAGTATGAGTACATGATTGTGATCTTGATTTTAAAGTACATATTTAATGTATCAAATTACTTCTGGGTTTATATAGAATTTGGAGAAAAAAGAGGTAGTGCTATATGTAACTTCTATGTCAAAGCGGTGACGGACGTAGTTGATAAGTTATTACAAATGAATGTGGATGATGGATAAAATTTCCTAGCACTGCTGAGGATAATATTAGCCAAACAAAGATGGCAAACAAAATACACTTTTCCATGTGCATTGGTTGTAATCGATTCCATTTACATAAGAATAGAAAAACGAAATATGTACGGTGCTGAATACATCAATGGTACCTCATAGCATTAATATATAAGCCACGTGCAATGCAGATGCACAAATCAAGGAGCATGTCCTTTATGTATTTGGAGCAGATACTCCCAAAAGCCAAATATTTTACTCGTATCAAAGGGAGCACAAACTGTTAGTTCATGCTCATGCGTACATACTCGGAGTAGGACAGACTGTCGTTCGTCCATCTGGAATCAGAAAGATCATATGAAATAGTATAGTATATTGATATATTATTGGGTGGTTTAAATAACACTTAGCTTAAACTCCGCTGCCTGTTATACGTTTTTGATTCCACATTTCATGAATTCATATTAGCTAAACTTTGGAATGGTTGTGAGTTTACATAGTCACTTTTTTAATTGCTATATAACGTAATTTTCAAGATTAGCATTCTACGCTTCGTCGATCCTCAACAACTGCATGCAGTTGCTTACCTTTTCTTCCTTAGTCTCTCCATCTCGCTTCACTTCTTGTCCATCTCTCTTTCTTTGTTCCTCTTTCAATCTCTCTGCTTTCCTCCATTTTGCTCTTCTGTTCTGAAACCACACCTGAAACAACAAGCATATCTTACAACATTGATAATGCAAGGTTCATTGTAAATGAGGCACGTTTCTCTGAACCCTTTTCAACACACACACTGCGTACAATACGAAAAGGGACTTACTCATATTTCGTAACCTATCTACAGAGCTGTTCAAAACGCTTATACAAAACTGAGAAAAATTTATGATTTTGAAAACATTCATCGGAAAGTATTAAAATAAAATTCAGTAGCAGTTTCATTCTGAGCAAGTTGGGATATGCCGTTAACGTCTTACTCAATTCACCAAGACCAACTGCCTAGCAGAGCTCTGAGAGGGTTAAAAATCTCCAATTTTTGTCATCATCATCATAGTCACAATGTCTTAACAGACTTGTTGTGAAATCGTAAAATGCATTAAGTCGGAGCTAGCGTATTGCTGACATGAATATTGTCAATACTTTTGAGAACTGTAGCTCGCCATTTTTCGCGATTTACTGTCAGTTTAGTGGCGCTCTTGATACTCATATCCAGCAACTGTTTCGTCGTGTCCACCCAGCGTGTAGGGGAACGGCCACGGCGCCGCCCACTCGGGGCATGACCCTCAACTAAAAGTTTCTCCATATTATCGCTTCTGTGTATATGTCCGAAGAATGTAACCATTCTCGTCGACACAATGGAGGATAGTCTCTTTGGATTACCGAGCTCATCCAGTATGGAAACGTTAGTTCGATGGGCGGTATAAGGAACTCTTCGCATTCTCCTCCACGTCCACATTCCAAAAGCATCTATGCGAGCTCGATCTGCCTTTTTAATAGTCCAAGTTTCCGAGGCATACAAAAATATGGAGAACACAAAAGTCTGAACCAGCGACATTTTGGTAGCTTTAGTGATGTTATGATCACGCCATATTTTAGTAAGCTTTGTCATGACCACACGTGCCTGTTGAATGCTCCTTCGGATCTCAATTTCACAGCTACCCGAATTGTCGATCAAAGAACCGAGGTACACAAAACCTTGAACTACTTCACAACGGCCTACTCACGTTTATTGCTTGATGATTATCGTGCTCTCTATCTACGATCATAATCTTGGCATTGTTTTTGTCATAGATGATATTTAAAAATATATCTATGATTCTGGATCGCTGAGCATTGAGCGCTCACCCAATGGACTAGTATCATGAATTTTATTTCTGGTTGCATATGATAGGGTACGTCATAAAAAGCATCTCATTTTATTCTCCGATTTTTTTGGGGACAGGAAAGCCGTGAAAATGAGGAAAATATTTGAATTCTCCTAGGGCAGTGACGTCACTGCCCTATAGGCGAACAGCCAATCAAAAGACAGATATGTGTGCTGTGTTGCCGCATTCTGATGGCGCGCGGAGCTGTACGCGGGCTGGCTCATCTATCTTGTCTTCTGTTCCCGTCTGATATGTTTTGTGGTTTTAATGTCGAGTGATCCTAAATTCCAGGGCTGTTCCAAATTACGGTTCTATCATCGTCCTAGAACTGTTTTCATCATGCCCCACCCATTTTGTGATTCTAGAATCGATGATTGGTTGGTACGCTGGTGGACCAACCAATCATTGTTTTGAGAACTGTAAAATGGGCGGGGCATGATGAAAACAGTTCTAGGACGGTGATAGAACCATAATTTGGAACAGCCCTTCCGAAAGCTAAGTTAAGGTTCCTGATCCGTCAATCCTGTCAATCAATCGTCATTCGGTCATTTTCATTTTCAACAATCTTAAAGTTATTA
The DNA here is from genome assembly GCA_951848785.1 of Callosobruchus maculatus. Lineage (NCBI taxonomy): Eukaryota > Metazoa > Arthropoda > Insecta > Coleoptera > Chrysomelidae > Callosobruchus > Callosobruchus maculatus. Next base: position 13,028,975 of record CATOUR010000083.1, read on the forward strand.
TTATTTGTTTGCGTTTATTTGTACAGGATATCCTTTTATTCCATTTTACCAGGTTTCAAGTTATTTTATCATAACATAACCAACAAGTATGGGTAAAATCGATAGTGGATTCACAAAAGCCGATTCAGATAACCTGCCTAAAGTTGATATGGCTATGGTGAACGACTTTTATGTGGATAATATGCAGTTCTTCAATACGGAGATGAGAAATGTGAAAGCTAAGAAGTGAGTTTCAAAATATTTATAACACTTTGGATAGCAAATAACATGTTTATGTGAAATGTAAATGTTTTGCGAGTCGGAGCTGTTCTTGGCAACAATGCACTGCTGATAATTCGCGCGGTCGGCACTGATTGGCTGAATTTGAATTCCTTTCTTTAAACTTTAGAATGGAATTATTAAAAAACAAAATGATGTAGAAAGTAACGAAATGCAGCAGAACGTTTATTTGTGTATGCACTAAGCGGCCATAATAATTAAATCATTGTTCTTAACCTCGTGATACTAGTCCATTAGCGCATCTCTACCGAAACATGGCGTCAGCGCGGATACTTTAAAGTGAGTTAGGCGGTCCTAATTGGCAAATCCAACAACTTCTGCCCATCATTGTCGGCGAAACTCTATTACGGCAACTTTGATCCCTAACAGCATTTGAAAGAGCAGCAGTCTACGGCTAGGCCGGTCGACGCGATAGCATCGATAATTAAAATCGTTTTATACAATCTAATAAACGGAGAGAGAAAGAGGGAGAGAGAGAGAGAGCTCTGTACAGCTACACGAGGTAAAAGGATACAAACTCGATTCCGCAATTATCTACTTATCCCTCTAACTGCACTTCTGCTATTAGATTACACGTTGCGACTGCACAAAAGCTATGGACGTTTTAGACCTAAAAAGGTGCTATCAGATAGAGCGGCTCAATAATATTGTGAATCGATCTGAAACATAAAAGTGGTGGTTGAATTGACAGAGCCAAGTATAGTACTCGCAATCTTAACCCCTAAAAAACAAGGGATATTCACATTAAAAATGTGTACACAGCTTCGCAGTACCCTCTCTAGTACACATCTGACACTTGTTGTTCGTTCAGATATTATTGATCTACGTGGCATCACCAAAAGGCTCTATACGTGTAAAAAGAAAGCATGGCGTTTTGTCAATCCAATAAGATACTCCCTAGAAGACGACAGTCCCAGTTTACACAGTTTCTCCTCTTTAAACGTGGTCGAATTGCAGACCAACAAGAAAGGTGTGCTTCCTTCAGAGTTATTGCTGCAATCATGATGAGGCGTAGCGTGGCTGCAGCTGTAGCAGCATGGCATGCTTGGATCGAAGAAGGGCGATTTCAGCTGGAGCCCGTAGCAGAACTACAGACCGGCAACATCGTCAGCTACGACTATTGAGACAGAATGCGATCCATTCAAGATGTTGCTCTTGGTATACAGCTGAAGGGAGGCCTCTTCTTCTAGTGCTTCCACTCACTGCAAAATCATCGTCGCCAACGGTTAGATTGGTGAACACCGACAATGGCATGCTGAGCATCAGCATCAGTATGGTGTGGTGTGATATGTTGCGTAAAGTCACCTTTACTTGTGATTCGTGACACAGCGTTAGGTAAATGAGTTGTTAGAAACTGGTTGCGGTTCCATATGTCCGAGGCCTCGAAGAGGGTTTCTTCCCTGATGCGGGCGAACTCCATTATTATGAAAATTGAATAAGGCACTTATTGATGCCTACTGCGTTACTTCCGGAAGTTAAAATATAATTTCTAGTAGTTTTACTTGAGTATTATCTACAGAATTATCACTGACACGTTGTGACAGAGTCTATATTCCTGCACCAGTGCCGGTACTCTGTAACATAAGAGATAGAAACGTGTCTCTATCACCATGACAACCTTGACGATCGGGCAGTTTCGAGTGTCTACAACACAGTGTCTACTACGCTGACATTTTAACGAATCCACCCGATCCCATAGTACATAGTGCATAGAAACACGTTTCTAAGTTACAGAGTCCCGGCGCTGTTGTTTCTGAAACTTACAGCACACTTGTCATATTACTTGTTTTATTAATATCTTCGGTTGGAAAAAACTAGGAAATTGAATGTTGCGCTAAATTTTTAAGAATGTTCTTCTCCAATCATCCATATTGAAAGACATATAGCATACAATTTATACATATAAAGAAAAACAAGAAGTTTTTGATTTAATTCTGACCTAATTCTAAAAAATAATAACCAAGAAATACTTGTTATACTCATCACTAAGAGATAATAATATATCAAAGCGATTTTCATTTTCATACCGATCTAATAATGATCGCATTTAGCTGAAGCCAGATAGACTTCCGATCCATGCGGATGAGGAGGAGGCACCAGCTACCCCCGAGCGAGCGGCCATATTATGATCGCCGTGACCGTCTGGGCGGTAACTTGATACACCTCCCGGTTCCCTCCTGGCTTCCCCTCGCCAGAGAAAGGGGAGAAAAGGCTCGCGAGCCGACTAGGGACGCGCGCCTCGTCGCATACGTACGGATCGGCTGCCTAGTTCTTACAGAGCGAGGCTAGAGATAGAGATTTATCGCAACCAATAAATTGAATGTACATTATGTTAAACGACATGCAGCTGCTAAATTTAATGTGAGGTAACAAGTGTCAGGAAGTGACATCCATAGTCATGGCTTAAGTACGAGAGAAGCACTGCAAGTTCGTTAAATAGCTCTTAAGTATTATATATCATGTAATGTAAAGGTATTATTAAGAAAATAGCGCCTAGAAGACCTGATGTAACGGTAGCGTAGGTACAAAGAAGCTGTATTTATCGATGGAGATAAGACTTGATCTCAGAATAATAATAGTAAAAGGTAATTTTTCAACTCGGCAAATATCAGCTGAGCTGTTTGCTAAACCGTATCAGCTAATTACAATAAAAATTACAATACATAAAATTATGACATAAATTGTTACATGTTATAATTTACACAACAACAGTTTAAGGCCTGATTTTATCAAGATGCATATTCTAGCAAAGGCTTTGACAAAGCTTCTCTATTGGATGTTATTTAGCAAAAGTTTTCTATTGGACATTGCGGGCTATGTTAATAAGTATCATCCAATAGTATTTTATCAATATTGAAAACAAAACGTCAACGCTGGAGGACACTTCATCAAGTTTTATAACCAAACCATTGTTACAACATAGGCGATGAATGAAGCTTTCAGCTCGGGACGAAGTCTACGATCGAAATATAGATTTTTAATAGTTGAAATTAGATTACAAATTGCAGTAATAAAGTATCTAATCAAATATGTCTCGTTGAAAGATCCCTCCGTAGGAGGCTGGTAGCGCAGTGGTATATAGAGTGTTAGACAGGCGAATAGGTGTGTTCGAGCGGGTGTTGGTTCGAAACCCAGCCCTTGCGACTATTCTCTTTCATTTTTTTAGCCATAAGATTTATTTATATGCTTTTACTCATGTTACACACATTTTTTTACCATCGACATAAATATGTTTTTGAATAAAATTTTATTAGATATTTCACAAGTTCATCATTATCATTTGATAGACCAACAATCCATGGGTCAAATGTACTGCTTTTGTGGAATCTGATTGGTTCAGATTAGCAATTGCTAAAATTTTTGTTAAATAAGAAAATGCATTTTAGGACGGAAAATCAGACTGGAAAAGATACTGGATGGTTCATAATGGTCGATTGCATATTATAAAGCATGTCTTTTTTCACATTTTTGAAGTAAATTTCAAGAGAAATCAATAATTTTCAGAGAACTTTGACAGATGCATGTTCGTTAACGGGTTGATCTGATTGGTCAAAACTTTCGTTAAAATGCGCGTGTTTATAAAATCGGGCCTAAAACTCACATTCACATAACCCTATTAGAATGGTCAATATCAAATAATAATGTTCGTTAAATGTATAAACTGTTCTAAAGGCCAAATGTGTTCCAAAGTTCATATTACAACGAATAAATTAAATGATGTACGAACAAATCTGAATAATCTAGCACCTTAACAAGTACTTCGTATATTTGTGTTCGAAAGCTGCATATGGCAAAGATCTAAAACTAAAGGGAACTTCATTATAAGTTGCCGTCACATTATAGATACAAGATCTTGTATATAAAGAAGTTTTGTGGTTCGGAATATCCAAAAGACGATTTGACCTGGTTCTCATGTCATGGTCTGATTGAATAAAGTTTAGTTTTCTCGACAAATGTCGTGGCTTTCGTGTGATAATTAATTTACGTTATAAGCATACTGAATGTAGTTTGAGACGGTTATTCATATTCAACCATTTATGATCCCCCAACTTGTGGCTAACATGATCACGCAACCTAAGACGGAATATATACCTAATGCAAGCACTTTTTTTCTTTATTTTATACATATTTACAACTAACATCAAAACATGGCACATAAACGGCAATACAATAATTGCAGTGAGATAAGACTAATGACTCACATGCATTGATGTTTAATTCAGTACCCAGAAGGTGTCTACTTTTATATCAATTACGAAGGGAACCAAATGCTGTCCCTTGAACATTGTTTACCTGAGTTCGGAATCGAAGTTGACAAAAATTCTTTCAGCTGCGTGCAATTCATTTGAACCAAGATAAATAATAGCACATTTATGCTTATTTAACTTTAATCCATATTTCGAATATCTCTGCAGAACCGAGGACTTATTATTGATGATATCTTGATCCTTTTTAAAGCTGTAATACAGTTGGGTGTCATCTGCATATTGATGACAGCTACAGTTATATAGATTTTTTTCGCATATCCATCGTGTATACCAAAAATAACAAAGGCTCAAGTATGGAGCCTTGGGGCTCACCGGTGGTAACATTGATGTACAGTGACATTTGACAGTTAACCACAACACACTGACCCCTCCCGGCTGGATTGTTTACAAATAATTTTACAGTGTAGTGTCAAACCCATAGAATTGTAGTTTTCCGGTAAAAAGTTTGTGGTTGACTGTGTCAAACGCCTTGATAAAATCCAGTAACACCAACGCTGTATATGAATATGAATTTATAATTATGTTATTTTTGAGTAATTTTTTATAAGTAGCGTAGCTACAGGGAAGTTATGTATTAATCCACGAAGATAAGTGTTGGTAGTAGAAAGCTATATTCTTGAATATTGGGCAGCATAAACGAATTTGCGAGTTGCGTTACCAAATCCACCACCAATCAGGGTGCCGGAATTTTTTCTTGACGCTCAACTGACGAATATGTTTAATTATTTGAATTCTTTTGACGGTAATGAAAGATAAACGTCACCAAATGACATTTCTTGCCAAAATGTACTTTCTGCACCTTTTCCAGCTGTAGTTTCTAAAGCATCAAGTGATAATTCAAAACGGTCAAGTTAATTTTCCAATTCGTCAGTTGTAATTTCAAACTGTCAGGTGTAATTTACACCCGTCAGTTTGAATTTACAATTGACGAGTTGGAAAATTAACTTGACCGTTTTGAATTATTTATTTGTTGGTTTAGAAACTACAGCTGAAAAAGGTGTAGACTAATTTCAATGACAATTTGATTTTCACCAAGACAACTAACAACAACCCTTTGTTGCGCGAATCAGAGGACTACACAGTTGAGCATATTCGCAAGCACGCAAGGCTGCGATTCGCTCTGTGAACTACAAAAGAACATCGCTAATCTGGTATAGTAAAAATTAAAACATTTCACAAAAACTTATCAAAATTAAACTCTCGCATATACATATTTTAAAAACTCACGGTATAAAACCCTTTAATAAAAATAGCAAAGTTTCCCGTAAAGCAACTGAAAATCGTCGCTATTACGAACACATCAAAGTAAAGCAAGCTATAAAATTAATAAGTAAATAGAGGCGCGTTTTCAAAATAACTGCCGAACGCCGAGGCAGCAGTAGCGTTGCCGCTGCCGTGGAAAGTACTTTTCCATAAACGAGATTAAGTTTAAAAATGCATTACAGGCGCACCAAGCAGCACCAACAAGTAGATTTGAACAGTCTCGGAAGTTTCAAAAGACACATTACTACCTAAAAGCTGACGTCAAATGAGGGGATTATTTATTTTAATATGATTTGCGTCGGGTAGAAGGTGGGGGTGCGCCTCTCTGCTGTGCAGCACTCTGCTGACGACTTTTACGAAATCACTTAGTGAAATGTGTGTGATTAAAACGAATTTGATCTGGTGGAAAAGCCCTCCTCTCTGATGCGTTCTTTCCTGTGTCAGGGAAATTCGCCTTTTTAGACTTTATTACCTGTACCTAACCTTCAACAGGAAGCTGCAAACAGGGTGATCACGTTTATGGAAAAATGACTTCAAGTAAAGATGAAGTTAGAAATATAGTATATGAGTTGTTTACATTTTTTGCGAGTAAGGGAAAGAACGCCACAAAAACTGGACACCTGCAAGCTGAAAGATAGGGGCGGCTTAGAATATTTATTTGTAAATATTTCCTCGATCTGGGTAAGGTAAGAACGATATGTGACAAACTTAATAATTGAGGCTTTGAATAAATTTTTTTTTGTCATTAATGGAAAGATCATACATAAGTTTTATAACAAAACCGTTTTTGTTTTCTTTTTTTCGCAATAATTCAAAAGTTATATAAAAAAATGGGTTTTTGAATCGAGTACCGAAAACACGCCGACGGCTCCCGAACCGGTGTGACGTCACCAAGGTGGTAAGGATGCTCCTTTGACCAACGACGTCCTACTCTGATACTAGATTCTAGATTCCCAGCCAATCGCGAAAATACGTACTGCTAAACTGGTAACTAGTGCATATTTGTTGCAACACAGTCGATGAATGAAGTTTGCAGCTCGAGACGAAGTCTACGATCAAAATAAATATGTTTTTGAATGTTTGAAGTTGAAGTCAGATTACAGATTCCAGTAAGTACCTAATCAAATATGTTTCGATGAAAAGATCTCTCCAATCGAAGGATGGCCCAGTGATTAGAGAGTCCGCTAGTGGATCTCAGGGTCTTTGGATCAAAACCCAGACCTTCCAACTTTTTTTTATTTTTTTTATCAAAAATTTTATTGATGTGCTTTTTGCACTTGTTACGCACATTTTCTACGATCAACATAAATATGTGTTTGAATCAAATTTTGTTAGACATATTACTTGCACTGCACGGTGCTTGTTAAATTTTTATGAAAATTTAATATTGTTAAGGTTCATTGCACAAAGTTAAATAAGTATACCAAGTGATAAACAGAATGAGTTTGAGTTACTTTTTTTACATTAAAAAACTTAATAATGGATGAATTGAATGGATGAGGGGATTTTGTTTTATTAACCAACTATTACATTTAAAAAAAAATTATGGCGATTGATATTGACGGACAAACCTCATTTCCACTGATTTTTTGAATTGTCCGCCGCCTCCTGTACTTAGTTTTTGCACTGTGCAGTGCAAGTAATATGTCTGACAAAATTTGATTCAAACACATATTTATGTTGATCGTAGAAAAAATGTGCGTAACAAGTGCAAAAAGCACATCAATAAAATTTTTGATAAAAAAAATAAAAAAAAAGTTGGAAGGTCTGGGTTTCGATCCAAAGACCCTGAGATCCACTAGCGGACTCTCTAACCACTGGGCCATCCTTCGATTGGAGAGATCTTTTCATCGAAACATATTTGATTAGGTACTTACTGGAATCTGTAATCTGACTTCAACTTCAAACATTCAAAAACATATTTATTTCGATCGTAGACTTCGTCTCGAGCTGCAAACTTCATTCAACGACTGTGTTGCAACAACAGTTTAGCAGTACGTATTTTCACGATTGGCAGGGAATCTAGGATCTAGTAACGGAGCATTTTCTTAAGGAATCTATCCATCCTTTCGTCGCGGTGTCATGACTGTCATATTGTACAGGTCAGATATATAAGAGCGGTTTACATTTTTTGTGCTCCTATCTAGTGCCGACACTACAAAGGACTCCTTAATCCTTCACAAGACACCTGACCGGTCGAATGACCCTTATCGCTTTCGGCTTTTTTTGCTGCGCTGTTAACGACCATTAGTATAGTCAAAATTGTATATGTCCGCGTATAAAGAGGTGTTATTATACAACAAATAGATCAATTTATTTTGTTCGTATCTATCGCAAATTGGTATTTTCGATTATTTTGATCTCCTACGACTTTCTGAATTATTATAATATATATTTTGTATAGATAATTACGGTTTCATCATTAATCAGGTCTACATGGTAACGTAACTGTACTATAGAATTGTCGACACTGATTGAGACCTGGAAAAAATGTAAACAACTCATAGATATCTGACTTCGACAATACCAGATTTCATCCAGGTAATAGATTGGTCTGCTTTGATCCCTGAACTCCTCTATTTTCGCCAAATAATATTGACGCCATTCCACTACATGTCTATTTTCCACAATTGCATATCTTTTATTGATAACGCCGAATTTGAAACTTTTAACGTCCTCCTAGAGCATTTCTCCCCCTTTTTTGAAAGAGCTCTAAGCACCACCTCAGCAGTGTGTCTACCACCATCAATATGGCGAATATTCCTGCCTGGAAGATAGTCATGCAGGTCCTGAGGACAAAGCTTCTCTTCACTGCTTTACCGCCCAAGTAGAAGGCTGCTCCACTTTCAGTGGCTAGTCCCCGTTGCCTTTTCCTTTCCTGACTTTCCTACCAATACTCAATCCGTTAATTTCTCGTATGTAGTGAGCCCCACCGCATAACTTGGCTGATTTGACTAATCTCAGGGCTGGATCGTGCTCCACGTTGGGCGCCAAATGCAGACAGAAAACGCTAATGCTCACCATACATTATATCCTTTCTCAAATAAATACAATCTTACAATGAAAGAATCTGATGCTGGTCCCCGTGGGTCCCCTCAAATGTCAGACCTATCTGTTCCCCTGCCAATGGAAATGTCCATACCACACACAGTCACACACTGGATCCCTACTCATCAACGCGTATTGAAGAAACCCTAAAAGAATACAGTACTCGAAAAGCGTAATACATGAAATTAGAAGATGTTATGCTGGCTTTAGCTACCTTAGCCTACATCAGTTCATATTTTCTGATCATCTTGGAAAATAGAGTGTTCTTAAAGTCTCTATCCTCATAAAACGTCAACACCATGCGTCAAAATTTCGAGTATAAAATTTTTATATAATCAAAGAGAGACCAGTTCTCTTTACCTTATACCTCAATGAACTGGATAAGTCCCTTTCCAGAAGCACATTTTATTTTATATACATCGATAATACTTTCTGAGTGCCATGATAGTGTCCAACAAAACACTTGCATTAGCTTACTGGCGAAATTAGAAAAATGATTTAGAGAAAGGCAATTATATTTAAACTCAACAAAAACATCAGTAATGAGATTCCATAATGTCCAGAGGAGCTTGCAACCATTAAATGTAATTGCTGATAACACAGTCCGGGAAATAAAATCAGAAACAACATTTTTAGGGCTCCATTCAGACGAACATCTTTCTTTTAGATTCCATTGTGAACATCTTGTGTCCAAACTAAATTCTATGGCATATGCTTTCAAGAATTTAAGTACGGTACTTACTTAACACCAACTAGTTATATTGCATAAAGCACAAGTTGAGTCAAGGATAAGGTACGACCTCTGATTTAGGGGCAGTTCTACCCATGCCCATAAGGTATTTTTAACACAAAAAAAAGCACTAAAATGTATAGCAGGTGTTAGAAGTACATATAGCTGTAAGGAATTATTTAGGAGGTTTGAAATACTTACCTTATTATCTCTATTTATTTACGAGCTATCAGTTTATATTTATCAAAATCAGAACAAGTTCTCATTCAATAAAGTCATTCATAGCCGCTGGACGAGGCAAGGTAGTGACTTGCATGTACCATTCTCAAAATACAATGTTGTAAAGCGAGCCCCAAGTGTCTTAGGCTCAAAAGTATTTAATAAACTACCTGTAGATGTGAAACATTGTCCAACACTACAGTTGTTTAAACTCAAAAATGTTCTTTTGAATGAATGTTATTATATCGTCTCTAAATTTGTTAGTATATAAGTGTTAGTAGTGTTAGTAGTTGTTAGTGTTTAAGTGTTTACTGTGACGAGTCTTATACATTTTTATATGTCTATAGGGAAAATAAACTATTACTATTACTACTATTACTACTAAATAGATCAGTTGAGGGAGCAGGATAGGTTAGATGAATTTTAATGTGACTTTTTCTATTCAATGCCAATACCTCACAGAAGGGTTGCCCTCGAGGTGGCACTATTTGTATCAATCCGTAAAAATAAATGAAATGAAATGACATATTTCTGTAGTACAGAATCTTGAAAAGATGAGAAACTGAAAAATGAATAGCAGCTGATGAGACTTCAAAAGGAACGTCTTCATCCACGGTACTAAACTAAGAAAGATGAAGAACTCTAGATCCTAAACTGGATATACATATACATATATAGTATTATATTTATTCCAATTTCAGCTCAACAGTCTACTCTGTATAAACCAAAAGAGCGATTCTCTATTTCATTAGTTATCGTCATTAACCCATTCTGCTTTGCTGTGGAAGCAGCGATGTAAAGACACTCCGCCGCGCAGAGCCTTTTTATATTTACTTTGTAGAACATTCTATATCATCATCATTACATTATCTTCCAAGCCCAGCCGCCTAAGCGGAGAACGAGAGAGAGGAGGCGATATTAAAAATTTAAATCGCATCACACTTAAATTGCCGTTTTCGTTGCTCTCTACATAAGCAAAGCTGCCGTCGGAAAATGCTGTTCTGCTCCTGGATTCTATTTTAACGTTTTCAATATCATCGTCATTTGCATACATGAAAAATGTATGAAACTCCAAATTTCGTTTCGCTGTTGGATTCAGAAAGAGAGACGTTTAAACTGGATATATGGGTGATCCTTACGAAATAACAAAAATTTAATCATGGGTATTTGTGCTAGGAAAATATACATACTTTTGATGAATTACAAATGCTGTATATGACAGATGAATGGCGTACTGAAAATGTTTTAATGGATATATTTTGTATTTCAAGAAAATATAATGGAATTACCTATTCGGCCTGTTTCGTCTGTATCCCTGGCCTGCAGAAAAATAACTCTACTTGACTTCATATTATTGATATTAAAGATAAGATATATTAAACAATGGTGAATGTACGCAACAGCTGCTGGATATGAGTATCGAGAGCGCCAGTGAACTGACAGTAAAAGTTATAATTTATAAAAGTATTGATAATATTCGTGTCGGCAATACTCTAGCTCCGATTTAATGCATTTTACGACTTCACAACGTGTCTGTTAAGACATTGTGACTATGATGATGAATGTACGCATTTGATAGTATCCTCTAAATGTGCCACATTTCCGGAAGCTATAGAATATACAGACTAGTTTTGAATTCTGATCACCATGCTCTAAGCTACAGTCCAGATATTATCGAGAGGATAGAGGGTAACTTCTTGAGGAACAGCTTCCCTCCTGTGCGGATGGAACAGTCGCAACTGCTTCCAAGTACAAACCCTCCAAGACATTTGCAGCAAATTCAATTATAAGTGTCCCGTCCAGTGTCTAAGTACCTACCATCGATACCGAGAGTACCCCAAGCCCAACCCCAAACACTCGATATCAATAAAGGAAATGGACCTGACATGATCCCCTCTATTGTTGTGAAGATGTACGCACCGGAGCTAGCTCCCATACTTACCCTTCTCTTTTGGATGTCTTACGACTTCTCAAAAGACTCAAAAATAGCTTGCATCCAGGCGGTGCCAAAAAATGCACCCAACCAACTACAGACCTATAACTCTGCTCTCTGTGATCAGTAAAGTGCTGGAGCAATGACTCAACCCAGAGCTCGGGAAATACCTTGAGATACATCATCTAATCAATGACAGACAATATGGATTCCAAATTCAAAGATCAACTGGAGGTCTCCTGGCTTTCATCACATATGTGGAGCAAACTCATCCATTCGTTTGGTGGAGTTCACGTCATTGCTTTGGATTTTTAAAGCCATTTGATCAACTATGGCATGCGACACTCCTAAACAAGCTTCCATCCTACTGCCTCCGCTTTGCTGTTGGCTCGCAGACTTCCTCTCAGGTCGAAAAACCTCTGTCGAGGTAGATGGCTCCTCCTCTTCCTTCCATAACATCAACGCTGGGATTTCGCAGGGATCGGTTTTAGCTCTGTCATTGTTTCTGCTTTACATCCTTGATCTACTATCTCTCACTACAAACTAAATCCACAGTTTTGAGGATGACAGTACTTTGCATGCAGGCATCATGAGCAATAGACCGATCTCTGTGGTCGAGCTGGAACACAGAAGGCTGGCAGCGGCTGTTTCGCTTTCAAATAATCCCAGACCATTACCGCTTGGCAGCTCTAAAATATGGTAAAATTTAATGCTTCCAAGACTCAGTATTGTACTCTATCAAATAAAAAGTGCCCAAGCCATCATCTGGTTCCAATGAACAATCTTGTAAATATCCTACGTAATTGCATCAAGTTGGCGTTGAAATTCCCAGTGACCCGACGAGAGCGGCGTTGTGGAGCCTGGAAGCAAGCTACATAACCAGGTCAGCTCCCCCGAACAATTTCTGTAGCAGTATATGAAGTGGTACTGATAGTACCTCTCTTCCGCGTTGGTATCACTCACACTTCTGCCTAATTATCGGTTTGTAAATTTCGAGATCTCTTTCGCTCACCGTTGCCAACCTATTAGAGATTGTCTGTGGTCAGGTGCAAGCCACAGATATAACTTTATAGTCAATACATGTCTATCCGAAGTCACGATTTTATTTTTCCAGCGAACGTACCTTCTCCATGAAATCAGGCCAACTAATACAATATTTTCGATAAGTTGCCTTGGAGGTTTAAAGCTTCAGGTCTTATTTTTTTGTTTAGTTTAGTGCCATCAACCTCTAGGGTTATTATTATCATCTGGACTTATTACTACGTTAATGGAAATATAGTAACAGTGCCCACACACACATAAGCGAAGATATATGGAATCTGACCATAAAAAAACAAGATGCCAGGAAGTGATGTTTTTAGTACCGACTCATTCAAGCTGTTAGGAGACAACATTACAGAAAATCTGATCTGGCACAAACATGTTGCGTCGATTGCAGCAACTGTTATGAAAATGCTTGGATACCGATTAAATATTTCTCCCCTTGTAACCTTCTCACGCTATATAAAGCCCAGATAAGACCTGGGCTGGAGTATTACTCTCATATCTGGGGAGCTGCTGCCCCTACTATCCTGATTATACTTGATGCGTCCAGAGAAGGGCAATTCGACTAACTGGTGATTCGGCATTAACGCGCCACATCCAGGCACTGGCGTGCAGTTGGTGACCTCTTACTCTTCTGCCGATATCCAAACGGAGTCTGGTCCTCTGAGCAACCCTCTATAGTTCTGCCTCTAAGGCGGTCGTTCTTCATACATCAACAACGACCGCACATCTACTCCCAGGGTTCCCTTGGAATGGACTGCCTTTTATTGGGCCCCTGGGGGTCTATTCAAGTCCCGTGTTAACAAACTTTCCCTAACATAACATTTTCACAAAAGCCGCGGTACTCTGGTATTTAGGCTTTTCCTACGCGGTCTGCTCAGTTATCTAAAAATCAAAAACGAAAAATACATTCTGTAAAGCCTATCTACCTATTGGTGTGGGAAGTAAAAGCGACGATGTAGACTAACTCAATAAATATACATATTCCTTCGTTATACAGGGTGTTCTAAAAGTTGGGACTTTTCTCTTTCGAAGCAACGGCCCTTGAAACGGCAAAGCTAATGCACGGTAAACCAGCAGCAAAACAGTAAAAAAAAATTCAAGCGAGTACTCACTATTTGGTTGCTACGAAACTGTAAGTGCGGTCCTGTCGGAGGCGTCTTACAGGAGAAAGTACGACTTACGATGTCTTCTTCAATTTGGACCATACGAGTTTGACTAGGTCTTTCAGCGTGTCCACCACGATGTGGATTCAGACATCCGGTGTCTCTAGCTGTTTGCACGAGCGAGACAAATCGACTAGGTGAGGGTGAGTACGGTTAGGGAAACGATCGGCATGCACTCGCGAAGCCGCAGCGGCATTTTGACCACACTCACCGTACATTAAAATCATGTCCACCAGTTCATTATTGTTATAAGCGTGCGCCATTGTTGTTGATTTTAAAGTCCGATCGTCAGATGTAGCAAGTCAAGCACTCTCGTACACTATGCCACACCAACGCGACGTATGACGAACTGCCTGTTTTAGGGTTTTCTCACCGGCATCGGCACCGCTGGCCCTGCCTTGTTTGTTGTGATATTATGACAAGGCGAGCCATTTCCCAGGGACGGAATTGAGGATTTCTTTAATGGTCAGTATCTTGTTTTTTCTAAATATTTCGTTTATATGTTACTCATCTTGGCGATTACTATCCGCTGTATGAAAAAAAGTCCCAACTTATGAAACACCCTATATATTTGTATTGTTTGTATGGCAGTATCGTTTAAAATGCCATAAATCGCACTTGAAATTCGCAACAGTGTTATGTTTACCCCCAACCATCGTCGAGAGCGATTGTCGCTCCTCGCCTGCACTCAAAGCCAACAAAGGGGCGCCTGGCCGTATTCATTATTGGGCAGCTATGTACTACAATTCGCCCCCTACCCTTGAACGCAGGGGTGTCGGCGGCGCACACCTCGTTATTCGCTTGTTTGCAGACAAATGAAACTATGCTCGCAGCCTGTCGCGGCACTCTCGATTGTCATTTATAGAATTTGGGCGAGTGGTCCAATTACGACGGATCGGGAGCTGCTGCATTGCTTCTGCTTTTCTGATTCATTTCACGGATTTGGTGGATGAATGGCTCGCGACGGGTGTTCGATTTATAAGGGGTGTGAATTGGCCTAATCACCCTAACTCGCTTAGTGTTTATGCAGAGGTGTGGGTAGATTGCTGTAAGTCCATGTGTCACTGGAATAATATCCACTTGTTTCAGCTCTAGTGGTGTATTTAATAGTTTACAAAATAAATGTATCTTTTACTTCCCACACCGATAGGTGAGGGGAGTATTGTGATCGCGAAAATTTTCGATTTTGTGATAATACACCTTTTGGGCGTTTTCTACATAACGAAAATCCACGTCACCCATATCCGTCGGTCTGTCTATCTGTCTGTCTGTCGCGTTTTTCTACCCTCGTAATCTCAGTAACCGCTGCATAGATTGTGATAAAATTTGGGCAGCGATATTCTGTGGGGTCGTAGTATGTTCCTATAATTTTGAAAATCGGTGGGTGCATGGGCGGCAGAGTAATTAGCAAAAAACAAAAAAAATTATATATTCCTCAAACTTTGTTTTTGAGTCTTTTAGAGGTTCCTGATCATTTTCCACTTTTTTTGCTAGAGATGAAATTGGGGTGGTTGGGGCTTGTAAAACTGAAAATATTGTTGTATTCATAATAGGCTGTCCACTAACCTGTGAAAAAAAGACCTAGCGTCAAAATACACTTTTTTAGGTCCATCCGAACATTACTTTGCCTATTTCAGAAACCAAATAATTTTCTGATGTATACGTATGCGAGTATTGCTTCTAATCGTTCTGTATTGTATAACTAGGAAACTATTGGATTGATTTTAATGAAGTATTTACACAGTATTATTACCGCGTCGAGGATGGAAAACGTTTATAATTTTTAGGAATCGTGTGAGTGGCGGCGCAGCAATAATAAAAAACTAAAAATATAAGAATAGCTCAAACTTCGCTTTTAGGCGATTTAGCCGTTCCGGATCATTTTCTACTTTTTTGGGTAGGGGTGAAATTAGAGTGGTTGGGGGGTGGGGGGTGATAAAACTCAATTTTTTGTATTCATAATAGGCATCGACCTGTGAAAGGAAGACCTAGCGGCATAACACACTTTTTTTGGTCAGGCGGGCCATGACTTGGTTGCTAAGGGGATCTCATACTATAAGCTTCATGCTATAGGAAAATAATAAACTGGTATTACCGTAATGTGTGAGTCCTAGTAGGTAATGCTGCTATAACTTTGAAAATCGGTGCATCGGCGGCGGAGTAATTAGCAAAAAAACAAAAAATTGCTTTTTTCTACGTGTCCTTATCTCTAGTGAATTGTCCCAAGCTTCATCAACATTACTTCATAGGTAATTTATTCTTCTTACTCTTTCCAGCTCTACTCCGTTAACGTTAATTTTGACTTTCTTGTTCTGATGTTTGCCGGTAACCATCGTTTTTGTTTTCTTTGTATTTAGTCCCATCCAAAACTCTTCACGTGCTGTTGTTACTCAGTTCATTAGTCGCTGCAGTACTTCAGCACTATCTGCTAGAATAGCCGTGTCGTCAGCATAACACAGGTTGCTAATACCATCTGGGGTCTCTTCTAAAGGTCTCCTGAATATCTCTTCCGAGTAGACGTTAAACAATAGGGGTGAAAGGACACATCCCTGCCTTAATCCTTTGTCGATGTTAATTTTTTCATATAATTCGCTTTCGATTCAATACAATACAAAATATAATTTAACTGGATCAAGGTTTCGCAACCTCGATGTCATTACACCGGAAATGCAATAAAACAAAAGAACAGAAGGAGGAGTGGAGGAGGAGTACGCGTTCCAATTAGAATACGGTGAAGTGGCTGTCGTGCCGTTCGAGCCTCGCAATGACAACACCACATTTTCAACTTTCCCTGAATCGGCCTGTTGTCACGCCCCCCGATTTGAAAACTTGGCGAGTGCTCTTTGTTTTGGTCTCTCCTCGATTTTTCTCCTTAATTTACCCTCCTTTGTTATGCGGGATAAAACTTTGTTTGAATATGCATGCCACGTTTATTGCTCGCACGTGTTGGACAGATTGAATCAAGAAGAGGTTTGCCTGGCTTTTCTCACGTTGCACGACCATCGCGCAAGTGCTTTATTTATAAAAAAAAAAACACGAGCGGGGTGCCTGTGTCCATAAAAACTGCTCTGAACGAAAAAAATGGGGTCAAATTGGTTGATTTAGTACTTCCCACGCATTACGGTGATCGCGAATATTTCCGATTTTGAGATACAACGCTCTTTGGGCGTTTTCTGATATTTAAATAACGAAAATCCACGTTACTCAATAATCGGTCTGTCTGTTAGTCTGTTTGCTTGTCTGTCGGTCTGTCATTCGGTCTGTCTGTTGGCGGTCTTCTATCGTCGTAATCTCACTAACCCCTGCATGCATTGTGATGAAATTTGGGTAGTGATATGCTGTGGGTCGGAGATAATAATAATAATATGCCGTCTTTATTACCCATTTATAATGCATTTTACATATCAAAACTCTATTTTTAAAATTAGTGCGTGAGCGGCGGAATAATTTACAAAAAAAAAATTCAAATATTCGTCAAACTTCATTTTTAGGCCTTTCAAGGGTTCTTGATAAGTTTCTGCTTTGCCTTGGTGGGGATGAAATTGGGGTTGTTGGTGTGTGAGGGGTTGTAAATCTGAAAAATGGGTTGCATTCTTAATCGGCTGTCTATTGGCTTGTGGAAGAAGGCCCCAGCGACATAATATATTTTTTTAGGTCCATCCGAAATTGCCTTGCCTATTACAGAAACCAAGGGACTTTCAATTTTCTGATGTATACATATGAGTATTGTTTTAGATCGTTCTGTATTGTGTAACTGGAAGTTATTGAATGGATTTTAGAGAAACTTGCACACAGTATTATTATGGTAGTGAGGATGGAAAACGCGTATGATTTTTAGAAGTCATATCAGAGGCCACGAGCAATAATCAAAAAACTAAAAATATAAATACAGCTCAGGTGCTACAACGCAACAACGCCCCACGTAATTTGGTAAAATTTCATATTTGAATTAAAGGGGATGGTCTATTATGTACTTTTAAAGAAGAAAATTGGTGAAAGAAGAATTTTTTGAAAAAAAAAATAGTTAAAACTCGGTATTTTCACCACGCTTTCAAAATGTACCCGAACACTACAAGACAATTTTAGAATCGAAAACCCACATGACAGACTTCAATAGTGTCACAAAGATGCAGTGTTGCCAGCGAGCAGCAGTTATCAGTTAATGTACTTCACGAAATTGTGCAATTGCAATTTTTTTAGGTTAGTGAAAAGCATGAAAAATTTGTTCAATGTGTTTTAGAAAAGATGAAAATAAATCATTTTGGGACTTTCATACACAGATGTTCAAAAGGGATTAAGTTTGAACTGATTTTGTTTTAGCAGAAACTGAAATGGGTTGAAGTTGGTGTTTATATACTTACTAAGTTGGGTGAAATATAAAATATATCTAAATTTAGGCTATTTTAGGTTCGATTAGGTTTGTACCAGGTGGTAACGGGTGGGCCTGGGGGAGGCTCGGTCCCCCCAGACCGATACTGATATCAAATATGTTGAAAAATTTAAGCAACCTCACCTCAGGTAAGATTGTCACCTGTTCGGCTTTTAGTGCAAAAATTTGTGGATTTTATTTTTAGACGGCATTATATAACGTTCCGGGAGGGGGGGTCGGGACCCCCTGGACCCCCCTAAATACGTGCCTGGCAGGGGCCATGCTAATCTCTATAAAGTTTCAATCTTATTTATACGGTCGAGGCGATGTTAAATAGCGAGCAAATGTTGGCAACACCGCATCTATTATCATCTGTCAAGCAGTACTTCACTTCTAAAATTGTATAGTACTGTGTGCATGCCTTACTGATAAAATACAGTTTTATCAATTTTTTTCCAAAAAAACGTGCTTCTTTCGCAAATTTTATTTTTTTAAATCACATAACAGACCATCCTCTTTACACTGATAACAAAATTTCCTCTCTCGAGGCGATTTCGGATCCAGAATCGTTTTGAACATTTGAGGGTGGAGAGTTGTGAAAGTGGAAAATTAGTCGTATTCGTAGTGAGCCCCTCGTTGCCCTGTGAAGCAACGACATGATATACTTTTCATTCATTTTATTATTGGAGGCAGTTCTGTAATGTGTACATCTTATCACTAAACTGATAACAATGGAATGCCTAAATCGTGGCGTGGGCCGTTGTAGAGATTGATGCAGTACATGGTTTTTGAAAATTGTGTTAGTTGCGGTGAAACTAAATTTAAAAAAACAGTACAATATAAAGGCCGTTCAAACCCTGTTTTTGGGAACTCTACTTCTGTTGGGTAGTTAAAATGAGCCGAAGTACGATAGGGTCTCGGATAGGGAGGTTGGAAAACCCGAAACACCTCTCATTGCTCTTTAAAAATAGATACTGGTAATATAACCTGTTATTAAATATCAGAAAACTGGCATGCCATGTGATTGTAATATGATTTGAGGATAGCAGGATAAAAACTGTATCATCCCAATTACTACCGAGAGAGATGTAAGAAACTATTTGCGAGAGTTTTTGTGTTCGATTTTTTTGCGGGCGGGCGGGTAATAATTTGGTTGCAAGGGGATCTCAGACTATATCTTAATGCTATGGGAAAATAATGAAATAATATCACTGTAATGCGTGAGAAGTACTAAGTCAATCAACTTCATTTTTTCTGATACATCCTCGTATGTATATGGAATTTAACTAAGTTGACCTGTAATTGAAAAACTGCCCATCTAATTCAATCCTCGAAAGACGTCAGCTGTCCGCAGGGATTTGCAAATACAATAAACTCAATTATCGAATTATCCGTTGCGTAGGTATCGAGTTACACACGCGACTCGGTGACGTACTTTCAGAAGGGCTGAAGGGCACTTTCTCATGTCAATCGCGTGTCGTTTTGTCCGCAAAGGGACGCCGACGGCAGGTCTGGGGACATCTCGGCGGATTTATGGAATTTGGGGTGCGGGCTGACTCCCGCGATTCTTCACTTGTAGTACGGGGGGTATGTGCGGGGGCAAATAATTTATTATTTGAAATTCAGAACAATGTGGGTATTTCTTTGATCACAAAATGACCAGACTATGTATGATGTATTGCTAGAAACGAATGACTTTTGTTTTAGGTCGAAGCACACTAGAATTTCAGCAATTCGTCAGAATGAAGAAGAAATCCTGACTTCAAACAAAAACTAATATTTATATTCTCAATGTTCTCAAGTCTAAAAAATCTACCCCGCATTAATTCTTTCCTTCTCGAGCAAAACTATTTGCTACTGCATATGACGTTTCTATTGATTGCCTTACAGACAATACGTTGTCTAGTGTCCTCTCAAAATCCCTTTTAAACGATGTCTTCTCGCAAATCGCTCATGAGATGGATTTTTGATATCATTTTTGACTGCTGCTTGTTATGCTAACCTCCTCAAATCCATGTCGATTAGCCCACAAGACAAACCTTTCATTACTAAAATACAGTCAAGGAACTAATTTTCATAGAATATGCATAGGGTATACAGTAAAACGACTATACAGGGTTATTCACGTTATCCGACACGGAGCATTATGGCTAAAGTATTTGATAAAAAAAAAAAAAATAATTTCGGATGGATAGAGACCCATAAAGGCTACATTTTAAAAATATTTTCATGTTATACAGGGTGTCCCAAAAGCACGAGATGTATCAAAGCTATGTTTTTTGAAATGGAACACCCCATATATTATTGCATATTCAGGTTTCTTGGTGAATTCTATTGTGACTTTATGTATCATACATGGGACCGTTTAGGTGTAAATCACCATTTTCGGTATAAGTAGATATCAGGAAAAAATTGATTATTGCATAGATTATAAAATTTGGAAGGCTGTGACTTTGCCGTATTACTAAGCATAAAATGCATCAGCTTTGATGAGACTGTCAAATTCAAATTACGTTTATGTTTGGAGAAATCGGTCGATTAATTAAGGAAACTTCGATCAGCGACAATTTGATTTTTTCAAATGGGAATGCCAATTTTTTTATTTTGTTAAACGTAGAATTTGATAACTTTTCTAATGATATAATGTGAATATCAATCTGTGGTAGTTTTCATTTAATTTTAAATTTTCAAACAAATCGGCGTTTTTCAATGTTCCTACCTACAAGCAACGTAGCAGGTCATGAAATATAAACAAAAACCTGTTCAGGTAGAAGAAAACAACTAACTTAGCTGAAAAATACACACGAACTAGACTTCCACACTTGAAGGAAGCACCAGTCTCCATATTTTCTGATCATCGTCATAGTCACAATATCTTAACAGACATGTTGTGAACTCGTAACTCGTAAGTCGGAGCTAGAGTATTGCCGCATGAATATGATGAATAGTTTTGGAAACTGTAGCTCGCCATCGTTCGCGATTTACTGTCAGTTCTGTGGCGGTCTTGATACTCATATATCTAGCAACTGTTTCGTCGTATCCACCCAGCGTGTAGGGAAACGGCCACGGCGCCGCCCACTCGGGGCATGATCCTGCACTACATGTTTCTCCATATTATCGCTTCTGTGAATATGTCCGAAGAATGTAAGCATTATTGTCGACACAATGGAGGATATTCTCTTTGGATAACCGAGCTCATCCAGTACGGAAACATTAGTTCCATGGGCGGTGTAAGGGACTATCAGCATTCTCCTCCACGTCCACATTTCAAAAGCATCTATGCAAGCTCGATCTGCCGTTTTAACAGTCCAAGTTGCCGAGGCATACAAAAATATGGATAACACAATAGACTGAACCAGCGACATTTTGATAGTTATAGTGATGTTATGGGCACGCCATATTTTAGTAAGCTTTGTCATGGCCACACGTGCATGTTATTATATATAGTTTCTGATAAATCCTGGTATATCCACCATAACCTACTCAAAACAGTCGATACCTGTTGCAGAAATCTGTATGTACATACATACATAATATGTAAGCAAGTAGCATTAACGCCTCCAATTTCGCATAAAGGTTGTCCACACATGCCGAGGCCGCGCGCCGCTTCGTGTCCGGTGAATGTTGCATGCAACCGGGCAGGCAGGCAGGCACCTGGGGCGGCAATTTGCGCGCGGTGGCCGCCCCCAGGGCGCGTCTCTCCACCAAGGTGTGTGTGTATTAGATTGCGACGGCAATTAGCGCCCTATCTGGCTCTGCTAATGAGACTCTCCGCTCACCAATTATGCTCCTCGCCACTCCACGCCGCCTGGCTCGCCATTGCTTGGCCCCCCGTTGACAGTGTTGCCACTACAGCTGTGCTAAAGTGTGATTTTGCTGTCTCAGTTGCGACCTGTGATTGTTCCATATGTGTCACTGTGATTAAAACCTGTGACTCTATCACACCAAAACTTAGAACATGTTACTGTTGCCACTGGCAAACGGCGATCCAATCGAATCCACATTAGTGTGTCCTGTGACTCTTGTCACACCTGCTTCTCCGTAGTCACGACTATCTTAGGTGTGATTTGCGTTTCGTCTTTTTTTGACTTAAACGAAGTTTGATTTTGGCCTGAACAATGTTTTTTATGTATTTTTATGTTTGTTTAAAATACCTACTAATCGCTAATCGTTATGCAAAAATGTTTTTTTCACAATAAATAATTAAAACAACTAGGTAATTTTGCTCTAAACTTTTTTTAACCCGTCAACACTTGTTGCTATCGCAATTATGCGAGAGGAACTTAGAAAGTCAGATAGAAATAAAACGACTCTGGAAGCAAAACAAAGTTACCATTGTTCCCCTAATTATGTCGGTCTCAGGCCTTACACCAAACAATTTTACACCACACCCACAACAGTTAGGCCTGGACGAAAGGTTGCACAAAATATTTCAAAAGTCTGTAATTCTAAAGACCTGTAATATTGTAAGTTCCTTCCTAAACTCCGATCAATAATAGTTCAGGTATTGACGTGGCACAGCCCGTCAACATTTGTTGCTACCGCAGTCATGCGAGATAAACTTCGAAAATCAGGATAATAATTCAGAATAATAATAGGTCAGGTGTTGACTTGGCATAGCCCGTCAATGCTTGTTACTACCGCAACCATGCGAGAAAAAATAAGAAATGCAAAATAATAATAATAATATTTATTTACTCTCAAAGTACATAAAAAACAAATCGTTCTAAAAAATGGGTAAATAAATATTTTAACATCTGTAGAAGGACTAGGCCTGTACATTGACGAATTAGTGTTACAATGTATATATCATCGCAATTATGCGAGAGGAACTTAGAAAGTCAGATAGAAATAAAACGACTCTGGAAGCAAAACAAAGTTACCATTGTTCCCCTAATTATGTCGGTCTCAGGCCTTACACCAAACAATTTTACACCACACCTACAACAGTTAGGCCTGGACGAAAGGTTGCACAAAATATTTCAAAAGTCTGTAATTCTAAAGACCTGTAATATTGTAAGTTCCTTCCTAAACTCCGATCAATAATAGTTCAGGTATTGACGTGGCACAGCCCGTCAACATTTGTTGCTACCGCAGTCATGCGAGATAAACTTCGAAAATCAGGATAATAATTCAGAATAATAATAGGTCAGGTGTTGACTTGGCATAGCCCGTCAATGCTTGTTACTACCGCAACCATGCGAGAAAAAATAAGAAATGCAAAATAATAATAATAATATTTATTTACTCTCAAAGTACATAAAAAACAAATCGTTCTAAAAAATGGGTAAATAAATATTTTAACATCTGTAGAAGGACTAGGCCTGTACATTGACGAATTAGTGTTACAATGTATATATTTAAAAATTTGTTTATAAAATTATAAGATTACTTAAGGATTCAGTTATAATATGATTTATTTATTAATTCATGTATTTCTTTCCTATCTACTGTACCTAACCATTCTTTAAGATATTTTTTGAACCGTTTATTGGATTGTAATTCCTTTTTTATCATTAGGTACTCTTTGATATAGTTTTGGCGCCAAACAAATGTATGATTTCTGCATAATCGATTTTCTCGTTTTGGGTATGCCTTTTGCGTGTAATTTATATCTTGTGGTGGTTATGTTTGATGTTGTCTTGCTGATTTGAATTTTTGTGGTAACGAGTGATAGTATGTAAGAAATAACGTTGCCTGACATCGTGTATCAGAGCTTCCCTGAACAAATCGTCACTAGGATACAGTTTTGGTTTTCTAAAAATAGATTTTAGGATTGCTTTTTGGAGGATATCTAAATCACTTATATATGTTGTGCATGCAGCACAGTAAGTAGATGCTTTTCTGTTAAAATGCTTGTTAGTAATTTTATCTTATATGAAATAAATCTAATTTTTTTAATAGACTATTATTATGTACAGAATCGTGTACAAGATTATATGACGTGGCAATACTGCTTGTCATCTAGTGTTGCCGCTTTTCATGTGCGAAAGTATGTTGTCGCCACTCCAAACGGTACATTACACAATTCGTTTTCTTATTGTTCTTCTCTCCTCTCGTGTCATCATGCTTGTCTAGAGTCCTTACAACCGTCCCCTTTTCTATTTTTAAGGATAATGCAACCCATTGAAAAGGAAGAAATTGTATTGCGTAGTTGAAAACTAAACATTTCATGTTTATTTAATAGCTCGTGAGACCTGCGCATGGTGTTGGAGATGGCCGATGTTTTAATTTAACAGAATCTTCTTCAACCATCATTACACGTCTAAATATTTTTTTAATATTTACAAAGACAGCGTTACCTGATTTAGTGGTTCTTGGAATGATATTTGATTAACAGCATACTGCCAGAGCTCATTTTATTGCCCACATGTTAAACATGCAGAAAGAGCAAATAATTTCCACGTTATACACCGTGTTCCAGGACGAATCCCAAAAAAAGACATCGTACTTAGGTTTCAGAATGTGAGGTCGATATCAAAAGGAATAATTAGTCCTAAATTTGTAACGGTTCACCCGTTTTCAAAATTATTGTTATATTATTTACTTGGCTACCTTACACAAACAGTTTATAACTTCCATTTTTAGCAACTATTTCCTCATTCTACTAGTAACGTTTTCAGGACTGTTCTCTTTTTACTTCTTCCTTTGCCCATCTCTATTTCTTTCAGCTGGAAGTATCATTATATTATACAATCTGCGCACACATTTTGGGAAAATCTAATGATCTTTCCTTTTGTATTGAAAGACATAACTTTTCCCTTTCAATTTTTGAATCTTGAGCAGTGAACACAAAACAGCTATGGCTCTGTAAGACAATTTTTGTGTGTGTGTGTGCAATTATGTTGTAACCGAGGTAAGGAATTTATATTCTCAATGCAAAATCATAATGATTTGACTGCTATGCTTTCGCATATTTTTATTGCTTCTGCTTTTATTTTACAGCTATGTGTAGGAATGTGATTTGTCTGTCCTTGTCTGTCGGTCCTCTTGTCCGCACACACGCACGCATCCACAAGCCCTTGTCTTATGCAATCTGAGTGAGCTGCTGGTTGCTATAGGCAATATGTTGGTTGGTGGCCCATACCAATCAGCATTTTATTGTTACAAATTCGCATTTGTTACAGAAAAATCTACGTTTGAAGTTTTGTTTTGAAGCTAATTGTGTGTGGCCCACTTTACAGAAAGTGAATTTCACTTTCAATTACAGCAAAAAACGGAGAAGATCATTTAGTATGGTTACGCTTGTCAATTCTTCAACTATAAGATGTTAATTGCGTACAAATATGGACTTTCGTCGCTAATACGGCCACACACTACTATTTCGCGATCTTATTAAGGATATTTCAGTAATTAACATATGTCGCAGCCAGCAGTCATTCCTAAATATTTTTGGGATTCGTCCTGAGACACGGTGTTTCATAAGGTAATTTCTTTTGAAAGGTTCAGAGAACCAAATGAGCTCAATTTTAATTGCATGGTAAAACTTGCATAATTGAATTACGACGATGTTCCTTCCCTTTTTTGTGCTACATTGTTCATTCTGGCAAATCGTGTGAACGCGTTATATGATTATCTAATTATTATGTTTACTGACAGGTCCAGACAAAATTGCATTGAAAAAGCTCTGTTACTGGGAATTTGTTCATATTGGACATGTTTTGAAGCACCTTAGCCTTCGTACGTGAGTTTCTTCTCACAACAAACAATTGAATAAAATTGTATCTATATAACGTCAAACAAAGACGGTAAATTATAAACAGCTGCTTGAAGGTCTAGGGTATAGCGCGCGAAATTGAGAATTCAAGAAAAGACGTATTCCCGTGTTAGCGAGGAGGCGTGGCCGCCTGTTCCCTTTCTCCAGATGGGTGTCTAAGATGAGGGGAGATAAGTCCAAAAATCCAAAGATAAGATCAAAAGCCGCAAAGGTAAGGTACAAAGGTCACTATAAAAATGAATTTCACATTTCCAAGCTCCTGGCGTTACCGTTAACCTTACAGAAAAATGATTCAAAAAGCAAACTGAAGAAGAAAGCTTGCGTTTTGCCACCTATTTGGTCTTTTTTTGATATTGTGTTTGGTTGTTAAATTACAGACATTTGACTTTGCTACATATGATTTTTAATTGCGAATTTATTTGCACACTAAAGAGCTTTTTTGAGAAAATAGCAAATAGTTGTCATTCACTAAGGTCTTAACAATCACCTTCTGAAATACTGTGTATATAGTTTGAAAAACAAGTGAGTTCTGTTCGAAATGGGAATGCGTGTTTTAACATGGCAAATACATAATATGTTCAGTTCATACATATTATGTATAACTGTGTATACCTTAAAGCTATTTTTGGATCATCATTGTTGAAAGTCACGCAACGAACTGTACATGGAGTGAACCAGTGTACATGTAGTTACAGAATTTTTCAAAATATGAAGAACTGACGAAAAACTTTTCTGAACATGGAGCACTTCTATTTGATTATATTTAAAACTACCAAATACAAACAAATATCTATTGTTTTAAGCCATAAGAAGAGTGTACTTAGTTAGACACATACATATTACAACATTAAAAATATTTTTTTTACTATGAATTTACTATTAGAAAACTGGATAAACTAAAAGCCTCTATAACAGATAAAAAATCCTAGGTCCCTTGAAATCCCGTTTATACAGAGTGTCCCACGAAGATTAAGACAAGCAATAAATATATCGGAACTGGGCAGTAGTAGCGAATTATAATTTTGGAGGTGTAAATTAAAGGAAATATAGTATTATTGTATCACCCAAAGAGGTATTTGTTTTTGATCACGTGACGTCCGATTCAAAAAATTTAGAGGGACACCCTGTATATTTATGACTTTTGGTGTTCCTCCCGATAAAACAATTCCAACAAACTAGCACACTTGGGGTTTAAAGTGATTAATTACTACAGGTACTTAAAGGACTGTACCACTACCATTATGAAACACTACCAAAATAATTTAACTGAAGGGGTATGTTATAATCAATGGTAATGATACCATCTTTTAAGTACCTGTAGCACTTGAATTAATCACTTTAGGCTCCAAGTGTGCTAGTTTGTTGGAATTGTTTTATCGGGAAGAACACAAAAAGTCACAAATATATAGGGTGTCCCATTAAAAATTTTGAATCGGACGTCACATGATCAAAAGGAAATACCTCATTAGGTGACACAATAATAAGAAAAGATACTATATTTGTTCTAATTTACCCCCCAAAATTATAATTCGCTACTACTGCCCAGTTACGATATACTGCTTGTCTCAATCGTCGTGGGACACCCTGTATAAATTTACTTCAATATAACTCTTGCCACTGATAAAATACGTATAATGTATCGACAGAAATTGTAAGAAGTGCGCTGATTACAACCCTTTGCTACATTTTGATTGAAATCATAATGACGACAAGCCTATCTGCACCAACTAAACAAATAAAGATAACCCTCGTTGAAGCTGATGGCTTCTAAATACATAAACCTTCATAATCATAAAGCAAGAACAGAAGTGGCCGGAGGGCGAAACACTAGAACATAATGATCGTCTAGGCCGCAGTTTGTTTGGCAAACCACACCAGATGTTACCCTTTTGTTCGACGTACAATGTTACAAGTAGCGAACGCACCCCTTACCAACCCTCTCTGTACATCAACGTAGACCTTGTAAATTTCGAGAGGATTTTAATACCGTGTTCCACACATGGACAACTTTTTGCAGAAACAAAGGAACCTCGAAAAATAGGATATTCTGTTTTTTGTATCTATTTTTTTTATTCGTTACTGAATTTATAGCACAAGATTGTAATATAAGCCCTCCCCTTTCCTGCAAAAAAGATCCAAGCAACCTTGTGGTTCCTAGCCCCATCTATTAACACTACTGTTAAAAAACTTGATTCTTTCTCTTGCTTCAACAAATGCTTTGATTTAGTCTTTCCTGATTATCAGATAATCAATTCTTCCCATTCATTCAAAATCATTTTTTGAATGATTCTTTCCTTAGATGACTTTCCCAGTCAGAATAGCCTTCTTTTTACATTTGACTTGCTATCATGGGTATTCTCCAAGAATAAAATTCACATCAGTCATTTCGTTTTGGGAAAAATTTCAACATACATCTTTTATGGTCAGCCTCTCGCAAAGGCTGAAAGCCTATGGCGCTGTAGAAGCGCTGCGAGAGGATAAGTGTCTGTGTACGTTAGATTTGAAACGCTACAGGTTTTAGCCGTCGGGAAACAAATTACCCACAGCACTGAAGTTCTCCAAAAGAAGGAATGCTGGAGGGGAGTCGGGACCTCGACCCGGTAAGGATGAGCTCGCAGAGCCTCTCTAGTGTTCTTCGTTCGGACGGCCTTCGGTGTATGTGGGAGAGCTCACTCGAACATCTTCCGTGATAGAATCTGTAAAGCAGGAACAGGTCGGTCACCTTTGTTCAATGTCCCAGGCTGCGGAGGTCCTTTGTGAGGTTAAACGTATCGATTAGTCTAATTGCTCTCTTTTGGATGGTGTTCCGAAGCTTTAGAGAGTGCTTCGGAGCCCATCTCCTCACATGGGAGCAATATTCCAACGATAATGGTCGGATCTGTGCCTTGTAGAGCAGCAGCTGTTGCTCTGCGTATACAGCTTCCTCCAGCGGAACTGAACTCCAAGCTTCTTCTGGGTTGCCGTTTTAGCAATATTGACGACGTGGTCGTACCAGGACATGTTATTGTTGATGTTGATCCCCATAAGCTTGATGGAAGGTAACTCGACTTTTGGGTGACTCTCCATTTCCACAGTTGGTAAGCCAACGTGAGACTCCTTTGTCAGTGTTGGCTGAGTTTTCTGTACGTTAAACTGTACTTCTACTAATCCCCACTCGACTATTGTTTTGATTTCTACGTTGATCTGTGAGGCATGTTGCTGTCGCCGACGTACCGTCTTCGGGATGATAGTGGATATAACCAGAAATAACTACGTTGGCTAATAACTGGCAGCAAACCGAAGCTACTTTGCCAGAACTTATTTTTCCACTGCCTACTAAGCACTGAAAGGTACTAAAGATTAATTAGACGTTTTGAAATTAGAGACGTATAAGACATTAATGTGGACAATATCATATCGTTTGATAGTTTCACATTTTTCCATTCAACGGAAGGTGTAGTGTTTCCGTTGTTTAAAAATAAATTACGTTGAAATGAAGTCCTATAAATTGGCGCAGCGATTTCTTCAAACACAAATATAACTTAAATGGAAGTGTATTTAAAAACAATTGAGTCATGCCTCAAGTCAAGTTGAAGATATTTAAGGGTTCCTGTACTTTTTGCTGAAAAAGCGGTGTTGCGGTATCTCAGTAATTTATAGAAACAAAATTTTGAAGTTGTGAGACCTTACTAAATTCGACATGCGCAATTCATTGCAACAAAAATAAACAGGACATTCCTTTAAAAATAACAGAATTATGACGTGTAACGTAAAAGTGGTAAATTTGACAACACTGCTGTTAGCATTTTTAAATTCGTTCCAGATTTGACAATTTTGGAAACAATTAACCGTTCCAGTACTTTTTAATAACCCGGTATAGTAGAAGAGGTTTCTTCGGATTTTGGGATAAATTAATGCAAGAGGTTTTTAACTCAAATAGCCGACGTTTCGGCATTTATTTTACTCCTTCTTCAGGGCTGAAATTCATATGAAGACGAAAAATATATAAGTAAAACATGGAGTGCCAAAACAAGAGTTGACAATTCAGTCTAACAAACAAATTTAATTTTTTTTTAAATTATTACACATAAAGTTACAACTAAAATATAAAAAATTTTAACAGCTAAATGTTAAAATCATTTATATTTTAATTGTAACTTTATGTGTAATAATTTTAAAAAAAATTAAATATGTTTGTTAGACTGAATTGTCAACGGTTGTACTAATCGTTTTGGCACTACATGTTTTACTTATGTATTTTTCGTCTTCGTATGAATTTTAGTCCTGAAGAAGGCGTAAAGTATACGCCGAAACGTCGGCTCTTTGAGTTAAAAACCTCTTGCATTAATTTATTCCAAAATCCGAAGAAACTTCTTCTACTAAAAAAACTGGGGTAAGAATTACTTTCAACTGGATAACCCGGTATATCAATCGTCTGCGCCCTACAGAATAGGAATGAGATCGACGCCACTGAGTCTATCTGTTCTCTCCCCCTTCCCGATGTCTGAATCCTAATCCCTCGGCAAACAAACTGGGCTAATAAATATCAATGAAGTCATTACATGGTGTTATTATTTACAAATATGCCCGAGTTGTTAACATGTGGATGACTCTAGGCAATGCAGGCGGTATGTCTATATTGTATCAGATTATTTCTGGGATTGCGGTCACGTGTGGTTACACAGCTAAAAAATGGAGTCAAGTAGCTTGACTCACTATTCACACGTTACAACAAACAGTTTGGGCTACCAAATTCCTCATCCTCCCCACCATCTGTATATCAAATTTTTCTGAAAAAGCCTGCATAAAATGCAACAGAAAATAACATAAAACAGCAGAAGACAACAGAAAACATAAAACAACATAAAACAACAGTAATCAACAGAAATCAACAGAAAACAGCAGAAATCAACAGAAAATAACAAAAAACTGTTATTTTATGTTCTTCTGTGTTATATTCTGTTGTTTTCTGATGTGTTCTGGTATTTTCTATTGATTTCTGTTCTTTTTTGTAATTTTCTATTGTTCTCAGTTGTTTTCTATTCTATTCTGTTGTTTTCTGTTCATTTTTGTTGATTTCTGTTGTTTTCTGTTGCTTTCTGTTGTTTTCCTTTATTTTCTATGGTTTATATTGTTGTCTGTTCTTTTCTGTTGACTTCTATTGTTTTCAGTTCTTCTCTGCTGTTTTTTACTATTGGCTGGTTTTTCTGTCGTTTTGTGTCGTTTTCTGTTTCCATGTATTCCATGGTCAGTTTAAGGAAAATGCCGCTGAGCTGATTCACCAGTTTCCTCACTAGGTTGGGTTGGCTGAGCACTAAGGTTTGGGAAGCCTAGGGAGGATGTGTGCTGTGATCTTGGCAGATCACCCTATTCCCAATACAGAATACATACATTTTTCCAACGTATTCAGTATTTTTATAGATACGTGTAATATAGTCCATTAGTCCGTTAGTTTACGTGAATACTTTGAAGTAGGGAATAGGACAAAAATTGCCTCCATTCTTTCCTACCTTATGAAATTCGATGTTCATTTTTTAATGGTCGCATCAAAATCACGACGAAGAAGGAAAAACCAGCAGCAGTCGTCTACCTCAGTCGGCAGACGGGTGCCCTGGGAGGGTAACTATGACTGACACTTCGAAGGGTAACTCGATCACAGACCGACGTTTAAACGGCTTAAAACTGCTCCCTTATCACATCGCAGACGCGCCACATTATGGGACAGTAAATCTAGGTAAAAGGGAACGTATCAAGTATACTTTGAGAAGAAGATATTTGAAGCTCTAATGTGTAAAAGCATAACTTGACTACTTTATTTAATCATGTCCGAGCTACACTTATTTAAAACATGAATTAATTAATTAGTTTTATTTTTTTTATTTTTTTTATTCATATTAATATTAGTTAATGAGTAATTATAGAGAAAAGAAAACACTTGTATATGTGGCGATCACAGACGCCAAGTCAGAAATGATTTACGAGGGTTGCTCTATATCTCCGTCAAACCACCAGTACGCAATCAGCTGTTTCACGATTATTAGCGATCATCAGTGCGCCATAGGTCGGAGCAACCCTCGTATATAGACTCTCATATGCAGTTGGCAATGTTGGCATAGAAGCGCGTCTTCTGGTCAGGCCAAGCGAACGCGCCTTTGCGTTCCACCAAGAAGTTTGCTGCTGTGTATTTGTGTAGCAGCGACTTTCTCTGGTTTGCCGTTACCTTCGGGTACCGGATGCCGCCTACTCTCAGAAATGATTGTCTGTATTTGCTTATATCTCTGTCCGGTGTCTGGAACATCGCGCTCTCTTTCGCTTCCCATAGGTCCTGGATTGTGCAAAGGGTTTACAAGGATGGGCAATATAGGAGATGTTCCATTGTCTGGTTCACCCGCAGGCACACAAATCGACCTCATCTCAAAAGGTTATCCCCAGACCTGCCCATTTGGCATCTAATCCTGTTGAGACTTTTCTAGGTCCTCGATTCCAGTTGCGATCCAGCAGAAAGCCTTTCAGATGGGTTCCAAGTTCGTATGTGGTTCTCTGTTAATCTTCGCTTCCACAATACCACTTTGGTGGCTGACTTGGTGTCTATCAGTGGGTTTGTTAACATCTTCTTAGACTTTATTAAGGTGCTCTTAGCCTTCTGTGAGAACTACCGCTCTTGGAGGAGGATGGAGGATGATGTATCTTCTTGGAGACCTTTAGCGAGGATTT
The DNA here is from genome assembly GCA_951848785.1 of Callosobruchus maculatus. NCBI lineage: Eukaryota > Metazoa > Arthropoda > Insecta > Coleoptera > Chrysomelidae > Callosobruchus > Callosobruchus maculatus. The sequence continues at coordinate 13,061,704 of CATOUR010000083.1, forward strand.
TTTTAAGAGCCCATTTATCTTTCTTCTCTGGAACCAGCGCTTGTCCTCGAAAGATATATTTTTTTATGTAGTTAGTGCTTATTAAAAATATTTAAGGAATGTTGGGTTTCATATAAATATTAAATAAATACTATTTAATTATAGCAAACTGACCAATACAAGCACGTTATATACAGAACTAAAAGTTGCTCAGATGGATAAAGCTTTAGAACTTGAACAATGATGTAAGACAAAAGAATAACACTAACTATAATTTTATAGGTGAAATACATGATCATTTTACCAGGTCACAAAGCAATATATATCCAGTTTACAGTCGTACAAATATAGCTTTAAATTCTCCAACGCACTGCGTGTCTATAGAGCTTATAATAGGTTACCAGTTGAAAAGAGATCTAAAATATGTTATAATAGCTTCTTGTACAATTTAAAACAACACCTAGGCATGTATGTAGTTAGTTAAGTAGTATGTAATATAATTAAGGACTCTAGTAGCAATCTAGTTAAGGTAAAAAATAAGCACTGTTGATGAGTGTATGTTTATAATTTTCGGGGCCAGAACCTTCGGTACTGTTTAGAGAATTGGTAGATTTTATTGTTATGTGACTATTTCCAGAAATAAACGATGTTTGAAAAAAAAATGTACCACACTATGCTTTTATGTACTTTTCAGGTATATAATCATTCTGGGGTCTGAAGACAGGCATTTTTGAGAAGGGTTGAACTTTAATTTTGTTTGGTCTTTAATTCTGACATGCATTATAGCGTATTTGAAGAAAATATAATTTTTTAAGAACTCATTTTATATGCTCTTAGTCCATCTAATCATTGTGGGATAAAGTAAACAAATTTTGATGACATATAGAATTTCAAGAGCTGCTTATCCTCAGCTGCAAACGGTCTAGTTTTCCCTTACCATTCATGATATAAAATTACGCCAACTGGCGTCCGAAACGTCGAAAAATATCCTCCCGGAAATCGAATTTGAGCTGGCAGTAACAGCAGATCGCGGTAAAATCTACAGCGCACGGGGATGAGGAGGGTGCTGCTGCCGCTCCATTTTAAGAGCAAATATGATTTCTGAAGCGAAAAATGCCCTCTGATGCCGCGCCGGGCCAGTTGCCCCACGCCGCGCCGGTTACGCGGAACCCCTGGAGACGGACGCCAAGATGGCCATGATAGGCCAGGCGACTGCTCCTGTTAAGTTTTATACTTCGCTAATAGATACTGTGGGAATGGGCAATCTTAAGGGGCCGTGGTACACATACAATTTATACATATACAGGGTTATTCACGTTATTCGACACGGAGCATTATGGCTAAAGTATTTGATAAAAAAGAAAATAATAATTTGGGATGGATAGAGACCCATAAAGGCTACATTTTAAAAATATCTTCATGTTATACAGGGTGTCCCAAAAACACGAAATGTATCAAAGTTATGTTTTTTTAAATAGAACACCCCGCATATTATTGCATATTCAGATTCCTTGGTGAATTCTAGTGTGACTTTATGTATCATACATGGTAGCTAAAGTGAACCGTTTAGGTGCAAATCACCATTTTCGGCATAAGTAGGTATCAGGAAAAAATCGCAGAGATTATTAAACATAGAAGGCTGTGACTTTGCCGTATTACTAAACATAAAATGCGTCAGCTTTGATGAGACTGCCAAATTTAAATTACGTTTATGCTTGGAGAAATCGGTCGATTAATTAAGGAAACTTCGATCAGCGATAACTTGATTTTTTCAAATGGGAATGCCTAATTTTTTTTAGACGGTTAAACGTAGAATTTGATAACCTTTCTAATGATATGAATATCAATCTCTGGTAGTTTTCATTTAATTTTCAATTTTCAAACAAATTGGCGATTTCCAATTTTCCTACCTATAAGCAACGTAGCAGGCCATGAAATATAAACAAAAACCTGTTCAGGTAGAAGAAAATAACTAACTTAGCTGGAAAATACACACTAACTAGACTAAAGGGACAAGATTATAAAAATTCCGTTACAGCAAATCAACTCTCCCAGAAACAACTGCGATAACATCTCAAGGTCAAAGAGAAACTGGAGTATGGCACTAATAGGTATTTTTACAGTCTACTGGCTACCGCAATTTACTAGAGGTTAAAAATGTCCAAGACAATTAAAAACCCTGATGTGGAACAAAAACAACCAGCGACTGTTGCTCCAGCACGCAACTATCAATCATATGTAATGGTGTAAAAAAGTACTAATTTGCGTCGAAGTCGATACCTCTGACTGGAGGCCTTCTATTTTTCAATATACTGTTAGTAATATTGCAAAAAAGGAATACTGACAAATCAGATTTAATTTTTCTGCCACTTAAGTTATGTTTTATAATTTGAACAAATTTTAATTCATTCTTCATTTCCTGCGACCTTGCTAATAGGTACTGAAGAATTTTCAGAACTCCAGTCAGAGGTACTTTTGGCTTGAGTTTTGACAGAATTGCATACTTTTTGATATCATTAAATGTGAAATTTTATTATGAAAATAATAAACTGCTGACAACAATCTCTACTAGTTTTTATTTTATTTCAAAATTTTTAATGGTTTTGGGAATCTGAATATACAATAATATACGGGGTGTTCCATTTAAAAAAACATAACTTTGATACATTTCGTGCTTTTGGGACACCCTGTATAACATGAAAATATTTTTAAAATGTAGCCCTTCTGGGTCTCTATCCATCCGAACTTATTATTTTCTTTTTTATCAAATACTTTAGCCACAAAGCTGCGTGTCGGATAACGTGAATAACGCTGTATAATCTTGCTTCCTCATTGTACTTGTTGCGCCGTTTTCATTCGACAGGTTACCCTACTAGCGGACATGTTGCATTTTGCACGCTGTTCTTCAAATTTTCCGACTTAATTTAATTTTCTCATAATTTTCACCATTTTAATCATCATTTCATCGTTTATTGATCAATTTTTAACCTTGTGACAAGTCTTGTGCGTTTTAACTTCATGTTTTTTGATGTAACCTTCATGCTTTTCGAGATTGTGACTCCTGAAGATAAAACCTACCGTTGTAAGTTTTTTCCTTGTTACTATTCTATATTGTTACGTTCAACACATATTTATATTGTAGCAAGCTCTGGAGAAGGAAATAAACATTTTCGAAATCTTAGCATGAACAAATAGTTTCATTCTCTTCATTGGCCTCACCATTTTTGCTACGGCTGCAACCCCAAGATTGAAGCCTGTAGATTAACTAGTTAGCCAAGACTACCCTTCCTCTCTTTATACATATATGTATTTGCCATGTAAAACACGGTTTCTCATTTCGAACAGAACTCACTTGTTTTTTAAACTACATACACATTATTTCAGAAGGTGGTAGTAAAGCCCTTCATGAATGACACCTCAGAGCAATTTTTTCAAAAAGGTTTTTCAGTGTGCGAAAAAACTCGCAATGAAAAATCGTACATTCTTCAACTGTCTGTAAATTAAACAACCGAACATGATATTAAAACAAGGCCACCGAAGTGACATAGCGCAAGCTTTCTTCTTCAATTTGCTTTTTGAATCATTACCGTAAGTTTAAAGGTAACGTCAGGAGCTTAAAAATGCAAAATTCATTTTTATGGCGACCTTGGGACCTTACCTTTGTACCTTTTGACCTTACGTTTATACCTTTGGACTTACCTCCCCTCAATTTATACACACAACTAAAGAAAGGGAACAGGCGGCCACGCCTCCTCGCTAACACGGGAATACGTGCTTTCTTGAATTCCCAATTTCGCGAGCTATACCCTAGACCCTTAAGTGAATATTTCTAACGAAAAAGTTAGATACTGTGATTCTGGCGCTGGACCTTTAGCGTAGCATCAAGCGTCGGTATACTGCGAAAAGTGACCAAGTCAGAAATCAACGATTGACGTTTTTAATACGAAGCGACTACAAATAATTTTATCTCTTTCAGGCAAAATTGCCCCAATCAATACTGAAATATTTTTACCGGTTCAGTTAACAGTTTGTTTTGGCCAAGTCCATAGAACTAATAAAGTAGCAGTTAAAAGTGATCAACGTGTACGACATGTCACGTAAAAGTGACTATCTTGACTATCAATGCTGGTGGTACAGAAGTAGATAGGAACAAGAAAAACAATACTCCGGCACAAAACTGTTCTGAATTCGAATCAGACGTCTAGTTTTATATATGTAAAGTCAGTATTTATGTATTTTTATGATACCAAGCGTGACCAAGTCAGAAGTATAGTCTAATTTTTTCAAAGTTCTTAATGATAAGGTATCTGATCCTGATGTCTAAATACTGCAACACGCAGTCAAAATTTATGAGTTCTTTGTTTTCTAAAAAACGTACTGAGTGATTTGTTAGTAAAATTTAAAATAGTTACTTTCAACAGCCATTTGCGAGGAACTAGTCCTTTTGACTCACACTACAATGATCCTGAACTAAACTGTTCCGAATTCGAATCAGACTTCTAGTTTTAAAATGATTGATAATGCTAGTTTTAAAATATTTCAAGAAGAATAAAGTTTATTTAGACCAAGTCAGAATTAATATATTTTTTTAACATGAAGCGTGACCAAGTCAGAAGTATAGTCTAATTCATTCAAAGTTATTGAAGATAAGATAACTGAACCTTTTGTCTGTAATACTATAACTCGTAGTGAAAATTTCTGAATTTTTGTTTTGTAAAAAACGCATTGAGTGATTTATTACTAAAATAATTACATTCAACAGCCATTTGCAAGGAACTACACGTTTTCTAGCTGGCGTTTCTAAAGCGTCAAGTTTATTTTTCAACTTGTCAACTGTAAATTCAAACTAACACGTATAAATTACACCTGACGGTTAGAAATTACAAGTGACGAGTTGGAAAATTAACTAGGCCGTTTTGAATTATCACGTGACGCTTCAGAAACTACATCTGGGAAATGTGTAGTCTTTTTGACTTGGTCATTTTATGCAGAAAACTGTCATAATTATTGCTTTTTCTACCTCAAGTTGGATAATGAGGGGCAGGCTTCGTTTTTAAGCACCAACTACAGAATGTTTTGTTTTCATAAATATTTTCAAGTACTCTAAAAGCCGTGTTAATATCCAATGCTTTTCAGACTTGTCTGGACACTTTGATAATTCTATAACCTGTAAATATTATATTTATTGTAATCGACTTTCAATGGTGTTTTAAAAAATATTATGATAGTGGCGTAACCATTAGGAAAACTTAGTTTCTATGTATTTTACAGATTCTTGATAAGTTTTTGCTTGTCTAGAAGAGGTCAAATGAGATGGGGGAAAACATCTTTCCAGATTGGAAGAAGTTGTTAGTCTTAATTGACCTGACATTATTAACCCTCGTGAGGTACTGCAATTTTGAGACCTATCCGAATAAATTCTGAGTGTCTTCATGGTAGCTCCGAGGGCCGAAGATGACTGCAGGCAAGCTAACAGATTCATAGCGGTCACCTGATAAGGGCCGAACCCTTTGGCTTCTTAATAAAGGCAGAGAGATGCTTAGCCTTTTGGAGGAGGCTCTCACTATGGCCATTGCCGGCTGAACAGACATTTGTCACTCATTTAAGGGGTAGGGGACCCCCATCTGCTCCAGATGCTGGGATGAGGATGAGACAGCCTTCCACTTTCTGGACATCAGATGTGCTGTGTATCGGAACCTCAGGGTTCAGATATTCGGCGCGACGGAGTTCGAGGAAGATATTTAGTAAAACAATCTTGGGATACGGTCAATTATTATATTTCTAAAATATAATTTTTTACGACGTTTCGACGCTTCTATTAGGCGTCATCTTCAGGTATTAAAACTAAAATAAAATATCAAAAATGTCAAACAGATACAAAATGATTAACATTCACAATTATTTTTTTTTAAACAAAATTACAATTTAAAACAAATAATTAAAATGCTTTAAAATGTTTTAAATTGTAATTTTGTTTAAAAAAAAAATAATTGTGAATTTTAATCACTTTGTATCTGTTTGACATTTTTGATATTTTATTTTAGTTTTAATACCTGAAGATGACGCCTAATAGAAGCGTCGAAACTCGTAAAAAATTATATTTTAGAAATATAATAATTGACCGTATCCCAAGATTGTTTTACTAAATATTTGGTACTGACGGTCAGGATTCAAAAGTAAAAAATTCGAGGAAGAGTCACTATATTCATCGAGATGGTCGGACATATTGACTTTCGTCAAGAGGTCTGGTAGGTTCGACAAGGAGATTTCTAGGACGTAAGCTTTAGGGTGCAAAGGGGTTGGTAAAAAGGACCAAAGATGGCCCACTTGCCTGGCTTCGCTTCTTCGGCACTACTATGACTACTACTACTAGCCTATGAATCCGACTCAGCAAGCCATCTGTAGCGCTTACCGTTATTGTAAAACAGCAAAGCAGCAGCAGTGGCCACAGGGGATCCCTGTGGGCTGCCGCCTCCTTCCCATTTTGGCCCTTCCCAGCGGCTGCGGTCGCCGCAGCCGCCGCCGATATAGAAACGGACATTTTCGGTGTCGCATTACCGTCATTTAATGCCCGCTGTACGTCTTCCATCTCGGACCCTTTTCCATTTTTCTCTGCGGGGCAATTCCGTAATAACGGGTGAAGGCAATCATGTCAAATCCTGCCCGCCTGCCGTCTTGCTTTAGAGCGTTTAGAGGGCGAGCGTCTGTCTTGAATCGCGTTACTTGCTTCAATTTTACCGTTTTTCCAAAATGGTGTAATAGACTGATTGACATCTAACAACTAGAAATAGTTGGGTATGCGGTCAACCATGGCCGACTCTACACTAGGCCGGAGTCATAGATGTGGCAACGTGGCTTAGCTGTCAAATAGTGGCCCTATAGTTTCAGAATAATTATTACATTTTATATGTATTGGAGTTCATCTCGGTTAATAAATTAAGAAAAATACTTTTTTGAACTACTACTACTAATACCACTTACGTCTGATGTCTGTTTCATCACAGTCAGACACTACAAAATAAAAATAAACGCAACCTGTTTCCTGCTGCCACTTCCACTTAAATGAACACTCAATTTACTTTGTAAATTGTCACTTGAGCTAGAAAAATTCACTATTAAGTCACTGTGAAGCCATTCTTGCTGGTCTTGATTCTCTTCCACTATCAAATCTTTTCGTAGGTATGCCCCAGGCCATGCCCAGATGAGTTCTATTAACTGTATTTTTCTGTGATATTTGGGAGGTCCAGAAAACATTATAGGTACCACATTGTGCTTTAAAATAGGTCTTATCCTTTGAAATGTTTGTAAATTATTGTCTTTATCCTTATAAATTTAACCAGCCCTTCCGAGGAATACCTTTCACCCACTTCTGTTTATGTCCCTTATTGGACGCACAATTGCTAGTGCAACCTGCTACTACACACTTTGCAGGCATCTTTTTATCTTTATAGTTTCATTTGTGCAGGTCAATAAGTAGAAACCCATTAAAAATCACCTTGCAACGTTCTTTTTAATCTGGAATAAGGTTATGTTGGGCCATGGTTTGGTAGTCCTCTACCCATGCCTCTACTGGGCTGCAACCTGGTACTACACGCTTTGCAGGCATTTTTTATCTTTATAGTTTCGTTTGTGCAGGTAAATAAGTAGAAACCCATTACAAATCACCTTGCAACGTTCTTTTTAATCTGGAATAAGGTTATGTTGGGCCATGGTTTGGTAGTCCTCTACCCATGCCTCTACTGGGCTGCAACCTGGTACTACACGCTTTGCAGGCATCTTGTTATCTTTATAGTTTCGTTTGTGCAGGTAAATAATTAGAAACACATTAATAATCACCTTCCAACCATATTTTCTGCACCTGAAAGAATACACATGACATAACAACAAATGCAAACTCGGCCTCCAGATTCAGTGTTGCCATATTTCATGCTCCGGCCTAGTGAGTACAGTCGGTCATGGGTCAACACAACCAAAACAGGGGACTCAATTGAAGGAGTACTCTTCGTTTAAATCAAGCTTTCGAAAAATTTTATTTTCTTCATCAGGATTCTACAAAATACAGAAAAAACACCCAAAGTTAAACCAATAGTACTATAAAATAAAGTTTTTAATACATACTGAACATGTGAGGTTTAACAAAGAAAGCATGCTCACTTTCTTGGAACGTGGTGATCTAGTCAGCTACACTACAGTAGAACGGGTAACTATCCTTAATACTCTTAATTCTACATATCTTCCATCAGGAGAAAATAACATTTACACACAGTCACATAGTTAAAAATTCATAAGACAAGACAAATTAAAACATTTTAAAATAATTCAGGTGGCCGAAGCATTATCACGAGAAGGGAAGGAACCACCATTTTGTAACCTGTTGGACCACACAACAATAAAACTCGGGTGGATAGAGAGCACAAAACTTAAAAATGCAAGAGTCTTTGATTGACACGTGACATTTGGGATGACAACCATGTTGGTGCCTGCCATCTCAAACGCACAGAACCTCAGTACTGACAGGTGACAAAAAACTGTAAAATAATGCTCTCTGGCTTTTTCAATAATTTGTCTTAAGTTTAAAATCTGTTCACGCGTACCGCGTCCTTTCACGAAACCAAACACCGGAGGACCAGACACTCTTACAAATATGGCATAATAAATATAATATTAATCGGGTATGGATGGAGGTGTGGGAACTAAGCTGGTTTAGATAACATGGTTGAATGGTTCCAGAATGGAAACTCACCTGCACCCTGGCCTCCGTCAAATTGATCTTCATGGCCAGATCTTCCCTGGTGAAGACATCGGGGTAGTGTGTTTGAGCGAATGCGCTCTCCAACTCTTCCAATTGCTGCAAAGTGAACGTGGTTCGGTTCCTTCTTTGCTTCCTCCTCACGAACGTATCGTCATGAATTGCTGGGTGGTATGAATAACTAGTATCTGGAAAAAATGAATCATATGTTCAAATTGGATACGAGTTTCATGAAGAATTCACAACAAATTCCCGAATTAGGATTATTACCATCTACATAAATACTCATAAGGATAAAATAGTATGTTGGAAGCTATACAAAATTAAAGATGTGGCCAAAACGTGTGAAAAATCACAAACATTCTTAAAGTAACTTCCATCAATTACAATGGCACTAAATTCTTCAAAACAGATTGCTGGTTTCTGTCTTTTGTTTATACATTTGCGAAGTGTGTCATTTAAAGACTTTGCACTATCAAATGCTAACTATTTGATTTTTTACCATATTGTGACAACCTGTCAAGAGGTGCGATTTTACTATGGAAAACATGCAAAATAGAATTGGTGAATGAGAGCGTCTGCGGTATTAGAACACAAGGGTCTTCTCAGCATCCTCTTAGACTGAGATGCTCCATCCCTGTTTCAGTGTTTCTGCTGCTCATTTGATACCTTTCTGGTGACTGCTGTCCGTACCATATTGTTCTGGTCCGATGAGAGCGAGTTCCTTGGCCCTCTCATTCCCACCTATTCCTATCAGACTATGCAGTATGCACCCAAGATAATGTTATCTTCTTAGTATTCGTCAGTGTCTTTAGGATATTATGATAGTCCCACACTATTTTTGAAGTACCTTACCTAGGCGGATACTTAGGTTCCGCCCTGGGGTGGGATTCCGTTCTGAATCGAAAAACTCGATCTCGATAGATGATGAACTCGATAGAATTATAAACGCGGATTCTGTTACTCGATCTTCGGGAATTCGATAGTTGAAATGACACATATGAACTACCTATGACATAATCGTTGTTTTTTGGTCCTAATTTGTGGTCCTAACCTCAAAAAATGGAGTCAAGTTGATTGACTCAGTACTTCCCACACATTACTGTGATATCAGTTTATTATTTTCCCATAGCATGAAGCTTTAGTCTGAGATCCCCTTGCAACCAAATCATCGGCAGCCTCCCCTCCCCTAAAATTGTCTTATGCCGCTAAGTCTTTCCTTCAGAGGTCAATGGACAGCCTAAAACATCTAAAAACGAAGTTTGAGTTGTTTTCATACTTTTAGTTTTTTTATTATTGCTATATACGCTGCCACTGACACGATATTTAACAAACATACGCGTTTTCCATCCTCACCACGGTAATAATACTGTGTCAAAATTTAATTAGAATCAATTTAATAGTGTCCACGTTACAAAATAAAAAAAGATCTAAAGCAATAAATACTCGCATACAATAATACAGAAAATTCTAAGTCCCTTAGTTTCCGTAATACGCTAGGCAATGTTCGGATGGACCTAAAAAGTTGATTTATGTCGCTAGGTCTTCCTTCACAGGTTAGTGGACAGCCTATTATGAATACACGAAATTTCTCAGTTTTTCAACCCCCCACCCCCTAACCACTCCAATTTCACCCCACCCAAAAAAAAACGCAGAAAATGATCAGGAACCTCTAAAACGCTTAAAAACGAAGTTTGAGCTGTTTTTATATTTTTACTTTTTTTTATTATTTCCGCGCCGCCACTGGCACGATTTATAAAAACCATACGCGTTTTCCATCCTCGCCACGGTAGTAATACTGTGTCAAAATTTCATTAACATCAATTCAACAGTTTCCTTGTAACACAATATAGAAGGATCTAAAGCAATACTCTCGTATGTTTACACCAGAAAAAATTCTAAGTCCTTTGGTTTCTGTAATAGGCAAGGCAATGTTCGGATGGACCTAAAAAAGTTATTTATGTTGCTAGGTCTTCCTTCATGGGTCAGTGGACAGTCTATTATGAAAGCAACAAATTTTTCAATTTTACAACCCCCCACCCCAACCACCCCAATTTCACCCCCACCCAAAAAAAAGTAAAAAATGATCAGGAACCTCTAAAACGCCTAAAAACGAACTTTGAGGAATATTTAAGTTTTTTTGTTTTTTGCTAATTACTCCGCCGCCCCTGCACCGATTTTCAAAATTATAAGAGCATTACCTACTACGACCTCCCAGCATATCGCTGCCCAAATTTCATCACAATCCATGCAGCGGTTAATGAGATTACGAGGACAGAAAAACGCGTACAGACAGACCGACAGACAGACAGACGGACAGACAGACCGACGGAAATGAGTGACGTGGATTTTCGTTATGTAGACATCATGAAACGCACAAAAAGTGTATTATCTCAAAATCGAAAATTTTCGCGATCACAATGCTCCTCTCACCTATCGGTGTGGGAAGTAATATATCCAGAAAAATAATTTTTTCTTTTTTTTTACTTCTGTGTCATCGGCTTCGACTGCTCTGGTCATTAGCCTCATTATTTTTTTTGTTTCCATCTTTGTAATAATAATAATATTCATAGACATAATAATGTCGCCAATTGTGAGAGAGCATCCATTACAGCAATAGAGAGAACAGCAATACTTGATTAATATTAGGAGAAGAATGGAAATTAGAAAAAAAGCAATCCTTTTGAGCTGCCCAACAATAGATTTATAGAACTGTTTCGATTAAATAAAGATTTCATACATGTATGTTTATCGAAATTATATAATAACATAATCAAAAGGTCCTGTAGGTATATGATTGAGGAAATTCGACCTTTATTCTGGAGGATAAGTTCTTTGCTGCCTTGAGATTCTACGCCACAGGTTCATACCAACGATGTAGGTATTGGCATTGATTAAGGTATTAACGGTTAATACCTTAATCAATGGTATTGGACAATAATTTACAGCTGGAATGAGTCAAACATCCATAGTGAAATAAAAGTTTATTTTCTAGTTACTGCAGCCACTAATATACTCACAATCTCCCTTAAGTTTGAAAAAGCTAAAGTACAAAGTTCACTATAAAATTTTAATGTTTGTGTAAACAGATGTATAACCTCACTCTTGAGAATCTAAGCATCGAATCGACGAATCGACTGCTCTGCTGCTGTCGAGTATAGGTATAGAGTTTATTGTCGAATTGTGGCAAACGGAATCGCTACTAGCGGTTTTGATATCGAACTCGATATCATTTTTAAATCGGAATCCCATCCCCAGGCCTACCACCGTATATGCCTTATCCTGCACCTGACGATATTTTTGGAGCCATCACTGTACCAGGTGATATCATTCCACATATGTCGTGGTTGTCCTAGAGTCCATTCCGTTGGGTCAGTCAAGTTAACTTTGCATAAGATCTCAGTGTCTACGACTCTTGTCATTCTATCTCTATCGGGTGGCATCTCCTCAAGTATCTCGCACCGCAGGTTGGTAATACCGTTTCACGACGGTAGAAAAATGAGTATGGCCTGTCTTCCCAATCTACAATCAATATGACAAACCTCAATTCTTGGACGTGAACACAACTGGTAGCCAATAAACCGTTCTAGTTATGCTAAAACCATCTGTCGAGCTGTGCCACATTTCGTGAGGGATCGTAACTGTTCTACATATGATATGTTCCATGTATGTGAGAATATATCGGATTGATATTTGGCGTATGTCGCAAGTCTCTCGCAAACCCAATAATCCTAAAGGAATTTGTGTTACATGGAGTTATCTCGTTTCGGGCGAAATCGAGTTTGTGAGTTTCCAAGTTGGACCTGCTGCGGTCACTTCTTCCTCGATAATCACCTCCGGCCAAGAACGGAACGGCTGCACGTTTCCCTCTCACACAAACATAAACTTATTTAAGAAGGAGAATTATTTTCGAGACGTTCACAACGAACTGGCGCCTTCTGGAGTTGATTGGATGGTTTGTGGCACAATAAAGACTGCGATCGTCTCATGGAAGCAAATATAGTAAGCCGCTATCGAAATACAACGGGTGAAGAATTCCAGTTTCTCAGAACTGGATGATAATGGATAGTATCAACATAGAAAGCCATTTTGTACATACAATAGAGTTGATCAATCGTCACCATCATCAGAAACTTATATTGGAATCAGTTACCTCCTATAAAAGTCAGAAATATGACAACATCAGACATACAATTTCTTAGAAGATTAAACAAGGATGCATACTGTAGCCACTACTATTCAACTTATTCTCTGAATCCATATTCCAAAAGGCTTGGGAAGAATTGGAATTGGGAATAAATGTGAATGGTAAATACATTAATAAACATCCAGAATGCTGACGATACGGTGCTCTTAGCTAGCGATGAAAAAGAATTACGGAACAGAATCAACAATGATAGTCAAAGATATGGTTTCAAAATAAATATAAAGAAAACAAAAATTATGATCATCACTAGACTCAATAACGTTAGAATAGAAATAGAAAACCATGACATAGAAGATTAAATTATTTGGGGTGCTGGGTAAATGACAAATGGGATCTTGACGATGAAATCAGAAATAGAATTAACATAGCTAGAAACACTTTCTTTAAAGTGAAAACGATACTTTGCAACTGAGATTTTAAGTCTGGCAACGGAAAGGTTCTCCTGGCTTTGAAACTTACGTCAGTGGTTTAATGTAAGAGGGGCCTACATAATCATCTGTTTGGCACAAGACAGAGAAGAATTCAAAATGATAGTCGCCAGCCTCCGCTGAGGAGAAGGTACTGAAGGAAGAAGAAGAAGAATCGTCACCAAGTTTTTGAGCATTGGTTATACGAATCGATGATTGTGACAATAAGTTTTGTGATAGATTAATGACGAAATTCTCTGAAACACTAAAAAACCCAATATTACGATAATCTAAACGATATGTCAGGTCAATTTAAGTCTATATAGCGCTCTTACTGAAACACCTTTTATATTCTTTATTGTTTTATTTGATTGAGAATTTTTTTAACAAAAACTGTCGGACTCCGACATACCGAACTGCTGTTCCATTACCTCACACCGTGAGGCGAGCAATCACTGGCTCCTAGAATTATGCGCCCTGCCCTATGTAGACGAATGCCTTCTGCATCCTGGTGGCTAAGATGTGCGCCGCCATACGGCACACCGGAATTTAGCGCAGTGCAGAGTGCAGCGTATCCCTCATTCCACCTAGGGATCCAGTGACCATAACCAGCAGACGTACAGTGTAGTCTGGCCAAAGCCTGCGAAGTTGTCCGAGCAACTCCAGATATTTAGTTCGCTTCTCTTGCTGCGTGGAAACGATGTTCACCTCGGCAGGTGCCGAAAACTCTATAACGAACGTCGTCTTCAGTTGGAAGTCGAGTATTATTATTAATATTATTTTAATTTTTGTGCGGCGACTGTACAGGGTGACCTAACAAGAATGGACACTGGCAATATCTCAGTAACCGTTAATCATATAACTTCGAGCAAAAGATATTATTAGATGAATCGGCTAAGAGAAATCGCTGGAAATGATTTCCAAATTCCGCAAATGGCCGCTAGGGGGCGCAACTGTTACGATCAATCAAAAAATATGCAAGTAAAGGTATATTATAAATTCTACCATCAGACAGGACAACTCTAGATTTTTTTGCTATATCTATTTTAACACAAATATATAGAGGACGAAATTCTTAAAAAGTCAGTGCAAGATTCAACTTTCTATCTATTTTCAAACCGGCGATATCAATAAAACAAGTATTATGACAAGTGTGCTGTGAGATTCAGAAACAATTGCTACAATATAGGGAAATAGCCTACGTCACATCGTTTTAGTAATCATTCTATAATAAGTACTCAAGTAAAACCACTGGAAATAAGATGCTGACTTTCTAAAATAACCACCAGGTGGCGCAGTAGTCGCCAATAATTGCTGTAGCCAATTTTCATAATAATGGAACTATTAAAAGAAACAAATAGAAATAAGTTACAGTATGAAATTGTTTACATATTTTTTGAGAAAAAGCCGTTTTTCTGATTGATCGTAACAGTTGCGCCCCCTAGCGGCCACTTGCGGAATTTGAAAATAATTTCCAGCGATTTCTCTTAGCCGATTTACCCAATAATATTTTTTGCTCGAAGTTATGTGATTAACGGTTACCGAGATATTGCCGGCGTTCATTCTTATTAGGCCACCTTGTACATTCAAATTACAGCACACTATGCAGTACAATATATCATTTATAAAAGTGAAGGTCGTAGAATGGCAGTATGTCAATTTTGTTTCCCAAAACTAACGTAAAAAAGTTACCACATATAGTCATCGACAATCTTCGATTCGATATGATGGCAACACTTACAATTCAAATCACGTACCTGGCAGCTCCTCAGAAAACAATAGCAGAATCAAATGAAAAGAATCTCGTCGGCATAATCTCATCACAACAAAGCGCTGTGTAATGACGAAATGACATTTGACCCGACGCGGTCCTCAATTTCGCTGGTGTGATCGAGAGTGCCGTAGAATCAGGGTGAGCCTCGCTGGCAATTGTTCCGGTTTTAATTCCAAAACGCATTATATGTATATTGGCGACAAATCAATGCCTACGTCTTTGATCAATGGCTTTGGGATGTAGAGCGTTAATCTGCCGGATGATTAAAGAGCACTTCTTCTTTCTATTAAGGGTCTATGGTATAGCGCGCGAAATTGAGAATCCAAGAAAAGACGTATTTCCGTGTTAGCGAGGAGGCGTGGCCGCCTGTTCCCTTTCGCCAGTGTGTGTGTCTAAGATGAGGGCAGATAAGTTCAAAAATCCAAAGGTAAGGTCAAAAGGTCCAAAGGCCACCATAAAAATGAATTTCGCATTTCCAAGCTCTCGACGTTACCTTTAAACTTACAGTAATGACTCAAAGAGCAAATTGAAGAAGAAAGCTTGCGCTTGTGCAACTATGTAGCCTTTTTTGATATCGTGTTTGGTTGTTAAATTACAGGCATTTATAGAATGTATGATTTTGCATTGCGAGTTTTTTTGCACATTAAAAAACTTTTTTGAGAAAATCGAAAATGGTTGTAATTCATTAAGGTCTTAACTATCGCCTTCTGATATATTATATATGTAGTTTGAAAATAGAGTGAGTTATGCGAGAAATTGTGAGTCCGTGTTTTACATGGAAAATACGTATGTATAAATGTGTGTATCCAGGCCCCTTAATACTTTCATACTTCATAATACTTTCATCTTGTGATGGTTGACAACTTTGCGAAAACTGCTGTAACTGTATGATGTATGAGGACCTATCAGGATAAGATACCAGGGTGTTTTGTAAGTCCGTGACTTTAAAAGGGAAACAGCTTTTTGACAAATAATCATTTAATTTTTCTACATAACCGCCTGATACATTTCGCCCAATATGTTTCTGTTTTTTTTACAGATTTTTCAAAGCTATTAAAATAAACCTTTGTTTCAATGATAACCACTTCACCCAAAACTAAATAGCCTAAAGGAGTTAAATTTGGAAAATATTGTGGATAAGATAGCAGTTCTCCTTTTCCTCTTCCTTTTACCTCCCACACCGATACGTGAGGGGAGTATTATGATAGCGAAAATTTCTGATTTTGAGATAATACGCTTTTTGGGCGTTTTATGATATCTACATAACGAATAATTATCTACGTCACTCATTTCCGTCGGTCTGTCTGTCTGTCGGTCTGCTGGTCTCTCGATCTGTCGGTCAATAGGTCTGTTGGCCTGTTGGTCTGTCTGTTTGTCGGTCTGTCTTTCTATTGGTTTTTTATAACCGCGTAATCTCAGTAACCGCTGCTTGGATTGCGATGAAATTAGGGTAGCGATATGCTGCGGAGTCGTAGTAGGTAATGCTGCTATAACTTTGGAAATAGTGCATAGATAAAAAAAATATCAGAATCCATCCTATTTTCGTTTTTAGGCGTTTCAGAAGTTCCTGCTCTTTTTCTATTTTTGTTTCTGGAGGGGGTGAAATGGGAGTGGTGGCGTAGGTGGGTGGTATGAAAACTCATACATTTGTTGTATTCATAAAATACTTTATATATATAAAAATTGACTTTGCTGCTGCTGTATGCTTTTTAGAGCTATCCGACTGTTGCCTTTGAAGTCTATATCTATGGAATGATTTGATACGTACATATTATAATCCTATAACGTGTAACTTGGAAACTACGAACTTGATTGTAATGCAATAATTGTGACCCCGAATTACTTCCATTGAGGAAATGGTAAGAATGTATCGTTGTTGGAGCTCTTGCCAGTGGCGGAGAAAAAATCAACAAAAAATGAAAAATTTTAAAATTGTTCAAACTTTATTTTTAGATGTTTCAAAGGTCTCTAATAATACTTTTACTTTACCTTTACTTCCCACACCGATAGGTGAGGGGAGTATTGTGATCGCGAAAATTTTAGATTTTGAGATAATATACTTTTGGGCATTTTATGATGCCTACATACTTATTTCCGTCGGTCTGTCTGTCGGTCTGCCTGTCGGTCTGTCTGCCTGTTCTTCTAGCCTCCTAATCTCAATAACCGCTGCATAGATTTTGATGAAATTTGGATAGCGATATGGTGTGGGGTCGTAGTAGGCAATGCTGCTATGGTTGCTATGATTTTAAAACTTGGTGCATAGGCGGCGGAGTAATTAGCAAAAAACAAGTAACTCCAAATATTCCTCAAACTTCGTTTTAGGCATTTTAGGGGTTCCTAATAATTTTCTACTTTTTTTGGGTGGGATTGAAATTGGGTTGGTTGGGGATGCGGGGTTGTAATGCTGAAAAATTTGTTGTATTCATAATAGCCACTTTTTTGAGTCCATCCGAACGTTGCCTTGTATATTATAGAAACCAAGGGAAAATTTTCCGATGTATACATACGAGTATTGCTTCAGATCCTTCTGTATCTTATAATGTGAAAACTACTGAATTGATGTTAATGAAATTTCGACCCAGTATTACTACTTTGGTGAGGATGGAAAACGAGTATGATTTTTAGAAATCGTCTCAGTGGTGGCGCAGCAATATTAAAGAAACTAAAAATATGAAAACAGTTCAAACTTTGTTTTTAGGCGTTTTAGGAGTTCCTGATCATTTTCTAGTTTCCTTTGGGTGGGGGTGAAATTGGGGTTGTTGAGATTTGGGGGGTTGTAAAACTGATTTTTTTTGTATTCATAATAGACTGCCCATTGACCTGTGAAAGAAAGACCAAGCGGCATAATACATGTTTTTAGGTCCATCCGAACATTGCCTCGGCGATTACAGAAACCAAGGGAGAATTTTCTGAGGTATACAAAATACATACCTACGCGTATTACTTTAGATCGTTCTGTATTGTGTAACGTGAACACTTTTGAACTGACATTCTGACACAGATTTATTACCGTGACGAGAATGGAAAACGCGTATGGTTTTAGAAATCGTTTCAGTGGCGGCGCGGCAATAATAAGAAACTAAAAATACAAAAACAGTTCAAGCTTCGTTTTTACACGATTTAGTGGCTCCTGATCATTTTCATTTGTCTTTTTGGATGGGGGTGAAATTGGAGTGGCTCAGGGGTGGAGGGTTGTAGAACTCAAAAATTTGTTGTACTCATGATAGATTGTCCATTGACCTGTGAAAGAAGTACCTGGTACAATTACACACTTTTTTGCGGTCGGGCGAGCGATGATTTGACTGCAAAGGGATCTCAGACTATATAGCTTCATGTTATGGGAAAATACTAAAGCTGGTATCACCGGAATGTGTGGGAAGTACTGAGTCAATCAACTTGACTACATTTTTTGATGAGGATGGTGTAGGAATAGAGGAACTCCAAATTTTTTGTCAGCGCCGGTAATGTGTGAATTGAAGTACTGAGTCAAGACACTTGATGCCATTTTTTGATTTTACTATTCAGTCAGTACTCATTTGAAATGATAAAGCTATGAGAGCTTCCGCCGCGCCGGCAACTGCAACATAGATCACCATATCCGCATTACGCGAAAAGCTTCGGCTTCGGAGTTTCGCTAAGCATCAAAAGTTGAATTTCAGCAGCGGCGGCGGGTAATGTAATTACCGGCGCGCTGAGGATATATTAATTAAAATCTCATGTATAATTCCGCGAAATTGTATATTTAATCTTATAATCTGCTCAGTTCTCCGCGAATTAAAACCGCTCGCAAACATCGCGCTTATTTTAACTCTCATCAAACATTCAGGATCTCGATCGATTCGCAAATGCGGCTTCCGTGTGTCGGGAGGATGTTACGTTAGGCAACCGGCTGCTGCGTGCAGCCTGCAGATTTGCTTGAATTACTTGCCCTGTACATGGGCTTATCATACAGATAGGGAACGTTTTAAACCGGGCATTACAAACCAGCAGTCTGGGATGGGTCTTAGGGATTATTACTGGCTTTTTCCTTTGCTCTGCGGCTGTGCAACGCATCGCCTGCTTTGCTATCACTGGAGCCATATCTACTACACCATCACTGGTCATGGAGACCCTGCTAAATTTAACCCCTCTACGCATTCTTCTTCTTCTTCTAGTGCCGTCTCTTAACGGAGGTTGACGACCACTTCTCTGAATGCATCTGTGCCTTTTGCAATGTGGAACAGTTCTCCTACACTTATATCAGTCCATTCTCTAATGTTTCTCAGCCAGGATTTCTTTTTCCTTCTTATGCCCTTTTTTCCATCTACTCGTCCTTGCATGGTAGTCTGCAGTAGTTCGTATTTGTTATTCCTTAGAATATGGCCGAGATATATTGTTTTTCTTTGTTTGATTGTCATTATCAGTTTCCTCTCTTGTCCTATTCGACTCAAGACCTCCTCGTTGGTAACTCTAGCCGTCCAGGGTATTTTTATATTCTGCGATAAAGCCGCATTTCAAAAGCCTCCAGTTTTGTGATGGTCCGAGCCATGAGAGTCTAAGTTTCTACTCCGTACAGTAGTTGTGCTCATACGTAGCACTCAATAAACTTCAATCTTAATTTAAGGGATAGATTTTTGTTGCTAAATAGTGTTCGAAATCTTAGGAAAGGCTGCCTCGCAATTTCAATTCTGGTTTTTATATCTTGATCTTGATCTAGGTCTGAAGTTATGTAGGTTCCTAGATATTTATATTTCTCTACGCGCTCTACGGCTTTTCCTTGCATCAGCAGCTGGCCTTGATTGACTGGGTTTTTTGAGACTACCATAAATTTAGTTTCTACAGTATTTATTGTAAGTCCCATTTTTATGCTTTCGTTGGTGACCCTGTCCACCAGTAATTGCAGGTCTTCCAGAGATTCAGCCATGATTGCTGTCTCGTCCGCGAAGCAAATGTTATTAACTACCTTCCCTCCTATCTTAACACCTTCTTCTCTTTCCCAAAGAGTCCGGTGAAATATTATCTGTGGATATAAATTGAAGAGTGCAGGTGAGAGTACGCACCCCTGCCTAACGCCTCTACGCATTGAGGCTATATAATGCATCGGGAACGCTATCACCTCCTGCGTCTAATTCTTCAAGGTAAGATCGAAGGAGGGAGAAAAGGAATTGGAAGAAAAAGGCTATCATGGCTGAGACACATCCGTCACTGGACAGGAATAAGCGACTTCCAGGAATTACAGAGTGCTGCAATGAATAGGACCATCTGATGAGACAAAGGATGAACGCCTACGCAGGAATCTGCGTGGCACCCAAAGAAGAAGACAGACTGAGGTAGATGGAGGTGTTAGAATTGTCGTCTACAGACTGCTATCAACTGGCAGAGAGGAGCAAATCGAACTGAGACTGGACATAATGGGTATTATGAGTGAAACTATAATCTACCGTATACTTGAAATGGACTCGGATTCTATAATTTCCCAAGCACATACCTAACGATCATACCACGTCCTTTTCCCAGGAAGAGGAATAGGAGTGACAGTTTCATATCACCCTCCGATCTTGCGCTATTCACAGAGAGCCCCAAGTCGGAACTATGCATAGGAGCGGCAGTAGCTGGTATAAATCCAATACTTCAAATTTCAGTAACCTTGAGAAGTATACTACAATCTTCCAAGCAGAAATGGTAGCCATGGAGCTGGTAGTGAGGGAGCTGATCAAAAGACCCTTGATATACAAATCCATAAAAATCTTTTCAGATACCCAGACTACCCTGAAAGCACTGACCTCCAAACTTGTTGACTCAGTACTCATATGGAACATCACCTCAATGAACTTGGAACAAGAAATAAAGTAACTTTGGTTTGGGTTCCAGGTCATAGCGGAGTGAAAGACAATGAATTGGCCGCCACAAGCGCAAAAGGAGGAACCGAATCTGCGTTCATAGAACAAGAACCATTTGCGGGCATTGCCAAAAGCACTGCCAGCAAAACCCAGATTGGTCAGAGAGGAAAGCACGCCTGCACTGGTGAAGTACACCAGGGCCACTACACTCGAAGGCGTTCACACCATACCCCTCTAGTCCAGGCCCTCTGAGGATCCTAGAACAGAGAAGGAATGATCTGCACATTCTGGTTGGTCTGTTGGACAGAAAATTGTCGTCTGAGATACCACTTGCGTAAAATAGGTACGGAACAAACATCGGACTGTCATTTCTGCTATGTGGAGGATGCAACAACGGAGCACATACTGTGCTCCTGTCCAGTACTGGAATAAGCTGGGTTTCAGACTTTCGGACTCGACCATCTGAAACCTACTGACTTCAAAGAAGTTTCACCAAACACGACCATCGCCTTCGTCAAAAGGTGTGGATTGTACGGTGTACTCTGATTAGGTGTGAGCCATAATAGACACAATAGGGTCACAGTGAAAGAAGGTACAATCGTCTATCAATCTAACCTAACCTAGTCCTTTCCTTGTAACAACTATACAGCCTAACCACTCACCGAATTGATCTATCCCTAACTTGGCATGTGCTTTTTCAGTGAAGAATCAATAAAACAGTGTTTGCTAAGGGATTCTAAATACTGATACTGAATGGAATCAAGAAGAGAACAGAATAATGCCAAAAAAAACCTATATTATAACAAAAGAGACAGTATGGTAACGATAAGACTACGAAACGGGACAAATGATAAGGATCACTGAGAAAATCTCAACATGGAACGAAATTGAGGGGAAGGTCTCGAGTGCAGCAGACTGATGACCTCCTCACCTTAAACTAACTCATCCAAGAAACCAAAAGCGAGAATAATATCAGACGAAACAAAGTTATATACAGGGTGAGTCAAGTTTAACTTCTCGAACTCTTGTGACCAAACGATACCTCTTTTTGAGGAATATGTTTTCGCTAATTACTCCTCTGTCAATGCACTGATTTTCAAAGCCTTAGCAGCATTACATACTTTAACCCCACAGCATATCGCTACCTAAATTTCATCACAATACATGCGGCGGTTACTGAGATTACGAGGCTAGAAATACGCCAATAGACAGCCAGACAGAGAGACGGAAATGAGTGAGTCCCGTGAAATATAAGCATACTCAGACGTACCACTACCATTATGAAACACTACCAAAATAATTTAACTGTAGTGCTCCATGTTGTAATCAATGGTAGCCGTACCATCCTGTAAGTACCTGTAGCTCTTGAACTAATCACTTTAGACTCCAAGTGTGCTAGTTTGTTGGAATTGTTTTATCGGAAGGAACACAAAAGATCACAAATATACAGGGTGTCCCGTTAAAAAACAGATACTACATTTGCTCTAATAATTTACACCCCTAAAATTATAACTCGCTACTACTGCCCAGTTCAGATATATTGCTTGACTTAATCGTCGTGGGACACCCTGTATAATACGCATATTTCTCAGATAATTACATACATATTTATGTACTTACGTACATATGTATGTATATATATATACATAACTTTTGTCATTGTGGCACCATATAAGATAAATTTTGTCTTTACGGCACCAATTTTTACGTTCTGGCACCCGGTTTCGGGTGCCGATACGTTTTGCCCTGAAAAAAATTCCTACGGCATTATTAAGCATTTAGAAGCGGTTGACGGAATATTGGCTGGGTGCCAGATTGACCAAAATTATGAACGAACATATTGATTAGTTCGGGTGACTGCCGCTGGGGGGCGCCAAATTTTATACAAGTGTATGTAAATGTGCAACTGATGTCAAAGTGGCACCCCCTAAATGAACGTCCATGCGGCACCATAAATCTGGCAACACTGATTTCTCCACGACCTTTCTTTTCCTAGTGCGAAATCCGGTATTACATTTTTAAATATCGATCAATTCTCATTTGTTGACGTTATGGCACCCTTAATGCGTTGTGCACCTGGAAATCATTTTGCGTTTGTTTTCTCAGCCTATGAATATGGGTTGGATTAGGAGTACAATACCAAAAATGTGTAACCTCGAAATTTTCGAAAATTTCGCGGTTATTAGCTTTCCCTGTATCTATCTTGCATGTACGTAACGGATTATTTTAACGCTCTTTCCGTCTACCTTATTGAAGTGAAACTTGCGCATTTGTTAAGGACCGATACAAGATAATAACCGAATTAAAGCGTCCCATAGGAACGGATATGAATCTAAGGTCACCTGGATTGCTTATGGGTGAAGCACAATCAAATTATACTAGTGAATGAGGAACTAAGCAGTATCCATTAAATATGATCATTCGCTAATAAATATTTGATAGTTTGAAAAACGCAAACTTGCTGAAATGCATGTCCGTAGGCCGACAACGTGTATAACGTGTTTTTGGCGGATTGGACTCAAGAATAAAAAATCAACAAAGGTTTAAAAAATCAGAATATATGCTTATAAAGGTAAAACGGACTAAAAAGTACAGATGTTTTGCATTTTAAATATAAGCGATAAAGTGATGATTGAGAACATTAACGTTATTGTATTCTACGTATAGAAACAGTACCAATGGAACGTTCAAAACAGTTGGTATCGAACACTTCGCGATTTATTACAATGAAATTATTTTTTTAGATAATGACTTAATTCGTATTTGTCATAATTTTTTCCAATTCAGCTTACCACTAAAACGTGCATTTTAGACTCTAATATATTTTTAAATACAATTTTGCCTGATGTGCAAGGTTTGGTCGCTCTTATGGTTAGTTTGAAATTTAGAATTCACGTTGATTGCTATTGATGATTGTCATTATCACCAAGTATCGACTTGAATAAGCTTAGTGGTTGCAGTGGCAATAAAGACCTCCCATCTCGCCGTTGTATTTTACCTTTTGTGAGGTCAAGTCCAAAAAAATGATTGTTTATGTCTATTAAATGTATTCCATTTAAAACTGTTATTGACATGTCTTTTTCAATTTCTGGAAACGTTTGTCAGTTTCGAGAAGTTGAGCACGGCAGGTTTCAATATGTAGCGTTTTTCTAAAATCTAAAGTAAAACAAAGAAAGGGTCTATAAAACTGTTCCAGAAATTGTGATGTTTTATTAAAATTTAGAAAAAAAAAACGCCAAACAGCGCTATTTTTATATTTCGAATTGTTAACATTTGAATGACACCCGAACCTTAGTGAAATTTTATGCACTAAAAAATCTGTGTGATAAAGAGCGTAGACCATTAGAGTCGATATATTTACCTCTGTTTCGACACAGAATCATACAGATACTCTTCGAAATTTTGAATTATGGCTCGATATTTGTAACTGCAAATCATCCTAAATCCCAAATGCAATCGCTATTCATATTTAGATCATGAAAAGGTACATTTTTTCGATCCCAAACTCATTAGACTTCAATATTCGATTATCTTAAGATTAGTGATGATCCCATTTACCTATTGTGTTATGTTGATAAGGTATTTTACTACGTTTTATAGTATAGTGAGGAACACTATTTCCGGCAAGCCTTCGTTTTAGCGCAAAACGAAATCAGAGCCGAGAATAATCACAAATGACTGGGTTTGACATTCTAAGTCCAACGAGATCACTCCCAGACTGAGAAAACTCTGATGGAAAACTAGTAAATTTTGAAGTTGTACCAATCGACTTTGCTTGACGTCCTAACTCCAGTTGTATCAATAGTAGACTGAAGAAACGTTTATTTTGATCTCAATTCTCAAAATTAAACAAAAAAAATGAAGTCAAGTTGATTGACTCAGTACTTTCCACACATTACTGTGATACCAGCTTATTATTTTCTCATAGCATGAAGCCTTAGTCTGAGATCCCCTTGCAAATAATATTTATCGGCAGCCCCCCCCCCCCTAAAATTGCCTTATGCCTTATGTCTTTCCTTCTCAGGTCAATGGACAGTCTATTATCAATGCTACAGACTTTTTAGTTTTACAACCACCCACCCCCAAACCACCCAAATTCATCCCCACCCCAAAAAATAGGTAGAAAATGATCAGGAACCCCTAAAACATCTAAAAACGAAGCTTGAGCTATTTTCATATTTTTAGTTTTTGATTATTGCTACCCTGCCACTGACACGATTTCTAACAGCCACACGCGTTTTCCAACCTCACCATGGTAGTAATTCTGTGTCAAAATTTCATTAGAACCAATTTAATAGTTTCCACGTTACAAAATACAAAACGATCTAAAGCAATAAATACTCGTATTTATACTGAAAATTCTAAGTCCCTTAGCTTCGATAATAGGTTAGGCAATGTTTGGATGGACCTAAAAAGGTGATTTATGTCGCTAGGCCTTCCTTCACAGGTTAGTGTACAGCCTGTTATGAATACAACAAATTTTTCAGCTTTTCAACCCCCCACTCCCCAACCGCCTCAATTGCACCCCCACCTAAAAAATTCAGAAAATTTTCTACAACGCTTAAAAACTAAGTTTGAACTGTTTTTGTATTTTTAGTTTTTTTATTAATTTTGCGCCACCACTGGCACAATTTATAAAAACTATACGCATTTTCCATCCTCGCCACGGTCGTAATACTGTGTCCAACCTGCATTAAAATCAATTCAACAGTTTCCTCGTTACACAATATAGAACGATCTAAAGAAATACTCGTATGTTTACACTTGAAAAAATTCTAAGTCCTTTGGTTTCTGTAATAGGCAATGTTCGGAAGGACCTAAAAAAAGTTATTTATGTCACTAGGTCTTCCTTCACAGGTTAGTGGACAGTCTATTATGAAAGCAACATACTTTTCAATTTTACAACCCCCTACCCCCCAACCACCCCAACTTCACCTCCACCCAAAAAAAATAGAAAATGATCAGGAATCCCTAAAACGCCTAAAAACGAAGTTTGAGCAATATTTATTTTTTTGTTTTTTGCTAATTACTCCGCCGCCCATGCACCGATTTTCAAAATTGTAGGAACATTACATACTACGGCCCCCAGCATATCACTGCCCAAATTTCATCACAATTCATGTAGCGGTTGCTGAGATTACGTGGCTAGAAAAACGCGTACAGACAGACCGACAGACAGACAGACCGACGGAAATGAGTGACGTGGATTTTCGTTATAAAACGCCCAAAAAGTGTATTATCTCAAAATCGAAAATTTTCACGATACTCCCCTCACCTATCGGTGTGGGAAGTAAATGTCTTCTAGTTACGCGCCTGCGCAAACCTTATTCAACCTAATTTTAATTATTTATATTAAAAATTCAATGTTCCATAGTCTGGTAGTCGTCTTCGACCCAGGACGTGAAGCCGTGCCAACTGACATTCGATGAAACCCCATTTAATCCATTTTGTCCGCAATAACTCAACCGGTCGGGTTAAGTTAGGTTAGGTACTGAGTTTTCAAGTGCAGTAGTTTTTCACCAAAACTGTTACTCGGTCTGGGAACGGTCACGTTCGACTCAGGACGTCAAACCTTCCACTATCTATATTTTAGTTTCCGCTAAAACGAAGGCCTATTTCCATATAATCTCTTAATGAACTTTGCTTTAAAAAACATGAAACGTGCCTGATCAGGATTTGGAAAGATTCAAAACTTGACATATCTAAATCATTTGTGCCCTACCTGCACTCATACTAATTAAATATATAAGTGGATAAAGTGTCATGTGTGGTGTCATTATAATAAAAATCTAAAGGGTGCTATTTTGACCTGAAATATTACAAGTTACATTTGATGCCTCTTTAACCTATATTATCTCAAGTTCATACATTTAGGTGTCATTTGTACCAAGATTAATGAGGGTGCCAATACACGAAACCTTCAACACTTTTATTTTATATATATAAAACGGCAAAATATCTAGGCAACACTGTAGGGTGCTAGTTTGATGTGCAATATCTCAAGTTCATGCATATTGGTGCCATAAAGTCAAGGTTTATATGGGTGCCGATACAAAGGCACATACTTCCAGCATTTTATATGTATATAGCTGTGGGTGTCAGATTGTACACCATTTATATGGGTGCTGTTAGATTCAAGCAATACGTATATATATATATATGTGTAAACTAACCACATGAATATGTTAAGAGCAAACACCGATTTCGGCCAATGGACGAAAAATATGGCCAAAACGCGTTTTGGCTGCTACCATTTTACCAATGTCCGAATTATCGCTTTCCGACTGTTTAATGTAGCCCAGAACGTGTTTTGGCTCAACTACGATTGCCAAAACGCGTCCTGTTCTAATGCGATTGCCATAACGCGTGGTGGATTTTGTGAGTATCTCAGATTGTAAACGATACCTCTGGAGCTAGTGTATTCATTTAGTATTTGACCTTTGTGCGGGTTAGACAGTAGCTAGAGAGTGCCATGGAAGACTTAAGGTTACGCTTTAATGATAAACTGCAAAAAGTCATAAGTGGTATGAATGATAGTAGTAATATTTGTACAAGAGAAAGTTACGACCAAACACTCACAGAGGTAAAAGCGGCAAAAGCTTGTAAAAGTAACGGTGATACAATATTTTCGAAACAAAGACAACGATTGAAAAGGTATGATATTTTAAAAATTGGCTATATCGAAAAGTCGAGCGGAAAGCTAATTGAAAGAAGGGCAGACGAAACAGCCAAACTGCTTTGTTTTTGCATGACCCACGAGTTATTTGACATTATTCATTCCGCTCATGTGGGAGCTGGACATAAGAGATTGTGAGGTATGTTTCTTTCAGTTTTTTTTCACGGACCTAAGATCTACAAGTGCTTTATATTCATTTTTATTCATTTTAGCTATGGATTCTAAGCTCAGAGGAAATATTGTAACAAATCAGTTGACCCAAAACGCGTTCTGGGCTACATTGAACAGCCGGAAAGCGATAATTCGGACATTGGCAAAACGGTAGCAGCCAAAACGCGTTTTGGCTATATTTTCCATCCACTGGCCGAAATCGGTGTTTCTCCTAACAAATATACATACGAATAAATCAATATAGGGTTCAATGTAATGAACATTCCTAAGACCGCTCTTCTTTCGTGTCTCGGACTACAGGGATTCCCAGAGCATCGAAATTGCGTCGTGCGCTCGAGGGTCGCCCTCACAGCGTATTAGAGAGTTTTCGTCGAATGATGTTGCCCTCGTTGCATGTTATAAGATTTCCGCCAAGTAGCACGGATAATCCGCAGCCTGGATAATCCACACGCAGATAATCGGGGTTCTACTGTACCTTAAAACAATATTACATTAACCTACAATTTGGATAGTAACAAAGTGGAATGGTATTTTCCTCAAAACCTTGGATTGTAATAAAAGTATACGACTTGGCATCACTGGATAGCAGTAGCGTCGGCGCGAACCGGCACGCATCCCCCTGAGATGGCGGCACCCTAATTCACGAATTTCACCACCGCACGTCGCGTCGGGGCGGTGAGAGACGAGGGATTACCGGACTTATCACATTAGTTTTGACCTCGTCCGAAGCCGAAGCACACACACACTCACCATCCCATTCCGCTCTCTGACAACCTGTGATTATCGACGATAATCCCCTTCGAAAGATGGTCATTATCGAATTTGGGGGATTGCTACGTGTCCATATGTGCGAACTGACGGGAGGAGAAAGAAAGCGCCGATAGATTATGCGGCTGTTCAGATAGTTGGTTGTTCTACCAATATACGAGTTTTGTTCTCGACCTCATTCTCACTGAGTCCTAGAAATATTCTTTTACTTCTTACACCGATAGGTGAGGGAACAATTGTAAATCGGTGCATGAGCGGCAGAGAAAAAATGTATTCAAGTTGATTGGCTCAATACTTCCCACACATTCCGATGATACCAGTTTTATTATTTTCCCACAGCACGAAACTATAGTCTAGATGCCCCTGCAACCAAATCATCGCTCGCCCGACCGCAAAAAAGTGTTTTATTCTACTAGGTGCTTCTTTCACAGGTCAATGGACAATATATCATGAATACAACAAATTTTTCAGTTTTAGAAACCCCACCCCCGAACCACCCCAATTTCACCCCCAACCAAAAAAATTTGTAAAATCATCAGGAACCCCTAAAACGTCTAAAACGAAGTTTGAGGTGTTTTTTATATTTTTAGTTTTTTTATTATTGCCGCGCCGCCTCTGAAATGATTTCTAAAAACCATACGCGCTTTCCATACTCGTTGCGGTAATAAATCTGTGTCAAAATGTCATTAAAGTCAATTCAGAAGTTTCCACGTAACACAATACAAAACGATCCAAAGTAATACTCGTATGTATTTTGTATGCATCAGAAAGTTCGACTCCCTTAGTTTCTGTAATCGACAAGGCACTGTTTGGATGGCCCTAAAAAAGTGTACTATGCCGCTAGGTCTTTCTCTCTCAGGTCAGTAGACAGCCGATTATGAGTACAACAAAATTTTCAGATTTACAACCCCCCACCCCTCCAACCACCCTAATTTCACCCCCACCCCAAAAAAAAGTAGAAAATGATCAGAAACCCCTAAAACATCTAAAAACGAAGTTTGAGGCATATTTGAAATTTTTCGTTTTTTGCTAATTACTCCGCCGCCCATACACCGATTTTCAAAATTGTAGCTACATTACCTACTACGACCATACACCATTTCACTACCCAAATTTCATCAAAATCTATGCAGCGGTTACTGAGATTAGGAGGCTAGAAAAACGCCAACAGACAGACAGACAGACCGACAGACAGACAGACCGACGGAAATGAGTGACGTGGATTTTCGTTATGTAGACATCACAAAACGCCCAAAAACCATATTATCTCAAAATCGAAAATTTTCGCGATCACAATACTCCCCTCACCTATCGGTGTGGGAAGTAAAAGGACATAAAAATTTCAAATATCCCTCAAACATAGTTTTAGGCATTTTAAGAGTTCCTGATCATTTTCAATTTTGGAAGGGGGGGAGGTTGGGGTGAAATTGAGATGGTTGGGAGGCTATGAAACTGAAAAAAAATGTTGTATTCCTAACAGGCTATCCATTGACTTGTGAAAGAAAGACCTAGGGGCATAATACACTTTTTTAGTGCATCCGAACATTGCCTTGCCTTTTACTGAAACCAAGCGCCTTAGAATTTTACGATGTGTACATTTTTTTATGGTCAGCCTCCCTATGGCGCTGTAGAAGCGCTGCGAGAGGAAAGTGTCGGTTTACGTTAGATTTGGAACGCTGCAGGTTGTAGCCGTCGGGAAACAAATTCCCCGGCAGCGTCGAAGTTCTCCAAAAGAAGGAATGCTGGAGGAGACTGGTTCGGGGAGTAAGGACCTCGACCTGGTAAGGATGAGCTCGCAGAGCTTCTCTAGTGTTCCTGGTTCGGACGGCCTTTGATGTTATTATCTAGGAGAGCTCACTCAAAGATCTTCCGAGATAGAATCTGTAAAACAGGGATATGTCAGCCACCCTCCTTCGATGTTCCAGGCTGTGGAGGTCCTCTGTGAGGTTAGACGTATCGATTAATCTAATTGCTCTTTTCAGGATAGCATCCAGAAGCTTTAGAGAGTGCTTCGGAGCGCATCCCCACACATGGCAGCAATACTCCAGCGACGGTCGGATCTGTGCCTTGTAGAGCAGCAGCAGTTACTCTGCTGTATATAACTTCCTACAGCGGAACAAAACTCAAAGCTTCTGGGATACCGTTTTCGCAATACTGACGACTTGGTCATGCCAGGGCATGTTATTGTTGATGTTGATCGCCAAAAGCTTGACGGAAGGTGATTCGACTATGGGGTGATCCTCCATTTCCACGGTTGGTAAGCCATCGTGAGACTTTTTGTAAGTGTTGCTGCCTGAGTTTTCTGTACGTTGAACTGTACTTTATTTGCTAATCCCCACTCGACAATTGTTTTGACATCTGCGTTGATCTGTGACGCATGCTGCTGTCGCCGACGTACCGCCTCCTGGGATGATAGTAGCCTGCCTGGTTCCATGCACGACACTAATGTATTGTCATCTGCGAAGCTGTAGATTGGGTCGTTATTTTCAGCAGCTCGTTGATGTACAGCAGAAAGAGTGTAGGGGATAGGACAGATCCCTGAGGAACACCGGCGTTTGTTGAAAAGACGTCTGATGAACAGTCCTCGACTACAACAAACAGAGATCGGGCGTTCAAAAAGCTATTTAGCCACTGGCGCAGGCCAGGTGGTAGTCCATAAGCAGCAAGCTTGACCAGAAGTTCCTCATGCCACACTCTGTCGAAAGCTTTCGATATGTCAAGTGCAACAACACGGGATTCGCCATGACTGTCTATTGCTCTGTTCCACAAGACATACGACTATTGCTTTAGAGCGTTCTGTATTTTGTAGCGTGGAAATTATTGAAGTGGTTTTAAGGAAATTTTGACAAGGTATTATTACGCTCTTTGAGTCGGACCCTCAGTCGCCTAGTGAGGGTTGGTCTATTACTGTACCCGCAATCTCTAACAAATAATTGAGTATAGAACACGATAATGATTGCATTTACTTACAAGGATGTGTTGGTGTGAATGGGTACTCCAGTGTTGGCAACCTTGGTTGTGGGGCTCCAGGATGTAGTGCGGGAGGGCAGTGGTAGCAAAACATGCCCCTCCCACCACCTCCCGCGATCTGAAATAATAAGCAAATTTATTATAAAAATTGAGATACATGCTACTTTGGGGAAATACTGATACAGGTAGTGAAGCAAAGTATGCTTCAAGTATCCCTTATCAAAGTGTTTCTTAATGCAATTAGGCGTTATGTATTTTCCTTTTCTTAATCAAAAAACAACTTTAACACATTTTATTGTCTTATAACTTTTCGAAAAAAAAGAGATTTTCCTTTCCAGAAGAAAGTAGAGAAAATATTAAAAAAGAAGTGTAAAAGTAGGCTAACAAAGAACCATATACCAGAAGTAGTAATAGCTGTGGAGCGGTCGCGCCTGACAAGTAGTCCCCAGTTGTTTCCATCCTCGAATATAACCCCTCAGCTACCACTACCTGCCTCCCGCCGCTCCCTGCCAAACCTTTCCGACCTTTTAACAAAAGCCAGTACATCGGCCCTGCTTAGGGAGGGTAATTCCTCTGGCTGGAGTCTATCAGATTCAAAGATCTCATATCTCAGCCCGCCTAGCAATTCACATTCCGCAAGGAAGTGGTAAGGCATTTCATCGGCCTCTCCACAGCCCATACATAGGGAGTCGTCTTCAATTCCGCCTGAACCTACAGTGCCCCCTTCAGAAGAAAAACCATATACCAACTTGGAATCTAACTGAAAACCTCTTTTCAGGATGACAACTGGAATAGAGGTTCTGGAAAAGCCTGAACAGGGTTAGATCGTATATCCTACGTGTCGTAAAAGGCGACTAAAAGGAACCGAACTACTGTCGGTA
This sequence comes from Callosobruchus maculatus, assembly GCA_951848785.1. Lineage (NCBI taxonomy): Eukaryota > Metazoa > Arthropoda > Insecta > Coleoptera > Chrysomelidae > Callosobruchus > Callosobruchus maculatus. The sequence goes on from CATOUR010000083.1 coordinate 13,094,105, forward strand.
TAAGCAGTAACCTCTTCTCAACCAACAGCTTTGGGTGGATGAGTTGAGAAGAGTCAGGACACCTTCTTGTCTTTGGGGTGAGAAATTGCCCCTAAAGGCGGATGAACCAGTAGATACCATCTGGTCGACGGCATGAGGATGCAGAAAGCAAATGGGAAACTACTGCATTAAAGCTCTTAAAGATATCCCAAGAGAAACTTGTAAAATGAGTAAATGCATTTTACGATGATGATGCTGACTTGGTGTCTACCAGTGGGTTTGTTAACATCTTCTTAGATTTGATTAAGGTGCTTTTAGCCTTCTGTGAGAACTACCGTTCTTAAAGGAGGATGGAGGACGAAGTATCTTCTTGGAGACTTTCAGCTAAGATTTTTTTAAGAGCCTATTGGTCTTTCTTCTCTGGAACCTCTGGTAAAATGAGTAAATGCATTTTACGAGATCACAACATGTCTGTTAAGACATTGTGACTATGATGATGAAGGGATACGCCGAGGACGATTTATGCGCCTGCGGGAGAACCAGATGATGGAACATCTCTTGCCTTGCCCATCCCTGATAACCTGTTGCACAGTCGTGGACCTCTGGGAAACGAACGATACGGCAATGCAGTGTGTCAGACACTGGAAAGAGATATGAGCCAGTACAATCATTTCTGACTGGTGATGTCTGAGATCGTCACATATATGTGTGTTTATTTCTTTTAGTTACTACTTAACTAATACTTATGTATATTAAACAAATAAAAAAGACACTTAAACAAAATAAAAAAATATATATAGAAATGATCAATTAATTGACGTTTTAAATATCTGTAGCTCCGACACGAATGAATAAATTATGATATCTTACACTCTTAACCCTATATAGGAGCATTATCCTTTAGTAATTCGGCCAGTTTGACCAATCTGGCAGGTCTAGAGAAGTAGGAACCAGGTCAGCGCAAAAAAAAGAAAGGGAATAAGAAAGGAAGAAAATAAAAAACAAAGAAGGAGGAAAATAATTATTATGTTTAATGGCAAAGTATTAATAATTCATTTCAAACAGATTCTTTCTATTCTAGAAATAATATTGATGCAGGTTTGGATATTAAATTTGGGCATAGACCGATTGGCAATTTTGTGTGTTTCCCTACTTGCTCAAGCGTGTAGTTCACTGATACGCGCGACAAAGGGATGCAATGTAATTTCGCTAACGGCAATTGATGTATCTGTAATTCGTTGATTGAAGATATCAATTTGGCATTGACATTACATTACAACTATTAACCGAATTAAAATGAAGCAGATTCCAAGTTGGGATTCGCAACAGTTAATGCATTTATGGTCGCATATTCCGGTTTCAGCTGAATCGCACGCAACCAATAGGCGCCAATCGTATCGTGCAATTGATCTTTATTGTTATACTTATTTTATTATTTGAATAATGTTCACGTGTTCCATTTTTTTTTAAACAAAAATGCACAGTTGAAAGCTTGCTACTAGTAGCTTTAAGGACGTTCATTCAGTTCAGTTGTTGGTAAATGAAATTAATGTTTTTTTCAGCTTTAGTAAGTTTAATCACATAGCTATCTATCACCAAAAATTCAAAACGTCTTATCGATTATTTCAGAAAATTATTAACGATTAAAGATCAGAGTTTAGCATGAGCTCTTAGGATATACTAGCATGTTTTTGCATTCAAAACTAGAATAAACATATTTTAAGAGTAGATATAAAAATAGATAATATTTAACAATATTCTTTGGAATATGTACTTTATTTTATTGCTTTATAAAAATAGGGTTGAGGAACAATAAATTACTTATTAGTTATCATAGTCATGGTTGTTCAAACAGTTTCGTAAATTATGAGAACATATTGAAAACTGACAACAGGTCGCTGTTTTATAAACCGCAGCCTTCTCTGTCCTTATAAAAAGTGACAGTGTCGTAAGGGCGCAGTGTTCGTCAGTTAGGTTAGGTTGCTCTGTTGATTATCATTTATGTCTTTTAATGTATCTGCCAATAGTATAGGTATACCTTAATGCAAATACAGAAGCACTATGATTAGGGTGAACATGTGGAGGCAATTTCACCAGTACACAAGAGATACTGAAGGTAATGAGAAATTATGTTTATAAGCTGTAGGAAGGTGCAATATTAACACTGTCATGCGTACAGTGTGCAGAAAAAGCATTTTTAATAAATTTCTGCAAAAATTGCGGCTACCAACAAAATACTACTGCAATAATTATTGTAACAAGCTAGACCTTTTTAGATTTTTTCTTACATTTGGTATTCTCAACATCGGTACCAAATATTCGGTGATAAAATCTTTATATACTTAAACTAACTTAAAAGGATATCTGGCTAAAGAAAAAAATAGAAAGGTATTGTTGCTACCAGTCTTTAACCTGAGGATGACATACATTTAAACGTGGAAACGTTGTGAAAATTATTTTTTGTAAATACAGAGTGGAAGATACTTTAGGAGAACACTGTACAGGCTCATTTCAAGAAGCGCTTCTTATTGACGACTGGTTACGGTATTCTTTTACTTCAATAAATTATACCACTTATACTTATTTAGCTTAACCACAGCAAACAACATACATGTCATTGCAATTAGAGATAACCATGCCAAAGATAACACACGTCAGCTATGCTTTTGCTGTAAAGATTCAGCAACCGATAATTCATTTTCTTCTATTTCAAGTATCCATACAATTATAAAGTAGCAATAAAAATTTTAAAGTGCCGTTTTTAAGGACAGAATACGCTTTACTTGGGGATATTTTTCTGTATTTTGCTGAAGTTTTGGCTTTAAACTTACGGCCACACATTTACAAAAATTATCAGGTACAAACTACCAGAAGCGCAGTTATTCGTCACTTCAAACTCTTGTAATACAATCCTCAGAAGACGCTGCAGTGCTATGAAAGTACCATCTGATGACACATTTTATACCTTTCCTACACTGTGTATGTAGTACTTTGCTACGTAACATCGGGCAGTCGGAAGTTTACCAACCATGCGCTGAAAATCGAATAAAAAATGAAGTCAAGTTGATTGACTCAGTACTTCCCACACATTACGCTGATACCAGTTTATTATTTTCCCATAGGATGAAGATTTAGTCCGAGATCCCTTGCAACCAAATAATCGCGAGCCCCTCCCCCCCTAAAATTGTCTTATGCCGCTAGGTCTTTCCTTCACAGGTCAATGGACAGCCTATTATCGATACTACAAACTTCCCAGTTTTACAACCCCCCACCCCCCAACCACCTCACCTTCACCCCCACCCAAAAAACTAGTAGGAAATGATCAGGAACCCGTAAAACATCTAAAAACCAAATTTGAGCTGTTTTCATGCTTTTCGTTCTTTTATTATTGCTACGCTGCCACTGATACGATTTTTAACAAACATACGCGTTTTCCATTCTCACCACGGTAACAATATAGTGTCAAAATTTCATTAGAATCAATTTAATAGTGTCCATGTTACACAATACAAAACGATTTAAACCGTACTAAATTCTCGTGTGTATACAGAAAATTCTATGTCCCTTAGTTTCCGTAATAGGCTAGGCAATGTTCGGATGGACCTAAAAAGGTGATTTGTGTTGCTAGATCTTCCTTCACAGGTTAGTGGACAGCCTATTATGAGTAAAGAAATTTTTTAATTTTTCTACCCCCAACCACCCCAATTTCACTACCACCCAAAAAAACGCAGAAAATGATCAGGAACCTCTAAAACGCTTAAAAACGAAGCTTGAGCTGTTTTTATATTTTTTCTGCGCCGCTACTGGCACGATTTATAAAAACCATACGCGTTTTCCATCTTTGCCACGGTAGTAATACTGTGTCAAAATTCCATTAAAATCAATTCAACAATTTCCTCCTTACACAATATATACCGATCTAAAGCAATACTCTCTTATGTTTACATCAGAAAAAATTCTGTCCTTTGCTTGCTGTAATAGGAATGCAATGTTCGGATGGACCTAAAAAAGTTATTTATGTCGCCAGGTCTTCCTTCACAGGTCAGTGGACAGTCTATTATGAATGCAACAAATTTTTCAATTTTACAATCCCCACCCCCCAACCACCCTAATTTCACCCCCACCCAAAAAAAGTAGAAAATGATCAGGGACCCCTAAAACGCCTAAAAACGAAGTTTCAGCAATATTTGATTCTTTTTTTGTTTTTTGCTAATTACTCCGCCGCCTATGCACCGATTTTCAAAATTGTAGGAACGTTACCTACTACGACCCCACATCATACCGCTGCCCAAATTTCATCACAATCCATACAGCGGTTGCTGAGATTACGAGGCTAGAAAAAAGCGACAGACAGACAGACCGACAGACAGACAGACAGACAGACCGACGGAAATGAGTGACGTGGATTTTCGTTATGTAGACATCATGAAACGCCCAAAAAGCGTATTACCTCAAAATCGAAAATTTTCGCGATCAAAATACTCCCCTCACCTATCGGTGTGGGAAGTAAAAGAAAATTGAATACATCTGAAACGGTTGAAAATCGCACCCTACTTTGTATGACTTTTTTTGTTGGAAATGCGCTGTGCAGTCTTCCTCTAAAGCATCTTCCACTCGTCATAGAACACTCTGTGTATACTGTATCCCAAGGTTTTATTACTGAATATTTGGTACCGTCGATCAGGATCCAAAAAGTAAAATAATTTGAAACGACGAAATGTTCGGTCATTTATCGAATTCCCATGGTATATACGATATCGACAAATGCGATGGAAATCTGAAAAATTGATTTAGGCCGATATATCGAGTTTGCGACGGAAATTCGTCCCTTTGAAATTGGATCCTGGAACTGGTGCATGCCTATACTGTTGGCCGCGCCATCGGTTAAATTAACAGCGAATTAATTCTGATTAAGTTAATTTAGTTAAGTTGATACGTGACATCATGCGCTACAGCCACTCAAGCAGCCGCATATTTGTCCACTAATTAGATAGCATGTTATCGGGTGGTCCCGAAAATAACATCATCATCATAGTCACAATGTCTTAACAGACATGTTGTGAACTCGTAAAATGCATTAAGTCGGAGCTAGAGAATAGTCGACACGAATATTATCAGTAGTTTTGGGAACTGTAGCTCGCCATCGTTTGCGATTTACTGTCACTTCAGTGGCGCTCTTGATACTCATATCCAGCAACTGTTTCGTCGTATCCACCCAGCGTATAGGGGAACGGCCACGGCGGCGCCCACTCGGGGCATGACCCTGAACTACATGTTTCTGGATATTATCGTTTCTGTGTATATGTCCCAAGAATGTAAGCATTCTCGTCGACACAATGTAGGATAGTCTCTTTGGATTACCGAGCTCATCCAGTATTGAAACGTTTGTTAGATGGGCGGTATAAGAGACTCTCAGCATTTTTCTCCACGTCCACATTTCAAAAGCATCTACGCGAGCTCGATCTGCCTTTTTAACAGTCCAAGTTTCCGAGGCATAGAAAAATATGAAGAACACAAGAGACTGAACCAGAGATATTTTGGTAGCTTTAGTGATATGGTCACGCCATATTTTAGTAAGCTTTGTCATGGCCACACGTGCCTGTTGAATGCGCCGTCGACTCTCATTTTCACAGCTACCCGAATTGTCGATCAAAGAACCGAGGTACACAAAACTTTGAACTACTTCACAAAGGCCTACTGACTTTATTGCTCGATGATTATCGTGCTCTCTATCTACGATCATAACCTTGGTCTTGTTGTAGTTAATACCAAGACCATACGCTGCACTGTGTTGTTCTAAGATGTTTAATAGAGCTACTAGTTCTTCCTGAGAAGCAGCAATAAGGGTTGTATCGTCAGCGAATCTTAAGTTGGATATTTTGCTTCCGCCAATAGTTATACCGCCATTCCAGCTGTAACACACATAAAAAGAATTCAAGAATTTTGATAATCTTGCAAAGATATACTTGCGACCAGAATATCTGCTCTCGCTCTGAGAAAATTTAATTGATAAGGAAACTATAGTTAATTTGAACCAAGAAAAATATATTTTTGGTTTCAATACTCATTCTAAAAAAATATGCTCTGACCAAGAATATTATTTTCTTCACAACTAAATTTTCAATACTTTTCGACCAAGTGTTATACAATTTTAGTGAGGATATCATATTGTATTGACAATATGATAACCTTGGTTCATGCTTATCGAAAGATCGCCACAGGCCTTATAGCCATTTGTAAATCATTTATAATTTTACCTGTGTACATATGTAAGTACCAAGTATATGATATGATATATATTTATCTACAATATAAATAATGGTAGACCGATGAGCCTAACGTATTCGTTTAAAATAATTATAATAATATTTACTACTTGAATGAATGTTCAAAATATTTGTTGACAATGATTCATATACACTCTATGTACAAAATAATGTTCTGAGTAAAGAGAATTTCTTTCGATGCGAAAATGCATCACAGTATAACAAGCGCCAAATATTTGTTGTTGTATCTTCGGACTACACTATCTGATTTACAACCTGAACAAGATGTTGACCCGTTGTTCGTGGTCAATTAGTCCTAAGGGACTCATTGCATTGCTGACGACACCCTAACTACAGACAGGGCCGCCTTTGGACTATCGAGGCTTAGATGAAGAGAGAGAGAGAGAGAGAGAGAGACCATCAAAATTACATTGCATGCGTATGATTAGGGTGTAATTCGCTAACGGAGTAGCGTTGCCAGAAGAGGGGCCCACAGTAGCAGTAAGGGATATCCACTCTCTAATAGAATTACTACGGAGCCCCTATGATCAACTTACCCACTCGAATGCTGTACTCTCCGGTCGCGCTCTATGTATATTTTAAGACGGGCGGCACGGACAGGAGTTATCTGAAGGCGATTGCGATTTCCGACTACGCTACGTTAGGAATAAGCCATAATTTATTTACTTATTTCATATTTATTTATATAGTCGTACTAACTAGTACAAACTAATGCCACCCTTGAAAGTACAACTTGTATAAGGGCATTGGCTGAAAAATAGTACGTTTTAACACTCCTCATTGTCTGACAGATCCACCAGCGGTTCTCCTACACACTCGCCCAATCCATATAGTTCGGTATATCTCCATGGTCGGTATTACCAAAGTTTACGGAATACATATAAGTTGGATCACTCCGCAAAAATATCAAAACGGCCTGCCCCTTGCTCCGTCTCCCCGGTAAACCGATAGCAGTGTACCGACGTCAGCCGGGAGATACGGGGCGGCGCAAAGTAGTGGTTGAACGTGTTTAACGTGAAGTGTATACAGTGTCTCAAAAATATCGGTTTTTGTTATATCGGATTTGTTTGCAGGAAATGGATAATATTTTCAGAAGTTTGATTTTATCGATTAAATTTATTAACGGATCGAAAATGACAATCAGATCCATCCTTATTTTGTGGTAAACCTTGGAATATAAAGGATATAAATACATGTTTTACGACGATTAAGACAAGCAATATGTCGGAACTGGGCAGTAGTAGAGAATTATATACCCAATGAGACATTTGTTTTTGGTCACGTGACATCCGATTCAAAATCATTAATGGAACACCCTGTACATTTGTGCCTTTCTGTGTTCCACCCGATAAAACAATTCCAACAAACTAGCACACGTCTAAAGTCATTAATTCGAGGCCTACAGGCCTACAGGTACTTAAAAGATTGTATCACTCTACAAGCGTATAGTGAGACAAAATATTCATTCGGTGGTCTTACCATACCACCCAGAATTCGGAATTATATTTTAGAGCTCGGAAATATTTTTATTGATAACTTTAACAATTTAGTTTCTACAGCAGCAATTGGAATGACTCTGAAAAGCACAATGTCAATAATAATTTACTCACATCCATGTAAAGCATTTCCACATGATTATCCTTTAAAATTGCACATACGAGTTCGTATATACTATACCATAAGTTGTGGTCTCAAAAATAAACCAAATAAACAAAACATTAAGGTAAAAATACTACAGCACCTTTGAACCACTTTTTACTTCTATTCTACGAAACAGCTACAATATGTGAAATCATTTGAGATTCATTAGTAATAGTTTTACTAGGTTTTATTTTTGATATCCATTTATGTAACCTAGTGTACTAGCAAACGTTATATTTGTATTTGTATGTTTAAATTGGCTGTCAATACATTTTCTTTCAATGACCCTCGTATATACGTAAAACTTAGGCGTAAGCAAGTCCCCGCTAAAAGACCCTCGTACTTTGGCAAAAACCAACGCAAAAACTAACTGGCGCGTGCGGCCGCGGCATCGCTTTAATGTGAGATCTTCAAAGTGCCGACGGAGAGTGATCCAACTTATATTTATTCTGTTCTGTAAACTTTGGTATTACCTTCATCTGGTGGGCCATCACAGCATCCAAATATCATTCTTTTGGAGCCTGTGACGTATCCCGTTAAGTGCAACGTAACGTTTTTCACACTCTCACTGACAATTTTGGTTGTTGACATCGATGACACTGTATTAATAACCAAATACGTAAGAAATGTGATCAAGGTATATATTTTAAGTTTCTAATCTCCATTACCTCTTCAACATCATCCCTGCAATATCCCTTGGTATTTACCATCCTGTATGTTTTCATTTAAACTGAAATTGGATCAAAAATATGTTGTAATAGTTTCTTGTACAATTTAAAACAACACCTAGGCATGTATGTAGTTAATTAAGTAGTATGTAATATAACGAAGGACTCTAGTAGCAATCTAGTTAAGGAAAACAATAAACACTGTTGATAAGTTTATGTTGATAATTCTCGAGGCCAGAACCTTCGGTACTGTTTAGAGAATTGTTAAATTTTATTGTTATGTAATTATTTCCAGAAATAAGCGATGTTAAAAAAAATCTATAATTATTGTCCCTATCAACGCATGTCCCTTCCAATAACCTTACTCCTGACTCTCTTAGGACTCGATATCCTACAACTTCTCCGCAAGCAATTAATTTCTGCCAATAATTTTCTTCTATTGCTTTTACTCAAGTCCCAACTTTCTGTTCCTTATGTCAGTATACTCTTCACTATCGTATCGTATATCCTCTTCTTAATCTGCCTACTTATGTTTCTTTCCCAGAAAACAGAGTTCAGTGCCACAATGGCTTGTCTCCCTTTATGTATTCTTTCTTGTATTTAATCGTTACTTGTTCCTTGCTAAATAAATATATACACCTTCCTGTCCCCTTCATTTCTCCTTTCTCGACTTGTCAAAATTTATTTTCAGTTCGCGCGATCATATTCTTTCTGGATCTTTCTGATCCAGTAACTTAAATGTTGTTCATCCTACGCTAACACCTCCTGCTCGTCGGCAAAATATAACAAATGCAGTCTATTTTCTCCTACTTGAACACCCATAGTTCTACATTTTTTTGTCCACCCGCTTAAATATCGATCTAAATTAATTTTGAACAAATTAGGCGACAAAAACCTTGCCTCGATCCTCCTGATGTTTGGAGTGATTCCGTTATTTGGGAGCCGATTTTAATTGAAGCTTGTTTTTGTTTATAATATAACTGGATAGTTTTATGTGATCAAACCCTCTCCTCTCGAGCTGGGGTTTAAGAGAGGCATTGGGTACAAGGGAGAGCTTGTTTTCACTATCGACCATGCTTCAAAAATACAGAGACCAACAAAATACTTGTGTTTTATAGACTATTCAAAAGCATTTGACTGTGTTAAACATAAAAAATTGCTGAAAATACTAGAAAGTAAAGGTATTGACTCACAGAATCTGAAGATTATACATAATTCATATGAACAGGGAACACTAGGAAACAGGATCAGAAAATATCGAGTCAAGAGCTGTACCTATAAAGCGCGGAGTCAGACAGGGATAAGTAGTCAGCCTCAAGCTCTTCAGTATGTATGGCGAAATTATATTCGAGCAAGCCGAAGACGACATAAAAGTTAACAGCAGACTGATACATAACTTAAGGGTGTAGGGTATAGCGCGCGAAATTGAAAATCCAAGAAAGACGTATTCCCGTGTTAGCGAAGACGCGTGGCCGCCTGTTCCCTTTCTCCAGTGTGTGTGTCTAAGATGAGGCGAGATAAGTTCAAAAGTCCAAAGGTAAGGTCAAAAGGTACAAAGGTAAGGTCCAAAGGTCACAATAAAAATGATTTTCGCATTTCCAAGCTCCTGACGTTACCTTTAAGCTTACAGTAATGATTCAAAAAGCAGATTGTCACATATTTGGCCTTTTTTTATCGTGTTTGGTTGTTAAGTTACAGACATTTGAAGAATATATGATTTTGCATTGCGAGGTTCTTTGCACGCTAAGAAACTTTTTTGAGAAAATCGCAAATAGTTGTCATTCATTAAGGTCTTAACTATCACCTTCTGAAATACTGTGTATATAGTTTGAAAAACAAGTGAGTTCTGTTCGAAATGGGAATCCGTGTTTTAACATGGCCCATACATATGTATAACTGTGTATACCCAAGCCCCTTAAGGTATGCCGATGACACAGTCATACTCGCGGATAGTTCTGAGAGTCTTCAAAGTCTTATAGACACAATAGCTTCAGTAGGTGATCAGATGGGACTACAAACAGATAAACAAAGGCAAAGATCATGGTGATAAGCAGAAATCCAAATCAGCTGATTGATATAAAATTTCACGGGACGTCTATATCAAGGGTTGATGAATTTAGATACTTAGGTGGTTGGATTACACAGGACCTGAATCCAGATGTGGAAATAAGAACAAGAATCGAGAACAACCTTCTTGAAAAAATTCTGATACTTCGTTTATTCTTAATATTTTTTTTAAGCCACAATGTAGATCTCAAAACAGTATCAAAAAATATTGATGATGTAAACTTTATAGATTGCAATACTTTTGAGAAATAGTCCCCAACAAATACGCTCATTTTGATGATTTCATTGTAGATTAGTTGGCTCTTTAGTTCAAGATGAAATTTAAACTCAAAATTATTTTCTACTTTCACTAGTATATGTGCTTTTTATCTTTACATAAATAATATAATTCAAGGAATGGACCAATTGAGTTAAAACACGATCTGTTGGCACATCATAATGATGAAATTCAAGTTAAGATGCCGAAAATGTTTTTCAAGAATACTAATATTCTATAAGCGATCAATCCTGTTTAAAACTTCAGGCCAAATTCAGAACTAAAACATTATAGTATATACAAAGGATGTTGTAGCAAGTGACAGAGAGATTCTGCCAGCGCGCCATCTGGCACCGAAGGTAAAGGCACAAACCAAGGAAACGCTGCACAGCAGTAAATATTCCTTGGTGGGACGACAAGTCCGCTTGGCCACCAGAGAGGGCGGATTCTATACGGTACTGCGTATGAAAGCCGATATACGAGGGTTGCTCTATACCTCCGTCAATCCACCAGTACGCAGACAGCTGTTTCACGCTTATTAGCGATCATCAGTGCGCCATAGGCCGATTGACGAAGATAGAGAGCATCAGTTCTTGCATGTCTACCAGACATATGAAGCATGTTGTAGCAAGTGACAGAGAGATTTTGCCAGCGCGCCATCTGGCACCGAAGGTAAAGGCACAAACCAAGGAAACGCTGCACAGCAGTAAAGATTCCTTGGTGGGACGACAAGTCCGCTTGGCCACCAGAGAGGGCGGATTCTATACGGTACTGCGTATGAAAGCCGATATACGAGGGTTGCTCTATACCTCTCCTCTCCTCTACCCCCTCGTATATCGGCTTTCATACGCAGTACCGTATAGAATCCGCCCTCTCTGGTGGCCAAGCGGACTTGTCGTCCCACCAAGGAATCTTTACTGCTGTGCAGCGTTTCCTTGGTTTGTGCCTTTACCTTCGGTGCCAGATGGCGCGCTGGCAGAATCTCTCTGTCACTTGCTACAACATGCTTCATATGTCTGGTAGACATGCAAGAATTGATGCTCTCTATCTTCGTCAATCGGCCTATGGCGCACTGATGATCGCTAATAAGCGTGAAACAGCTGTCTGCGTACTGGTGGATTGACGGAGGTATAGAGCAACCCTCGTATATCGGCTTATATACAAAGGCCCCGTATAATTCTTTATTTTTGCTATTTGTGATCTATGGCATAAAAATAATTGTTGTAAAGACAACATATTCTTTAATGATCGCTAATTCTCCATTTAATAAAGATGAGTGGATGGCTTTAATACACTGTCTGTTAATCTGTTGTAAAAGTCACTAGCTCACAATACTAATGTAGTAATGTTCAATGTTGCCTTCTAAAAATGCTTTTCAGGATGTCGAAAGGGCTGTTTGATATAAACACATAAATGTATATAGGCGACATTGTTAGACTTGTTAGAATTGCAATATTTATAAATTATTATAAACTGAAACATAGTGAGAGAGAAAGTTGTTTTAATCACTGATCGATATCCATTTGCAGAATCTGTGCTTCCAGCATTAAAAAAAGGGTATAATACTAATTAGGTCTATAAGGTATAGAGTTAAACTGATACTTAAGTATTTTTGAAAAATGGTTAATACCCATGAATTTGTCTTTAGTAACTTGCTATCAAAATGGTCGAAGAGCCCTAATGAAAGATTAACCATACGCCCATGGGTTCGCTAGCAGGATCAGATGCAGGCGCATACGGAACACGAACTTCATGTAGCTGTAGACCGGTAGCGGTGGCTGCCTCTAATCCACTTACTTTTGTATTTCCATGTTAATTTCTAATTTATTTAATGATTCAATTGCACAGGATCTGGTTACGTAGGGAGGACGATTTGAAATGCTGCATGAGAGACAAGAGACATAGAAACATAGTTTGGTGATAGTTTTGTTATGTATGTGTGTGTACATGAACATTTCATCTCAACTCATTGCAATAATGGATAGCAGTATCTGGTGCCATCAATTTCAAAATTAAAAATTAAAGCGTTGTAAAATTCTCCAGTAATATACAGGGTTCGAGGTATTAAATGTTATTATTATCATCGCGAAATTGTTCACGATTCCAAAAGTTATGTTCATCAGATTATGTCCCGAATGCTTTGGTCAATAAAGTTTTGTCTCTTCTACTATGCGATTTCACTAGATAATGGTGGAATCCAGGTGACAGCATGTGAGATAAGTTGCAGTATAAATATCAGTGGTAGAGTACAAAAAAAAGCATTTTTGGTAATAGAGTCACCCTGTACTGAGACGAGAAGAATAAAAAAAAGTTACGCCATGTAATCACCAAAAAAAGGCTCACACTGCTTTGTGGCTTATGGTCTCTGTCTCTACGTCTAAAAAGGTTTTGGGCCGGTTTTACCGGTCCCTGATAAGTTTCCGATAGCTTATTTGTCAGATAAAAAGGTTATCTGACAGACAGACTAACCGAGACTTATCAGGGACGAGTGAAACCGGCCCTTAGAATTTCCATAACGATATTTAATTAAAATGTATGCTTGAAAAGTAAAACCGATACTTCAGAAATTAGGTACCTAGCACTATTCCAATTTTAAAATGGTATATTTTGTAGCAAGATTTGAACGAAAATTCAACACTGGTAGGGAGATCCACGCGTGAGCACAAATAAGGAGCTCTCGACTAATACACCATAACAAATTTTCATGAGAACGTAGAAATAGACTATTTTCTTCACGTCCGATAGCAAATCTAACCTCAAACCGACAGTTTGAGGTTAGATAGCTAGGTCATCACACTTACATCTAACACTGAGGGTTTTGAAATCCATGGCAATGAAATCCTGAATTCAGAATCAGATTCAGCGTCAAAAGTTTACCCATCGTTCCTAATTTCGTAATTTTGTTATGAATGGTTTCGAGAATATCGAATATCGGGAAAACCGTCTTCAGGGTGCCCCATGCAAAGGGGCGTAGCTCCCTTAGGAAGCATTTCCGGACCCATGTTCATATGACATTTTCTTTCTATTTTTCGGAGTACTATTCGTGGTTAGAGTTTGTAAACATACTTAATTAATACCCTGTATATGTAGTAAAGAAACTAAGTTAGAACTAATGCTGAAAATATGTTTGATCAAGATTAACGGTAAAAGCATGAATCTGAGGTTAAATTTCTTGGCATAATCATTGAGAATAGTTTGGAACGGAAGGCCCTTGTTGACATGCTATGAAACCCTTCATCTTCGGTTGGCTATGCTCTGTATAGATTATCCCACTATTTTACTATTTTTCTCATTTCTACTCCAGAGCTATCACGCAATTCTATTCTGGGGAAGTTCCGCATACGCTACTGGGGATTTTCGCCTACAAAAACGGTGTTTGAGGAGCACAGCTGGTGCATCTAGGATTACCGCATGCAAGCAGATCCTTGAAGATATGCGTATTCTAACATTACCATCAATTTATATCATGAATGTGGTGATATTTGTTAAATCAAACCCAGATCGTTTCACCCTAAACAACTACTTCCATAGCTATTATATTAGACATTGTTTGGATTTCAGTATTCCGCATCATAATTTGCCAATCTTTGAAAATAATGCTTCTTTCATTGACATGCGCTTGTACAATAAGGTACCAGTACTCTGAAGACTAGTATCACAGCTTTTAGAAAATATATGAATGATTATTTAATGATGACGTTTTGAAGAATTTGTGACAAAGAATTTTTATAATTTACCCTAGTATATTTCATGTTGGGTACATTGTTGTCTCAGTATGATTTTTAATAATCGTTCGTTTCTAGATGACATCACTCAGATACTTTTATATTTTTTTATAATGCATATTTTTATTTGCCCTGCTGTCAGATTGACTTATCCCATCCTATTCTTGTAGTCTACGGAGTCAGTAAATTATTACATTATATTACTCTATAATCACCTCGCAGTCAGGCACCTACGCAATTTGTTACGTTTTGTATTCTATACAAGAATTAACGTAACTCTTGGAACACTAATGCCCAGTTGCTCCAACTTTCACTTTTTAACAAAGGAAACCTCAACATTTAAGATGACCTTAAAGTTCCAATCGTTTGCACGGACGTCAATCTAACCTTACTTAGTTAAGTACTGTTTATATGAGGCAACGCTGGTTCTGTCACAACTATGTGGTGTTTTGTCACTCCTATTTTGTGTATTGTGTTCGTGTTCACCATTTCTTCTTGTTAAATTCCGTGGTTCCTTGGCTTGGATTGGAGGTTGAAGCACAGCATAGTAAACAACCAGCACAATAACTCAGGTTGGCGGAAATTACACGCGCATCCCCTCTTTTGGATGATTTTTTGTAGGGATGCTAACGACACTTCGATACTTATGCACTAATATCGAGTATTTTTGTCATCGATACTTTTTGAGGCATTCCAAGCTGGTATCGATAGGTTTTTATCGGTATCGAAAATAATTATATAATTATTGAAGGGTGTAATCAATTGCGCAAAATGCTCTGTACGAACCAAACGCGCCTATTTGGCTAAAAAATATCGAGTTGGTACCGGTATCGATATTTTCATTTTCGCATCTCTACCCAAACTTCACATCCGTAAAACCCTCCCAAGGTCAAATTCTGTGGGAACCATTTTTATATAGGAAATCCTCAGAGATATTATGCTGGTTGTTTACGATGCTGTGGTTGCAGTTTGAAGTATTGAAGTTAACCTTAAACTCTTACCGTTTTTGTACATTGGACTATATATTAGAAGAAAAGAAAAACGAGTGAATGCAAACAAGATATAGATGCCACAATATATTTATGAACCCTAAACCTTTTGAAAAAGCTTAATTCATCTAGCTTCTCAGAGTAATTTGGCCTGTGGTAAATACGCCTAGGAATCCCATACTCCACACTCCACGATATCGACAACTTCCCCATCATCATCCAAAAAATGGAAATCTTCCATAATCATGATAAAAAGTCAGCACCAGATCACAATGATGCGATAATTAAATGCAAATGGCAGTTAAGTCGTGTTTAAGTCGCTAAAATCGAGCACTTTATAAAGGAAGGTTTAGGGAGACTTTGAGTATCCCTTAATGTTGGTGCAATGAAATATTCTACATAAGCATGATTTAAGGATGCTTACATTTAAGGCTTCCTTAGAAGAGTTGGTGCCTCAGAGTAACAACTGAACATAGAGGTAGTAAACAAACCACTTCAGCATGGCGTGCTCAAAGCCATCATCTTTTGACACTTCAGCCTCCAAACATTGCCAACTAACCTGAAAATTCTTCTAATGCAACCCAAACACTGCTCTGCACTGTCCCATCTCGAAAAACTGTTAAACTACACTCGAATATAGCACAGCAAGTCCGTAAAGCTTCACTACAGTTACCGACAAATAGCGAATTCGGTTTTACTGACCAAGCATAAAAGACGCACAACCAAAACAAACGTTTGACAGTCGGAGTTTACCGTACACAAATCGCAGGAAAATTATATAGGCGTTGCCAGCTCCTCAAAATTTATGTAAGACAGAATTTGCGTTTATGATTAAAAACATGCAGTAACGCAGTAGAGGTCAACATATCTATTGATTTTGCTGTAATCATTCCTGAACCCTCAAAATACCGTCTTTTTTAACGTAGAATGGAATATTTCTGGATGCTATACAATTAAGACGATAGTAAACAATTATGATTGCCGTATCTGGTAGTCAATATGACAACGTAAGAAAAGATGTTGGCCTATTAGAATTAGTTGTTTACTACCTCTATGTTCAGTTGCTACTCTGAGGTTGGTGCAAATGGGCATAAAAATGATTGAAACGGTATGTTGTGGGAGTTTGACGCGATAAAAGAGCAGATTAATCTCTCAATTTCAATCAGCAAATGCCCGAAACATAATCAAAGACGGCGGTGAGGCGGGCGCTTGCCAGCGGCGAACAGATGAAGAACGGGCAATAAATTAAGATCACGGCTAAGTTGATTACGGCAGCGACGGCGTCGGCATCAGGTGTTCTCCACCGCTGAGGTTGAAGCCTGCCTACGTTGCGCTGAGCTGCTTGTCTCGCTTTCCGCCGAAAATGTTTTTCCTAGTTGGCCGTGGTGTCACTGCGGGACGCATTAATATCAATAGAAGTGGGGAAAGAAGACGGTGGTGAGGCAAGGAAGGGGCGGCGGAATTATGCCAGTGATTAAAGTATTATTTTCAAAGTCAACAGGTGGAGGAGGTATCATGAAATTTTAAAAAAATTGGAATACTCCAGACATCTGTCGACTCTCTTTATCAACATGCTTTTATTAGCTTCACTTGTTTGTTTGTTTGTTTTTTGTTTGTGAGCTTGTAACTCCCCTTAGGATTAAGAGGTCGGACCGAACATTGAACGCTCCAACTTCACCGCGAAAACCATTTTGACGGCTTCAAATCCGTCGGACAAGTTGTCGTATCCGCTGACTAAGAGATGGTGCAGATAGTTTAAAGTTTGTTAATATTACACAGAGGCGTAGCAACAAGAGCTTAAAAGGCGTGGCATCCAAGTGTTTGAGGGTTCGTTTTTTCGTGAAATTTATTCAGGAAACTCGACAGTTTTAATTATCGTTCATACAGAAATGGTAATGATTATGCTGTGACTATTGATCATAAACCTTTACTACATAGAGTATTTATAAATATACAGTTTAAAAAGACTAAGAAACATGCTTTAATAGTACTGTTAACTAGAAAAATAAAAATAAATATAGTTTAAAGAGATTAAAAAACACGCTTCTAAAGAACATCGGACACAAAAGTTAACTATAATTTCATAAATTATATTTGCTAAGTAAACTTATTGATGCAATCTTATAGATCTACATATATGGTTTCAGGACGACTATTGCACATCATTTATTTATGGTCTTACGACATGTCTAGTTTGTTTATGATTACTATTGGCTCATTTATTAGATCTGGCACATAAAAAGTATTTTCAGCATTCTAATAACTACCCTGCATTTCTGAAGGTCTGTGTAAATATCACAACGTGATCTAATGCGCGAATCTTTATAAACATTTTTTTAGAGAGACACTTTAATGATATTCAATAAACGTGGAAACTGTATTAAAATATGCAGATCACTGTCGTGTACCAAAAACTAAATTAATCTAAAGATATGTTATCTCCGATGTTATTTAACATTTACTCTGAATTTGTGATGAGACAGGTATTGGACAACTGACATGGCGGTATAACTATTGGCGGAAGCAAAATATCTAAATTAAGATCTGCTGACGATACAACCCTCATTGCTGCTTCTCAGAAAGAACTAGTAGCTCTATTAAACATTTTAGAACAACACAGTGCAGCATATGGTCTTGGTATTAACTACAACAAGACCAAGGTTATGATCGTAGATATAGAGAGCATGACAGTCATAGAGAAATAAAGTCAATAGGCCGTTGTGAGGTTTAGTTCAAAGTTTTGTGTACCTCGGTTCTTTGATCGACAATTCGGGTAGCTGTCAAATTGAGATTCGACGGCGCATTCAACAGGCACGTGTGGCCATGTTAAAGCTTACTAAAATATGGCGTGACCATAACATCACTAAAGCTACAAAAATGTCGCTGGTTCAGTCTCTTGTACGAGTATTCTCCATATTTTTGTATGCCTCGGAACTTAAAACAGTAATAAACGAAAAATACTCCTATGATTGTGAAAAAGAATGTGCGCTTTGTGCCATATTATTCGTAAATCGAGCGCCCGATGCTTTTTGCACAATCATACTAGTATTTTTCCTTCATTATTGTTTTAAGCTTATTATAAAAATCATTTTTAATTCTTTAGGCCAATGTTGTTCAAACGGGTGTTTTTTAGTTTTTTAAACTATATCTATATGTGGTGACATTTCATCCTCAACAACTTATTTATTTATCATACAATTTAGGGCATAGACAGCAAAAAACTGAAGTGGACCCACTACTACATAAAACGCATGCCAGTACCGAAAAACATAAAAGTTTTATTGTTCATACCTTAAATCTACTGAGACAGTGAAATATTATATTTATGAGAATTTCCTTTCAGGGGAATTAAAATTGATTTTGACAATCTAACTGCCCATTTGATAATTTGTAAAAATAGTAAATATCGGAAATAGTTTTCCTTACCATACAACGGAATCATTTTGGATAAGCGGCTAGCCGTACCAAATGTACTTTGGCTCCCTGACTTCGGCATGCGCAGAGTACTAATGTCATGTTATGATTTGAAAATTGTCGCGCCTTATATTTTTAAACTTGAAAATGAAAATGTAACGTAAATTGTATTATTTTATATTATGTGCCTATACACTATGACACACTATGGTCATTTTAGTGTGCAACATATGGGAAACTTTTTTATTATCGATATCTCAGAACATTTTATTCGTGATAAAAGATGGTGCATAATGAAAAACTAGCTGAGTGTTGATCAAATCTGCCATTGTGTATACAGGGTATGTAAAAATTCGGAAAATCTGACCGGTTTTTTTCCTATTTCGGATTTTTTGCATTTTCAATGACAATTTTCGCGGTAACCACAGCTGATACGCAAACACTTTATAGTGCTTTTCTGCTCACAATTTTAGGATCTATAATTTGGTTATCTCAAAAATTCAATTTTTTAGGTTAGTTTCGTCAGATTTTCCGAATTTTTACATACCTTGTATACACTATGGTATGGCAGATTTGATCAACTCACTGCTAGTTTTTCTCTTTGCACTATCTTTTATCATGAATATAATTTTCTGAGATATCGATAATAAAAAAGTTTTCCGTATGTTGACCACACCATATATCAATCTTTTATTTCTTTATAGTTGTAAGATTAATTAGTTTAATATACTTAGGTATTCGAAAAGGTATCAGTTTTAAAATTATAAATGATCAAAATAAAAAATAACGAACAATTTATTTATATTGAAATTCAATCAGTTTTATTCTGGTGGATATAAAAGATTTAGCGCGATATTATTTTGCTTCGTCGGCGTCTGGTTTGGCAAGTATTTTAAATGCTTTGATGGCGGTTTTTTTTTTGTTTTGTACAGACTTCTCTGTTGTGAACTTACTAGGGCGAAATTTTTTCACATGCACCCTTAAATTGCAATGATTTGAACATAATGTATTGCATATAGTACATCTTAAATCTATTTTTTAATTAATTTACAGTAAATAATAGACGCTAGTTCAATTCCAATATTATTAAAAACCTCAGACGAAAAATATCAGCGATACATAAACCGCGAAAGCGGCGAAAATCCCAAAATAATGCGGGCCTTTTAGTTTTAGGTTATGTTCCGTGTCAACGGCAACTGTCAAAGTCATGGAGCCAAAGTACACTTGGTACGGCTAGCTGCTTGTTCATTCTGGTAGTCCAATTTTATATCATAAAATCCTCAAATGGTGTCCTTACTCTATCTTAGTAATGTGTACACTGTAAGATGGATTCCATGCGTAAACATTCCTACATCAGACTTTATTGTAAGTATAGGCAAAGTACAGTGAAAGCAGGGGTCTAGGCTTCCTCGAATCTCTGCATGACCTACTGATGAAACCTAGGGTCCTATTTTCTTCATTTATAATGTGCTTCCCTGGGACACTGTATGATGATTTTTTGGAATCTTGGAAATACTGATGTGATCTCAATAAAATATTGATTCTGAAGTATTCACGGATCTTAAAAGCCACACCAGATTAATTATGAAAAAACCAAAATATATAGAAGCTACACAGACTCGCTTTAATTTGTTTTTAAGTAACGAATTATAAAATAGTTTTCAGAGCCACACAAACTACATTTATGATTTTTTCTGTGCTATACGTGTATATTTGCCTTATCTGAGAATATATTTCATTATTTGTCACTTGTAGCCAAAAAAAATCTTACTAAATGAATCAAAGTCATAGAAATCACTTACCTAGCTCAATCGTTAGGATAGTTCTCTTGTTAATAGTAGGGGCTAGGAACCATGGGGTGGCTTATATATTTTTTGCAGGAAAGAGGATGGCTTGTATTACAGTATTATGCCATAAACAGAAAATCCCAGCTTTTTGGGTTAGGCTTTTTATAGCTACGTAGTTCTAAACTCGATTTGTATTATGCTGCCGAATGCAAATGGTTGGTAAAACACTTAAGCGCACCAATTGAAAGCAATTTATTTATGATAAATATCGGTAATTCTTTAAAGTCAGTGGTCTGGCTCTTTAAAAAAATATTGCTGATTACGTTATAATATGTTCTTTTATAAAATATGAAAACCGCTTCTAGTTATTTCTATGTACACAAAGGTTCTGCAGTTGAAAATGTAATTCCTATTCCTAACCTACAATTTCAACACTAACAATTCATGGTGGAACGCATTTTCAAAATTATCAATCACTCTGTATCCAAATCCGCGGACAGCAATACATTCATATTTGCAAAATCACAACAGTAAATATTAATCAGCTATACGCCCGACTGCTATAGATTTTAATTAAAATTGTTACATGCACTGTTTGACGACGATCATAACAGAATAAATTAATTAACTATTAAATTATTAAATCAGCTCTATTAATTGTAAATCTATAATTCAATATCCATTATTAGGCAGTCGCTCGTCGAGAGTTGATTACACGTTGCGTTTCAACTCCACTCAACTCCACGCTGACCATTGAATTTATTTTATTTGTTTATGCAAAAGTTCATTACGAATTGCGTTAATATTTAAATAACGTTATGCGAATCATTCTATCAGATTTTTTTTGTTATGGTTTTGTTTGTATGTTCCGTATCTGCTGTAGTATACAGGACAAGTTTTTTTAGAATTTATTATTGATTTAACCACAAATACAGTATTTATGGCAAGTCAAGCATACAAAACATTCAATAAAAAGAGAGATATGTATAAAGAGCAAACATAGGAGTATTACATGTACAGTAGGGCTAACGCATAATGTCCTTATACAGGTACATGACTGATCTAGTAAAAGTCTACGTCGTATACAGTTATAAACTCATTACAAGAATAAAAACAGTGTTTAAGTAGAATATGTTATATTAAATTGAGGAACTGCGTTTAGAGGTGGTTAACTTATATCTCGGAAATCTGAGCACAGCCTAGTAAACAACCAGCACAATAACTCAGGTTGGCGGAAATTACACGCGCATTCCCACTTTTGGATGATTTTTTGTAGGGATGCTACAGCCAAACAGGCCATCGGAAATAAATTTTTATATGGTAAACAAAGAATAAGACAAAAAGATGCATCGGAAATAAATTTTAGGGGTTGCGTTTTCCACCCCTTACAACCATGCGGTAAACCAAATAAATTACTAGCTAAGTGTCTTTTTGGTAGTAGAAAATGTCAGGTTAATTTCAATATTGTAACTTTTACTTTCCACACCGATAGGTGAGGGGAGTATTGTGATCGCGAAAATTTTCGATTTTGAGATAATCCGACGGTCTGTCTGTCGGTCTGTCTGTCTGTCTGTCTGTCTGTCTGTCTGTCTGTCTGCCGGTCTGTCTGTCTGTCTGTATGTCGGTCTGTCTGTCTGTCTGTCGGTCTGTCTGTCTGTCTGTCGGTTTGCCTGTTGGCGTTTTTCTAACGTCGTAGTCTCAGTAACCGCTGCATGGATTGTGATGAAATTTGGGCAGTGATATGTTGTGGTGTCGGAGTAGGTAATGTTCTGATAATTTTTGAAATCGATGTATGGGGGGTAGAGTAATTAGCAAAAAACGAAAAATTGCAAATATTCCTCAAACTTCGTTTTTAGGTGTTTTAGGGGTTCCTGATCATATTCTACTTTTTTTGGGTGCGGGTGAATTTGGGGTGGTTGGAGGGTGGGGGGTTGTAAAACTGAAAAATTTGTTGTATTCATAATGGGCTGTCCAATGACCTGTAAATGAAAGACCTAGCGGCATAATACACTTTTTTAGGTCCATCCGAACATTGCCTTGCTTATAATAGAAACAAAGAGACTTAGAATTTGTGAATTGTGATGTATACATCCGAGTGTTGTTTTAGATCGTTCTATATTGCGTAACGCGAAAATTATCGAATGAATTTCAATGAAATTTTAACACAGTATTACTGCCGCGGCGAGGATGGAAAACGCGTATGTTTTGGAAAATTTATTAGGTCCATCCGAAAATTGCCTAGGCTGTTACAGAATTCAAGGGACTAAAAATAGATCAAACTTCGTTTTTAAGCAATTTGGGGGTTCTTGATTGTTTCGTTTCGTCCAGTTGAAGCTGAATTGTGTTGTTTTAGTTCCTATGGAGAGATTTAGGAAACGATTTACTAGTTTTTGTGTTGGATGTTTTTTGACGACAGGCGGGCGATGATTTGGGTGCAACTATTATGTGTGGGAAGTACTGAGTCAATCAACTTGACTCCATTTTTTTATTAGTGCTTGTGAAAAAAATTGTTAAACAAATTTTATGTACCCCCTTTAAGGGGCTGTATCTTAGCAAGGGATGCTCCAACGTCGTTCCTTTATATGAAAGATCCTATCTTTTTGTCGCTGAGTTCGATGAGATTTAGTTACAACCTGCATATTCTTCTACCAAAAAGTATTTTTTTATTTGTGTAGGGAAAAAATAATAATGGCGACTACAGAAGTTTCAGAAGATGCTCTACCAGTGTGCAATGATAATGTATTCTAATATCAGCGTCAAAAACGGCTTTGCCGAACAAGTGTCCTCAACGACACCAATAATCTTCCCTCTGAATAATTACTTCGTGTTGTTTGAGATGAAAAGATAGGGGTAGCGAGACTAATTTGATTACACGTTAAAATATCAGCTTAATAGGGGGATGGATCTAGACAAATTGCTTCCCCTATATACATTCGTGTTCTACGTGACAATTATTCATACCGCATTAGGCACGATCTCCGAAGACCCGGCCTGGTCCTTTTGATGTCGTCCTAATGCAGTCAACAGTGGCGTAGCTAAGAATCGAAATATGAAGGCAAACTAATACAACATGAAATAAATATTGAAATATATAGAAACAATATCTGTTCAATTAACGTTACACAAAGAGTATCGTCCAGTATACATGAAAATGAAGTAAAATTCTAAACAATAGTGTCAAGTGGCTTGAATAAGTATGTCATAACTGGTTTATAAAAAATACAACAGGTCAGGTTGGTAATATCTCTACAGATACAGCCTTCCAACCTGGCCTCACAGTATGTTCCAGTTCATCTAACGTGGTCAGAAGATTGGGTAAATCGCTAATCTAGCGATCTATCCAACACATACTTTTTCAATAAGCGATAAATCGAGTCATCGTGGAGGCGAGGGGAGCACCCTGAGACCTTAGGTTCCTGTGGAAAACTCGTCGACACCCTTGCAATGTGGGGACGCGCATTATCTTGCTAAAAAGAAATCCTCTTCGAGGTATTGTTTATTGTACATTGTTTATTACAATACATTCACAATTTAGAATAATATTCTATACAAAATAATGTCATGTAATAATATGTATTAATATTATATAAATATGTAGGTCAAGTGGGGATTGAACTAATACAGCTATCACATTAGGCTTGGAAGTCTGTTTCGTAATAGTGTATTGCTCAATCTCACATGTCATGTACGGAATATTAATAATAAGTATGTAACTTAAATTAAAATACAGAAACAAAATTACTAATATATATTAACTAGACCTACTAACCTTTAAGGAATTAGTGAATGAAACGGCCAAGGAGTAGTTTTTCAGAAAAACCTACAGAAATCGGTATAAATTTAAATGTTGAATTTTTCTTCATTGTTTCGTATGAAAGTTTTAATTTCTTTTTTAAATAAGCGAAATTTTGATATCAATTTTAATTTCTTTGGAAGCTTGTTGAATAATTTGGGTCCGTAATATGTAAAGGAGTGTTGTGCAACAGTTTTATGAGTAAATCTGTTTTCAAATCAAGGTTAATTTTCGACCGAGTATCTCTCATATAACTGATGATAAATTTATTTCGATGATGAAACATTCTATTTAAACAGCTGTAAACATAAAGTGAATATACATTTAGTAATTTAGATTCATTGATTAGTTATTTAGTTGGGTAAAGTTTTTTTTTTCAAGATTATCTTCAGTATTATATTTTGAGCAACTTGTAGCGATGAAATTGTTGATTTGAAGGCTGCACCCCAAACAGGAATGCAGTATCTGATAATAGATTCAACAAGGTCTGTATACAGAATCATTAAATTTTTTTCTTGATAGGATGTCACGTAATTCATAAAACTTATGCATCAGACTTCTCAAACGTTTGGAGACATAGATAATATGATCTCCCCATTTTAAATGTTGAGCTGGCGACGATGGTTTGCAATGGGTGGAAGCGCTAGATGCGAATGATAGGATCTGAAGCCCATTTCATGCAATATAAGGTACACCCTGCGGATTCGAAGGAGCTTCCCTACAGCTGCATACCAATCGTCATATCAGCGACAGCTCGAGAGGATCGCCTGTCTCGAAAAGCCAGCAGTCGCCCAGTCTTGCCGGGCTGTAGTTCTCCTCCGTGCTCCAGAACCTCTAGCTCGCTGCATTCGCCCTTCTTCGATCCATGCGTACCAAGCTGCTACAACTGTAGCCACGCTACGCCTCATGGTTATAAGCAATTGCTTTGGAAGAAGCACTACGTTGCTGGCCTACAATCCGACCCCGTTCCAAGGGGGTCAACTGGGTAAACTGGGGCTGTCGCCTTCTAGGGGGCATCTTTAAAAATCCAACTAGTCTCTCGCCAGTTTTGCAACAGATGTCATAGTTTTTTGATTGATTAAAAGCCATGCTTTGTTTTACACGTATCTTGCATTGCAGTGAGCAACACTGCCACATTAAAAAGAATCGGATCAATGATCTATAAGAAAATTAATAAAAATTCCAGACTTTGAATCCTGCATCATAAAAATCTGACTCTTTAGAATACATATTTAAATATGATTGTTTTTATCACTAGCCAACACACTCAAGATAAAAATAAATATTTGTTCAAAAATTGCAGCTCGTGAGCTCGTCAAATGAAACTGAAACCCAAAACTGTGACCGGAGTTGTAATCAGCACACTCAAATTATCCAAAGCACGAGGTTTCATCTTAATAAAGAGCCAATTATAGATTTTTAATTTTTTAGGTAAACTTGAAGATCTAAAACGTCTGACATTTTTTATTTTCGTCAGACGAGATTGAAACTCAAAACTGCGACTGGATTTGTAATCAACACCCTGAAATTATCCAGAACACGAGGTTTCATCTTAATAGAAAGCCAAATAAAGATTTCCAATTTTTTAGGAAAACCTGCTCTGAAAGGTCCAAAATTTTTGATTTTTGTCAAACGAGACTGAAACTCAAAATTGGGATTGGATTTCTAATCAACACCACCACCCTCAAATTATCCGAAACACGAGTTTCATCTTAACAGAAAGCCAAGTAAAGATTTTAGATTTTTTAGGCAAACCTAAAGATCTCAAAGATCTGAAATTTTTGATTTTCGTCAAAGGATACTGAAACTCAAAACTGCGACCGGATTTGTAATCAGCACACTCAAATTATCCGAAGCACGAGGTTTCATCTTAATAGGGAGCCAATTATAGATTTTTTAATTTTTTAGGTAAACTTGAAGATCTAAAAGGTCTGACATTTTTTATTTTCGTCAAACGAGATTGAAACGCAAAACTGTGACTGGACTTGTAATCAACACCCTGAAATTATCCAGAACACGAGGATTCATCTCAATAGAAAGCCAAATAAAGATTTCCGATTTTTTAGGAAAACCTGCTCTGAAAGGTTCAAAATTTTTGATTTTTGTCAAACGAGACTGAAACTCAAAATTGGGATCGGATTTCTAATCAACACCACCACCCTCAAATTATCCGAAACAGGAGTTTCATCTTAACAGAAAGCCAAGTAAAGATTTTAGATTTTTTAGGCAAACCTAAAGGTCTCAAAGATCTGAAATTTTTGATTTTCGTCAAAGGACACTGAAACTCAAAACTGCGACCGGATTTGTAATCAGCACCCTCAAATTATCCAAAATATGAGGTTTCATGTTTCATCTTCATAGAACTTGAAGATCTGAAATTTTCGACTTGCGTCGAATGAGACTGAAACTTTTTACTGCGACTATATTTTTAGTCAGCACCCTCAAATTCATGTTAAAAGAAAGCGAAAAAAAAAATAATTTAAATTTTCGGGAGTGTTTATAAGCCGAAAGTTTTTAACCGCACTTAATTTTGTTCTGTGTAACCAAAGATTGCGATCGCTGGAACTGTGCATATCTGCATTTATACTGCTAGGGAGCATGGAAGTAATTGTAGCACACCGGTTAGATGTGGATAAAAAGTGAGATGGATGGCTGTTAATCGGGTAATTGGATAAGTGTTTTGCATCAGAGTAGTTTAACAACCTCGTTACACATTTGGGTTTGTGGATATGGTGGCACTAAGCTAATAAGATACATCCTGCGCGGCGGCGTAAATTAAGTGCAAACTCAATTGCGACGAACACTAAAAAGATTTGGGGAGTCAAAACAATTGAATATCTATTATCGTATTAAAGACTTAAAAGGTCCGAGAAAGTTCTGAGATTCTTATGGTGGCTTCAGTCATTCTTTTATAGTGCTAATATGAAATGAGCTCAAGGATATCACAATCCTTGTTTGAAACATGTCCTAAACGCATCAGGCTCTGCCAAGATGTCCCTTGTCCACGCCAGCGCTGTTTCGATCTTTCATATGTCATCAGGCAGACCTGGATTATCCCCGATATCAAGCTTGATATGAAAGCAGTGAACACTCAGAAACAATTACTTCGAAGGCGAAGGTCAACCTGATGAGATCCGAAAGATCCAAACAGCGGTGTTATGTTCCAAACAAGGGTTGCGATATCACTGGGCTCACCGTGTAAGGTGGAAGAAATCATTTTCTTAATGTTTCTGTTTCATACAAATCGTCCCCTTGAAGCAGAAGTCATAAAATATACATTTTACAGGAGAAGCTTTTCTTTTGTTTTTGAGATATTGTGAACTGAAAAACTGCTTGATGAAATGTACATTGCCATATGAGATAACTGGTTATAAGGTGCAGCACCTGAAACTGGGACAATCTTTGTGTTATAGAAAATTATGGACATAGCATATATTAGGACAAGTCCATCGCCACAGGTGGTATACCTACTCACAGATCAGAATAAATCTATGTCCTCCGATGAAGTGTACTACCTCCAAACATGTGAAAGCAGAACTAGAGTCCATTATCAATGTATCCTATCTCCAAAACGGCACATCAGTACTAGTCTATTTCCAACACAGAAAAGATAGGCTAGTTTGAATTTTGCGAATTTATTATCCCCCCTTTAGAGTGGACTTGGAATATTTTGTAGTAGATTCGATGATCTTTAATGTATACGTAGGCGTTTCAGTCGCAAAATACGACAATTTGGACATAGTATAGTCCTGCTCTCAAGGGATGAAATATATCTTGGATTTTTAGTGAACTATTTCACCTTCGCAGAACTAGGTTACTTTATTCTATCACCTATGATCATTGAAAACTGTTTGGTAATTTGAGGTCTACTAAATTGGGAAATTCATCTGATTTCGCTGGCACTTTGATTTCTGCTCTTCGACAATAGGTTGAGGTAGAAAAGTAATAGAAAAAAAATGTTTCAGATATGTTTTTTACATTCAATTACGTCACTTAAAATCTTAAACTTTGAACATTGAAGAGTATCCCCTCCTCTTCCTTGAAGGATACACTACTGTATTCCAAGCAGAAATATATGCGATTTTAGCTTGTGCCTCTCGTATGCATGAAGTTCAGGAGCTTAGGAGGCGGATTGCTATCTGCTCTGACAGCCAGACAGCATTGAAGGTACTGGGTGCTTGTAGGTTTACAACAAAGCTCATTCTGCAATGTAGAAAGGTTTTGGATGAAATTTAGGCAAGACATCAGGTGTCACTTATGTGGGTGCCGAGTCATGCTGGAGTCTGCGGTAATGAACGGTGGACGTGGTTACAACACGAGGGTCGAGAAGTAATTTCCTGGGTCATGAGCCGGCTGTGGGGCTGACAGCAGGTACCATTAGAAGGAAAGCAGAGGCGTGGTTGCAAAATCAACAGCTTACGGGCATATCTAAGCTAGACAAGTTATTTTAGGATCTCTGGCCAAGGTGAGGCGGTTCTGTCTCCCATTGGACAGAAGCCGACTAAGGTTATTTGTGGTCCTGCTAACTGGACATAACACCTCCGGACGTCCATTTTATGTGAGGGGCTGACCCGACGTGTGCACGCTGTGGAGAAGATAAACAGTCTTCGGTACATATTCCATGTCGCTGTGAAGCCCTTGGTTATCCCAGGTAGACTATATTAGGTTCAAGAGGCCTTGTACCTGAAGACATGAGATGGGCAGGACCGAAAACCCTTCGCACCTTTGCGATAAGGGCTGGACTTTAGAACTACAGTAAGAAGAGATGCAGAAAGGCCTGCTTGTAGATCTATGCACTGGTGGCTCTTGTCATCTGGAAGTTTCTCACATTGAAGATTTCTTGACAAATGGATTTCTGCCATATCTATTCATGTCTTCATTTAAATCCATTTGACATTGGCATTAATCAATACATTCCATTTATTTTACTTATAAACTAGAAAATATATTTTACGGTATTTACTCCCTCACACCCTCAGAGAATCTCTTTAAAAGAGTTTGCGGATATTCTGCACTCTAAGCTAGTATGGTCGTCAGCTAAAATACAGCTATAGGTTGAACAAGTGTGGGATAAAATGACGCAAATTTATTTAGTACGTATAGATATATAGTTTACAAAAATTATAGAACTCAAGTCGATTATCTCAAGCTCTACCCTCCAATCGACAAACTTCCTCCTCTTTGCTCTTCTCCTTCCTTCCTTCCTCTCTTTTTCTTCCCTCACTTCTCCATGACTTTGTCTGGTCTCGGATAACCAGACCTGATATACCGATCGACCGACACGACCGCAACTAAGAACAAAGGTTCACGGGACCATTCTGACAAGCAATGACGAATTGTAACAAAATATTTTCATTGTGGCAATGTGTGTACGCACGTTTATAAACAGAGCAACCCTCTACCGAATGACAAGTGATTATTAGAAGTGAATGAGCATGCAGCAAGGCGTTAAAGCTGAAAACACACGTCCATTCTCGCTCAGTTTAACTCGTGTAGTTGAATTCTTTCGAGCGTGTAATGCAATTACACCCCTTCGTTCATGCCACTGTTAGCAGACGTTGTAAAATATATAAATGTGAGTGTTTGTTTAGCTACGATGACGCGGATGAACTTTTATTAGGATAATTAGGATTATGATCTTCTTTGAATGCATTTATTTTGTGGCCCAGCATTTTATTCAGACATACCCAGGTAATGGCTGCAATCTACGTTTGTCACACTCCCCAAAGCATGTAATGAGTACCAACTGATAAGCCTTATGTGTCAACACTAGCCTTTGTACGTGTCCTGCACTCCAGGCTATGGAGAAAGGGTGAAGAAAGCATCGGAGCAACCCCATTCGAACTTAGAAATGGTTTGAGAACTAGAGACGTATTGTTCTCAATACAGGTGCTAATCCAGAAGTGTCTATGAGCAAAAAAAGAATTCTTCGCATGTTTTATAGATTATGGGAAGGCATTTGATAACAGAGACAAGATAAACTAATATTTTTGGTCCAACGATTTGCGTTAGATGGCAAGGACATAAGGATTATCAAAATCAGTCAGCTCATATAAAAATGGGAAATGTGACAACATCGGACATACAAAATTCTAAGAAAATCAGACAAGGATGAATACTGCCGCTACTACTATTCAACTTATACTCTGAATCCATCTTCTAGGAGGTTTTGGAAGATATGGAAATGGGAATAGAGGTGAATGATAAATACATT
The DNA here is from genome assembly GCA_951848785.1 of Callosobruchus maculatus. Taxonomy (NCBI): domain Eukaryota; kingdom Metazoa; phylum Arthropoda; class Insecta; order Coleoptera; family Chrysomelidae; genus Callosobruchus; species Callosobruchus maculatus. Next base: position 13,124,925 of record CATOUR010000083.1, read on the forward strand.
AATAACATCCGGTATGCTGACGATACGGTTCCCTGGCTAGCGATGAGAAAAAATACAGGACCTGGGGGACAATGAGAGTCGACAATGTTAGTCTCGAAATAAACATAAAGAAAACAGAATGTATGATCAACACTAGAATAAATATCAATAATGTTAGAATAGAAACAGAAAATCAGGCATACTATAGCCATAGTACCATTCAACTTATACTCTGAGTCTATATTCCAGGATGCTTTGAAAATCTGGAAATGGTAATAAAGGTGAATGATAAATACATTAATAACATCCGGTATGCTAAAAATACGATGGTCATAGCTAGCGATGAGAAAGAATTACAATACATGGTGAACAGTCAACAATGTTAGTCAAAGATATAGCCTCAAAATAAAAGAAAAAATTATGTATGCTCATCGTTAAATTAAATACCAATAATGTTAGAATAGAAAAAGAAAATCAAGACATAGAAAAAGTAAGGAGATTTAAATATTTGGGGTGCTGGCTATGTGACAAACGCGATCCTGATGACGAGTCTGACTACGCGATGGCGAGCAACAAAATGCACTGTACTATCCACATCATGATACGCGGTCAAGGGATGGGCACTAAAGCCACGGATCATGTCACGTTTGGATTCTTTTGAGATGTGGCTATACAGACGTATATTAAGGATATGTTGGACCGAGCGAGTAACAAGCAGTAGGGGACTAGAAAGAATTAATAAAAACAGGAACTTTCAACCACAATAAAACGAATAAAATCAGCTTATTTTGGTCATATTTTTAGAAACAGCAAGTTATAATGGTAATCAGACCTGGGCAAGACCTGAGTGCTTTGAGTTTATAGATGAAGATATGGATATTAACCACGGTTACATTTAAGGATATTTGAAGTTACATTATGATGCAAAGGGAGAAACATTTCATCGTCTAGTAATACTTTTACATAATTCATTAGTAGAGTAGTAAACTTACTTATTAAATGTTCTTCAACAAATTTGCTGAAATGTATATACAAGGAAGCAGAAAAATTTTGTCTTTATAAAGAACGGTCGACAGGCTGTGTATTGTGAGGCATCTTCTGTGCCATAAACTGCTGCTTTTTGCAGAGCAAATACTTTGTTAGATGTAACAGAGTACTCTAAAGCGATGTGCCATATGTTAATTGGCTACGTATTAGGGTAAGGTAAAGAAAATAATTTCCATCTTACACAAAGTAAGCTCAAGGATATAACAATAATTTGTTGGGAACATGTCGTTAATCGCACCAGGCACAATGTCCCTAGTTCACTAGAGTGGGTTCTAATAATAGTAGTAGTAGCTGAGGGCGGTCGCGCCTGGTAAGTAGGCCCAGTAGGCCCCTTTTGCCAGCCCCAATATCACGCCTCAGCCATCCTTGCCTCCCCGCCCTGCCGAACCTTCCCGAGCTTTTAAGAAAGGCCAATATGTCGGCACAGCTATGCAGGGTAATTCCTCTGGCTGGAATCTGTCGGATCCAAAGATCTCTTGTTTCGCCCCGCCTCACATTCCGTAAGGTAGTGGTAGGCCATTTCATCGGCCTCTCCACAGCCCATACATTCAATATCTAAAGCAATAGATACCGCCTGAGCCTGTAGTGCTCCATCAGAACATCCTCGAGGCTTCTGATTGCCCACCGGCTTTGGTTCTGTAGCCATGCTGATCTAGAAGTGTTCAGCCCGGGTATAGAATCCTTGGCTTTTATACATCCCTCACTTTGCTTCTATTGTTCATCTATGGTATCGTTCACCCTCTTTTTGAGGGCTGACGTTACCTGCTGCCTGCTTAATCCTATAATGGGCTCCGGGCCAACAAAATGTCCTTCGGTGCCGAATCTGGTCCGCCTATCAATTTCCTCATTACTAGGAACCTCCGTATGACTCGAGACCCACATCAAAGCAACTTCTTTCAGCCGCGTCAGCTCTTCCAGTCTCTCCAGCTCTTCTAGTGACCCCGCAGACGGCTTTCATCAGTGCCGCCTGACTGTCAGGGCAGATGTAAACCTCCTGCTCTGTGCTTTTTCGCACCTCCTCATTGCATGCAGTAGAGAGTATTGCATATATACTGCTTCTAAAATCGTGATGTTCTGTACTCCTCGATTTTTCATATATACAACCCTGCAGTCCACTAGCTAGATGGGAGCTGTCCGTGTCCCATACCAGTGCCTCTCCGGGAAACTGAATTTCTCCTCTTTTCCACTCCTCAATACTGGGAATGGTCAGACATAAATATTTCTCCAACCTTGCTAGACGGTGCCTCGACAGCCCTGTAGGCAGAGATAGGCAGTACTTCCATCGCCAGCTTGGCTATCCTTGCGTGTGGCCAACTGCCTCTACCCTTGAGATGGGTGCTAGTTAAGGAAATATTTTCAATGCTATTTAATATTTCCGCCTGATTATATTATTATCCATACATCCTGCAGTAGTGGAGTTATCGGCCGATCCGGTACTAAAAACTCCTTTTATGTGTATACAGTGTCAGCTATGTCGGGTATCCGGTAGGACCTGGGGGCTCGAGTCGAAGGCCCTAAGCTAGCTCTATACGGCAGTATTCAGAACCAGGATCCAGTATGGCTGCTCGGTCTGGCGGCCGAGCGTAGAAAAGGCCTCTGTTAAACTCAAGCTCGCTAAGGTTCATAGACCTGCAGCACTAAGCATGACGGCTGTCATGAGGACAACATACACTGCTGCCCTGGAGGTACTCTAGGGCTTGCCTCCTTTGCACCTCTGGATAAAAAGAGAGACGATGTCGGCCTGCTTGAGAATGCATGACGGGGGAACGTGTGTGGCACGAGAACTACTAGTTGGTCACACCAGAATAGAGCGATTCAGGGTGGATAGAACCAAAGATACCTTATGTCCAGCGGCGTAGCTTCCATTAAAGCGAGTGATGCGTCGCATCTCTTTCAAGGATTGTAATAAGTTTTTATTTAAAAAAGTCACTAAGATATCCTATAATAAATTGAAATTCTGAGAAAATTTGTTCAAATAATAAATTGAATTATTGAACGTATACAGGGTTATTCACGTTATTCGACACGGAGCATTATGGCTAAAGTATTTGATAAAAAAGAAAATAATTTCGGATGGATAGAGACCCATAAAGGCTACATTTTTGAAATATTTTCATGTCATACAGGGTGTCCCAAAAATACGAAACGTATCAAAGTTATTTTTTTTGAATGGAACACCCCGTATATTATTGGATATTCAGATTCCTTGGTGAATTCTAGTGTGACTTTATATATCATACATGCGTGCGTGTCGCCAACTGCCTCTACTCTTGAGATGGGTGCTAGTTAAGGAAATATTTTAAATGCTATTTAATATTTCCGCCTGGTTATTTTATTGTCCATTATTATGTGTTGCTCTGTATTGAAATGAATGCGCTCCTCAAATGATTCCAGACATGTCCCAACGATGACAAATATTCCACGTCACTGGTCATATTGGTGTTAAAAATCCCAAGCATTAAATTGACTTGTTCTTAAACTTGCTTCTAATAATAAAATACAGATCAATCAATAAAACAATTATTAGATCAATTGACTCTTAAAATCACTCCTTAATACAATCAATGTAGAGAGATGGTTCACTCATCTGGCACGGTCGATTAGCCTGACCGTACGGCCGATAAAAAAACAATTGAGTCTGTTAAAACTTCTTTATTAGCTGTGGCTTGTAGAGGACTGTAATACAGTATGTATACCCACATAATTAGCTAATTGACCGTTCTGTTATGACATTCGATGAAAACTTTATGGCCTGTTTCGAGTTTGCCCCTTAATTAGTTTAATTCTGGACGCAGAAAACATGCTTAATTGAGTGATTTGATGTTTGTGTGTTCTTGACGAATAAAAGAAATAGATGGCGTCGAGTGTCTTGAAAAGTGGACTCTAGGAGAGCCTCGACATATATGTCAAATGGTATCACCTGGTATACTGACGGCTCGAAAAAATCATCAAGTGCATTAGGAGGCATATACGGTTATAGGTCTGGGCTGAACCACCGTACATTAACAAAGACAAGTAGGGTTACTCTAAGCTCCGCTCCCAATGTGGTCTTTCCAGCTGTGCTCTCGGATACTACGCAAGCTGGCGGATTCTGGCGCCCGGCGATCTCGAGCAATACCCGAACGCTGACAGCTATGGTTTACAGGGTCAGTTCACCTAACACCACCTACCACGCGACACGGTGCACGGGATACAATCGGTCGGATCTACCGGGGTGCCTAAATAAGTAGTGTTTGTGTGTTATTGAGCGTTTTGCGCGTATCTCACAAAAAAATGCTGGCGACATGGTCTGTATATGGCCCCATTGTTTTTTATATTTGTGCCTACTTATTCCCATTGATTTTTAAAATATCTGTTTTTAATACTTTAATTTTATCATTGACTTGATTCTTAAGTTTTTTAAATTCATTTTCCAAATTCGTGTTTCCCGGTTCTTTAACTTTTTGTTTATAAATTTTGACTCAGTTTTCAATGATTTCGAGAATTTCTTGATTTGTCCAGTCGTTATTTTCACGTACCTATCTTATAGGTACGTCTTTTTGAATTCCAAATCTTTTTTACAAGAAGTGATTAAGTAAATTAGTTCCTGAAGTGATCGAACTTCTATAGTTTGAATATTCTCTTCAAATTTTGAGATGAATTTTTTATGATCTATTCTGTTTACTTCTTTTCTATATTTTGTCGCAAGTACTTTTATGTTTACACCTAAGGTTATTGACAACAAATTATGAATGATCAGACTGTTACTGTTACTTACGACTTGAATCGTACATTTCAAATTACTACATCTATCTGACAAAACTTGATCTATACTACTCCTTGAGCTATTTGCCACCCCAGTAGTTGCATCTGCAGTTATTGTGTTGATGGGTTATTGAATAATAAATTATCTATACTATAGAATTCATTTCTATTGACCCCCGTATAAGTAAAGTGAACGTCGACCGTTGACGTGAACAATATCGCACAGTCGGAGTCCCTGTAAGAAAACGAGATCGCACGAAGGGAACTCCTTTCATATCGAGGCGGCTCGCATTTGTGAGACTCACATCAAAGTTGGCACGGCGAGTGACCCTACTTGTCTTTGTTAATGTACGGTGGCTGAACATAGTATCCACCTAGGTAAACTGAACTACTTTTTTTCCAAGCAGAAATAGCCGCAATTATGGAATGCGGCAGAATATTCATAGATAAAGAATACAGTAAAAATGCTATCTATGTAAAGACAGTCAGCTGAGCGGCTCTGATTGCCTTGCCAAGTAACCACTATACTTCAAAAATAGTGTGGGACTGTCGCAATGCCCTAAAGATACTGGCGAAGACCAACAAGGTAACATTATCTTTGTTGCGTAATCACGTAGCAGTAGGTGGGAATGAAACAATGTGTGGCAAGGAAGGTGCAAAACTCCCTCTCATCGGGCCAGAATCAGCATGGTATGGACAGCTGTCGCCAGATGGGTGTCAAATGAGCACCAGACGCGCTGGAACAGAGTGGTGGGGAATGTTCAGCCTAAGAGGATCCTAGGAAAGGTGATTGGATTTACAACTGGCCATTGGACGTTAAGTGCATACCTGCCAAAATTGGGGATCGATGTGGCAAGTTATTTTATGCAGGAAGTGCAATGAGGCAGAGCAAACCGTTATCTGAAGGTAGGCTAGGAGGGAAGATACGATAACATAGTTCAATGTATTTCGATATTCGAAAATAACTTAGCGCCGTTAAGGTAACTGAAACCTAACGCCCTCACTACTAAAGAAAAGAAAATAAAGAAAGTGGCTTGACTCACTACCACCCACACTCTCTCGGTTATAATAAAAAGCTTAGAGTTGCCAAATTGGTAGCCCTTCCCACCATATCCCCACCCAATACCTGAGAATACAGACAGGAGTTTTGGACCAGTCAACTTACGATTCCTTGGTATACCATATGACTTCTTAATTCAAGCAACATCAACTGAAAATTGCGCTCACAAATTGTAAATACCCGTAGTAAATCTACCTATATAAAAGCTAGATGCCGCGCTGCACGGGAGAGATAAATAGGCGTTTAGCTATAGGTTTTTACGCAGCACCAATTTTATAAAGATACGAAACAACTACTCCGAAGGCAAATACCCCTACCAGCATTATATGTATTACACTATTAGCTCAAGTATTTTTTTTTTTGACGAAACATGAAGAAAATTATTGCCACCTTACGCATAGTGAGCTCAGGGATATCACAATTCTTGTTTGGTTTTGAGTTGATAGCGGGCTTCACCCAGGTCCACCGGATGAGATTCGAAGAATCGAAACAGCACTGTCGTGGACTAGGGAAATCGTGCCTGATGCGACTCAGGAATGAGTTTCGAAGATACACTCAGGCCATAGAGTAAATGTAAATTTATGAAAATTATTTTTCTGTCAGATTTTGTACTTTGATAAGCGCCATCGAAGTGGCTGAAACGTCAGGAAGGTTTCTCTAGTATATGACGTTTTTATTGATGGACCAATGAAGCAAGACGAAACAGGAAGACAACCCATATGGATACGTTTTAGAACTCATATTTTTGGTCTATGCATTTTTGCTAGATACCGTCTTATAATATATAATTCGATTGATTTTGCTAATTATCCAGAGCATGAGGTTTGATTTTAAGAGAGTGTCAAATAAAGATTTTCCATTTTTTTATGTAACCTCAAGATCTGGAAGATCCGAAAATTTTTATGTTCGTCAAAAGAGACTGAAATTCAAAATGGCACCGGCGACATGACTTGTAATCAGCTCCCTCAAATTATCCAAAACACAAGGTCTCATCTTAACAGAAGGTCAAATAAAGATTTTCGATTCTTCAGGCAAATCTAAAGATCTGAAAGACCTGAAAGTTTTGATTTTCGTTAAACGAAACTAAAACTCATAACGGCCAGCAGACTTGCAAACAGCACCCTCAAGTTATCCGAATCACGAGGTTTTACCTCAATAGAAAGCCAAATAAAGATATTGGATTTTTTAGGCAAACCAGAAGATCTGAAAGATCAGAAATTTTTGATCTTTGTCAAACGAGACTGAAACCCAAAACGGCGACTGGACTTGTAATCAGGACCCTCCAATTATCCAAAACACGAGGTTTCACCTTAATAAAAATCCAAATAAAGATATTGGATTCTTTAGGCAAACCCTCGGGCAAACCTGAAGATCTGAAAGATCAGAAATTCTTAATTTTTGTCAAACGAGACTTAAACTCAAAACGGCGACCGGACTTGTAATCAGGACCTTCCAATTATCCCAGACACGAGGTTTCATCTTAATAAAAGCCAAATAAAGGTTTTCGATTTTTTAAGCAAACCCGAAAATCTGAAATTTTTGATTTTCGTCAAACGAGACTGAAACTCAAAACTGCGACCAGATTTGTAATCAGTACCCTTAAATTATCTAAAACACGAGATTTCGTCTTAATAGAAAGCCAAATAAAGGTTTTCAGTTCTTTAGGCAAACCTGGAGATCTGAGCTACCTCATTTTTAGCGGAATGAAGAGGGATTGAAGATTATTTTACTTAATATATGAATAACCTATAACGCAAAAACTTCATCGTAGCCAAGAATGTGTAGAAAGTAGGAAGTTAATCACCTTGATTATCACCATTTTTAGATCTTATATTAGCCTGGGAGGCGCAATTTATCTTTTATCATGATACCTATTACGGATATATAAAATATCGTCTCTTATTGCACGGTTTTTCGCACCACAATCCTTGGTCACTGGTGGTGCAGGAAATAATTCAGGGCCAACCTTATAATATTTCGAATACTGATGTCTTGATGTTAGATAACCACACGAATTGTGCGAATTTCAAAACGTACTCACCACTTTTCTCGGTGGTATTTCCTGTGCTTGCCTTTTGTGCCTGTTTATTCTTACCAGCACAAAGGGCTCTACTCTTCGCACTACTATAATAGGGCCATTTAAAGGGAATTAAGATGAAGGAATTCGATTACACGGCTGATTATGTCAGCTGATATGTGAAAGACAGATGTGTGATATTAGTTGTAATGAACAGGTATGTTGAGAGAGGGGGCAATTTGAAAAGCGTCAAATCTTGATGTCTACTATTTACCTAAATAGGTGGTTCATTTCGATATTTAGGTGCAGTTTGGACCCTCAAAAAAATATATAAGGATGCTGCATGCCTTTGCCCCCGTGCGGGGGCGGGTTAGAATATCTCCCATCGTATATCCTGCGTGTCGACTAAAAGGAACCGAACTACTGTCGGTATAAGCAGTAACCTCTTCTCAACCAACAGCTTTGGGTGGACGAGTTGAGAAGAGTCAGGACACCTTCTTGTCCTTGGGGTGAGAAATTGCCCCTAAAGGCGGATGAACCAGTAGATACCATCTGGTCAACGGCATGAGGATGCAGAAAGCAAATGAGAAAATACTGCATTAAAGATCTTAAAGATATCCCAAAAGAAACTCGTAAAATAAGAAAATACATTTTACGAGGTCACAACATGTCTGTTAAGACATTGTAGCTATGGTGATGATGCATGCCTTTGAGATATGGATATATAGACGCATGCCCCGTATTCCGTGGACGGACAAAATTACCAATCATGACGTGCTGCTGCGAGTAGGAAATGATCCAGAATTGGACTTTAACATTCAAAAAAGGAAACTCGAATACTTGGGACATGTGATAAGGGGAAGTTGGTATGAAATTTTGAGACTGACAATGCAGGGAAAAATTGAGGGAAAAAAATCGGTTATATCATGGTTGAAGAATCTCGGGGACTGGTTCCATTGTAGTTCAATAGACCTGTTCAGAGCAACCATACCAAAAATTAGACTTCCTCCGAAGAGAGACGGCACCCTAAGAAGAAGGCGCAGCCGCCGTTTTTGCCTCTTAGCAAAAGCTTAACATCAACTCCAATCCAAGCTGATTGAGTTATAGTAGTGTATTGTAGAAGTTAGAGGCATACCCGACAGTAAATTTTATGGCACTAATCTAACTCCACTTGTCTTGCTAGTTCAAGGGGAGGCAAGGGCCTCTGCGTTCATATTGTGGAGTCAGGACAGTTGGTCCTTTGTGAATCTTGGCAGGGGACACTCTGTCATCCTCTCGTAACTGCAAAGAGATGATCCTATCCTACATATTATGAAGAGTGATATGATTGCTCCTACATATTACCAAAGTTTACGGAATAAATATAAGTTGGATCACTCTCCGTCGGCACTTTGAAGATCTCACATCAAAGCGATGGCGCGGCCGCACGCGCCAGTTAGTTTTTGCGTTGGTTTTTGCCCAAATACGGGGGTCTTTTAGCGGGGACTTGCTAACGCCAGGGTTTTACGTATATACGAGGGTCATTGAAAGACTATGTATTGACAGCCGATTTAGACATACAAATACAAATATAACGTTTATTTTGCTAATACACTAGGTTACATAAATTGATATTAAAAATAAAACCTGGTAAAACTATTACTAATGAATCTCAAATGATTTCACATATTGTAGCTGTTTCGTAGATGAGTAAAAATTGGTTCAAAGGTATAAAATTTATGGTATAGTATATGCGAACTCGTATGTACAATTTTAAAAGATAATCATGTGGAAATGCTTTACATGGATGTGAATTCCAATTGCTACTGTAGAAACTGAATTGTTAAAGTTATCAACAAAAATATTTCTGAGCTCTAAAATATAATTCAGAATGTCTCTGGGTGGTATGGTAAGATCACCGAAGGAATATTTTGTCTCACTATACGCTTTTAGCGTGATACAATCCTTTAAGTACCTGTAGGCCTTTAGGCCTCGAATTAATCACTTTAGACGTGTGCTAGTTTGTTGCATTAACAATTTTAAATCGGATGTCACGTGACCAAAAACAAATACCTCATTGAGTATATAATTCTCTACTTCTGCCTAGTTGCGACATATTGCTTGTCTTAATCGTCGTAAAACATGTATTTATATCCTTTATATTTCAAGGTTTACCACAAAATAAGGATGGATCTGCTTGTCATTTTCCATCCGTTAATAAATTTAATCGATAAAATCACACTTCTGAAAATATTATCTATTTCCTGCAAACAAATCCGAGATAACGAAATCCGATATTTTTGAGACACTTCGCGTTAAACACGTTCAAACGCTACTTTGCGTCGCCCCGTATCTCCCGGCTAACGTCGGTACACTGCTACCGGTGTACCGGGGAGCAAGGGGCAGGCCGTTTTGATATTTTTGCGGAGTGATCCAACTTATATGTATTCCGTAAACTTTGATATTACTTCGACTGCAAATTTACGGTGAAGTATCCTACAGGGGAAGAGTGGAGGTCAAGCGGCAGGTGGCTTTCTAAAAAAGAGTACCAGTCTGGTACACGGACGGCTCACTTATTGACGAAGGCTCCGGCGCTGGTGACTCTGGGCAAAAAAGGAAGCTCCCCTCCTTCTTGGAAGATACACCACGGTATTCCAAGCAGAAACATATGCGATCTTAGCTGTTCACGAAATTCAGGGGCTTAGGAGGTGAATTACCATCTGCTCTGACAGCCAGGCAACATTAAAAGCATTGAGTGCCTGAAGGTTTGCATCAAGGCTCGTTCTGCAATGTAGAAAGGTCTTGGACGACATTTCGGCGAACCATCAAGTGTCACTTGTGTGGGTGCCGAGTCACGCTGGAGTTTGCGGTAATGAAACTGGGGACGCGCTCATAAGGCGAGGGTTGAAGAATAATTTCCTGGGTCCTGAGGCTGGCAGCAGATACCTTTAGGAGGAAAACAGAAGTGTGGTTGCAAAATCAATATCTAATGAGATGGAGAGGAATCACTGGACATCTCCGTCAAGCTGGGGTACTTATTTTAGGACCTCTGGCCAAGGTGGGGCGATTCCGTCTCTCACAGGACAGATGCTGGCTAAGTTTGCTTGTGGGCCTGCTATCTGGCCATAACACCTTCAAACGTCATTTGTATATGTTGGGAATCGCAAGCGACCCGACGTGTCCACGCTGTGGTGAGTAGGAAGAGTCTTCGGTACACATTCTATGTCGCTGTGAAGCCCTTGGATATCACAGGCAGAATATTCTAGGTTCAAGGGTTCTTGAACCTGAGGATATAGGATGGGCAAGACCCAAGGCCATCCTCACCTTTGCGATGAGGGCTAGACTTGGGAGTTAGGGTAAAGAGAGGTGCATAAGGGCTCGCTTGTAGGCCTATCCACCAGAAAGCCTCTCTCATTCTTTCATTTGTTCATTTAGTGGAGGAAGGTGTTTTCCAGGTATTCTCTGCCTGTGACTACCCGTCATGCTGTAAGAGGATTGGTCTATCGCCTTTAATTATAGGTACAACGGCCAACAGTTCTGGGAGATTCTTTTTATAAAGATTACGTAACACAAATTTATATACATATATGAACCATTGATTCCTTGGAAAATATAGTGAACTATATTTTTGGTCAAAAATCGTGGTGTAATTACCCTCGCCCCCCCCCCCCCCTTGTATACGCCTGTACACGTTCGAAATCCGACGACCATGATGTAGGGCAGCTACGAGAATTAGAAGCAGAGGAGCGCACTTTGAACAAAATTTATGACTTTGAAAAATTATAGAAATAAGACAAATTCTTGCCTTGACATGATGTGTCCTTAATGTCATTAAGTTTGATAAGCTTGGTGATACACGCAGCATATCATTGTATACAGAAAAAAGGTAGAGATGTTTCTAAGAGTACTTGAACAACTTTATAGCATTCATTCATTTCTTACATCAAGTTGAAATTAATCTCCCTAATTTTTTCAACATATTTGATAACAATGTCAGCTCATAAACCAGTTACTTTGCTAGTATGTATGACTAATTGTTACTTCAGTTTGAACAGGAATGCTCTGCAGTTCAAAAACATAAAAAATAACTTTAAGAATCGTTTTAAAAAAATTACAGCAGTAAAATGTCCGTTTTTGAAAATTGTTGAAAACACTACAAAAATAATGATCTAAAAAAATCAGGGCCGTTTAGGACACAAGTTTATCATATTTATCGCCTACGAAGTTTAGCTAACCCTCTGCCAAACAACTTGTATGTTCCTTTAAAAACTTACCTTATGACTGTCTCCGAAAATCGTGATGCTGGACTTGGAGGCAAAGCCTCCTACGTTTCCGAAATAGACCGTCCTCGCGACGAAAAGTCCCTCAAAAAAACCTCACCACCACGTGGAACAATCTCAACCGCGGTTTGACACAGAGCACACTGAGATTAGAGCGATCAGAGCTCGCGTTATCAGATGAGCTGTGCCTGAAACAATTGCCGCCCGACTGGACCATTTGTCAGATCGGGCGAGAGCGCGTAGGTTGCTAGGGGAGGAGACGCCGCCAGCCAACCCGGAGTCGGGAGGAGGAGCCTGGGGGGAGAAGGGCTGATGCGGCGCGCGATGAGTGGGAGGGAGATAGAGCGGAGCCTGTTTCCGGATCCGCGTCTTGGTTATCGAGGATGGGGTGCGGGGGCAGACAGCGATACTGTTTACGGGCTAAACACTAAACAGTTTTTATGAGCGGATTAGAGCAAGACAGTGGCGCAGTTTAAGGTTTGCGGGGCGGAGAGGGAGATAATAATAAGAATAATACTACGTAATGATACACATATACAGGGTGTTAATTAAGTATGTTAACGAACTTTAACCACGAATAGTACTCCGAAAAATAGAAAGATAATGTCATATGAACATGGGTCCGGAAAAGCTTTCTAAGGGAGCTACGCTCCTTTGCATGGGGCACCCTGAAGACGGTTTTCCCTCGATATTCTCAAAACCATTCATAACAAAATTACGAAATTAGGTACGATGGGTAAACTTTTGACGCTGAATCTGATTATGAATTCAGAATTTCATAATTTTAATCAAAGGCGTATCATACGGGAGGAGTTAAGGGTCAAAATATCCCCATTTTCTAAATGGTAACTTTTTTGACATTTTGATTTTAGAATATGATATATCAGAGATTTTTACGTAAAAATGGTCTCTTGGTACATCTCGATGGGGCTAACCGTTTTCGAGAAAAATGCAAATTATTGAATCGATGCACGCTATTGTAAATAGCACACACACGATGATAATACTTACTAAATAGATGAACATTATTTTATTTATTCACAATAGCCTGCATCGATGCAATAATTTGCATTTTTCTCGAAAACGGTTAGCCCTATCGAAATGTACCAAGAGACCATTTTTACGTAAAAATCTCTGAAATACCATATTTTAAAATCAAAATGTCAATAAAATTACACTCCTCCCGTATGATACGCCTCTGATTAAAATTATGAAATTCTGAATCCAGAATCAGGTTCCGCGTCAAAAGTTTGTCCATCGTACCTAATTTCGTAATTTTGTTGTGAATGGGTTTCGAGAATATCGAGGGAAAACCATCTTCAGGGTGCCCCAAGCAAAGCAGCGTAGTTCCCTTAGGAAGCATTTCCGGACCCATGTTCATATGACATTTTCTTTCTATTTTTCGGAGTACTATTCGTGGTTAAAGTTTGTTAACATACTTAATTAACACCCTGTATAATATAATAATACTATGTAGTACACCAAAAGACAGAAGCAATAGATCACATAACCAGCGCGTACAAAACTCTCGCTGGAACCGAGTGCACAACTCTGCAGCCAGTCATATACCAAGCATTAGTCACAACAAACAAATTAATAGGAAATACAAATCCATATTACAATTACACACAATTAGGTGTGCTCTTATTAAATAATGTTACTTTAAAAATAATACCTAAATGTTTTGTAATAACTCTAAACTGAATAGACTGACAGTTCTCAAGTTGTTTATCAATTATTGCAATTGTTTTTCACAGCACACTAAATAGATGAACATTTATTTATTTACAATAGCCTCCATCGATTTAATAATTTGCATTTTTCTCGAAAACGGTTAGCCCTTCTGAGATGTACCAAGAGACCATTTTTACGTAGAAATCTCTGAAATACCATATTCTAAAATCAAAATTTCAAAAAAATCACACTCCTCCCGTATGATACGCCTCTGATTAAAATTATGAAATTCTGAATCCAGAATCAGATTCAGCGTCAAAAGTATACCCATCGTACCCAATTTCGTAATTTTGTTATGAATGGTTTCGAGAATATCGAGGGAAAACCATCTTCAGGGTGCCCCAAGCAAAGGAGCGTAGCTCCCTTAGGAAGCATTTCCGGACCCATGTTCATATGACCTTTTCTTTCTATTTTTCGGAGTATTATTCGTGGTTAAAGCTTGTTAACATACTTAATTAACACCCTGTATAATAGTACAATAATACTGTACGTAAGATATATGGATGGAAATCGGAAGGAGCAAATGCAAGCTTCTCCACATTAATAAAGGTCATAGTTTACGGTCAACAGCTTCAAAAACGTTCTAGAGAATAGCGAAGCAATTGATCTAAACCTAAATGGCAAATAAGACTCGGAAATGAAATTAGCAAAATCAGAAAGAATCTGGCAGACCTTGTGCAATACTTCACAATAATGACCACCCTTCAAAACACAAAGTACAATAAATGTACTGAGATCCAAGACACCCCAACAAACAATACCAGAAATATCTGATACACTTAAACAGAAGCTTGCAGTTTATGCTGCTAGACTCGGCAGATTCAAGCAATCCAATGAGAGAAATAATGCTGGCAATATTTTTCAGAGAAGTGAAAAGCATTTCTACCAAAAATAACATTTATGTTATAATATAACAACTGAATAATAACAACAGAACTTCTAAGTAGGACTTTTAGGGAAACATATGGTCAAAACCCAAAACATATAATGTAAATGCTCCATGGATCAAACAAGAAGAGAAAAACGTTAACATATATCGGCACAGGGAAATGTTATCCTTATACAACAGGGGAAATGGCGGAAAGCATACCCACAAGTGGCCAGGTGTGGACAATATATGTACATACGGTGTACTCACAGATAAAATCAATAAAGTCATATTGCAACCTAATAGGCTTCCCAAATTTTTACACAAGAAATAACGTGTATAAAACCCAAACACGCAGATACCACAAATCAAGCTAACTACCGCCCAATGACTTTTCTCCCCACCTTGTACAAGATCATCACCGCAACAAGGATTGAACATCTTACGCAAAATAACATCCTAATTGAAACTTAAAAAGAATGTAGAAAATAAAGCCAAGGTTGCAAGGAACAACTTATAATTGGTAAATGTGGTCATGGAGCAAACTAGAAAATAACATAGGAATCTTCATACCTATCTATTTCATAGACTATAAAAAAATATTTGACTCTGTACCTCATAGCTGACTAACGAAAACCTTTCAAACATATAGAATCAACCCAGGCCTTCCTCAATTTCTTACAATTACTATGAAGATATGACGAACAAAAACCTTCAAACTCAGGACGGGCATATCAAAGCAGATGAGCTGATCGTATGACGCGGTATCTTCCAGGGTGCCTCTGTCAGTTCACTGTGGTTCTGCCTCTGCCTCAATCCGCTCTTCAGCACACTCAATAACACAAACTGTGGTTTCATCATCACCCTCCAAAAAGTAAAACAACACAGAATCAATCATCTCCTCTACATGGATGATATAAAACTATATGCTGCGACTGAAATGCAACTGAGATAATTACTCGGAATAACAGAAGCTTGTACGTCAGACGTCAGGATTAAGTTCGCAACGAGCAAATGCAAGGTACTCCACATCAATAGAGGCCAATGGAACTTGGCTAAACTCTGGACAACGTAGACTAGGACGAAACGTATAAGTACCTGGGCCTCAATCAGAACGTTAAGATAGATCACATAGAGATAAAGGCACAACCAATACAAAAGTTCAGAGACCACCTCATCAGACTAACAACAACAAAACTGGATCCTATAAATCTTAAAAAAGCCATTAACATATTTGAGATACCGACCCTCACATACTTCTCTGGCTTCATCAAGTGTTCTCACTCTATTAAACATCCATATATTTATATTAAGAGAACGAATCACAGAATATATATAGCAGAAAACAAGGGGCAGAGGGATTATAGACAAGACAAATGAGAGCACTCTGACTATTTTTCTAAAGCAAACGAACAAACTTACATAGGACAATAGTAAAAGCAGACAAAACATATACACCACTCACCCTCACTTGCGACCAGTCCTCAAAATATATGCAGCGGTTATTGAGTTTACCTAGCAACAACAATGATGGTGATCGGTGAACGGACACATGAAAATGTGAGATATGTTGCTTACAACAATGGCATTGGAGGTAAAAGTGCCTTCGAGATAAATATAGTCTAAAAAAACTAAAAAACAGGCTTCTAAAGAACTTCTAACTAAAAAGATAAAAATATTTTTTTAAATAATCCTAAAACAACAAAGAACGAAAAATACTAGTATGATTATGAAAAAAGCGTGTGCGCTATGTGTCATACTATTAGTAAATCGAGCGTCTGACGGTTTTTTCTCAATTGTACTAGTATTTTTTGTTCATTTTTGTTTTAAGCTTATCTTAAAAACGATTTCTAACTTTTTAGTACGAAGTTCTTTAAGAGCGTATTTTTTAGATTTTTTAAACTATATCTAATTTTAGTTTTTCAGTCAACTATATAATAAATTACATCCTTTTCTTTATATTTTTTATTTATTTCATTCATTTTGTAGTTATAAACTAGCGGTTCTGATAGACGTTGTCCTGATTGTACCTACCTTCAACACTCTGCGATTAATAACAACTTATTAATTTTAATTTTAATTAGAGGCATTTAGGATTGTAAACCCAACCTCTATTAAAAAATAATATTACAAAAAAAACTAACGACACGCGGTGTTTTCAAGCGGTCATCCAAACAAGTACTAACCGCGTCCAATGCTGCTTGGCTTCGGCGATCGACGAGAGCCGGCGTTTTCAGCGTTGCATGACCGTTTTATTCAAAACAATTGACTGTGTCCGGTATTCAAGCCTACTTTGAATGTCAATCCGTCGATCATTTTGTACCAAGTCGTTAATTATTTCTGTAATTTTTGTGACAGGTCGCGCAGTTTGTGGTCAATCGGTACGAGGTTCATCTCTAACTGATAAACTGATTCGTTCATTTGATACAATACCTAACTGTAAACTATAGAGCTGCTAACTTTATTTTAACTATTCTTTGTGTATTTTTAATTGAACTTAAGCTACACATCCTTAAAGTGACCATTTTTTCTGACGCCAAAGCGGGACGGCGCCGGCGCAGCGCGTAGCCTAACGAGAGATAGCCCGGGCCCGGAACTGCTTGTGTGACGTCACAGCTAAGGGTAGAAGCTCCGCCGCTGCGCCGACGCGTTATTGTGACGTTACATGTCAAAATTTATGCCACTTTGGGTTATGTGACGTCAAAGTGACGCGACGGCGGCGGTGTTTCCATCTTCCGCTGTGACGTCAGCCGTGAAGTGGAGATGAAATTGTTTTATAAATTAAAAAAATGTATATAAAAAAGAAGTATATAAAATCCGGGACATTTTCCGGGACAGTGTAAATGCGGGATGGCTCGTCTGAAAATGGGACAATCCCGCAAAATCCTGGACGAATGGTCACCTTACACATCCTGCAAAATTGTTTATTTTGGGACTTGTAATTCTATTACAACCTATTCTAGAGTCGCGAACACAGAGCCACGTTGTGTCAATCACAAGACGTTGTGATTGTGAAATGTGAATTGTCAATGCAAATACCAACTCAGGCAAAAAGTGGCGCCAAAGTTCCGCACCGTCTGTTGTAGGTGGTTATAATACAAAGCCAGCTGGATAGCTATATACAGTTCAAGACAACAGATGGCGCTGTGTTGCGATTACTATCACACGCCAGACAAAATACAACAACTATCTTACCAGGAGCATAGTAAAGGATACTTATCTGGTGTTGGCAGTTTTGTTATTGTTGGTGAATAGAAATAGTAGTAAGCCAAAGGAGTGTTACAAACTCACAAACCCACATACAGGTGAAGTTAATAAAAGTGTGTTAGAAGAAGGCTGCAACAATCTTTTCGTGATGATGAATACAGCCTAAATTGATTCTAGAACGGGGCTCAATCGTTCCTTTTGGTGATTCGATTCCACGGTATCGATTCCTTTTTCGGAATCGATTCCCTTCGATTCATTCCGAATTCCCTGTGATGCCGCCAGCCGCACTCATAAATTCTAGACCGCGGACTCGCATCCATGGTATCGATTCCATTTTAGGAATCGATTACTCCAATTCGTTCACTACGTTTACGATTCCATTAGTCTATTACAGGCCAGTGCTGCAGTTTCGGTACAATTGTACCGAATCCAGTACGTTTTCAAGTGATTAAATACAAAAGGAACAATCTTAATTTTCTTCTTTTTAGAGCATTTAAATAAAAGCTTGTTTTAAAAAAAGTTTTTTCTTTTAATTTATATTTTACTTTTCAGTTATTAACCTGCAATTTTATTCTCAGCGAACCGTTCGCTTAATACTAATATTATAGGATAGCATAAAGAAACTTCAAAAGTCCGCCATATTGGATTTAGAATGACAGCACACAGCTTATCGTATTGACATCTTCTCGAACATTAAAGGTGATTGACATCAAAAAAATTGAAAAGCAAGACTCCACCCGTACAAACAAACATGCATTGCAAGTTAAAGAAAAGCTTTTAAAATGTTTACTTCACAAAGAAAAAGTAATGGAATTGCCAGAATTAACTACACCGCACTACAGCAGCGTCAGGCGTGAATGTCGTGAATTGTTTTTTTCATCTCGTTCATGATTCCGGTACAACGCGACGGAATCGACAACACGATTCACTAGTAAGTTTGGTTAACCGGCACCAACATCGACAGTTCGAGTCCGAATCCAATTCCATCGGAATCGATTCCTTTGATTCCTCGGAATCGATTCCTTTGATTCCTCGGAATCGATTCCTTTGATTCCTCGGAATCGATTCCTTTGATTCCTATTACGGTATCGTTCATATGGAACGATTCCTTCGGAACCGACTCACCTCTAATTGATTCTCAAATGTCAAATGTATTAAAACAGACTTTATATCACTTTCGTGAAGCCAATGGAGACAACCGAAACTCTACTATTTTTTTGTAAACAATATTTATAGTTTTGGTTTTGATAAATTGACAATGAAACTATATTGGACCATATAAAGCGTATTCTTATCGGAAAGAAATGTTTTTGGATAAATTCAGCACAGCAGGGAAACTTATTTCAATCAGGACTTGAAAAGTTCCAAATTGTATCGAGAATTTCATCGCATCCTTCGAACTCCAATTTTTGCCACTTCAACTTTCCATTCTCGTACCCTCGAAACATGGAAATATGTATATCCCATCTGCCTTGAGCTACAAAAGCTTTCAATACCAACGTATACGTTTTCATTAGTAATGCATCGATATATCCATCTATAAGTAAATTTCCCCCCGTGTATCCGAATTTCTATGTATGTGATTCGGATTGATTGAAAAACAGATAAGGCGCTCGGGTATTGGTTTTATACACAATTTCGAATCAGTTACCTCAACTTGGTGCGCAGTCAGATGTTCTGATACATACGCTCCCGATATTGACGGAGATATTGCTGAAGGATATTCGGATCCATAACTTGAATTTTCTCGGAAGAAAGGGGATTTTCCGATGTGATACTGTTAAAGGTTAAGCAGTGGCGGTGCAGATACGAGAAGACGTTCTTAGGTTTGCATAATGGAATAAGAAAAAAAATGGGATCAAGTTGATTGACTCAGTACGATATCATTTCATTATTTTCTCATAGCATGAAGTTTGAGATTTCCTTGCAACCAAATCAGCGCCAGGTCACCCGCAAAAAACGTCCAACAGAAAAAGCTCTCGTGATTAGTTTCTTGCATCTGTCTCCGCTGAAACTAGAACGACACAGTTTTTATCTAAATCTAAAGATTGCAGAATATCAGTTAAAACTGATCCTCCAATCACCGATGTCCCTCTGATTTTCCGATATTGGATTATATTACCAGTACCTAACAATATTTAAAGGGCATTGAAAAGTTTTTTTTATGGTAAGCCTCCCGCAAAGGCTGAAAGCGCTGCGAGAGGATAAGTGTCGGTTCACGTTAGATTTGAAACGCTGCAGGTCGTAGCCGTCGGGAAACAAATTCTCCGGCAGCT
The DNA here is from genome assembly GCA_951848785.1 of Callosobruchus maculatus. Lineage (NCBI taxonomy): Eukaryota > Metazoa > Arthropoda > Insecta > Coleoptera > Chrysomelidae > Callosobruchus > Callosobruchus maculatus. The sequence goes on from CATOUR010000083.1 coordinate 13,145,116, forward strand.
GATTCCACAGCGTCCAAGTTCTCCAAAAGAAGGAATGCTGGAGGAGACTGGTTCGGGGAGTAAGGACCTCGACCTGGTAAGGATGTGCTCGCAGAGCTTCTCTAGTGCTCCTGATTCGGACGGCCTCCCTTCTTCGATGTTCCAGGCTGTGGAGGTACTTTGTGAGGTTAGGCGTATCGATTAATCTAATTGCTCTTTTCTGGATAGTGTCCAGAAGCTTAAGAGAGTGCTTCGGAGCGCATCTCCACACATGGGAGCAATACTCCAGCGATGGTCGAATCTGCGCCTTGTAGAGCAGCAGCAGTTGCTCTGGTGTATACAACTTCCTACAGCGGAACAAAACTCCAAACTTCTGGGATGCTGTTTTAGCAATACTGACGACGTGGTCGTGCCAGGACATGTTATTATTGATGTTGATCCCCAAAAGCTTGACGGAAGGTGATTCGACTATGGGGTGACCCTCCATTTCCACGGTTGGTAAGCCATCGTGAGAGAAGTGTTCTACAGATACAAAAATTGCCGCATTTTTTCAACCACTCTATCTGAGACCACACCCGACCTTGGCTCATTTTGACCACTCAAAAAAAAAAGAAGAAAATAGTCAAAGGGTACTCAAAAACAGAGTTTGACGGTTTTTGTATTGCAATGTTTCTTTTTATTCTAGCTTCACTGCCACATCACAATTTTCAAAAACCATAAACTTTGTCGTTCTCTATCCCGGCCTACTGTACACCCTGAAAATTTCATTGATATACGTTTAGTGATGAGCTGCACACATTACAGAAGCATCTACAGCAATATAAATAACTTCATAAATCATTTTTTTGTCTAATAAAGGGCAGCATTCGGATGATTCGGAAAATTATATAATGTTGTAGGTTTACAAGGCAATGAAGACTCCACTACAACTACAATAAATTTTTCAATTTCACAATCCCCCTAAAGAAATGTGGAAAACGCTCAGGAATCTCCAAGTCGCTTAAGAACAAAGTTTGAACTGTTTTTATATTTTTGGTTTGTTGATTATTACTGTGTCGCCACTGACTTGATTTCTAAAAACTTTTCGTGTCTCTATCCTCCAGCCTCCATCCACGGTAATTGTATTGTGTCAAAATTTGATTAAAATCAATGCAATAATTTACACAATACAAAACCATCTAAAGCAATACCCATTTATGTAATACATCAGAAAATAGTCTCTTGGTTTCTGAAGTAATCGAAAGTAATAAAAAAGGCAATGTTCGGATGGACCTAAAAAAGTATATTATGCTGCTGGGTCTTCCATTCACAGGTCAATGGACATCCTATTATGAATAGGACAAGTTTTTCAATCTTACGTACCCCACCCCCAGCCACTCCAATTTCACCCCCACCCAAAAAAATGTAGAAAACGCCTTAAAACGCCTAAAAAACGCCTAAAAGTTTGAGGAATATTTGAAATTTTCTGTTTTTTTGCTAATTACTCCGCCGCCCTTGCACGGATTTTCAAAATCATAGCAGCATTACCTGCTACGACCCCATAACGTATCGCTACCCAAATTACATGACAATTCATGCAGCGGTTACTGAGATTACGAGGCTAGAAGAACGCCAACAGAGAGTGATAGATGTGATATAAAAGGCACAAAAAAGGTATTATCTCAAATTCGAAAAATTTTACGATGACAACACTTCCCTCATCTATCGGTCTGGGAAGTAAAAAATAAAAAAAATCACTACATTTACCTATACAACTTAGGGGATACATTCCCGTAGGATATTACTTACAAGAATCTGGGATTGCCATTCTTGTGATCTCTGGATTTCGTGACTATATAGGGACCTAAATTTAATTTATTGAACGGGTTTTTATAGCTTTCACCGGCAAAGCGAATACAGAATAAACATAAACAAGTAAAAATAAACAGCATTAAGTAAAATACCTATATTTCCTTATAACCATGTAAATCAATAAACAATATAAAATACAATCTCTAAATAGCATTCGTAATCTTTATTTTTTTTTCTTTAAGAAAATACTTAAAAATACGGAAATATAAAATTTCATTTAACATAGATGAACGAGATTTCGTTAATATCAAGTCGCCTGCGGAGAAACATCTTTCAATTGCCAAGTAGGCACATTCACCTTTTTTTCACGTCGCTGTGGGCTAGTATGCACTTTCACCAGATTTTAAACAACGAACCAAGGTCGATAGCAATATTCAAAGAAACAGTTTCAGGATTATGCTAACACAATTACCAATTTTTTTCACCACGGAGGCACCCTACATGGATTCCAACTGCCCACTGTTTCAGATTCTAGTCACTATCTAATGGGAAAACAGTTTAGAAAATTTTCAAAAAATACAAACCGATTTATAAAAAGATGACGATCGTAGACATCATATTTTCGACAAAAGTATCTTCCACCTGCGTGTTGCATTCGACTATATAATGGTGTTGTTATCAAAAGCGGCCCTATTTGTTATAAAGTAAATGTGTCTTCTCTCATCTGTAACATATTGTATTCTTATCTTCTCCACAAGACGTGACATGTTCGCAGATATTCATAACAGTCATTTGGAATACTTAAAGTATATTACAAAGTTTAAAAAAAAGGGACAAAAGCATTTTAAGGGGAAAAAATATTCCAGTGTCTTCTTAACTCTTCTATAGTCATCGAAATACATATAACATACTCTTACATATAAATTTAAATACGCTCTTTCATCCTAATTTTGCACCTTCGAAATATGTTTTGAGGATAACAGCTTCGTTGGACAACTGCTTAGCTTAATTCTTATTGACTTACCGATAAAAAACGTATAGTTCCATAAATTTGTTAATGTTCTTGCGGATTTGCTTTTATTTTGTTAGAAAAATGTATCATTATAGATATACTATATACCAGTAAAACACGCCAATGAGATTGATTTCTTTATATACTGATATCTGTGCCTTGAGCTCTAGGCAACATGTGACTGAGGTTGGCATTTTGCATCCGTTCTGTAGGGTCTGATATAAATGGGTGTAGCTGAATGATTCAGCCGAGTAATGCATCCCCAAGGCACCTTGGGATTAGGGGATATATGTACCTTTCGTTCTGCTTTTTACGGCTGTGTTTCTTATATACGTGGGAAATGTTGTAGTTTACTGAAGCGCTACAGTTACTACAAGTTAGTTCCAATTAGAGTAAATAATATAAATATAATAATAAATAACTTTTCAATTGAAAGCTCTGGACGTGCTTCCAGATTAAAATATACATTAAAATTACTTACAAAACAATATAATATAACTGCTAATAAGTACTAAAGACTTTGCAGAATCCGAGTCAGAGGTAGCGTTACTTTGACATGACGAAAATGACTTTCTTGTATCATAAATGGGAACTTTTATTCTGAAGATATTAAATTGCCAGCAACATTCGCCGGTAATTTTCCTCTCATTTCAAATTTTTAATGGTTTTGGAAGTAATCAATTTCTAGTACATTGCGGCAGCTCGTAGTATGTAAGAAATATATATTTCTGTCGTACTCCAGCTTCTCTTTGACCTAAGATGTGATATAGCTGTCGTTTCTGGTTGATGTTTGTCTTGAACAAATCCCATGTATATAATAGAAAGTTTGAATTGTCTTTTCAGTATTACTATCAAGGAATCTTATAGTTTTTTTCAGACTATCATAGTTCACTGAAAAATATATTTTCTGAGGATAAGATAACGTAGCTAGCCTTTCCTTTTTAACACGCTTCCTTGAGTTGATTTGTAGTAAGTAATTTTGATAATCTTGTCTCTTTACTCTAGTTTGTCTGTATCGTTCTGCTAAGTTAGTTGTTTTCTTTCAGCTGAACAGGTTTCTATATATTTCATAGCTTGCTAGGTTACTTATAGTTGGGAAAAATGAAAAACACCAATTTGATTGAAAATTTGAAAATAAATGAAAACTGTTAGGGAATGATATTCACAACCTTATATTATTAGAAGGGCTGAAGGGCATTCTCATTTGAAAAAACGAAGTTATCTCTGATTGAAATTTCCTTAATCAATCTACCGATTTGTGTGCCAAAATAATTCAATTTGATCATCTAACCTAAGCTGAGGCATTTTGTGCTTAGTAACACGGCAAAGTCACAAAAGAATCGCTTCGCTTCATCGCTTTGATATTGATCTTTCTGATATCCAAAAATGGTAATGTGCACCTAAACGGTTTGCTTCAAGTCCCATGTTTGAAGCATAAAGGCACACTGTAATTCACCAAGGAATCTGAATATGCAATTATACATGGTATTCTATTACGAGTGGAAGATACTTTTTAGGAGAAGGCTCCAACAAAAAATGTCATATAAAGGAGGATCCGATTTTCAACTGTTTCGAGATACTTTTAATTTTTATTATTTTTTTGAATTTTAACACCTCGGCGCGTACTTGCTAAACTTACGGCCCACAGATTTCATACAGCAAAGTACTAAATACACATTGTGGAAGTGCATGGAATTTCCTATCAGAAGGTGGTTTTATAGTACTGCAGCATCGTCTGATAATAGGATTACAAGAGCTTAAGGTGACGAATAAAACTTTTGCATGGTTTGTTAGTGATGCTTTGCGTGAATATGTGTCTGTAGGTTTAAATCCAAATAAGTCAAAAAATCTAAGAACAAAAGTATACAGTGCCGTTTTTTAGGACTGAGTACGCTTTACTTGGAGATATTTTTTCTGTATTTTGCTGAAATTTTAACTTACGGGAACATATTCACAAAAACTATCAGGCACAAACTACCAGAAGAAGTTATTCGTCACTTCAAACTCTTGTAATACGATTCTCAAATGACGCTGCAGTGCTACGAAAGTACCTTTTGATGACAAATTTTACGTCTTTACACACTACATATTTATTATTTTGCTACATAACATCGGGCGGTCGTATATTTACCAACTATGCGCCAAAATCGCTGGAAATCAAATGATGAAAGGAAATTAAATATCTCTGAAACAGTTGAAAATCGGACCCTACCTTATATGACTTTTTTTTTAAGAGCTGTACATAGTTTTCTTCTACAGTATGTTCCACTCGTCATTGGACACCCTGTATATACGGTTTTGTATTCATCAAAATACAAGTCTGATACGTTTGGGTCCTTATCCATCCGAAATTATTATTACATTTTTCATACTTTACCCATAATGCTTCGTGTCGAATAACGTGAATAATCCGGGTATACAGGGTGAGTTATTAGTACCGGACCGGTCGATAACTCCACTACTATAAAAGATAGCAAAAAAAGTTGTTTACAGGAATATGCTCCTTGCTCAGAAAATATTGTTGTTTATACAGGGGGATCCATAACTACGTGGTAATGCAAACATATATTTTTTTAAATGAGACACCCTATATATTATCCCATATTTAGATTCTACTAATAATAGAAGGTATTGTAACATTATGTAGGGTATTTCAAAAGTTATGACCATCTTTATATTCAAATCGCTGTCAAATTAACGTACTGTATATCAAAAAATAGTGACTCAAAAACTATTTTTCTTACATGGAAAGATAAGATAAGATATCTCTGGTTTTAGAATCATGTGTAAAACAAGTCGTCGACGCATATTCATATACAGGGGGATGTAGAATGCAAAATCTATATTTTCTCTTTTTTTCAAATTTAGTGTAAACCCCAATATTTTATTATACCAAAGGGTTGCTTTTAATATGCTCTTTCATCTTTGTACAACACTTGTTATAGCTGCACTCATTAGTTTCTGAGGTATTTCGATTTTTGTACAAATTATTAATATATCTTCTATTTGTTTACTGAAATTCATTTTGAGAAAATACTACCAATTTTATTTCTAATTAACGAACAACTAAAAGATAAGGCCATAATAATATTATATCAAGTCAAGACACTGATTTAACGAGATAATATAGGTCAAGAATGCTGAGGAAACAATATTATAACAAGTAGGCAATTTCTCAAAGATTCTCCTAAATACCCACAATGAAAAAATTAATTTTTAAAGCCCGTTTTTCACACAGTACGAAATTATTGAGCAGGTTATGAAAACTGCCAATTTTTCAAAGCCCACCTGATAAATCTGCTTAATAATTATGCATCATGCCTGCAAAATTGTTTCCTCATTATACTTGACTTTATTATCTCAATGATTCAGGGTTTTGACTTCATAAAATACTATTATGACCTTATAATTCAGTTGTTCGTTAAACAAGAAACAAATTCGATAGTAATTTCTCAAAATAAATAAATTTCAGTACACAAATAGAAGGTATATTTTAAATTTACAGAAAAATTGAAATATCTCTGAAACTGATGGATGTAGGTACAACAAGTGCTTTACAAAGCTGAAATAGCATATTAAAAGCAATTCTTTGGTATAATAAAATATTGGTGGTTAAATTTAAAAAAAAAGAAAACCTAGATTTTGCATTCTGCATCACCTTGTATATGAATATGCATCGTCGGCTATTTTTACAGCCGGCTTTAAAACTAGAGGATATTTTTCATCTTTCTATTTAAAAAAAATTCCCGTGTGGTGGCGGGATAGAATATCTCCCATCGTATATCCTGCGTGTCGTAAAAGGCGACTAAAAGGAACCGAAACTACTGTCGGTATAAGCAGTAACTTCTTCTCAACCAACAGCTTTGGGTGGACGAGTTGAGAAGAGTCAGGACACCTTCTTGTCCTTGAGGTGAGAAATTGCCCCTAAAGGCGGATAAACCGGTAGATACCATCTGATCAACGGCATGAGGATGCAGAAAGCAAACGAGAAACTACTGCATTAAAGATCTTAAAGATATCCCAAGAGAAACTCGTAAAATGAGTAAATGCATTTTACAAGTTCACAACATGTCTGTTAAGATATTGTGACTATGGTGATGATTTAAAAAAAATAATTTTTGATTCATTGCTTTTTGATGCACAGTACGTTCGTTGGATATAAAAATGGCCATAACTTTCAAAATACCCTGTATAATGTTACAGAGTTATATTGTAAGAGGAGGAATTATTAGTAGAATTTAAATATGGGATAATATATAGGGTGTCTCATTTAAAAAATATTTTTTTTCACCACGTAGTTATGGATAACCCTGTATAAATCTAAATATTTTCTGAGCAAGGAGCATATCCTTAGCTACAACTTTTATATACAAGTGTTTTTGCTATCTTTCACAGTAGTGGAGTTCTAGACCGATCCGGTACTAAAAACTCACCCTGTATATGTTGTGGTACGAGTACTAGTGCTCCCTACCTATTTATTGGTTGCACTTTCCGAAGCACAAATACTGCATCGTCTGGATTTGCATTCCTTTACATACATAGACATATCGAATCAGTGCAAATGGCAAAAAAGAAGAATCGGATTGGCCGGAGGCGAGATAAACGTGTGTGAGCGCCCTAAACAGAGGAAACGGCGTTAGGCGTCGATCGCTTCATCGCCGTGCCGGAGATAATGAAGTAAAAGCGGCACCGCTCACTTCAAAAAGACTGGGAAATTGATACGCAATTTTGTCACCATCCACACAGAATTGCGCCTCGTGCGCTGATTTCTTCAAAGGCGTACCGCAGGGGTCTACGAGGTCCGTCGGGTATGTTAACGCCTTTGCTTGTCGCATTCCAGTAGCATGCCAAGATCTTTGGGGGCCCCCCCGTTGGGCCCCCCCCCGAAATTTTTTTCTCGGGGCCCCCTTTACTTAAAAAAATCTACTGCCTATACTGGGAGAAAACGAAACTACTTTCTACAGTGATATTTCAAATCGGTTTATAGATAGAAAAAAATTGGTGTGACCACGCCTTTGTATTTTATTTTTTTTTATTTTGAGTTTTTGAAGAATGAGTATTCATAGACCTTACCTATTACAATATGGTTATACATTATAACATTCGTCACATACGCGTTGTGTCAGCTGCTACGTTTCCACGGGCTTTCAAAACGTTTTCAAATATATCGTGGAAACGTCAATTGGATGCGTCTTTAAAACGTTTCCTGTTCAAGGTCGATTCGCTAATTTTTGGGATCGTATCGAGATCGTGATCCAAATATCATGGAAACACCAGCTGTCACTTTCAAAACGTTTTGAAATGAACTATGCACAGTGCGTAGCCGTCTAATGTCGCTATCGTTAGTTTATTGAAATTTATTCGAACTAAATATATATGATAAACAACAAAATAGGTTATAAAACTAGGAAATAACATTTGTCAAGAGAGTCAGTTGAAAACGTTTTGAAATCATTTCGAAACCTATCGTGGAAATACCGGCAATCCAACACCAAAAAACATTTTGAAAGCCTGTGGCAATGTAGTAAGTGTAAACCGTACATACAACCACGTTGTCGTGTTGTCAAATTTTGCCATAAAATAGGCACTGATAAGGCAAAATTGCAAAAACATATTTTGCAAAATTAAATATGTTAATTTGATTATGGAAAATTATGAGGTAAATACATATTCTGGTGCTATAAAATAGGTATAAGTATTATAGTTATTATTATGTAAAAAGCTTGCTGGAGGTAGTCGAGGCTGAGCGGGGCCCCCCGGATGCCCGGGGACCCCCCGTACCTCGGGCCCTGCGGGCCCTTTCGCATTCCGTCGAGATCAGCGGAGTATTAAATAAGTAACAACGGTCTGTGTTCCTCAAGTCATTGATAATTCTTGAAGCGGTCCATGAGATCTAAAAACTTGGAATGAAAGGTGCTTGCTTACTCCGCAAGAGGGAGATAATTCCAATCATTTGGTTCACAGAAAAATCGGAAAAATGAATCGTACCGGCTGGATTTGAACCAGCGTCTCCGGCATTCTAGGCCGACGCGTTACCAACTATACCATGGTTCCCCGTAATATAGCTGATACACAGCGCCGACGACATGGTATCGATTCCGTCGACCCCCACCACTCCCCCGTATCTCCCTCTTGCGGAGTAAGCAAAAACCTTTCATTCCATGAAATCCTGGCCGACTGAGGAGTCGTACTTCAGTAAGAAAGAGAGCTGTAGTGCAAATAGCGGTGGGAGATTCATACTCACCCAACAGCCGACTAGATCTCTTTGGATGACTGAAATACATGGTTCGCAGAGAGATACGGGGGGGTGGTGAGGGTCGACGGAGTCGATACCATGTCGTCGGCGCTGTGTATCGGCTATATTACGGGGAGTCGTGGTATAGTTGGTAACGCGTCGGCCTAGAATGCCGGAGACGCTGGTTTGAATCCAGCCGGTACCCTTCATTTTTACGATTTAACTGTGAACTAAATGATTGGAATCTAAAAACTTGTATCACAGTGTGTGCTGTTTGTGGCACTCGTACTTTTTCCTTCTTTTAGTACCGTCTGCTTGGGGACCATCAATTGAAATTCCTCTTTGTCTTGTACTAAACGGGTGATTGTGTAGGTGTCTCTTACCACTGACGTAAGTTCCGAAGTCAGGAGAACCTTTGACGCCCGATCGTAATTGCTGTTTCTAAAATGATAGCCAAAATATGTTGCTTTTCTCCTTTTCATTGTGTATAAAAGTTCCTGTTCTTTATTCATTTCTTCTAGTACCCTACTGTTTGTTAGTCACTCGGTTCATGATATGCGTCTGTATAGCCACATCTCAAAAGAATCCAAACGTGACATGGTCCGTGCTTTATTAGAAGGGCATTAGTCCATCTATTAACTCCGTATAATAATGTGAATAGTACATATCATTTTGTTGATCGCCGTAGAGTAGTCAGACTTAAATTACGATTGGAAAGTACGTTTTCATTTTGAAGAAAGTATTTCTGGTGCTGCGCTATTTCGACTTTGCTTTTAATCTCTTCATCAGGATCCCACTTACCAATTAGCCAGCAAACCAAATATTTGAATTTTCATGCTCTTTCTATGTCCTAATTTTCTAGTTCTATTCCAACGTTATTACTATTTAGTGATAATTTTTTTTCTTTATGTTAATTATGAGACCACAACTTTGACTAACTTTGTTTACTCTGTTCACCAGGTACTGTAATTCTTTCTCATCCTAGCTAGGAGCACCGTATCGTCGGTATAATGGGTGTCATTAATAATTTATCTACCATTCACCTGTAGTCCCATTTCCAATGCTTCTTGGACTATGGACTCCAAGTATAAAGTGAATAGTACTGGCACACATATTATATATCTTAGTTCGCAATATATGACTGAAAATTGGTAATGTCTTCAAAAATAAGGGCGGTATTCTTCTGGGTTCGTTTCTTGGACCAACTCTTCTCTAACTAGCCCACTCAAGTTTGCTGACGACATCTAGGTCAAGACTTGTTATAGCAAGTTTTTTCTATTTGGTAATGGGTGGTTATAATAGTTGCCGCTCACTCTTAAGACTTATTGTGCACCCCCTGCTAAAGGGATCAAACAGTCCCATCATAAGTTCCTTGCGGACTTTGAGATTCATTGGACTATGCTCTCCTGTCTTCTCTTCCGGTCTATATTCAGATGCTATCAATCAAGATATGACAGACGGAGATAACATGCTTAGTTGTTTCATCTGCCTCACAGCGCGTATAGTGTTCAGTATTTGCCATCATTTCCTAACTTTTGCAGGTGTGCAACCACCTTCCGTAGTTCCGCCCTGTTCAATCTGAGAGCGTCTGCGGTATTAGAATACAAGGGTCTCCTCAACATCCCCTTAGACATTTCTCACCAATCTGTACCAGCGTTTCTGGTGCTCATTTGGCGCCCATCTGGTGACAGTGTCCGTATCATATTGTACGATATACGACATGCTGGTTCTGGCTCAATGAAAGGGAAATGTGCACCTTCCTTGACACACCTGGCGGTCCACTCATCCCGATCTACTCCTATGTAAGCTAGGCACCCAAAGTAATGTTATCTTCTTGGTTTTCGCCAGTGTCTTTGGGGTATTATGGCAATCACACACTATTTTTGAAGTATAGTGGTTACTTGCCAAGACCATCAGAGCCGCCCCGCCCGATTGTCTGTGTTTACATAGACAATGCTGCAGTTGGTGTATCCTTTATGGCGCCCACTATGCTGCACTTTTGTGAGCACTTTAGATGTTGTGCTTTGGTGAATCTTTGGCCACCACACAATAGCATTGTAGGCCATCGTGCGTCTGATTACCCTGGTGTACAGCCAGTTCACCATCAAAGGGGTTACTGTTTACATTAACCTAATGCCTCGTAGATATTGCTCAATCAAAGAACTGATCTTTTTTTTATAGAATAATGATAAAATAAAACTAGATATTATTTGTATTGTTATTAAGTAGATGTATCAACGAGTAATAAAATCTTAGCTTAGAGAAATCTCACTTATTGCAATAGAGGAATTTGTAGCTGGAGGATTGTTTTTTTTTTTGACATTAATATCTACATCTAGAAAGAGATTTTTCGCTGTGTTAGAAAGTTTTGAGACTGGCTTTGTGCCTTTTTAATACTCTTCGATCAAGAAAAGACAAATCACTTATTTAGTGGGTTTTTAGAAAATGTCTAATGTCTCAATTGCTAACACTATGTTTTCACAGCATCCACGGCGCTTATATACTCGGACCTCTCCCAACAGACGATTTCGTAATCAAATTGATTACATTTTAGCTCGTACACGGTGGAAGTCAACTATTAGCCTCTGTATGACTCTACCAGGTTCTGACTGTGGCTCAGACAATCAATTACTTCTGTGCGAACTTCAGTTAAAACTGAAGGTATGTCCACGTTCTAAGCGGATAGTATGGATGGAGATCGCTGACCCTGCTTCGTTTCGGTCAAAATGTTCAGAGCTTTTTCGGGATCCCTCTATAACGGATATGTCAAATTCAAACGATATGTGGCTCTCATTCAAAAAAGTGCTCTTACATGCTGCCCAGCAAAGTCAACCAAAGAGTAGCATTCAACCAAAACAACAATGGATTAGTAGCCACACATTGTCTGTTATTGAGGCACGTAGGAGCCTTAAGATCTCAGGTTTTGATTCAAATACAAAGCAAAACGCATATAGACAGCTCTCACGCGAGATTCAGAGACTATGCCGAAGAGATAAGAACTCTTATATACAGCAATTGGGCCAGGAAATAGAGATGCATGCCAATACTAATCATCCGAAAGAGATGTTTTTTAAGGTCAAATGCCTCAGTCGGGATTTTAAACCCATATCTTGCATGAGGTTATTGAGGTATGGCGAAATTACTGCGAAAACCTGTACCATGAGGATGGCCCTCAGGCCCTCTCATTGGATTTTGAATATGAACCTGATATTCTTTTGTCTGTAGTGGAACATGCCCTCAACAAGTTAAAAACTAATAGAGCTACAGGCATTGATGCTATTTCTGCCGAAACATTAAAATGCTTGGGTGAAAACGGCATCTCTCTTTTATATAATATTTGTAAGAGGGTCTGGTCCTGGTGTTTGGCCAGATGAATGGTGCACATCCATTTTCGTTCCACTTCATAAAAAAGGATCTCCAACAAATCCAGACAATTATCGCCTACTTTCGTTAATCTCTCATGCAAGCAAGGTTCTACTATATATTTTACAGTCTCGTTTAGAGGGTTTTATTGGCTGGCAAATTTCTCGGGCGCAAGCAGGTTTCGTAAAAGGACGCGTTACGCGTGAACGGATCTTAAACTTAAGACAGATCATTGAAAAAGCCAGAGAGCATTATTTTTCCTTTTTTATCTGCTTTGTGGACTATTCTAAGGCGTTTGATAACGTAAAGTGGCCTAAACTGTGAGAAATCCTTATATTCATGGGAGTCCCTTACCACTTAGTATTTCTCATACAGCAACTCTATGAGTCTAGCTCAGCTCGTGTAAGAATTGATGGTAACCTGTCTGGTCAAACAGCCAGCCAGAAGAGGAGTTCGTCAGGGATGCGTATTATCTCCGATGTTATTTAACATTTACTCTGAATTTGTGATGAAACAGGTATTGGACAACTGGAATGGTGGTATAACTATTGGCGGAAGCAAGATATCTAACTTAAGATTTGCTGACGATGCAACCCTTATTGCTGCTTCTCATGAAGAACTAGTAACTCTATTGAACGTTTTAGAACAGTACAGTGCAGCTTATGGTCTTGGTATTAACTACAATAAGACCAAGGTTATTATCGTAGATAGAGAGCATGACAATCATCGAGAAAGTCAATTGGCCGTTGTGAGGTAGTTCAAAGTTTTGTGTACCTCGGTTCTTTGATCGACAATTCATGTAGCTGTGAGAATGAGATTCGACGGTGCATTCAACAGGCACGGGTGGCCATGACAAAGCTTACTAAAATGTGGCGTGACCATAACATCACTAAAGCTACCAAAATGTCAGTGGTTCAGTCTGTTGTGTTCTCCATATTTTTGTATGCCTCGGAAGCTTGGACTGTTAAAAAGGCAGATCGAGCTCGCATGGATGCTTTTGAAATGTGGACGTGGAGGAGAATGCTGAGAGTTCCTTATACCGCCCATCGAACTAATGTTTCCATATTGGTAATCCAAAGATACTATCCTCCATTGTGTCGATGAGAATGCTTACATTCTTCGGACATATTCATAGAAGCGATAATATGGAGAAACTTGTAGTTCAGGGTCAGGCCCCGAGTGGGCGGCGCCGTGGCCGTTCCCCTACACGCTGGGTGGATACGACGAAACAGTTGCTAGATATGAGTATCAAGAGCGCCACTGAACTGACAGTAAATCGCGAACGATGGCGAGCTACAGTTCTCAAAACTATTAATAATATTCGTGTCGGCATTACTCTAGCTCCGACTTAATGCATTTTACGAGTTCACAACATGTCTGCTAAGACATTGTGACTACGATGATGATAGCAACGTGGACCACTTAATGTTGCTCCGTATGAACCTCCCTCCTGCACCCTTGGTTCCGACCCTGCAGGTGTCTCGCCGGGAGCTCGTCCCCGAACGCCACCCGTTATTGGGTTATCTTGAGCACATCGCGCGCACATATCACACACTCACTCTCACGGCCTGCTTTGATTTGGAATTCCACGCCACCCATCCTGTCACCGATGGTCTGCTACGTGGCACGTTGCTTTAACTCCACCTGACACGACGCCTACCTATCATATCTCTTTATGATGCAAATTAATCTGACATTTTCAGTGATACGATACCGTATGGACATTGGACAATGCGCTTTGTTAGTGTGTGTATTAGTTTTATTTGCGATGGAGTTACAAACCGGACCAACCCTAGACGAGTTAGCCTGTAGCGGGTTCTGCATTGTACTTTAGCGTTTCGGCTACTTCTGCAGCCTTCATTACAGTACACCACACCACCACACAAAATAGTTTGGAGCACAGAGTTAACATCTATAGAGGAAGTGTAAACAACAAAATGCACAGGTCGCTGACCAGCCAACATGTAACGGAAATTTTTGACAGCTTGAGAGCATTACCAGTAGCGTACGACTTTATATTAAAATGTTATTAACACTACTGAATGGTCATTTATGTCTTCTGCTTTCAGCTGTAATGCATCAAGCCACTTGTTTCTCATCACTATATTCGAAGGAAACCTACACAGATGCAGATAATACACATTAAACAACCACTATTGTTCCTAAAACTGGAGTGAAGTTACTTTTGTTCCCAGTTATCCCCATATTTTACGCTACTGAAAACTAAAACAAAACCTATACTCACCTATGATAAGAAGTGTTCACCGATTCGTCGCTATTTCAGCAAACTATGCACTTTTTATGTTGTCTCATCATGCAATTAGGACAATATTGTTCATAAATAATTTAATTCACACCACAAATAGTCACAAAGTCATACGCAATAACCACAACTACAATGACAGCCACATGACAGCTTGAAGGCACGCCGATTGTAGGCATTGTAGGTTGCTAGATTTATGACATATTAGAAGTTATTGCGACATTTCGCTATGAAATTTACCATTTTTGAGATTTTGTTAAATCAATACAAATGATCTTCACGTAAATCAGTTACATTGCAAGAATATTGGAATGTATAGTTAAATACCCAGTTAAATACTTTGTGTTCAAACTGCGGAAACTGCCAGATTTTGAAGAAACTGGAAGCGGACGAAGAAGATTGACAATAGCGCTATAGATGTTGGCTGGCCAATATTCAAATTAGACTCCCTCTATAGATGTTAACTCTGTGGTTTGGAGTAGTTGATATTTGACAGATTAGTTGTCCCAGGGTAAAAATTTTTTTAATAAAACTGTTTTACCAGGTTAGTCGAAGACTAGGAAGTTCTAAGGGACACAGACTATTGCGCCTGTATTTATGACAAATCCAAAATAAGATTCAACAATACATCGAATTAATAAGTATCAGTTAAAAACTCACTTGTAGAAATTATTAGTAGTTTAATACAACAGTATATTCTTCAACGAGTGGTAATGTCGGTAATAACCCATGGTGCTGAAATTTGCAGCATGAGCCATAGAAAATTTAGGAATGTTTTTTAAACGTTACGAATTTTACCCAGAAAGAGGTTTTTGCCATAATGTCTTGCTGGAAACATGACACTAGAAAAGCGTTGTGACAAAAGTGCTCTATCTTTTTTGTTCATCCTAGTACATAACATAATGGATTGTCCGGTATTACTAAGTAAGATCAATTTTTACACTCCTAGGCGTTTTTCGTTGACCCGTGGTATACTGGAAACAAAAAAAAGTTCAAACGAAAAACTAAGTGGAATTTTTGTAAGTACTATAGGGTCTATCATACGATGCTTTTAAAGCGTTTTTTTGTACTTCAACCCTTAAAACTCACCCTCAACTTTTATTTTTCAAATGACATCAAATAGCTTTTCCTACACAAAATTGTCCGAATTTTATTTAAAATCATGTAGTGCCTTTGATTTTATACGCAAACTTTTTTCTTTCGTAAGATCATAAGCATGACATAAATAAAATAAGAATATGCTTGACGCAAAAAACGAATAAAATAAAACTAAGTGGGCTTTTAAGGGTACAGAATGACCTATAATACATGCTATCTAAAACAAATGTCTTTCTTTTTTATTAGGAAAATATTACGCCTACGAAAAAATTGGTTTGTGTATGAAATCAAAGGCACTACAAGGTTTTAGATAAAATAATGATCTCTTAAATGGAGGAAAAGCTGTGAGGTGCTAATTGGAAAAAAAACGGGGGTGAGCTTTTAGGGGTTGAAGTAAAAAATGTTGCGAAAGCGCGGTCATTCAGTACCCCTGAAAGGCTCACTTAGTGTTCTTTTTTATCTGTTTTTATTACGAAAATTTTACGCCTCAAACAAATCCTTATTTTATTTATTTTACGTTTATGACTTGATGAAAAAAATGTTTTTTGTATAAAATCAGAGGTACTACAACTAATAAAATAAGGGCCTAGTTTGTGTAGGAAAAACTATTAGGTGCTATTTAGAAAACAAAAGTTGGGGGTGAGTTTTTAGGGTTCCAGTACATTTCTTTTTTAAAAGCATGGTATGCTAGTCCCTATAGTACTTTCAAAAATTCCGCTGTTTTCGTTTTAACTTCCATTGTTAGGAGAATATCACGCGTCAAGGAAATTCAGGGACACCTTGTATATCCTACTGTCTTCTGTACTATTTGAATCTGTACTAATTGTTGTAGATTTTTGTGTGAATTGTTTGAAGGCCAAATTTGGATTAATCAACAATCAGCTATCTCCAAACCGACATTTAAATCTAAAATGTTTCAAACGACTGTCGGCTCAAGCATACAGGTGGGGTGCGTGGACGGAGGATTGTGGGCTTACTAAAAAATATTTCAAAAATCTGTCACTTGATCATAGTAGGGACCCTTGAGGGCAATAACGTAAAATTATTCACTTTTTCACTTAAATTATGACGTTTATACAGGGTGATTCATATCAAACTTACTTTTTTTCAATGGAACCCCCTATATATTATTGTATATTTGGATTCCTTGGTCAATTCTAGTGTGACTTTACGTATCACACATGGAGCTTTAAAGGAACCGTTTAGGCGCAAATCACCATTTTCGGTATAAGTAGGTATCAGAAAAAAATTGAATATCGCAGCGATTATAATATAAAACTTAGAAGACCGTGACTTTGCGGTACGACTAAGCATGAAATGCGTCACCTAACGTCAGACGTACTTGGAGAAATCGGTAGATTAATTAAGGAAACTTCAATCACAAACAACTTGATTTTTTCAAATAGGAATGCCTATTTTGGTTTAAAGAATCAAATGTAAAATTTGATTACCTTTCTAACGATATAGCGTTCTTGATATCAATCTTTCTTGGTTTTCATTTTATTTCAAATTTTCAGTCAAATCGGTGTTTTTCAATGTTCCTGCGTGCAAGCAACCTAGCGGGCCATGAAAAATAAATAAAGCTTGTTAATATGGAAAAAACCAACTAACTTAGTAGAAAGATGCAAACTAACTAGAGCAACGAGGCAAGATTATGAAAATTCCTTATTGCGCCTTTGCGACCAAGCGGTTCGTTTAAAGTTCCATGTGTACATAAAGTCACACTAGAGTTGACCAAGGAATCCAAATATGCAATAATATATAGGGAGTTCCATTCAAAAAAATGTAAGTTTGATATGAATCACCCCGTATAAACGTCAGTATTTAAGTGAAAATATGCTTACGCTATAGCCCTCAAGGGTGCCTACCATGGGCAAGTGACAGATTTTTTAAATCTTTTTTAGTAAGCCCACAATCCTCCGTCCACGCACTATTGGCCCACCCTGTATATTGTACAGCCTATTATAAATCTAAAAAAGAATCATGAGCTGAATATTTATAGTATAGCCTTATACATGGCACAAACCGCACATTTCTCTACCGTTTATTCCCTAAAACGCATTCGCGTCCCTTATAAAACAACCCAATCTTCTCATAAATCCTCTCTTGAAATACCGCCGGTTGAAAACGCCAAAAACGGCAAAAAAACTGTCTGGATCCCACCTGAAGGAGGCGCGGAGCCCTACGGCCAGCGCCCGAAACGTCCATAAATCTTTCGGATGAATAACTCATTTGGTTGCCGGTGCGGGGGCCGGCAACTGAATTACCTCCAGCGCCACGCCTTCTGCCTAAAGAGGAGGCCAGCCAGCCTCGACATGGCACGGTTGTATTTCAATCCGATCGTACATAAAAGTGTGATGAATCGTTTGAGGTCATTGGCTCAATGTGCTGTTACTTAAAATGTTCGTTTGATAGAATCGGAATTTTCAAAAGGGGCTCTTCCATGGAAGTTCTAACCATGTTGCCATCTTGCACTCGTGCATAAAATAAACAAAGTAGTTGATTTTTCACACATTATCTGTAAGGTAATTTCTTATTTATTTATTTATTTATCGTTTATTTCCAACAGGTTGAACCCAATTACAGGGAATGCAAAAACAAAACAATCAGATATAAGAGTGTAAAATAACATTATAAAATATAGAAAAAGATGTACCAACTAAATCTAAAGGTGCTCAGTATTATTCAGCTCGGATTTATAGTGGCTGATAATTGACTCACAGCTGTCATTATAAATATCACAATGTTTACAAATGGAGTTGAATAACGAGCACGTAACATTTAAAGGAGATTTTAACATAATGTTTGTATGATAGGGGTTACAATAAAAAAGAGGTGGATGGCGGTTACCTAACCTTGGAACACAAATATTAACTTGTCCCAAAAGACAAGGACAATCAGTTATGCCATTCATTAGTCCATATAAAAATGATAACGCAAAAGCATTCCCTCTTGTAGATAACCTATCAATGCTAAACATTTCCAGCAGTGTACTATGACAGAATCCTCTGGGCGGGTACACACCAGTACATTTCAGGAAAAAATATTTTAAAGCTTTCCGCTGAATGGCTTCAACTATATCAATTGAGTTTTGGTAAATAGGAGACCAGATTAAGGTTCCGTATTCTAACTTGCTTCTAACAAAAGAAAAATATAGTATCTTCAAGCTATTGACATTAGAGAATCCCTTCCAATTTCTAATACAAAATCCAAGCAATCTTGATGCAGCAGATGTAATATGATTTATGTGCTCGGTAAATGTCAATTTACTATCAAATATGACTCCAAGATCTTTGAAAGAGGAACATCTTTCCATAATCTGGCCGTTGATGTTATAATCATCATAAATCAAATAGTTTGACTTTCTCGTAAAACACACCACTTTGCATTTAGATATATTAATAGTGAGGAAATTACACGAACACCACGAGGAAATTAACGTCAAATTATTTTGCAATACGGCACAATCACCAAACGATTTTATTGATGTGAATATCTTGAGATCATCCCCAAAAAACAGATGCAGGCATTTAATTTCGAAAGACAAGTCGTTGATGAAGATTAAAAATAACAATGGTCCGAGATTGGAGCCTTGAGGCACTCCAGATGTAGCTTCATAGTAACTTGACCTAAATCCACCGTATTCCACATACAGCTTTCTTCCACGGAGATATGACCTCATAAGCGATAAGAGCGATTCAGATAGACCCACTACTCTGAGCTTATCCAGAAGCACGAAGTGATCAACCTGATCAAATGCCTTCTGGATATCAGTGTAGATGACATCCACTTGCCCCTGCGAATCTAGCACTTCAGACATGTATTGAGTGATCGAAGTCAAGTTGGTAATAGTGGATCTATTGCTCATGAAACCATGCTGATTCATTGATATCATACCCTTGACAGACCAATAGATAGTGTCGTAAACAATGATTTCGAACAACTTTCCAAAGTTACTCAAAATGGCTATTTGACGATAATTAGATACATCAGCAGTAACTCCACCTTTATGAATCGGACAAATTTTTGTCATTTTCCATATATCTGGATATTTTCCTGTTGTTAGTATTAGGTTGAATAATCGAGTAAGTGGCTTGGAAAATATATATATGCAATCTTTTACAAGAAAACTGGGAATACCGTCACAACCAGAGGTCATTTTATTTTTTAATTTTTTTGATGCTTTAATTACATCCTCTTCAGTAATAAATTTCAAAGAAATCGTGGAGCTGTCGGTGTAGAGAGGTGAGGATAAAGACCTTGATGGATCAGACTGGATAAAAGCCGTAGCGAAAAAATTGGCAAAACTGTCAACTATATCCTGAGGTGTATCGAAAGCATAACCGTCGTGCATCATTTTTGAGGGAATTCGAGATTGTTGCTTCTTAATACGGACAAAAGACCAAAATCTGTTGGGGTCAGTTGCAATGGAATCTTCCACTCTTTGAATATATGCAGAATAGGCAACGCTGATCTGATTCTTAACCAACTTTCTGAGATTATTAAATTGGGTCTGAAAATAAGTAGTTCTGTATCTATTCCAGTTTTTCCTGGCTTTGTCTTTTCTGCCTATATTTGTTATAATTTCTTTTGTGAACCAAGGAGGGTATGCGCGTGTGTTATGCCTATATTTAGGAACATGTATTTCAAAGATATTATTGATAATAGAATACAGAATAGAACAAGCATTACCAACATCACCCGCATTATCTAACTGTGACCAATCTACACTAAGGAAGTTATTATACAATCCTAAAAGGTCAACCTTACGAAAATTGAACTTAGGAGTATTACTGAATGAAAATTTCTTTTGTCTACAAGATACACTAAATTCAAAAATGAGCGCAGGATGATGAACATCCTCCTTAATTAGCGATGAAACATCTCTAGATACCTCAACATCAACACTCGCTAAAATAAGATCGAGTAATCGACCGTTCTGATTTACAATGCTCTTAAAATTCTTTAAACCACAAAAGGAAATAAAATTGTGAATAATATGAAACTTCTGATTATTATACTTACTACACGGTTGCCCTTCTACACGAGAGCCCATCGATAAAACAACATATGTTTAAATGAACGTATTACCACAGTATATCCATGTTATACAGTAGCGCAACTCCGTAGATGTCATGCAGACAATTTGTCTCCGAAAGAATGACCTCTCATAACTCCACGTCGGCTCCTCAGCACTAGCTGCGAGTATTGACGTTCACGTTTTGAGCACAGGGTCGGCTTAGCAGTAGTGATGAGTAATCGAATGAAGTAGCGTAATATGTTGCAATAACTTTAATGGACGCGATATATCTAGTAAATAAAGTAAATTTTGAGAGCAGTGTAATAATGTGGTGATATTCTTTATCGAGGTTAGGTAGTTGTCTTTGGAATTCGGAATTACAATTTACCATCCAGTCATTCGATTTTATTGTACGTGAAAATGTATAAAACAAGAAATAGTAGGTGTATGAAAGAAAATTGTTATTTCCGAGAAAATAAGTGGCTCTTTTATAAGTAAATTACAAAAATGCGAGATTTATCCAACTTTATCTTATCTTACTTAACCGTAAACATTTAAATAAATTTAAAAACATTTATGCGTAGTTATCCCAGAGCCTTTAAATTTACTTTCACTTATCATCATAGAAAAACGTTAAAGGTACGCAAACGTGGCAAACAGAAAAACCGATGAAAACTTGTTAGGTATACAAAAAAATAATGATCAGTATGTTTATAGCAACGATAAAATATACGAAACTGGTCGTTATTCATAAAAAAGTGAAAAACTGTTTTTTATCTAGTTCACCAAGGCTAACCTTCCTTCTGTATTTGTATATCACATATGTATGGGCATATTGAAGAAAAGAATCCATGTTTATAGAGGAAAATGATATGTTTTTGAAACTAGCACGTTGATTCTTTTTATTGTGAACTTTGTGTTTGAGCATCCATCCACTTTCTGTTGGAATGCATAACCACTTTAATTTTGTTATATGTCGTGAAAAACCTTTTGAACCTTGTGGTGCTGTGAGGAAACAATGAGAAATTATTAGGAAAGCTAATAGCAAGTGGCTGTATGTCATGCTTAAAATTTAATTTGAGGTAGGAAGGGGATGTGATAATAATTTGTGTAAAAAAACTCAAAGATGGTATTCGTATAAGTTGAATATAGAAACCCATCGTAATTTATTCAGTTCTGACATAATATTATTTTATTATATAAAAGCGGCGCAACATATGACTCCGCGCGTCCTGGTATCCTTATCTGCGTATCACAAATTCCTTAATCCGGTTCTGACAAAGACACTACCTTCACTCTCATAGCCTAAACGCGACTGAGGCGATCGCCGTGCACAGTATCTCACGATCACGACCGTATGAGATGCGCAAACCTCCATAATTCTAGAGAGTTGCGCTACTGACGTGCTGTTACTGACGTATTTGGCAATTTCTGTGATCTTAACCTAAATTCAAAGTACCTAATGGGAAATAATTTGGAATAAGTAATTTACTTTGACAGCAGCGCCAAGAATTGAGGTTTTGAATTAAGAAAAAATAATATTTTTTTTGTGATAAATGGAAAGATCATATATAAGTTTTATAACAAAGCTGTTTTTGTTTTCTTTTTTTCGCAATATTTCAAAAGTTATATCAAAATAAAAATGGGTTTTTGAATCGAGTACCGAAAACACGCCGACGGCTCCCGAACCCGTGTGACGTCACCATGGCGGTCAGGATGCTCCTTTGACCAAAGACGTTCTACTCCGATACTAGATTCTAGATTCCCAACCAAAATACGTACTGGTAAACTGGTAGCTAGTGGATACTTGTTGCAGTACAGTCGATAAATGAAGCTTGCAGCTCGAGACAAAGTCTAAGATCGAAATAAATATGTTTTTGAATGTTTGAAGTTGAAGTCAGATTACAGATTCCAGTAAGTAAGTACCTAATCAAATATGTTTCGTTGAAAAGATCTCCTCAATCGAAGGATGGCCCAGTGGTTAGAGAGTCCGATAGTGGAATCTGTAATCTGACTTCAACTTCAAATATTCAAAAACATATTTATTTCGATCTTTACTTCATCTCGAGCTGCAAGCTTCATCTATCGACTGTATTGCAACAAATATTCACTAGTTACCAGTTTACCAGTACGTATTTTCGCGATCGGTTGGGAATCTAGAATCTAGTATCGGAGTAGGACGTTGTTGGTCAAAGGAGTATCCTGACCGCCATGGTGACGTCACACGGCTCGGGAGTCGTCAGCGTGTTTTCGGTACTGGATCCAAAAACCTATTTTTATTTTGATATGGCTTTTGAATTATTGCGAAAAAAAGAAAACAAAAACAGTTTGTTATAAAACATATATGATTTTTCCATTTATGACAAAAAAAATGTTTATTCAAAACCTCAATTAGCTTTATTTTACTTCACACACCGATAGGAGGTGGGAGTATTGTGATTGCGAAAATTTTCGATTTTGAGATAATATGCTTTCTGGGCGTTTTATATCTACATAACTAAAATCCACGTCACTCATTGCCGTTGGTCTGTCTGTCTGTCGGTCTATCTATTGGAAATTGGAGTGGTTGGAGGATGATGGAGGGTTGTCAAACTGAAAAATTGTTTGTACTCATAATTGACCTGTGAAAGAACTTGCGACAGAATACACTTTTAGATCCATACGAACATTTCCTTGCCTATTACAGAAAACGAAGGCCTTGGAATTTTCTGATATATACACATGATATTTCTTTAGATCGTTCTGTATTGTGTAACAGGGAAATTATTGAATTGGTTTTAATGAAATTTTGACACAGTGACAGTACTACTACCGTGGCGAGGATGAAAAATGCGTATGGTTTTTAGAAATTGTGTCAGTGGCGGTGGCGGTGCATCAATAATCTAAAAACCATTAATAAAGACAAGTCAAACTTCGTTTTTAGGCGATTTGGAGGTTTATGACCGTTTTTCACATTTTACTTCCCACACCATTAGTGGAGATAGGGGAGTGCTATGATCGCGAACATTTTCGGTTTAATAAGCTTTTTGGGCGTTTTCTGAAATATACATAACGAAAATCCACGTCACTCATTACCATCGGTCTGTCTTTCTATTGTCATTTCTCTAGCCGCATAATCTGAGTAACTGTTGCTTTTGATGACATCTAGGAAGCGATATGCTGTGGGATTGTAATAAGCTATAATTTTGAAAATTGGTGCGTTGGCGGTGGAGAAATCGGTAAAAAACAAAAAATCATCACAACTCATGCAAACTTTGTTTTTAGACATTTTAGTGGTTCCTGATCCTTTCCCATTTTGGTTTTTGGAGGGAGTGAAGTCGGGGTGGTGGGGTGGGGTAGGAGGAGGGTTTGAGTTATTTGTTGTACTCATGAGGTATTCTATATTCCGCTGAAAAAAATTGACTGGTAACATTGAGTGCTTTTTAGATGCATCCGAATGTTACCTCTGAATTTTATATCTATGAAATAATTTAATACGTATACATATTATGACCCTATAACGTCTAACTTGCAATGTACGAACTTGATTGTGGTGAAATTGTGACACCATATTAGTACCGTGGTGGAAACAGTAACGGCGTAATTGTAACCTATGCCAGTGGCGGAGGAGGAATCAACAAAAAAACAAATAATTTAAAAATCGTACAAACTTCGTTTTTTTGATGTTTGAAAGGATCATTGTCTGTCCGCTTTTTTGATGAGAATGATGTTGGAATAGAGGAACTCCAAATTTCTTATTGTCACCGATAATATGTGGGAGGTCAAAACACTTGTCGCCATTTTTGTTTTGTGAATTTACTAACTGAGTAGATTAGAGATAAGAACTTAGTCCTTTATCTATTAAACATTTTTCGTTATTTTAAAATCTCATGACCGATTCTGACCACAAAAAATCGGTATCAAATATAAGAAATCAGTCTGTTGGCTACTAAATATTTTCCGTAATTTGAAAAGAGCGATTTCAAGAGCAAGCGACACTTGGTGGAAGGAAAACGGACGAATTGGGTTGAAGTGAGGCCGAAAAGAAGGAAGCGATGGAGGAGGGGGCAGGCCGCGGGTAGCGAGGGGTTGGAGGGAGGGGGTTGAGCCCAGCCCTAGCCAGCTTTGATCTCGCCAGCATATCTCTTACAGATGCAAATTTCATTTCGCTGTGTGCCGCCGTACCCCATCAAAAATATGAACTAAACGATAACTGTATTCATTATTCATATCCATCCACCTCGGGGCGGGCGCGGACGCAGACGCTGGCGTACACTTCCTGCCATGGCAGGATCTACAATAATTCTAGGTTTGCTACCAGTGGCGTATTTGACAACGGAGGCAGAGGACCCCCCACCCCCCACCCAGCCACTGCCTGATGTCACAGCATAGTAAACAACCTATATAAAAATGGTTCCCACAGAATTTGACCTTGGGATGATTTTTACGGGTGTGAAGTCTGAGTAGAGATGCGAGAATAAAAATATCGATACAGGTACCAATTCGATAGTTTTTATATCTACTATTACCACCGCATAGTAAACAACCAGCAGACTATCTCTGAGGATTTCCAATATAAAAATGGTTCCCGCAGAATTTGACCTTGGGATGATTTTATTTTTACGGGTGTCAAGTATGGGTAGAGATGCGAAAATAAAAATATCAATACCGGTACCAACTCGATATTTTTTAGCCAAGTATAGAGCTGTACACGCCAATGGAGGCGCGTTTGGTACGTAATTATTTTCGATACCGATACCGCTACAAAACTAGCGATACCAGCTTGGAATCGCTCAAAAAGTATCTAAGATAAAAATACTCGATATTAGTACAGAAGTATCGATACATTTCAAGTATCGAAGTATCGTTAGCATCCCTACAAATAATCATCATCCAAAAGTGGGGATGCGCGTGTAATTGCCGCCAACCTGAGATATTGTGGTGATTGTGCTAATCCCATAGCAGGTAGGTTTGCTACAACCAGCTGGGGCAGGGGAGAGCTATCGGGCCTGATGCTGATGCGTGTGACGTCACCTAAGACGCCGCACGTATCTGCAGGGATCAATAGAGAAATTCCGGTGCTACGAGCATTTCCTTGAAATAGGTACTGAGTACGGTCAAAAATACAAAAGTAATGTATACGAATGAATTTATAGGAAATTGAATTTTTTGATCAATGGAGCCAGTTGATATCTATTTAACTAGTCATTTGGACGTGAGAAGGTTAAAAGTCAGATCCAAACGCACCCAAATGATATTAAATTATCTATTATTCACAAAATGATGTACACAGTCATATTATAGCTATCATGATTGCAGTAGAAGTAGTAGCAAAAGAGGATATAAGAGCTGTAGTATACAGGGTGTCCCAGAATTTTCCATGACACGTGACATTCTCGTAAAAGAAAAAGTTCAAACTAAAATTGAGTGGAATTTTTGAAAGTACTATAGGGTCATGCTTTTAAAACATTTTATTTGTACTTCAACCGTTAAAACTCACCCCTAACTTTTTTCCATGTAGCGCTACACAAAATAAGTCGTTTATTTTATTTAAAATCTTGTGGTAGCTTTGATTTTATACGCAAACCTTCTTTTGCGTGTCCCATAAGCGTTATATAAATAAAATGAGAAATTGTTTGAGGCGTAATATTTTCTGGGCGTTTCAAGGGTACTGAAGGACATATAATACTTTGAAAACAAATGTTTGTACTTGAACACCTAATACTCACCTCAAACATTTTTTTTCAAATAGCTCTCCACAGCTTTCCATTATTTTACTTTAAATCTTGTAATGCCTTTGATTTAATACACAAAACAGTTTTTTCGTAAAGTCAAAGCATGAGATAAATAAAATAAGGGTTTTTTTCAGGTGTAATATTTTTACAATAAAAAATGATGAAAAGACATTTGTTTTTAAAAGCCCACTTAGTTTCCCTTTTCATCAGTTTTTTCCTTAAGCAGTATTTTACAGTAAAAACCAATACAAACATTCTGTATTGGTTTTTAGTGAACATCGTAAGTTGCTGACTGATTCTATAAGTTGAACCAAGTTTTTTCGTAGTTTATTTGGAGACAACTGGCCATATTGCCGCTACATGCGGCTATCCCTTACTTTAGAGTGAAAAACCGATGAAGTTTCCAACAATCGTCAATTCATTGTAAGATTTTTGGTCACTAACTCGTGTTTTAAATTATGGAAGTAGGAGGTATGGGATATTATGTTCTCTCTTCAACCTATTAAAGGCTATCGGCTATCTGCGTCCCATGTGTTATTACCGGCATTCTTTTTTTTATGGTCGGCCTCCCGCAAAGGCTGAAAGCCTATGGCGCTGTAGAAGCGCTGCGAGAGGATATGTGTCGGTTCACGTTAGATTTGAAACACTGCAGGTTGTAGCCGTCGGGAAACAAATTCCCCGGCAGCTTTTCTAGTGTTCCTGGTTCGGACGACCTGTGGTGTTATTAGGTCTGTTTTTACAGCAATCACAAACTAGTCAGCGTCAATTTGATTGGCCCGTACTAGTCAGAAATAGTTTGACAACTGCAATGGGGAATACTGATTGGCTCTGACTGGTTTGTGATTCTCTGTAAAAACAGACCTATTATCTGGGAGAGCTCACTCGAACATCTCTCGTGATAGAAGCTGTAAAACAGGGATAGGTCAGCCATCCTCCTTCGATGTTCCAGGCTGTGGACGTCCTTTGTGACGTTAGGCGTATCGATTAATCTAATTGCTCTTTTCTGGATAGTGTCCAGAAGCTTTAGAGAGTGTTTGGGAGCGCATCCCCACACATGGGAGCAATACTCCAGCGATGGTCGGATCTATGCCTTATAGAGCAGCAGCAGTTGCTCTGGTATATACAACTTCCTACAGCGGAATAAAACTCCAAGCTTCTGGGATGCCGTTTTAGCAATACAGACGACGTGGTCGTGCCAAGACATGTTGTTGTTGATGTTGACCCCCAAAAGCTTGACGGAAGGTGACTCGTCTATGGGGTGACCCTCCATTTCCACGGTTGGTAAGCCATCGTGATACTTCTTTGTAAGTGTTGTTGCCTGAGTTTCTTGTACGTTGAACTGTACTTTATTTGCTAATCCCCACTCGACAATTGTTTTGATATCTGCGTTGATCTGTGAGGCATGCTGCTGTCGCCGACGTACCGTCTCCTGGGATGATAGTGGCTGGCCTGGTTCCATGCACGACACTAATGTACTGTCATCTGCGAATCTGTTGGATTGGATGTTATTTCCAGCAGCTCGTTGATGTACAGCAGACACAGTGTAGGGGATAGGACAGATCCCTGAGGAACACCGGTGTTTATCGAAAATACGTCTGATGAACAGCCCTCGACTATAACAGAGATCGGTCGTTCAAAAAGCTATTCAGCCACTGGCGCAGGCCAGGTGGTAGTCTATAAGCAGCAAGCTTGACCAGAAGTCCCTCATGCCACACTCTGTCGAAAGCTTTCGATATGTCAAGTGCAACAATACGGGATTCGCCATGATTGCCTATTGCTCTGTTCCACAAGTGAGTGACGTAGGAAAGGAGGTCACCTGTAGACCTGTGCTTACGGAAGCCATACTGGCGATCATTTATGATGTTATTGTTGTCCAGGTATTTCAGGAGCTGTGTGTTAATGACAGCCTCCATAACCTTAGGCATGATGCTGAGAAGAGCCACAGGTCTGTAATTGGTGGGATCAGTTTTTTTGCCTTTCTTAGGGATGGGTTATATGCATCCAATCTTCCACGAAGCGGGAAACACGCCTCGTTGGTACGAAAGTTTGAAGAGCTGGCCTCTGCCATTCTCGAGTTCACGCTTATGGTGGTCGGAGTACTTCCTTGAAAGTCTACAGTAGAATTGGCTGCGAAGAGCTTCCCCAAGATGTCTGCTTTTTCTTTAGGTGCAGAAGCGATTGACTTGTCCTCTCTGGTCAAGGGTGGTATTGACGAATAGGAAAAGTTCTGACTAGCAGCCTTAGCTACAGACCAGAATGTTCTTGGACGAACTAGGACATGAGAGGAGCTTGTACTTAATTTTTTGGTTGTGTTCCTCCTTGCTGCTGTCAATCACGCGTTTACAGTGATTTCTGGCGTCGATAAAACTGCGGTGGTTCTCGGCATTTGGAATTTTCCTCCATTCTTTGTAATGTTGGTTTTTAGAGGTAACTGCATTTCTACAGCGCTGATTGAACCATGGCTTGTTTTTGGAGGGATGCTTGACGACATGAGGAATATAGGCTGCCATGCCGGATATTAATACCTATATTTCTTGGTCACAAGCTGATGGGTCTCGTGACTTGAAGCAGACGTCATTCCAGGGAAAGGACTGGTAGTATTCCCTTAGGTCGTCCCACTTTGCTGATCCGTAATGCCAGACCCGGCGAGGCTTTGCATGGCGGAGATCTAGAGAATGCATTCTGCATAGCGTTGAGACGGTGTTATGATCAGACGATCCCAGTGGGGCGGTTACTTTCACTTTCTAGATCACGGCTTGCCAATCGTGTATATTGTTTTCGTTTATTTTCTTGTTTGTGTGATTGTGTGAAAATCTACTGATACACCCTCGCATAGCGAAGAATGTGACACTGCCTCCAGCCAAAAAATGCCACCACTCCGTAGGAGTAGTATAACTGCCTAATTAACAGATGAATTTCTATTAGGATCTCTCTCTCGGTGAAAAACGGGCGCACCGAGAGCTCAGAATTAATATTCAAAACAAATGAAATAGAGTTTGGAAGAGAAGCGAGTTGGCAGCGCGACTGCCGTAGCAGTTTTAAATTATATAACAGAGATAATTATGTAAAAATGTGAGGAAGAAAATAATTGGAAATGAAAATGCGGAAGAGAAGTAATCTGCAAATGAAATTCGCCGGCAACGAGCACACGGCCGCTTCCACGGCCAGCTGGCTAATTATTTAAAAACAATTCAGACTTTGCAATTAGCAAATGAAGAAATAAAACCGAAAATTCCTAAAACAACTTTTTTAATTAAGTTGCAGATTAAATCTGAATAATCCAAAAATCCTCATTTGCGATTAATTATGAATAATTCTTTTAAAAAGTACTTTTACGCAACTACCAGCCTGTTTTATTTATGGAGCTGGAATGAGAGAAATTTCTGAATGCAGGTTTTTCACTGTGATGGCGTTTTAAATGTCATTCTGGAAATGCAAGCGAGATTTGGTGGAGGGACACGGTAGGAGTCAGTGGGGGGGGGGGGGGGGGGGGGGTAGTTGACGAGCTGCTAACCTTGGTTTGCTGAATGAAGCTCCCATATTTCTATGATTTTTTATGCTTTGGTCCTGAAAGTCAAAATTATTATAGCCATGCTCACTATATATACAGGGTGAGTTTTTAGTACCGGCTCGGTCGATAACTCCACTACTGTATAATGTAGCGAAAAAATTTTTATATAAACATTGTAGCCACGGATATGCTCCTTGCTCAGAAAATATTTTGATTTATACAGGGTGATCCATAACTACGTGGTGAAGCAAACATGCATTTTTTTAAATGAGACACCCTATATATTATTCCATATTCAGATTCTACTAATGATTTCCATTCTTCCAATATAGGGCGTTGTTACATTGTACAGGGTGTTTCAAGAGTTATGACCATTTTTGTATCCAAATCACGGTCAAATGAACGTAAATTATATCAGAAAGTAATTAATCAAAAATTATTTTTTTTACATGAGAAGATTAGAAATATCCTCTAGTTTTAAAGTACGTTATAAAAAAATCCTGCGACGCATATTCGTATACAGGGTGATGTAGAAAGCAAAATCTAGATTTTCTCTCTTTTTTTAAATGTAACCCCCAATATTTTATTATACCAAAGCATCGCTTTTAATATGCTCTTTTATCTTTGTATAGCACTTACTATGGCTGCAGTCATTAGTTTCTGAGATATTTCGATTTCTCTACAAATTTTAAATATACCTTCTATTTCTTTAATAAAATTTATTTATTTTGAGAAAATACTACCAAATTTTGTTTTTGCTTAACAAACAACTGAAATATAAGGCGATAATAATACTTGATCAAGTCAAAACACTGAACTAACGAGATAATATAGGTCAAGTGTGCTGAGGAAACACTTTTATAGACGTCATGCATAATTATCAAGCAGATGTATCAGGTAGGCTATGAAATATGAAACGACACAGTCCAAATAAAACGATTCTTCAATCTTTCAAACGCATTAGTTTTAGAGTGCCTCCATTCTGCATATTGCTATTCATAGTTGATATATTCTAGAGGCAAGTAGACAATTTCTCAAAGATTCTCCTGAATACCCTCAATCGAAAAACTAATTTTCAAAGCTAGTTTTTCACACAGTACGGAATTATTGAGTAGGTTATGAAAACTGTCAATTTTTCAAAGCCTACCTGATAAAACTACTTGATAATTATGTATGACGCCTACAAAATTGTTTCCTCAGCATACTTGACTTTATTATCTCGACGATTTAGGGTTTTGACTTCATCAAATACTATCAAGACGTTATAATTTAGTTGTTCGTTAAATAAAAAACAAATCAGATAGTACTTTCTCAAAATAAATAAATTTCAGTACAAAGATAGAGGCTATATTTTAAATTTACCGAAAAATCGAAATATCTCGGAAACTGATGGACGTAGGTACAACGGGTGCTATACAAAGATGAAAGAGCATATTAAAAGCAATTCTTTGGGATAATAAGATATTGGGGGTTACATTTGAAAAAAAAGAGAAAATTTAGATTTTGCATTCTACATCACCCTGTATACGAATATGCGTCTCGGGCTTCTTTTGTACCCGATTTTAAAACTAGAGGATATTTTTAATCTTCTCATGTTAAAGGAATAATTTTTAATTCATTACTTTTTGATATACAGTACGTTCATTTGTCCGCGATTTGGATATAAAAATGGTCATAACTTTTGAAACACCCTGTATAATGTAACAATGCCCTATATTGGAAAAACGGAAATCATTAGTAGAATCTGAATATGGAATAATATATACAGTGTCTCATTTAAAAAAATGCATGTTTGCATCACCACGTAGTTATGGATCACCCTGTATAAATCTAAATATTTTCTGAGCAAGGAGCATATCCGTGGCTACAACTTTTATATACAACTTTTTTCGCTATCTTCTACAGTAGCGGCGTTATCGACCGAGCCGGTACTAAAAACTCACCCTGTATATATTACGGGTACAGTTACGATACAAAATGTATTCCACTGTTGACAGCATCTTGCCGCATTCCCGTCATCCTTCGCCAACCCTCTCTATCCAAGGCATCTTCTTCCTCTAGATTTCGTTCACTTCAAAGGCTAAAGGACGATTTTCAAAATATTCTGATTTTTGATTTTCAAAATTTTTTACATTTTACAATTTTCAGAATTTTCAAAATGTTAAAGATTTTCGAAATTTTCAGAATTTTCTAAATTTGCGTTTAGCAAATGATCAAATAAAACCGAAAATTCCTAAAACAACTTTTTTAATTAAGTTGCTGATTAAATCTGAATAATCCAAAAATCCTCATTTGAGATTAATTATGAATAATTCTTTTAAAAAGTACTTTTACGCAACTACCAGCCTGTTTTATTTATGGAGCTGGAATGAGAGAAATTTCTGAATGCAGGTTTTTCGCTGTGATGGCGTTTTGAATGTCATTCAGGAAATCCAAGCGAGATTTGGTGGAGAGACACGGTAGGAGTCAGTGGGGGGGGTAGTTGACGAGCTGTTAACCATGGTTTGCTGAATGAAGTTCCCATATTTCTATGATTTTTTATGCTTTGCTCCTGAAAGTCAAAATTATTATAGCCATGCTCACTTCAAAGGCTAAAGGACGATTTTCAAAATATTCTGATTTTTGATTTTCAAATCTTTTTATATGTTACAAATTTTCAAAATTTTCAAAATGTTAAAGATTTTCGAAATTTTCAGAATTTTCTAAATTTGCAATTAGCAAATGATCAAATAAAACCGAAAATTCCTAAAACAACTTTTTTAATTAAGTTGCAGATTAAAGCTGAATAATCCAAAAATCCTCATTTGCGATTAACTATGAATAATTCTTTTAAAAAGTACGTTTACGCAACTACCCGCCTGTTTTATTTATGGAGCTGGAATGAGAGAAATTTCTGAATGCAGGTTTTTCGCTGTGATGGCGGTTTAAATGTCATTCTGGAAATGGCAGCGTGATTTGGTGGAGGGACACGGTAGGAGTCAGTGGGGGACAGTTGACGAGCTTTTAACCTTGGTTTGCTGAATGAAGTTCCCATATTTCTATGATTCTTTGTGCTTTGGTCCTGAAAGTCAAAATCATTATGGCCATGCTCACTTCAAAGGCTAAAGGACGATTTTCAAAATATTCTGATTTTTGATTTTCAAATCTTTTTATATTTTACAAATTTTCAAAATTTTCAAAATGTTAAAGATTTTCGAAATTTTCACAATTTTCTAAATTTGCAATTAGCAAATGATCAAATAAAACCGAAAATTCCTAAAACAACTTTTTTAATTAAGTTGCAGATTAAATCTGAATAATCCAAAAATCCTCATTTGCGATTAACTATGAATAATTCTTTTAAAAAGTACTTTTACGCAACTACCCGCCTGTTTTATTTATGGAGCTGGAATGAGAGAAATTTCTGGATGCAGGTTTTTCGCTGTGATGGCGTTTTAAATGTCATTCTGGAAATGGCAGCGAGATTTGGTGGCGGGACATGGTAGGAGTCAGTGGGGGGGGGGGGGAGGGGCAGTTGACGAGCTGTTAACCTTGGTTTGCTGAATTAAGTTCCCATATTTCTATGATTTTTTATTCTTTGGTCCTGAAAGCCAAAATTATTATAGCCATGCTCACTTCAAAGGCTAGAGAACGATTTTCAAAATATTCTGATTTTTGATTTTCAAAATTTTCAGAATTTTCTAAATTTGCAATTAGGAGATGATCAAATAAAACCGAAAATTCCTAAAACAACTTTTTTAATTAAGTTGCAGATTAAATCTGAATAATCCAAAAATCCTCATTTGAGATTAATTATGAATAATTCTTTTAAAAAGTACTTTTACGCAACTACCAGCCTGTTTGATTTATGGAGCTGGAATGAGAGAAATTTCTGAATGCAGGTTTTTCGCTGTGATGACGTTTTAAATGTCATTCAGGAAATGCAAGCGAGATTTGGTGGCGGGACATGGTAGGAGTCAGTGGGGGGGGGGAGGGGCAGTTGACGAGCTGTTAACCTTGGTTTGCTGAATTAAGTTCCCATATTTCTATGATTTTTTATTCTTTGGTCCTGAAAGCCAAAATTATTATAGCCATGCTCACTTCAAAGGCTAGAGAACGATTTTCAAAATATTCTGATTTTTGATTTTCAAAATTTTCAGAATTTTCTAAATTTGCAATTAGGAGATGATCAAATAAAACCGAAAGTTCCTAAAACAACTTTTTTAATTAAGTTGCAGATTAAATCTGAATAATCCAAAAATCCTCATTTGAGATTAATTATGAATAATTCTTTTAAAAAGTACTTTTACGCAACTACCAGCCTGTTTGATTTATGGAGCTGGAATGAGAGAAATTTCTGAATGCAGGTTTTTCGCTGTGATGGCGTTTTGAATGTCATTCAGGAAATGCATGCGAGATTTGGTGGAGGGACACGGTAGAAGTCAGTGGGGGGCAGTTGACGTGCTGTTAACCTTGGTTTGCTGAATGAAGTTTCCATATTTCTATGATTTTTTATGCTTTGGTCCTGAAAGTCAAAATTATTATAGCCATGCCCACTTCAAAGGCTAAAGGATGATTTTTCAAATTTGTCAAAGTTTTCAAAATTTTCAAAATATTCTGAATTTTTTAAATTTTTCAATTTTCAAGATTTTTTAAATTTCCAAATTTTCAGAATTTTGAAAATGTTACCCCCAAACCCGCTGTTGTTTCTGGCTAGAGCTGGTGTGTAAGGAATTTCTATAATCACGTCTCGTACCTCTAGTCCTTATAGTGCTAAGTTGTATTCTTTCATCCTCAGAATCAAAATTTTGATCACCAATATTTCCAAATTTTCAAAAAAGTTATCAGTATGACCTACGTTGTATGAACTAAAAATTCATGAAACTCATCACCTACCGGGTGGACTAATTATGGACGCCTCGGTAACCGTTAATAAATTTCGAACAAAAAAAAATGAGCAGGAAAATCGGCTAAGAGAAATCACGGAAATTAATTGCGAGTTTCACAACAGGCCGCTAGGGGGCGTAATAGTTTTAATCAGAAAAAAGGCTTTTTCTCAAAAAATATGCACACCGTGGAGTGCGTGAAATTTCAATTATTTTTAATCGTATTGTCAAACAGGTTTTTATTTAATTGGCAATAACTTTGCTCTAAGTTAACTGAATAACTTTGCTCTAAGTTAACTGAACTGAACAAACTGGGTCCCGTTTGAAAGAGCTCTTCTTTGCCAATGATCTGCTGCACAAAAATTATCCGAATTTATCTTTCTGTGGTTGCTAGAGGGCGCCACTTGAAAACAACACAACAATTATCGCGCATTAATTACGGAAATTTTAAACGATGTTCAACATAGTTTAATAGAGGACAAAATTCTTAAAAAGTCACCGCAAAATTCAATAAAACTAGTATTATGGCAAGTGAGCTGCGATTTTCAGAAGAAGTTGGTGCCCTATAAATATATAGCCCCCGTCTCAACATTTTAGTAGTAATTCTACAGATAATACTCAAGTAAAGCCACTAGACATTATATCTTGACTTTCTGAAATAATCACCAGGTGGCACAGTAGATGCCAATAAGGTAAGTGACAGTATAAAACCAATTATTATTTTTGTTATTATTAAACGTCAACATAAACTCAACAAGCAACGATAGTAAGGACAAATCAATGTGAAAAGATTTTAAAAATTAAAGTCAATTAACATCTAAATAAAGCAAAATAAGCTGGTATAACAAATAACATAAATCTATTTTCCATGAAATACTATACCTACATTCAGTGTTGCTCCAGATGTTCAAACTGGCAGGCTTATCTGCGCGAAAAGGGATGCATAAATGCAAATTAGGTTTATGTACGTAGGAACTAAACATTTATTAAATGCAAGCATCATACTTTAAGTATTAAAAATTGAGTAATAATACAGGGTGTCCCTAAATGTCGTAACATAATTAAGTTCAAACGAAAATTGAGTGGAATTATTAAAGGTACCATAGTGTCTATCATACCATGTTATCAAAATTTTTTTTTGCACGTCAACACTTAAGACACCCCCATATGTTTTCCTACATGAATGGTAGGTATCTCTATTTTATTTAAAACACTGTGGTACCTTTGATTTTATATGTAAACCTAAAACAATATAAATAAAATAAAAATTTGTTTGGTGCAAAAAATGGATATAAAAGAAAAATAATAAGAATTATTTGATACATACTTTCGAAAACAAATATCTTTTTGTCCGTTTTTATTATGAAAATATTATGCCTCAAAAAATCCTTATTTTCTTATGCTTATGAAATTGGGAAAAACATTGGTTTGTGTATGAAATAAAGGAACTACGAGATTTTAAATAAAATAATGAACGCATTTATGTAGGAAAAGCTGTGGGGTTCTATTTGACAAAATGGAGTCAAGTTGATTGACTCAGTACTTCCCACACATAACGATGATACCATTTTATTATTTCCCATTGCACGAAGCTATAGTCTGAAATCCCCTCCCATCCGCCCGCAAAAAAAACATCCAACACAACAACCCTCGTAAATAAATTCTTCCGTCTCCCTCTTCAGGAAATATGCATTAAAAATCAATTGAACAATTTTCGCGTTACGCAATCTAGAACGATCTAAAACAATACTCGTATGTATACATCACAAATTCCAAGTCCCGTGGTTTCTATAACATGCAACGTTCGGATGGACCTAAAAAGTGTATCATGCCGCTAGGTTTTTCATTCGCATATCAATGGACAGCCCATTACGAATACAACAAATTTTCCAGTTTTACAACCCCCAACCCCCCAACCACCCTAAATTCACCCCCACCCAAAAAAAATTATAAAAACCATCCGGAACCCCTAAAACGTCTAAAAACGAAGTTTGAGCTGTTTTCATATTTTTAGTTTTTTTAATATTGCTGTGCCGCCACTGAGACGATTTCTAAAAAACATAGGCGTTTTCCATCCTTGCCAAAGTAGTAATACTGTGCCGAAATTTCATTAACATCAATTCAGTAGTTTCCACAATATAAAATACAGAACGATCTAAAGCAATACTCGTATGTATACATCGGAAAAAATTCTAAGTCCTTTGTTTTCTGTCATAGGCATAAGACAATGTTCAGATAGACCTAAAAAAGTTATTTATGTCGCTAGGTCTTCCTTCACAGGTCAGTGGGCAGTCTGTTATGAATACAACAAATTTTTCAATTTTACAACCCCCCAACCCCCAACCACCCCAATTTTCACCCCCACACAAAAAAGTAGAAAATGATCAGGAACACTTAAAACGCCTAAAAACGAAGTTTGGGGAATATTTGAAATTTTTCGTTTTTTGCTAATTGCTCCGCCGCCAATGCACCGATTTTCAAAATTGTAGCAGCATTACCTACTACGACCTCACAGCATATTGCTGCCCAAATTTCTTCAAAATCCATGCAGCGGTTACTGAGATTACGAGGCTAGAGAAACGCGCAGAGACAGACAGACAGACAGATCGACAGACCGACAGACCGACAGACCGACAGACCGACAGACCGACAGACCGACAGACCGACAGACCGACAGACCGACAGACCGACAGACCGACAGACCGACAGACCGACAGACCGACAGACCGACAGACCGACAGACCGACAGACCGACAGACCGACAGACCGACAGACCGACAGACCGACAGACCGACAGACCGACAGACCGACAGA
This sequence comes from Callosobruchus maculatus, assembly GCA_951848785.1. Taxonomy (NCBI): domain Eukaryota; kingdom Metazoa; phylum Arthropoda; class Insecta; order Coleoptera; family Chrysomelidae; genus Callosobruchus; species Callosobruchus maculatus. The sequence goes on from CATOUR010000083.1 coordinate 13,182,781, forward strand.
CCGACAGACCGACAGACCGACAGACCGACAGACCGACAGACCGACAGACCGACAGACCGACAGACCGACAGACCGACAGACCGACAGACCGACAGACCGACAGACCGACAGACCGACAGACCGACAGACCGACAGACCGACAGACCGACAGACCGACAGACCGACAGACCGACAGACCGACAGACCGACAGACCGACAGACCGACAGACCGACAGACCGACAGACCGACAGACCGACAGACCGACAGACCGACAGACCGACAGACCGACAGACCGACAGACCGACAGACCGACAGACCGACAGACCGACAGACCGACAGACCGACAGACCGACAGACCGACAGACCGACAGACCGACAGACCGACAGACCGACAGACCGACAGACCGACAGACCGACAGACCGACAGACCGACAGACCGACAGACCGACAGACCGACAGACCGACAGACCGACAGACCGACAGACCGACAGACCGACAGACCGACAGACCGACAGACCGACAGACCGACAGACCGACAGACCGACAGACCGACAGACCGACAGACCGACAGACCGACAGACCGACAGACCGACAGACCGACAGACCGACAGACCGACAGACCGACAGACCGACAGACCGACAGACCGACAGACCGACAGACCGACAGACCGACAGACCGACAGACCGACAGACCGACAGACCGACAGACCGACAGACCGACAGACCGACAGACCGACAGACCGACAGACCGACAGACCGACAGACCGACAGACCGACAGACCGACAGACCGACAGACCGACAGACCGACAGACCGACAGACCGACAGACCGACAGACCGACAGACCGACAGACCGACAGACCGACAGACCGACAGACCGACAGACCGACAGACCGACAGACCGACAGACCGACAGACCGACAGACCGACAGACCGACAGACCGACAGACCGACAGACCGACAGACCGACAGACCGACAGACCGACAGACCGACAGACCGACAGACCGACAGACCGACAGACCGACAGACCGACAGACCGACAGACCGACAGACCGACAGACCGACAGACCGACAGACCGACAGACCGACAGACCGACAGACCGACAGACCGACAGACCGACAGACCGACAGACCGACAGACCGACAGACCGACAGACAGACCGACAGACCGACAGACCGACAGACCGACAGACCGACAGACCGACAGACCGACAGACCGACAGACCGACAGACCGACAGACAGACAGACAGACAGACAGACCGACAGACCGACAGACCGACAGACCGACAGACCGACAGACCGACAGACCGACAGACCGACAGACCGACAGACCGACAGACCGACAGACCGACAGACCGACAGACCGACAGACCGACAGACCGACAGACCGACAGACCGACAGACCGACAGACCGACAGACCGACAGACCGACAGACCGACAGACCGACAGACCGACAGACCGACAGACCGACAGACCGACAGACCGACAGACCGACAGACCGACAGACCGACAGACCGACAGACCGACAGACCGACAGACCGACAGACCGACAGACCGACAGACCGACAGACCGACAGACCGACAGACCGACAGACCGACAGACCGACAGACCGACAGACCGACAGACCGACAGACCGACAGACCGACAGACCGACAGACCGACAGACCGACAGACCGACAGACCGACAGACCGACAGACCGACAGACCGACAGACCGACAGACCGACAGACCGACAGACCGACAGACCGACAGACCGACAGACCGACAGACCGACAGACCGACAGACCGACAGACCGACAGACCGACAGACCGACAGACCGACAGACCGACAGACCGACAGACCGACAGACCGACAGACCGACAGACCGACAGACCGACAGACCGACAGACCGACAGACCGACAGACCGACAGACCGACAGACCGACAGACCGACAGACCGACAGACCGACAGACCGACAGACCGACAGACCGACAGACCGACAGACCGACAGACCGACAGACCGACAGACCGACAGACCGACAGACCGACAGACCGACAGACCGACAGACCGACAGACCGACAGACCGACAGACCGACAGACCGACAGACCGACAGACCGACAGACCGACAGACCGACAGACCGACAGACCGACAGACCGACAGACCGACAGACCGACAGACCGACAGACCGACAGACCGACAGACCGACAGACCGACAGACCGACAGACCGACAGACCGACAGACCGACAGACCGACAGACCGACAGACCGACAGACCGACAGACCGACAGACCGACAGACCGACAGACCGACAGACCGACAGACCGACAGACCGACAGACCGACAGACCGACAGACCGACAGACCGACAGACCGACAGACCGACAGACCGACAGACCGACAGACCGACAGACCTACAGACCGACAGACCGACAGACCGACAGACCGACAGACCGACAGACCGACAGACCGACAGACCGACAGACCGACAGACCGACAGACAGACAGACCGACGGAAATGAGTGACGTGGATTTTCGTTATGTAGACATCACAAAACGCCGAAAAAGCACCTTATCTCAAAATCGAAAATTTTCGCGATTACAATACTCCCCTCACCTATCGGTGTGGGAAGTAAAAAAGTCGGAGGTGAGTTTTAAGGGTTGAAGTGCAAAAAAATTTTTTCGAAAGCATAGTATGATAGGCCATTCAGTACCCTTGAAAAACCCACTGTTTTCTTTTTAACTGTTTTTCTCACGAAAATATTACCCCTCAAACAAATCGTTATTTTATTTGCCTTATGTTTATGACTTTACAAAGTATAGTATAAGTTTGTATATATTATAAAATCAAAGATACTATAAGATTTTAAATAAAATAAGAGCTTAATTTGTGCAGGAAAAACTATAGGATGTTATTTGAAAAAAAAAGTTGGGGGTGAGTTATATAGGGTTGAAGTACAAAAAAATGTTTTGTATGCATGGTATGATAGACCCTATAGTATTTTCAAAAGGTCCACTCAGTTTTCATTTCAACTTTTTTTTGTTCCGAGAATATCACGCGTCAATGAAATGCAGGGTGTATGCTGATAAGAGCATTTATACTGTTAAAGACAAATACTGGGGTAGTTGTGCTTCCTTTGTTTACGTAGGGATAAAATGCTATCAAATTTACGAAAACTTGTAGCCAAATTGCGCGCGATGAAAGAAACGTGAGTAGTTTAGAAATTCGGGCGATGATCACATTCGGCAGATCAGAGAGGCGAGTCAGTGGAGCGAGCACAAAGGGCAAATTGAAAATTAGACGGAATCGAATAAAACAGTTGCCTTCGGATGCGCGATGGCGGCGCCTCAATTCCTGACGGTTTCGGAAGTATTGCGGAGTTGTTCCGCCCTAAACGCAATCGAATCACGGCAGCTTTGAGAGTTGCCGTCGCTCTCTGGTTACGGCCGGATCTGATACAGCGCCATCTACTCGATTCTCGCAATCAGACTCATGGCCAATCTGATTTCGGCTGGCGTGCTTTGAATGTATTACGGCTCAGTCACTAGCACTGCGTAGTTCATTTTGTGTGAGAAATGCTGCTATCAAGAGTACTTCATATTCTTTATTGGTTGTAGTAAAATTATCTGAAAAAAAGTATCCAAGATGTTTACACAGAAAAAATACTGCGTTTCCAATTAATTGTTAGTATTTGGATGTTTTTCCATCGCTTTAAATATATTTACAGTTGTTTCAAATCCATGTCATTGAAAGAATTCAATCCTTACATTCGAAGTAATCACAGGTACGCCAATAAATTCAAAATAATTTTATATTCGTTCTAACGATATGTATAATCCTTCCAATACCAGTATTGACATATAATGCAATCAAACCCAATGTTTCATTTAAGCAAAGCATACAGTCTATTCGATGTACAAAAATTATTACTGCAACAGCAGTTTGTGATAATTCATCTGATAAAAATTAATTTTGGTTCAAATGGTAACTATTACGCAAAAAATTACCTATGCTTTCAAAACATTGTCTATGCTGTTAAAGAAATTGGTAAGTAGTATTCGTAACAACATAGATCGAATTCAATGTTCGCTGAACTATAATCAGTATTCGGCGGGACTAATGTCCCGATTCAATGGACGTAAAAAGAAAGAACAAGGGGATCATCTTAGTGTTATTATCGGCGCCAACCCGCCAACATGGACGAGGTTGTTTCGGTGTTAGCCGTGTTGTGTCATCTCGTGTTTTTGGTTTTTGCATTAGCAATTGTGTGATTTAAATGTGTCCGGTTAAATATTAAATGGATGACCTACTGAGAAATTGGGGCTTAGAAGAGCCAACACCCACATTTGAATGTAGGTATTTAGATTAGTCAGACAGTTATATTTCAGGTAAAAATGCAACAACTGGTGCAGGCTTATGTCTAATTCTTATATCATGCTCCTTGTAACTTCATACAAAATCACACCATTAAACATCCAAACGAATCGATCAGTCCTCGCAATAAAATCGTTGGTCCAAGGAAAAGAAAATAGTTTAGAATCAATTACCAAACACAGATTCGATTCAACGACAGGCTGCGATTGAATCATTCATTGGAATCCAATGACATCTTGTAGTTGAATCGACAATACGATATAATTCGTTACCAACTATACACTTCCCATTGGATAAAACATCACTGTATTTGAGGAATGCCGAGTGTAACGTCCATTGCATCCAAGCGTAAGTCTTTGACAAAACGACAGATTTTTCTGTGTGTACATTGTTGGAAACCCAAAGAGTATTTTTGCTCGCATTTTCTGACGACAAAATCAATTTTCATTACATTTAGTTTTTTCTAGTTTTGTACAGAAGTCGTTAAAATAAAAAACTTTTTCAAATAACTTTTTTTTAAATCGAAAAGTAAAAGAGATATAGAATAAAAAATGTAAAACTGGGCTCATGTATTAAGATGTGCTTATGTTTAGTACTTTTGCTCGGACTTTTGTTTTATCGATCAGGCATTGTATCTGTCCGTGGGTGCAGTAGTAACTTACTAGTGACGCTGTTAACTTTAAATTGGTGAATCCTAGAAATAGAACATTTATACGAAGTCAAATTTAATTATATATAAAGTATATTTGAGATTAACTACGATAAACTGAAAGTTGAACTGATACACAAGCCCAGATTTACTTTAGCCACATAACTGCTACGTCACAAGCAGGAAATTCATTTTGGTTGCATTTTTTGTGTGCATAAAAAATACTCTATTGCCTTATAAAAATTACGTTTATGGTATTCTATACTTTACAGATCTATCCAAACGTTGAAATAAATAACTTTTCCAAATAACTTTTTTTAAACTGAAAAATAATCGAGATATAACATAAAAAAGTAAATCTGGGCTTAATTATTAAAACGTACATAGTCTGCTTGTGTTTAGCTTTTTTGCTCGGATTTTTATGTTAATCAGGCACTGTACCTGTCACAGAGTGCAGCAGGGACTTTCTCTGCTTATCGCTGTTAATTTTAAATTGGGAAATCCTAAAAATGGCACACTTATATATGAAAACAACTTTTAGGATTTGTAAATCTAAAATTAACTACGATAACTGAAAGTTGGTGGTGGGTTGGCCCAGTGGTTAGGGCCGAGGGCTCGTGACCGGAAGGTCCCAGGTTCGATTCTCGTTAGAGGCGGAAATTTATTTCTGGTTTTTTCAACCAAAAATAAATATCCATAAATAAAGCTCAGCGAGGATCCCCACCTGAGCCTTCACTGTTGGCTTCTAATTAACAGTGCTGTTCTTAGGTGGCGCCGGGAAACAGTAACAAAGCCTACATAGAACACGAGGCTAATGACCAAAGCAGTCGATGCCGATGACACATAAGAACAAGATAACTGAAAGTTGAACTGATACATAAGCCCAGATATTCTTTTTTTTTGTTCTGCATTTTGCTCATTTTTCAGTTTTCTGAAAAAATTATTTATTTTAACGAAGTCTGTATACAGTTAAAAAACACGCATCAAGTTAGGCAGATACAAATGCGAAATTTAAAGAAAAAAAGATATTGAATAAAGCTTTATTCATGCGTGTAACGTGTATTTTTTGCTTTTATTTAAATATATAAATATTTATATAATTTGTTTGTTTGTTTGATTATTTTCATAGAAAATCACTCCAGCTTTTTTAATCGATCCGACGAGTTAAAATTAAAGCATTTATTAGGATTTCTTGAGAACTGACAATTGAAAATAAGCTGTAGAAGTTTGAAAAATGGTGAATGCGTCCACATCTGATTTAATGTTTGTACTATCACCATATTTCTAAATTCAAATACAGATGGGATGTTCTGATTGAGCCATAATCATTCTTGATATCTCAGTTGAATTGCCTCATTGCAATCATGAACTTGGACGTTATAAATTCAAGCATTAATATATTTCATAAATAATAATTTATTATAAATGAATAAATTCTTCGATATTTGGCTACAGAAAGCCATAGGCGTAGTTAAGTCCCTAAATCTGGGGGAGGCTTAAGCCGCTGGATTTGGGGGTTCAAGTTCCCGCCCTAGATACAAAGATTCAACAGAACGAATTATTTTAGGATTTTTCGGGGGGCTAATTTCATTCATGGGGGAGCTAAGCCCCCCCGAGCCCCCACCTAACTACGCCTATGCAGAAAGCCATGTTTTATTGGGCGTTACAATCTTGCATCCCTTTGTATGCCGCAGGGGCGTGTCCAGACCTCAGTCTTGGGGGGGGTAGCGGGGCATGAAGTTGTGTGTGCTTTCACCATTTTTTGTAATACCTTCGTGAAGGACGTTGATGCAAGAGAAAAGGAAAATGTTAATAGCATTAAAATAAAAAAGAAGATGTAAACAGCAAGTGAAACAGTGGAGTATCAGGTATATTTTAGGGAGATCTAATAAAAAATCTATTGATGCATTAACCAATTTTAATTTTACGGAAATAATATGTAATACGGATGGTCCGTGAACATTTTATTGGCACAACATACAAAATTAAACGATCATGAACACTTAACGGTCAGGTACCCTAGTAGCCACAACACATACTCCATTTTTTTTTAATTAGTGTTTTAACATTTCTAATCGGTGCAATTTTCAAAACAGGTAATTAATGAGTTAGGTAAATTTTTGTGACAAACTATCACGTTGTGTATAGGACATTCAACTGATTATGTAACAATGGGAATATATTAGACATGCATCACTGTAATAATGCAAAACAAAGACTTGTGTAACTTAGTTACTGCAAAAAATATTTTTATTCGGTGTGATAATTGTTTAAATAAATAATTCAAATAAAATAAGTCAAAGTTGAATTGAGTTTTTTTTCGAAAATCTTGGGAGGGGTAATTACCCCTATTACCCCCATTGTATACGCCTGTGGTATGCCGTATGGGTGCCGTATGTGACCTATACATTCAAACTGATGATGAAATATTATTGTATAACTTCTTTCAATTTATTTGTCTCCTCTTGTTAGTTACTGACGTTCTGGTACGTCTATGACCTGAAGTCATAAATGATTGGATCCTCGCATGACTAAGCCAAGTTTCCCTTAGCGAAAAGTTAACGCGATAACGCTGTTAGAAGGAATGACGACGGAGAACGAGGCTTGTTGATAAGGGCCACTGGAGATTTTCGTGTGAAGGTTCAGTAGCACTTCATTCCGTTCAGTTTTGTAGACAATTGTGGCCGACCTAATTCGGTTACGGCTGAATTAGGTGGTTCGTAATTGCGTTACGAGTTCCACGACTGCCAAGTTGAGTGCCACGCCAGCAGAATTATTGCCTGACGTTGGGCCTTCGCTCCTTCTACGACTCAGCACCACAATACAGTGGCCACTCTGGCCAGTCTAGGACGGCGATTGTAAATTGCAGCGATGGTCAAGTATTCTTAATCCGGGATATGAAAATTGCAGCGGCTGGTTATTTTTCCATTTCAGGTAAACATGGAAATTGCAGCAGATGACCCTCTGTTAGGGATAGATGGGATAGAATCTTTATATGCAGACTATTTAGTCGAAAATTATATATCGCAGGACTCTGAGTTTCCTCCAGAAATTTGGGCAGAACACTCTGCCAACAGATCTCGCACTACCAATGCCTGTGAATCATTTCATGCGCACTTTAACAAGAGCTTTGATAACAGCCATCCATCATTGTTTATTTTTGTAGAGTCTTTGATAAATACTCAAACAGACACATACATTAAAATGAATAGTGTCAGAATAAAGCACGCTCCAAATGCAACCAGTAAAAAGAAGAAAGATTTTTTGAATCTTAGAATAGGTTTACTCAATGAAAATAGGATAAGTAGATTAGAATATAATATATAAAGTGTATGTCATTTTTATGGTGAGGACCTTAGTTAGTAATTATGGTTTTTATGTATATATTTATGTAAGACAATTTAAGAACATGTTTCTACATAATGTTATGTATTATTAACAATTAACAATTTAGAAAAATATAATTTTCTTTCAATGTCAATAGTTTTTGTTTTATTATTAACTTCTCTAACAAAAGGGGTAACTTATTAGTTTCAGTCTAAAAAAAGCTGCACATTGGGTATAATATCACCTTCCGAAAATTGCAAAAAAGTATCAAAATTGTCACAATAATTGTTGATAGTGTCGAAATTGCCTGAAATAATGGAAATCTGTATCAAGAAATTAACTTTTCTAGTTAAGTTCTAGTTATTTAAGTAGAGAATTGCAAAATCTCTATAACAATAAGTGCGAATAAAATTTTGGGTTTGTAGTTTAAAAAAGTCATTATGATGTCATATGGTTTTCAAGATCACTAACAGAAGTAGGTAAGTAAATGCCACCAAATTGTTACTTCAGATAAAAATGAATTCGACCTGTCACATATTATTTTTATATAATGTTTTGCTATACAAATCCAAATTAATTTTTAGAATACCTCCAAACAGGTAGACTAACCTAATCCACTCCCTGCGGCTACGACGATAAGCCGACAAGGGATCCTCGCTGCAATTTTCAACATCTTTTATGATCACATTTGAGATTTATAAGATTATACCCTAACCGCGGCTGCAATTTGCATCCGCCCAAAATTCACCGATTTGCATTTTTTTCGTTGATCCAGTCGTACCAGTGTACCAGTGGCTTATTTAGAGGTAGAGGAACAGGTAATTTATTTGTGTTTTGTACGAAAATGCTTACACTCGTTAATTATAATAAATTAGATACAATAAATAAAATGAACTAGAGAAACAAACAGAACGTAACACGTATAATAGCAATATAGAAGAACATATTGCGTAGAGGTACTAGTCAATACAAGTATATTAGCAGAAATATTAAAGGCTAAATTATTAAAACACATTTACATTTTTAAAATTCCGATATGGTGCATGATGTCGTCCACAGAAAAGAATGCACCAGATACTAAAAAATCTCTTATTGCAGCCCTAAGCTGTGACATAGGGAGATTATTAACTTCGGGTTCCAGTACACGAGTATTATATAATTTTGGACCGTAGTAAGAAACTCCGTCGTGTGATTTTATAAGTCTTCTGAATGGCAGCTTTAAAGTATTTTTGTCTCTAGTACTATGTCGATGAGTATGACTTTCAAACTCATCCTGATATTTATGAATATAGAGTAAACATTCCAGCGCATACTGTGACGGGAGAGTTGGATTTTCTAAGCTGATAAGTCAGTCGTCTAAATGCAAAACCCGACAAGTCCACGGTAACAAATTTTACAGAAATCAAGAAAAACAGATCAAAGTCTTATTATGAGCGAAAATAATACTAAATCGAGAGTATGATAATATACGATGTTTTAGGATGTTAAGTCTTAACGCCCCAAAATCTAGGACATATAGTTTTTCTAAAATCTGACTTTTAAATTTGAACACGTCGGGTTTTGCATGTTAGGAACTGTGACATGTCGTGTTTTGACTGCTATTTTCGTGGAATAGGATCAAAATAAATGAAACACTTATCAGTTTGGATTATTTTACTGAATATAAAGGAATCTAATCAAACACTGTGCTCAACGACGAAAACTATAAACATAAAGCTAGATATTAGAAAGGATACATTTCAAGGGTTACATGGTTCAAATGTCAAAATCTTAATTTTCTAACAAACAAAATTCTTCAGACCTAGCAAATACATTTTCACAATTAGCTTCGATCCTCTGCATTAATGTGGACCTAGCTTCTGTTGAAGTATGCTCTCCAAAATCCGCATTTAAAGAATTTTTTAAAAAACATGGTTATTTTTATCAATAATTTATCAATACAGCATAAATTAATCTCATTCTCTCAGTAAACTGAAAAACACATGAGTTCACCACAACGTATTTTCAGCGACTGGATAAAACAAAAACACACAACGGTCAGAATACCTCGTGTGATCGACATGTGACTTGCTCCCGTTGTCCGTATTGGCTCCTGTGGACATGTCGGTGGTTGAAATAAAATATCGCTTGGACTTGCCGGTGTTTGCACCTAAGTCTAGTTTTCTTAGCAAAATATCTCATGTCGGGTTTTGAAAGCGAAAAATATAGAAAATGGTAGCGCTTCAAATAATGAACAAAATTGTATATAAAACTCTATTTTGAAAAATTTGTGACTTGTCGGGTTTTGCATTTAGACGACTGAAATGCTTCCTATATGGTATGTTTGCCACTATCCTTATTGCTCTTCTTAGGATTCTGAATATACTAGAAAATATTGATGAATGTCCGTCTGCGAGTAAACCATAACTCAGTTTTGGGTGTACCATTGCAAAACTCGCCACATGCAGCACAGCATAAGATCCTCGAAGTGATAACTGCCGTAAGGCAAATACTGTTTGTGATAGTGATTTTGCTAATGAATCACCATGGGCACTCATAATTTTGGATCTAAATGGATACCTAAGAACTATGCAGAGCTGGCGCTATCATTCTGTCCAATATTTTTAGTGGTAGAGAGCATATCTACAGTTTTGGAATCATTCAGCCTTAGGTGACTCATAGCAAACCACGACTCAACAACTAGCATTAGGTTGCAGCAATTGATTCATACTTTGTGCCCTAATTAATAGTGTTGTGTCGTCAGCATAAAAAACACCTTCTATATGTTAATAAAAGGAGGTCGTTAATGTAAAGAAGGAATAACACTGGCCCAAGCATAAAGCCCTGTGGTATGCCCTCTTTCACATCAATCATCTCAGATCGCGTCTCTCTTAGCCTCAATGTTTGTTTTCTGTTTTGCAGGTAATTTTTAATCAGAGACACACTGCTAGCAACCAAACCATAAAATGTTCGTTCGTTAATGCACCATCCTCATAACATCGCAGCGTTATTTCTGTGAATTTTAGTATAGCACCAGTTGTTCCACGTTTTGTGTCATTTATATCTCCAATGTCATACCTTATACACATGTTAAATAGCTTTGTTATAGGCACTATTATCAAATTTAGAATAACTCCCAAGAGTTCAATAGGGATCAGCTCCAGGTTTGATGCTCCTACAACTATAGACACATTAAAAAGGAATTATCATTTCGAGAATTCTGATAATGTTGTAAAGACATCCCTACTTGCGACGGGAACATGTATTCTCGCTCTAAGATGAAAATTTACTTGATGAGGAAGTTATGGTAATTGAACTAAGAAAAATATACTTTTGATTTCATATAAAGCAATACGCTATTCTTCACAACTACTCTTCTACCAATTATTCCATAAAGTTTTAGCGAGAATATCATATTATCCAACTGATTAGCTCATGTTACTTCGATCAAGAAGACAAACAGCTTGAGAATTGGGGAGCATCACCGAGAATATGATTGAATATGATAATATAATCTTGATTGATGGTTATCGACATATCGCCTCAGGCTTGACATTTATTTGTAAATAATTTATACTTTTATTTGTGTATTTATGTTATACTCCCATGAAATGATTTTTGTGTAGTTGGGGACGTTAGGGTTGTGAGGGCCTCACACAGATGGTCTTTAAGTACCAAGTATGTGATATATATGCAATCTATTTATTTAAGTAGTTGTGAATGAAATATAAACAATGACGGACTGGTGGGCGTAACGTTTACATTTTACCCTAACCGTACCCGATCATAAGTATAACGTAAAAATACCGAATGTTTATACAAATGCCCTTACAAGCTTGTTCCAAGAAAACTAAAATTTTGAGTTGTTTGCGCCAAAATTATGAAACGCTTCAGTTGTTTTATTTTCAAGATTATCATAATCGCAAGCTTGATTTAAGGATGTCGGTATTCTTACTTTCAAGACATTCCCAGTTTTGAATTGAAAATATTTACACAATATTACATTCTTGGTTTAAGATAATGACAGCATATGTGCAAAATATGGTGTACTAAGTATTATTCTTCGTCCAAGAATTTATTATTATATAATATGGTCATAGCCGTCGATACCTAGTACACCTAAAATAAAAAAAGTATAAAGCTAACGACACGCGGTGTTCCCAAGCGGTCACCCATCCAAGTACTAACCGCGCCCGACGCTGCTTAGCTTCGGTGATCGGACGGGAACCGGCGCTTTCAGCGTGGTATGGTCGTTACCGATAGTAATTGTTGAGAAACTGGTATTTCTTGTGGGATCCAGATTGTTGTACCTAGGGACATCTATGATTTGCAAATTTAACTCTCTAATTTTAACTGCATCGTTATTCTTTTTATCCCTAGAGGTATCTACTAGCACTGGAGCATAAGTTAAGGAACTGTTTGATAGATGTCGCACGCATTGCTACACTAGTGACATCTATGTGGTAGACTTCCAATTACAGTAACAAAAGTAGGTATCTATTGTATGTCACTTGCAAAAGTTGAGTAATCCTTGCATAGATGGCGCATCCAGCAAGAGAATTAAAAATTTGTTTATAACTTGAACTTTTGTTTTGCTTCCAAGGGGGATATTTAGTTGTTTTGTAAGTTTGTGTTTGTAATTATTGTAATATTTGTAATTTGGAGATCCCAGAGAGATCCACTAAGTAGATAGTTGTCATGTTGCAAATCAACATTAAACAACAATCATTCATCTTCATTTCATCTACACGGTGTGTGGTGTATTTGGGCAATGGGCAACAGCAACAGGGCAACTGCACCTCAAATGTCGGTCACTGGCGTCATATACAATACTCATATAGGTACATAGACAGGTATGTATTTGATTTTTGTATTTCAAACCAAACATCCCTGTATTCTGTATTCCACCATAGAAGAGTTTCTCAGAAGGAACCCGCGCTTCTATAAAGTGAGTAAGTAGGTAGGTAGACACCTATACTCCTATAGTAGATTTGCTTCTATTGATGGTGACCATTTAGACGGGGTATGAGAAGTTGATCAAAGCCTTCAAACAAATCAAATATACCTATTACGACCAGGGCCATAGCCGTAGCTAGGCGTTGATCATGGAGGGGGTTCATGTTGGGCTTAGGGGGGGTTTATGTGTAAAAGAAAAGACTTGACTTTGTAATGTCTTAATTTGCTTAAACACTGTTCTGAATGTGTTCGGGATTAGCTCTGGGAAAACAGCTATTGTCCTTCATAATAACTGTATCATGGTGACTGATGACCAAGCACGTGGCCATAAGTGGATAGTGCGCATTGCGCAACGCTCAAGGCTGGCCAAGCTTCAGAAGGATCGCGTCCGAGGACAACTGGACAACAGGACGACTCTAGCCACACGTGTCCAGTGTTGCAGATGTGGTTCCTATCCGCCACGGGCAGTGTGTCCCATTTAATAAAATATCTATCTGGTGTTTTGTTGTATATCCTAGCACCAATCGGCAATCGTATGTCGTGAAAAACTGATTTTGCTGGTGTTTGATAGAAAACCCTTCACTTGTTACTCTGAGGTCGTATGTAGCCATATTTTCCATGTTAGGTTGTGCTTACAGTGCAAGCGACTTCGCGCGAACAAGCCTTCGCGCGATGTCTAGAATTCGCGCGAAGGGAACAAACACACAGAAACAACTGTAGCTGGTTACAGTAGAAGCGAATTAGTCGCGCGTATGGGTAAAGACACAGTGCACGCAGGTTTCTGCTTTCCGACAGCCAGCGCCGATAAGCGCATGTTTCTATGCGCCTGGGATAAAGGGTAAAGACACAGTGCACGCAGGTTTCTGCTTTCCGACAGCCAGCGCCGATAAGCGCCTATAAGCGTTAATAATTAGTGAATGCTTTTAAGTTGGGTAGAACATAGTTAAAGCAGGTCTGCGCTTGTCGGAGCCGGACGTCGGTGGCTGGCAGTTTACAGGAATGAACAATTAGTTCTTGCTCGCCGGTTAAAGAAGCTGAATCGATTTTTAATAATGGATATTGACATTTTGATTTCCTCTGTATTTACAAGAACCCCTATATGGGATAAAAGGGACAAACTGCACAGCAACAGAAACGTTGTAGAGAAAATGTGGAAAGAAATTAGCAGCGAAATGAAAGAAGATGGTAAGTAAAACAAAACAAAAGTAAATTTTAAAACAAGTCTTTATTGTTGATTAGTGTAGAATAAAGGGTTTTGAGAAAAATAAGTTACAAATATATCTCGAATAATTTTGGCCTCATTAGGGGGTCTTCCAGTTGCTGGTCTTCTATTTTCATTGTGGGAAAACTCCAATGAGACATCTGTAAGATGTCTTTCAAATCCTTCTTTATCAATGATAGTGTTGTGTAGTATACATATACATTTTATAATATTGTCTGCTGTCTTGATGTCCGTTTCAATACTTTTTGATAGAAGACGCCATTTAGAGTAAATTATTCCAAAACTACATTCGATGGTTTTTCGTGCACGAGATAGTCGCTTATTAAAATTTTCCTGTTCATTGGTCAAATTTTTTCCTCCGAAAGGTCTTAATAGATATGGTAGGAGTGGATAAGCCTCATCACTTATAAACACAAACGGAGCTTTCGTATTTGTTTGGGGTAAATATGACGGTTCTGGGAGAGTAAGATAATTTCTCGTTAAAAATTCATAAAAATCTGAGGCCTGAAAAGTTCCGCCGTCACTTTGTTTGCCATAACCGCCAACGTCTACGGCAAGAAATTTATAATTGGCATCTGCTACACCTTGCAGTACTACAAAATAAAAGCTTTTGTAATTGTAGTACATTGAGCATTGAATTTTTGGGACAATTGATACGAACATGTTTTCCGTCAATTGCACCAGTGCAGTGAGGAAAATTCCAAACCTTTTCAAAACAGTCTGATATAGTCTGAAAATCTTCTTTAGCGGGAACAGGCATATGAAACGGTTGTAATTCCTCCCATAGTACAGTTGTAGTTTCTGCGACAATTTTTCCTGCAGTCGATGCTCCAATTCGAAGTGCAAATGATAAGGACTTAAATGATGAACCTGTAGCCAAATATCTGAAACAAATTTTCATAATTAATTTTTTACGATACGATATGAAAAGGGTCCTCTTTTTTGTTTTAGAACAAAAGATACGAAAGAAGTGGAAGTATTTAAGAGATCAGTTCTCGGTAGAATTAGGAAAACTTCCCCGACTACGTTCCGGAGATTCTGCAGAATCGACACGCGTGTGTAAGTGGCCTTATTTTCAACAATTGATGTTCCTTAAAGATATAGTAAGGCCTAGACCAAGCACAGGAAATTTATCAGCTGTTGAGACGTCTGAAACATGTATAGAAGAGTCTCAGTTTTCAATTGAAAATAATAATGAACAAACTTGTGATGAAGTTGTTGCTGAAACCTCTGGGGATGAGATGCATTCTTCTGAAATACCAGAAAGTGAAAATAGCATTCAACAAGAAGGGGTTGAAAAACCATGCAGACCATCAAAACAGGCAGCTGCAAATTCTACTTTTAATATAACGCCGGTCACAGCCAGAAAGAAGAGGAGATTACATGATTCGCTTAATGCATCTGTATTGGAAATTGAAAATAAAAAACTGGAGTATCTTGAGTCAAAGCGACTAAAACCAAACAAGGAACCAGAGGATGAGCATCTTCTGTTTTTCAAAAGTCTTCTCCCACATGTCAGAGAAATACCGGAGTCGAGAATTCTATTTTTTCGAACTGCAATACAAAATGTAGTACAGAAATACTGCTACCAGAACACCGATCTCTTATTATCTCGTCCATCCACTGCTACATTGTCTTACTCAAGTTCTACTTATCAAGATCAAAACTCTGCACCACCAGAAGGCTCCCTTCAAGGCTTCCAAAATTGTTTTCAGTTGTAAACAACTTTTGAATATATTAATTACAAAAACAATGTTTATTTAACCAGTGTAACTATGTAGTTTTGTTTTATATTGTTCTTAATAAAAAAAATATCATAAACTTACCTTATAGTAATGACGAGCCTTTCCTCTGGTAAAATGGGTTGCTTATGTAGATTGCACCAGTTTTTAGGGGTGTAAGGGGCGAAGGTCTAACAATGCCAGCCCAAATGTCAACCTCACCTGCTCGTGTGATAACAACCAACGTTATCCGGTGCACCCTGCTAGATAACCGACGAGGCTCTGACGACCGAGTGATTGCCGGAATAAGCGATCCACCTCTACCTTGTCAACGGCTACGGGCGGATGAACAAGTTGAGGAAAGGGCACTCTTTTGTCCTGAGGTTGAGAAATCGGCCTCAAAGGCGGATGAATTACTAACAGTAATCAACGGCATAAGGATACAGAAGGCAACGGGAAACCACTGTATTAAAGATCACTATGATATCCCTAGTAAAATCATCATGGCTGGAAAAACAAAAAAAGTGGCCCTCAGTCCCCGGCAGACCTTCGATGGTCAGAGGGTGCTAAGAATCCCCGGGCCAGCTATGAAGATTGCAACATGGAATGTAAGAAGTTTATATCGACCAGGTAAACTAGATAATACTACAGCTGAAATGTCCAGACTTAAAATAGACATTCTTGGTGTAAGTGATGTTCAGTGGCCAGGATCAGGTAAATGTCCCACACCAGAAGGAATCATGTATTATAGTGGCAACACAGACCCAAGCCATCGATACGGTGTCGGTATCATTGTGAACAAAGATGTGAATAAAGCCGTTACTGACTTCATCCCCTATTCAGATCGAATTATCATGCTTAAATTGGAATCAACCACGCACCCTATCAATATAATTCAGATATACGCACCAACAGCAGATAAAGATGACAACCTGATTGAAGAATTTTATGAAGACCTAAATAAAATTATGAAGTCAACTAACAAACGGGACATCAATATAATATTGGGCGACTTCAATGCCAAAGTGGGGAAAGGCAAAGTTGAAGGATGCGTTGGTGAGCATGGTCTAGGGGAGCGGAATGAAAGAGGAGACCGACTGATACAATTCTGCCAAGATCAGGATTTTATGATAACTAACACTTATTTTAAACTGCCAAACCGAAGACTCTATACATGGACAGCCCCAGGAGATGGAAAAGATGGAAAAATTGTGCGTAACCAAATAGATTTTATCCTAATAGCAAAAAGATTTCAAAACGCCGTGAAATCTACAAAAACATATCCAGGAGCTGATATAAATTCGGATCACAACCCACTAGTAGCTATCATAAACGTAAAACTGAAGAAAGTTAAGAAAAAAGAATCACAGAAAAAAATAGACACCAGAAGACTAAAAGAAATGAACACATATACAGACACAAAAAATAAAGTAAACAGGGAGCTACAAAGACTGAAAAATAACCAAGAACTAATTATAGATGTCAACAAACAATGGGATGTAATACAAAAAACCTTAAAAGAAATAGGGCAACAAACACTCAAACCTATCACGAATGGTAAAAAAAGATGGATGACGGACGACATACTTAAGTTGATGGAAGAAAGACGCAAACTCAAACAAAAATCCAAAGAATATAAGAAAATCAATAAGATCATTAACAAACAAATCAAGGAAGCAAAGGAAACATGGTGGGCAGAACAATGTGAGGAAATAGAGGAGTATGAAAAGAAGTACGATAGCTTCAACATGCATAAAAAGGTAAAGGAAATGGCAGGTACTAGGAGTAAACACTGTAGTATACTAAAGGACGCAAGCGGGAACGTAATAACAGATACAAAACAAAAACTGATAACTTGGAAGAATTACATACTAGAGCTCTTTCATGATGATAGACCAGCTCTGACGGAGATAGGAGGGGAGACGGGACCTGATATCTTGAAGGATGAAGTTATTCATGCCATAAAAAATGCAAAGAACGGAAAAGCGACAGGAAACGATAATGTACCGGCAGAGATTTTAAAACTAATAGATGAAGACCATGTCGATGTCATGGTAGACTTGTTTAATGCAATATATAGGACCGGCATTATACCAAGCCAGTGGCTATCCTCCACTTTTATTACAATCCCAAAAAACAGCAAAGCTAATAAGTGTCCTGAATATAGAACAATTGCCTTGATGAGTCACACTCTGAAAATATTTCTAAAGATAATACATAATCGTATACATAGGAAAATCGAAGAAAACCTAAGCGACACACAATTTGGCTTCCGTGATGGCATGGGCACACGAGAAGCTCTATTTGGCATAAATGTAATGATACAACGATGTCTAGATATTAACCAAGACATGTTTGCCTGTTTTATTGACTTTGAAAAGGCGTTTGATAAAGTCAGACACGAAAAGTTGTTACAGATTCTAAAATCGAAAAATATTGACGAACGGGACATAAGAATAATAGCCAACCTATACTGGGGACAGACAGCGAGAGTGAAAGTGGAGGATCATTATACTGAGGAGGTAAAAATTCTAAGAGGTGTGAGGCAGGGCTGCATATTGTCTCCACTCCTGTTTAATATGTACAGCGAAGTGATTTTCGAGGAAGCTCTTGGTGAAGAATCAGCGGGTATTAACATTAATGGACGCATAATAAATAATATCCGATATGCCGATGACACGGTAATAATTGCGGAGAGTATCGATGACTTACAGTACCTGATAGAAAAGACCAACAATCTATGCAAAGATTTTGGATTAACAATGAACGTCAAAAAAACCAAGTGGATGGCTATAACAAAGTCAAACGTGAACGCTAATTTAACTGTCTCTGGTGTTCAGATTGAAAGAGTTCGTAATTATAAGTATCTCGGTGTATGGCTGAATGAGGAGAACGATCAAACCAGAGAGATAAGATGCCGTATTGAACAATCGCGAAACTCCTTTACTAATATGAAGAAGGCTCTGTGTAATCGTGAACTTAGTTTGCAGCTCAGAAAGCGGCTTTTACATTGTTACGTATTCTCTGTTTTGTTGTATGGAGTTGAATCATGGACCTTAAAACAAACAGACTTAAATAAACTCGAAGCCTTTGAAATGTGGTGTTACCGAAGAATCTTGAAGATCTCGTGGGTGGAAAGGGTAACAAATAGAGAGGTCCTGCAGAGAATAGGAAGCGAATGTACAATAATAAAAACCATTAAGAAAAGAAAACTCGAGTACTTGGGTCACGTAATTCGAAATGAAAAATATTCTTTGCTCCAACTTATTATGCAGGGAAAAATACAAGGTAAAAGGAGTGTTGGTAGGAGAAGGACGTCCTGGCTTCGGAACTTGAGAGAATGGTTCAGCTGCAGTTCCACGGAACTATTTAGAATGGCAGCAAACAAAATCAGGATTGCCATGATGATTTCCAACCTCCGTTAGGAGATGGAACCCGAAGAAGAATGACGAGCCTTTCCTCTGGTAAAATGGGTTGCTTATGTAGATTGCACCAGTTTTTAGTTAAACGGGGTTCCACTTTTTGCAAAATATAGTCAAATGTGTTTTGTGACATCCTCGTGTATTGAAAAAATCGTTCGTCATCTTTTCTTACATTTTTAAAAAGATGATGAAACTCTCCATAATCTGATCTTACACGATTTAAAGGATGTACACCAACTCTTTTCCATTTTAATTTTGGCACTACGGATTCTAGAGCTATTAGATCATCATCAGACGATGAAGACGAAGACATCTTTTCGTGAACGTCGTTGCTTTAAAACTAATAATAAAAGTAAACATAAGCTGCTTATATCAGCTTTTACTGTGTTTCTAAGTTCTCGCTGCTTCTCGCTGGAAGTTGAAACGGGTTTGTTTTTTTTAAGCGAGTACAAGCGAGCGACAAGCATCCTGTGTATTTGTTTTCTTCTAAAATATTGAATATGAATAATTGTGAAAAACTGATTTTGCTGGTGTTTGATAGAAAACCTTTATGGGACAAAAAATATAAAGGGTATCAGAATCGTGATAAATCACGGAAACTATGGGAAGAAGTAGCAGTCGAATTATTAAGTGTTAAGTGGTGGTTTTCGAATATTTCGTTTACCCACATCTGCCTACTCTTTCTCGATCGAAGAAGAAACATATTTAAAAACGGGCTTTCACTTAAATAACACTCTTCTTCCACATTAACTTACAGCTGTGCGCGGTACTTCATAAGGGCCGGATTCTCAATGTCCAGTTAAAGTGCCAGATAGGTATCTGGCAGATATATGCGTTGCTATGGATACAACTGTCAGATAAGATTTACGTGACTTCATAAGTTTAAGTTTATTTAACTGGACATTGATAAACCGGTCCTAAACTAAACGATTTCAGCTTTAAATCGCGCGAACACAGATCAAAGCAGAAACCATGAATAGTTCGCGCGAATTCGAGAGACATCGCGCCAAGTCGTTTGCACTGTAACCACAACCTTACAATTAGGCTTTCCAACCGTCCCGTTTTTCGTGGGATGTCCCGATTCCTGACGCTAATTCAAGCAGGACGCATATTGTCCCACTTTTTAATGACCATGGGTAAAATGCACCGTGAAATACAATTTAAAGAATGTTTGCTAGATTTTATTTTATTTTTTTTTTTATATTTCTTATGCAACATGTAGTTTTTATCCGAAAGAATGTGCCGTGTTACTGAAAATAAAAACATGTTTTCGATTGATTTGTTAAGTATCCCGCTTTCCTGATGCTCGAGCCCTGCCAAATGCAAATTTAAAGTTGGCAGCCCTAGTAACAATACCACCCTGTGTAACAAAGCGGTTACACTACTTCATTCCCAACTACATAATATAAATTTCCAATGTGAGCGAAGGGCGTATAAAAAGTAGTAAAGTTTCTCAGTTTCTTGCTTCTGTCGATCGTCGGCGCAATAGACATGTTAAGTATGTAGTTGAATGCTGCAGGCTGGAGCATTGATGGAGGCAATAAGCGTGCGTACACGTTCCAGAACGAGTAGAGATGGTAACGACGTACCGACGTATCCAAAACATCGATGTTTTACGTATCGATATATCGATAAGGCAGGTTTCGTGAAAGGACGCGGTACGCGTGAACAGATCTTAAACTTAAGACAGATTATTGAAAGAAGCCAGAAAGCATTATTTTCCAGTTTTCATCTGCTTTGTGGACTATTCTAAGGCGTTTGATAACGTAAAGTGGCCTAAACTGTGGGGAATCCTCATCCCTATGGGAGTCCCTTACCACTTAGTATTTCTCATACAGCAACTCTATGAGTCTAGCTCGGCTCGTGTCAGAATTGATGGTAATATGTCTGGTCAAACAGCAAACAGAAAAGGAGTTCGTCAGGGATGTGTATTATCCCCAGTGTCATTTAACATTTACTCTGAATTTGTGATGAGACAGGTATTGAACAACTGGAATGGCGGTATAACTATTGGCGCAAGCAAAATATCTAACTTAAGATTTGCTGACGATACAACCCTTATTGCTGCTTCTCAGGAAGAACTAGTAGCTCTATTAAACATTTTAGGACAACACAGTGCAGCATATGGTCTTGGTATTAACTACAACAAGACCAAAGTTATGATTGTAGATAGAGAGCATGACAATTATCGAGAAATAAAGACCATAACATCACTAAAGCTATCAAAATGTCGCTGCTTCAGTCTCTTGTGTTCTCTATATTTTTGTATCCCTCGGAAAATTGGACTGTTGAAAAGGCAAATCGAGCTCGCATAGACGTTTTTGAAATGTGGACGTGGAGGAGAATGCTGAGAATTCCTTATACCGCCCATCGAACTAATGTTTCCGTACTGGATGAGCTCGGTAATCCAAAGAGACTATTCTCCATTGTGTCGACGAGAATGCTTACATTCTTCGGACATATTCACAGAAGCGATTATATGGGCGAGTGGGCGACGCCGTGGGTTCCCCTACACGCTGGGTGGATACGACGAAACAGTTGCTAGATATGAGTATCAAGAGCGTCACTGAACTGACAGAAAATCGCGAACGATAGCGAGCTACAGTTCTCAAAACTATTGATAATATTCTTGTCGGCAATACTCTAGCTCCGACTTAATGCATTTTACGAGTACACAACATGTCAGTTAAGACATTGTGACGATGATATCGATATGGCACTTCTTTGTCAGAAAATCGACATTGACGTTCATAGATATACTAAATATTTTTTCGCGAGATCTTGGTGTAAAAAGTACCGGGAATGGATCGGTGATAGACGGGTTCCCTCTCCACGACAGCTCTAGTTCCCGTAAGGGAACCGCCTCCCATTGGCATAATAAAATGTCACCCGCTAGTACCTCACCTACGTCTGGCGGGTAGGAATTCAGTTGCCGATATCACGTGACCTTGTCATATTCGAATGACGTCACATTCGTCTTCCCCTATCTACGTTTGACGCGAAAATTTTCAGTTCTGTTCCCTGTAGTACACAGTGTTGGACCGAGATCTCGTGAGAAAATCCTTATTGATGTTCATTTGATATTGATATTTGGTCTTTATGTTTCTCACAGAAACCATACCAAACGGACTCCTATGCAATAAATAGTCACTATACAGTATCACCTTGTGTTGGCGTCCGTATATATTTTTTGTGCAATGATAAATGTTGCCTATGGGGAGTCCCGGGGTCCCACGTTGGGCGCCAAAATTATAACTGTAGATTTATAACAAAATTATACTACGGAAAGCGTGAGGGGTTTATTCAACATAAGCAAACAAATTCTGCTGAAGTTGAAAATGGCGCCAGAAAGATCCAGATGAAATTAGCCCAGCCCAGAACAGTAACATATTAGTAAATATAGCGGTAGTATTTTATTGTCAAACGAAAAAAAAAACAGTAGAAATCTAGATGTTACTGTGCAAAACCATAAAGTTAAAATACCCAATAAAAAATCCTGTTCTGGACATAAACCGCTTCTAGGTGAAAAGGTAAAAAGAAGCCGCATTTGTTCACCAAGTAATACAATTTAACACACATTATCCACAAAAATATAGGAAACATCGATTCAATCGCAATAAAATTTCATATAACTCTATATTATAAGGTAAGACTCAAAACATATGTAGGTAACACTTCGTACTAGATTTCGTAGCAGATCCTCTACTACATCACGGATTAGGTATCCTGTAGGTTGTTCCATCCTACGTCCGTAGGTCCTAGTTTTTCTTCTTATCCCACAGAAAGATCCAGAAAATGTGGGCAAATAGACAAAGTACAGCAGATAGTATGACCCAACTAGATGAATGTAAGCTTATTTCTTAGTTTTTGCTCAACAAGATCATACGGCGTCCAAATTCTGACAAACCAAGCTCAGCATACTTCTTTCAGAAGATGTACCAAACAGAGACACTTGTTACCAAACAGCTTAGTGATACATAGAGCCATTACTTAGCAAAAGCATCAGGGATATATAAAGATATAAAGGATATTATAAAGTAAATGAAGTCCAGTTATTATTATTATCATTATACAGGGTGTTTACGATGTTAGAGCATTAATTTGGAGGAACGATAGATCATGATATTTCGAATAATGGTTGCTATATTGGGGGATTTTCCCCCAAATTTGGGGTACTTTCAGCTTACTGGGGGAAATTTTAGGGGTCATTATTTCCTGGGGGACTTTCTGGGGAAGAAAATAAAGCCTCAGGAATTTTTGGGGGTACTTTTTTCGTTTTTAATAACGCAAAACTGAAAATTTACACTTGCTATTTTTTATTTTGGCACGCCCAACTCTACACTTCCTTCTTAGGCTTAATTCAGATGCACACGACATCCAACGATACGATGGTA
Organism: Callosobruchus maculatus; assembly: GCA_951848785.1. Lineage (NCBI taxonomy): Eukaryota > Metazoa > Arthropoda > Insecta > Coleoptera > Chrysomelidae > Callosobruchus > Callosobruchus maculatus. Next base: position 13,206,789 of record CATOUR010000083.1, read on the forward strand.
CGAAACTGTCTCTATTAGCTGAAATATTTTGATTTGACATCATTTTGAATATTTCAACCAATAGAAGTAGTTTCGTGCTGTCGTATCGTCGGATGTCGTGTGCATCTGAATTAAGCTATAAAAGTAGGTTGGCAGACTTGCGGCAATATTAAGGGTGAGATTTCACCTATGAAAATTGGCTGTGCTAACTTTACACCAAATGAGAATATGTTACGCAGGTTCAACGCAGACATGTATAAAGTTGCTGGTGACAAGGCCTTAGATATATTATTTGAATAAATTTCATAGTTTAACCTCATACATTTTTTGTTTGCTATATTAAATACATTACTTAAAATGTTTATTTTTTTTTGTTACGAAGATTACATATTAATATAGTCTATGAAAGAATCTATTTTTTATGTTTTGTTAAACCACAACCTTAAAAGAGGTTTGTTAAACTTTATTTCTTTTTTAAGTTTCAATGGATTGTTTTCTCAGTGTATACAAGAATGACAAAAAATTCGTTTTTCAGAAGAACATCTTTTATTCGACTTTGTTTACATTTCACTATCGCTAAGTATACGTATAATAGATAAAAAAATAATACTCATTTGTTTCTTGATATTTTTGTTAATAACATTTTGGGGATTTTTTTTCAATTATGTCTAATTTGGGGGATTTTTGAACCTGACCTGGGGGAGATCCATCAAATCCATCTGACAACCCTGTTTCGAACCTGAAACCCCAGTACTATTTCACTAGTTAACGCATAGTTAAACAGAAAAAAATTAAAAACTATGACTGCAAAATCACAACCCGACAACATTGCCCAGTATTCGCCCTAGTTTCTGTCAGGTGTTTTTGGAGATATTCACCTGTGTATTCACTATGTAAACAAATCTTGTTATTCTAGACTTGTTGCCGCATATTCTGTGTTATCAGAAAATGTTGCGATTTTTTTGAAACTTCAAATTTGGGATACTCGTATTATATTTGTGCTATAGGCATTACAATGATGTGTAATATTCGTACTTTACATAACGGCTTTAAGATCGTAAGCACCCTGTATATACGCTTTTTATACGACATATCGAAAAGATCCATAATATATTCGTTTCGATTTATCGATTCCATTAATGGATATATCTCGATTTTCATCGATGTCTAAACATCGATGTTTTCTGAAAAACTGCCATCTCTACCAAGAAGAAAAAAGAAGAGGAAACGGCTGCAACAGCCTGCTGAGATGGCGCCTGCGCGCCTGCCGTTTTTCTCCCCATTACAGAAGAAGTGCTCGCCAGGACAGCGACTCTGAGACTCGCTCTCAATCACCTCACGCAAATTACAAAAAATTATTCCAGGGGCAGGGGTGAATATATCCAGCCGCTCAGTCTAGGCTTTTGGAGCAAGAATAATAATAATAATATTTATTGACCTTCACTATACAATTGTGATGAATTAATATAAAATATACAATCAATAAATATTGAAGAAACCCACAAAAGGCGCAACCTACAAACGTACAAACGTGGGATGTGGAAATAAAACTAAGATTAACGTAACAGTACGGACGTATACACAATAATATTACAACATTATACTTACATTAATGTATTTTTGAAGAGGTGACAGATAATTGTATAATAATTAGTTTTAATATGAATGACATCTATTTTTTAGAGTTAAAATCTAGTATCAAGGTACTCATGTATCTCTATCTAGTCAGAGATAACATCCATTTTTTGAATTTAGCTTTAAAAACGTTATAATTTTGAATAACTCTTAGTTCAGACGGTAACATGACGGCAATAAGTTAAAGGTTCTTGGTGCCAGATATTGGCATGATCTGAGGAAAATACTTTTATCTGTAGTTGGTACCTTTAATTGGTTAATATTGCTGCGGGTTAGATAGCAGTGGTCTACATAATTAAAGGATTGCGGAGTTGTGTAGTGGTTAATATATTTGAGATGTATTTTAGTTTGACCAGAATTAATCTTAATTTATTTACTAAAAAGTTGACGTGTTTGTCCCATTTCAAATTGCAGTCTATATGAATAATAAGAATGTATTTAGATTGCACTTCAATCATTTCCAGGAAGTTAGTAGGTCGCTGGCGGCGATTTTTTTAGTCTTTGGAGGCATTGGGCTCTTCCTTTCGCTGGATAGGCAGAATGATGTAAATGAACATGTGGTACTTTTTTTGTTTCTCAAAAAATGTAAGATGGGGTAATTGACTCCCCTCACTCAATGAAATTTTGGATTTCTCCTGATCCAATAAAAGTACAGGTGAACTACGGTTTGACGTAGGTTTTTTTGAATAACGCAGATTTCTGTTGAAATTATTTATGGACATGGGCGCACTAGAAAAAATACAGGAGGGGCAAATGTTTAATCTGGGAGGTGAAAAGCATAGTTTGACTTCAAAAAAGGATCTTTATACTTTAACGCAAAAAATATATATCTTTAGGTTTAGAATCTTTAAATATTTGAAATTTTTAACATGGAAATTATCAGGAATCTTGATTGCAGACCCGCAGCCAATGAGGCCAGATAATGAACTTTAGAGCCCTAGGCTTGCACTACTTGAGGGACTTGCATACAGTAAAGACGGAAAGTTATTTTTTATCGGTTACTTTCAAATTGATATCTGAGGGCAAACAACTACTTAGAAAAACATAACAAGACAAGTGTACACAAGCACAACCAACAGCAAAAGCTTTTCTACGTTATGAGCCCTTGGTAAGAGACAAAATTTGGAGATTATACTGCAGAAAGCAAATATTAAGGGGCCTGGGTATACACAGTTATACATAAGTATGTATTTGCCATGTTAAAACACGGATTCTCCCCGTGTGGTTGGGTGCCTATCGGGTGCGTCCCCAGGTGGCGGATAGGGGAATGGCCGGGGGAAGAGGAATCTCGGAACCCGGTTAGTGGCAGCCATAGTAGAGTACGAGGGCTTAAAAACCCTCAATCCTTTTGCGAAAGCTGTCGCCGTGGACCAACCCACCCAAAGCTAAGGCGTAAGGTATCGTGCTGAGGGCTGAATGGTCGCAGGGTGATATGCGGCCACAAACGATCCCCTTGGGGAACCAGGCGACACCCCATTGTAATAAGCCTTACCCTGGCATGCGGGGCTCTGCCAGTGATGGACTCATCCTTTCCCTTGCTACTCGTGGGAACGACTATGGATCACACAAAAACTAATAAACAAAATCCCGAGGCTGGACCATCAAGTTCACCTCAACCTGAATCTGCAGCTAGGGCTGGACAATGTTCACCTCAAGCTGCGGCACAGACCGAGGCTGGACGAGAGGGATCACCTCATACACAATACAAAAAACAATGGCCAAAGCGTCGCCGAGTTTGTGGCGCTGAGGCTAAAAGGAGAAGGAAGGCGAGGCAGGCGAAAGAGGCGGCATCCACAGGAACTACCTCCCCCTCCTCAGCCCCTTCAAAACTAAAGGAGAAGGCGCCCAGTGAGTCAGGTGGCAAAAACCTCGCCTCCAAAAGAGGCCAGGAGGTAGCGACACCTGGGAAACGCCTTCACCCAAGTACCTCCACCGAGGGCACGCCGAGAAGGATTAAGAAGGTTCGCAGTGACACAAAAGCCGCTGCACCTTCCCAAACCTTCGCGGAGGCAGCCTTAAAGCATCTTAAGGTTGCCATAATAGATAAGGATAACCCCTACGGCAAGGTCTCTGTAGAGCGGGCAAGCCTTATCAAAAGACGGCTAATGGAGGAGCTGGACAAGTTAATCTTGACGCCCTCCAGCAGCCAAAACAAAGTGCCGACATTCAAGTCGTGGACTCACTCTGGTGAGATCATCAGGATCGTCTGTGACGACGATGGGGCACTACATTGGCTTTCTGGGGCTGTTAAAAACCTTAGGCCATGGGAGGAAGCATCACTGGCGGTCGTCAGTTTGGACAAGCTCCCAAAGCTCACCAAAGCCTCTCTTTGGGTCCCGGAGGATGACGCTACCGCTACCTCTGAAGACCCGGAGAGGGTGCTGCGGCGGCTGACGGTGCAAAATCCGGAACTGTCGGTAGCCAAGTGGTGCACCTTCCACCATGAGGTCAAGAAAAGCCCTCCAGGACACCTGTTCGTCTTCGGTGTTGGAGACGAGGATATGGCTGTCCTAAAGAAGAAGTCGATGAGGATGAGCTATGCGTTCACCTCATTGACCATCAGAGCCTCCAGTAATAGGACGGGAGCTTCTGCAGAACCAAGGACCTCGGATGAGGGTACATCCAACACCGAGGCCCCCTTGGAGAACGCAGAGGGCCCCGAACATATGGACGCCATCCCTCCTCGGACGGAGGAGGAGATGGAGTCCTAAAGAGGCAAATCTATGACATCTGAGCCATGGGCAAGGACGTCATAAAAAAGGTGGATATCCTTCAATGCAACCTCCAACACGGTAGGTCGGCGACAGCAACTTTATGCCGCCGACTTGATGTGCTGGAGGATGCAATAGCACTAATCCAAGAACCTTGGATCATAAAGACCAGAATAACAGGTCTAAGCTCACTAACTGGTCAAATTTTCAGCTTACCAAGCAACTTACAACCCAGGACTGCAATATATGTACCTAGGAAGATTAAAGCCACCCCAATGGCACAATTTTGTACCTCCGATTTAACTGCGGTTAGATTGGAATGTCCATGGGAAAGAGGCAATAGCAGGGCGTTGGTCCTAGCATCGGTCTACCTTCCTTCAGATGCAGCCACCCTACCACCAACAAAAGAATTGGAAGAGCTAGTAGACCACTGCCTCAACCAGAAATTGGAGCTTGTCATTGGCTGTGACTCGAACTCCCACCATCTGGGATGGGGCAGTAAGGTCATTAACTCTCGAGGTAAGTCTCTTTATGACTATATTGTTAAGAAAGATTTACGAATCTTAAATAGAGGCACGGAACCGACTTTTATTAACGCCCGCAGCCAAACTGTCATAGACATTACGCTGGCAACAGCCAAAATCTCCAATAAAATTCTGGACTGGCAGGTGTCAGAGGACATTTCGATGTCTGACCACCGCTGGCTGAATTATACTTTAAGTCTGGAACTCAAAACTCTCGTAAAGTCTCGCGACCCGAAGAGGACTGATGTAAATCTCTACAATCGACTCTTAGAAGGTGCTCTGCGTAACGAACAGGTTTTGACTCCGTGCACTAACGAAGAATTGGAAAGATATACAATATCTATCCAAGATAAAATAAGTTATGCTTATAAAAAATCCTGCCCCATAAGGATGGTCCAGGAAGGCGGCAAAACCAATATTTGGTGGTGCAGCGAACTGGAACACCTCAGGAGAGCAGCAAGAAGAACCTACAACAAAGCAAAACGTACCAAACTCAAAAAGGATTGGGACTTGTACCAATCCAACATCAAAGAGTTTAAGAAAGTCTGTAGACAAAAACAGAGGGCTGCCTGGAGAACCTACTGTGAAGAAATAGAGGATTTCCCACAAGCATCCAGACTGCAAAAAATGCTCTCTAAAGATCCACATCGGTGCATCGGCATTCTAAAAAGGGAGGATGGAAGTAAAACCTCCAACCTCCGGGAAAGTGCCGAGCTCCTAATGGATACACACTTCCCTGGTTCAATTGTCACTGCGACGTCGAACTGGATGGAAGACATTAACACACCCTCGCCGATTGACTGGCAATTCACCAGAGAAATAATCAGTGAGGAAAAGATAAACTGGGCCATATCCTGCTTCTCCCCCTTCAAATCACCAGGGCCAGACGGCATATGTCCAGCCCTACTTCAATGGGGTCTGGATCATCTTATGCCGCACTTGGTGGGAATATTCAGAGCCTCCTTGGCTCTAAAATATATTCCCAAAAGGTGGAGAGAGGTGAGAGTGGTCTTCATACCTAAACCAGGTAGGATGGACTACACCCTACCGAAGGCATTCCGACCAATAAGCTTAACATCGTTCTTCCTCAAGACGATGGAACGGCTATGCGAGAGGTATATAAGAGATGAGGTACTAATTCATTTCCCACTTCATCCAAATCAACATGCATACACTCCAGGCAGATCCACCGACTCTGCACTACATCAAGTAGTTGGCAGAATTGAGAGATCACTGGACAACAAAGAATCCACCCTTGGTGTATTCATAGACATAGAGGGAGCGTTTGACAAAACAACATTCCCAAAAATTAGCCAGCAACTCCAGGCTAGGAACGTGCCTAGCACTGTAAGCGAATGGATACTTAGCATGCTCTCCAACAGAGCAATAACAATCAACGTAGAGGACATTTCTGTTAAAGGTGTTGTTACCAGGGGTTGTCCGCAGGGAGGTGTTCTGTCACCACTGCTTTGGAACGTGGTTCTGGATACCCTCATCAATCACCTCAACAGCAATGGACACTACACAATAGCATATGCGGATGACATAGTCATCCTGCAAACAGGTAGATTTGAGAACACGTTGGGTGAACGCACCCAAGTAGCACTCAAATCAATAGAAAAGTGGTGTCTAGAACACTCATTGTCCATTAATCCCAAGAAGACTGAGATGGTTCTGTTCACCAGAAAAAGGAAGATCAGGGGCCTAAACCCCCCTGAGCTTCTCAGTGTCAAGCTACATTTCTCTGAAGAGGTGAAATATCTTGGTATTACCCTCGACAGAAAGCTGACGTGGAACTCTCACTTAGATAGTAGAGTCAAAAGAGCATATGTCGCTTATGAACAATGTCGGCGAACAGTGGGACGCACTTGGGGCCTGTCGCCAAGAGTTACCCACTGGATCTATACCACAATCATTAGGCCTATGCTAACGTATGGAGCCATTGCCTGGGTACCTAAAGTTCTGCAGGCGACGGCGATTAATAAATTATATAAAATACAACGTATGGCCTGCATTAATATAACAGGAGCCATGAGCACAACACCGACTGCTGCTATGGAAGTAATAATTGGCATTACCCCTCTAGATATTTACATCAAAGAGGTTGCGTTACTGTCAATGTTACGACTTCGCACGGTTGGTATTAATCCAGATGTAGGTATGGGACGACTGAGGCAGCTGGTATGGTGGGAAGCGCTAAAGGCACTACCCATGCTACAAGCAACCAGCGACTCAATTAAACCAACATTCGTTTTTAAGAAACCCTACAAAATAGAGATTAAACAGAATGTTGAGCCAAATGTGACAAATGCAATTTGCATATACACAGATGGCTCCAAAACAAGGGACGGCACTGGATGTGGTGTATACTCCAGGTCTTTAAATCTAAGAACAAAGTGGGCTATGGGCAAACACGCCAGTATCGTTCAAACGGAACTGGCTGGCATATCGATAGCCGCAAATGAACTAGCCAGGAGAGATGTATCTGGCAAAACTGTAGCAATCTGCACTGACAGCAGACAAGCACTTCTAACCCTGAAAAGACCTTGTATCACCTCAGGGCTAGCAATGGAATGCCACCAATCTTTAGCCCATGCTTCGGACAAAAACAATATTGTCCTGAGGTGGGTTAAAGGGCACAATAACAACAAAGGCAACCGTATAGCGGATGGTCTAGCCAGGAAGGCCGCTGACCAAAGAATTTTAGGACCATGTGACCTTTCTGGAATGTCGACAACCACAATTTCGGAAATAGCCAAAAAACACTCCCATGCCCAAATGGTAAAACGATGGGAAGAACTACAAGGATGTCGATTTGCCAAGGAAACCCTTGCAGGTTTTGACATGGCAATATCCAAGAAGTATTTGGCGATGACCAGACCAAACCTACGTCTCTTAGTAGGATTCCTGACTGGCCATTGTCAACTCAGGAAACACCTCCACACTATGGGGTTAAGTGACACACCGATATGTAGAATGTGTGAAAGTGAAGACGAAACTGTGGAACACGTCATATGTGAATGCCCAGAGTTATCTTCTATTAGAGAGTGTGCGTTCGGCGAGTCTTGGCCTACACCTGCCCACATAAGGGAGATGTCCCCTAGCGACTTGTTCACCTTCCTACAATTGGCAGGATGGACGATGACCTGAGGAAACGACTCCCTGGGAGGATGCACAATAGGCCAGTTGTGGCCTAAGTGCAGTGGGACCACTCACCCTCCCCACTCTACAGATACAGAACACGGATTCTCATTTCGAACAGAACTCACTTGTTTTTCAAACTACATACACAATCTTTCAGAAGGTGATAGTTAAGACCTTAATGAATGACAACTATTTGCGATTTTCTCAAAAAAGTTTTTTAGTGTGCAAAAAACTCGCAATGCAAAATCATACATTCTTCAAATGTCTGTAATTCAACGACCGAACACGATATCAAAAAAGGCCAAATAGATGTCAAAGCGCAAGCTTCAATTTGCTTTTTGAATCATTACTGTAAGTTTTAAGGTATAACGTCAGGAGTTTGGAAATGCGAAATTCATTTTTATGGTGACCTTTGGGCGTTACCTTTGGACCTTTTGACCAGACCTTTGGATTTTTGGACTTATCTCCCTTCATCTTAGACACGCACACTGGAGAGAGAGGAAACAGGCGGCCACGCCTCCTCACTAACACGGGAATACGTCTTTTCTTGGATTCTCAATTTCGCGCGCTATACCCTAGACCCTTCAGACGAATACAAACCAACCAGAAAAGCATCTAAGACCGGCGACACAGTATCAGGGAGTGTGGAAGTACAACATCGAAACAATGAAAAGATTGGTAAATCTGGAAATTCGGAATACAAATCAAATTCATTTACAGGTCAGATAGAAAAAATAGCCAGTAGCTAAACATGTACGTACTCCAAGAAAAGGGTAATCATAACATAAAATTTGAGGAAACTGCGGTTCTTGGTAAAGTGTTTACGAAGTCACTTGGAACAGCACAAAATGCTTGGGCGGCATCTCCTTTGTGAAACGCGGCAGCACCGACACTCGGTTTATCGTCGGTGCGCGGCAGGTATACAGGGGGCGTTTCACAAAGGAGAAGCCGCCCAAGCATTTTTTGCTGTTCCTAGTGACTTCGTAAACACTATACGATCTTCACATATTTCGCCCGATTGTGCAGATATTTCATTGAGATTTTCAATAAAAGATCTCGTGATCAATGGACGGTCCCTAAAGCGGCCCACAGACGCTCCGGAAATCCTCAGAGGAAAAACTGCACAGTCCTGGTCTCAAGGATTATCGGAGCGTATGTGGAGGTTCGCCGGACTGTACAGACCGCCGGATGTGGAATTGAAAAACCATTCGATCGCCTGCGCAGGGGCAGGCCGTCTTTTGATGCCATGCTTGCTAGAACTGAACTGAACTGAACTGAAAGGTTTCCTGAGCGTTTGTGAAGGAGGGTGTATTCAGGCCAAAGTGCAAGGGGCTTCAAGCCACGAGGCCAGGACTGTGCAGTTTTCCCTCTGAGGATTTCCGTAGCGTCTGTGGGCTGCTTAAAGGATCTTCAGCGTACCGCTCATGACATGTTGTCAAGTTGAGCCCATCGCAATGCCGCCAAATCCGCGGCCACTTGTTGCCGGTGCTTCGCAGCGTGGACGCGGATGAAACACGTGATAAGCACGACGTGATCGGGAGTGGGGGGTACTGACCGCGCTCCGACCAAGACAGACGATCCTAGCTTAACTGCTGGCGTCTCTGTCTCTGTCTGACTCGCGGAACGCTAGGAATAGAACCAGTGGCGTATACAGAAGCGGTGTTTCCTGATTTCCTCAAACTGCAACACCGCAAGAAAGAAATGCAAAATAATAATAAAATAATTTATATTTATAATATAATTATAGTTCGGATTTTTTTTGTAGTGAGGGTTAGGGTTCAGTTGCCCTAAAAATGCCGCTCAGCCTTAAGGCTTATTGTGAGTCCCATACTAAGTTCTTTGCGAATTTTGAGATGCACTGGATCATGCTCTCCTGTATTGCCTCTGGCCTACATTCGTAGGAGTACCTGCTCTCACTTAAGGCGAGACAGTCGAAGATAACATGCTTAGTTCTGTCTTCTGCCTCACCGTACTTCCTGCATAACGGGTATTCGTCATTGTTAGTCAGAGCGGTCCGGAGGACCTTTGCTCTTATTGCCACTTCAATCCCCAGCAAACCCCCAGCTTTTGGAAGTGTCCAATGGCCAGTTATAAATCCAACCACCTTTCGTAGTTGCTTCCTGCAAAATCTGAGAGCGTCTGCGGTATTAGAATACGAGCACAGTGTATGTATTAGACCAGTGGCGAATCTCAAAAGCGACACCGTTGATCTGCGAATGCGCGTTTACTTCGACACCGACGGCACGTCGGAGGTTTGGAACATACTAAGTATCGCCACATATCGCCTACTGGATGGCAAATCAGTAGGTCGCGACTCCTACGTTCGTTTTGCGGTGGAGATTCGCCACTGGTCTAATACATACACTGTGATACGAGGGTCCCAACTACTTTAAAATTTTCGATCCCCTAAATATTTTACTCAATAATTGACCATCTGCAAACTTTATTGAGACGGTTTCTTCTAAGCTCGTAGCCTAGTAATTGTAGCATAAAAGTTTCAACAATTTAGAAATATACAGGGTGTTCCTGAATTTCCTTGACACATGATATTCTCGTAACAAAAAAAAGTTCAAACGAAAACTGAGTGGTTTTTGAAAGTACTATAGGGTACCCTCAACTTTTGCATTTCAAATAGCACCAAATAGTTTTTTCTAAACAAATTAAGTCCTTATATTATTTAAAATCTTGCATTACATTTAATTTTATACGCAACCTTATTTTTTTCGTAAAATCATAAGCATAACATAAATAAAATAAGAATTTGCTTGATGAAAAAAAAACGGAAAAAGCTAAACTGAGTGGGTTTTTAAGGGTACTGGATGACTTATAATACATGCTTTCGAATACAAGTGTATTTTGTGGGCTTTGTATTACAAAAATATTACGTCTCAAACAAATCCTCATTTTATTTATCTTATATTAATATGATATTATTATATATATTAAATAAAATAATGATCTCATTAATGTAAGAAAGCTGGGGTGCTGTTTGGGAAAAAAGTAGGGGTATGTTTTAGGGGTTGAAGAAAAAATGTTTCGAAAGCATGGTATGATAGGTTATTCGGTACCCTTTGAAGGCCCACTTACTTTTCTTTTCTCTCTGTTTTTCTTACAAAAATATTACGCCTCAAACAAATCCTTATTTTATTTACTTTATGCTTATGACTTTACGAAAAAAATAGGTTTTTGGATGAAATAACAGATACTACAGGATTTTAAATAAAATAAAGACTTAATTTGTGTACATACAAAACTATTAGGTGTGATTTAAAAAAAAAAGTTGTGAGTCAGTTTTAAGGGTTAAAGTACAAAAAAAAAATGTTTTGAAAGCATGATATGATAGACCCTGTAGTACTTTCAAGCATTCCACTCCCACATAACACTACATGTATATGTACATCCACGGAATGTACATTAGATATTCCAGTTTGAACATGTATATTTTGAATATTCATAGGACGTTAAATGTACATATGAAAAATGATATACACTAGTTTAATATACTATGTATATTCACGTAGGTATATACATATGTGAATATACATAAGATGTTGGTCTATGTATCATATATACATCTAGCAGTTGACGCCTGCACGAAGGAGAACAAGTGCCGTCATTGCTGATTTCTAGTCATTCGTCGTAGTTAACGTGTGTGTGATGGAGCTGGTTGTTCCTGATTACCTGATCGAGTGTAATATTGTGCAATGTTACTTATCTTCTGGCTACTGATAACACTCGCATCCAGCGTTTGACGGTAAGTCGTAAGCGGAACAAGCCACCTACAAAATTTTTGTAACCTTGATTTCTCTATGACTTTAGACATGCCATTCAACAGGATAGAGATGACAATCATAGTAATCGATTTTGCCAAGTATTATTATTGTAACTAGAAAATGAATTAATAACAATACATAATGAAAGTATAAAGTTTGTTTATCTTTCTGCCTCTACATTGAACTTTCATACACTATGCATGTGCATTGAAAGTACATGAGTGTACATTTAATGGATATACCATTTGCGACAAACGTACATTACATCTACTGTGCATGTACATCAGATGTACATATGTACATTCTATGGATATGCCATGGATGTGAAAGTTCGCGACAAACGTACATGCAATGTATACTTTTTTGATGTCTATTTGACATCCATTGGACATTCTTGCTCCATTTGTGGATATACATATCCAGTGATTCGATATCCATTGTATGTACTTTTGTTATGTGGGCTCAGCTTTCGTTTGAAATCTTTTTTGTTTCGAGAATGTCATATGTCAAGAAAATTCAGGGACACCCTGTAAACACTAAGATATTTTGTAACTTTCGGGGGTCCCTAGCTACGTGCCTGGCTCGACTCTACTTGATTCGTATTAATTTGTGGGCTCTATATCCGATTGTTATCCGCACGGCACTGGTTGACCGCAAGGGGGAAAGAACGTAACTCGTATCGCGGCTTGCCATGCCATGCCAGCCTGCGTTCGAGTCTGTTTAGCTCCGCGATAGCCGAACGACCGGCTCCGGCACTCGATCGACCTCGTCGTCAGGCTCACTAGATCGCACCAACAAAACAACAAATCAACCCACCTGAGTCAGGGGAAGATGTAGTTTTTGCCGCCTTTTCTATCGACAGACGCATCTAGTAGGCCTAGGCCACCGAACAAAAGACTCACGCGTGAGAAACGAAACGTCAAACGACGTCCGCGCGACTACACGTGTTTTTTCCTCGGCGTTCGTTTGTTTACGTCTGTTCAGTGGTAACTCGACCACGTGTGTGATGAGTGTGATCGAAATAGTTTCAAAGACTGTTTAGGTAGACTGTCAGTTTCGCGAATTGGATTTTACTGTCTAAAACAACGTTTCCGGTGAATGGTAAGTCATAAATTCTTTGTTTACGTTTGTCTACGCACTCTAGATTCTTGCATTTCCTGGTCGGTTTACGTAATTGGTTATCTTATTCATGTGGGATACACATTCTTTATTGACTATTGTACTGTTAGCAGGAACGTAGCTAAGGGGGTGCTCAAGGGGTTAAGCTGCCCTCCCTAAAAATCAGAAATTCTTGCAATTTTTACTTGTTTATTTATGAAAAGCTGCAAAAAGGTACACTGTTGAGAATCGAGAGTTGATAGATCGTTAGTACCTGACTTATGAAATTACCATAAAAACTATTCGATTAATACCTAAATAGTTTTCTCTAATTTAAATTTAGATATTTACTCCCCTCTTTACACACTATATGGGGAATTGGTTGCACTAATTTCCATAGGATAGAAGTATTACATATACATACTGCAGAGTCCCGAGTGAGTCCTAAGTTCATCCCTTTTTTTTAAACGCTGATAAGAAGTCGTTGAAATAAACAACTTTTTCAAATAACTTTTCTCCGAAAACTGTAAAATGAGCGAAAAAAGTAAATCTGGGCTTGTGTATCTCGAGACGTACCTAATCTGTTTATGTTTAGTTTTTCGCTCGGATTTTTGTCTTATCTATTAGTTAGTTAGTTAGTCTTAGTTAATTTTAAATTGGTAAATCCTAAAAGTTGTTTCAAAATAATGTAGTGTCACTTTACCAATTTAAAATTAACAATGATAAACAAAAATACTACTACACTATCTGACAGGTACACTGCCTAATCGATTTGAAAAAAATCTGAGCAAAAAACTAAACATAAACACACTAGGTATGTCTTGATAACAAGCTCAGATATAGTTTGTTATTCTGTATCTCGATTATTTTTTAGTCTTCTGAAAAAAGTTCATCTATAAAGTAGTAAAAAAAAAAGTATCAACTTAGAACTCACCCGGTATAACTATGTCAGTCTGGCATAAAAGTATATAGCCGAGTATATAGCTAATATACATTTACAAAGAACTTGAAAACCTTCAATCCAAACTTAGTTGTTTATAATCCTGGTAGTAAATGCTAAATGCGTCAAAAAGTTAAAAGAAAGCACTAGAAGAAATGAATACTATAAAGAATGTTAGTTTCTTTGTAAATTAAATCAAATACCGAGTCAAATACCTTTTTAGTTATTGTGAAAATTATTATTAAATTGATTAACATCAATTTTTACCCACATGCACTGTAAATTCTATTTTTAAATTTTGTATTATCAAGGACAGTGTTTCATCCATTGTTTAGAGGAATCTTTTAAAATAGTCAATTATTGTGAAATTATTTAAATATTATTTATAAGGTTTAAAATAAACAATGCCAGGATTAATCAACCTGATGTTTATTAAAAGTGTTTTCGCGTAGGTAATTCAAAATTGTTGAAAAATCACTACAATCCCACGACCAGCGATAAAACAGGAATCCCTTAGAAAAAAAAATGCACAAGCGAAACGGGGTGAAACTAGACCACAATTTTACGACAAAAACAATATTTTAAAAAATCTCAAAAATGTGTTTGCTCGTCTGTTTGACTTATATTGACAGTTTATTTTTTCCTTTTTACTTAAAATGCCCAATATATAATAGATGCGGCTTAGTGGATACAACTACCAAATAAAATCCTTTTTTAGAAATTATGAACCTTTTTTTTAAATAAATTTAAATTTTCAAGGAAATATCCCCCATAAGACCTCTATACCTTTTTTATGTCGTCCCCAGCCAATGTACATTCTAATAAAAGAAATCCTTGACAATCGAAATTTACTTAAAAAAAGGTCCAGCATTTCTAAGCAACAATTTGTTTTGAAGCTCACTTACTTTTTTCTCGATACGCAGCATGTATTATTAGACGTTTTTAATGTTTTTATTCCAACGAAATGCATGCAATGCTTCGAAAGTTATGATCATTTCAAATAAAAAGGACAAAAAACTGCCAGTGTAAGGCTAACAAACTATTTGAGATTAAACAAAAAATGTTTGTCGATAAATTGTGGCCTAGTAATTTCATTTGTGTACTTTTCGCTGAGACACCCTGTATAGTTTGATTGACTCAAGCCTTTAGAAATTTACGATCTAAATGAGGTATTGATCCTCGACTAAGCCCTTCTATAAAACGAAAAGTACAAATTTAATCTCAATGAAATATTTATAGTGCGTTGCCACAATTTGTCTCTACAATAATAATGAAAATTAAAAAAAAAGTTTAACATTTACTGTTTGTGAACATCCATCTAGTATAGCATGAAGAAAATTTAACTTCATATTTCGCTTTAGTCCTCTGCCAGCTCGAAATTCAAATCGACAGAAGCGAGTATAAAGATAACACCTATACATATTGACGTCATAGAATAAACTTATAACCAGGCCTTATTAGTTCACTTCCGTCTTCAGTGGAGGATGATAAAAAGCCGATTAACTAACAGTTATTCCAAACACGATCACAAAAATACATCTAGGAATACCGGTTCTGCCTAGCAGGTTCCTTGGTGATAAAAGCACATTTTAATTAACAACTTTTCTGCTGACTAGACTCGAGACACAACTTTTTTATCGCAATGTACTTAGTGCTATTTTTATACACAAATATCGCTGTATAAGATAACCTACAATCCCACGATTAGCGATAAAATTATGTGTTTTCAACAAAAATACAATCTTGCATATCGGGTTGGGCAAAAGTGGCGGAACACCCATTTTTTTCTTTTTACTTCCCATACCGAGAGGTGGTTTTGAAATAATACGTTCTTTTCGGCATTTTATGATATCCTCATACATAACGAAAGCCCACGTCACTCATTTCCGTCGGTCTGTCTGTCGGCATTTTTCCAGATTCGAAATCTCAGTAACCGCTGCATGGGTAGGAATGTCGTAGTAGGTAATGCTGCTATAATATTGAAAATCGGTGTTCGGTGTATGGCAGCGGAGTAATGAGCAAAAACAAATAATTTCAAATAGTCCTCAAATAGCGGCATAATACACTTTTTTAGGTCAATCCGAACATTGCCTTGCCTATTACAGAAGCCAAGGGACTGTAGTGCCTTAGAACGTTCTGTATTGTGTGACCTGGACATTATTGAATTGACTTAAATGAAATTTTGCCACAGTATTACTCCCATAGCGAGGATGACAAACACGTATGGTTTTTGGAAATCTTGTCAGTGGCAGAGCAGCAATAATAAAAAAACTGAAAAAGTTAAAACAGCTCAAACTTTGGTGATTTGGAAGTCTCTGATAGTTTCCACATTTTACTTACCACACCGATATCGGATAGGGGAGTATTCTGATCGCGTCCAGTTTGGTTTATAGTAGGTACCAGATACCATTGAGGCGTTAGAAAGCCGTTCATGATTTAAAAACTGCAAAACATTAAAGCGACAGTGAAAGCATGGTTATAAAGAACGAAAATTGTTTTGAAACAGATAATCAGGAGTTACAAATTGTTTCAAAATACTGTTTTGAAACACGTCTAACAACTTTGCATAGTTTAAAAGCTCCTTTATAATTGTTTCATATTTTTTAATACAAGCTCAGTCAGACATACAATGTACAGTTCTTTTTGTTTGTGGGAACATGGTATTAAAAATAAGAAGTCTATTAATATACTATATGGTCGAAATAGAACTGAGACAAAGGTATTTTCAAGTGTATTTTAATGTGTATCTAACAGCTAACACTGCCTAATGAAAATGTTTCCAAAACCAATTAATCATCATGTTTAGGAAGGCGCCAACAATCTACCAATGGAACTGTCATAATGTGTAAATACATATATTGAAAAGAAAAAAATAACATTTAACCTCGTATTTAACAATGTTTGGGACAGTCACAGCAGTCATTAATTTTACCAGTGACAAGGCGTGAATGTCCTGCCATGAAACAAAGTGTAAACAGGTTCACATCCTTTAAAAGGATACATTTACTCACTGTTAGTGATAGTTTTCTGAAAAAACTTGTGACAAGTAAGTTGACTCAATACCTATTTCCCACAATATTCAAAGGAAAAAAAATATATCCTTTTTATTTAATAAAATTAGTCCAAAGGATATTAATTTTTCGGGATATATATTAATTAGAGAGCTATAGAGGCTTTATTTTTTTCGACGAAACTTTATATATAATCAAGAATGGAATCGATGATTTTGGGGTTTATGAGTAACATTTATGAAATATACACAAAAATTAAATTAGTTCTTTATAATCCTAGCAGTGAATGCATCAAAAACTTTTAAATATCAATCAGGTGAAATCAAGACTGCAAGGAATTTTACGGAATTTTATTTCCTTTGTAAATAAAATCAAAAACAATTTTTTAGTTACTGTATTAATTACTAAGTTAAATAATTCTCATCCGCACTGTAAATTCTATTTTTAAGCTTTATTTCTCGTTACCGGTGTTTCAAACATTGTTTAGCTTGAAGTAGTTAATTATTGTAAAATTGCATGTAGGATTAATAAAGTTTTGTTCGAAAAAACAATGCCGTGATTAATGAGCATTATAGTTAGTTGTAGCAAAGATCACAGAATAAAATATATTTTATTCTGTAATCTTTTGTTGTAGTATTATGGTTTTCGAGTAGGTAATTCGAAATTTTCTTAAAAATAACTAAAAACAAAAATTTCCATCTTTTTTCTTAGCACTTGATGCTATAGTTAACGTACAGTAATCTAAAACAAAAAGAATTTATTGAGAGTTCGAGAAATGTCAAAAACATTGATAAACGGATAAACGGATTTATCAAGATCGAACTTCAGGTAACTACACGAAGGTAGGTTGTTTTGGGCTTTCGATTATGCTCTGACTTTGCAGGCCATATATTGTTTTGGACAGTAGTGTATGCCAACCAGGGGAATAGACCTTCAAGAATAAAACATGTTTAGAGTAAACCAACCTCATCACCCCTCGTATCTCAATTTTACACCGCTACTAAGTTTTTTGAAAATGGTAGTCATCTTCAAAACCCTCAAAAACGGAAGTTGCGAATTTTTCTTACCTTTCTTTTTTTATTATCTACCACGACCACTTTCGAAAGTAGTAAACATGTTTCCTCCTTGCTATGATCATAATGCATTAAAATTTTGTTACAATCAATTATATTTCGTATTGCTTGAATCACAATTACGTGTAGTAGCAATTTTGTTTCAACGAGGTAATGAGTTTACTATCTTCCATAATTTTTAAAAAATTATTATTAACGTCTAGACCCTGTCTAAAGCCTAAAGTCATTAAAATACTTTTTTATATTATTTTTTACTTCTCATACCAATAGGTGAGGGGAGTATTATGATCGCGAAAATTTTCGATTATGGGCGTTTTATATCTAGATAACGAAAATCCACGTCACTCATTTCCGTCGGTCTGTCGGTCTGTCGGTCTGTCGGTTTGTCTGCCTGTCGGTCTTTCGGTCTGTCTGTCTGTCAGTCTGTCAGTTGGCGTTTTTCTAACGTCGCGTCGCGTCGTAATCTCAGTAACCGCTGACTAACTGCTGGATTGTAATGAAATTTGGATAACGATATGTTGTGGGGTCGTAACAGATAATATTCCTATAATTTTGGAAATCGTTGTACCGAGTACCGGGGGCGAGTAATTAGAAAAAATAAAAAACTTCAAATATTCCTCAAACTTCGAGAAGGAAAAACGCGTCTGTTTTTGAAAAATCGTGTCAGTGGCGGCGCAACAATAATAAAAAAACTAAAAATATAAAAACAGCTCAAACTGCGTTTTTAGAAGGTTTGGGGGCTCCTGATCGTTGAAGCATGTAAGATATAAAACTGTGGCGTCCCAGTTCCTAAGCAGGGAGACGCAAGAAACTATTTACGAGAGTTTTTGTGAGTTGGATGCTTTTTCCGCGCGGGTGGGCGATGATTTGGTTGCAAGGGAACTTCAGGCCATAGCTTCATGCAATGGAAAAATAATAAAATGGTATCATCATTATGTGTGAGAAGTACTGAGTCAATCAATTTGACTCCATTTTTGTTATTTCTGTGCAACCACTTTTACATCTTTTACTAATATCACGCTCATTAATCACCCCCCAAAATTTTAATCTCAGGTCAATCATCTTAGAATTATAGAGCGGTCAATGAATACTAGTTTTTGTTATTATTATGTCTTCGTTACTTGGCGTTTCAAAAACTCTCCTTTGTGATAATGACCTATGGTGGAAAATTAATCAAACCCTGGCCAATGCTTTCCAAGTTATAGAGAGACTAAGGATGACAGACTGATGGACAGACAACATATTTTATAGACGGACCGACGGAAATGCATTGTGTAAAACAATGCATTCAGCGAAGGAATACTTACAGGTGTAAACCCTGGTAGTCGAGCCAAATCTTGTGGAACAATGAATATGCATAACGGAGACAAGACATGCTCGTAAATGGAAAATTTTGTTTAGGGCAGCCTTTTCAGGACACTTCTACACGAGTGTTATTTGCTTTGCTTTATAAAAATTAATTCACAGAAGCAAGGTCAGAGATAAAACATCTTTATGTATTCATATGTTTAATATTCTCAAGAAAAACGGTTGCTTTGACATATTTATTGCTGCTACTGTGATAAAATTGAGTAGAATGCTCAGTGACATGGTTAGTAGTGAAGCGATTGTAATTTGAATAAACTGGATACTTTTCTTTGACGTGACCATACAGGTAAGCTGAAATTGTTCTTAGGCTATCTTATTGTAGCAGCTTATTTCTAAAGACCTTTCTTCGAAAATGTTCCATGTGTATATACAGGGTGAACCACGACGATTAAGACAAGCAATATATCGCAACTGGGCAGTAGTAGACAATTATAATTGTGGGAGTGTAAATTAGAGCAAATGTTGTATCTTTTCCAATTATTGTGTTAACCAATGAAATATTTGCTTTTGGTCACGTGACGTCCGATTCAAGATAATTAATGGGACACCCTGTATATTTGTGCCTTTCTGTGGTCCTCCTAAGACAAGTCCAACAAACTAACACACTAAAGTGAAAGTCTAAAGCGATTAATTTAAGAGCTACAGGTACTTAAAGGATGGTGCCACTACCATTATGAAATACTAGCAAAATAATTTAACTGTAGGGGTACATGTTATGATCCTTATAATCAATCCTAGTGGTACAATCCTTTAAGTACCTGTAGCGCTTGAATTAATCACTTTATACCCCAAGTGTGCAGTTTGTTGGAATTGTTTCATAGGGAGGAACACAGAAAGGCACTAATATACAGGGTGTCCCATAAATAATTTTGAATCGGACGTCACGTGACCAAAACCTCTTTGGATAACACAATGATAAGAAGAGACACAACATTTGCTCTAATTTACACCCCCAAAAGTATAATTCTCTACTACTGCCCAATTCCGATATATTGCTTGTCTTAATCGTCGTGGGACACCCTGTGCTACTTCATTTATGTATCGTAATAGACTGCACCGTTTCACTTACTATTAAAACTCAACAGTACAACTGTGGAGTTGCATTGGACCGAAATTATGAAATTCCCACAGGCAGTATGCTTCTACGAAAGAGTTGCACATATTAGTTAGTTTTCAATGTTTTCATCATCTTGCGATTTGACAGTAGAATCGATTGACAGCGTCTAGGGTCGTTGGGTCCTTTTCCTTTGATTGATCATCCTATTTCCATCGCTAGAAGCTTATTCTTCATTTCCTATGTTGTTTCCCAAACTTCAGCTCCATACGTGGCGATGCTTTCCACTATTGTCTTGGTGTCAGTCATTATTTGCGTACTCCATAATATACTGTTTAAATATTTAGGGTTTTACTTTCCTTGTCCATGGCACAAGTTTTTGTCCTGAACTTGGAGATACGAGGATCTGAATATTTTTGATATTCGTTACCTGAGGCTGAAACTCAAAACAACGGCCGGATTTGTAATTGGCACCCTCTAGCTATATATGACACCAGTTTTGGTCCTGATAGGAAGCCAGGTAGCGATTTTAGATTTTTAGGGTGAACTTGCAGGTATGAGGATCTGAATATTTTTGATATTCGTTACTTGAGGCTGAAACTCAAAACAAAGGCCGGACTTGTAATTGGCACCCTCTATCTATATATGACACCAGTTTTGGTCCTGATCTGGAAGCCAGATAGCGATTTTAGATTTTTTAGGGTGAACTTGGAGATATGGAGATCTGAATATTTTTTATATTCGTTACCTGAGGCTGAAACTCAAAACAACGGCCGGATTTGTAATTGGCACCCTCTAGCTATATGTGACACCAGTGTTTGTCCTGATAGGCAGCCAGATAGCGATTTTAGATTTTTAGGGTGAACTTGGAGATATGAGGATCTGAATATTTTTGATATTCGTTACTTGAGACTGAAACTCAAAACAACGGTCGGATTTGTAATTGGCACCCTCTAGCTATACAGGGTGGGCCAATAGTGCGTGGACGGAGGATTGTGGGCTTACTGAAAAATATTCCAAAAATCTGTCACCTGATCATGGTAGGGACCCTTGAGGGCTATTACGTAAAAATATTTTCACTTAAATTTTGACGTTTATACAGGGTGATCCAAATCAAACTTACATTTTTTTGAATAGAACCCCCTATATATTATTGCATATTTGGATTCCTTGGTCAATTTTAGTGTGACTTTATGTATCACACATGGAACTTTAAACGAACCGTTTAGGCGCAAATCACCATTTTTGGTATAAGTAGGTATCAGAAAAAAGTTGAATATCGCAGCGATTATAAAACTTAGAGGGCCTTGACTTTGCAGTACGACTAAGCATGAAATGTGTCACCTTAAGTCAGACGGCTAAATTTGAATTCTTTTTGTACTTGAAGAAATCAGAGGATAAATTAAGGAAACTTCAATCACAGATAACTTGATTTTTTCAAATGGGAATGCCTATTTTGGTTTAAAGAATCAAATGTAAAATTTGATTACCTTTCTAACGATATAGCATTCTTGATATCAATCTTTTTTGGTTTTCATTTTATTTCAAATTTTCAGTCAAATCGGCGTTTTTCAATTTTCCTGCATGCAAGCAACCTAGCAGGCCATGAAAAATAAACAAAAGCTCGTTAATATGGAAGAAAGCAACTAACTTAGTAGAAAGATGCAAACTAACCTGCGCAACGAGGCAAGATTATCAAAATTCCTTACAACATATTAGCTCTAACCAGAAACAATAGTGGTAACAAGAACGCTCATTTTCCACAGCCTACTAGCTATTATCCAATTTCCAAAGTCAGTAAAAAAATATTTAATCAAAGGAAAACTACTAGTGATTGTTGCTGGCAGTAGAATACCTATGTCTTCTGATTAAATTATCACATTTAATGCTATGAAAAAGTAGCCATTTCCATAAGTCAAAAGTAATGATACCTCTGACTGGAACCCTTCAAATTCTTCTTCTACTTATTAGAAAAATCGTGGAAAATGAAACTTGATTTGCAGTCTGTTTGAATTGTAAAACATAATTTAGTTTGTAGAAAACTACATGAAATAATCGCAATTACAACATAGCGTAATTAAAAAATTCTAGCAATTATCTCAATAGATGTTCAGAATGCTCCAGTTGGAAATATCTTCACTTTTGACTTAACTAAACGGAAATGACTAATTTTTTTATCCCATTAAATGTGAAATTTCATTCTAAACATGTTAGACTGTAAGCAAAAATCGCTGGTAGTTTTCCTTTTGTTTCAAAATTTTCAATCGTTTTGGAATGTTGTCAAGCTCTAGTAGATCTCAATAGCTAGTAGGCTGTGAAAAACAAACACTTCTGTCATACCTCAGCTACTCATTGACATTAGATATCTTGCCGCTGCTGTATCCGGTTAGAGCTAATATGTTGTAAGAAATTTTCATAATCTTGCCTCGTTGTTCTAGTTAGTTTGCATCTTTCTACTAAGTTAGTTGGTTTCTTCCATATTAACGAGCTTTTGTTTATTTTTCATGGCCTGCTAGGTTGCTTGCATGCAGGAAAATTGAAAAACACCGATTTGACTAACAATTTGAAATAAAATGAAAACCAAGAAAGATTGATATCAAGAATGCTATATCGTTAGAAAGGTAATCAAATTTTACATTTGATTCTTTAAACCAAAATAGGCATTCCCATTTGAAAAAATCAAGTTATCTGTGATTGAAATTTCCTTAATCAATCTATCGATTTCTCCAAGTACAAAAAGAATTCAAATTTACCCGGCTGACCTTAGGTGGCGCATTTCATGCTTAGTCGTACCGAAAAGTCACGGCCTTCTAAGTTTTATAATCGCTGCGATATTCAACTTTTTTCTGATACCTACTTATACCAAGAATGGTGATTTGCGCCTAAACGGTTCGTTTAAAGTTCCATGTGTGATACATAAAGTCACACTAGAATTGACCAAGGAATCCAAATATGCAATAATATATAGGGGGTTCCATTCAAAAAAATGTAAGTTGGATATGAATCACCCTGTATAAACGTCAGAATTTAAGTGAAAATATTTTTAGGTTATAGCCCTCAAGGGTGCCTACCACGGCCAAGTGACAGATTTTTAAAATATATTTCAGTAAGCCCACAATCCTCCGTCCACGCACTATTGGCCCACCCTGTATATGACACCAGTTTTGGTCCTGATCTGGAAGCCAGATAGCGATTTTAGATTTTTAGGGTGAACTTGGAGATATGAGGATCTGAATATTTTTGACATTCGTTACTTGAGGCTGAAACTCAAAACAACGGCCGGATTTGTAATTGGCAGCCTCTAGCTATATATGACACCAGTTTTGGTCCTGATAGGAAGCCAGATAGCGATTTTAGATTTTTAGGGTGAACTTGCAGATACGAGGATCTGAATATTTTTGATATTTGTAACTTGATGCTGAAACTCAAAACAACGGCCGGATTTGTAATTGGCACCCTCTATCTATATACGACACCAGTTTTGGTCCTGATCTGGAAGCCAGATAGCGATTTTAGATTTTTTAGGGTGAACTTATGGAGATCTGAATATTTTTGATATTCGTTACCTGAGGCTGAAACTCAAAACAACGGCCGGATTTGTAATTGGCACCTTCTAGGTATACAGGGTTACTGGTAACTCGACCACTTTCCTGCAGGAAGTGATAGAGGGACTCAAATGCAATAGATTTAACCCCCCATATGTAATTCCGAAAACCGATAGTTTTCGAGATAATTAACATTTAATGTTTTTCAACGATATTTCCAAATCTCCACACTACATCCCAAATTTAGAAAAAACCCTGCTGTCGATTTTATTAATTTCTAATTTAGTTTTTTACTGACACATACGCAAATCTTATTTAGTATTTAAATGTGTAAAAATACTAAACAGTTTCAAACTACATACAATTATTTAAAAAATAAAGAACAAAATTTTTACATTTACCGCGAAAGAAAATTGTCTAGCTCAAAACAAGATACACAACCGGTCAAACAAATTATGTTAAAAGCTTCCTTATCTGATGGCCTATTCCAAGTACAAGAATGGCAGTACAACCCCAAGTAACTATTTAACAAAATTTATCAACATAATACAGAATCATCAACAATACGATATTCCAGCATGATGGTTGTCCAGCACATTACCGTATCACAATTCGGCAGTTATTGGACAACACATACCCGAACAAATGGATAGGTAGGGGTGAACCCATACCATGGCCTGCGCGGAGCCCAGATCTGACACCTCTTGATTTTTACGTCTGGGGTCACATGAAGGCATTGGTTACGAGGAGACTCCAGTTAATACTGCTGACGAACTAAGGCAAAAATCAATGCGGCGGAGGAGATGAAACGAACTTTTTCAACACAAGTTACAAAAACCGAAGTGAGGAAGTGGATCCGTACTTGTATCCAAAATCAAGGGCAACACATTGAGCAAGATCCCTAGAAACTTTGAGTGGATTTAATTTGTTTTACTTGGATAAAATCATCGACCGCATTTGCAAACATTCTAGTATGTAACTCTCAATAATGATTGTACTGTCATTCGTTCTTTTGAATAGGTGATTTTTATTCATTGCTGTTTATAATCTTTCTGAAAAGGTTATTAGGTAGGAAAGTTTTTTTAGCGATTTGTTCAACCGTTTGTATAATTCTTTTTGAGCTAGATAATTTTCTTTCACAGCGAACGTAAAAATTTTGTTGATTATTTTTTAAATATTTGTATTTAGTTTGGAACTGTTTAGTATTTTCAGAAATTTTAATACTAAGTTTGCTTTGTGTGTGTGTTAGTTAAATACTAAAATAAAAATTATCAGAATCAACAACAGGTTTTATTCTTAGTTTAGGATCTAGTGTGGAAATTTGGACATTTGGTTGAAAAACATTAAATGTTAATTATCTCGAAAACTATCAGTTTTCGGAATTACGTATGGGGGGTTAAATCTATTACATTTGAGTCCCTCTATCACCTCTTGCAGGAAAGTGGTCGAGTTACCAGTAACCCTGTATATGACACCAGCGTTTGTCCTGATAGGCAGCCAGATAGCGATTTTAGATTTTTAGGGTGAACTTGGAGGTATGAGGATCTGAATACTTTTGATATTCGTTACTTGGGACTGAAACTCAAAACAACGGCCGGATTTGTAATTGGCACCCTCTAGCTATATATGACACTAGTTTTGGTCCTGATAGGAAGCCAGATAGCGATTTTAGATTTTTAGGGTGAACTTGCAGATATGAGGATCTGAATATTTTTGATATTCGTTACTTGAGGCTGAAACTCAAAACGACGGCCGGATTTGTAATTGGCACCCTCTAGCTATATATGATACCAGTTTTTGTCCTGATAGGCAGCCAGCTAGCGATTTTAGATTTTTAGGGTGAACTTGGAGATATGAGGATCTGAATATTTTTGATATATGTTACTTGAGGCTGAAACTCAAAACAACGGCCGGATTTGTAATGGGCACCCTCTACCTATGTATGACACCAGTTTTGGTGCTGATAGGAAGCCAGATAGCGATTTTAGATTTTTTAGGGTGAACTTGGAGATATGGAGATCTGAATATTTGTGATATTCGTTACCTGAGGCTGAAACTCAAAACAACAGCCGGATTTGTAATTGGCACCCTCTAGCTATATATAACACCAGTTTTGGTCCTGATAGGAAGCCAGATAGCGATTTTAGATTTTTAGGGTGAACTCGAAGATATGAGGATCTGAAAATTTTTGATATTCGTTACCTGAGGCTGAAACTCAAAACAACGGCCGGATTTGTAATTGGCACCCTCTAGCTATATATAACACCAGTTTTTGTCCTGATAGGCAGCCAGATAGCGATTTTAGATTTTTAGGGTGAACTTGAAGATATGAGGATCTGAAAATCTTTTATATTCGTTACCTGCTGAGGCTGAACCTCAAAACAACGTCCGGATTTCTGATTGGCACCTTCTATCTACATATGACACGAGTTTTTGTTTTGATAGGAAGCCAGATAGTAATTTTAGAATTTAAGGTGAACATTGAGATATGATATTTGAAAATTTTTGATATTCGTTACCTGAGTATGAAACTCAAAACCATAGCCGGATTTGTAATTGGTACCCTCCAGCTATACATGACACGACTTTTTATCCTGATAGGAAGCCAGATAGCGATTTTAGATTTTTAGCGAGATAACGGTTTTAGATTTTTGAGGTGAGCTTGAAGATCTGAGGGTCGAAAAATTTTTGAAATATTTTTACCAGAGGCTGAAATTCAAAGCAACAGATATGGAGCTATCACCTTCAAGCTATCATGGCTCAAATTTTTGTCGAGATAGGGAGCCAGATAACGATTTTAGATTCTTAGGGTGAACTTGAAGATATGAAATTCCGAAATTTTTTAATACTTGTTGCCTGGAGCTGAAATTAAAATAAACAGCAATGACGTGTTTGAAGTACCCAGGCTTTTTTTTTTGTTTCCACAAATAGAGAAATTGGGAGGAGCGGCTCTTCCAACTGTTCAGCTTCAGCTATACAGGGTGTCCAGTTAGTCTGTAATTCTTCGATATCTCGCAAGGTATACCTGATAGAGGAACATATCAAATACAAAAGTTATTTGGTTACTTAAGACGCATATTCTAAAAATAATTTGAAATATACAGGGTGTTGCGGGAAAGTAGGATAGTGATCAACTTGATTTTTTTATATGGAACTATAACTTTTTCTTAAATTCTTCTAGTTTCCATCATTAATCTCTATTCAAAACTAAAATATTTTTGGGATCGGTTGCGACGTTGCCAAGTTATAATTTATTTTCTCTTAATTTCCGGATTTGCAAGGCCGCAAATAATACGTTCAAATTAATATATTCCTTGAACTTTTCTCAATAATATTATACAGCAAGTTACCTGAATATTAAGTGGATATTATTTGGGATATTACCAGCAATTTGTATCTACAGGGTGTTTTTGGCAGAATTTTAAATTACGGCAATTTGACGGTCATTTTACTCTGTTTTTCAAATGTAACACCCTGTTTGTTTTATTTTAAATCGAAATATCTACTAATACCCTATCTCGCCTTGTAATATTTTTTTCGCGTTTGCGTCGTTGCCAAGTTATACATTATTTTTCCAAATTTTTAAACAAATATCCCCGATTTTAATTTATTTTAAACAGAATCCTCTACTTATTTTTATTGCAATGAATTGCACATGTCGAAATTAGTAAGATCTCACAATTTCAAAATTTTGTTTCTATTAATTACTGGGACACGGCAACACCGCTCTTTCAGTAAACGGTACCGGAACGCTTAATTCCAAAATTCCAAAACTGCCACAGCTAGAGAGGTGAAATTCAATACTTGGTGGTATTAAACATACAGAATTCAAAAACGCTAACAGCAGTGTTGTCAGATTTACCAATTTTACGTCATAATTTTGAATGGAATGCCCTATTTATGAAGTCTAACGTAAAAGTGGTCAATCTCACAACACTGATGTTGGCGTTTTTCAATTCTGTATGTTCAAAAACCCCCAAGTATTGAATTTCACCGTTCCAGCTGTGGCAGTTTTGGAAATATTTAAGCGTTCCGGTACTGTTTACTGAAAAAGCGGTGTTGCCGTATCTCAATAATAAAAGAAACAAAATTTTGAAATTGTGAGATCTTACTAAGTTCGACATGTGTAATTCATTACAATAAAAATATGTAGAGGATTCTATTTAAAATAAATTAAAATCGGGGATATTTGTTTAAAAATTTGCAAATGCGAAAAAAATATTACAAGGCGAAGATAGGGTATTAGTAGATATTTCGATTTAAAATAAAACATACAAAATAAAACATACAGGGTGTTACATTGCCGTAATTAAAAATTCTGCCAAAAACACCCTGTAGATACAAATTGCTGGTAACATCCAAAATAATGTCCACTTAATATTCAAGTAACACGCTGTATAATATTATTGAGAAAAGTTAAAGGAATTTATCAATTTGGACGTATTACTTGCGGCCTTGCAAATCCGGAAATTAATAGAAAATAAATTATAACTTGGCAACGTCGCAACCGATCCCAAAAATTTTTTATGGTTGAATAGAGATCAATGATGGAAACTAGAAGAAAAAGTTATAGTTCTATATAAAAAAATCAAGTTCATCACTATCCTACTTTCCCGCAACACCCTGTATATTTTAAAATATTTTTAGAATATGCGTCTTAAGTAACCAAATAACATTTGTATTCGACATTTTGTTCTATCAGGTATACCTTGTGAGATATCGAAGAATTACACACTAACTGGACACCGTGTATATTACATTATACTATCCCGTTTATTACAAAACGTTTCATTGGCCTGTGCCTGGAATACGAACCCTCTCTCGTAAATCACGTAATTTTATCATCAGTTTAATTCTAGAATAAAACGAGTACGGCCTCATCATTTCACTGATTAAATAAATGAGAGACACTGAGACAGTCCGTGAACCTACATGGTGTTATTTATTGAAGCCAATTCATTCCAATTTTTTACTAAGACCAAAATAGCATCCAGATATATTAATTTCAGTCGCTTGAATGCGACGCTTCATCTGTATTAATATGTTTATCTTTTGCATGAGAAGGACTGAGGTCACGCTCCATTTCAATGTATCCAGTAGTGAGCTGCAAGCAATTCTAGAACTCTTGATATTTTACACTGAACGAAAAAGCACGAGTGATGAATGAATGCAGGAACTTTATCAATAAATACAATATCGCACATTAAAATGCATTGCCATCAATCCTTTTTTGGATGTTTGTTCATTTAGTGATTTTTTTATAATTAGAGGCAGTTCATTATACATTTTCAGACCCTCAATAATCAATGACATTTTCATTGATTTGGCCATCTATCTATACAGTAATGATGTTTTGTTCTTATGTTATAGGGTGTGTGACATGCCTTTTTTTCAATTTTTCAAAATAATTTAGTGCTTGCTTGTTCATAATGTTAGATAGAAGCACCAAATTAGCTTCTTGTGTGAATTGTTCAATATCAAAAAAATTCAAATTACTAAGAATTTCACAGTATTCTCATACATTTATTTTGTATGTGACATGAGGATAAATTATGGTATTATAAATAACCCTTTCACACCAAGTAGAAAGTTTGGGAGCAATTCTGCGAAAGTACCCTATCGTTTTACCTGATTTTTACAAATATAATCTAAATGTGTTTGTTAAAATTTAACTATTGGTCAGTTTGAACTGCACATATTATATATCTACAACGATAGTCCTATTATTATCTATTTTGACAGATAGTTTGCCGCTAACAAGTTGACACTAATGTCTTGAGCCAATTACCATTCACTTTGTTTTTTGAACGTTCAGTTTAATCTTTTCACATTTCAGTCAGTCACAGGTGTATCATTTCTACGTTTACTATTTCAACAACATGTATAATATTGGAACTACTCACTGAAATAGATGTGTCATCTGCAAAAAGACTAATTAAAGATACTTTGAGGAAATGTTGGATGTCATTTATTATATCAGAAACAGTAACGGGTCCAAGACGCTGCCTTGTGGAATACCGTGTTCAACTTTTGTACATTTGTAATAAACATTTCTATTTCAACTCTTTGCCACCTATTATTTTACCACTTCGGAAAAACTTAATTAATTAAAATGTACTCAAAAGAATGATATCAGCTTTTGTTTTGTATGTATCAGTTTTCGCGTTCATCAAGTTACGATTATCGTAAATTGTGGCCATGGTCAACGTGCATGGATCAATATTTGCTGGTTATTACACGATTAAATGAAATACAAAAGCTTATAAGGTTGCTGAGCATTTTGTATCAGTAAACAGTGATCATGAATCTATGGTCGCTAGATATTAATATTACGTACTGCAACAAATATTCATAAATTATCAATGACTTTTTTTGGTAGAGGGGGGGGGTTAGGGTTGTTTTTGCGAATCTTAAGATGCTTTGTTCTATGCTCTCATGTCTTTCCTCCTGGCCATTATCGCACTTCCGGTATAAAGGATTTTCAACATCTATCCCCAATTTTTGCAGGTGTGCACTAAACATCCAATGGCCAGCTATAAATCCAACCAACTTTTGTAGTTCTTTCCTGCCTAATCTGAGACCGCCTGAGGCATTATAATACAAGAGTTCCCTCCAACATCCTATTAGACTGAACATTCCCCACCACTATGTCCCAGCGCTTCTGGTGCTAATTGGAAACTCAACTGATGACAGCTGTCTGTACCGTGTTGTATAATATAACACATACTGGTTTTGGCCCAATGAGAAGGAGTTCTGCGCCTTTCTTTGCACACCTGTCGGCCATCTCATTCCCACCTAATGGGACAAGGCGCCCAAGATAGTGTTACCTTGATGGTCTTCGCCAGTGTCTTTAGGGTATTATGGCAGTCACACACTGGCGGGATACAAGGCGAGTCTCGCTCTTTTAGTTTGTTGAATATAGTCAAATTTAGTTTTGGGCTTTATAAAAGGAGTCTACCAACTTACTTGGTATGCACTGACGACGCAGTTCGTCCCGGGACTTCAGATTGGTGGAAGATGCGGCGACACCCCAGAGGAAGATCTTAGGTTTATTATCTCGTACACCTGTTGTTATGATTATTATCGTTGTGCGCCGACTCTCTCCTTTCTTCTCTCATTTTCTTCCATGGACGAGTTGAGGAGTAGATGTGTTTATCCACAATGGCGTGCTAGTGGATAGTAAGGCGGGGTACATTTTCGCGGTACGCGAAGTGGGTATCACAGTAATCAAGCCCAAAAACGGCAAAAAGCCAACACACACTATTTTTTGAAGTATAGTGGTTACTTGCCAAGATCTATGATTTGCTACGTCCACTTTATAGCGCATATTCTGAAAGTTGTATACTGGGTTCATAGAATTAATGCCTCAGTATTCTTTGAAATAACTTATACTGCTTGTTATTTCTTTGGCTGGGCGACGAAACAAAATCATTATAGTAACTACAGAGCACATTGTTGATGCTTCAGTGAATGCGTATCTTACCTTTTCGTAGAATTAATGTTGGATAAATAACCACGATTCATCGACTGAGGCCCTGAAGAAGGCGTAAAATCAACGTCGGTTTTTTGAGAAAACACCTCTGCACTATTTTACCCCTACATCCGAAGAATCTCTTCTCTTCGACTAAAAATTAAAAAAAAACTGTGATAAAAATTACTTTCTACCGTTACTTGCTGTTTCCTCTGCTTTACCGCACTTCCGGTACATTAAACGTTCAATGGGCAGTTATAAATCCAACCATCTTTTGTAGTTATTTCCTGCCTAATCTGAGACCGCCTGAGGCATTATAATACAAGGGTTCCCTCAGCATCCTCTTAGACTGAACATTTCCACCACTCTGTCCCAGCGCTTCTGGTGCTCGTTTGACACTCAACCGATGACAGCTGTCTGTACCATATTGTATGACATAACACATACTGGTTCTGGCCCGATGAGGAGTTCTGCTACTTTATTTGCATACCTGTCGGCCATCTCATTCCCACCTGATGGGACAAGGCGCCCAAGATAGTGTTACCTTGATGGTCTTCGCCAGTGTCTTTAGGGTATTATGGCAGTCACACACTATTTTTTGAAGCATAGTGGTTACTTGCCAAGGCCATCAGAGCTGCCCGGCTGTCTGTGTTTACGTAGTTAGATCTATGATTTGCTACGTCAACTTCATAGCGCATATTCCGAAAGTCGTATACTGGGTTCATACGAGTAGTATCAATCCTCAGTATGCTTTGAAATAACGTATACTGCTTGTTATTTTTTTGGCTCAGTGATGAAACAAAATCATTATACAAACTTCAGAGCACATTGTTGATAATTCAGTGAATGCGTACAATAACAATCACCTTTTCGTCGAATTAATGTTAAAAAAATAACGACGTTTCATCGACTGAAGCCCTGAAGAAGACGTAAAGTCAAAACGTCGGCTTTTTGAGGAAAAACCTCTGCAGTATTGTTCGACTGAGCAGAGAATGCTTGAGACGGATGAGGCAGAAAGGGAGGGGGGTCTGACTGACTCTTCCAGCCATTCAGTTTAGGATAGCCTATACGGCGTTGCCGGAAGTAGCAGACTATACTTTTCAGCCCTTTTCTTGTTCCGAAATATTCATACTGTTGTTCTTTAATAACTATATAATTATTTTAATGGGGTATTTTCCAACTTGCTAATATTGCCTGTTTAATGGCTGAAATGGATTGCTTGGATCTAATTTGTAATGATGGCAGTGGTTGCTCAATTTTTTTCTGCCCACGTGGAGTAAAGATAGACTTTGAAAATCATCCCTTTGAAAAGAGCTCATTTAAATATCTTAAACCTCCCGCCTAAGAAATCAACCAATCAAAAGTGATTTTTTTGTCGGATGTAGATAGGATGTGACTATTTTAATTTGAATTGAGCGTAGATTCAAGGTTGTCACGTTGTTAATCTTTGCATAGTTTTTCTATAAAGGATGTGAATTTTATTTTATGTTTATTTAGTTTACCTTTTTCTGTAGACTATAAATGTTATATTGCATTGCTATGTAATTAGCAATTTACTCTGAGAATGTTTCAAAGTTACTTTTCACAACTTTACTAGTCATTCGGCAACACTCGTCCTTAACAGCCTGTCACTACTGTCATGCATACATAACCTCCTCTGGTGTCACGACTGTCACGGTATCTCATTTAACCAAGATAGATCATGAAATGATGTAAACAAACATCTGTCAATATCAATACGAAGCGGAGGTTATGTCTGTAGATGGAGAAAAGGAGGTCAGACGACAAGGTACAGTCACATTCTAAGGATAGCTCCACGAAAGACTTAGATTTATTACGTCATAGCTTTGGAGCGAAATTTTATGTTTGAACTTTGCAGATGCTTTTAAGCCACTTCGCGTTCACAGTAAAAAGTAAAAAAGTCAGTTACATGGTTTTTGGGGACGTAACATCAATATTCCGTCATAAAATTTTGTTCGGAAAATACCCCATTGAAGATATTGCAGTGCATGTAGCAACGTGATGTAGGGTATTTTTATCATCGTCAGCGCAACATCTGACAAAAGCCATATCTTTCTCCGAATTCTTTTGCCTCGCATTATTTCCCTTGTCAAACAATATTATATCCCTACATAAGAACCTCTTCTACTAAGAATAAAAAACTGTGTTAAGAATTACTTTCTACTGTATTCACGAAGTGACTGACATGAGATCTGTGTTCCAGAGGCCTGGCCTTATCTGCGCTTCAGACAATACAAGACTGATGGATAGTGACGCGAGTCATAAAATCATAAAATGCAAATCAGTACTAAATTCATGTAGATATATTTAATCACGGAAACGTCGAGCGCACTAAGTAAGTGCTACTGTTTCCTTGTCAACACAAATAGTATTTTTGCGCCGTGATACATAAATGCATTTGCCAAACGACCCGTTCGTCATTTACATCACAATGCCGGCTGTGTCGTACAATGTAATATGGCTGGTTATATGTTTATTGCTATGTACTCTACCTTTGCCGTCAGATTCTGGCACGGCGGATATATTTCGCGGTTTCACGGTACCAGATTTATGGGATTTGATTCTCCAACTACGGACCATACAGAGGCGGTACGAGAAACAGTTTTCTATATGCAAGAACGTTCCATGTAACTAGAATGATATGTAGATTAGATTCAGTTGTCTGGGGTATATCTGTTACTCGGGTTCTTCTACCGTCAAACCTTAAATGCCATGCTGTAAGAGGGGTTGTCAATACTTTAATCCGTTCATACCTTACGAATACGATATGATTGAATGAATAAGGACCAGAGGCTATCCAGCACGGAATGTGGCTGGTGCATAAGCCACACGATGGGCCCTTCTGCGCCTCTATCCGCGCTAGTTCCTAAGACCTGCCCTTTTGGCAAAGGCAAGTACATTCTTAGGTTCTATCCGTTTTATTTCTATTGGTTCCAAGGTTCTTGAGCCCAGCATAGTCTGCCTGTGATAACCCAGGGTTTCACAGCGACACAAGATGTGTGCCGAGGATTCTTCCTCTCACCACACCACGTGCACGTTGGGTCGTTAACCACCCTCATCACGAACAAGTGACGCCTGAAGGTGTTGTGACCCGTTAATAGGCCTAGCAATCTCAAGTTACTCCTATCCAGAGAGAGACAAAATCGTCCTATTCTCTCTGCAGGCCCTGCTAATAGTCCCCTACCTTGACGGAGATGACCAGAGATGTTGTTCCATCTCAGAGAGTGTTGATTCTGGACCCACTCTCCAGTTGTTTTCCTAATCAAGTTTGCAGATAGTCCTAAGGTTGGTTCCGGGCCCACAAAACTGTTGCCGGATCCCATCCTAGCCAGATGATCCGCCATTTCGTTACCCTTTACCCCAGCGTGCCCAGGTACCCGCATCAATGATACCTTGTGTTTAGCTGAGATGTCGTCAAGAGCCCTCCTGCACTCCAGGACCAGTCCCGACGTTATTCACTCGCACTCAGTGCTTTGATGGCTGCCTGACTGTCAGAGCAGATAGTAATCCGCCCCCTAGACTCGTCAATTGAATAGGAATAGGATACAACATGTATATTTAGAATGTAAGTCTAGTCAACCACATTCAATTTCAAGAGATGTACCTCAACCTAAATGGCCTTGCAATCCATAATAAAAATACACAATGTGTCCGGTCGTCGGTGTTGGAGACTTTAGGGGGATAAAATACGTTAATTTTTAATGATAAATCGCCCCTCAAAAGTAGTTTTTCTCCCACCATAATAAAACTGCAGCCATTTTGTTTTTTGTTTAATTGATGCACGAGTGTTGTACTAATTTAGCCATAGCTATGTAGAGGTTCTACAAACACAATATAAGTCTCATTCGATAGCGAAATATGTAGACCATAAACTAATGGTAAACCTTTTCCAAATTTCATTTCATATCAGGGCAAAACTTGTTAAAAAAAGAATTATGTATTTTTTTCGTTTTTTTACAATGTCAGTTTTTCCAAAAAATCTAAGGTGTTAACCTACATTTTTTTTATTTCTAAGTGATAGTACATGGTGTTTCCTAGAAAAGAATGCTGTACATCTTAGCCCTAAATAAAGTAGTTCAAAAGCTATGACGGTTTGAATATTTTATTGTCTAATCCGGCAGTTGAGTAGGCAATAAAATAAAATACTCAGTCGAACTTGCATTTCACAAACTATATTCTTGACTGTAGAAGTCGTTGAAATAAAAGGAAGTGGCCTTGATAGCTTTCCTAGACGTTGAGGGTGCATCCAATTTTACCGCTTCTTATTCGATAAGCTATGCCTTAAATAGGTCCTCGCTCGTGGGATGGATCCTGTCCACCTAAGAAGGTGGAGTGGCTACTGCTACGCTGAATGACATTTCGCATAGCGCTGAAGTATCGCAATTTGATGGTCTTCCAAAGAATCTAAAATGATCAGGTTAAGGAACATTTTTATTTATTATCTAATAATTATTCCGCCGCCAAAGCATCAATTCTCAAAATGGTAGCAGCACCTACCACGATTCTACAACATGCTGCTCTCTAAGTATTAAAATCGGTGAATCTATATTGTAGGAGGTCAAATTAGCTTGTCATTTTGAAAAAACTCAACATGTAACAAATATAATTGATTGATAACGCAGATTGCTAATGCTTAGGTCACTAAATATTAGGATACTCAGAGGGATTGTATATTAAGATATTTCTGGAATTAATTCTTAGCAAGCTAATTTTAATACCCCTGTGTGGTCCTAAATGCATGTAATTTGAGTTTTCACCGTTCCAGGTGGTGAGCTTAACTTTTGACAGCCCAAAAACTGTCAAATTTTTGCACTTTTTTTAGTTTTGGTTGTAGTTGGAAAATTATGTGTCGGACGGAAAATGTCTTTCTGTGCAACATTAAAAAAGACTTAATTTTGCGTGGGATGGCATCTAAAACTTTTAAGTCGGTTAAGCGGTAGAGCTTAAATCAATAGTTAGAAATGGCGAATTTTTTTAATTTCGGTGCAAACCAACATTTTGCAGCTATCTAAGGCTACATATCTTTAAAGCTAATACTCCTATTGAAAAAAACCCATGGAATAAAAGATGTAGTAGTAGAATTTTACGTTACATAGATACTCAGTTTTCAAATTTGATCATACTGACATATAAAATTTTGCACCAATTTAAAATCAACTTGCTTTTACTTTTGGCTGAACTTTACTCTATTTTACCCCTGGTACAGGGTCAAGCTATGTATCATTCGAAAGCATTTAATGGGTGTGGTACAATGGCACCAGTCACCACATCCGCAAATGAAAAATGAAAAAGTTATGCTACTTTGCATTTCTAAGTATCTACTTACCCCTCGTACATATCCATGGAAAGCAACGACACCAGTCGCAACTCCCAGAAATGAGGTGCTCTACAGTATGCTAACAACAAAACTTATCTTCGGGGAGTCATCGTTGGCAATTTGGCCCCTAGTTTGGCCCCGAATGAGCCTCCACGTCGAAGATTCTTGGTTCTGCATATGAGGTCTCTTGGCTCCTGAAAAAAGAACAGAATCTGGAAGAATTGGCTCTAAGGTATCAGCCCTGCCGAGAAGTAGTCTCTTAGCTATATGATGGTCTTGTCGAGGTAAACTCAGCAAGAGCACAAAACAATAAGAACTAAGAATAGTAACATAGATCTTATATTTCCTTGCTATGTACTTCCAGTGAAGTATGTTCTATGTTTATCAATCATGTCGAGCGGTAAGTCTCAATTCCAGCTGAGAGGACTTGATAGAGATGGGAAAAGGCAAACAAAAACCAGTACCTTCGAAAAAGTATAGAAACATTACTGGTATAATGAAGAAATAGTT
Organism: Callosobruchus maculatus; assembly: GCA_951848785.1. Classification (NCBI taxonomy): domain Eukaryota; kingdom Metazoa; phylum Arthropoda; class Insecta; order Coleoptera; family Chrysomelidae; genus Callosobruchus; species Callosobruchus maculatus. The sequence continues at coordinate 13,243,963 of CATOUR010000083.1, forward strand.
GCTGAAAATGGAAGATGATGAGCTATTTATGTATGATAGCCAAGTAAATATACTACTCGCAAGTGAAACCCGAACACTGAGAAAAAAAGGGTTGCGGTTGATGAAATGCGGTACGACTAAATACAATAAATCATAAGCGAACTCATTTGCTATAATTGGTTTATAAAAAAATACAATGGGTGGGCCCGCCATATTGCTCCTCTAGCCTACGCGGCATGCTCGTAATCTGGTTGTTGATAAACTCTAGAGGTATAGTCTCCCAGGCTGCCCTCATAGCATGTTCCAGTTCGTCCAGCATGGTCGGAGGATGGGTAAATCGTCTATGTATCGACCCATCCAATCCCATACTTTTTCAATTGCCGATAAATCGGGTGATCGTGGAGGCCAGCCCCCTGTCCTCAGCTTCCTGTAGTAACCTCATCGATACCCTTGCAATATGAGGACGTGCGTTATCTTGCTGGAAGAAACCCTCTTCGAAGCCTCGGACGTAGGGAACGGCAATTGGTTCTAACAAGTAAAGGTGACTTGCTGTTGAATGCAATGGCACCCCAAACTATCCAACCAATAGGACTGTATACATGGCGCTCAACAGAAAACTCGAGATCACGTCGTCCATACCGTTGTCATCTTATACATTGGCCTCGCACGTGTGCCCCCAGACAAAACCTGGATTCGTCGGAGAATGCCGTCGATGCCACTCAGCATCCCACTGTTCTTGGCATCAATCTAACCGTTGGCGACGATGATTTGCAGTGAGTGGAAACACTAGATTCCGACGATATGATCCTAAGCCCATTTCACTCAATCTGTGGTACACCGTGCGGAATCGAATAGGCCTCCCTATAGCTGCATATCAAGCGACAGCAACAGCTCGAGTGGATCGCATTCTGTCTCAAAGGGCCAGTAGTCGTAGATGACGGTTTTGCCGGTCTGTAGTTTTTCTACGTGCGCCAGAACCTCTAGCTCGCTGCATTCGCCCTTCTGCGATCCATGCGCGTCATGCTGCTACAACTATAGCCACGTTCTCGTTGGCCTACAATCAGACCCCGTTCAAAGGGGCTTTACTGCGTAAACTGGGGCTGTCGTCTTCTAGGGGGCATCTTTATACAACCAATTAGTCTCTAGCCACATATGCAACAGATATCATCGTTTTTGAATCGACAAAAAGCCATGCTTTGCTTTTACAACTCTAGAGTTTTAGAGGTGCCATGTAGCTAAATAGCGTCTGAATGAACAAAACGTGTTACATGTGTACTAGAGATGGTATATTGTCAAGCTGTGTACAAATTTTCAATGTAAATATCCCATTTTTCTACGGGCCCCATACAAGACTTTCACTCTCTCTTGGGGGGCACACCACAGTATTCCAGGCTGAGGTCTATGCGATACTTGCTTGTGTAAATCGTATTCGGGAAACTGACGGGTCTAGGGGGTGGATTACTATCTGCTCTGACAGTCAGGCAGCCATCAAAGCACTGAGTGCTTGGAAAATAACGTCGGGACTGGTCCTGGAGTGCAGGAGGGCTCTTGACGACATCTCAGCTAAACACAAGGTATCACTGATGTGGGTACCTGGGCACGCTGGGGTAAAGGGTAACGAAATGGCAGATCATCTGGCTAGGATGGGATCCGGCAACAGTTTTGTGGGCCCGGAACCAGCCTTAAGACTATCTGCAAACTTGATTAGGAAAACAACTGGAGAGTGGATCCAGAATTAACACTCTCTGAGATGGAACAACATCTCTGGTCATCTCCGTCAAGCTCGGGAACTATTAGCAGGGCCTGCAGAGAGAATAGGACGATTTTGTCTCTCTCTGGAAAGGAGTAACTTGAGATTGCTAGTAGGCCTACTAACGGGTCACAACACCTTCAGGCGTCACTTGTTCGTGATGAGGGTGGTCAACGACCCAACGTGCACGTGTTGTGGTGAAGAGGAAGAATCCTCGGCACACATCTTGTGTCGCTGTGAAACCCTGGGTTATCACAGGCAGACTATGCTGGGCTCAATAACCTTGGAACCAATAGAGATAAAACGGATAGGACCTAAGAATGGACTTGCCTTTGCCAAAAGGGCAGGTCTTAGGAACTAGCGCGGATAGAGGCGCAAAAGGGCCCATCGTGTGGTCAATGCACCAGCCACATTCCGTGCTGGATAGCCTCTGGTCCTTATTCATACCAGTATGATATAGAAAGAATTTACAAAACAGAAGAACTGTTACAAACACGCATAGTTTAAAAAAATCGTTTCCTGTATATCTCTATCCGAACTCCGTTCCATCTGTCATAACTAAATAACCAACTCGCTATTAATTGTTACGTATGTATATCGATAGCCGATATGGAAAACGCTATTTGAATAATCGCAGAGCTATAAATATCAGCCATTAACCTGATATAATTAGCTTCCTGGTATTTCATTATGCAATTAGCGCACTGTTCGAGAGACGACAGTCTCAATACAGCCGGCCGTACATTGTAAAATTTCAATTTCTGGAGGTCGTCGACTAGAGCGGAATTCGTACCGCATCCATCATCGCGCGTTTTGCCGTACAGTGCCGTCTGTAGCCCTCATATGCTAAAGACAGAATATAAAAGCCGTAGGAAGTACGGCAAGTCAAAAATGTGTACATGAAACTGCAACTTCCTGAAAACCCCTCTTTAGGGTCACGTTCCTCGGGCTTTCTCCCCATACTTCTTTGAACTTACTTCCCGGTACTTCCTAAATACATCCTTGCTATTTCTTACGCGGATATTCTGCATACCTCCTTTCGCTTGCTTCGTCGAACGTCTTGGACTTCCTCCTTGCTTCCTTGCATATAGATGCTGCACTTCTGCGGACTTCCTGCACAGGCCCGTGCACTTACAATCTCTGACTTACTATACCTACTTATTCCATACTACCTTGCATATACTTCACTGCACTTACTTCCTCGTATTTTCTTGGACACCATACTTTTCTAAACTTACATCCTCGAATTGCTTCGGACTTTCTTCATATTTTCGCGCAGTTGCCTCGTCAAATTTCCTTGAACTGCCACCACACGTCTTTCTTCCTCGAACTACCTTGGACCTCCTCTCTTTGCACTTGCTTTCACGAACTTCCACGCATGTTATTCATACTTCCTTACTTCCCACTTACATCCTGATCTAGATCTTCCCCGGATTTTCTTCATCCTTCTTTGCACCTTCCAATTTCCTCGAACTTCGTCCATACTTTACTGGACTTCCTCCATACTTCTTTGCATTTATCCCTTAGAATTTCCCCGAAATGTCTCCATTGCATTGACCACCTTAAACTTCCCCAGTCTTTCTCCAAACGCCACACATCCTCGAGCTTACTTTCTTGGAATGTTTCCATACTATCGCACTCACTCCACCCAAACTTTCTTACTTATACTTGGCCGGACTGCTTCCATATTTACTGACTTCCTAGAGGTTCCTAGGACTTCGTCTATATTTTCTTGCACTTACTTCCTTGGACTTCTTCCGACTTCCACCACACATTCTTGCTCTTATCCTCCCTAACTTCATCCGTAATTCCTTGTACTTATTTGCCCTGACTTACGATTCTTACATTTACTTCCTCAAAGTTCCTCGGAGTGTGGAGGAAACACTTCCTTGCACTAACATCCTCTTCTTTATTCGCACTTCTTCACACACGTCATAGCACTTAATTAATCAGACATCGTCGGTACTTCTTTGCAGTTGCTTCCTCCAGCTCCCTTCACATTGGACATCTAACGTCCTTCCTTGCATTTACTTCCTCTATACTCCCTTAGAATTTCTTCTTCGGACTTACTGCATCTTTCTTTGCGCCTACTTACTTTATCCTTTCTTACACTTACTTCCTCAAAGTTCCTCGGATTTCCTCTACACTTTCTTGCACTAAAATCCTCTCCTTTATTCGCACTTCCTTCACACGTCGTTGCACTTACTTCATCAGACATTCTCGGTACTTCTTTCTTCCTCCAGCTTCCTTCACATTGGACACCCAACATCCTTCCTTGCATTTACTTCCTCTATACTCCCTTGGGATTACTTCCTCGGACTTACTGCATCTTTCCTTGCGTCTGCTTACTTTATCCTTTCTTATACTTACTTCCTCAAAGTTCCTCGGATTTCCTCCACACTTCCTTGCACTAAAATCCTCTTCTTTATTCGCACTTCCTTCACACGTCATTGCACTTACTTCATCAGAAATCCTCGGTACTTCTTTGCAGTTACTTCCTCTATACTCCCTTGGAATTACTTCCTCGGACTTACTACAGCTTCCCTTGCATCTACGTACTCTATCCTTTCTTACACTTACTTCCTCGAGGTTCCTTGGATTTTCTCCACACTTCCTTGCACTTACATCCTCTGCACTTAGTTCATCAGACATCCTCAGTACTTCTGCTGCTGCTCCCTCCAGCTTCCTTCACATCAGACATCCAACATCCTTCCTTGATACACTTCCTCTATACTGCCTTGGAATTACTGCCTCGGACTATAACATTATAAATAATAGGTCTGTTTTTACAGAGAATCACAAACCAGTCAGAGCCAATCAGTATTCCCCATTGCAGTTGTCAAACTATTTCTGACTAGTACTGGCCAATCAAATTGACGCTGACTAGTTTGTGATTGCTGTAAAAACAGACCTAATGTGTCTCACAACTGTCAAAAATTGTGCACGTGCAATTTGCTCATAATTTCGATTTTTATAAATTAAAATTTTCTTTTTTCCTTTTGTGGAAATGAAAAAACGAAGAAAATGTGCTAAAGGGCATTCCAAACATAAAGACCAGAGCTGTTAACAGCCTGGGTCATTTTATTTTTTATTATGTTTGTTTCCTAACCTGGTTTCAAAGAATTTTTGTTTATTTTGGAAATTAAAGAAAAAACCAGACTGAAGAAGACCACAAAGATGGTCGAAACGTTTCGACCCACTTGAGATAAAACTTTTGTGTTTTACTCTCCCTTCTCCCTTGTCGCATTGAACCATAGTTCCCGAAAACCTCATCAAGATATATAAGCTCGAAGGTTCAAAAACTCCTTGAAAAGGAATAAAACATAAATAATTTATAGATACCTTCTGCAATCCACATTTTCTCCTGAAAATATTTCCTTGGCAGCGTTATTAACCCAGTTTCGATGTGAGTTTTCCGGTGGTTGAATGAATATTTATAAGATTCACATCAAATTCTTTAGGAGCGAAATAAAGAAAATCCGTAATTAGGCTCTTGTAACAATTTTGCCTTTTCACCTACCTAAAGTGTACACAGGATAAATTGAAAAGGAATTATGACAAGCTCATCGGTTACTCGTTTCTACTGAGTGTTCTTTTAGATGCTCTGATGCAATAAACAAAAAGTTCCTCCTAAAATCTTTCAAACATTAAAAATAAGTCCTGACATAAATCGATTGACTCGGCACCTCTCTTAGTTCCTTCTATGTGCTTCCTCGAGTCGAGGTTTCCTCCACACATCGTTGCACTCACTTGCTCACACTTCCTCTATACTTCATAAGAGTGAATTATAAGTTTTTGAAAATTTCTTACGGTGGAAGTGTTTTGCCTCGTCTTAGGATTCTGGTCATTATCCCCTCATAATATAAACAACACGTAGATTCTAAACACCGATGTTATTCTGGTTTTCACTTTTGAACCATCAGGATTGCAGTTAATTTAAAATTACCTCCCTCTCTCTTGGAGGATACACCACGATATTCCAAGCAGAAATATACGCGATTTTAGCTTGTGCCTCTCGTACTCACGAAATCAGGGGCCTAGAGGACGGTTTACTATCTGCTCTGACGCAGCCAGGAAGCATTGAGTGCTTGTACATCAGGTGTTACTTATGTGGGTACCAAGTGATGCTGGACTGGATGCTAATATCGGTGATCGCGCTCGCACGGCGAGGGTCGAGAAATAATTTTTTGAGCCCTGAGCTGGATAAGAACAAGAGAGAGGTGTGGTTGCAAAATCAACACATAAGCTGAAGAGGAATCTCTGGACATCTCCGTCCAGCTAGAGAACTTGTTGACCTATGGTCAAGGTTGGGCGGTTCTGTCTCTCAGTGGACAGACCAAGGTCAATTGTGGGCCTGCTGTCTGGCCATAACATCTTCAGACGTCACTTGTATGTCATAAGCGATCCGATGTGTGCACGTTATGGCGAGGAGGACGAGTCCTCGGCATACATTCTACGTCGCTGTGACGTCCTTGGGTATCATATGCAGACTTCGCTAGGTTGAAGGGTCTTTGAACCTCAATTCATACGACAGGCAGGATGAGGGCTGGACTTGGGAACTAGAGTAAGGAGAGATACAGAAGAGTTTGCTTGTAGGCCCATGTACTGGTTGTCTGTTGTCACCAGAAAACTTCTCTCCTTTCATTTATTCAAATAAATTACTTTTTATTAAATATTTTGCACTTTAATAAATGCTACAGAGGTGGTCGAAACATTAATAAATAGTATATATTTCAACAGATTGCGGTGTTAAAATTATGAATCCGTAACAATAGCAACGAACCGAATCCAACTCTGTTCATCAGCAGCACGAAAAAAAGCAATTCGTTGCAGTGAGTGCCTGCGCACATGCAAAATAAATGTGCATTTGTACTGCAGTTGCTCTGGCATGCTCTCTATTATGCCTCCCGGTGATTTATTGTAATTATAGGAAATTAAATATATGTGTACGCGAATAAGGTACTGGGGTAAATGCGAATATCATTGGTGCATCGCTGAGTGCAAGTTTCATGTTTTCCTGTAATGATCTGATGCAGGAAGTTTGCGCGTAACAGTCAAGCATTATTTTAATGTAGGGGGCGTTTCAGCAAACCACATTTATCTTAATAAGAAACAAACGCAGGCACGTATTCAGGGGAGGGGTCCAGGGGGTCCGGACCCCCCCCCCCGAAACGTTGTATTATGCCGTCTACCCCCCCCCCCCCCCCCCCCGACGATAGCAAATTTAAGGTGACAACTCTAATCTCGAAAGGTCCGAAAGGTCAAGCAAGTCAAGCACTAATCTCTCAAAAAGTTAATCTTTTAAAACCACAGTTAAACGTGGTTATACAGTGAGGGTCTAGGGTATAGCGCGCGAAGTAGAGAATGCAAGAAAATACGTAATCCCGTGTTAGCGAGGAGGCGTGGCCGCCTGCTCCCTTTCTCCAGTGTGTTTCGAAGATGAGGGGAGATAAGTCCAAAAATCCATAGGTAAGGTCAAAAGGTACAAATGTAAGGTCCAAAGGTCACCATAAAAATCAATTTCGCATTTCGAAGCTCCTGATGTTACCTTTAAACTTGCAGTAATGATTCAAAAAGCAAATTGAAGAAGAAACCTTGCGCTTTGTGACTGTGGTGGCCTTTATTTGATATCGTGTTTGGTTGTTAAATTACAGACATACGATTTTGCATTGCGAGTTTTTTTGCACACTAAAAAACTTTTTTGAAACAATTGCTCTTAGATGTCATTCATTAAGGTCTTAAATATCACCTTCGGAAATAATGTGTATAAATGGGAATCCGTGTTTTACATGGCAAATACATATGTATAACTGCTTATATTCAGGCCCCTTAAACAACCCTTATTGCGTTCTCTGTCCAGGGTAGTACTGAAATAATGTTTATATTAAATGGTAGGATTACTAATGGACTTTTGATATTAGCTAATGCAATTAAGGATTGCACGAAGATAATTTATGTCTGGAGCTTTATTTGAAAAATGAGTACAGTAATATTGTCATCGATAATTGGAAAAAATACATTTCGCTTAGAAAAGCTGAAATTATTGAATTTCTTACAAAACAAAATGTGACAATTTTACCAGAAATCAAAACAAAAACTTGGAATTATTAAAAAATTATAACTTTGATAAAAGGTATATCGATGATGAAATGCGCGCTGTAGTGGGTGTGAAGTTTTAAGACTTCCACCCTGTTTTATCCGATTGAATTAATATGGTGCAGTTAAAAGATAAGTATATTGTGTAACGCTTTCGTGCCCATGATTCGATGAACTGTTGGTTTTTGGGCTGTTCGGCCGGCGTCGACACGCTCCGCCGCTTTGGCGTTAGTGCGCTTCGCTACTTGACGTCTTGCCAACACGAGTGGTTGGCATCCTTAGTAGCTGTTCCCTGCTCGGAGTATGCCGAGAAACAGTTACTCAAAAAATTGAAAAACTTTTTTATATTTTATTGCAGGTCCTGTAACTTATCCGTAAAATAAAATACACATATTTTAGCTCGATTTTACTTTTCAAAAGAACAAAATTATGACATTTAAGCTTGATTTTATCAACACAGGCATTTTAACAAAGGCCTTGACCAATCAGAGCAGCCCATTCAAGAACATGCATCTGTCAAAGTTCTTTGAAAATTATTGATTTCTCTTGAAATTTACTTCAAAAAGGTGAAAAAAAGACATGCTTTATATATAATCGACCATTATGAACTCTCTAGTATCGTTTCAGCTCTGATTTTCCATCCTAAATTGGTGAAGAATTGCATTCTCCTGTTTAACAAAGAGTTTAGCAATTGCTAATCTCAACTAATCAGATTCCACAAAACCGATACATTTGATCACTGGATTAAATTATGTTAATGTAGTGATAATTATGACAAGGAATTCAAATTACTGCATTATTTGATAAAACAATAATTTACAATCGATAATAATTATAAATACCTGCAATATACCTTTGTATTATAGTAAAAAGGGCTAAAAATAACATTTAATTGCATTTCACAAAGTTAGACACACTCAAGTATGCATTACTGGTTGCCTATCCTACTTAACAGCAAAGCTTGCGATCTGGCAACAGTATAACGTATAACCTTATTTTTCCTAAACTAGAAACCTTTCGTATAGTCATAAAGTGAATAAGGTGCTTTATATAAATGTGTTTCTGCGCTACAGTGCCTTTTACATAGTGCCTTTACAATCTGTACATCTTTACATAGTGCCTTTACAATCTGTACATCCTCTGTGAATATTTCTATAAGAAGGTCTATAACAAACATGCATCCGGTCTATAATCAATCTGACTGCAATTGCAACTGGCAATTATACAATAATTATAAGGTAAACATTAAAAATCTAGCATTAATTTGCAAATCAATGGCTTTATTCTGATTTTCTGCTATGATTTTGGTCCATGAATTCTAAAATATTTTCGACAAGTGTCATCCAGCTTTGACGTTTTGTTTCCAAAATATAAAATACTATTGGATGATACTTATTAACATAGCCCTCAATACCCTATAGAAAGCTTTTGCTAAACAACATCCAATAGAAAAGCTTTGTCAAAGTCTTTGTTAAATATGCATGTTGATAAAATCGTGCCTAAATCTCATTTACGTTCTTGTATGTGCCCCCTTGAAAGAACTAATTCAAAAAAGCGGGGGTGTATATTGACGTCGAAAGTCGACTGGTTTGGTAGACTGACCAGATGAGCATAAGAATCAGAATATTATGAAACGATGTTCAGATGTTATCCAACAATCCAATCCTATTGTCAAACAAATATTGACCGTCCATTGAATATGCAAATATGACTTTTTATGAGTTTCCAAACAAGCTACATCTGACTCAAGGTGAGAGATATGCGAATAATTTAAGAATCTGCAATGTTAATTCAATACGAGCGAGGAGTGACAATGAGTTGTTACGTGATACTGTCATTATGAAGAATTAATCGGCTATATATTTTACTAATGACCTGCTGCGGTTCGTGATTTTATACAAACACACATAGCTCCGATGCATTTAAAAACCTATTTTTTGGGTACACATTTGAAATAAGTGAAACCTTGCCTCATAATGTCGATGCGGAATGGAAATGGTGTCTTATCTACTCCCATTAAGTCATATAGCGATTACTAGTTTACTTTTGAACAAGTAATTATAACCTAAAAACAAATAGCGTGAATTATTCTTCATAACTCATGCCTCAGCCATGGGTTATGAACAACGCCTAACAATACGGATATTATGGAAATGCATGTGATTAAATACACGGTACAATAACTGTAAAGGTGAAAGAAAGTATTTATTTTAGTGACAGAAGTGACGTTAACTTGTCAATAGTTTGTGATTATTATATATTCTATCATCAATTCATTGGTTTCAAATGGTTTGGAAGCATCCCTTATCAGAACACCCTATTCGCATGTGAAACCATATGATGTTTGACAGCATGTTTTGTGTTTGGCATTTTTTATTTTTGCTTCGAATGAAAGTTTTCCTTTGGCGTAACTTAGTCGTAAATTGAGCCTAAGTATTAGGTAGTTTTCGTTGTTCTTAATTGATCTTACCGCTTCGGTTAACAAAGACGTTGTCAGAACCGCTATTTGACAGATAAATAAATAGTTTTCGGAGCAAGACACCACTGTAAGATACCCACTAACCCAACGACGTCATACTGATAGACTACGCTTTGTATACCGAATGTTTGTAAGCGTTTCTGGCGGTGCGACGGAAGGGGGAACATCAGCTGTATTGACATAGACACACCCGACGTTGCCAGTTGTGCATTAGGGCATGCTTGGTGCATGCAGCAATGTTTGTAAAATATAAAAATGGCGTTAATTCTTGACAGAATTGCAAAATTAAACGTGTTTTACAAAAGAGTATCTTCAGAGTACTTTTTCTATTACAGATAAGCAAGCCACAATCATATTTTTACTTTGTTACAACATACGTTCCATACATTTTTCTGAAAATTCATTCCAAATGATTGTCAACTTGGCATGCTGCGATGTAACTTGTAAACGTCGTTGCTTGTAAATATTCCGTTGACATTCCCAATGTTTGGAATGCCGACAAACAATTTGCCTTGGATGCGTAGTCTGTCAGTATGACGTCGTTGCACTAACCTTATCTTGAGCTACAACTTTGACACCATAACGTCAAAATAGCAGATGAGTATTGTAAAGGTTGTTGTTTGAACAAAAATCACAATTCAATAGTGTTCGCTGTAGTTTGCCCTAAAATGATGGACGAGTTGATTTTATTCTTATTTCTGGTCCTCTTCCTCGGTAAAACGAACTTTGACTCTTTTTATTATTTGTAACACACTCTTTGAGCTTGACGAATTTGGAAGAATTTTTGTAAAACGACGGATAATAATTGTTGCAGAACTACTCAAAAGTCAAAACCAGTGTCACTGTCAAAACCAAAACAGGTTATGATCTAATGTTTATTCGTGCTGCGCATGCATGTCGCTTCGTTAGTCGCTATGGCTATCGTCCGCACAATACCGGCATTCAGCGGTTACGATATACGTAAAACGAAATACAAATGTCAAAGTTGTTAAATAGCGTTAAACGGAACATCACTTTGTAAGTAACGAAAACTGCCTATTAACTTTATCCTTAACTTTCGCCATAAGAGAATCGACGATCATGAAACTTGAATTTGGTGTTAAGGATGACAGATGTGACGTTCCACAAAGTCTGTTTTTAAAGGTCTGTTTTGATTTTAAGGTTAGATTTTTAAGATTTGGCGCGTTGGCGGTTATACTGTTTGCGAAAGGCGAAATTTGTTTTTAAAACTACGACCAAAAATGAAGATTAATAAAAAGAGTAAGGTGATCTCAGGAGTGGTTGCCTCATGCCAGATTATAATTTTATGTTCTGTGCGTTTCGCGCATGCTCAGACACTCCTAAGATTTAGATTTATTTTTTGCCGTAAAGTAAAGTTGGAAATTAATTATCTTTTCAAGGTCAATCCTTACGCCTGATTCTCAAGTTAAATTCAAATCTGTTTCATGAATAATTTCGTTACTGACGGTAGGTTCAACTTTAGAATTACCACAAACGCTAATTTATGGCTAAATTGCGGCAAAGCAAAGGTTGCATGAACCCGCCTTTACTGTTACCTAAACCTAACCTATTGTTGGATTTTCGTTACAGGAAAAGAAACAGGTAGAAAGAAAAATAAAACATATGAGCGTTCATAACATTGACGCAATATATTTATCCCTTCATCGTCTGTGGGATCAGTCATTTATCCAAGCTGATTCTGAGCTAGAGCTGGAAGTCTCTGATGTAATTCTTCCAGCCCTATTATCCAATTGGATGATAGGATAGAATAATAAACAATAATAATCAAACCTACTTTATTCTATATTATGTTTACTTCTGCGATGTTTACTCCCCAAAACAGGAAAAGTTAGTGTAAGTGTTGAGGCTTTCGCGGCCGTCGTCAACTGAAAAATCCATAGATCTTCTCGGGTTTTTAGGCCGTCCGTTGGAACTTCTTCCTAATGTTTCGCTACCACGAGAGGCTAGCATCAAAATCGAGTAGTCAGGTAGATTCGAAATCGAGTAGTCAGGTAGATTTCGATCCGAAAACACCGACCTCTGAAGATGCTAGCCACTCGTGCTAGCGAAACGTTAGGAAGAAGTTCCAACGGACGACGGCCACAGGACAGGAAAAGTTAGTGTCATAACCTCAACTTTGAAACACAGAAGAAAAATCTACAATCTGCGCATGTCACTAACTCGCAGTTCCACCGAAAACCTGTGTCACCCAAACGATTTCAAACCGTTGGAAATCTGATGCTACACAACTATTATGTACAGGCAGGGTTGCCAGATCATATTTATTTATTTTCCTAGATTTTTGACTACAAATTCCCTCGATTTCCCTAAATAAATATATGTAATATATTTTGGGGTGTACATGAATTATTAGTCATTCAGCGTATATACAATTCTTTTTTTTTTGTTTTTTATTATACCAAAAAACGTACATCTAGATTAAATGTATCTACAAACAAACAACATTTATAATAAAAAGACCATTATCACTATGAAACACTAGCAAAATAATTTAACTGTAGGGGTACATGTTATAATCAGTCATAGTGGTACAATCCTTTAAGTACCTGTAGCTCTTGAATGAATCACTTTAGCCCCCAAGTGTGCTAGTTTGTTGGAATTGTCTTATCGGGTGGAACACAGAAAGACGCTAATATACAGGGTGTCCCATTAATAATTTTTGAATCGGACGTCACGTGACCAAAAACAAATACCTCATTGAGTAACACAATGACAAGAAAAGACACAACATTTGCTCTAATTTACATCCCCAAAATTATAACTCTCTACTACTGCCCAGTTCCAATATATTACTTGTCCTAATCGTCGTGGGACACCCTGTATATCAGTATTTCCCTATTTTCCATATTAAAAAGATGAAAATTCCCTTTTTCCCTATTGTGCCATAAATTTCCCTAGATCTAGGGAAATTCCCTAGGTCTGGCAACCCTGTGTACAGGTATTAACTCACTTGTTGATTTACAACACTTGCCTACCTACGGTTCGTCCTGCAAACATCAACTGCGTGAGTTATTACTGTCATTACCGCTCATTGAACAATATACTATTATCCTTATGCATTTCATGTAGCATTTTGACGAATTCACGGTTTTTTTCAAGGAGAATTAGCTGTAATGTGTTTGTTAACAATAAATAATAGCAGCTTATCATTATTACTGTAATAACAAATTACACAAGTTGTGGCGTGAATACCTATAATTATGTGTTTTTATATAATTTATTTGTTCTAATATGCTACGAAAAATTATTATGTATTTAGATACTTGGGTAGTTGGGTAGATTACCAGGATTCACTGTTTTCCGAATATTCAAGGTAGATAAGTAAAACATTTTCTGATAGGTAAAATATCGTTACCTCAAAGAAAGATATATTCTCTTAGATTAGCTTCCAGGTAATCGTGGTATGTAATATTTACAAATAGTCGAAAACTACTGAAAATTGAAAATCCATCTATCAGTTTCTTTGAGAAACATATCAGATGTCCGTCTAGCGTTGGAGAGTACTGAATACTTAGAGCGTTCGAAAATCGATTCTGAAAATAATGTTTCCATCATCCCCTAGCAGACCCCAATTTTACTCCATATCAAATTTTTTGAAAAATACTTATAAACCCCTAGAAGAGAGGTTTACAAATTATTTACATTATTATTTCTACTCTTTATTTTTCTGTCATGAAGGATTTTGGGATGAAACTTATTTACCTAGTTATTTAGTTGGTAGTTGTGCTTAAAACTGAAACTGCATATCACCATATTATCACCATATGTTGATCGAACAGATTTCGTGTTACTATGTATTAAAAAAATCTGGACGTTAAACGAGGTTAACCTCGTTCCAGGAACTTCCCCGACTCAAGTGGTTGTTGCTCATACATTTGAGTATTTCAATTCATTTAATTTTTTAGCCTCAATTTTAGAAAAAAATAACATGTGATATATCGTTTTAGACATAAAGACACATTTTCTTTCAACTGGTGCTATCAAATTTATATGTTGTATTTTGTATTACATTTTTTTTGTGTGCACCCCCCACCCTTTTCCACCCCACCTTGACCGATCGACACCAAAACCTTTTCAACTGGAAAGGACCTTTATTAATTCAAGTTGGTCAAATTTGGAAGCAATCTCGTGAGGCGTTTTTGAGTAATCGTTGAGGAACGAAATCGCGGACGTACATACACAGAACGTTTATAAAAAAAACAAAGTTTTTCGACTTTCTTACACTTCACTATACAAAGGTTATCATTAGAAACAAAAATCTAGAAACAAAAAATAATGCCATAACGTGAAATTCTAATGCTACCACGCACAATAAAAAGCATGTTTTCTTATGTCAAAAACGCTAACGCGCATGTCGCAAAATTTTCAAATTGGCGGAATAAAATATCATAAAAAGTAGCAAATTTTCAAACTATAAAATGGCAGTCACAAAAATGATCCAAATAATTTCAAACTTTACTGTTGTAAAGAGGTTTTTGTTCTCTATCTTTTGGTCTACTTTTGTTGTAAATCTATGTTTTAATGGTTAGGGGTGGTGTGGGTTACCCGGCAAAATAACTATAACATAACATTTTATTTTCAGAAAATGAGTCAGGAGGGGATTTTACATTCGAAATGACACCTCGCACGTTGATTTCGATAACATTTGCGAAAACGGACCAATTCTAGTAACTTACCTCTCCTTTAAATTAAAAATATATCAGATCATCATTCAAAGCTCCAATTGAATATGACGTATCCGCAGATACCTGTGGTGCCTTACACAGTAAGTTTGTTTGAGCTGTTTGCCAGTAAAAAGTAACATTATGACATCATTACCACCTTTGGAGCAGAAACTGAATTTTAGAGAGAATCTGTGGACGAAAACAGTAAACCAGCAGAAAAACTACTATTGGGGGCAAATACTCAAACATCAATAAAATGATTTCCAGCTCCAGGATATCACAATCCTTCTTTGGAACATATGCTGTATCGCATCAGGCACGATGTTTCCAGTCCATGACAACGCTGTTTCGATCTTTTGGATCTCATCAGGTGGACCTGAGTAAAGTCCCGTACCAAGCTGATATGAATGAAGTGAACCAACAGAAGCAACTACTCCCCAAAGGAAGTATTCAGCAAGTAGTGTATTTCAATGCCTGTAGGGGGGAGTAGTAGATTCACTGCTTTCATTGCACCATGATACCGGGTTTATCTAGGTCCACCTCATGAGATCCAAAAGATCGAAATAGCGCTGTCGTGGACTAGGGACCTCATGCCTATCAGAACATGTTTCAAACAAGGATTGCGACATTCTTGAGCTCGCTTCTTCATCTTCAAGAATCTGTAGACAGTAAATTTTGCTATGCAAGATCTTATACAGAACTATTATAGTAATGATGCTTGATTTCGATGCTGCTCTAGAGATCGCAGACCAAACCAATAAAGCATCTCTTCATAGTTTGAGCCCCTTCCATTTTATAGAAAGAAGTACAACACAGATATAGTGACAACTGATTATGACTCATTATCCGCATATCATGCATATAATGACTATTTTTGGATCAGTTACATCTGTTTTTAACTATTATAAAATACATATGAAAAGGTATCTGGCTATAAATGAAATAAAAGCTGTTTGTATCGCTAGTTGTCAAGGTTACACGTTTCCCGAAATGCGAACCTACAACGCGTTTCGAATTACGAAATTGGAGCAGATATTTTATTATTAGCTCTCAGTGTAAAATTCTGCGGGTACATTTAGAATTCATCGGAATAATCAAATGTTTTTATGTCTGTGAGGTGCATCGCAATACTTACGTCAGTCATACTTAGGGATGCATTGTATTGTAATCGCGATATTTTTCGATGATAGCTTACGAAATTTTATGTCATGTATAGTTTGACGGCGCGAATTAAAAATCCGGTCGTTGTTTTCACTTTAAGCCTCAGCTAACTAATATCAAAAATTTTCAGGAACTCATTTAAATCTAAAATCGTTATCTAGCTTCGTATCACGACAAAAACTCGTGTCATGTATAGTTTGAGGGAGCTAATTACAAATCCGGTTTTTGTTTTGAGGTTCAGCCTCAGCTAACGAATATCAAAATTTTCAGCGACTCAGATCTTCAAGTTCTGCCTTAAAATCTAAAATTGCTATCTGGCTTCCTATCACGACTAAAACTCGTGTTATGTATAGATCTGGGGCGCGAATTACAAATCCGACTGTTGTTTTGAGGTTTTCTGGTGCAGTCTTAAAATCTAAAATCGTTACCTGGATTCCTATAAAGACAAAATATCATGTCATATATAGTTTGAGGGCGCTAATTAAAAATCCAGTCGTTGTTTTAATCTTCAGCGTCAGCTAACGAATATCAAACATTTCCAGGGAATCAGATCTTCAAGTTTAGCCATAAAATCTAAAATCGTTATCTGGCTTCCTATCACGACGAAATTTCGTGTCATTTATAGTTTGACGGCGTTATTACCACTCATTGAACAATATAGGTACTGCTAATTACTGCCATTAAATATGTAAATTAATAACAAATAGATATAATTTGCTTTTGGATCTATTGTCGCTTCAAATCAAATTCACAAATATTTTCTTTTTAAATTTTGAATACCGATATAAAATTCAATTTACTATATGAGTTAAGGACGTTTATTTGCTACGCTTGAGTCAAATGCATATTAATTTTCTATGAAATTTATTCGGGACTTTAGAAAAGTTGCAAAGTATAATAATAATCTTGCAATTAATTATAAAGACTTTTTATATAAATATAGACATTTATCTGTTTTAAAATATCAGTTAATCTAAATTAATCATTATTTTGCCTCCATTGTAATAACTTAATCAGTTTGTAACAGTGCGTTGCTCAGCACTAACGCGCGAAATTGCGAATCAAAGAAAAGACGTATTCTCGTGTTAGCGAGAAGGCGTGGCCGCCTGTTCCCTTTCTCCAGTGTGTCCAAGATGAGGGGAGATAAGTCCAAAAATCCAAAGGTAAGGTCAAACGGTCCAAAGGTAAGGTCCAAAGGTCACCATTAAAATGAATTTCGGATTTCCAAGCTCCTGACGTTATCTTTAAACATACAGTAATGATAATTGATATCGTGTTTGGTTGTCAAGTTATAGCATTGATTAAAGTATTAAACACTTTAATCAATGGTTATAGACATTTGAAGAATGTATGATTTTGCATTGCTAGTTTTTTTGCACACTAAAAAACTTTTTTGAGAAAATCGAAAGTAGTTGTTATTCATTAAGGTTTTAACTATCATCTTCTGAAATACTGTTTATGTAGTTTGAAAAACAAGTGAGTTCTGTTAGAAATGGGAATCCGCGTTTTAAGATGGCAAAACACATAAAATATGTATAACTGAGTATACCCAGGCCCCTTACGATGCGTTCACATTATGCCGAATCAAGCTGGTTGGCCTATGCCAGGCGGCACGTTTGGCTCGACCCATTCGGATCGGCAGAACGTCCACATTGATTGTGCAGTGTGAGTGTCCCGAGTCTGCAAAGCCATTTCATGCCCTTAAAAAATGGCTTTGCAAATTTTGCATTTTGCGTTGAATTTCCTGCTTTTCGAAACGGCGATTTCGATGAGACCATCATGTGTCCGGTTTTTATTTTTGGTTTGTTCATCTGTCCACTCCATGGCATTCACAAAAAATTAATTTCGATTAAGGATTAACCACCTTCTAGGCTGGACAACTTATTTTTTGTTCAATCGAAGACGATCGGCTCGTCTACACTGCATAATTTGTACTGATTCGGTTCGGCTTCCTTTACTTCGTACCGATATGGTTCGGTACCGTTTCGGCAAAATTCGAGTCGGCTTTCGGCACGTCGCCGACGGGCAGGCCGAAAGAGCCGTCCACACTAATTCGGCTTCTTCATTCGGTCTAAGCCGAACCACGCCGCTCGGCATAATGCGGACGCGCCTCTAGACGTCAATGATTCCAAGATAATAAAAGGGGTGATACACGTACGAGCAAGTCGCGTTCTTGTGGCCCGATGACCTTTTTCGCCTGTGTGTCACCGTAACTACGCGTACATTAAAACCGTCGCGCAAATCGCCGGCGATCCAACTGGTTTGAAATCTTGCTCGTAGCTTGTCTCGGCTCGTACGTGTGGCAGCGAACCACCATTTTGTTTCGGCAGTCCATAGATGCGCAACGCTTGTTGTGTTTGGCGTTTGTTAAAAGTTTTGGTGATTTAGGAAAATTATCAAAATGAGTGATTTCAGCTTCACGTGTCACCGAGGTCGAACCGAGTAAGTTCGAATACTTAAAAACCGCGTACTTAAAGGCCCGGTCAAACAGAGAACGCGGCGGTCCGGCGTTCTCTCACAATACAATGGAACGCTGTAACGCGGCGGTCTAGAACGCGGCGTTCGGCGTTCCATTGTATTGTTAGAGAACGCCGGACCGCCGCGTTCTCTGTTTGACCAGGCCTTAAAGTTCGTACGTGCGTCACCCACTTAAATAAAAAAAACAAAGTAGGTATAATCAACAAAGCAACCTAACTGTCACTGTCACTGTCACTATAGCTTTTGTGAAGAGAGAGAAAGCTCTAGGTTTGTATAACGGCACGCTGTTGTTAGTTTTCAATATGGACTCTTAATTTCCTAAACAGGTTCAACTATCATGACTAAATTTTTTAACAACGAATTCAAACAGTCGTCAACCCTATTTTTTGAATGCGATGATATAAACTACATATTCCAAAGAATATTTTGAAACATTACTTGTTTTTGTGTCTACTCTTAAAATATGTTTAATCTACCTTTAAATACAAGAAAACCTTAATCTGTCATAAGGGCTCATGTTAAAATTGTGGTATTTAGTCGTTAGTAACATTCTGAAATGATCTATAAGAAATTTTGAATTTGTGAGCGTATATCACAGAGTTAACATCTCTAGAGGGAGCCTAATTTGAATATTGGCCAGCCAACATCTATAGCGCTATTGCCACTCTTCTTCGTCCGCTTCCAGTTTCTTCAAAATCTGGCAGTTTCCGCAGTTTGAACACAAAGTATTTAACCGGGTATTTAACTATACATTCCAATATACTTGCAATGTAACAGATTTAGATCATTTGTATTGATTTAATGAAATCTCAAAAATGGTAAATTTCATAGCGGAATGTCGCAATAACTTCTAATATGTCATAAATCTGGCAACCTACAATCGGCGTGCCCTTAAGCTGTCATGTGGCTGCCATTGTAGTTGTGGTTATTGCGTGTGTCAAGAGTTTTGTGATTTTAGTATATATTTGACTGACTTTGTAACTATTTGTGGTGTGAATTAAATTATTTATGAACAATATTGTCATAATTGCATGATGAGACAACATAAAAAGTGCATAGTTTGCTGTAATAGCGACTAATCGGTGAACACTTCTTATCATAGGTGAGTACCTATAGGTTTTGTATTAGTTTTCAGTAGCATAATATATGGGGATAACTGGGAACAAAAGTAACTTCACTCCACTTTGAGGAATAATAATGGTTGTTTAATGTATGTTTTGTGCACGCACTAGTCAATCAACATGAATTTTCCAAATTCCATTTTTTAAACTATTTGAGGACGTGAAATTCAAAAATGTATGCCACATTTACTTACAGAAAATCATTCTATGAGAATTTTATAGAACTGGATATTACCTAATGCAATTATTATATTTTATTGCTGAAGTAAAAACACGTTGCATCCATTCCAACAGGCTACCTTACAGAACACTGTTAGATATGTTTTGAAAAACACTTCATGGTAATAATAAATTATCAACTGTTACAATGAAATTATAATAAGAATAACTCTCTAAGTATAGCTAAATACTAATACTCACAGTAATAATTGAATGTATTAATGAACATCCAATTTTAATATAAAGTCGCATGCCACTGGTAATGCCCTCAAGCTGTCAAAATTTCCGTTACATGTTGGCTGGTCAGCGACCTGTGCATTTTGTTGTTTACACTCCCTCTATAGATGTTAACTCTGTGGGGTATATTATACAGGGTTATTCACGTTATTCGACACGGAGCATTATGGCTAAAGTATTTGATAAAAAAGAAAATAATAATTTGGGATCGATAGAGACCCATAAAGGCTACATTTTAAAAATATTTTCATGTTATACAGGGTGTCCCAAAAACATGAAATGTATCAAAGTTATGTTTTTTTAAATGGAATGCCCCATATATTATTGCATATTCAGATTCCTTGGTGAATTTTAGTGTGACTTTATGTATCATACATGGTACCTAAAGCGAACCGTTAATGTGTAAATCACCATTTTCGGTATAAGTAGATATCGGGAAAAAATTGAATATCGCAGGGATTACAAAATATGGAAGGCTGTGACTTTGCCGTGTTACTAAGCATAAAATGCATCAGCTTTGATGAGACTGTCAAATTTAAATTACGTTTATGCTTGGAGAAATCGGTCGATGAATTAAGGAAACTTCGATCAGCGATAACATGATTTTTTCAAATGGGAATGCCTAATTTTTTTTATATGGTTAAACGTAGAATTTTATAAGCTTTCTAATGATGTAAGGTTGTGAATATCAATCTCTCGTAGTTTTCATTTAATTTTAAATTTTCAAACAAATCGGCAATTTTCAATTTTCCTACCTATAAGCAACGTAGCAGGCCATGAAATCTAAACAAAAATCTGTTCAGGTAGAAGAAAACAACTAATTTAGCAGAAAAATACACACTAACTAGACTAAAGGGACAAGATTATAAAAATTCCTTACAACAAATCAACTCTCCCAGAAACAACTGCGATAACATCTGTAAGGTCAAAGAGAAGCTGGAGTATGGCAGTAATAGATATTTTTACTGTCTACTGGTTACCGCAATTTACTAGAGGTTAAAAATTTCCAATGCAATCAAAAACCCTCATATGAAACAGAAACAACCAGCGACTGTTGCTCCAGCACGCAACTATCAATCATTATGTAATGGTGTAAAAAAGTACTAATTTGCATCGAAGTCGATACCTCTGACTGGAGCCCTTCTATTTTTCAATATCTATTAGCAATATTGCAAAAAAGGAATACTGACAGATCAGATTTAAATTTTCTGCCATTTAAGTTATGTTTTATCATTTGAACAAATTTTAATTCATTCTTCATTTTCTGCGACCTTGCTAATAGGTACTGAAGAATTTTCAGAACTCCAGTCAGAGGTACTTTTGACTTGAGTTTTGACAGAATTGCATACTTTTTTATATCGTTAAATGTGAAATTTTATTATGAAAATAATAAACTGCTTACAACATTCTCTAGTAGTTTTTACTTTATTCCAAAATTTTTAATGGCTTTGGAAATTGCCAATCTCTAGTACATTGCAGTAGCTAGTAGGCTGTGAAAAAATCCATTTCTGCCATACTCCAGCTTCTCTTTGACCAAAGATATGTTACCGCCATTGTTTCTGGTTAGACTTTGTTTGTTGTGAGTAATTTTTATAATCTTGTCCCTTTAGTCTTGTTCGCGTGTATTTTTCAGCTAAGTTAGTTGTTTCATTCTACCTGAACAGGCTTTTGTTTATATTTCAAGGCCTGCTACGTTGGTTATAGGTAGGCAAATTGAAAAACACCGATTTGTTTGAAAATTTAAAATTAAATGAAAACTACCAGAGATTGATATGCACAACCTTATATCATTAGAAAGGTTATCAAATTCTACTGTTAACCGTATAAAAAAAATTAGGCATTCCCATTTGAAAAAATCAAGTTATCGCTGATCGAAGTTTCCTTAATTCATCGACCGATTTCTCCAAGCATAAACGTAATTTAAATTTGACAGCCTCATCAAAGCTGACGCATTTTATGCTTAGTAATACGGCAAAGTCACAGCCTTCCATATTTTGTAATCTCTGCGATATTCAATTTTTTCTTGATATCTACTTATACCGAAAATGGTGATTTACACATTAACGGTTCGCTTTAGGTACCATGTATGATACATAAACTCACACCAGAATTCACCAAGGAATCTGAATATGCAATAATATATGGGGTGTTCCATATGAAAAAACATAACTTTGATACATTTCATGTTTTTGGGACACCCTGTATAACATGAAAATATTTTTAAAATGTAGCCTTTATGGGTCTCTATCGATCCCAAATTATTATTTTCTTTTTTATCAAATACTTTAGCCATAATACTCCGTGTCGAATAACGTGAATAACCCTGTATACTCGTATAACTATGTGATTAAACTTATCAAAACTGAACAAAAATTAATTGATCTATCAGCAACTTCCGTGAACGAACGAAGGTTACTTAATAAAACTCGATACTACAGTATCACACGCAGCATGAGAATTTGTGGGAGATACCGAGTCAATGAACTTGACTCCATGAAACTGATGCCTTGCTTAGTTCTAGTCAAAAATTTTGCAGGCACTGGTTTCATCTCGTTAAATTTAACTCATTCGAACTACATGCCATTGCCAATGTAAAGTGTAATTTAGCAAGCGATCAAGAGATATCTTTCCACTCTCAACTAGTCATAGGAGACTAACGAACCTGCCAGCATAAATTAAGATTTACTCGTTTTATATTGCGAGCTATAAAAACCGGTGTGGTTATAATAATACCGGTACCAGATTCTTTAGAGATGGGGAATGACTGAGATTACGATATTGTTTATACTTTATACTGATTACACCGACTATTATATAAAAACCACGTAAATTGGATGGTTTTTTGCCGAATGGAACCAATCCAGAAACAAAGTTTCCTAGTAAATTAGTTTTAGGCAGGCACGTATCCAGGGTTTCGTTTTGGGGAGAAGGGGTCCAAATTAGGGTTGCGAAAAATCCGTTAGACGTGTGCATTTCTGTGAGAGAATATTTGTTACTCTCGCGTGTCTGTATTCGTATCATGTCAAGCTCCCGTACTGAAATTGTCAGCAGCAAATATACTGTTGAAAAATTCTAAGAGGCCCAGGTACACACATACATATTATGTATTTGCCATCTAAAACATGGATTCGCAAGTAAACGAGCAACTCTCACTCTCTAGTTCAGAAGGTGACCGTTAAGACCTTAATGAATGACAATTCAGAGCTGTCACGCCTCCTCGCTAACACGGGAATATGTATTTTCTTTGATTCTCAATTTCGCGTGCCTAGACCCTAGACCCTGTATTACTTATCACAAAGTGAATACATTTCTAGGCTAGTCTGACAAGTGGTTGGAGATTGGCGGCAGTTGCTGGACGCCAGACTAACCTAAAAATTGTATATGCTGCGACAAGTAATAGGTAGAGGTAAAGGTAAATGAGTGAAGATTTCAAACAAAATCCTTGGTAAACTGACTAGGCACTGTAAATTGTTATGTTATGTTAGCAGCGCAGAAATTCAAGTGAACCAATTTAGTTGTTTCAGAACCATACTGTCTACAGGTATTTCTTCGAAGTCAGTGTTCAGACAGCTATCGCTAGAGCAACTTTTTTATTAATACAAACATTTACGAATCTGCAAGGCCTTAAAGGTGCAAGAGAACGGCAAAAATATCAGTCATTACTTGCCACACCGATAGATGAGAGTATTGTTATCGCGAACATTTTCAATTTTGAGATAATACGTGTTTTAGGCGTTTTATGATGACATAAAAAAATCTACGTCACTCATTTCCGTCGCTCTGTCTATTGGCGTTTTTCTAGCCACGTAATCTCAGTAACCGCTACTTGGCTTGTGATGAAATTTGGGTAGAGATACGCTGATATGCCAGTGCTGATATAATTTTGAAAATCAGTGCATTGGCGGCGGAGAAATGGTAAAAGGGTAAAAACAAAAAATTATCAGAGCCCCTCCAAACTTCGTTTATAAGCGTTTCAGGAGTTCCTGATTATTTTCTATTTATTGTTGGGAGTGGGTGAAATTGGGAAGGTGGGGGGGGGGGGGTTAAGAACTAAAAAATTTGTTGTATTCATAAAATCTCTACATTGCGCTAAAAAATTACTTTGGTGATATCGTGTGGTGTGCTTGTTAGACATATTCGAATGTTGCCTTTGAATTTTACGTCTGTGGAATAATTTGATACATATACTACATAATATATTATGATCTTTTAACGTGTAACCTGAAAACTAAGAACTTGATTGTGATGAAATTATAACGCAGTATAGTAAAGGTGTACCGTTGTTGGAACTCTTGTCAGTGGTGAAGGAGGAATCAACAAAAAACTAAAAAATTCCAAAATCGATGAAACTTTGTTTTTAGATATTTCAGAGGCCTCTCATCTTTGTCTATCTACCTTTTTGATGAAGGATAGAGGAACTCCAAATTGTTTTGTTAGCACCGATAATGAGTGGGAGGTACTGATTCAGGTGCACTTGACGCCATTATTTCTTGCGTGCATACCTCTGAACAAGACTTTCTTCCATTTTGCAGACTGAAAAGCGGCATTTAAGATTGGAAACAACTTATTGATGTCTTCAGTAGTATGGCCCGTGTGGGGGCGGGTTAGAATATCTCCCATCGTATATCCTGCGTGTCGTAAAAGGTGACTAAAAGGAACCGAACTACTATCGGAATAAGCAGTAACCTCTTCTCAACCAATAGCTTTGGGTGGACGAGTTGAGAAGAGTCAGGACACCTTCTTGTCCTTGGGGTGAGAAATTGTCCCTAAAGGCGGATGAACCAGTAGATACATCTGGTCAACGGCATGAGGATGCAGAAAGCAAATGGGAAACTACTGCATTAAAGATCTTAAAGATATACCAAGAGAAACTGGTAAAATGAGTACATTTTACGAGTTCACAACATGTCTGTTAAGACATTGTGACTATGATGATGATGAGTAGTATGATTTGTGATGACATGTCACATGTCTCGGTAGTTTCATATTATACATAAAACATATGAGTAAAGCCTTACATCACTAGCAACTAGAGACGATTCAGTAGCGACTTGGCGACGTTCGTATAGTTAAGTTCCACATTCGATGATACCTGCGTCACGCCTGGTCACGCCGGGTAGCAGTGGCGCGCTCGATTTCTTTGAAGGTCTAGATAGGGATTCAGAGCCAATATACAATTTAAAGCTATCATAAAATTCTATACGTTCTGTATTCATTTTTTACAAATAGGTGTACCCGATTTTATTTTGAAATGTAAAGATATATTTTAATGATAAAATATTACTTATCCGAATCAAAGCTAGATATATGCTACTAGATATTGGAAGTTATAACTAGTTGAGTAGTTGCTAATGTTTCGTTTACATAAATGTGCAGTCTTTCTCAAAAATGCAAGTATGATATTGTCAAATAGCTATGGGCTTAATTATTGGCCATCAGCACAGCGGCTTGGTAGGGGCAGGCAACCACAGGTACAGTTTCAATGGAAACATTATATTACGTTAGACGTCAGCCAAAGATTTCAAATAGTAAAGTTCTCACATTCGGTCATACTGGAAGTGGAATTGAAATAATCTACAACAGTAATGCAGCTCTCAGCTAGTCTTTATGCGGACTACCCAGGACTCACCACGAGGAGGTGGCTGCATATCGAGTCCCACCACTCCTCCCACCCTTCTTTTATGTTTAACAAAATGAATAGGAAACTGAAAAGGTGCATGAATACGAAAATGAAACAATAAATAAACTCTCTAAACTTCAAAGGAGAACTTAGAATCCAACAAATTAAATTCAGAGTAAGAAGTAAAGTCTTAAAAGTTACAATGAACAAAAAATATATTCTGCTTAAGAAACTGGAGCAACAGCAACAAAAGTGATTGACTAAATTGTCTATGAACGTCTTAAAAATAAACAACGAATAAAAAAGTAAATATATAAATTAAAATAAATTAAAAAAATAAACAACAAAAAAACAACAAAAACAAATAAAAAGTAAATAAATATACTTGTTCTGAATCTCAGTCAGTTGCGGACGTGTGCGGTGGAAATTCGTCATCACTAGCAGAACTACAGTCAAAGGACTCGTCACTGTCACTGGTTGTATCACTGCCAAGGTTAACTATGACTGGCTCTATTACGGAATCTATATGGGGATCTAATTTCCAAAACTTTTCTTCCTCTGCTTTTACGTGTGATACGCA
This sequence comes from Callosobruchus maculatus, assembly GCA_951848785.1. Classification (NCBI taxonomy): domain Eukaryota; kingdom Metazoa; phylum Arthropoda; class Insecta; order Coleoptera; family Chrysomelidae; genus Callosobruchus; species Callosobruchus maculatus. The sequence continues at coordinate 13,270,368 of CATOUR010000083.1, forward strand.
TTTCTGCCAGTTATCCAATTAGAAGTCGGAAGAGCTTCTAAACGCCGACTATGGTAGGACGCGTTATCTAATACAATAACCGAACCGGGTTCTAATTTTGTCAATATGGATTTAAACCAAGATTCAAAAACTACAGCGTCCATATCCTCATGATAATCACCAGTTTTCCGAGATTCAAAGACGTTCAATCCCCCATCCACAAACCCAGATTCGCTGCCAATATGCGTTATTATTAGCCGACGGCCTTTGCCTGAAGGGCATTTTAATCCCGTACTTAGGCCTTCAAGATGGGCTTGTCTACGACTCGCTATATTCAAATCCTGCCAACACCTAGTAACCGTGTGCCCTTCATTCAACCAAGTTTCGTCCAAGTAATAGATTTTTATTCCCCCGGCGTTACGAATACTACGTATTTTTCTTAAATATTCTCTACGCCATAATACTATATCGTCTCTTTCAATCAATGCGCTGTTCCGCTTTCTTTTCAAATATCTGATATTTATTTCGCGTAATGTTCTCAATAATACCCGACGAGATATCTTTGGCAGACTTTCATCATTTTGTAATTCCTGTTGTAGTTTTTTTATCGTTGGAAGTTCATTACGGAGATAAAATGAATGGACTTTTCGACGAATCGCATTTTTCACGTCACCATCCAAAACAATCTTTTTAACTCCTCTTTTTTGTTTAAGTGATTTTACCACAAATACTACGTCGCGCTTCTTTTCCTTCAAAATTCTGAAAATTGTTGCAACTGAGACCTTAGTCGGATCGCTGCAAAGTTTAACGATTTCCTTCACCGGCCTTTCAGGAAATCGTGTACGTACACCATCGTAAACATTCTTCACTATATTGCGTTCACCGGTTGATAAAACATGTCGTTTGGATGCTGTATTGCTAACCGATGTGCCTTGCTGCATTGTTATTAATTGTATCGTCTAATTTCCCGCGCAAACTTCAAGAATAACTTACCACACCTGCTATATCGCTACGCACCTGACTAAGACTGGCGCGTCAAATCTAAACGGGCGGCCACCGCGAAGCGGCAAGCCGGACCCTCGGCGGATCTTGCGGCATTGTCAAACCGTGCGTAATTGCTGCGAAACTGCTGTGATTTCATGGCCCCTCTCACAATGCGTCACATCGCGCAAAATAGATAAGCGACATGGTGTGAGCCTAAAACTGGTGTCGGTTTTTTGATTAACATGAAAGAAACATACATGTGCGTTGGTGCTCTAATTTACGGTTTTTTTGCTCCTCAGAAATTTTTATCACGATACCGAATGGATCAAGCGACTTGAGTTCGCACAGATATGCGACAGTACAAGTCTGCGATGAACGTTCTGAGTGCGAATATATTGAGTACACTCGCACATCTATAGCTTCCCACAGTATGCGTGTGCATGCCTGTACCGATCTCTAAGCTATGGCTAAAGGACCTGCACAAAGGGGCAACGCCGAGAGCTCGCATGCCGCCATTTCAAGCGCTGTTGCCAAGTGTACGTATGTTTCAGCAGTCGTGCTACCGTTGGTATGATTGGACGTGGATTAGGCATATTAGAAATTAAGGATTGCAATTAATGTTTGACTCCAAATAATAGAAAATTGAGAAACACTGTTGAATATTTGCTCACAGATTATGCATACAATCAAGCATACAGTAATATCTATTCGTTAGCTGAGCATCTAAGGGATCTTACGATTTTGTTATATAAGCGCGTGACAACATTGTTTGCGCCGATTTACCGCTAGCGGAGGTATCATGCAATGTGAAATTTAACTATAGGCACTTGATAGTCCACCGGCCCACCAGGCATAGTTTTAGAAGGAGGCGCCGCTCAAGGTCACAGCCAGTACGGCCAGTTCGGCATCAGCGGAGCTATTTTTAGAAAAGCCGTTTGTACAGTTTCTGATTGTTAGTAATCGCATGCGGCCGGTGTGACGTCATTCTGCGCGAGTGCAGTGGAAAACTACGCGTCAAGTAGATGTCATGGATTTATGGGCTTTCGTCTTGCTTGTATCTAAAGGCAGCCCAAGGATCAGGATTTAGTGAAATAATAAAAACATTTGAGTTAAGTTGAGTGACTCAGTACTTGCCACACATTACGGTGATATCATTTTATTATTTTTTCCCGTTGCATGAAGCTATAGCACAGCATAGTAAACAACCAGCACAATAACTCAAGTTGGCGGAAATTACACGCGCATCCCCAATTTTTGGATGATTTATTGTAGGGATGGTAGCGGTACTTCGATACTTGTACTTCTGCAGTAATATCGACTATTTTTATCTTAGATACTTTTTGAGCGATTCCAGGCTGGTATCGATACTTTTGTAGGTGTATCGGTATATAATTATTGAGGGGTGTAATCAATTGCACAAAATTCTCTGTACAAACCAAACGCGCCTATGAGGCTAAAAAATATCGAGTTGGTACCGGTATCGATATTTTCATTTTCGCATCTCCCCCAACTTCACAGCCGTCAAATCATCCATAAATCGTCCCAAGGTCAAATTTTGTGGGAACCAATTTTATATAGGAAATCCTCAGAGATATTATGCTGGTTATTTACTATGCTGTGGCTATAGTCTGAGATCCTCTTGCAACCAAATTAGCACCCGCCCGCCCGCAAAAAAAATCTAGCATAAAAACTCTTGCAAATAGTTTCTTGCATGTTTCTCGGTAGTAACTAGGACGATCCTTTTTTTATTCTGCAATTTTAAACTGATATTATAATCACATGGCATGCCGACTTTCCGATATTTAAAAATAGATTACATTATCAATCCTTAAAAGGCAATGAAAAATGTTCTGGGATATCCCGATCATCCTATCTGAGATCCCATCTTACCTCGGCTCATTTTAATCGCTCGAAAAAAAAAATTGAGAATGATCAGGCTCCTAGAGTACCCAAAACAGCGTTTGGACAGCTTTTATATTGTTTCCTGTTTCCTTTTTAATTTAGTTTCACCACCACTAACACAATTTTCAAAAACCTAAGCCGACGGCCCACGGTACGGTTTAGAAATTTTTATTGCTAAGTATCACTTTTGTTCCATACAACTTCACCAAGTCATACCACAAGTTGCTACTACCTTGAAGCTTCCTGCTAACAGAAGAGACCAGGTGACAATTTCGAGACTGCGTATTGGTCACACACTTCTGACACACCAGCATCTATTTAACAACGCAGAACCACCAACCTGTTCCACGTGCAACACCTCGTTGACAATCAAACACATCCTCCTTGAATGCCCCAGATATGAACCTGCAAGACGAGCCAACCACCTTCAGCATAGTTTACAAGATATACTAACTTCAAATATTGATAGCCTTCTAAAATTTATAAGAGACATTAACCTTTATTTTTCAATATGATACCTGTGCAATATTACAATTGACAATTATTGTATTTTTGAGTTGTGCCGTCCACCGCTAATAACCCTGCGTGGTTGATGCGGTTATATGTTAATAAAAAAAAAACCTACAGGCCATATTCAAAATGCCATCGACTTTTTTATGGGTACATTTGAAATCCAACATTGATATTACACAACCCGGTCTTATAGATTATCTCCACTGCGACTCCGAAGATGTTGAGAAATATGCAAAGATATTTAGAATATCACCTGTACGTCGGTATGGAACAAAATGTCTCACATTTGGAACCTTTTTTACGATAATATTGCAGGTAAAGAAAATACTTGATTTTGATAATCATCATAATTTTTATTAACTTCCATGATAGCAAATCCATCTTCAATTCGATTACACTGTATATTTGTCAATGAATTCCTTCAAAATGATGATGATCAAAAATATGGTGATCTGATTTAAGGCTCTGAAGTTCCTGGGGGTAAGGAGGTTGATGGTGGCGTATTCGATGGAAGAGTTCCCCTCGAAATACAAATGAACGTGTCACGGCGATTTTAGCTCTCACTGAAGAGAGCTTATGCAGAGCCTTTCTCTGTCGGTCCGTCCGTCCGTCCGTCTGTCCGTATACAAAAGATAGCCAAAACTACTGGTGCTAGAGAAAAACTAAATACAGATTCGGAATCAGAATGAAAAAACTAGTCCGGGAAAAATCCGGTTTTTTCAATATCGCTTCCGGTTCCACAGTGAGAGCGCCGCCGCCGTTTGAATTTACTCAAGTAAATTCTTTCCTACTTTTTTATTTTTTTTTAATCATTCCAGAGATAAGGTGGGTGGCAAATTTTAGCTGGGACACACTGTATAAAAGTAAAAACCACGAGTAAGAAGATTTTATTATGACCACCCATGAAATAGTATTTATCGATTCTAAGATATGGATATTCCATACCGGAAATTCCACCAGTACTGGAGGAGAAAAAATAATAAAACAAGACAATGAATGATTATACAAAATACAAAGTTGAGACTGCTTTCCACGCATGAATTTCTTGCATACGCAACTCTTGTAAATGACTGGCTAGCCGAAGACCGTAGAAATTAGAGACAAGCCGAGAATGACAATTAGGAGATATTTCCACGAAAGCAGCCGGTTACTCAACCGATGATGACTGGTCTCGTCTTTACATCTCGGCCAATAGTTACAGGTTCTGGGAATAAATTGCGGCTATATATCTAGTGTCTTCATTAACTCTTTCCATTTTCCTTCACTTCCAGTTACTCTTGAACGAAAGGTCATTGTAGTTATGAGGCTCATAACCTCTTGTGTGGACATATGTGCAGGGGATGGTGCTTAATTAATTGAAAATCGGGATAATCTGAAAAGAAAATGGGATTGTCTACCAACACATTCTCGATACCACATTTTGGAGTTACCTCATCTCCTCCTACTCTCCACGACCCCAAACGGGGTATTTTCAAAAAAAAATATGACGGACTATTGGTGTTACTTCTCCAAAAACCATGTAACGAACATTTTTGCATTTTTCTGTGACACACAAATTAGCTTAAAATATCTCCCAAAGCTCAAACATAAAATTTTGCGCCAAAGCTGTAAATCTAAAAGCTAATAAATCTTAGCGTGACGTCAGTCCTTCGTGAGATCGATAAGAAAGTAGTATTTTCTTCTTGCCGTATAATACTTGTAGAAGTTCAGGATGGTTTGCGATCCCAAAAGCTTTTGTCAGTATAACTGGGTCAAATACTAAGTTTTTTGCACTAACAGTACTTTCGGCTAGACTCAGCAGAAACCGAAATGGGGGTTGAGAGTAGTGCCAATCGTCTCGGTTTGACGTCCTGAGTCAAACAAGACCACTTCCAGACCGAGGAAACGCTCCGGTGAAAAACTACGCTACTTTGAATTTTCAGTACCTAACCTATACCTTGTTATCACAATAGGGTACTTGCAGAAAAAAATATTATGTCGTTTACGCGTTCCTTAGAGCCTAGTAAACATGAAAAAATCACTTGTTTGGTTTTTTGGAATCGGCTGTGAGAGATATTCCAAAAATTATTTCAAATGCCGGAAAATGCCGCGCAAACAATCTCTGACGTCAGTGATATCCTTTAGTGATGGGATGTAAAGTATCGATATTCGATATCGATAGCCAGTGCTAACCTAACATTTTGACATTGATCATTATAACCACAAAACACAGTCACACACAAAAGTACAAAAGGCAAAAGAATAAAAGTTAGGCTAGATTACTAATTCACTTTTTAGGGATGGGCTTGAATTAGATTCTATCTTTGGACTCCTTCATAATGGGATGCACCGAAATAAAATGATGGCTTCGATTAGTTGCGAATCTCGGTCACAAACAGGATGAACTGTGATACCTATCAGATATAAAAATGTATTGCAACGAAAATGCTAGTGGGTTAATTGCCTGTTTCAAATATGTTTAAGTATCAGTAAATTGAGTCGCATTGTTAAAGAATCCAGATCATCTCTAGTTTGCAGTTGAATCTCACTGACCTGCGCTGTAGCAGTATCGATTGTCGATATCGATAAGATACCTGTGACGTCAGCCCTTGTTTTAAGTCACGTGGAAAAATTTGAATATATCCTTATTTTATTCTGCAAATATCTTTTTTTGGCCATCAGTAAAATCATGTTTTTCGTTTCCTACTGCTTCTTGATATGGTTTTCTTTACGCTATGTATACTCCCAACACGATGTCACGACTTCTGCAAGTACCCTATTGCTGGCACCAAAGCTGAGTCAAGACAATGTTGTCACACGCCCTTCTAACAAAGTAACAAGTCTACTGCGGGTTCGCAAATTGTATTAAGGTCAGTGTATATATACATAAGATGTAAGCGAGAGTCTCTAATCATCCATGTAGAGCCCAAACCACTTAGATATCTGCATGCTGTTGGTCCCATCAATTGTGGTAACAAGATATACCTTAACTCGACCGGTCATGTTTTGAGGTAAAAATGTGTTAGATGGGGTTTAAAAAAGTGTTAATCGACTCGGTTCTACCTTTTGAGTCGGATTAAGAAGGACTTCGAAATTTCGATATTTTTTCACGAAAGAAATATATGGTCAATTCGAAAGTATTTAAATAATAATAATAATAATAAATCGTCTTTATTTCTTCAATCTACAATAGGCGAAGTTTAGCGTAAAACTTCGGTTGAATAAAGCAGTCAGATGCAGTGGCATGGTAAGGGTTAGGTTATGTCTGATATCGACATTGTGAATATTGTGTCTAAAAATCAGTTTTTCACGAAGATACGACGGTTGTGATGTGTTGAGTAGCTTTTGAATAAAGATAAGGAGATTGTATTTAAATTTCTCATGCATTTTTAGCCAATTTAACTCTTTAATTTTCGCTAAAACATGGTCATATTTCCTCAAATTACAAATGTACCGACAACAAGTATTCTGGATCTTCTGTAACCTATGCGCAGTATTATAATCTACACATGGAAAATAAACTATGGAACAATACTGGAAAATAGAGAGAACTAGAGTTTTTTCTTCAATGTTTTGTGCAAAATGTGTTTATTGGTATATAACAGCCTAAGACGCATATATGCACGTTGAATCAATGAACTTACATGCTCTCTAAACCTATTTCATGAGTAGATTACAACGACACCAGAAGCAACACCAAGAGGGGCTGGTTTCAACTCCCAACTGGTGTCCGCTAAAACGAAGCCTTGCCATACCACTGCCTATTGACTTAAGGGTATCAGTTAGGCAGCATTGAAAGCATTGTGAGTTTGTAGGTTCACATCAAGGCTCATTCTGCAATGTAGAAAGGTCTAGAATGACATTTCGGCATGACATCAGGTGTAACTTACGTGGGGGCTGAGTCATGCTGGAGTTTGCGGTAATGAAACCGCGGACGCACTCGCAAGGCAAGGGTCGAGGAAATTATTCCTGTGTCCTGAGCCGACTCTGGGACTGGCAGCCAGGTACACCATTGGAAGAAAGACAGAGGTGTGGTTGCAGGATCAACATCTTATGAGATGGAAGGGAATCTCTGGACATCTCCGTCAAGCTAGAGAAGTTATTTTAGGCCCTCTGGCCAAGGTGGGGTAGGTTCTGCCTCTCACTGAACAAAGCCGGCTAAGATTACTTGTGGGACTGATGTCTGACCATAACACCTTCAGACGTCACTTGTATGTGATGGGTATGGCAAGCGACCTGATGTGTGCACGCTGTGGCGAGGAGGAGTCTTCAGAATACATTCTATTACGCTGTGAAGCTCTTGGGTATCACAGGCAGACTATACTAGGTTCAAGGGAACTTTGAACCTGAAGACATAAGATAGGCAGGAACCAAGATCTTCCTCACCTTTGCGATGAGGGCTGAACTTGGGAGCTATAGCAAGGAGAGGTTCAGAAGACCCCGCCTTTAGGCCTAATCAGTGGTGGCTCTTGTCAACATAAATCTTCTCTCAATGTTTCATTCATGCATTCGTTCATAGCTCTCCATTTTTGTTTTGCATTTTGTAGGAAGTTGACTTAATATCAGCCTTTAATGCATCAGTGTCCTAAATAACCGGTACTAAGAACAGTTAATAGAAGCCAACCAATTCGAATAGGTTAGAAAAAGCAACGCCCATGCTCTAACAGGCATGTGAGTGTGCCCAAGATTCCGTTGTTATTATTTACTGTGTTCACAAACACGATATTATTTTTTACAGAAATCTGCGGGATTTAGATATTATGGAAATGTTTAAAATAGTTTTTTAACACCGATGCACTGTTAAAACTCAAAATTCATTTAAAACTATAATAATTAACCCGAAGTGATCAACCAAAACAAAGTAGCTATTTATATTATGCATCTACATGAGTACTGTTATTTTAGGATTCTTTACCTGCTATCTGTACAAAGGGTATATGGGTGTATCAGCGATTCAGCGGTCAGTGTGCCAGCTACCGCGTTAGGATTGCGGGCACAAACAAAAACCTTGTTACTTCTTCTAACCTATTCGAATTCGTTGATAGAAACCCGCTTGCAAGACCGGTCCGGTGGAATCATTGTTTTCTATACAAACACCGCATGCTAGAATGTTTATTTTGACAAAATTTGCGACAGGACCGCTCGAGAAAAGAGGTGAACGGTTGCGCAGCGCTCACACAGAGCAAATACCGCGGGAGTTCTGCCAGGAATATTTTCCGCTGTGTTTTTGTTTTATTTATCATTGCCATCAAATCCTGGCGATGACACACGCGGCCGCTGCGGATAAAACTTTTATTTATCAAAGGGATATATTTAAATGTTGGAATAACACTTGAATGGACGCGCATGCGATTGTCCTCAAGAAAACGTGGACTGGGAAAATTTAATAGTTTACAAGACATTATGTAGGCAGGGTTGTTCTAAGACAGAGCTTCTTATTGTGCAGTCTACGGACCCCTTGAAAACTAGTTTCAATTTTAAACTAATAATAATATTTTGTCACGGGGTGGGGGGGGGGGGGGGTTGGCCCAGTGGTCAAAGTGGAGGGCTCGTGACCGGAAGGTCCCGCCGGGTTCGATTCTCGTTAGAGGCGAAAATTTAATTCTGGTTTTTTCCATCAAAAATAAATATCCATAATAAACTCAGTAAGAATCCCCACCTGAGCCTTCACTGTTGGCTTCTAATTTTAACAGTGCTGTTCCTAGAGTGGCGCCAGGAAACAGTAACAAAGCATACACAGAACATGAGGCTAATGATCGAAACGGTCGATGCCGATGACACAGAAGTAAAAAAAAATTTTTGATTCTATGGTAGCGTTGTATACACGGTCAAAATACCTCTCGGACTTCGAGAGTGTATGCTGATCGTTTTCCTAACCATATTCGCCCTGCACCCCATTCATTTGTTTATCTCGTGCAAAGAGCTCACATCATGGTTGATATCCGGGGCGACCTAAACAACCTCGAATGGTCCAAATTGAAGAAGAAATACTTCGTTTTTCAGTTTCGCGAACTGCGAACCGAATCTATAAGACCCATGTGATGATTGTACCGGACTTAAAACTTTGCAGCGAACGAATAGTAAGTATTTTCTTACCATTTTTTTTAATATTCTGATTCTCCGTAAATTGGCTTTGTCATTTCAAAGGCAGTTGTTTCTGAAAATAAAAGTCCCAAACACTATAGAACATATAATACAACTAACTGTTGTTCAAGTATATCGTAAGCTCAACTCTAAGCTGATTTGCTTATAACAATCATCAAATTTGATGCTAACAATTTCTTTATGGTACTTGGAAAGCAGTATACCTACATTTTTAAACATTTTTAAGACTCATATTTTTCCTGATTCCACAATTTGCAGGTTGTTTTTATCTTCGATTCAAGTAGACAAGACCGTGAGAAAATATGAGCGTTATTAAAATCACGGAAATCATGGATATGCAGCAGAATGTCATCATACTTGGTAGATGTTCAGAACTTTTTTCCTAATATATCCATATTTCTTTATTTTAAAGATATTTTGTTAAGATGTCACTATTCCTGAATTGAGAGTTTCTTTTTATGTGCGTATACGCCATATGAAAAGGTTGTCTCTCAACAGTTATGAAATATCCAACAAAACACCTGATATCAGTAAGGCAATCATAGAATTACTTACAGAAGTTACATCAAAAAAATTATTTAAATGAATACAATTAGTATAGTATACCTTGAGCGCCTGAAATCTATAAACCTCGGAATACGTTAACTGCCAATGATTAATTGTAAAACCTGTTGTATGGCATTATAAATATGTTTTAGTGTTTGATGCTCAGTTTGTTCTAAAATATGTATTCCCTCTTCAGACGCGTAGTAACAATTTATACTCTCATTACCGATGAATGGTCTATCATCTGGCTGTCCCCCTCCCCTCCATTTTCTCCTGCTTATACAGGGTTATTCACGTTATCCGACACGGAGCATTATGGCTAAAGTATTTGATAAATAAGAAAATAATAATTTCTAATGGATAGAGACCCATAAAGGCTACATTTTAAAAATATTTTCATATTACACAGGGTGGCCCAAAAACACGAAATGTATCAAAGTTATGTTTTTTTTAAATGGAACACCCTATATATTATTGCATATTCAGATTCCCTGGTGAATTCTAGTGTGACTTTATGTATCATACATGGGACCTAAAGCGAACCGTTTAGGTGTAAATGGCCATTTTCGGTATCAGTAGATATCAGGAAAAAATTGAATGTCGCAAAGATTATAAAATATGGGAGGCTGTGCCATATTACTAAGCATAAAATGCGTCAGCTTTGATGAGACTGCCAAATTTAAATTACGTTTATGCTTGGAGAAATCGGTCGATTAAGTAAGGAAACTTCGATCAGCGATAACTTGATTTTTTCAAATGGGTATACCTAATTTATTTTATATGGTTAAACGTAATATTTGATAACCTTTCTAATGATATAGGATTATGAATATCAATCTCTGATAGTTTTCATTTAATTTTAAATTTTCAAACAAATCGGTGTTTTTCAATTTTCCTACCTATAAGCAACATAGCAGACCATGAAGTATAAACAAAAACCTGTTCAGGTAGAAGAAAACAACTATCTTAGCTGAAAAATACACACGAACTAGACTAAAGGGACAAGATTATAAAAATTACTCACAACAAACAAAGTCTAACCAGAAACAACGGCGGTAACATATCTTTGGTCAAAGAGAAGCTGGAGTATGGCAGAAATGGATTTTTTCACGGCCTACTAGCTTCTGCAATGTACTAGAGAGTGGCAATTTCTAAAACCATTAAAAATTTTGAAATAAAATAAAAACTACTAGATAATGTTGTAAGCAGTTTATTATTTTCATAATAAAATGTCACATTTAATGATATTGAAAAGTATGCAGTTCTGTCAAAGCTTAAGTCAAAAGTACCTCTGACTGGAGTTCTGAAAATTCTTCACTAAGATCGCAGAAAATGAGGAATGAATTAAAATTTGTTCAAATTATAAGACATAACTTAAATGGCAGAAAATTTAAAATTGTCAGTATTCCTTTTTTGCAATATTGCTAATAGATATTGAAAAATAGAAGGGCTCCAGTCAGAGGTATCGACTGCGACGCAAATTAGTACTTTTTTACACCATTACATATGATTGGTAGTTGCGTGCTAAAGCAACAGTCGCTGGTTGTTTTTGTTTCATATCAGGGTTTTTAATTTTCTTGGAAATTTTTAACCTCTAGTAAATTGCGGTAGCCAGTAGACTGTAAAAAATATCTATTACTGCCATACTCCAGCTTCTCGTTGGCCTTAGAGATGTTATCGCAGTTGTTTTGTGGGAGAGTAGATTTGTTGTAAGGAATTTTTATAATCTTGTCTCTTTAGTTAAGTTAGTGTGTACTTTTCAGCTAAGTTAGTTGTTTTCTTCTACCTGAACAGGTTTTTGTTTATATTTCATGGCCTGGTACGTACTTATAGGTAGGAAAATTGCAAATCGCCGATTTGTTATCAGAGATTGATACTCAAAACCTTATATCATTGGAAAGGTTATCAAATTCTACGTTTAACCGTATAAAAAAAATTAGGCATTTCCATTTGAAAAAATCAAGTTATCGCTGATCGAAGTTTCCTTAATTAATCGACCGATTTCTCCAAGCATGAACGTAATTCAAATTTGACAGTCTCATCAAAGCTGGCGCATTTTATGCTTAGTAATACGACAAAGTCACAGCCTTCCATATTTTATAATCTCTGCGATATTCAATTTTTTCCTGATATCTACTTATACCGAAAATGGTGATTTACACCAACACGGTTCGCTTTAGGTCCCATGTATGATACGTAAAGTCACACTAGAATTCACCAAGGAATCTGAATATGCAATAATATATGGGGTGTTTCATTTAAAAAAACATAACTTTGATACATTACGTGTTTTTAGGACACCCTGTATAACATGAAAATATTTTTTAAATGTAGCCTTTATGGGTCTCTATCCATCCGAAGTTATTATTTTCTTTTTTATCAAACACTTTAGCCAAAATGCTCCGTGTCGAATAACGTGAATAACCCTGTATATACATATTTTTGGAGTTAAACATTTGTAGAAGGCGAAGCTTAATATAAATTTTCACTTAGCTATGAATATACTATGGAAATCATCAAACATATTTTCATATTTGAGCTGAAAAATTAAAAATTAATCAAATTTTTCAAAAAGATAATAAATATCCGAAAACGGCAGAAAAAATTAGGTAAACACCTACATTAATACACTGACAGTTTTCGGAGTTTGAGGTCAAACTCTCTGGCTACTCCACTAAATCTGAAAGTAGGAAACCAACAGAAAGAACTACCCCGACGGTAAATGCCGCTACTGGCATTGAATTACACTATTGGCTCGAATGCTTCTTCTGGGGAAGCTCAAGAATATCAGAATCCTTGTTTGGAAAAATGTCCTGATTCGCATGAGGCACGATGTCCCTAGTCCATGACAGCGCTGTTTCGATTTTTCGGATCTCATCAGGTGAACCTGGGTAAAGCCCGGTGTCAGGCTGATATGAAAGCAGTGAACCAACAGCAACTGTCCCTACTGGCATGGAATTACACTAAATGATTTCTACCATTCTACCTTACCCAAAGTGAGCTCAAGGATATCACAATCCTTGTTTATTGTTCAGTAACATTTGTTCAACAATTTTCTTTGAAGCTGGTCAGACAGTTTTTATAGTCTAGGTTTAAATTTTATGTGATGTGCTCTACTAGCAAGCAGTTAAAAATAATGTATTACAAAACCGTATGACCCGTTCATGACAATGTAACGCTTTGATATGAATGCCTACACGAATTATGGACTACATGCTTGAAATTGCCGATTAACTGTTTCTACATTGACCATACATTCACTTTTACTATCATTAATATTATAACGCATGCCATTTAAGAACGCCGCATCTTTGAATTGAAACCGTTGAGGTCTCCCATAAAAACATTCTGTTGAGACATCCATAATGGATGCTAATAGTGCGACGTTTTATGTTTGTTTTTGAAATTGTAATAAATTTTGTCACGAAAACCATCTGTTAGGTAACATCTTTCACAGTTATGTAGTTATCAATAACAAACAGTCACTTAGTATGCTGCGTTTGCAGATTTTATTGGTAATAAATCCAGACAGAAGTATTTTTTTAATATGGCTGTATGCAAATGCATCTAAGGGGACGGAGAAAACATTTAAAGCTGCGATTTCTTGCTAAGCTTTTTGTAAGCTTAGCAAGAAAGGCAATATTTCTTAGAAGGTATATTTTTATTATACAGGGTGGCCCAGCATAAGGTGCATAAATCAAGCTGGGTGAAATTAGAACAACAGCTACGTATTATCTGACCAGCGGAACTGAAGCTACAAAAGGAATGCGGACAAAAATGTTCGGTGTTGCCAAGTTTATTTATAAAAAAAGCATAATTAACGGTAATAGCAATTTAAGATAGTTTTATAGCTACTTTAATATAGTTGTTAATGTATTTTTATTTGATAACTGATATTTGTATATATTTGTTAATGTATTTTTATTTAATAACCGATATTTCTTAATCTGCCTGTTATAAAATGTACATATATTTTCTGAAGATATCATCAACTTCAGGTGAATCGGCAACAACCCACGAATCCTGTCAACCAACGTCTTGTCAGGGAACCTTATTGGTTGAGGATCTGCTACCATGCCGTTGCCCTAGAGATTAAATCTTGCTGTTGGCCGCCCTGCCACCAACTTTATGTTCCTGTCTCTCTCTCTCTCTCTCTCTCTCTCTCTCTCTCTCTCTCTCTCTCTCTCTCTCTCTCTCTCTGTGTGTGTGTGTGTGTGTGTGTGTGGAAATATCGAAATTCCAGTGGCGTTTTGTATGTTCGGTTTATAATCTTTCTACAGATTGTCCCAAACTATTTGAATATCTGTTTTGTCGAGTTTATTGTTTTGTCAGTTTGTTAGGTACAATGTTTTTAGTCGTTATTATTGTTATTATCTTATTTAAAAATGAATATTCATACAAAAGGAAAGACGCTTCATAGCCAAAATATATTTTTTGAATAAAATTGGCCATGTTTTTTTACAACTATACCCCTCCTACCGATACCCCGTAGCTTCAGAACCGTTGGCCAGATAATATCATCTGCATACGACTATATAATAGAAAATTTTACTCATTTATTAATATCGACAACGTAAATCGGAAACAACAGCAGACCCAGTATAGACCCTTGCGGAACCTCAGAGTTAACCTTAGATGCTTCTGATACTATACTCTCAATGGACACACGGTGAGATCTGTCGATCAGATGCAAAAGTTGAAGGAAGTACTATAGTACTATAGTGATAATAATCGATGGGAGGTACTTCCATCATGTAGAAAGCTTGTGCTACAGATAGAAGGTTGTAGTTTTTTTATTAGACGGGATATTGAATGGGAATCAATGGGACGGGACGGTTATGGGGGTATTTCCTTGGAAATCGAAATTTAGTTCAAATTAAGGTCTAAAATGTCTAAAAAACAATTTTTCTAAACTCACTTACTTTTCTAAGCGAACTTCTTTATTCGCTAACATGATCTATTTTTACGGATTGTTCATGTTTTTATTACGACGAAATGCACACAATTCTTCAAAAGTTATGAACATTACAAGTATAAGTAAAAAAATTAATCAAACTGTCATTAGAAGTCAACCAAGCGATTTATTTAAATTATTTGTTTCAGTTTCATTTGTGCGCTTTATGTTGGGAGAATTTTTCTAATATTGAAATGCTTCGAGTGCTGGATTATATGAATCACGGTTGAAAGTCATCCACTAATACGTTTTTATTATTAATTATCCAAGTGATCATTTTATTCAGAGTGGTTTAATCACTTTCACGTGCATCAATACACGCCATCAATCTTTGTCAAATCGGTTCTCCACCTATTTGCAAAAAAAATCATGGTCGAAATAAAAAGTAAATTGCATTTTCACGGCAGCCAGGCTTGCTGAAAAATTCTTCTGTACGTTGATGGATTGCTGTACAGGGCAGAATTCATTAGTGGATATCATCTTCGCAATAATATTGAATTTTTTTCATTCTGTTTTAATTCGCGGATATCGTTCTTGTTTCCACAAAAAACATGGCCTCAACTTTTGTACAGTTTCTAAATCTAAAGCATTCAGCTTTATACATTGTTCAGAGTTGCCCAATTTTGGTCAGATCGTCTTTGTATTAAAGACGTTTTTATATAGGTACTTTTAGTTTTTCGGATTGGAACAAATTGTTATAGTTGTTAGTTAATATGTTATTGCAATACTACCAATCCTACCGCAAATACATTTCTCAATACATGGTTAGATACCATAGTCAGTCCACGCGATAATTTTTTTCTTTAGCATATGAACGGTAAAATACACATCGACAAAAATGCATATTCATGGAACCTGGCCATTTCAGAACGGCCTTGGGATTAATAATAGTGCACAACTGATATACGTACCATAGATTATTGTACCTAAAGCAATCATTATAATTTATAATATGGATAGAAAAAGTATATAATTTGCCTTATCAAAATAACATAGAAATAGCAATTTATTATAATTTATCATTTACAGTACATATTTATACGCTTTACAGAATGTAGAATGACATGCTTCCGTTGTTTTTGATCACTTGTAAGAAGATAGTGAGAGTGATAATTTGATTTTAATTTAATTGTTTCATCGCTCATCGTTTATTCATTTAGGCGCTTAGGAAGTAAAAACTTTTTTTTAGGTTAATACAATGCCAAATGCCAGATTTGACTAGCATTCTTCCAACATATTTTCTTTTTGGCTAGCACAAACTATTTGTAAATTTCCCAAAAAACAGTTCTTCTTTAGAGCTATTAAGAAAGTACTATAACTATTTTATAGTATTTGAAACTGAATTTCTGTTAGTGTTAAATACCTGTAAATGAGTTTTATGGGTTATGCATTATGATCTGTTGGATGCGCTGTCACTTGTCAGTGCGCAACTGACAGGACAGTTTACTAATCCTTGAACAGCTGATGCTGATCGAACCAGATCATATCACTGTTTCTGTCAAGGCCTATCAGATTTGATCCAACCTTGGATCACAAACATGTTTCTGGTTTCTAGTTCAGTGGCGTCGGTTCTCACTAACGTGGCCGTTCTATGGTCACTGTGTTCTACGTTTGTGTCTAAGTTTGTTCTGTCCAGTTTTAGTTTTACTATAGGTGCTTTCCTTTTACATCTGCACTAACTCAGATCATTTAAAAATGAGACTGTCCAGTTCAGTTGGAAATCTCATAGCTCAGATGAGTTAAAGGATCGTGTGTGTGCAGTTAAATGTCATTCCCCGAAATTTTGTAATATGCTATGGTTCTATGATCTGTCGATCCTTTCCATAACCTAGTTTATCACGTTTTTCGTAGCTCAACATACACTATCAACTATCCATACACCACAAAACCCGCTGAAATTCAAACCTACAAAAAATCCTAACCTCATTCATTTGACATAATGATCTAAGACAACTGATCTACCTTTCGAGCTAGTGCAGATGGGCTTAAGTGGGGGTAAAGTATGTCACTTTAGACTCAGATTCATAAGACAAAAGGAACGTACATTGAAATGAGTCATGACGTCACAAGTGCCATATTGGTGTAATTTCCACACTAGACAATGTCAATAACCTTGGCATCTTCGGAAATAATTTTGTGGTGCGTGATCTGCTATTCTGGACTTTCCTGTCTCTGTCGGTGCTACTTAATTCTCGCTGCTGGAGGTCTTTTATTTCTCCAATGTATACTTTGCGTACTCACATGGCACTTCGTAGATGCAGTTTTTTGTTTCTTGATATTCATTCTTGAGTTTATGCTGGTGCCATTCCCTTGTATTGGTACTTCCACCAGCTTCTTGGGATATGCGTTCTTTGCCAGATCTTTAATATGACATAGTTCTTCTTTCAGCCCCTGTTGTGTATTACAAAATGTTCTTGGCTCGATCTACCGAAGTTCGAATAACTCCTTTTTTCGTTGATGTTGGGGTCCTTCCTCAGTCTCACTATATTCATCATTCATATTTTTGAGAATCCACATTTCAAAACTAAAAATGTAAAAAGCAAAAAACCTTGTGTAGGTACTTTAAAAACTCGGTGGTAAACACAGGAAAACGATTCTTGCTGAGATATTTCAGCGATTTGTAGGTGCGCCTGACTTGTTAGAAAATAATGCGTAGACTATTTCTGATAGTTTTCGAACTGTTTTGCTTCTCGGTTGGAATAGAAAAATAATCATTGTTCACCAATGATCAGTAACTTAGTTTGGAATACGTTTCAGTGAGGGTGAGGTTGCCCATATTGAACCAAATTTTGAAAAATTGTCCGTACATGTGTGCCATTTAAAAATAAAATAAACTGATAATACAACAAACCTCTCAACCCTCTCAACCTTGAGGAATATTTTGAGTTGCATAAACTATTTTTATATTTGTTTATAACAAGAGAACAAAATGTGGTTTTGCAAATGGTTCATTTTAGGAAACCAGGTGCTTAAATTGAAATTGTGGTCTCTTAAATTGAATCTGACCTCAGATATTTATAAAGTAGGATTTATACTTCCAGGAAACCAAATTAAACTCTTTAAGAAATGTTGGGAAGTACCGAAAAATATTTTTTTTCTAATACTTGCTGACAAAATGTGTAAAAAAATTCTGTACTGCAAGTGATGGACACTTGAATTTTTTCTTGTTTGGTCTAAGTCCAACATATTTTCAATGAAACCAATTGTGGCAGTGCAGGCACTGAATCATTTCAACTTGTTCTTCAGTCTTCCGTTCAGTACAGAACCACGAAAGTTCAGGTTCAGGAGCGTTAGAAATTTAGAATGGCCTTAATTGAACCGGGGTTCAGTTAGATGTTTCTTAAGTGGTTCAATATGTTTAGATAAGTTTTTGACAACGCTATTATTAGGTAGCGCTATAAAGTACTGCTGTCTAATAAATAATTATAAAATTAAAAGAACAAACCTACATTATTTTGGTTAGATTTAAAGCCTTCGCAAAGTTCATAAAATATTACATTGCGCGTGGTCAAAATCTTCAACACTTCACAGATCTGTATTACGTCGTCCTAATCTAAATATCAACTCTGTCGCAAGAAGGTTCAAAGTTGTGGTATCGAACACTCGATGGCAACATTGTTAACAAAAACGGCAAAGGTTCAATTTGGGAAACAGTTCAATATGGGCAACCGCACCCAAATAAATATATTTAATAAGTTGTAGGTACGAAGTGCGGACCTGTGCTTCAGAATACACCCGTAACAGTTTCAGATAAAATTGCATCTCTTGGACAATGCGAGCCTTATAAAGCAGGCGCTCAATAATAAGGTTAAAAAAAGGACGGTAAATACGATGCCCTTATTGTATGAATATTTTACAAATTGCTTTAGCCAACTATGGCATTTTGAAACGTACAATGGGGACAATTTCGAATTAAGCAATAAATACCTGGCTGCATTTTAATACTCGGCGAAATAACAGCAAATGTAATTGCTTTTTTTTATCTTAAGTAGATTGACAAAAATATGAATACAATGTGGTATGCATGTAAATGCACATTAATTTCATTTTAATTGTTTCACTGGAGTATTGTTCTTGCAGAATTTTTTTGATTTGAGATAGTAGAGATAACAATTTCTCAAGATTGAGATGAGAAAATTCAGAGTGGGAGGAATGGGCAAGTACTTGAAATGCCGTGTAGTATCTCCAAAAATTTGTTGTGCCTCCTGAGTTTACATTAGACTATTATCATGAGTTTGATTTATGACTGCATATGATAGAGTATGGCACAACCTTCTCATATTTTTCCGCAATTTTTTGGAGTACGGGTTCCTAAAGCCCTCTCTAACAAACGAGACAAGTTTTTTCCGTAATGCATCACGAGAGAAAACATGGTGCTTTCCGACTTTGAAAGAAGCGTCAAACTCATAGAGATATTCCACTTTTTGCACATTTATTTTTTTGTTAACAAAATAATGCAGCCTGGGCTCCGACACACCGAGTAGCTGTTTCAATGCCCTATGACTTCTCCTCACACCGTGACGGGAGCAATCACTGCGTCCGCGAATCGTGCGCGTAAGGGGCCTGGGTAGACACATACATACATATGGATTTGCCAAGAAGATGAGGACTATATTTGAACCCCTCTAGAATCTAGACGTCACGAACAGCCAATCGGAAGACGGATATGGGTGCCGTGTTGCCGTTCTACCGGATCTAAGGTCGTACGTATTGTATTTTGTCTCGTGTTCCCGTTTTATTAATCCGTGATCTAGGTTAAGGTTCGTGATTCGTCAATCTGTCCCGTCAGTGGCGTTACTCATCAGTGAAGTTCGGACGTCATTCGTTGTAAGGCGCGTATTTGTCCTTTTTGTCTGGAATCTTGACTTGTGTCCCTGTTTATTGTGGAGTATTCTTTATTAGTATTTTATTTACGTTTGTTTTTATGTTAAGGTTCTTGAATACAGAATGAAAACTAAGAAGGAAGCTTCAAAAGATTTAAATAACATTCGTGGTAATAAACAACATAATAAATATATCTTTTCAACAGTCATTTGTGATGCATGTGCTTTAGGAGTATCTCCTTTACCAAATGCACAAAATGACAATGTACGCTGTTCAATATTTCTCAGAATATT
This sequence comes from Callosobruchus maculatus, assembly GCA_951848785.1. NCBI lineage: Eukaryota > Metazoa > Arthropoda > Insecta > Coleoptera > Chrysomelidae > Callosobruchus > Callosobruchus maculatus. The sequence continues at coordinate 13,290,447 of CATOUR010000083.1, forward strand.
ACAGGATATGTCGGTTAAGTTCTTCCGATGTGAAGTCACAAAGCATAGCTTTTCTATTTTATTATTTGAAAATAAAAATGGAGTTGAGTTTCCAATATGATATTTGATTGAAAGGTTCGTGTTCCTGGGTAGAGATAATACGCAATAAGGGCAACGTGTGATGAGGATCAACTAATGCGAAAATGTGTAAACTTTTCAAATTCTCGGAATCAGTCATTCACCGCATAATAACTAAAGACAAAAAAGCTTCCATTTGAGACAGGAAATTATAAAATTGTAAGGTTAGGTTTAACTTCACCTGACAACGAACTGCATATTTCACAAAACAGAACCTTTCTTCATGTGACACATTCGGGAGATGATACCCACAGGGCATCCCCTTAGTGGAAGACAAATCACAAAAGTAGTTCGTTTCATAAAAATTGGCACAATATCGCGATTTTTGAGTTGATGAGGCAACAGTGCACTGCTGACGTATGGCGCGCGTCGCACTGATCAGCTAAATCTGAATTCCTTTTTTAAACTATAAAATGGAATTACTATATTACACAAAATGATAAGAGAGTAACCAAATTCATTAGTATATACACCTATTTTTGTATACACTAAGAGATTAGATTTAATAATTGTTTTCAAACCCATTATACACTCTAAAAATTGTTTTGTAAAATTACTAATAAAATCGTAGGTTATTTAGTGCCACCGATTTTGTTAGTAATATTACAAATCTGATTTGTAATTTCATTTAGCAATTTTCTAATATTGTAAATTCGCAAAAACGCATTTTTGTAATATCACAACATTTGTCAGAGATTTAACACGATAATTTGTGAAATTATTATGCGATTTTACACAATTTTAATGATATCATATTGGTTTTTTACATATATGTTTTGTAAAACTATTTTGTAAGATATGTAATTTTACATAATTTACTTGTAATATCACTAGATTATATTGTAAAACCATTATACGTTTTATTACAAATTTTTTAATGATTTATTTTGTAATTTTACCTCATTTTATAAAATGACTTTGTAGTATTATAATAGGTTTTAAGAAAAGGCTGTCATTTTAAACATATTTTTATTTTCTATATGAAAATAAGGTAACACAACATTAAAATTCTATACAAACCCTAAATAGAAAATCAACTGTTTTAGTCTTATCGGCTGACAAAGAGGTATATATTATTATATCAGCTTGTTGGCCAGGCAAACAGCTAGTTAACGTGCCATTTTATTAATAAAAGAAATTACTGTTTTTCTACTGGCAGTGTGACCCAAAGTCAAAATGCACTTTAATAAATTATGTTTGGGTCATTTCCAAAGTTGCCGAAACATTTTTTGGATTAATCTGGTTAGAATTTAAATATATGACAAATAGTAATTTTATTGCTTCTTCAACTTGCATTGATGAGCTGGATCTTTTCATTGTAAATGGAAATTTTCTTTTTCCCTTCATCTGAAATTAAAAAAAATATTGTTCTTAAAGTAAAGTAAATATTATGATTCGAAAACTTTTTCATTAATTAACCATATCATATCGAAGAAAAATGAAAATGAATGCATCCCTAAATAAATTTAGTGTACAGGATGGCCATATTTCTAAGATGGCGGCTTACCTTGTTTAAATGTACTTTGTATTCATTTTATCCAATGAATCTTCAAACTTCAAACACAAATAGCACCACTATATGTTATATACCGGCACTTCCAAAACAAAATCCATAAAATAACGACCCGTCCGCTGTTTCTCTATTCACACAAGCTGATTCTTTTCGCCCGCCAGTGCTACCTTTCATCGGCAACGCGTAATCTGTACTGAGGACAAGTGGCCATATAAAGCGTTTCAGTCAAATTACCATTGATACCAACCTAAGAAATCAATTATTTTACTGACATTATTGAAGTATTTTTCTAAAATAGTTATAAATTTACAAAAGAAGATTGTAAAAAAAACAAACATTTTGTGTAATGGCAATTATCTTGTAATTTTGTCTTACAAAAATGCAACACAGTGTTGCAATTTTACAAATATTTTGTGAAAAAATGAATTATTTGTATTTTTCCTGTAAAACGCCCAACCATTTTTACAAAATCTAGTAAATCTACAAAACTATTGTATTTTTGTTAAACTTTACTGTGGTTTTACAGCATGACATAGTAAAATCGCTCTAATAATGCTTGTAATTGTTTTGTAAAAATACCCACGTTTTTTTCAGTGTACTAGTCCATTATAGACTTGTAGCCAAAATAAATTTTTGGGCAAGAGTCGCAGTAGATATAAATCCCTTCTAACGATGCTGAACTTGGCTAACATTCAAAATAGGAAACTTCCACAAAGCATTAAATATCGCTACCGTATTTATATAGTCAATTTTCACATATACGACGTCACAGTTACGCCTAACAGATACCGTAAACAGCAACAATAATTCATTGTTTTTGTTTGCAGAATCAATGGATGATTTTAATATAAAATAATTATTTGGCTTGAAGTGGCAAGTCTTTATTGAATAAATATATTCTAGCTCTTAACCCAAATGATAAAAAAACACCACATTGCTATTGGCTACTGTTGCTACTACCCGTAGAAATTGAATTGTAGGTGTAACTGGAGGTATAATTAAAATTAAGATTTATTGCGCATTACTGTCATATGACAGAAATCAAATTCCTCGATGGAAATAGCTTTATACTGTTTTATTACAGGTGCAGTAGCTTTTTTCAAATGACCACGGAAATATCTAAAATCGAAGTTTGAAGTATTTGAGGATTTCGCGAAGGTTTTCGTTTTACCTACGTTTTACAAAGACTATACTATATTTTTTTCTGTCCCTGCGGTAGTAACAGTTTATCCAAATTTGTTTGCAATCTTTTGCAGACCTTAGAGGTATTAAGTGAATCTACTTGATATCATTAATTTTGTCAGTCCACACTAACCTCACAACGAACTTTCACCTAAATCGATAAATTTTCAGTGTATAAATATAAGCGTCTATATTAAGCCACATTAAATAAACTTTTTCATTGGCTATCGACGATTGCGATATTTTATCGAAAAATATAAATACGTTCGAAATAGACTCGATGAGAGATATCGATGTGCATGAGGTTAAAGCCCACGACGTACTGGTCCTAATGTAACCGTTCTCCTTCTCTTCTTCTTCACTTCAGGTTGTAGGCACTTTGCCTGTTACTATACCCATCTTTTTTTCAGCCTTCCGATATCTCTTCTTTCAGAGCATTGATAAAATATGGCTCTGGCTGGAATCCTATTTACATGCATTCGTTCTACATGTTCTTTCCATTTAGTTTTATTTTTTTTTATTTTTTCGTTTATATCGAAGATGTTTAATTCCGCTCGCATATCTCCATTTCTTGATATGTCTAATTTCGTGCAACCTTTCGCTCTTCTTAGACATTTCATTTCTTGTGTTTGTATCCTATTTTTTTCTTTTTTGCTGTTGTCCATATTTCACTACCGTATAAGAGGGTTGGAACAGCTATCGTCTTGTAAAATTTCATTCTAGTATCTTTCCTTGTTTTATTTTTTTAATGCTTTGCTGATAGTTCTGCAAATATTCGAGGATTTATCAACTTTTTCTTCTATGTCTTTGCTTCGGTCATAAGATACATCGCAGCCTAAGTGTTTGAAGTGTTTTACCTGTTCCAGTACTTCATCGTTTACGACAATCTTTGTCCTAACTGGATATTTACCTGAGAAATCCATGGTTTTCGTTTTGTTTGTCGATATTTTTGGCAGATTTTTTTGTAGTATGTATAGACTACTAGGTCAGCGTCATATAAAATAGAGTTTAGAGTGGTATTTTGGTCAAGATGAGCTTGCAAAGAATAGGTGCAAGCTCAGCGGCACAGCGTTTAAGGACAATGACTGGAATTTGGTCAGGACCAGTAACTTTATTGGTGTTCAGTTTTTGGAGGATGCTTTTTACATCTCGATGTTGAAATTTGACCTCTGCCATTCTCGAGTTCACGCTTATGGTGGTGGTCGGAGTACTTCCTTGAAAGTCTACAGTAGAATTGGCTGCGAAGAGCTTCCCCAATATGTCTGCTTTTTCTTTAGGAGCAGAAACGAAGGATTTGTCCTCTCTGGTCAAGGGTGGTATTGACGAGTAGGAAAAGTTCTTACTAACAGTCTTAGCTACAGACCAGAATGTTCTGGTCGAACTAGGACATGAGAGGAGCTTGTTCTTAATGTTTTGGTTGTGTTCCTCCTTGCTGCTGTCAATCACGCGTTTACAGTGATTTCTGGCGTCGATAAAACTGCGGTGGCTCTCAGCATTTGGATTTTTCCTCCAGTCTCTGTAATGTTGGTTTTTAGAGGTAACTGCATCTCTACGACGCTGATTGAACCATGGCTTGTTTTTGGAGGGATGCTTGACGACATGAGGAATATAGGCTTCCATGCCGGATATTAATACCTCTGTTATTTCTTGGGCGCAAGCTGATGGGTCTCGTGACTTGAAGCAGACGTCGTTCCAGGGAAAGGACTGGTAGTATTAGTATGTATACCTTCAGGGCATTTCGTTCTCAACTCTTTTATAATAGCGTCTATATAATATGTTAAATAGTGGTGAAATACAGCAGCCTTGTCTAACTCCCTTATTTACTGATATTTCTCTAGTTAATTTTCCCCCTATATCTATAGCAGTTTTGTTGTACGTGTACAAAATTTGAACTGGCTACCCTTCTTCGACGTTCCAGGCTTCGGAGGTCCTTTGTTAGGTTAGCGTGTCGATTATTTTAATTGCTCCCTTCTGGATAGTGTCTAAAAGCTTTAGAGAGTGCTTCGGGGCGCATCGCCACACATGGGAACAATACTCCAACGATGGTCGGATCTGTGCCTTGTAGAGCAGCAGTAGTTGCTCTGGTTTATACAGCTTGATCCCCAAAAGCTTGACGGTGATTCGACTATTGGGTGACCCTCCATTTCCACAGTTAGTAAGCCAACGTGAGACTTCTTTGTCAGTGTTGTTGCCTGAGTTTTCTGTACGTTAATGTACTTGATTTATTAATCCCCACTGGACCACTGTTTTGATATCTACGTTGATCAACACAAACTTGCATGATGCTATAGCGTTGCAATTATAGTAAATTAATCATATTTGCCTAAAAAACCTATTACATCTGCAAAACATTATTAAGCTATATACCTACAATTTGAATACAATGAGTTTCCAATAGCAATATGATGTTTTTCATCATTTGGTAAATACCTTAACATCAATATTGAAAATTAAAACGAAGGAATAGGTCGGAAGTTGATTCTGATTTCAGTTGGGGTAGTACTCTTGATCACACTAAAGCTACCAAAATGTCGCTGGTTCAGTCTCTTGTTTTCTTCATATTTTTGTATGCCTCGGAAACGTGGACTGTTAAAAAGGCAGATCGAGCTCGCATAGATGCTTTTGAAATATGGACGTGGAGGAGAATGCTGAGAGTTCTTCATACCGCCCATCGAACTAATGTTTCCATACTGGATGAGCTCGGTAATCCAAAGAGACTATCCTCCATTGTGTCGACGAGAATGCTTACATTTTTCGGACATATTCACAGAAGCGATAATATGGAGAAACTTGTAGTTCAGGGTCACGCCCCGAGTGGGCGGCGCTGTGGCCGTTCCCGTACACGCTGGGTGGATACTACGAAACAGTTGCTGGATATGAGTATCAAGAGCGCCACTGAACTGACAGTAAATCGCGACCGATGGCGAGCTGCAGTTCTCAAAACTATTGATAAAATTCGTGTCGCCAGTATACGCTACCTCCGACTTAATGCATTTTACGAGTTCACAACATGTCTGTTAAGACATTGTGACTATGATGATGAGTACTATTGATTCCTAAACCAATAGATATAGGTGATCTAGCATTGGTGTTACAAGCAAATCGCATTGATGTATCGACCGGTGACACAGTTTCTCTGGAATCTGAAAAAAGAAAAGTTATTCAGAACATCGTTTAATTATCTACATGTAAAGGCAAAACGGCCGATGTGTTACCGCTGTATAGAAAAGGAATAGCTTTCGAGAAAGTGCGTCTCTTCATATGATGTGAATCTGCAAATCCAATCAAATGGCTACTTAGGTATACTGCAGGTGTACATGTATCATACAGGTCAAAATAATAATAGCTTATAGAAACGATATTATAAAATACAAAAAAGGTATGTCGATATCTCTTCATAAAATGAATCCAATCAGATGGATACTGAGGTATAGTGCAGGTATACATGCATCACACAGGTCAAAATAATAATAGCTTATAGAAACGATATTATCAAATAAAAAAGGTATGTTGATATCACTTCCAGTACGCGTCATGTTTATCGGACGTTTATAAATAAATATACGCGAAGGATGCGAAGGATGTATACAGGATGTCCAAAAATTAATAGAACACAGCTGAATAGCAGATGCGGAACTTACCTTAGTCCAATAGTTGATAATAACTAGAATATAGGGTTACACTCATTTCCGTCGGTCTGTATGTCTGGTCGCGTTTTTCTACCCTCGTAATCTCAGTAACCGCTTCATGGATTGTGATGAAATTTGGGTACCGATATGCTGTGGGGTTCTAGTAGGTAATGCTGCTATAATTTTGAAAATCGGTGCAGGGGCGGCGGAGTAATTAGCAAAAAACAAATAATTTTAAAAAACTTCGTTTTTAAACATTTTAGGGGTTCCTGATAATTCTTTACTCTTTTTTTGGGTGGGGGTGAAAATGGGGTGGTTGGGGGTAGGGGTTATAAAAAAAATTGTTGTATTCATAATAGGCTGTCCATTAACGTATGAAAGAAAAACCTAGAGGCATAGTACTATTTTTTAGGGCCATCCGGACATTGCCTTGCCTGTTCCAGAAACCAAAGGACTAAGAATCTTTTGATGTATACGTACACACGAGTATTGCTTTCTGTATTGTATATAGCCTACATTGATTTTAATAAAAATTCGACACAGTATTATTACCGTGGCTAGGATGGAAAATGCGTATGGTTTTTACAAGTGGCGGCGAAGGTATAATAAAAAAAAACTAAGAATATAAAAATAGCTGAAACTTCGTTTTAGGCGATTTGGGGGATCCTGATCGTTACGTTCCAACCAGTTGAAGCTTTGAAAATAAAAACTGTGTCGTCGTAGTTCCTACCGAGATGTAAAAAAATATTTGTGAGAGTTTTTTTGTTGGATGTTTTTTGTGAGGGCGAGCTGGCAATGATTTGGTTGCAAGGGGACCTCAGACTATAGCTTATTCGTGGAATGGGAAAAAATAAAATGATCTCACCGTTACATGTGGGAAGTACTGGGTCAATCAACTTGACTCCATTTTTTGGAGTCACCGTGTATTAGCCTAATCATTAAACATTATGTACTTTCAGGTTTTCTTTCAAGTGAAAAATATAATGGGTAAATGTTTCAAGTTATCTCAATATCAATTAGTCAACACACCTTTCAGATTTTCAAATGTAATTTCTATTGAAGTAGGCTGTTATTAAGTGACAGTTGCATTGGATAAACGTTTATTTTATTTATCGTATATATAGCATTGGTACATTGCATTTACATACACATACAGGGTGCCCGGATATTCGACCAACAACGTTTGACAGGTGACATGAAGCTTTAATGTGCTTAATTTTCTAGTTATAGGATGTCAGAGCTTTACTTTTATTTCCGCTTCTTCAAAAAAACTATCATTCATACAAAATTTAACTGAATATTGTGGCATGTTCTGGATTTTTATGTTAACGTGTTTTTTGATCTAAATAAAATAAGCAAATTCAAAGGGGTGAACCTTTATTGAACTATATAACAAAATTTTAGCGCAACTGTTCAAAATTTCGGCCATTCATTTACTGGCATAGTCTGCAACGTTTCAGCGTGTTTTTCGAAGAACTAAGGCATTCGTTTGAATTTCTTCGACTGCAGCTTGAATTTGTGCTAACGAGTCTTGTTCAGTTCCAGTAATGGTTTCATCGCATACTAAGTATTTTATATATCTCCACAAGAAAAACTCCATTGGACTTGAGTCAGGCGAGCGAGTGGGCCAATCCAGACGAGTCGACCAATCCACTTCTCTTTTGGATTTTTCCATTAGATAAATAATCTAGCATCTCTATAAAAATGAACAAATAATGCGCAATCGTGTTGAAACCACATATGATGCGTTGAGAGCTAGAGTGGGGTCTATCCCCAAAATTCAGAAGCTGAGAAAAGTGCTGGTAAAGATTTGCAAATAACAGGAACTATATCAATGCTATAATGATATATGTAGCGACTTCTCTGCAATAATAGCGAAATCAGTCATAGGCCATTATAGTATTGAAGATACTTGAACTAAGTGTCCAGTAGGTATTTAAAGTCTTCCACATTTCTCATTTTTGTGGGTTAGGCCACTCTAGCCTTCAACGCCTCATATTTTCCCAGCCGGCTCCAAGAGCTCAGGAAGGACTTCTATGAGAAAGTGTATATAAATCGGTCCATTCAGTTATTATTATTTTTTGTTATTATTATTTATTCATATGCGTACAGATAAAGGCCACCCTTGAGGGTTGCCCCTTGTATAAGGGTACTGGCTGAATTGTATATGATACTGTCTCCAACCCTCATCTACTTAGTTATAGTGGCATCCAAACATTTGAAGTCTCCCACGCATTTGGCACTCCGAGGGTCACTCGTAACATAATAAATCCTACATTTCCCTCTCACTGACAATTTCGAGTATCAGGCATAATGTATGGCCCAACCAATACGTCACCAATAATGGGGATATGTATATGAATATTTTTTAATTTATTTATGTTATATCTGATTTAGGTATCACATTTTTTTATTTGTTTCTGTACTTTTTAACATCATATTGAATTCAATTTATTTGTATCAATGAGCTACAAATATTACCACATCGTAGGCACTATAATTTACCTAACCTATTGCTTGCATCCCATCCCATTAATCACATGTCTCTGTTTTGAAGATGACTTCGTCCTTCCTTCTCCTGGCGTCCTGGACTGAAAATGATGCTGCTTACAGCTTTCCACACGTCTTCTTTTCGTATATAAATACATTAGGTGCTTTCCTTTTACATGATTTATCTGATAATTCTCACTTGTGACGTCATGACTCATTACGATGTACGTTCCTTTTGTTTTCGGAATCTGAGTCTAAAGTGAGATATTTTACCCCCACTTAAGCCCATCTGCACTAGCTCGAAGGGTAGATCAGTTGTCTCAGATCATTTAAATGTCAAATAAATGATGTTAGGATTTTTTTGTAAATTTGAATTTCAGCATTTTAGCGGGTTTTGTGGTATATGGACAGTCGATAGTGTATGGTGAACGACGATCTCTTCCAAAAACGTAAAAAACTAGGTTATGGAAAGGATCGACAGATCATAGAACCATACCACATTACAAAATTTCGGGGAATGACATTTAACTGCACAAACACGTTCCTTTAACTCATCTGAGTATCTCAGGTTTCCACTGAGCTGAGCCATCTCATTTTTAAATGAGCTGAGTTAGTGCAGATGTAAAAGGAAAGCACCTATTTATACGATATTTTATACAACAAATTGTGACGTGACGTCTCGACAGTTTTGACATAAATATAATAGTGAATAACATCATTACAGTAGTCTTATAAGAACAGAGAGGACAGAACAGGCGGCTGATATCTCTGTTACCAAAAAGTACCAAAGCGCTAGTTCCAGTCGCGTAGCTAATGGAGTTAACATTGTGGTTAAGCTATTTGGAGAAATAATCTATTTTCAAATAAAATCCATTAAAATATTGTTATTCGCGGGTTCTGTATGGCCAATTTCACCATCCACAGTTCAAATTCAAGTAATTAACATTAATAACTTAACAGTGAACTTCCATTTGACCGGTATCTTATCTTGCAAAATGTAAGCTATAACAGATACGTCACTGGTAAACTGATTGTATTTGAACCAAAACCTTAAAAATATAATTTTTATGATTCGCATGTTAGTGGTACATTAGAAATTATATTTTGGATACATATACATTTCTGACCAGATATCGAGATATTTGCATAAACTTCGAATGCACCAAAAAATATGAACACAAATTTACCTGTGAAAAGTGATCTAGCTCCTTCCTACTGCTGTGGCTTTTACACCCTACCATTACGCATACCACAATATTCTACATATATTGATTTTAAAAACGCTGGATATCACAAAAAATACTACCGTACCAAACTATTTGTTTTCCTCCAAAATTTTGACAGATATTCGTTTTCTGTCACAGCTAATTCATATAGCAATATACAGGCGCGCGGTATCCTCTCTCTTTCCTTATCTCAGCTAAGAACAATGGTTTTGCTCTGTACCATCGATTTACGGACACCGTGTATGTCAATACGAATCTTCTTATCGGGGCCCCATATTTCAATGGGATTTTTCTTTCCCGATTTGAGCAAAGCTCTCATTCATCGCAAGCCGTTGGAATGTTCCTTGTAAATGATCGTCGATGCAATGTTGCCATCATTGGCGATACAACGCTGATCAGATAAAGTGTCGAGTGGTGCACCACTCAAAACATAATATAATATAATTCTGGTTGAGCAACGGACAGTCATCCGATAAGCCTGTTACAGCTGTGTGACTGTGTGCTACTTCGACCGCGATCATACGGAAGTCTCACAGGATATCGCTTATTGAGGTGAGTACAGTGATATGTTATTCAAGAAAAATAACCAGCAGGGTCACTGGAATAATCTGCCTGATACTCTTAGCGTGGCCGTACACGATGAGCAGTGTTTTGCAGTCGGGTGGACCGCAAATTTGCTATCGAGTTTCAGCGGAACTAAAGTCCGCATCAGAAATACAGTACCACTGCCCATATATAAAGGGTGAGCCAACTTTAGGGTTAGAAAATCAAACGCGTATTTTTTCTAAACGTCAAATCGTTTGACATTCCAGATATCACATATGACATCTCCAGTCAATACCATTTGTAATCATTTCGTCGTTTAGCGTGCAACATCGTGTTCAAGTTATTCAAACTTACTACGAAGACAGACGTTCTGTGAGAACCACATTTTGCAAATTTCGAAGTGAATATGGTCGATTTGATCGACCATCTGAGAAGGCTATACGAAAAATGGTGCAGCAGCTCGAGTCAACTGGTTCGTTGTGTGACCTGCGACGTGTTCCGCATCGGCGTTCAGTGCGTTCAAACGACAACATTGAAGCAATTCGTGAGAGTGTCGCCGACAGTCCATCCACCTCCATTCGTTCACAGCAAGTCAACATTTCTTGTGGCTCTCTGCGGCGAATTTTGAAAGACGATTTGGGTCTCCATGCGTCCAAAATTCGGTTGACACAGGAACTATTGCCAAATAATCACGGAAGACGTCGAACATTTGCTAACTGGATCTTGAGCAGCTGTCAGGTGACAATCGTTTTTACGAGAAAATCCTTTTCAATGACGAGTCTCATTTTCATTTGAATGGCTACGTCAACAGAAAAGACTGCCGCATCTGGGGCGATGAAAATCCAAAGACGTATGCAGAGGTATCCATGTATCCACAAGGGATCACTGTTTGGTGTGGTTTCTCAGCGCAGGGAGTGATTGGGCCGTATTTCTTCTAAAAACCGGATGGAAAAGCGGCAACCGTGAGTGGCGTCAATTACCAAGCGATGTTGGAAAACTTTTTGTGGCCGATTTTGGATGGCACGGACACTGACAACATGTGGTTTCAACAATATGGAGCGAAGAGTCCCACTGCAGGCAAAACCATCGATTTTTTGAAATCCAAATTTCCCAATCGCTTGATTTCGTTGAAAGGTGATGTTGATTGGCCGCCAAGATTTTGCGATCTAACCCCATTGGACTTCTTTCTTTGGGATTACGTGAAAGAAAAAGTCTATGCCAACAATCCCAAAACGATTCCGAAGTTGAAAGACGATATCCGACGTGTAATTGGTGAAATACAACCTGATGATTGTCAAAATGTTATAAGGAATTTTAGTCGCAGAATTATGTACTGCAAGAAGAGTCGCGGAGGCCATTTGCTGATATTATCTTTCACGTATAAATGGTAAAGGCCAATGTTTGCAATACAATAAATGATCGCAAAAGATTCGAAGTAGTTTAAGTTTCATCCAAAAAATAGAATCACGCCCTAAATTTGGCTCACCCCATAGTAGGAGTAGGCCCCAGTAGGCCCTTTTTGCCATCCTCGAATATAACCCCTCAGCCGCCACCCTGCTTCCCCCTCCCAGCATTCGTAACCTTTTAACAAAGGCCAGTCTGCCCAGCTTAGGAAGGGTAATTCCTCTGGCTGGAGTCTAAAGGATTCAAAAATCTCATATGTCAGCCTGCCTAGCAACTCACATTCCACAAGCAAGTGATAGGCTTTCTCATCGGCCTCTCCACAGCCTATACATAGGGAGTCATCTGCAATTTCTAATAGTTGATAGATGACGCTTGAGCCTACAGTGCCCCTTCAGAACGCCCATGAGGTTTCTGATTGCCCATCGACCTTGGTTCCGTGGCCATGCTGATCTAGATGTGTTCAGCCCGGCTATAAAATCCTTGGCTTCTTTGCATCCCTCACTTCATCTCCAGTGTTCGGCTATGGTATCGTTTACCCAGTTTTTGAGGGCTGACCAAGAACGCCTGTATGAGCTGGGACCCACATCAAAGTTACTTCCTTCAGCCTCGCCAGCTCTTCCAGTCTCTCCGCGCACTCTTGAATCAGGACTGCCCTAGTTGTGGGCCCATAGATGGTTTTCAGTGTCGCCTTTCTATCAGAGCAGCAGTAAACCTTCTTCTGCTCTGTGTCCTTTCTCATCTCCTCATTGCATGCAGCAGAGAGTATTGCATATGTTTCTACTTCAAAAATCGTGGTGTTCGTGTCTAAAGAGTAACTCTCCTCGATTTTCCCCATAAAACCCTGCTCCTGAGGCCTGTCCGCTACCTAAACGAGAGCCGTCCAAGTTGCATACCAATGCCTCTTCGGGAAACTGAATCTCCCCTCTTTTCCACTCCGTGATACTGGGAATAGTCGGAGTGAAAGAGTTATCCCACCTTGATAGACGATTTGCCTCGACAATCCTGTATAGGCAGAGATAGGCAATGCTTCCTCCGCCAGCTTGGCTATCTTTGCGTGACCAACCCCCTGTCCCCTGATCTGCTAGTTACCAGTCTGACCGCATATAAGCAGAATGTACCATTGGTCGAGACTAAATGCTGGCACGTTTTGCCCATGTCCTAGAAAGCTACTTTTCGAATCTACCAGACCTCTTGATGAAAGTCAGTATGTCCGAACATCTCAGTGAATAAAGTGACTCCATCGTGTGCGAATATCTAAAACTTGAGGTTGCGATACACAGCACAACTGCACAGGAAGTGGAACGCTGTCTCGTCCCCCTCCCAGCATCTAGTTACCCTACCATTCTTATGATTGACAAATGAAGGGGCAAGTGGAAGAAGTGGTTAAGTAACATTTTCTGGAAAAGTTGAATTTTGACATGAATGAAGGAGTTATGTACATGTGTAACTTGCCTCCACAGCATTTAGCTCTATCTTTCAAATTAAAGCAGATACAGAGTATAGTCGCATTAATAATAAGGACGCTGTGGAAGAAGGGGTTATGTTTCCATAACACCTTCAACCACTCCAAGATGTGTCTTTTAATATCGCGTATGATGCACGAGCCGTACATGATACCTACAACATAACATCAAAATATGAATAAACCAGACAATTTCTTAATTAAAAAGTCTACATATGCTAAAATATTTTCTAGCAAGTTTAATTTGTCCTTCAGTCATCCTAAAAGTGATAAGTACATGCAGCAAATGCGACTCCGGAAAATCGAACGAGGAACACCAAGAAAATGTAAAATTAGGTTTTGGGTTGATGTCTAGGAACCGCGAAACCGCCTTAAAAAACGAAAACGAATGCTATGTAACGATCGACCTGCAACAAACCATGTCCTTGCCAAAACTAACTACATCTAAATCATTGTACCTAAGGCAACTTTAGTTCTACAACCTACGTTATCACTAATAAGGGTCACCAATCAGTAATGCAAACATGGACAGGAGATGTTGCAGGAAGACGTAGTGCAGATGTTGTAAGCTGCTTATCGAATTTCTTACAAACGAAAGTGCAAAAAATGTAAAAAAACTTACAGTGTGATCTGACTCATGCGCTGGTCAGAACTTCCAGATGATTTGTTTGTACCAGTAGATGATACTCAAAGGGATTTTTGAAGTGATCGATCATAAATTCCCTGAAGTAGGGCACACATGTCATATTTAGACTCTGATATGGTTTTTGGTCGCATAGAAAAGCACTGTATTTACCCCCGACGAGTACAGACGAATAATTAAAACAGCTTGCACAAGACAATCGATTGTTAACAATATGGAAAACTACTTTCGTGATGTTGACAGTTTGCCAAATCAAATGGGTCTCGTGAACAAAAAGAAAAACCTATTGAACGAAAGAGTTCCATTCAGGGATGGCATAAAGTGGATCCGCGTTGAAGAATTCGGTAGCTATATGTATAAGGAATCATATGTTGAGTATACCCCTTTCAAAATGTTTCTTTATTTAAGAACAATCCATCTGAAAAGTATTCACCCCCTACGGATATTGAATTTGCTAGAATTCATCATAAAATAGGAAATGTATTACAGCCGAAAATTGAGAATCTTTGGGAACAGTTACCTTTCATCCTAGAGGAACATAGAGGATTTTATGAAAGTTTATTGGCCCAGAAGTTGAAAACCCTAAGCAAAAATGACCGCGTACCAAGTAATACCGTAGTATTGTTTAAATTTTGTCCGAGTTTTGTTTTTGAAACTTAAACTGTTTAAATATGTATTTTTTAGTTTTGGAAAATAAATAATGATTACTAATATCAAGGCCAGCATTAAAGTATTTTATGCTTTCTTCCATTTTTATCCCACAGAGTTATTGTTATGTCAGTAAACGGAAAAAGGGGTTATGTACCTTTAAATCATAAATTTTGTATGAAAATTAAGTTAAAACTCAAACCTTAAGATCATTGAAAACAATAGGTACTCAGCTCTTATTGACTGAATAAACCTAATTTTGAAACTGTTTTTACTTACAAAATGCAGATTCACTTTACTAAATGTTATTTATCTCAGAACTTTGGAATTGTAACATGACACCTTCTTCCACTTGCCCCTTCAAATATCTATTCAGCCGGCAGTGGTCAGTGAAAACACTGATAACCCCCACCAGGAGGTTGAGCGTCTCTCTACCTTTATTCAGAAGCCATAATGTTTGGCTCTTATCAGGGTCCACTATGAATCTTCTCGCTTGCCTGCAGTCATCTCTCTCTAACTAGGCTTTCGCCAGTTCCTTTTAGGACCAGAGTCGTCCAGAGCAACATTGACCTGGCGCTAATTCCAATACCTTTATCCAGAAGCCATAGCGCTTGGCTCTTACCAGGATCCGCTATGACTCTTCTCGCTTGCCTGCAATCATATCTCTCTAATCAGGCTTTCGCCAATTCCTTGTAGGCCCAGAGTCGTCCAGAGCAACATTGACCTGACGCTAATTCCAAGCATTGGTTCTAGCTAGACGGCCTGCTCTCTCGTTATCCCGGTATACCAACGTGTCTGGGGACCTACAGCAGGATCACGTTCTTATGTCTTGCTAGTCTATGAAGGGCGGCAGAGCATTCTTTAGCCAGAGCTGATCTGGCCGTCGGAGTTGTCACCGCTTTCAAAGCTGCCTGGGTGTCAGAGCATATGCTTTGTTCCTAACACTGTCGACTTCCAACACCTCCGCCTGGAAGAGAATCATGCAGATCCCCAGCGCAAAACTCGCTACACTCCAATCAGTTTGTAAAGGTTTTTGACATACTGTAATGAACTTCAGTTATTATTTGTAGGATAAGGTCATTTAAACAAAAACTCCTTATTTTTCTATCTTTGGTGTGCAGGCACATTACAAATTTTATTCTGTTCCTGTTTATTTTGATTCGTTTTTATTGTGCATGTTTTGTGAAGTTATATTTTAAAACCGTCAGTAGTGTCGTATCTTTCCAGTATTTTTATCTAGTTAAACTCTGATGATTATTACCATACAAACGATGAAAATTTCGTTTGTCTGGTAAGTCAACTTATTGGGAAAAATACTTTTATTGTTTTTGAGGTTTTTTGTATATTTTATACTTATACAAATCAAATCATTCGTGCGTTTTAGCAAGTGGCATCCATCATTTTTCAATTAAAAAAAAAATGAAAAGTCAGTGCTAGGTTTTGTGTATTCTGCTGTTTATGTTAATTTGTTTATAGCCTTCACCATCAATAATTGGTTTAGTTGGCTGAGGATGACTTAATATAAGTCGAAACGTTGCAGATAGAAAAATAAGGAGTTTTTGTTTAAATAACCTAATCCTACAAATAATAACTGAAACTCGCTACACTCCTTTTCCCTCCAGTTAGAAGCCTGCTCCCCAGGATCCCGACTCCTTCAAGCGTGATCCGTCATTGAAGCATACCAGAGTTTTTTTGTTGTGAAACTATAAATTTTATATTGAAAAGTTGCAAATCGGATCCCTTTCCTCAAAAATAAATTGATTAGGAGTTGATACTCAATGCAAAAAGTTCAAAGACAAAATATTGTAGGGGTTGGCTTTTACTGTCATTCTATTAGCTAAATTTATCCGCAATATCGAATTTTACGTTTCATAGAGATACTAAATAAAAACTTAACCCAAAAAAAAAGTGTATGGAATGGGCATTTTTTTATTACGTCATTGGCTCTGATCTAAGATCAATTAGTCAGTTGACTACAGTGTTATTTTAAGTTTTTGTGTACAAAAGTTATATAATAGTTTGTATGCACAGTTGTTTTCACTAGCTAGTATAGTGATCATACTAGCAGGTAACGGAACATAGCTTGACAATCTTTGATACAGGGCTGCAGGCACGTATTTAGGGGGGGTCCAGGGGGTCCGGACCCCCCCGAAACGTTATAAAATACCGTCTAAAAAATGGAATCCACTAATTTGCACCCCCCCTCGCAAATTTAAGGATTTAAGGTGGCAACTCTAATCTGGACCCCCCCGAAGGGTCAACCAAGTGACACCCATAATCTGGACCCCCCCCCCCAAAACCAAATCCTGGATACGTGCCTGCAGGGCTGCTACCTCATTACCGATCAATTGGCTTTCTAATCTACAGTGTTGAGCAGTACCAATCTCTCCACATCTGCAGTAAGGGTCATCGTCTAAACCTGTTCTAGTTTTGTGTTTAGGGCTTAAGCAATGCCTACACCTTAATTTTTAGAGGGTTCTCACAAGTGGTTTCGTTTCTTAAACCAGGGCCCTGTTCTTATGTTCTGCTGGATCCGTTTGTATGTCGCTGCGGATGGATTTCTATGATAAGCCGGCCCCACACGTTCCGTCCAACGTTGGATCCAACGTTGGATAGAACGTTCGGCACATTAAACTTAGGCAAGTGTGCTCTCCCATACGATGCAACAAACCTTGATGTGACAAATATCACAAACATTGCTACTAAGGTTTTAGTTAGATGTCATTGTCGTATGGATATAATCCTATTTTTTAAATATATATACCTGTAAAAATGAACGATGACCCAATAGCTGTCATTGCTGCTCGAATGGGTTACATGTTGCGGGATGGTAGAAAAAAGAGACCACAAGAAGGTGGTGGTGGATACAAGGTACTTAACAAATAATGATTCAAACTTAAACAATCATAAACCTCGACGACACATCGACCCATTCTGTTCTATAAAGGCTTAAAATAACGAAGGTGTTGCCAGTTTTCCGTATAATCAGCAACATAGCGGTGCTTAAAATATTGTACAATTAGCAGCAATTAATTCAGAAGCTAATTATCAGATTGATCCGTAGATGTTCCGAATAAACAACGTGTAAGGTATAAGCTTTTATGATCATATAAGTTGCGTATAATGAGGCTATAAGTTGATAGTTAACATTTTAAAGGAACATTTTATTTTCATATTTTTAGAATATTTAAATAAAGGCTTTTAAAAAAAAGTTTTTTTGTTTTAATTTATTGTAGGATAGGTCAGTCTAGCTCTCAGCACCTCATTATTGATCTGGAAATTAATACCCTTGTCACATATCAGTATTAATTACATCCATATAATTTTAAAATACACGACATCGTACCTGTTTGTTGATCAACATTTTCTGTTCAAAGCCTTTGAATAATCAATGAACGAACCAAATAATTTAATTTTGGTAAATGACGAGGCTACGCATAAACATTTTCTGACTGACCTTCACATTTTGTTTCTAACCGACAATAATAATCGCATAATAGGTTACCAAACGCATGTAATCGGGTTTTTGTCTAGCTCCACGCCGTGTTGGTGTGCGTTTATTTTTAGATGACCTTTCTTTTTTTTTTAGAAGTTCAAGGCGCTCCGCTCCGAATAGACAGCGGAAATACAGAAGACTAACCGCAAAGATTCACTGTATCTTTGATGTGGTTACCAGATGGGCTGGGATAGTTTTGTATTTTAAATAAAAAATTTGACAATAAACAGATGAAAATAAAACACTTAATATTTTTCACGTGTAGCCGGTACGCGGTTAAAGGTCGGTATGCATAGTCAATTTCCCACACATCCTCGCGCCGTTGAAGCGCCGTCAATTGCAACAGCTGCTGGTAAATAGCTTGGGTACCTATTCAGAGCCAGAAAGTATTTCTCGCCATGTAACCTCCTCACGCTATATAAAGCTCAGATGAGACCTTGCCTGGAGTATTGCTCTCATGTCTGGAGAGCCGCTGCCTCTACTACCCTGTCTATACTTGCTGCCGTCAGATGTACCCGTGCGACCGCTGCATCTCATCCTAAGACGGTCGTTCTGCATACATCAAGAACTGAGCGGTACAACCGCACATTTATTCCCAGGTTGTCCAAGGCTTGGAATGGACTGCCAGAAGATGTATTTATTGGGCCTGCGGGTATTGGCCCATTCAAATCCCGTGTTAACAAACTTCCCCTAACATAACCTGCCTGCGCGGTCTGCTCAGTTATAAAAAACATGTTTCGTGAATTGTCACTTGAAAAAACCAAAGAATGCCTGCTCTGTATCTTTCCAATTTTCGGGATCGGTATTCCGTTTAAAGATCCCGCGATAAAAATCTAGATCTCGGGATCTGGAATTTCGGGATTTACCTCTGGCTTAACCCCAATCATTTTTTTAAACTCTAACATTAGTAGCAACAATGATAAAAATGCGAAAAATAAGCTATAGTTATAAAACATAAAATTAGGAACTAAAAACAGAAATAGAAAGAAAAGTTGCGATTTGCTTAGCAATAATATGATCGTAGAAAAACAAAAAAGTTTAGAGTCGAGTCTTTTAAACGCGATCTAAGATTATCTGCAAATAAAACCGCTGAAGAAAAGGCTCTTTCAGCTTCTATACTCGTAGGTAGACGTGCAGGAGCTTTTTTTTTCGGGATTAACCCCAATGATTTATTAAATTCTAACAGCAATGATAAAAATGCAAAAAATATAGTAAACAGTAGTAGGTTTTCATTAAAAAAAACATAAAAAACAATCTTTATTTTGGAAAGTAAATATCACACCAAATAGAAAGAAAAGTTTCATTCAAATTTGCATTCAAAGTAATTTTTAAACATCTGCCTTTTGCTTAGTAATAATAAAATATGACCTTAGAGAAGCTAAATAGAGTCGACTCTTTTGAGCGATCTAAGTTTGTTCGCAAATAAAACCCAGTGGCGGTTCCTGAACATTCGAAAGGGGGGGGGGGGGCGCACAAAATTTTAAATAAAAAAATTACGCGAAAATCCTACCAGAGATTGTTGAGGCCGGAGCTGCACCCTGCACATAAAATAAGAGTTTTCAGTTAGCTGGTATCACGAAAAGTCACTTCTTAAGAGTGGTCTGCTTATCACTCATCACAAAATGTTATTTCTTAAGAGTTTTTTTACTTATCATTCCGCCTAACGAAGAAAAAAAGAGTCGTCTATAGCCTGGGAATCGAATTCCCAACGCCTGATTGAGACACGTGTATGCAACTTACTGAACCCAGGAGCTGTCTGCCTCATTTTGTCAAAATATTGGAAATTATATTAGTATCTACTTACCTGTTTTAATGCTTGTAATGTTATTTATAATTTCCTTAATTTTTATTTTATGCTCTAAGGAAAATCGGCCAAAGTTCGTCTTAAGCAACGCATTCATCTGATTATCCATTTTAAGTATCAGGTTAGTAGGTTAGAATCACCGATATAAACAACGCGTAGCGACTCGAACAAGAGAAGATGACTGAGACGCATCATTAGGAGCGGCCTCTGTTCGTATTGGTTCGTATGTCACCGGTAACCTTTTTTGTCATTGGTCATTTTCGAAGTCGATTGAGATGTGATTGACTAATAGGAGCTCAAATAACGTGCGACTGACCAATAGGAGCGCTCCGCTATCCATGCCGTCCGAGCCTTGGCGCCTTCAGTCAATCACGTGACGAGACACTGGTTAAGTTCGAGCTTAGTGTGCTGCGTCTGCCAGTTTTTATATTCTGAGCACTGTGCGCTACTTACAAATCAAGCCGTCGATTGTAGCTGGAAATAGGTATACATACTAACACTGCATACATGCTTTGCTTTTGCTCAGGGGGGGGGGGTGCGCGGCATTGCGCCTTAAGGAGCAACCGCCCCTGAAAACCGTTGAATAAAAGGCTCTTTTGGCTTCCATACTCGTTGATAGATGTGCAGGAGCTTGTTTTGCTCGCGAAATTTTACTCCATTGTTGAGTGCCCCGGGAAACTTATTGCGAGGGGGGCCCGAATTTGAAGGTACATCACTGTCGAGCAAACCTGAAATAATACGCGGATAAAAAAAAGGAATAAGGAGATTATCGGGATCCCGTTTTATTAATCCCGAAGTTTTCGGGACCACAAAATCTCCGGGATCCCAGAATCCCGACTTGTCCCATTTTTACAACAAAAAAAAAAATTGAACAAAAAACTTAAATGGCATTGGTCTGAAAGGGATCAAAAATGACCGTTACGCCAGTAATAACATGAGCGGTGAAAGGTACATTTATTTGAAGCAAATATTGCTGTATTAAATACTATCAATGAGCTGCTAATTCTCATTATTTGTGTTAAATAGAAAACATTCTGTTTTTACATATCTAATGTAATAAGGCTTATCTGCCTTTATCTATATATAACTGAGATCAACAATGAACCAGGTACTTAAAACATATACAGATTCATTTATGAATCTGATTTGAGGTCTAATCATGTTGATAAATTGCTGATTAGACTAATGATTTTTACAAATTCCACTCACGTAACTACAGTAATTTCCATTTGAATAAGGTCTCTAAATAAAATTTTATATTCAGTTTTTTATGAAAGAGTATGTCCATGCAATTTCCAGAATTCTTTGTATTTTCTGGAAAATTATTTCAGTTTATATTTATATTGTGGTTATATTATCTTATATTTATGCAGTCATATTATAGTTCCTTCCTTAAGGTGACATTAAGATAAAATTGAAGTTATGAACATTTTAATTGGCAAATCGTATCAATGAATGAAACTAGCTTTTTGCGGAGGGGGCTAATATTTATTCAATCTCGAAAACTTTAAAGAATGATTGCTAGCACCGGCTTATGTTATAATATGCTTAAATCATATTTGGTACTGTAATTGTTAAAAAGTTGAAATTTTCATAAATAGATCGTGGAATTGGCAGAAATAGGACCACATGCCCCTACCTCAAAATCTTAAACAGCTCATACTTTACGATACTAATACATGATAATAAAAATCATTCTTATTTCGTATTTTTCGTTTCATATATATTTTTCCTGTAATGCGTATACAATATATCTATATAAGAGAGGTATGGTATCAACTTCATTAAAAATCAGACTGTGATCATAGACAATATACAATTTCAAAACCTAACTATTTGACATTGTCAGCCTAAAAAATTTGTTTTTTGTCTATTTCGTTAGGTCCATAATACGGTAATGTAATGTATGTATGTATTGGTAAGTATTGAATTTCACCTCTCCAGCTGTGGCAGTTTTGGAAATATTTAAGCGTTCCGGTACTGTTTACTGAAACAGCGGTGTTGCCGTATCTCAATAATTAACAGAAACAAAATTTTGAAAATGTGAGATCTCACTAAGTTCGACATGCGCAATTCATTGCAATAAAAGTAAGTAGAGAATTCTATTTAAAATAAATTAAAATCGGGGATATTTGTTTAAAAATTTGGAAAAATAATTTATAACTTGGCAACGTCGCAAGCGCGAGAAAAAATATTACAAGGCAAGATAGGGTATTAGTAGATATTTTGATTTACAATAAAAAATACAGGGTGCTACATTTAAAAAACAAAGTAAAATGACCTTCAAGTTGCCGTAATTTAAAATTCTGCGAAAACCACCCTGTCGATACAAATTGCTGGTAACATCCAAAATAATATCAGCTTAACATTCAAGTAACTCGCTCTATAATATTATTAAGAAAAGTTAAAGGAATATATCAATTTGGACGTATTTCTTGCGATCTTGCAAATCCGGAAATTAATAGAAAATAAATCATAACTTGGCAACGTCGCAACCGATCCCAAAAATATTTAAGAGTTGAATAGAGATTAATGATGGAAACTAGAAAAATTTAAGAAAAAGTTATAGTTCCATATAAAAAAATTAAGTTGATTAAGATTTTATATTTCAAAATGCTTTTAAAATATGCGTCTTGAGTAACCAAATAACTTTTGTATTTGACATTTTCTTCTATCAGGTATACCTTGCGAGATATCGAAGAATTACACAAAAAATGGACACCCTGTATATTATATATGGTTCGAAGCTCGCGGAGGCTGAAAAGCCAAGTATTTCTTTTTCAATTTGAGAAGTAACAAGCTTATTTTTTGAATTATTACTATTATTCAAATTCGATTTAACAGAACAATTGTTACACCCCTGACTGTAAGCAATATCATGCGCCATATTGTCTGCGTCGATACGTCATTGTGTGACGTCACTATCACGTTCTTACACGGAATTTCTTGTAAAATGTACATTAACGTTTTTTGGTTTGTTGCAGGTATCGTGTCTGTCGGCCGCGTTAGGCCCCGTTCACGCTAGCAGTGTCGCGCGCGGTCAGTGTTCGCCGCGCGGTTAGTTGGTGCGTCCGCCGCCGTCGCGCTGGATGCGAAAGTGACGCCGTTGGCGAGTATCGGACGGCGCATGCGCGTGTGCTTCGGTACTCTGTGCTTCTCAACGTCGGCGGCAGCGTCGCCGCCCGATCGGGGAGCACCGCCCACCCAGCCCCCCAACGCTACCGCGGACGACGCTCGCCAGGGGGAGCCGCAGGTCACCATGGCGCAGATCGAAGAGCTGAAGGTAAGTCTTACGTTTTTACCCCCTTTTTAGCTCTCACTGACTCACTGAAGTCACTGAAGAGAGCTTATGCAGAGTTTCTGTCTGTATGTCCGTCCGTCCGTCTGTATACAAAACTACAGGTGCTAGAGAAAAATTAAATACAGATTCGGAATCAGCATGAGAAAACTAGTCCGGAAAAATTCCGGTTTTGTATTGACGCTTCGGGCTTAAAAACATTGAATTAAATCACGACAGGTATTTTACGACGTATTATGTACAGTGTATTGATATTCCTGAAGCACAGGCAGCTTGGATGAGTGGTTAAGACGCTAGGCACCAATCCGAAAGGGCGTGGTTTCGAATCTCATCGCGGTCAACAACTTATATTTCTTTTTTTAAGGTTAAATGTTAAATTTGTTGATTAATAGTCAGGGTAAAATCTGGTTTTGTCAATATAATAAAAAAATTAAATTTTTATAGCAACAAATTCCACAGTGAGAGCGCCGTTACTCAAGTAAATTCTTCCCAACTTTTTTTTAGCGGAGATGAAATTAGGGTTTGAGAGGTGGTGGGCTGTAACACCAAAAAATTATTGTATTATATTGTATTGTATTGTATTGTAATATAGGCTCTTCATTGACCTGTGAAAGAAAGATCTAGCACCATAATAAACTTTTTAAGTCCATCCGAACATCACATTGTCTATTACAGAAACCAAGGTTCTTAGAATTCTCTGATGTTTACATACGAGTATCGCTTTAGATCGTTCTGTATCGTGTAACGTGGAGACTGTTAAATTGATTATAATGAAATTTAGCTATAGTATTATTGTCTTGGCGATGATGGAAATCGCATATAGTTTTTAGAAATTGTGTCAGTGGCGGTGCAGCAATAATGAAAAAAATACCTTAAAACTTGTTTTTAGGGGCTTTAGAGGTTCGTTATAATTTTCAACTTTTTTTGGGTAGAGGGTGAAGGAGAAATTGGGGAGTGGTGGGGAGTAAAACCGAAAAATGTGTTGTATTCATAATATGCTGTCCATTGACCTGTGAAAGAAAGGCCTAGCGGCATTATACACTTTTTAGGTCCATCCGAACATTGTTTTGTCTATTACAGAAACCAGGGGAATTTTCTGACGTAACATACGAGTATTGCTTTCTTCTGTATTGTATAACATGGAGCTATTATAGGTGTTTCTATACGATGGATGAATTTTTTAATGACACTTATGTGTAAAAATGACCTGTATGTTTATTTTATATGTTTATTTTATGTCTTATGTCCATTATATTTTTGACGGATTCTATACTACTCTGTAGTCACAAGAAATAAAGTTTCATACATACATACATACATTAAATTGATTTTAATGAAATCGTGACACCGTATTACTACCGTGGCCAGGATGGAAAGCCCGTATTCTTCTTAGAAACCGCGTGAGTGGCAGCGGAGCAATAATAAAAAAACTGCTCAAATTTCAACTTATGCGTTTTAAGGGTACCCTTTGTTTGGGTGGGGGTGAAATTGGGGTGGTTGGGGGGTGGAGGGCTGCTCAGACTGCTCAGTGCTCATGGCCCTGTGAAAGAAAGACCTAGCGGCATAACATTTTTTTAGCGGGCAGGCGGGCGATTATTTTGTTGCAAGGGGGGGGGATCTTAGACGCTTCATGTTATGGGAAAGTCATACTAGTATCACCCTGATATGTGGAAAGTACTGAGTCAATCAACTGGACTTTATTGGACATTTTTTGGAATTGCCATTTCAAATCAATTCAATTTATTTGTATCAGTGAACTACAATGAACTACAAATAGGTACATATTTCCACCTCGAAGGCAATGTCTTGTATGACGTATAGGAAGATAGAGACATTATAATTAATTCATCTAACATATTGCTTGCATCCCATAGAGTGAATTATCGTTGCTCAGTTTTGTAGATGATTGTCGCAATTCAAACCAAAGGATATAGTTATAAACATGTGTGACAATGGAGGGATTAGTGAAAAGAAGTAAAGAAATTTTCCTAGCGGCGGATGAGAAATTGATGAAACCCAATTCAGAAAGTTTAAGGGGCCTGGATACACACATTTATACGTACGTATTTGCCATGTAAAACACGGACTCACAATTTCTCGCATAACTCACTTTATTTTCAAACTACATATATAACATTTCAGAAGGCGATAGTTAAGACCTTAATGAATGACAACTATTTTCGATTTTCTCAAAAAAGTTTTTAATGTGCAAAAAAACTCGCAATGCAAAATCATACATTCTATAAATGCCTGTAATTTAACAACCAAACACGAAATCAAAAAAAAGGCTAAATAGTTGCACAAGTGCAAGCTTTCTTCTTCAATTTGCTCTTTGAGTCATTACTGTAAGTTCACAGGTAACGTCAGGAGATTGGAAATGCGAAATTCATTTTTATGGTGACCTTTGGACCTTACCTTTGGACCTTTTGACCTTACCTTTGGATTTTTGGACTTAATGTTTGGTCTTTAATATCGCAATAACTCTTCGTAACAGCTGGGAAACTACTGCTACGCCAAATTATTATAATCAAGCTTGTTTTTTTAGTTTATTTTTAACATCTAATAAATGTGAGACACTGGTGGTTAAGTGTAAGAATAGCACTTTGCTAAACTTCGCCACCGATGCCCTATCCTGATGTAAGCTATCTTACATGATATGTTTATTTTCAATAAAGACGATTATTATTATTATCTCCCCTGATCTTAGACACACACACTGGAGAAAGGGAACAGGCGGGCACGCCTCCTCGCTAACAAGGGAATACGTCTTTTCTTGGGTTCCCAATTTCGCGCGCCATACCCTAGACCCTTAAGAGCCTGATTCGTTTTGTAATCTTGGGGCTCATTTGCAGCATTTTCTACTAAAGACGTATATGACCAAATGTATTTCCTTCTGAGGTCGTCCAATTTCATCACAGCAGAGTGAGGTAATTTAAATTGGAACTGACGTTGGCAGTCAGTACATACATGTGTGATCACTGATGACCACGAGCATGCTGGGCTCGCAGTTGGGTTCGACGTAATTTTCATCGAGCTCAAGATTTCAGAGAATGTATGGGGGTGTTATAATAGTAATAGTGCACCAATGTTCAACGTACCTTCAGGATCAAATGCGCAGTTTTCTGATGTTTTTGCCGGTCGAGGAAATATGCTATAATTACTAAACTGAAAATATCGAATACCAGTCTGATTCATACCTGTTGTTAATAGATCATACTAAATGCGCCACATTTCCGATAGATTCGAATATCCCAAAGTCAGCAATAAGTGCATCGCTCGATACAGTGATGTACTTAGGATTTTTGTTTGGGGGACACTCAGTCTCAAGTATAATGTAAGGAGAATCTGGAATCTCCCACGTGTTTTTACATATATATGTTATGGTTGAAGTCCAAAAATGGCTAATGTCAAATAGATTGCTGAAGCGTTGCCAATTTTACAAAAACGCTGTTTTCACATCTTGCTGCTTCGCTTCTTTAACCTGGTCACAAATTTTATTAAATCATACTTTTCTTGGGATAATTATGCACTGTCATCGTCCCTCTTTGAGAACATAGGCTTACTAAAATTCTCGTAAAACAGGTATTTGAATTCATGAACCTTTTTAATCAATTGTAACTCTTATTCATCACTTTTCACTAGCAATACTTCTTATGTTTGTCAGCTGAGTGTCAGCCGTATGTGAAAAGTGTCTATATCGAGTTTAACAAGGCGCATCTGTTATGTCGACATTAGCCGGTTAATATACGAATCGTGCTCCGGCACATTTTATATTCGGATATTAACTAACCAGACATGTTATTCTTCACTTTAGCTGGTTAATATTGAGATTAGCGTTATTTCGGACTTTAACCGTAACATACATATGTATAAAACTAAGAAACAAAAAATGGTACAACCCAGGCTCCGATACATCGGGCTGCTGTTCTATTATCCATTGACCACCCCTCACACCGTGAGGTGAGCAATCACTGGGTTCGCAAATCGTGCGGCTTAAGGAGACGAAGGTACCCATGGATAACTACCTGGTGCATTTTACCGGATAAGATGTGCGTCGCCGCACGGCACACCGGTATTTTGCGCAGTACAGAGATCAGCGTATGCCTCATACGTCCTAGGCATTCAATGACCATAACTAGCAGACTCACAGTGTAGTCCGGCCAGAGCCTGCGAAGTTGTTCGAGGAGCTCCTGATATTTGGTACGCTTTTCCTTCTCCTTAGAGACGATGTTTGCCTAAGCAGGTGCCAATAAGTCGATAACATACATCGCTTTTTGTTGGTTATCGAGAAGAACTATACCGGGCTTATTTGATTGTATAAGCTCGAGAGTGAGGAGCGAGTAGTTCCAGCAAATTAGGTACCTCTCGTTCTCCACCACGGACTCTATGTCCCTTGGAGCGTATGACAGCACCAGTGTCTCATCTATACCGTATGAGTGCCTTAAATGGTAGTGTACACTCGTAGAGCCGCGTTGTGCCTATGCGCATAGGCAGAGCCAGCGTACACCTCACACACCGACAAGAGGTGCGTAAGAGCTTCTGGCGCCTGCAGGCAAACTCTACAACAGATATCGGGCACAGATTTATATGCCCATAACCCTACTACGGTATACTAAGGTGTTAAAGACACCGCCTTGGCAAGGCATTATAGAGCTCTTGGTCTCTCTCAGACTTCAACCCACTAGACCTTAGGAAAGAGAAGATCAACTGCTTAATCAAACCATGCTCTTCTATAGGTGTTTGTAGGAGATTTTATGCATTGGCTTGGTGAAGTCTTAAAAGAAATTGAACTCCAGCAGCTTTAATGTGGGTTTTTAACTCTTCGCGAGTAAGTTCAATAACGGACTGCTGACACTTCCGCGTGAAGTCTAGTGTCACGCTGAGTTTCTCGGCTTCTCGTGTTTCTGCTCTAAAATAGAAGGCTCTTTTCTCGTGATCTCGCATAAAGCGAATCAGGGGATCGGTGCTCTTCGTAAAATAGCAGGCAGGGGCCAATCATATATGCAGTCGCTTCAAACTCAATAGTCTACGCCCTCCCAGGTGTCGTGGAAGGTATATTAGGGAACCGAATTTCTTGAGGGGCTTGGGTACACACATTGAAACATTTGTATTTGCCATATAAAACACGGATTCTTATGTAGAACAGAACGCACTTGTTTTTCAAACTACATACTTAAAATTTTAAAAGGTGATAATTAATACCTTAGTCAAGGGCATCACAGAGCGATTTTTGCAGAAAAATTTTAGTTTGCAAAAAACTGCAAAATTATACATGCTTCAAATGTCTGTAATTTAACAACAAAACACGGTATCAAAACAAGGCCATTGTGTTTCCCTAGCGCAAGCTTTATTCTTCATTTTGATTTTTAAATCATTACTGTAGTTAGTTTTAAGGTAACATCAGGAGCTTCTACATGCGAAATGCTTTTTTATGGCGACCTTTGGACCTTTGGATTTGCCTCCACTCATTTTAGACACACATACTGGAGAAAGGGAACAGGCGTCCATGCCTCCTCGCTAACAGGGGAATACGTTTTTCCTTGATTCACAAGGTCGCGCGCTATACCCTAGACCCTTTAGAAATATTGACGCTTCTATTGCTTGTTAAGGTTACTACCAGCTCATTAAAAGATTATAGCTAAAAATCAGACTTTTTTTAATTATTTTGCTGGAAAAGTGCAGTTCGAAGGGGGTTGTTTTTTGAAAAAAAACTATGTTCAGAAAAAGGCAAAGTGTATGTTTTTCTGCTTTCTTAAAAGTCTCGGAGCCTGGATTAGGGGTGGGCGATAATTATCGATGTTTGGAAAACATCGATATTTCACGTTCGATGATCGATGTTTTTACCATCGATGTTGTTAACTTGATATAAAATAATAATAAAACGTCGATGTTTTACAAACATTTCCAGCGATGTTTTGCTAAAAATTTTAATTCCAAATTGAAAATATACAGAAAAGTAAATTTAGCGGGTCTGCAATTTTCTGGTCTTTGGTTTTGCTGCATGATTTAATATACCAATCGAACGCGCTTTGGGTTCCTTTGTAGAGGTGTGCAATGTGCATTCTACTTTCTTTTAGTGAACTAGTGCATAAACGAACTACTATTCTGTTCTGTTCTGAAAACAACACCGACGCGAAGGTGACCGATTGACGTCAACACGAATTTATGGGATAGGAGAGTATAACCACAAGATCCTATATTTGGTCGATTGATAAAGCCACGGCTAACGTCCTTGTTTTCTATGTGAATTCTTTCTTTGTCGTGTCGTATTTCAAATTGATTTGAGATGGACATTTGACATTAGTCGATTTCATCTTCTCAAATTCGCTAAGGTTGAAAAGCAATTTTTAGCTCCATCGATCTGCCAAATATTAAAGCTTGGGGATTGTGGTTATTAGGAGCATCTGAGTAACTATTTTTTATTTTAAATCTTTTAAATTAATAAATTTGTTAGTTTCGCTAGTTTCTGGTAGTTATTATTTCCTGTTTACTATGTTGTTTTTTGAAATTTGAAATACTTAATAGTAAAATACGTATCATTATTTATTTCTAACACCAATATCCGAATATCGATGTTTTTGCGATGTTCAAACATCGATGTTTTGAATACGTTATATCGTAGTTATACCGATGGCAGCCGTCGATGTCGATATCGATGTCCAACATCGATGTTTTCTTTCGATGTCCCATGCCTAGTCTGGATCTTTTAGCCCCCTAAATACGCTACTGGCTCTATATATATTTATAATAATGTAGTACCTGCAAACTGCAAACCGTCAACAGCCACGGTGCGGCGCCATTCTTTCGTCATTGCTACTGTGTTGATAATGTAATCTAAATACTGTGTAAATTTGACGACCATTATCAACAGACCGGCAGCCATACGGTTCGTTTCGCCTAAGTGTTCTATTCTAAATTCTAACAATACTGCAGCTGCTTTGAGACGTAGTGGTGAGTTTGACGGTGTGGCGGATGGTGCGCGCCCGACCATGTTCGAGTGCGGTTTCGGGAAGGCTTTCAACACCAAGACCAAGATGCAACTACAAGCGGAACATGCCATCGCTAAAGTAAGAATCCGGTTTTTTCTATTCTAACGTATGTTGCAAAAGTTTCTCTAACCTCATGCCTACAAGAACAGCAGATCAATGTTGGATTAGCAGAATATTGCGACACATGATATAGCTAGCTTTTCGGTCCATTTTTATGTTGCGCAATATTCTTCTCTTCCTCTTCAGAAGTTGCTACAACATAAAATATGTCACACAGTTTTTTTTGTTGCAAAATGGCTGAAATTTCAAGGATGTCTCACACAAAATCGAGAATGGTGCTATTTCTTCAGATTACGTCATGCAAAAAAGTATGCAAGTAAATTTTGGAAAGCTTGTGAGGGTTAGTTCACTTAACACGATTTCTTAACAAACAAAAACGACTAGCTACTCGAGAATAATAAAATAATGAAGTTACGCTAATATACTTAATACCTCTCATGTCATAAGTTATTAAAAACAACGCGGTGTCATAACGGCACGAACAGCCAGCTTATAAATCATGATGTCATTGTATCTCGGGGTCGGACAAAATTTGGTTTAAAACATCGTTTTTCAATATGTTCCATACCAAACAAATAAACTTGCCCTGTCCTGCCTCAATTAACGGTCGCCAGCATCGTCTTCCAGTGCTGTTCCGCACCTGGAAATGTTTGTTTGCCTCCCGCTAGCACATGGGAGCCAGTCTTGTTATTTTTTCGAATCAGTATTCTAGTTGGTAATTGTATTAGTAGAGCTTATACATACAGCTACTCGTGTCCGCCCTCATGTATTCGCCATTTTAGATCTAGGTGTAACGTTCATAATGGGCATAATAAAAATCAGGTAAAGCGACTGTGTTCTTCAATCACTGCATCACTCACTTTAACGTTGTTTTTTATAAATTCGCATTCTAACTAGGTAAACCACCGTCGATATGCAGGGTGTTCTATGACGAGTGGAAGATACTTTGAGAGATGACCCACTTCTAGCAAAAAATCATCGATTTTCAACCGTTTCAAAAAATTAAAAAAATATCTCACAATAATATATTTGAACTGTAACAACAATCACAAAAAATAACAATATTTCTTAATATAAAAATGATATTAAAGTACTGCTAATGAGCCATGATCTTCCACGACTCGCAATTTCCTCTTAATGTTCCTCATTAGGTTTTGGACATTGTTATAAACTCAGTTGAACCCAAAAAGTTTCGATAGGTCTTGCTTGAGGAAGATTGGTAGGGTTGTCGTTTCGTGATACAAAAGGTATTCCATGTTCTTCTAGCCAGTTTCTCTTACGCAAAGCACAGTGACTTGAAGCCAGATCTGGTCAAAACATTATATTGTCATTAGCATGGTGGGTATTAATACAATTGAGTAGTTTAGGCAAACATCTTTGAGTATAGACTTCTGCGGTAACCACTTCTGCCCTAACTCGTCCAACGTACGGCTGTGAAATACCGTTGTCTAATATAGCGCACCACACTAACACTTTGTTTCCAAACTCTCTTTTTTCGTTTAAATTTTACATTATCTGGACAGGCTTCAAAGTCTCTTTATAAAAACCATCATTACCTTTGATTTATGAGTTCGAAAATGTTAAATACTTTTCATCGTCAAGAATAATTTTTATGTTGCCAGCAAAATGATTGCGACGTAAATTGCGACAGCATTGAGGAATTCTTTCTAACTGATTTGGGAAATACTTTGGACATTTTCTTCTCTTTCGGAATTTTAAGTTATTTCTCTTCATTTCTCTAGAGATTGTGCTAGCATTGACGTGAAAATTGCGTCCAAGTTTTCGTGTTGAAGTTCCAACTCGATGTTCACTTCTGTTGACCATTCTTTGAACTGTAGCAGCATTCATCGCTCTTGGACGTCCACCTTTTGGTAAATTTATACAAGGAATACCTTCTTCGCATTCACGGATCGCTCGATAAATTGTGGCAACAGAAATATTTTGATCTTGATATAAGCGAACTATTTCTTTTTTTCAAGTCGTCCAACTAGGCTGTAAATACTCTTCCGAATATCTAATTTGTACGACATTTTGACGACTTATAACCAAAATGATTTTATTGTTACGTTTAGATGTTGACTGGTTACCATCGTAACGATTTCTGAATTTTGTTTCCAATGGTGAAACTACCTCCCGAGTTTTGAAAAAAATTCTCAAAACGCTTGCAACATACGTTGCAAGGTATCAGGGGGCACATTCAGCAAATGAGGCAGATGGCTAGTAGAGGTGATGGTGGAGAGGTGAAACCAGGCACGTTCACTACCTCTGGCCCCTTGCTAAATACACTAAAATCTCTTAGTAATCTTTTTTTTTGTTGAACGAACTAGATTAGACTTGTACTGCTTCGTGCCAAATAGTTTAACCCTTTTTTTGAACCGCATCGCCAGGCTCGTAGTGCAAGTCCCGGATCGAGTGGCATCGGGAAACCATCGCTACCCTTGTGTTATCAAAGTGACTGATATTCTTCTGGAGAAGTAATGTCGTTTTAGTTCTTGTGTTCTAGATTCGTACTCCCCCGTCCACCATGTTATGGTTACTCTTTCTACTTTTCTTCCATTACTTTTACAAACACACCTTCAACTACCTCAACGTGCTTTATTGACTGATACACTGAATGATGTTGCCAGCATTTAGGGTTCTCCTTAGCTCCGACCACAGTCTGCCTTATGGCGGTCCACCTACCACAGAAAAACTTGGTATATTCCACGGAATTCCTTTCACCGCAGGTTAAAGTGCTTACATGGCTACTTTATAAACTAGCTGGACAGTATACAAACTATCTTAACGCCTCGTTATTTTAGCCGAATATTATCTTTCAATTAAAATATCCATGAATGTTGGTTAATTTGTATTATATCCAGATAGTTTGTAAACTAGCCACGAACTGTAGCTAAAGTACAAACCACAAATGAATTTCACAAATTAACCGGGGGTTTTGGCCATTTTACAGACTAACCACAATATTTGGATAAAGTGTGACAGTAATATATAATAACTAACTCGTTGGTTAGCATACAAACTAAGCCATTACTTTTGGTTAATTTAATTTAAATATTTCATAGCAAATAGGGTTTAATAACGAGTTGGTAATTTACTAGAAATATTCAGTTCACACTTTATCCAAATACTAAAGACAGTTTGTAAACTAGCCAAAAACCCCGGCCAATTTGTGTAATTCTTTTGTAGTTTGTACTTTAATGACATTTCTTGTAGTTTAATGACATTTCTTGGCTAGTTTAAAAACTCACTGGATAGTATACAAACAAACTAAAATTTGTTGCTATTTTAATCGAAAGGTAACCCTTTTCACTAAATTAGTCAGGTATTTGGATAGTGTAGATACTATCCAGCTAATTTACAAACTATCCAAGTATACACTTTAACCGTAACTTATACACTATACAGGCATCGGTGTCATCCTTTCCTATTCCTGCCGTCTAATCTCTAAATGATCCATGACCAGTAAGAAATTGTGATAGAAACTTGTTGGTTCATCGAAAAGGGCATTCCAACTATTTCCTCAAATTTGGGATTAACCGTTTCATTCATTGTGCCAAACTGTGATTTGCATTCCACATGTCCTGCCAGCTTCTGATGGCGATGTCTCTTTCCATACTCTTGATTGTTGGCTCATTTGGCACCCTTCTGTTAATCCGGCATCTCTCTTTGACCTGCAGAGTTAATGGAGGGATTGCAGTGATTACCTGGAAACAGCTGAATCCTAGAGGTTGTGGTATAGTGCACATAACCCCAGAAAGATAAACTAAGTTTCGTCCTCTACCCAACAGCTTGGGAAGGTTGAGTCTTTCATAGGTGAAGTGTCTGCTCACTATGGAGTGCCTGTGGGAATCTAAACCGGGGGAAGGCATAGCGTACTGCACTAGTTGAGTGCTGTTTCGGGAAGGCTTTCAACACCCAGACCAAGATGCAACTACAAACGGAAGATGACATCGCTAAAGTCAGAGTCAGGTCTTGTACTAAATTGCGCATTCAGTAAACGGAACTGATGAGTGATAGCAGCAGTAGTGCTTGTAAGGCGAGCCAGGCAAGTGCGGTCTTTGATCTTTTACTATAAACACACTAAAATCGAGATTCTACCAGAATATGCCGGAAAAAACCGTCTGCCAGTGGGAAGCGATATCTGGTAGCCCCTTGATTTCAGCAGAGCCCGACAGCATGAAAAGCGATAATACACTAAAATCTCTCAGTAGAGAGGACTGCCAGAGCACAAGTGTCTATGCACGTTAGATTTGAACATTCCACAGCGTCGATGTTCTCCAAAAGAATGAATGCTAGAGGAGACTAATTCAGGGAGTAGTGATTTCGACCTGGTAAAGGTAAGCTCACAGCTCTAGTGTTCCTCGTTCAGTCAGCCTTCGACGTTATTACCTGAGAGAGCTCACTCGAACACCTTCCGTGATAGAATGATAATGTGGAGGTCGTTTGTGAGGTTAGGCGTATCGATTAGTCTAATTGCTCTCTTCTGGATAGTGTCCAGAAGCTTTAGAGAGTGCTTCGGAGCGCATCCCCACACATGAGAGCAATACACCAATGATGGTCGGTAATTTCGTTCTCTTCTCAACAGCTTATCCCTTATCTTTCATAGGTGAAGTGCCTGCTTATTATGCAGTGTCTGTGGGAATCTCAATCAGGGGAACGCGCGTACTGCACTTGATCGGACCAGCTATGAGCCTTCTGTAGTTATCTGTTTCTAACCATGTCTTCGCCTGTTGACTCTAGGCATATTCAACATTAACCTAAATCCTAATATTCAGCATGGGTTTAGGGTCAATGCAGGAATGCGTAACCCTTAGCGTAGCTAGATGATCAGACCCATGCGCCCAGGGGCCCATAACATAGTCATATCCGTAAATAGTTCTGGGTTATAAAGGGAAGTACAGCACTCCTGAATTAGAACTTGCCACCGCTAGAGTAAGATTTAGGTTTTTAGCTCTCACTGAAGAGAGCTTATGCAGAGCCTCTGTCTGTCCTTCCGTCCGTATACAAAAGATAGCCAAAACGACAGGTGCTAGAGAAAAACTAAATACAGATTCGGGATCAGCATGAAAAAACTAGTCCGGAAAAAATCCGGTTTTGTCAATATCGCTTCCGGTTCACAGTGAGAGCGCCATTTCAGTTTACTCAAGTAAATGCTTTCCTACTTTTTAATTCTAATGTAGGTATCAATTGGGTAGTAGAGGTGATGAATCAGAGATGAAACCAAGTACATTCGCCACCTTTGGCCCTTTGCTAAATAGTAACACGCTAAAGCCTCCTAGTACACTGTTTTTTGTTAAACCTGCTAGACTACTCTCGAAATACTTTGTGCCAGATATCTGAACCCTAGAGGTTTTGGTACATTGCATATTTGCCCAGGAAAATAAACGAAGTTTCTTCCTCTACCCAACAGCTGGAGAAGATTTTGTATTTCATAGGTCAAGTGTCTGCTTATTATGCAGTGCCTGTGGGAATCTCAACCGCGGGAAGGCCATAGCACTTGTCCGAATCAGTAATGAGCCTTCTGGCTGTAGATATCTGTTTCTAACGATGCCTTCGTATGTTGGCTCTAGGCACATTCAATATTGATCGAACTCTTAATATTCATCATGGGTTTAGGGTCATTATAGGAAACCTTAGCCCCTAGCCTAGCCAGATGATCCGCTCGTTGCCTGGTACACCAATGTGCCCAGAAGCCCACAACATGGTCATATCCTTAAATTACCCTAGGTTATGGAGGGAAATACAGTATTCGTGGATCAGAACTTGCCAAATCCTCAGAGATCCAGAGCTAGGGTGAATTTAATTTTTTGGCGAAATTCAACGAGGGTTTTTTATGTAATTATTTATTGAAAACTCCGTCCCATCCAAGTTGCAGCCATTTTGAAATAGGGCGGAAAAAAATCAATTATCGATTCGACGTCTTATCTAAGTACGAAGAGCATAACCATTAGAAACGACTAGAATGTACTTCTTATATGTATGCTATGAAAATCAAGATCACATTGTAGCGTGTCATGCCTCTACATCAATTCAAATGCATCTAATTGATCGTTGTGAAGTCATAATTGATTAGAAACTGTATTGTGATAGAGTTAAACTGGTTTCAATTGAAGCCATGTGATACATAGTACAGATTCCGTCACGTCACTGAGTGAAATTTATTCCGATTTGATACACCTAATTATTTTATTATCTTTCAAGAGCGTTGGACCTCCCATTTGAGTTTACATCCATGGCAGGATTTAAGGTGCCTTATACGTCAATAAATTCAGAGCACTAAACGAATTAGACTTTGCGTTTAACATAGCTCATGGAACTAAATGATAATTTAGCTTGAATTTTTATTATTTTTGCTTCCCGACGGCTGCAACCTGCAACGTTTGAAATCTAATGTGCACCGATACTTATCCTCTCGCAGTGCTTCCACAGCGCCATGGGCTTTCAGCCTTTGCTGGCTAGCTATAAAAAAATGTTATGATGAAAAGAAAAGAACTATCCCCGCCAAATAGGTATTTCTTTGGGAGCTGCGTGATTTTTTGACTAGATTCGAATACAGCTCCTCGGTAGACATAGCTGTACAAAATTGATGTAGCTGCAGCTGCACTTTTAATCATTTAAACCAATATATTGTAACATCCTGTATATAGCATTGCTTATTGATGTTCAGATTCAGATCGGCATTCTCGAATGTCATCTGAGTGTCTCGAATCTTCTAGATGGTTCGATGAAGTATATACGGTGCCACGAGTAGCGTGGCAGTAGTTCAGTTGAGTTGAGTAGTACCTAAGATAAGGTTAAGAGATATTGTATCGAGTTGTGAAGTAAAACGGTGAAAGTTACGTCGAGTTTGATTCCCTGGGTGAAGAAAAAGAGGCTGTCGTGACAATATTTTTACCACCATGAGAAAATAGTAATTCCTGCAAATCGTTTCAGTAGCATAATGTAATCCAATTTTGGTTTTATCTATCTTGGAAGATCCTCATAATTTTGTGTAATTATGACATATGACGATATAACTATTGGCGGAAGCAAAATATCCGACTGAAGATTTGCTGACGATACAACCATAGCATAGTAGACAACCAGCACAATAACTCGAGATGGCGGAAATTACACGCGCATCCCCACTTTTGGAGGGTTTTCTTTATAGGGATGCTAACGATACTTCGATACTTCTGCACTAATATCGAGTATTTTTGTCATCGATACTTTTTGAGGTATTCCAAGCTGGTAGCGATACTTTTGTATCGGTATCGGAAATAATTATACAATTATTGAGGGGTGTAACCAATTGCACAAAATGCTCTATACGAACTAAACGCGCCTATTTGGCTAGAAAATATCGAGTTGGTACCGTTATCGATATTTTCATTTTCGCATCTCTACCCAAACTTCACAGCCGTAAAATCATCCATAAACCTTCCCAAGGTCAAATTTTTTGGGAACCACTTTTATATAGGAAATCCTCAGAAATATTATGCTGGTTGTTTATTATGTTGTGATAAAACCCTTATTGCCGCTTCGCAGGAAGAACTAGTAGCTCTATGAAACATTTTAGAACAACACAGCGCAGCATATGATCTTGGTATTAACTACAACAAGACCAAGGTTATGATCGTAGATAGAGAGCATGATAATCATCGAGAAATAAATAAAGTCAATAGGCCGTTATGAAGTAGTTCAAAGTTTTGTGTACCTCGGTTCTGTGATCGACAATAATTCGGGTAGCTGTGAGAGATGAGATTCGGCGGTGCATTCAACAGGCATGTGTGGCCTTGACAAAGCTTACTAAAATATGGCATGACCATAACATCACTAGAGCTACCAAAATGTCGCTGGTTTAGCCTCTTGTGTTCTCCATATTTTTGTATGCCTCGGAAACTTGGACTGTTAAAAATGCAGATCGAGCTCGCATAGATGCTTTTGTAATGTGGACGTGGTGGAGAATTCTGAGAGTTCCTTATACCGCCCATCGAACTAATGCTTCCTTACTGGATGAGCTCGGTAATCCAAAGAGACTATCCTCCATTGTGTCGACGAGAATGCTTACATTCTTCGGACATATACACAGAAGCGATAATATGGAGAAACTTTTAGTTCAGGGTCACGCCCCGAGTGGGCGACGCCGTGGCCGTTCCCCTACATGCTGGGTGGATACGACTAAACAGTTGCTGGATATGAGTATCAAGAGCGCCACTGAACTGACAGTAACGATGGCGAGCTACAGTTCTCAAAACTACTGATAATATTCGTGTCGGTAATACTCTAGCTCCGACTTAATGCATTTTACGAGATCACAACATGACTGTTAAGACACTGTGACTATGATGATGACATATGACGTGTCATCCCGTTCAACACTGTATTCCCCATTGGCCACTCCTGCATACGCCACTGCATGTTTCAGCTTAAGATGTAAACAGGCCTGATCACATATATGTTTATACTTGGACTTGGGCATGTTGTGGTGATTTCCAATTATAGAAATATTGGTTTCCCTAATTAACACTGTCACCAAGATTCTTGGAAATGTATCCGGTATTTTATAAACAATATTTATCAGTACGAATACAACACGATCCTCTGTGACATAGTTTCGAATGATAAGATGCGGGAGACATTTAATAGGCAAGATATATATTTTTCGCGTTAATGTAGAAGAACTGTTTTCGGTAGAATGTTCCACAATCATGATGAAACTCAAAAGTATCATCAAGCTGCAAACCATGAATGACTGGAATACCTGTTGAACAATGTCATTCAAAACTTATTTTTGTCCACAGAGGTAGCCACTTGGTCTTTATTAGAATTCAATACAAAAATATGGTATAATATATTAGTACAGTACCTTAAGCGCCTGAAATTTAAAAACCTCGGAATACGTAAACTGTCAACGAATAATTATAGAATCTGTTGAATTGCATTCTTAATATGGTATGATACAAAGTTTACCACTTAAAATTTGCCGCTTTTTATTAAAAAAGAAAATATAATTAAATGTAATCTGATGCATGAATTTTTTCAGCATGAGCTATAAGACCGATTCTCTAAATCACAATGATCAGGCTGTATATTTGTTTATGCACGACCGAGCGGTAAAGTACACATTATTGATACATTTAGCGGGCGTAAAGTGCCACTTCAGTATTTTCTCGAAATAAATAAACTTTAGTAGACAAATAGAAGGTGTATTTAAATTTTGTAGAAAAATCGAAATATCTCAGAAACTAATGAATGCAGCCATAACAAGTGCTATGCAAAGATCAAAGAGCATATTAAAAGCAATTCTTTGGTATAATGAAATATTGGGAGTTACATTTAAAAAAAGAGAGAAAACCTAGATTTTGCATTCTACTTCACCCTGTATACGAATATGCCTCGCGGGCTTTTTTATAGCTAATTTTAAAACTAGATGATATTTTTTATCCACCCGTGCAAAAAAATTATTTTTGATCCATCACTTTTTGATATACAGTACGTTCATTTGACAGCAATTTGGATTTAAAAATGGTCATAACTTTTTAAAATACCCTGTATAATGTAACAATACCCTATATTGG
Source organism: Callosobruchus maculatus (assembly GCA_951848785.1). Classification (NCBI taxonomy): domain Eukaryota; kingdom Metazoa; phylum Arthropoda; class Insecta; order Coleoptera; family Chrysomelidae; genus Callosobruchus; species Callosobruchus maculatus. Next base: position 13,330,514 of record CATOUR010000083.1, read on the forward strand.
AAGAACGGAAATCATTAGCAGAATTTGAATATGGAATAATATATCTCATTTAAAAAAATGCATGTTTGCATCACCACATAGTTATGGATCAGCCTGTATAAATCAAAATATTTTCTGAGCAAGGAGCATATCCGTGGCTACAACTTTTATCTAAAACTTTTTTCGCTATCTTCTACAGTAGTGGAGTTATCGACCGAGCCGGTACTAAAAACTCACCCTGTATAATCATAATATATACCACCGAAGTATAAAAGTCAAGCAAGTTGCAACGCTATTTAGTATAAGCTATTCACAGAAGGTGAACGAGAAAAACATATTTATTTATTAATAAAGGATTACAAAACCGATCGTGCATAAACTTTTGTATGTATTTCGGCCGTAAACAGCGTTTATGGACCTTACATGTTATTTACATGTTGCGGTCCATAAACGCTTGTTTTACGCGCTTGACACATAAATAACTAATAAGTAGTTGAGAAGGAAAACTTTATTATTATTCATAGATACAGTAGATTTCAATTACTATCTATCTTTGTATCGATTCTTTCCGCTAGCTTTATTTCTAATAATCACACAAACCTTTAAAATATATTGCAGTCCCCATACAATGACATTTAGCGTCTCTCACACGTTTATGACGAGTGACAAATAAGTATCAAACTCTAAAATAATGATGTTTTCAATGCATAATGCTTTATTGTTTATATTAAACATCTGATGAGATGTAATCTACTTTTTTAGCATAATTAATATTGCGCAAGTCTGACAGAAACTGTGATATCATTTATTTTGCAATGTGCTTAATAATAATAAGTTTTTTCTGATGCCTGCCCCGTTTGATACACACTTGTGTTTTGGTAATTCCGCTCTAAAAGCAGATAATTTTCAAACAAACAGTAACCTTGAAAACAAGTGTAATGGAAAAGTACAGTACATCTATCGGTTATCTCATTAATTTATATTTGGCAAATTAGGTGGCGGAATGAACGAATGAATTGTGCCTCTCTATTGACGAAATTTAGGGGCCTAGGAGGCGGATTACTATCTGCTGTGAAAGCCAGGCAGCATGGAGTGCTTGATCAAGGCTCGCTTTGCAACGTAGAAAGGTCTTGGATGATATTTCGGCAAGACATCAGGTCTCACTTATGTGGGTGCCGAGTCATGCTGGAGTTTGCGGTAATGAAATGGCGAACGCGCTCGTAAGGTGAGGGTCTAGGAATAATTTCCTGGGCCTTGAGCCGGCTGTAGGGTTGGCAGCAGGTACCATTAGAAGGAAAACAGAAGTGTGGTTGCAAAATTGACATCTTATGGGATAGAGAGTAATCTCTGGACGTCTCCGTCAAGCTAGAGAACTTATTGTAGGACCCCTGTCTAAGATGAGGCGGTTCTGTATCTCACTGGACCGACTAACACGCTAACCGAAAGGTTATTTGTGGGCCTAGAATCTGGCCATAAAACCTTTAGATGTCACTTCTATGTGATGGGGGTGACACGAGACCCGACGTATGCAAGCTGTGGCGAGGAGGAGAAGTCCTCGGCTTGGATTCTATGTCGCTGTGAATCCCTTGTGAATTCGTTATTTTAGAGTAATATTAAGAAATGTTTGAAAATGAAGAATTTGTCAATGTGGCAATAGCCTTATTACAATGGTTGATACCGTATTCGAAAAAACATTACATAAATTACACCCACGACACACACATACATAAGTCACGGATAGGCTGATACAATTATAACCTGAGGCGAGGACGCGACGCTAACAACACAGATTTGCACTGCTTCAGTCAATCCAACCGAGTACAGTGCAGTTGAGCCAACGACAAGGATCATTCAATTCAATATAAGATACTTTGGCGCAAATACCGTCTACTAATGTTTCAAATAGCATAGAAAATGTGCTGAAGACAGTATTTACTGTATATAGTATACTTGTCTTCTAGACAAAATGAATTTTCATTGAACTAATTATCAACTGCTATTGAAAGTATAGTTTTGTTTATCAAATAAATTATTACGGTTTGCACAAACAAAACTACGGTGTATATTAAGAACAAAATATTTTTTCAATTGTACTTGCTGGTACTGGAATGATAGTACATTTAAAGTAGTGATCTGGAAATACGTATTAAAACATCCGCATAATCCGAATACTAAACTAATATGATATGTACCTACTAATATGTACTCATCCGATATGTAATCGGAATCATTTACCTGGCGCGTGGTTTCTTCCGCAAACCCTCCTATTCAATGTCACTCGATCCCGATTCGCTAGGGAGAAGTACGTATTGGTTATGCTTTACGATTAAGGTTTGATTTCAGTGTTCAGTTTAGTGCAGCGGAAAGCAGTTTTGCATATTGATTTTTGGCACTAGCTTACAAAATAATGTAAAGCAATAATAAACAAACCATTTTTAAAGCACTTATTATAAAGCTGTACATTCTTGATATGAAAAAACTATATAAAAACAGGCAAACAGGGAAACGTTAACAAGAAACGAACGCCTAATGTGCTTATGAAAAAAAAAATTGCTAGTACTTGTCTAAGTACCTAATATTACGGAACCAAATGCCGAATCGCTCCCGACTCTCGGCTCAATCCCATCGTTCGTAATCTGGTAGTCGTACAGGGCTGTATTAAAATGCATATGGATGCGGATGGATACGTAATACCAATTAATCCGAATATCATCATCATCATAGTCACAATGTCTTAACAGACATGTTGTGAACTCTTAAAATGCATTAAGTCGGAGCTAGAGTATTGTCGACACGAAGATTATCAATCGTTTTGAGAACTGTAGCTCTCCATCGTTCGCGATTTTCTGTCAGTTCAGTGGCGCTCTTGATACTCACGTGTAGCAGCTGTTTCGTCGTATCCACCCAACGTGTAGGGGAACGGCCACGGCGCCGCCCACTCGGGGCGTGACCCTGAACTACAAGTTTCTCCATATTATCGCTTCTGTGAATATGTCCGAAGAATGTAAGCATTCTCGTCGACACAGTGGAGGATGGTTTCTTTGGATTACCGAGCTCATCCAGTATGGAAACATTAGTTCGATGGGCGGTATAAGAAATTCTCAGTATTCTCCTCCACGTCCACATTTCAAAAGCGTCTATGCGAGCTCAGTCTGCCTTTTTAACAGTCCGAGGCATACAAAAATATGAAGAACACAAGTGACTGCACCAGCGACATTTTGGTAGCTTTAGTGATGTTATGGTCACGCCATATTTTAGTAAGCTTTGTCATGGCTAGCCATGCCTGTTGAATGCGCCGTCGAATCTCATTCTCACAGCAACCCGAATTGTCGATCAAAGAATCTAGGTACACAAAACTTTGAACCACCTCACAACGGCCTATTCACGTTATTTCTCGATTATTGTAATGCTCTCTATCTACGATCATAACCTTGGTCTTGTTGTAGTTAATACCAAGACCATATATGCTGCACTGTGTTGTTCTAAAATGTTTAATAGAGCTACTAGTCCTTCCTGAGAAGCGGCAATAAAGGTTGTATGGTCAGCAAATCTTAAGTTAGATGTTTTGCTTCCGCCAATGGTTATACCGCCATTCCAGTTGTCCAATACCTGTCTCATCACAAATTCAGAGTAAATGTTAAATAACATCGGAGATAATACACATCCCTGATGAACTCCTTTTCTGGTTGCTGCTTGACCAGACAGATTACCATCAATTCTTACACGAGGCGAGCTAGAATATTGGAATATCAGAGTACTACAATTTGTTAAGATCCCAATATTAAAAACATCTCAATATGTAAAGCACTCTGCGTCCAAATACGAACAATTAATAATTGAATACAAATCAACATTTTTTTTCTGTGTATTGTGATGAACTCCGTTTGTTGCAGGCCCAGCTGGCTCAGAAGGAGTCGAAGATCGAGGAGTTATCCCGCCGCCTGGCCGACCTGGAGCGCAACCTCTCGCGAGACGAACGCATCCAGGAGCTGCGCTGCGCAGTCGAGCAGCGCGATCGGGAGATCCTGAACCTGCGCAGCCAGCTGGACAAGTTCCAGAGCGTTTTCTCGTTGACCAATCCGGCCAGTCCGAAGGCACTCAGTCCGGGAGGGGGGGCGGTTCCCGTGCTGGGGATGGGCGGGGGGCTCAGGCCCAGGAAGCAGAGAGCCGGTATCTCTGCTGAGCCCCAAAACGAGGAGACGATACTCAGGCAGAGCAAGCACAAGTTTCCAACCATCTACAAGAACGAAAGGTGAGTTGGAATTATTTAAAATCAATCCTTCTTCTTAAGAAGCTTTTATTAGTTTCACCTGTATGCTTGTGGATTTGTAACCTCTTGGATTATGAGGTCGGACCGAACACTGAACGCTCCAACTTTGCCGCGAAAACGATTTTGACGGCTTTGAATCAGTCAGACCAGCGCTGAATAAGAGATGGCACAGACACCTTAAAGTTTGTTAATATAACACAGAGGTGTAGCGACGAGAGCTTAAAACTGTTTGGGAGCTGGTATTTTTGTGAAATTTATGCAGGAAAGTCGTCAGTTTTAATTATCATTTATGCTATGAATAATAATAATAATAATAATAATAATAGCGTTTATTCAAAAAAAGTAGTTACATAGTATAAAAGAAGAAAAAAATGTTTAATAGACAAACAAACTAATATTGATCAAAAACGATTGTTCACCTTCATTGCACAGAGTATTGATACAGTTCAAAGTTCAAAAAAAGAACATTGGACTATAAAGTTAAAAACAATTTTTAAAATAAGCTCATAGAGAAAAGAAAATAAGAAGAACAATGAGAAGAAATAGCGCAAATAAACAAACTGAAAGCTTTTCCACCCTATGTGCCTGGAATAAAACAGACAATAGGAAAAATGCTACAGAAAGAAAATATCAAGACCATCTATAAGCCCACAAAGAAGATACAGAAGTATTTGAGAACGGTCAAGGCTAAGGCCCGGTTGTACAGTCTCAGTTCAAGCCACAGTTCTATTAAACTATGCTCAATGATGAACTTGTTTCAAAAATTCATTTCCAATGTACGACCTATTTATAATCCCAGCTCTACAAAACCAGGTTCAAGAAAGAAGTAGTTAGGTTGGTAACATAACGTATGCGTAGTTGGTCTGTTCTGTCAAAAATTAGTTGTTTTAATGCTGTTTTGTTGGTTATGGGTTGATGGTAATTGTAATAAACAATAGTTTTTCAGGTAAAAAAAATGATTCAAAGAAAGTTTCCAGTCGCATAATACCTCAATGTGACAAGAACCATTTGTTCAACAGTTACAGCACAGTTCCTGAAAAACAATAGGGTTACAAAATACCTTTGATTCATTACATGAACAAATAAGTACTCACCATTCTGTTGGAGACTTTATTTGTGCTTTAACCTGGTTTATAATAAATCGAACACCTTGTTTAGAAAGTCGAAACCTGAATGAATTCATCGTCATTCCACACCAAAAAATTATCAACTCTATCTCTGTATTTCTTTTGACGCCTTCTTGCGTTTCTTAATACTTCTACTCCTTCAACGAAGTCTTCATCATCTGTTAGTTCCAGGAGATTTTCTTTGAGCTGCTGAGCCATTACGTACCTTAATTTACAACAAATGATTTTGCAAAGTTTTATCTAAATCAAATTATTAAATTAGGTTACGACACATTAGGTCCTTAGAACTCGGTTTAAGCGCCCAAATTCGAGCGCTCAGCTGAACCTTAAAAATATAAATTAGTGAACCGAGCCTAGAGTTGAACTGACCTTGTACAACTGGACTTCCATATTTGAACTGAGTTCAACCTTGAACTGTGCTTGAACTCAGACTGTACAACCGGGCCTAAAAGAGACCCACTGACAGCACCGGGGGTTTATCGCATACCATGCACATGTGGGAGTGTATACGAGTACATAGGAACAACGATGCGATCGATAAACACAAGGAATGCAGAACATAAGGCTAGATGTTATACAAACAAAACAGCGATAGCCAAACATGCTATTAGATTAAGGAAGGAGGACACGGGATCAAGTTTGAAGAAACTCAGGTTCTTGCCGCAACGTTTTCATACCATACCAGACAGCACAGAGAAGCCGTCGAAATACAAAAGCATCACAACCATTTCAAAAGGAAAAAAGAAACACAGAGTCAACCGGACATGGGTACCCATCCTAAAGGACCTGAAGGCACTGCTTTATCGCGAGGGGGCGGGGCTACCAACGCCACCTAGTCGAGCCACGTCACAGTTTTAATTAACAGCCGCAAATCCACCAGCCGTCAGTGTTGTGGTCGCTACATGGAAATAGCTTCTGGAGATCCCATCCACTCGTGTTGCAAACATGTCAAGACTCAGCAACGCCGGCCTAAGAGCCCAAGTGCCACAAATGCATAAGCTTAAAACAATAACGAACGAAAAATACTAGTAGGATTGTGAAAAAAGCGTTGAGTGCCAGATTTGTGAATTTCTTACTTTATTCGTACTCTGTGATACAAATAATGCCACTCTAAAGCCTATGCCTTGTGTAGAGTATTGTCTGAAATAGTTATAACTATATAACTTTGTGTCCCTAACTTACATGCTGCCTCATATGTTATCTGCCTCTGATGTTTGGCGGCTTCATTTTATATCAGGCAGGTTATCTGCAGCAAGGTACGTATCACGTTCATAATATCCAACATTTTGTATTTGTAGCCTTTTTTTACTGATGATTTTGACCGGAATATTTTGATGTCCAAGCTTTTTTCACAATTATTTTTCGTTCATTATTGTTTCAAGCATATTTTAAAAATTATTTTTTACTTTTCAGACCGACGTTCTTTAAAAGCGTGTTTTTTTAGTTTTTCTAAACTATATTTATGTTATATATTTTCTAAAAATTGCGAGATGGATTCAATAACGCACTTCAGTCATTTTTCTACACATCCATCTCGAAAAATGATTCATCACTGCAAAATTCGTAAAAATTTCATTAATGTCAGATCAATAATTTACAAGCTATAGAGCGGCCAAAGGACACCAATTTTTTTATACAACTCCACTGTAACTTTTAATCCAAGACTATTAAGCCATTTCATTTTTGCCCTAGTAACAACTGTAAGAATTGTATAAATATCCAAAAAACCTTAACCCAAAACTCTAGTAGTCTCCTAACCTGTGGAGTGGGATGTAGAAGCATTATGCTGAAATCGAACTATGTCATTATATCACCAGTGTTACCACTGATGTACTAGTATAGTGAAAACACTTGTTAGCAAAGTGTAATTATTACATCCTATCAAATAAACAATACTTGCATGAACAATTCAATCTGAAAGCATTGCAAATATTGTCGAGCTAATGAGGGCTGTAATATTTACGATCTTATTTTCCACTCAGGTATACATTGTTTATACATAGAACTAGATCAGCATTATTTTATAATGTAATTGTGTTTTGAATAGAACTATTTTAAGTCCGTCGCGCTGTGTGGTAAACAACTATAAAATTATTTAGTTTATAAATACCTACATATCAAATACGAATCAACGATTACGCACGGTTCGTTGTTTCAAGTAGTATGATAATCTGATATAATATTTACAAAAACATGTTAATCTGATATAATATTTACAAAAACATGTTGATTTGATTTCATGCTAGAAGTTTCACTTCCCGCATTGCAGAGAAAAATATTGTAATCAAAATAGATTTTAAAAACTTAAAAGGCTTGCTCAAGCCAATATTAGTGTCGGATTCATGTTGCTAATCTTGTTCCAATCTAACAGTTCCTCCGATAAAACTGCATATGCTAGAAAATACACCTTTCCTGACGTGTTAGCCACCTTTATAAGTTATGGCGGGTCTGCTTTTATAAGCCTAATGCTTAAAAAAATAATCATATAGGAAATTAGTTAATAAAAAAGAAAAGCTGCTTTCTGGGACAGCTGTCAAGCAATGCTATTTAAAACTAATATTTTATCAAAATTATTACTTTGGTAATGACCGCAAAGATCGCCGAAACGTAAGAAAACATTATCCCATACATTATGTGGTTTTTATTAGAGGGCCAGTGAAACACCATGGAACAAAGTTTCAACCACAGCATATGTTTCAAAAATTACATTCGATTTATCAGCAGAAAATAAAAAAATAAATAATATACAATGTGTCCGGTTATCGGTGTCGGAGCCTTTAGGGGGATGAAATACAGTATTTTTCATCATCACCCCCCATAAGGAATTTTTCTCCCACCATAATAAAATGGCAGCCATTTTGTTTTTTGTTTAATTGATGTACGAGTGTTGTACTAATTTAGCCATAGCTACCTATGTAGAGGTTCTACAAACACAAAATAAGTCTCATTCGATAACGAAACATATATAGACCATAAACTAATGGCAAACATTTTCCAAACTTCATTTCATATTAGGGCAAAAAAATTGTCGAGAGAAAATAATTATGTCATTTTTCGCGTTTTTTTATAGTTGTAGTTTTTCCAAAAAATCTAAGCTATCAACCTACATTTTTTTATTTCCTCTCCAAATATTAGCTATTGCGCACTTACAGTGACATAGCATTTAGTTACTTTCTAGCATAATGTTGGTTATTGTTTCTAGATTTTCACTTGTCATTGATACATCTATCTCATTTCCTCATTCTACCTGAGGCTGCCTTTTCGGCTTCATACCACATGTAGGTTACCGTATCCAGCGGACATGTTGCATTTTGCACGATGTTCATCAAATTTTCCTACATAATGTGATATTACACAATTTTTTACCATTGTAATTATTCATCTCACCCTCCATTGATCAATTTTTAACCTAGTGACCTGTTTTGTGTGTTAACTTGCTGTTTTTTGGCGTTTCCTCATGTTTTTTGAGATTGTGACTCCCGAAGACGAAATCTTTCGTTTCAACTTATCTTTCTTTTGCACAATTATGTATTGTTGCCTTAAGCATTTATTTATATTGTAGCAATCTCTGAATATGGGAATAAACATTTCCGAAAGCTCAGCACCAACAATTAGTTTCATTTTCTTCTGGCCTCACCATTTTTGCTACTCCAAGATTGTTGCCTGCTTGTTGCCTGCTTTTTTTTCATTTCTGTACGAGGTGTTTCCTAAAAAAATAACATCTTTGCCCTAAGTAAAATAGTTTAGAAGCTATGTTTGAATATGACCCTTTATTGTCTAATCCGGCAGTTGAGAAGGCAATTAAGCAAAATACTTAGTGGTCACGTCATTTATGTTGGGAAAAAGGAGACAAATGTTACAACTATTGTTCGAAATGCCCTCTTTGGTGTTGCAGACATGCTGTTGTACTGAAATATTTTGCGTAGAGCGACTGATCATCGCTATGTCATGCCGTAATCCATTTCCAACTTGAATAATTTTACTAATAAGCTCCTCGCGTGTATTTGGCATGTCGACATAAACTTTCTGTTTTATTGTACCCCACAAGAAAAAATCAAGTAGGGTCAAGTCCGGTGAATGCGATGGCCAAGCGATTGTTCCACCGCGTCCAATCCACGGCGAATATCGTTAATTTAAATGACGTTTACCGGACTTGACCCCACTTGGTTTTTTCTTGTGGGGTACAACGAAACTGAGAGTTTATGCCGAGGCGCCAAATACACGCGAGGAGCTTATTAGCAAATTCATTCAAATTGGAAATGAATTACGGAATGACAAAGCGATGATCAGTCGCTCTTGCGCAACGTCTCAGTACAGCAGTGTGTCTGCAGTACCAAGGAGGACATTTCGAACGATGGTTGAAACATTTGTTTCTTTTTTTCCCAAAATAAATGTGGTTACAATAGATGCGCTCTTACACTCCGCATGAAGAAATGTATTGTGCCAGAAATGTATCAGTTTTGGGGAAATTATCAAAGCGGAACAGATGCATGTAATAATAATTCACATTCATTTTTTCGTCGATGTTTCACAATATATAGTTACTCGTATAAGCAATGTATTTTTGGCCTACATCACACAAAATGAATGCTAGCTTAATATAATCTTCTAATGCCTTTTACTTCCCACACCGATAGGTGAGGGGAGTATGTTGATCGCGAAAATTTTCGATTTTGAGATAATACGTGTTTTGGGCGTTTTATGATGTGTACATAACGAAAATCCACGTCACTCATTTCCGTCGGTCTGTCTGTCGGTCTGTCGGTCTGTCGGTCTGTCGGTTGTAAAATTGAAAAATTTGTTGCTTTCATTATAGACTGCCCACTGACCTGTGAAGGAAGACCTGGCGACATAAATTACTTTTTTAGGTCCATCCGAACATTGCCTTTGATGTAAACATAAGAGAGTATTGCGTCAGATCGTTGTAACGAGGAAACTGTTGAATTGATTTTAATGAAATTTTGAAACGGCATTACTACCATGGCGAAAATGGAAAACGCGTATGGTTTTGATAAATCGTGCCAGTGGCGGCGCAGAAATAATAAAAGAACTAAAAATATAAAAACAGCTCAACCTTCGTTTTTAAGCGTTTTAGAGGTTCCTGGTCATTTCCTGCGTTTTTTTGGGTGGGGGTGAAATTGGGATGGTTGGGGGGTTGGGGGTTGAAAAATTTAAAAAATTTTGTACTCATAATAGGCTGTCCACTAACCTGTGAAGGAAGATCTAGCGACACAAATCACCTTTTTAGGTGCATCCGAACATTGCCTAGCCTATTACAGAAACTAAGGGACTTAGAATTTTCTGTATACTATACGAGAATTTATTGGTCTAAATCGTTTTGTATTTTGTAACGTGGACACTATTAAATTGATTCTAATGAAATTTTGACACAGTATATTGTTATTGTGGTGAGAATGGAAAACGTGTATGTTTGTTAAAAATCTTGTCAGTGGCAGCGTAGCAATAATCAAAGAACGCGACAAGTATAAAAGCAACTCAAATTCGGTTTTTAGATGTTTTAGGGGTTCCTGATCATTTTCTACCAGTTTTTTGGGTGAGGGTGAAAGTGAGGTGGTTGGGGGGGTGGGGGTTGTAAAACTGAGAAGTTTGTAGTATCGATAATAGGCTGTCCATTGACCTGTGAAGGAAAGACCTAGCGGCATAAGACAATTTTAGGGGGGGGGGGTTGGCAATTATTTGGTTGCAAGGGATCTTAGGCTAAAGCTTCATGCTATGGGAAAATAATAAACTGGTATCAGCGTAATGTGTGGGAAGTACTGAGTCAATCAACTTGACTTCATTTTTTCTCTATCTGCCTGAATCACCTCAATCTGGATACTGTTCTGCATGAAATTATACATACGTGCATTTCAGTATACATTATAAATTTACATAAACATATATATTATATATAATTTCCTTCTGTTTGTATTCAAAAAGGTATTGGCTTGGAAAAGCTGACAAGGAAAATCGTTGCGGTCGATGAGCACCAAGCTGTCAAAAATTAATGGCCTGGCACAGAATCAGATTATTATTAGGCAGCTATTATTCTCAAACTAACTACCTTGTTTTTCGTTTACATCTACATCTAAACGAACATTTCATATGGTTGTGTTGTACAAATTTAGCACTTTGACTTTCTATAATATCTAAGTAGCTTCATACAGGTTGCCAACTGTATGGGTATATCTCAGACATAAAAGGTACAAAGACGGTTAAATAAGAAAACGTTTAGGCAATAGTATTTGTTGATGGCCACTTGTAGAAAGGTTTTACTTCTTTTTGGTCCATCCCTATCTATTTAAACTGTTGATATCCCACTACTGTATTAGTAGGAAACTATTGCCATCGTATAGGCAGTCTTTTTACACAATTTCCTATTTTACATAGTATGGGTAGTAGATACGTGAGAAGTCTTTTCAGGATCGTCTTCTAATGTTGCTAGCAAATGAGCACTTTCATTAGTATCTAGCAGTAGTAGTATGTAGCAGTGTAGAAAATATAAATTAACCAGTTGCCAGATTATAGGCAGTATAAAGTTTTACCTACTTTGATGTCCAATTCTGAATGGTCTCATGTGCTCAAGACACACAACTGCTTCGTATGGAATTCTCGATCTCGTATCGCTTTTAATAATTGCTTTTATTGGCTTTTAATAATCGCTTTTATTGGCAAATCTATACAAAAAAACATATAATGACAACAAGAAAAAAATAAATAATAAGTATATAGTTTGCCAAAAGGCAGAGTTTGGGACTTCCCGTTCTTCCACTCAACCTTATTGTAATGACACAAATAGATTAATGAATTATACAATAGAGACAAAATCTTCCAATGAACAAGAATTAAATGAAAAGTGAAAATATATAAAAATTAAATTAAATGAGATGATTAGTGTATACGATAGATTTAAAATATAGCAGATAAGAGTATAGTCGATTATATTATTCAAGAGGAAGCAAATTTTTAAAGTCAATTCAGCTATCAAATGTCAAAAATTAGTTCTTTCAGATTTTTTTTGAACTGATTGCAGCTAAGCATTTTTAATTCATCAGAAATTTGGTTATAGAATTTGGGAGCAATTTATATAGAAACGATTTTTTTAATAAATTTGATTTATGTTGCGGAATCGATAATTAATGTGTATGCCTTGTGTTTATATTATGAATACGCAATGTTAGAGTAATTTTGTCGTGCAAATATTTTGCCTGGGTGATTGATAATACTTTATGGATTAGGCAACACATGTGTAGTTGCCATCTTTGCTTCATATTCAACCAACGAAGTTCCTTAAATTTTTCTGAAAGTCGATCATACTTGCAGAGGCCATATATTAGACGTTCACATGAATTTTGGATTTTTTGAAGTCTGTCAGCTTCAAATTGTGTTAAAAAAGGCCCATAAAATAAATCTGCATAATATACGTGAGAGAGTACAAGATGTTCACACAAAATTTTCCTTTCACTAGGTGGGAGAATTTTTCGGCTATTATATATTAATTTAATTGAAGCAATTGATTTTTTAATCATATCTATGGTTAACATGTTCCGAAAATTTTAATTGATTGTCTATATGTACTCCAAGATTTTTGCAAAAATTTTGAACAATAAGTGCAGTGTTATTAATTGTCAGTTTAATCATGTATTCAGGATTTTTAACAGCTGCAGATTCCCATTATTAGTCCCCCACTATAACTAAAGAGCCCTATCACGCTTCCCAATCAGACTATTACAACGCTTGTCAAGGAATGCATATAAATAATATATTTGTAATTGTATTTCTTTCTTCATTAATATGGTTTTTAGTACTGGCTGATATTGCGATCATTCGACTGTACAGGGTTATAGCTGCGGAGCAGAATATAAGATTCCCAAAGCATGTAAAGAACTGAGTTAATCTACTTGACGACGAGGAATACGTGAGTTTCCTGCAGCTATGCAACCGTGATTGCGCTAAACGTGCATGTCCGGCAGCATAATCTGAATTGCAATTTGCAACATTGCAAGTATAGTGCGTTCGACTGCCTCATTAGCACATTCACGCGCCACGCCATATGCGTTGATGCTGTGTAGGTAATTCATACTATTTATTTGAAATGATTTCACCGTTACACCTAGTCACTCACTGGCTAATAGGATTCTAAAAATAAAACAATAACAATACCCGACAGGTAGAGAACATTACGATGCATTTTATATGCGATTACAGTGGCGTGGATCATTTTTGTTTGTACAGCAATTCCTTGCAACTGAGATTAAAAAATTGGACGCAGACGCCGTGCCGGAAAGGTAAATAAGCTTTCAAATATATGGTTTTATACAGCTCTGGGTTTATAAATTTGTATAGACCAGCATTGTTTGCAACTAGACATGGAAAGGGTGTCCTAATACTAAGCAGCCCGTGAAGTCGGTTTCACGTTGATAAGTTACATGCCATGGAGTGTAACAGGCAACAAACCATTTTACGTCGTCTTGTACTCAAAATATTTGCTGGGACCAAGTTAAAATTATTTATCTATTATTTATTTATATTAACAAATCACTATGAGACCTGTAGCTTGTTCCGATCTTTCAATGGAGGTACTCCACAATTGAGGTTTTGAACAATTTTTTTTTGTCATAAATGGAAAGGTCATATACATATAAGTTTTATAACAAAACTGTTTTTGTTTTCTTTTTTTTTCGCAATAATTCAAAAGTTATATCAAAATAAAAATGGGTTTTTGGATCCAGTACCGAAAACACGCCGACCGACGGCTCCCGAACCCGTGTGACGTCACCATCGCGGTCAAGATGCTCCTTTGACCAACGACGTCCTGCTCCTTACTAGATTCTAGATTCCCAACCAACCGCGAAAATACGTACTGGTAAACTGGTAACTAGTGGATATTTGTTGCAATACAGTCGATAAATGAAGCTTGCAGCTCGAGACGAAGTCTAAGATCGGAATAAATATGTTTTTGAATGTTTGAAGTTGAAGTCAGATTCCAGTAAGTAAGTATCTAATCAAATATGTTTCGTTGAAAAGATCTCCTCGATCCAAGGATGGCCCAGTGGCTAGAGAGTCCGGTAGTGGATATCAGGGCCTTTGGATCGAAACCCAGGCCTTCCAACTTTTTTTTTATTTTTTTTATCAAAATATTTATTGATGTGCTTTTTGCACTTGTTACGCACATTTTTTCTACGATCAACATAAATATGTGTGTGAAGCAAATTTTGTTAGACATATTACTTGCACTGCGCAGTTCTTGTTAAATTTTTGTGAGCGAGATCAGATGTCGCAAATATACTACTCGCAAGTGAAATCCGAATACTGAGAAAAAAAGAGTTGCAGTTGATAATTATTTTATAAAAAAATACAACAGATCAATAATGGGTGGGCCCTTCATGTTGTGTACTCCTCTAGTCTACGCGTCATACTCGTAATCTGGTTGTTGATAAACTCTAGAGGTACAGCCTCCTAAGCTGGCCTCACAGCATGTTCCAGTTCGTCCAGCGTGGTCGGAGGATTGGGTAAATCGCCTATGTATCGACACATCCAAAGCCATAATTTTCCAATTGGCTATAAATCGGGTGATCGTGGAGGCTAGGGGAGTACCCTGACCTCAGCTTCCTGTAGAAACCTGATCGATACCCTTGCAATATGAGGACGTGCATTATCTTGCCAAAAGAACCCGCTTCGAGGCCTCAGAGAGATGGAATGGCAATTGGTTCTAACACCTCATTCACACAAAGTTGCGCAATCATTGTGCCACGAATAACAAGTAAAGGTGACTTGCTGTTGAATGCAATGGCATGCGACCCCAAACCATCAAACCAATAGGACCACGTCGTTCATTTTGTCGTCGCCTTACGCGTTGGCGTGCGACATGTGCCCCCAGATAAAATCTGGACTCGTCGGAGAAGGCCATCTGATGCCACTCAGTATGCCATTCTCAGTGTTCTTGGCACCAATATAACCGTTGGCGACGATTAGTTGCAGTGAGTGGAACCACTAGATGCGGGCGATATGATCCTAGGCCCATTTGACTCTATCTATGGTACACGAATGCGAATTCGAATGGGCCTCCCTATAGCTGCATACCAACAGTAGTGTTTACTAAACATCGACTATCGGCTATCGATAGTCTATCGATAGTACCCGAAAACATCGGCTGAGCCGATGTGCAAACATCGCTGTTTCCGGATAGGTTGCAGTTGCACAGATTGAGTTTGTTTTGGTCGGTTATAAATTCATTTCGTTTGTTTAGCAATTGCTTCGGCAAGTTATATTTATATATCTTTATAATGAATGCATTTTGGGGTAAAGTTTGAGATAAAAGACTCCTTTATAGTAACATACAAAACACATACATTTATTGAAATAATTATTTTTATACAGAAGTTGTACATTATTTTAACGTTTGAACTGGAATGTGAAAGAAATCTTGTTCGCAGAAGGAACTGTCGTTGCAGGAATGGGCAGGTATTTGAATGCAATGTGTCGAATGTGTGGATTTGGATATGAAGCCAAAATTTAATCGGATCGGTAGATGTTCTTAGAAGATCGGCGGGTAGATAGATAGATAGAGTTATTATTTGGTGCCCTTCTTTCATTTTCTTGTCGATGCCGAATAAAATAAAAAATATATTTGTTTAATTTTTTTCGAGCGAAACACAAAAATGTGTCCACACACTTTCTGTTTCTTTTTCCGCAGTGTCACATGAGTTCAATGAAATTACCTTTTAGTTGTTTTCGTGCACATGTTATCGATCAATAAATACACAATTTGGGAGAAAAAAAACGTAAACAAATCACGGTACCGGCTGGATTCATTCATGAATCCGAGGGAACTGTGTGCAATCTTGACGCCGCAGAAAACATCCATAGGCCTATCGGACTATCGATTCCACATCGATGTTTAGTGAACACTAACCAACAGCTAGAGCGGATCGCCTTCTGTCTCGAAGGGCCAGTAGTTTTAGATGACGATCTTGCCGGTCTGTAGTTCTTCTACGTGCTCCAGAGCCCCTAGCTCGCTGCTGCTACTGCTACAACTGTAGCCACGCTACGCCCCATGGTTGCAGCAATTGCTCTGCAAGAAGCACCACGTTCTCATTGACCTACAATCCGACCCCGTTCAAAAAATTTCTTATGTGTGTACATTTCTTGCGTAGGATGTGGGATTCGCATTAAAAAATGTCGACTTCAATGTTAGTACGCACGACGTAGCAGCGATGATCTCAAAAATAGAAAAACGTGCTAATAAATAATTCCAAGTGGGTGTTCGTCTGCCAAAACCTCCGAGTTACGATAAGAGCGATGTTAAATTGAACCGTGTGACCTTCGCCCGCAGCAATTGCCAGCATGATACTGTTTTCATTTAGAATTTCCAGACCACCATGAACTTTACTGAATAAAAATTATTGTCTGATAACTTATTCAGTTTTGAACTAAATGCCACAGATTTGGTGTGAACATACAAAAATGAAGAAATGTGCATATACAGGGTGTCCGAATATTCGACCGATAACGCTTGACAAGAGATAGACCATGTATTTTTAGGAACATGAAGCCTTAAAATGCTTTTATTTTAGTTTTTTCTCAATTATTCCGCACTGAAATGGCACAACGATCTAAAATTATGTATTGGGTGTTTTTAAGGCGAGGAATCCAAATTCAAATACGGTTTAGCTATCATGAATAGAGTGCGCCACATAAGGCACATCGAACTCTTTTAAACTAACAAAACTTTTTCCGGTTTGGTGCATCAATTTGAATATTAAAAAACCGTTTTCGCAATATGTTTTACGCAAAAAGGTATACTTTGTTTAAGTCGCTAGAAGTAACCGTTTTCTAGATAACCTTTATTGAAATTTCTCGGGCACTCCAAGTAGTTGTAAAATGTGATGGAAATAATTATCGGTATTCTCAAACGAATTAATATTAGATAAAAAAAAACATGATTTAAACATATCTAATTTCTAAATAAGTGGTGTTGAAGTTTAAGAATACTTTATTAATGGTATGTAAAGGTATGAGCCTAAATTCATTTGTGCGGAAATACCATGACTCAATCGCATTGAAAATTTCAATGAAGGAACCAGTCGCAGTTTTGAGTTTTAGTCTCGTTTGACAAAAAAAAATTTAAGATCTTTGAGTTCTTCAGGTTCGCCTAAAAAATCGAAAATCTATATTTGGCATTCTATTAGGGTGAAACCTTGTGTTTTGGATAATTTGAGGATGCTGATTACAAATCCGGTCGCAATTTGAGTTTCAGTCTCGTTTGACGAAAATGAAAAATTTCAGGTCTTTCAGATTTTCAGGCAAGTTTCCAAGTTCTCATAAAAAATCGAAAATCTATATTTGGCCTTCTATTTAGATGAAACCTCGTGTTTTGGATCATTTGAGGATGCCGATTAAAAATTCGGTCTCAGTTTTGAGTTTCAGCCGCGTTTGTCAGAAATCAAAAATTACAGTTCTTTCAGTTCTTCAGGTTCGCCTAAAAAATCGAAAATCTATATTTGGCCTTTTATTAAGTTGAAACCTGGTGTTTTGGATCATTTGAGGACGCTGATTGCAAAACCAGTCGCAGTTTTGAGTTTTAGTCTCGTTTGACAAAAATCAAAAATTACAGTTCTTCAGTTCTTCAGGTTCTCATAAAAAATCGAAAATCTATATTTGGCCTTCTATTTAGGTGAAACCTCGTGTTTTGGATCATTTGAGGATGCCGATTACAGATACGGTCTCAGTTTTGAGTTTCAGCCCCGTTTGACAAAAATCAAAAATTACAGTTCTTTCAGTTCTTCAGGTTCGCCTAAAAAATCGAAAATCTATATTTGGCCTTCTATTAAGCTGAAACCTTGTGTTTTGGATCATTTGAGGATGCTGATTACAAAACCAGTCGCAGATTTGAGTTTTAGTCTGGTTTGACAATAATAAAAAATTTAAGCTCTTTCAGTTCTTCAGGTTCGCCTAAAAAATCGAAAATCTATATTTGGACTTCTATTAAGATGAAACCTCGTCTTTTGGATCATTTGAGGATGCCGATTACAAATACGGTCTCAGTTTTGAGTTTCAGCCCCGTTTGACAAAAATCAAAAATTATACAGTTCTTTCAGTTCTTCAGGTTCGCCTAAAAAATCGAAAATCTATATTTGGCCTTCTATTAAGGTGAAACCTTGTGTTTTGCATCATTCGAGGATGCTGATTACAAAACCAGTCGCAGTTTTGAGTTTCATCTTGTTTGACAATAATAAAAAATTTAAGCTCTTTGATTTCTTCAGGTTCTCATAAAAAATCGAAAATCTATATTTGGCCTTCTATTAAGATGAAACCTCGTTTTGGATCATTTGTGGATGCTGATTACAAATACGGTCTCAGTTTTGGGTTTTGATTCATTCATTTGATAGCGATTTGGATATAAAAATAGTCATACCTTTTGAAATACCCTGTGTAATGTTTTCTTGCTATCTTTTACAGTAGTGCAGCTATCCACCGATCCGGCATGCATAAGAAAAATTCGCTGTTCGATTTTAAAAACCATACTTTTTGAAAAATGTATTTGGAAAGTCCGAAGTTGATGCTTTTCTGGATGACTAGCTTACACATTGACATTGACACAAATCATCGATCGTTGCTTTAAATCATTTTTCATTTTCTGCAATCGAGAGGTGTCGTTACTTTTGACTTGACGGAAATTAATACTTTTTTCATAACATTAAATGTTAAATACTTATTTTGGAGATATTACCATATACCAGCAACCAACATTCGCTGGTAGTTTTCCTTTCATTTCAAAAGTTTTAATCGTTTTGAAAATTGTCAATCTCTCGAACATTGCACTAGCTAGTAGGCTGTGAAAATTATCCATTTCCGTCGTACTCCAGCGTCTTGTTGACCTTAGATATGTAATTTTTATAATCTTGTGTCTTTACTCTATTTCGTCTGTATCTTTTTACTAAGTTAGTTATTTTCATTCATCTGAATAGGTTTTTGTTTATATTTCATGGCCTGCTAGGTTGCTTATTCGTAGGAGAATTGTAGGTTTGATTGAACGTTTGAAATTAAATGAAAACTACCAGAGACTGGTATTCGCAACCTAAAATCATTAGAAAGACTGTCAAAGTTTACAATTGATTGTATGAAAGTAATAGGCATTCCCATTTGAAAAAATGAACTTATCTCTGATTGAAGTTTCCTTAATTAATCTAGCGATTTCTCGTAGCCCAAAAAAAATTCAAATTCGACCGTGTAACTTAAGCTGACACATTTCCTGCTTAGTCATCCGGCGAAGTCACAGCTTTCTAAGTTTTATAATATCGCTGCGATGTTCAATTTTTTCTGGTATGTATTTATACCAAAAATGGTATTTTTCACATAAACGGTTCGTTTTGGGTCCCACTTATGTGATACGTAAAGTTACGATGTAATTCACCAAGGAATCTGCATATGCAATAATATACAGATTGTTCCATTTTAAACTTTGATATGTCACTCTTTTATTAGACGTCCTGTATAAATTTCATTACTTCTAGATGTCATTTGGTCACAAAGGCGTTGAGCTTGACTCACCCTGTTCTGTCATTTGATACAGCCATGCTTTCATTGGCTATCAGTCAATAAAAAGGGAGTCATCGTGAATACACGTGCAGCTCGTATGTACGTTCACCTTAATTGCCATTTTTTGAACAAAGCAGACGGTAATTTCCATGACAAATAATTTTTATAGAGCATAGTATCAGTGTAAATACGAAATAACTAAGAAAATTATACTTGTTAAGTACTTATTCGAAATTTGTTTACCGACGAGCGTCATTCGGCGAGGATGTTCATAGGAACATCAAAGCGGTATGGCTGACCTCTATCCATGTGCGCGACTAAAATAGAAGCACATGTAGCGGACTGATAAGAAGACAGACATGATGCAGTAAACATAAATCTCACATTATCGCCGCGGTCCAATGGTTACTTTACAAAGCCAAATCGTAATAGCAAAAGATACTAACCTTACCTCGTAGTTCTGCTTGTAGGACAAAATTCTAGAGCTCAAATTACATTTACTACGTTTACACGTCTATTCAAACCGTTTTAATTTTGAAACGGTTCAACTAAAACCGCATTACTTGAGGGTTTACACGTCAATTTTGTGAACCAGATTGAAAACAGTAGTAGTGCTGCCAACCTATTGTTTATTAGGTCAAGCCTGTCAAAATGAAAATGCTTTAACAAAAATACCTCATTTTTTCCCAAAGGCGTTATCCATGAGAAAGTGAAAATAACTGTATCTGTTTTGTCTGTTATTTTATTAAAGCTCTCCGTTTTATATTATGTTTTATATGCTACATACAAATATTTATGCAAAGCAACGGTCTATCGTCCGTGGAAGGTATACCTTGTGTACGGCCATCAACCAAGTGACATAACCAGTGGATCAGTGACATAAATGATGGATTTGGTGTTGGATATTTTCCTTGATTACTTATCTCCTTATTCTGCATCTGCTACGCTGCCTTCACTCACACTCGTAGGCACGATGTTTGTACACTCCTAGAACTGATCATAATAAATTTTCCCCGTAAATTTCCACATTTTTTTGCATCAAAAACTCAAATTTTGAGAGGTTATTTGACATCTAAACGGAAAGAAGTAAGGCTAGGTGTCACAAACATCAACATTGAATTTCGAAAACGGGATTTTTAATTTGTTAGTGATCGTTGGCAAACTCTAAAACAAGTTGAACCGTTTTCTTTGTTTATACAGCCTGTAAAACCGGTTTAAACCACGTTAAACCTCATTTATAAAACTGTTTAACTCAAAGCGTCTTGAGTCGTTTTAACAAGGGTTTATACATAAGTTTTAACTAAAGCGTTTTACAGTAAACCGTTTTAAGGCAAACGTGTAAACGTAGCAAATTGACCAAACGATTTTTTTTTTCAAAAACCAACTATGTGAGTGTATGTATGTCGAGACTACATTTCAAAAACAATAACTTTTATACGCGGTATATAATAAAAGCGTGACATATGAAAGTTTTTTTTAATGGAACACCCTGTATATTCGAGGATTGCTCTATATCTCCGTCAACCCACCAGTACGCAGACAGCTGTTTCACGCTTATTAGCGATCATCAGTGCGCCATAGGTCGATTGACGGAAATAGAGAGCATCAGGTTTTTCATGTCTACCAGACATGTTAAGCATGTGAGAGCAGGCGACAGAAAGGTTCTGCCGCGCCGTGGCGTCCCACCAAGAAGTCTGCTGCTGTTTAACAGCGATTTTCTTTGGTTTGCCGTTACCTTCGGGTACCAGATGGCGCACCGGCAGAACCTTTCTGTCGCCTAACCTTTGTATATCGACTTTCATATGCAGCAGCATATAGAACCGCGCTCTCTGGTGGCCAAGCGGACGCACCGTGGCGTCCCACCAAGAAGTCTACTGCTGTTTAGCAGCGATTTTCTTTGGTTTGCCGTTACCTTCGGATACCAGATGGCGCACCGGCAGAACCTTTCTGTCGCCTGCTCTCACCCTGTATATTATTGTATACTTAGATTCCTTGGTCAATTCTAGTGTGATTTTAAGTATCACTCATGGGACCTATTTAGGTGCGAATCATTATTGGTATTAGCAGATATCAGAAAAAATTGAATATCGCAAAAACTTAGAAGTTTATGACTTTACCATGAGACTAAGCATAAAATGCGTTAATTTAAGTTAGACTGTCAAATTTTTATTATTTTTGTACTTGTAGAAATCGGTCGATTAACTGAAGAGCAGGCTTTCAAATTGCATTTTGTTCATTATTACAAATTTTCAGGAGAAGCAAACAATCAGTACAGAGAAATCAAATCATAGAAAAAAAAAATATTTGAGATAATATAATGATATGGGGTGTATGGAACTCATTCGCAAAATTTGGTACAAGAAAGTTGAAAAACAAATTGAAATTTTTTTTTTAAAAAACTGTTGGACATAATGCAGTTTGTTTGTCACCACTTGACAAAATGTAATTTGAGTTTCATTGTTAAGTAGCAGAAACAAAAAGTTCCTGATCTGTGTCATACAATATACGAAAATAAAATCCCAATCAAAATGCATTTTGACCATGAATTTAAATCAGTTTGTTTGTCTAGGTATGATTTCCTACCTCATAGCACGGAGACTAAAATGTATTTTGTTTGTCTTATTGTTCATAAAGAGTAAGTATTTGATCATAGGAATACAGCGCCACCGCTATTTCAAATATGGAAAATTTGGACAGAACGCAATTTGAAAGTCTGCTTCTCAATTAAGGAAACTTCAATCATATAAGATTACACAGATAAGTTGATTTTTTAAAATGGGAATTGCCTAATTGTATGTATAATAATGACTAAAAAAATCCAGCTTTACGGGATATGTAGGTACCAATATGATGCCGACGATTTGGAGGGACATTAAAATTACTAGCGTCAAGGTCACTCATCACATCACATCATATCACATAAGTGATATTTTGATCAGTTTTAATAAATTAAGTAATTGGAGCTTGTTACAATAGTTAGTGTATGCAGAATCGATTAGAAAAAACAGCTTTGCCAAATTGATTACTCCTCCTTTTTACCCTTCTCCTTCTTTTTTCTTTCAGAATTTGTCTGGTATCTGTGTATACAAAACTGTAATTCCAAGGTAACGATATCCAAAGCTTTTCATCTTGATTTAAAACAAATAGTAAGGATTGCAGGTAAATACGTGTGACATCGTTTTAAGTCCAGTCTGGATCCCAGTTTACTGAGGAAGTTATAATTGGCATTATATAGCCAAATTTCTTGACATTTCTTCTGCGTGTTACCTTATAGCACAGTATGTTTACTGAGCGCTGATTTTGATGTCTCTCTGTTAGTTTTGTTGTGACTTATAGCTGATTCATTTCAGTCTAAGATCAAAATGAAATTCGAGTCCAAAGTCCAATATAGTTTTAAAAAATATTCAGGTAAAAATCATCTGTAAATTCAGCTTTGTTCTAGCAGCATTTCACCAGTAAAACTGCAACATTCCAAATATATCAGTGGTTATTGGTAACATATTGCAGCTGGAACGATAAAATATCAGTGAGTGACAACTGGCAGTCATCACAAGTGAACCATGTCTGAGACATCAATAAAAGCTTGATGGAACGGCCCAGACTTGCAAATTGACTTTGCGCATGCGTGTTTCAATCATTTCCAGCATTCTGCTGAAACAAACCTCGTATGAAAGGTGTGTCAATCAAAAATAAGTTGAAACTGACGCGACTTATTCTACATCGTTTACAATTTTGGCGGATGTGCGATTAGTATGCAGCGCATTCGCCGTAATTTCAAATAATCCACGTTTCTCGTCGCGCGTCGTTTAGTGCTGTTTACTTCATTTCTATACTAGATTCTAACATTAAAAGAATGCTGGGTCAGAGGTTGCATTACAGTAACATTGTTAGAGAATTTCAAGAGATTAACCGATTTTAATTGCGACACACACTCATATTTGAGATTTTGAGATGACACGTTTTTCTGACATAAATCCTTGTGCGTCGTATTGTGAAGGTACGTTTATTCAATTACCGAATATTTGAGGCTGCATCATCATCATAATCACAATCTCTTAACAGACATGTTGTGAACTCATAAAATGCATTAACTCGGAGAGTATTGCCGACACGAATATTATCAGTAGTTTTGAAAACTGTAGCTCGCCATCGTTCGCGATTTACTGTCAATTCAGTGGCGCTCTTGATACTCATATCCAGCAACTGTTTCGTCGTATCCATCGAGCCAGTAGGGGAATGGCCACAACGCCGCCCAATCGGGGTATGACCCTGAACTACAAGTTTCTCCATATTATCGCTTCTGTGTGTATGTCCGAAGAATGTAAGCATTCTCGTGGACACAATGGAGGATAGTCTCTTTGGATTACCGAGCACATCCGGTATGGAATTAGTTCGATAGGCGGTATAAGGAACTCTCAGCATTCTCCTCCACGTGCACATTTCAAAAGCATCTATGCGAGCTCGATCTGCCTTTTTAACAGTCCAAGTTTCCGAGGCATACAAAAATATGGAGAACACAAGAAACTGAACCAGCGACATTTTGATAGCTGCATAGCATAGCATCGATAAAAAATGCGTGTGCCTAGTTGTGAATTGTAAATAATTTAATATCTTTGCACTAGCAATTGCATACATTTTTCATCTTCAATGGAGTAATTGGTCCGGTTACTGAGTACCTACACTATACGCTATAAACAAGTCATATTATAATAGCATAGTAAAACCCAGAAATGCAGAAATATAGCAATTTCTTTGGATCATTTACGGTTCTCTAAAAGCGTTTATTCGATTTTAAATGGTGCAATAAATATCGACTTAGTCAATTAATGTTTGCCTTGTAGTATGGAGAAGACATTAATTTTATTAAATATTTTGTGTGCATAATTTAATGTAGGTAAATTTAAGTAGTGTTTAATATGAACAGAGTGATGTTTTTTTATTATATTATTTGCTCTGATCTGAGATCAACTGGCCAGTTATATCGTGGATCAGTCATCTATTTTTTCTTATCAACCAGGAGCAAAATCATATTGTTCCGTTCCGCATTAGTTATAGGTTATACTTGAGAGTTACAGTGTTATTTTAAGTTTTTGTGTACAAAAGTTATATAATAGTTTGTATGCACAGTCGTTTTCACTAGCTATAGTATAGTAATCATACTAGCAAGTGACTGAACATAACTAATACAGGTCCGTTACCTCATTAGGTGCTGATCGATTGGCATTCTAATATACAGTGTTCAGCAGTACCAGTCTCTCCATATCTACAGTGCGGGTCATCGTCTAAACATATTCTAGTTTTGTGTTGTGGGCTTAGACAATGCCCGCACCTCAGTCTGCAAAGGGTTCTCACAAGTAATCTATTCGTTTCTTTCGTAAACCAAGGCTCTGTTCTTATGTTCTGCTGGATTTGTTTGTGTGTCGCTCCAAATGGATTTCTATGGTGGTCTTCCTTCCATTTTACTTCCCACACCGATAGGTGTTGTGATCGCGAAAATTTTCGATTTTGAGACAATACGCTTTTTGGGCGTTTTATGATGTCTATATAACGAAAATCCAGGTCTCTCATTTCCGTCGGTCTGTCTGTCTGTCTGTCTGTCGGTTTTTTCTAGCCTCGTAATGCCACCAAGCGCTGCATGGATTGTGATGGAATTTGGGCAGCGATATTCTGTGGGGTCGTAGTAGGTAATGTTATCATCATAATGTGTGGGAAGTACTGAGTCAATCAACTTGACTTCATTTTTTCCTTTAGGTTCTTGGTTAACATACTTTTCAAGTCACTGTACGGAACTTTGAAATTTCCCATCAGTATTCCATCTGTAATCGCTGTCTTTGCTAGTTTGTCGACTGTGTCGTTTTGAGGTATACCTGCATGTCCTTTAGTCCATAAGATTTTTACATTTTTTCCAAATTGTTGTGTCTATTAATTAATTCAATTATGTTCGAGATGATATGATAGCTGCACTATTACTGCCAGTGAAAATTATAACATCTCTAAGGTCTCAGTGATGTATAACATCACAAAAACGTACTATGTGAATTTAGATTGTTTTTGTTGACGACAAGACTAGTAATAAAGTTGATTATAAAAAACCAAATTCAAATCCTTGTTTTTCGAATGTTGATATTCGGCCAGCTGAGGGCTTCTCGTACATATTTCAAGCTACTCTAATTCTGTACGGTTGATTTATCGTGTTTTTATACATTGACATAATGTTATATGCATCAACTTATCCAAAACGATATAAATCTGCATAGCTAGATAATGTAGAATAGTTAATTTGCTTAATGGAATGTGCCAACCTGACCATTTAATGTTGTCCTGGAGCAGTGCTATTTGTCACGTCTAATTCAGTCCATTTCACGCCTATGCAACACCTTATTCAGCTACCGGTTTATATATGACTTCATCTCGACTGCTGACTTGGATATAAATGCGTATGGTGGATACATACACACCTTTTTACAACCTGCATAGTACCTTTTACAGTAATCTTCATTTTTTTGTTCAGTATGTCCTAGTCCCCCGCTAATAGCCTCGATGAATGAATGAATGAATAAGGGAAGGAGAGAGAGTCTTTCTATTTAGTTCCCAAGTCCAGCGCTCATGGCAAAGTTGAGGATGTGCTTGGGTCCTTCCCACCTTATGTCTTCACGCTCAATGACCCTAGTCTGCCTGTAGGCGTCATAGCGACATAGAATGTGTCCCGAGCATAACACCAATAGCCTGAGGAATTACTGTAATCGCGGCAAAAAAATCGATTTTTTTATTTGGAATTTCCGTGACATATAAATCCACGAAAACCATGTCAATAATTTCCGTGAGTCTGTAGGTCCGGTGTCTGATTTCTAAAACCCTGAAAGTAGTGACTCCATCTCAATGGTTCTGTTGTGCCAATCTATTGTACTGAGACTCAAAAGTCGCTAAATGAAGTCGTTCAAGGACATACTGATAGGTGAGATCAGGCGTACTTCTGCGATACAGTAAGGCCTGGCGCTGACCTGCAATTTTCGATTGCGCACTAAACCGTTTAGTTTCAAAATTAAATTCAACGAGATGGTAGTAGTATGTGCACTTGAATTAAGAAGGAGGAAGAAAAGTCAATGGACAAAGAGATTTTGGCTGCATCCAGTGACTGCCCAACGATCAAGCAAAGCGCAGTTTCAAAAATTATATGACGATCTGCGAGTTCATCCAAGAAATTTTTTCAAATACTACCGGATGAGTGTGGCCAGTTTTGTTGCTGATACGATTCAATATATTACTAGTTATTCAAGTACTGTGTGTTTCTTAAATTAACAAATTTCTTCTAAAAAATAAATTAATTCGACCTACCTCCCTGCTCTTGTGACGCCATCGTGCGATTTCATGGGAGTTGCGAGTACAAGTCAGCGGATTCCCATTGAATTTACTGCTACACAGGACAGTTGCACGCAACTGTGCGACTATATGATTTGAGCCCAAACACAAACTAAATAGTTGCACCAATTTTTAGTTGCAAATCAGCGTGCTTCCGTTTAACTTTGTGGTAGTCACTCATGCAACCAAAAAGTTGCGCAATCGAAAATTGCAGGTCAGCGCCAGGCCTAACGGTACGACCTCTGACGATTTTCGACTGCTTAGTTTTTATTTATTTACTTTCAAGAAGATCTTCTTATTTATCACTGGCTAAAGTGCTGTTTTACTTCAAGAAATTATACCACTTACAATTATTTAGCTTAACCACAGCTAAACAACATGAATGTCGTTACAAAATTAATCATAACCATCCCACACATTACACACGCCAACTATGTTTTTACTGAAAACGATTCCGCAAACGAGAATTCATTTTCTTCTATTTCAAGTATCGATATAAAAAGTAGCTTCTTTAACTGCAAACAAAATTTTACAGTGCCGTTTTTTGGGGCTGAATAAGCTCTAGTTGGAGATATTTTTTCTGTATTTTGGTGAAATTTTGGTTTCAAACTTACGGGCATATACAGGGTGTCCCACGACGATTAAGACAACCAATATATCGGAACTGGGCAGAAATAGCGAATTATAATTTTGGGGGTGTAAATTAGAGCAAATATAGTATCTTTTCTTATTATTGTGTCACCCAATGAGGTATTTGTTTTTGGTCACGTGACGTCCGACTCAAAATTTTTTATATATATTTGTGACTTTTTGTGTTCCTCCCGATAAAACAATCCCATCAAACTAGCACTCTTGGGGTCTAAAGTGATTAATTCAAGAACTACAGGTACTTAAAGGATTGTACTACTACCATCATGAAACAATACCAAAGTAATTTAACTGGGGTACATTATCAATGGTAGTGGTACCATCCTTTAAGTACCTGTAGCTCTTGAATTAATCAATTTAGACCCCAAGTGTGCTAATTTGTTGGCATTGTTTTTTTGGGAGGAATACAAAAAGTCACAAATATGCAGGGTGTTCCATTAAAAATTTTGAATCCGACGTTACGTGACCAAAAACAAATACCTCACTGGGTGACGCGGTAATAAGAAAAGATACTATGTTTGCTCTAATTTAAACCCCCAAAATTATAATTCGCTACTACTGCCCAGTTCCGATATATTGCTTGTCTTAATCGTCGTGTATTTACAAAAATTGTCAGGCACAAACTACCAGAAGCAGTTATTTGTTACTTGTAATACGATTCTCAGACGACGCTAGAGTGTATAAAAGTACTGTTTGATGGAAAATTTTAAGCCTTTCCACACTGTGTATTTAGCATTTTGGTGCGGCACATCGGGCGGTCATAAGCTTACCAAGCATGCGCCTAATGACGAAAGAAAATTAAATATCTCTGAAACAGTTGAAAATCGGAGCCTACTTTATATGACTTTTTTTTTTGGAAATAGGCTGTGCAGTCTTCTCTTAAAGTATCTTCCACTCGTCATAGAACACCCTATGAAGTGTGTTCGGGTTTCCGTCTAAAATTGAATGGCTGCAATATAATTATAATCCCCTCGAAGGCAACTATATTGAAAAATAAAATAGAATTTTATCAAAAAGATAGGCTTTTTTATGTTTTTCAGCCCAACTATTTTTATCAGTACATACACTAATTTTAACCATTCTTAATCAACATGCCTATCTTGCATTTCTTAGCCTTCTAGACAATATTTACCTAATGCAGTGACATTTTGGTGGCAGGCTGCTTTGTACATAGTTTTTTAAAATTGTTCCAGTGGCGGCGGATTTCTCATCAGAAAAAAAGTAATTGGAACCCTTGTGTAAGTCGGAGAGTTTTACTAATTTCTTCTTTGAAGACTGGGCTATCTGCGATGAGTCAGCACCAGCGATCTGTTAAAATTCGAGACCATGTTTTCATCTCTTTCTCACACATCCGAACTGGTTCCTCGCGAACAATTCAATAGGTCCGTCGACACAGAGGTTTAATTAAAAAAGTACAATGAAGATAAGGGCGTCACCGCAAAACCATTCATTAGCGGTATATTAGCAAGTATAATTTCAAGGATACCACCGTGTAAGTACCCTTTTTTTTAATTCAAAGTTTAATAACGGCCTGTCCAAGCAGATGCGATTTGTCTAAAGCTATGTACCCACAGAAACAATAAAAAACAATATTTGTCATTATTTTTATTATTTAGGGTATGGTTGTAGTACAAATGAAAAACAAACATAAAAAAATGGAGTCAAGTTGATTGACTCAGTACTTCCCACACATAACGGTGATATTATTCTATCTTATCCCCCCTGCAACCAAATTATCGCCCGCCCGCCCTAAAAAAAAAACTTGCAACACAACAACTCTCGTGAATAGTTTCTTGCATCTCTATACGAACTGGGACAACATAGTACATTATGCTGCTGGATCCTTTTTTCACAGGCCACTAGCCCATGGTGAATACAACAAATTTTTCAGTTTTACATCCCCACCCCCCAATCACCCTAATTTCACCCTTCATCTAAAAAAACGTAGAAAATGATCAGAAACCCCTAAAACGCCTAAAAACATTTGAGCTGTTTTCATATTTTTAGTTTTTTATTATTGCCGCACCGCCACTGATCCGATTTTTCCAAAACATACGCGTTTTCCATCCTCGCCTTGGAAGTAATACTATGTCAAAATTTCATTAAAATCAATTGAACAATTTTCCCGTTACGCGATATCGAACGATATAAAACAATACTCGTATGTATACATCACAAATTCTAAGTCCCGTGGTCTCTATAATAAGCATGCAACGTTCGGATGGACCTAAAAAGTGTATCATGCCGCCAGGTTTTTCATTCACATATCAATGGACAGCCCATTACGAATGCAACAAATTTTTCAGTATTACAACCCCCACCCCCCAACCACCCCAAATTCACCCCCACCCAAGAAAAAGTAGAAAATTATCAGGAACCCCTAAAACGCCTAAAAACGAAGTTTGAGGCATATTTGAAATTTTTCATTTTTTGCTAATTACTCCGCCCCCTGTACAACGATTTTCAAAATTATAGGAACATTACTTACTATGACCTCACACCATAACGCTGCCCAAATTTCATCACAATCCATGCAGCGGTTACTGAGATTACGAGGGTAGAAAAACGCGACAGACAGACAGACCGACAGACAGACAGACCGACGGAAATGAGTGACGTGGATTTTCGTTATGTATACATCATAAAACGCCCAAAAAGTGTATTATCTCAAAATCGAAAATTTTTGCGATCACAATACTCCCCTCACCTATCGGTGTGGGAAGTAAAAATGAAACAGTTAAAACAAACAACACAAAATAAAAATTGCGATTTAAACAGTAATTAGGCTATAGGATAATATCGAGCCTGGAAATTCATTCTACGGCTGATGGCTTTGCTTGGAGGAAGTCCTTGTTGTTGCCTGGATATGCTCCAAGGCCACATTCTTGCACTGTATGTCTGACAGTTTGGCATTCCGCTCCATAGTCGCATCGTGGGGTTTCTCTCTTCTTCCAGGCACACTCCATGCGACGTGCGAATTCTGTTTAGGGTCGACCATTCCTTTCGATGGAGCTCAAAACCACGGGATCCTTGACCAACAGTTAGATTACTGTTTACTTCTTCTGGTGTTTCGTAAATAAATTTTCGCCTTTGACGAGAATCGAACCCGGGATCTTCCGGTCACGAGCCCTCGACTCTAACGACTGAGCCAACCCACCCCCCTTATCAAGTATGTTGTATGCAAAATATTTGTATGTAAGTAATTGTGAATGGAATATAACAGTGGCGTAACATATCCCGAAAACTTAAGGGGCCTGGATACACACATTTATACATACGTATTTGCCATGTAAAACACGGACTCACAATTTCTCGCATAACTCACTCTATTTTAAAACTACATATATAATATTTCAGAAGGCGATAGTTAAGACCTTAATGAATGACAACTATTTTCGATTTTCTCAAAAAAGTTTTTAATGTGCAAAAAAACTCGCAATGCAAAATCATACATTCTATAAATGCCTATAATTTAGCAACCAAACACGATGTCAAAAAAAGGCTAAATAGTTGCACAAGCGCAAGCTTTCTTCTTCAATTTGCTCTTTGAGTCATTACTGTAAGTTTAAAGGTAACGTCGCGTCAGGAGCTTGGAAATGCGAAATTCATTTTTATTGTGACCTTTGGACCTTACCTTTGGACCTTTTGACCTTACCTTTGGATTTTTGGTGTTATCTCTCCTCATCTTAGACACACACATTGGAGAAAGGGAACAGGCGGCCACGCCTTCTCGCTAACACAGGAATACGTCTTTTTTTGGATTCTCAATTTCGCGCGCTATACCCTAGATCCTTAAGCGATGATTTCTGGCACCGATCTATGTTATAATATGTTGAAACTATAATATATGTATATTTTTAATAGCTAAAAAGTTGAAATGCCCTTAATGTATGACCGCCCTTATTATATTCGTACGTCAGTTGAGGTAAACAATCGAGAAAAACATGAAAAAAAATACCTATCAGCGTAACCGTACTAAACGACCTTCGTCCTTTTTTGCTGTAAAATCGAAAGTGTTTTTACCCGAAAGTGAAAGTGAAATAAGGTGGGCCACACACGTTTCAATCAGCTTTACAACAAAACTTCAAACGTTGATTTCCCTGTAAGAAATACAAATTTAAGAATAATTTCTTTTGATATCGGTTTCACATTTCAAAACCCAAGTGCGATTTCTTTTCTCGAGATTCGTCCTGGGACAGGGGGTATAGTGGTACATTTTGCTTAAATGCACCTGGGACGCGCAGTTTGTAAGAAAAATCACAGATTGATGAAACAAGTAAAATCAGTGTCATGAGAAGCATAATATGCAAGGAACTAAAATATCTGCACTTATCACACCTAAATCGTATATCACTATAACTGATTGCAATCTAAAAATACACACTGTACTTATTTATTGAAACATTGTTAATGGCCTATCAAGGTTTCCTTTCCCGTTCAAACTGAATCGTTCTGTCCCTCGAAGCGATTAAGTCATAAATAACTCTTTCGATTCATTGGATGCCCTGGCACTCCTCTGATTTTTTAAAAGTCGGATCATATTTCACGTAATTACACTTAATGCTAGAAATAACCTTCCACGATATGCTTTTGTTTATCTTTAAGGATGATTCATCATTAGCATATATCGACATCCCACTGTGCATAGTGTCATGACGTCTTAAGGTCAATGATTATTTTCCAAGAAAACAAATATGTGGTTGTTATGAGATGATTTTTCACTGTGAAATAGTCTATATAGTCCGGTATAGTGATTCATTTGCAGTCAGCATCCTCAAATTATCCAAAAACAAAAATAAATATTTTTGATTTTTTAGGCAAACCGATTTGAAAGATCTGAAATTTTTGATTTTTGTCAAACGAGGCTGAAACTGAAAACTGCGACCGGATTTGTAATCAGTACCCTCAAATTATCCAAAACGTGAGGTTTCATCTAATAGAAACTCAAATTAAGATTTTCGAATTTTTAGGCAAACCTGAGGATCTGAAAGATCTTAGATTTTGGACTTTCATAAAACGTCACTGGAACGCAAAATTGCGACCGGATTTGCAGTCAGCACCCGCAAATTGTCCAAAAACACGATGTTTTATCGTAATAGAACGACAAATAAGAATTTTCGTCTTTTTTATACAAACCTGAAGTTCTACGACCGGATTTGTAATCAACACCTTCAAATTATCCAAAACACGAGGTTTCATCTTACTAGAAATCCAAATAAAGAATTTCAATTTTTTAGATAAACCTGAAGATCTAAAATTTTTTATTTTCGTCAAACGATACTAAAATCAGTACTCTCTAATTATCCAAACTACGAATTTTTATCTTTAAAGGCCCGGTCAAACAGAGAACGCGCCGGTCCGGCGTTCTCTAACAATACAATGGAACGCTGTAACGCGGCGGTCTGGAACGCGGCGTTCGGCGTTCCATTGTATTGTTAGAGAACGCCGGACCGCCGCGTTCTCTGTTTGACCAGGCCTTAAGTCGATTTTTTAGGCAAACCTGGTAATCTGAAAGATCGTAAATATTTGATTTTCATCAATCTAGACCGAAACTCAAAACTGTGACCGGATTTGTAATCACCACCCTCAAATTATCCAAAATACGAGGTTTTATCGTAATAGAAAGCCAAATACATGTATTCGATTTTTTAGGGAACCTGAGGATCTGAAAGATATGAAATTTTTCATTTTCATCGAACGAGACCGAAACTCAAAAGTATGTCCGGATCTGCAATCAGCACCCTCAGAATATCCAAAACACGAGGTTTCATCTTAATAGTAATAATAGTAATTTATTTACTCTTAAAATACAAAATAAAAAAAAAACGGTCAAATAAATATTGAAATCTCCACAGAAGGACGATTTTTTGGGCAAACCTGAGGATTTGAAAGATCTGAAATTTTTGATTTTGATCAAAGTCCGAAACACAATGATGCGACCGGATTTGTAATCAGCGCCCCCAAATTATCAAAAACACGAGGGTTCGTCTTAGTAGAAAGCAGAATAAAGGAATTTCAATTTTTTTAAGCAAACCTGAAAGGTCTGAAATTTTTGATTTTCGTCTAACGATACTGAAGCTCAAAAATTATAATTAGCACCCTCAAATTACGCTAAATACTAGGTTTCGTCTTATTAGAAAACCATGATCAGTATCGATGTGTCTAGTTTGTAGATTTAGTTTTTAATTGCCAAATTTGCATTTATACTTTATTAACAACAAGGATTGAGTGGAAGATCACTATTTAAGTGAACTCCTTCTTAAGGTTTTCCCAGTATAGTATAGTTTAAGTATGTATCTTTCTATCTGTAAATCTAAAACTTATTTGGAAAATAAAGATTATTATTATGACTGGAGGCTATGAGGTGGAATATATAAATTTTAAATCTGCATCAAAAATAGATATAAAAAATCTGGACTGTAATATATTCGATACAAGATATAAGGCGTTAACCTATAACGATCCGTAATCGACCGAATCGTGTGCTTGATGTTCACGCTCTACCGCATTGTTATCCGTAATCGTATTTGCCATTATGAATATTTCATGTTATGATCACACCTATGTGAGACCGGACGAATTCACAGAAAACATACACTAACCAACAGAACTATACAGAGTGAGTCTGAAGTGTGGAGCGCCCCAATTATCTCGGAAACGGTTTGCGCGATTTTCATAAATTTTGGGGGTTTAATATTACGGCCGATATTACTATGGTATTTACAATGTTGTCAGATCTACCGTTTTTTTTTCGGAAATATAATAAACTTTGTTATTTCAAATGGAAATGGATCACCCTGTATATTTCTACATTTTCGAAATCCTTCAAAAATACTAATTATTTTTTGTATAATATTTCCTATACCTAAACGTAATAATTTCAGAGTTATATACAATTAAATTTATATTGCATCCGCCGAAGTAAAAATAAGACATTAATTTGGCGGTTACAGCAGATGCTCAAAATGTTGTCCATTTACTTCAATACAACAAGCCATGTGATTCTTGAAACTTCGTATACATTTTGCATTTTGCAACATGCCTAAATTTTCAACAGTGATCATATACCTCTTATTTAGTTATTTTAACTTGGGCAGATGCAATGTAGATTAGTCATAACCCCAAATTTGTGAGCTTTAGGTATAGGAAAAAAATATTCAGTATTTTTCAGGGATTTCAAAAATGTAGTTATATACAGGGTGATCCGTTAGAAATAACAAAGTTTATTATATTTCAGGAAAAAACGGTAGACATTGTAAATATCTTCTTCAGATCGGTCATATTCCGAAACCCCCTTATCCCAAAATTCATGGAAATCGCGCAAACCGTTTCCGAGATAATTGAAGCGTTCCATATTTTAGACTCACCCTTTATGCTATTTCTTCACCATTTTGAGGTGTCTGTTCTCATACCTACTTAAATAAATTGTTAGTCTTACACAAGCGAGCAGTTAGATGCATCGCCAAAAGTAGACCTAGAACTTCATGCAAGCCACTAATTTTAGAATACAAAATTATGACCGTAATTGCACTATTTATTTTGGAAACGTCATCACTAATATTCAAAAATAAAACGAAATTTGAGACCATAAATATAGAATATGATATAAGGCATAAGAGTGACTTTAAATTAATCACCCCTAAATCATCACTCATTAAAGATTCTATTATTTACAATGGAGTGAAGATTACAACAAACTTCCTCACTCTTTCAAAATTCTAAATGATTTGAATGTTTTCTGTAAAAAATGTTCTGTTAGAAAAGCCGTATTATACACTGGATGGCGGGTTTTAGTGAATATCCAACAAATTTTGTTTGTTATATAGCTTTGTCAATAAGAATCTTGTAATTCGTTGACAATAAAGTATATTTATCTATCTATTTATATCATAGTTTAGTAATGACACAGCAGCCTTTTCAACAAAGTACCAAAATCTGTAAGAAATATGAGAAAAAGATGATACTATTTATATTACATAAAAAAGCGATTGTACGGTGAATTTTACTGGCATAATTATGACATGTACATCATATTAATTTCATAATATAACCTGTCACCCAAAATATTCGGTCTTCCTTACTGAAGCTGATTTTGGGCATTGGGTCTGGTCATCAATCGTTTTTCGTTTCTTGCTCTTATGCATAACGAGTTCCAGAATACTTTTTGTTTGTTTTTTCAAAATGTGTCGGCTATTCGACAGATTATAATTCTTAGTTTCGCTACTCTAGCATACAGATCATACAAATACGCGATTTTAGCATGTGCCCCTCTTATTCGCGCAATTCTGGGGCATAGGAGGTGGCCCTGATAGCCAGGCAGCATTGAAAGAATTGAGTGATTGTAGATCGAGACTCGCTCTGCAATGTAGAAAGGTCTTAGATGACATCAGGTGTCACTTATGTGCGTCCGAGTCATGCTGAAGTTTGCGGTAATGAAACGGCGGGCGCGCTCGCAAGGCGTGAGTGGAGAAATACTGGTCCTGAGCTGGCTGAGGGACTGGCAGCGAGTACCATTGGAAGAAAAGAGTTGTTGCAAAATCAACATCGTATAAGATGGATATCTCCGTCAAGCTAGAGACCACTGGCCTGGCGGTTCTGTCTCTCATTAGGCAGAAGCCGGCTAAGGTTAGTTGTGGGTTTCGTATCTGACCATAACACCTTCAGACGTCACTTGTATGTGATGGGGGTGACAAGCGACCCGACGTGTGCACGCTGTAGCGAGGAGGAGGAGTCCTCGCTACACCTTCTTTGTCGCTGTGACGCCGTTGGGTATCACAGGCAGACTATACTAGGTTCAAGGGTCCTTGAACTTGAATCAGCAAGATGGGCAAGAACAAACGCCATCGCTGGACTTGGAAACTAGAGCAAGGAGAGGTGCATAAGGGCCCGTTTGTAGGCCTACACACTGGTCGCCCTTGTCACCAGAAAGCCATTCTCCTTCTTTCATTCATTCATTCATTCATTCATTTTTAATCGTATGTACTTTTTTCATAACATTCTTGAACATGCTTAATACAGCTTTGGGCAATGAACTCTATCTATCTATCTCACTTTATCGATACACTAAAGAAGTAGGTTCACAGACCGTGGGTTACTGTATTAGCACCACGCACCAGTGTTGTTTATTAATGAATAAAATACAGATAAGTGTGACGGTCGTTCGGAAAGTCGTAGAAAAACACTTTTTGGGCAACTTTTTTTGCTGTCTTTCATCCTGCCAGGATTTTTACCACTCCCTATTTTTTGTGTAAAATTGAAGCGATTGTACCCTGCCTATGCCATCATCTTGACATGATCGGAAGGTTTTTCGTATTCAGCTTTCATTGTAATCGTTATTTTGATTTGATATTAATTCCATTTATTTTATTTCAAGTACGTAGTTTGATCACGCAGGGGGAATTTTTGTGAATCTATGGTGAGTTTAATATGCTAATTATAAATCATAAATTATGTGACTAACCAAAAAACATTGCTAATTTTATAGTGAAGCTGTGTTTCAAAAATTATCAAAGAACAAGATATTCTTAAAATATTTCAAAGAATTATCCTTTAGATTTTAGCCGCATGTTTACCAAACATCCTGAGGCCCGATTTTTAACAAAGGTTTTGACCAATCAGAGCAGCCCATTCAAGAACATGCGTCTGTCAAAGTTCTCTGAAAATTATTGATTTCTCTTGAAGTTTACTCCAAAAAGGTGAAAAACATACTTTATATACAATCGACCATTGTGAACCATCTAATATTTTTTCCAGTATGATTTTCCATCCTAAATGAGTGAAAAATTGCATTTTTATGTTTAAGAAAGGGTTTAGCAATTGTTAATCTGAACCAATCAGATTCCCCAGAAGCAGTACATTTGATCACTGGTTTGTTGGTCTATCAAATGATAATGATGATAGAAAATTCAAATTACTGCATTATTTCGATATTACTATCGATAATAATTATAAATACCTGCAATATACCTTTGTATTATAGTTAAAAGGGTAAAAATAACATTTTGTTACATTTTACAAAGCTAAATACATGATTTGTTTCCCAAGTGTGCATTACTGGTTGCCTATTTTAATGGCAAAGCTCGCGGGCTGGCGTATAACCTAATTTTTTGTAAACAAGGAACTTGTCGTATAACTCGTATAGTCTGAAAGTGAATCAGGTGCTTTATATACTTTTCAGAGAAAGGGGGAAACTTACCGGAGTAATTTTTATTCATATGCATGTCTTGCAATGTGCTTCTTATAGTATTTGCCCTACGGTGCCTTTTAACCAGTGGCGCTCCGCTGCACCTTTACATCCTCTGTGAATATTTCTAAAAGAAGGTCTATAACAAACATGCATCCAGTAGATGGAAGATTCTCCATAAAAGTATGTATTTGTCTATAATCCATCTGACTGACTGAGGTGGGATTATTAATTATTAAGTAAGGTGGCTGTGATAGATACTACTTTTATGATTCTGTCACAAACTATCGCAGTTTGCAATTAGTAATTATACAATAACTATAAGGTAAACATGGAAAATCTGGCATTAATTTGCAAATCAATGGCTCTGTTCTGATTTTCTGGTATAATTTTTAGCTTTAACGTTTTCTTTCCAATATTGATAAAATACTATTGGATGATCCTTACTAATATAGCCCTCAATGTCCAATAGAAAGCTTTTGCTAAACAACATCCAATAGAAAAGCTTTGTCAAAGCATGTGTTAAAATACGCATGTTGATAAAATCGGGCCTGATATGCGAAAATTTATAACCATTCCCGAATGTATGCAAGGTATTTGAAAAACTGCATCTTCCTTTGTTTGACTGAACGCCTCGCGTCAAAAACGCGGCTGTGCGCAATGTACATCCCCTCTTAACGCACCGGACCATCTACGTCGCGGTAACTTCCAGCTGCATGCCAAGATGGTGCCGATACAAGTTAACGGCTTTTTAAGACCCCATTCGCGGGCAAAGTTAATTGATTTACGTAGTTTCGGCAGCGAGGTGGACATTCCCAGAACGCCGCGCGCTCTTATTCAGATGCGGTCTGAAAGCAGAAATGCGGTGAAGCCGCCTTAAAACCGGCAGGATGCCTGCGGTATCTCCGTTGGTAGCGTGCCCGCGATAAACCGGCAATTCATTTTGCGAACGCACCGATAATTGATTGCCTAATTGGCTTACCAGATGATCTTTGCTGTAATTCGCACAGATTTGCTCCTAACCTCTATCACAGCAACTGAGAGTACAGCCAGAGGGTTCAGTTTCCTGTATTGGCAGGAAGGCTTAAGATCCATTGAGCTGTCTGTACGTCCTCCTAGGTTAGGTTGAAACTGAGCAGGGCTATTATGCCTCCTTCCTTTGCGGCCCTATTGTATCTACTGTGGCTCACACCTATTTACGGTTCACCGTAAAATTCACAGCTCTTGACGAAGGCGATGGTCGTGTTAGGTGAAAGTTCCTTGAAGTTAGTAGGTTTCAGTTGGGTGAAATAAAAAGTCTGAAACCTAACTCTTTGCAGGGTGATCGGTCACGAGCGCGCGCGGTTTGATTTTTACTTGTTTACAAAAAGGGTGCCTTCATCGGCACCGGTCACTTGCGCGCCGAAAGAAAATTAAGCTTGGTTATTCCTAATGACCACATCCCTTTTATTCTTGCGAAATTTCATCTGTCTTTTTACGGCTTTGCGGTAGCTTGCAGTTACTTCTTAGATTATTTAAACGACTATCCGGCTTCTGTAGGTATACATATAAAACTACCCTGAATGAAAATATTTCAGTAGTTTGCAATCCTTAGTTGCTGTTTGTGAGTATTGTTTGTGTTCTGCTTTTTCATCATAGATATTATGTTACGTGTGAAAGGGAAGAAATTAATAGTCCTTGAAGAGTATACGTTCCAAAGAGATAAAGAAACCACCCCTGGTGTAGCCTACAGATGCTCTAGAAGAGGATGCATAGCATCTTTGCTGATGGATCAATCGGAAAAGGTTGTTCTTAAAAGAAATAATGAGCACAACCATGATGCTCCCACAAAACAAGCTGTGAAGGTAAATTTCTCGGATTTTTTTTACATCTTCAAGAAATCGATCAAATTTGTGACAAATTAGAAAACGTTCTGATTAATTAAATTTTTTTGGGGTATTATACAGACATTTTGGCCTGCTGACAATACCAACTTGTTTATTTGCATCTATTATAGTGATCAGATTAACTTATTATGTTCAGAACAAAATTTCCCATCTAATAATATAAAAAAGTAATTCATTTCTGTCAAGTCAAAAGTAACGATACCTCTGACTGGAGTTCTACAAATTCTTCAGTAACTATTAGCAAGATCGCAGAAAATGACGAATGAATTAAAATCGGTTAAAATTATAAGACATAAGCTTACCTCGCCGCCCCGCGCGCTGGTATCCACATACCTGCCTATTATTTATCCAAAATATTTTGGGGGGCTTCTGACCAGTGGGATTAGGACAAATCTGACCGCTGCGCGCTAGTGTCCTATGGCCCATCTGGTGATCCGCTGTTTCGTCCTCCACATAGCGGAAACGACAGTCCATTGATTGTTTCGGCCTATCTTCGGCATGTGGTTTCTTAGACGACAATGTCCTTTTAACAGAACAACCAGAATGCGCAGATCATTTGTGCTCCATTCTATGATCCTCGGGGGAGCCTGACTAGAGGGGTATTGTATGAAGGCCTGCGAATGTGCATCTCGCCAGTGCAGGGGTGCTTTCTTCTATGCCCAATCTTAGATGGTTTTCTAGGTGACTGCAAATGGTCCTATGAACACACATTCGGTTCCTCCTCTTGCGAGTGTGTCAGCCAATACATTATCTTCCACTTCCACGCTATGAGCTGGAACCCAAACCAAAGTTACTTTGCTCCTTGTAGTTGCATAAGAGCCTTGAGTCAACCTGTTTGGAGCTCAGTGCTTTCAGGGCAGTCTGGCTACCTGAAAAGATTTTTATACATGGGATCTATAAAAACCTCTTCCACAGCAACGTACATTTCAGTCAGAGAATTCTGTAATTCTTGTTTACAATTTGATTATAATGACTGACAAATCTAAGCTTTTGGTGGAATATCACTCCCAAATCTTTGACTTCTTGACATCTCTTTAGTTTACAGTTTCCATTGTAATAGTCTTACGTTTACATTTCGAGAAAATTAAACTACATGCATTTTTCGATACTAATAGACATTTTGTTAACTATAAGCTGTTTTATCGCTAAGTAATTTTGAAGCACAACAAAATCATTCCTGTCATGTATTGGCCGAAATAACTTATCGGCAAATATTAACCCTGTGGTACTCTGGCAAGTCATTGAGGGAGCAATATACTACTCTAAGTATACCTGAATTATTTTCATACTTTGTGGTCGTTTATCTAAACAGGAGCTTATTAGTTCCAAAAACCTACCAGAGAACCCAAAACTTTCCAACCTCTGTCGCAAGATATTATGATTAACCTTGTGGAAAGCCTTTGAACAGTCCTTATAAATGACATCAAGCTGCTGTTTATTTGATACTGAACTGAATCGAAAGCCTCCTTGCCGGATCACAACTGTCATGAAGGACCTGGAATGCCTCGACGGGATTAGATGCCAAATGAGCAGGTCTAGGGGTAACCTCTTAAAGGATGGGAGCTCACAGGAGACGATTTATGCGCTTGCAAGGAGAACCAGATGATGGAAAATCTCGTGTCTTGCCCATCCTTGGAAACCTCTTGCACAATCTAGGACCTATGGAAAGTAAACCACATGGCAGTGCAGCATGCCAGAAACTGGATAGACCATTAACTCTCTAAGCTGTTTAGAAACTAACGAATGAATGTGATCTTGTTGAGAGTCCCTAGGCTCATTTGCATACCGGGTAACGATAGAGCAGATCAGCTGGCTAGGCTAAGCGTTAAGAGCTCCTGGACTGGCTTTATTAGGTGTCAGATCACGACTAAATCTAATCTAACAGTGATTATCTAATGGAAAAGTTCAGAGAAAAGTGGATTGGTTGGATGGACAGTACATCAGGGCCACTCGCTCGCCCGACTTAACCCAATAGACTTTTTCTTGCGGGGATATATGAAGTCCTTGGTAATAATTCAAACTAATGCTTTATTAAAAAACGAGCTTTCAAATCTGAAAACGTTGCAGGTTTTATCAGCAAGTGTATGGCCGAAATTATGAACAGTTGTGCTAATGTTCGGTTGACGTGTGAGGGTTAGAGACCAACCCAAAGAGATGAATCTAATCTAATATATTAAATTTAAGAACAAAATTCATAAGCGATATTTTCAAAAAAAATATCTCACAGTAATATATTTGAACTGTAACAAGAACTACAAAAAATAACAATATTTCTTAATATAAAAATGATATTAAAGTACTGCTAGTGGGCCATGATTTTCCACGGCTCGCAATTTCCTCTTAATGTTTCTCATTAGGTTTTGGACAGATTCTTAATCAATTTCTCTGATCTTTAGCATTATCTTAACTGTTGTTCGTTTCTAGCTTCCCAGCCATTGTTATAAACTCAGATGAGCCCAAAAAGTTTCGATAGATCTTGCTTGAGGAAGATTGGGAGGGTTGTCGTTTCGTGGTACAAAAGGTATTCCGTGTTGTTCTAGCCAGTTTCTCGTACGCAAAGCATAATGACTTGAAGTCAGATCTGACCAAAACAGCATTATTGTCATTAGCATGGTGGATATTAATCAAATTGAGTAGTTTAGGCAAACATCTTTGAGTATAGGCTTCTGCGGTAACCGCTTCGGCCCTAACTCGTCCAACGTACGGCTGTAAAATACGTTTGTCTGATACTATAGCGCACCACACTAACACTTTGTTTTCAAACTTGCCTTTTCGTTTAAACTTTACATTATCTGGACAGGCTTCAAAGTCTATTGTATAAAAACCATCATTACCTTTGATTTCTGAGTTCGAAAATGTGAAATACTTTTCATCGTCAAGAATAATGTTTGTTGCCAGCAAAATGAGTACGACGTAAATTGCGATAGCATTGAGGAATTCTTTCTAACTGATTTGGGGAATATTTTGGACATTTTCTTCTTTTTCGGAATTTTAAGTTATTTCTCTTTATTTCTCTACAGATTGTGCTAGCATTGACGTAAAAAATACGACGTTGTTTTCGTGTTGAACTTCCAACTCGATGTTCACTTCTGATGACCATTCTTTGAACTGTAGCAGCATTTTTTGGTAAATTTATACAAGGAATACCTTCTTCGCATTCACGGATCGCTCGATAAATTGTGGCAACAGAAATATTTTGATCTTGATATAGGCGAATTATTTCTTTTTTTTTTTCAAGTCGTCCAACTAGACTCTAAATACTCTTCCGAATATCTAATTTGTACGACATTTTGACAACTTACATCATAACCAAAATGGTTTTATTGTTACGTTTAGATGTTGACTGGTTATCATGGTAACGATTTCTGAATTGTTTCCAACGATGAAACTACCTCCCGAGTTTTGAAAAAAAATTCTCAAAACTTTTGCAACATACATTACGTAGTAATAATTGGGCAATATTTTCATGTACCATAATTCATGGTATAAGAAAAAATAAATCGGTAATTACGTTCTTTTTTTACCTCGAGGCAAAGAAGCTACTTAGAACCCTTCAAAAGATGTGACGTATGCACACATGTGAAAAATTACAAGGCAGTTGATAAAAACCAGTTATTAGTGCTAAAAGATACACGGTACCATGAGCAAATTGCTTTGCAATTCTTCCCAGAATTTATGGGCAGCGTTTAAATTTTTATTGGCTGCAAATAGGCCGAAGACGCCTGTGAAAATTATGTGATAACAAGTACGTGATCCTTTCTCGATACCAAAGCTGCCGTGCAGAGATTCCATATAAAGAAGTTGACCTGAAGTTGGTTTCAGAAAGTATATATAGGTATACTATACAATATATGTATTTTCGCCCATGGCAGGTTAGTTCTTAATTACGTAAGGGGGCTGTCAGCTCACTCACTCAGTTTAATTGTTGTAGATTCTGCAAATAGATTAGAACGTAAATTCTGAACAAGTGGCTAAGTAGAAGTAGTAGTAGTAGTAGTAGTAGTAGTAGTGGTAGTAGTAGTAACCTTTATTGAAATATACAAAATATACATCCCAAAAGGCGGAGTTAAGCATTACCAAATTGCAAAAATTTAGCTTGCTGGTCTTCCACTCAACCTTACCTATCCTAAACTTAAGTTAACAAATAAAAGAAAGGAAGAAAATTATAGAAAGGAAAGATTACATTCTTGTTCGTGTTGATTTTGAACTACAGAGTAATGGCAATTCTATTTCAAAGTGCGAAGGTATCTATTAAATATTTTTTCTTGAAAGACGTTACAGATAAGTGTCTGATATTTTGTGAAACTTGGTTGTATAATTTGTAAATACAATACGTGACAGATCTTTGATAAATTGCAGTTCTGTGGCGAGGAGCTGAAATAAGGCCATCACTTCTCAAATTTGATCTTATAGTATGTGTTTGAGCCCTGTAAATTATTTTTTCATGTAGGTGTACTGGAGTCTTGTATTTTATGATTTTATGGAACAGAACTAGACAATGGATCAAACGTCGGTCTCTCATTTTCAGCCAGCCTATTTCAGATATGCTGGATGACACATGCTGTCTTCTAGGTATTTCACATACCAAACGCACTCAAGCATTTTGAATTGATTGGATTCTATT
This sequence comes from Callosobruchus maculatus, assembly GCA_951848785.1. Taxonomy (NCBI): domain Eukaryota; kingdom Metazoa; phylum Arthropoda; class Insecta; order Coleoptera; family Chrysomelidae; genus Callosobruchus; species Callosobruchus maculatus. Next base: position 13,375,131 of record CATOUR010000083.1, read on the forward strand.
GGAGTCACGTTGTGAAATACATGCATTATAGACTACATCGCAGTGGTTAAAATTTGATAGAATAAGGCAATCGCGCAATAACTGCTTGGTTTTTCTATTCAATGTTTTTATTTGTGAATAGAGAACCTTGAGCTTTATTTATATGGCCGTTAAATCTCAGAGACGTGTCCAACTCAACACCTAGATTTTTTGCTGATTCCACTAATCGCAGCGGATCTTCATTGATATTAATAGTTAAGTTTTGAACAACACTCTTCCCAGATTTTTCTCTCCCTAACAGCATCATGGATGCTGCGGATTTAGTTCTAAACAGTGGGCTATGGAAACTCCTTAAATTGTTTAAATCGTCTGTAATTTTATCACATGCCTCGACTGATTGATTGTCAGGGAAAGAAAAATATAGTTGAGTATCGTCAGCATACATATAAAGTGATCAACGAGTACCTTGTCGAATTTTTACTCTAACTGAATAACATCAGGCCTCTCTCACAACCATTGATAGGGAACGGGCATAATGGACAACTAGCCGCTACGGCTACACCAACATCTGTCATTAACAGTTTAGAAATTCGCAGCATTGTGGATATCTGAAATACCCCCACGACGATTATGACAAGCAATATATCGAAACTGGGCATGTTGCATCTCTCTTTATTATTGCGTTATCTAATGAGGTATTTGGTTTTGGTCACGTGACGTCGGATTTAAAATTTTCAATGGAACACCCTGTATATGAATGGCTTAACTGTGTCCCTTCCGATGAAACAAGTCCAACAAACTAGCACACTTGGGGTCTAAAGTGATTCATTCAAGATAATAATTTTGAATCGGACATCACGTGACCAAAAAATACCTCGTTGGGTAACGCAATAACAAGAAAAGACACAAAATTTGCTCTAATTTACATCCCCAAAATTATAATGCTCTACTGCTGCCCAGTTCCGCCATATTGCTGGTCTTAATCATCGTGGGACACCCTGTATATGTAATAATGTTTAAGTTCTATTATTCAAAATGGACAATCTTAACTTCAAGTATTTCAACTAGTAATCAACAGAGAGCACATCTCTGTTAGCTGGATTGATATGACTGAACACTAAGCTGACTGAACTGACTGAAGTGAGGATGTGCTATTTATTGCTTTAACAGCTGACGATAGTTGACAGTGGCGGAGCTAAGAATTGGTTCTTGCTCCTGTTTTGTCCATTTTACTTCCCACACCGATAGGTGAGGGGAGTATTGTAATCGCAAAAATTGTCGATTTTGAGATAACACGCTTTTTGGGCGAACATCCACGTCACTCATTTCCGTCGGTCTGTCTGTTTGTCTGTCGCTTTTTTCTAGCCTCGTAATCTCAGCAACCGATGCATGGAGTGTTTTGAAATTTGGGCGATTATTTGGTTGCAGGGGATCTCAGACCAAAGCTTCATGCTATATGGGAAAATAATAAACTGGTATCACCGTAATGTGTAGGAAGTACTGAGTCAATCAACTTGACTTCATTTCTTAACATGCTTTTATTAGCTTTGCCTAGGCGAAAAACTTAAAATCGGCCGGCAAGGTTATGCAGTGATGACTAAAATTATAGAATTGAAGATCCAGTTAACATCATCCACTATATTCACCAGAATCGACCCCCCAGTGCCGCATATTATTTTGGGGTTAGATCCTTGTGTACTATATTATTAAGCAGTCGTTTGAACGCCACATAGTAATCTTGTATCGTTATCAAAGCAGAACATCTAAAACGCTCACAAAAGTGCAGTGGGCTGCCTGTGTGAGCATAGTGGGCGCCATGAAGGGTACACCAACTGCAGCATTGGAGGTACTGTTGAAGATCCCACCGCTTGATATTTACACAGAAAGAGATGCAAAAATGACTGCATACGGAATGTACTGCAATGGCGGCTGGTTTTACCATCCCACCATGAAACACATCACGATACTTGACGACCTGCGATGCGACATACTTGAGGTGCCACCCGACAGAATGCCAAGAATCGTGGACACTGAGATCCTATACAAGGTCAGCTTGAGTGATAGATTGGAACAGGTTCTAGCAGAACCTCGTAACCTCGACATATGTTGAATGGTATCACCTGGTACACAAATAGCTTCAAAAATTCATCAGGTATTGGAGGGGGCATACACGGTGGTAGGCAAAACATAAATATCCGCCTAAGTAAACTGACTACATTTACAGAAAGCAGAAATAACCGCAATCATGGAATGGAGCAGAATATGCATAGATACAGAATACAGCTGGGCAAGTCACAACTATACTTCAAAAATACTGTGAGACTGCCATAATACCGTAAAGACACTGGCGGAGACCAACAGGGTAGCATTATCTTTGGGGTCTAGTCACATGCAATTCGTCTGTTTGGAAAAACACTTATACCTCAAAAAATGTATATCTTCAGGAGTGCTCGTTAAAGTTTTATGAAACTGACACTGCAATTATTTTCGAACCAACAATTAATAAAAGGTTTAGGTATGAGTTAATGAGCATAGTGTCTCTACATGCCCAGAATTTGAGTATTTTGAGTCTTCGGAATGGGCCCATAATTGTATTTTTTATAATTTTTTTGAGTTGTGACAATCTTCATCATATATTATTATTCTGCTGAACTATACTATTTCAGAATATGACACTTTTGCACCAAAGAACTGCCACATAAAGTATCTTTATTTCATTTTGTGATGGTATTTTCGCAAAAAACGCGTGCCTTTCTGTTCGACGGTTACCTACGGTTGTCTGTGATGGTTGTAATATAACTGACATATTGCTGTCTTGCTTTAACGCTACGTCACGAAATGAAGATAATTATGACGTTTGTACACGGCGCCATCTATGGGTAAAGAAGCGAGGTAGGTTTATGATACTTTTACATAAGAAAATATGCATTATTTCAAGGTGGTTAAACCGAAAACCTCAAAAAGTGAAAATTTTGAGATACAGACAGACAGTATTTTTCCAAACAGACGAAATGAGCACCAGAAGCACTGGGACAGATTGATGGGAAATGTTCGGTCTAAGAGGATGCTGAAGGACCTTTGTGTTCTAATACTGCAGATCAGATAATAAAGGGACTACGAAAGGTAGTTGGATTTATAAATGGCCATTGGACGTTCAGTGCACACCTGCAAAAGTTTGGGATCAATGTGGAAAATCCTTTATGCAGGAATTGCGGTGAGGCAAAGTAAACAGCTAAGCATGTTATCTTCAACGATCCTACTTTGAGTGAAAGCAGGAACTTTTATCTGAATATAGGCCAGGAGGTAAGACAGCATACTATGCATCTCAAATTTCACAATTTACTAGGGGTACACAATAAACCTCATGCTGAGCGGTAACTGTTAGGGTAACTAACTCCCTCACTACTATAAAAATTTTTTTGAATGTTCTGCCCTAAATACGTTTCGTTGGAAGATTCTAGGTACGCTAATGACGATTGTTGATTTGTATAAAATACACACGCTGCGAGTCTAAATTTAGACCAGCGACAAATCATAATTGATAGAGGATGATTAATGTCAATTTAGTTCTCCGGTCTCGTTCTGTTGCTACAATCATTCTACTTGTTAACTAATACGAAATAATAGAGACAAACACATACGGGGACCAAGTTTGGTTATATCTATGACATTTTTAATAATAATAATATGGTTTCGTAAACAGTTTTGTATTGGGAAGTAAAATCTGTGTCAATAAAATTATTATAATTAAAAACACTAAATTGACTCGTATAAATGTATCGCAGGACACTAGATTACGACTGTTTACTATGTAGGGATGGGGCGTTTGCAGAGGTGTACCAGGATGTAGTTGAAATAGTTAAAAGTGAGAGGCTAGGGATAGAGAAACCCTTCATTTAGCGGGATAATCATCATATGTATTAGGCAATTTTTTATAGTTCTTCTTTATTATTTTTTTCTGTTCTTCTTGACTTTGAACTGGCAATTGGTCAAAAATTGGTGAAACTTAGCAATTCATCTCTCAAAATTTTCCGTTTTTGTTCACTTGACAACCTACACAACAAGCTCAGGAAAGCTAGCTTAGTCAAAGATAAAAGGTGAAGGGTCTAGGGTATAGCGCACGAAAAAGAGAATCAAAGAAAAGATGTATTCCCGTGTTAGCGAGGAGGCGTGGCCGCCTGTTCCCTTTCTCCAGTGTGAGTGTCTAAGATGAGGGGAGATAAGTCCAAAAATCCAAAGGTAAGGTCAAAAGGTCCAAAGGTAAGGTCCAAAGGTCACCATAAAAATGAATTTCGCATTTCCAAGCTCCTGACGTTACCTGTAAACTTACAGTGATGACTCAAAGAGCAAATTGAAGAAGAAAGCTTGCGTTTGTGCAACTATTTAGCCTTTTTTGATATCGTGTTTGGTTGTTAAATTATACAGGCGTTTATAGGATGTACGATTTTGCATTGCGAGATTTTTTGCACATTAAAAAACTTTTTTGAGAAAATCGAAAATAGTTGTCATTCACTAAGGTCTTAACTATCGCCTTCTGAAATATTATATATGTAGTTTGAAAATAGAGTGAGTTATGCGAGAAATTCTGAGTTCGTGTTTTACATGGCAAATACGTATGTATAAATGTGTGTATCCAGGCCCCTGAAGCAATAACTTTTTTAGAGAAAATTGGTGAGAAATTTGTTCATACAATTTTTTTAAATATATCTCAAAAAGTGTAAACGTCAGAGTATTCATTTTCCTTTTTTGTGGCGCAGCCCTATAAAATGAGACTACGATTGTTTTTGCATTTGCAGTGCAATATTGTTTACCTGTTTAAACAAAAATCAGTTATAAGACTCAGCAGTGAATATCACCTCTGTAAGTCGAACATCGAGAAAAAATACGAAAAAGCTACAAAGATATGCGTAACATACATAGGGGTGATTCAGGTACCTCTAGAGTTTACATTATTTCGAAACTTTTGTTTAGCCCTGAGAAAACATGATCGCCTTGCATCGAAATAGTCCGATTCTTGGAGATTTATAAAAAAATCCTGTTTCTAGACGATGCAATCAAGTTAAACTTATACATATGAAAGTTGTTAGGCAGTCGAATCAAAACTGGCCTTATTCCTGATTTGTGAATATTGACATAAGCAAGACATTGAGGAATCTCATTGCATCATTACTATGATCTAATTAATGTAATTGATCCTATAATTGGAAGTGACGTGCAATTACCTAATTAGTTTCCTTTTACGGTTGTTCTACTGATTTACTGAATATTTTAATAGCCATACAAATACCTGTTAATACAGTATTTTGTTCTCATTTGGTATTTATATTTCTAGCATATTTAACCATATTAAATCATGTTTTAATATTTGATACCACATAGACCGGTAGACAGCATGAATCGAATCAAAATAATTACCCATGTGGATATCAAGTGCATCTCTGCAGCCTGAGTTCTAAAGTTTACTTAGCTCTTGTTGACAATAGTTCACCTTTCTATTGTTGTCAGTATTTAGGTTTAGAGCTTGTTCCTGGCTTTAGAAGAAGTTCCGATTTTCTGATATAAGCAATCAAAATGACTTATTTCGAGTTCCACTGAAAACGTTCTCAGATAGCCGAGAAAATAACTTAGCCTTTAAAACAGGTTGAACAAAGAACAACAATATCCCCTACCTCCCACTTCCATTTTTTAAAACATGCCCCAATATCTCAAAATAAACATTATTTGAAAAGCTGGGGTTGATTCGCAATAAGCATATGACCCTTAGAAGTTTTAAAATGAATTGATCTCACTGGGAGGTTAGTTTTAACTCCATTCAGACAGACAGAGGGTTAATACTGAAATATTTTTTATTGAAGTAAATAAACAAATACGTAGTAATGTTGATGTATTTTCAACAGTACACTCTTTGCCACCAATGTCGCCTGGTACCCAATTGAGATGTACAGCGTTGCACGAAGCTAGTAAACTGAGAGATTGAAACATCCCCATATCAGTTTTGATGTACTTATCTCGAGGGGTTTAAGGCCTTATAAGCCCTGGGAGTCCGACAGGATCGCAATTGCCCTTAGCTTCTACAATAAATATAGCCTTGACCAGAGGCTAATCGAAGGATTATATCAGTTTGACGTATTTTTGCAGTTCCATAGCTCAGAGGTAAGTCTCACCCACAGAATATGTCATACTGGGCGTTTCAGTTTTGACAATTTTGACATGCACAACCGCGGAATCACCATTTCTGATGATTTTCATTTATGTATGCAAAAGATTCGCGATTTGTGGTGATTTTCGTACCAAAATCTAGCTACAAACATACTTATAACCTAACAACATGCTATACTCGTTTTGAGTAAGACATCAATACGCTCCACCGAAACTGCTTTCTTACTGCGCCTGGCTGTGAATTTAGGGGGAATATAGGACGTAGGAGGAGTTAGGTGACTTTTATTTAACTGATGGCTTTGCCGGTATATACCTTCTCTGTTAGTAGCGTTAGAAATTTAGATTTCTTGCTTGAAGTCCAACTTTGTCAGTCGCATATAACAGCGTTATCTACTATGATTTCACAACACACCCTAAATATAGTCAAAATCTGTGAAGCAATTACTGAGATTATGGTGTTAGAAAAATGACACTGAAGTGACGTATCTGACGGCTTTATAATCGCTGCACTTAAACTGCCGTCAAACGGTAGACCGCTAAAATTATAGCTGTGGCATCATTGAAGTGACGTATTTGACGGCTTTATATTAGCCGTGATTAAACTGCTATCAGACGGTAGCCCACTGAAATGCTGCTAATCTAATAGCATATTCGATTTCTTCTAAAATTTGCTATACTTCATTATCGGTTATATTATTTTGATTTTTTTGCATTATAGTTGTAACAATTTTTGCTGAATTATGGGAATCCGGATATTATTGGCATTGACTGGAGTAAGTTTTCCGATTAGTTTTGAGCCGCTCAATGGACAACGGACAACGAGGTCAACCAAAAGAACAAGACAAAAAGATTATCATAGAAAAAGGAAAGAAGTACTGTAACATCTGTGAAAAGATCCCATAATGTTACATGATGTATTTCGCTGGGTAAAGTTTTCAATAGAAGTCTGGAACCGAACATCAAATTTTAAATTTCATCGACAGTTGGAGAAGCAATCTTTCAATTTGCGTTTTATCTATTATTATAAATTTTCAGGAGAAGCAAAAAACCGGTACAGAGAAACCAAATCATAGAGAAAAAATATTTGGGATAATATAATCATATGGGGTCTATGGAACTCAATCGCAAAACTTGGTACAAGAAGTTGAAAAACAACTTGTAAAAATTAAAAAAAAACTATAGGACATAATGCAGTGTGTGTAGATGATTATTAATTTTTTTTAATAAATTCATTTTGATTATTCTCAGCGCAATCAAAAACATATAGCTCCTTTCTAGTTCCATACTTCAGTAGTTTGGCACAGTTTTCTCACGTATTGCGGCTATTATTTCAGCTCCCGAAAGAACAATAAACGAAAATTAAATCACAATCAAAATGCATGGACTTCAGTCAAATTAGATTAAGTCTAAGTATGATTTCGTACCGAATAGCACAGAGACTAAATGCATCTTGTCTGTCTTACTGCTCATAAATGGTGGGTATTTGTTCATAGGAATACTAATGAAGCTGTTGGAACGTCATTTCAGTGGGCTTTCATTTGACGGCAGTTTAAGTACAGCGATTACAAAGCCGTCAAATACGTCACTTCAATGACGTTACATCTGTTAACGGTAGGTTAAGTACAGCGTTTTTGTTTTCGACTTGGTGATCCGTTTATTTGCACTGAAATTGCTCTCAGTGCAAATTATCGCCACTGACTGTCTGATCTCGTGGCGATTTCAGTGCATTTTTGACAGCTACCAAATATAAATTATAACCTATTTTATTTTTATTGTGCACTGAGTGGTGCACTGTAGTAAATTCGTGGTTAAAATCGGTGCAATAAGGCCGTGTTTCCACCAGAGATGTGCTAGGAAGATGAGCGGTGCGAAGATGTGGGATAGAGCTGTGAAATGGTGTGTAGACGAGCGTTGCGAGGATGTGTAGCGGGCTCCCTTCAGAATGCTAGCGAGCGGCTTGCATCTGCTCCTTTTTGGCGTCTCAGTCAATGTCCCTAGCACACATCCCGGCAACACATTTCTAGCGCACACTCTCGAAACACATTCCTAGCACATATTCCTCGCCAACATGCCTTGTTTTGTACATAAAAAACCTCGCTCCGCTAAGCCGTTTCCACCAGAGCTGTGCTGGGCGACGCGAGGTAATTCAACCGATACTATTGGTTCGTTAAACGCACATTCCTTGTAACACATCCTCGCACATCTCTGGTGGAAACACAGCCTAAGTCTAAAAGGCCATTAGTTAGGCAGGTTTTTGAGTTAAAGCTTTGAAAGTGTCACGTAAAAATCCGACGCTACCAATTACTGCCACAAGTATTACCATGTCCACTGTTTACACACGGTCAATCGCCGATCAGCCTGAATCCATGATCCAGATAGGTGCGTAATGATAGTGGTAAACCCTGAGCGATGTGGAAGTATCAATCAGTCACCCGCCACCGAGCGATTTTGCGTGCGGTGCGTACTTGGCTGCGATTGGTCGATAGCCGCGGCCAATTCGGTCAATTTTCGCCAACAGCCGTGGCCTGCTTTGCACATTTCATGAACGCCCAGGGAATTTTAACGTTAATAACCAGACATTTCACTTCTTCGATCGGTGCAAGCCGCATAAAGTGTCCGGTGAAATCATTCAGCCCAAGAACGTGAAGCCTGTTTTGATATAACTCAATATTCATCCTGGCTCCAAATATATCCGCTGTCTGTCGCCACTATCTTGAAAATGGTTAGGCACCCTGAAAATGGCCAGTAGCCATGGCCTGCTTCGTATCGCACCTTAGTTAACATTTTAGCTCATAGCGTTTTCGACTTATTGCCCTATCACTGCACTCATAGGAACTGAGTGTCAAAATGATGTTCGTCTTAGATTTGAGTGCAAAAGTAGTGTGGTTTTTTGTTTTCGACTTATCCTCTTAATTGCACTTGAGTGCAAATTATCGCCACGGACTCTTTGAGCTCGTGGAGATTTCACTGCATTTTTGACGTCTATAAAATATTAATTATAACCTATTTTATTTGTCAGAGAAAATAATTTTTTGAATTAATAACTGGGTAGTGGGGTAGTATACATAGTAGCATGAAAGGTGCGGAAAGTGTAGTTGGAAATATCGAAATCGTTATCTTCGGATGATGAAGAAATTGAAGCATATCTAGTTAAATTGCAAACAACAGCTGCGGGTGTCCCAAAAATACGAATATTTGTTGAAGATGTTGTTCATAAACTGACGGAACGAGGGATACAACAAGATATACATAAGTATTTACCGATATAGATAGATATTCATTTTTAGTGCAAAAGCCATATTGCACAAAATTCAGTTAGTTTTTACGTCGATAAATAGAATAAATGGTTGAATAAAGCGGATTCAAACTATTCAAATTCCAAAACCACCACAGAATGAAATTGAGCTCTCGGGATGCAAAATGACAATAAACTGTCATCAGTTGGCTGACAGAATAGTTACTTGAATTGCACTGAAATTTGGTATATGTTCGACTTACCAGCTCAGATTTATTGCACTTCTGGGCACCATACGAGTTTTCAATGTGCACAGCGTCGGTACTCTCTAACTTAAGAGATAGAAACATATTTCTATCACCATGATGACCATGACGATCGGGCAGCTTCGGGTGCCTATCACGTGTCTACTACGCTGTCACGGTATGCTGACATATTTACGAGGCCACCCGATCCCATAGTACATAGTGCATAGAAACACGTTTCTAAGTTACAGAGTACCGGCGCTTTAGTGCAATCGTGGTTAAAATCAGTGCAGTAAGTCGAAAACGCTATTAGGTGCAAACATTTTATTTGGGGTCAATGGTCAGTCACAAATCTGAAAATATACCACTCCGAAATTTGAAATCTGAACACCTAGAGAAAAAGGGATATTTCGCATTAAAAAGGTGGGCTCAGCTTGGCAGTGCCCTCTCTAGTACACGTCTAACACTTATTGTTCATTCAGACGCTATTTACCTACATGGCACCTCCAAAAGGCTCTATATATACATGTAAAAACAAGACATCGCTTTTTGTCGACAAAAAACTACGATATCTGTTACAAATGTGGCGAGAGACTAGTTGGTTGTGTAAGATGGAATTACAGCTGACATCCTCAAAAAGTGCGCGAGCTCTCTTTCTACTCCACTAAGTTTGATATTTACCTCATCCTTTCAGGAGCATTATCTTCCTTTATGTTGGATACGCGCATCCGTGACCCCCATCTTCAAGAAAGGCGACAAACACGATGCCAAGAACTACCGCCCAATTAGTCTAGTTCCCATCATAGCCAAAATTGCAGAAAAAATTATGGTTAGCAAAATTCTCAATTTCGCCTTGTCTTGTAAACTGTTTCCTGAAAATCAGCATGGATTTCTACCTGGCCGTTCCATCATTACCAACCTTTTGAAATGTGTCAACGACTGGAGCCTCCTATATGACTATGGAACTCCTGTTGACATAATCTACCTCGATTTCTCGAGAGCCTTCGATCGGGTGTCTCATAAGAAGCTTCTCCACAAACTCGAGCATCTTGGTATTAGGGGTGATCTACTACTTTGGATTCAAGCATTTCTCTCTGGACGGGAACTTGTTGTGAAGATTTCGGATTCGGTTTCATCTCCTAGACCAGTCTTCAGTGGCGTACCGCAGGGCTCTGTCCTAGGCCCGATCCTGTTTCTTCTGTATACCTGCGATCTACCAAATCTCATAAGTTCAACGTGCTCCTCATATGCTGATGATACTAAAATATATAACACTCCTGTTGACAACTTTACTGTTATTCAAAATGATCTGAACAGACTATCTCAATGGTGCCACGACTGGTCACTACCACTCAATTTGAGCAAGTGTTGTATTATTCACATCGGTAAAAACAATCCTAGATACACTTACTTCATCGATGGTCATACGGTCCCTTCCCACAAAAGTCACTGCGACCTAGGTGTCACGGTATGTGACAATTTATCTTGGTCGGAACACATCAACCTTGTTTCCTCTAGAGCCAAAAAGTCTTTGTTTCTGGTGGAGAAGTCATTTCGTGGATGTGACACTGCTGTCTCCTCTTTCTTATATAAAACCTATGTTCGCCCTCTTCTCGAATTCGCTGGACCCGTCTGGAGCCCTATCTTGCAACGTGATCGAAATGCACTTGAATGCTTACAACGACGTGCCACTAGACTGTCATATGGAGTAAGACGTCCATCGTATGGGGAGCGGCTAAGAATATTAGATCTACAACTTTTCGAGAGTAGACGAGCTCGAGGTGACTTGATCGTTACATATCGCGCACTACATGGGCTCTTCGGAGTGGATTTGTCATCTTTGTTCTGCCTTAATACTGGCCATCTGCGAGGTCATTCAATGAAATTAAAAAAGGAACCCTTCAAGACCACCGTTAGACAGCATGTCCTGCCCAATAGAGTATTTGATGCATGGAATAAGCTCCCCTCTAGCGTAGTGAATAGTGAGTCCGTGAACTTGTTCAAGAACAGACTCGATAACTGGAATAATATGCGTACGTGATGTGTCTTAGCTTAGTTATATTTGTATTGTATCTAATTGTTATTTGCATTTTGAGTTTATAGCGCTCTGCGCTCTACTCATGATAGAATTGTAATAATAATAATAATAATAATAATAATAAAAAATACCCCCTAGAAGAAGACAGCCCCAGTGTACGCAGTTATCTCCCTTTGAACGGAGCCGTATATACTGTAAGCCAACGAAAACGTGGTGCATCTTGCAGAGCAATTGTTGTAACCATGGCGCGTAGCGTGGCTACAGTTGTAGCAGCATAGCGTGCATAGATCGAAGACGGGAGAATGCCGCTAGCTGGAGATTCTGGAGTACGTAGTAAAACTATAGACAGGCAAGATCGTCATCTACGACTACTGAGGGTCCTTCAAGACAGATTGCGATCCACTCGAGCTATTGCTGATGCTTGGTATGCAGCGATAGGGACGGTGTACCACAGATTGCGTGAAACGAGCTTCAGATCAGGTCGTTCACATCTAATGTTTCCCTTGATTGCAAATAATCATCGCCAACGGTGGTGGAGAAGTTATCAATAACATCAAATACGCGGACGATACGGCTCTTGTTGCGGAGAGTATTGAGGATCTGCAAACTCTTCTTAACAGGGTCAACCGAGCATGTAAAGATAAAGGACTCAGCATAAATGCCCTCAAGACGAAATTGATGTCCGCCGGTAAAATCAATATAGATCCAAATACCACACTGATACTAGAAAACAGCAGTATCGAGAGAGTCGACCGTTTCAAATATCTCGGCTGTTGGATAAATTCCAGCAACGACTCAGACATGGAGGTGAGAGTTAAAATCGAAACAGCAAGAAACTCGTTTAATACTTGGAAAGCTGTCTTAACTAATAGACACCTAACGCTAAATACGCGTCTTAGAGTGTTAAAATGCTATGTGTGGTCGGTCTTGCTGTATGCTAGCGAAACGTGGACCTTAAAAATTAACACAATGAATAAGCTAGAGGCGTTTGAACTATGGTGCTACCGTAGAATGTTACGAATCAGCTGGACGTCCCATACCACCAACGAAGAAGTGTTGCGAAGGATGAACACGGATCGTACATTATTAGTCACAATCAAGAGACGGAAACTATCATACTTTGGTCATGTGGTAAGAGGTCCCAAATACGACATGCTTAAACTGCTGATCCAGGGCAAAGTAGAGGGGAAACGCTGGATTGGCCGTAAAAAGCTTTCATGGTTGCGCAATATCCGCCAGTGGACCGGACTTCAAGTGGAACAACTTTTTCGAATTGCTACAGACCGTGATGCATACCGACAAATGATTGACATGGTGACCGCCAACGCTTGATACACGAGCATGGCACGCGAAGAAGAAGAAGAACGGTTAGATTGGTGCCAAGAACTCCGAGTGTGGCATCAGACTGCCTTCTCCGACGAGTCCGGGTTATGTCTGGAGGCATACGACTGACGCGTTAGACGAAGACGGGGTGAACGACGTGATCTCCAGTTTGTTATTGAACGCCATGTACGCTGTCCTATTGGTTTGATGGTTTGGGTGACATTGCATTTAATACCAAATCACTTTTACTTGTGATTCACGGTACATGATATGATGACCGTAAGTTATTTGAATAAGGTGTTAGAACCGGTTGCCGTTTCATATGTCCGAGACCTCGAATAGGGTGTCTTCCAACAAGATAGTGCGCGTCCTTCTATTGTAAGGATGTCGACGAGTTTCCTACAGGAAGCTGAGGTCACAGCTTGCCCAGATCTATTCAACATAATCATTCGACTATGCCTCAGACTGTTTCTTGTGGGTTGATGACTGCGTCCAAAATCGGATGCAGCGAAGTTTTGAGGCACCGTAGGCATTTATACATTCTGTACATGTATACAGCACCTAGCACAATCCAATTGGTCATATTTGAATTTTGAACCAATCAAAACTTCGAGTGTCATACGTGTGTATGAAATGTAAATCAGTGCCATATGCACTTACGGAATGTAATATACATTTTATACAACGCCTTCCTATGGCGAAGCTGGCCTTTGGTGATAACGTCCATCGCATCGTTAGCATTTTATGAACCTTTAGTCTCAGAACCATCAATGATTTGTGAGATTGCAGCTGAAAGCGAGGAATTCATGTCTCCACAAAATAATCTAGTGTCCACGAACGTTATTGATAATGCAGGAGTGCAAAAACTATCAGATACAGCTAAATGGTCACAAGAGCTGAGGATTCCATTAACTTTCAGAATGTTCTTGATTTAATGATTTCCAAAAATGTCGAATTTGGCACTTCTACTTCAACAATTGAAACGATTTCAACCGATTAAAGCAGGCAAGGACAGGCACAGCTTGGGAAAGTTTTTTGTATACTGCGGAAAGTTCATGTGCTCAGCGCTATAGGCATAGGCAAAAGTTCACCATTAAAGTTCAGCCTACAGCTTTAAATAGAAGAAAACTTGGAGTAACAAGAGGAAGCAAAAAAGGGCCTGTCGGCCGTCCAGCAACTTGGGAACCTGCCAAGAAAAGGCCAAAGAAAAAACATAAATTTTCCCAAAATATTGAAACAAATAAACCGAATGCAGTTAAACATGGCTCATCCCATTGATTTTATGTAACGTTTTTTTTTGTTTTGTTATATTCATCAATGTCTTCAATCTTGTGAGTATTGTATGTTTTTCTTGGCCCACTGAAACTTAATATTTAACTAACTTAATATACCAGATATTTGCAATTATTACATCTAACATTTCGTAAAAAAAGACCATTCTATAACTCAATTTGTAATGAAGTTTACTGCAGTTTAATAGACATATAGTTAAACATTTGTTTTTGCTTAAATCGCTTTCCTCTTTGTAAGTTTTCAGCTGCATTAAGTACTACATTCCGTGAGTGCATATAGCACTCATTTACAATCTATACTCGCGTATGGCACTCAAGAGTTTATTGGTTCAAAATTCAAATTTGACCAATGGGATTGTGCTAGGTGCTGTATACATGTACAGAATGTATGAATGCGCACCGTAGTGTTCAGACAATGCGTCCGAGTGGTGCTTTTTATAAATCTGATGAGGTTATTGTTTGAGGCCGATTTACCCTCAGAAGACTGCCGACCTTCTAAGGCTTGCTGATTGTCATAATAATAATAAAGACTTTATTATATCATATGAGACATATGTATTAAAGGCGAAGTCTGGCCAAATGGCCACTCAAACTTAACCCCACGCTAAAGATTAATTCTAAAACTAAATCTAAATATTTAATGTAATAATAATGTAATAAAGTATATCAGGTATTACATATAATGTAACAAAGTATATCAGATGCTAGGGAAATATATATAAGGATACCTATTGTATGGAAATTAAATACTCCTTATACTTAAGTTTGAACAGATTAGTGCCGAAATAAGTCTTTACATGAGGAACAAGTGTGTTGTATAAACTAACAACATTATATGAAAATGATCTCTGAAACATGGCCGTATGACGAGATGGCATTAGGAACGTAGTTTTTCTATGCCTGGTATCAATTTGGTGGACTAGTGAAAAAGAAGTAATCTTGTCATATAAATAGGCAGGAGAAAGAGAAATTAGGACTTTTTAAACAAAACACAACTGAACATATTTTTGATTTTGAGCCACCTAAGCTCGTTAATAGATCAGGTTACGCGGTCGTACTTTCTTAAGCCACAATATCAGCCTACAACATGAATTTTGGATTCTTTGCAACCGATTGCATTCCTCTCTTCTAAGCGCTGGAAAATAAACTATACTGCAGTAAGAAATTTTTGAAATGATCAATGATTCGCATAAAGCCTTTTTCATCGTGGGCGTTAAAATATGTGAATATATAGTAACCTGAGCCTCAGGTAACAATTTTTTGTTAAATTAGCAACATGATCAGCAAAACGCAGATCCTCGTCCATTATCAGGCCAAGATTTTTTGTAGACGTAACAAATGATACAGGAACATTATCAATTTTGACGTTGAGACGAGATTTAAGAAGATGCTGTTTATACTTGGAACAAAAAATAATAAGTTTTGATTTGGAAGGATTTAAGCGTAAATTATGATTAGCTGCAAAACTATGTATATTAGTGAGGTCTTCATTTATTAATGTAGAAGCAGTCGCGACATTGTCAGGAGAAAAATTGTAAAAAACTTGGGTGTCATCAGCATAATAGTGTACTTTGCAGTTTTTTACTACATTGGCCATGTCAGCTGTATATAACAAAAGTAGCAGAGGGCCAAGGATTGACCCTTGAGGTACTTCTGATGCTATGGGTTTTAGACTAGTAGCTAACTAGACGACTGTACGATTGTTGAGAGGCTTCCAGTTGTTCTATCTCCATTTTGAAGCTACTAGCTATGAGCCGAAGTTATGGCTTGAGCGGCAATGTGCTAGGCTTTGTGGCAGATGCATACTAACTTATTTGGCCGCCCTATATCGCCATAATTCCTCATTGGGCAGGAATTTTAATGTAACAGCCTGAGATCGTATTTTGAGCCAGTTGTAATTCATATTCGTGCGAAACACCACAAAACCGTCTTTACACCAACTTGAAGTTTACACTGAACTGAACCAGTTTGATCGTCATGTATCTAATGTTTGGTGAAATTAAACACTGCATGGTAGTTATTACAAGACTGTGTTCAAATTAATCGTTCATCGATACAGGATGACACACAGGGTGGGTCAATAGTGCGTGAACGGAGGATTGTGGGCTTACTAAACAATATTTCAAAAATCTGTCACTTGATCATGGTAGGGACCCTTGAAAGCTATAACGTAAAAATATTTTCACTTAAATTTTGACATTTATACAGGGTGATTCATATCAAACTTACATTTTTTTGAATGGAACCCCCTATATATTATTACATTATTTGGATTCCTTGGTCAATTCTAGTAAGAGTTTATGTATCACACATGGAACTTTAAACGAGCCGTTTAGGCGCAAATCACCATTTTTGGTATAAGTAGGTATCAGAAAAAAATTGAATATCGCAGCGATTATAAAACTTAGAAGGCCTTGACTTTGCGGTACGACTACGCATGAAATGCGTCACCTTAGGTCAGACGGCTAAATTTGAATTCTTTTTGTACTTTGAGAAATCAGAGGATGAATTAAGGAAACTTCAATCACAGATAACTTGATTTTTTCAAATGGGAATGCCTATTTTGGTTAAAAGAATCAAATGTAAAATTTGATTACCTTTCTAACGATGTAGCATTCTTGATATCAGCTTTTTTTGGTTTTCATTTTATTTCAAATTTTCAGTCAAATCGGTGTTTTTCAACTTTCCTGCATGCCAGCAACCTAGTAGGCCATGAAAAATAAACAAAAGCTCGTTAATATGGAAGAAAGCAGCTAACTTAGTAGAAAAATGCAAACTAACTAGAGCAGCGAGGCAAGATTACGAAAATTCCTTACAACATATTAGCTCTTACCAGAAACAATAGCGGTAACAAGAACGCTCATTTTTCATAGCCTACTAGCTATTAGCCAATTTCCAAAGTCAGTAAAAAAATATTTAATCAAAGAAAAACTACTAGTGATTGTTGCTGGCAGTAGAATATCTATGTCTTCTGAAAAAATTTGAATAAATTTTCACATTTAATGCTATAAAAAAGTAGCCATCTGCGTAAGTCAAAAGTAATGATACCTCTGACTGGAACCCTTCAAATTTTTCGGTAGGTACTTCTACCTATTAGCAAAACCCCGGAAAATGAAACTTGAATTGCAGTCTGTTTGAATTGTAAAATATAAATTAGTTTGCAGAAAGCTACATGAAATAATCACAATTACAACATAGCGTAATTGAAAAATTTTAGCAATTATTTCAATAGTTGTTCAGAATGCTCCAGTTGGAGATATCTTTACTATTGAGTTAACTAAACGGAAATGACTACTTTTTTTATCCCATTAAATGTGAAATTTCATTCTAAACATGTTAGACTGTAAGCAAAAATCGCTGGTAGTTTTCCTTTTGTTTCAAAATTTTTAATCGTTTTGGAAAGTTGTCAAGCTCTAGTAGACCTCAATAGCTAGTAGGCTGTGAAAAACAAACACTTCTGTCATATCGCAGCTACTCATTGACATTAGATATCTTGCCGCTGTTGTTTCCAGTTAGAGCTGATGTGTTGTAAGGAATTTTCATGTTCTTGCCTCGCTACTCAAGTTCGTTTGCATCTTTCTACTAAGTTAGTTGTTTTCTTCCATATTAACGAGCTTTTGTTCATTTTTCGTGGCCTGCTGGGTTGCTTGCACGCAGGAAAATTGAAAAACACCAATTTGACTGAAAATTTGAAATAAAATGAAAACCAAAAAAGATTGATATCAAGAATGCTATATCTTTAGAAAGGTAATCAAATTTTACATTTGATTCTTTAAACCAAAATAGGCATTCCCATTTGAAAAAATCAAGTTATCTGTGATTCAAGTTTCCTTAATTAATCAACTGATTTCTCCAAGTACAAAAAGAATTCAAATTTAGCCGTCTGACCTTAGGTGACGCATTTTATGCTTAGCCGTACCGCAGTCACGGCCTTCTAAGTTTTATAATCGCTGCGATATTCAATTTTTTTCTGATACCTACTTATACCAAAAGTGGTGATTTGCGCCTAAACGGTTCGTTTAAAGTTCCATGTATGATACATAAAGTCACATTAGAATTGACCAAGGAATCCAAATATGCAATAATATATAGAGGCTTCCATTAAAAAAATGTAAGTTTGATATGAATCACCCTGTATAAACGTCAAAATTTTAGTAAAAATATTTTTACGTTATAGCGCTCAAGGGTTCCAACCATGATCAAGTGACAGATTTTTGAAATATTTTTTTGTAAGCCCACAATCCTCCGTCCACGCACTATTGGCCCACCCTGTATAAACGACAAGGTCAGAATTTTATTTGGTTGCAATTTGATGAACAGAAGAAGAAACAAAACCAGTAATCGCCATGCTGCGGTAACATCCCACTCATGGAGACACACACCCCCGTGCCATATAATGGCACTACTTGCATCGACAGATGTCATCTGCAAATTAACTCCAACAAAGTAGCTTGGCATGCTCGTATTCAATTAATTTGTTTTCCGATTACATCTAAAGTAAATCAACGTCAGGTTTGGCATGTTAATCTGAATAAGAAGTTGCCCATGCCCAGCTCGTTAAGTAGAAATCGGAGATGAGTTGATTAAGCGGTGCATGTCATTGATTGGAATGGGCTGTCATTATTTCCAGAGATTAAGTCACGCTGATTTTAGATGACTTTTGCGTGCCACTTGAATGAACAGAATCATTGAATATTTTTAAATTTTTAAAATTTCAGTTGTAAAAATAAATTGTGGTGCATGAAGTCATTTAAACACTATGCATTACGAAAAAAGTTTGTTATAAACAAATTTCAATGCCCAATCTTTATTGTTATCGGAATAAAATCTAAAAAAAATATGCTGAAGGTTGTGAAAATTAAGGATATTTACGTTATATTTAAATGCTAATTAGAGCTCAAATACAAATCTTTTGATTAAATTTAGAGCATAGTTACTCGCATAAAAAAAATATATACAGTGTACATACAATGGATATCGAATCAATGAATATGGATATCCACAAATGGAGCAAGAATGTCCAGTGGATGTCAAATAGACGTCAAAAAAGTATATATTTCATGTATGTTTGTCGCGAGCTTTCACATCCATGGCATAACCATAGAATGTACATATGTACGTCTAATTACATGCATAGTATATGTAACATAGACCAGGTATGAACATATATATACAGAGTGTATATACACTGGATATGTATATCCACAAATGGAGCATGAACGTCTAATTGATGTAAAATAGATATAAAAAAATTACATTTCATATGCGTTTGTCGCGAATGTACACATCCATGGTATATCCATTAAATGTACATTCATGTACTTTTAATACACATGCATAGTGTATGAAAGTTCAATGTAGAGGCAGAAAGATAAACAAACTATATACTTTCATTATGTATTGTTATTAATTCAATTTCTAGTTACAACAATAATACTTGGCAAAATCGATTACTGTGATAGTCATCTCTTTCTTCTTGAGTGGCATGTCTGAAATCACAGAGAAATCAAGGTTATAAAATTTTGTAAGCGGTTTGCCCCGCTTATGACTTACCGTCAAACGCTGGATGCGAATATTATGAGTAGCCAGAAGATAACTAACATTGGACAATATTTCACTCGATCAGGTAATCAGGCACAACCAGTACCAGCACACATACGCTAACTACGACGAAGGACGCGAACGACGCAATGGCGGCACTAGTTGTCCTTCGCGCAGGCGTAAACTACTAGATGTATATATGATACATAGACCAACATCTTATGTATATTCACATATCGATATACCTACGTGAATATACATAGTATATTACACTAGTGTACATCATTTTTCATATGTACATTTAACGTCCTATGAATATTCAAAATATACATGTTCAAACTGGAGTATCTAATGTACATTCTGTGGATGTACATATCCATATAGTGTTATGTGGGTAGTAACGGCTGTTATCTTCTCGAGCCCTAGTTACTGCTTGCATTCTTCTTGGCATGCTTCTAAGAAGAGTTTGGATATCATTCAGAGAAATCGCGTTCCACTTCTCTTGAGATCAGCAATCCTGGGCTGTTCTATTGTTCTTGGAACGGGATTTTTTTTTTCGTATGCGGCGTTTAAGATAAGCCCACATATGTATGTATGTATGTTCAATCGGATTTAGGTTGGGGCTATATATTGGCTAATCTAATCTTTTTGAATTTGGATACTGTTATAAATATGTCAATCCAATATGGCCGATACATGGCAAATTATGATCTTGCAGGATGTTTCACTAGTCATTCGTCCAATAACTTCCACCAGTTCAGTGTATCCCTCCCAAGTTATACCTCCCCAGACAATTACATCCCCATCTCCAAACCACTGTCTCTATAATATTGCAGTTGGCGAATCGTTCTTCAACTCATCTGTAGACGTAGTTTTATCCATCATCTGTTGTATTCTAGTCTTATCCGTGAAAAGCACATCCAGTTTTCGATATTCCACTGAATGTTTGTTCTGGCAGTTATTGATCGACGAGTTTTGTGATTTTGGAGAAAGCATGGAACTTTGGCTCTTGGCTTCATGCCTGATGCTTCTTCTAATCTTCGTCTGAGTGTTTTTGAACTCCGTGTAGAGTAGAGTATCAAAAATCGATCATCAATTGCTTTTACGCCCTTAACTGGGTTTGAGGCCAAAATTCCCAGTTTCTTGATACCTCTTTAAAATATTAGATATGACCTCTCCTGACACATCACCATCGTGCGATATCTTTTTGTTTATATCCTTGATTATGTACCGGAGTTTGTACCGCTTCAGCTTCATTGCAGCGTCTAACTGGTGGCATATTGACGTTATCCATGAAGGAAAACACAAACACTTTTCACTATTACTCAGTTAATTATACTAAAATAACTTAATTCACTATAATTGGGCAAAGACAAACAAAACGCACTAGAGACAACAGTAAACGCCATTCATGTAAATTAAAGTCAAAATAAGTAAAACCAAGTGAATAATCAGCCTAGTAGATGACCAACATCAGCAGATATATAGGTTTACGGCAATAATTTAAAAATATTTTGAAATAAGAATAATTATAAAAAATATTCGATAATTGTGTCTACTTAATAGTGTTTATGGTTTATGGATGGCCCTCAGATGTTTTGTCAGGAGGTAACAACGCATCTCATTGAATACGCTACAGTGGAATAACTCTAATATCATCATACTTCTCCAATGTCTTAACAGACATAATGAAAACTCGTAAAATACATTAAGTCGGAGCTAGAGTATTGCCGACATGAATATTATCAATAGGTTTGTGAACTGCAGCTCGCCATAGTTCGCGATTTACTGTCAGTTCAGTGACGCTCTTGATACTCATATCCAGGGACTATTTGGTCGTATCCGCCCAGCGTGTAGGGGAACGGCCACGGCCCAGCCCACTCGGTGCGTTACCCTAAACTACAAGTTTCTCCATATTATCGCTTCTGTGAATATGCTCGAAGAATGTAAGCATTCTCGTCGACACAATGGAGGATAGTCTCTTTGGATTACCGAGCTCATCCAGTATGGAAAAATTAGTTCGATGGGTGGTATAAGGAACTCTCAGCATTCTCCTCCACGTCCGCATTTTCAGGTTAGTTGGCAAATGGCACAAAAGCATCTATGCGAGCTCAATCTGTTTTTTTAACAGTTCAGGTTTCCGACGCATATAAAAATATGGAGAACACAAGAGACTGAATCAGCGACATTTTGGCAACTTTAGTGATGCTATGGTCACGCCATATTTAAGCAAGCTTTGCCATGGCCACACGTGCCTGTTGAATGCGCCGTCGAATCTCATTTTCACAGCTAGCCGAATTGACGATCAAACAACCGAGGTACACAAAACTTTGAACTACTTCACAAAAGCCTATTGACTTTATTTCTCGATGATTATCATGCTCTTTATCTACGATCATAACCTTGGTCTTGTTGTAATGAATACCAAGATCATACGCTGCACTGTGTTGTTCTAAGATATTTAATAGAGCTACTAGTTCTGCATCAGAAACAGCAATAGGGGTTGTATCGTCAGCAAATCTAAAGTTGGATATTTTGCTTCCGCCAATAGTTATACCGCCATTCCAGTTGTCCAACACCTGTCTCATCACAAATTCAGAGCAAATTTAATGTTAAATAACATTACGTATTATTAGATAATAC
The DNA here is from genome assembly GCA_951848785.1 of Callosobruchus maculatus. Taxonomy (NCBI): domain Eukaryota; kingdom Metazoa; phylum Arthropoda; class Insecta; order Coleoptera; family Chrysomelidae; genus Callosobruchus; species Callosobruchus maculatus. The sequence goes on from CATOUR010000083.1 coordinate 13,397,586, forward strand.
GCATCCCTGACGAATTCCTTTTCTGATTGCTGTTTGACCAGACAGGTTACCATTAATTCTTACACGAGCCGAGCTAGACTAATAGAGTTGCTGTATGAGAAATACTAAGTGGTAAGGGACTCCCATAGAGATAAGAATTTCCTACAGTTTAGGCCACTACGTTACCAAATGCCTTAGAATAGTCCACAAAGCAGATAAGAACTGCAAAATATTGCTCTCTGGCTTTTTCAACTCTAATATACCATTTTTCAAATACCTAGATTGGTTGAGTGCATGTACAAGAAAGTCGTTGGTCTTGTATCACAGATTTCGCCGCCACATCGCGTACAGTGTCTGAAAGCCACGGACTTAATCTTCTTGACTGCGGCTTACGTTTGTGATGTTATACGATACCTATATCCTTCGGAAAAGCTTGTATTAGATTACTGTTATTAATTTAGCAAACGCATCTCATACTTATCTGGAGACATGCATAAAACATGTATATACCATGCAAGTCTGACACGTAGGCTGTGCATATACATAATATCGTGTATCACTTAATCTTACCTTGTAACGAGTTGCTTTCACAGTGCATACATATTGTGTAAACATAGGTAGACAAATAGATATGCAAGTCCGCGATTACGAACCATTTGCGCTATTGTATCTGTTCTCCGTAATATCTAGACGAACTTCGCATCTTTGTACACAGCACACTGAATTGTGTGTGTATTCTGTATTCATGAAGGACTGTCTTCTTCTTCTAAGGGTGCCGTGCAGATTCCTGCGTAGGCGTCTATCCGTTTCCCCATCAAATGGTCCAATTGATTGCAGCCCTCTGTAATTCTTGAAAGTCGCTAATTCCTGTCCATTGACTGATGTTTCTCAGCCAGGATGTAGTTCTTTTCTTCCTATTCCTCTTCTCCCTCCTTCGATCTTTCCTCGAAGAATGAGACGCAGTGATGATAGCGTTCTCTACACATTATACAGGGCGTTCGGATATTGACCGACAGCTTGACAGGTGATAGAGCTCACCTTTTTATGAGCATTGAGATAGAAAGATGAAGCCTTAAAATGCTTAATTTTCAAGATACATGGTCTCAAAGGTTACTTTTATTTTAGTTTTCTTTCTCGATTATTCTGTCATAAAATGGCACAACAACGATCTAAAATTACGTATTGGGGGCATTTTAAGACGCCTGGGTGTACACAGTTATACATACAGGGTGAGTTTTTAGTATCGGGTCGGTCGATAACCCCACTACTGTAGAAGATAGCGAAAAAAGTTGTATATAAAAGTTATGGCTAAGGATATGCTCCTTGCTCAGAAAATATTTAGATTTATACAGGGTGATCCATAACTACGTGGTGATGCAAACCTGCATTTTTTTAAATGAGACACCCTATATATTATTCCATATTCAAATTCTACTAATGATTTCCATTCTTTTAATATAGGGTATTGTTACATTATACAGGGTATTTCAAAAGTTATGACCATTTTTATATCCAAATGAACGTACTGTATATCAAAAAGTAATGAATCAAAAATTACTTTTTTAACACGAAAATATTAAAAATATCCTCTAATTTTAAAATCGGCTATAAAAAAAACCCGTGACGCATATTCGTATACAGGGTGATGTAGAATGCAAAATCTAGATTTCCTCTCCTTTTTTAAATATAACCCCCACTATTTTATTATACCAAAGGATTGCCTTCAATATGCTCTTTCATCTTTGTATAGCACTTGTTATGGTTGCATTCATTAGTTTCTGAGATATTTCGATTTTTATACAAATTTTAAATACACCTTCTATTTGTTTACTAAAATTTATTTAGTTTGAGAAGATACTATCAAATTTCATTTTTGCTTAACAAAGAACTAAAATATAAGGCCACAATAGTACTTGATCAAGTCAAAACACTGAATTAACGAGATAATATAGGTCAAGTGTGCTGAGAAAACAATTTTATAGACGTCTTGTATAATTATCAAGCAGATGTATCAGGTAGGCTATAAAAGATTAAACCACACAGTCCACATAAAACGATCCTTCCATCTTTCAAACACATTAGCTTTAGAGTGCCTCCGTTCTGGATATTGCTGTTCATAGTTAATATATTCTAGAGACAAGTAGAAAATTTCTCAAAGATTCTCCTTAATACCCTCAATGGAAAAATTAATTTTTACAGATGGTTTTTCACACAGTACGGATTATTGAGCAGGTTATGAAAACTGTCGATTTTTCAAAGCTTACCTGATAAATCTGCTTGATAATTATGCATCACGCCTACAAAATTGTTTCCTCAGCATACTTGACTTTATTATCTCGATGATTTAGGGTTTTAACTTCATCAAATAGTATCATGACCTTATAATTTAGTTGTTCGTTAAATAAAAAACAAATTAGATAGTACTTTCCCAAAATAAATGAATTTCAGTACACAAATAGAAGCTATATTTTAAATTTACCGAAAAATCGAAATATCTCGGAAACTGATGGACCTAGGTACAACAACTGCTATACAAAGATGAAAAAGCATATTAAAAGCAATCCTTTGATACAATAAAATAGTGAAGGTTACATTTAAAAAAAGAGAGAAAATCTAGATTTTGCTTTCTACATCACCCTGTATACGAATACGCGTCACGGGCTTTTTTTTATAGCCGATTTTAAAATTAGAGGACATTTTTAATATTTTCGTGTAAAAAAATAATTTTTGATTCGTTACTTTTTGATATACAGTACGTTCATCTGACAGCGATTTGGATATAAAAATGGTCATAACTTTTGAAATACCCTGTATAATGTAACAATACCTTATATTGAAAGAACGGAAATCATTAGTAGAATTTGAATATGGAATAACATATAGGGTGTCTCATTTAAAAAAATGCATGTTTGCATCACCACGTAGTTATGGATCACCCTGTATAAATCTAAATATTTTCTGAGCAAGGAGCATATCCGTGGCTACAACTGTTATATACAAATTTTTTCGCTATCTTGTACAGTAGTGAAGCTGTCGACCGAGCCGATACTAAAAACTCACCCTGTATGTATTTGCCATGTTAAAGCACGGATTCCCATTTCGAACAGAACTCACTTGTTTTTCTACATACACTGTATTGCAGATGGTAATAATTAAGACCTTAGTGAGTGACAACTGTTTGCGATTTTCTTAAAAAAGTTTCTTAGTGTGCAAAAAAACACGCAATGCATTTTGCAAATGTCTGTAATTTAACAACCAAACACGATATCAAAAAAGGCCAAATAGGTGACAAAGCCCAGGCTTTGTTCTTTAATTAGCTTTTTGAACCATTACTGTAACGTCAGGAGCTTGGAAATGCGAAATTAATTTTTATGGCGCCCTTTGGACCTTACCTTTGGTTTTGACCTTACCTTTGGATTTTTGGACTTATCTCCCCTCATCTTCGACACACACACTGGAGAAAGGGAACAGGCGGCCACGGGAATACGTCTTTTTTGGATTCTCAATTTCGCGCGCTATACCCTTAAGGAGATAAATCCAAATTCAACAACGGTTTTGCTATCATGAATAGAGGGCGCCACCTACGGCACACTGAACTTTTTTAAATTATCAAAACTTTATTCCTCAATATGTTTTATATAAAAAGTTCGTTCTTCAATACACTTTACAAATGAACTTTTTTAAATTATCAAAACTTTATTCCTGAATATGTTTTATATAAAAAGTTCGTTCGTGAATACGCACTTTACAAAATTAAGGTGCCTTAGAAACTTCAATAAAGGTTATCTCGAAAACGGTTCCCTCTAGCAACCGATTGAAACCAAGAGTGCAAGTTTTGTTCCAGACATCCTTTGAATACATTTGGCTTTCCTCTAACATACTCGTACTCTCAATACAAATGCAAGGGCTCTATTACGGTTCAGTTTAATTGCCTTGGGTATGACGCTTAACACAATTTTTTCTGCTCGCCGTTAGACAACGCTCTACCGCCATAATACCTGTCATTTGCCGACCTAAGTGGGGATTAAACGTGATATATGCGAAACCGTACCCGACGTCGTGTGTACGTTACGTTTTAACTTACGAAACCATATTTCATGTTTGGCCCATGGCAGCTCAGACTCAGCGGTGGCTGTGGCCGCAAAGAGAACCTGTTGCGAGATGGATTATGTCCGTACATAAAAGGCGGGCATATGGGCATGTATTTTTGGCAATTAACTGCACCTGTGAACTCGCGAGATGGCTTCTTGCATTGCAGTTATGCCACGCCGACTTATACGCGAGATGTTTCTCTAGATAAGCCTGTCACGGCGATTTCAAGGAAACGCTGAACAAAATGTCTGTTTTTTTATTTATTCCTTGGCATTTTGCACATCGTAAGATTTTTTTATTATTTTATATTTTCAAGATAACAGAAAAATGGCAAACGAATATCCAGGCTCTGCATAATTAATAGGGACAGCATTCGCGTACAGGAAGTTGGCTTGGTGTCCATCGTAGGCCCCCTGGGCACAGTCTTTTGTTTTATAGTGGAGCCTTTGGTTATTGGCTCTAAGCTCCAAGATGGAGAATCCTTTTTTTTATGGTCAACCTACCGCAAATGCTGAAAGCGCTAGAAGCACTGCGAGAGGATAAGTGTCGGAGCACGTCGGATTTGAAGCGCTGCAGGTTGTAGCCGTCGGGAAACATTTTCCCCGGCAGCTCATTTTACAGCGTCGAAGTTCTCCAAAAGAAGGAATGCTGCAGGAGATTGGTTCGGGGAGTAAATATTTCGACCTGCTAAGGATGAGCTCGCAGAGCCCCTCTAGTGTTCCGCGTTCGGACGGCCTTCGGTGTTATTATCTGGGAGAGCTCACTCGAACGTCTTTCGTGATAGAATCTGTAAAACAGGAACAGGTCAGCTACCCGTATTCGATGTTTCTGGATGTGGAACTCCTTTGTGAAGTTAGGCGTATCGATTAGTCTAATTGCTCTCTTCTGGATAGTGTCCAAAAGCTTCAGAGAGTGCTTCGGAGCGTATCTCGTAAATGGGAGCAATGCTCCAACGATGGTCGGATCTGTGCCCTGTAGAGCAGCAGTAGTTGCTCTGGTGTATACAGCTTCCTACAGCGGAACAAAACTCCAAAGTTCTGGGTTGCTGCCTCAGCAATACTGACGACGTGGACGTTCCAGAACATGTCATTGTTGACGTTGATTCCCAAAAGCTTGACGGAAGGTGACGCTACTATTGGGTGACCCGTCATTTCCCCAGTCGCTAGGCCATCGTGAGACTTCTTTGTCATTGTTGTTGTCGTGAGTTTTCTGTACGTTACACTGTACTTAATTTACTAATACTGACTCGACAATCGTTTTGATATCTACGTTGATGTGTATTGATTTCCTGAGATGATAGTGGCTTGCCTGATTCGATGCAATATTAATGTACTATCGTCTGCGAAGCTGTAGGTTGGATTGGATGTCATTTCCAGCAGCTCGTTAATGCACACAGAAACAGTATAGGGGATAGTACAGATCCCTGAGGAACACCGGCGATTATTGAAAATACGTCCGATGAACAGCCTTCGACTACAACAAACAGAGACCGGTCGTTCAAAAAGCTATTCAGCCACTGACGCAGGCCAGGTGATAGTCCATAAGCAGCAAGCTTGACCAGAAGTCCCTGATGACACATTTTGTCGAAGGCTTTTGATACGTCAAGTGCAACAACACTGGATTCGCCGTGATTTTCAATTGCTCTGTTCCACAAGTGAGTGACATAGGCCAGGAGGTCACCCGTAGACCTATGCCTACGGGAGCCATACTGGCGATCATTTATGATGTTATTGTTGCTCAGGTGTTTTGGTAGGTATGATTTAGTGACAATCTCCATAACATTAGACATGATGTTGAGAAGAACAACAGTAGTTATTGATTATTTTAGTCAAAACTGCTTTGGAAATTAAGAGACCATATTGAAAACTGGCAACAGCGCGCTGTTTTGCAAACCCACAACCTTCTCTCTCATCACAAAAAGCCATAGTGACATTGATGTAAGTGCACAATTTTCATCCGTTGGTTGCTTTGTTGTTTATCGTTTGTGTGTTATCTTTTGATTTATCTGAGAACCATTAACGTCTAAGACGTCAATGCTGGGAAACGCTCTGTTGACAAATTGGTTAAGCAATAATCACACAGTCACAATAACAACTAATTCAGATTAACTGGTATTTAAAATAGAATCTATATAAATATCTGGTTTATATAAAAAGAATGTATAAATAAATAACAAAAATAAATGTATAAGTTTTTTATTATACTTTGTAACTTTTCCAATCATCATAGTCACCATGCTTAACAGACATGTTGTGAATTCGTAAAATGCATTAAGTCGGAGATCGAGTATTGCCGACACGAATATTATCAATAGTTTTGAGAACTCTAGCTCGCCATCATTCGCGATTTACTGTCAGTTCAGTGGCGATCTTGATACTCATATCCAGCAACTGTTTCATCATATCCATATCCAGCATGTAGGGGAATGGCCACGGCGCCGTCCACTCGGGGCGTGACCCTGAACTACAAGTTTCTCCATATTATCGCTTCTGTGAATATGTCCGAGGAATGTAAGCATCCTCGTCGACACAATGGAGGATAGTCTATTTGGATTACCGAGCTCATCCGAAACGTTAGTTCAATGGGCGGTATAAGGAACTCTCAGCATTCTTCTCCACGTCCACATTTCAAAAGCATCTATGCGAGCTCGATCTGCCTTTTTAACAGTCCAAGTTTCCGAGGCATATAAAAATATGGAGAACACAAGAGACTGAACCAGCGACATTTTGGTAGCTTTAGTAATGTTATGGTCACGCCATATTTCAGTAAGCTTTGTCTTTTCCTGAACAAATTTCATTGAGAGATAGTTACTCATTTGACTCCAGCTCAGTGAATGAACGTTCTTAACAAAATAAGCTGAACTTGGGCTTAAGGAGGATAAAACGCCTACTGGCGTAGGAAATTCTTAACTGACTGAACTAATACGTGTACATTGTAGGTTTTTCCGTCAGGACTTGGCAGCTAAAAAAAATTGCAACAAGTTTAACACGACCAAGGAATCGTAATTGATTTCGGGGCAAGGTAATTTGGCGTACTTATCTCCAACAACCCGAAATTATTTCCAATATTGGCGTATCATTATCGTATGAAGGATATTATGCAAGCAAATCTTCGAAATCTCTTGTAAGACAGTGCTGCGGAGGATCTAGAAATGAGGTCGAAATTAGCAAAATAAAAAAATTACACATAGTTCATGGTGAAGATGCTAATCTTTTTGTTTCATCGGCGATAGTAATGTTGTATTGTGCGGAGGAGTTGAATGTGTTTTTACTTACCTTGACAAAATTGAATCAACGGCGTATACAGAGTGATACAAGTATTGGTCCTGATATGGAAATCTAAAACACTGTTGGCATATCTAGTATAAGCATATTCCTATACATATAAAAATTTCACCTCGTACGCCAACTGATAGTGTAGGAGTATAAACAGAGGTTTACTCAACCTACTTAAACTCTTAGTCTCAAAAAGCTTCTGGATATCTTTTTTGAATCCCTATGTCTATAGTGACACTAGGTATAAACCTAATACTGTAACAAAGTCTGAGAAAATAAATACCTCATAACAAAGGCCTGTGTATACAATGAAGTAAGGAGAATAAAATATTGTCTTTATTTGCTCATGCTCGAAATTATTTGCGTCAAAGACTGAAACTCAAAATTGCGACGGTGTTTGTAATCAGCACACTCAAATTATCCAAAACACTAGGTTTTATCTTAATAGGAAGCCAAATAAAGATTTTCGATTTTTTAGGTAAACCTGAAGATCTGAAACATCTGACATATTTCATTTTCGTCAAACGAGACTGCAACTCAAAACTGTGACCGGATTTCTAACCAGCACCCTCAAATTATCTAAAACACAAGGTTTCAGCATAATAGAAAGCCAAATAAAGAATTTCAATTTGTTAGGTAAACCTGCAAATCTGAAATTTTTAATTTTTATCAAACGAGGATGAAACTCAAAACTGCTACCAGATTTGTAACCAACTCCATCAAAATATCCAAAACACACAATATGAAGATCGGAAAGATCTGAATTTTTTTATTTTCGCCAAATGGGACTGAAACTGAAAATGGTGACCGGATTTGTAACCAGCACCCTCAAATTATCCAGAACACAAGGTTTTGTCCTAACAGAGATCCAAATGAAGATTTTCAGTTTTTCAGATAAACCTGAAGATCTGAAAGATCTGACATTTTTGATTTTCCTCAAACGAGACTGAAACTCAAAACTGCTACCGGATTGGTAATCAACACCATCAAATTATCCAAAACGTGAGGTTTCGTCTTAATAGAAAGCCGAATAGATATGTTCAATTTTTCTAGGTAAACCTGAAGATCTGAGACCTCTTCATTTCCGTCAAACGAGACTGAAACTTAAAACTGCGATCGGATTTGTAATCAGCACCTGATATTATCCAAAACATGAGGTTTCACGTTAATAAAAAGCCAAATAAAGATTTTCGATTTCTTAGGTACCTAAACCTGAAAATATGATTGATCTAACATTTTTTATTTCCGTCAACTGCGACTGGATTTGTAATCAGCACCCTCAAGTTATCCAAAAGACGGTGTTTCAAGTTAATAGAAAGCCAAATAAAGATTTATGATTATTTAGGTAACCCTGAAGATCTGAAACATTGACATATATGATTTTTGTCAAACGAGACTGAAACTCAAAACTGCTACCACATTTGTAATCAGCGCCCTCAAATTATCCAAAATACGAGTTTTCATGTTAATGGCCAAAGATTTTCGATTTTTTAGGTAAACCTGAAAATCTGATTGATCTGACATTTTTGATTTCCATCAAACGAGACTGAAACTCAAAACTGCGACTGGATTTGTAATCAGCACCCTCAAGTTATCCAAAAGACGATGTTTCAAGTTAATAGAAAGCCAAATAAAGATTTATGATTATTTAGGTAAACCTGAAGATCTGAAAGATCTGATATTTTAGATTTTTTTCAAACAAGACTGAAACTCAAAACTGCGACTGGATTTGTAATCAGCACGCTCAAATTATCCAAACCACAGAGTTTCATCTTGGTAAAAAGCCAAATAAAGATATTCGATTTTTTAGGTAAACCGGTGGGTAAACCTGAAGATCTGATAGATTTGACATTTTTCATTCCGTGAAACGAGACTGAAACTCAAAACTCCGACCGGAATTACCCTCAAATTAACCAAAACACGAAATTCCATCTTAAGAGAAAGCCAAGTAAAGATCTTCAATTTTCATATTTTAAAGTTAAACAACTGTTTCTTCACCGATGTCTCCAAAGGTGTAAGACTCCAGTTATCCTTATCACACTTGGCCATCACCGTCGTCATCATACACGTCTCCATGACCTCAGCGTGCGTAAAAATGAAATGCCAAACGAATCACTGCAATTATGCCCACACCTACCTCACGAAGCCGTGTTTATCTCGATCATAAGTCACAAATTACATGCAGCTCGTAACACATTCAAATCAGATTTTAATATACGCATTTGTTTGAATGTCTTCATAACAGAGGATTACTTATACTTGTTAAGAAGATACGTACATATGATATATACAGCGTGTTTTGTAACGAGTGGAATATACTCTTTTCCAACAAAAAATGTCATATAAAGTAGGGTCCGATTTTCAACTGTTTCAGAGATATTTAATTTTTATTTATTTATTTTCAAGAAGCGCTTCTTATTGATAACTAGTTACGGTGCTGATTTACTTCAATAAATTGTACCACTTACAATTCTTTAGCTTAACCACAGCAAACAATATAATGAATGAATGAATGAATGAATGAATGAATGAATGAATGAATGAATAAAGGAGGGAAAGAGGCGTTCTGGTTCCAGAACCACCAGTGCATAGGCCTGCAAGCGGGCCCTTTTGCACCTCTCCTTACCCTAGTTCCCAAGTCTAGCCCTCATCACAAAGGTGAGGATGGCCTTGGGTCCTGCACATCTTATATTCTTAGGTTCAAGAACCCTTGAACCTAGTATGGTCTGCCTGTGATACCCAAGGACTTCACAACGACATAGAATGTGTGCCAAGGGCTCTTCCTCCTCGCCACAGCGTGTGCACGTCGGGTCACTTGCCACCCCCATCTCGTACAAGTGACGTTTGAAGGTGTTATGGCCGGATAGCAGGCCGACAAGTAGCTTTAGCCGGCTTCTGTCCAGTGTGAGACAGAACCGCCCTACCTTGCCCAGAAGTCCTTTAATAAGCTCTCTAGCTTGGCGGAGATGTCCAAAGATTCCTCTTCATCTCGTAAGATGCTGGTTTTGCAACCACACCTCTGTTTGCCTTCTAATGGTACCTACTGCCAGCCCCAAAGCCGGCTCAGGACCCAGGAAATTATTCTTTGACACTCGTCTTGCGAGCGCGTCCGCCAGTTCATTGCTACCAAATCCAGTATGACTCTGCACCCACGTAAGTGGCACCTGTTGTCTTGCCGAGATGTCATCCAAGACCTACCTGCATTGCAGAATGAACCTTGATGTAAATGGGAACTGGCTGTCAGAGCAGATGGTGATCCGCCTGCTAGGCCCTTGAATTCCGTGAATACGAAAGGCACAAGCTAAAATCGCATATATCTCTGCTTGGAATACCGTGGTGTATCTCCCAAGAGAGAGAGAGAGAGAGAGAGAGAGAGAGAGAGAGAGAGAGAGAGAGAGAGAGAGAGAGAGAGAGCTTTGTTTTTGGCCCATAGACCCCAGCGCCGGAGCCTTCGTCGGTGAGTGAGCCGTCCGTGCACCAGACTGGCCCTCCTCCCTCTAAAGACCAAAACAGAATATATGTCATTACAATTATTAATCATAATCATGCCATACATCACACACGTCAACTATGTTTTTATTGAAAAGACTTCAGCAAACGAGAATTCGTTTTCTTCTATTTCAAATATCCATATAAAAAGGAGCTGCTCTAACTACAAATAAATTTTAATGTGTGGTTTTTAACGTCAGTCCTTCGCATATTCAGACGCTTTGCTTGGAGATTTTTTTCTGTGTGTGTTTAGTATTTTGCTACATAACATCAAGCGATCGTAAATTTACCAAACATGTTCCTAAGTCGCTGGAAATCAAATAATGAAATAAATTAAATATCTCTATATGACTTTTTTTGTTGGAAATGAGTTATACGGTCTTCTCCCAAACTATGTACCACCCGCCATCATACAACACCCTGTAATTATACAGGGTATATGTATCAATAGAAAGGTACGCGAGAAGACAGTTAGAATATATCATCACTAGCATATGTTTTGTTCTTAATATACTGTACTGTGACTACTGTGATATATTATCCATGTTACACACCAAGCTAATGCGAGTTACTCAGATTTATAAGTGAAAGATATAAAGGTTGCTACAGACTATGCGTGTGTTTGCAAATTCGTAATGCTCGATTCGTGATTCGCAAGCAATTAGTGCATAGTGGGTATGGATTTATTCGTTTAAAGTTAATTTGTAAACCATTCGCTGTATGTGTTCGTATCGAATCGCTTAGAAGGCGGTAAATTAACGAACACCAAAAGACGCGCATTAACACGAATCACTGATTCGTTACAGTTCGGGCTGATTCGTGTTTATGCGTGCAAGTTCATCTAGTCCGCCAAGAAAAGATCATCTATGTTAGAGTCTGCGTCCCACGTTTATTTTAATAAAAATGGCAGAGATTTCTCAAAAACGATTACGGTGGTCTGATGATCACGTTCCAGACCTTATTTACGAAATTGAACAGTTGATACTTTTAAAGGTTTGGCAGACAAATTTGGAGGACTGCTGAACAAATTCGAAATACATATTTAACTCTACTAGAAGCGTATAAAAACTGCCGTCGAAAAACCTACCACCTAGATTTCGCGTATGGCGCATGGCGAATGGCGAATACATGCATAGTCTAGTGGGCTCTGATTTGTACATACTAGAAACTGCAACGAACCAGGCGAATCCCAAATCGTGCATTACGAATTGCGAACAGACGCATAGTAGCATGTAGCGACCTTAATAGAATATGTAGAAGACTGAAGTGATATCGTTGTTTTCATTTTCTTTTTTAAAAAATCTGTACCTCAGACGTAAAGGATACTGAGATTTTATCAACATGCCCATTTTAACAAAGAGGACCAGTCAGAGCAGCCCTTTCAAGAACATGCACCTGTCAAAGTACTCTGAAAATTATTGATTTCTCTTGAAGTTTACCTCAAAAAGGTCAAAAATGACATGCTTTATGTAAAATCGACCATTATGAACCGTCTAGTATCTTTTCCAGTCTGATTTTCCATCCTAAATGGAGGAAAAATTGCATTTTCTTGTTTAACAAAGAGTTTAGCAATTGCTAAGCTCAACCAGTCAGATTCCACAGAAGCGTAACATTTGATCACTGATTTTTTACAATGTGTACGCTGCACCTTTACATCCTCTGTAAATATTTCTATAAGAAGGTCTATAACAAACATGCATCGAGTAAAATGAAACATTCTTCATAAAAGTATGTATTTGTCTATAATCCATCTGACTGACGAAGGTGGGATTTGCAATTATTAAATAAGGCAGTTGCTATGATTGATACTACTTTTATGCTTCTGTCACAAATTATCGCAGTTTGCAATTAGTAATTATACAATAATTATAATGTAAACATGAAAAATCTGGCATTAATTTGCAAATCAAACGCTTTGTTCTTATATCCTGCTATGATTTTGATCCATGAATCACCATGAATTTCCAAAATATTTTTGACAAAAGTGTCATCCAGCTTTGATGTTTTGTTTGCAATATTGATAAAATACTATTGGATGATACTTATTAACATAGCCCCCAATATCCAGTAGAAAGCTTTTGCTAAATAACGTCCAATAGAAAAGCTTTGTCAAAGCCTTTATCAAAATATGCATGTTGATAAAATCGGGCCAGTTCTTCTATGAAACCAAAAAAATGATATGATATAAAAGTGGCTTGTGAACATGTTTTTTCTCACCTGGACCAAGAAGGTGCTTTAAATTCTTCAAATCGAAAAATGTGTGTTTTCAAACCAATAATTTTGTATTTTGGGTGATCCAACATGTCAAGGTCGTTTTTTTAAGTTTGGTGTTTTGTCTCTGTGAGTTTTTTGCGAGCTAACCTGATCGTTAAAACCCTGAGGATTGCAATAGACATTGCCGAAAGCTTGGCAGTTAACAAAAGAGTCTGCTTTATGCAGTAACCCGTGTTTCTTTTCAAAATTTTGGCCACAACACCAAGGTTTTTCTCTTCTAAACTAATATAGCCATGTACATTTATGCAAATTAATGGATTAACTAACTCTGTCTTCTTGGGCACATCGTATAATAATCGTGGGAGTAATATCCTAAACGCTTGTGGTTTCTTGGTTCAAAGTGTTGACAAAAACCGTTGATAATGGTATTACGGTACTAACTACCGGTGTTGGGAAATGTAAACAATAACATTTTCAGTCGTACTGTTACATCTTAATAACTTAAACTGGCCAGTAAATGTTTTCATTAGCACAAAGCAGCACGTGTTTGACCTAACTTACTGTAAACAGATATTTCACTCCGAACGGACAGAATGGTTGTAAAAACAGGAATTTTTTGGTCTATCGGAACTCTTATTGATGATTCTTCTGGTCCCGACATGGCTTTTGTCCTAGGCTTGAATAAATGCACATCGAAGCTTCTATTTTCCTTTACAGAAAAACTGAATGACGACAGAGCGACACTTGAAAAAAATGAAGTCAAGTTGATTGACTCAATTGTTCTCACGCATTCTCATTTTTCATAGTGTCCCGCAATACTGGTTTCATCTTGTAAGCATACTTTGTCTTAACCATCATTCTTCATGACACTCACACTGTAAGTACCCAAGTTTGGTACCATGTGTTTATTTTCTATGGCACTTAATAAAGATAGGTCCGAGAGTTTATGAACGGTCTTGGGGTAAGGGTGTTGTAGGACTTACTGGCTATCCCTTTTGCCTGTGAGAGAAATACGAAAAATGAAAACATACAGTGTACGGCTAACTATAGTAACGCGTGCTGCTTCAGTGATTGTGATTGGATTGCAATAGTTTGGTGAGTTTTTCACTGGGTACATATCTGCATTTATCCGTATATCATTGCATACTTGTTTTAACTATTACTTTGAATCTATAACTCATTGAAATATTGGGATAAAAGGTAGCTAACGAGAATCTCTGCGGAGGACCCCCTAACCGGACCTGGGTACTGTTTCGTTTCGATTCCCTAACGAGACTTGAGATAAAGTTGTAACAGTAAAGTGTGCTCATGAGATTACTGGGAGCAGGGTGGAGGTTACTTATGTATTATTCGAAATACATCACCCTCTCTGATGTAATCAGTAGCAGTAGCATACCTGTCCAACTCCAGCCCACTACCTTAATTGACTTGGAGGACCTCCTAACAAGACCTGGGATTTTGTAACAGTTAGGTATGATCACGGGATTGCTGGGGAGCACGATAGAGGTTACTTAACACCTCATCATCTCTGCAGTAATATCGTAATTAATAAGTACTCCCTAAACAGACCAGGACCCTTATTCTTGAAATGCGGTGAGTAGAACAACTAAGAGAAAGTGGGCGTGTCCGCTGGGGTGTTAAGTAAAACTGTATTCTTGAAATGAATGACAGGTGAACAGTGGTCCCCAAGGAGTCAGTAATACATCTGTCACAATCTGCAATAGAACGAAATGAGGAAGGCATATGATTGGCTCCCTTCCACTTGTTTTTAGTAAAATGACATGGTCTGTTGGTCTGTTATTTCCAATTCCAAGTGATGTTTTGTAATGGATTAACCTCGCAAAGTCGCAAATAGTTGAACATTGAAGGTATTTGTATTTTCTCATTTTTAAACCTGGACATGACAAATGCAAAAATTGGGGACCAAATAAATGAAGACATTGTCGATGCTGAATAACAACTGAATGTTGGTGTGGATGTACTAAAGAAGATCCATATGAGTTGATAAAAAATTCATTAGAATGTTTTGGCCAAGAAGGCAAGAAATTACTATTAACACAAACATAATACTTCAACCATAACGAAAGAAGAAGCTCGCATACACAAAACACACGTTATTCCAAGCTAGGGTATAGTCTGTATTTCAAGTGTCAAATAATAATCGTTTCTAATTGGCTGTTACATTTGGCAACCCCGCATAACGAGGAGATATCACTTTGCTCTCTCCTTTCTGCTCAAGAATACCACCGTCTCGTTCTGAAACGAGGGGGTAGACACAAATGAGGGAACCGTCCCCAAGGAGCGTTCTACTCTATCGAACTCAAGAACCGAGGGCCTGGGGTACTGCTGCGACTCCCTAACGAGTCCTGGGTTAAAAGTTGTGACAGTTGGGTACAATCACATGATTCCCGAGGAGCACGGTAGAGGTACTTGATGTATTAATCTAAATCCCTCACTCTCTCCGCAGTAATCAATAGCTGGCATACTTGTCCGGCCTGGTAACGAGGGTAGGATGTAGTCCGCCCATTGCACCCATGGATTAATGTCTTGGAAGACTTTCATGCGGTAGGAAGCTACCGTTCTCCTTGACATGGGAGGTGGATTGCACTAATTCTACCTGTGTCAGTTGTAGGGAATGTTCCCAGGTCAAAGTCTTCACTTATTTATAGAGGTGCGTACCTAGGTAGATCTATCGAATAGCCATTGGTTCCGAGTCAACATTCGTAGGTGTTACCGTAAAGTGAATATTGGCGGGTGCTGGTCAGTTGTGAAGCCATGACAGCGCTTTTTGCCGTTCGTGTGGCATCTTTGGTTTCGCCTTCCATTGGTGTGCACAGATAACGGACGAGTACCACGTGTGCGGTACTAACAGATTGCGCCTGACATCTTTCAAATATACTGAGATCATGTACTGTGTAAGGCTTTCGCGGCCTTTGTCCAATGAATTTGTGTATCTAGTATTTTGAAAGTCGCCGAAGTGAAATAGCGTCTGAAGATGCCATCCACTCGTAATGGCGAAACGTCAAGCTTTAACGCTAAACGACGCCGGCCTAAAAACCCAAAAACCACAAATTCATTTACTGAGATCATCCTCAAGCTATACTCGGAGCCTTTGATGTAGTTCGAAAGCATCCTGGGCCAATCAGCATTGATTGGGCGATAATATCAATATTACAGCGGCAGAACATAACAGTATTATAGTGCATGTATTATAGCGGTTGAATGTAAAAGTTACTCATCAGCGTTGTCTTTACGTATTACCCTCGTAAACAAATTTTGTTACAGCGTGTTACGTTGGAATTTTCTTGTGTCTTTTATTATTCTTTCCATATCTACATCTATTATTTTATTAACCACGTTCTACAATCTTGTTAAGGAATCCCATCCCCTTAAACAAGAAGTTTGATTTTTTGCATATGTTATTGATGGACTTGCATCTTGCATCTTATCATGGAATCCTCAAACCTCATCCTAAATGAAGGCCTATGGTAGTGATATTGATGACAATATTAAGTCAAATTGACAGACCCATTATTTCTATATTCCCAGAACTAAAAAAGTTAGAGAATTCCAAGTTATAGGTTATAGGCTCAGAGTAACAAATTTTCAGTTGTTACTCTGAGGCTATAGTATTGTTAATAGTGATAATAAAACAAAAATATTTGCGTTCTTTAGATCCCTTATCACCTAATCTCAGTTTTAGTTTATGTATACTGTACTTACTATACAGTGTGTTTGGTTACCAACTAGCGGTATTTGTAAGGCATGTAGAATAGTTCATTTCACCTCCAATTTACCTCCATAAGAGAGGTCCTACCCCTCCCCCTTGGAAAGGCCGCCGTTTTTGTTATTTGATATGAAAAAAATGCTATGTTACGGTATTTAGTAGTTGTTCATTGTAGGGCAGTGAAATAAAGTTTATAGCGAGCACAAACTGTTTTTATATTTCACTAGAAAGCACAAACAATAATTTCAAGAAGCATGCGATACAAAAACGCATACTAGGTCAATTTACTTCTAAAAACCTTTAGTATTATTTCCACAGTTTTGATGGCTGCAATATTTAAATGTGTTTGTATTAGTGTCACTCGATTTTTTTCTTAATTATTATACAAACGTATATATTTTGCAGAAAGCTACTTACGATCCCATAATTTAACGTAATCGACTATCATAATCAGCATAATATCCATGAGCTTTCAGTGGACTACATATAAAAACTCTAAGATATTACACTTGGTGTCATATTTAACCGTATTTAGGTTGAATAGCACTTTATATCATTATTATTATTCATGAATGAAGTGAAGCTGAAAGAAATCTCATCTCTGATTAAAATCCAGTCCACAACAACCTCAAGCTGTATTTTGACTCTGTTGCAAAACTTTGCATTTATTAATTCGCCGGACAAAATTCGAACGCCAAAATGTTTTGAATGTAAAAAAGCAAACAGTTATTTATTCCGCACCAATATCAACGAATAATTGACCACAATTGAAAAAAAATGTCACCGACAGAAGGAAACAATAGAACGCAAGCGCGTGCAAAACTCTCGCTAGAACTGAGTACACGGCTAAACATAACTCTGCAGCCAAGGTCATACATCAGTGCTGTGTAACCATCGTAGATGGACCGGCGCGGCATGAGGAAGGGTAGCGGGAGGTTTCCTCAGGTAGCAGTCATCATTATAATGTCGAGTTTAAAAAGGGACAGAAAACATAAGTATGACAAGGACGTTAAATATCGTCTGCGGCGATTATCCAATCTCGATTCTGGACCGTTCTTAAAGTGGCGAATAGAATCTGCTGTTGCCGGTTGTTTTATAAGTTTTATCAAGTAGAAAAGTAGGATATTAAGTCTATATATCAAACAAAACAAGTCAACAACAAGAAAATATGGAAATAGGATGGAATTAGTAAGAGTCATGGCAACGTCGTTACTTCATTCACCGAATTCCTTTCGCTAGTCAATTAACTTTGGTCACACAGTACTCGAAGACAATCTAAGGACTGAGACAAAGTTACCTATTTAATAGATATTGCTATTCACAGTGATATGAATATTCAAAACACCTACGCTGGGAATATATCTAAATGCACCTACCTTGTCATAGAAATAAAACTACTCAAAAACAAAGCAAAGTTCTTATTATTCGCTTTCTTATTTGGGTCTCAAGCAATACACCGAACTCATTCACACCACATCTGCAAGAGTTGGACTTGGACGAAAAGACATTCCAAAGGAAGTTTTTCCAAAAGATACTGACCTTTAATTTTATTTTTTCATTAATTTGTATAAAATGAGAGCAGCGTAGTGTTTCCTACGCTTAGATAAATTTACCATATTAAATCTGCTGAGTAATATATCTTTCCGAATTCCGTTCTTCCTTAAACCATAGATACTTAGCAAAACGACGCTCAATCTTTTCAATATCATTCGAATGTACATACATAATACCAAAGTTTACGGTATACATATAAGTTGGATCACTCTCCGTCGGCACCTTGAAGATCTCACATCAAAGCGATGCCGCGGCCGCACGCGACAGTTAGTTTTTGCGTTGGTTTTTGCCCAAGTACGAGGATCTTTTAGCGGGGACTTACTAGCGCCTGGGTTTTACGTATATACGAGGGTCATTGGAAGACTAGGTTTTGACGGCCGATTTAGACATACAAATACAAATACGTTTATTTTGCTAATACACTGAGTTACATAAATGGATATCAAAAATAAAACCTAGCCAAGCTATTACTAATGAATCTCAAATGATGTCACATATTGTAGCTATTTCGTAGATAAGTAAAAATTGGTTCAAATAAGGTGCTGTGGTATTTTTATCTTAATGTTTTATTTATTTGGCTTATTTTTGAGACCACAGCTTTTAAAATTTATGGTATAGTATATACGAATCCGTATGTACAATTTCAAAAGATAATCATGTGGAAATTCTCTACTTGGATGTGAATAAATTATTTTTGACATTTTGCTTTTCAGTGTAGTCCCAAATACTACTGTAGAAACTAAATTGTGAAAGTTATCAATAAAAATATTTCCGAGGTCTAAAACATAATTTAGGATGTCCCTGGGTGGTATGGTAAGACCACCGAATGAATATTTTGTCTCACTATACGCTTTTAGCGTGATACAATACTTTAAGTACCTGGAGGTCTTGAATTAATCACTTTAGACCCCAAGTGTGCTAGTTTGTTGGAATTGTTTTGTCGGGAGGTACACAGAAAGGCACCAATGTACAGGGTGCCCCATTAATAATTTTGAATCGAATGTCACGTGACCATAAACAAATACCTCATTGGGTAGTACAATGACAAAAAAAGACACAACATCTGCTCTAATTTACATCCCCAAAATTATAATTCTCTACTACTGCCCAGTTCCGACATGTTGCTTGTCTCAATCGTCGGGAAACACCCTGTATTTATATCCATTACATTTCAAGGTTTACCACAAGATAAGGATGGATCTGATTGTCATTTTCCATCCGTTAATAAATTTAATTGATAAAATCAAGCTTCTAAAAATATTATCCATTTCCTGCAAACAAATCCGAGATAACAAAATCCGATATTCTTGAGACGCTGTATACACTTCGCGTTAAACACGTTCAACCTCTACTTTGCGCCGCTCCGTATCTCCAGTCTGACGACGGTACACTGCTACCGGTGTACCGGGGAGACGGAGCAAGGGGCAGGCCGTTTTGATATTTTTGCGGAGTGATCCAACTTATATGTATTCCGTAAACTTTGAGGATACCAAATAACATTACAGTATTCCAGCTTAAATCTAACAAATGTATAAAATAACAGCAATAGAATTCTTGTATTGCAACGCCTGAGTATTAATCCCATGGTTTTGTATGCATCAGCTATACGATTCCACATAAGTAACACCAGATTTGACCGTGAGTTAAAAGTAATACCTAATCTTTGTTGAACATGAAATTATGTAATATATCCCCATTGACTGTACTATATCGTAAAAGTTGAAACACTGCTCTGAACCTCTATAACAAGATTTGTTTATTATATATTATTATTATTACGTATTTTTTTATGTGTTACAGGTAAGATATTGCTTGATGCCAACTATAAGCGTAAGTACAAACTGTTTACATAATACTTATCAAGGTAACTATACGTATATTTTTTTATATGAAATATTTATTGCATATACATGTGTTTCATTGCATGCATTGCATATAATATGCATCCTGAATGGTTTGAGGGAATTTACATAAAATTACATGCAACACGCGTATCAGTCCGACACGTTTCTTCACAGGTCCTGCCTTTTTCGCGTGTGGTCGTGCAAATTATTGATCATACCTCATCAATTATTTCATTTTTTTTTCGTCAGCGAAGAGCCTAATTGTTGAAAGTGGTAAACTCTTGAATTTTTTTGGACCTGCATATTTAGTGCGATAAAATATGACGACGAAGTTATTATTATATTTAGCAAATTACGTTGTATAATATATTTTTTTCTGTTGTGTGAAGCTTGGTCTGTTCAATAGTTTTTTTAATAGTGTAAGTAGAATACACCATTTTCCAAGATTTTTTTTTGTTTCTTCCCTAGTAACTCCATGAGCTGGGTCCATTCAGGACAGATCATTGGAGTGTGTTCTGATCCTACCAAATTTTATTGTTCTACCTTCACAGATTCAGAATATATTGAGGAAAACTAGTTTAAAACTAGTTCTATAAGCACCTGTTTGGGAGCCACAATACCATTGGAGTGCATAGAGGGGTGTCTATTACCCTAAAAATGATCTTGGTTATAAAATAATTTCCACCTTACCCAAGGATATTACAATCCGTGTTTGGGGTATGTCGTGAATCACATGGGGTACGATATCCCCAGTCCAAGACAGCACTGTTTTGATCTTTCGGATCTTATCAGGTGGACCTAGGTAAAGCCCAGTATCAGGCTAGTATGAAGCTGTGAACCAACAGAAATAACAGACTTTAGTGATATTTTGTGGATCTATCGATTTTTTCCCATGTCAGGCATGTTAAGGGCGTGTTCTGTATTCCTGCAACATCGTAATCTCAACTACATCAATTTTGACAAAATTTGGGATGTGGTAGGATCATAGCTACAATGCTACTAAATTCCGTTTTTTTATGGAAGGGATAAAATGGGCAAAAAATACTTGATATCATGTTTAAAATGATCTGCTATCAATTTGCCACTCTATATATGGTTGATTCGATCATAAGTAGCCTTCCTAATTCTTCTTATAGGGTGAGGGGTGGGGCACGTAAGATGACTCACGACTCAGAAACTGTATAAGATAGAAGAATAAGTTAAATACAAAAGTGGTTTGATGTAAGTTAGACTTTAATTTTATTATAATTTTGTATATACATAGTGGCCCGTTTTGCCTGAATCAATACTTATCTGAAATCCAAACACCAAACCAAAATATACGGGGGGTTCCATTTGAAATAGTTAAGATATCGGTGTTTGAAAAATTGCTTTTCCAATGACTGTTGAAATAAAAAAGTTGAAATTGATTCAGGCCATGGCCGACTCTACTTACTAGGCCGGAGCAGTGAAATATGGTAACACTGAATAGTGGGCCGAGCTGGGCCGAGCTTTTATTTGTTTTTAAGTCATTAGTGTAATTTTCCAGAGTAAAAAAGAAGATTGGAAGGTGATTTTTAATGTGTTTTTAATTATTTACCTGCACAAACGAAACTATAAAGATAAACAGATACCTGCAAAGTGTGTAGTACCAGGTTGCACTAGCAATTGTGTTTCCAATAAAGGACATATTAGGGTGTTCAATTTTCCTCAAGAGGAGCATTTCAAACAGAAGTGGGTGAAAGGTATTCCTCGTAAGGGCTGGTTATATTTATAAGAATAAAGACTATAATTTCCAAGGATAAGACCTATTTTAAAGCACAATGTGGTACCTACAATATGTTTTCTGGACCTCCAAAATATTCCAGAAAAATAGAGTTCTAATAGAACACATCTGGGCACCTCAAAGATTTGATAATGAAGGGGAATCGAGACCAGCAAGAATGGCTTCAAAGTGACCTAATAGTGAGTTTTTCTAGCTTAAGTGAAAATTTACAAAGTAAATTGAGTGTTCATTTAAGTGGAAGTGGAAGTGGCAGCAGGAAACAGGTTGCGTTTATTTTTATTTTGTAGTGTTTGACTACGATGAACCAGACATCAGATGTAGGTGGTATTAGTATCAATGAATATAGACATTCGTTTAAATCAATAAATCATAATTTGTTGGTGATTTGAGCTAGATTTTACCACTGCCATTAAGAATATTCTGTTGGTCTCAAATAGAAAATATTTTGGCACACTATTTTCAAATAGGTTTTCTGTTGATTTAATGTTAAAACCTTTTGTATGTCCAGCCAAAGAAAGTTTACAATTTTGTGAGAGAGAATAAGTTGCCAATTTTACCACCATCCTAAATATTCAACAAAACTTTGCAGTTCTTTAAAAACTGCAGCTGACAGAAAATATGCCTTACATTAAAACTGTTGCAGAGGGTTTATTATTCTCGGAGAAGTACATTGTTTTACAAATTGATGAAATATCAGCCTGTATACATGTTCTTGTCATTACAAAAATTATAGGTAGAATATGAAGGACAAAATTATTTGATAGGTATATTAAATACATATAGCTTATAGTTGGTAGGTGTAACCCTTCCATCAGAGTATACAGCTCAAATTACAGTCCTTACTCACAATAGATATTGTTAAAATTTTGATTTCAGGCCAATAGGTATTATAATAGTAAGTTTTTGGGCAATTGCACAAAGCAGTTTTAATGAAAATTGCAAAAGAATACATCAATATACATATAGATGAGTTTGTTTTAGACACATTTGTTCAACCCCAAACTGATGAAATACAGCTTGAATTAATGTTGTTAATGTAGCAAATATTTTTATTAATAATTACACTGAAACAGTTCAAGACAAAATACAGACTGACAAAACTAAAAAGAGGAAATTAATGGAAATAAGAAATGTCCAACAGAAGGGAAAATCTCTAAATCTAAATACATCTACATGTTTGTACTGATACTACTGGCATTTTTCACCATTCTTATTTTTTTAAAAAGTATTTTTCTTAATTTAATTTATCAACCGAGATGAACTCTAATACATATAAAATCTAATAATTATTCTGAAACTATAAAACAATTTAAATTTTCCGCGGAATGCCCGCCGTTCGGCCCACGGTAACCGGCCCACTATTTGACAGCTAAGCGACGTTGCCATGTTCAGGCACAACGGGCCAGCCTGTGCATACAGAATTATAATGAAATTAAAGTCTAACTTAGTTTAAAGTTAATTAGTAAACCATTCGGTGTATGTGTTCGTAGCGAATCGCTTTAGAAGGCGGTAAATTAACGAACACCAAAAGGTGCATTAACACGAATCACTGATTCGTTACAGTTCGGGCTGATTCGTGTTTATGTGTGCAGGTTCATCTAGTCTAGAAAAGATCATCTGTGTTAGAGTCTGCGTCCCACGTTTGTTTTAATAAAAATGACAGAGATTTCTCAAAAACGATTACGGTGGTCTGATGATCGCGTTCTAGATCTTATTCACGAAATTGAACAGTTAATGCTTTTAAAAGTTTGGCAGGCAAATTTCGAGTGACTGCTGAAGTAACTAGGAAAAAATATTTAACTTTATTACAAGCGTACAGAAACTGCCGTCGAAAAATTGAATCCTACCACCTAGATTTCGCGCATGGCGCATTACGAGTTGCGATCACACGCATAGTCTGTAGCGACCTTAATAAAGTATGTAGAACACTGGAGTGATATCATTATTTTCATTTTCTTTTTTCAAAAATCTGTACCTTAGACGTAAAGTATACTATGTCCAGTTCTTCTTTGAAACCAAAAAAATTATATGATATGAAAGCGACTTGTGAACATGTTTTTTCTCACCTGGACCAAGAAGGTGCTTTAAAATTTTCAAATTGAAAAATGTGTGGTTTCAAACCAATAATGTTGTTAATTTGGGTGTTCTAACATGTCAAGGCCGTTCTTTTAAGTTTGTATTTATTGTCTGTGTGTGTTTTTTGCGCGCTAACCTGATCGTTAAAACCCTGAGGATTGCAATAGACAGTGCCGAAAGCTTGGCAGTTAACAAAAAAGTCTGCTTTATGCAGTAACCCGTGTTTCTTTTCAAAATTTTGGCCACAACCCCAAGATTTTTCTCTTATAAACTAATATAGCCATGTACATTTACGCAAATTAATGGATTAACTAACTCTGTCCTCTTGGGCACATCGTATAATAATCGTGGGAGTATTATCCTCAAATGCTTGTGGTTTCTTGGTTCAAAATCAAAGTGTTGACAAAAACCGTTGTTCGGCCCACGGTAACCGGCCCACTATTTGACAGCTAAGCGACGTTGCCATGTTCAGGCACAACGGGCCAGCCTGTGCATACAGAATTATAATGAAATTAAAGTCTAACTTACATCAAACCACTTTTGCATTTAACTTTTTGATCTATCTCATATAGTTTCTGAGATAGGGTAGTGGGTGCCCCACCCTGCATGGAAACTTATGATGTATAGTCACACATATGATCACTTATCCGAAAGAACATAAAGTGACACACGCTTCATAAATGCGATTCCTTTGTCGGCAAATAACAATCATGATTTGCAGTAAATAATTTTACATCGCCCGCCCGCCCATCCGAGATGGTGAGCAATGCCGAGTATACGATCGCTATAATTATACGATTCTGTTATCTCGACTAATTCATTCCAGAATAACCTTGTGACCAGGTTTTTATTGAAGCATCTACGCGATTTCATATTCGCAGCCTGAGAAATTCCTTCATACTTGTATGCCGTATGTGTATTGGAAAGTAGCTGTTATTCCTAATTAAATGAATTAACAGTCATCTGTTAGCTCTATGTATGGGAATGAAGTCAGTGATTTAACTGCTCATGCGATTGGTAATAATGAATATATTACACAAGGCATCTCGGTGATTTTTAAAGTTAATTCTGAGGTTTACTTATTTTATTTATCGTATGGTATTTTCCACATAGTATAATTGCTTTTGTTAATTTTCATTCTTAATCCTTCAAGAAGGCATGATGACATAAACGAATTGATTACACTCACAAAACTGTGTATGAGCCTATTTTTTTCTACGATCGTTCAAAAAGTCAACACGTTTTGCACTAGTTATACAAATAACTATTTCAATTTAGACGAGATTTTTTTTAACAGCATAAATATACAGCTATTGGGAACTGCTTGTCTCCCTTCCTAGCTGAGCTCTTGATGAACTGCAATATTTGCAAGAAATGCATAACGAAATTTTGAGTACTTCCCCAAAGTTTCGTACAGTTACCTTGACTACGTGTATATTCCCGGTTTTTGACATAACACTGGGGAATATAGAAAAATTTCTTGAAACAATTCAATTAAGTTCAATGAAAATTTGCTCTACCAGGATGCTGTAGTCATATCAAGCAGCGGAAACAGCTTACAGTTCGAAGTGTATGAAAAAAATGAAGTCAAGTTGATTGACTCAGTACTTCCCACACATTACGGTGATATATCAGTTTATTATTTTCACATAGCATAAAGCTATAGTCTGAGATCCTCTTGCAACCAAATTATTGCCAGCTCCACACCCCACCTATTATTATCAGTACAACAATTCTTTCAGTTTTGAAACTCCCCACCCCCCAATATCAACCCCCACCCAAAAACGTAGAAAATGATCAGGAACCCCTAAAATATCTAAAAACGAAGTTTGGGCTGTTTTTAGTTTTTTGATTATTGCTACGCTGCCACTGACACGATTTCTAACAGCCATACGCGTCTTATCCTCACCACGGTAGTAATAGACTGTGTCGAAATTTCATTAGAATCAATTTAATAGCTTCCACGTTACTAAATACAAACCGATCTAATGCAATAAATACTCGTATGAACACAGAAAATTCTCTCTTAGTTTCGGTAATAGGTAAAGCAATGTTCGGATGGACCTAAAAAGGTGATTTTTCAACCCCCCACCCCCAGACCACCCCAATTTCACACCCACCCAAAAAAAACGTAGAAAATGATCAAGAACCTCTAAAACGCTTAAAAACGAAGTATGAGCTGTTTTCATTATTTTGTTTTTTTTTATTATTTGTGCGCCGCCACTGGCACGATTTATAAAAACCATACGCATTTTCTATCCTCGTTACGGTAGTAATACTCTGTCAAAATTTCATTGTAGTCAATTCAACAGTTTCCTCGCTACACAATACAGAACGGTCTGAAGCAATACTCGTGTTTACACCAGAAAAAATTCCAAGTCCTTCGGTTTCTGCAATAGGCAAATATTTGGATGTACGTAAAAAAGTTATTCATGTCGCTAGGTCTTCCTTCACAGGTCAGTGAATAGTATATTATAAATGCAACAGTTTTTTCAATTTTACAACCCCCCAACCACCCCAAATTTCACCCCACCCAAAAAAAAAGTAGAAAATGATCAGGAACACCTAAAATGCCTAAAAACGAAGTTTGAGGAGTATTTGAAATTTTTTGTTTTTTTGCTAATTACTCCGCCGCCCATGCACCGATTTTCAAAATTACAGCAGCATTACCTACTACGGCCACACAGTATATTGATGCACAAATTTCATCACAATCCATGCAGCGGTTACTGAGATTACGAGGACAGAAAAACGCGTACAGACAGACAGACAGAGCGACAGACAGACCGACAGATAGACCGACAGACAGACCGACAGACCGACAGACAGACAGACCGACGGAAATGAGTGACGTGGATTTTCGTTATGTAGACGTCATGAAACGCCCAAAAAGCGTATTATCTCAAAATCGAAAATTTTCGCGATCACAATACTCCCCTCACTTATCGGCGTGGGAAGTAAAAAGAAACCAATACAATTTTAATGACCAATAACTCAAACACAAAACGGTCAGTTTCAATTTTTTAGTTCATCGGCTGAGCATGCCTCATCGAAAACAAAACTGGCTGTCCTCAGTACATGGTATTTTATTCCATCGTTTATATTTGTATAATTTTTCTTTCAGCCCAATTCTTATTATACTGGGTGGAGCAGACAGAGTTCCCCTATTTGAAAGACTAATAAAAACTAAACTAATCAAGATGTGAAAAAAAAACTTTATTGGTTAATAAGAAGACATACTGCCATTTTGAATCAATGGGTTTTAAAAATTACATCACGCAAGTGTTCGCCTCCATTGTTGATAATGAATGGCAGCAATTTCCTGGATTATCGTCTCCTTAACTTTTTGCTTGAGGAAACCCCGAAGAAAAAATCACACGGATTCAAATCTGGCGAGTAGGGAGGCGACCCGATGTCACCATACAAAGAGATAACATGCCCAGGACACATTTCTCTCAGGATTGTCATTGAACGACGAGCTGTGTGGGCTGTGGCCCCATCCTGTTGAAACCACACATGTTCTTGTCCATATTCACCGAGAATAGCATACAATCTGGGGCCGTACATTTTCTTTTCAACGCTGATCCAGTTGCTCGGATACCCAGTTACGTATTGTCTTTTTACCGGGAACTGGCTCATGCATCCGAGCTCAAAGTGAATGCGAAAGGCACGCTGAGTAATGGACTAGTATCATGATTTTTTTTTTTTTGTTGCATATGATAGAGTACGTCATAAAAAGCATCTCATTTTTTTCTCCGATTTTTTTGGGTACAGGAAAGCCGTGGAAATAAGGAAAATATTTGAATTCTCCTAGGGCAGTGACGTCACTGCTCTAAGGCGAACAGTCAATCAAAAGACAGATATGTGTGCTGTGTTGCCGCATTCTGATGGCGCGCGAAATGCCGGAGCTATACGCGGGCTGGCTGATCTATCTTGTCTTCTGTTCCCGTCTGCGAGTCGGAGCTATTCTTGGCAACAATGCACTGCTGATGATTCGCGCGGTTGGCACTGATTGGCTGAATTTGAATTCCTTTCTTTAAACTTTAGAATGGAATTACTAAAAAAAACAAAATGATGTAGAAAGTAACGAAATGCAGCAGTACGTTTATTTTGTATGCACTAAGCGGTTATAACAATTAAATCATTGTTCTTAACCTCGTGATACTAGTCCATTATCGTCGAACCGCCATTTCCAACAAACTCTTCCACGACGAAAGCACGGTGCAGTCCCGACCAAGCCACGGTTCACACTAAAAATGGCATGAATGCACCTGTCGAATGTTATATCCCCCACTCCGCTACCATCACCATAGCCGTAGCTAGACGGTTTTCAAATCGGGGAGCTATGTCTGCCCCACCTTGTATATAGTTCCTTCCTGCTCAATCTGAGAGCGTCTGAGGTATTAGAACAGAAGCATCGCCACATGTACCCTCTTAAATTGAGCATTCCCCACCACTCTGTTGCAGCGCCTCTGGTGCTCATTTGACACGCAACATGTTAGTTCTGGTTCGATGAGAGGGCTGCACCTTCCTTGGCCCTCTCATTCTCACCTACTCCTATGTGACTAGACACCCAAGATAATGTTACCTTGTTGGTCTTCGCCAGTGTCTTTAGGGTATTATGGTGTGATCGTCATAAGAGTGCACACAGAAAAATCTGTCGCTTTGTCACGCTTGGATTCAATGGGACGTTACACTCAGCATTCCTCAAATACAGCGACGTTTTCTCCAATGGGAAGTGTATAGTTGGTAGCGAATTATATCGTATTGCGATTCAACTACAAGATGTCATTGGATTCCAATGAATGATTCAATCGCAGCCTGTCGTTGAATCGAATCTGTGTTTGGTAATTGATTCTAAACTACTTTCTTTTCCTTGGACCAACAGATTTTATTGCGAGGCTAGCTGATTGATTCGTTTGGATGTTTAATGGTGTGATTTTGTGTGAAATTATAAGGAGAATGATATAAGAATTAGGCATAAGCCTGCACCACTTGTTGCAATATAACTGTCTGACTAATCTAAATACCTACATTCAAATGTGGGTGTTAGCTCTTCTAAGTCCCAATTTCTTAATAGGTCCTCCATTTAATATATAACTGGACACATTTAAATCACACAATTGCTGATGCAATACGCAAAACCACGAGATGACACAACACGGCTAACACCGAAGCAACACAACGGAACAACTTCGTCCATGTTGACGAGTTCGCGGCGATAGTAGCACTGAGATCATCCCCCTGATCTTTATTCTTACCTTCATTGAATCGGTACATCAGTCCCGCCGAATACTGATTATAGTTCGGCGAACGACAAGAGCCATTGAAACAAAATTAATTTTTATCAGATGAATTATCACGAACTGCTGTTGCAGTAATAATTTTTGTACATTGAATAGATTGTATGCTTTGCTTAAATGAAACATAGGGTAAATTTCGAAAACAAAAGAATTTTTTGATTGCATTATATGTCAATACTGGTATTAGAAGGATAATACGTATCGTTATAACGAATATAAAATTATTTTGAATTTATTGGCGTACCTGTGATTACTTCGGGATTGAATTCTTTCAATGACATGGATTTGAAACAACTGTAAATATATTTAAAGTTATGGAAAAACATCCAAATACTAACAATTATTTGGAAACGCAACAGTATTTTTCTCTGTGTGCACCCGCGCGACGGCTGCATGTCATCCTAAGGCAGTCGTTCTTCATACATCAAGAACCGAGCGGTACAACTGCACATTTATTCCCAGGGTGTCCAAGGCTTGGAATGAACTGCCAGGAGATATATTTATTGGGCCTGCGAGTATTGGCCTATTGAAATCCCGCGTTGACAAACTTCCCCTAACATAACCCTTTCACAGCAGCCGCGGTACTCTGGTATTTGGGCTCTGCCTAAGCGGTCAGCTCGGTTATAAAAAAGAGCTATATTCGGTGGACGATCCACATGATTCAAAACTATACCTATACCTTTTGGTATTATAGAACAGTTGCCTCGTTTTAGTCTGTAGGCTGGAGTACTGAATACTTTCTAGGAATAAACTACTTGCTAACATCTTTCGCCCTTCGTAAATTCATACCACATACAAAAGTTTCTTTTTCGTTAAATTTGCAACATTGTATGCAACGTAGTTATGACTGATGATGAAAAAATATAATAATAATCTCTTCATTTTAACACCAGTCATAATAACAACCACAAAGCGGCTTCTGAATGAATGCAGTTTTTCCCTCCAGAAATTGCAGAGCTGACTCTAGCATGTAATTAGGGAGATCGTTTTTTGATATTCTCATCATATTTAATCATCACGTCATGCCGGTTGATGGGAAATAAAATGTGCACTTTATGTTTTAATATTATGAGCGACAGAGTTGAAAATGCAGTCTGGGATGAGATGTCATAATCATTCCGAGAGCTACCGTATTAAAAAGGCGAATCCGCCTCGTTATCCCATGTACTGCCTTCGGTTTTTGCACGATGTAAGCCTGTCTGAGCTTCTGTTTGATTCCTTCATTAGGGCTGCAATTTGACCGGTCTTTTTTGGAGTTAGGGGGCCTGGATGTTTGCCATGTAAAACACGGATTCCCATTTCGAACAGAACTCACTTGTTTTCCAAACTACATACACAGTATTTCAGAAGGTGATAGCTAAGACCTTAGTGTATGACACTTCAGAGCATTTTTTCAAAAAAGTTGTTTAGTATGCAAAAAAAACTCACAATGCAATGCATACATTCTTCAAATGTCTGTAATTTAACAACCAAACACGATATTAAAACAGGGCCATTGAAGTGACATAGCGCAAGCTTTCTTCTTCAATTCGATTTCGAATTTCCAGGGTGGGCCAATAGTGCGTGGACGGAGGATTGTGGGCTTACTGAAAAATATTTCAAAAATCTGTCACTTGACCCTGGTAGGTACCCTTAAGGGCTATAACGTAAAAATATTTTCACTTAAATTCTGACGTTTATACAGGGTGATTCATATCAAACTTACATTTTTTTGAATGGAACCCCCTATATATTATTGCATATTTGGATTCTTTGGTCAATTCTAGTGTGACTTTATGTATCACACATGGAACTTTAAACGAACCGTTTAGGCGCAAATCACCATTTTTGATATAAGTAGGTATCAGAAAAAAATTGAATATCGCAGCGATTGGCGATTCCAATTACCGATGAGGGCGCTGGCGTTTGTAAACAAAAATGGAGGATAGCAGGTATCCTGCACGCTGTGACACGCTTTTGGAGGAAATGCGTGGCAATGAATGCTT
This sequence comes from Callosobruchus maculatus, assembly GCA_951848785.1. Classification (NCBI taxonomy): domain Eukaryota; kingdom Metazoa; phylum Arthropoda; class Insecta; order Coleoptera; family Chrysomelidae; genus Callosobruchus; species Callosobruchus maculatus. The sequence continues at coordinate 13,428,889 of CATOUR010000083.1, forward strand.
TTATCATAGTCTTTTTTGGAGTGGCAACCATAAACACTACAGTTTGTATTAAACTTGCTAGCCTTTCTTGATTTGAAGCCTGATGTAGATGCCATATTCTTGACAATAGCGTATGAAGAAGGTCCGAGGAAATATTCTAACACACTATATACCAATTAACAAAGCACAAACTCGAAAACACGACTGAACGAGGAAACATAAACGGCATATAAACGGTTAATGGCATGTTAATTGTGTGCCGTCCGAAATTCGAGTACCTGCTTTGTCAGTGTAGATTTTTGCCGCTAGAGGTCTCATCGATTTTTGGAATTGCCAATTATGAAACTTAAAAGGCCGTGACTTTGCGGTACGACTAAGCATGAAATGCGCCACTTAAGGTCAGACGCCTAAATTTGAATTCTTTTTGTACTTGGAGAAATCGATAGATTAATTAAGGAAACTTCAATCACAGATAACTTGATTTTTTCAAATGAGAATGCCTATTTTGGTTTAAAGAATCAAATGTAAAATTTGATTACCTTTCTAACGATATAACATTCTTGATATCAATCTTTCTTAGTTTTCATTTTATTTCAAATTTTTAGTCAAATCAATGTTTCTCAATTTGCCTGCGTGAAAGCAACCTAGCAGGCCATGAAACATGAACAAAAGCTCGTTAATATGGAAGAAACCAACTAACTTAGTAGAAAGATGCAAACTAACTAGAACAACGAGGCAAGATTATGAAAATTTCTTACAACATATTAGCTCTAACCGGATACAGCAGCGGCAAGATATCTAATGTCAATGGGTAGCTGGGGTATGACAGAAGTGTTTGTTTTTCACAGCCTACTAGCGATTGAGATCTACTAGAGCTTGACAACTTTCCAAAACGATTAAAAATTTTGAAACAAAAGGAAAACTACCAGCGATTTTTGCTTACAGTCTAACATGTTTAGAATTAAATTTCACATTTAATGGGATAAAAAAATTAGTCATTTCCGTTTAGTTAAGTCAAAAGTGAAGATATCTCCAACTGGAGCATTCTGAACATCTATTGAAATAATTGCTAGAATTTTTTAATTACGCTATGTTGTAACTGCGATTATTTCATGTAGTTTTCTACAAACTAAACTATGTTTTACAATTCAAACAGACTGCAAATCAAGTTTCATTTTCCACGATTTTTCTAATAAGCAGAAGAAGAATCTGAAGGGTTCCAGTCAAAGGTATCATTACTTTTGACTTATGGAAATGGCTACTTTTTCATAGCATTAAATGTGAACATTCATTCAGAAGACATAGATATTCTACTGCCAGCAACAATCACTAGTAGTTTTTCTTTGATTAAATATTTTTTTACTGACTTTGGAAATTGGATAATAGCTAGTAGGCTGTGAAAAATGAGTACTCTTGTTACCACTATTGTTTCTGGTTAGAGCTAATATGTTGTAAGGAATTTTGATAATCTTGCCTCGTTGCTCAGGTTATTTTGCATCTTTCTACTAAGTTAGTTGGTTTCTTCCATATTAATGAGCTTTTGTTTATTTTTCGTGGCCTGCTAGGTTGCTTTCACGCAGGCAAATTGAAAAACACCGATTTGACTAAAAATTTGAAATAAAATGAAAACCAAGAAAGATTCATATCAAGAACGCTATATCGGTAGAAAGGTAATCAAATTTTACATTTGATTCCTTAAACCAAAATAGGCATTCCTATTTGAAAAAATCAAGTTATCTGTGATTGAAGTTTCCTTAATTAATCTATCGATTTCTCCAAGTACAAAAAGAATTCAAATTTAGCCGTCTGACCTTGAGTGACTCATTTCATGCTTAGTCGTACTGCAAAGTCACGGCCTTCTAAGTTTTATAATCGCTGCGATATTCAATTTTTTTCTGATACCTACTTATATCAAAAATGGTGATTTGCGCCTAAACGGTTCGTTTAAAGTTCCGTGTGTGATACATAAAGTCACACTAGAATTGACCAGGGGATCCAAATATGCAATAATATATAGGGGGTTCCATTCAAAAAAATGTAAGTTTGATATGAATCACCCTGTATAAACGTCAGAATTTAAGTGAAAATATTTTTACGTTATAGCCCTCAAGGGTACCTACCATGGTCAAGTGACAGATTTTTGAAATATTTTTCAGTAAGCCCACAATCCTCCGTCCACGCACTATTGGCCCACCCTGTCGAATCATTACTGTAAGTTTAAAGATAACGTCAGGAGCTTTGAAATGCGAATTCATTTTTATGGCGACCTTTGGACCTTACCTTTGAACTTTTTGACCTTACCCTTGGACTTTAGGACTTGCCTCCCCTCATCTTAGACCCACATACTGGAGAAAGGGAACAGACGACCAGGCCTCCTCGCTAACACGTGAATACGTATTTTTTGGATTCTCAATTTCGCGCCCTATACCCTAGACCCTTAAGTCAAAGTTTACGGAATACATATAAGTTGGATCACTCCGCAAAAATATCAAAACGGCCTGCCCCTTGCCCCGTCACTCCGGTACACCGGTAGCAGTGTACCGACCTCAGCCGAGAGATACGGAGCGGCGCAAAGTAGAGGATGAACGTGTTTAACGCGAAGTGTATAAGTGTCTCAAAAATATCGGATTTTGTTATCTGGGATTTGTTTGCAGGAAATGGATAATCTTTTTAGAAGTTTGAGAGTAATCAATTTCGCGAGAAAAGATATTACCAATCAATTTAAATTTATTAACGGATGGAGAATGACAATCAGATCCATCCTTATTTTGTGGTAAACCTTGAAATGTAATTGAAATAGATACAGGGTATCCCACGACGATTAAGACAAGAAATATGTCGGAACTGGGCACATGTAAATTAGAGCAGATGTTGTGTCTTTTTTTGTCATTGCACTGTGCCTGTGTTCCTCCCGATAAAACAAAAAACTAGCACACTTGGGGTCTAAAATGATCAGTTCAAGAACTACAGGTACTTAAAGGATTGTATCACGCTAAAAGCGTATAGTGAGACAAAGTATTTATTCGGTGCTCTTACCATACCACCCAAGGACATTGTAAATTATATTTTAGACCTCGAAAATATTTTTATTGATAACAGATAGAAGGGGGGTAGTCATTGCCGAAACAAAAGCCAGTTAGGTAATAAACGGTTAATAATTGGGAATGCGGCAATTAAACGCAACAAGTGGACTCTTTTAACTTTATTCCAAGCTTTCGGAAACTTATGATTCCATCTTCAGGAATCATAAGTTTCTAGGCTTGGAATAAAGTTAAAAGAGTCCACTTGTTGCGTTTAAGTGCCGCATTCCCATTTATTGATAACTCTAACAATTTAGTTTCTACAGTAGCAATTGGAATGACACTGAAAAGCAAAATGTCAAAAATAATTCATTCACATCCATGTAAAGCATTTCCACATGATTATCTTTTAAAATTGTACATACGAGTTCGTATGTACTATACCATAAAATTTATGAACTGTGATCTCAAAAATAAGCTAAATAAACAAAACATTAAGGTAGCAATACTACAGCACCTTTGAACCATCAGTTTTTACTTATCTACGAAATAGCTACAATATGTAAAATCATTTGAGATTCATTAGTAATGTTATCCATTTATGTAACTTAGTGTATTAGCAAAATAAACGTTATATTTGTATGTCTAAATCGGCCGTCAATACATAGTTTTTCAATGACCCTCGTATATACGTACAACCCAGGCGTTAGCAAGTCCCCGCTAAAAGACCCTCGTACTTGAGCAAAAACCAACGCAAAAACTAACTGGCGCGTGCGGCCGCGGCATCGCTTTCATGTGAGTTCTTCAAAGTGCCGACGGAGAGTGATCCAACTTACGAGTATATGTATTCCGTAAACTTTGCTTAAGTCGCAATTATTTGGCGCAGAATCTGGCTGTCTTGACATATACCTTTGTATACTTTTTAATAAATCGACTCTGCAGTCCCCATTACGTATCTTAAAGTTACTTAAGCACAGATTTCAGCTCTCATAAAATAATATTGTAAAAGTTTTTAATTTCGAGGTTGTACGTTTTTTGGATTTTTTATGATCGAAGCATTTCATAATATTGGCGCAATCAAGAGCATTGAAATGTCAGTTGTGAAAAAAATTATATTCTTAGTAGAAAATATATTTTTCTTGGTTCAAATTAATGATAATTTCCTCATCAAGAAAATTTCTCAGAGCTAGCGCTGATGATTTTGTGGAAAATATATCTTCACAAGTATATATCAGAATTCTTGAATTGGGAATATATTTGTATGTGTATATCAATAAATTGTTAAATAAACTTATTTTTAAGTATTTAAGAACCATAATGGTAAGTTAACTTCCTCATTAAGTAAATTTTCTTAGAGAGAGGACAGATATTCTGTCGGCACGTATATCTTTACAAGACAATCAGGATTCTTGAATTGATAATTTGTTTTTATGTGCGCAGGACCATCATTCGCAAATCTTTTGGGCGTAGATGAAAAGGTTATTTTTGTATGCTTTCCGCTTTTGAAATATCTTTAGGTAAACAACTTTTCTATTTTTCATGTAAATAAATTTTTATGGTTCTAAGAACATCAAAATGTGAATCAAACTACTTGAAAAATCATAATTTGATCGAGAAATATCAGTGAATAAAGGTGTTAGACAAAGCTGCTATATTTCACTAACATTATTTAACATACATAATAGACGCGATTATAAAGGAGTGGAAAACCAAATGCTCTGAAGGTATACATCATAGATAAACCGTATACATCTAAATAAAAATACCGTCAGGAATTTGAAAGTGGCCTATATCATTGTTTGGTCAATAACGGGCAACATTTGAACACTTGCAATAATAAGTGATATTTTCATGTGTTTTTGTATCCTATTTGAAAAAGTTAAGATACTAAAGATTCTAATTTTCTCGAAAACGAAAGGATCGGTTTTAAAAAATCAAACGTCAAAATAACGTCAACATACCTTTCAAACAAGATATTACCCGATACTCCTTGTCATTTAAAATTTTTAATGGGATGATCCTGAGGGCAGACCAGGGGCGTATCCAGACCTCTGTCTTGGGGGGTGGTAGCGGGGCATGAGGTTGCGTGGGCTTTCACCATTTTTTGTAATACCTTCGTGAAAGACGTTGATGCAAGAGAAAAGGAAAATGTGAATAGTATAAAAATAAAGAAGAAGGTATAATAAATAGCAAGTGAAACAGTGGAGTATCGGGTATTTTAGGAAGATGAAATAAAAAATCTATTGATGCATTAATCAATTTTTTTAATTAGTGTTTTAATTTTTCTAATCGGTGCAATTTTCAAAACAGGTAATTAATGAGTTAGGTAAATTTTTGTGACAAGCTACCACATTATAATATAATGTCCTATATTATAGGACATTCAAGTTATTATGTAACAATGGGAATATATTAAATATTATTATCCATCACTGTAATAATGCAAAACAAATCTTTTTGTAATTTAATTACTGCAAAAAAGATTTTTTTCAGTGCGACAATTGCTTAACTAAATACCTAAGTCAAATAAAATAAATCAAAGTTGAATAGAGTTTTTTTTTCGAAAATCTTGGGAGGGGTAATTACCCCTGTTACCCCCCCTTGTATACGCCTGTGGGGCAGAGAGGGTACAAGGGAACCAAGTAGTTTTTGGTTAAGAAGTTGTCCCCATTGATAAATCTTTTAACGTCTCTCGGCGTTTTTTCTTTTAATCAGCGGTTTTCGAGAAATCCGGGGTAGGAAGTTTTCAAATGAGCATGTATGTGGCTATATGGCCGGGCCACGCAAGAAATATTGGACAGTCTGGCCGTTATCGCCGAGAATGTTGCCGGCTACACACACTATCGCAGACATACATTGCAGTAAAAGTGTAGCCCGGCCTTTAAACGATAACAGGAAACCTTGAAAAAGCATCGCAACTCCCGAATAACTTCCGATCGCTGTTTATTTACCTAGGTGCATGTTTATGCGCTGGCGTGCATATCGGCATGCAGCGTACGTAACGTATCAACATCCCAGCAGGCGAACCGGCAAAAATCGCGAAACCGCCTCAAAACGATCGTCGGACGGTCCGCGTCCGCGGTCTTGAGTGAGTGAGTGAGTGATTGCCACCTCCGCGCGGCAGTGCGCGAACACACGCCGAACGGTTCGGAGTTCGGAGTCGCGTGACACCGCCACGCAACTTACGAGTTAGTTTTCGCGATACTACCTGTCAACCCGGATCCGTCGACAGACAGACGGACAGCCACGTCCGCGGATTCCGACGTGTTTTCCCAAGATACACAAGAAATCGCGAGTGCCCTGACCGCCAGAAAGCCACCGTTTTGTTGTTTGTTTATTTGTGACTAGTGATGTGGTAGTTTTGGTGGAGAATTCTCGGAATCTGTGGTGCTTTTACTGATTGGTATTTATATTTCTCATGCGGCAAAGCCTGCGGTACTCTTTGGAAAAATCATATCTTACAATAGATACAATAAATACTACCAATAATAAGTAAAACAAAATTCGTAGATATAGACAGCTTACTAACGTTTTGGCTGCCTCTGCAAGCAGAAAATATATGAAAAATATAATGATAATAATAATAATCGTCTTTATTAAGTAATAATTACAGATGATACACCTGGTGATATTTACATGGTGTCTAAATGACTGGCAGCAGAATGGCAAAATTTAGCTAAAAAGCTACTCTTACACCTAACCATTTGTACTGCCGATGGAAAGCAGATAAAACGAAAACCTCGCTTATACCTACATAATATGCACAAATAGGCAAAGTTATAATAGAAACAAAAATTGGAGGTACGAGAGACGAGATTACCGTATAAACATGATACGCTTAACATATCTACTAAAGTTAAAAAATGGAGTCAAGTTGATTGACTCAGTACTTCCCACACATAATAATGATTTCATATTATTGTTTTCCCATTGCATGAAGCTATAGCCTGAAATTCCCTTGCAAAAAAATCATCGCCCACCCTCCCTAAAAAAAAATGTCCAACACAAAAACTTTCGTGAATAGTTTCTTGCGTCTCCCGCCTTAGAAACTAGGACGCCACAGTTTTCATTCTGCATGCTTCAACTGAACGATGCAAAACGATCAGGAGCCTCTAAACTGTCTAAAAGCGAAGTATGAGCTGTTTTTATATTTTTAGTTTTTTAATTATTCTTGCGCCGCCACTGACACGATTTTTCAGATACTGGCGCGTTTTCCATCCTCGCCGCGATAGCCAATTCTGTGTCGAAATTTCATTAAAATCAATTTAATAATGTTTGCTTTCCGCAATATACATAGTACGAAACTAAGCAATACTCGTATATGTATACATCACAAAATTCTAAGTCCCTTGGGTTCTATAATGAGCAAGTCAATGTTCAAATGAACCTAAAAAAGTGTAGGCTTTTCATTCACAGTTCAATGGACAGCCCATTATCAATACAACATGTTTTTCAGTTATCCACCCCCCCCCCCCCCCCACCTCCCAACCATCCCAAATTCACCCCTACCCAAAAAAAGTAGAAAATGATCAGGAACCTCTAAAATGCCTAAAAACAAAGTTTGAGGCGTTTCTATTTTTTTTGTTTTTTTTTATTATTGCTGCGCCGCCACTGACACGATTTTTCCAAAACATACGCGTTTTCCATCCTCGCCTTGGGAGTAATACGTCAAAATTTCATTAAAACCAATTGAACAATTTTCGCGTTACGCGATACCGAACGATCTAAAACAATACTCGTATGTATACATCACAAGTTCTGAGTCCCCTGGTTTCTATAATGGACAGCCCATTACGAATACAACAAATTTTTCGGTATTACAACCCCCCACCCCCCAACCACCCCAAATACACCCCCACCCAGGAAAAAGTAGAAAATGATGAGGAACCCCTAAAACGCCTGAAAACGAAGTTTCAGGCATATTTGAAATTTTTCGTTTTTTGCTAATTACTCCGCCCCCCGTATAACGATTTTCAAAATTATACGAACATTATCTACTACGACCCCGCAACATAACACTGCTCAAATTTCATCACAATCCATGCAGCGGTTACTGAGATTACGAGGGTAGAAAAACGCGACAGACAGACAGACCGACAGACAGACCGACGGAAATGAGTGACGTGGATTTTCGTTATGTACACATCATAAAACGCTCAAAAAGTGCATTATCTCAAAATCCAAAATTTTAGCGATCACAATACTCCCCTCACCTATGGGTGTGGGAAGTAAAAGAGACATGTCTTTTGCAGAATAATCAATACTATTAGGTATATGAGGACACATCATTGTAGCTGAATCTTCTTTCAAAAAGCGATGTAGTATCTCGAGGCATTGTAAGGGTTGTAGCTCCTCGAATAACCCTTCATGCACATTAATCCAAAATATCAATTTTGCTTACTATGATCACTATGAACGAAAGTCAAATAGTGAGATTTAACTAAACAGGGCATACGAAGCCAGTGGATAACTTTATAGTAGTTTGACACATGCCCAAACTTCCTCAAATTAAAAAAATGGAGTCAAGTTGATTGACTCAGTACTTCCCACACATTACGGTGATACCAGTTTATTATTTTCCCATAGCATAAAGATTTAGTGTGAGATCCCCTTGCAACAAAATCATCGCCAGTACCCCCCCCCCCCCCAAATTATTGTCATATGCCGCTAGGTCTTTCCTGCACAGGTCAATGAACAGCCTATTATCAATAATACAAACTTTTGTATTGAATTTCACCTCTTCAGCTGTGGCAGTTTTGGAAAAATTTAAGCGTTCCGGTACCGTTTACTGAAAAAGCGGTGTTGCCGTATCTCATTAATTAATACAAACAAAATTTTGAAATTGTGAGATCTTACTAAATTCGACATGCGCAATTCATTGCAATAAAAATAAGTAGAGGATTCTATTTAAAATAAATTAAAATCGGGGATACTTGTTTTAAAAATTTGGGAAAATAATTTATGACTTGGCAACGTCGAAAACGCGAAAAAAAAATATTACAAGGCGAGATAGAGTATTTGTAGATATTTCGATTTAAAATAAAAAAGACAGGGTGTTACATTTAAAAAAACAAAGTAAAACGACCTTTAAGTTGCCGGAATTTAAAATTCCGCCAAAAACACCCTGTAGATACAAATTACTGGTAGCATCCAGAATAATATCCGCTTAATATTCAAGTAACTCGCTGTGTAATATTATTGAGAAAAGTTAAAGGAATATATCAATTTGAACGTATTACTTGCGACCTTGCAAATGCGGAAATTAATAGAAAATAAATTATTACTTGGCAACGTCGCAACTGATTCCAAAAATATTTTAGGGTTGGATAGAGATCAATGATGGACACTAGAAGAACTTGAGAGAAAGTTATAGTTCCATATAAAAAAATCAAGTTGATCTCTACCTTACTTTCCCGCAACACCCTGTATATTTCAAAATATTTTTAGGATATGCACCTCAAGTAACCAAATAACTTTTGTATTTGAGATTTTCTTCTATCAGCTATACCTTGCGAGATATCGAAGAATTACACACTAAATGGACAGCCTGTATACATCGGAAAAAATTCTAAGTCCTTTAGTTTCTGTAATAGGCATAAGGCAATGTTCGGATAGACCTAAAAAAGTTATTTATGTCGCTAGGTCTTCCTTCATAGGTCAGTGGGTAGTCTATTATGAATACAACAAATTTTTCAATTTTACAACCCCCCAACCCCCAACCACCCCAATTTCACCCCCACCAAAAAAAAAGTAGAAAATGATCAGGGACCCCTAAAACGCCTAAAAACGAAGTTTCAGCAATATTTAATTTTTTTTGTTTTTTGCTAATTACTCCGCCGCCTATGCACCGATTTTCAAAATTATACGAACATTACCTACTACGACCCCACATCATACCGCTGCCCAAATTTCATCACAATCCATGCAGCGGTTACTGAGATTACGAGGGTAGAAAAACGCGACAGACAGACAGACAGACAGACAGACAGACAGACAGACCGACAGACAGACCGACGGAAATGAGTGACGTGGATTTTCGTTATGTAGGCATCATAAAACGCCCAAAAAACGTATTATCTCAAAATCGAAAATTTTCGCGATCACAATACTCCCCTCACCTATCGGTGTGGGAAGTAAAAAATGGAGTCAAGTTGATTGACTCAGTACTTCCCACAGATTACTGTGATACCAGTTTATTATTTTCCCTTTGCATGAAGCTACAGTCTGAGATCCCTTGCATTGCAACCAAATCATCGTTCGCCTGTCCCCAAAAAAGATCCAACACAAAAACTAGTAAATATTTTCCTAAGTCTCTCCGTAGGAACTAAAACGACACAATCTTTATTCTAGAGCTTCAACTGGACGAAACAAAACAATCAGGAACCCCCAAATTGCTTAAATTGTAGCAGCATTACCTTACAGCATATAGGTACCCAAATTTCATCATAATCCATGCAGCGGTTGCTGAGATTACGAGGATAGAAAAATGCGAACAGATAGGCGGACCGAAAAACAGACAGACAGACCGACGGAAATGAATGACATGGGTTTTCGTTATGTAGACGTCATAAAACACCCAAAAAACGTATTCTCAAAATCGAAAATTTTCGCAATACTCCCCTCACGTATCGGTGTGGAAAGTAGTAAAGCGAATACAGTTTGTTGTTTTCAACAACTGATATCATCTTTCTGGTAGCGTACTCCAGACAGGGTAGTAAACCAAGTTGCAATACGGAAAGACAAAAGAGCCAATAGCAATGTTTTCCACACTCCATAACAGCATATTATAGCATGGTTCATAACAATTGATGTTCTAACTTATCAAAAGCCTTAGAGTAATCCAAAGAAACTAATATGACGCTCATTTTTTATCTATTGCTCTGATGATGTTACGGTCAAGTAAAAGAGCGCCGTTAAGGTGCTATGATATTTTCTGTAACCATATTTGTTAGTCTTACATGGTCATTTAACATTAAGTGACAATTATTGGTCAACGTATCTGCATTTTTTGTTGAAAAATTTTTCAATTCCGGATGAAACCTGCTTCTGATTTGCGTTGAACGCTGAGTTTTTGTCACGATTGCTCGAGACATCCTCAACGCACTACGGCGACTAGAACTGAATCCAGTACAGGATATGTTTATTGGGTTGCAGTGTTTTATATTGAAGTATTTCCTCATAAGACAGACACCGATGCTGGTTCTCATTTTGAATTTATCAACAATGCAGATATGACAATATATGTTCTTCAAAACCTATAGGCTATAGCTATAGACGTTTTCTGAAATCTATTTCTCTAAACACAATTTACTATTATCCAGATGATCCGCCAGAAAGCTATCGTTTTTTACTTACCACACCGATAGGTGAGGGGAGTATTGTGATCGCGAAAATTTTCGATTTTGAAATAATACGCTTTTTGGGCGTGTTATGATGTGTACATAACGAAAATCCATGTCACTCATTTTCGGTCTGTTTGTCTGTCGGTCTGTCTTTCTGCCGGTCTGTCTGTCTGTCGGTCTGTCTCTCTGTCTGTCGGTCTGTCTCTCTGTCTGTCTGTCTGTCTGTCTGTCTGTCTGTCTGTCTGTCTGTCTGTCTGTCTGTCTGTCTGTCTGTCTGTCTGTCTGTCTGTCTGTCTGTCTGTCTGTCTGTCTGTCTGTCTGTCTGTCTGTCTGTCTGTCTGTCTGTCTGTCTGTCTGTCTGTCTGTCTGTCTGTCTGTCGGTCGGTCTGTCTGTCTGTCTGTCTGTCTGTCTGTCGGTCTGTCTGTCTGTCTGTCGGTCTGTCTGTCTGTCTGTCTGTCGGTCTGTCTGTCTGTCGGTCTGTCTGTCTGTCTGTCTGTCGGTCTGTCTGTCTGTCTGTTGGCGTTTTTCTAACGTCGTAATCTCGGTAACCGCTGCATGGATTGTGATGAAATTTGGCCAGCGATATGCTATGCTGTCGTAGTAGGTAATGTTCCAATAATTTTGGAAATCGTTGGAGTAATTAGCAAAAAACCAAAAATTTCAAATATTCCTCAAACTTCGTTTTTAGGCGTTTTAGGGGTTCCTGATCATTTTCAATTTTTTTTTTTGGTGTAGGTGAATTCGGGGTGGTTGGAGGGTGGGGGGGTTGTAAAACTGAAAAATTTGTTATATTCATGATGGGCTGTCGAATGACCTGTGAATGAAAGACCTAGCGGCATAGTACACTTTTTTAGGTCCATCCGAACATTGCCTTGCTTATAATAGAAACCAAGGGACTTGGAATTTGTGATTATGCATACGAGTATTGTTTTAGTATCGAATTGATTGTAATGAAATTTTGACACAGTATTACTGCCGCGGCGAGGATGGAAAAATCGTGTCAATAATAAAAAAACTAAAAGTAGAAAAATAGCTCAAACTAAGTTTTTAGGCGTTTTAGGAGTTCCTGATCATTTTTGACTTTATTTTAGGTGGGGGTGAAACTAGGGTGGTTAGGGGGTGGGGGGTTGTAAAACTCAAAAACTTATTCTATCCATAATATGCTGTCCATTCAACTGCGAAAGAAAGACTTAGCGGCATAATAGACGTTTGTCAGGTCCATCCCATCATACAAGCATTGCCTTGGCTATTACAGAAATTAAGGAACCTAGAATTGTCTGATGTATACATACGAGTATTGCTTTAGATCGTTCTGAATTTAGTGACATGGAAATTATGGAATTGATTTTAATGAAATTTAGACACAGTATTATTACCGTGGCGAGGATGAAAAATATGTATGGTTTTTAAAAATCTGTCAGCGGCGGCGCAACAATAATAAAAAAACTAAAAATATAAAAATAGCTCAAATTTCGTTTGGGGGTTCCTGGTTCTTTCGTTTCGTCCAATTGAAGTTGGCGGAATAAAAATTGTGTCGTTTTAGTTCCTACGGAGAGGCTTAGGAAAATATTTACTAGTTTTTGTGTTGGATCTTTTTTGGGGACAGGCGAACGATGATTTGGTTGCAATGCAAGGGATCTCAGACTGTAGCTTCATGCAAAGGGAAAATAATAAACTGGTATCACAGTAATCTGTGGGAAGTACTGAGTCAATCAACTTGACTCCATTTTTTTTAATTTGAGGAAGTTTGGGCATGTGTCAAACTACTATAAAGTTATCCACTGGCTTCGTATGCCCTGTTTAGTTAAATCTCACTATTTGACTTTCGTTCATGCGACCATGCGAACCATTACTTGGTTGCAAGCGAGCTTAGATTATAGCTTCATGCAAAGGGAATATAAATAAAATGATATCACTGTTATGTGTGGGAAGTACTGAGTCAATCAACTTGACTCCATTTTTGTTGTTAGTATTCGCGATAGTACCTGTCAACCCGGATCCGTCGGCGACCGACACACCGACAGACAGACGGACGTCGGCATGCGTGGATTCCGACGTGTTTTCCCGAGATACACAAAAAATCGCGAGTGCCTTGACCGCAGATGAGCACGCCGGAAAGGCACCGTTTTGTTGTTCATTTGTGGCTGCTGGGAACTAGTGATGTGGTAGTTTTCATGGAGAATTCTGGAACTCTATGGAATTTCATGTGATTTTTTGATTGATATTTATTGTTTTTTGGGGCAAAGCCTGCGGTAGTCGTTGGAAGTTCACAAGAAATATTTTTTCTAAAATTTTGTACACTTCAGAGGTGCAGTAAACATCAGTAAATTTATCTTCAAGTACCCGAAAAAGTGTTTACTATTTGAAACAAATACACACATAAAAATAAACTCTTGGACGAGAAATATATACTTCCACTCAAGTTTACCGTAGCTTCCTATATGCGCAAACCAGTAATCGTCGTAAATATCTTTGTTCATAGAATTATTTTCAATTCAGAAATGAGAAAGTCTTGAAAGTAAGAATGCCGATATACTAAATCAAACAAAACAATGAATATATCACCTAAAAAATACTATATACATTGACTGAAGCGTTTAATAATTTTGGCGCAAACGGCTCAATATTTTGGTCTTCTTAGAGTGAGTATCTAAGAGCATCTGTATAAAAATTCGGCATTTTACATTACATAGTATTTTTCGAAATGCATGTTGAAAAATGGCAGTTACCACATAATATACATATCTGAACTAGAAAAATATGTTACGCCCACCTATTCGGTTATATACAGGGTGGTCCACTAAGGGCGCGGTGCTCCCTAGCGGCCATACCACTTAAATTAGACGAAAATGTTTTAAATAAAAAACGTTTCTTTTCAAATGCTCTACATTTATAAAATAATTTCAAAGATGGCGGACTTCCGGTTATACCGGAAGTAGGCATCAACTTCCTTATTTTAAATGGAACACTCTGTATATTATTACGTTTTTGAATTCAGCATCGATATTTAGGTCCAGTTTGTTAACCATTGTTTATGTCTACGAAGCGTATTTTCGGAGTTATTCAGCAATTTTTACAAAATTTGACGTTTGTAGTACTTTACAAGAAACGTTAATATCTCGGAAACCAGACGCGATATAAAGATGCGGTTTTCGGTTTTGAAACAAGCGAGGAACGTATTTGTGTTTCGTTAAGATCGTTCTTTCAAAGGAACATTAATTCAATAAACTAGCAATTTTCAAATTTGAAGAATTAAAAACGTTAAAAACTTTTATTTTTCAAATGGGATGGTATCATAAGTTTCACATCGGTGGATGCAAAATTAAATTCTCTTTCACTTTTATCTAGGCACATGTGGTTCTATCTTTCCTGGTTTGCAAGATATTTACGGTTTTGTAATTATGGCGTAGGAATTAGAAAAATCGTAGGTGGCGTGACTCGCAGACGAAACAAATGGCAGCAAACCTTTCGTCCAAAGTGTTTCGGTCTCTAATACTAAAATGTGCTTTCGCTCCATCTACTTATAACCACATTATTCTTAAAAACTCCAGTGGTAAATTTTCCAACAGGTTTTCCAGATTTTCATTTAGAAAATTTTAGAAAACCTTAGTTTAATATGCGGTTTCCAATAATACCACCCCAAATGCTTAGACTCGATGCTGGTTGTCAACAAACCTCTCAAAATTTGGATTTACGTCGGTATAGAAATGTAAATTGTGACAGTTTACATGGCCGTTAATGATAACGCTGTAGCTACATTTCATAAACAGGAAAATGAAAGAATTTCATAAGAAATGTAGTGTAGTAAACAACACACTTTTCGAAAGGAATGCATCTTCTTGGATTCGAGCATGACTCCAGTTACAGAAATTCATCCAGTTTTCAAAGTCTTGTCTATCAACTGCTTGATTTAGCTGCGCGTGATAAAGATGCTATATGTACTCCGTTAAGATCATGATCACAGATGTTTGACCAATGCCCAAGTAGCGACTAATTTCTGCTGTAGCACTGCTATGCGGATCTTTAACTACAATTGCGAGACTGTCGAACTCACTACCTTCATGTATTACTGCTACATGTTTCCTTCTCTCATATTTTACGCTCACGTAAATCCAAATTTTGAGGAGTTTGTTGTCACCCAGCATGAAGTCTAAGCATTTGGGGTGGTATTATTGGAAACCGCATAATAAACTAATGTTTTCCAAAATTTTCTACATGAAAATTTGGAAAACCTGTTGAAAAATTCACCACTGGAGTTTTTAAGAATAATGTGGTTACAGTTAGATGGAGCAAAAGCACATTTTAGTATTAGAGGTCGAAACACTTGGGATGAAAGGTTTCCTGCCAATTGTTTCGTCTGCGAGCCACGCCACCTACGATTTTTCTAATTCCTACGCAATAATTACAAAACCGTAAATATCTTAAAAACCATCAAAAATAGCACCACATGCGCCTAGACAAAAGTGAAAGAGAATTTAATTTTGCATCCACCGATGTGAAACTTATGATACCATCCCATTTGAAAAATAAAAGTTTTTAACGTTTCTAACTTTTCAAATTTGAAAATTTCTAGTCTATTGATTTAATGTTCTTTTGAATCAACGATCTCACTAAAACACAAACACGTTCCTTGCTTCTCTCAAAACCGAAAACCGCATCTTTCTATCGCGTTCAGTTTCCGAGATATTAACGTTTCTTGTAAAGTACTACAAACGTCAAATTTTGTAAAAATTGCTGAATAACTCCGAAAATACGCTTCGTAGACATAAACAATGGTTAACAAACTGGACCTAAAAATTGATGCTGAATTCAAAAACGTAATAATATACAGGGTGTTCCATTTAAAATAAGGAAGTTGATGCCTACTTCCGGTATATCCGGAAGTCCGCCATCTTTGAAATTATTTTCTAAATGTAGAGCATTTGAAAAGAAACGTTTTTTATTTAAAACATTTTCCTCTTATTTAAACGGTATGGTCGCTAGGGAGCACCGCGCGCTTATTGGACCACCCTGTATATTCCATTCACAACTACTTCCATAAATACATACATATATTGCATATCGCACGGTGCTTACATACGAACTTGAGGTCCCACAACTCCAACTGCGCAACAATTTCTGCATGAAAGTATATCAATATAACACACAGACACGTAAAATTATGAAGTATTTACAAACGGCTATAAGTCCTGTGGCGATCTGTCAAGGAGCATGACCAAGATTATCATATTGTCAATGGTACTCCACAATTAGGCTGTTTGTATTCTTGATCGAAATAATTGCAGTCATACTAGTATTTTTCGTTCATTATTATTTTAAGCTTATTTTAAATATCATTTTTTACTTTTTAGACCGACGTTCTTTAAACGCGTGTTTTTTAGTTTTTTAAAACTACATTAATTATTTTTTTTTAGTTAACTTTATCATTAAAGCATGCTTTTTAGTTTTTTTAAACTATATTATAAATACTCTGTGTAATGAAGGTAAACAATAGTTTTTGATCAATATCTTCTAAACAGATTATCATATTGTCAATGGTACTTCACAATTAGGCTGTTTGTATTCTTGATCGGAATAATTGCAATCATACTAGTATTTTTCGTTCATTATTATTTTAAGCTTATTTTAAATATCATTTTTAACTTTTTAGACCGATGTTCTTTAAACGCGTGTTTTTTAGTTTTTTAAAACTACATTAATTATTTTTTTTTAGTTAACTTTATCATTAAAGCATGTTTTTTAGTTTTTTTAAACAGTATTATAAATACTTTGTGTAATGAAGGTGAACAAATGTTTTTGATCAATATCTTCTGAACAGTTGGATGTCATGCCTTTTAAGCTCTCGTCGCTACGCCTCTGTGTAATATTAACAAACTTTAAGGTGCCTGCGCCATCTTTTAGTCGCCGGATCTGAATACAAAGTAGAGCTACAAGCTCATAAATAAAGACACAAATAAACATTCAGGTTAAGCTCTGTTTTTTAACTTCTGCAGCTCACGCCGAAATCGTTTTTGCGGCAAAGTTGGAGCGTGCAATGTTCGGTCCGACCTCTTAATCCAAAAGAGAGTTACAAGCTCGCAAACAAACAAACATACAGGTGAAACTGAGAAAAGCAGGTTAAAAAAAGCATTGCAAATTGATGAGAGAATGATTTTCTATTTAGTGATGAGTTTTTTTTCCGTAGCTCCGTCTACCTGACGGCAATCCTGAATAAATTTCACAAAAATACCAACTCCCAAACAGTTGAATGCCAACGCGTTTTAAGCCTTCGTCGCTACGCCTCTGTGTAATATTAAGAAACTTTATGGTGTCTGCGCCATCTCTTAGTCAGCGGATACGACCGCTGGTCCGATGGATTTCTCAGAGTAACAACTGAACATAGAGGTAGTAAACAAACCATTTCAGCATGGCGAGCTCAAAGCCATCATCTTTGACACTTCAGCCACCAAACACTGATCAGCTGTGTCCTCGCCGTGACAGTTCAAATTGCAAACAACACTGTTTAAGTTCCATCTCGAAAAACTGTTAATCTACACTCGAATATAGCACAGCAAGTCCGTAAAGCTTCGCTAAAGTTACCAACAAATAGCAAATTTGATTTGACTGACCAAGCATAAAAGACGCACAAACAATAAACAAGGCAAACGTTTGACAGTTGAGCGCATGCGGCGTTGCCAGCTCCTCAAAATTATGCAAAACTTCAGAATTCGCGTTGATGATGAGAGAAACGTGCAGTAACGCAGTAGAGGTTAACATATCTATTGACTTTGCTGTAATCATTCCTGTACCATCAAAATTCCGTCTTTTTTTAACGTAGATACTGGATACTATACAATTAAGACGATAGTAAATAATTATGATTGCCGTACATGGTGGTCGATATGACAACGTTAGAAAAGATGTCGGCCTATTAGAATTAGTTGCTTACTACCTCTGTGTTCAGCTGCTACTCTGAGGATGGATTTGAACCCGCCTAAATCGTTTTCGTGGCAAAGTTGGAGCGTTCGGTATTCGGTCCGACCTCTCATTCCAAAGGAGAGTTACAAGCCCACAAATAAATAAACAAATAAACAAACATATAGGTGAAGCTAATAAAAGCGTGTTAATCAGAGGGCTGAATGATTCCCTATGCCGACTTTGATGCCCACAGTGTCACTTTGGAACTATGCAAGGTTTCTCATACTTTTGTCTGGGGTTGTTATTACTGCAATAGTGGCAGTTCTGTTTATTTACAGCTCTGTTTAAATGAAAGTGAGCATAGTCCCTAAACAAAATGTTTCTAAAATTGTAAAATTTGCTGGGCAAATTGGACACGAACTGGTCTTCCACTTTCAGTGCTTCAACCAATTGAAGTTTATGAGGATGAAATTTTAACTGCATCTCTATGATCGTGTGTATGGTAAAATCCTTTTTGGACGCTCTATATATGTGGTTTTTACTGTAATAGGCGAGTTTTAAAAATTACGTTACTTCCATTATGACTAAAGAGAATTATTATCAAAATAACAGCAGTACTCCTGTATCGCCACATATCGACCCAAGTCGGATTTGCTACTATCACACTTGTACAACAAAACAAACATACAATGTTTTCCATAATCATATCGATCTTTATTCAATGATGTTTACATATCTCCCGAATTGCGATACCTCACGCCATGGCAGGTATTAATGATTGTAGTCCGTGAATTTTTTATCATCTTGCGTTATTTCACGATATTCGCAAAGTGTCATGACCCCAGATGACTGCTTTTTCTATTTAGAGAATTAATTCTCGACACGCAAACGGAAACTTTGTTCCTCTTGAAATTGCTACAGTTATACTTTGTGTAGTTTAGACTCGCGTGATAATCTTTGGCGTAATCTTGCCAAATCTAATCCGGACTTATCAGTACCGCATACAAAATTTCCTATTATTTCATGTCGACAGTGTTATTTTATTGTCTCATTAATATTTTTATACTGCTAGATCAAACGACAAGATTAATAGGGAGTTTTTAACTTCGAAAATATCGAATATCCTTGTTAACGTTATTTACGATAGTGCTAACTACCTCTAGACAAGAATGACTTTTTGGACCAGTAAAAATAACCACATTTTTATCTATATCTGATATATAACCTTTAAAGCGTTAAACTATCCTCATTATCTTGTGGATTATGCATGGAATCTTTCTAAAAATTATTGGAAGAGGTCACCCATTCGTTTTCCTTTTTCCACAAGAATGTAAACTACCATACAACAAAGAGGATAAATATAGGTGGATGCGGGGTAGGTGGAACTTCAAAGCATAGAATTGGTTTAGGGTTTCTAGGCATAGAAGAAAGCTGTTAAATTTTATAAAACAGTTCCTGGCCATCGCTATACGCATTTCAATGTCTTCGCCACAGTCCCATCTTGTATTTAGTGTTGCACCCAGATATTTAAATTTTTATACTCTTTCGATCATTTGGTTGCCTACGAAAAGCTGATCGTTCGCATGTTGCTTTTTGGTTACAATCATCAGTTTATGATCTTTAAGTTATACTCTTTTTCCGATTCACTTTATTTTGTCCACCGTAAAATTTAGGTCTTCCATGTTGTCTGCTATTGCTGCGGTATCATCAGCGTATCTCAGGTTATGTATAGGGAAGCTATTTTCGTTTTGATGCCTTTTGTTTTATCTTCAAGTGCTACCTGAAAAGCTCTGAGATTACGCGGGTAGAAATATTTGGACAAACTGACAGACAGACGACAGAAATGAAGAGCATTCACCCTCACACTTTGTACACTGTAATTTAGCTTACCTAACTTTACTGCTCCTTTTTTTTGACTGCTGTGTTCGTAGGCATTTCAACGATTTTCTCTTTATAATTTTCAATTGAAATGCTATGTTTTCTTCACTGTGCTGTACGGTGTTGAGGCTTGGACAATGACAGAAGCAACACAAAAAATAATGCAATCATTCGAACCCTGGTCTTACCGTCATTGCGTAGAATATCTTACGTGAATCATACGTCAAATGAGGAAGTCCTGCGGATAATGAATAAGACAACAGAGCTAATTAATCTCATAAAAGAAAGAAAAACACAATATTTTGGCCACCAAAAATACGAACTGTTCAGTCTTACCATCGAGGGCAAAACCAATAGCAAAAGGAGACCAGGAAGAAGATGCAACTCCTCGGTCAAAAACCTACGACAATGGTCAAATATGACCTCCATAGAATTATTTAGAGCCGCCACAAATAAGATTAGATGGGCAAATGTAATAGCCAACGTCCTCAAGAATAAGGCATCTTAAGAAGAAGAATTTCCACTTTGTTCATTCAGATCAGCAGCATACATTCTTCTTCAATTTCATTGACGATTTCATCATTAGAAACTTAAGATTTGGATGTGACGCCCGAGTAACGTCTGGAAACATTAAAACATGGGTAGGTTAGGTTAGGTTCTACTGCGACTCAATTGTGTCTATTGTGGCTCACACCTTTTTAGAGTTCACCGTACAGTCCGCACCTCTTTACGAAGGCGATCAACGTGAAGAGTGAAACTTCCTTGAACTCATGAGGTTTCAGTTGGGCAAATCCGAATGTCTGGAACCTAGCATCCAGTACTGGACAGGAGCAAAGAATATGTTCCGCTGTTTCGTCGTCCACGTAGCAGCAGTGACAGTCTGTTCAAGACCCAACTTCCGCATATGGTACCTTAGACGACTATGACCCGTCAGCAGACCGACCAGAATGCGGAGGTCGTACCTATTACATTCCATGATCCTCGGGAGTCCTGACTCGAGGGGTAAACATGGGTAATATATGCCTGGTTTTGTTAGTTAGGAAGTTAGTTATTTTCATTAAAATAGGAAACTTTCACGATTACAATGCTCCCCTCACTTGAAAGTAATAAGTGATATCGCCGCTACCTTTAGCTGGGAACAGACAGATCGACCAATAGAACACAAGAAAATAATATTTCTTATTCATCTCTACTATTTCGTCCCGGTCTTGACGGGCATGCTACTATAAACGCGAATCCAATGGCGTCCTGAACTGCTATTTATATTTTCGTTGAAACTAATTGCTTTTGCTCATTTCATCATTCCAGATGTCATATGGGTTGGTCCAGAATAATTTTAGAAAACAATGTACTGTTTGTTTCGCACGATGAACGTCATCTTAATTGTTTTTAAATTGCTACAATTAATTTGAGCGGTAATACTAATTTAAATTTGTGTCGCACTCGCATAAAAGTATACGAAGCGTTTTACTTAGACCCGAAAATATTTTTATCGATAAAAACTTAACTATAAAAACAACGAAATAATTATAGATTACTCTCAATCGCAATCATTCGTTCCATGCACATTAATATCGTGCATGGAAAGAGACAAGCCACTATCATCCCCAGCAACATGCCTCACAGATCAACTTAGATATCAAAACAATAAATTGTCGAGCCTGGATTAGTAAATAAGTACAGCTTAACGGACAGTAAACTCGAGCAACAATACTTACAAAGAAGTATCACACTATCACGTTGTCTTACCAACTGTGGAAATGGAGGGTTGCCCAATAGTCGAGTTACCTTTTGTCAAGCTTTTGGGGACCAATAACAACAATAGCATGTTCTGGCACGACCACGTCGTCAATACTGCTAAAACGGCATCCCAGAAGCTTGGAGTTTTGTTCCGCTCTAGGAAGCTATTTACATCAGAGCAACTACTGCTGCTCTACAAGGCACATATCCGACCATCGCTGGAGTATTGCTCCCATGTGTGGAGACACTATCCAGAAGAGAGCAGTTAGACTAATTGATACGCCTAACATCACAAAGGACATCCACACCTTGGAACATCGAAGAAGAGTGGCTGACCTGTCCCTGTTTTAAGATTCTATCACGGAAGATCTTCGAGTGAGCTCTCCCAGATAATAATACAAGGAACACTAAAGAGGCTCTGCGAGCTCATCTTTACCAGGTCGAGGTCCCTACTCCCCAAACCAGTATCCTCCAGCATTATTTGTTTTGGAGAACTTCGACGCCGTGGAATGAGCTGCCAGGGAATTTGTTTCCCGACGGCTACAAACTGCAGTGTTCCAAATCTAACGTTCACCGACAATGATTATCCTCTCGCAGCGCTTCTACAGCGTCATAGGCTTTCAGCCTTTGCGGGAGGCTGGCCATATAAAAAATCTGTTCTCAAAAAAAGACTTTCATTTGGGCTAAATATTTTCTGAAATTCTAAAATCTTAATGCCGTCCTTATCTAATTTTCGTCATGTGCCATGTGACGTTTGTTTTGCGTTAACTTGTATGGAGCAAAAATCAATTATTGCAATTATAGAGATAAAAACCAGCAGCAAGTGTTAGGTAATTTCTTTGATGTCCTTGTCGATCTAATAGGAATTCTCTGTATAGAAATGGACGACGTTTAATTGGTTTATTGTTGTTTCCTAGTGAGTTATGTTGACAACTGCTTTATTTATAGTATTTTTATAAGGAAAACCGTTTGTTTGCTGCTCTGAAAAATGCGGTGTATGGAGTTTATTGTATATTGTCCACGCGTATTGCCACCGCTGTAAGAATGCCATAAGTTAGGTTACCAATGAACTACATGTACCGTCTAAATAACTAAAAGAATTAGGATTGTTTTCAGTAATCTTGAAATTTGTTTTCGGATACAAGGGTTTTTATCCCCACTGGGTATAATTTATTTATTTAACAAATATAAAAAGAGTGTGGAACTGCCATAATACCCTAAAGACACTGGCGAAGACCAACAAGGTGGAGTGCCTAGTCAGATAGGTAAGATATGTAGGTGTGAATAAGAGGACCAACAGTATGCTACTTACTGGGCCATAACCAGCATACAACAGGGTAAGGAGAGCTGTCACCAGATGGGTGTCGAATGAGCACCATAAGGACTGGTACAGAGTGGTGGGTAATGTTCAGTCTAAGAGGATGCTGAAATGTCCCTTGTGTTTTAATACCGCAGACGTTTTCATATTGAGCAGGAAGGAGCTACGAAAAGTGCCTGGACTCATAACTGGCCCTTGGATGTTCAGTGCACACCTGCAAAAGCTGGGGATTGAAGTGCATGTTACCTTCGACTGTCCTGTCTTGAGTGAAAGCAGGAACTCATATCTGAATGTAAGCCTAGGGGAAAGATAGGAGAGCATAGTCCAATGCACCTCTTTGACAAGGGGTGCACAATAAGCCTTAAGGCTGAGAGGCAACCATTAGGGTAACTGAACCCTAACCCTCTCACTACTAAAAAAAGCTACACTTTATCAAAGGGATAAATAGTCCTTATAATCATCGAATTGAGGTTTTGAATTAAGAAAAAAAGTACTTTTTTGTGATAAATGGAAATATCATATATAAGTTTCATAACAAAACTGTTTTTGTTTTCTTTTTTTCGCAATAATTCAAAAGTTATATCAAAATAAAAATGAGTTTTTGAATCGAGTACCGAAAACACGCCGACGGCTCCTGAACCTGTGTGACGTCACTATGGCGGCAAGGATGCTCCTTTGACCAACGACGTCCTACTCCGATACTAGATTCTAGATTCCCAGCCAATCGCGAAAATACGTACTGCTAAACTGGTAACTAGTGTATATTTGTTGCAACACAGTCGATGAATGAAGTTTGCAGCTCGAAACTTAGTCTACGATCGAAATAAATATGTGTTTGAATGTTTGAAGTTGAAGTCAGATTAAAGATTCCAGTAAGTACCTAATCAAATATGACTCCTTGAAAAGATCTCCTCAATCGAAGGATGGCCCAGTGGCTAGAGTCCGTTAGTGGATCTAAGGGTCTTTGGATCGAAACCCAGGCCTTCCAGCTTTTTTTTATCAAATATTTTATTATATAATTTTGCGATTGTTACGTACATTTTTTCTACGATCAACATAAATATGTGTTTGGATCAAATTTTGTTAGACATATTACTTGCACTGCACAGTGCAAAAACTAAGTACAGGAGGCGATGGACAATTCAAAAAATCAGTGGAAATGAGGTTTGTCCGTCAATATCAATCGCCATTAATTTTTTTAAATGTAATAGTTGGTTAATAAAACAAAATTCCATCATCCATTCAATTCATTCATTTTTAAGTTTTTTAATGTAAAAAAAGTAACTCAAACTCGTAATCACATTCTGTTTATCACTTGGTATTATTATTTATTTAACTTTGGGCAATGAAGCTTGACAATATTAAATTTTCATAAAAATTTAACAAGCATTGTGCAGTGCAAGTAATATGTCTAACAAAATTTGATTCAAACACATATTTATGTGGATCGTAGAAAAAATGTGCGTAACAAGTGCAAAAGCACATCAAT
Source organism: Callosobruchus maculatus (assembly GCA_951848785.1). NCBI lineage: Eukaryota > Metazoa > Arthropoda > Insecta > Coleoptera > Chrysomelidae > Callosobruchus > Callosobruchus maculatus. Next base: position 13,453,553 of record CATOUR010000083.1, read on the forward strand.
AATTTTGATAAAAAAATTAAAAAAAAAAAGTTGGAAGGCCTGGGTTTCGATCCAAAGACCCTGAGATCCACTAGCGGACTCTCTAACCACTGGGCCATCCTTCTATTGAGGATATCTTTTCGACGAAACATATTTGATTAGATAGTTACTTACTGGAATCTGTAATCTGACTTCAACTTCAAACATTCAAAAAAATATTTATTTCGATCGTAGACTTCGTCTCGAGCTGCAAACTTAATTCATCGACTGTGTTGCAACAAATATACACTAGTTAACAGTTTAGCAGTACGTATTTTCGCGATTGGCTGGGAATCTAGAATCTAGTATCGCAGTAGGACGTCGTTGGTCAAAGGAGCATCCTTACCACCATGGTGACGTCACACGGGTTTGGGAGCCGTCGGCGTGTTTTCGGTACTCGATTCAAAAACCCATTTTTATTTTGATATAACTTTTGAATTAGTAGGAAAAAAAAGAAAACAAAAACAGTTTTGTTATAAAACTTATGTATGATCTTTTCATTTATGACAAAAAAAAAACTTATTCAAAACCTCAGTCAAGAGGATAGCAGGTCAAACAGTATGTACCACGGTTCAGCCAAAACGTCAATAAGCTGTTTATTTAAACGGATGTAGTTATATTAGCGCAATAAATTATTTGATAAATAGCTATCTGAACAATTTCGTAGTCTACTGAAAACAAAACAATTTATCCCACACGGAACAGAACAATACACATATCACACAAGCCGAATCAAAATAATGCATGAAATCAACCTTGACTCCACTACACTTTCTACATGAGTGCAGTATAGTAGAAGCGATTGATTATTCAAATACGAATCAATATGCTATTAAAGTATTATTTTTAGGTGACAGCGAATGTTGTGATGTGCAAATGGATGGAATTCTCATTCAAATTCATGCAAATTATGCCGTTGATAGAATTGATCGTGAATATTTTTGGAATTGTTACGTCGAATCATTGCCACGAATTTTTCTATGCAGTCGCGTTGAGAAACAGTAGTCCATTAAGTTGAAAAAATGTACATGTATCATTAGGAAGGAGATTCGGAGACTGTAGATCGTTTATTTGAACATCGAATTGTCATTCTAACCGTCCGCCTCGTTGAGATTTAGGAAAGCATCAAAAATCAGATATTGTGATAATTTTCATTCCATAAATTCCATAATAAAGTATTTAGAATTGATCATTTTCGATTTGTTGATGAGGGTTTTGAACGTTCTATGATGACTATATCACGCATTTCCGCCGGTCTAACTGTCTATCGGCAATTTTATACTCGCGTAATCTCAGTAACCGCTGTACCGATTACTTAAGTGGCTAAAAGAAGACCGTAAAACATATTTTCAGATTTCCAAGACGATCACCAACGGGGTAACCGCCGTCTTAAACATTTAAATTGAATTTTCACCAAATAAATGTTATCAAAAAATATATAATTTTGAAGGTAGGATTTACTGGAGTATTTTCTATTTAACACTTTTTAACGCATCTATTAAGATACATTGGTGGGGGTAATTCATTTTTTTTTATTTAAATAAACAGCTATAACTCCGCGGATTTGAACAAGCTTGGCCTTATTGAAAAAAGCATTTATTATTCCATCTAGCCATCTTACCTATCATATGTCTAATTCCTAGTGATAGCGCTAGAGTGCGTTTTTGATATAATCACCGAAAACTGCAAAATGCTCTAAAAACTCAAATGCAGTTATGTGACTTTTTTTAAGATAACTAAAATCTATGAGGTTCCATTTCACCGTTCATTCTATCGCCATTTTCGTTAAAATGTCAATTTCAACAACCTCTAACTGAAATTATTTTATAATATGCTGCGGAGTCTTTAATTTTGTTAAATTTTTTAAAAGAAAAGTGGTGCGTTGATCGCAAATTCATTAGCAAATAGCAAGAGAATACCCCGACACCGCTTTTAGGCGTCTGTCTTAAGGGGCCTGGGTATACAAAGTTATACATATAATATGTATTTGCCATGTTAAAACACGGATTCCCATTTTGGACAGCACTCACTTGTTTTTCAAACTACATACACAGTATTTCAGAAGGTGATATTTAAGACCTTAATGAATGACAACTATTTGCGATTTTCTCAAAAAAGTTTTTTAGTGCGAGCGATATCAAAAGAAAGCCAAATAGGTGACAAAGCGCAAGCTTTCTTCTTCAATCTGCTTTTTGAATCATTACTGTAAGTTTAAAGGTAACCTCAGGAGCTTGGAAATGCGAAATTCATTTTATGGTGACCTTTTGACCTTACCTTTGGATTTTTGGACTTCTCCCCTCATCTTGGACACACACACTGGAAAATGGGAACAGGCGGCCACGCCTCCTCGCTAACACGGGAATACGTCGTTTCTTGGATTCTCAATTTCGCGCGCTATACCCTAGACCCTTAATGGTTCCTGACTATTTTCTTCAGAACAGCGCATTATAATAATTTGACAGTGCTCTAACGATATGCCTTTGAAGAAAGATGAAACGCATCATTGGCATTAGTTTAGCATGGAGTTTTTCTTTTACTTCAGCACATCTGGTAATTTAGGTAGACCGATACACCCTTTGCTTCTGGCCTTGAACTAAAAAAACATTGCACGCGAAAATAGCCAAGGAAATACATCGTAGCGCGATTGCAAGCATTTGGGTTTACTGAAAAAATATTGGACGAAATCGATTTTGCGAAGTGCTTTCGTTTGATGGTTTTACGGTTGATGCAGCTGCAAAAATATCGGATTCGGTGAAATAGTGGAAAAGTTTATTTTACGTACGGAATGGAAAGTTCTCTAAACGCAGTCTTATGATCTACGAGAATAGTTGCGCATCTAACTAGCAGCCTCATATTCTAAAAATTTGATTAACAAATGCTCCTATTATCGATAGAGACATTCAATAAATACTGTTGTTAAACTTTAAACAGCATAATTCGAAAATATCAGCAAGTGCACTTCGACCTACTCCTGATCCGTACTAAGCCATGTAACTCAAACATACCTAAGTAGAGCAAACGTCTTAACAAAACAATATGAGAAAATTGTTAAAAACCAGAGTTGGGCGTCGAAGTGTCGACTTTTATTGTCGACCTCGACGTGTCGACAATGCGTCGACAATGTCAACAATGTCAACAATTGTTGCAAGTTTGAGGTTGTGTTTGTTATATATCTGATTGCTACGGTCACTTGTTTTGACTGTGTTAGAATGTGAATTGTATATTATCTACACCCTACATATGATAATAACGTCTGCTCACACTGCCAATATAAATTCATTTCTCTTTAGACAGCTTGACAACCAAGGCATAGAGGAGTGAGATGAATTCAATACTAGAAAATGTAACGTATTTGACTTATTCTTAGAAATTATCGCTGAGCTTACTGGACGTTACATTAAAACCATTAAAATGCGTCAGTACCTCCACTAGAACTTGTCATTTTTCTTTCTTGTGAGACTGACGACTAACAATTTGTCAGGAATATTTGCTACTCTTTTTGGCAAAAACGTATGCAGACCTTTGATATTTTGGGAGATGGCTCAAATGGAGTGCCCAGTAACAGGAAGGTTACTAAAATTCCGGCATGATGGATTGTTCTCAAACTGGGGACATATTCGCACGCCTCTTAGAAACATATTGTCCTTTGAGCATTCAAAAATGCTGGTCCGTTTATATTTTTCTCTTCAAGGTGAGAATAATGAGGGCAATTTTTGAACCGATTCAGCCTTCAATCCTAGGGACGTACCATGTCAGAATAAAAAGAATGATCTTATAGTCCCACTAAACATTTGTCTATTATTTTCGTTAAAACATGTTCAAACGAAAGAACTGTAGCTGTAGTTTTTGTACTGAACCAATTGTCGACATTGTTGACATTGTCGACACTTATAACGTCATCTACAAAGTCGACGTCGACACCATAGTTGACGCGTAGATAACTGAATTGTCGACATGACGTTGTCGACGTCGCCCAACCCTGTTAAAAACTGTTAAAAACTACATTCTTCGTATCCACGAGTGTATATGTTTCACAATAAAATAATCAGTGCTTGTGGACGATGTGTCTTATATACTTTTACTACTACCAGATATAGCAATAAAGCAATCTAATCAAAGTTTTACATGCCGGCAAATTTTTTTATTTTTCCCAAATATGTTAGTTTTGGACTAATGACGTTTTTTCGATAAACGCCTCAATCACACCCGTTGGATGACAAAGATAATAAAGACAGGATACGCTCTATTGGACATGCTGAAGGCCATTTCACTTGAATGAACAACAGTCAATCATGATGTTATGGGCTCAAGTTTTAGACATTTCGATTGGAAAAACGGGAGATCAAAGAAAAAATAATAGCAATGATGACGTAGTCTTCATCATATAATAACTATTACAAAACAACATATATTTATGTATATTATCACCACTATTACGGGTATGTCATCCAAAACGTTCCTTTAAAGCCAAATTATTGTTTTGGTTATAAATAGTATTAACAATGCCGGTCACGCTTTGTAAGCGAACCAACCACTGTCAAATTTTAATTTTGTGTCTGGAATACATGAATACGTTAGCAATCAAAATTCAGATGACTTGATGGTAATCGTTCAAAATAAATCGGGCGCCAAGCGTGAATGTAAATGATCTAATATGGTTTGTTTCGGAGAATTAAATTTCCCAACTAAATAAACTGTCTTACCATTTCTCTTTTAACTTGCTTCTATTTAGAAGTATAACTGAATTTAGTAGTTTCTCGAGTAGGTCTAAAAAGGAACTAAAGAAAGTAAGTACACTAATAGCTACGTAAAAAAGAAGTGGGTTCTACAGTTAAGCTCTGAGGATGGGTCAGCAGAGAAACATCAGAATAAGGTTTTACTACTTTTCTCAGCATTCCCACATGTTCCATTACCTCCATCAGGATTTTAAATTGTCCATGGACTATTGCGGTTTTTTTTATTTTTGTATGCTTTGATTTTTTTTATTTGTCTTAATACTGCTCTCCGCTTCTTTAGTTTTCTTGGATCCGTTTGTAAAAATATAACGTCTTTCGCGGTCTGACTTCGTGGCTGTTATAATATCTAATAACAATATAATTTATTTCCATTTGACTCAACCAACAAGCATAGGAAAAAGTCAAGGTACATAGAGCTACTACAGAAAAAAACGATTACATAAGTCGGCATTAAATCGCGAACTAAAGGCGGGTTCTCACGATTCAGTTTCGCTGAATCAGTTTGACTGATTCAGTGATACTGAACAGATAATGAACGTGAGAACACCTTTTCAGTAAAACTGATCAGTGGGTTTGTGCTTTCAGTCAAACTGAAAGCCAGTCCTACTTTTGATTCATTTTGACTGAATCAGTATTGAAAAATGAATACAAACGTTACTTTTATTAATGCTAAATAGGTTAAAATTATTCATTGAAACTGAACCGCGAGAACGAACATCGCTTTCAGTATCACTGAATCAGTCAAACTGATTCAGCGTAACTGAATCGTGAGAACCCGCCTTTAGAAACCGAAACAGATGTAACACCTTTTGGTGTGTGTGACCTGGCCTGACAAAATTGAAATTGTTGCGGAGATTATTACCAGAATCGATAATCAAATCAATTCTGGTGGGATATGTTTCATAGGGTTCTTTTACATAAATTACACTTTCCTTGATAAACAAGGAGTATGCTATCATTATTTCCAATCTCTTAAATAAATGTTTACACGAATGTCTACAATTTTTGAGAAGCATCGTCCGCAGAATCCTTTTCTATATAATAATTGAATTGTTCATTTCACGGCTACCACCCCACGCCAAAATGCAGTAGCTAAACGTAGAGTGGAGCTTGTACAAACATCTTGACCAAGTGCTCAATTTTAGGTGCAAAAGTCAGTTTGGTGTCCAAAAGTAAACCAAGCGATTTGACGCAGTCGTTCTGCTATAAACTGTAACCAACCCTAATAAGACGAAGGCTGATCCCGCTATTACTGAACAATATTAGATCGGATTTTTGTGAATTCAATACTAAACCATGGATGCATAAATAGTTGCTCATTTGAATAAAGGCATGGTTAGTTAAAGTTCCTAATTCTTGAGGATCCTAGCATGGATACTAAATCTTGTCTCATCTGCGAACGTGGTTTTGAATATTTTAGGTAAAAGGGTAAAATGATCACAAATGAAATTATTAGCAGCTGCTGGACAGATTTGAACCTGTTTTGAAGCAGAAACAACCGCACGTACCGAAGATAAAACGTGTGATTTTACCAGGTCAATACAATGTTTCCCAACCTGAAAAAATGTTGGTGAAGTGCTGGGAGATTGAAAAGAATTAAAAAAAATTGTAGACGCGTTGAGCTAAATGTATCCAGTTGAAAGGAGATTAGATGTCTTGAAAAAATATTAAGCTTTCCTTTGAAAGACAAAGAGTGATCAAAACACCCATAATGAGTAAGTTAATGCTTCATAGTATAACATTGCACAAATTTAAAAAGTAACCTATATTATGTATAACACTTTGTAAGATAACCATGTCAGTGTCAAGTCAAATATGCCAACTACCGTGTGGCTATTTATGAGAAATGTAACTGGTATCCATGAATGTTATTTATAACTAATTTATACTTCGGTTCACCTTATTTGTGATCTGGAACATAATGAGTTATAAATAATTTTAATGGACGATACTGTCTGCAAAATTATCAACAATCCTTTAATTGGTTAATTATGGTGTGTAAGTTTAATCAGTGTCCTCAGCCATATATTTTTATTGTATAAAATTAATAATTCAATGCTGTTTTGTAAAGATTTAGATAGTTGTTTCTACTACACTGATTGTTTTGTAACAATTTTTGAAATGTGCTCGTTTCAAACAAATAGTCCAATATGCGGGGGGGGGGGGGGCAAATGCTGAACAACTGTAGGTTTTAAAAATTAAAAAAAACCTAACAAACAAAAAGGACTGAACACATTCTGTTCAATCGCGACTAACAAGGCTCGATAGTATACACAGATACATGAAACTTAGGGTTAGGGTTGAAAAAACTCGTATTGTATAATAAAAATAGCTCTCATTCAAAATTGACGTGCGACTTGAAGCCTTATATTATATATTTTAGCAAACTAAGTACCACTATTCAAGAAAATAAAAATGTTTTTCAATTTACCTAATTTAGACTCAATTGAGAAGTGATTTGGAATTATTTCGTTTTTCATAGAGTAGAATAAAGTAAGCGCTATTATATCCATTTTTTTGTAGATACAACACACGGTAAAATATGTCGTCTCATCAAATACTCACGTTTTGATTCAATGAGATCTTACATATAGTATTCTTCACCTACAGCAATGTTTTATCCAATCGAAAGGGTCTGTTGTCGGTCTAACGACAAGGTATCATGAATTTGACTGAGTAATTCAATTGAAACCTTTCATTGAATCGAACACATGTTTTATCATTGATTCTAAAATACTATCATTTCAAACTTGTACTCAATACATAAATGGGATAAAATCGATGGAAACTGATTGTTGATTCGAAGACTCTTATAAATAGTACTCACTACTTTTTCATAAATATGTATTTGATACAATAACGATGTTTTTTGAAGCAGAATTGGTATTATTTATATTATATGCTGTAATTATGTCAAGTAATCGAAATTGGCGAGGCTAACTACGAGACCCCTTTCTTCTTTTCAATCCCGATGTCAATAAAGCTGAGTATAGAGCAGTTGAGCCAACGACAAGGATCCACTGAATTCAATATATTTCAATTCAATTCAATTTTAGCTGCAAACAATTTAGTAAATCAAATTAACGATACGCTTTGCTTAAACAAAACCTAAGGTGTATGTTAAAAAACAAAATAATGCTTTAATTGTGTCATACGCTAATATTAGTACTAGAGTGATAGTGCACATCATTCAAATGAATATAACCTCTTTCGTGTTATTAGTTTAGCTGCAATTGCTCCGACCCTGAGGAGTAAATTGTTTGAATGAGATGGATTTGAAACCACTGTAAATATATTTGAAGTAATAGAAAAGCATCCAAATACTGACCATTAATTGAAAACATAACAACTGTGAAGGCAGTATTCAGTTTTCTATGAAAAACTGAAGATCATAATATTGCATGAAATGAAATTGCTTCTCAGCATTCATGAATACCAAATTTACGATACCAAAATAAATATTATTTTTATGTTCCCTGTTGTATAATTGAACAATAAAAATATTAATAATTGACATTGTGGTAATTTCTTCGATTTATCTTCTTATTTTTAGTATCACTCGGCGCCGGCGACTGGGTTGTTATACGAGTATCATCCGGATTATTCTGTGTTATAAATTGTATGGATGATAAGTTGGTGAAATTTATTCCACATAAGAAATGCTGATGTTCGAGCAGTATCCTTTTCTATTATTGAAAATACCGTATGTGACTGGTATCAGGTGTATAATTCATCAACTTACCATCCCCTTTCTAGACCATATAGTCAATCTACGGTAGGTTAGTTTCTTAAGTTGTAAGAAGGAAGAAATGACAGTGCCTGACATTTGAAAATTTGCGTTGTCCCCCAGTGGTTTCTTATTCTGTATTAAGTGTTGGAAGGAGGATGATCTGCCAATATTGCAGCACTTAGGTCCCATTGGGCGTCTTGGACATTTTTCCATGATTCCTCAGAATTCACTGTTCAGCCATCCAACCTAGTGAGGAAGGTGGTAATGCCAAATATTCCCTAGAATAGATTTTTGCTAGGCTAGACAGCTAGGCAGTCGCATAGCAGGTGATAACTGTCTTGTCTCCCTGTTCACATCTCTTGCACAGGGATGTATCACTTACCCTTATATCGTAGAGTTGTTTCCTTAACTGACATGACGACACCAGTCATAATGCGAAGGAGTTGCCTAGGCGTGGATAGGTAGTCTTTAGTAACCTACACAATATGGGGTAGCTATAAGGAGTTATGTAGTAGTCGATCATCAATAAGTATCATCCAACACGGCCTTAAAGCCTTAAAGCCTTAAAGGCTTTGTGAGTCCTCTATTTCAACAGATATGATACCTCTGGAGGGCAAGACACGTAGATGATTGGGTCCCAAGATTTTGGCTCGCCAGCTATCTAAGCTTATCATTACTTTGTGGCTGATACACAGAAAAAAATACTGTTGCGTTTCCAATTAATTGTTAGTATTTGGATGTTTTTCCATCACTTTAAATATATTTACAGTTGTATCAAATCCATGTCATTGAAAGAATTCAATCCTTATATTCGAAGTAATCACAGGTACGCCAATAAAATCAAAATAATTTTATATTCGTTATAACGATATGTATACTCCTTCTAATACCATTGACATATAATGCAATCAAAACATCTATTTATTTTCGAAATTTACCCTATGTTTCGTTTAAGTAAAGCATACAATCTATTCAATGTACAAAAATTATTACTGCAACAGCAGTTCGTGATAATTCATCTGATAAAGATTAATTTTGTTTCAATGGCCCTTGTCGTTCGCTTGAACTATAATCAGTATTCGGCAGGACTGATGTCCCGATTCAATGAAGGTAAGAATAAAGAGCACGGGGATGATCTCAGTGCTACTATCGCCACCAACTCGTCACATGGACGAAGTTGTTGCGTTGTGTTGTTTCAGTGTTACCCGTGTTGTGTCATCTCGTGGTTTTGCGTATTGCATCAGCAATTGTGTGATTTAAATGTGTCCAGTTATATATTAAATGGAGAAATTGGGACTTAGAAGAGCTAACACCCACATTTGAATGTAGGTATTTAGATTAGTCAGACAGTTATATTTCAGGTAATAATACAACAACTGGTGCATTATTACTTGAAATATATGCATGCATCATGCTCCTTATAACTTCACACAAAATCACACCATTAAATATCCAAACGAATCAATCAGCTGTCCTCGCAATAAAATCTTGGACCAAGGAAAAGAAAGTAGTTTAGAATCAATTACCAAACACAGATTCGATTCAACGACAGGCTGCGATTGAATCATTCATTGGAATCCAATGACATCTTGTAGTTGAATCCACAGTACGATATAATTCGCTACCAACTATACACTCCCCATTGGAGAAAACGTCGCTGTATTTGAGGAATGCTGAGTGTAACGTCCCATTGAATCCAAGCGTAACTCTTTGACAAAACGACAGATTTTTCTGTGTGAATATGCATTTACGATTGACTTATGACAATCCAATGCTAAGCTCCTATGGAGCACTTGAAAACAAATAGCGTTTGTCTGCTGTCTTTGCAAATTCCGATACTTCTGTCCGTAATGTTGTTTTGGACAACTTCTTGGGCTGCCATGATTACGCTGGCCAGCTTTTTCTTAACTCGAAGGAGTACCCTGACAGACAAGGTCTAACGAAGAAGTCACCGCCTAAACTATTTTAATTAGATTCCGAAATCCTGTTATTTGACAATCTTAAAAAAATTGATATCTGCTAAAAAATAATAGAACTGAAAGGAGAAAATTCTGAAAAATAAAATATACTCAAAACCTGCGTTGTCTGCTTTTTAACTTTTTTTTGTGGAGGTGAAATCCCTTTTAAAGACACCATGCGCTGCGCTCTTAAAGTCGATCACTTCATGGTAGTATGGGAGTCCTATCCCATTCTCGGGAATCGGATACCCAGTAATATACCTCCTTTATTCTTTTCTCACATTACGAAGCTGTCCGCCTCGACTTAGGGGTCTAGGGTATAAGCGCGCGAAATTGAGAATCCAAGAAAAGACGTATTCTCGTATTAGCGAGGAAGCGTGGCCGCCTGTTCCCTTTCTCCAGTGTGTGTGTCTAAGATGAGGGGAGATAAGTCCAAAAATCCAAAGGTAGGGTCAAAAGGTCCAAAGGTCACCATAAAAATGAATTTCGCATTTCCAAGCTCCTGACGTTACCTTTAAACCTACAGTAATGACTCAAAGTTCAAATTGAAGAAGAAAGGTTGCACTTGTGTACCTATTTAGCCTTTTTCGTGTCTGGTGGTTAAATTACAGGCATTTATAGAATCCAAGAAAAGATGTATGATTTTGCATTGCGAGTTTTTTTGCACTTAAAAAAACTTTTTTAAGAAAATCGAAAATAATTGTCATTAATTAAGGTCTTAACTATCGCCTTCTGAAATATTATATATGTAGCTCGAAAATAAAGTGAGTTGGGCGGGAAATTGTGAGTCCGTGTTTTACATGGCAAATACGTATGTATAAATGTGTCTACCCAGACCCCTTAACATCCTAGTATGGGAGCTTTTCATGTTTCACCTTTTGCTACAACTTCTGTACTACAATGTATCTTATGTTTATGTGTTATGTTTATGCTCCTCATTTTCTTTGACTGACATCACTTCATTTACGAATTTATATATCCTGTTCCAGGATTTCATGTTTGCTAGCATGATATTAATTATTGTTTCATGGCTCAGTTTCTCCTGTAGCTGCATTTCAACCTCCTTCCTGGATCACTCCCATCTGACACACTCGAAGATGGTGTGGTTTGCGGTATTCACCATGCCACAATATCTGTGTACCTATTCTAAAGATGAAGGCTATAAATGATTTTTTGTATGAACTTAACTGAATAACCCTCAAACTATGTACAACGCGTGGAGTATGTTTGACGTAGGTAAAAAGATACAGATTTCGTGGTCAAGGGAGCAATGACATTTTACGAATACGCAATGGAACAAAGTATATATGTATTTAAAAATATTTTGTATTACACAATATTCAAATATGTTAAACAGTTGGTTATCATCCGTACAACAATTTGCGAATTTCCGAGAAGCTTTCTAACAGTCACCCAAAAGTAATTCGAACAATTCCCGCATTACAGTTTTTCGTAATGAGCAATTTGGCGGTTCCAACAGAAGCCAAACTGTCTGATGCAAAGTTTTTCCCGTGCTATAAATAAATACGGATGACATGCCAAAATATTTTCGCACCTGTGCGTGGTTAAGCCTGCATGTTCTGGGAAAAAGCAATGGATAATTATGATGAGAGTGAAACTAAAACCCGAAATTTTTCGGGTTAATGTCATCGGAATTAATAAATATATCGATGTTTAGCAGTGCATCCGGCGCAAGTGTATGGCCAGATTTGATAGTTTAGACAACCAAAATTGTCTTCGATCAAATAAGATGACTTCATGAAGCTTATGGGAATCAATATTATAAAAGAAAAAAAGGTTTTTAAATGTGGTAGCTGTTTCTAAATAACTCCCAAGACGTAGCTTGATTCACTACTCTCATGTCTGGGTTTTTGCTACACTTACTAGCCTGATCATATACCTACTTAGATATCAGTATGACTTAGTGGTGACACTTTCTCGTCGCGCCACTTCCAGCTACTTTCTAATCAGCGGACATGCTCTTCTGAGCTGCATTAGAGGCACCTTCGTGACTTTTTCGTCGTATCCCAACTAGATCGACCTCCATAAAATGATAACAGGACAAAAGTTTGTGATAGTCTGCCGAGAAACTAATATGAAATCTGTCGAAGTTAATTTATTCAAGGCTCCGACCTCAGTTTACTGTACATGAATTTTAGGCTTCCTTTAAGGGGCCTGGATACACACATCTGTAGATACGTATTTGCCATGTAAAACACGGACTCACAATTTCTCGCATAACTCTCTCTATTTTCAAACTACATATACAATATTTCAGAAGGCGATAGTTAAGACCTTAATGAATGACAACTATTTTCGATTTTCTCAAAAAAGTTTTTTAATGTGCAATAAACTCGCAATGCAAAATCATACATTCTATAAATGCCTGTAATTGAACCACCAAACACGATATCAAAAAAAGGCTAAATATTTGCAGAAGCGCAAGCTTTCTTCTTCAATTTGCTCTTTGAGTCATTACTGTAAGTTTAAAGGTAACGTCAGGAGCTTGGAAATGAGAAAATCATTTTTATGGTGACCCTTGGATCTTACCTTTGGACATTTTGACCTTATATACCTTTGGATTTTTGGGCTTATCTCCCCTCATCTTAGACACACACACTGGAGAAAGGGAACAGGCGGCCACGCCTCTTCGCTAACACGGGAATATGTCTTTTCCTGGATTCTCAATTTCGCGCGCTATACCCTAGACCCTTAAGGATGTGTATGCATCGAAAAAACATTTTTTGACAGGCAGATGTGAAGTCTTCTCTTCTCAAATGGCTTTTATTTGACAAATTAGCACCTTTTGTGTCTAGCGTACTGCAAACAGGTCGTTGTACTCTACCATACCCACTAATTCAATCCACGCCGTTACACTGGACAATAAACAAAACCACATTTACTGAAAAGGAAGGGTTGTTAGCATTTCGGCGTTAGCGACCAATTAAAAGGTACGTAAGTGGTTTAGTGGTTTTCCAGCAGTCATTCCTTCTATAGATGTCTTTGATCCTTTTTGTTGGTCTTCTTGCTGTATCTTTCGTTATCAGTTTGCTCTACTCTACCTGCTTTATTCGTCATATGTAGCTTTCAAACCTTTCGTTTCCTGAAAAGATCTCTGGATTGTGCCTTATGAAGATATAAGGGTTAACTCAAGGATTTTAATCCATTCTAGCAGACTGCAGATCGATTTGTGGGAACATATTTATGTCTAATTATCAATTTGCATCCCATAGCAACTGAAAATAACATAATCCTACATTTATAATGATGTGTTAACACCAAATTGTTTACTGACAAGAAAGTTATCAGTTACAGTTTGTGCTTTTCCAAATAGATATAAATTATGCGGATATGTACCGAAGCGATATCTTGTCGTCAGAATAATTGTTTATATGTATTGGGTATTTCCATTTTAAATATGAGCTAAACCGTAAAAAATAGTATATAATTATAAATTACCATTTTTACTTCCCACACCGATAGGTGAGGAGCGTATTGTGATCGCGAAAATTTTCGATTTTGAGATGGGCGTTTTATGATGTCTACATAACGAAAATCCACGGCACTCATTTCCGTCGATCTGTCGGTCTGTCTGTCTGTTCGCGTTTTTCTACCCTCGTAATCTCAGTAACCGCTGCATGGATTGTGATGAAATTTGGGTACGTTGATGCTGTGAGGTCCAAGTAGATAATGCTGCTATAATTTGGAAAATCGTTGTAGGGGCGGCGGAGTAATTAGCAAAAAACAAAAAAGTTAAATATCTCTCAAACTTCGTCTTTAGGCGTTTTAGGGGTTCCTGATCATTTTTTACTTTTTTTTTGGTGGGGATGAAATTGGGGTGGTTAAGGGGTGAGGGGTGGTAAAACTCAAAAATTTGTTCTATTCATAATAGGTTGTCCATTGACCTGTAAAAGAAAGACCTAGCGGCATAATAGACGTTTTTTAGGTCCATCCGAACATTACATTATAACATACATACGCGTATTGCTTTAAATCGTAGACATAGTATTATTACCGTGGCGAAGATGAAAAATGCATATGGTGTTCAAAAATCGTGTCAGTGGCGGCGTAGCAATATTAAAAAGCTAAAAATAGCTCAAACTTCGTTTTTAAGCAATTTGGGGGTTCCTGATTGTTTCGTTTCGTCCAGTTGAAGCTCGCATAATAAAAATTGTGTCATTTTAGTTCCTACGGAGAGGCGTAGGAAACTATTCACTAGTTTTTGTGTTGGATGTTCATGCGAACGATTATTTGGTTGCAAGGGATCTCAGACTATAGCTTCATGCAAAGGGAAAATGATATGACTATTATGTGTGGGAAGTACTGAGTCAATCAACTTGACTCCATTTTTTGTTCATACGCAAAGCCAATATGTCTTGGTAGGCTTTTAGATGAAAACTTTAGTTTGGCATAGGGGGACCAATGTCATGCATATATCTACGTAGTTTGGGCGCTAGATGGAGGATTACAGACACTCATTCACAGCACTTCCATACACTGATTGCAATATAATTTGCGAACCTGTAGTAGATTTGTTAGAAGGGCGCGAGACAACTTTGTTTTTGTTAAACTTGGATTCCTTTGCTGCCATCAATTGTGATAACAAGGTATAAAGAGCGGCTGTTGTAATCTCCAATTTTTGTGTACGATGATAAATCGACATCTCTGGACTTTCAGCCCCAATCTCGCCAATTGCGTACTGTTACGGAAGTTATAGTACGTAAATGAGAGCTGAAAAAAATATGAGCATGAAGAAAAAAGACGGTTCTAGAGAAATGTCGACGTATTTTTTTTAAATTTCCTAATAGACAATTATTAAAAAATTGCCAAAATTGACGTTCTTTTGACTAAATTCACGGTCTCGTTAATCACCCTGTATAAACTTATTCTAAAATCTGGATCGACATTTCTCTAGATTGAAGTTTTAAGAAAACGCAAATCAAGTTTTTGTGTCAAAAATTATTAATATACAGGGGCAAAAAATGGTTACAGCTACAGCCTTGCATTGAACGGTTGCGCGACTATTGGGACACTGATAAAGGCGCCATTAATACAAAAGTATGTAAACTACAGTTTATGAATGAGCGGAAGTTCATTCGTTTCTGGAATGAGATAGATATTGTTTTGGGCATCAACGAAATTTGTAGTCGGTGGTTTTGGGTGTCTTATTCATATACACTGCAGGCCAAAAGTTAGGAACTACTAAAATTTAATCAAATCGCGGTAATTGGTTTTGAGCAGTTATCATTTTCAGGATTACTGCGAAATCTTACAATTTTCAACCAGATTTGTAAGTAATTCAAATTGCTGGTAGGCCCAGACCGAGAAGTCTTGGGCTCACGCTTTTTTGCGTCGCGATAAGAAGTTACATTTTTTAATTTGTAACATAAACTGATAAAGACCTTGTATTTTAATTAACATTTATTTATTCCAGAAGTCATGTGCCTTTGCCAAGTTCTCCACTTTCACGATTTTTTTGTGTTCAGACGGCAATGTAGCAATAATAACTTTTTGTGACATGGAACTAACCGCCACTGAACTTGATAAAACCAATTAAGGTTTCTCTTTAACGCACCATTTTTCATCAAAGAAGTCATTTTTTTTATCTGAATACCTTCTTCATCAGGTATCATATATCAGGTAAAATCAGGGCACCATCTTGGTGTGGCAGCGTTAGAGGTCAGATAGGCATCTATTATAGTCCGCAATTAATACTCGCATTTTTTTATTAATCGCTCAACATCAGAGAAAGCAATTTTTTCTTTTTCTTCAGAGTACATAATCGTTTTGGAATAGGTGCATAGGGATATCTGTGTTGGAGGTGTTATAGATTTCACAAAGTTGTTAAAATGCGTCCTCTTTTTAAATACTTCATCGAAATACCGAATTTGGCGGATGTAATTCAGAATGCAGGTAGTTATAGTTTCACTATAGGGGGATATATTTTTGGAGGTCTACCGGTGGGGGGAGGGGGGGGGCAGGCATAATTTGGTTTATTTTTCTGAAGTTTGTTGTGAATTCAACAATAATTTTGGTGGCGCCTTCTGGGGGTGCTATAGGCAAAAAGTATGAGACATGATAGTTTTTTTAAATTTGTAGTTCCATGGGGCGGACACGTCCCGCCTATCCCCCGTATTTACGCCAA
Organism: Callosobruchus maculatus; assembly: GCA_951848785.1. Classification (NCBI taxonomy): domain Eukaryota; kingdom Metazoa; phylum Arthropoda; class Insecta; order Coleoptera; family Chrysomelidae; genus Callosobruchus; species Callosobruchus maculatus. The sequence continues at coordinate 13,470,140 of CATOUR010000083.1, forward strand.
TTCTGTAATACGTTCACATCTTTCAGTTTTTTCTGGATCCTGAGCCTGTTGTGGAGCTGGCAGCTCCGAAAACGAAGGTGTGGTTGAAAAATCAACATCTTATAAGATGGCGAGGAATATCTGAACAGCTCTGTCAAGCTAGAGAACTTATTTTAGGACCTCTAGCCGAGGTGGAGCGGTTCTATCTCTGAGCTGAGGCTAAAGTTACTTGTGGGCCTACTGTCTGGCCATACCACCTTCACAGGCAGACTATACTAGGTTCTAGCATCGTAGTACCTGAAGACATAAGATGGACAAGACGTCGCCTTTGCTATGAGGGCTGGATTCGGAAGCTACAGTATGGAGAGGTGCAGAAGGGCCTGCTTGTAAAAGCCTATGCGCCTCCCCCATTCTTTTACTTGCTCATTCATTGGTATTATTATTATAACATCAAATATCTTGGCAATGGAGCCTTTCCGGCACACACGTAGCCAGATTCGGCAGTGTTTCATCCAACTTGTGCCTCCACTGCGGGGAAGTTCGAAATTTAGACCATATTTACTTTGGATGCCAGAAGACTATAGTTCACTCCAATATGCTTTATTCCCAACACGTCAGTTTCGGATTGCCCAGTCCTTTCAATACGTCATACCTGCTGTGCCTCAATAGGAAAGATGTTATTTGGAAAATCATCGAGTTCATCAGAAGATCGGGTATAATGATTTGATTAGGCTGTTGTTAGGTATTCCTGTGTGCTTCTCCCATGTAAACTTATATCCTCCTATCCGTGGCCTAACTCCTTGTTATGTCTACAATAAATGGCTTGAGGGGTCCCTAAGCGAGAAGAGTGTGTCCCTCTTCAAATAAAATATCCCATCCTTCCTCCTAGAATAGGTTTTATGAATAAGATGATGAGCCCTTCAGTAAAGTCTCATTTAGGGACTTGAGGTGAACCAGGTCCCACCGCGCTCAGCTTCATAATATAGATAAAAAGTAACACAAGCTTCTGTTGACCTTTTGATTCATATAATAGAGTGATCACTCATATCCTTGGTAATTATTAATCCCCCAATATAACTTTATCTTTCATGGAGAAATAAAACTATGAAAATACTTATATGGCTATTATAAACGTGTCTGGCGATGGGGACCCTGTGCCACTATCAAAAAATAACATCAAATATCTGATGGTACTAAGGCAATGAGCCAATCCCGAGGTCTATATCAGAATCTGTGCAAAAACTTGCTTCGGAAAACTACATAACTTCTTCGTTCAGAGTTTTCAAAATATTCAAATAATTATGTATTGTCTGCCTACTGCAAACCTGCGCACCGAGATGCCGTCCTTGCCTGTCAAGCAAGTGTTCATCTTGCGCTGAGCTGAATGCCGTGGTCCCAATACCACGTGCCTCTCTTGCTGAGCCAAAAATTAGCGGTGACATGGCCCAGACGTTCGCGGATTTCGATCGAACTGCTTTTTTCCCCCAAGAATAAAACGATTTTTATTGGCCATTGTTCCTGCGCTTCGACTTGCTCGCCATTATCTCGAGAAATCTACAACGGTAGTAGCAACGCGAGCAGAGAGATGAGAAATACATGAACGTTTCAAAGTCAGAAGTCTGCAGAAATGAGCGATCGTTTTTTTTAAATAATGCACTCGAGGATGTGGACCTTGATAAATTAAATGATATGTGTGAAGGGGAATTCCTCTTTTGTATTTATTTATTTATAGACATGAATCTCAGTCAACTGGAAGAAAAATCTGATTATTGTTTTCCAGACCAAAGAGTGGGCCATAGTAGCTAAGTCTAGGCTTGAAGTTGACGATCGCCGGTTTAGTTAAACCTAGTTGATAATGAAATTTACTACGGTTGGCACTAATGAAGTGTGCGCACTATCATAGGTATCTGATACTAATTTTGCATCGATGATTTCTTCATGAATTTATTCATGGATGAATCTATGGTCATCGTCAAGGTCAAACTGAGTGTGTTTTAAGGTACAGATACACATGCTCATAAATGGCATGCTTTTTGAGCAAGCTTATTAGGCATGCTTATTGAAACTGACACATTTCAATTTAATCGCTTGACCGTCGGTTCTTGTGCATACTCGAAATTAACATGCTTATTTCGAGCAAGGTACGTGTACACGTATACACATACTGCTACGAAGTAGCAGTTGCTCATTAATAGCATGCTTATGTGCTCGATTTGATCATGCGTATCTGTAGCTGTACATCTGTGAATGAATCCATGGATTTCGTGACAGCATGCGGTGCTGACAACACTGTTGCTGTCATATGGTTTGGTGGTTTACGCAAAACCTATTCAGTTTGCATTTTTGGAGTCTCATGGCAGTATTTCAAATTTCCAATTTTTGTTAATCGTGAGATTTGATACATATTTTTATATCGTCGGTACAGTGTAATACGCGCTATTCATCTTTTTATGTAATTATTATGATATTTTCGAGTTTTGATCAAGAAGAAGCATAAGGGACGATATACTTTTTAGACTGTAACATGGCCAAGAGCCAGACTCTGTTACAGTTTCCATAATGTGCTAGTTGATTGTGCTAGCGCGCAGAAGTCGTAAGGATAAAAGAAGAAGAATTTGCATTTTTTGTGTGGTTTTTGACACTAGTAGTGACAGTAGCTCGGCTCAACAAACAATTGTGATGACGTGTTGCAAATATCTGACGTCAGCGACGCCATTTTGGGATAGTTTCATTCGCCCTGACAGGGGCGGGGTAGAAAAAAGTGTACAACAGGTCAGAATTAAGAAATAATACTCGACCCAGCGGTGTAAAAGGAAGGTAAACATTAATGATAACGTAAAGTTTATGTTGTCCTTAATGTTTACCTCCCGTAAAGTACTAGATTTGCGCTGTGACCTACATTATTTATCTCTATTATACTCATATTCTATGTAGATAGCCATGACCCTACCGTGCCGCCGCTGTGAAATCTATCTCTCTCTATCCTAAAATATCGATGCGCAAAGGGATTGGCGCAAAGCATCCCCAGACCTTGAGTAAGACAGCTGGTTGTTTGTTGAGCCTTGACAGTAGTCTCAATTTGATTGCGATTATTTATTTAGAAAACGTTTAACAACACACAAAGACGAGTATCCAACATGAACGGTATGTATCATAATAGGTATGATTTTGTAGTTTTCCACAAATTAGAGCAGGTTTTAAATCCGTGAAGGAATCCATGAACTCATTTGACGTCAAATTTCTGTTTTACACTCTTCAAATTTGACCATGAACTAAATCCATGAATAAAACCATGGATTTATTGTTGATGTAAAACGGGTATCAAAACCTTTTGTGGTTTGTCACTTGTGACAGTTTGTGTCAAATTCTGGCAACGGCTGTTTCTGTCTCTGTTTTCTTATTTTGCTTTTTTTGTTTAAATATATAACCTAGTAAAGTGACAAGCAACTTGAAGGATACTATCTGACACATCATGTCATTTGTATTTAAACCACAACTAAGCTTTTGCCACAGCATAGTAAACAACCAACACAATAACTCAAGATGGCGGAAATTGCACGCGCATCCCCACTTTTGGAGGTTTTTTTTATAGTGATGCTAACGATACTTCGATACTTCTGCACTAATATCGAGTATTTTTGTCATCGATACTTTTTGAGGCATTCCAAGCTGGTATTGATACTTTTGTATCGGTATCGAAAATAATTATATAATTATTGAGGGGTGTAATCAGTTGCACAGAATGCTCTGTACGAACCAAACGCGCCTATTTGGCTAGAAAATATTGAGTTGGTACCGGTATCGATATTTTCATTTTCGCATCTCTACCTAAACTTCACAGCCGTAAAATCATCCATAAACCCTCCCAAGGTCAAATTTTTTGGGAACCATTTTTATATAGGAAATCCTCAGAGATATTATGCTGGTTGTTTATTATGCTGTGCTTTTGCTAAGCTACCTGATTTGTCGGTTTACATTACGCTCGTGTTGAGCTTGGAGTTGGGTATTAAGCCAGCATTATAGTAGTAGCTGTGGTGCGGCTACGCCTGACAAGTAGGCCCTAGAAGGCCCTTTTTACCATCCCCATTGTATAACGGACGTTTTGTAGCTTCGGTGGCTTAACGGCGGCTTACTTTAAACCCAAACTTAAGCTTGCATTGTACAATCGGCTCTGAATAATTTCCTGAAGAGGAGTTGTCAACCTCAATCCGCATTCGTACTCGTCACAACGTATCAAGATGTGCAGTTCCAGATGGATATATGCCCTAGGATCAGTATCCGTTGTCGAAATGATGGATGCAAATCCACATGTTGACCAGACAACAGATCCTTTGAACCAGTATAGCATATAACATACAGCGGAACACTAATCACGCGATACAAGGACTTGGATCTATTTTTATGGCGTGTAGAATTAATCGGTATGACAATTTTGAACCTGCACACCTCTAATAACCGCTTTTAACTCGCGATAAATAGTTGCCGCTCCAAATTGCCGTGAGCGGTAACTCCCTATGTGTGCATCCACTTGAAATGAGGTAAGATATATTAATCACCCTCTTACCTCACCGCTCTACTATATTTGTACCTATATGATTTTTTAGAGATTGCTTAACTTGTACTACAAACTATAAAAAAATGTTTGTACTGCTTGCTACTGATTGCCTTAACCGAAATTGTATAGGTATCATTTGCAGCACGAAAAACATTCGTGAGAGTGGAACCCGTAATAAAAGATAACAACCACGAAATTCTGGTTTCACTCGAAAATCTCCAAAAGGCCACTTGGCTAAGTGCTGACAGAAATAAAAACAACAGTGTTAACACCATCATCAACGTATAATCAGGTGCTATTACCACTCCGACAAGGCACTGAAATCCTTTAAATTGAAGCTGGCAGATTAATTACCCTGTTGTGTACTCCACTCCACAATATAAGGAATGCAGATAATAAATGGTATAAAAATAAAAGTAAATCGAATTTGTGGTTTTGTGTGATAATCGTCCTCTTAATTCCTTAACCTCTCTTCAATTTTAACCCCCTTACCAAGGCTTAATTCTTGTGCGTGTTTAAATGAAAAAGCATTCATGAATAGGCCCTTAGGCGAGAAACGTGTGACTCTGTGTAATTCCCTATCCTTTGCATAAATGTTTGTATATAGCAAAATAAACTATATCTTTCCTAAGTTAGGGAATGGTTTATTTGTCTTCTCCTCCAACAGTACTTTTTCGCTGCAAGACTTCTTGATCCTGAAAACTATAATTTTGTTCTCTTAGGCTTCTCTAGATTAGACCATTGCACCCACTAGCTAGACGAGAGCCATCCGTGTAGCACCAATGCCTCTTCGGGAAACCGAATCTCCCCTCTTTTCCACTCCTCGATACTGGGAATGGTCAGAGTGAAAGATTTATCCAACCTTGGTGGACGGTTTGCCTCGACAACCCTGTAGGCAGAGATAGGCAATGTTTGATCCACCAATTTGGCTATCCTTGCATGGCTAACCACCTGTCCCCTTATCTGCCAATTACTAGAGTCCCGCATTATTAACAGACCTACTATGACCTTGATAGTAGGGCTCTTGTAAAACATTACTTCCGCTATTATATGGTTTGTGCGATGTATTTTTGTTTTACTTTGACTGTTTTCTGACTTGCGATGACCGAAATGAAATAGCGATGTTTTCGGCTGATGTTTCTTTATTCAGTACCTCGGAAACAGTGAACAATGGCGCTGGAGATGTCGGTTCATTTACCTGACATGAATGCATTGAAGGGGTAAGACATCCGTTACAATTTCGCGCCCCATTTAAATAAATTGTGTCAGCTGAGAAACAACTCAAGAATACTACAAATAACAATGAAATATCCAGTACAATATATAATATATATAACAGTTTGTTTCTCCTGTCTCATCCTTGGTTGGCTCTTCCACCATTCCAGTAAGCGTTTTTTTCAAAATTTCATTTACTCTCATGTATTACCTAATATGAACCTTGGTAACAACATACAAGCAACTTGATGCAAAAAATAAAGTTTCAGGAATTTTCTCTGATCTGAGTAAAGCATTCGATTTAGTTGATCACGAAAGGATATTAGATAAACAGCGAGGTTACGGCGTCAGAGGACAATCCCACAAAATGGTTTAGGAGTTATCATGTAGAAAACATTTGGTGGAAATCAAAGGTAATAAATCTTATGTATTAGAAAGTAATATCAGTATACCCCAGGGCTCAATCTTCGTTTATTCATCATTCTTGTGGATGACTTACCATATCATATATCAACTGGAAAAACAATTTTATTTGCAGACGACACCTCTCATTTGATTAAAGCCAGTACAACAACGGAGCTTCAAGTAGATGTATCAAGAAATGTCCAATCCTTTTGTCAGTGGTTCGCTGATAACAATTCACAAAAATGTGCGATTATAAATTTTTCAAATAAAAAATTTGACGTGATAATTTTATCTTTGCAGATAGGGATGAAAACTTTCAAGTTCACAGTCACAAGTGTCTGGGAATTCAAATACATGAAAATCTAAAATGGGATGTTCACATAAATTCGGTATGTAGCAAAATACCAAAACATTGTTTTGCTGTCACACAACTTCAAAAGCTAATCAATTTCGAAGATTTGGGTTCCTTTTATTTTACACACATACACGCTGCACTATCTTATGGATGACTAGCCTGGGGCAGTAGTAAAGAATCCCAAAGAGTGTTCGTCATTCAAAATAGAATTGTACAAGTTCTATCTAGGTATAACGCAGACGCACATTGCAAGCCCTTTTTTAAACAATATGGAATATTACCACTTCCATCAGTATATATAATGCAAACACTACTTCATTGTCACAAAAATATGAATAAGTTTCAACTACTAGCCTATCACCACAACTACAGAGCACGAAATAGCTGTATACTCGAAATCCCTTAGCACAACACTGCTTTTCTTGAGAATAGTGTTGCATATAATTGTGTAAGACTATATAAAAGACTACCCAACTCTTATAAAGGACTTCATTTTAGTACTTTTGAAAAAGAGATTAAAAAAACCCTACTGCATAACTGTTTTTTATTCAGTTGTGTTATCTTTTCATTTGGGTCTTAATGTGTTTCTTCATTTGTCTATATTTAACCATTTGGAAAGTATTTGCAATGTTTTGGTACTGTAGGTACTATTTTATGTATACAGATATATATTTATATGTTGTTATTGAGCATTTCGTATTATAAGTACAACTTGATTCGTCCTATATCATGTATATTAATCTAAGAGATGAATAAATAACTACTACTACTACTACTACTACAAGAGCCCTGGACCAATATTGGACTTTGGCCTGGTCATTTAAACTGTGCGGCAGTGTGTGATGCAACTTTATTCAATCAATAGCAACGGATACATAAACCTCTACCTTTTTCTATCGCACATAACTCTCCTTCAAGTAGATTCCAGTTAAATTTTACATAAATCGATAGTCCAATCTGATAAGCAAGCCATCCAACGCTTTGGTTTCGCAGAAGAAGGCTGCTTGCGAGTTTTCGTAACGCGATGTAAACAATACTCGCATGAAACTTGGAAGAACATAAAATGTACACAGCTGTAAAGCAGTCACCATGACGGTCGTCATAATTATCATAAATCTCGAGCAGGTGCAGTGAAAGTCAAATCGATTTCAACTTTCAGATAAAAAATACTCGTGGCTACCGATAATCAAGTTGAGAAAAAATGCGTGACACTGAACATAGTTCAGTCCAGCGCTGGAATTGAGTCAGTTCGAAGTAATAAATATAGACATTGGATAGTGATCGGTCAGTAGATTTAAATGCCAGCGGACTTGCAGATCAAGTTCTATAAACATTTTTTCACAGTATCGTAATTTCTGTCAAAGAAATTAGTCAATTTGAACGATGCTCTTAGTTTTTGGGGCCATTATTTTACTATGTGCGAATATAACGTTTGAGTATAGGGACCCATGTCCGGAAAAGTGTCCGTACTGTACTACGGCCCTAAGAAGCGTTAAAATGTAGAAAGACGATCAATTGCCTAAATAGCCTTTAATGCATTCACTTTTTACCTTTTGTACATGATATCATCACAACAATAAATTGTTCAAAATGTCTTCCTCCAACCGATTTAAACGTCGCACATGATTTCGGCGGACTTGACTAAAAATTCAAAAATCATGTGCGACGTTTAAATCGGTATATTCATGTTGGGGGAAGACATTTTGAACAATTGTTGTGATGATATCATGTACAAAAGCAAAAGGTGAATGCATTAAAGGCTATTTAGGCAATTCATCGTCTTTCTACATTTTAACGCTTCTTAGGGCCGTAGTACAGTACGGACACTTTTCTGGACATGGGTCCCTATACTCAAAGTTTTTCTACTGTTGCACTGAATAACCCCTAGAAGTTTGATCTCATAGTTCTGAAACATCCTATATTTGTGTTATGCTATTTACGAATTGCTATAGTGTCCACAATTGAGGAATCATAATAAAAATGCAGTCAAGTTGGTTGACTAACACACATTACGGTAATATCAATTTATAATTTTCCCGTAGCATTATGTCTGATATCCCCTTGCAACGAAATCATCGCCCATCCACTCGCAAAGAAGTGTGTTATGCCGCTAGTTCTTTCTTTTATAAATCAGTGAATAGGCTATTATAAATTCAACAAATTTTCTCAGTTTTATAAACCCCCCACCACTTAACCACCGCAATTTCACCCCACCAAAAAAAAATTAGAAAATGATCAGAAACCCTGTTTCAAGAATCCCTTAAACGCCTAAAAACAAAGTTTGAGCTGTTATTATAGTTTTAGTTTTTTGAATATCACTGCGCCGCCACTAACACGATTCGAAAAACGTTTTCTATCCTCGGCAAAGTAATAATACGGTGCAAAAATTCCAGTAAAAGCATTTCAATAGTTTCCACTTTACACAAAAGAGAACGAGAGAAAGAATCGTATGCTTACATCAGGAAATTAGGTCACTTGGTTTCTATAATAGGCAAGGCAATGTTCGTATGGACCTAAAACAGTATATTATGTCGCTAGGTCAATGGATAGCCTATATTCTGAATCCAAAAAACTTTTCAGTTTTACAACCTCCCACCCCCCAACCACCCCAATTTTACCCCCACCCAAAGAAAAAGTAGAAAATGTTCAGCAACCCCTAAAACGCTTGAAAACAAAGTTTGGGGAATATTTGATTTTTTGTTTTTTGCTAATTACTCCGCCACCCATGCTCCGATTTTCAAAATTGTAACCGCATTACCTACTACGACCCTACCTAAATTTCATCACAGTCCATGCAGCGGTTACTGAGATTACGAGACTAGAAACACGCCAACAGACAGGTAGACCGACGGAAATGAGTGTATTTTCGTCATGTAGATACTATAAAACGCCAAAAAACCGTACTATCTCAAAATCGAAAATTTTTGCGATCACAATACTCCGCTTACCCATCGAGGTGAGAAGTAAAACATTAATTTTTTTTAATAATACTTCTTTATGGGTTTTTCTTAAAATGAAATTGTGAGATATCGAAAAACGGTGGACTTCTGACCCAAAGTTATATAGATTATTCATTAATTAGTGACCCCCTTTAAATGAATCGCGGTATATTACCAGTAACCCTCTGTATATAACAATCAATGATATAACAAACGACAATATTTGTGAAAGATCACAAAAAGGCGAAGTTTTTGTTATTTTCTTGTGACATCTCATACTAATTATAAAATTCAGACTTTACTAAACAGCAATACCTTGTTCCGATGCGCAACACTCAATATCGCATGGAGTAGTTATCAAAAGCATTAATAACATCATTACATGGATGGGTGCCAAGTTTAGTAACATATTAATTAATACTATGAAAGTAGTTATCGTAACATGTACTCGCAATATTTCATTAAAAACATACTCTTATACCGCATTAAGTTTGTAGCCAATAAATCAGTTCTAATTAAGGTACCAACTAACAAGGTAAAAAACTAATCCAATTATCCGCTTTACACAGTAGTACAGGTTTAATCAAGATTAATTGCTATCATTTCATCTTACATTTGTTAGCAGGCTATCTATCTATCAACATATCTTGTTAGTTTGAGTTCTCCGTGTTTGATTTCTATCGGACTATCAGTTTTAGCAGTTTTCTTGCAAAAACCAAGCTAAGAGCGTTATATTACTGTGTCTTATTTTGGATGTGTCAACAATGCATATAGAAGCAACACTCTCTATTGTTTAAGATTTCACGTCACCGACGTAGAGAATCAGTTCGCAAAAATACAAAAGCTCCTTCCTGACGCTGCTGCCAATCTTTGTCACTTATTCAAATTAATTTTTGATAAAAAATTTTCTACTTTGATCAAGACTACTTAATGTAGAAAATTCACACACGTTCTTCTTTTTTATTAAAATGTTTATGTTTATTTTTCTTTCACATAAAATGTATAACACTTGTTTTAGCATGTGAATCTTACATGATTTGTTGAGTTTTTCGTTGCATAATTTATTTCATACAAAATTGTGAAATGTCGATATAAAAATATAGACTTTTATTGCTCACTAGTGATCAAAATCACAGTTATTATTTCCTGATTATTGTCACTGCTTTTCCGGTTCTTCAAAAATCACTGTAGCTGCCAACACTACAGTATGTCCCAGCTAGAATTTGCCACCCACGTTATCTCTGAAATGATAAAAGAAATAAAAATTGCTGTGACACGTCGAATACGTCATCATTGTGTCATCAACCGTCTCAACCCCAGCAACCCCACCTTAAAATCTTCAATGAGACCACCTTACTTGTAGTGCATCCTTTCAAAGGGAATTCATTGACAAATACAACACTAAAACATACAATACTAGTATGGAAGTTATTAAAAAATATAGTAATTACCAAAATGAAAGATTATTTTCACTACCTGAAATATTACCGTAGAAAAAGTTCCAAATGGGGGCTATTTTGCTTCATAGAGACGGACGCTACATACAGGAGATATTCAAAATGTCTTTGTTTGTGGGGACAGGCGAAATCCAAAGTTTATATTAAGACTGTATTAGACTACCATATTTTTGAAATCAGATTTAATTTCATTTCTTGAACTGCTCAAATAGGCTAGTGTAATACACGAAATTGTTTCAAATTGACAGATTGAACCAAAATTGAGATGGAATTTAAAACATGTTCTATTTCCAAATCATTTTTAGGCTGGGGGCATGCGCATTTGAAACATAAATGTCATTGCGCTAGGAACAAGGTAAACAAAAATAAGGACAGTAACCCTACTTTTTAAATTCGGCCGACTTCTCCAGAATGCTTTCTGGTACTAATATAAATTGAGAAATCCACATTCGGATCAAAGTACACCAATAAAAACAAGTAACATGTTAATCCTACGGCCCCAGCTAGTAAATCTCCACCGGACCGGAATGCCTCGCGAACATTGAGATTTGAAGGATTTTGAACTGGTTATGGAGTATGAAAGCCCCCAGCCCCAAGATAGGTGCTTTTATTACCTTTGTGGCGAGTTTACCAACATTCTTGCGTGTTGTGTGGAAGCAATTGGCAATTTGAAGACAATTTAACAGGTAAGATGTTAGTATCTTTGCAATTATGTTTCATAACAATTTCATATACAATAATAGCCCTGATTATATTAAAAGTAAGGTGTAGTCCAAATTTCACTATAAAAAATTTGTTTTTAGTCAGCAGGTTCGGTAGATTTACTTTGTAATATTGTATTAAGTCCTACATTACATTTTGGATGTATTAACTGTTAGTTATGTACAATGTATTGTGTATTTAATATTTTGCCTCAGTGTATGGCAACATTGTCACTTTTTATTATGGTGTTTTTATATGTTTTGTTGTTTTTTCATATGGCAAAGGTCCTCGGTTGAGTAATGAGTAGCCACACTTGACTGCACTGAGGATAACAGAAACACATTAAGAGTAACATATTTCTTTTGATTTAAGGATGTGCTGGTCTACTGAACAGATATCTCTGCTGATAGAGGTATACGAACAACATCCCTGCTTGTAGTGGTCAAGTATGTGCACTACCACAGTAAAATCAAACGGAGTACTGATGCTATCACTGCCATTGTAGAGGCTCTGAAACCACTAAGATCTACTGTAACTGAACAAGAGGTACAGAAGAAGTTTATGGGCTTAAGGTCAATATATGCACAAGAACAGAGGAAAGTTTTAGTCACTTCGCACTAGAATGGGAGACTACGAGGTAAGAGTCTCAGCTTATCATAAATGAAGTGGTGCAGTATTGATATAACAGTGCCAAATTTCGACTTATATAATTGCACTTTGAGCCAAAGGAATAACCTAACATGTACTTGAATATATTGTTAAATTTTGGTGCCTTAACTTCCCTATAACTTGAACCTACCTGTAAAAATTATATGTGCATATATTAGGAAGGCTAAACTTTCAATGCAGTATTTTGTTTTCAGGCAAGTCAACAAGGAATATGAGGTTCGTCATGCTGGGATTCTATCACCTACAAGCGAACTATCAGATAGGCCTCAAATTGACTCGCTCCGCTCACAGATACCAAGTACAGGTGGTGCTCAAAAAAGAGGGGGAACAGACAGCATTAGTAACTCACCCAAGTGTATAAAAAACAACAAATACCAGCAGATGCGGAAATAAAGGTGCTGAAGAATGCTGCTGATCAAACATTGAAAACTTCTCCTCGCTCTACAGTCCACAAAGGGACAACCATTTTGCAACTGCGGATGACCATATGGCGCAGTTTATTGGATCTCAATTGAAATAAATAAAAAATTAAAATACCAAACAGAAATGTATATTTTGAATTTCATATAATATTACAAGATACAAGAAAGAAAGAAAAAGTATAATATCTGCATTTTTAATTCAATTCCTTTAGCCTTATTTTGCCAAAATTTACTAAAGCTCCAAATGTATTCTCAACTGCTGTTCTAGTTCTAGACAACAAATATTTGATTACACTTGGTTCACACAGTTCTGGAACTATCAGACTTATTGTACTCTCATGGCTTCAAGCCGCTGGATGGTTTCACTGGCTAAACATCGAAGAATTGTTGCTAGCCTGAAAATGGAAATGTTTATTACTTTTTATTCATAAGGTTTACTGCTAATATTACCTATTTTCTCCTGTTATGCATTCTCATAGATGGTTATCTAGGTTATCAAATTATGCTAAGTAGCTTACTGAAGATTTTATTATTCATTCGTAAAAAGTCCTTCTAATGATCTAGATCTTCTAGTAATAACTCTTCTCTCAACATATGTAGCATACCTCTGCCTTCATCTCTTCTTCTCAGCCGCTTCTGTTGTCAATTTTTTCCTTTAGTAGTTAGCCTCTTAATTCGCCTGTCTACGAGTTTTTTGCAACGTAGATGGATAAATCCATGTTCTAGCATTCTCTTTTTCCATTGCCGAGGGAGTCAAGTCAAGTAATGAATGAGAATTTCAATAAACAGTAGTCGATAAACTTCAAAAAATACCTACACAAAAAAAGCTAGGTTATGATTTTATTTTGACCATTGACATTTTGACACTGACATGTTCACACAATCACAAAACATGTAATTGCAAAATACGTCATGTCAGATCTGACAACTTTGACTGTAGAGGACATCTGTGTTCGAACAGTTGACAGATAAGATGTATTCAACGAATGTAATGCGCAGAATCGCAAATCAATTCTTGAACCAAAATTGGTGTAGTGTCAAACAGACAAAATTCTGGGCCACAATTTTTGAGACCATTTTTCATTTCAAATTTGGTTCAAGAAATGAAATCAAATCTGATTTCAAAAATATGGTAGTCTAATACAGTCTTTACGCAGTCCAATTCTATAGACGATCTCCACAGTGACTCCAGAGATCTTGAGAAATGTGGGAAGACAGTTTGAATATCTCTTGTCTTTATGAAACAAAATGGCTCACATTTGGAACCTTTCTTAAGATAATATTTCAGATAATGAAAATAATACTATGTTCATCGTATTTTCCAACTTCCACAATAATGAATCAAACTTTAATCAGTGAATTACCAATTAATAGAGGTTGCTGGGAATGAATGGCACAATGATGACGTATTCGCTGGAAAAGTTCCCCCTCGAAATACAAATCGACGTGTCACGCAATTTTTATTTTTTTCAATCATTCCAGAGTGGCAAATTTTAGCCGAGAAACACTGTATATGCAACACACATATCCAAAAATATAATGTAGCAGTGTCAATTATTAAAATAGACAGTCCATTGTATCGGAATGGATGACGAAAAAGTGTTATAGCATGTACTTAACAGATATTACTTAATATTCGTCGTATAGCGTTGAACCTGTAATATTGTTGGAGTAGGTTAGTTCGGCAATAACTTAATGTTGATAAAATCAGCATGACGTGACGCGCGGTCAAGTTCACATGTTAATCCTTGTTTTACACGCTAGGTACCTAAATCGATGAACCCTGACTCTTGGGATACCGTTTCATGGCCTTTTTTGTTATATCAAATCTATTTACAGGATGCCTTTTTCCGTGTCTCTGACCTATTATCTTGAATGACGCGAACATAAAAATAGTCATGTCATTTGTATCTGTATTTTATCGGTGATTTTAACGCCCGTTCCATGCAATAGATGAATTTACTAGGAACTTTATGGCAGACCTTGAATATTGTGATGCATTTCTTATTTTTTCTCGCATAGTTACGGTAGTAACAAGTATTGACGGGCTGTACCAAGTCAACACCTAACCTATTATTACTATGAATTCAGGAAGGACTGTACAATGCTACAGGTCTTGAGGATTGCAGATTTTTGGAAGGTCTTCTGTAACTTTTCGTCCAGGCCCAATTGTTCTATTGTTATGTATGTTGTATTATCGTTATAATATTGGAATAATAATAGTGTTAATGCTATTGACATACACTCATTTCACACAAGACAAATAAAAACACTCAACATACACAAAAAACATATTTTTTCCATAGCAAACAAACACACTTACATGGAGCAATAGTAAAAGCAGACAAAACTATCCACCACTCAACCTCTCTTGTCCAGATCACGTAGCAGACATCCAATCATAAAAAGAAAAAATAAACACCTGGACGCAGAAAGCACTCCACGGCAAACATAGATACCGTGTCACACAAGACCGTATTAACGAAAAACAGTTATACACGTGGCTGCAGGATCGCCAGCTGTCCTCAGAAACGCAGGGTTTCATGGTTCCTATCCAGAACCAAGTAATTTCGACATGAAACTACAAAAAATATGTAATTAAAGATCCATCCATAACAGACGATAATTACAGAAAATGTCGCCAACAAAAAAAAACAATAGGTCACATAATAAGCGGGTGCAAAACTCTTGCCGGTACCGAGTACACCGCCAGACATAACTCTGCAGCCAAGGTCATACACCAAGCCCTAGCCACGACAAATTAATAGAAAACACAGATCCATATTTACAATTACACTCCGACATCAGTACGCGAAAACAGTCACTACAAACTAGACTGGGACGTTGAAATACATACAAACAAGACTATCCCAGCCAGTAGACCAGATATAGTTTTTTAGTCAACGGCCGACAACGTTACACATTTGATAGATATTGCTATTCCCAATGAATGATGTGAATATCCAAAACACCTACGGTGGGAAGATATCTAAGTATACGGACCCTGCCATGGAAATAAAACGACTTTGGAAACAAAGCAAAGTCACTATTGTCCCCCTCATTATGTCGGTCTCAGACCTTACACCAAACACATTTACACAACATCTTCAACAGGCCTGGACGAAAAGTTACAAAAATGATTCCAAAGATCTGTAACATTGTACAATCCTTCCTAAATTCTCCGATCAATAATAGCTCAGCTGTTGCACAGCCCGTCAACACTTATATGATCTTAAAAAAAGATAATGATACAAAAATTAAATTAAACAAAGAAGAAAAAGTACACTGTGACATTAAATTAATGAATCAAATTTGACATATATTGTAGATGTTTTTCGAAGAAAATACACAAAAAGCTTTGTCACTTATTTTCGTCAGTTTTTGTACCTCGGTCGCTCGGTGCTGATTATAGCCTTATAGTAGGTAATTGTTATGATAAAAAAGCAAAAGCTTTTTGGTTAAGAAATTATGAAGCAACATATTTGTTACAGAGCATATACTCATAAAAAATTAAGGAAAACCTCACCTTTGAAGAATTCACCTCTAGCGCCTTTCAAAAAGTTCTTATACAGGGTGGGGCATATTAATCAAGTGTTTTTGAAATAATCATAAAATTATTAGTTTTTACTCTAAAAAAATTATTCATAGTAGAACATAGTTGATAGTAAACCATTTTGAAATATCTAAGCGCAAAAATTACATCTGGCATATGATGCAGCCGTTCACGAAAATTGCACTCCACTATCTCCAGCATGTGTGTTGATTTTTGAGAGATTCCATGGCGAATCGCTTCCTTCTCTACGTCTAACGTACGGGGCTTGGCCCTTTAAACACGTGACTTGAGTTACCCCCATAGAAAAAAATCAGAAATTGATAAGTCGGGAGACCGAGGAGGTCATGAAATGCCACCAAACCTCGAAATTGAACGATTTGGAAACAGGTGGCGAAGAACAGCCATGGATGCTCTGGCGGTGTGTGCCGTGGTCCCATCTTGCTGGAACCACAAATCTTTGATATCCACACCTCTTCTTTGCAATTCAGGTATGAAAAAGGTATCCACCATATGAATGTAACGTTCAGATGTTACTGTAGCGGTGACCCCATTTTCTCCAAAAAAATATGGGCCAATGATGCCACGCCATATGCCACGCGTTGTTCTAATGTCTACCGCTCCATGATGGCAAGTGGCAAGTAAGAAAGTGAAATGGTTTGAGTCAAGGAATGGATTGTAATAAACCGCGCGCTCCTCCCTTTTCTAATATACAGTGCCTTTCTTTAATGTCCCCCCCCCCTTTTATTTTTTGAACGGGTCAACTCAAGAAATTGAAACTTGGAACAATGAAATTGATTCATGAATACTATATTTTGAAGTGAAATTGACAGATGAAACTTGCAAGATGGCGGCTCGGCGCCATCTTGAAAAAAAAATTAAATAGAAAGTGGGGTCTTGTCTTTTTGAAGCCCCTAACGAACCCTTCACAACCCTAGAATATGAAGTCAATATCTTTATCTCCTTCAAAATGGCGGAACATTAAATAATTACTTGAGACAAGCACGGGAATATCGATACTTACCTTTTATTTTTTGAAGGGGTCAACTCAAGAAATTGAAACTTGGAACAATGAAATTGATTCATGAACACTATATTTTGAAGTGAAACTGACAGATGAACCTTGCAAGATGGCGGCTCGGCGCCATCTTGAAAAAAAATTAAATAGAAAGTGGGGTCTTGTGACACATCTTTTTGAAGCCCCTAACGAACCCTTCACAACCGTAGAATATGAAGTTAATATCTTCTTCAAAATGGCGGAACATTAAATAATTACCTGAGACAAGCACGTTAGTATCGATACTTACCTTTTATCTTTTCAACGGGTCAACAAAAAATTTGAAACTTGGGATAATGAAATTGATGCATGAATACGATATCTTGGAGTAAGATTGACAGATAAAACTTGCAAAATGGCTGCTCGACGCCATCTTGAAAAAAAATTGAATATAAAGGGGAGTCTTGTGACACATCCTTTTGAAGCTCCTAACGAACCCTTCACAACACTTGAATATGAAATCAATATCTCAAGCTCCTACAAAATGGCGGAAGATTCAATAATTACCTGAGGTGGCGATTCGGTGCCATCTTAAAAAAAAATTCAATTGAAAAAAGGGCCTTGTCCTATTACGAAATATTTAATGATTGCCTGAATACATTGTTACAAAAACATCATTGTATTATAAACATGTTTCTTATCTAAATTAAAATAAAATTGAATCCTTAACATAATAATTGCCTGAATACATCACATAAAAGAATGAATCCTTAACATAAACTTTACATTCTGTTCTAAATTTCTATTTTATCTTTATAATTGGAGGAAAGAAGATGAGTCACTTCAGAAGATGTTCGAAATGGTTCCCTTGAACTGATTGACATAAGAACAGCCTATCCGATATTTCTCGTCTTACATTTTCGAACACAGTGACGTCGATATTTCTACAAATATTTATTATTCTCTGCCTTATATCCAGTATTGAAGCAGGTTCAGTTTCGTACACCTTTTGCTTCAAATAACCCCATAAAAAAAGTCTAAATTTGTCAAATCTGGCGAGCGAGCTGGCCATTCTGTAGGACCTCGACGGCCAATCCATCGACCGGGGAAAGTATTATCCAAATAACTTCTTACCTCTCTGGAGTAATGTGGTGGTGCTCCGTCTTGTTGGAATACAATCTCCATATCGAATTCGTTAGGATTTGCTTCGATTATTTCGGTTATGAGAGGCTGAACAGTGGTTCCCAGCATATTCAAATACAGTTCACCTGTTAAGTTTTCTTCTATGAATAAAGGTCCTACAATATGGTTTCCTAATATTCCTGCCCAGACGTTAATTTTTTGGAGATATTGCGTATTAGTTTCTCTAAAAACGTGAGGATTGATGTCACTCCAATAACGGCAATTGTTTCTGTGAACATTGCCGTTGAGGAAAAATGTACATTCGTCACTGAAACAAATATTGTGGAGATAAGAAGGATGTCTTGCAATGGTTTCCGTCATGATTTCGCAGAATTCTGTTCTTCGATCTGGGTCATCTTCACTTAGCTGGTGTACCATTTATATTTTGTAGGGATGATACTTGTTTCTCTTCAAAAGTCTCCACACAGTAGAAGGAGATACCTCACACACATTCGCGACGGAGGAAGTAGACTGTTCAGGATTTGCTATCACCTCACCAATTATCTGAACTTTCTTTTCTTCCGGAATGGATGGATGACCTGAGGGCTTCTTATTCTGGACACTACCAGTAGTTGTAAATTTGGATACAAGTTCCCTTAGATATTTTCTACTTATAGGACGATTCGGGAAACGATCATTGAAAATTCTCTCGGTTTCATGAAAGTTACGCGTCACACCGTAAATAAAAATCGCTTCAATTTTTTCTTCCAATGGACGAGGGTTGACCATGTTAGAAATAGTTGTCGTGGCCAAGTCTATTCAAAACTTTAATCGACACAGTTTGGCGTTCACTTATCTTAATCGTGATCTTTCAGTACACACTTAACTGCTTACTGTTTCGGAAAATCTGTGCAATCCTCGCGGATGGAAAATAAAATCATTGCTATTGGTAATACCTGAAAACTCGCATTGGCAGAGCGGCTATAAAATTCGCTAGTGTGCCTCAAGAAGGAACCAATTAGGATACCTGTACAGCGGTCAAAGGCCAATAGAAAAAAGGACGGAAATCCCTGTAAATTTCCTGGGACGCTTACACTCGGAGTGGATTGAATTTATAATCTCTAATCTAATCTCTAAAAAGGACCGAAATCCCTGTAAATTTCCTGGAACGCTTACACTCGGAGTGCATTGAATTTATAATCTCTAATCCCATCAAAGGCCGAGCCACTGTGTTGCTTAGACTTTTGAATAAACTTTTCATGTTTTTAGGAATAAAATCTAAAACTTGATGACAATATTTAAGCTGAATAATGACGTCAGTTGTGATACTGACATTTTTGTCGCCTTATCGGCGGATTCCTAATTGACAAGCAAGGAGAACAAAATATTTCTAGATGTATCGATATTAACGTGTTTTTCTCTGGTAATTATTAAATGTTCCGCCATTTTGTAGGACATGAAGATATTGACTTCACATTAAAGGGTTATGAAGGATTCGTCTGGAGCTTTACAAAGATGTATCACAAGACCTCCCTCTCAATTTGATTCTATTTTTCAAGATGGCGCCGCGCAGCCATCTTTCAAGTTTCATCTGTCAATTTTACTCCAAGGTATAGTATTCATGAATCAATTTCATTATCCCAAGTTTCAATGTTTTGAGTTGACCCGTTCAAAAAATAAAAGGTAAGTATCGATATTAACGTGCTTGTCTCAAGTAATTACTTAATGTTCCGCCATTTTGAAGGAGATGAAGATATTGACTTCATATTCTAGGGTTGTGAAGGGTTCATTACGAGCTTCAAAAGGATGTATTACATGTATTTTTTTTTTCAAGATGGCTCCGGGTCGCCATCTTGCAAGCTTCAACTGTCAACTTCACTCAAAAATGTAGTACTCATGAATCAATTTCATTATCCCAAGTTCAAAGTTTTGAGTTGACCCGTTCAAAAAATAAAAGGTAAGTATCGATATTACCGTGCTTGTCTCAAGTAATTATTTAATGTTCCGCCATTTTGAAGGAGATGAAGATATTGACTTCATATTCTAGGGTTGTGAAGGGTTCGTTAGGGGCTTCAAAAAGAGGTGTCACAAGACCCCACTTTCTATTTAATTTTTTTTTTCAAGATGGCGCCGAGCCGCCATCTTGCATGTTTCATCTGTCAATTTCACTTCAAAATGTAGCATTCATGAATCAATTTCATTGTTCCAAGTTTCAATTTCTTGAGTTGACCCGTTCAAAAAATAAAGGGGGGGGGACATTAAAGAAAGGCACTGTATGAGTACTACTCAAACCAAAAACACTTGGTTTTTATGCCCCACCCTGTATTTTATGCTGATATAATAAAATACTAGTTACAACACGAATGTGCTGGATCATAAACAACACAACTACTGTTTTCAACGAGATCCAAATATAACCATTAGGTATCATTCTAAGAAAATGTCAATTTGCAAACAGCTCCATCACTACGCCTTGTAATAATTTATTACTGGGAACAGTGATATTTACATAGCAATTCATTTAGCAATTATATGTCAATTACAACATATACATCAAAGGCTATTACCGAACACTATTTTGACCGCATCATTTGATATTCAAAAGAAAACGAGCGTGGACTAGTGATTATTCAAATTCTCTATGACCGATAGGCTTTTTGCGTGCTACAGGACATAAATTCCAGGATGGCAGCTTCTAGGTTATGTCCTTGGCAAAGAACGTTGTTGGACAGCGCGCTGCTGTGATGATGTTTTACAGATTTCTATACCAATAAATAATTATGAAAACTAAAATTAAAAAAAAAAAGCTCAGCGAAGAATCCCCACCTGAACCTTCACTGTTGGCTTAAGAGGAGGTTATAGTACATACATGAGAGCTGTTTGCAATGGTTCAGCTGTAACCATTTTTGGACTATTAATTTTGAAATTTCTGAACTGAAAAAAATATGAGCATGAAGAAAAAGGACGGTTCTAGAGAAATGTCGACGTATTTTTTGAAATTTCCTAATAGACAATTAGTAAGAAATTGCTAAAATTGACGTTTTTTTTGACTAAATTCACGGTCTCGTTAATCACCCTGTATAAAAATATTCTAGAATCTGGATCGACGTTTCTCTGGATTGAAGTTTTAAGAAAACGCTAATCAGGCTTTTGTGCTAAAAATTATTAATATACAGGGTCAAAAATGGTTACAGCTATAGAGCCTTGCATTGAACGATCGCGCGCCTATTGGGACACTGATAAAGGCGCCACCAATACAAAAGTATGTAAACTACAGTTTATGAATGAGCTGAAGTTCATTCATTTCTGGAATGAGATAGATATTGTTTTGGGCATCAACTAAATTTGTAGTCCGTGGTTTTGGGTGCCTTGTTGATATACACTGCCGGCCAAAAGTTAGGAACTACTAAAATTTAAACAAATCGCGGTAATTGGTTTTGAGCCGTTATCATTTTCAGGATTATTGCGAAATCTTACAATTTTCAACCAGATTTTTTTAAGTAATTAAAATTTAAATTGATGGCAGGCCCAAGTCTAGGGTCTTGGGCTCACACTTTTTTGCGTCGGGAATAGAAATTACATTTTTTACTTTGTGACATAAACTGATAAAAACCTTCCATTAACATTTATTCATTCCAGAAGTCATGTTCCTTTGCTAAGTTCTCCACTTTCACGATTTTTTGTGTTCAGACAGCAAAGTAGCAGTAGTAACTTTTTGTCACGTGGAACTGCCACCGAACTTGATAAAACCAATAACTGTGGTTTCTCTTTAACGCACCATTTTTCATCCAAAAAGTCATTTTCTTCTCTGAATACCTTCTTCATCAGGTGTCGTATATAGGTAAAATAAGGACACCATCTTGGTGTGGCAGCATTAGAGGTCATATAGGCATCATTATAGTCCGCAATTAATACTCGCATTTTTCTATTAATCGCTCAACGTCAGAGAAAGCAAATTTTTCTTTTTCTTTAGAGTACATAATCGTCTTGGCATAGGTGCATAGGTGTATCTGTATTGGAGGTGTTATAGATTCCACAAAGTTGTTAAAATGCGTCCCCTTTTTGAAAACTTCATCGAAATACCAAATTTGGCGGCTGTAATTCAGAATGCAGGTAGATATAGTTTGACTATGGAGGGATATATTTTTGGACGCCTACCGGTGGGGGAGGGGGGCAGGCATAATTTGGTTTATTTTTCTGGAGTTTGTTGTGAATCCAACAATAACTTTGCTGGCGCCTTCTGGGGGTGCTATAGGCAAAAAGTATGAGACATGATAGTTTTTTTTAATTTATAGTTCCAACGGGGGGAACACGTCCCCCCTATCCCCCGTATTTACTCCAATTCTGTAATACGTTTACATCTTTCAGTTTTCTAATGGCATTCATTGGCATGTCTAAAGAGCTGCTCAATGTAAAGTGAACTTCACTGAATTTAGCTGCTTTACAAATAACATATACACGCATAATATTGTCATTGGTACTTCTTGTTGATTTTTCATATTTTCACCTTATTTTTCGTCTTATTTGCGCTCTTGTACATAGGATAAATTTTTTGAGTGACAACTCAGTTGCACTTATAAACAACTCTTTATACTCATATTGTATTTATTATTATGCATATGCCTAAAATACACAGAAAAGGGATTAACACAATACAATGTCTAATTCTCAACGACGGCGACGGACAATCTTTTTGCACGACAGGTCTAGGGTCAGCGCCGTCAGCGGAAGCCGGTTCGGCATCACCATCACATACCCCTCGGTTTATAAATAAAAGAGTGTGGCGCCTTCAAATACTTTTTATAACGTGGTGGTATATCCTTGTAGTAGGAATAGTAAGTAGGCCACGCCCCCTCTTACTCGACTTCTTACCTCTGCCCTTACCCCGCAAATGTGTTATCCTCAAGCAGTTTACTATAACCTCCACTGAACAGTGGGGTTCCTAGAGTGGCGCCGGGAAACAGTAACAAAGCCTACACAGAACACGAGGCTAATGAAGAAGTAAAAAAAACATGCATTTAGAACAAATGAAGCTGGAAAGACATACGACTTATAGGTAACCTGTACTGGAACCAAAAAGCAGAGATCCGACTAAACAACGCGGATACAACACAAGAGTTTGAAATAAGAAAAGGCGTTAGACAGGGATGCATCTTATCCCCAATGTTATTCAACTTATATGTGGAAAGAATATTTACGGAGGCAGTTTCGAACAACTCAGTGGGCATAAGAGTAAACGGAATTCCCATAAACAACATCCGGTATGCAGATGACACTGCCATAATAACAGATAATGCAGGTGATCTCCAGATCCTACTA
The DNA here is from genome assembly GCA_951848785.1 of Callosobruchus maculatus. Lineage (NCBI taxonomy): Eukaryota > Metazoa > Arthropoda > Insecta > Coleoptera > Chrysomelidae > Callosobruchus > Callosobruchus maculatus. Next base: position 13,493,826 of record CATOUR010000083.1, read on the forward strand.
AATTGAGTCACTGAGGCGAGTAGAAATCTAGGCCTTAAAATTAATATTGGCAAAACAAAGTTTATGGTGATCAGTAGAAACGACACAACAAACACCCAGATACAAATAAACGGAGAAAACATTGAAAGAGTTACACAGTTTAAATATCTAGGATGCATGGTCGATGAAACATGGGATCCAGACCAAGAAATAAAGTGCAGAATAGAACAAGCACGAATAACGTTTCTAAAACTCAAAAAATTTGTCACTGACAAAAACTTAAACTTCAGCCTCAGATAAGAATGATAAAATGTTATGTCTGGCCAGTTCTGCTCTACAGAATGGAGGCGTGGACATTGAAAGCAACCACGATCAACAAAATTGAAGCTTTCGAAATGTGGATCTTAAGACGGATGCTAAAAATACCCTGGGTAGACCATGTAGCAAATGAAGAAGTTCTCCGAAGAGCTGAACTAACAGACCGACAGCTCTTCGACACAATTAAAAAAAAAATAGCCTACCTGGGACACGTAATACGGGGAGAACGTTATCAGTTACAACGCCTGGTACTTCAAGGTAAAATCGAAGGAGGAAAAAAAGGAATAGGAAGAAAAAACTATCCTGGCTCAGAAACATTCGGCAGTGGACAGGAATGAGAAGCCTCGGAGAGATACAAAATGCAGCTGTGAATAGAGAAATTTGATAGGAAGAGGATGGACGCCTACGCAGGAATCTGCATGGCACTCTAAGAAGAAGAAGAAGCTGAAAAGTTTTAATTAAGTGGACAGGAATAATAATTTGTGGTTCCTTGTTTTTTTTCTTTTTTAAACCTGTGTTCAGTCGAAAGTCCGTGAGTCCCTTGTTGGTATTCGGCATTGGTCCACCTTCCACCGTACTCGCCATAATTGCAATTATGCAACGCACGTCAATTAGCATGACGGACGACCTCTTGTATGCGTCTACGTGCCAGCGGACGCTGCCGATTTTCATCCACTTGCTCGACCGGACCGGGCCGCGGTCTGTTATTGGCTGGCTGGATTTCGATGGGAATGGGCTTCAGACAACTAATGACATCATGATGATCGCTACTTCGAGAGAGCTCTCCGAGAGATTTTTATACAAAAAAAGAAGATAAAGGCAGGTACATAGATAATTCGGTGGATATAAAAACATACACGAAATAATAAATACATAGATAAAAAGATAAATAACATATATAAAAACATTATTCAAGAATATACGTTTGGACATCCCAAAGATATTTATCTACAAAATAATAAACTTTCTGTTTTAGGAATAACTTTAACCTATTTTCGAAATGCTTCGACGGAAGAGTTTTGAACATGCTTGGTAATTTAGTGAATAAAATTACAGCCGTAAGTTTAGGGGTATTTTCTGTTTCAGACAATCTTTGCTTAAGAATCTGGATGATGATTGATTTTCCAGTTGCATATGTTTTGTGATCATTTAGTTTTTGGGAAGTTTTGCAGATTTTCCTTCACATAAACTAGCAATTCAAGTATATAAATACAAGGCAGTGATAGTAAATGAATCTCTGCAGCTGTTCCTCCTGCTAATGCCTGATGTCGAATGTACCACCCGTTTTTGCATAATAAAAACCCTATGCGCTCCTGTAGATCCTCCCCAAGCGATGATTCTATAGGAAATCAAGGAGTGTATGTATGCTACGCAGTATGACAATAACAAAGATATGTCAACCACAAAACGCAGTTGACCAATGAAGTGGATCTGCGGGGCAACCCTTTTGCAGACATTATCAGTGTAAGGGTACCACCTAAGAGAGCTATTCAAACGCGAATATGTCAGACGATTTTACAATACGTAATTCGACAGGTATTTTTTAACGTCTCATTGTGATTCCTCAGGCCATTTCTTTGTCAATAATGACACCGAATCACAGTTTTTTCATGGTACATACGAGTACCATTGACAGACCTCATCAGAAGAATCGCGACTTTTTTTTGTAGCTCATGCATTTTTTCACCTCATCCTGCAGTCGTGAGGTCCGACAAGCGACGTCATGTATAAATAGTGTTGGCCCAAGGACCCGACCCTGAGAGAATCCCCGCTTACCAGCTATATTGTGCAAACAACATTGTCGGTTTTGACCTGAAATTTTCTTCTCTCAAGGGAAGATTTCAAAAGTTTCAGTAGCCAAAATGGGAAACCATTTTAAAGTAGTTTATAGAGTACGCCCGCATCCACACCTGGTCAAATGTCTTTGAGACATCCAAAAGCAAGATGCCAATATTTTCAAGCAGAGCGGATGACAATCATATTTCCAGTACAGTTTTCTGTCATACACTTGACATTAAAAGTGACATTCTCTATGATTGGGTTAACCCGATCACAAGGATTACTGATTTTGACGTTTGGAAAGAGATCTAGGATCAGTCAGAAATAGGGTCAGTTCACTCTTGTACGGTAAGTGATCGTAATCGGGGTGTTCAGTTCAGTAGCTGTTTTTCTGAACCATCTGATTTGTGTTCTTAATCCAACTTTTTAGTTGTTCGATTTCGTTTAAAATAGGTTTTATCAGTTATATATGGAGGTTTTTACGGACACTATGATCGGGTTAACCCGATCACTTGGATCACTGATCCTGACGTTCGGAAAGTGATCTAGGATCAGTCAAAAATAGGGTCAGTACACTCTTATACGGTAAATGATCGCGATCTGATGATTCAGATTAGTAACTGTTTTTCTTAACCGTCTGTTTCTCATTCTCAAATCAACTTTCTCGTTGTTCGATGTCCGTTAAATCCATGGAATTATAAATGCCACTTGACAGCTGTTTGACATATAACTGATCGATCCGGATCCAAATCAGTGTTTCCGTAAATCCTTATATTGAGTGTACTGCCACTTGTCAGTGATGGACTGATCCATCCGTTCGGAAACAAAACAAGATCCAACTAGATAGTTTACTGATCCTCAAACAGCTTATGCTGATCGAACTGGATTGAGATCACTGTTTCCGTAAATGCCCTTTGTATATAGAAAATGGCTCATTAGGAAATGATAAATTTTGGTATCGATTTGGATTGAAATGTATCGCGTGATTAAATATCCGAAAACATCGAGCAATTTACGGAGAGAATCTCAGACAAGGCCATTCGTCACTGGGCGTTATTTATCGGTAAAAGAGGAGCCACTAATGAACCATCTCGAAAAGTCTCTTGCGGCAGCTCCGATAATGCTCTTTACTTAAAGAGGCAGTGGCTGAGGCGCCGGCAGGCGAAGTGTACCCCTTAAATTAAGTATCCGATCGTTCATTCAATTTATCATTAAATTTTAAATTATCAGGAATTTGGAAAACATATAATAACCTAGTAGGTTAATAGCCTATTTAAGACAAAAATAAAAAAATGGTGTTAGGTAGAATGACTCTGTACTGTCTGTCTGTTTTGGAAATCACGAAACCTTTATTTAAACTCAGAAAAAAGATTGGATAAAAATAAAAACGCTGAATTAAAAATAAGCTTATCAAAAAAAGCACGAAACTTGAGTTTAATGTCTCGCTCATTTTTTTAAGTATCTTCTCTTCCGCCATTCGAGCGATTCTCCAAATCCATATGATTTTCCATCTATGGCCATGGTAGCAATATCACATTATAATCAAGCTTGAAGTTTAAATGTGGATATGATTACCGAATAATGCCCACAGGTGCTTGAGAATAAACATGCTCCTTTTTTTTTGGAAAACTTGGAGATCTGAAATATCAAAAAAAATTTATTTTCGTCAAACGAGAGTGAAACTCAAAAGTGCGACCGGATTTACTCTCAGCACCCTCAAATTATCCAAAATGTGAGGTTTCATCTTAATAGAAAGCCTACTAAAGATTTTCGATTTTTTAGGCAAAACCTGAATTCTGAAAGAGCTCAAATGTTTTTATTTTCGTCACGCGAGACTGCAACTCAAAACTGCGACTGGATTTATAATCAGCATTCCCAAATTTTCCAAAATTCGAGGTTTCATCTTGATAGAAAGCGGAATGAACATTTTCAATTTTTTAGGTACCTAAACCTGAGGATCTGAAAGATCTCAAATTTCAGATTCTCGTCACGTGAGACTGAAACTCAAAAGTACGACAGGATTTGTAATCCGCACCCTCAAGTTATCCAAAACGCTAGGTTTCATTTTAATAGAAAGCCTAATAAATATTTCCTGTTTTTTAGCCAAACCTAAAGATCTGAAATATCTGAAATTTTGATTTTCATCACATGAGACTGAAACTCAAAACTGCGATCAGATTTGAAATCAGCACCCTCAAATTATCCAAAACGCGAGGTTTCATTTTAATAGAAAGCCTAATATATATTTCCTGTTTTTTGCCCAAACCTGAAGATCTGAAATATCTGAAATTTTGATTTTCGTCACGCGAGACTGAAACTCAAAACTGCGATCAGATTTGTAATCAGCACCCTCAAATTATCCAAAACGCGAGGTTTCATCTTAATAGAAGGCCAAATAAATATTTTCGGTTTTTTAGTCAAACCTCAAGATCTGAAAGGTCTGAAATTTTGATTTTCGTCACACGAGACTAAAACTCAAAACTGCAACCGGATTTGTAATCAGCAACCTCAAATTATCCAAAACGCGAGGTTTCATCTCAATAGAAAGCCAAATAAATATTTTCGATTACTCAGGCAAACCTGAAGATCTGAAATATCTGAATTTTTTGATTTTCGTCAAACGAGAGAGAGAGAGAATAGTGTGGATACCATTGATTAGGAACCTGGCTCACTTAATAACTGTATTTTCCTGGATACTTCACAAAAGCAAAAAATTTACATTTCGTAGAAAGGATCTTCGGTTGTCGGAACTTTTAGCGCCGTATACAGAATTACTATTGGCGGAACCTGATTCACTATTAGCCTACAGGCCAAAGCAGTACAGCTGCAGTGTAAATTGTACCGAAATCTCAATAAAGCCTATCTGGTAACATAAAAAACTCTTTAATAATTGCGATCGCTCATCAACTAGTGTCCACATCTCATTTTTCGGTAACTACCATCGAAAAAGTACAGCCTCAGGCATTCTAGAGGCAATAAATAACGCTTGGAGGTAATGGAACTGGTTGAAAAATTGCCAAGAAAATAAGTTAATAAGAAATGAATGATGGCACTTCAAATTCAAGTGCTTTGGGCGTTGATAATATGGGAGCTTGTGGTCGTAACACGAATAGGCGCAAAATGCGGGGCTCTTTAGGTGCACGACCGCCTTTATCATTTTAAATTTGAAAAAAAATCACCACAGACAGATATACAGTATATGCATTGTCTGCATTTGCTAGATGTATAAATTACTGGTTTATTGAAATCCGTATTTATGGATATAAATTAATGGCCCTTTAAACTTATGAGATTCTTACTTGGTACTTTTTGCAATGTATCTATTCATGAGTAATAAAATATGTTACTTTGCTTATGTTCCTGGCCTGTTTTTTTCAAATATGTCTATCGTTCTGCTTGCCTGTCCTGTCTGGATACTGTTTTTCTACTTACGTTATCTTGGCAACTGCTGCACCGATTTTGATAAATATGGCCGAGAATCATTTATTAGCTTTCTCTAAACTAAGGGAAGCCATGATTTTAAGCGTGGCTAAGTCGGTATCCACAGATATGAGTGTAGTATCGTCTGCATACGCTACACAAGAATTGGGTTGCATGTAGTGGAACAGGTCATTAGGATAGAGGGTGAATAGAGAAGGCCCCAATATTGAGCCTTGCGGTACACCATGATTGATGTTTTCCATGGATGATAAGCTCCCACCAACCATAACACACTGTTTTCTGTCAGACAAATAGGAGTGAAAAAGTTTTTTTATATGGCCCCTAAAACCGTAAGTTTCGAACTTTGTAAGTAGTAGAGGCTGATGTAATACACAGTCGAATGCCTTCGAGAGGTCGCATAGTGTAAGGGACACATACTGGCTGCTCTCAAAGGATTAAACTATTGCATCAACAATTTTTCGAACCGACATAATCGTTGAACATTTAGTTCTAAACCCAAATTGACAGCAATGCAAAGTATTGTTTATTTCTGGATATTTGTCTATTCTGGCTTTAAGAATGATTTCGAAGATCTTAGCAAATATTGGGATTATAGTTATGGATCTGAAATTTTCTATGCAGTCTATGTCTCCTTTTTTAAAAACAGGTAGAACAATATTTATCTTAAGCGCGGTAGGGAAATCGGCCTCTGTTAGACACAGATTGTATAGAGCAGTGAGAGGCTCAACTATTAGGTTTATAACAGATTTTACCAATTTGGAAAGTCGCAGCAAGAGGAAATCTTGAGCGCTTTGACGGCATCAAAAAAGGAATTACCAGGGGACGGTATCTGCTTTAGGACATTGGCAGCATTTATTTCAGATGAATTAATTGAATCCACAATTTGTTTTGGAGCGTCAATAAAGTAAGTCAATAATGTATCGCAACATCAGGGTTCAGATATTTGGCACGAAGGAATTATATTCATCAAGGTTGGTCGGACACACTGACGTCATCAAGAGGTCTGGTAGATTTGACAATGAGCTTTCTAGAACGTCGGCTTTTAGTGTTTTCAGTGTTGGTTCATTGGGGTTATCAGAAAGCGCCAAAGATGACCTGCTTGCCTAGCTTCGCCTCCTCATCACTACTAGTATGACTGAAGAAAAAATTGCATGTCATCTATATGTTTACCCTGTATCTGCTCACATCCATCTCTGTAACTCGCAGTAAGATAATGAAGCAATTCGTAAAATGAATATATGGAGTAATTATAAGAAAGAAAAAAGACTAAAAGGTCGTTTATAACCTTTACGACTTCTTTGTAGCGCAGCGCCTGACGCGAGAGAGGCATCATTATAACCTCATAAACCTAAATGGTTACATATACAAAATCATAATTACACTCCACTGCACTTTACAGGGAATTCAACGTACCGACTGAATTTTATGGGGCAAATGAATCCTTCTCTTTTTGCAACATCTGCGGATTGGTTTATAGCTCCTAGATTTGCCTGGTGATTAATATTTATGTAGAAGCTGATAAAATACAATATGTTGGGGATAAAAAATAGGGTCATTCTGGGCTACAGTCTTATAAACATTTAATAAGGTAGTAATTCAACGGATTACAAATAAATGATCTAAATTAATTAATTGAGAATAGAATGGAATATTTAAAGAATAACTTAGTAGTACTACTTTAACATGAAAATATACCTAAGTAACCAATTCGTTGAAGAAGAATAAATTTGAAAAATAGGTTACCATATGTTTAATTAAAAAATCTGACATTATTTTATACTGGCCTGATTGTCATAACACCGTAACATAAATAGATTATACAACAGATAAATCTTTAAACGTCAAATATATAAAATCATATATATTTTGTAGTTATGCCACGCAGAAAATAACTCAAATATTTCTAGAGTCATAGGTATTAAGATTCAACTCGCGAAATACCTCTCCGGTTGTTATGAGTGTCAAAAAAATTTCAGAAGCAATGTCCCTAGGAAATTGAAAATAAACGAGATAATTTTATGGAAATCAAAAGCCCGAAAGTGTAATTTCTGTTTTTATTCGTTTCTTATCTTCTGTTATTCTTTCTGTTTTTATTCGTTTCTTATAAGTTGTTCCCAGATGCCCTGAAACCTAACACTTCCTAAATTATATGCATTACCTACTATGACAGCACAGCTTCCCATATCCTATATCACAAAATTGATGCAGCGGTTACTGAAAATTTGCGCTGGAAAGATTGGCAACAGTAGTCCAAAATTGGTATGTTCTCCTTACCTACAGAAGTACAGTGTGGAAAGTGATAAGAAAAATCACTTATACATTCTCCAAATGAAGCAAAGTCAGGATTGTGAAAACAGATATAGTAAGGTTTATCATCTTAGTATCTTATCATCTAGTTTTTATAATGGCACCAGCCAGTTTTTAAAATAATGTAAAAAATATATGAACAATTAAAACACAATCCCTAATTTATAGTATAATACAGGTTGCAGTAGGATATTATAAATTATAAACAGGGTTCCACTCTCCTTGCCTAAAGGCCCACTAAGGCAATTTTATAATTTAATAAATTTCAATTAGGCTACAGATAGGGTAGATATTCAGAGGATAGCTAGGTGCGCGACCTAATCTTTGAAGAATTCGATCATTCTGCATAGAGAGGAAGGTACTGAAGGACTGTCTGTTTTAAGTTGTTCAAAGTTCGTTGTTTGGATAAATCAGAGATAGTTGTCTTGATACACAAGCGGAAATTAGATAGCTTATTATTTTTTTTCCATCTGCAACTTCAGATTTGTAAAACTGCTGATCAGCGAATCGGCTATTATTATTATTATTATTTAGGCCATTGGCTGTTGCATATTTCAGTAAAAATCAAGACACAGTAGCATATATTTTTGCTATAATTACAACTTTTTCTGCATGTTATCTTGCTAGCAAATCGAGTTTTGCGTTGTACCTAGATAAGTACCGGGTTTCCCAGAATTTCCTTGACACCTGCTATCCTCGTAACAAGAGTTCAAACGGAAACTGAGTGGTATTTTTGTAATTTTTATAGGGTGTATCATACTATGTTTTCAAAAAAAAATTTTTACTTCAACGCTTAAAACTCACCCCCAACTTTATTTTCAAATAGCACCCAATAGTATTCCTACATAAATCAAGTCCTCATTTTATTTTAAATCTTGTAATGCCATTGATGTTATACACAAACCTATTTTTTGTAAAGTTATAATAAATAAAATAAAAGAAAACTAAGTGGGCCTTTCAAAGGTTTTGAATGGCCTATTATACCATGTTTTCGAAACGTTTTTTTTTTTGTACTTCAACCCCTAGAAATCACCTACTTTTTTTCAACACACAGCTTTTCTTGCATAAATGAAAACCTTATTTTATTTAAAATCATGTAGTGCAAATGATTGCAAAAACAAACCAATTGTTTTGGTCAAAAGTCATAACCATATGAAAAATGAAATAAGGATTTGCTGGAGGCGTAATGTTTTCGTAATAAAAAAAGGTTTAAAAAGAAATTTTTGGAATGGTATGATAGGTCATTTAGTACCTTTAAAAACCCACTTGGTTTTCTTTTTTTTTTAGTTTTTTCGCAAAAATATTAGACGTCAAGCAAATTCTTATTTTATTTATATTATGCTGATGATTTTATGAGAAAAATAAGTTTTCGTTTAACATCAAAGGTACCGCAAGATTTAAAAAATGGGTATGTCATTTATATAGCAAAACCTATGCAGTGCTATTTGAAAATAAAAAGTTAGGGGGTACTACAAACACATTGCATGTAGTATAATGATTAATTATTGTTCTAGTCTGACCTGGCTCAGTTCACCTGTCCTTAAACGTACTCTGTGTATAAAATGCTGATCAGTTTCATTACCTTAACAAAATTATGTAAGTAGGTATCATTATTAGAAAAATATAAACAACTCAATCACCGCACACGGCAACGTTTATATTACGTTGTTGACATTTTATGCAAAACATAAACAAACAAAAAAGAGAAAGGCGCACATTTCCATAAATATGCATTTATGTAAGTATATCAGATTGCATTTACAGAAATGCCAAGCTGAGTTGTCTCCGCATGTAAAACGAAGAATGCGTCTCTATCAATCGAATATGTAAACCGTCCAATTACAACCAATTAACGTCAGATATGCAAAGTGGATTTGCGGGCTTGCTGGAAGCGTATTGACAGCTCTGCTTATCGCTTGTAACGATTATTGGCTCTCACGTTTATCATACGTGCCAAGAAAGTCCGGATACTTAACTAGCATGGAACATTAGTATCTATTAGTAATTAATTTCACAGAGAACGCTGCCAAATCAAGATGAAAAAACCACCGAAAGCTTTTTTTACCTGGTCGCAAAAATTTCCGAACTCGCCAAACTTTAATGGTTGTTCTGAGGTCGACACAACACTTCTTACAAACATTTAAGCAAGTGGGCCTCCCTTGAACATATTATGCCAACCCCAAGCATCACACTAAATACCTTCATGCTCTTTTAGAGAACTTCTTTTTGGCGAAACTACCAGTCCAGTTTGGGCTAGACCAATTTACTTTACAAACACCGTCGTGTGAAATATACGAATTCTAAGCACATCTGTCCAAACAATGAAACGAGGTTTTGTATTTTTTCCAACATCTGGGTCTTTCACCACTTTCATGAGTAGCAATGGCCCTTGAGAATCTCTAGACATAGCTGAAGCGATTACCTTCCTCAGTTAAGTTCTGCGGTGCAGAAAGGTCTTGGATGACATTACGGCAAGATATCAGGGGTCACTTATGTGGGTGCCAAGTCATGCTGGAGTTTGCGGTAATGAAACGGCGGACGCGCCCGTAAGGCGGGGGTCGAGGAATAATTTCCTGAGTCCTGGACCGGTTGTGCGGCTGGCAGCAGGTACCATTAGAAGGAACACAGAGGTGTGTTTGCAAAGTTAACATCTTATGAGATAGAGAAGAATCTATGTACATCTCCGTCGAGCTAGAGAACTTATTTTAGGACCTCTAGCCATGCGGTTCTGTCTCTCACTGGACAAAAGCTGATTAAGGTTAGAGGAGAAGGTCCTAATATGGGCCCCGTTTTATATATACCTATATATATTTTTTTTTTGAATAAGTCGGAAAAGTATATCTGTGTTAATGGCAAAATTGGCAGGCATGTACCTCAAAGGTTCGTAGTCGATGCCTGAAAGGGCATTTTGTGTTTGAAGTAATAAAAAGCTTCATCTTGAAGAATATTTATAAAATTGTGAATTTTTCAATCTAGGACAGGGTGCATGGAATATGTGCCATGAATGAGAATACCTCATATAAATTCAAAATGAGAACTTAATTTCTAAAAGAAACACAGGTAGAGTAAAATATAACTAAATAAAAAAATATTATCGACAAAAATTGCAAACAATTATGTATACTTCTCTGCTTCAGAACATTGCTCAGTGCCCAAATGCTCCACATCAGACATTGAACATTATTTGAAGTACCTATATTTTGGTTTTGTTCTAAGCAGCTCAACTGTGAAAGGAAATATTGTAATTAGTATGGACCATGCCTCATATTTAGACTCAGAAGTGTCCCATAATCCAAACGGTCAACTTTAACAAAATTGCAGATTTGAAATTTTATAGGCTTAAGTACACACTCTTCCACAATGCTCACCTTTATTAATGATATCCGTACTACACGAAGAAGATAAATTGAAATACAAAAAAGAAAAATTTCTATCCGATCAGGCAATTTTTAATAACTGTGTAAAACATTTTTCTACTATCAATTGAACTCTAACGGTAAGTCAAACGTCAACCAAGATTTTGGGGATAGCTCGTGTAGGAAGTACACTGCAAGTCGGTAAGAGACATTTAAGATAAATTCAAAGAATGACGCCACTCGCATTGTAAAAATACCGAGCTGTCAGCAAGGCCTATATTATAGGACCTTCTCCTCTACTTGTGAGCCTGCTATCTGGCCATAACACCTCCAGATGTCACTTGTATGTAATGGAGGTGGATATCGACCCGACGTGTGCACGCTGTGGCTAGGAGGAAGAGTTTTCGGCACATGTTCTGTGTCGCTGTGAAGCCCTTGGATATCACAGGTAGACTATACTAATTTCAAAGGTCCTTGAACCTGAAGGGATAAAATAGGCAGGACCCAATGCCATTCTCACCTTTGTGATCAGGGCTGGACTTGGGAACTAAAGTATGGAGAGATGCAGAAGAGTCCGTCCGTTGGTCTACGCACTGGTGGCTTTGGTCACCAGAAAACATATCTGCTCCCATTCCTCCTGTCCTTATATGCAGTTGAAAAGCCGTAGCATACGGCCCAAGCCCGTACCTAAAATAAACATTTTTGCTAACCTACAGTCACCTTTCTTTAACCAAATTCTACTAATTGGTGACCCGGTCTTAACGCACCTCCTCCAGCCACTTTCTCACTGGCGTGCGGATGGCGACCTATTCTACCGGTATTCAAACGGAGTCTGCTCCTTTAAGCTATCCTTCATAGTTCGGCGCTCACCGATCCTATCAGATGCACCCGCGCGACTGCTGCATCTCATCTTAAGGCGGTCGTTCTTTATACTTTAAGAACCGAGCTGTACGACCGCACATTTATTCTCAGGGAGTCCAAGGCTTGGAAAGGTTTTTTCACCAGTTAATTCACAGAACAAGTTTCGGATATTATATTTTTATACTTCTTGAACTACATTTGAATTTAGCTAATCTAACTTCACTGGTGCTTCTCTTTGGACTGCTATTTTTATCGCAGAATTCGTAGCCAGTCCAATGATTTGCCCTTCATGACCTTCAATGGATCTATCCTGAGCAGCAGCATGATTTCTTCTTTAGTATTTATTGATGATTTCATCATTTTAAACTCAAAATTTGGATGTTTCGTTAGGACTATTTGACAGAATAAAAACATGTTTTGTCATTAATTCCTCTCCTGCTAATGCAAGAATGCAGAAGATGGTAGGAAAAATAACAATCAATTTCCTATTGTATGAAATTAAAAATTTTCTCACAATTAATAAATACATTCGCGTTAAAATTAGCGATATTACTTATCAACTTCCGTTCAATCCAATTAAAATCCCATAATCCCAAACAGATCGTATAGATACTAATAATTGGATAATGATGGGCTTGCCCGTAGCAACAACATAACAAACACCTGCAAATATATCTCCTTCACAAGTTTATTTACGTAACCTTTAAAATGAAACATCTCTCAATAAAATTGTTTGCCGTGTATTTTTAGCTACGCGTGTCATCGTGGCAATAACCGAAAAACATATCTGGTTTTTATTGCCCTACTGCACTCATTGCACGCAAAAATAACAAGAACACATTTAAGTTTGGATTTTTTTTATAGATTACCTTTCACAAAGGAAAAAGGCCTATTCAACTATACTTACGTCCTTAGTTAAAACATCCTAATTACATTTTTTTTTTTAAATTTTCGGTATATTGCATATACCAGTTATTCGAAGGCATATTTATCTATTATACGAGGGTTACTCTACATCTCCGTCAATCCACCAGCACGCAGACAGCTGTTTTACGCTTATTAGCGATCATCAGTGCGCCATCGGTCGATTGACGGAGATGGAGAGAATCAGTATTTTCATGTCTACCAGACATGTGAAGCATGTGAGAGCAGGGGACAGAATCGACCTATGGCGCACTGATGATCGCTAATAAGCGTGAAACAGCTGTCTGCGTACTGGTGGATTGACGGAGATGTACAGCAACCCTCGTATATTGGCTCTCATATACAGTGGCATATATATGTAGAACCGCGCTTCTGGTCGGTTAAGCGGACGCGCCGTGGCGTTCCACCAAGAAGTCTGCTGCTGTTTAGCAGCCATTTTCTTTGGTTTGTTGTTACCTTCGGGTACCAGATGGCGCACAAGGCCTGCTCTAATCCTTGTTGTTCTTCTTCTTCTTCATGTGGCGTCTCCGCTACGAAGGTTGGCAATCATCAATCGTATCTTTGATTTCGTAGCACGAAACAACTGGTTGAAGTTGCATCCAAATCATCCTAAGATTACGTGACCAGGACATCCTTCTTCTCCCGATGCACCGTTTACCCTGAATTTTGTCTTGCATAATCAATTGTAGCAATTTATATTTTTCGCCGCGTGTAATATGGCCCAGGTATTGTAGTTTTCTTATTTTAGTCGTATCTGTTATTTCTCTTTGCTTGTCCATTCTTTGTACTTGTTCGTTTATCACTGTATTTTTCCATGAATTTTTCAAAATTCTCCAATACGCCCACATCTCGGAGGCCTCCAGTCTATTCATGCATCGTTTATTTAAGGTCCCAGCCTATACACCATACAAAAGGACCGTCCAAGAAGTCTGCTGCTGTTTAGCAGCGATTTTCCTTGGTTTGCCGTTACCTTTGGGTACCAGATGGCACACAAGGCAGATCTTTCTGTCGCCTGCTCTCATATTTATCTATTGTCTCAAGTTAGAACCTCTAATAGTAAATAATGGTAAACGTGTAGCATAAAACACACACTACACTACACTAATTTCATAAAATTTTAGCTATCTCAGATTCGTACTTGTTTCATTTAAACAACGAATCAGCACACACTGCATGCGACGTGCGAATTCTGTTTTGTATGGACCTCAAAACCAACAGTTAGATTACTGTTCACCTCTTGGCCAAAACTTCTGCTTATTCAACTGCAGGGTTAAAACCATCAGATTCAAGTTGGGAGGCTGTTGTGATTGGCGGATTTCTGGACCTCAATGTGCGCAAGGAGAGGTCATATCTTTGTGAATTGGCAGTGAGAGATTTGTTTCCATTTTCTTATATTCTTTCAGAAGGGCGTTTTCTCGACGGGTGGGTGGTGGAGCTATTCGGCTGAGTGTTGGTAGCCAGTAAGTTGGGGTTGATTTGATGCATAACGTACTAGTTCTCAAAGAAGAATTTAACTGGGCATCTATCAGACCAGTTGCAAAATTCAGCCACAGAGAAACAGTGGCTCAGGGCCGAAGTAGCGTACAGGCGGAGGCACCCCATGAGGTTTCTCATAATTTACGCTGGATGTTATTTCTGCTATTTACTTTGGCTGCCATGGCCTGAATATGTGTTTTAAACGACAGTGTCCTATCCAGTGTAACACGTAGGTACTTGGGTGCGAGATAATTGGGCACCAAAGTATCGTTAAGGTAAACCTGTAGCTCGCTGTTTTCCATTTGATTGTCAAGGTGAAAACCCGATGTTATTGTTGTGCTCCTACTTGGTTACAGCTTCCATCTACTGAAATATTCTCGGAGGATCGAAAGATCGACAATTAGTAGGGACGGTACACCTTTTCCAGCTGTAGTTTTCAAATCGTCAAGTGATAATTCAAAACGGTCAAGTTAATTTTACAACTCGTCAATTGTAAATTCAAACTGACAGGTATAAATTACACCTGAGTTTCAAATTACAAGTGACGGGTTAGAAAATTAACTTGATTGTTTTGAATTATCACTGGACGCTTTAGAAACTACAGCTGGAAAAGGTGTAGAATGTTGAAGTTGGTACTTCTGCACACTAGTGCCAGGTCAGCTGCATATACGAATTTCCGAGAGGTAGGTCCGAGGTATATAATTATACTAAATAAGACAGGCGTCAGAACGGAGCCCTGGTGTATCCATTTATATTGCTGGTATCAGAGCTCATCATGACAACCTAAAATGATCTGCATGAAAGCATGCTGTTTATTAGGGTGGCTACTATTTTTCAGGGTATGGATACGGTGCAGTTTATATAAGAGCCCTTCTCTCCATCAGACGGTGTCATAGGCTGTGGTCAGACCTAAAAAAAGTATGGCGGTCTTAAGGCAACATTGATATTCGCTTTCAATAAAAGATGTGACGCTGAGTACCTGGTCACAGCAATTACGCTTTGGTCTAAAACCTGCCTCCTCAACTGGTATAATATGTTGCTCTAACTTGGGACTTATTCTCATCAAGACTAATCTTTGGGGATCAACATCAACAACATGTCCTGGCATGACCACGTCGTCAGTATTGCTAAAACAGCATCCCATAAGCTTGGCGTTTTGTTGCGCTGCAGGAAGCTGTATACACCAAAGCAACTACTACTGCTCTACAAGGCACAGAGCCAACCATCGTTGGAGTATTGCTACCATGTGTGGGGATGCGCTCTGAAGCACTCTCTAAAGCTTCTGGACACTATCCAGAAGAGAGCAATTAGACTAATCGATACGCCTAACGTCAGAAAGGACCTCCACAGCCTGGACCATCGAAAAAGGGTGGTTGATCTGTTCCTGTTAGAGACTGGCGCGGACTATTCGTGCCTATCGCGGATTCGCCTTAGTTGCGGAAGTTTTGCGTTAGCTGCGGTAGCGATAGTCGCTTACCTGTTCACACTCGGCAGACGGTGTTGCAATAAAGGTATTGTTAAAAAATATAATATAAAACACATAAATGACACTTCTACTAGTTAAGACTGACCCAAGGAGGGCAGCAAGAATTTCATTATTTACCCGACACAAATCCACGGAAAAAACAATGTTTCTAGTTTGATTCCGTTTCGGTGGAACTACTAATCTGTGAATCTTATTTTTTGTAAATATGGCTAAAGAAGGAAGTGGAAAGCAGAACACTGAAATAAATATTGCAGCGAAGTGAAATAATCTCCAGTTGCAAAATAGCCTTCTAATTTCAATTGGTGTTAGTTAAAGCGCCTCTCATGTATCAGTTTAATTTTTTTAGCACGTTACGTCACAATCTAAACGAATTCGAAAATCGTGTTTTGTCACTCTAAGTGCCTATATAAAATATTACTAAGAATAATATATTTTTCTCATATATTTCATCCGTTTTTGAAGGCCTTTAAATACCACGTGGGAATTACTTAAATCCGTTTCTGGTTTAGTGTCATTTTATATTAAATTATAGGTATTTACGGCTTACAACAAGTTCTTTTGATAATGGTCCCATATTTGATCTTTTTTTTGCCCATTCCTATAATCTTCGTGGAAACAGTAGTATAAGATAATTTTTAGCCAGTTCGATTAGTTTCTCTTGTTTTGCCATGGCGAATCAGGAGCGGTAGCGTCCAAAACGCGTTCGAACGCGAAATAAAATCCGCCGCGTAATAAACGCTGTCAAATCCGCAGTCGCGGCGGAAAAAGTCGTACAGGTCTGAACAGGCACATATGCCGCTACATAAACAGTATGGTGCGATTTTAGCCGCCGCGAATTATTCGCAGTCGTCGCGAATCATTCGCGCGAGTCTGTGTAGACTTTTACAAATTCTATCATGGAAGACGTTCCTTACCAAGTTGAGGTCACTACTCCTTTGCGGGAGGCTGACCTTAAAAAGATTTCTCGTGGAGTTTAAGACAAACGCGAAGTAGATCAATGGGGCGATAGTTCTCCACAAGTTCATTTTTTCGTGGCTTCGGTATGCCAATTATTTTCAATTTTATAGATACTGATGGTAGTTTAACAGTTGTTAAAATTTATTATTTTATACATTATTATACTATTAACTGGTGTACATATAAATACGTCTTTTTTCAACAAGATTATGACTCGCCCAAGGCTTTGCCGCTCTATTGTTTATCATCTCGAATTTAAGAAATACGAATTTATTATACCGAGTGTCCCAGAATTTCCTTGACACGTGATATTTTCGTAACGAAAAACGGTTCAAGCAAGAACTGAGTGGTACTTTTGTAGGTACTATAGGGTCTATCATACCATGCATTCAAAACATTTTTTTTTTTTACGTAAACCCCCAAAACCCACCCCCAACTTTTATTTTCAAATAGCACCCCATAGGTTTTCCTACATAAATGATATCCCCATTCTATTTATAATCTTGTGGTACCTTTAATTTTAAATGCACACTTATTTTTCCCGTAAAATCATAAGCATAAGGCAAATGAAATGATAATTTGTTTGTCCCATGATATTTTTGTAACAAAAACGGATTAAATAGAAAAGTAAGTAGGTTTTTCAAGGGTAGTGAATGACCTATCATTCCTTGCTTATGAACCATTTTTTTCTTACTTAAACCCCTGGAATCCACCCCTAGCTTGTTCTGTCAAATTTCAGTCCACAATTTTTCCTGGAAAAATGAATTCTTTACTTGAATTTAATTATCGTAGTGCCTTACTTTTTATGCCCCTACTGCAATTTATCGTTAATTTTTTTCGTTTAATTCATGAAATCGTAAGCATAAATCAATTAAAACACATGTATGGAAAATATTTTTTTATTATCATGAATCAACTAATAAAAAAATGTGACAACAAAACTAAGTGCAAAAACGTGAAAAAGTTTTATGGATACATCGGGCCGCGCCAACCCCGTGTGCAGGGTGTGCCCTGCACACGGGCGCCAAAATTAACGATAAATTGCAGTAGGGGCATAAAAATTAAGGCACTACGATAATTAAATTCAAGTAAAGTATTTATTTTTCCACGCAAAATTGTGGATTGAAATTTGAAAGAACTAGCTAGGGGTGGATTCCGGGGGTTTAAGTAAGAATAAAATGATTGATAAGCAAGTCACACCCTGCACACGGGCGCCAAAATTAACGATAAATTGCAGTAGAGGCATAAAAAGTAAGGCACTACGATAATTAAATTCAAGTAAAGTATTTATTTTTCCAGGCAAAATTGTGGATTGAAATTTGAAAGAACTAGCTAGGGGTGGATTCCGGGGGTTTAAGTAAGAAAAAAATGATTCATAAGCAAGGAATAATAGGTCATTCACTACCCTTAAAAAACCTACTTACTTTTCTTTTTTATCCGTTTTTGTTACAAAAATATCAGGCGTCAAACAAATTATAATTTCATTTGTCTTATGCTTATCATTTTACGGAAAAAATACGTTTGCGTATAAAATTAAAGGTACCACAAGATTTTGAATAAAATGGGGATATAATTTATGTAGGAAAACCTATGGGTTGCTATTTGAAAAAAAAAGTTGGGGGTGAGTTTTAGGGGTTGACGTACAAAAAAAATGTTTTGAATGCATGGTATGATAGACCCTATAGTACCTTCAAAAGTACCACTCAGTTCTTGCTTGAACCGTTTTTCGTTACGAAAATATTACGTTCAAGGAAATTCTGGGACACCCGGTACACCCGGACACAGCGTGTCCGGATATTCAACCGACAAAGCTTGACAGGTGATAGACCTCACATTTTCATGAACATTGAGATAGGAATATGAAGCCTTTAAGATACAGGGTATCAAAGTTTTACCTTTATTTTAGTTGCGGAATAATTGAGAAAATTGAAATAAAAGTAAAACTTTGACTCACTGTATCTTGAAAATTAAGTATTTTAAGGCTTCATGTTCCTATCTCAACGTGAGGTCTATCACCTATCAGGCATTGTTGGTCGAATAATCGGACACCCTGCATATTATTTCGTGAACTCGTAAAGGTAATGAACTAACAAAACCCGCCAAAACAGAACAGAGCAAATATATATGGATAAAATGGACCGATGAAACGACTCCTGTACAACAGAACCTAAATGACCCAGTGCAAAAACTTTCCGCGAAATGAACTCTACACCGAGTGCTAAAAACTGATTCCAAATGAGTTGCTACAACTTCATCACCCGCTTTCTGCACCGCAACAAGATCGACGCAGAGGACATAATCGAGAACGAGATGCCTCCAAGCGACACGGAGGTGGTCTCCTCCCTGCGCAGGCTGCTGGAGGAGAAGAACCGCGAGCTGAAGCTCAAAGAAGAGACCATCTCGCTGTTGGAGAAGGAACTGGACGACAAGGACAGCACCATCAAACACCTCCATAACGAGATAGACAAGTTCAGACAGGTGGTGAGGCCCATCACCCAGAGGATCATCACGAAACAGATATGCTTGGACGGCCAGTGCTGGCAGGTACCGACTGAGGTACCTGAGGAGGATGAAGAGGAAGCGCAGAGTACCAATGAGACGAGGACCAAGAGGCAGGCGGTCAGTGCCGCACCGCCCCTTGCTGGAGAGCAGTTGCAGATCAAGAAGATACCCAAAACGCAGCGGTGAGTATGGGGTTAGCTTTATTCACTTCGCGTCCCAAGGTGGTCGATACCACTTTAGATTGCTAATACTGGAAATACCATGCCAAATAATGTATGGAGTATGGTATAGCTTTTTGATATCGTATTTCCCATAATACAGCAGTATTCAGTTGTTTTTGTTCCAGAAAACAGATGAGTGACGAAAAACGTTTGATTTTTTAATAGCAATATTCCCTTCCATTAGGCTCATTTGATAGATATTTTTTACTCTTTCCATTGACATAACATGTCCATATTCAAATACAAGAAAATGTTTCAAAAAAATCAAAAACTTTATTATTTATTACATCAATAACTTTAATCTTGATATCTGAAATCTTTATGCTTATTTTTCTAGTGACCGTATACATAAATATGGTTTGTTAGATTATTCAAAGATGCAGAAACCCTACTTCATCAAACTATTATATATATCGCCTAATTGATTTATATCTGTCCTGAAATTTATTGAATTTGGGTGACTCTTAATATGAGTTCTTTCCTTTATATTTATTTTGTGTTGGTTACATTCACCAGTTAATATTTTTGGATTCCATGAATGTAACCAACACAAAAGAAATAATTCATATTAAGAATCACCCAAATTCAATAAATGTCAGGACAGATATAAATCAATTAGACGATATATATTTAATAATTTAATGAAGTAGGGTTTCTGCATCTTGGAATAATCTAACAAACCATATTTATGTATACATAGATAGATACAAAAGCTTTCACCCCTATTGTTCCATCAATCTTTTCCCACCACTTTAAGAACATCTGTGTATTTTACAATACCTTTCCTAAAAACGCCGTACTAGTCATTCACTCCTCTCAACCCGTAGAGGCTGTTTCACAAAAAAAACAATTTTACACAAATGTAACCGACATCTGAAATTAACGTAAGTAGGTTTGTTAGTATTATTTTCCTTGTTTCAGTAAATTTAATTCTTATACGTTCATTTTCAATAAACGAAAATAAAATCACTAAGTTTATGTTCAAAAGTTTTATATATACATTTATAGTTAGTTATATTTCTACTTTACACATACAATTTATAATTATTTTATTTAATTGTTTTTTATTGTGGTTTTTTTGTATTTTGTTCTCATTTTCATTATACATACAGATCATTTCCTATTCATTTATAGACACCTGAAGATGGTTTAGATTAAAACAAACCAAAACGTAGTGAAGGAAAGTTATAGTTTCAATCGTTGACCGAAACCCATGAAAAACAACCATTATCTGAAATCTGTTAGTAGGCCAATAAATGTGACAAAAATTTATTGTCATATGTCAATACGTCTGACATTGTTAATAAGTTGGTGATCGAAAATTAGAAATGTTTCATTTAACAGAATCTGAACGCAGAGAAATTTTAAAACGAACACAAGTAGCAGCATGTGAAATGTTCCATGTGTGTCATCCAAATCGAGAACCAGTCACCCAGTCAGTAATGAGCAAGACTTTCAAGTGCTTTAGTGCCACAGGATCTGCCAAAAATAGGTAGATAGATACTGCGCACCGAACTGCTGGAAGTTATTGGAAGAATAACTGTTATCAATGTCGGCCATATTGGATACGAAGGATACATATTAATACACGACAATGCTCGACCACATGCAGCAGACATAGTGACTAATTGCCTTTATGCAGTAAAGATTTAATAATTAAATTGATCACCATATCATCATAGTCACAATGTCTTAACAGACATGTTGTGAACTCGTAAAATGCATTAAGTCGGAGCTAGAGTATTGCCGACACGAATATTATCAATAGTTTGAGAACTGTAGCTCGCCATCGTTCGCGATTTACTGTCAGTTCAGTGGCGCTCTTGATACTCATATCTAGCAACTGTTTCGTCGTATCCACCCAGCGTGTAGGGGAACGGCCACGGCGCCGCCCACTCGCGGCGTGACCCTGAACTACAAGATTCTCCATATTATCGCTTCTGTGAATATGCCCGAAGAATGTAAGCATTCTCATCGACACAATGGAGGATAGTCTCTTTGGATTACCGAACTCATCCAGTATGGAAACATTAGTTCGATGGGCGGTATAAGGAATTCTCAGCATTCTCCTCCACGTCCACATTTCAAAAGCGTCTATGCGAGCTCGATCTGCCTTTTTAACAATCCAAGTTTCCGAGGCATACAAAAATATGGAGAACACAAGAGACTGAACCAGTGTCATTTTGGTAGCTTTAGTGATGTTATGGTCACGCCATATTTTAGTAAGCTTTGTCATGGCCACCCGTGCCTGTTGAATGCGCCGTCGAATCTCATTCTCACAGCTACCTGAATTGTCGATCAAAGAACCGAGGTACACAAAACTTTGAACTACCTCACAACGGCCTATTGACTTTATTTCTCGCTGATTGTCATGCTCTCTATCTACGATAATAACCTTGGTCTTGTTGTAGTTAATACCAAGACCATATGCTGTACTGTGTTGTTCTAAAACGTTCAGTAGAGCTACTAGTTCTTCCTGAGAAGCAGCAATAAGGGTTGTACCGTCAGCAAATCTTAAGTTAGATATTTTGCTTCCGCCAATAGTTATACCGCCATTCCAGTTGTCCAATACCTGTCTCATCACAAATTTAGAGTAAATGTTAAATAACATCGGAGATAATACGCATCCCTGATGAACTCCTTTTCTGGTTGCTGTTTGACCAGACAGGTTACCACCAATTCTTACACGAGCTGAGCTAGACTCATAGAGTTGCTGTATGAGAAATAGTAAGTGGTAAGGGACTCCCATGGAGATAAGGATTTCCCACAGTTTAGGCCACTTTACGATATCAAACGCCTTAGAATAATCCACAAAGCAGATAAAAACGGGAAAATAATGCGCTCTGCCTCTGGGTCACCATACAGCCCCAACCTAAATCCGATTGAAGATATATATGTGAGATTATCTTAAGTGCAGCATACAAAAAAGAAATCCCGGTCCAAGCACAACAGAACAGCTCAAGATTGCTGCTCAAAAGGGGATCGTAACGTGATCCCTATATCCAAACTCTACTTAGTAGCATGCCGAGAAGAATGCCAGCAATAATTAGAGCTCGATTAAGGTGCACTCGTTACTAACTATGCTCTTATTTTAATCAAAATGTTTGTATTTGAG
The DNA here is from genome assembly GCA_951848785.1 of Callosobruchus maculatus. Classification (NCBI taxonomy): domain Eukaryota; kingdom Metazoa; phylum Arthropoda; class Insecta; order Coleoptera; family Chrysomelidae; genus Callosobruchus; species Callosobruchus maculatus. The sequence continues at coordinate 13,516,548 of CATOUR010000083.1, forward strand.
GTTTAAACATTCTAGCAACGTATAACGTAAATATATTTAATTTTCACAACCTTTAGTATATTTATTCTGTTAAAAATAAAGATTGGGTCTTGAATTGTGTTTGTAATGCATAGTGTTTGAACGGCTTATTATTATTAAATGATTTATTCATACATTGAAAAATTATAAAAATTTAAAGATATTCGATAATTTTGTCCATGAGTGTATATATTTTTTAAATTTCACCATTTTACTTCCACACACCGATAGGTGAGGGGAGTATTGTGATCGCGAAAATTTTCGATTTTGAGATAATACGCTTTTTGGGCGTTTTATGATGTGTACATAACGAAAATCCACGTCACTCATTTCCGTCGGTCTGTCTGTCTGTCGGTCTGTCTGTCTGACTGTCGCGTTTTTCTACCCTCGCAATCTCAGCGGTATGCTGTGGGGTCGTAGTAGATAATGTTCCTATAATTTTCAAAATCGGTGCATAGGCGGCGGAGTAATTAGCAAAAAACAAAAAAAATTGAATATTGCGGAAACGTCGTTTTTAGGCGTTTTTGGGGGTCCCTGATCATTTTCCACTTTTTTGGGTGGGGGGTGAAATTGGGGTGGTTGGGGGGTGGGGGGTTGTAAAATTGAAAAATTTGTTGCTTTCATAATAGACTGTCCACTGACCTGTGAAGGAAGACCTGGCGACATAAATAACTTTTTTAGGTCCATGCGAACATTGCCTTGCCTATTACAGAAGGCAAAGGAATTTTTTCTGATGTAAACATACGAGAGTATTGTTTTAGATCGTTGTAACGAGGAAACTGTTGAATTGATTTTAATGAAACAGCTTTACTACCATGGCTAAGTTGGAAAACGCGTATGGTTTTGATAAATCGTGCCAGTGGCGGCGCGCAGAAATAATAAAAAAACTAAAAATATAAAAACAGCTCAAACTTCGTTTTTAAGCGTTTTAGATGTTCCTGATCATTTTCTGCGTTTTTTTGGGTGGGGGTGAAATTGGGGGGTTGGGGATTAAAAAATTAAAAAATTTCTTGTACTCATAATAGGCTGTCCACTAACCTATGAGGGAAGATATAGCGACACAAATCACCTTTTTAGGTCCATCCGAACATTGTCTAGCCTATTACGGAAACTAAGGGCTTAGAATTTTCTGTATACTATACGAGAATTTACTGGTTTAAATCGTTTTGTATTTTGTAACGTGGACACTATTAAATTGATTCTAATGAAATTTCGACACAGTGTATTGTAACTGTGGTGAGAATGGAAAACGCGTATGTTTGTTAAAAATCGTGTCAGTGGCAGCGTAGCAATAATCAAAGAACGAAAAGTATGAAAACAACTCAAATTCGGTTTTTAGATGTTTTAGGGGTTCCTGATCATTTCCTACAAGTTTTTTGGGTGGGGTGAAAGTGAGGTGGTTGGGGGGTGGGTGGTTGTAAAACTGAGAAGTTTGTAGTATCGATAATAGGCTGTTCATTGACCTGTGAAGGAATGACCTAGCGGCATAAGACAGTTTTAGAGGGGAGGGGGTCTGGCGATTATTTGGTTGCAAGGGATCTTTGACTAAAGCTTCATGCTGTGGGAAAATAATAAAGTGGTATCAGCGTAATGTGTGGGAAGTACTGAGTCAATCAACTTGACTTCATTTTTTCATTTAACTTGGGGGGCCCTCCTGTCATCAGGGGCCCTCGGCGATCTCCGACTAGCCGACCAGGCCAGTTCGGCCCTGGTACCATGCGTAGGCAGTCTAGCAGCTTGACTCTGTTTTTTATAATTCCTAGGTGTCCATCCAAATAAATGCCATTCATATCGTAGCTGCAGGGGGCCATGTCATGTCAGATTTCATTTAACGCGTCACTGGTCGTGGTGTGTTTCACAGCGAGACACGCAACTGAAAATCATCTGCTACAGAAATCGCAATTTGCGTTTATACCAGCTATTCTGGTGGTCTTTTGCATTACAAATTTGACACGAAAATGTGTCTTAAGTGTATTCCTTCTGAATATTATCGAGACTGTTAATCATAAAAGCAGCCTAACTGTCGGGTCAAATTCACAGTCTCTGATTCAGCTTCTGATTTTAAATGTGTATACGTGTATGTTAAAAAATATTTTCTTTTCTCACGCCACCTGATTCCAGATGAACTTATAGTAGGTATACATTCTGATCTATGATGTTTTTCCCCATTCTTCCAATAAACAATATTACATTCCAGAAAAAAAACCTATGAACCGTTTGGTAAGTTCGGTAGCTCTTGGGCATTATAGTTTTTATAGTTTATGATGGTAAAATTTTATATTAGTTTACATACATATACTCGTATGTATACACGGACTTCTACGGTGGTCGCCGCTTCTCCTTACCCAGCATCCACACTTGTTTATTATAACATATACGTTCTTTCAAGTTTCTAATCTCCATTGCCTCTTCAAAATCATCTCTCTAGCTTCTTCCAGGTCTTCCCCTCTTTCTTCGATCCGGCGATGTCTATTGTAAACTTCTTCTGGACTACCTCTGTTCTCCGACTCTCTGAATCGAACCATTTCAGTTATTTGTTTTCAACTTCGTCTATATTAACCCTATCGATGCCCATGTCCCTTCTAATGAGTTCATGTCTGATTCTCTCAAGCCTCGATCTCCTATAACTTCTGAGCAAGAAATTCATTTCTTCTATTGCTTTTATTCAAGTCCCAACTTTATTTTCCATATGTATATCTAAGAATACGCTTCACTATAGTATCATTATATACTCTTCCTAGTGTATCTCCTTATGTTTCTTTCCCACAAAACAGAGTTCAACGCCTCAATGACTTGTCTCCCCTTTCTACCCGCTTTATTTTTCTTTCTTCAGTTGTAATATGTTACATATTATGTCCTTTCCTACTATGAGATATTCACAATCCTGCTCGATCATACTAATAATGCAGTCTATTTTCTCCTATTTGAAGCCCCATAGTTAACCATTTTTTGTCCATCCGCTTGAAGATTGATCTAAATAAATTTTGAACAACGTAAGTGAGAGACAACAACCTTGCCTCAATCCTTTTGATGTTTGGAGTGGTTCATTATTTGGGAGTCGATTTTAAACGATGCAATGTTTTGTTTATAATACAACTGGATAGCGTTAAATATTGTTGGTCTTACTTCCTAATTTTGTAACTTTTCCCAGTCGGTATTACTCCTGTACCTTGATTATATATTAATTTACTGTATTTTCTGCCATAACAAACTTGCTGAACAGAGCAAACTTTTTATTTTTCTTTTTTATCCAAACTGTAAGAATTTGATCTTTAAGCTTGTAGCGGAAAATAACATAGCTGTTAAGAAAACAGTGAACCGATGTAAAGAACTACTCCGAGGGTAAATACCCCCACCAGCATTGAATTGCACTGTTGGCTCGAGTGAAGATAATGATTTCAACCTCACCGAAAGTGAACTAAAGGATATCACAAACCTTATTTGGAACATCTCCTGAATCGTATCAGGCACAATGTCCCTAGTCCACATCCGAGGGCAAATACCCCTACCGGCATTGTATTACACTATTGGTTCGAGTGCTTCCTTTAGAGAAATATGGAGAAAATGATTTCAACCTCACCCAAAGTGAACTAAAGGATATCACAAACCTTGTTTGGAACATGTCCTGAATGGCATCAGGCACAATGTCCCTAGTCCACGTCCGAGGGCAAAAACCCCTACCGACATTGTATTACACTATTGGTTCGAGTGCTTCCTTTGGGGAAACATGAAGAAAATGATTTCCATTCCAAAGTGAGCACAAGATCTAATATATACTTTTTTTAAGATCCACAGAAAATGTCAAATGATACGTTGTTTCATCCCGTAGATGTCTTGATTCATGTGCAGGTAAATAAAATCGTAAATTGCGAATAACACTGAAATGGCTACGATTTGGAACATGGTGGTATTAGCAAAGTTGACGTTTTATTCGAAAAAACTCAAGTTCATAGTGAATGAAGGAAAAGCTTTCTGATGGCAAGAGCCACCCGTGGCCTACAAGCGGGCTCTTCAGCACCTCTCCTTACTCTGTCTCCCGAGTCAAGTACTCATCACAAAGGTGAGAATGGCCTTAGGTCCTGCCTTTCTCAAGTCTTCAGGATCAAGTATCCTTGAACATAGTATAGTCTGCCTGTTATACCCAAGGGTATCACAGAGTCATAGAATGTGTGCCAATGATTCCTCCTTGCTACAGCGTGCACACGCCGGGTCGTTGCTACCCCCATCATATACCAAGTGATCTCTGAAGGAGTTTTGACCAGATAGTAGGCCCACAAGTAACCTTAGCAGGCTGCTGTCCACTGAGAGACAGAACCACTCCACCTTGGCCTGAGGTCCTAAAATAAACTTTCTACTTTAACGGAGATGTCCAGAGATTCCTCTCCAACTCATAAGATGTTGATTTTGCAACCACACGTCTATATTCATTCTAATGGTACCTATTGCCAGCTCAGTACCCAGGAAATTCTTTCTCGACCTTCGCCTTGCGAGCGCGTCCGCCGTTTCATTACCCCAAATTCCAGCATGACTCGGAGTCAGTGACACCTGAAATGTCATCCAAGATATTTGGAGCGTGGAAATTCAAAAGCGTCTAAGTGCCAGATTGCTCGAATTTGAGATTTCATTAATTTTGTAATGTAGGTACCAACGCCAATAACGTACAAAACAGTGCCATCTTGTCTAATTTAACGTTAAATACTCGGTTAAAAGATAGCATGACGTCCAAGTTGGGTAGGCAATTATAGGGAAAAACCGTCTAAGTAACAATTCGTTACACATTGCTGTAATGGGGTTTTCAAGGTTATCATCGCATTACTAGTTAAAATGAGCGAACACGTGGAAGTTGTGCCACAAAATACTGTGTTAAAATGAAGAATAAAGGGCACTGAAGGTATTAAAAATGAAAGAAAACGTTTAACGTTTCTGGTCAGTCATACCTTCTTGTGATCGGGACTTTGCTCAAAATCGAAAAGCGAAAAAGAGTAACAAAAGCTTTCACAGCTGATAATATAAAAGATATGATAGCGAATGCATGTCACAAGAATCTGTTTAAAGCTTTAACGATGCAACCCGAGGACTTTAATGACATTCAGAAACCTCCGACGAAATGCTGAACACAACGAAGTTAAAAATATCCTGATTTCCTGGATTATGGTTAATAAGGAAAATGCAAAGATGGTCAAAATAACAAAATCTTTCAATGAACTGGAAGCTTGGACCGAGTGCAATGTTTTCAAGCAGGGAAAAAGAATACAGTATATTTTAGGAAAACCCCCTCTCCTAGAATGCAAAAAAACTGAAAAACTGAAAAAATTGAAAATTTTGAGGATATGCTAGACTATATAACTTTAAAATATTTACGTTACTGGAAAACTTTGATTGATAATACCAAGAAATCAAAATAAGTAGCAACTTAATCTATACGTTCATCATCAGTTTTATTTTTTGGATGTATGTTTATCTGGAACATAGACAGTTTTGAATCTATGTTAATTTTGTACTTAGACTGTTTCTTTGTTTTATAAGTTTGGGAATTTTTTTTAACAAAACTTTTCTACTTTTTAAAGTTTTTTGGAATGTTTTATGCTTCAAATACTAACTACTGATCATTAAAGTACTTTTCACCGCACTATAATTGTTTTTTTATTTATTACAAACAAAAACCTTAAATAACTCAGAAATAAGTTTTTGGCACTTAGACGCTTTTGAATTACCACGCTCAATTTCTACATTGCAGAGCGAGCCTTGATGTTAATCTACAAGCACTCAATGCTTTCAGTGCTGCCTAGCAGTCAGAGCAGATTGTGATCCGCCACCTAGGCCCCTGAATTTCATGAATACGAGACACATAAGCTAAAATCTCGTATATTTCTACATGGAATACCGTGGTGTACCCTCCATAGAGAGGGAGCGAAGTGGATAGCAGTTGCAATTAAACCGAGTTGTATACAATATGTATATTCTGACCAACGCGTCATTATTGTGTCTCGAATATATATTTTTTCCTTTTATTCTGTTCAAAGAAAAATATGCATTGTGACTGGAGATTTAATCTCATTGATATCTCACAAAAGGATTGTTTCAGTCGGTAAAACATATCCAATACAAGTTTTTCAGTCGCACACCAGTTGCATCCTGAATGGTAGAGTTAATTCAAGTTTTAATCAAGTTTGCACAATCGACGACGATGCGATGGCAAAAACTAGAGCGGCTGTGGTAATTGAAGCGGCAAAATTACCCTTTATTAAAGAGTCCACTGATTCCACTAGCAATTACTCGCCATTATCTCTGATGCTACAATTTGTTAAGAGAGATGATGCTTCATTTTATTTTTCTTATCGCGTACGAATAACACTGTTTTTGCTGGTACAGGATGAAGCGCTATGTCTTAAATCCCAAAGAAATAGTTTATTTCTTGGGATGGAAGGTTTAGATCTACAAGTTTTTTGAGGTAATATTTTTCGGGGACAATTTTCTTATAAAAACGATTAAATTAAGATACGCTGATTGAAGATAGGCCCGTGTGGGGGCGTGTTAGAATTTCTCCCATCGTATATCCTGCGTGTCGTAAAAGGCGAGTAAAAGGAATCGAACTACTGTCGGTATAAGCAGTGACCTCTTCTCAACCAACAGCTTTGGGTGGACGAGTTGGGAAGAGTCGGGACACCTTCTTGTCCTTGGGGTGAGAAATTGCCCCTAAAGGCGGATGAACCAGTAGATACCGTCTGGTCAACGGCATGAGGATGCAGAAAGCATATGGGAAACTACTGCATTAAAGATCTCAAGAGAAACTTGTAAAATGAGTAGTACATTTTACGAGTTCACAACATGTCTGTTAAGACATTGTGACTATGATGATGATTAATGATAGTCATATTGGCATTTCCCGAAGTTTGAAACATTCCAGTGAGGAGAAACCCAACCTTTTGGAGGAGACATAGACTGCACATGATATTGCCGGCTGAGTAGATTCTGACTTGTATATTTAATTTTTGCTTGGAAAATAGTTGTTATATTACCTAGACTTAATCAGATTTTGTTCTTCTTGCATTATTCTGTGGATCCCAGCTTCCGTTTTTTGTTTTTCTGAAACAGCTTGAGGATAAAAAGATAAGGGAGAGCAATGGTACGGCCATCGTTGTCTTGGTGATCGTTTTTGGTATCACATATATGGCTGTTCTCATCTAGCAATACTACACTTAATACCTTCTGGAATGTGTGAGCCCTGTGATGTTGAAGAGGACCTGGATCATATCTACTTCAATTGCTCTAGGAATATTGAACACAGCAACACACTGTACCAAAACCTCATAAATTGTGGTTTAACGGCTCCTTTTAACACAGCTCATCTATTATCTCTAGACAGAACTGATGTCATCTCATGTTTAGGACTGTTTTTGAAAAATTCGCAACAAAAAAGTTAGCTGATGTTTATAGCTTTCCTTTGTGACCAACCTCTGTCTATTATAACCCATCCTAACCGTGGCCTATATGTTGTTTGTACGAATCGAAATGCCTCAAAGGGTTCTGTATGGTTGTCCTCTATAGGTTACTCACTACTCGATAGGTATTATGAATTAGGACGGTTCTATTAGCTGCAGAAATATTTTTTCGTGTGCGTAGATGTGTATAAATTTAGTATTAAAAAACGCAGAGCCTGTTGTTTATGAAACAGTCCTGTGTAGGGGAGGTGATTTTTCGCCTTGAAGCATTCCATTAACAGGAAAAACAAAATATAGACATATTGTTTCTGGCTAATGGGACTAGTTCCTAGTGCCAGTAACCAAACAAAAAAAATCTATGGCTGTTCTAAGCATCTTTCTCTCTCTTAAGATGGTCGTCACTTACGTGACTGAAAACAGCAACCATTTCAGAAACATTATGTCTCCCGTTAGCTATACACCGCGTCCCCCATCTCGAAAAGGAACGTGGAGTCGATATCAAACGGAACTATTCTTAGAGATGATTGAAACATGTGTGGCCCGCCTTACTTTTGTAGCAAAAAAGGCCTATGGTTGTAAGAACTTTTTTTGTGGAAACTGTGCTGTGTTTCGAGTGATATGAAACATCCGTCCTTAAAGCGGCCACACACTACTAGTTCTGCCACTTTCACGATTTAATTAAAGATATTTCAACTTTTTAGCCATTACGGCTAAAAATATATTTAAACATCTAATAACTTAAGGCGGTGCCAGCAACCCTGTCTCAAAGTTTTTGGGATTAGTCCTTGAATCTGGTGCATAATATATTATATATCAAATAAATTTCTAGCTTCAGTTCTATTGTCAGTACGCCATCATATAACGTTTGTATTTTGTAGTACCAAAAAAGATCAATGTGAGATTCACGAAGCTGCATCCAGCATGATAGTAAACAGATTTAAAGACATTAGGATTTGCATCTCCATGGTCTGCTTTTGATGTATGCACTATTGGCAAGCCAGAATCTAGAATGCCGATATAAACGCATTGGACGCAGATAGCCAAGAAGAACTTAGCCTTTAACAGGCTAAACAGAGAACACAATATCCCCTACCTTCCACCGTCTATCCTTTAGAACACACGCTGACCAGGGTTTACAGGTGTGATCAAAAATCGTAGCTGGGCTATAGGCGACTTTTGGTGGTGCAAATAGTGCGTTAGCGACTTTTAGCTATTTCTAACTTCCATTTCATTGGTTTTCTCCTACAAAATAAGGACTAGCCGCATGAAGCGCCAATACTGCGGGTTGTTTTACAATAATTGACACTTTGCCCATAGTGACTTTTCAAAGGGAGAGAGCAGGCAAGCAAAATTGGGCGACCTTCGTTATGGTTTTTTACTTATTCTTTATCACTGTGGATGCTTAAAATAACGATAGCCACGAAATTCGTTATTTTCGTGGTCCAAAAACGTTGGAGTTAATCAAAATTAGCAAATGACCCTCAGAAGTTTTAAAATAAATTGATCGCAATGGGAAGTTTTAATTACTATCAGATAGATAGAGAATTAATGCTGAAGTCGTTTTTATTGAAGTAAAAAACGAATGCGTAGTAATGTTTATGTATTTTCAACTGTACACTGATTGCCATCAGTACTTTCGTTGCCTCGTACCCAACTGAGTACAGAGTTGCGTGAAGCTAGTAAGCTGAGAGTGCTGAAACAGTCCCATATCGGATTTGATGTAATTTCCTCGGAGATCAAGACTTGGGAGTTCGGGACTTCGGGAGGATCACAATAGCCCTTAGTTTCTACAATAAATATGACCTTGATCACATGCTAATAATAGGATGATTACAGTTTGACATATTTTTGCAGTCCAGTAGGTTATAGGTCATCCCCACCCAAGTACTTTCATACTGGGCTTTTCGGTTTTGACATTCACAAGCGCCAGTCGCCATTTCTGGCAATTTTCATTCATTCATACATAAGGTTGGCGATTTCTGGCGATGTTCATGCCAAAAGCTGACTACAAGCATACTGATAACCTGGCAACATGCGATACTCGCTTCACCAAAACTGCTGTCTTACCACGCCTGGTTATGTATTACTACGTTTCCACGGACACTGTTTTCAAAACGTTTTGTGATTTTGGATTGTCGGTGTTTCCACGATAGGTTTCAAAACGATTTCGGAACGCGTTCAAAACGCTTGCAACTGACACTCTTGACAAACGTCATTTCCTAGTTTTTTAACCTCTTTTTTGTTGTTTATTATAAATCTTCAGTTAATTTGAATACAATCCAATAATCTAATGGTAGCGGCATTAGACAGCAACGCATAGTGCATAGTTCATCTCAAAACATTTTGAAAGTGGTAGCTGGTGTTTCCACGACATTTGAATTCGCGAAGCGATATTGAACAGAAAACGTTTTGAAAAAGCATCCAATTGACGTTTCCACGATATATTTGAAAACTAAAAACGTTTTGAATACGTTTCGAAAGTCCGTGGAAACGTAGTAAATGTAGTGGGAATGTAGGATATATGAGGGGTGTCTCGTTTTAACTGATGGCTTTGCCCGTATGTACCTTCTGCATTACAGATCTCGCACTCTAGATCCAACCTTGCCAAACGTGTACAATGATATATGTTGCCCATACTATCAAACCTTATGAGTTGAAATCAAAAAGCGTTGAGTTATAAAAAATATAATGTAATTTAAGTATTTTTTCAATCACCAATTTATATATAAAAATAAAAATGCAAATTAAATGACCAGGATAACAATCAGGTTGGCGCCTGGCCTGCAATCCAACGAACAGCGCATGTTTCGGCCAATCTCCTCAAGCGTTGACTCAATAGCCGCGTTTAATTGGCCGCTGTTTCGAGGCGGACCGGCGAATAATCGATTCGATCGATTATTTTTCCGCGATCGTTATCATTGGGGCACCGGCGGCGGCGGCGGTTTGTTATGAATATCGATCGTGTCAAGATCAGATATCCAATTTCTTCGCGCGCCTTGTCACACTTTTTCTGAAAGCAAGGTGGATGGGCGTGGCAGGTCTCGCGTCTTTTTATCTGTTTCCAGATTATTTAAGGAGTAAAAAGGAAACTAGTTTTTTCAATGACATCTTCTGACATACATAGAGGATGTTCATTTGAAAACTTCTCTCCATGGATTTATCAAAAACCGCTGATTTAAAGAAAAACACCGAGACATGTCAAAAGATTTGTCAAGGGGGACAACTTTTTAACCAAAAACTACTTCACCCTCTGCCCCCAGGGTCATCATGAAAATTTGGTGATCGGTCACGAGCGCGCGCGGTTTGATTTTTAATTGTTTACAAAAAGGGTGCCTTCATCGGCACCGGTCGCTTGCGCGCTGGAAGAAAATTACGCTTGGATATTCCTACTGACCACATCCCTTTTATTCTTGCGAACTTTCATCTGTCTTTTTACGACTTGCGGTTGCATACAGTTACTTCTTAGATTATTCTTTCACATTTAAAAATAAAAAAGTAATTCATTTCTGTTAAGTCAAAAGTAACGATACCGGTAACTGGAATTCTACAAATTCTTCAGTAACTATTAGCAACATCGCAAAAACTGACGAATGAATTAAAATCGGTTAAAATTATACATAAATCTACGTCTCATCCAGATATATACTAATTTATTTCTGTGTTAAAGGTGTACAATTGCGGACATATTATATCAAGATCAACAGCATAAATATTCAACGTAAATTTACCAATTGCGAGTCATCTAAGCGCATGAAGTATGTTGCCAATTTGATTGAGATGTATAAAAATGGAGCTATTGCCCGATTTGATTTTGCTAAAAGTGTAAGCTATAATTATTATAAGAAATAAATTCTTTAATCTGTATATTACTTGTTTTTTTATTATCAAATGAATCAATCAATTCGCTGGACTCAAAACATCTGTATTTTATTTAAATACATTGAGTTCAATTAAATTTTCAACGTATCAAGAAATATAGGTTTAAATTAACTTTTCACTTAATTCTAAATGAATATTACCAGTATTCGACAAGTATGAAAAGAACCACGTGATGCAAATACAGCTGACAGAAAGTGCTGCTAATCTATATTACGCATTACACTTTATTTCAGTCCACAGTATAACGACATAAGTCCACATACCTGCCTATTACCCAAAATATTTTGGGAGCTTCTGACCGGTGGGATTAGGACAAATCTGACCGCGGCACGCTAGTGTCCTAGGGCCTATCTGGTGATCAGAATATTTTGCGCGCTTCTGACCGGTGGGATTAGGACCAATCTGACCGCGGAGCGTTAGTGTCCTATGTCCCAAAATTTTAAATGACAAGGGGTATCGAGTAATATCTCGTTTCAATGGTATGTATGTATTGACGTTTGATTTTTGATTTTTTAAATCGATCGATTCGATATCGAGAAAATTAGAAAAAGCTTTATGTATCTTAATTTGTTAAAAACAAAAACACAGGAAAATATCTCTTTTTATTGCAATAAGTGTTCAAACGTTGCGCATTATTGGCCAAACAATGATATAGGCGATGTTTAAATTCCTGACGGACAGTTGTAAATACATGTTGCGGGATATCATGACTGTTTTCGATGATGCGTTGACGAGAGTCATCCAAACTTTTAGGTTGGGGACTAACATAATAGATTTTATATGGCCCATAGAAAAAAGTCTAATGGCGTCAAATCAGGAGATCTAGCAGGCCATCCTATGGGCCCTCATCGCCCTATCCAGTTATTTGAGAACGCGTCGTCTAGCCATTGCTGAATGAACCAAAAGAACATAGCGAGAAAGACTGGAAATAGATTTCAGCCTCACCAAGCATACGGTTTCCATCCTCTTCGATTTGGTATTCAACGGTTTCAATGACAAGTGGATATTTCCCAACATACCCATATAAATATCCCGATTTAAATTTCCATTAATAAAAATGCCCCAATTTGTTTCTTAATATGCCTGCCCATAGCCTAATACATTAATTTTCTGGGAGTACTGAATATGTCCTTCTACACAGAGACAAAATATGCATTCATCAGTGATGCAGATATTCTTTACATGTATGGTATTACCATTTCTTCACAAAACTCAACTCGCCGATCGAAATCGTCTTCGGCTAACTCTTGCATTATTTTCAATTTGAATGGATAAAATTTATGGAGTTTAGTAACTGTGTGTATAGAGCCAAATGAAATATCAGTCGGATTCACAATTTTGCGTAATGAAATATTGGGATTTATGCCAAAATGACCCAGAACTTCAACTTGAGCGGCTTCATTCAGAACTATCCATTTTTTATTTGCAAACGATCCAGTTTGAGTAAATTTCGTAACAAGGCTCAAAACATACCTGTATCTTCCCCGTAGTTTGGCGTTAAACGGAAACAGTAGTTTGCCGACCACGTTTATTTTGAAAACTATAAATTGGACTCATTTCCAATTTTTTGCAGCTGTCCGTAAGGAATTCGAACATCATTGTTTGACCAATAAAGGACAACATTTTGAACACTTATTGCATAAAAAGTGGCTTTTTCGTGTGTTCTATTTTCTCCAAAACGAATCGACCTATTTAAAAAACCAAACGTCAAAATAAAGGAATTCAACATTCCTTTGAAACAAGCCATTATTGGACACCCCTTGCATTTAATTTTTTTTAAGAGATGACCCTAACGGGGAAGAGGATACAAGGGGGAGGTAGTTTTTGGTTGAAAAGTTGTCCCCTTTGACAAATATTTTGACGTGTTTCGGCGTTTTTTATTTTAAACAGTTGCTGCTGATTAGCAATCCTGTCTCAATTCTGAGCTTTAGTATCGGTCGCAGTTTTGAGTTTCAGTAACATTTGACGAAAATCAAAAATTTCTGACCCTTTGAATCTTCAGGTTTACCTAAAAAATCGAAAATCTTTATTTGGCTTTCTATAAAGATGAAACTTCGCGTTTTGGATAACAAGAGGATGCTGATTACACATTCGGTGACAGTTTTGAGTTTCAGTAACATTTGACGCAAATCAAAAATTTCCGATCCTCTGGATCTTCAGGTTTACCTAAAAAATCGAGAATCTTTACTTGGCTTTCTATGAAGATGAAACTTCGTAATTTAGATAATTTGAAGATGCTGATTACACATTTGGTCGCAGTTTTGAGTTTCAGTAACATTTGACGAAAATCAAAAATTTCCGATCCTTTGAATCTTCAGGTTTACCTAAAAAATCGAAAATCTTTATTTGACTTTCTATGAAGATGAAACTTCGTGTTTTAGATAATTTAAGGATGCTGATTACACAGTCGGTCGCGGTTTTGAGTTTCAGTAACGTTTGACGAAAATCAAATATTTCCCATCCTTTGGATCTTCAGGTTTACCTAAACAATCGAAAATCCTTACTTGGCTTTCTATGAAGATGAAACTTCGTAATTTAGATAATTTGAAGATGCTGATTACACATTTGGTCGCAGTTTTGAGTTTCAGTAACATTTGACGAAAATCAAAAATTTCCGATCCTTTGAATCTTCAGGTTTACCTAAAAAATCGAAAATCTTTATTTGACTTTCTATGAAGATGAAACTTCGTGTTTTAAATAATTTAAGGATGCTGATTACACAGTCGGTCGCGGTTTTGAGTTTCAGTAACATTTGACGCAAATCAAAAATTTCCGATCCTCTGGATCTTCAGGTTTACCTAAAAAATCGAGAATCTTTACTTGGCTTTCTATGAAGATGAAACTTCGTAATTTAGATAATTTGAAGATGCTGATTACACATTTGGTCGCAGTTTTGAGTTTCAGTAACATTTGACGAAAATCAAAAATTTCCGATCCTTTGAATCTTCAGGTTTACCTAAAAAATCGAAAATCTTTATTTGACTTTCTATGAAGATGAAACTTCGTGTTTTAGATAATTTAAGGATGCTGATTACACAGTCGGTCGCGGTTTTGAGTTTCAGTAACGTTTGACGAAAATCAAATATTTCCCATCCTTTGGATCTTCAGGTTTACCTAAACAATCGAAAATCCTTACTTGGCTTTCTATGAAGATGAAACTTCGTAATTTAGATAATTTGAAGATGCTGATTACACATTTGGTCGCAGTTTTGAGTTTCAGTAACATTTGACGAAAATCAAAAATTTCCGATCCTTTGAATCTTCAGGTTTACCTAAAAAATCGAAAATCTTTATTTGACTTTCTATGAAGATGAAACTTCGTGTTTTAGATAATTTAAGGATGCTGATTACACAGTCGGTCGCGGTTTTGAGTTTCAGTAACATTTGACGAAAATCAAAAATTTCCGATCCTTTGGATCTTCAGGCGTACCTAAAAAATGGAAAATCTTTATTTGGCTTTCTATGAAGGTGAAACTTCGTGTTTTAGATAATTTAAGGATGCTGATTACACAGTCGGTCGCGGTTTTGAGTTTCAGTAACGTTTGACGAAAATCAAAAATTTCCGATCCTTTGGATCTTCAGGTTTACCTAAAAAATGGAAAATCTTTATTTGGCTTTCTATGAAGATGAAACTTCGTGTTTTAGATAATTTAAGGATGCTGATTACACATTCGGTCGCAGTTTTGAGTTTCAGTAACATTTGACGAAAATCAAAAATTTCCGATCCTTTGAATCTTCAGGTTTACCTAAAAAATCGAAAATCTTTATTTGACTTTCTATGAAGACGAAACTTCGTGTTTTAGATAATTTGAAGATGCTGATTACACATTTGGTCGCAGTTTTGAGTTTCAGTAACATTTGACGAAAATCAAAAATTTCCGATCCTTTGAATCTTCAGGTTTACCTAAAAAATCGAAAATCTTTATTTGACTTTCTATGAAGATGAAACTTCGTGTTTTAGATAATTTAAGGATGCTGATTACACAGTCGGTCGCGGTTTTGAGTTTCAGTAACGTTTGACGAAAATCAAAAATTTCCTATCCTTTGGATCTTCAGGTTTACCTAAAAAATGGAAAATCTTTATTTGGCTTTCTATGAAGATGAAACTTCGTGCTTTAGATAATTTAAGGAGGCTGATTACACATTCGGTTGCGGTTTTGAGTTTCAGTAACGTTTGACGAAAATCAAAAATTTCCGATCCTTTGGATCTTCAGGCGTACCTAAAAAATGGAAAATCTTTATTTGGCTTTCTATGAAGGTGAAACTTTGTGTTTTAGATAATTTAAGGATGCTGATTACACATTCGGTCGCGGTTTTGAGTTTCAGTAAGGTTTGACGAAAATCAAAAATTTCAGATCCTTTGGATCTTCAGGTTTACCTAAAAAATCGAAAATCTTTATTTGGCTTTCTATGAAGATGAAACTTCGTGTTTTAGATAATTTAAGGATGCTGATTACACATTCGGTTGCGGGTTTGAGTTTCAGTAACGTTTGACGAAAATCAAAAATTTCCGATCCTTTGGATCTTCAGGTTTACCTAAAAAATGGAAAATCTTTATTTGGCTTTCTATGAAGATGAAACTTCGTGTTTTAGATAATTTAAGGATGCTGATTACACATTCGGTTGCGGTTTTGAGTTTCAGTAACGTTTGACGAAAATAAAAAATTTCCGATCCTTTGGATCTTCAGGCGTACCTAAAAAATGGAAAATCTTTATTTGGCTTTCTATGAAGGTGAAACTTTGTGTTTTAGATAATTTAAGGATGCTGATTACACATTCGGTCGCGGTTTTGAGTTTCAGTAAGGTTTGACGAAAATCAAAAATTTCAGATCCTTTGGATCTTCAGGTTTACCTAAAAAATCGAAAACCTTTAGTTGGTTTTCTATGAAGATGAAACTTCGTGTTTTAGATAATTTGAGGATGCTGATTACACATTCGGTCTCAGTTTTGAGTTTCAGTATCGTTTGACGAATATCCAAAATTTCAGTTCCTTCGGATCTCTAAAAAATTGAAAGGCTTTATTTGGCTTTCTATGTTTCTATAAAGATGAAACTTCGTGTTTTGGATAACTTGAGAATACCGATTACACGTTCGGTGGCAGGTCTGAATTTCAGAATCATTTGACGAAAATCAAAAGTGTCCGATCCTTTGGAACTTCAGGTTTACCTAATAAATTGAAAATCTTTATTTGGCTTTCTATAACGATGAAACTTTGTATTTTGGATAACTTGAGGATGCGATTTACACATTCGATTGCAGTTTTGACTTTCATTATCGTTTGACGAAAATCCAAAATTTCAGATCCTTCAGATCTTCAGATTTTACTAAAAAATCGAAAATCTTTATTTGTCTTTCTATAAAGATGAAACTTCGTGTTTTGAATAATTTGAGGATGTTGATTACAAATCCCGTCAGTTGTGAGTACCAGTATCGTTTGACAAAAATCAAAAGTTTCCGATCCATCCAAGGGCGTCGCCAAGGAGGGACAGGGGGGGGCAGGTGCTCCCCTTAGATGAAAACCCGAGCATTTTATCATAAGCTTTGTTGCTTATTTCCTATTTGTGTTCGTCGCGTTTTTAAGTACCCAACCGCATTACTGCATTTAATTAGAATTTATTTATCTATAAGCTATAAAAATTGTCCAGTCTATTAATTTTATCGAGGTTTCATATTCTTTACCTACTACCTTGCCCCCGTCTAGGTCCTAGGCTGGCGACGCCCTTGAGGATCGGATCTTCAGGTTGACCTAAAAAATGTAAAATATTTATTTGGCTCCCTATAAAGATAAAACGTGGTGTTCTGGATAACTTCAGGATGCCGATTGCACATTCGATC
This sequence comes from Callosobruchus maculatus, assembly GCA_951848785.1. NCBI lineage: Eukaryota > Metazoa > Arthropoda > Insecta > Coleoptera > Chrysomelidae > Callosobruchus > Callosobruchus maculatus. Next base: position 13,533,722 of record CATOUR010000083.1, read on the forward strand.
GCAGTTTTGAGTTTCATTATCGTTTGACAAAAATCCAAAATTTCAGATCCTTCGGATCTTCAGATTTGACTAAAAAATCGAAAATCTTTATTCGTCTTTGTATAAAGAAGAAACTTCATTTTTTTGATAATTTGAGGATGCTGATTGCAAATCTGGTCGCAGTTTTGAGTGTCCGTGACGTTTGACAAAAATCAAAGATTTCCGATCCTTCGGATCTTCAGGCTCACCTGAAAAATTGAAAATCTTTATTTGGCTTTCTATTAAGATGAAACCTCGTGTTTTGTATAATTTGAGGGTGCTGATTACAAATTCGGTCCCAGTTTTGGGTTCCAGTCTCCCCTATAATAATCATGGAAACGTCTAACTTGATTGTATTGAAATTTGCATTCCTATCTAAAATATTTGAGAAGTATCGAGTCAATTCTCTTGACCCATGTTTTCAGACATCAAAACTTGCTCCTGTTCTCTGTCACGACACAACCTAAACATATAATACGACGTGATTTGTGTCTTATTTTCAGTACGTATTATTGCAACCACAATCCATGTGATGTATTGTCGGCATGAGTAATACGATTTTCGGAATGTAATAAACAATTAAATCTCTATTAAAACGCTCCAGTATTACAAAGGAACTATTAATTATATGCGGAGGCTACACATCTGCTTCTAATTTTGTGCGACGTTTCTAAGAAGAAAATCACAGTCACATTTCTAAAAACATGCTCTGCTTCAATATGTTGGAACTACTTTTATTGCCAACCTAATCATCGAGAAATTACAAGTTGTATTTGAACTGTTAGCAGCATGGTGTCAAAGTCGATGATCAAGCTGTTACTTTGGTATAATAGCAACTCCTTAGACTTAAATATGGATTTAAAGACACTCAATTCCAAAGACGGTGATGCAGTTCTTGGGGGGGGGGGGGGGGGGGTAGAAGCCGGAAGCAGTCAGGTATCACCAACAACGTCCTACTGAAGGACACATTGGGTATCAAGAGTAGGACGTCATTGGGTATCATCGTTTTTGGCGAGCAAAAAAAGGGGGGGGTGCTTAGGTTTCCGTTTCTCAAACATCCTGGAGAATGAGCAGTAAAGAAGTGTTACCATTATAGCAAAAAAAGTTTTGTGGCTCCTGCCCGCTATGAAAAAACTAAACGAACAGGTAGCGGTTCTACCTAGGGGTTTTTATCTACATACACCCCTGCCCCCAAGCAGCTGGGGGGCTTTAGCTCGAAATATATTTTGCTGGCTATTATGCATTCTTTGATATCAAAAATAAACTATATCAAATGTAGAATAACCAAACGATATGAATATAATCTTTTAATGGTGTTTGTATTTTACATTATCAAGGAACTAAACTCAAAAAATATTCATTATACCCTACTTGGGGGTAAAGGTGAAACATAAAAATGATTTCTTCTCTGAATTCTATGAGCAAAAACTGTATGCAACATAATACTCGTATGTGCAGAAAATTCTGAAACAGTTGAATTTATTGGGCCCGCGGGTATTGGACCATTCAAATCCCGCGTTAACAAACTTCCACTAACATAACCCTTTCACAGCAGCCGCGGTACTCTGGTAGTTAGGCTCTGCCTACGCGGTTTGCTCAGTTGTAAAAAAATGTACATGTACATACATGCAAGTTCAACTGTCAGAATTTTCTTATTTTCATCAACGCCAAAACAAGGAAATTTGACATAAACTGAAAATTGGTGGATCTAGATTTTCAACGTTGTATCACTAGTTAGTAGTAGGTACTATTAGAAATACTTGTCAATATTGTTTAATTGTTAATTATTTCATGAGAAACACTTAAAACTTGGATAGTGGATACATAGAAACCCAAAAACTTTTGTTTACATTTGTTTTGATCTTTCAACAATGTAGAAATACATAAATCACTAAGAAATTTTGTAACTTTCGGCTACGTGCCTACTTCTGGCTCACCTGAGTGTTGTTTGGTTTTGTACGAAATAGAAGTATCTTGGCTTCAGGTTGTTAAGGAGAAGTCGTGAGGGAAAATTTGAAATTTAAACTTTTGGAAAGGTTAGTTTATTTTGACAGAGATCGAACTGGATTGAGACTGAGAAACACACATACGTTTTGAAAAAAAAATGAGAAGGCTCTTCAAAACGACGTGACGTTCAGATTTCAGATTTAGTCAAAAGCTCACTAATTTTGGCAATGGTGCATGACTGATATTCCGGTGCCAAGATTAATTGATTAAAATGCTTTATACAGGGTGTCCCACGACGATTAAGACAAGCAATATATGGGAACTGGGCAGTAGTAGAGAATTGTAATGTTGGGTGTGTAAATTAGAGTAAATGTTTCGTCTTTTTTTATTATTGCGTTATCCAATGAGGTGTTTGTTTTTGGTCACGTGACGTCCAACCCAAAATTTTTAATTAGTATATTAGCGACTTTCTGTGTTCCTCCCGATAAAAAAATTCCAACAAACTAGCACCCTTGGGGTCTAAAATGATTAATTCAAGAGCTACAGATACTTAAAGGTACATGTTATAATCACTGGTAGTGGTACAATCCTTTAAGTATCTGTGGCTCTTGAATTAATCACGTTAGACCCCAAGTGTGCTAGTTGGAATTATTTTATCAGGTGGAACACAGAAAAGCATTAATATACAGGCTGTCCCATTAATACTTTTGAATCGGACGTCACGTGACCAAAAGAAAATACCTCATTGGGTAACACAATAACAAGAAAAGACACAACATTTGCTCTAATTTACATGCCCAAAACTATAACTCTCTACTGCCGCCCAGTTCCGATATATTGCTTGTCTTAATCGTCGTGGGACACCCTGTATAATTTAACGCTTTGCGGTTGCTTTGCTGTTCTATTTGGTAGTATTGAATTTTTTGTTATAAAGATTTGAGTTGATGGACTACAATTATAATCATAAAATTTTGACGATATCAGCACATATCTTATTAACTACATAATAGTGAGACCGTATTTATCTTAGCTGAAAAGACGTCCATTTTTCAGCTACATAAATGTTGTATTTATTCGGTTTTTTTTTCTTGTTTCAGCTCCAGGGAACTGATAAAATCCGCCATCTTAGACAATGATTTTATGAAAAATTTGGAAGTAACGCAAATAAAAGAGATCGTGGACTGTATGTACCCTGAGGAATACAAAACGGGCAGTATCATCATCAGAGAAGGCGACGTTGGCAGCACAGTGTACGTTCTAGAAGGTGAGTCTTTTAAGAGTTTATACACTAAGGTACTCATTGCTAGCAAATATTTCTTAGACTAATGTATGAATTTTATTCCGAATTGGCACTTATAAGAAGACTAAGCTGAGGTTGCTACATGTAATAATACGTCCAATATATTTCTAAGAATCAACAGCTCAATATTAAGGGTACTGTTGCGTGTTATGGACTTGCAACTTGCCTTGTCAGTAGATGTAGGTATTAAATTTGTATTTCTACACCTTTTATATTCCAAATACTCGTTTCTTATACGCACATAGGTTATTTTATAGGCTAAACATTAAAACAAATGGAGGGTACTTAAAAAAACCTAAAAAAAAAAACGCCAGTAATAATCAACAATAACGATAAAAAAGTGGGAGCCCAATTTTTGAAATTTGGAACAAAATCCTACAAATTGGATTTATGCTTCACTTTTTAATTGAATCTGGTTTGATAGCGTAATTTTTTAGTTTTTAACTAGTGTTTATTTAACGTTCCATTGTTGGAGCGAGTGCTTATACTTATCTTGCGATAAAAAAATGCTTCCTTATTACGAATTCCATTCACACAATAATTATTATCGTTGGTGAAAATACCACTTTTCGAACATCTAAATAATCTAGAAATTTCAAACAAAAGTCTTCAACAGACGCAGTAGGTATTCCAAAACAATACTAACACATGCATGATCTTGCTGTGGTGAACTGGCAAATAACCTACAAGGAAATAAAAAGTACCCGCCACTGATGTTAAAGCTGCTATCTGTGCCGCCATCTCGCGGTGGGTAGTTATTACATAGTGAATAGATTACAGGTAGTTTTGTTGGTCCGTGTTCCGGCTGTATCGCAGGCAACCAGGCATACAGAAGCTTGTAATATCTATTGCATAGCAAATCGGGGTACTAATATTTAATGTATTTAATTTAATAACTTCTGATTCAAATCACTTCTACATACTACATATTAGCTGTCTAGATTTTAAGCATACAATAAATATAAATATATAATATAAAAAACCGATGTTCGCTGTTATTTAAGTACAAATTACAGTATTTAGTCTCTGCCTATGCGGTTCTTTGCTCGTTTATAAAAAATACCCTTTAATGCATAGTTATACACTACTCGCAAGTGAAATCCGAACACATATTTGCATTGAAACTTTGTACACAGCTTGGCAGTACCATCTCCAGTTTATGCATGTACACTTTTTGTTCATTTAGACGCCTTTTAACCTACACGGCACCTCTCAAAAACTCGAGACGAGTAAAATCAAAATCGGTTGCAAATGTGGCAAGAGATCAGTTGGTTGTGTAGAGATGCCCCCTAGAAGACGACAGCCCCAGGTTACGTAGTTAAGCCCCTTTGAACAAGGTCGGATTGTAGGCCAACGGGAACGCGGTGCTTCTTTCAGCTTGGGGCGTAGCGTGGCTACAGTTGTAGCAACATGGCCCGCATGGATCGCAAAAGGGCGAATGTAGCGAGCTAGAGGTTCTGAAATACGTGGAAGAACTACAAATAGGTAAGATCGTCATCTACGACTACTGGCCCTTCGAGACAGAATGCGGTCCACTCGAGCTGTTACTGACACTTGGTATGCAGCTATAGGGAGGCCCATTCGAATCCGCACGGTGTACCACAGGTTGAGTAAAATGGGCTTAGGATCATATCGACCGCATCTACACATTTTCGAACTGTAGTTTCTAAAGTGTCAAGTGATAATTCAAAACAGTCAAGTTAATTTTCCAACTCGTCAATTGTAAATTCAAACTGACAGGTGTTTATACCTGTACTCACTGCAAATCATCGTCGCCAATGGTTAGATTAGTAAGTGTCAAGAACACCGACAATGGCATGCTGAAGGGCATCAGACGGTCTTCTCCGACAAGTCCAGGTATTCTCTGGACGCACATGACGGACGCCGATACGTAAGACGACGTCGGGGTGAACGACGTGATCTGCAGTTTGCTGTTGAGCGCCATGTACACCGTTCTATTGGTTTGATGGTTTATGGTGCATTGCATTCAACAGCAAGTCACCTTAACTTGTGATTCATGGCACAATGACTGCACAACGTTATGTGAATGAGGTGTTAGAACCAATTGCCGTTCCATATGTCCGAGGCCTCGAAGAGGGTTTCTTTTAGCAAGATAATGCACGTCGTCATATTACAAGGGTATCGATTAGGCTCCTACAGGAAACTGAGGTCAGGGTACTCCCCTGGCCTCCACGATCGCCCGATTTATCACCAATTGAAAAAGTATGGGATTCGATGAGTCGATACATAGGCGATTTACCCGATCCACCGACCACGCTGGACGAACTGGAACATGATGTGAGGGCAGCTTGGGAGGCTGTACCTGAGTTTGTCAACAACCAGATTACGAGCATTATTGATCAGTTGTATTTTTTTATAAAATAATTATGGCAAATGAGTTCGTTTATTATTGTATTTAAGTCCTACCGCATTTCATCAGTCGCAGCCTTTGTTTTCTCAGTGTTCGGACTTGATTTGCGAGTAGAAAATAATACCATTGATTAACACATTTATACGAAATACTTTAATCAATGATAATACTTTTTGCACTCGCACCTCTTGCAGACTTTCAATGCATCTGGCAGCATAGCAGAACCCTCGAAACTGTCTGGCTACTGGGGAAACATCGTTTGATGAGTTCCCCGAAAACATATGTAAATAAAATTTAGCTTTTACCATAATATAACGAAAGTATAATTATAAATTATTGTTAAGGGGTGTCTGGTGAAAGATGGAAATGTGTGAAATATGGAAAAATTACGCCTCAGATATATGTACTTTACAAATCTGAGATGGGATTTTGTACACCTTTGCTACCTCTACTTCCCAAAACCACCACTACCCAGGTTTTATAAGTGGGGATCGTTCTTACCTATATTGGAGCTACACATAGAACACATTTCAGCTTTTATGAGATACCGAAGGTCTGGCCCTCACGGGCTTTTGAACTAATATACCTACCCTTTTAACAATTTATTTTCCTCGATAAGCTTACCTTCGCTAGAATCAGGCACGTATCCAGGATTTAGTTGCGGCGGGGGGGGGGGGTCCAGATTAGGGATGGGACCTTTTAATTTTGAATTTTGCTTGACTGATTCTTGATCAGGGGGGGGTGCAGGTTGCCGTTGCCGTTAGACGTACAGCCTGACAAGTGTAGCAAGAGACTTGGGAATTTCGCCGCTGTCTCACACGCACACGTTATTTCATATCCTCTCGACTCTTGCTATCCTTGTCTATTTCATATTTCTCACGGCTCTTGTTACACTTGTCAGGTTGTATATGCATGGTTCAGAGGGAGGGGGCGGACCCCCTGGACCCCCCCTAAATACGTGCCTGACTAGAATATCTACTTTTTCGAATTCTTTGCGGAACACATTAACATTTCGGGTGGATAGCAAATAATACGTAAATAATACGTAGGTTTGAAGTGAGTAAGTAGATAACTTATGCACTACATTACAACCTGCGTAAAAATACATAGATTTAGCTATTTAGTCTTCTGTGGATCTCTTTCATGCGATACATAGTACATGTAACCTAACAAAAATAGTTCGTTAACTTTTACCTATTGGCATTTTAGACGTTTGTATGTTATAAAAATAAAAACTGAACGATAAAGATCACAATCACATTAAGAACATGTAAGCCATTTTTAAAACGACGATATGCATGCAAAACGTGAAATGTTGACTGTTATTACGAAAGCTGTCTATGCAATGCATATAATTCGTGTTTCGTGTGCTTTCCATTTCATCGTGATCCGGAAACAACCAAGACAACCAAGTGTATACGAGTTTAGCTGTAGCTTATACAAGCGGTTATCACGATTGAGATGATTCTGTATATTTCCTCTGATGACCACTACCAGGGCATGTCGATAGGACTCAAGGTACCTATATTTTTGTGTATGCTGCTTTCATGGTATACAGTGAATTAACTGTACTTGGCAGGAACACCGAACATAGATAAAGCAGGAAGTGTCACTTGGGGCCGGTCTTCTAAAGTGGGTCCTTACAACAGCAACAACAGCTGTTTCCTGTTGTTTTCTGTTGTTTCCTGCTTTCTCCTGTTGTTTTCTGTTTTTTTCCGCTGTTTTCTATTTTTTTTTGTTGTCTGATGTTTCCATGGTTTTCTGATGTTTACTGTTGTTATCTTTTGTTTTCTGTTATTTTCTTTTGTTTTCTGTTACCTTTTGTTATTTTCCGTTGTTTTCTGTTGTTTATTTTTTCTCTTTCCGCCGTTTTCTATTTTTTCTGTTGTTATCCGTTGTTTCCTGTTGTTTTTTTTTTATTGGAAATAAGGCATCGACTGCATAGTCATTAGCCATATATCTTTTATCAACTTCTATTGTTCTATGGTGTTTTCTGTTGTCTGTTGTTTCTGGTTTTTGCTGTTGTTTTCGGTTGTTGTTTTGAATTCAAGAACTCTTGTACAGAAATGCGTGTGAAAAAAACATCTGTTCTCGCTCTAAGAAAATTTATTTGATGAGGAAATTGACAAAAAAAGTACCTTGATAATCTCGAAATATCCGGAAACACACAGCCACTCAGACAATCATTTACGTGAAGGTGAGTGCTGAGAAATGTGCGAAGCTATTTTAAATATCGCCTGTACGTCTTTATAAAAAAATGGCTCCCATAGACCTTTCTGGCAATAATATTTCAGGTAATGAAAGTAATACTTCACTTTGATAAACACCATATTATTTATGAATTAGTGAATCAGTCTCCAATCCGATTACACGGCTGTGTTTGTCAATGAATTTCCTTCAAAATGATGTATCACAAGCAGTATGTTAGTCCCATTTAAGATTTTGAAGTAGGGGCTGCTGGGGATGAGGGAGTAGATGACACAGTGATGACGTATCCGGTGGAGGAGTGCCCCCTCGAAATACAAATCGACGTGTCACGGCGATTTTAGTTTTTTTAATCATTTCAGAGTTAAGGTGGGTGGCAAATTTTAGCTGAGACACACTGTATACTATTCTTGTAGGTGATATTTGTTTTTTTCAAGGTTATCATATGCTTAAGTATTTTTACTCTCAAGACTTTTCCATTTTTGCATTGAAAATAGTTACTTAATATAACCGTATATGATAAAAAGTTTAAGATTATTACAGCTAGGTTTATAGTCGGTGATTGCAGCTCATACTATATTATATTCTTTGTCCAGTAATTTATTTTTGTGTGAATGATCAAATGAACGTTTCTTGGCATTTTCCTGGGACGTTATTTCCGGACAAACTTGTATTTGCTCATAGTCTTTCGTGGCATCTATCAAAAGTGGGCTACTTGACTGAAATTTTTATTTCATACATTTTAATCTAACTTCCCTCAAGCAGATTCGACCTTCATTCGAAGCAATATTTGACTTTCACTTGTAGATTTGATGAACAGTCCTACATGATGATTATGTTAACTGTAATTACGATACCAGGAAATAGGAACTGAAACGAACGAAAGTAACTGATATTAACCTACCATGAAACTGTATACCATGATTTCGTGATGAATTCTTGAGAAGATCTGCTTAGTGTTGTTTTAACTTACCATGTACGAGTATAGCAAGCGAGTAGGTATACTAGGTATACCTGGTTCTGGTGCCACCATCTTTTATTATATTTTTGATCATCAATCTATCCCTAAATCGTTTACAAGATGTAATAATAAATGTACTGCTAGGAGATGATGGGGGGGGGAGAGGTGGCTTTCAAAGTAATCCCTAAGACTGCTAAATCCAATCAAAAAAAGTGTTTACTATGTGCCTATTTCCGTTCTGGCTGTCTATCGGTCTCTCTCTATGCCTGTCGCAATGTTTTTACCGGCGTAGTCTCAGTAACTGCTGCACCGGTTTTGAGCGGGAGCGGGTAAAACTAAAGACTTGGATAGAGTGCGGGAGGAGGAACTCCAGAATGTCTTGTATTTATAAAGGAATGTTCATTGAAATATCCTGGAATATATTTGTATTTTGTAAATTTGGTTATTTATGACAGATATTGCACGTATTTTTGGTGAAATTTAGTTGAATAATAAAAGAAGGAGAGAGGCTTTCGGTGACTAGTGCGTAGACCTTGAAGTGGGCTCTTCTGCACCTTTCCTTACTCTAGTTTCCATATCCAGCCGTCATCGCAAAGGTGAGGATGGCCTTGGGTCCTGCCCATTTTATGTCTTCAGGTTCAAAGACCCTTAAACCTGAAGGGCTGTGATACCCAAGGGCTTCACAGCGATATAGAATGTTGCTGAGGACTCCTTCTTCTCGCCACAGCGTGCACGTGTTGGTTCGCTTACGATCCCCATCACATACAACTCATACAAGTGACGTCTGAAAGTGTTATGACCAGATAGCAAGCCCACAAGTAACCTTAATCGGCTTCTGTCCAGTGAGAGACAGAACCGCTCCACCTAGGCCTGAGGTACTAAAATAATTTCTCTAGCTTGACGTAGATCTCATAAGATGTTGATTTTGCAACCACATCTCTGTTTTCATCCTAATGGTACTTGGTGCCAGCCCCACAGCCCGCTCAGGACCCGCCCTACGGGCGCGTCCGCCGTTTCGTTACCGCAAACTCCAGAATGTCTTGCCAAAATGTCATCCTTCCTTTATTGTAGAACAAGCCTTGATGTAATATTACATGCAGTCAATGCTTTCAATGCTGCCTGGCTGTCAGAGCAGATGGCTATCCCCTGAATTTCGTGATTACGAGAGGCGTAAGCTAAAATCGCGTATATTTCTGCTTGGAATACCGTGGTGTATCCCGCAACAGAGAGGAAGAGCTTTTTTTAGCCCGCAGACTCCAACACTGGAACCTTCGTCAGTAAGTGAGCCGTCTGTATACTAGACTTACTCTCCCTCCTTAGTTTCTCCAACATTTCCGACAATGTGTGGGAAGTACTGAGTTTCTATTGCTGTTTAGGTACTTGTTTATTTTTTGTGCATTGACTGCTTAAGTGTTTAACATTTAGTGACAACTGACAACAAATTTAGTAAAATTTAGCGACAATATTTTGAACGCCAAGAATGTCACTGATCTAGACGTTAGTGTTATTTTCTTTAGCATACTCCAGTGTTTCACCTTTTTTACTTCCCACACCGATAGGTGAGGGGAGTATTGTGATCTCGAAAATTTTCGATTTTAAGATAATACGATTTTTGGGCGTATTATGATATCTACATAACTAAAATCTATGTTACTCACTTCCGTCGGGCTGTCTGTCTGTCGCGTTTTTTCTACCCTCGTAATCTCAGTAACCGCTGCATAGGTTGTGATGAAACTTGTGTACGGCTGTGGGGTCCTATAGTACGCAATGCTGCTAAAATTTTGAAAATCGGTACATTGGCGGTGGAGTAATTAGCAAAAAACAAAAAAAATTAAATATTTTTTTTTTTATAACTGAGCAGACCGCGCAGGCAAAGCCCAAATACCAGAGTACCGCGGCTGCTGTGAAAGGGTTATGTTAGGGGAAGTTTGTTAACGCGAGATTTGAATGGGCCAATACCCGCAGGCCCAATAAATACATCTTCTGGCAGTCCATTCCAAGCCTTGGACACCCTGAGAATAAATGTGCAGTTGTACCGCTCAGTTCTTGATGTATGAAGAACGACCGTCTTGGGATGAGATGCAGCGGTCGCACGGGTACATCTGATAGGAGCAGTGAGCGGCGGCAGATTCCGTTGGAATATCGGTAGAAGAGTGAGAGGTCACCAACAACACTCCGGTGAGAAAGTGACTGAAGGTGTCGCGTTAAGGCCGGATCGCCAATTAGTCGAATTGCCCTTCTCTGGACGGCATCTAGTATAGACAGGGTAGTAGGGGCAGCAATATTCCTCAAACTTCATTTTTAGGCGTTTTAGAAGTTGCTGATCATTTTCTACTTTTTTTTGTGTGGGTGAAATTGGGGTGATTGGGGGGTGGAGGGTTGTAAAATTCAAAAATTTGTTGTATTCACAATAGGCTGTGAAAGTGCGTCCTAGCGGCATAATATCCTTTTTCAGGTCCATCCGATCATTGGCTTGCCTACTACAGGACCAAGGAGAACTTTCTGATATAAATACAAACGAATATTGCTTTAGATCAATCTGTATTGAGTAACATGGAAATTATAGAATTGATTTTAATGAAACTTCGCCACAGTATTACTACTGTGCCAAGGATGGAAAGCGCGTATGGTTTTTAGAAATCGTGTCAGTGGCGGCTCAGCAACAATAAGAAAGCTAAAAATATAAAAAGCGCTCAACCTTCGTTTTTAGGCGTTTTGGAGGCTCCAAATCATTTTCTGTTTTTTTTTGGGTGGGGGTGAAATTGGGGCGGTTGGGGAGTGGAGAGTTGCAAAACTGAGAAAGTTTCTGTATAGATAATAGACTCTCCATTGACCTGCGAAAAAAGGACCTAGCGACATGGGTCCATCGGAACATTGCCATGCTTATTACAGAAACTAAGGGACCTCGATTTTTTTTTCTGATGTATGTTACATACGAGTATTGCTTTACATCGTGCTGTATTGTGTAACCTGGAATTGATTTTAATGAAATTTCGACACAGTATTATTACCTTGGCGAGGATGAAAAATGCGTATGGATTTTAAAAATCGTCTCAGCAATAATAAAAAAAATAAAAATATAAAAACAGTTCAAACTTCGTTTTTAGGCAATTTGGGGGTTCCTGATCGTTTCGTTTCATCCAATTGAAGCTTGCAGAATAAAACTTGTGTCGTTTTAGTTCCTATGAAGAGATTTAAGAAACTATTTACTAGAGTTTTTGTTTTGGATGTTTTTTGAAGACAGGCAGGCAATGATTTGGTTGCAAAGGGATCTCAGACTATAGCTTCATGCAAAGGGAAAATAATAAAATGATATCACCGTTATGTGTGTGAAGTACTGAGTCAATCAACTTGCCTCCATTTTTTTGTCTAACGTCAGTAGACCTTTTTTTCGCTTCCTGCATGTTCTTTTGGAAGCGCATACAGTAACGCAGAATAATTGCAAGATTGACGTCCAAATGCCAAACGTTAAGGACAGCCAGGCACCTTTTCTTGGCAATTCGCTATTGCTAAATTCGTTGCAAATCGCGCAATTCTAACACTTACATTTCACTGCTTGTGTGTATAAATAAACGTTGTTATGTCATATCGGGCACATTTTACGGAGTAACTTAATTAAAAGCACTGAAAGTTGAACAGAGTGTTGGAATTGCATGAGGTGGAAGGACGGCGACACTGACTGGTTCTTTTTGATAAAAAATTGCCTCTATAAACTGTAGCCTTGATCTTTTGTTGCTAACTATACCTAAGCGTTTACTTTCACTCAGTGTGCGTGGTTTGGCATTAGGCTTAGTATTGAAACGAATAATTTGCTTAGACAAATTCCTGTCTAATGTTTCCGTATCTCAGCGACATAATTGGTCGTACACATTTATCTGTGAAATATGCTGTACTGCTGTAGTTTGTCTCTTGACTGTTAAAACGCCATATTCTTTTCTATTAGCAACGGTAGTTCTTGCTTTGTTCTATCTGATGCACTTAGCATGTTAATTCTAACCGCGATATTTAAGTAGTACTGAAGAATTTGAAGACTGACTACAATATTGATTGCGTTCAGGGAACCTGAGTATTCTCGCTCCAGAGCGCTCAGGTAGCAGAGTCACTAAACTCCACGCTACTTATTGAGTGGGCGCCATTTTTTATAGCAAAATTAGGTAAGGGTTCGTTTTAGCGAAACCCGAAACGGGCTTTGAGATTGGTGTCAATCGACGCGGATTGACGCCCTGAGTCGAACGATACCACTCCCAGACTGAGGAAACGTTCCGGTGAAAAACTACAGCACTTTGAAGATTCCAAACCTAACCTAACTTAACCAAACTAGTTGAATTATTGAAGCTAAAATGAGTTTTAATCGACTCGGCTTGAAGTCCTGAGACGAACTAGACCATTACCGGCGCGAGAAAACATTTTGGTGGAAGTCTACGAAATTCACAAATTCCAATAGCTTACCTAATATAAAGTAAGCAAATCGGTTGAGGTAAAAAGGTGTGCCTGGCGACTCAGCCTAATATCTTGACTTAAATTATACCAAATCCTGACTGTACAACCGTTTATTTTGATTCTCAATTGGAAATTATTCAAAATAAGTTCCTCTGGGCCCTACCCCTGCATGCTATGGAAAAAACCTAACAGGTGAGAATCCTACTTGGGAAACTTGTGTTGCTTAGACTATTGAAAGTATTCAAAGAGAGTGACGTCCCCCAGGCCCCCCCGCTATACGTTTACACCAACCTAATTCAACGTAAACTAACCTGGTTTTCGGTTATTCATATTTCCTCAATAGCTTTAACATTAAACATTTAAAGTATCATAACTTTTTATTTTTCATTTTAGGATGTTGCGACTGGTGACGTTGTGTTGTACTCATCTAGCGCTTTCGGACGATATATAATTTGACCACATATTTCATTAAAAATCATCGAAATATCGAAGTAATTTTGAGGTTAGGTTTGAAATTTTAAAGTGGCGCAGATTTTCATCGGAGCGTTTCCTCAGTCTTGGAGAGGTCTAATTCGACTCAGGACATCAAGCAGAATTGATTAACACTTATTTAACGACCAACTAAACCGAATTTGACCTCAATAAGTTGACCGTTTGGCATAAGTGAGGTTAGGTACTGAAACTTTAAAGTGTCATAGAATTTTACCGGGGCATTTCCTCAGTCTAGGAGTGATGTCGTTAGACCCAGGGCGTCAATCCGCGTCGATTGATACCAATCTCAACGCCCGTTTCGGGTTTCGCTAAAACGAACTCTAGCCCAAAATTATTTTACACTCGATTTGGTTAGCGATAATTCAATGGGGCAACATAACCTAAACAAATCTGCATTCTGACTTGTCAAGCGGCAGTAAGCCTCACCGACTTTACCGAAAAATGGAAAGCAAAGCCTTTACTTTCCAATATAACTACCGAAACAGATTGGTACACCGGGATTTCACATTTTCTTTCTGGTCATCTCAATCCTATTTTCCAGGCTATCATGGAGTGGTTGCGCAAGATCTTCCACAATAGGTAAAACATCATTAATATCAATGTCGATATCAATAGCTTTTGCTATTACTTCGTGATTCATTTTCAACTCTTCGCCAGTATTTACAGTTTTGGGGCATCAATCAAAACAAACTGTTAATCTGGCGGTTGCGAATGAATATATGTCACTTTAGACGTTGACCGTTCAGTATTCCGTTGTAACAGAGAGCTCTATGCAAAGCGCTCCAAAAGAGTTCCCTGTTTCCCTGAACGCAACCATTGAATTGAATTGAAGGTTACACACAGGTATTTCAAAAGTCGGTAATCCTGAACACTTGTAATTTTGTACGATCCTTGCTAAATTCAGATCCATAATAGTTCAGATGTTGACTTGGCACAGCCCGTCACCATTTGTTGCTACCGCAGTCATCGGAGGGAAAGAATAAGTATATGCTGGCACTGCCTACGTCCATCGGCACAACCTGGCTCTACGAGTGCTATACGACCAATTAAGGCACTGATACTGGAGCTGCCGTACACTCCATAGAGTCCATGGTGGAGAATTAGATGTGCCGAATTTACTGGAACTACTCTTTTTCCACGCTCAAGCTTGTACAAGCAAATAAGCCCGACATATTTCTCCTCGAATACCAACAGAAGGCAATGTCCGTTATCGAGTTCTCAGTGCCTTCAGATGGGAACATCGTCTCTAAAGCGGCCCACAGACGCTCCGGAAATCCTCAGAGGAAAAACTGCACAGTCCTGGCCTCAAGGATTATCGGAGCGTATGTGGAGGTTCGCCGGACTGTTCAGGCCGCCGGATGCGGAATTGAAAAACCATTCGATCGCCTGCGCAGGCCGTCTTTTGATGCCATGCTTGCTAGAACTGAACTGAACTGAACTGAAAGGTTTCCTGATCGTCTGTAAAGGAGGGTGTATTCAGGCCAAAGTGCAAGGGCCTTCATGCCAGGATTGTGCAGTTTTCCTCTGAGGATTTCCGGAGCATCTGTGGGCCGCTTAAGCATGAGGAAGAGCGGACCAAATATGTGGAGCTCCTCGGACAACTTTGCAGGCTCTATGTGGTTAACACTGTTAGTTTCCTAGTAATGGTCATTGGATCCTGGATCCTGCCTTCAGACTTGCATAAACAGGATCTGTTATTGTATCTAACCTTGTTTTTGGAACATCTCCAAACTAAAGAGTTAATAAACTTTAGTTTATGTTTGACCCACCTTGTACAAATCTGCCTCTGAACTCACACTTAATCCGTGTCCTACTAACATTTCCAGTATTGAACTTATTTTATATGCATTCAAAAAGCAATTGCATAAATACACAGTGTTAACGTTATTTTGATAAGCATGCTCTGTTGCATTATTAATTACATTTTGTAGTCCGAGGTTCATTTCAATTTCAACATCTCTTTGCGTTCGACCACACCTTTGCTCCTTTTCCTTTACAAGCTATCCCACCCACATTTGCCGACTTGTATTTTCAAAAATTGAAATTCCGTCAATAAATTAGAAGGTAGGTTAGTGTATCTGATGGACTATATATTTTGATTTCGGTTTTATAATATCTTGTAACATTCTACGTAATCGTCTAGTCTATCACGACTAAAACCACACAAATGTTTCTCTCAGTATGATTCAGCATTTTGCAAAATCTTTGTGAAACAGAACGATGTGAAGTTACTTTCTGTTCATGATTTACTGAATTTCAGTTTTTAGGCTTGTTTGATGATTTTGTTCTTTTAGACAGTAAGCTAATTGATTAGTCAACCCGGGATCAATTTTACTTCCGATGCCAGTAGACAAAAAACAAATTCTTGAGGTTGTCAGTGTCAAACAATCAGGTATAATAATTGACATAGGTACGTCTGGCGATTTACAAATAAAGTTTCTTTCGCTAAAAATCAGACAACTCTTGCCTAAATTAAAAAATTTTAAACACATGCCATTTAGAAACATTGCATGACTTACTCCCTTGTGCAGTCCCATCTAAATTATGGCATCTTAGATTGGGGAAGGATAGGTACATCAAACTCATTTAAAAAGTATAGATACTTTACAAAAATGTGTTTTAAAAACTAGTCATCCCAAATAATCCACATACCCATCAGTTTATTGAGAGAATCCCAAAAAATTGATATCCGACAATATATTGCTATACCATAATGCATTTCGTAAGAATTATATCATCTTGAGTAGCCATGAACATGATACAAGAACCAAGAATAAGACTTTAAGACCTCTTATTTACAAGTCCAAATAAGGCCAAAAAAGCTTAACATATTTATGTTGCTGCATATTAAAACTTTCTACCAGATTGAGTGAAAACCATCAAGTCTCATTTCTCATACAAAAAAATGGATGTTAGACATAACACGAGATATTTTTTCAAATGCTTTTAACCGATCTTTCAACTCTCATACTTATAACTTATAACCCTTTAATCTAGTTAATTCTAGTATATATGTATATGTGTAAGTAAGAGTAAGTATATATGTGTTAAAATTAGGTGGCAATATATTTGTAATAAGTATTACAAATAAATGAAAAAAAATCTATAGGTATATATAACATCAAACCACACATATGCGATTTATTTACCCCATTAATTGTATTGTTGGTAAATAAATTATTATTATCCACGTATTGTAATCAAGAATTATGGATAATATTTTTTTTTTTGAATACTTTATGGCACCCACAAGAAACTATGCCACTAGTTTTAGTAGATATCTCTCTATGTTGTCTGTCTGTTGATATACCTGATTGGTGAATGTTGGCCTCTCTATAACTAGAAAAACCCTGAAACAGTGTTAATGAGATTTTTACAGTAGTTTACTGCTATGTCAAGAAGCTTTAAATAGTTTGCAAAATATATTTAATGGCACAGGGAAATAAGAAAAAATAACGAGCTTGGAAAAAATTATCTGAATTTTTGTGAAATTCTTATAGTAGATACTGCGAAAGAAACGAGAAATGACAGCGGAGTAATAATAAAAAACATAATCACTACCAAACGTTTTTGATAAAAAAAAAGGATGCTAAAACGGCTTTACATTAGTCTCGAGAAATCCGATGGATGAAAAAGAGAATCACAAGATAAGTATCAGCACAGTAGAGTCACAACCAGTACTCTCACTCTCGCCAATATTTGTCAGACGAGTGGATTTCCGCGCGCATCCTTGGCGGGACGTTCTGGGGACCCAGACGTATGAGTCGAACTTCAGCAGGCGACGCCACTACACGAGAGTGGTTCAGCGATACAGTGCCGTACTTTGATTTTTGTCGACGATGAGTAGTGTAAGGCGATGTGCAGCCGATGAGTTGGAAAAAATCTTCATTAAATACATCGGTAGATATTTAGTGCGAAAATGTCTAGCTAAGCTTTCGTGTCAAACGTGCATCAATTATGCGAATGCTTGCTGCGATGACTTGGATGGAACTTCTATATTTACGCTTTATAAGGCCTTCAGAAAAACGTAATTACACCTGTTTGGTGATTTATACATGCCACATGATGGCATGGATTCAGCAGATTGCATCAATGGAATTTATATTTCAGAAAAATTTCGAAAACATTTGTGTCAGAAATAATACTGTCAAGAGGTTGGTATGTGCCTTTAAATTGTTAAACCTCCATCATCCCTGTAAAGATTTCAATTACGAATTTCTATACAACTTACATATATGCTAGGATAAGGATTTATTATAGTATAAAATATGCTAACAGAAACTTTAAACTCCCCAATCGAAATAGGAAACTCGTTGTTTGGCGACGTGAGTGAGTTTTCGGTCATGTCTAAGCTCATTAACAAAGATTTTTATAAGGATATTCCAGTAAAAGGCAATGATATAAAGGAAGTCACTATTACAATTGCCTCAAAGCTTTTCATCCCTTCACATCCTTCACCTAATAAATCCTTGTCATAGGCTAAAAAAATCTGCAATTTATTTTTATGTGCAAATGCACTTTCTATTGTATTGTATAGCTATTTATTTTTTGTCAAACCTTTCATCAAGTCCATAACGTAATACTCTAGGATTTCTTGTCGTTTTTTAATTTTTTAATGTTTAACTGCAAAAATATCGTTTCTTTCTTGAATAAATACTATTTAGTTTATTATATCCTTATGTCCAATGATTCTTCGATTATGTCAAATTTGATGGAGTGAATACTTTTCTTGTTAGCTGTTAAAGTAGTCCTCACTGCTTCTATGAATGAGAGACATTTAAGTTGAATTACCTTTACAAGCAATTTGATTGAAACTTTTGCTATGTTAATAAAAAGCCTCACAAATAAAAATACCATATATCAATAGTTTAGTCTGATAATCCTTCTAAGTATGATGAGAAGCAGTCCGAGTTCTCGTGCATTTTTTGTATTATGATAGCGCAGTTTCTGTTAGAATGATAAAAGCAATCGAGTAAGAGCATTATTTTGCAATGTACCCGATTAACAAAAATTGACCATGCTACTCAATGCGGTTCTGAACGGAAGCGGCGGCATATAAGCCTGATGATGCGCTGTGGCCGCGGCGACGGCGGTGAATTTTTTCTAACTCAGACTGTGAGCGCGATACGTAGATTGGCTGAAAAATGAATGCGTGTTTTGGCGAGAGTGAATTTACCGGTTATGACTCTACTGTGGTATCAGATAAAATATGATTTTATTCCCCAGTGCATACCAACACAAAAGTGTTTGTAAGAACTCGAAATATGCTTGCAGCATAAACACCGGTACTTCAACATGTGTATTCACGTTTGCAAAAAATATCGTAATCCAAAATACGGCACAAAGGATTGTTCGTATTTTTATTGGCATTACGTTCGACTTGGTAATGCAAAGTTCTTGTTATGCTAATTTAGATCCAGTCAAAATGCATGAGTGTCGTAAATCCCAGTTCTTGCACACCTACTGTGTATGGTTCAGTCATATTCAGTCACAAACATTAGTGTTAAATAGCTAAGTTGAGAAAGACAGAAAAGAAGGGGGTGCAGATCAAGTTATTAGGGATGCCGTCAAAAACTAGACACAATTGTTAGACCACTAGGTCCTGGTAGATAGGCAAGTATACCAACATTGGCCCTTTTTATCAACCCCACTGAACAGCAACGGAAAACTCTATGTCATAGGAAGCTCCTTACCGAATCTACCAGACCATTTGACGAATACAGTGACTCCTCCCCCAACATCTGCAGCAGATGGGGTCCCCTGCCACTCTCATGAGTGACAAATGTCTATTTAGCTGGCATTGGCCTATGAGAACCCCCACCAAGAGGTCGAGCGTCCCTATGCCTTCATTCAGAAGTCATCTCCTACAGTTGTCATGTTTCTCTAACCAGCTCCTTGTAAGCCCAGTCATCTAGGGAAACATTGACATGGCGCCTCTAGGGGAACATTGACCTGGCGCCTCTAGGGGAACATTGACCTGGCGCCTGCTAATTCCAAGCAGCGGTTCCTCACGAATTCAGGGGCTCCCGGCTCCTATCCTAGCTGGACGGTCCGCTGTCTCGTTGCCCGGTATACCGATGTGTCCGGGGGCCCACAACTGGGTCATATCAGAAAAACTATAAGAAAATGTACAATTAAATTTATTAGAACACTAATTGGACTAAAAAAATGTAACAACTTTAGGTGAATTAAAAATGGAAGCTCAAATGAGCAGTTAACCATTTAAATCTAAATTCTACTTGAAAGGGGTCCAAATGGACATCACGTAATTAAAAACATAAATAATAGAAAAAAACGACATCCCGCCCAAAGGCAATAAAAAAATTTGCGTTACACTTTCTCAATAGTTTGAATGTAACAATAAGACACTACTGACTCTATACTGTCAGCAAAAATGAGCTTAGCATCGAAAAAGACCGCGAAATCACATCATTCAGGAGCCTTATCATCAATGGCACAACGGTGTATAATTAATTGTAGTTTTCTCCAGTGTGTTTCACTTTTGCATTTCTGGACATTCAATATAATTTGTTGGATTTGCACCACTCATTTATAGTATTTAAATTGCTTTGGAGGAGAAAACAATTCTCTAGGGATTTCTAAATATATATTCAGATCGTCAGTAATTCTGGCGCATAAATAATTAATATACAGCATGAATAAGTGGGGTCCCAGATTAGAGCCTTATGAAACACCGCTCATAACAAAGCTGCATTGTGAATCAAACCCATTGAAGGCAACAAACTGAGACCCTCCTGATAGATATAATAATAATATGAGACTATTGGAAAACCCGTAATGTGATAATTTCGCATATATATCAAAATTGCAAGATTCACTCTATCGAATACCTTCATGAAATTGGTATAGATGGCATCTACTTGACCCTTGAAGAATTCTGGAAACATATTGTGTCAGTAATGACAAGTTTGAGATAATTTAGCGGTTGAGCTTTGGACACTGGGATAAATGAGGTTGTACGTTGAAATTTCAAATATCTTCTAAAAAACACAAAGCATGCAAATCTGTCGATATTATGTTATCACCGCTTTTATACAGAGTGTTTTCAAAGTTGGCTTTTCTTTTCAGAAACAACTGCCTTTGAAATGACAACGCTAATTTACGGTGAATCAGCACCAGAAATATAAAAAAAATGTAAGAAAATACTTACTATTCCTTTGCTGCGAAGTTTTAAGTGCGGTCCTGTCACATAAGTCTTATAGATGTGAATCGAAGTTCTTCTTCATTTTGGACCATTTGAGGTTGTCTAGGTCGTCCACCGTGTACAATAAGATGTGAATGCAAATATCCTGTGTCTCTAGGTCTTTGCGCGAGATAGACAAATCGACTGGGGATAAGGTGAATACGGTCAGGGGAAGCGATCAGCAGCCGGATTCTGTGTGGTATAGTATTCTACATATCGACTGTAGTCTACGCAATTGGTACTCTGTGTGTCATCGACATCGACATGAGGCCTCGCTTCGTTTCTATCGGCTTTTCTATTCAGAATGACATTGTTGGCATTTTATACTTATGCGCGCCGGCGCTTATGGCACGGAAATGGATCGGTGATGGCGCGACCTCAAATTCAAATAGGATCAGCGGCGGCCTAAAAAATTATACTCCAGGAGAAATAAGGATTTTCTCGTAACACTCGCTTACCCAGCAATCTGACGGGTTTTTTGGGTCACATCTGCCTACAGAAACAAAACCTAACTGTTTGCTGCGTGAGATTTTTGTACAAATAAAAGTTATAAACAAATAAAGCGTAAAAATGGCAAATTTCATCTTAAGGTGGTTACGAGTAAAACGTGTTAAATTGTAAGTAGGTATTCTTAAGATAAAGCGTCTTAAAGAAGATGCATTAAACTATAAAAAGGCCGTTACTAAATTTTGAAAAATTTATTGATTGCTTATAAAATTGTAAAAAACTGACTAAAATTGATAAAAAGCAATTTTACCGTAACATTGACAAAAAGAATATAGGACTCTGATATGATATTAAGTGGGGTCTCTTGGTACAGAATATGAGATCAAAATTTGGGTACGATTCATCAAGTACTTAGTTTAAACAATATTGAATTTGTTTATACCACGCAGATTTTTTTGTACGCTATATTATAGAAAAACATAGATTCAGAAATTCCATGGGCAGAATATCAAAGAAGAAGCACAAGCTTTATACCTGATTAGAAAAATGGTAAAAAAATAATTTCAAATGTTGCAAAATTTTTACGTACCTACAATTTTTTTCATGTCTGAAAAGCTGATATTACTATATGTACTTTAAATTTAAAAAAATATCGTAGGTCAATGGTCAATTTGAGCCAAAGCTGACCGGTTTTCTTTTAAAATTCACAGCTTCTTTGTTTATAACAACTTCTAAGGAACCTAATTTGCGCCATTTAAAAGATACGAATCAAAAGTTTTCCTGTAAATTAAAGACATTGCAAGTTCCCTTATGCCCAAAATGCAGCTCAAATGGATTGGATTTGTAGAAATCCATGGCTCAAAAAATTAAATATAAAATTATAATTGGATCTGCTATTTATTTATATATCTCTGGAAATCTTTGACGCATTTTGACGGTTCTCTTTTCAATTCATATATATGTACTCTTCGCGTACATAACAAATATGTAATTTGTTCACAAATTTAATATTTATTTGGTGGTGAACGTAAGGCGACCATCCGCCAAGAAATAGCTGCCATATCGGCCGAAACATTGGCAGCTACAATGAAAAACGCTGAAAAACGGGCCCATTTGGTCATTCGAGCTCATGGCGACCACTTGAGTGATATCATATTCAAAAAGTCATGTAAACATATCTCCTAGGCTTAAATTACATGATTTTTCACTTGAACAGCAAACATTGTTTTAATTTGTTATTATTTTTTTGAAACAAATGGGTCCATCTAATATGGCCACCCCTGTATTTTCAGAATTTTTAGTTAATATAAGAGATCTTAGTGACTTCCTTATTTCATTGCTTTGAAGGAATGCGAGACGCGTCACCCGCATCAATGGGCGCTACGCCACTGTCCAGTCACTAGTTTTCCACCATGACTCGTAAACGCCCGAGTCTTGCCGGAGAGAAGTCGCTGTCGATAGTGACACAGAATCGGCTTAAAACGCTCACTGTCGACTTCGAAAGTAGATTTTTATTGTAGAATTCGATATGTAGAATACTACACCACACAGAATCCCACCCCCAGAATACACTCGTGAAGTTCGAGAGACATTTTGACCACATTCACCTACACTAAAGTCATATCCACCAGTGGCACCAGTTCATTATTAGCTAAGCCGGTTGCACCATATTTGTTGTTGGGATGAAAGGTGCTTGCTTACTCCGCAAGATGGAGATGATTCCAATCATTTGGTTCATAGAAAAATCGTAAAAATGAAGGGTACCGGCTGGATTCGAACCAGCGTCTCCGATCTGCGTTCTGTGAACCAAATGATTGGAATCATCTCCATCTTGCGGAGTAAGCAAGCATCTTTCATCCCATGGAATCCTGGCCGATTGAGCAGTCGCAGTTTTTCAGTAACATAGAGAGCTGTCGTGCAAACAGCGGTGAGAGATTCACACTCACCCAACTGCCGACTAGATGTCTCTGGATGACTGAAATACATGGTTCGCAGGAGGATACGGGGGAGTGGTGGGTGGCGGTGGAGTCGACACCAGGTCGTAGGCACTGTGTATCGGCTGTGGTGCGGAGTATCGTGGCACAGTTGGTAAAGCGCTGGACTAGAATGCCGGAGACGCTGGTTCGAATCCAGCCGATTTTCCTATTTTTCTGTGTAGGTACCAAATGATTGGAATATTTGTTGTTGTTCGAAGTCCGATGTAGCACGTCAACATTCGAGAGAAGTTAAACGCACGCTGTCATGTATATCTATTCCGTTGTAAACTGGGGTTTTAGTTTTTTACCTCTATTTTGATCTAATCGCGCAGGGACAGAATTAGAAATGAAGATTTCATTATCGGTTAATATCTTGACGTCCCTAAATATTTCGGTTATATGTTACTGGGAAAAATCACTACTTTTGACGAGTACTTTGAGGAAAAGTCCCAACTGAGGAAACACCCTGTATATAGGACACATTCTGGCTTATTTCCATAATTTAGGGTATAATCCTGTCTCTAGGTATAGGTTGAAAATCTTCAAGAGAAGAGGAGAAACAAAGAATTTGCATTTGAATCGCTGAAGAGCAAAATAAAGTCAGAAATGGATGAACCATGTCTTTGTGTCGTAAGTTGACCAGGCTAATACTGGATAGCCATTTCAGGCGTCCGCGAATTTTCAATAAACGGCGAGTGGTCAGTGAACCCCCGACATGTATATTCCTGCCCATGCCGATGGCGGTAGCAACAGCGTATACTATGTTGTAAGTGTTCTATTCTTAACCAACACTTCGCTAATTGAACCCGAAGGATGTGTGCTTTAATCTACTTAGCGTCAGTGCGCCCATATTGGACGGGTAATTGGATTGACGTGGGCTTGTACGGCATTAATGAGGCACGGGTGGACGCTCATACGGTAGGGCTGACATACCTATACAGGGTGTTCTCAACGTTGGACTTGCAACTCTCTTCTATATCGTTTTTCAAATAGTACACTACTTTCAAGCAAAATCCTAGATAAAAGAGATATTCGCTTTAAAAAAGTGGTCACAGCTTGGCAGTACCATCTTCAGTACACATCTAATTCTTGTTATACGAGGGTTGTTCTACATCTCCGTCAATCCACTAGCAGACAGCTGTTTCACGCTTACGAAACAGCTGTCACGCTTACGAAACAGCTGTCTGCGTACTGGTGGATTGACGGAGATGTAGAGCAATCCTCGTATATCGGTTCTAATATGCAGCAGCATATAGAACCGCGCTTATGGGCGGCCAAGCGAACGCGCCGTGGCGTTCCACCAAGAAGTCTGCTGCTGTTCAGCAGCGATTTTCTTTGGTTTGCCGTTACCTTCGGGTACCAGATGGCGCACAAAGCAGATCTTTCTGTCGCCTGCTCTAATTCTTGTTCTTCTTCTTCTTCATGTGCCGTCTCCGCTACAAAGGTTGGCAATCATCAATCGTATCTTTGATTCTGTAGCACGAAACAACTGGTTGAAGTTGCATCCAAATCATCCTAAGATTACGGAGCCAGGACATCCTTCTTCTCCCGATGCTCCGTTTACCCTGAATTTTGTCCTTCATAATCAATTGTAGCAATTCGTATTTTTCGCCGCGTGTAATATGGTCCAGGTATTGTAGTTTTCTTATTTTAGTCGTATCTGTTATTTCTCTTTCCTTGTCCGTTCTTTGTACTTGTTCGTTGGTCACTGTATGTTTCCATGAAATTTTCAAAATTCTCCCACATTTTGAAGGCTTCCAGTCTATTCATGCACTGTTTATTTAAAGTCCGAGCCTATACACCATACAAGAGGACCGAGAAAACGTAGCATTTAAGCATCCTCACTCTCAAACTTAAGCTTGTTGTTCATTGGAACGTGGCTTTTTGTCGATCCAAAAACTATGATATCCATTGCAAATGTGGGGAGAGACTAGTTGGTTATGTAAAGATGCCCCTACAAGATGACAGTTCCAGATTACGCAGTTAGCCCCTTTGAACTGGGCCGGGTTGTAGGCCAACGAGAACGTGGTGCTTCTTTCAGAGCAGTTGTTGTAACTATGTGGCGTAGCGTGGCTTCAATTGTAACAGCAGTGTGCGCATGAATCGAAGAAGGGCGAATGCAGCGAGCTAGAGGTTCTGGAGTACGATGGAGAACCATAAACCGGCAAGGTCGTCATCTACGAGTATTGGCCCTTCGAGATAGAAAGCGATCCACTCGCTGACGCTTGGCATGCAGCTATAGGAAGGCCCCTTCGAATCCACAGTATAGCACAGATTGCGTGAAATCGGCTTTAGACAATGACGTTTGCATTTAGTGCTTCCACTGACTGCAAATCATCGTCGCCAACGGTTAGATTGGTGCCAAGAACACCGACAATGGAATGCTGAGACGGCCTTCTCTAACGAGACCAGTACCGGACCATGAGCTGTTAGAGCCTGCATCAGAAATAGTAAGTAGTCTTGTGCTCGCAGTTCATCCATTCTTCTATCTTAGAATCGGTATCTTTATCCTCTGCGCAACCTCCGTTGTTTGAAACGATATCTGCTGCCACTTCTGTATGGTGTGATGTCTGCAGTCTTTCCACCTCGTCTCTGTGTCCCCTTGTTAGACGTAGATGCCTCTTCTCTCTTCAGCCAGCAAATGCAAGGACGACATCCCTGTCACCACTTGCTGTGCGGTAGGTACTGGCTAATCTCAACAGTGACTTCCTCTGCAGCCTGTCCAGCTCCATTTGAGTGCCCTGTACCGTACTGGCGCTCCGAAAGGACCATCGTCTGGACGATTCAGTTCAGGAGTGCTATTTTCCTACTGCTGGGTCCCCCAAGATATTGTATCAATCTACAGAGCATTACTATCCTTTTTTTCTACGGACGGCCGCTAGGTCGCATCCTGGGTCATGCGAAATAGCCTTCACTCCGGTACTGTCGCGACGTATCGTCAGTGTTGTTCTATCAGGTCTTCAAAGGGTTTCAGTCTAGGCTTCTCTCTGTATCTGGATGTCCTAACTCCTTTTCATAAAGGGCATGTCTCTCCTCAACCAACAAATGTATGGAGATAATCCCAGCAATAACTTGTGCTACCTTTGTCGATTCTGTTCTAGAGGCGCTAATAGCCTTTAGTGCCATCCTACGCTGTGTGCTTACTGCCATCCATGTACCGTACAGGAGCGCCGTAAGCAGTATCGAGTGCACCACACCACACAAAAGCTGTCTTCTGCCACTCTCATGACCGCCGACATTAGGCAAGATTTTCAGACTACCTCATTGAATGTACTCCCTTTATCTAGGGTAACTCCGACTCCCACATTACTGGTTGCTTTGCAGCATCTCTAAGCAAGAATCGTACCCTTCTTCTATCTGTCCATTTCCGAGGTCCCTTCGACACCACTTCCTCAGTCTTCTCCGGGGCCAGCTCCAGCTACTATAACTACCTAGTTTAACATCGATAAAAGGTTGGGTCTGTATCAGGAAAAGCGCTCGAGGTGACACATCTGGAATTAAATTAAAAAATACCTGAGTAACCAATTCAGTGAATAAGAATAAATTTGAAAAGTAGGTTACCATAGGTTTAAACAAAGATCATGACATTATTTTATATTGGTGTGATTCGCATAACCTACAGGTTAGCAATTGTTATATTTTACATAAGTAAACATAAAGAGATACACACCAAATAACTCTTTAAACACCAAATAGGTAGATGAAATAATACATAGGATAACATACAAATTGTGTAGTCATACAAATCACACAGAACGTAAATCAAGCATCTCTCGGGCCATGGGTATTAAGGGTCAACATCACAACACATACCTCTCTAACAGAATTCATGAAATAACATACTGTGTAACCATACAAAAAGCATATAACTTGTGCAGTCATATCAATCACACAGAACATAAATCAAATATCTCTCGGGCCATGGCTGTTAAAGGTCAACTCGCGAAATACTTCGCCAAAGAATACCTGAAATAATATACTGTGTAATTATACAAAACCCATATAACAAAACTCGAGCAGCACTCGGGTCTTTGGTATTAAGGGTCAACACGCGAAATAGCTCTCCAAGGACTCCAATCACTAGGGCGGAGAATTGTCATGATAACTGTGAGGCCAACTCACTAAGGTACTAGGAGTTAACTCGCAAAGTATCCACTCCTTTGTATTAGTTCAGCACGAAGGGTCAACTCGCGACGTACTTCGAGATTGTTATCTGTTTTCATATCGCAGACATCCAGTAGTTGAATTATCGAACCATTAATGATATAAATGTGAGTATGAATGTTTGTCAATTGTCTAATAACAAGTTCTCAAATGAACTAATGAAATAAATAAATATATCAATAAACAAAGAGACAATTAGTCGAATTGGGTACTCTGTGAGATAAACTCACCCAAGCGCTGTTGCACAATCACCAACAATTCACAAGACCACTTTATTGTAGGGAGTATAACTATACTGTATTCACAGCCAAGCTAGACCAAATGAAAACAAGCCCGCGTGCGTGATCGGCTCGTGTCGGTGGAGTCCCTAATAGTCCAGTACATTATGTGTAAATTGTGGGTTATAATCTGGCAAGTCAAAATATCCAAAGCTGACTGGAAAGTAGATCCAAATATGCAATGTTAAGTGTTCATTGCCTAATGATCATTTCAAACTGGCAACTGGCTACTTTTGAGTTGCAAGTAACCACGCGAATGTTGCATGCGACTGTTTATTTGGAGTCTATCTTGGGATTGAATAATATATAGGTTCTGTATGAAATGATATTTGTGGTCGACTAGTCTGAAGGAAGGGACGTATTTTCAGGCAGGCATTAAGTAAACATTATACAACTTCGGACATTATTTTAACGTAACGGGCCGCCTAAATTACTATGAAGCTCTTCAGACTGTTTAGAAAATAATATCGGCCGGATATTTAGTTATTATCTTACATTCGATTGAGATTCTGTCTGTCCCTAGCATTTTAAGGCATCGTTTATTCAGTTGTATTTTAACTACCCTCTTGGATAATAATATTTTTGAATTATAAAATTTTCTCACCCTGCCAAATTTTGCGTGTGTGTATTGCCGCCTTAGGTCGATTGCACTATTCCTGCCGCCCTGCCATTGTCTGCAGCCTGCAGCGACTGCAGGAGAAGGCGCAGCCGGCGCTTGCCGTCCAGTCTCGGCCTGCTGCGATCAGTCGCTCGCCTGCTTCGAGAGCGGTGGCGCAGCTCTTTTGTTTCGCGACCGGTCGGCCTCGTGCGTTCCGGGCGATGTAGCGTGCACTTCAGCTGTCACACGTCGACGCGCTTCTTTTGTTTCGCCTTTGTCCGCCGGAGTTGCGGGTGCATTTCGTAAGTGGGTTTTTTGGTTTCTTCTCTTTTTGGCCAGAGACATGGACGACTTGGATGACGGCGCTTGGTCTTGGTGGATTCCATTGTAGTTTGCTTTCGATTTTATGTTCAAGGTAAATGCTGTCGTTATGGAGCGGACAGAATTATTATGGGTTCTTGCGAATGAACAATACACGTATAGTATGTTGAACCGGATTTCGGGCTACATATATGTCTGGTGTTTATGTAATGTCTTAAGAGAAGTGTTACAAAAAGGATATTCAAAATGATTCGGCAGTTTGACTATAGAACGCCACTCTATGCCAAAAAACTTTTTTTATTTTGACAACGCAAAAGTTCACCATAGTTGTATTTAGAGAGATAGATAGATAGATAATCTTGATCCTTATCCTATACAGGGTGAGTCCTAAGCTGATACTTTTTTTGAACTGTGTATAGAAGTCATTAAAATAAACAACTTTTTCAAATAACTTCTTCCTGAAAACTGAAAAATAAGGGAGATATAGAATAAAAAAGAGTAAATCTGGCCTTGTATATTAAGACGTACCTAGTCTGTTTTTGTTTGGTTTTTGCTCGGATTTTTGTCTTATCCGTTAGACATTGTACCTGTCAGATAGTGCATTAGCCACTTTCTGTTTATTGTTGTTAATTTTAAATTTGTAAATTCTAAAAGTGGCACATTATTATGAAACAAATTCTAGTATTTACCAATTCAAAATTAATTATGATAAACTTAAGGTAACCATTGCACAAATTGGCACGTACAGTGCCTGATCGATAAGACAAAAATTCGACAAAAAAACTAAACATGAACAAACACTATGAACAGACTAGGTACGTCTTGATACATAAGATTAGATTTACTTTTATTGATTCTGTATCTCGTCTATTTTTCAGTTTCCGGAAGAAAGTTATTTGAATAATTTTTTGTTTATATCAACCTAGGACTCAAATAAAAAAACATACAAAATTACATACTTACGAATATTACATCCAATTATTTACAGCATTGTAGTAAAGCTTAACAAACTGAACATAAAAATAAATATCTATAAATTAGGCAGTTATCACAACATTATTTAATTACTGAAGAATTCGTGCAATGCACAGTATGCCTTGCCTAACAAAAATTTCAATATATTCGGAGAAAGATGTCTAAATCGTACAGGCACCTTGTTTCAACTCTTTTTCATAGAACATTTAACATTCTTTGTACGTAAGCGTACCTGGTTCTATTAAGATTACACTTATTTCGTGTTGAATAACAATTATGTTCAGGAACAGAATTTTCAAACAGATCAAAATGTTTTCTTAAAAAAATAATGGACTCTAGAATAAACCAGCACAAGCTAACCACAAATTAGTATCTTGTGCTGGACAAAAACACTCTTACAGCTGACTCCCGGTTTCACGTTTTTTGATTTCTTAAAACTCTTGCAGCACTGTCTGTTTTTTCCTAAAAATGATTGCATGGATAATTGTGGAATTCACATAGGCATAATATGCTGTTAGACACTTTACTTGTGGAGAACATCCCAAGGGCATAACTATACCCAACCAATGATGTAGCAACTTCTTCGTGTCCTGTGTGTACCTTCCTTTATACTTGATTACCTTGTTCTCAAAGAGTCCCCAAGACCTCATGTGTATTTGAGACTCTGTCCCTGAAAAAAATATAAGCAGAAGATTGATCCAGTGTTTGGATTGGGGGAGGGGCTAATAAGATTAGTTTTAAAAGATTATGCCATAAAAAAAACCAGTATTTCCAATTCACTTTAAATGTTAAACCTCTATTATAACAGTAGGATAAATAAAAAAGTGTTTAGTAATTCTGCAACAAATATTTAATCAGAGTGGTCGATAGGGGAGGTCTGCCACCCTCACCTCCCTTGTCCTCGAGAGTGATAAGGTCGAGGATAAGATACAACCAGAGGGCTATCAATAATATTCGCTAGGGACTTGCACATAGGCGTAGTTAGGTGGGGGCTCGGGGGGCTTAGCCCCCCAAGAATGAAATTAGCCCCCTCCCCAAAATCCTAAAATAATTCGTTCTGTTGAATCTTTGTATCTAGGGCGGGAACTTGAACCCCCAAATCCAGGGACTTAAGCCCCCCAGATTTAGGGACTTAACTACGCCCTTGCATACCCACCAGTTTTCCTTTACTCTTCAGCTTTTGCCAATGATTCTATCACCTTTCCTCTTTGTAACCAAGACCAATTCTTTATAGAGCAGTGTAAGCTGCAACGCTTCCACCACAATTTGACCAAAACATTTGGGAATGACCAGGTAGGACCTCTATGGAAGTTACAGGACAATAAGCTTCAAGGCTGCAGTCCTAATAACTTCCAGGAGAAAACACTGTTTATTTCATAGGATAGCTTTGGTTCATACCTATTTTCGTAGTATTAGCATTTTGGGTTTTCTTCTGTTAGCAACAAATAGACCAGCAGTACACCCACATCTCAAAAGCCTCCATTCTATTCATTGTATTGATCTTCATCTTCAGTGCTTCGACTTCATACAGAAGCACTGGGAGAACGTAATAGTTGAAGAAACTATATCTCATTTGGGTATTCATAATTGTATCGCTTAGCAGACTACGCATCTTCAAGGATTTTGTTCTGGCCATCTCGATTCTTGTACTTATTTCCACATCTGGATTCAAGTCCTCTGTAATATACCACAATATACCACAATATCCCTATTTCTGAACAGTTCGATGACCGGGTTTTTTTATTACAATTATTTTATTTTAGTTTTCGCAGCATTTCTATTTACGAATACATAATTATGTTTTCTTGATTTACGTGATAAGTGTCAACATATCTAATAAAACAAATTATAGTAATAACAATAGTAACGTTTCTACTCACAGTATGTCATAAAAAATTATCAAGTTGTTTTTGTGTGTCAAAAGTTCATTGTTCGTGAAGAGCACCTTCCACTGTAACAATGTCATGTCAACACAATTTTGTGCAATTATAATTTGGTAGGCCAAGAAGACAATCCATCATTCCGTTGATGGCGACATAGGAAGATGACAAAGCATGTTAACATTCTAACGTTTTGGATAGCAGTAATCGTTGCTCATTAACCCGAAAAAATGTGTTGCATATACAGAGTGTATAAAACTTATTATGATTTAGTTTGTCTTAAGTTGGCTTGTTGAACAATGCTATCATATCATTCATGAAATGTATTACAACCAACTTATCATCTTTATATTATTGGAATACCTTGGTATTCATGCTTTAACTTCGCGTCTGCTTGTAAGCATCACAAATCTATAATTAAACGCTAATGTTCACTATATTAAAAGCAGTTAACCAATAGAAACAACTAGTTCGAGGATAAATCGCCCTAGCGACACTGTAATACACTATATTGGCACGAATTATTCCTTCAGGGAAACATGAAAAAAATGATTTCCACCTTACCTAAAGTGAGCTCAAGGATATCACTATCCTTGTTTGGAACATGTCCTGAATCGCATTAGGCAGGATGTCCCTAGTCCATACGACAGCGCTGTTTCGATCTTTCGGATCTCATCAGTTGGACCTAGGTAAAGCCCGGTATCAGGATGCTATGAAAGAAGTGAACCAACAGAAAAACAATTATCCGAGGGCAAATCCTTAGTATCTTTGGTTTGGGTCCCAGGTCATTTAATGCAGTGGAAGGCAATGAATTGGCCAACTCACTCGCAAGAGGAGGAACCGAATCTGCATTCACAGGATCTGAACCATTTGTAGGTATTCCAAAAAGCACTACCAGGAAAACCATCTCAGATTGGGCAAAAAGGAAGGTACTCCCGCACTGGCGAGATACACCAAGGCGTTCATACCATTCCCCTCTTATCAAGCGTCCCTCCCCCTTAAAGATCCTAGAATGGAGCAGGAATGATCTGAGCATTCTGGTTAGTCTGTATAGGACATTGTCGTTGTCTGTAACAAACATCAGAATGTCATTTCCGCTATGTGAAAGACGACACAGCGAAGAACATATTGTACTCCTCTCCAGTACTGGAAAGAGCCAGGTTTCAGACGTACGGATTCAGCCAAGGGATTCACCCATCTGAAACCTACTGACTTCAGAGAAGTTTCACCCATAACGACCATTGCCTTCGTTAAAAGGTGTGGATTGTACGGTAAACTCTAAACAGGTGTGAGCCACAATAGGCCCAGTAGGTTCACAGTGGAAGGAGCTATGATCGCGCCACTCATTATCAATACATGCCTTGAACGAGAGAGGTAGAACGCGTACATTCTCCCATATCGTGGTTAACGGCAGCATCCTATCGCATGAATCCATTTTATGATTCACATTAGTGTCTACATCTTGTCCGCATGGATGATGCAGATTACTATCTACATTCTGTCCGCATGGGTGATGCAGATTATTATTATCTACATTCTATCCGCATGGGTGATGCAGATTACTATCTACATTATGTCCGGATGAATGATGCAGATTGATATCTGCATTCTGTCCACATGGATTGTCAAATAGCCAAAGTGTGCCTCAGGTCGTGTTTGTACTAGTGCAATTACCTCCCAGGATCCCGCTATCCTCCAACGGTCTTCACCAATACAGAAGGAGGGGCGTTTTGTCTCCAGAGTGTAATAGATCCTGTCTCCCAATTGAACCGCCCAGAGGACCCTGCACTTCAAGTCAAGTGCTATATAGTGGGTTGGTGTAAGAACAGGTACGCTAATGCTTTGAATACTCAGCATTATACCTCTACCTCCCCAATAATCGCATGAACCATACACTACTGTTCACTCCTATTCTATTTAGGGGCTCCCACCTGTAGGGATTATAATTTAGCTACGCTTTATCTTTATTTTTTGTAAATGACTGTCAAATTCAACACCAGTTAATAGTTTTATCAATGTGGCTTATATCAGTAGTTGTCTTTACGAAACTCAATATTATAATCGGAAAAATAAAAAGAGATACTCTGTGAATCACTCACCTGTGTTTCAAACGATATCGCTACATTACAAATAACCCGTCCCAAACGCAACATAAGTGATTTTCTCAGAGGAAATAGAGGTATATGATAAGATCCATTACTCACTTAGATAATAGAATAGAATGTATTGTCTTGTGATCATTTTACAATGATATAAGACTAATAGTCATATAAACAAAAAATAAAAAAGTATATAGAGATAATATAGAAAAATAGACGGAAAATAAATATAAACAAACAATACTCGAAAACTGGTACAATAATTCACAACAAACTAACAAAAGCAAAAATACAAAACAGTGTAGTTTCCGTACTGATCGATGATGCACTGAGCTTTGTCAGCGAACGCCCGTTTGGTGCCCTCTTGCCACCAGTCGACCAGATTGCCGTCCTGATCAAATTGCCTTCCTTGGTCGTCGAAACCGTGCGTGATCTCGTGGCCAATCACAAAGCCAATGGCGCCATAGTTCATGTATCTGGGACGATCAGCACTGAAGAAGACTCCTTGCAGAATACCGGCAGGGAATTCTGAAAAAAATGATGTCAAGTTCATTGACTCAGTACTTTCCAGACATTACGGTGCTACCAGTTTAATATTTTCCCATAGCATGGAGCTTTAGTCTGAGATCCCTTGCAACCAAGTCTTCGCCAGCCCCCCCCCCCCCTAAAATTGTCTTATACGGCTAGGTCTTTCCTTCACAGGTCAATGGACAGTCTATTATCAAAAAGCTTTTCAGTTTTACAACCAGCACCGCTCAACCACCCCAATTTCACCCCCACCCAAAGAAAGTAGAAAAGAAGTTTGAGCAATGTATTTTTTTGCTAATTACTCCGCCGCCCATGCACCGATTTTCAAAATTATAGAAACATTACCTACTACGAGCCCACAGCATATCGCTGCCGAAATTTCATCACAATCCTTGGAGCGGTTGCTGAGATTACGAGGCTAGAATAAAGCGACAGACAGACAGACAGACAAACAGACAGACAGACAGACAGACAGACAGACAGACAGACAGACAGACAGACAGACAGACAGACAGGCAGACCGACGGAAATAATTGACGTGGATTTTCGTTATGTAGGCATCATAAAACGCCCAAAAAGTGTATTATCTCAAAATCGAATTTTTCGTGGTCACAATACTCCCCTCACCTATCGGTGTGGGAAGTAAAAAGAAATGAGTCAAGTAAGTTGCTTGCAGATTTGATTTCCAAGACGTTTGAAATTCTTGTTTGGAGGTACTGTAAAAGTCATTACAGGCATTTAAAAGGTCAGTACGCATATTCAGAGGCAGCCTAAACACCAAAATATAAAATAAAACACGAAATTATAAGCTCAGGTTGAAAAAAATTCACTTAGCGAATATGGGCACATCTTTACGAGATATCTTCTCATCAGATGGTTTAAATATTGGACAGAACATTTTACAAAAAAATTATCGAGAAAATGGGAATGATAAGTTATTTTCCTTGTATGTAACGAACAAATATTTTGTTACAAATATAGGACACAGGCATGCATATTAGTAGCACAGTCATGTCATTTGTCTGTTGAAAGTTATCGTTTCTGTCAAACTCATTGTCGTTCTGTCAATAAGCCACTCCAACGAATGGTTCTCATTTTAACGTTCTGTACATAATCTCTAAACAGTCAAGTTTGTAATCTTTTCTAGCCTGATATGTGGGGTTGTTTTCTTATTTCGAGGATTTGTGCTTGTTGTGGTTAACTTTTTGCAAATAAGGTTGTTGTTCAACATAAGACAAAAACATGCAAATGAAAAATATTCAATTTTCATAACCTCAGCTTTCAATTGTCACCAGCAAAAGATTCTAATGCGCAGTAATTCAACGCTCAGTTTTACATCCAATTTGCCCAAATATTTAGAACACGTCCTAATTATTCGAACAAATTTTCTGTGAAAGTACGCAGTAGCGAATGCGCAGCCATCCTATTTTTTGTCAAATATTTAGGAGGGAAAATAGGACCGTAACACTTTCTGACCTATCTTTATGAGGTACTTGCCATAGAAAGTTTGAGGTAGAGACCAAGCTTCATATTGAAAGAAATCGCAGCCGTCTAGATCTAACGTGATATACTTTTCACCTGGCATTACATGCCGTGCTGCATCATATAATTATTATGGTTGCCTTCTGAGAAAATTAATTGGAATGACCGAATGCAGTAGCAGCCGTCTTGTCCGAGGATGAAAGGACTCCATGTTATTTATCTGTGCGTTTTTGCTAGCCGTGAAATTGGTTTAATCTTCGACGAGTGTAGGTTACCGGAGAACGAGAGAGATATATAAATTACTAGGTTGAACAGATCTGGCTAGAAAGGATCATGTTTACAAGATAACGTACACCTCGCGCAGAGCAAAAAGATATATCGATGTCAGTACAAATTGCGTTCATGTGTGCTACATGTTTTTTTTTGAAACACCATTACGCGATAAATGAGTATCAGACATCATTTCAGAGGATTTTTCTAAAACTAACGTAAGCAGTACATACACGTGTTTATCGCTTTGCTTCCATTTGTTTCGGTAGTCGAATATATCAGAACTTTTAAGCATTTGTCAGACGAAAGAAGCTTAATTCACATGCACAGGATTTTCCATATACGATCCATATTCGTACTAATCCTATTTTTTTTTCG
Organism: Callosobruchus maculatus; assembly: GCA_951848785.1. NCBI lineage: Eukaryota > Metazoa > Arthropoda > Insecta > Coleoptera > Chrysomelidae > Callosobruchus > Callosobruchus maculatus. The sequence continues at coordinate 13,570,056 of CATOUR010000083.1, forward strand.
TACGAAATTTAGTTGGTACATTTTTTTTTCTTATGGTTGGCCTCCCGCAAAGGCTGAAAGCCTATGGCGCTGTAGAAGCGCTGCGAGAGAACAAGTATCGGTTCACGTTAGATTTGAAACGCTGCAGGTTGTAGCCGTCGGGAAACAAATTCCCCGGCAGCTGATTCTACAGCGTCGAAGTTCTCCAAAAGAAGGAATGCTGGAGGAGACTGGTTCGGGGAGTAAGGACCTCGACCTGGTAAGGATGAGCTCGCAGAGCTCCTTCTGTTCCTGGTTCGGACGGCCTGTGGTGTTATTATCTGAGAGAGCTCACTTGAACATCTTCCGTGATAGAATATGTAAAACAGGGATAGGTCAGCCACCCTCCTTCGATGTTCCAGGCTGTGGAGGTCCTTTGTGAGGTTAGGCGTATCGATTAGTCTAATCGCTCTTTTCTGGATAGTGTCCAGAAGCTTTAGAGAGTGCTTCGGAGCGCATCCCCACACATGGGAGCAATACTCCAGCGATGGTCGGATCTGTGCCTTGTAGAGCAGCAGCAGTTGCTCTGGTGTATACAACTTCCTACAGCGGAACAAAACTCCAAGCTTCTGAGATGCCGTTTTAGCAATACTGACGACGTGGTCGTGCCAGGACATATTATTGTTGATATTGATTCCCAAAAGCTTGACGGAAGGTGATTCGACTATGGGGTGACCCTCTATTTCCACGGTTGGTAAGCCATCGTGAGACTTGTTTGTAAGTGTTGTTGCCTGAGTTTTTGGTACGTTGAACTGTACTTTATTTGCTAATTCCCACTCGACAATTGTTTTGATATCTGCGTTGATCTGTGAGGCATGCTGCTGTCGCCGACGTACCGTCTCCTGGGATGATAGTGGCTTGCCTGGTTCCTTGCACGACACTAATGTACTGTCATCTGCGAAGTTGTAGATTGGATTGGATGTTATTTCCAGCAGCTCGTTGATGTACAGCAGAAACAGTGTAGGGGAAAGGACAGATCACTGAGGAACAGCGGCGTTTATTGAAAATACGTCTGATGAACAGCCCTCGACTACAACAAACAGAGATCGGTCGTTCAAAAAGCTATTCAGCCACTGGCGCAGGCCAGGTGGTAGTCTATAAGCAGCAAGCTTGACCAGAAGTCCGTCATGCCATACTTTGTCGAAAGCTTGCGATATATCAAGTGCAACAACACGGGATTCGCCATGATTGTCTATTGCTCTGTTCCACAAGTGAGTGACGTAGGCAATGAGGTCACCTGTAGACCTGTGCTTACGGAAGCCATACTGGCGATCATTTATGATGTTATTGTTGTCCAGGTATTTCAGGAGCTGTGTGTTAATGACAGTCTCCATAACCTTAGACATGATGCTGCGAAGAGCCACAGGTCTATAATTGGTGGGATCAGTTTTTTTGCCTTTCTTAGGGATGGGTTGTACGCAGCCAAGCTTCCACGAAGCGGGAAACACGCCTCATTGATACGAAAGTTTGAAGAGCTTGCAAATAATAGGTGCAAGCTCAGCGGCAACGCGTTTAAGGACAATGGCTGGAATTTGGTCAGGACCAGTAGCTTTATTGGTGTTCAATTTTTGGAGGATGCTTTTTACATCTCCATGTTGAAACTTGACCTCTGCCATTCTCGAGTTCACGCTTATGGTGGTGGTCGGAGTACTTCCTTGAAAGGTACATAATATGTTAGTTGCTGACGTGCTTTAAAGTCAGATTAAATTTGACGATATTTGATTTGAAGTTGTTTGAGATCAAATCCAATCCACCAAATACCTCGATTTCTTTCCACTAAATAGGGTATTTCCAAAGGTAGGACTTTCCTTCAGAAACGCCAAAGCTAATGTGCGATGAATCAGCAGCAGAACAATAAGAAAAACACGGTAAGAAACAACTCGTCCGCTGCGAAGGTTTAAGTGCGGTCCTGTCAACAGTTTGAGAAATGATTTTTTTTTTCTCTTCAACTTTATTAGCAATCAGAATGTTACACTCTATAAGCTAATGTAATGGCTAGTACAATACTTCATATATTTGTACCCGTAATGACGTGAAGAAGTAAACATCCAGCGATGTCACCTCAGATTTGTAGATCGAGTGGTACTTTTCTTCTGAGTCTCCTGGTCTCAGCGGGTATTAACAGTGACGGTAGGAGTGGGTTAGGATGATCGCCGAGTCTGGCATGGTGCTTGATGCTTCTTTCTTTGATGACTTCGCTTACGTAGGGGATCTTGAAGTCTCTGTGGAGTGTATGATTGGAGACATACCATGGTGCATCAGCTATACTTCTGAGTATTTTGGATTGAGCTCGTTGGATGATTGCTGTGTTTGATTTGCTTGCGCAACCCCAAAGTTCGATACCGTATGTCCAAATCGGTTTGATGACAGCTTTGTATATAAGTAGGTTGTTTTCTATTCCTAGCTTAGACCTACGACCTGTGAGCCAGTCTAGTTGCTCAGTTTTCAGATCCATTTGTTTTCTTTTTTTTTTTATATATGAGTCTTCCAGTTGAGTTTATTGTCCATGTGCAATCCTAGGTATTTTACATTTTCCTGCTGAGATATGACAACTTGGTTTAAGATTACTGGGGGGCATTGTTTTTTGCAGAGGGTGAATGTTATGTGGCTGGACTTCGTTTCATTCACTTTAATTTTCCATTTATTCAGCCATTCTCCGATGTCACTTAGATGTTGGAGTTTATCTGAGGCTATCTCGGGATCTTTGTCGGTAGAAAAAATTGCTGTATCGTCTGCAAATGTACCTACTGTTGTTGTGACTTTTGTGGGTAGATCGGCTGTATATAGGACGTACAGCAAAGGACCTAATATGCTTCCTTGAGGGACACCTGACTTTATAGGGAGGCGGTTAGAAGTTTCACTATTAACTCTGACTTCGAAACGTCGGTCACTCAAGTACGACTTCAGTATACTGAAATACTTTGCGGGTAATATTTTTTTAATTTTATATAGTAAGCCTGGATGCCAGACTTTATCAAATGCTTGTTTCACATCAAGGAACACTGCTGTACAGTACTCACGCTTCTCCATGGTTTTGGTGATGATGTCGGTTAGGCGGTGACACTGTTGAATAGTTGAGTGAAATTGTCTGAACCCAAACTGATGATCTGGAATCCACGTCTGCTGATCTAATTCTCTATTTATTCTGTCAAGAAGGAGTCTTTCGAAAAGCTTGGAAATTATTGTCAACAGGCTAATTAGACGATATGACGAGACTTCTGACAAATTTTTCCCAGGCTTGGGAACCATGATTATTTGCGCACCTTTGAAGTGCTTTGGCCAGTAATCAAGTCTCATAATTGCATTGAAAAGGTATAGTAGCTTCATAATACCTTTTCTAGGCAGCTCTTTTAACATTTTGCCTGTAATCAGGTCCACTCCAGGAGCTTTGTTTGGGTTCAAGACGTTAATTGTCTCCTGTATTTCTGTGGGTGTGAAAGGTTTTAGTCGTTCCGGCGTTGAATGAATTAGAAATGAGGATTTCATTAACGGACCTCCGTAACATTTCGTATATATGTTACTGGGAAAAATTATTCCTTTTGGCAAGTGCTGTATGCCCGATGAAGGAAAGTCTCAACTTGTGAAACACCCAGTGTTTTCCTTTTAAGAATACCATAAAGTGCAAGTCCCAAGGTGACCCAAAATCGATGAAACTAATGTGAATCAGCGGCAATATATTTCGCAGAAACAGTTCTGTATATTGGAGGTGTTATATCACAGGGTTTGTCTTTGTCTTGACACACTGTTTTGATACGAGTTACAGGGTCAACTAATTGTATTACAATTAAAAGTATCACCCATCCCTAATAATAATGCCTTCTACACAGAAAATAAGCCATAATTCCGATTTCAAATTGGAAGTGTTGATGGAAATTTTTAATAATAACTCTAGATATAAATTCGTCTGAAATAGGGAAGCTAGTCATGACGAAAATTAAGGCCCGGTCGCTGAGTAACATCTGAACATAGAGGTAGTAAACAAACCACTTCAGCATGGCGTGCTCAAAGCCATCATCTTTTGAAACTTCAGCCTCCAAACATTGCCAACTAACCTGAAAATTCTTCCCATGCAACCCATGTTACAAACACTGCTCTGCACTGTCCCATCTCGCAAAACTGTTGAACTACACTCGAATATTGCACAGCAAGTCCATAAAGCTTCACTATAGTTACCAACAACTAGCGAATTCGATTTTACTGACCAAGCATAAAAGACGTACAAACAAAACAAACGTTTGACAGTCAGGGTTTACCGTAAACAAATCGCAGGAAAATTATATAGGCGTTGCCAGCTCCTCAAAATTTATGTAAGACAGAATTTGCGTTTATGATGAAGAAACATGCAGTAACGCAGTAGAGGTCAACATATCTATTGATTTTGCCGTAATCATTCCTGAACCATCAAAATACCGTCTTTTTTAATGTAGAATGGAATATTTCTGGGTACTGTACAATTAAGACGATAGTAAACAATTATGATGGCCGTATCTGGTGGTCAATATGACAACGTAAAAAAAGATGTTGGCCTTAGAATTAGAATTAGTTGTTTACTACCTCTATGTTCAGTTGTTACTCTTTACTTCCACCTCACCCAAAGTGAGCTCAAGGATATTACAGTCCTTGTTTGGACCATGTCCTGAGTCGCACCAGGCATGATGTCCCTCGTCATCGACAGTGCTGTTTCGATCTTTCTGATCTCAACAGGTGGACCTGGGTAAAGCCCTATATAAGGCTGATATGAAATCTTTTTCTTCATGTTTTCCCACACGGAAGAAAGTACTCGAGCCATGGTAGCGTAATTGAATGCCGGTAGGGGTATTTCCCCTCAGATGAGTAGTTGTTTCTGTTGGTTAACTGCTTTCAAAGTTTGGTGTACAAACAACTGATAGAAGCATTGCAAATAAGGTACAATTATTTGGAGAAAATTTGTGTTAAGAAAAATCTGAAAACACTCCGAATTTTGTGGAAGCAGTTTAAAAAAATTTGCTATATGATTTACTTCTTCTTTCTGTGTCGTCTCCTCTAAGAAGGTTTGCTATCATTATAGCGATTCTTGCTTTAGATGCGGCTACTCAGAATAATCCGGTTGATGTAAATTTGACTGCGAAATTCAAAATATATAGGCAATACAACTTTAACATTAACAGTGTCTATAAATATACATGAGTTCGTTATGGATATGTGTAGAGTAATGCGTGGGCTGTACCAACTCATCAACCCGATTCCATTTTTTCTTAATGTCTTAAACCGTTGTGTTGTATTAGTGCAGCATCTAACAAGCTCATTGGAGACCGTTGTGTCAGAGACACAAAGTACCACAGACCGTTCTTAATAAGACTAATCACCCAACAAAAACGCGGAAGTGTGCTCAGTGTGTTCGTTTAATCTCTGTACGGACATCAACGAATAGACTAGGAAACTTAAGCAGAATCATATACATACGCTGAGAATTCTATTCGAAGAATTTTGGACCGATCTAAATATTGTCAAAAATCACCTGGTAATTGAAAAATCTATTTGCTACACAAATACCTTTTTTGTGTTTGCTGCCAGTGAATTTAGGAGCTAATTACCGGGTTAGTAAAAAGTACCGAAATTCTGAAATATCTCCAAAACTGTTAAAGCTGGAACAATAAAATTCAACACCTGAAGGTCTTTGAACATGCAGTATTCAAAGATGCTAATACTAATGTTGCCAGATTTACCACCTTTACGTTACACGTCATAATTTTGTTATTTTAAACAAAATGCCCTATTCATTTTTGTTGCAATAAAATTAATTACGCATGTCGAATTTATTAGTCTCATGATTTCAAAATTTTGTTTCTTTTCATCACTGAGATACGGCAACCCCTCTTTTTCAGTAAAAAGTACAGGAACACTTGAATATCTCCAAAACTGCTACAGCTGGCTCGATAAAACTCAGTACCTAGGGATATTTGAACATGCAGAGTTCAAACATGCTAACAGCAATGTTGTCAGATTTACTACTTTCACGTTTCACATGATAATTTTTAAACGGAATGCCCTATTTATGCGTATTGCATGTTACGAATGTACGCCGAAAAAATTAAAACTCATTTTACTGGTTAGTCAAAATACCGAATCATATTACGATATGAGTAATAAAAATTATAGTAACCAGATAGGAAAAGGAAACATGTCGTCTGATGAAGTATTTTTTCATTTTCTTTTTATAGAGGGTTTAGGAAATCAGCTTGATCGCAAGGGCAGAAGCACTCGCACACCCGAAGGTGTGAGAGAGAGAGAGAGAGAGAGTATGCCCGTCCGACGTTGAACCAGCTCGAGTCCTCTGATCATACGACATGCCATCATGGCTCAACCGTGCTTTATCTTAATCTTCACCGGGCATCATCGTGAACGATTTTATTCGCAGTGCGAGATGGAGTAATGATTGTACCATTTAGCATTTAGGTATAATCTTATGATCGTTCTTCCTTCTCTTTTGGAGATAGTATTTTGTTTACCATCTCATATATAATGTTCCATGCCTCTACGCTGGATAACATCAGCGGGACCATAGTCTCTGGGGTTAACTCAGGTTCCAGTTTGTGACTTGCCTCCTGTCTGTGTGACCCCCATCTGTCGAACAGAAACAGGGCATTCTCGGCCTTGTCTTCCGCCTGGCAGAACAGACATCTCTGGTCCATCACTTGACCTATCCTGTTCCTGTACACTCGAAAAGGCCCATGCACAGACAGTGCCTGCGTTAGGAAATAGGACGTCTGCCGATGACTGCATTCCGCCCATTCTTTTATCGACTGTATTAGTCGTTTCGTCCACTGTGCGACATCAGTGATCTCGTTCCATAGGTTTGCCACTTACTTGCTTCAGCCTTTTAGCCTCAGGGCGGCATATCACATTGCCTGCTTGATGATGGCGGATCAGTGTTCTCTCTTCGGTGATGGTATCACCGTTATAACTTTCAAAGCTCTTGTAGATATCATGCGATAGACACTGGCCACCCTTAGCACATGCTTTCTCTGCAAGCTGTCTAAAACCTTGCGATACCTTTTCCTTTTCGTGGCTTTACACCACAAAGGAGCTCTGTGGAGGATGACCGACTGTATAACCTCGCGCAGTAGTGCTCTTTTACTGCTACTGGGTCCTCCTACATTTGGCATCAGTCGTGACAGTATTGCCGCCTTCTTCTCAGTCTTTGCTACTTTAGGATATTGGCCGTAACACCTCTCGTTATCAGGCGTTATTCCGAGGTAAACTATGGGCTTGCTTGTTGGGACTCTGATGATAGGACAAACTAAACAATATTTAAATAAACGCATATATAAACACAAGTATGATATTAAAAATAAAAACCTGAATTCTACCGCCCTTAGCAAACATGCTATAGAAAATAAACATACCATCGATTTCAACAACGTTAGAACTTTATGCAAAGAGAAAGATTGGTATAAAAGAAACATCTTAGAGATGATACATATAAAAAAAAGTTCTAACAGCATGAATTTCAGGACAGATACAAGCAATCTTTCATGCATATATACAAATTTAATAAATGGAACATAGCATATACTTTCTTATTATATTATTTAATTGTTTAAAAAAAATTAATTGTAAATATTAGTCATTTTGTATCTGTTTGACAATTCTGATATTTGATTTTAGTTTTAATACCTGAAGATGACGCCTAATAGAAGGGTCGAAACGTCGTAAAATTTTATATTTTGGAAATATAATAAGTGACCGTATCCCAAGATTGTTTTACTAAATATATAGTGTCAACATCGTTACAGAATACAGCTTCTCACACGTCTGATTATTTTTGTGGCCTGTTAGTTAATTTTGCTACCAAATGCTGCTCAAGTGGAAATACTATCTCAAAAAACGAAGCTTTACTCTGCCGTGCTGCGCTGCGTGTTGCTCCTTCAGTGGGAATCGGGATTTATTTACCAACCAGTAGGTAAATATGGTGGATGTGAAGCCTATTCGTCCTGCACTATAATACATCTGTACATACATCAACGAAAAAACTATCCATCTCCGTCCGTCGTGCTGCGATCATGTGACGAGATTCAGCAGGAGGAATAAAAAGCACAGTTGGCGATGAAAAATGCTTTCAAGATGTCAACGAACCAAGATGTGGAGCAGCAATTGCTGCTTTTCAGACCGTCTGCAGCGGCTTCTGCTCGTGCGTGCCTGCGCAGCTCGTTTACTGGTTTAGTTGAGATAAAAAGTGCAGTTTCGTTGCTGTATTGGAACGGTGGTAGACGAACTGTTTTCTAACGTGATGCGGTCTTATCATTGAACCAAAGACGGTATGGATGTTAGGTACTTAAGGTACTATACAGGGTGGGCCAATAATGCGTGGACGGAAGATTGTGGGCTTACTGAAAAATATTTAAAAAATCTGTCACTTGATCATGGTAGGAACCCTTAAGGGCTATAACGTAAAAATATTTTCATTTAAATTTTGACGTTCATACAGGGTGATCCATATCAAGCTTACATTTTTTTGAATGGAACCTCCTATATATTATTCCAATCTGACCATTTTGTTGAATCTTTACAAGCATCGATTTAGTATACGTACATAGTTGCTGTATTTCAGGTTACACAAGCTGGCAACCCTGGAACCGTCTACCTTACAGAACAGCAACGAGACAACTATCTATTATTATGAATAAGAAATTTAACAGCATTTTGACTTCGAAGATATTTTCTGAGCTTAAAAATCACAGCGTAAATATCTACATGATAACAATATTAATATATTATAATTATAATATTATAAAAAATCCCTCTAAAACTCGTCTATGTGTAAGGGAGGTTTAAAAGGTTTTAACTAAAGAGTTGAAATTGATGGTGTTAATATTAACTACACGCAATCATAAATTCATGGTCACTCTTAACTGACTTAAAATGCATAGCAATAGTAACGTCTTAATAACCATCAAACAAAAATGTCAGTGCCGCTCAAACGGAACTGGCTGGCATATCGCTGGCTGCTAAGGAACTACCAGAAGAGATGTATCTGGCAAAACTGTAATAATTTGCACCGACAGCAGGCAAGCCCTTCTAACCCTGAAAAAACCTCGAGTCACATCAGGGCTAGCAATGGAATGGAATGGAATCATTAGCCCATGCTTCAGACAAAAACAATATTGTCCTGAGGTAGGTTAAAGGGCACAACAACAACAACAAAGGCAGCCGTATAGCGGACAGTCTAGCCAAGAAGGCTGCTGACCAAAAAATTTTTGGACCATGTGATCTTTCTGGAATGTCGACAACTACAATTGCGGAAATAGCAAAAAACACTCCAAGAAGTATTTGACAATAATCAGGTCAAACTTACGTTCCATAGTAGGATTCCTTACAGGCCATTGTCCACTCAGGCAACACCTCCACGATATGCAGAATGTGTGAAAGCGGAGACGAAACTGTGGAGCACGTCCTATGTGAGTTCCCGGACTTATCTTCTATTGTAGCGAGTCTTGGCCCACACCTGCCCACATAAGGGATATGAACCCAAACGACTTGTCCACCTTCGCTAAACTTGGCAGGATGGACGAAGACCTGAGGCAACAACTCCCTGGGAGGATGCACAATGAGCCAATTGCTGCCTAATCGCAGATACAAAACCAGCAAACATCGATCTAAAATAATGTTGTTCGTTATTTTGATGTAATTTCTTTAATAACTTTACGCACCCTTTTCGCTCGGTGTCATCGCTAGGTTTGACAACGATTTGGTGAAAATAATAGTCTTTCAAACACTTTTTAGGTGAACATCATAGTATTTTTCATGCACGCCAAATCTTCAATCTAAGATGCAATGGACATGTAAACGCTTCCAAGAGTTGCCTGTAACTGGAAAAGATGCGAATAAGATAAGAAATATTCTTCCTGGTGTGCATGCCAATAATTCACCTACTTCCTTCGAACATACTGTTTACAGTTAAACCACAAAAACCTCTTATTCCACCATAATTCATTATAATGGATGACAGCTATTCTCTCGACTAGGAAACAAATTATAATCAAAGTTTATGCCATTGTCTATGCATTATTCAGGATTATACCAACGTAGCTGTATTGCACGCGAAGTACCGGCAGTACCATGTCGGCATTGACAGTTTGAAATAATGCGGTTTTGCCAAAGTGAAAGTATACATAGCTGGCAGCATTATAATATCGAAATGGCAAATGCAACAGTTGTATGGGTTTGTATTGTCGCTGCTTTTTTCAAGCCCACGATTTGTAAATAGCGAGAACTTGTTCATTAAGCACCTCCACACACGGGACAATCGGCGATGTGTCGATGCGATATGGTCGCACACGGGTGGATTAATAATTCATAAATTTCAGTTTACGTCAGACCTTTATCTTATTTAATGATTAGCCCGCGTTCACATCGGACGCGCCTCGCTTGGAGCATCGCACTTTGCTTTCCGCCTAGTGTGAAGCGAAGAGAAACAAACCCATACATTTAGATGCAGCCGTTCACATCGGGCACATAGCGCTTAGCAGTATGCGTAGCGCTATGCCATGCGAAGCGCCAAGTAACGCGCAGTGTCGGTTCTTGGACGCTTACCTTCACTTGTTCGAAAGATTTCATTGGTCAAATTGGTTAGGTGTGTTGGGAATAATCAGATTTTTACTTTGAAAATTATGTAATACCTTTTATTTACCTCAATGTTATCATTATTCGCTGTCCGCTGAAATTCCGTCTCAAATGTTGGTCTCAAAACCAGTTAAGTAGTGTTCCAGTTGGTGAAAAAGCAGGTCGAATGATTTTTCTGAAATTCTTAAATATTCGTAAAATGTTTCGGGCATCTCGGTGCACATAGGATTGAAAGACTATTATTTTCACAAAATCGTTTGTCAAACCTAGCGATGTCACTCAACGAAAAGGGTATGTAAGGTTATTAAAGAAATTACATCAAAATAACGAACAACAACATTATTTTAGATCGATGTTTGCTGGTTTTGTATCTGCGCTTATGCCGCAATTGGCTGATAGTGCATCCTCCCAGGGAGTTGTTGCCTCAGGTCATCGTCCATCCTGCCAAGTTTAGGAAGGTGAACAAGTCGCTTGGGTTCATATCCCTTATGTGGGCAGGTGTAGACCAAGACTCGCCACAATAGAAGATAAGTCTGGGAACTCACAATATGACGTGCTTCCACAGTTTCGTCTCCGCTTTCACACATTCTGCATATCGGTATGTCACAACTGCATAATGTAGAGGTGTTGCCTGAGTGGACAATTGCCTGTAAGGAATCCTACGTAAGTTTGACCTGATTATCGTCAAATACTTCTTGGAGTGTTTTTGGCTATTTCCGCAATTGTAGTTGTCGACATTCCAGAAAGGTCACATGGTCCAAAAATTTTTTGATCAGCAGCCTTCTTGGCTAGACTGTCCGCTATACGGCTGCCTTTGTTGTTGTTGTGCCCTTCCTTTAACCTACCTCAGGACAATATTGTTTTTGTCTGAAGCATGGGCTAATGATTCCAATCTATTCCATTGCTAGCCCTGATGTGACGCGAAGTCTTTTCAGGGTTAGAAGTGCCTGCCTGCTGTAGGTGCAAATTATTACAGTTTTTCCTGATACATCTCTTCTGGTTAGTTCCTTAGCAGCTATCGATATGCCAGCCAGTTCCGTTTGAGCGACACTGACATTTTTGTCTGATGGTTATTAAGACGTCACTATTGCTGTGCATTTTATGTCAGTTAAGAGTGACCATGAATTTATGATTGCGTGTCGTTAATATTAACACCATCAATTTAAACTCTTTAGTTAGAACCTTTTAAACCTCCCTTACACATAGACGAGTTTTAGAGGGATTTTTTATAATATTATAATTATAATATATTAATATTCTTATCATGTAGAGGGAATCTAATGTTGGTATATTTCAATAAATATAGAGATTTACGGTGTGATTTTTAAGCTCAAAAAATATCTCAGAAGTCAAAATGCTGTTAAATTTCCTATTCGTAATAATAGATAGTTGTCTCGTTGCTCTTCTGTAAGGTAGACGGTTCCAGGGTTGCCAGCTTGTGTAGCCTGAAATACAGCAACTTTGTACGTATACTAAATCGATGCTTGTAAAGATTCAATAAAATGGTCGGATTGATCATGCATTGCATCAATGATAAGAAGGAAGCACATAGATAGGACGCAGCTCACTCCGTTGTTTCATTCTTTTGCTCTGCAGATTCTGTTCGTAAAGCTGCAGATTAAAGAATTTTACGATATCAAATGGCATCCCTCTTATTCTCCCTTGGATGAGACGACAATATTCCTTGAAATTTCGACCTTACGTGACTTGAGACTTTTAGCTATACTGCTTCGATCCGGCTCGAAGGACCAAATTTTCAGCGAACTGTATATCATTTTGATTTTTTGGCTTCTGTACTGCTGTAACATCTAGCAAAATAATTAGATGTGCTTCTGAATATACACAATGTATGTACATATAATTATTACGCAAAATGTAATAAATACCAACGTTAACCATAAATGCATAAGCGATGACTAAAAAGCGTTAAACGACTTTCAGCTATCACTGAAAGATTAAAAATAAATTCTTTAACATCGAAACTGGTTGCCGTGAATTGGCCAGTTAAGAGTTGCGGATCGCATGTTGTGTATCAATAACGCAGCCCACTTACATTCATTACCACCAGTGAGCACGCAGTAGCTGTTTTTAGCAACGGCTCTGTTATTTGAAGAGCAAAAAGCATGCAACAAGTTCCATTCACAGCATCCCTATAATTACACTGTAATCAATGTCATTATCCTCCTAACGTCAGTGTGGTACACTCGTTCTTTCGTGAACAACAACGTTCGGTGACAAAGTACATTGTTCCGACACTAACAACCGTGTTCATACGAACAATGGGTAGATAAATATGGATAAATCAGGGCTGGCTTCCAAAATTGAGCTTTAGTGCCATATGACATGATACGAGATTTACGCTGAAATTTCCTATAAAATTTGTGAACAAATGTGTTATGAAATTTCATAACATGTCATAGGGGTTCCTCCAATATTTCAAATGAAATTTCATATAAATTTTGATACCAAATTATTCAGAAAGTGTTCTAAATAATGGCAAATGTGACACCAGAATTGTGCGTGAAAGTGTGCAGAAGAAGAATACAGGAAGAATATTGGACCTGACGTCTGTCAGAGTTGACGTCTATGAGACTTGATCATGCTTAGCGTAGCTGCAGCAACCCCATATAAAAGTATCTCTGTATTTGTCATAATTGAATAATTATTGAATTTATTTATAGTTCATACACAAGACCCAAGAATAACAAGACAACCTGTTAATCAGTCAATGCTAACATAACCTATCGAACGCACTCTATAGTGTAATTGTCAACTGTCACACTGATTCAAATTTTCTGTAATTGTTTGATGCCATAACATATGTCTTCACAAATTTTTATTTTTTATAACTGAGCAGACCGCGTAGGCAGAGCCTAAATACCAGAGTACCGCAGCTGCTGTGAAAGGGTTTTGTTAGGGGAAGTTTGTTAACGCGGCATTTGAATGGGCCAATACACGCAGGCCCAATAAATACATCTCCTGGCAGCGCATTCCAAGCCTTGGATACCCTGGGAATGAATGTGCGCTTGTATGAAGAACGACCGCCTTGGGATGAGATGCAGCGGTCGCGCGGGTGCATCTAATAGGAGCGGTGAGTGGCGGAACGATAGAGGATAGCTCAGAGGAGCAGATTCCGTTTGAACATCAGTAGAAGAGCGAGAGATCACCAACAACACGCCGATGAGAAAGTGGCTGGAGGTGGCGCGTTAAGGCCGGGTCGCCAATTAGTCGAATTGTCCTTCTCTGGACGGCATCAAGTATAGACAGGGCAGTAGGGGCAGCAGCTTCCCAGACATGAGAGCAGTACTCCAGGTCTTATTTGGGCTTTGTATAGCGTGAGGAGGTTACATGGTGAGAAGTACTTTCTGGTTCTAAATAGGTACCCAAGCTTTTTACCAGCAGCTGTAGCAATTGACGCAACGTGTTCGTGCCAGATTAGATTTTCTGTAATGTTAACTCCTAACAGCTTAAAAGAGTGACTCCTTGGCAGGGCCTGGTTGTTCATTAGAACCTGGTGTTGGCTTAGGTACTTCTTGTTTGATAGCGTACAATACTGGGTCTTGGAATCATTGCATTTTACCATATTCTTGAGCCCCCAAGCGGTAATGGTATCGAGATACTTTGAAAGTGAAGCTGCCACTGCCAGTCTTCTGCAGTCCAGTTTGACCACAGAGATTGGTCTATTGCTCATGATGCCTGCATGCAGCGTACTGTCATCTGCAAAACTGTGGATTGGATTCGTAGTGCTAGAGAGTAGATCGTTAATGTGAAGCAGAAACAATATCGGAGCCAATACCGATCCCTGGGGAACCCCAGCATTGATGCTATGGAAAGAAGAGGAAAAGCCGTCTACTACTACAGAAATTTTCCGACCTGAGAGGAAGTGTGCAAGCCAACCGCAGAGCTTAACAGGAGCCCGTAAGAAGGGAGCTTGTTTAGGAGAGCTGCATGCCACAGTTGATCGAATGCCTTTGAAATATCGAGAGCAACGACATTAGCCTCGCCAAATGACTGGATGAGTTTACTCCACACATGTGTGACGTAAGCCAGGAGATCTCCAGTCGATCTTTGCTGTTGGAATCTATATTGTCTGTCTGTCTTTCATGAGCTCTTGGTTGACGCATTTCTCCATAACTTTACTGATTACAGAGAGCAGAGCTATAGGTCTGTAGTTGGTCGGATCAGTTTTGGATCCCTTTTTTGGCACCGGCTGGATGCTAGATGTTTTCCAGTCTTTCGGTAAAATGCCGGAATCGTAAGACACCCGAAAGAGGCGGGTAAATATGAGGACGAGCTCCGGTGCGCACTTCTTCACAACAATGGAGGGGATCATGTCGGGCCTATGAACCTTCAGGTGCAAATTTCGTATCGTGTCATACGCTCCCTAGAACAGAACTCCTTCAGTTTGTGCGTATGATAACTCTTTTCTATAAGATATTAGAACACATTAGTTCTGCGCTCTTGACCAGGTCCAGGAGCTTTTTCTCAACACTATAGTCAGTTTCGTCATCTGGCTGAGACACACCAAACCCACCCTTTCCCGTCGCTCCAAGTGCCTCGCAATCCATGAGTGAGGTGTGCATATAACGAAATGGAAACAGAGGAAATTTTGAAGATTCGAGATACTTTAATGACGAAACAAAGACCCGGTCCTGCTCTACAACCAAGTAACGATGTATCACTGCTGGAGGCATGTCATACTCGTATACATATAAAAATAGATACATCTTCTTGTCCATTTTAATAACGGACCGGCTTCGATGTCCGTGTCACGTTTCTAGACGCCCTCATATGCACATAATAGACCGATGACGGAACATAGTTTGACGGTATTCTTAGACATTCGCATAAAAGGTGTGCTGCGTCATGGTCTCTGTTTGTTTTTCATTTATTTGGGTATTGGTAGCCTTGAGAGAGAGGAACGAACTGGAACGAAGATTTAGAGATATAGTAGATACAGAGTAGGTTAGAAAAAGCAACGCCCATGCTCTAACAGGCATGTCAGTGTGCCCAAAATCCAGTTGTTATTATTTACTGTGTTCACAAACACGATGTTATTTTTTACAGAAACCGGCAGGATTTTAATTTTATGGAATTGTTTAAAATAGTCTTTTAACACTTATGCACTGTTAAAACCCCAAATTCATTCAAAACTATAACAATTAACCCTAAACGATCAACCAAAACAAAGTAGCTATTTATATTATGTCTCTACATGAGTGCTGTTATTTTTAGGATTCTTTACCTGCTATCTGTACAAAGGGTATATGGGTTTATCAGCGATTCAGCGGTCAGTGTGCCAGCTGCCACATTAGAATTGTGGGCACAAACAACAACCTTGTTTACTTCTTCTAACCTATTCGAATTTGTTGAGCATAGGTAGGTGAGGTTAGGTTGATAGTGTAAGCATACTTTATTTTAACCATGATTTTGCATACCACTCACCCTGTAACTACCCGCCTATGTTTACGAGGGTTTGGCCATGTGTTTATTGTTATGGCACTATAAAAGATAGGACCGAGAGTTTGTGGAAGAAGAAAAAGTAAACACAGTGTCCGTCTAATCCTCGTGACGCGTGGTTCAGTGAGTTTTGCTTGTGGTTGCAATTTGGTGAGTTGTTCACAGAGTATATTTCTGTATTTGTCCGTATATCATTGCATGCATGTCTTTTAACCATTACAATAGTGTTATTGAGTTTGATAAGCTAATTATAATAATTATTGATATAAGTCACATTGGTAAAGCCATTAACTAGCTTGGAATCTGACAGTCAATTACAGATAAAGATAAAGGGTAGCCAACTAATAATCTCTGCAGGTGGGACGCCCCTAAGTAGACCTGGGGCACTGTGTTGCACAATATGGTACAGAGCATGCGATTATTGGGGAGGTGGAGGTATAATGTACACCGTCCCGCAGTAATCAAAGCATTGGCGTACCTGTCCGTACACCAGCCCACTTTACAGCACTTGATTCGAAGTGCAGAGCACTCTGGGAGGTTCGATGGGGAGACGGTGGGTCGTCCGTCGAACCTATTGCACCCTGGAGGCAGGAGAACGCTCCTCTTTCTGTGTTGGTGGGACACCGTTGGAGGATAGCGGGATCCTGGCAGGTAATAGCACTACCATTGGCTCTAGTCCAAACACGACCTGTGACACGGTTTGGTTGTTGGACAATCCATGCTGACAGAATGTAGATGGTAACCTGCATCACCCATGCGAACAGCATGTAGGTGAAACCCTGCATCACCCATGTGGACAGACTGTAGTTAAGAATCTGCATCACCCATGTGGATAGAATGTAGTTAGTAATCTGCATCATCTATGTGGACAGCATGCGGGTACTAGTCTGCATCAGCCAATTGGATTCATATCATGGGCTGACTCCCATGCGGTAGGAAGCTGCCGTTCCCCACGGTATGGGAGGTGGAATGTCTGCATTCCACCTCTGTCTGGTTTTGATGGCATGTGTCGCCTCGTCAAAGTCTTCACACGGTGTTGAGGTACGTACCTAGATAGATCTATCGAATAGCCATGGGTTGCGAGTCAACATTCGTAGGTGGGACCGTAAAGCGGATGTTGGCGGGTGCTAGTCATTTGTGAAGCCATGACAGCGCTTTTTGCCGTTCGTGTGGCACCTTGGGTGTCGCCTTCCTTGGTGTGCACAGATAACGGACGAGTACCACGCGGGCGGTACTAAGGGATTGCGCCTGATATCTTTTAAAATATACTGAGATCATCCTCAAGTTATGTTTGAAGCCCTTGATGTAGTTCGGAAGCATCCTGGGCCTATCAGCATTGATTGGGAGATAATATCAGTACTGCAGCGGCAGAACATAACAGTATTATAGTGCATGTAATGTAGCGGTTGAATGTGGAAGTTACTCATGAGCGTTTTCAAAATACAGGCCCGTCTCCGACTGTTTCCGTCACCTCTTGTCCAGCAGATCTTTCCTGTCGTCTTTGTGTCAAGTAAGTGGTCCTTTCAATTCCTGACTATTTGAGAGTATCAGAGTTCTTTTCGTATCACCCTCGTAAAACAAATTTTATGGTACAGGGTGTTACGCTGGAATTTTATTGTACCTTTTATTATTCTATTCTACATTCTACGTCCTTCTACGATAGTGAGTGGGGCGATTATGCCTCCTTCCACTGCGACCCTATGGTAGCTCACAGCGTACACCTATTTAGAGTTCACCGTACAATCCACGCCTTTGACGAAGGCGATGGGCGTGTTGGGTGAAACTTCTTTGAAGCCAGTAGGTTTCACAAAGGTGAATCCGAAAGACTGAAACCTATTTCTTTCTAGTACTGGACAGGAGCACAATATGTGCTCCGTTGTTTCGTCCTCGACATAGCAGAAATGACAGGCCAATGTTTGTTAGTGACCTATCTTACGCAAGTGGTTTCTCAGATGACAATGTCCTCTCAACAGACCAACCAGAATGCGCAGGTCACTTCTGCTCCATTCTAGGGTCCTCAGAGGTAGTGGCAGATTTAGAGGGGGGCGAGGATGATGAACGCCCCCCCCCCCTAGAGCTCTAGAGAAGCATATTATGTTCATATAAATACCAAATGTTTGAGAGCTTCTTTTTCTTTGCTCTTCAGAGGGCGGCGCGACTGGTCTGCCCCTCATTAGACCTCTTAACATACGTTTTTTACATTCTACGTCGAGACTTGAGCTCTTTCTGTAGTTACTTAACTTGTTCACCTGTACATGACATGTTAGTTTTGAGAAAAGAAACTAATATTCACAGTAACGCTCGCAGGGAGTAAGCAAATGGCGATAAAAGTCAAGCGTACAAAATTGAGGATGTGGGCAATAGACATTTGTTATATGTACATATATTTTTTAAATTATATTTTTATTACGTGAGTTCTCGAATACTTTTAGGTAATAGGGTGATTTCGATATATTTTTTGTTGTAATGCAATGTAGATAGGTCTTGGATGGCATTACGGCTGTGGGGCTGGCAGCAGGTACAATTTTTTTCCAGGAGCCGTCCGACCATGCTGCAGTTTTCCTACTGGTCCTGGTGCTGAGCTGTACTCCATTGGTTCTAGCTTGGTCTTCCCAAAGAGCTGTTGTCTCTTGTGATCACAGAACACATGTAGGGCTGACTCAGTTCCTCTACCACTCGGTCTGCAGTTGAGGTCTCCATTGTAGAGTCTCATTTTATTCAAGTGTTCCTTCAGGCCACAATGTCCCGTGAGGAGACCCGTCGTTATTCGGAGCTGATCCCTACTCAAGGACAGCAGCGTTTCAGCTGTTTTCTTGCATGGAGCTTTTATGAATGTTTTTCCATGAACACATCCCGGCAACAAGTTCCACTGCTCCTTGTGATGATGTTCAGCAGGTCCATTAGAAGGAGGTGTGGTTGCAAAATCAACATCTTATAAGATCGAGCAAAACCTTTGGACATCTCCGTCAGGCTAGAGAACTTATTTTAGGACCTCTGTCTGTCTCTCACTAGACAGAAGCCAGCTAAGGTTACTTGTCGGCCTGCTATCCGGCCATAACACCTTCGGACGTCACTTGTATGTGATACGGATGGCAAGCGACCAGACGTGCTCACGCTGAGGCGAAAGAGTCCTCGGCGCACATTCTATGCCGCTGTGAAGCCTTGGGTATCGCAGACAGACTATAATAAGTTCAAGGGTCCTTCAATCTGAAGACATAACATGAGAAGGACCCAAGGCCATCCTAACGTTTGTGATGAGGGCTGATCTTATAAACTAGAGCAAGAGGAGAGGTGCAGAAAGGAGCGCTTGTAGGCCTATACACTGGTGGTTCTGCTCACCAAAAATCTTCTCTCCTTCTTTCATTCATTCATTAACGTCTGTTCTTGAGCACTCCTGGGCAAAATTAAGTACATGTTCCATATTATTACGCAGAGATTGTTCATGGATGATTTCGATATATTTTTTACGTATCGTACAGTTGATTTAGTTTATCTAACATAATTATTGTGTATTAAACAGTTCTTATTTTTTTAATAGTCGATGTCAGAGCGCCGTACGATTATGGCATCTGTGTGCATCAGCTGCCGGCCATTCGGCGCGTTCCATTCTAGTTTATCATTCGCTCGGTTTGTTCCTTTTGGTGCCGGAACTAGGTTACGGGCGGGCGGTACTGGTACTGCCGGTATGGTACTGCGCTTGTCGCTTTCCGATGTAGTACACGATGTACTGCCAGATGGGCGATACTCGGATGCGGGCGCTATCGTGTTATTTTGTTTACGAATTCTAAGTAGAACGGATTCTGGGGCCACTAGGTACTTTCTTTTTACTTCGTTTCAAATAGCTTGGTAGACAATCCTGAATGCAGGCTATACTTTGAGGAAGACGGAAAGATATTCTACACTGGCGAGTAGAAAATTTACACCGCTTAAGGAATCACAAATAATTTGGGAAAACAAGTTAATTACTGATTTATCAGTCTAGTGGACGGTGAATCATTCATTTTCTGATAACAGCTAGCGAACATACTGTCAGTTGAACTCAGTTAGTTAGTGTTTTGTCGAATTTTTATGAAATAACCTAAATTTGGAAAATATATTTATTTAACTAAATGAACGAGATTAACATAATTCCGTTAATGATTGTTTGTAGTCGGTGAGGCATGCTTTGAACTAAATTCTAGCTTGGTTTTTTCTAATGGTATTGCGGTCAATTAAATGAAACAATTTTCCTTTCCACGACGTTTCAGTTTATTATATCTAAACCATCGTCAGGTGTATTTTGCTTTAGTTTATTACATATTTTTAAGCGAAATCTGAATCAGGAAACAGAATCTTCTGTTTCCTGAATCTTCAGGGACGGTTTCGCTTAAAAATATGTAACAAACTAAAGCAAAATACACCTGACGATGGTTTAGATATAATAAACCGAAACGTCGTGGAAAGGAAAATTGTTTCATTTAGTTGACCGCAATACCATTAGAAAAAACCAAGTTTGAAATCTACGGTCACGAAAATATAAAATCATTAAATTCTAGATTATATTTTTTTTTTGATGGATGTTATTCCATTCATTCAGTTAGCAACTGTCTCAGTGCTTGGGCACCTATTGGAGCTGGTGTCTACCTCCGTATACGTCATCTCATCTCATCCCACACAATATGTTCAATGGAATTCGTGCCTAGACTGAGTGTTGGCTAATCAAGCCGCTTAGTTCCCACCTGATCCAGATATTCAGTCACTATCCTGTATGCATAAAAATGCCGTCCTCGCCCATAGTGATCATGAAAGACATAACATAGTCATCCAGGATACCTGTAACGTATCTGTTGACTACTAAGAAGCCATTCTGTATGAAGACCAACCCTCTGTGCGTGATTCCGACCTGATTCCTGCCCAAGCCATAATCGAGCCTTCTTACTTAGTTAGGTAAACACGGGATTTATCCAAAAACAGTACGTTGCTCCATTCTTAATCACTCCATTCCATGTGATTTCGGACAAAAGCCAATCTTGCTATTCGATACCGTCGCCGTGGGTACATTGGCGGCCCTGTAGCCACTTTTCGACAAAACAATATATCGGCATAAAGCCCTTTTCTACCGATTGTAACGACATAATTTCGCACGGCTATGCTAATTTCTTATCGATACCTATATGGAAATCATCTAAACAAAGATACATGGAAGAAAAAACGAGCAGTCTATTATCGGCCGTGATTGTTATCGTTTCGGCTCTGAGGTGGAACCGTCCCCATCCGATATTTGTACGTGAAGTTGTGTAAATTGTTGTTATTGGAGACTCGATAAATTGTTTTGTTAATTGGTTCGGCGTTTGGATTTACCTAAACTTCACACGATCCATTTCTTAAAACTACCATCTCTAACCTATTCGGCAAATTTGCAGGCACCAAAAATCGACCTTCCCTTTGGCTGCAGATTCTTCTTCGATCTGATCCTGATCTTGTGGTTATCAGGCCAATCTCTTGATAGCGTTGATACACATTTTGTACAGAACATTAACTTTCCGCTCATATGAGCTTCAATTGTAGTCACAAAAATAGGGTCTAAGGGCATTCTGACCAGTTAAATAGACACTCAAATCAAAATACACCATAAAAATCGTAAGTTTTATGGATATAAATACTACGGGAATACTTAACCGCAAAAAAGAGGTTTTGGTTATAGCATAAATCGCAGTTAATCATGTTTTCTTCTTGTTTGCGTCTGTGCGTCACAATATATTTCACTTGTAGGTTCTGTGTGCCTATATATTTTATGTTTATGTTATTTAATTTTTGGTCGGCAACAACACTGATGGTTAAGTAGAATCAGTTTATATGTAAAACTCTGGTAATGGTTAATTTTTGATCAATAAAAGACGATTTATTGGTATTATTATCAAACAGCCACCATTTGGAATTTTTAATTAGGTTAAGATCGCATTATTTCGTCAAACGTCAAAAATACGCTGATAGATAACAAATGCGCCTGATAGCACTTGTCGAAAAATGAATGATTTACCGCTTACTGGACCGATGATTCAGTAATTAATAAGTGATAAATAACAAATATGTCAGATAGCACTTATCGGAAAATGAATGATTTAACGCCTACTAGACCGACGATTCAGTAAAGACCTTTTTTCCAAAATTATTTGTAATTTCTTAAGTGACCTAATTTTTCGCTTATCCGTGCTAATTGAATTAGGAAGGTGACAAAGTCGCGATGTAAGTTCAACTCACTTCAAACCTATATCATATTGACGCAGTAAGCATTTCCGAACGAGTTCCGAGCTTCCTCGGGTAAACTCACGAAATAAAATACCAATAAATGAAACCAGCTTTCTATGAACTCAGTCAACAATTAATACGCATATTTTTTGTTTTGTTTGATTGGAAAAAGGTTTTCATCGCACTAAAGACATCCGATAGATTAATGACTTTCAATGAGCACTCCACAGGATTCTCGTTTAAGCTGAGAACTAAAAGTGAAACCGACTAGCTTCTCATGTTTGTGCTGCTTTTTATCGCATCGACTATCGAAAAATAAATGTTATTTCGTGTCATAGAAAGTGTATTTCAATGTCACGCGATATTTGGAATGGTTTCGATTTTATGATATGGTCCTTGTTCGTAAAATTTACTCTTATATAAAGGATGGTAATAGTAGAAGTATAATTTTCCTTTGGGGGCTTCAGAAATCCTTCGGCAGGTAGCTATAACTGGCCTCTGTGGCGACGTTAACTGTTGTCTCCTAAAAAGAGATATGTTGGCCGAAGCCAAAAATGTGTTGGCTGGCTCCTGTTGGTGGCTTCTGGCTGTGTGTGTGTTTTTTTTCATCCTCCATCAGGTTACTCCCCAAACCAAATTTTATGTTATGTGATCTCATCTAGATGTGGGCATATGACATCCATTTGGGCCTGATGAAGCCAATTAGCAGAAATACGTATCGTTCGGGTTACCATCCTTCAAGTTTTCTTCTCCTCAACCTCTTCCTCTTTGCGCACATCCCCAAGATTTTTTATCTCTTTACATTTTGTGATCCGCACGACTAATCGGATCAGAGGTCTCCAGACTATGCATGTATTAACGATTTCCATTTATAATTTTTTCAATGTAAAAGCGAAAGTATGGGCGACGACCTAGGCTAGTGCTATCATTTTAATTACTTTTGTTTTTGGTCTCTTTATCCCTTGGATTCCATAATAAAAACAACTGTTCAATTTCGTAAATAAGATCTAGAATGCGCAGCCCACTGCAATTGTTTTTAAGATTTCTCTGCCATTTTTATTAAAACAATCGTACGAAACAGACTCGGACACAGATGATATTTTCTTGGCGGACTAGATGAACCTACATGCATAAACATGGATCAGCCCTAACTGTAACGAATCAGTGATTCGTCCTAATGGGTTTCCTTTGGTGTTCGCTAATTTACCGCCGCCCAAAACGAATCGCTAAGAACACATGCGCCGTGTGGTTTAGCAATAAACTTTAAATAAATACACACTATACACAAATTGCTAGCAAATCGCGCATCACGAATTGTGAACACACGCACAGTCTGTAGCGACCTTAAGAATGAATATTCTAACAGACTTGCTTGGTTTTAATACTGGTTATTCCGTTGTGTTCAACAATCGTACATTACTATATGTAGATTTGAAGATGTTTTTGATTAAATCGTCATTTTTATAATTCATATGATTTTTTCTTAAATATGACGATAACGGGCATTAAAATTACTTTTTTAATTATTTTTTTCGATTTACAGTAAAAAAATATCCTTGACGACGTACCTACAAACAAATTCATGTGTTAAAAAATTTCAGCAACAACAACCTGTAACATGTCGTGAACGACCAAATCGATGTCACAGTGGGATGATGAAAAGAGTGTACTTTGAAAGCCGCAAAGAACTACTTCACAATTCTGGATTCTTGCCTTTAATAGTTCAATTTGTGGCAAAATCAGATCATTTTGTCGACAGAATGTTTAATGAGGAAATTCTCAAAACTTCAAAAGCTTGAATTGGTGGAAATTCCAATAGAATGTACTATTCAACAGGTGGCCTCTTCAACATCTGTCGAAGCATTGTTTCCGACATTTGGTTTCGTAAATTCCAAAGTTCGAAATCGCTTGTGAACCTAAAATGCGGCTAAATTATATTTCCTCTATAAGTGTTTCAATAATTGACAATTTTTTTTATTTTAATGGTACACGTTACAAACACCTTACTGGTAACTACATGTAAAGGCAAGCTAATATCTAAAATCGATGACAGTAAATAAACAACAGCAACAATAACAATAGACGAGAAAAAAACAACTATCTAGGTACAAGTTATGCACTGATACAGCAAGAGAGTGCGATTCAGTTCCATAAGAGTAATACTAAATATATAACATAATGCGCTATTTAATTACATATAGAGACCATGTTTCCTAGGAGCGACAAGCTCTTATTATCTACATAGAAGCGATCATGCGACAAATTTATTTTAGGGATATTAAACATAATATAGTTTACACGAGCACAGTATCCAATGTAATAGCCTTCTAAAACTACATTTACCTTTCGAGCATATGAAACTACACAGCACTTTTCAATACTAACATACATTTTGTTATCTATAAGCCAGTTCATCGCTAAGTTCAAGTCATTTTGAAGAGCAACAGAATCATTCCTGAATAACTTAAAATCATCGGCAAACATTAACCCTTTGGAATTCATCAGACACTCTGGTAAATTGTGGATAAAAATTAAAAAGAGAAGCGGATCTAATAAATTACTACCTTGTGGTATTATTCCTGAGAGAGCAATATACTCCTCAGAGTATACGTGCCCTACTTTAACCCTTTGTGGTCGTCCACCTAAGTAGGAACTTATTGTGTTTAGGAAGTGTAGTTAAGTTCTCTTAGGATAATGTATGTGGACATTTAGTTTTAAATACATCTTCTTTCGCATTTCCTTATCAGTTATTTGCTTCGGCGTCTCTTTTAACAATTTATAACTTGATTTGTATCATGATCTAAATCATTTGATTTTAATCGTCGCAACCCTGGGTTCAAGCAGGAAAGAGTTGCAAAACCTGTATGGTCGATTTTTCCAAGGGGTGGGCTTTCATTTCCCAGTACCCATAACATCTGTATCTCGGATACAATTTTTCCGTCTGAAACCACTTTAAAATCTTCAACGCGCAGCCCCGAGAATTTTTATTTCCGACGCATAGCTTCCATTCCGGCGATTCAACACTATCCGCATATTTGTAAGCGTTTCGAAAGGTGGCTTTCCGTATTTCCCGGCATTCCCAGCCATTTTGAAACACTTTAAAACGCATTCCGACTACAACTGAATGGCGTCGCTCCTCGACACATCTTGGCAATCGCCTAATTACCCATAATTAACGGGCCACGAATCGAACCGTGGGAACCACTGAAGCTAAAAGACATCTTCGCGAACACTACGCAAAAAGCGGTGTTAAGTGGCTGGAGAACTACGACTGCCTTGTGCATAGTTGCTAGAACAGACAGTTCATTGATTCTTGTTAATGATTGCCTTCCTCTCGGAACATAAATTCGCGCTTGAGAGGTTATTACGAATCTGAAAAATTAATATTTATACATAGACTAGCGACCTGCATGGGTAGGTATCGAAGATAAATAAATTCGATAACCTGAAATCGCTTTATCTTGCTTCTAATTACTGCTAGTTGCACAGGTCCCTCTTAATATGAAGTTAAGTTATGAGGAGGGATATTCTAATGTGCACCTTAAGGTGAAGATAATTTGCACCATGACAATTGTAACTGAAGCTTATCTGTATTGCAAATGCTTGGCAACATAGCAAACATTATAGTTTTGTAGTGCATGATTAGAATGATAAGAGAGATAAGAGCCTGTTGCACAAAGTCGAAGGAACAGCAGAAGCTGATTCATAAAGTATGTTGCAAAAGTTTTGAGAATTTTTTTCAAAGCTTGGGAGGTAGTTTCATCGTTGGAAAAAATTCAGAAGTCGTTACAATGGTAACCAGTCAACATCTAAACTTAACAATAAAACCATTCTGGTTATGATATAAGTTGTCAAAATGTCGTACAAATTAGATACTCGGCGGAGTATTTAAAGTCTAGTTGGACGACATGAAAAAAATGAAATAGTTCGCCTATTTCAACATCAAAATATTTCTGTTGCCATAATTTATCAAGCGATCCGTGAATGCGAAGAAGGTATTCTTTGTATAAATTTACCAAAAAGTGGACGTCCAAGAGCGTTGAATGCTGCTACAGTTCAAAGAATGGTCAACAGAAGTGAATATCGAGTTGGAGCTTCAACACGAAGTCAAAGCTAATGATGGTTTTTATACAAGAGACTATAAAGCCTGCCAGATAATGTAAAATTTAAACGAAAAGAAAAAGTTTGAAAACAAAGTGTTAGTGTGGTGCGCTATATCAGACAACGGTATTTCACAGTTGTACGTTGGACGAGTTAGGGCCGAAGCGGTTACCGCAGAAGTATATACTCAAAGATGTTTGCCTTAACTACTCAATTTTATTAATACCCTCCATCCTAATGACAATATAATGTTTTGGCCAGATCTGGCTTCAAGTCATTATGCTTTGCGTACGAAAAACTGGATAGAACAACACGGAATACCTTTGTATTACGAAACGACAGCCCTCCCAATCTTCCTCAAGCAAGACCTATCGAACCTTTTTGGGCTTAACTGGGTACCAAAGTTCATAACAGCTCAAAACGAATAGCAGCTAAAAAGAAGAATATTGCTAAAGATCAGAGAAATTGATTTAGAATGTGTCCAAAACCTAAGGAACATTAAGAGGAAATTGCGAGCCGTGGAAGATCATGGCTCATTAGCAGTACTGCAGCCTAGGTCCACTTAAGTTGACCTTAAGTGTTACTAGTACAACTAACTGTTGAAGTGTGAGATGTGAGCTTCAGGGAAAAGTTTGCCTTGATGCTTATGCTCGCATGTCATAGAAAATGGGGTAAACTCAGTACTTAATGCTGTCTAACCAGTCTCCAAACTGAACTAGACATGTATTGATTCGCTATTTTAGCGTCTTCAGGAGACGATTTCAACTATAGTCTCAAGATGATTCAAGAGTTAGCGAAACTCGAGGCGGGTTTTAAAAAAGATCGGCTTGGTTAGCGGTTAGACTGTGCAGCGTTAATAATTAATTAACTCACCGGTCATAAAAATAGAGTCAAGTTGATTGACTCAGTACTTAACAATGTGACACTGGATGGTTTGTGACAATAACCACACACACCGGGATCTCCAGTCGTGGCCAACCTTCACATGGAATGGTTCGAATCAACTACTGCCGTTAATGATACTTTCATAATCTGGAGTCATGGAGACAAACAACCATCCATTAAATTCACAAAAGAAGAAGAGAACAACAGTCTTCCTTTTTTAGATGAAAATATTTATTTAAAGAAATATGAAGAAATATGAAATCTCTGGAATTTACAACAGATAATGGACTGCAACAAGGAGGAGCTGTCAGTCCTTTGTTGTTTATAACTTTTATGGATGGCATCATTAGAGAAGTACACAGAACTGTGAAACCTGTATATTATGTTCTTTATATATTGGACTTTCAAACTTGGAAAAGGGAAGGAATTTCGGAATGTGCATTTGCAGATGATGTAGCGATAGTAGCCAAAAGCAAGAAATATATTTATTCACAAATTGGAATGGAGTTTTGGAGAGAAATGAAGGAAAAACAAAGTAGTGTTAGTGGTATCCGCTTATCTGCAGAAAGAAAAGAGGTGCAAATAAAACTACAAGGAGTGCAAGTAGAGCAAGTTGATTATAATTATTATAGAATCTCTGGATGCAGTATTAGAACAATCAGGGAGCCAACAACTAGAAATATACAAGAGAATTGAAAAAGCCAGCAAGATTTATCACTACCTGATAAATAGTTTTCTAGGACAAAGGGAAATAAGCAGATGGACAAAGACGTCAGTTTATAAAGCGATTTATAGGCCAGTCCTGATTTACAGTTGTGAATCGTGAATATTCACAGCATGGAATGAAAGCAAGTTACAAGTAGTAGAAATGAAATACCTTAGGAAGGCTAAAGGAGTTACCAGAAGAGGCAGAAACAAAAACAGCTTAATGAGAGAAGAGTTGGGGGCTAAAGGTATTGGAAAAATGTATAGAAGAGCGACAGTTAGAATGGTAGCGGCACCTACATAAAATGAAAGTCGAGAGGATATGGAAAACAACGATTCCAGGGAAAAGAAAAGACCAAAGGATTCATAGAAGTAGGAAGAATTTTGGAAAGATGGTAATGAGAAAAACACTCAAATAGAAACCAAAGTATACAGAAAAACAATGCACAGAAGACAGTACCTGCATTATTGATTTGAATTAAATTCTGTATGTTCAAAAACCCCCAGGTATTGATTTTTATCATACCAGCTGTGACAGTTTTGGGGATATTTAAGCGTTACTTTTTTGAAATCGATGTTGTAATGAATACTCAATAGAAAAAAAATTTTGAAATGAGGTCTTACTAAATCCGACATAATAGGGGATTCAATTTAAAATAACGAAACTATGACGAGTAACGTAAAAGTGGTAAATCTGGTAACATTGCTGTTAAAACATTGGTAACATTGCTGTTAGAATTTTGAATTCTAAATGTTCAAAAACTACCAAGTATTGAATTGTATCGTTACAGCTTTGGCAGTTTTGGAGATATATTTAAGCGTTCCGGTACTTTTTACTAACCCAATATACTACTGGCAAGTAAGCCTTGTGTGAATAATTATTCAAATTCCTATCAACATGTATTTGTATGAAAATTATAAGCTTAAACGGGTAGCGTTCAAGCATTTCCTTCTTTCGCTATAAGAACAGGTATACCAGAACACGGTGTCCTTGAGAAAAAGCAAGCCTCTGCATTACTTTTGTACAGTTAGCGCCTTAGAAACCGACAAATCACTAAAGCGACTGCGGATACGCTGAATACGAAATGAGTAGCTGCACAAAGAATATCGGCGAAAAATTACAAAACAAATGACCGGATTATACAACATGTGGATGCTCTACTTACTATCATTGAATAGGAGATTGTTCGGGAAATTTAAAGTGCTTTTAACCTCGATTTGGTTCTGCATTTAGCACACTTTGTTGCACATGTGTGTTTTCGTACATTTTCTGGTATATTGGATATTTTAGCAATAAATTTATGTACTTTGATTTAAGCCACAGAGGTGGATAGAATGTAAGTAAAGTTTATCTTTGAGTGTATGTGTCTTTTTACTGATGAGCGAATCAAGCGTAGTTGAATATGATAATATTTAGACATTTCATTAATCAACAAATACTTGTATGGGTAGGATAATGTCTCATCATTAATAAAAATAAAATAAGGTCTTCCATCTTAAACAGTTTTCAACATTTAAAGTTTCATAGACATTTATTAGGATCTCATATTTTTGGCAAGGTCCTAACCATACATCCCTTTATGAACAACACAGTTTTAATTTTTCTATTACCAATGGATTGACACCCAGGAACTATGCTTTTCTAAAAGTACTAGTGAAATTTGATTGTGGAGTACCTTGCTCTATTCATCATCATTCTGGTATATTGGATATTTTAGCAATAAATGCATTAAGCCACAGAGGTGGATAGAATGTAAGTAAGTTTATCTTTAAGTGTATGTGGTGTTTTTATTGATGAGCGAATCAAGCGTAGTTGAATACGATAATAATTAGACATTCAATTAATCAACAAATACGTGTATGGGTAGGATAATCATTCATGAAAATAAAATGAGGTTTGCCTTCTTGAACAGTTTTCAACATGTAAAGTTTCATAGACATTTATTAGGATAGCATATTTTTTGGCAAGGTCCTAACCACACGTTCCTTTATGAAGAACACGTTTTTAATTTTCCTATTACCAATTGATTGACACCCATCAACTGAAAAAATAAAATGGGGTCTTCCTTATTGAACAGTTTTCAACATTTAAAGTTTCATAGACATTTATTAGGATAGCATATTTTTTGGTAAGGTCCTAACCTTACGTTCCTTTATGAACAACACGTTTTTAATTTTCCTATTACCAATGGATTGACACCCATGAACTATGCTTTTCTAAAGATACCAGTAAAATTTGATTGTGCAGTACCTTGCTCTATTCATCATCCTTCTAGTATATTAGATATTTTAGCAATAAATGCATTAAGCCACAGAGGTGGATAGAATGTAAGTAAAGTTTATCTTTGAGTGTATGTGATTTTTTATTGATTGGCGAATCAAGCGTAATCGAATACGATAATATGTATTTAGACATTTCATTAATTAACAAATACTTGCATGGGTAGGATGATGTCTCACAATCGTTCATAAAAATAAAATGGGGTCTTCCTTCTTGAACAGTTTTCAACATTTTCATAGACATTTATTAAAATAGCATACTTTTTGTAGCAAGTGACAGAAGGTTCTGCTCTATAGAGCAACCCTCGTATATCAGCATACTTTTTGGCAACGTCCTAACCATACGTCCTTTTATGAACTACTCATTTTTAATTTTTCTATTACCAATGGATTGACACCTATGCTTTTCTAAAGGTACCAGTAAAATTTGATTGTGCGTGGAGTAAATGGTCTTTAGGCAACATGGATCTTACGATATGGTGCAACTACATTGACTAGCAAAAAAATTTAGGTCACTTAAGAAGTTACAAATAATTTTGAAAAAAAAGCGTGTTACTGACTCATCGGTATAGTGCGGGCGATAAATCATTCATTTTTCGATAAATTCTAGCGAGCACATTTGTTATCTGTCAGTTGAAGTCATCCAGTTAGTGTTTTTTTTTTGAACTTTTATGAAATAACTTTAATTTGGAAATTATATTTAATTAACTAGATGAATGAGTAACAATTAACAATAATGAGAAAACATGTCAATTTATAGCGTGTATTCCGAGGTGTATTCCCTCCCCTTGCGTTTATAATTGCAGTCGACGAGACATGCTTTGAATTGAATTTAGGGTTACATTTTGGTGGATGTTATTCAATTCCTCCGTTAGCAACCCTCTCAGTTCTTGGCCACCTATTGGTGCTGACGGATGCCTTCGAATACGTCGATCCATCTCATCCCACAGAATATGTTCGATGGATTCATGTCTGGACTGGGTGCTGGCCAATCTAATTCCCACCTCATCCAGATATTCAGTGACAGTGTGTGGGGTCTAGCATCATTGCGCATAAAAATGCCATCCTCGCCCATGAAAGGCATAACATGACCATCCAGGATTTCCTTCGTGATGTACCTGTAAGCTGTCAGGGAGTCATTCTGTATGAATACCAATTCTGTGCTTGATTTTGATCTGATTCCTGTCCAAACCATAATCGTTCCATAACCATGTGGAAGTCTACAATCGACAGAAACTGGAGCATATTATTATCTTTCGCCGGGTCTCCTCCTTACTCTTCGACGTCCGTCTTAGTTAGGTAAAAACGGGATTCATCCAAAAACAGTACCTTGTTCTATCCATCATCATTCCACTCCAAGTGGCTTCGGGGAAATGCCAATCTTCAGTGCAATGGGCAATGTAGCTATTCTTCGATAAGACAATCTACACGCATGAAGCCTTCTATTAACGGTCCACTCGTTAACAGCTCTAACCTCTTGAAGTAGATATTGCAGCCAAATCGCAGAACTTATGTACTATTCCGCAAATGTGTGGACACCAAAAATCGATGCTCTCTTTGACTGGTGATCCTTCTTCGACCGGATCCTTATGTTCTGGTTATCAGGCCAGAATCTTGATAGCGTGGATACACACTTTGTACAGCACATTAGCTTTTACCAACAATTCTTGTAGTTTTCTGTTGTCCTCGACCATCTTGCATCAGTGCTTCAATTCTAGCCACAGTAATAGGATCTAGAGGTATTATGACCAGTTAAATACATACACAAACCACAATACACCATAAGAATCTTAAGTTTCGTGGACATGATCAACAATAAACTTGAAAATATCCACCGCGCAAACTTTAAATTAGGCTAAATTCGCGTTATTTCATCAAACGTCAAAAGTACGCTGACATCAATTAATAGATAAGAAACATGCTGAACAGCATTCATATTAAAATGAATGCTTCAGCACCTACTAGACTAGTAATTAACTTTTTTCCAAAATTATTTGTAATTTCTTAACTGACCCTTAATTTTTGGCAGTGTATAAATGGCAGTTAAAACGATGCTGAAGGATAACTTAAAGCAACTTCTATTTACTTAAGCTTAACCTACAACAAATGAAAAAAGGTATATTATCTATATATTGCAATTACGCAGTGAATCCAATCTAAATTTAATGCAAGTACAAAATTAACTCTCACACAAAGGCTTTACTGCGAAATAATTATCTCAGTAATAGCCCCGGTAATAGCTCGTTGCAAGTTTGTTATAAATAGGTTACTGATGAATAATAAACAATTCAATTACATTGTTGTCGCTTTAAATCATATTAGTCATGACTCAAATATGTATACAATGAAAATAAAAATGTTCCTTCTTCCTGCTGTATATTATTATGAATCGAGTGTCCCTGTCCTATCTTAGTTTCACTTTTTCAATATGACTTTCCAGTGGTGGATAGGGTCCATAGTATATTTCGTGGATAAGTGGGCTAGATCCTAAGGTCAAAAAAAACATAAATCAAATGTACTTGTTTTAAGAGGCAGAAACGTTAATTTAAAATATAGAACATGTTTTATTGTGCGCGAGAATCGGCGCAGAATGTGAAAACATGTATGTATAGGATGCCCCAATAAGAACGATAGGAGAGAAAAATTAAATAAAACAACAACGGTTTGAGATATCAAATTGGTTTTGGCTTTATTTTAAAGCTACATCCAGGGCAATATGTATGGAATAGGACATCATTCAAACGTCCGCCTCGGGCCCGCTGGTAGTGCTTCAAGCCGTCACGTCAGTCTCATTTTGGATGACATTTTCGAGCATTTGTGGCGTTATGGCGTTGATGGCTACTCAAATATTGTTTTCGGGGGCATCCAAAGTTGCTGGTTTGTTGGAGTAGACCAATGATTTGACGTACCCCCAAAGAAAATAATCCATAGGTGTCAAACATGGAGGCGCCATAACGTGGCTGAAAGTAGATGCAGGTTGGCCATATTGATTCGACACTTACGTCAAACAGCTGACGTTTCTTTGACAATTTCGTGTTTGCTTTTTTTGAGTGTTTTTACCGAGATTTTCAGTTATTTTTAAGTGATATTCTATTGAATTCATAAAGGAAATAATGGTTTCATGGGCTCATCGTAGTTGCTCTAGCAGAGATGGCATGGGTAAGAAGAAATCGACAGGAATTACATTTCATAGGTATGTATGCAAAAAAATAACAACGTACAGGACCGCATTTGTAATCTTTATCTCAATAAAGTGTAACGTATCGAAGCAATAATAAAGTTGTATTATTCAATTGATGATGAATGTCGTCTCTACAAAGCCTGTTTTTTTTCATATACTTAACTATGAATTTCGCATTAGATAGAAAAATTAACCCAATACTTCATATTTAAATCATCATTGTAATGAATTTTCAAAATTATTTACATAAGAAAGCAATCCGACTCGGGCGAGGCGTCCATATTGTTACCACACTTAGCCACGCCTCCTGCTACCGTTTTTGTTATGCGAAATTGAACCTTATAGCGTCTCCTTGGGATTCTACCTCGATGGTGTCAAATCACACAATCGCGGTGGCTAATCAATGAACGCTCGTCTGGTGATGATCTAGTCGCCAAACTTCTGTCGAACAACTTCGAGCGTTACGTCGCTTGTGTGGCTTGTGGCTCCATTCTGTTGGAACCGCATGTCGGTAATATCGATGTTGTCGAGCTCTGGTCACAGAAATTCTTCCAACATCGCTCGGTAGTGTGGCCCATTGGTTGTAACGGTGTCTTCTGCCTCATTTCGAAAGAAATAAGGACCGATGATGCCACCAGTTCGCATTCTGGTTGGTTTGTTTGGATCCAGTAGAGTGTACTCACCCTCAAACTTTTCCACGTTGCGTCGAATTGCCTGCTCACTGAAGCCATGTTGAGGGCTGCTTATCTACAATTGAGCGAGAACTTCCGTACTACTTTTTAATAATTTCTAAATGATCGGCAAGTGTGAAACGATCCATGATGAATTGTCAAACCTTACTGAATATTTTGACAGCTGGATGACGTTTGTACTTTTGACAGCTGTCTAGATATCCCTTTTAGAAAACCCATCACTTCTATTGGGACACCCTATATGTGATATAACGACAAATGCCAGCTGGCTATCATGACCTTCGTCTTATACACTAATCTTTGATCATCTGTCTTGGCTTTTCTCGCTGTATGTTTTACTGTCTTTTTATTAATTTGATTCTGTATGTAGTTGATATTTGGATCTCGAAACTATCATATCATAAACAAAATAACAAACTATTTTGACCTTATAAAGTGCGCCCAAATTTGTTTAGTGCAAAATCGGTAAATCACGGAAAGGTTCGACATAATGTCTGTCGCCTGTCATTATTACAACCTAACATTACAACTGTGAGAACTCAGAACATATAAACGTAGCCGATAGTAATGTTATCAACTGAAACGACTGGTGCGAGGAAAAGCATATCAAAGTGATACCAAACCAACTGCACATGCGTACAATAAGTTAAGGATACATTTTAAGCTTACGGCAAAAAAGTCTTTGAAATATTTTAGGCATAATCCTATTGTGTGTCAAACGGTGCCATGATATTCTGTGAAAATTTATATGACATGTCCTAACTAGTCAATATCCACATAATGCAAGGCACTACAAGGTTATCCATTATTGCTGAAAACCTTGGATAAGCAATAAGCTCACATAATTTTCTTCAGATCTGAATGCGAATGAGGCGTTCATTAAAATTCGCCGTTAATTAAGACTGTTAATTGTACAGCTTAAGCTTGAAGTGAAAATCGTGCAGCAATTAGACCTTATCCGAATCTGTAATACGACTGCATTGTTTGTATGGATTAAAGCAATCGCTAAGCATTCGTGTAACAACATTGACGGAACTTTGCATAATTTTAGAGAGGTTACCATGAAGTTGATTGACTTGACTATATTGAAAAGACCTATTTCGGACTTCCACTGTCTATACAATTTTTAAGTACATAGTTTCGATTGATCTACAGCCTTTAATCGTCTTTAGATGAACTGTCGAATATGCTCCTCTCATTGCCATTAGATAATACAAAAAATTGCGAATTTCTGTATATTATGATCGATGCACTAATTCCATACCATAATAAATGCAAAATCGGTGCTACAACGCAACAACGTCCCACGTAATTTAGTAAAATTTCATATTTGAATTAAAGGAGATGGTGTATTATGTACTTTTAAAGAAGAAAATTGGTGAAAGAAGCGTTTTTTGAAAAAAAAAATTGTTAAAACTCTGTATTTTCACCACACTTTCAATACGTATCCAAACAGTACAAGACAATTTTGGAATCGAAAACCGCATGACAGACTTCAATAGTGTCACAAAGATGCGGTGTTGCCAGCGAGCAGCAGTTATCAGTTGTTAGGTGCTTTCCTTTTACATCTGCACTTACTCAGATCACTTAAAAATGAGTTGGCTCAGCTCAGTTGGAAACCTCAGATGCTCAGATGCGTTAAAGGAACGTGTTTGTGCAGTTAAATGTCATTCCTCAAAATTTTGTAATATGCTACGGTTCTATTATCTGTCGATCCTTTCCATAACCTATTTTTTACGTTTTTCGTCACTCACCTTATGGACTATCCATACGCCATAAAACCGGAAAAACCTGCTGAAATTCAAACTTACATACAATCATAACCTCATTTATTTGACATCTAAATGATCTGAGACAAGTGATCTACCTTTCGAGCTTGTGCAGATGGGCTTAAGTGGGGGTAAAATATCTCACTTTAGTCTCAGTTTCAGAAAACAAAAGGAACGTACATCGAACTGAGTCATGACGTCACAAGTGAGATTTATCAGATAAATCAGGTAAAAGGAAAGCGCCTAATGTACTTCACGAAATTGTGCACTTGCAATTTTTTAGGTTAGTGACTGAAAAACATAGAAAATTAAGTTTGACCTGATTTTGTTTTAGCAGAAACTGAAATGGATGTAATATACTTACTGTTGGGTGAAATATAAAAGATATCTAAATTTAGTCTATTTTAGGTTTAATTAGGTTTGTACCAGGTGGTTACGCCCCCTCCCCCCCCCCTCCAGACGTTACTGGTATCAAATATTTTGAAAAATCTAACCAACCTACCTCAGGTAAGATTGTCACCTATTCGGTTTTTAGTGGCAACGGTCCAACGTCAGTCGCACGTTTCAATGATTTATTGGAGCTGATATCGGCCAAATATAACAATAAAGCTTAATCACAAACAATATTAAAGCCACCGATTTTACATAAAAAGTTAATATACAAACTAAACAAAACAATAATACATAATACTTAATCACAAACACGAGCTAGAAACAAAGGAACATTTGAAATAAGATATCTTTAAATTTAAATAATTAAACATGTGGAACGCTTCACGATTTTTTGTGTTATCCTTGCACAGGGGCCATGCTAATTTTCTCTGTAACGTTTCAATTTTATACATGTACCGTCGAAGTGATGTTAAATATCGAGCAAATGTTGGCAACACCGCATCTATTATCATCTGTCAAGCAGTATCTCGCTTCTAAAATATTGTATAGTTCTGTGCGTATGCGTTACTGAAATATGTTGAAAATACAGTTTTATCAATTTTTTTTCCAAAAAACGTGCTTCATTCGCAAATTTTATTTTTTAAAATCACAGAACAGACCATCCTCTTTACATTGATGAAAAAAATTCTCAAATCGCGTGGGGCACCGTTGCGCAATAGACCCTGCAAAATCCTCTGAGATCTGAGAGTGGATCTGAGACATTGTCAGCAGTGGTTGTCAATGTCTTTAGCTTATTGACATATAACTCTCAGGGGTCTTTATCAATCTCGATTATGTAAACGAAGCTGCGTTGTTACATGATAGCGTGGAATACATGGTTTAATATGTACAAGAGCGTCTTGCCAACCCTAAAGATATGGTGAGGTGTCGATATAAGTTGATAGATACGTACTGCTATTTAGCAATCTATACACGTGTATTGTTCATACGCAAAACCTAGTCTTCAAATCAACGGTCGTCCATGCCTCATGCCTTTTGCCTCAAGCACCATGTTTTCCCTAACTCCCAGCATTTTCAGATGCAACGTAACCAATACAATGATTTGAAGATATTCTGCCAGAAATGAAGATCAAACACTATCCAGGCAAGGCCGTGGTCCATGACCCAGCGTGGTTGGAAATGGACATCCCAAATACGGCCAGAGGAAAGCAGTATGAGGCCAACTGGGAAAGTACCCAGATGTCCCTGTCCAATAGCAACTCCTGGGACAAATACAGCCACAAGAGCTTGGATGGTACCAGCACCATATCCAGCAGGTTGGGGCAGTACCAAAGTATGTTGGACGATATCAAGAAGGATAACGAAGAGACTTACTCTGTCCCGATCAAAAGTGGAAAAGACAGCATGAGGCTCAAGTACCACAGCGAAAAATGCTTGTCCAGAATCAATTCAAAGACCAAGAGAGACTA
Source organism: Callosobruchus maculatus (assembly GCA_951848785.1). Taxonomy (NCBI): domain Eukaryota; kingdom Metazoa; phylum Arthropoda; class Insecta; order Coleoptera; family Chrysomelidae; genus Callosobruchus; species Callosobruchus maculatus. Next base: position 13,607,839 of record CATOUR010000083.1, read on the forward strand.
TGAAGAAGAGATCGCAAAGTACTTTTTACCTTCCCAGAAGGAAAAGTCTATGGAAGTTGTACCTCCTAAACCTAAACCTAGGAAGAAACTCATGAATGATAAGGAGAAATTCAAAATTGTGATAGATGACCTTCAAAAGCATATAAAGAAATCCGTTAGGTTTGACGAAGTCGAAACCGAAATTGGTGATGAAGGAGAACTCAAAGAAAGTCATGTGGACGAAGAGGCTGATGTTGAGAGGCTAGAAGAGGGCTCAGACGATGCTGAGGAGGTGATCCAAGAAAGAATCACAACTTGGATCGACGACCAAAACAAGTTTTTGACCAATGATAAACCAGAAAGCAAAAACTGTCTTTCCAGGACGGACAGTGGGTACTACGAGCATTCAGAGAAGCCAAGACAGAGGCTGCCACCCAAAAATATTCTTCCGCCCTCATCTTCATCGTCTAGTTCATCTTCCAGTGACCACAACATCTACGCGAAAAGTTCGTCGTCTTCGGAAAGTGATTATAACGAGTTGTACGATATATACAAGGAAGGGTCTAGTCCCAAGCATAGAAAAGGGTTGAAAGTGCGCGAAAGGACTAAGGGTAGAACGCCTGTGAACAGTCGGTGTAGGGATCCTAACGACTTTGCTATCCCTCGACCAAAGTTGATAGTGCCGGTTCATACTTACGGGGCTGTAAGGAAAAGGAGGACTGGAAATCTGCTGTCTTCTGACTGCTATGATTCGTCCGAGGTCAATAGTCTGCTGGGAACCACTGGTCGACGGAAAAAAGGTTAGTTAACAATAAGGTTATTTTATTTTACTTCCTTGTAGGAAGATTTGTTGTACTCGTGTATAATTATGGCATACAATTCATGTCGCTTCCATCGATTTGCCCAAAAATGGCTAGAGGTCAGAAATAAAGATTTTTTACATTGTAGAATTAGGAAAGCGCTAAAGGTCGGGGGATAAGGGAATTATGTTGTATTTATGAAAGGCATTTCTGTGATCAAAAAATTGACTATACCTATCGGTGTGGGGAGTAAAAAATGGAGTCAAGTTGGTTGACTCAGTACTTCCCACACATAATGATTTCATTTTATTGTTTTCCTATTACATGAAGCTATAGTCTGAAATCCCCTTACAACCACCACCCACCCTCCCGCAAAAAAAACGTATTGTACAACGCAAAACTTTCGTAAATAGTTTTAGTAATTATTATTGCGCCGCAACTGACACGATTTTTCAGACACTGGCGCGTTTTCCACTCTCGCCGCGATAGTCAATTCTTTGTCGAAATTTCCTTAAAATCAGTTTAATAATTTTTGCTTTACGCAATATACATAGAACGAATTTAAGCAATACTCGTATATGTATACATCACAATATTGTAAGTCCCTTGGTTTCTGGAATAGGCAAGGCAATGTTCGGATGGGCCTAAAAAAGGGTATTGTGCCGCTAGGTCTTTCTTTTACAGGTCAATGGATAGCGTATTATGAGTACAACACATTTTTGAGATTCACAACCCCCCACCACCCAACCACCCCAATTTCACCCCCACCCAAAAAAAGTAGAAAATGATCACGAACCCCTAAAGCACCTAAAAAAGAAGTTTGAGGAATACTTGATTTTTCTTGTTTTCTGCTGATCACTCCGCCGCCCCCGCACCGATTTTCAAAATTATAAGAACATTACCTACTATGACCCCACAGCATATCACTGCCCAAATTTCATCAAAATCCATGCAGTGGTTACTGAGATTACGACATTAAAGACAGACAGACAAAAAAAACGCCAACAGACAGACAGACAGACACACAGACAGACAGACACACAGACAGATAGACCGACAGACAGACCGATGGAAATGAGCGACGTGGATTTTCGTTGTGTAGGCATCATAAAACGCCCAAAAAGCGTGTTATCTCAAAATCGAAAATTTTCGCGATCTCAATACTCTCCCACCTATCGGTGAAATGAAAATCCTTTTATATAATATTTTTCCATATTAATAATTAAGCATATTAATGTTATGTGTTAGCGATATATACATTATGGGCGTCTGTTCTCTTCTTTCAAAAATAGAAATATTGCTTAAGGTAATATTAAAGGGGCTTTGAATATACAAAAAAAATCATCAGTTCGTTACGCATTGTGGTCATGGTTGATTCTGATCTCATTAAACTAGATGATACAGTGGATTTTCTATGTCGATAGGATGAATAGCCGTTTTATAAAACCCACATCTTATGAAGTGGTTTACAATTAGGGCTATTTAGCGTCATGCTTTTGTATACCGTACTGGGGTTTCAAACGTTGTGTTAATGATAACACAACAGATTTCATTTATAGCATGAAGATATACCGTTTATGAAGAATTACTGCTCGAACCTGGCCAAAAGGATATCTAGAAGAAATACTATCTAAACATGCTGAATTAACTATCTACGTAACGTTCCTAGCTCATTGAGTCGAGAGAATTGAGTTACTTTTGTAACACGTTTTTATTAGCTGACCTATATGACTATGTGTTTATATTTATGTTTATATGTTTATGAGTTTGTAACTCTCCTTTGGATTAAGAGATCATAAGAGATCGGATCGAACATTGAACGCACCAACTTTGCCGCGAAAACGATTTTGACGGCTTCAAATCCGTTGAACCAGCGGTGGTATCCGCTGATTAAGAGAAGGCGCAGACATTTTAAGGCCCGTTCAAACAGAGGGCGTTCTAGAACGCGGCATTACGGCGTTCTCTAACAATACAACGGAACGCTAGAACGCGGCGTTGGAGAACGCCGTACGCCGCGTTCTAGAATGCCCTCTGTTTGACCGGGCCTTGAGTTCATCTACATTTGAATCACTTGACGTCCTGACAAAAAATGGCGTACCGCTTTTTCTCAACCCGTCAAACAGGCCTAGTTGGTACAAACAACGGAATGCGGTAACGCGTCGCCGTCGTTAGAGAACGCCGCAACGCCGTGATATAGAACGGCTTTTGTTTGACCGGGCCTTTAAGGTTTGTTAATATTATATTATAGTTTGTAATATTATATTTCAGTTTGTTTGTTTTGTCATCTTAGAAAGCTCTCGATCAAGCTTGATGCTACGATTCATCCATTACCTTCCCTCCAGCCTTGAAATGAATTACATAAAAATGGTTTATAAAATCTTGATCGTTAGTTAATTATTCAGAAATCCATATGTAATTATCAGCCATCAATATAGATGAGCAGAAAGGAGGATGCCCACCAGTGTATCATCTGTTACGCTGACTGCGTATGTGAACTTGATATGATGGTAGGTAGGTAGGTAGGTTTGTATTGAAGAATAAATAGTATGTGCGTCTAAACCACAACATAAGACTAACTCGAAAGCTCAGATATTACATTTGGAACCGCTTCCTCTACACCTAGGTTTGCGACCTCGGGTGGTTGCCGCTCGAGGTGGGAGGGGGGGTGAAAACTCTTCTTCGCGACGTTTTTCGAAAAATGGCGTCGTTTTCGGAAGTGATATCGAACAAAGCTTGAAATGATTTATGGAGTGAACAAAATTCTGCATAATTTTGGTCTGTACATGTTTCGTGTGCGACCAATAGTTTCGGTCCTACAGTGCGCCAAAGTTAGGTGCTTTGTTTATGATTTTCACTAAAATCTGAATTTCATCGCGGATTAAGACAAAAAACTTTATCAAAAAGTCGTGTAACATCTTTCTTTCCCTAAAAGAATAATATCTTCACATTTCTTTATTATCTGTTGCTGCCTAAACTCACGCATTTGGTTTTAAAAAAATACGACATTTAGGAACAAACCGCTATGCTATTTGCTACCGATATAATATGCTGTTACGGAAAATATCTTATTTGTGCAAACTTTTAGTAAAAATGGCGTTGTTTAATAATTAAAATAAGATCCAATTTGCGACCTCAGGGGATTGCCGCTCGAGACAACAAAATTCTTCACAATTTTGGTCTTTACATTTTTCGTGTGCGACCAATAGTCTCCATTCTACAGTGCCCCAAAGTTAGGGGGTGGTTTGTGATTTTTACCAAAATCAGAATTTTATCGCGTATTACGTCGAAGAACACTATCAAAATTAACATTTCTCATATCTCCATTATCTTCAGCTGTCTAAATAATACATTTAGGCTTAAAAAACGTACATTATTTAGGAAGACATCGCTATCTACTACCAATATTAGCCAATCGTTAAGTCTTACAAAAAGCTTTTGAGTGCAAAAGATCGGGAAGAAATGAAATTTGGTGGGAATGTAGACATTGAAATGTATACCTAAGTTTATGACCTCAAGGGGTTGCCGCTCGAGAGGTGGGGGGGGAGGGGTGAAAACCCTGCTTCGCGACGATTTTCGAAAAATAGCGTCGTTTTGGTAAGTGCTATCGAAAAAAAATTTAAATGATATGAAGGTCGCAAATTGAATTCTCTCATCTTAACACGGATGCAAAAAATGCAATTTTATTGTGATGCTAATAGTTTATATTCACTGAATGTCATGAAAAAGAAAATCAGTTCGAATTCGAAAATATATGGAACGAAATGAAGTGTCAGTGTCAGTGAAAGCCGGGAACCAACAGAAACAACACTCCAAGGACAAATACCCCTACCGGAGTTGAATTACACTATTGGCTCGAGTGCTTGTTTAGGGGAAACATGAAGAAAAAAAACGACCTTACCCAAACTGGGATCAGGGATATCACAACTTTTATTTGGAACATGTCCCGCGTCAGGCACGATATCCCTAGACCACGACAGCGCAGTTTCGATCTTTCAGAACAAGGATTGTGATATCCTTGAGCTCACTTTGGGAAAAGCCTCGTTTTCACGATGATAGTTACTATCCTGAAAGTCAGCGCGATAATCGTGTCATAAAAATCAAATGTCTACACGTTGAAACGGTTTTATGATAGTAGCAAGCAGAGAACACAGAACTCACAGACCAAGACTAGTAAGAAACAGCAATACGGCGGCCATGATTTCCATGATCGCTACTGTCATTGGCGAAATCATTAAAATCAAACGTAGAGAAGGTTAAAAATGAGAAAGAGATAGATTTTAAATGAACTATAATCCTGTTAGTGTTGTATGCATGGTGACAGTAGACGCGATAGTTCCAAAACTATCGTGAGAGTATTCTCAACTCTCGTCGAACGAGATAGTAATCCTTTACGGAAACAGTGATCTGGATCCGGATCGATCAGTATCAGCTGTCAGCTGTCAGTGGCGGAATTGACGATCCCGTGGATTGAACGAACATCGAATAACGAAAAAAATTGGTTTAAGAACCCAAAACAGATTGTTAAGAAAAAAGCTACTGATATTAATAACCCGATCTGAATCACTTACCGTACAAGAGTGAACTGACCCTATTTCTGACTGATCCTAAATCACTTTTAGTACGTCAGAATCACTGATCCAAGTGATCGGGTTAACCCGATTACAGTTTCCGTGAAAGCCTAGTGTGATAGCACTATCACGACAGTGCGATAGCGACTGTCACGTTGTCTATACCGTGATATATTTTATGATAGTCGCTATCATGACAGTAACCTTTTTTTTTTAAACATCTTTATTAACAAAATAAACATTTTTTTACATTTTTTTTTTAATTTCTCTAAACAGTGCTTGTATTTATCTGATAAATAGTCTTTATGATTCTCGTTTCATAATTATGAACCTGGTTAGATAATATTAACACTGTATTTGACTTCTGTTGCTTATTAAGGGCTTTAAATATTAGTTTACATTGTTCAATCTGCAACATAGCACTTGCGTTGAAGATATGAAGATCATTATATAATTTATTTGTGTTAGTTAGCCTTTCATAGTTATAAAGTACCTTATGTACTTTATTTTGTAATACTTGTACCTTATCAAAATTAGTTTTGCTACAAGTGTCCCATACAGGGAGTAAATATCTAAAATGAGATTCGAAAAAAGCATTGTAGATCATATCTTTTGTTTTCTTAGTTAAGTAATTTCTACATTTAAATATAATAGAGATCATGGCCACAAGTTTATCATTTACTTTATTTATGTGTTGAGTCTAACTTAATTTATCATCTACAACTAATCCAAGATATTTAATTTTATCAACTTGCTCTAATGGTGTATTGTTAATATATATATTTATATTTTGTACCTGTTTGTTCTTTTGCTTAAATATCATATATTTTGTTTTATTTATATTTATTTTTAGTTTGTTGCAATACAACCAATCTACGTATTTCTGTTGATCTCCCTGCACAACTCATTTTCGTTCATAGCTGTATAAACAAGTGCAGTGTCATCCGCAAATGTAAAATAACGTGCTTTGAGTTTAGCCGTTTTTAAGCATCTAACATATAGGGAATACAACAGTGGCCCCAGAACTGAGCCTTGCGGCACTCCATATGTGTTTGGTTTTATTTCACTTGTAACATCGTCAAGATACACAAACTGTTTTCTACCTTCAATAAAAGTTCTAATTAAATTAAGCATGTTACCCGTAAATACTAATTGCTTTAATTTATTTACTAAGGTGTCAAAACTAACCACATCAAAAGCCTTTTTCAAATCTATAAGAACTACAACAACTTTCATTCTATATCTAATGTTTCTGAAACTTCGTTTATAAAATCTTCTGTAATGCTTAATGTGCTACTGTTTCTAAGGACTATCAACTATCAACAACTATCGCCGTAAAAACGATGTTTAAGGTGAAAATAATGTTCTTTAAGTGTCAGTGACTCTTGAATATATTGCTGCTCAATGTAGGCATGCAGCTATGGCAATTGTGCAATATTTTTGTTCTCTCTCTACCAACAATCCGGTGTTCTATTGTGCCTCGTAGGTAAGGTCGTGACGACGACACCTGCCAATTAGAGATGCAAACGCCTCCCACGGGTTTCAAACTGAGACGTCCGTTCGTACAATGTATGTGTGTATGTATGATGGGTCTGCCAAGCCCATTTACCATCACTGCCTGTTTTATTTATCTAGATTGCATTCTGTTTGCTCAACTAAGGACGCTCATAATTACCTGTGTGGGTTGCGGCAATCTCAGCGATTTGATCAAAGAAAAAGCTTTGTACGAGAATATTAATTTTTGCAAAAAATATCACGGGTTTGAATGTTCCCTTTTTAGGCAGATGTATGTAGCCAGCATCCGGTTGCAAAGAGCAACCAAGCTCCGCCAAGAGGAAATTCATTCAAGCTTATAATTAAGAGGCCTGTAGGAGGAGAGAAACTACATCTCACCATTTATTATCCTTATATTGTTATTAAATCTCATCTAGTGGCCTAGAGAAGAGTAATTCGACTTATCCATGATATGACATTGATACGCTAACTTCACTGCTCGCTCAACAGCGGGAGTACGGTGAATTTACTACCAATATTCTTACGGGGCCCTGTCCATCTAAACTCTTGTATAAGTTGATGATAGTATGCCTTTTCAAGTAGTTTTATTTTCGACTCTATTACTAATATTAGTTGCCTGCCTCTTCCATTTTTACTTCCCATACCAATATGTGAGGGGAGTATTGTGAAAATTCGATCCATCCATTTTGAGATAATACGCTTTTTGGGCGTTTTATAATGACTACTTAACGAAAACCCACGTCACTCATTTCCGTCGGTCTGTCTATCTGTCTGCCGCGTTTTTCTAGCCTCGTAATCTCAGTAACCGCTGCATAGATTGTGATAAAATTTGAGCAGCAATATACTGTGGGGTCGTAGTAGGTTGCTGTTATAATTTTGAAAATCGGTGCATGGGTGGCGGAGTAATTAGCAAAAAGCAAAAAATTTCAAATACTCATCAAACTTCGTTTTTAGGCGTTTTGGGTATTCCTGATCATTTTCTACTTTTTTTTGGGTGTTTGTGGAATTTGGGGTAGCTGGCGGGCGGGGGGTTGTCAAATAGAAAAATTTGTTGTATTCATAATAGACGCCCCACTGACTTGTGAAGGAAGACCTAGCGACATAAACAACTTTTTGGGTGCATCTGAACATTGTCTTGCCTATTACAGAAACCAAAGGACTTAGAATTTTTTCTGATGTAAACAAACGAGTATTGCTTTAGATCGTTCTGTATTGTGTAACGAGGAAACTATGGAATTGATTTTAATGGAATTTTGAGACAGTACTACTACCCTGGCGAGGATGGAAAATGCGTATGGTTTTTATAAATTGTGTCAGTGGCAGCGCAGAAATAATAAATAAACTAAAATTATAAAAACAGCTCAAACTTTAATCATTTTGAGAGTTTTCTGATAATTTTCTACTTTTTTTGGGTAGGGGTGAAGTTGAGGTGGTTGGGGGGTAGGGGGTTGAAAAACTGAAAATTTGTTGTATTCATAATAGGCTTTCCACTTACCTGTGAAAGAAGACCCAGAGACATAAATCACCTTTTTAGGTCCATCCGAACGTTGCCTTGCCTATTACAGAAACTGAGGGACTTTTCTGTGTACATACGAGTATTTATTGCTTTAGATCGTTCTATATTTTGTAACGCGGAAACCATTAAATTGTTTCTAATGATATTTTGACACGGTATTATTTCTGTGGTGAGGAATGAGGATGGAAAACGCGTATGGTTTTTAGAAATCGTGCCAGTGATAGCGCAGCAATAATCAAAAAACTAAAAATATGAAAATAGTTCAAACTTCAACTTAGGTGTTTTAGAGGTTCCTGACCATTTTCTACCTTTTTTGGGTGGGAGTGAAATTGGGGTGGTATTGGTGATAGGCTGTCCATTGACCTGTGCAGGAAAGATCTAACTACATGACACATTTTTTTGGTGAGTGGAGGGAAGGGGGCCTGGCGATGATTTGGTTGCAAGGGGATCTCAGAGTAGGGCTTCATGCTATGGGAAAATAATAAACTGGTATCACCGTTATGTGTGGGAAGTACAGAGTCAGTCAACTTGACTTCATTTGTTTTTCAGGACCCTGTCATTACTTTTTATATCAGCTTGACTTTTGTTCCAAATTCTTCTTTAGTCTTGATGTTTCGTAACCGTTCATTGTCCAAGATTCACAATTAAATATAATACATAATGTACTCCATATTTTTATGCATCTACGTATATTGATGTGCGAGAAACTGTTCTATGTTCTGAGTCCATTTCTTATAATCAAAATACTGCCATGACTTATTTGTAGGAAGTACAATGTAGTATATCTTGGAAACGGAAGTTTTTGTTTACAAACTCTCACATGAATTGTTTTAAACTAGATTCAGTTGCCCTCTGCAATATTGAAACACTGCAGTTGCAAATTATTTTCAAGCAATAGTCTGTTATTGTCCTTCCGGATCTTCATGACATGGATTGAATGACATAGAGACAGTATTACTAGTCTCTTCATACTACAATCGGTCATACTAACCTAACGCCGAATGATAATCTCTCGAGTGTCAATTTCTAACTCTGCGCAGTTGACGTCTCAATCCCTGAAAAGATTGGTTGTACCAATGTGCGAAATATACGTTAAATAACCATTTAAATGTCACTTGAAAAAACATCAAATTATTGGCCATTGTACCTGTAACTTTCCACTAAGCTGTAGCTATATATACACACCTTTAAAAATGTCACAACAATTTCACCGAAACCAAAAAACTAACGTAATTTGAGCCTGTGCATCCAACCATTATAGAATCATACACCTCTCTCAAATTAAATTACTGTTTGGGAAATCTTCACGAGCCACTAAATCCCATGCAAGAGTTTTTGTGTGGTGAAATTTGTGAAATTCGATTAAAACCCAATGCATTATAATTAATCTGAGATGCTATGAAAAAACGTATGTTATAAGACACCGCTTAGATACAGGATGTAGAAAGAACAAGGTTGAAAAATTAAGACGGTTATTTCACGCAAAAATGTTACCTTGGATTTCAATCTAACCATCAGATATAGATACGGTGGATTTATGTAACATTATAACTGATTTGTGGTATTTATGATGGTTTCCACATGGTATGTTACAAGGTAAAAGTAGCAGATGCTTGATAACAGAATGCGACATAGATTATTTACTACCGTGTAGTGTAAATAGATAGTATTAAAAAACTTAAGGACATCCTTTGACGTCATTATAAGCAAGCTAGGTTATAATAAATTGAGCTTACGATATACTTCAACTACAACTACTTATACTTCGCTTGAAAATACTTCTTCCTATCATAACTCTATGATACCTCGGATATAAACACCTGTAGGCGCGTTGAAAAAAATAATTCTGGGCGATTACCATATAAGCATTTAATAAGGTAATAATTCAAATAAATGAACAAATGACACCCTTAAATTAAATAAAAAAGATACCTGAGTAACCAATTCATTGAAGAAGGATAAATAAAAAAAGGTTAACATATGTTTTAATTTAATACCATGACGCTATTTTATACGCGGGTCCCATTGATAAGACAGGCAGGTAAGTAATTGTAGGAATTAAACACACAAACATGAATAGATTACATAGCAAATATATCATTTAACGCATTTAACGGATAAAATGATATTTACATTTTGTGTGGTCATACAAATTATACAGACCATAAATCAAACGTCTCTCGGGTCATAGGTATTAAGGGTCAGCTCGCGAAATACCTCTCCAAAAGAATAGATGAAATAATATACTGCATAATTATACAAAGAGCATACAGTGCCTTTCTTTAATGTCCCCACCCCCCCCCTTTAATTTTTTGAACGGATCAACTTAAGAAATTGAAACTTGGAACAATGAAATTGATTCATGAATACTATATTTTGAAGTGAAATTGACAGATGAAACTTGCAAGATGGCAGCTCGGCGCCATCTTGAAAAAAAAAATTAAATAGAAAGTGGGGTCTTGTGACACATCTTTTTGAAGCCCCTGACGAACCCTTCACAACCCTAGAACATGAAGTCAATATCTTCATCTCCTTCAAAATGGCGGAACATTAAATAATTACTTGGGACAAGCACGGTAATATCGATACTTACCTTTTATTTTTTGAACGGGTCAACTCAAAACATTGAAACTTGGGATAATGAAATTGATTCATGAGTACTACATTTTTCAGTGAAATTAACAGTTGAAGCTTGCAAGATGGCGACTCGGCGCCATCTTGAAAAAAAATTAAACAAAAAGAGGGGTCTTGTAACACATCCTTTTGAAGCTCCTAATGAACCCTTCACAACCCTAGAATATGAAGTCAATATCTTCATCTTCTTCAAAATGGCGGAACATTAAGTAATTACTTGAGACAAGCACGTTAATATAGATACTTACCTTTTATTTTTTGAACGGGTCAACTCAAAACATTGAAACTTGGGATAATGAAATTGATTCATGAATACTATACCCTGGAGTAAAATTGACAGATGAAACTTGAAAGATGGCTGCCCGGCGCCATCTTGAAAAATAGAATCAAATTGAGAGGGAGGTCTTATGATACATCTTTGTAAAGCTCCTGATGAATCCTTCACAACCCTTTAATGTGAATTCAATATCTTCATGTCCTACAAAATGGCGGAACATTTAATAATTACCAGAGAAAAATACGTTAATATCGATACATCTAGAAATATTTTGTTCTGCTTGCTTGTCAATTAGGAATCCGCCGATAAGGCGACAAAAATGTCAGTATCACAACTGACGTCATTATTCAGCTTAAATATTGTCATCAAGTTTTAGATTTTATTCCTAAAAACAAGAAAAGTTTATTCAAAAGTCTAAGCAACACACTGGCTCGGCCTTTGATGGGATTAGAGATTATAAATTCAATCCACTTCAAGTGTAAGCATTCCAGGAAATCCACAGGGATTTCGGTCCTTTTTAGAGATTAGATTAGAGATTATAAATTCAATCCACTCCGAGTGTAAGCGTTCCAGGAAAGTTACAGGGATTTCCGTCCTTTTTTCTATTGGCCTTTGACCGCTGTACCCGTATCCTAATTGGTTCCTTCTCGAGGCACACTAGCGAATTTTATAGCCGCTCTGCCAATGCGAGTTTTGAGGGATTACCAATAGCAATGATTTTATTTTCCGTCCGCGAGGATTGCACAGATTTTCCGAAACAGTAAGCAGTTAAGTGTGTACTGAAAGATCACGATCAAGATAAGTGAACGCCAGACTGTGTCGATTAAAGTTTTGAATAGACTTGGCCACGACAACTATTTCTAACATGGTCAACCCTCGTTCATTGGAAGAAAAAATTGAAGAGATTTTTATTTACGGTGCGACACGAAACTTTCATGAAACCGAGAGAATTTTCAATGATCGTTTCCCGAATCGTCCTATAAGTAGAAAATATCTAAGGGAACTTGTATCCAAATTTACAACTACTGGTAGTGTCCAGAATAAGAAGCCCTCAGGTCATCCATCCATTCCGGAAGAAAAGAAAGTTCAGATAATTGGTGAGGTGATAGCAAATCCTGAACAGTCTACTTCCTCCGTCGCGAATGTGTGTGAGGTATTTCCTTCTACTGTGTGGAGACTTTTGAAGAGAAACAAGTATCATCCCTACAAAATAAAAATGGTACACCAGCTAAGTGAAGATGACCCAGATCGAAGAACAGAATTCTGCGAAATCATGACGGAAACCATTGCAAGACATCCTTCTTATCTCCACAATATTTGTTTCAGTGACGAATGTACATTTTTCCTCAACGGCAATGTTCACAGAAACAATTGCCGTTATTGGAGTGACATCAATCCTCACGTTTTTAGAGAAACTCATACGCAATATCCCTAAAAAATTAACGTCTGGGCAGGAATATTAGGAAACCATATTGTAGGACCTTTATTCATAGAAGAAAACTTAACAGGTGAACTGTATTTGAATATGCTGGAAACCACTGTTCAGCCTCTCATAACTGAAATAATCGAAGCAAATCCTAACGAATTCGATATGGAAATTGTATTCCAACAAGACGGAGCACCACCACATTACTCCAGAGAGGTAAGAAGTTATTTGGATAATACTCCCCGGTCGATGGATTGGCCGACGAGGTCCTACAGAATGGCCAGCTCGCTCGCCAGATTTGACACCTTTAGACTTTTTTTTATGGGGTTATTTGAAGCAAAAGGTGTGCGAAACTGAACCTGCTTCAATACTGGATATAAGGCAGAGAATAATAAATATTTAATAAAAATGTAAGACGAGAAATATCGGATAGGCTGTTCTTATGTCAAGCAGTTCAAGGGAACCATTTCGAACATCTTCTGAACCGAACTCATCTTCTTTCCTCCAATTATAAAGATAAAATAGAAATTTAGAACAGAATGTAAAGTTTATATTAAGGATTCATTCTTTTATGTGATGTATTCAGGCAATTGTTATGTTAAGGATTCAATTTTATTTAATTTAGATAAGAAACATGTTTATAATACAATGATGTTTTTGTAACAATGTATTCAGGCAATCATTAAATATTTCGTAATAGGGCAAGACCCTTTTTTCAATTGAATTTTTTTTAAGATAGCACCGAACCGCCACCTCAGGTAATTATTGAATGTTCCGCCATTTTGTAGGAGCTTAAGATATTGATTTCATATTCAAGTGTTGTGAAGGATTCGTTAGGAGCTTCAAAAAGATGTGTCACAAGACTCCCCTATATATTTAATTTTTTTTCAAGATGGCGTCGAGCAGCCATTTTGCAAGTTGTATCTGTCAGTCTTACTCCAAAATATCTTATTCATGCATCAATTTCATTATCCCAAGTTTCAAATTTTTTTGTTGACCCGTTGAAAAGATAAAAGGTAAGTATCGATATTAACGTGCTTGTCTCAGGTAATTATTTAATGTTCCGCCATTTTGAATGAGATTAAGATATTAACTTCATATTCTAGGGTTATGAAGGGTTCGTTAGGGGCTTCAAAAAGATGTGTCACAAGACCCCACTTTCTATTTAATTTTTTTTTTCAAGATGGCGCCGAGCCGCCATCTTGCAAGTTTCATCTGTCAACTTCACTTCAAAATATAGTATTCATGAATCAATATCATTGTTCCGAATTTCAATTTCTTGAGTTGACCCGTTCAAAAAATAAAAGGGGGGGGGACATTAAAGAAAAGCACTGTATAACAAAACTCGAGCAGCTCTTGGGTCTTTGGTATTAAGGGTCAACACGCGAAATACTTCTCCAAGAGCACCAATCACTAGGGCGGAGAATTATCATGATAACTGTGAGGCCAACTCACTAAGATACTAGGGGTCAACTCGCAAAGTATCCACTCCTTTATACTAGTTCAGCACGAAGGGTCAACTCGCGACGTACTTCGAGATTGTTATCTGTTTTATATTGCAGACATTCAAGAATTGGATTATCATGCTATTACTAATCTAAATGTGTGTATGAAACTTTGAAAATTGTCTAGTAAACAAGTTCTCAAATAAATTAATAAAATAAATCAATATATCAATAAATAAGGATACAATTAGTAGAACTGGGTACTCTGTGAGATAAACTCACCTATGCACAATCTATGCACAATCACAAAACAAATCACAACACTTCTTTACTGTACGTGATACAACTTTGTACTGTTTTGAGTGCCTTTTCGACAAGAAGGACCGTGCTTTCAAGTTGGTACCACCCCCAAACATTATATGCGATTTTGAACCTTATCTCAATGTGGCGAACATCTTGAAATAATAAAGTATGCCGAAGTTCTTGTGAAACTATTTGGGTCGTTGATAAGACAATATCGGTCGAGTAGTGATTTATTACCAGAGTCTGGTCAGCTTTACGATGCATTTTTAACTTTTCTCTGGAATAATAGTGCTTTCGCGTTATAAGATTTACTCACCCTCACACACCCTAGCATCAACTTTATAATGAACTTTCAGTTTAGCGAGTTCCACTCTACATCATAATACATACGATGCGACGATTCGATTCTCGACAATCTCAGTATGTGAACATCATGAAAGGTGACGAGATTTGGATGTACCATTACGATGTGCCAATCAAGACTCAAAACAAAATTTGTTGTGAATTGTGGAACGTGTCGTTTTGGATACACAGAACATAGTCTTGGCTAAGTGATATACAGATCAGTGCCAAGTCATTAGTTCTATATAAAAAACCTGTGGCCAAATTCAATAATGGACACCTGATTCCTCCATCCCGATAATTTTCCAGCTCACCACGCCTAAGCCTGTACCGAATATTTGACCACGACAGGACTGAAACTTCTCGCGCAGTAGTTTAAAATTAACACTATATTGTGAACAAATCATATTTGTGCAACCACTGCAGTTCTCTCAGCAGTTCATTCACTGGTCTCATTAATGCAATCGGGATTTTAGAAGCTAGCCGAGTTCCATGCAGGATATGAAATTAAACATTATTTCTATGTTTAATCAACAAGCTTCGAGAAAATCAGAATGCAGCTATACTTGAATTTATTCTTTCATTTACTCGCTTGTAATTGCGGTTTTTCAAGTCAATGGATGAATCATGTTAAACAACAACTGTAGTCGTATATTTTTAGAGTGCATAAATATCATCATCTGCCTAACAACTTACATAATCTAAATGGTATAACAAATTGAAATTACGAAATGTGTATTGCTAACATTCATTAGATTTGATGACTGTATTAGAAATACCGGTATGACTGCTAATCTTTTGAATTTCGTAATTTCACCGGAATGGACGACTTCCGCTTATGGCCTTATCTATCTGAAAAACGGGGTTGAACTCGTAAGAATTACTTCATAGTTATGTTAATATCCCTCCTACTTATAATAATTGTAATAGTAATCAAGGAAGATACCTTATCGACGAATTAAAGACTGACACAAAAATTAGGATCTACAAGACAAAAGTGGAGAACATCGGCACCTATATAGCTGAGTTTCGGAAAAAACAGGAAAAAACTTCTAGCGATGGAAATGGGATACTGGAGAAGCTATAGATTGACAATTCAGGACACAGTCAGAAATACACACATAAGAGACTCAACATCGTTACAAACATCATTAACACAGATGCTAGAAGGCTGAAGGCAGTGAATACCTACTCAAAGGAAAGGGAAAGGAAGCCCTAGGAAGTTGGAGACAAGATTTTTTTGCCTTCAACGTATTGAACTGTACAGGCAAAACTTTGTACCGGGCGGTCAGATAAGAATGCAAACTGCTGTATCTCGGAAACTATCCACCATAGAGAATTGCGGTGAAAAAAATAGTACCTACTAAAGTGGCTGAAGGCCCTGAACCATATTTCCAGATTTCCAAGATGGTCACTAGGTGGCGTAACCGCCGTTTTAAACATTTAAAGCGATTTTTCATTGAAATCCACCCAGTAGATATATCTTTCGACAGTGGTTGGGAATCAGACACAAGGCAGATGTGCATCTAACAGTTCATAGTGTCCGAAGCTGTGAAGTCGCAAGAAAAGCCAATCCCAAGAGGAAGCAAAGGTCAAGTAACGTTGGCCGTCGCGCCATGCCGCGCAGGCATCGTTTCGGGTGTAGCGTTGTAGGATTTAATCAGCGCGCTCGGACGGCGGGATGGCCATATTTAGCAAATCGGCGAGCGAGGCTGATTTGGTATTCTGCTGGGTGTTCTCTTAGCTTTGCGAGATGTTGCTGTGGCATCTGATGACCTGCTGGCGACCCCTCGCACGCAGAATGCAGCCTAGCAACCGGTTCAATTTTGTTTGACTGTAATTAGGTCCGATGCGATGGAGCAATATAAAGGCCTGCCCAGACGTTAAGGGGCCTGGGTACACACACTTAAGGCCTGGTCAAACAGAGAACGCGGCGGTCCGGCGTTCCCTAACAATACAATGGAACGCCGAACGCCGCGTTCTAGACCGCCGCGTTACAGCGTTCCATTGTATTGTTAGAGAACGCCGGACCGCCGCGTTCTCTGTTTGACCGGGCCTTTATACATTATGTATTTGCCATGTAAAACACGGATTCCCATTTCGAACAGAATTCACTTGTTTTTCAAACTAGATACACAGTATTTCAGAACGTGATAGTCAAGACATTAATGAATGACATCTAAGAGCAATTTTTTCAAAAAAGTTTTTAGTGTGCAAAAAAACATGCAATGCAAAATCATACATTCTTCAAATATCCGTAATTTAACAACCAAACACAATATCAAAAAAGGCCTTCACAGTGACAAAGCGCAAGCTGTAAGTTTAAAGGTAACGTCAGGATCTTGGAAATGCGAAATTTATTTTTATGGTGACCTTTGGACCTTACCTTTGGATCTTTTGACCTTACTTTTGGATTTTTGGGCTTAGACACACGCACTGGAGAAAGGGAACAGGCGACCACGCCTCCTTGCTAACACTGGAATTCGTATTTTCTTTTATTATCAATTTCGCGTGCTATACCCTAGAGCCTTAAGTTTCGTACAATGTTCAACACCTTGATGCAGACAAAATGTTGCGTGTGGATAGGAAAAGTGTGCATTTTTTAGAACTGCGCAGACATGATACAGTTGCAGCGATAACTGGGAGGGCAGGGCGGCCACGTATCCAGGATAGTAGATTAGGGTTGGCACCTTTAAATGTTTGACCTGGGATGACTTCATTATCAATATTCGTTCCTGGGGAGGGGGGCGGGGGGTGCATATTA
This sequence comes from Callosobruchus maculatus, assembly GCA_951848785.1. Classification (NCBI taxonomy): domain Eukaryota; kingdom Metazoa; phylum Arthropoda; class Insecta; order Coleoptera; family Chrysomelidae; genus Callosobruchus; species Callosobruchus maculatus. The sequence continues at coordinate 13,625,408 of CATOUR010000083.1, forward strand.
GGCTTGCGAAAAATCGTTAGACCCCTGGACCTGTCCCTAAATATGCACGGACAAATTGGTATATGTAGACGTCGGCTCCGTTTTCCGATGCTTAATCGAAAATAATTTGCGAAAATAAATCTCTTCGATTTGGGACTGGATGGTACGATATCTGCAAGCGATATTAGTGGTACTTCGATTTATTGTACTTTTTGAACGATTAAATAGCTTTTGTCAATCATTAGGTTCATCACATAATTCACAAAATGTGGAAGAAGAGTTGTCTTCTTATGAGCCATTTCTTAGACCACCTTGAACGCCTGATACTTTTTAAACATTCCATTTGTTTCTTTCGCTTTACAAGACAACATGCAAAAAGTGACTAGAGTTGTACTTCCATGGGGAAAAGCACAAGACACTTGTATCTGGCTGGCTTTGATCTAGTAAACACCAGTTAACAGCTATGGACAGAGATAATATAAAAACACTATCTTTTAATGCCATGTATGCTTCAAAATCCACCTGGTTTCGATTTTCTCTCTCTCTTGAGACTGATGGCAAAGTCCGGTGCCGATAATGAGTGTGGGTCATCAAAAATATTATTATGATACAGCATTATACCTGTAGTATATTATGTTCATGAACACCGGGGTATACGGGTGTTTCATTTTTTGGTAAGTATAACGGACACCTGTTCCAACATTTACAGGAATCGCTGTGGCAGGATTGAGCCAACTCAGTGCTGTTGTGTTTTGCGATTTTCATCCTTGGAAAATATGAAGTTATGAGTAAACGACTATCAGCGATTGCTTCCACCGGCTTTAGATGGATCTCTATGAATTACAAGTATTTAGACTTAATTTTACAATATTTTACAGTAATGATTGAAAGTAGAAGATATTTCTCGAACGGGATAGCCTCTGTGTATCTGAAACACCCCATTTTACGTTTAAATACGTAAACACACAAACCATGTACCTTCTATTCTACATGTAGATGTAGGACTTCCGAAGTGATTGTTTTTAGTAATCAACTGTTGTTTCATTATTAAGAAAGCTAAATTCAATGATTCCTTTTCTTTGTTACAGGTAAGAGACCTTCAGTGGTGGGCAGCTGTAGGATATAAGTAAGTTTTGTAAAATAGTGAAATTTTATGCGCACAATGAGTACGAGAGCCATTTAATTGAGTAATTAAAATATTAGGGGCCGGTTTCTCAATGTCCAGTTGAATATTTAACTTAACGAGTTGATCAGATAAATTGTCTAAACAATTGAAGGTTAAACTTACGAGTTCACGTAAATCTTATCTGACAGTTAATATCCACAGAAACGCTAACTGGAGGCTAACTATCTAACACTTTTAAGGGGCCTGGGTACACACAGTTATACATATGTATTTGCCATGTAAACACGGATTCCCATTTTGAACAGAACTCACTTGTTTTTCAAACTACATACACAATTTTTCAGAAGGTGATAGTTAAGACCTTAATGAATGACATCTAAGAGCAATTTTTTTGAAAAAGTTTTTTAGTGTGCAAAAAAACTCGCAATTCAAAATCATACATTCTTCAAATGTCTGTAATTTAACAGCCAAACACGATATCAAAAAAAGACCACCACAGTGACAAAGCGCAAGCTTTCTTCTTCAATTTCCTTTACGAATCATTACTGTGAGTTTAAAGATAACGTCAGGAGCTTCGAAATGCGAAATTCATTTTTATGGTAACTTTTGGACCTTACCTTTGGACCTTTTAACCTTACCTGAAGAAAGAGAACAGGCGGCCACGCCTCCAAGCTAACACGGGAATATGTATTTCCTTAGATTCTCAATTTCGCGCGCTATAGCCTAGACCCTTAACTGGACATTGAGAAACGAGCCCTAAGTTGAATAAAAACAGGAAATATCTAGCTTTGCGTGTTTATATGACGTCAAGCGTTTCTTAAAAATGTTACAATTTTTACAAAGTAAGCTTATTCATTTTATTATTTCAGTATAAAATTATCAATTGTCATAAGTCACTTTATACCATAAGTATTACATATTATACATAATATAGTATAATAGGAATTTAAAAAAAAATTAGGAATCTACAGTGGAAACGAGGGAGTGAATGTTATTTCATATCTTTTCATTTTCATACTTTTAAGGAAAAAAATCTTGTTTGAAAGTGTTAAAGGTGGCTAGTTTTTGAAATACACTGTATAATTTTCGGAAAATTACGGAGAAGCAGGTTCGATATAGAACCTACCTACCAAGTCCTTGATGAAAACCATAGCTTCACGACCGGCACCATTTAGACAGCTCAGGCGTGCAGAACAAAATTACGAAATACAGTTATTAACGTTGTCGTCAATGTAACAGTCCAGCAACTCTACAGAAGATGGGTATTTTCAGTTGATGTAAATTCGAGTTACGACAAAGAAAATCACTAAGTGTGAAACGAGCAATTTGCAGTCGTTGCTTTTCTCTTATTTTTATGCCGAATAAATATTGGGCGTGACTGCATTTCACGGTGAAACCATAAATTTTCAGGCTCCATTGATTTTAATATTATCATGGTTGAGGATTGTGTAAAATAGTAGCTATTTTTACAAGCTGCGAACAAGATCTCTAATATTGATTATGCCAGCTATTCACCCAGAGTCAGCGATTGAAGTGAAGCTTTGAAATATTGGCATTACATTACATGGTTTTTCAATATTTGGGTCTCTTTTTGAAAAATAGAATTCTGTAAATTAACTTTAATTGACACAAGTATTATTAATAACATACGTTTCCTAACTAGGTTAGGTTAGGGTGAAAGTGAGCAAGGCGATTGTGCCTCCTTCCACTGTGACCCTACTGTGTCTGATGTCGCACATACCTACCTATTTACATACAATCCACACCTCCTGACGAAGGCGATAGAAGTGTTCGATGGAACTTCCCTGAAGACAGTAGGTTCCAGAAGGGTGGGTCTAGAAACCTAGCTCTTTCCAGTACTGGACAGTCCGTTGTTTGTCCCAGATTTACCTTCTCAGACGACAATGTCCTGTGAATAGACCGACCAAAATGAGCAGATCATTCCAGCTCCATTCTATGATCCTCAAAGGGTCCTGACTAGAAAAGTATGATTTAAACACCTTCGAGTGTAGTAGCCCTGTTGTATCTCGCCAGTGCAGGATTTCTTTCCTCTTTGCCCAATTTGAGATGGTTTTCTTGGCAGTGCTTTTCGCAATGTCTGCAAATCTTTTTGGTCCCATGAACACAGATTTGGTTCCTTTTCTTGCGAGTGTGTCGGCCAATACATTGCCTCCCACTCCGATATGACCTGGAACCCACCAAAATTACTTTGTTCCTTGTTATAAGTTCGTTGAGGAGATGTATGTAGTTCCATACCAGGCTTTAGTCAACCCGTTTGGAGGTCAGTACTTTCGGGACAGCCTGGCTATCTGAAAAGACTTTTATAGATCTGTTTGTCAGGGGTCTTTTATTGAGCTCACTGTCTTCCAAATATATGGCTGTCATTTCTGCTTGGAAGATTGTGGTGTACCTGCCAAGGCTTACCAACTCTTGGATTAGTACCAACCACAAAACATATACACTGAAAGAAGGCAAATTCCTTGCAATTCCGAGAGCAACACGAACGACAGTGCCACATGTCAGCAGCCATTTTATTTTGTTGGAAACGTACTTCGTAGCTATTTCGGATTTTATCTCGAAGAATACGCGATGATCAAAGACATACCCTGTCAAAATGCGAATGTCATTTCTTTCTGTCAAGCGTCAAAATACTGCCAGGAATCAGCTGATGTTTTGACATTTGTTTGGTTATAATTTATTATATTTAAAATAGAATCAAGTTTATTGTAGTCGAAATGTTTCTCCCAATAGCAAAAATCCAAATTGTTTTTGCGATTGGGAGAACCAATTTCAACTGTACAATAAACGTGACTATGAGCTGAAAATGTTTAACAGTGGGGAAATCAAACAAGTGGAGATGTTTAATACCTTTTATTGTTAAAACTAGATAATAAAGATGGTGCATTTGTTATATATTGGAATAAAAATCGAAAACAAACAGTGAACAGACCAAGGAAGTTTTCGAAATATTATTCCAATATATCTTCACGAGGAAACTAGGAAAAACTTGTGATACTACCTCAAACATAAAATTATTCAAAAAACGATAACTAAAACATGATATGTGCATATATATGAGAAATCTGTATGTATATAGGGTACAGATTTCTGAAAAAAACAAAAAATGACATCATATTACAAAATATTGAATAACAATTATAACAAATAAAAATAACTTAAATGTCTTTAAATACAAACTAAAACACAATTCTATCACAATCAGAAAGAAAATTTGTCATATCGGGTACCTACTTAAGTCACAGCCGGGTTACTGATGATCCATCCATGGAGGTCCATATGGAAAAAAAGAAAATAAAGGGCAGTCATTATTCCATTAAAAACAAATTATAATGCCTTGAACTTCTTTATTTTTCTCTGGTGACCATCAGAAGGTCTTTTCAGTGAATTCTTGTCACAGACATTTTAAAAATTGTCAGTCTTATACCCTTACCAATGATATCCTGAAGAATATCATGGTCCTTGCAAGGCTGGGACAATTTTATATGTCTGTTCAAGCTGGTCTTTAAGTTAGTTTCAACATAAGGCAAGTGACCAAATTTATCCAAGAAACTATAAAGTTTCACATGGATATCATCAACATTTTGGACTCTCTTTCTGACAACTCACTTTTTGAAATCCCTAGTCTATTTAGGCAAAAGCTGGATTGTTCTGATAAAAATGAAAATCTATCATTAGAATGTGTTTGCACAGCAGAACCCAATTGGGAGAAGTATGCGTTATCATGTAAAACAGCAGCAGTAATACCTGGTAACTGGTCTAATACTTCTGTGGACTCAAAAACCTGACTACTTGCTGAAGATGTGATACTTACTGAGGAACCAGCAGAGCATTCCTTCAAGGAGGGTGCAAGATTCAAATCATTTGTTATATCTTGTGGAGTAGAAATAATGACTTTTTGAGCTGCTCTGCAGTTCAATCGTGAATTGGGGTTTTGTGGACACATATAATCTGACTGAAGGAAATGGTCTTCACAAACAAATAAATATGTACTATTTGAATCTGAACTAATTCCACAAGCACGAAGCCATAGCTGCCTCACTTTGGGGTTTTTGGGGAAGTAATGGAATTTTTTATGTTGAGGTTCAGAATGGCTCCCGTCCCAGTAGTACTTGTTTTCGCACAAGGGAAATTGGCATTTCCATGTGCTGTATCTGTACTGAGAAATCGAAGTAACAGAAGAGCTGGCCATGGTAAATACTATATATTGAAAGATATCAACAACACCTCAGAAAGAGTATGATAATAAAAAAGGGTCTATTTATGTATCTAGATATTCGTGATCAATAAACTCATCCTTTTACCATGCTTCCGTTCCACGTCTTCGGAATATCTGAAAATTAAAATACCACATGGTTGAATATGGCGGGATAATTTGTTTTGATTATTGTATCAGAAATAGTTACATGTACACTTAAAAACATTCTATGCTATGAGTGTTTCAGGCCTCAGAAAGACACGAAAATACGATAACTTACCTTCAAATGAGAAATATCAGGAAAAAAGAATAAATCAGCCCCACGCCCACGCCGCGACCCCAAACCAAGATGAAATAACAAATGAGGTTAGAATCTTGTCATATTGACACTATTGACAGTGACATATATCAGTAATGTCACTTTTATTTTCAAAAAATATCCAGACGGCGCTGACATCGTGTTGCGGGTTCACAGGACACAGTTTACCACACATGGTACCAACTACTCCCGCTCCTATCCCCAGTTCTAACTTGGAGCCAGCCGTGAATAGCGCAAGATCGAAGGAAGATATGAAACTATCACTCCTCTTCCATTGTTAGTTTCCTGGGAAAAGGACGTTGTAGGATCTTTCCGTATGCACCTGGGGAACTTTAGAGTCCGAGACAATTCCGAGTATATGGTGGTTTATAATTTCACTCGTAATACCCTTTCTGTCTAGTCCTAGTTCCTTTTTGGCCTGTCTGCCAGTTTATAGCAGTCTGTAGGCGACCATTCTAGCACCTCTTTCTAACTCTATAACTATAAGAAATACAAATTCCAAACACCTCAAAACATGTTGAAAGATCTAAGAATTTGGTACGTTTGTTTACTGCGTCCTAAAGTGGCCAAGGGCTTAAAAATAAAATTTTATCATTTTTAAATTTTTTGTACACTAGGAAATTTAGTCGTTCTTCTCTCCCCTTCAAAATTCTTTTCACAGTAATCAAAGATCTTAGAAAGGTCTTTTAAAATGTCTACTTCGGACTTACATTGTGTATACAATTTTCAGTATCACAACGTTTGGTCTTCAGTTGAGATGCTCCTTTCCTTATTTATCTTTGTCTTACTAGCGTGTCGTTGTATTCAAGTATTGCCCGACGTGTGATAGTTTCCGATTTTTTCTTAATATGGTTGAGTTACCACCCCCCCCCCCCCCCCCAATATATCATGTACTGCATAGACTGACAGACAGAATGACGAAAAATTGCGAAATGCTTTATCAAAAATATTATAAAATATTATGATAGGAAGTAAAATGAATTCATACATTTTGTCTACTGAATAGTTTGACGTATCCGCATTTATGGTTATAATTATGACAACCTGAAATCAGAATACTAAAACGTGCGAACGTTGTAGCCTGTGTTAAAAGCAATTCAATGGACATTCTTTATATTTTCCTACATTCAGGGAAGCGCCTCCTGTAGACCTTTATAAATGACGTCTTTGGTTACAAAACTAACCAAAGTTAAAGGTTTTATCCAAACAACTTCCCGGCAGTTCAAGGGACGGTCGGTACAAAATATGATGGAACAAGCGTATCGAATATAGTTGTAAGACGAATCCATCAAGGATAATAATTATCAACTGCTATAATAGAGGTTCATTATCCAATCATGCTTTGCATTACGTACACCACTTAGAATATATCAATGTCTGCAATTAGTATGAATCAACCTGTCGCATCGTCAGCAAAATTATTATCAACGTTATAATTTATTTAATAGTTCTGAATGGGCGCGTAGTGTCGAAACCGCTCGTTATCGAATCGATGTTACGTAAAATACGGCTATTCTTCATTTCAAGTCATCGTTAGATTTTCAGTTAATGAAGATAATAACTATTCGCCAATTATTGTGAGTATTCTAGTAGGACGTTGTCTCCTAAACTAACATTCTTAGCTCTTGAATCTAGCGGAACAACGAGCAGCAAATGTTTCTGTACTCCTTATAGTTCAGGCGAGGTAAAAATATTAAAGTATTTTATTAATAGAGAAAAAATCTATTCTCTCTTCCCTACACCCTCCACAATTTCGACCCTTCCCGAAAAGAAAATAAAAATTGATCAGGGACTGCTAAAAGGCCTAAATACAAAGTTTGGTACGGTTTTGAGAAATATTTGCTTTTTGCTGCCGCCAACACACCTACTAAGACTACTAGGTACTATTTTTCTTTTTACTCCATCCATGCCATGAGTGACAGAAATTGTAAAAATGAAATAAAATTGCAAGTAATCTTTATTATACTCTCTTTTCGAGCTGTATGTTTTTGAAATTATAAAAGTAGCTGCTACATTTTTAAAAAAATCGATGTATTTACATTTCTTCAACCCAAGAAAGTACCAGAGTCCCTACAAACTTAATTTTTTGACATTTGATGGGCTCATTATTTTCCGATTTATAAGTTTTTTGGATGAGGGTGAAAAATGAGATGATGCGCTAGGGAAACTCCAACTTTTCTTATCTAGGCGTTAAACTGTCCTAGAAATATTTCCACTAATGGTTTCTAATTTTCTTAGGCGAATTGGAACGTAACATTCCTAAACAGACAGACTTTGATATAAACAATTAATAATCCCATTAATCAGTAATCAGTAACTTGGAAACTCATCATCATAGTCACAATGTCTTAACAGACATCTTGCGAACTCGTAAAATGCATGCATCGTTCGCAATTCTACTACAACTACTACTACAACTACAAGTTTCTCCATATTATCGCTTCTGTGAATATGTCCGAAAAGTGTAAGCATTCTCATCGACACAATGGAGGATAGTCTCTTTGGATTACCAAGCTCATCCAATATGGAAACATTAGTTCGATGGGCGGTATAAGGAATTCTCAGCATTCTCCTCCAGGTCCACATTTCAAAAGCATTTATGCGAGCTCGATCTGCCTTTTTAGCAGTCCAAGTTTCCGAGGCATACAAAAATATGGAGAACACAAGTGACTGAACCAGTGACATTTTGGTAGCTTTAGTGATGTTATGGTCACGCCATATTTTAGTAAGCTTTATCATGGTCACCCATGCCTATTGAATGCGCCGTCGAATCTCACTCTCACAGCTACCTGAATTTTCTATCAAAGAACGGAGGTACCCAAAACTTTGAACTACCTCTACGGCCTATTGACTTTATTTCTCGATCATTGTCATGCTCTCTATCTACGATAATAACCTTGGTCTTGTTGTAGTTAATACCAAGACCATATGCTGCACCGTGTTGTTCTAAAACGTTCAGTAGAGCTACTAGTTCTTCCTGAGAAACAGCAATAAGGGTTGTATCGTCAGCAAATCATTTTGCTTCCGTCAATAGTTATACCGCCATTCCAGTTGTCCAATACCTGTCTCATCACAAATTCAGAGTAAATAATAATAAATAACATCGGAGATAATACGCATCCCTGACGAACTCCTTTTCTGGTTGCTGTTTGACCAGACAGGTTACCATCAATTCTTACACGAGCTGAGCTAGACTCGTAGAGTTGCTGTATGAGAAATACTAAAAGGGCTGATACACGTACGAGCAAGTACGCGTACTTATGGCTCGACGACCTTTTTCGCGTGTGTGTCACCGTAAGTACGCGTACTTTAAAACCGTCGAGCAAACCGCCGGCGAGCCAACTGATTTGAAATCTTGCCCGTAGCTTGTCGCGGCTCGTACTGCGAGCCGCGAGATACAACTTTGTTTCGGCAGGCCATCGATGCGCAACGCTTGTTGTGTTTGGCGTTTGTTAAAAGTTTTGTTTATTTAGGAAAATTATCAAAATGAGTGATTTCAGCTTCACGTGTGTCACCTCGTCGAGCCGAGTAAGTTCGCGAACTTAAAAACCGCGTACTTAAAGTTCGTACGTGTATCACCCCTTTAAGAGTGGTAAGGGACTCCCATGGAGATAAGGATTCCCCACAGTTTAGGCCACTTTACGTTATCAAACGCCTTAGAATAGTCCACAAAGCAGATAAAAACGGGAAAATAATGCTCCCTGGCTTTTTCAATAACTTGGAAACTACTTCATGGTAATTTTGGTGATCAAAAACCTAAAAATAGAACAAAATTACAAAAATTTCTTTCGTTTCCAAGTGCGTTACGTTTTTAGTGGTTAAATTAGGATGGGGAGAGGATGGGTAGATTGGAAGAATGCAGGTTTTTTTTACTAATTTATCATAACATATTTAACTTGTAATTTTGAAACTCTTAACCAGATTGTAACGACATTAGTAAGAAATATGAGTGAAAAGTATGTGATTCCATTTTTGTTTTGAGATATGTGAGTAAATTTCTTTCATAATTTGGCAAATCCCGAAGGAGCATCTACAATACCAAAGCAGTCGCAGTATGACTAAGTCTTTGTTTTGATAGTATCCACATTTCCACAATTACCTCAAAATTGTATTAGAATTAAAACCCTTTCACACCATTATGTTACTTGTGCATTGAAAACTGATTATTATATTCTTACATTTCATTTCAAGTGGCTTACTTATAAAATTGTACGTATTAGTTTTTGTTCTCATCACCCTGTACTTTTTTCCTTTAATAAAATACATTTGTAACGTAATTCAACTAGTACTACATATAGATACTGATGTGCACAGCTGTGAAACGTGATGAAAATTGAAACAACCTGTGTTACAACATAATATACGATCTATCAAGTTACCTGATTCGTCCTCATACCGTATGCAACAAAAGCTGTAAACCTCTCTATAGCTAACAGGACTCGAATTCTTTGGCGAAATAGTTTTTTTATGAGGTCCTCTAGATAAACAGCTTTTTGCGGATGGAATACTAATATTGTGCTTATATGGCAGATATAACTGTAAATACTATTATGGTTCACTTTAAGCGGCCCACAGACGCTCCGGAAATCCTCCAGAGGAAAAACTGCACAGTCCTGGCCTGAGGGCCCTTGCACTTTGGACTGAATACACCCTCCGTCACAGATGCTTAGGAAACCTTTCAGTTCAGTTCAGTTCTAGCGAGCATGGCATCAAAAGACGGCCTGCGCAGGCGATCGAATGGTTTTTCAATTCCACATCCGGCGGCCTGTACAGTCCGGCAAACCTCCTTATATGCTCCGATAATCCTTGAGGCCAAGATTGTGCAGATTTTCCTCTGAGGATTTCCGCAGCATCTGTGGGCCGCTTTAGAAGCATACTGATAGCAGAGCTTGAATCTCTGTCTAAAATTGAGTGTAATTTTGAAAATATAAATGGTGCTATGGTTGCGCGTACTGTACCGATCAGAATAAATATAATATAAATAGTTTAAAAAATAAAAAAACATGCTTTTAAAGAACATCGGATTAAAAAGTAAAAAAAATTCTAAATTATGCTTAAAACAATAATGAACGCAAAATACTAGTATTATCGTGGAAAAGACATCGCGTCGGGCGCTTGCTTTACGAATAATATGGCACAAAGCGCCCACGCTTTTTTTCACAATCAGTATTTTTCGTTCGTTTGAGGCTTATTTTAAAATTATTTTTTAACTTTATACTTCCATGTTCGATAGAAGCGTCTTTTTTAGTTTTTTAAACTATATTTATTCTTAATTTTTTAGTTAACTTAATCATTTAACCGCGTTTTTTTAGTTTTACTTCCCACACCGATAGGTGAGGGTAGCATTGTGATCGCGAAAATTTTCAATTTTGAGATAATACGCTTTTTGGCCGTGTTATGATGTCTACATACATAACAAAAATCTGTCTGTTAGCGTTTTCTGACGTCGTAATCTCAGTAATCGCTGCATGGATTGTGATGAAATTTGGGTAGCGATATGTCGTGGTGTCGTAGTAGGTAATGTTCTAATAATTTTGGAAATCGTTGTGGGGGGGGTAGAGTAATTAGCAAAAAACGAAAAATTTCAAATATTCCTCAAACTTTGTTTTTAGGCATTTTAGGGGTTCCTGATCATTTTCTACTTTTTTTGAGTGGGGGTGAATTTGGGGTGGTTGGATGGGGGGGGGGGGTTGTAAAACTGAAAAATTTGTTTTATTCATAATGGCCTCTACAATGACCTGTGAATGAAATACCTAGCGGCATAATACACTTTTTTAGGTCCATCTGAATATTGCCTTGCTTATAATAGTAACCAAGGGACTTAGAATTTTTGATGTATACATACGAGCGTTATTGTTTTAGATCGTTCTATACTGCGTAACGCGAAAATTATCAAATTGATTTTAATAAAATTTTGACACAGTATTACTGCCGCGGCGAGGATGGAAAACGCATATGTTTTGGAAAAATCGTGTCAGTGGCGGCGCAACAATAATAAAAAAACTAAAATATAAAAATAGCTCAAACTTTGTTTTTAGGCGTTTTAGGGGTTCCTGATCATTTTTACTTTTTTTGGGTGGGGGTGAATTTGGGGTGGTTAGGGGGTGGGGGGTTGTAAAACTCAAAACTTTTTTCTACTTATAATAGGCTGTCCATTGTTAGGTCCATCCGAACATTGCCTTGGCTATTACAGAAATCAAGGGACTTAGAATTAATTGTCTAATGTATATATTGCTTTAGATCGTTCTGAATTTAGTAACATGAAAATTATGGGATCGATTATAATGAATTTTAGACACAGTATTATTACCGTGGCGAGGATGAAAAATGCTATGGTTTTCAAAAATCGTCAGTGGCGGCGCAGCAATAATAAAAAAAACTTATAATATAGAAATGCAAATTACTTAAAAGCTCAAACTTCGCTTTTAAGCAATTTGGGGATTCCTGATTGTTTCGTTTTGTCCAGTTGAAGCTGGCAGAATAAAAATTGTGTCGTTTTAGTTCCTACGGAGAGACTTAGGAAACTATTTACTAGTTTTTTGTTTTGGATGTTTTTTGAGAACATGCGAACAATTACTTGGTTGCAAGGGATCTCAGACTATAGCTTCATGCGAAGGGAATATAATAACACACTGTTATGTGTGGGAAGTACTGAGCCAATCAACTTTTCCCAACTCCATTTTTTTCATACTATATTTATTTTTAATTTTGTAGTTAACTTTATCACTAAAGCGTTTTCAGCTCTTCAAACTGTATTTATTCTACTCATTGTCTGTATAATGAATGTGAACAACTGTTTTTGATCAATATTCATAGCATAATCATTACCATTATTGCATAAACGACAATTAAAACTGTCGAATTTCCTGAATAAATTTTACAAAAATACCAACTTCCAAATAGTTGGATGTCATGCCTGTTAAGCTTTCGTCGCTACGCCTCTGTGTAATATTAAGAAACATTAAGGTGTCTGCGCCATCTCTTAGTCAGCGGATACGATCGCTGGTCCGACGGATTTGAAGCCGTCAATAAAGTCGTTTTCGCAGCGTGGTTGGAACGTTCAATGTTCAGTCCGACCTCTTAATCCAAAACATAGTTACAAACATACGTGAAGACAATGAAAGCGAGTTCTTTTAATTTTTATCATTTGCTTTTCATATTGAGAGCATGTTTAGCCAGAAAAACTGTCAATTTCCGACCCACAGTATTTAAATAACATGCGAGAATTCTAGTTATTGGCAGATCACTTAATCTTTCGCTTACATAATAAGTCAATAAATTATTCATATGTACAAACACCGGTCACTGATAGGTAAATATCGCACGTCTAAATACGTAATTGCATCTACACGAGAAGATCGATGTCTGCGTCGTTCATACCGCGAAAATGGCAACATTACCGACATTACCATCCGATCTGGCCATCCATCAACTGCGGAGATATGTGAACATTTGAACGGACGATATAAATCCAACGATCCAGACATGAAGTGCTGTAATTCGCTGCGAAATACTGGTGTTGCTTCGGCGCGGCGGAGCGTACTTTATCTGCCTGAATAAATCAAAAACGTGGGACGCCAGTTTACGTTATGAGGATAGCAAACTTCGAATGGTCTTCAACAATTTGGACCAAAATTAAGGGCTATTTATAGTACAAGATACCACTGCTCGATCCTGCACGTAGGTTTTTTTTCTGACAAAATGAATTTTGAATGTATCTTGAGAATTTACAGAATGGATACCTGTAGTTAATTTTAGTGTAATTAATTCCGTATATATTTTAGTCAACTTTATGTCATTTGAAAGAAAATGTGTAAAAATTAAAAAAAATGGTTGCTAGCTCTCAGTCAGCTGCACCATTAGGGTTGCCAGGTGTGAACAGGGATATTACTGTTAATTATCTGCACTCAGCTGTTTTTCTTTAATATAAATAGAAAACTAAAGTTTCGTCCATATTAGTTACAAAAATCTATGGTTGCCAGTTGGAAAATGGCGAGAAACAGGGGTTGCCATAATTTTTATGATCGAGTCCCGCTCCAGGTGGAGGCGCAAGGGAAAAAAGATGCACGCATTCTTGCGTGCTATGAAAAAACAGTATAATATCGCGGAAATATAGTTCTAGGATTTTTTTACTTATTATTTATTAAACATAAATTTTGAGCATAATGACGATTTCTTACGCGCGAAGAATGACCCATTTTTTTATTTAATAGGTTGTGTACAGGATATTTACAGAAAATCTGATTTTTTACATTTGTTTCCTTCTCTCCTGGATAATAACATTTTTTTTAATTTGAATTATTTCTTTTAGAATTAAAACATCGTAACATACTATTTAACCATTTTATTCAAGAAACGACATAACAGATTACTAACATTACATACACATAAACGAAACAGTTTTATTGAAGGTAAACAAGTAAGAAATAAAAGATTTTAAGATACATGACTGCAAATCAATTCATTATTAATTATCTTCTGAAATTCAACGCAAATAGTTATATATGTAATTCATATTTTCATCAATACTATCATATTTTAGTGATGATAATTACTACACATTAATATTCATCGTTCGACCGAAAAAAAACATGCAAAATCGTTAAACAAACTTTAATTTTTTTTTATTGTGCGAGTAAAAATTCATTTTTTACCAATTACTTATTGAACATTATACTTATGCAAATGTTATACATCTGTAATTTCTCGAGATCCATTTAAAATTAATTTTATCAAAATCCCAGATACCTGCAGGCTCTACCGGTGGGATCCTTGATTATTTATGGAAGAATTAATTTACAGGGTATTTTTGAAGTTATGACTTTCCTGCTGCCTTACGACTGCTGAATTTCCCTCCACTTGACTTGGTGGTTCAAGAGGAGGCCAGGGCGTCTGCGTTCCGTTTGTGGAGTCAAGGTTGTTGGTCCTTTGCGAATCCTGGCAGAACTACATATGAGCATATGAGGAGTGATATCATCATCATCATAGTCACAATGTCTTAATAGACATGTGAACTCGTAAAATGCATTTACTCATTTTATGAGTTTCTCTTGGGATATCTTTAAGATCTTTAATGCAGTAGTTTCCCATTTGCTTTCTGCATCCTCATGCCGTTGACCAGATGGTATCTATTGGTTCATTCGCCTTTAGGGGCAATTTCTCACCCCAAGGACAAGAAAGTGTCCCGACTCTTCTCAACTCGTCCACCCAAAGCTGTTGGTTGGAAAGAGGTTACGGTTTATACCGACAGTAGTTCGATTCCTTTTAGTCGCCTTTTACGGCACGCAGGATATACGATGGGAGATATTCTAACCCGCCCCTACACGGGGTAAGGAGGAGGAGTGCGATCAGTGGGGATCAAGCGGCAGGCGGCCTTTGAAGAAATAGGGCCAGTTTGGTATACAGACGGCTCACTTACTGACGAAGGCTCCAGCGCTGGGGTCTGCAGGCCAAAAAGAAACCTTCCCCTCTCTCTTGGAATATACACCTCGGTATTCCTAGCATAAATATACGCAATTTTAGCTTGTGCCTCTTGTACTCAGGGGCCTGGGAGGCAGATTATTATCTGCTCTGATAGTCAGGTAGCATTGAAAGCATCGAGTGCTTGAGGCCCCTGTTCTGCGATGTAGAAAGATCTTGGATGACATTTCATCAAGACGTCAGGTGTCACTTATGGAGGTACTGAGTCTTGCGGGAGTTTGCGGTAGTGAAACCGCGCAAGGCGAGGGTCGAGAAGTAATTTCCTATATCCTGAGCTGTGGGGCTGTCAGCAGATACAATTAAAAGGAAAACAGAGATGAGGTTGCAAAATAAACATCATCTTATGAGATGGAAAGGAATGTATGGACATCTCCGTCAATCCAGAGGACTTATTTTAGGACTTCTGGCCAAGGTAGAGCGGCTCTATCTCTCACTGGACAGAAGCCAACTGAGGTTACTTGTGGGCCTGCTATCTGGCCATAACACCTTTAGACGTCACTTGTATGTGATGGGGGTGGAAAGCTACCAAGGAGTCCTCAGCGCACATTCTATATTCGCTGTGACGCCCTTGGGTATCTCAGGCAGACTATACTAGTTTCAATGGTACTTGAACCTGAATATAAATATAAGATAAGCAGGATCCAAGGCCTTCCTCACCTTTGCGATAAGGACTGGACTTAGTAACTAGAGCAAGTAGAGGTGTAAAAGGGCCCGCTTGTAGGCCTATGCATTGGTGGCTCTTGTCATCAGAAAGCCTCTCTCCTTATATTCATTAATTCATTCAGTGCTCGATTTTATTATATCATTAAAATACCGATCATCAGAAAATTTCTTATCGGCCCGTGACATAAAAAATAATTGCGACCGCTTAAATGAAATGAAAATCACGACTATCGTAGAAATTCCTCGTATTGCATTCTGGACACACACACTCGTCTGCAGACCTTAATTTCTCTCGCATGGTCTTTTCTAATAAATGTAAAATCACGATGAAAAAAAAAGAGAAAATGATTGAATCGCGGTCATTGATCTCCTCGTATCAGTGTGCGGAATCTTATCTGGAAAAGGAAATACTTTTTTTCTATTTTGCTCGAAAGAGTACGATGACTACTATTATTGTGAGGTTAAAAATGGTATGTGTTCACAGTCTTCACATTTGTGACATTGGCTTTTGTCTTTCTGGTATAAATATTTAATTAAGTATGTTTGGCATGTGTTATTAGTATAAAAATATTTGTTTATGTTGGTACACATGTATACATAAATGAAGAAATACCATATACAGGGTGTCCCACGACGATTAAGACAAGCAATGTATCGGAACTGGGCAGTAGTAAATTATAATTTTGGGGGTGTAAATTAGAGCAAATATAGTTTCTTTTTTATTAGTGTGTCACCCAATAAGGTATATTTGTTTTTGATCACGTGACGTCCGACTTAAAATTTTCAATGGGATATCCTGTATATTTGTGACTTTTGGTGTTCCTCCCAATAATACAATTTTAAAAAACCATCTCACTTGGAGTCTAAAGTGATTAATTCGAGAGCTACAGGTACTTAAAGGATGGTACCACTGCCATTGATTATAACATGGACCTCTACAGTTAAATTATTTCGCTAGTGTTTCATAATGGTATTGGTACAGTCCTTTAAGTACCTGTAGCCCTTGAACTAACTGATCACCTTAGACCTCCAAAATTATAATTCGCTACTACTGCCTAGTTCCGATATATTGCCTGTCTTAATCGTCGTGGGACACCCTGTATATACAATAAACCTATAAAAATAACAACAAAAGATATTCGTAATTGTATTACTTCAAATGAGAACGAAGTTGAAGAATGTAATATAAAGTACACAGTGGATAAATTATTGTGAGTAATATAAATAAATAACTAAATAGTTCAACATTTCCAGCAGTCACCTATTTATAGGGAATACAAAATATTATGAGTAATATTAACTTAATAACAAATAGAATAAGATTAAACTTAATTAAGAATAGTGCAATATTCCTACATTTAATAAATTAATAGAATTTGTTTTAAGCTTATTCAAAAAATTATTTTTAACTTTTTAGTCCCATGTTTTTTAAAAGCATATCTTTTTATCTATATTTTTGATTTTTTGGTTAACTTTATTATCAAAGCATGCTTTTTTTAGTTTTTCAACTGTTTTTATTAATACTTTGTGTAATGAACTTGATCAATTGTTTTTCATCAATATTCAAAGCATAATCATTACCATTACTGCAAGGATAATTAAAAAACGGTCGACTTTCCCGAATAAATTTGTCAAAAATACTAACTCACAAACAGTTGAATGCCTTTTAAGCTCTCGTCGCTACGCCTTTGTGTAGTATTAACAAACTTTCAGAGGTCTCTTAGGTGGTCCGACGGCTTTGAAGCCGGCAAAATTATTTTTGCGGCAAAGTTGTAGTGTTCAATGTTCGTTTCGATTTCTTAATCCAAAGGAGAGTTACAAGCTCACAAATAAATAAACAAACACACAGGTGAAGGTAATAAAAGCATGTTAAAATGAATATCCCCTTCCTGTCGTATCTGTCAATTAGTGTCACTTATTCCTAATTCAATCTTGTCAAACATTTTATAGTTTTATGAAGGCTACAGAGGTGTTCATACATATTCACGGTTCACACTAAAAAGTTCATCTCAACAAATTTGATTTCAATAATTAAACGGGCCAGTGCAGTATGATGAACGATACTCGTATGTATTTTAAATGTTTTAACACATATAAGTATTGCTACAGAACAAACTGTTCAGTGAGCCTCTTGATTTAAAAAATATCTAAAGTGGGTGACACACGTACGAACTTTAAGTTCGCGGTGTTTAAGTTTGCGAACTTACTCGGCTCGACGTCGGTGACACACGTCAAGCTGAAATCACTCATTTTGATAATTTTCCTAAATCACAAAACTTTCAACAAACGCCAAACACAACAAGCGTTGCGCATCTATGGACTGCCGAAACAAAATGGTGGCTCGCGGCTCGCAGTGCTGCCACACGTACGACCTGAGACAAGCTACGAGCAAGATTTCAAACCAGTTGGATTGCCGGCGATTTGCGCGACGGTTTTAAAGTACGCGTACTTACGGTGACACACAGGCAAAAAAGGTCATCGAGCCATAAGTACCCGACTTGCTCGTACGTGTATCACCCCGTTAATATATATTACGCGAAATGGAGTTAAGAGGAATGGCTATATACGTAAACAAACGTATCCTAAGCGTCAATCTTTCTCAGTAAATAAAACAGCGGTATCGGACTGCCATTGCAACACTTGAAGATGGAAATTGTTACGATAGGCTCCTAGATTTGTATATTTGTTCTACATCGGTCATAATCCACACAGTTTTCTTCACCAAAGAATAGAAAGATAAGCAATCCATCTGCTATAATAACAGCACGAAACGAAAGAGAAAGTTAAATGACTGTATTATGGCAAATGAAATTATAATGACTATTCCATCAAACAATGATCTATAATTTGAACTACATTAATTCTGATGGAATAACTCTCGTGTGTGAAATAATTATCTGCAGTTAGTTTTTTATAATGGATGCACTTATATTATTGATTGTGTGTATTTATTCAAGAAGTATGGTCTACAATTTATCAACGTAGACACTAATAGATGTGAAATCGAAAGTGAACTGCGTGTCAGAATGGTTGACCTACTTGCAGAAATTGGCGAACACTACCAGCAAATTTAATTAACCATTCAAATTTTAAATGAAAGGTCACCTCCATAAATATAGTAGATATACATGATCGCATAAAAAAATCGCAAAAAGTCATAGAAAGTGTTGTAGAAAACTGCGCAATAGATCATATCAATTTAAAATACTTCTTCTGTCTTTGCTAGAACTACTTTTTTTGAGGACAAGATGCACTTAAAGAGCGTCAAGCTTTTTTGACGTGCCTAGAACACTTTTCAATGCACTTTCTGCGTTCTAGAAGCAGGAAATACAAATCACTTTGAGACAAGCGGTTGAAGGGGCCTGTTATACATATGTATTTGCCATGTAAAACACGGATTCTCATTTCCAACAGAACCCACTTGTTTTTCAAACTACATACACAGTATTTCAGAAGGTGATAGTTAAGACCTTAATGAATACACAATTCAAAGAAAGACCAAACAGTGACAAAGCGCAAGCTTTCTTCTTCAGTTTGCTTTTTGAATCATTACTGTAAGTTTAAAGGTAACGTCAGGATCTTTGAATTTTTATGGTGACCTTTGGATCTTTTGACCTTATCTCCCCTCATCTTAGTCACACACACTGGAGAAAGGGAACAGGCGGCCACGCCTCATCGATAACACGGGAATACGTATTTTCTTGCATTCCCAATTTCGCCCGCTATACCCTAGACCCTTACGAAATAGATTGCGGATTGGTGCTCGAAGAGTTTTCACCAAGAACTTACCAGATTTGGTGTTCTTTATACTACTAATTATATTAAGGACTTTAGGTGCATTTGAGGGGTTTCAAACTCTGCTGATGAGCTTTCAAGGTGTTAGACATATCAAATACAAAGGCCTTTAAGACAGGTCCTTCTAGAAATGGACTAGGCCCCGGTGCTTTATGTCTTTTTACTAGGAACTTTTTACAGCTCTGTTACTTATTTGACGACTTTCAGTTCGAGCAACTAATTTTAAACCTTTAGGTCGATTTCATTCACTTCATCCCTGTTTTTAGACAGAAAGTACATTTCAATTCAGTTTAAAGGTTTTAGACGTACAAAATACAGAGCTCTTTATGACAAGTACTTTAAGAGAGACATTAGGGCCTGTTGCTCAAAACCTTTTCCCCTAGCAGCTTTTACCAGCTCTGATGTACTTACTTGAAAGAACGGCATTTGAAGGGCTTCAAGCGCTTTGATGTGCTCCAAATACTTTTCAAGTATTGTCCAAAATACAATGAACTTTGAGGCGTGAGCTTTGAGAAAGAAAAAAAGGTCTTCAAGTCTTTGCACTGGAAGATTTTTCCAGCTCTAGTGTAGAGGTGTTGTACTTGATGACATTCAGCTCTTACTATACAATCGACGTTCGAGATATAGCCGACAGTAAGCTTCATGGCACTTGAATGTTTCAAATGTTATTCCTTCAAAACTACATTTATACGTGGTTATACATCAAACAACCCTTATTGCAGGCCTTTCTCTGCCCCGGGTAGTACTGAAATGACTTTTATATTAATAGTAAAATTATTATAGGTGAGATCATCCTTTCCGTAGAATGTCGAATTATCTAAATGCTTACATGTCTACTTATACTGTTGTCGGACTGTACAGAATGTCATTTTCTTAAAACACTGGACTACCTTATCTTCGACTCATGTAGAAGATAATTGTGATTAATCTGGAATCGTGCGCTAGTATTCGGTGCTATAAGAAACAGAAAGAGTAGAAAAGATAGACAAATAGAAATTGGAGATTATTGAGAAAAACGCCTAACGCTTCGTTTAGAAAAGCTAAGATTATTGAATTTCTTACCAAGCAGATATCATAATTTCACCAGAAATTAAAACAAAAAGTCAGTGACTCCATACTATTTTTGTATTTTTGATCCGATTGAATTAATATGAAGCCATTTTAAAAAGAAAGAGCACAAAGTACAATAAATAAACACTCCGAATGCTCATAAGCAATAAAATCGTATAAATCTTATTAGAGATCACAGGTACATTATTTTTAGCTCAAGAAAAATTGTGCAATTGTATGGTAAAAGTAGTCGTCATGTTTAAATGCACGACGGAATGTCAACCTGAATGATGGCGACTCATCTAAATCTAATTTCATCTTGTGTTAAATTTTTTGTATTTTCTCATTTTTCATTTGTACTCCTAAGTTGTTAGAATGGTATTTATTGTACATTTTATACTGTTAGTTAATATCTATTAGAAATGTAAGAGACGTTTGGTTTTCTTCTTTAGCGTGGCCCTGTGCGTTGTATAATACATATTTCTGGTCATTTAAGGAGACTAAGGTCCGATTTTATCAACACAGGCATTTTAACAAAGGCTTTGACCAATCAGATCAAACCATTCAAGAAAATGCATTTGTCAAAGTCTCTGAAAATTATTGATTTCTTCTGAAGTTTACCTCAAAAAGCTGAAAAATGACATGCTTTACATACAATCGACCATTAAGAACCATCTAGTATATTTTAACTCTGATTTTCCATCCTAAATGGGTGAACACTTGCATTTTCTTGGTTAACAAAGAGTTTAGCAATTGCTAATCTCAACCAATCAGATTCCACAAAAACGGTACATTTGATCACTGGATCAAATGTACCGTTAATGTAATGATAATGATGACAAGAAATTCAAATTACTGCATTATTTTGATAAAACAATAATTTTCTATCGATGATAATTATAAATACCTGCAATATACCTTTGTATTGTAGTAAAAAGGGGTAAAAATACCATTTTATTGCATTTCACAAAGCTACACGCGACTTAACAAGTGTGCATTACTGGTTGCATATCCTACTTAACAGCAAAGCTCACAAGCTGGCAAAAGTATAGTATAACGTATAACCTTATTTTTCCTAAACTAGAAACCTGTCGTGTAGTCAGAAAGTGAATCAGGTGCAATTGCAATTGGTACTTGTCCAATAATTAATAATAATAATAATAAAGACTTTATTATACAGTATACAGACTTATACAGTATAAATGGCGGAGTTTGGCCAATGGCCACTCAGACTCAACCACATGACAACAATAGAGGATTGAATAACAAATAAGATATTAACAGATATTAACACTACGAATACTTGTCCTACTGGCTAGAAAGTAAGTAACTCTTGTAGTTGCATTTGAATTTGTAGCTGCTAAAATATGCTTTCATGTTATTTTGTAGTGTATTGTACAATTTAACAACATGGTAAGAAAAAGATCTTTGAAACATGGCGGTGTGATGGCGCGGCATTGTGAGTATACGCTGTCTATTTCTTGTATTTAAATTATGGGTGGAAGACAAAGACATGACCTTATCATATAGATATTCTGGTAACTTTAAAATTAGGATTTTTTGAATAAAACACAGTAACATTAATTTGAACATATTTTCTATTTTGAGCCATTTAAGCGCATTCACATGAGGTGTTGTGTGCTCCCTTGCGTTGAGACCGCATATTAGTCTGCAGCAGGCGTTTTTTATTTTTTGTAGTCTGTTTTTATCTATTTGCGTTAAGCATGGATAGTATATGATGTTACAGTAAGACATTTTTGAAAAAACTAGTGATTCACTAAGCGATTTCTTCATGTTATAAGAAAGAATCTGCCTATTTGCGTACAGTAGCTTTAATCTAAAGTAGCATGCTTTGGTGAGTTGGGACACATGTTCGCTAAAGCGCATATCTTGGTCTAGAAGCAAACCTAAACTTTTGATTTTTTTAGTGAAAGGTATGATTGCATTGTTTATACCTAAAGTTAGCGCATTTTGCAGTTGGGGCCTCCTGTTTCTAGGACAAAATAAGACAGCCTCGCATTTGGTAGGATTTAACCGGAGATTATGTGATTCTGCAAACTGATTAATTTTAGCAAGGTCGCTATTGATTTTTTCGGACGCTTCTGTGGTATGATCGGGATTCCAGCTGTAATATATTTGTGTGTCATCTGCATAACATTGAATGTTGCAGTATTTAATGACTTTTGTCATATCAGCAGTGTATATGAGGAATAAGAGAGGTCCCAACACAGACCCTTGAGGTACTCCTGACTGAACTAGCTTTAGGCTAGATGACTCGTCACCAATAGTCACTCGTTGTTGTCGACGTTTTAAATAATGGCTAAGAAATTGGATGACGCTTTCATCAAATCCGTAATATTTACATTTTGCTAGTAGTAAATTATGATTCAGGGTGTCGAAGGCTTTGCTGAAGTCTTATAAGGTAAACATTAAAAATCTAGCATTAATTTGCAAATCGATCGCTTTGTTCTGATTTTCTGCTATGATTTTGATCCATGAATTCTAAAATATTTTTGATAAAAGTGTCATCTAGCTTTGACGTTTTGTTTCCAATATTGATAGAATACTATTGGATGATACTTATTAACATAGCCCTCAACACCCAATAGAAAGTTTTTTCTAAACAACATCCAATAGAAAAGCTTTGTCAAAGTCTTTTGTTAAATATGCATGTTGATAAAATCGGGCCTAACTTTTTCAGAAATGATGACCATAAAATTACCGCCGGGTATATCTCGAACGGTTTTACTGTACATTTTGAGTTATTTTGTTTTGGCGCATTGAAAGAGGCTCAAAGCCAGCTGTAGTACAGTACAGAGGCGTTTCGCTATCTTTTACTTGTTATGTCGCAATTTTTTTATATTCGTCAACTGACTTGGGATATACATTAAACTTGTGAAAGGCAGGATTTTTATCCCAATAAGGTAAATAATAATTCACAATAATGTCGATAGGTCATTAAGACCGCAAATGATTCCCACACGGGTCGCAAGATCTTCGCATTGATATACTGGCGATTGTGTGCAATTTCGCTGGAGTGATTTTCACTTTCCATCATTGTGTCCAGCGTTTGCAGTAAATCTAGCCGGAGCGAGGAGGCGACGTTACGAAATCCGCGACCAAACAGCTGACGATAAATCGTGGTCGGCGGGTGACGACGTTCGTTTGTTTGTCGGTTAGAAAGTGGCGCTGCACCGCTGTTTTGAATAGAGAACAGGATAACCGTGAAAACTGGGGTTATTGAGCGATAAAGATAGACTTAACTGTAGCTGTGTAATGAACTACTCATCCACAGCACAGCTGTCACGTTAGATCGTTTAATGCTTAAAGTATGGTAATATCTTGTGGAATATGGATTCTAATTAAACAGGCTGAAATTTTACTATATTATGAATAAATATGAATATATTTATGAATAAGCATATGCTCGTATCGTCATTATCTACGGAAATAAGACTTTCTATACACCATGTCCCAGGACAAATCCTGAAAAAAAAATCGCACTTAGATTTCAGAATATGGAGCTGATATCAAATGAAACTATTCTTCTCTAAACTTGTTACATAGAGATCAACGTTTGAGGTTTGGTTGTAAGGATAACTGAAACGTGTGTGGTCCACCTTACTTCACTTCACTTTCGGGAATTCCTTGCAAAAAACGGAGAAGGCCGTCTTGATTACGATAACGGGTATATTTTTAATGTTTTTTTCGATAGTGTTTATCAACAATCAAATGGTCATATCGCTCGTACCGTAGCGTTTTTTTTGTTTTTATATAAAATAAAAATAATCACATGCTCCTACTGATAATCATGTACTAATTATTTTTTTGTTTCAACTTGTATTACGTAAAATTGAGCTTTTGTCGTATGCTGCTAAATTGCGTCAATACCGCAATTTGAAAGTTGACGAGGCAACAACGCACTGCTGATGTATGGCGCGCATCGCACCGATTGGCTAAATTTAAATTATTTTCTTAAAACTTTAAAATGGAATTACAAGTAAACAAAACGATGCAGAAAGTAACCAAATACATCAGAATATTTGTATATGTTACGCTCAATATCCGAATTCGGGCAATGCCCGAAAAACATACGCAGAACTAGTTTTGAGCAAGGAATATTTCCCAAACACGAAATATTAATTTTATGCGGCTATTGAGCATTACCAAATAGGCAGAACTAGTTTTGCGCATCTTGAAATACAGAGAACTAGTTTTGCGCAACTTAAAATGCACAGGACTAGTTCTGTATATTTTTTGAATGATCAGCACAAATTCTGCTTCTTCCATTTAATCAGCGCCAGCGACGGACTCAAATAATATTAATAGGTATGTATATTGTTACGATTATGTATATTTTTTTAACATTTTTCTAGCAAAATTTGCTATGGGAATAAGTCTTTCATGATGCGGATTTATTTAGTTATTTATTTAGTTACTGGTCTATTATATAATATGTTTATATAATTATATAAATGTGTACCTACAGATTTTGCAATGAAAATCGGTCATTTCGGCAGATTTTTCAGTCAATAAATTTAAACACTTTTTGAATTCTTGTTCTTTAAATGCGATCAGAGATAGCTGAGGTCATAATATTGTGTTTAATAGATGCACTGTAACTGAGGCGCTAAAGTTGGATGATTCAATTTTTAGAAATACCTACCATGGAAAATACATTATGAAATCCTGTCTGTTTAGTTGGTAGTTAATAGGGTTAGTTTAGGTAAGAATGGTTGAGTGGAAGAGCACTGTTGTAGTGAACTCCGCCATTTGAGGTGTATCTGTATATGCGCCAATAAAGATTATTATTATTATTAAAATAACAGTAAATCTCGCAGGGAGCAGACCAAATCAAAATGTAAGTCAAGCGTACTAACTGTCATACGTCACAAACATATTTTCTCATTATTCTCATCTTCATATCATACAGTTAGAATCATTTTCGTTATAATTTCCGCTGTGTTTCATCTCAATCTTATTCTGTGTCAGACAGCTTCTAAGACTGAGAATGAACGCCTCTGTGTAGGCTCGCAACAGGGTGCTAAGGAAATTAACAACGTGATTAAGTATAGACGACATCCGTTTTACTAGTAAATTGCTGTGACTAATCTGTTCTACATTGCAGACAACTTGTAATGAAGGTTTGCGTGGGCTGAGACAAAGATTTCAACAGGATATCCTCCGAAATTTTCGCTTTCACAGCATCAGATAGACAAGATTCTCTACGCAATACAAGGTTATAATTGAAGGGATAAGTGGATGAGGGAGGTATGTAACAAAAAGCTTGTATCGAGATATTTAACCCTGAAGTATTTTTGATGGTACTTTTAAAAAAAACTGCATTTTTCAAGTCTTAAGCGCATTACGCTGTTGCTACGAAAAACATAATTTTTTTCATTGAATGAAAAAGCGAAAATGTCAACTGGAAATATATAAAAATATATGTATTGTACATACCTCCTTTTTCCAAAAAAATTTGCAATTCCTCAAAGGTATATTAGAGCATAGAAAGAGGTATGTTGACTTGCAGGCTTGCGCGCATCGGATTTTCACTTTTGAAAATGGTTCATTATCACTTGCTCTCTCAACACTCTCAAAATAGAACATGCACCCATAACATACATAACATTAAATCAACTACCAGTTCCCAGCAGCCTTGGTGTGCATGAAGGAGGTATGTCACCAAGCTGACACTATATGTCGATGGATATCTGGATGAAGGGGTTATGTTCATATAAATCTGATTTACATACCTCCTTCATCTAGCAGAAGTAAACATTATTGTGTTTACATACCTCCTTCATGGCACTGCAATATCCGTTAATACAGGTTCTAGACCATAGGTGTCATCGCTGAAAAATAGACCAATTCATACTCACTTCTTCCGTTAGAAAAACTCATTTTGTATGAAAATGTAACATACCTCCTTTATCCACTCACCCCTTCAATTATTTAGAAAACCTCGAACCTTACTAATTTTGGAAATTTTAATGGCACTGACGTCAAACTAGCAGCTATTCCAGGACGACTGAATGTTGTTTAAAAAAAACCATTAGTTTTGGAATGGTTGATGTACAGGGTGTCCCACGACGATTAAGACAAGCAATACCGGGTGTCCCAGAATTTCCTTGACACGTGATATTTTCGTGACGCAAAACGGTTCAAGCAAGAACTGAGTGATGGTAATTTTTGAAGGTACTATAGGGTCTATCATACCATGCATTCAAAACATTTTTTTTGTACGTTAACCTCTTAAACTCACCCCCAACTTTTTTTTCCAAATATCACCCTATAGCTTTTACTGCATAAATGAAGTCCTTATTTTATTTAAAATCCTGTAATACGTTTGTTTTCCTACATAAACCATTTTTTCCGTAAAGTCATCAGCATAAAGTAAATAAAATTAGGATTTGTTTGACGCCAAATATTTTCGTAAGAAAAAAAATAATAAAAAAGAAAATAAGTGGGTTTTTAAATGTACTGAATTACCTATCATATTGCACTTACAAAAAAAAAATCACTCCAACCGGAACACCCACCCCTATTTATTTTGAAGCTATTATTCCACAATTTTTATGGGAAAAATGAATTTCTTACGTCATAGTACCTCACCTTTGTGTACCTGTTACAATTTTATCGTTTCTTTTTTATCCGTTTCTCTTGCAAAAATATCAGGCGTCAAACAAATTATCATTTCATTTGTCTTATGCTTATGATTTTACGGAAAAAATAAGTTTGCATATAAAATTAAAGGTAACACAAGATTTTAAATAAAATAGGGATATCATTTATGTAGGAAAACCTATGGGGTGCTATTTGAAAAAAAAGGTTGGGGTGAGTTTTAGGGGTTGACGTACAAAAAAATGTCTTGTATGCATGGTATGATAGACCCTATAGTACCTTCAAAAGTACCACTCAGTTCTTGCTCGAACCGTTTTTCATTACGAAAATATCACGTGTCAAGGAAATTGTGGGACACCCGGTATATCGGAACTGGGCAGTAGTAGTGAATTATAATTTTGGGAGTGTAAATTAGAGTAAATGTAGTATATTTTCTTATTATTGTGTCACCCAATGAAGTATTTGTTTTTGGTCACGTGACGTCCGATTCAAAAATTTTAATGGGACTATCTGTATATTTGTGACTTTTTGTATCCCGATAAAACAATTCCAACAAACTAGCACACATGGGGTCTAAAGTGATTAATTCAAGAGTTACGGGTACTACAGGATGGTACCACTACCATTGATTATAACATGGAATTATTTTCTTAGTGTTTCATAATGGTAGTGATACTGTTCTTTAAGTACCTGTAGCTCTTGAATTAATCACTTTATACCCAAGTGTGCTAGTTTGTTGGAATTGTTTTATCGGGAGGAACACAAAAAGTCAAAAATATACAGGGTGTCCGATTAAAATGTTTGAACCGGACGTCACGTGACCAAAAACAAATACCTCATTGGGTGACACAGTAATAAGAAAAGATACTATATTTGTTCTAATTTCACCCCCAAAATAATAATTCGCTACTACTGCCCAGTCCGATATATTGCTTGTCTTAGTCGTCGTGGGACACCCTGTATATGTTCATGTATAAATTGAAATAATTTTACTTTGACAAAATCATGGTGCACAGAACAACATACGTTTAATATGGTAGATGCTTCAGGGTTTTTACTTCATCAAATAATTTTATGGCCTTATATTTTAGTTGTTCGTTAAGTAAAAATAAAATATTTAGGTATATTTAAAATTTGCAGTAAAATCGGAATATCTCAGGAGCTGATGAATGTATGCAGGTATAAGAATTGCTATACAAAGATGAAAGATCATATTTAAAGCAATTTTTTGGTATACTAAAATCTTGGAGGGTTACATTTACAAAAAAAGAGAAAAATCTAGATTTTGCATTATACCTCACCTCACCCTGTATATTAATATGCATCGTTAACTTTTTTTAGAACGTTAAAACTAGAGGATACTTTTTATCTTGTCATTAAGAAAAATATTTTTCATTAATTACTTTTTGATATACAGTACGTTCATTTGACAGTGATTTGGATATGGAAATGGTCATAACTTTTCTGTATAATGTTACAATACTTTGTACATCAAGAACTTTGAGATTTTCCGGTTTTTTTCAAAAAATCGTCGAAAACAAAAATAAAAATGCTTTTTGGCTTTTATTTATTTTGTAATTATACTCAGTATTAAGCCTATTTTAATATCCAATAAACAAAACCTGTACATCCAACCAATAATTAAGTACATTTTGGGCCCAAAGTTTGAAATCACTGTTTTTAGTCAGGAGACCAAAACTTTCAAAATAAAATTAAAAATACGTATGCCTGCTTCTGGAGCTCCTAACTAATCTTAAAAACTGTGCAATAGCTTTAAAACCAAAAACAAACGCCAATCCTAACAAATTCTCCGAGCATACTTTTTATGACAGATTTATTAATACTACAGAAACTGTCTTTACAAATCATGAAACACAGCTATTGCAAAAAGGCTTTAACTATAATATTCATACCAGTAACAATCAGACAAAAATAGACTACCTAGGCGTCGAATGCGAAATAGCTCTAACTAACGTAGACAATAATATTTCCGAAAAGCACATTCTTGCAAAATACATAAAATCAAATTCCCACAATAATCCATCACGATTAGACACCGAAGCTAAGTTAGTTAAATCAATAAAAAACAAAGCAACTACAAACAACATAACATTTACACGAGCAGATAAAGGGAAAACCGTGATTGCGATGAACACAACCGAATATATAGAGAAAACAACACAATTCTTAAACACCGACAAATTTAAAATCATCAACAGAAACCCAACAAACATATTCCAAAAACAAATCAAAGAAATAATAAGAGACGATAGCCTCTTCAAAGATACATATAACAACTACCTTATCAGTATGAATCCTCAAACGCCAAAGTTATCAAATTGCACAAACCTGATCGCCCTATAAGACCTGTAGTATCATACGTTACAGCACCAGCATACAAACTATCAAAGAATCTAAATAGTCTATTACTACAGCACTGCAAATTCACACCAAAATTTAGCATAAACTCCCAAGAACTTATCAAGAGAACAAAAGATATTATAACTCCAAATAAAGCTATCCTAGCCTCATTTGATGTACAAAACCTTTTTCCCAGTATACCACCAATAGACGTAATAAATATAGTCGACGAGCATTTATCAAATAACAACACAAACCCCATAATAAAACAGGACATCCTCGATACACTAATAGTTTGCTTGGATCAAAATTATTTCGAATTTAACGAAAAAATCTACATATCCAAAGAAGGACTAATAATGGGCAACCCACTAAGTTCTTTGCTCGCGGAAATGTTTATGGACAGCCTTGAACAAAAGATTCAACTATTACCATATTTCAATAAATGTATATATTGGTATCGTTATGTAGACGACATAATAATTTGTTTTACCGGAACTGACAGACAACTACATAATCTCCTGAACGAAATTAACAAATTACATCCTGCAATCAAATTTACACTTGAAAAAGAAATAGATCATGCCATTAACTTCTTAGATTTAACAATTAAATTACAACAAAACAAACATACATATTCAATTTATCATAAACCCTCACACACAGATACCACAATACACAGCAGTTCCAACCACCCATATTCACATAAAATTGCAGCATATCACAGTTATGTCAATAGACTAATTAACGTGCCCATGAATGACGAAAATTATAATAAAGAACTAAATATAATAAAACAAATTGCCTCCAACAACGGTTATAACCCTTCTCTAATTCATTCTATAGTAAGCAAGAGGCAATTCAAAAAAGCAGTTAATTTAGTTTACCCTAAGATCACCGACAATCTATCTAATAAAACTCAATTACATACACAGGAAAGCTATCGGAAAACATCGCTCTTAAACTCAAGAAATTGGACCGCAATATATCATTCAGATGCAAAGAGACGCTAGGCAACTTAATTAAAAACAACAAAACGAAATCAAATAAAAACGAAAAGTCTGGTGTTTACAAATTAGAATGTGTGGATTGTCCTAAAGTATATATTGGACAAAGTGGGAGAGCTTTTAAGAACCGCATCAATGAACACAAGAAATCATTTGTTAACGAACTTTGTAATTCACATTACGCCAATCATTTGATCTCCGAAAACCATCATTTTAACGAAGATTTTCAAATATTACACGTAGAACAAAAAGGACGCAAATTAAATTTTTTAGAAGCATTAGAAATCAACAAGCTCAAATGTTCAGTTAACCTACTTAACGACCAAACGGATTTAAATAATTCACCCCTACTAAATCTGTCCCATGGTTTTCGGAGAACAAACGATTAGCCATAATAGTTATACCATTAAGCATGTATATTTTATATATTTTATATAAATAGCCAAGTATTGTAAGTTTAGAGTCATTGTTTGAAAAAGACACTGTGTGTCGAAACGATCGTCGCAAGTTTAAATAAAAGTGGTGATTATTCATCTGGAATACTTTGTGTACTGTGCAAGGCATTACACTTTCGAAATAATAATGCAAAAATAGCACTTATGGGGGCATTTTGCGCCGTACGTGACTGTTAAAGGTAAAAAAGTGATAATTGACGAATTTCCAAAATGATTTATAACAAATTAAAGAAAAAAAACTCCTAACAACGAATAAACCGGATTGAAGTTTTAATGACTTTTAATAGAACAAAACTAATACACAAATTGTAATTTTTGACGTGTTTTTGCTAGGTACTATTGAACTTCTGCTAAATTAAGTTGTATCGAAAGTTAACAAAGGAAAGGTATAATAAAACAACAATCTGACTTTCAATTCCATGGCAGAATTACCTGGGAAGCGGTGTCGTAGCATACGCCGTTCCTTTCTTTCAGAGTAGCTTTTTGCGAGCGAAAAGTAATCAAAACATCAATGATTATCGGATTTGTTAGTTGTTGGCTTTCTTTAATTTGTCATAATAAAGTAAAATAATAGCTTTTTAAATCATTTTGGAAAGTCGTGATTTATCACCTTTTTACATTTGACAGTCACGTACTGCGCAAAATGTCCCCATAAGTGCTATTTTTTCATTATTATTTCGTAATGTAATACCTTACAAAGTTTTTAAGATTAGTTTGGAGCTCCATAACCAGGCATAAGTATTTTTAACTTTATTTTGAAAGTTTTGGTCTCCTGACTAAAAACAGTGATTTCAAACTTTGGATATCAAAATAGACTTAATATTGTGTATAATTACAGAAAAAATAAAAGCTAAAAAGCATTTTTGTTTTTGACGATTTCTTAAAAAAAACTGGAAAATCTCTTAAGTTTTCCAAAAATAAATCATAACTGTATAGCGTGTCTCATTTAAAAAAAAAACGTTATTATAGATCACCCTATATAAATTAAAATATTTTCTAAGCAAGGACCATATCCTTAGCTACAACTTTTATATACAACTATTTTAACTATCTTTTACAGTAGTGGAGTTATCGACCGATCCGGTAATAAATACTTGACCTGTAGATTTCATTTGAATACTTCTCGTGAGGTCGTACCGCCCGGTTCTTGATGTACGAAGAACTATTGCTCTGGGATGAGATGCAGCAATCCCGTGGGTGCATCTAACAGCTTTGATGAGCGGAGGTAGTATAGAAGATAACTCGGAGGAGCAAATTTCTATCGTTATTCTAGAATTTCCTTGCTGTGTGTACCGCTCAACATAAATAACGTCACGCTCTTGATGTTCTCTATTATCTCAAGCTGAGCAATGAGC
Source organism: Callosobruchus maculatus (assembly GCA_951848785.1). NCBI lineage: Eukaryota > Metazoa > Arthropoda > Insecta > Coleoptera > Chrysomelidae > Callosobruchus > Callosobruchus maculatus. The sequence continues at coordinate 13,657,838 of CATOUR010000083.1, forward strand.
AATTTCAGGCTTGCCTTTTGTAATAGGCGTAGGAAGCGTGCAATTATTCTATAATAGCGTCACGTACAGCCAATGAGGACGCCGACGACGACACGTCTACTTCACCCTTTTCGCATGGTCTATTTTAAGATAAAGAAAGGAAGGAATTTACATAATGTCGGAGCACTTCGAAAGGTCACTGATACAGGCATGCATTACGTAGGTGAACCATGTCTACTCTGTCGCTGCAGAGGTGGCATCCGTAATGATCTCTCTGGTGAGACGATTACGTCAACCTGATAGGACACACCATCCTACAAAAGTGTTAAAATACATACATAACTGACTATTTATTTATTATTCACACAGTATATCCAAACTGGGTTACAAATTTAGAACTTATTAAATTATTGTACTGTCACCACACCAGTTCTTGATAAATAAAAATAAATAAATTCACCCTTAACTGGTATGGCTGGTCAATTCTAACCCCAACCGAAATAATTAATGAAATTACAGAACAGCAGAACGACCTGGAAAGCCCACCGTCTAGCTGTTCCCTTAAGACGACAGCTAAAACACCTGCTTATTTAAGTTGCTGTCAACCTTGCGCCCAGTCAGGTCATCCACGTTCCTTGGGTTAAAATTAATCCCGTCATACCTTAAACGTAATTTTGTATGTGTCTTATTTGTGCGAAGAAATGGTTAATCCAAACACTGATAAAAGACCTCTGACTCAACAAGAGTTACAACAGATTGTTAATTCATTTGTTAGAGGAAATGACATTTCTGATGCCCTCACTATTGAAGTAAGAGCTTTTATTTGTTGAGTTGGTAACATTTCTGAAGAGAACGAAAACCAAAACAGCCGTATTGGAAGAGCCCCTAGGCGTACAAGGTGTTATATTTGCCCGCGTAACGATAATAAACAATGACTCATGAACTACAAATGTCATAAACATATTAATTTGTAGGAATCATTGTATAAAAACAAGCGTTTGTAGCAGATGTAATGACTAAAAATCTATGTTGCCAAACTTGTTTGTCAGAATTTCTATTTTCTTGAAAAAGGTTTGTTTTCTTTTCTTTCTCAACTGATTTTGTATATTTAAACAAGATTTGCTCATTTTTGATACAAAAACACACTTTTTAGCTTTTATCATTGAAAGGTTTGTCCTTCAACTACTTTTCAAATATACCCTGTACTTTTTTTCCATGCGGAAATCTGGAATGGATTTTGTTGTTTTTATAGCAGCAATATTAGAATACAATACAATTTTTTTTACATTCATACCTGTGGTTTGCATTTTTTTGCACAAAAATTCCATAGGTCTAACCAGACCCCGCCATACGTTGAGTGTATCTTTTTTCGCCATACCAGTTAAGGGGTATGTTCATTTAAAGTGGATCAAAATCGACTCCAATGGAGTCGGTTATAATCATACAAGCATAAAGTTTAATATAAGAAAAGCGTATTTAATAGTAGTAGTAGTGCTGTGGGGAAGTAGGCACTAGTAGGCCTTTTTTGCCATCCTCGAATATCATCCCTCAGCCACCACTGCCTGCCTCCCCCTCCATGCCAAACTTTCCCGATCTTTTTACAAAGGCCAGTATGTCGACCCAGCTTGAGGGTAATTTCTCTGCCTGGAGACTATTGGATCCAAAGATATAGTATCTCAGATCGTCTAGCAACTCATATTCCGCAAGGAACTGGTAGACCGTTTCATCGGCATCTCCACAGCCCATATATTTTGAATCTTTTTCAATTCATAATTATAATAGATGCCGCCTGAGCCTGCAGTGCCCCGGCAGAACCCCCACGAAGTTTCTGATTGCCCATCACCCTTGGTTCCATAGCCATGCTGATCTAAATGTGTTTAGCTGGGCTATAAGATCCTTGGCTTGTTTGCATCCCTCCCTTTGCATCCACTGTTCTTCTATGGTATCGTTCACCCGCTTTTTACGTTACCTACCTGCTGCCTACTTAATCCTATAACTGGCTTCGGGCCAACAGACTGTCCTCGGTGACGAGTCTGGCCAGCCTATCGACTTTCTCATTACCAGGAACCTCCGTCCTGGTGGGTCCTGGGACCCACATCAAGGTAACTTCCTTCAGCCTCGCCAGCTCTTCCAGTCTCTCCGCGCACTCCTGAACCAGGGGTGCACTGGAGATGGGCTTGCCTGACTGTCAGAGCGGTTGTGTGCGTTAAACAGAAGTTTAAATTTGATCAGAATAGGTAATAACATGAAAAAGCGTCTAGAATTTCCAAAGGTTTCTTCTTCTTAACATGCCATCTCCATCAGTGAAGGTTGGATATCACAGTGGAAAACTCTTCTCTGCTTTCAGCGGTTCTTATCAATTCTTCGAATTCCAGGCCAGTCCACTGACCTATATTCCTCAGCCATGACAGTTTTTTCCGTCCCAGCCCCCGCTTGTCTTCCATCTTTCCTTTTACGATGAGTTGTGCGTATCGATATTTATCATTTCTCAGGATTTGGCCCAGGTATGCTATTTTACGGATTTTTACGAGTTTAAATAAGTAGTTCTCGTTCTGTTCCCAGCCTGCGCAAAACTTCTTCGTTTGTAGTACGCGATGTCCATAGTATTTTGAGTGTTCTGCGGTATGTCCACATGTCGAAAGCTTCCAATTTATTGGTGGTTTGTGTTTTGAGTGTCCATGTTTCGACTCCGTACAAGAGAGTAGACCATACATAGCATTTTGAGAGTCTTAAACGCAGGTCAAGACTGATGCGTGAATTGCAGAAGAGCTTTCTGGCTTGTTCTATTCTCGATCATCTCATCCCAGGTATTGAAACCTATCCACTTGTTCAAGAGTCTTTCCATTTATTTGGATTGGTTGTGGCACATTCTTTGATTTTTTAATCACCGTTACCTTGGTTTTCTTGACGTTTATTTTCATACCGAACTCCTCGCAGGCATTGTGAACGCTGTTGAGGAGTTGTTGAAAACCCACATCTGAGTCAGCGATCAAGACATCATCAGTGTATCTGATGCTGTTTATGTTCACGCCATTAACTTTAACCCCATCTGAGATGTCTGCCAGATATCTGTTGAATATAAGTTCTGAATTAAGATTGAACAGCAAAGGGGATAAGACGCAGCCTTGTCTAACTCCCCTGCCAATCCCGATTCGCTCGGATGTGGATCCCTCAATTTTGATTCTAGTGCTCAGGTTTCAATATAGCTTCTGTATCAGAGTATTGTCTTTCTCGTCCAGGCCCACACCACGAAGAGACTTCATCAGCAGATCATGTTTCACTCTATCAAATGCTTTTTCGAAAGCTATAAAACAAATGTTGATGTCTCGTTGTTGATTATAGCATTTTTGCGCTAGCACCAGTAGGCTGAATAAAGCCTCTCTCGTGCCCATTCCGCCCCTGAAGCCAAACTGGTCATCTCCATTGTTCGCTTCGCATTTGCCGGAGATGCGGTTATAAATTACTTTCAGTAGGACTTTCAATGCATGACTCATTAAACTTATTAGGCAGAAATCTCCACAGCCTTTGGGGTTTGTTTTCTTTGGCAGTGGTATAAAAATCGATTCTAACCATTCTTGAGGTAGTCTGCCAGTTTCATAGATGCGGTTATAGAGAGCGACGAGCAGATCAATATTTTCTTCGCTTACTAATTTTAATATTTCGGGGTATATTTCGTCTGGCCCTGGACTTTTGTTTGTCTTGAGTTGTTTTATTGTGTATTCTACTTCGGATTTCAGAATATTTGGTTCTTCCATATTAATACCTGCTTGATAGGGCTCTGCTCTATCGCTTTAAAACAGAGTCTTGATGTATCTTTCCCATTCTTGTATTTTTCCCTCTGTGGAATCCGATAGTTTTCCGTCTGAACCTAACATGTTGTGGACTGTGATTCTTTTGTTCATCGCTGTGAATTCTTTCACTTTCTTATGCAGGTTGAAATGGTCATGCCGCCGCTGTAGCGCTGTAGTTCCTTAATTTCCGAGCATTTATCCTCTATCCAGCTCTCCTTAGCACGTTTTATTTTGGTGCGGATTATTCTGTTCAGCTATCTGTATTTATTTATGTTATCAGCAGCTTTGTATTCCCTCCGTGTGTCCATTAAATTCAAGATTTCCTCTGTCATCCACTCCCTCTTGTTTCTTCTAGAAGTTGATTTCAGATTTGCCTCAGCGGTCCTATTCAAGACATCCAAAGGTTTAGAACAGTAATAACAAAAACCGGATGCGGGTTGGCTCAGTAGTTAGAGTAGAAGGCTCCTGACCGGAAGGTCCCGGGTTCGATTCTCGCTAGAGGCGGAAATTTATTTTTGGTATTTTCAATAAAAAATAAATATCCATAAAAAAGCTAGCGAGAATCCCTACCTGAACCTTCACTGTTGGCTTCTAATTAACAGTGCTGTTCTAGAGTGGCGCCGGGAAACAGTAACAAAGCCTACACAGAACACGAGGCTAATGACCCGAGCAGTGGATGCCATGACACAGAAGTAAAAAAAACAAAAACCATGGCAGTATGTTAACATGGTTATTTGTGTCATATACATCATAGACAACCAGTTATGCGATATATAAACGTGATTTTTACAAATATGATATCAGCTGCAGCTAATGACTTGAAGGGAAATAAAATTACAGGTCAAGGTCACTCCATAAGGGTGACCACCCCCTGTTGTCGAGTGCACCGGCTCTTACGTTCCTCTCTCGGAATTTTTCCCTTCTTATATTGTTTGGCTGCGCCCTTCCTGTAACAAAAGCAGGTAAGCAAAAAATTCACTTTGTTGACGTTAATTGAAACGTGCTACAAGGCCGGATGAGACGCTCCTTTTGCATATATTTTTTCCATTCTTGATTTATAATGCATGACTATGCTAGCGAATATCCCATAAATTATTATCGATTGCATATATCTTGGAAACTAAACTGCCTAAGGCCAATCTTCTCTTGTTTATATACGCATTCAAATACCCATCAGCGTATACGTTGCACAAATCCATTGTTCGCAACGTGCATGTGCACCGAGTGTGCACACGTTTCTACTTCGAGCCGAGCAACACTTCTGATCGCTTATCATTTCCATTGAAAGAACGCCCATTCGACTATCGGCCACGTAACCGTAAATTAACGACGACAAAGCTATAACCGTGATGAAGATCGGCCGTTAATTCAGAATAATTCACGTTCTTGGTATTGCGATGAAAGATACTCGGCTAATATATCGTAATTTCATGCAAGTGATTTTCACTTTCTACTGATATTTCTTGTGTATCGTTACAGATCAGGTCTGATATGGATTTTTTTTGTTAAAAAATCTCGACATATTCTCCGTAATATAACCAGTTACCAGATTCCTCATCTTTTTTTTTTTGGTAGTGATAATCGCGGTTCATTTACATTTGCGTATTCTCTGTGATGGATCCCGCGACAGCTGAAACTAATTCTGTGCAAAACCTTTAAAAAAACCCTCCAACTTTTGAAGATTAACGTTTAATCACGACCTACGTAAGCTTAGTTTAATTAAGAAAAAAGGAAGGCCTACTCCTTATTTTCAAATTAATTGTAGTTCTGCAAGTAAAACTCGGACTTATAAAAAAATAATTTTTCAGAAAGATGTCAGTGCTTGGAATAAATAAGGGATGGATGATTGCACATTGCGGAGAGGGCAAAGAAACGCGAATATTCTGTTTCTCACATGAATGGGCAATCCTTATTATACAGGGTGTTAATTAAGTATGTTTAACCACGAATAGTACTCCGAAAAATAGAAAGAAAATGTCATATGAACATGGGTCCGGGAATGCTTCCTAAGGGAGCTACGCTCCTTTGCATGGGGCACCCTGAAGACGGTTTTCCCTGGATATTCTCGAAACCATTCATAACAAAATTACGAAATTAGGTACGATGGGTAAACTTTTGACGCTGAATCTGATTCTGAATTCAGAATTTCATAATTTTAATCAGAGGCGTATCATACGGGAGGGGTTAAGGGTAAAAATAACCCCATTTTCTAAATAGTAATTTTTTTGACATTTTGAATTTTGATTCTAGAATATGGTATTTCAGAGATTTCTACCTGGTCTCTTGGTACATCTCGATAGCGCTAACCGTTTTCGAGAAAAATGCATTTATTTATTTACAATAGCCTGCATCGATTCAATAATTTTAATTTTTATCGACAAATCACACAAATCACCTCAAGTTTTTCTCCCACCATAATAAAATGGCAGCCATTTTGTTTTTTGTTTAATTGATTCACGGGTGTTGTACTGTTTTAGGCATAGCTACCTAAATAGAGGTTCTACAAATTCAGAATAAGTCTCATTCAATAGCGAAACATATAGACCATAAACTAATGGTAAACATTTTACAAATTTCATTTCAGATCAGGGCAAAAAAATTGTCAAAAGAAAATAATTATGATATTCAATTTTTTTCTGGTACCTACTTATACCAAAAATGGTGATTTGCGCCTTAACGGTTCGTTCAAAGTTCCATGTATGATACAAAAAGTCACACTAGAATTCGCCAAGCAATCCAGATCTGCAATAATATATAGGGGGTTCCATTTAAAGAAAATGTAAGGTTGATTTGAATCGTCCTGTATAAACGTCAAAATTTAAGTGAGAATATTTTCATATTATAGCCCTCAAAGGTCCCTAACATGATCAAGTGACAGATTTTTGAAATATGTTTTAGTAAGCCCACAATCTTCCGTCCACTCGCTGTTGGCCCACCCTGTATAATTTCAGAGCTAGATACATAATTGGTCGTTAGGGTATAGTTTTGTGTGGTCCTACTAGGTTTAATGACCATATTTTATGTATGGGTTCATGTTTAATTTAATCAACACAGATTTTGTGGAATAAATTGCTAGTATGTAAGAAATAAAGTTGTTTAGTATCGAGTATCTTTGTTTCTTGGTATAAATCGTTTGACGGATAGCGATTTATGAAATATCGATTTCAGCACATATTTTTGTAATATATCCAATTCAGAAATATATGCTTTGCAGGCAGATCCCTAAGCTGGTATTTCATATATTAAATGTGTTTCAAATAAAGCATCATATAATATTTTAAGGAAATTATCCGTTAAGTCCGTAACAGTAACAGGTGATCAAATGGCCGTTAGACCAAGAAGGTCTTTATTTAAGAAAATCTAGATCATAAAATGTGTGTTTTCAAACCACGGATTTAATAATACCTTCGGGTTTGAAATTTCAACATGTAAAAGTCGTTTCTGTGTGATTGTAATTTACAATTATATATTGTTTGTTTCCTGACCTGTTAGTGGAAGACGCCATGATAGCATAGTTTTTTAAAAATATTATGGAAAAATTGTGACGATTATCATAGCTGCATTAAGAAGTCGTTTGCACCCAATGCAATTGCTGTTTTTAAATTGGCAAACCTCAACGTTGTGAGTATATCTTTTTAAAAATATATTATATATTTTAAAACTAAATTCTTTTTTTTTTTCTTCTAACTATGTAGAAAGCCCTGAAGATGGCAATAAGCATTGCCGGAAGCTTGGCTGTTAGCACCAGAGTCTCCTCTATGCTATGACCCAGTCTCTTTTTTCAAAATTTTGGCCACAACCCCAAGATTTTCTCATCTAAATTAAGTTTTTTCGTATTAAAAATAATTGCATATTGTAAATACAATTATACAGGTACTAACGTAATTAGCGAAATATGGCAACCATGTAATCAAAAATTAAATCAGCTGCTGAAAGCCGCCGGTCCACTTAACTTGTTTCGGCTGCCCGAGCTCATAAATTATTCATACGTTGTATTGTTTACAGTCGGTGAAATCAAATGGAGATAATTAACTTTAGTCTGAGATTGATACAGTATAATTTTGAATCGGTACCACGGTTTTTCATTTTACGGGAATGGAATTTGTTATTGTGGCCAATTATCCGTTCCAAATAAAGTTCTCGGGAAATGTTTTGATTGAGAGCTGAGAAATTATATCATTTTGATATGGGAAAATAGTCTTTAAACTTACTTTGTGAAATACATTAATCTTAATTATTTTGTTATTTTTGTACATGAAAAACTGAATTTTTAAGGTTAATGGTCAACGTTTTCAGTTTAGATTTTTTATTCATATTTTTTTCGTGTTCATAAGAATTTTAGCCCTGAAGAAGGCGTAAAATAAACGCCGAAACGTCGAAGAACCTCTTATACTAAAAATAAGAAAATGAAGTCAAATTGATTGAGTCAGTACTTCCCACAGATTACGGTGATACCAGTTTATTATTGTCTGTATAGCATGAAGCTATAGTCTGAGATCCCCCCCTTGGAACTAAATTATCGCCCACCCGCCCTCAAAAAAGTGTGTTATTCCGCTAGGTTTTCTTTCACAGCCCAATGGACAGTCTATTATAAATACAATACATTTTTCAGTTTTAAACCCCCCACGCTCCAACCAACCCAATTTCACCCGCACCCAAAAAATAGAAAACGATCAGGCACCCCGAAAACGTCTCAAGACGAAGTTTGTGCTATTTTTAATTTTTTAAATATTGCTGCGTCGCCACAGACACGACTTCTAACAATTATAAGCGTTTTCCATCTTCGCCAAGGTAACAATACTGTGTCGAAATTTCATTAAAATCAATTCAATAAATTCCACGTTACATAATACAGAAGTCTACAAAGCGGTACTCGTATATATACATCAGAAAAGGACATTTCCACGTGGTTTATTTAAGATAGAAATAACCGATTTTGCTACAGATATCTGATTTTAATGTGTTTTAAATGTTTAAAATCCTTTCTTACCTTTCCAATGTTTTATGACAACGAATTTGCGTTTTACACAAATTGTGGTATTATTGTGAAGACTCTCCCTTTCAACATCATTCCGCATCAATCTCACTAACTTTTCCCTGAAGATGGAATCATAAGTTTCCGAAAGCTTGGAATAAAGTAAAAAGAGTCCACTTTTGCGTTTATTTGACAATTATTAACCGTTTGTTACATAACTGGTTTTTGTTTCGGCAATGACTACCCCCCTTCTACATCAGAAAATATTCAAAATTGCATTACCTACTACGACTCTCAGCATATCGTTACTGAGATTACGAGTCTAGAAAAACGCCAACAGGGCGACAGACCGACAGACTGACAACAGACAGACCGACGGAAATGAGTGACGTGAATTTTCGTTATGTAGATATATCATAAAACGCCCAAAAACTGTATTATCATAAAATCGGAAATTTTCGCGATCACTAAACAGTGATGAGAATTACTTTCTGCTGTATGTACCGTGACTACAGAAATAGCCGAAACGTTGAAAATATGTTGATTTCTGCGGATGTTATTTTATTTGTGGGCCAGTGAACAGCAACAGATTCTTCTTTCTGTTCATTGTCATGTCAGGCAACAATTTTCATATGTGAATGTATGGCTCATTATGCACTTTACTTTCATGTGTTTTCTTTTTGCATTCATAAATTCCTGTAATTAGCCACCAGAGCAATTAATTATTCTATTGTAGAATTATAAAAGCTCATCGTTGTGCTTACATTTGCCTTGTGATATAAACGATAGATACGTTGCAGTTATTATACATGTGAGAAAGTGAGAACAGTTTCATTTTCATTCGATTCAAATACAACATATTTGTTGTCTATTTTTGAATCTGAAATTATTCGCGGAAGTATTGCGATTGAGAAATTCCAAATTTGAGCAAAATTATGTTGGTGTTTTACGTAAGATTTTGGTAACAATCAATCCGTCAATCAATCAATCCATTTCAAAATTATGCAAAAGGTACATCAAATATAACATGAAATGGATGTTTATAATTTATCACTATCAAGTTTTTCACATTTCGCCAGAGTGACTGAACAGCAGTATGTGCAACTAACTCTAATACAATGTTGGATTCTGATGTAACGAAAAGAACATCCTATTAAGAGTATAAAAATACCATTACTAATTCTAAAGTGCTAATTCAATATATAATAATAAAATTAAATTATCCAAATACCTATATAGACATATTAAAATATTAACTATATCTCAAAACAAAACGTTAAATTTTTAAAAATGCAGCTCTGCAGCTTAAATGAAATTTCTTATAGTTGAACAACTGCCTGGTTTCAACTGGTAAAAGATTGTAGGTACATTTTAGGCGCCAGATATGTGAAAGATTTTAAGTGTTTTGCATTATTGTTAACTGCTATCTGCAAGTATATATTTAAATTATTTCCACTCCCACAATTGTGGTTTATATGCGGTATCTTATTGGTTTAATGAACATAGAAATAGATTACCAAACAGTAAAGTGAGAGAACATCAAGAATCTCCTGCGGGTACATAATATTAGTAGAAAAGCCCCTTTTAAGTTTAAACATAACTCTGACAATATAATTGTGTTACCATAAGACAGAACATTAATCTGAGTGGACATATTATAGAAAAATATATTTTTTTTTAATTTGTTGTATATTTTTATTTTGTTCCAGGTATATGGACATCGGACAAGTTCCATCAAGTCACTTAATGTAAACAACCTTTTATATCATGTCGAATAGTAAAGCAAAGACCTATAATACAGTTGTGGTAGTGTTTTGAAATTGTAGCATATGTATTTCAAAATCTACCATCTTAACTACCTCATTACCGTTCTCTTCAATCTAAAGAGGAAATAACAGTTCTCATAATTACCCAGAACGACGAAGTGTAATTTGGAAAAATGTACTAATAATAATAGTGAAAGGTTGATGATTTGCTGGGTACAAATTGACGAGGTTATGTAGCAAGCTTCCTATTTTGCAACCATACCAATTTGTAATTTCCCTTAGAAATAAGTGGCTTGTACCAAGCCCAGTAGTTAAACAATTATTCATTATGTCATGATTCCAAACGAACCTCTAAATTGTGTAGAAAGTAGAAGAGTATGATATTTAACAATATTATCATATTGTCTAACTAAGCTGTTTGAACTGTCTATCATCATCATAATCACAATGTATTAACAGACATGTTGTGAACTCGTAAAATGCATTAAGTCGGAGCTAGAGTATTGCCTCGATTTACTGTCAGTTCAGTGGCGCTCTTGATATTCATATCCAGCAACTGTTTCGTCGTATCCACCCAGCGTGTAGGGGAACGGCCACTGCGCCGCCCACTCGGGGCAACTGAACTACATGTTTCTCCATATTATCGCTTCTGTGAATATATCCGAAGAATGCATTCTCGTCGACACAATGGAAGATAGTCTCTTTGGATTACCGAGCTCATCCAGTATGGCAACCTTAGTTCGATGGGCGGTATAAGGGACTCTCAGCATTCTACTCCACGTCTATATTTCAAAAGCATCTATGCGAGCTCTAGCTGCCTCTTTAACAGTCCAAGTTTCCGAGACATACAAAAATATGGAGAATACAAGAGATTGACCCAGCGACATTTTGGTAGCTTTAGTGATGTTATGGTCACGCCATATTTTAGTAAGCTTTGTCATGGCACACGTCCCTGTTGAATGCGCCGTCGAATCTAATTTTCATAGCTACCCGAATTCTCGATCAAATAACCGAGGTACACAAAACTTAGAACTACTTCACAACGACCTACTGACTTTATTTCGCGATTATTCTCGTTCTCTCTATCTACGATCATAACCTTGGTCTTGTTGTAGTTCATACCAAGACCGTACGCTGCACTGTGTTGTTCTAAGATATTTAATAGAGCTACTAGTTCTTCCTGAGAAGCAGCAATAAGGGTTGTATCATCAGCAAATCTTAAGTTGGATGTTTTGCTTCCGCCAATAGTTACACCGCCATTCCAGTTGTCCAATACCTGCCTCATCACAAACTCATAAGTAGTATGGATATGCCGGTTCTGATCCTCCCTGAAGGTCATTCAAATGGGGTGGGGATGACCTTGGTTTCCATATTTCATGAGGTGTATTGACGTGGGTTTTTCTTATAGGTGCCGGTTCTGATCCTCCCTGAAGGTCATTTTGTAACGTTGTCTTTCCAAAAGTGATCGTATCTTAATGGGGCTTTTTAAATGGGGTGTTGGGTAACCTTGAGAGTTCCAGTTCACATTGACTGATTGTGAAATATTTGTTATTAGTGTTTGTATTGGTTGTTTGTATAACCTTGAAATTAGTTGTATGATTTTCCTATGAGGATCGATAGTGATCCTCCCTGAATGTTATTAAAATGGGGTGGGGATAGCCTTGAGCTTGGCCTTACAAAAGAACGTGTTTTGCTAACGTCGGGCCTTGCATGATAAGCGAATGAGTGGAGGTGGGGGTACGATGCCCTTGAGTATCTAGCTATAAATCGAGGAGGCTCGATCATCGATGCTACAGTTGCTTGACAGACAGTGATCAAGATATAGTCTAATAAGATGCATACATGTAGTGATTGCGGTGATAATTTTACGCGTTCGGACAATTTGCGTCGACATCAGAGAAATGTTTGCAGTGGCAGTTCCACAAGTGGACCACAAGCTAAAAAAATTAAATTGGATAGTACACCTCCGAATATGATATGTCCTTGCTGCAATGTTTCACTTCCGAAAAATCGAATGACTGCCCACGCAAGGACATTACAACATAGAACAAATTCATCGATCCCGATCACTGATGGTGTGAGACTTATAAAAAGTGCATTCAAATGTAGAATTGCCAGCTATAGATTTAGCCCATCAGAATTGTATACCGACTTTAAAGAGTTTTTCGATAACATCAAGCAAAATACTCTAGATGTAATAGAAGAGAAACTTCGAGTGCACAGAGCCCTGAAAGTGAACATGGAAGTATTCGGGAAGTATGTATTACAAACGAGTGATGTGGCAGACGTCAAATCCTTCAATACGGTTAATAAAGTAATAGACGAGAGCACAGACCTATCTGATGTTTATCAACGGTTTGCTGATGAAATTACATCCCAATCATCTGAGTTTGAGGAGAAGGATTCTGGTATGTTAGATATTTAGAGAAGTGCATAAATTGAGATAGTAACCTTTGTTGTTTTATTTTCAGGGTGGGCGATCGAATGTATCCTTTATGCTGAAGTGAACATTAACAAGTTTTCACCATTGGGTGGATCGTCTTATATAAAGTTACCATACTTTATAGAGAAAAAGAAGGCAGTGGTAAATGTGCGAAATCAAGACCAGTGTTGCTTTGCTTGGGCCGTCACATCAGCGCTACTACCAGCAAGCACCCGAGTAGCGGAAGTGTCATCCTACCCGCATTTTTCAACCATATTGAATGTCCACGGTATGAACTTTCCTATTACTTTTAAAGATATCTCATTGTTCGAGAGAAACAATAATATATCTATAAACGTGTACGGAATTGAAAAAATAATCAAAGATGGTAATATCACATACGAAATAGTTGGTCCATTGAGATATGCTCAGAAGAAATTAGCTTTACATGTCAATCTGCTCTATTTAACGGATGATAAGGGGAATGGTCACTATTGTTGGATAAGAGATCTTTCACGGTTAGTTGCACATCAGTTAAGTTCAAACGAGCATAAGCGGTACTTTTGTGACGGTTGTTTGTTATATTTTTCAACTAAGGCGTATCTAGATATTCACCAAAGGAACGATTGCAATCATATATTCACGATAACACCCACAGAAAAATTACGAATTGATAAGTTTGGTAATCAGGTTCCAGAAAACATACTTAAATTCGAGAATTTTGAAAAGCAAATGCCGGTCCCCTTTGTTGTGTATGCGGATTTTGAGTCATTATTAAAACCAATCGATAACTGTGAACCCAACCCAGAATATTCGTATACAAACGAAACCCACACACATGAACCATATTCATTTTCATATTTTATTAAATCTTCATTTGATTCTGACTTATCCAAATTTGTCTTGTATCGAGGTAAAGACGCGGCGAAAGAATTCGTGACAAGGCTAGAAGCTGATCTTAAAGAACTATATTTCAAATATTTGAAAGATGTAACTCCCATGATCCCTTTAACGCCGGAAGAGCAGATTGAATTTGATACTTCAACGAAATGTAACATCTGTGAGAAACCATTTTCAGGATCCGATATTAAAGTTCGCGATCATTGCCACATAACTGGTAAAGTTAGATTCGGGGCTGCACATTCCAAATGTAATTTAAATTTCAAATTACCAAATTTTATACCAATTATAACGCACAATTTAAGTGGGTACGATTGTCACCTATTTATCAAACAACTATCTTCTCATGGAGATAAGATAGACGTGGTAGCCCAGAATAAGGAAAAATACATTTCATTTACAAAAAGTCTGTATATGCATGACTATGTGGACCGAACCGGTAGAATAAGGAGGAAGTTTTTACAAATGAGATTTATCGATAGTTGTCGTTTTCTACCTGGATCTTTACAAGCATTATCAGACAGTTTGACTAGTAGGGATTTTCTGGAGAGTAAAAAGTATTTTTCAGACCCTAGAGTCTTTAATATAATTAGACAGAAAGGTGTATTTCCTTACAATTATGTGGATGATGTAAAGAAATTGGATCAAGAATATTTACCGTCAAAGGCAGAGTTTTATGATAAGTTGAATGAGAAAGATATATCTGAGGAGGAATATTCGAGGGCAATAACTGTATGGAGAACGTTCAACTGTAGGAATCTAGGTGAATATTCTGATATTTATTTACGGACAGACGTGCTTCTCTTGTGTGATGTCTTTGAAAGGTTTAGGAGAAATAGTATGAATATTTACAAATTGGATCCAGCACACTATTTTACATCTCCTGGATTGTCTTGGGATGCCATGTTAAAGTATACCAAAGTTAATCTCCAGCTCCTTACGGACATAGATATGATTGGGTTCTTTAAGAATGGTATTCGCGGGGGGATAAGTCAATGCAGCGATAGAATGCACGAAGCAAATAATAAATATTTACCAAATTATGATCCATCTAAAGAATCGACATTTATATCATATCTCGATGCCACGAATCTTTACGGGCATGCTATGTCGTCACCTCTTCCTACGGGAGGTTTTGAATGGATGGGGGATTCAGAAATATCTACATTCGATTTAGAAAATGCCAAAATAGACGGTGAGAATGGCTATGTCTTGGAAGTTGATGTGCGATATCCTGAAGGGTTACACGATTCACATAGCGACCTTCCGTTTTTGGTGGAAAGTATGATCCCACCAAATGCCAAGACAAAGATTCCGAAATTAATCCCAAATCTGTACGACAAGAAAAAATATATTGTACATTATCGCGTACTACAACAAGCTGTACGGTATGGTTTGCAAGTAACCAAGGTTCACAGGATCCTTAAGTTCAAACAATCGTTCTGGTTGAAGGAATATATCGATCTCAATACGGCAATGCGTAATAAAGCAAACAATAAATTTGAAAGGGACTTTTATAAGCTTCTAAATAATGCAATTTTTGGAAAAACTATGGAAAATGTAGATAATAGAAGAGATATAAAGTTGGTCACACATTGGGAAAATCTTCGTAATAGCATCGGTGTCGGAGCACTAGTAGCTCGTCCAAATTTCAAGAGTTGTTCCATATTCAACGAAAATCTTGCAGCTATCCATTTAGGAAAAGTTAGAGTACATTATTTTAAGCCAATATACGTGGGATTCTGTATACTGGACATATCTAAAATAGTAATGTATGATTTTTTTTATGGGTTTCTTAAAAAGCAGTTCAACGATAAAGTATCTATGCTTTACTGTGATACAGATTCGCAAATTTTGAAAACTCATACAGATGACTTCTATGAATTTATGAGAAATAATATTAGCGAGTTTGATACTTCAAATTATAAACAAAACAATGAGTTCAACATTCCAGTCAATGACTCTATTCTGGGTAAAATGAAAGACGAATTTCCAGAAGATCCTATAATAAGTTTTTACGGAACAGGTGCGAAGGCATACTATATCAAGTCAGTTAAGGGAGAAATGAAAAAAGCAAAGGGTGTTAAAAAAGCAGTAATACAAAATCAGTTATGTGGTAATGATTATAAGCATATACTAGAGAATGGTGGTCTGATTTTAAGAAAAATGAATACATTCAAAAGCAGGTTGCATGATGTATATACAGAAGTCAAAAATAAAGTAGCTTTAGCACACAACGATGATAAAAGGTTTATAATTCCAAATACAACAAAAACTTTACCCTGGGGGCACTCTGACATTCAATTTTACCAAACAGACCCCGCATCGAATGTAAAATATGCTATCGATGCCATTAATCAGATCACCGCGCGAGATGAGGCTCCTGAAGATGGTAATTTAGATCTACTTATACAATTAATGTTAGCCGAAGTTTCTAAATATTAGATTTAAGTTACTGTAAGCTTGTAAAGTGTGATAGTATTAAATATATGTTTGCAGAATAAAGTTGGCACATTTTATTTAACCTAAACTCAGACTACCCACAATCTACATCAGATTCATTGTGAGACTTCAAAAATGACTATAGTTGTTCTAGATATCCAAGGATATAATATCCAGTCTACGTTTGTTCCAAAAGAGATAGGGTTTAAGAAAAGTGGAAGTTTATTTCATTATGTGCTTAAACCCGTCATTAAATTCAATGAACTGAGCGTAAAAGATCAAAGAAGCGTCAAGTTTTTGGAAAAATATAATCATGGCATCAGATACAGTAGTGGAAATACAAATGCGCAACAAATCATGAAAATAATTAAACAACATATCAGGAACAGCGATAAAATCTTTCTTAAGGGCCATCAGAAGTATGAGTATGTAGTGAGAGCTGTAGCTATGTTAAACTTGAAAAACATACAGATAGTGAACATTGAGGCTATAGATCATAGTATCTGTCTTAACGTGGGCATGAGCAGAGCAGAGCAGAGTGTTCATAGCAAAAAGTGTGACTACCATTCCGAAAACACGAATGGGAGATGTGCATTGAGAGTTTGTGAGGCTATTGATTCGTGGATTAGGACACCGCCTCCGTCACATCCGCAGCCACATATGAAAGTTCTGAAAGACGAGTCGTTAGCCGAAAGAGCAGATCATAATTTTCATTAATACATAGAGTGTCTTTCTTTTAGATTCATAGTTTTAGATTCAAGTTGTCTGTTCATAATTTTTTGGTTGTTGCAGAATTTAATATCTTAAATAGTTGTTAGTGGAGTCTTGGAATTTTAAGTTGCTTTCAACGTATTATATTTGTAGTTTTAGAATTGATATTTAAATCTTTGTGTATTGCAGTTACTTTTATTTGGTATGTTAATATATACATAAGAAAATTTCAAATTGTATTGATCAATAAATATATCCACAAGAAAGCTTTGAGATATTTATTTAAACGAGTATAATTATAGAAAAGGCGAGCTGTCCCTAGCAGTCGGAGTGTTTCGGGGAATGAGACCCTTTGGGTCTCGTAAACTCATAATACAGTTTATTTCTTTAATCCCTAAGTCCATAACAAACTTTATTACCACCCCATGTTTAAGATTAGGTTATTCCATGAAGAGAGGTAAGCCTCTATATAATCCCTAAGCCATTAACAAAATTTTTTATTGCCACCTCATCTTTAAGATTAGATTATTCCACGAAGAGAGGTAAGCCTCTATATAATCCCTAAGCCATTAACAAAATTTGTTATTGCCACCCCATCTTTAAGATTAGGTTATTCCATGAAGAAAGGTAAGCCTCTATAAATACCCATTTAAAATTTAATGGTGCCCCATGGCTACCCTCTTTAAGGCATACACATCTATTAATACATACTTAAAAAATCATTACCGCTCCAGGTATTCAAACTCATGAAATATTTCATAAGTTCTAAATACACATTGATGTAGAAAGAGACAAAAAAAAACATGGCGACATTGGAGTTGATAGGGTAGGGATGTGGGCTGTCTTTCACCCCCATTGGAGGAGTGGGCGTACACCTCTGCCTCTACCCCTACTCTCGAACTATCTGATTGGTGGATTGAGGTCTTAAAAGTGCAGGCGAGGACAGGTAGAAATCATTCTGTCCAGCTTTTGCCGCCAGAATACATCTCACTACCAGCCACCAACTAACCAGCTACGAACCATGTCTCTGAAGAGAAGTGTAAGTAAAAATAATTTTATCCTAACTTGGGAGACCGCTCTACCAACTACCCTCATGGATATGTTTCTAAATATGGTTTTCTCTTTATTGTTACAGATGCCCATCGAATACGACTCAGAAGATGAGTTTCAAAGCTCACCGAAGCGATCGACGCTGCTATCGCGATCGCCTGTTGCCAAGGCTGGTCCCTCGCAAGTACGCGCAAGTCCTACCACCAGGAAAAGGACGGCGCCTATGAAGATGATAACGGGTACCAAACGCCCCAAGAAGGTAGATGGTGATGAATCGCAAAAAAAAGTGGTTGCGATGCAAAAAGAGCCGCGAAAGAAGGTTGTAAGAGTACCGTCGAGTTCGGCAACGCAGCGGAAGCGAAATGAGGGTGCCAAATTTAAGCTGTGTAAGTCGGCATGCAAGACTTACACAGCTCGATTTCGGCAACCTGTACCCCAGTTTGCCACTTCCGCTGCTGTACCGGAGTCGACGGTAGACTTCTCCGTATTGCACGAGGCTCCGACTGTAACGGAACCACCTTTTTTGCGAGAGTCACCCGTCCGGACTTCGGCGGTTGTTGAGGAAGCTACCCCGACATTGCCGTTGTCGATTACTCCACCGGATCAGAATCAAGCACACAAAATTATAGTGCATCAGAATGTGCTTGTTACTGCTCCAGTGGAGTCATCGACGACGACATCTTCGGAGCTTCATCAGGCAAGTCGAAGCCCGGAACCTCTTGCGGTTAATGATGCCCAGTCATCATTTTCACCGGCACCGGCTGACATCCTGGAGGCCTTGCCGCGTACACCCAGGACACCGCGGATATCAGCGACTCAATCGTCCCTCGAGTCGCTGACATCGCACGAGGCCAGTCAACGTAGCAGCGGTAGCGGAAGCAGTGGCGGAAGCAGTAGCGGAAGCAGTAGCGGCAGCAGCAGCCAGACCAGTAGTGGGAGCAGCCAGACTGTGGAGGAGGATCCTGGCTCGCTGCTTGCCAAGGCGACTGCTAAGATGAGAAAGGAACTGCAGGACGCAAGGGTGAGGGTGCAGGAACTGAAGGAGGACCAGTTCCCGCAGATCTTATCGGCCGCCAGGGAGGAGAAGCGAACCGCCGAAGAGTCGAGCCGGCAACTTTGGGGCGACGTTCTGCTGCAGGAGGTGGAGTTGCAGCAACTTCGGGAGGAAGTACTGTCGAGGGAATCGAAGTTGCAGCAACGTCGGAAAGAAGCTCAGCAGCAGGACGTGAAGTTGCGGCAAGCCGGCGGTAAGCTTGAAGGCCTGGAGGAGAGAGCCTCCAAGATAGAAAATTATGAGGCGAAGATAGCAAAGCTGGAGGGACAGATAGCGACGATCGAATCCGTGGATTACCATCCGATCTGTCTGTCCCAAAACCAGAAGGGTGTGTAGTATATATATATATAGTATATATATAGATATATACTACACTTTCCCTTATAGTTAGAATTAGGGTTTTATATGTATATATTTAGAGTTAGATATTTGTATAGCATCTTTATTTTATAATTATAGTATTGTATAAATGTATATTTTAACTAATAAATTTTTCATGTATATATAATTGTTATTAAATATATATTTTTTAATTTTAACAAATTTTCATTGAATATATAAAAATCTTATTATATAAATGTATTTTTTAATTTTAATAAAATTTCATGTGTATATAAAAATATTACTGTTTAAATGTATATTTTATTTTTTTATAAATCTTCATGTACAATAATTACAAAAAATGTATTACTCAATTTTAATAAAATTTCATGTATGTATAAAAATATTATTGTTAAAATATATATTTTATAATTAATAACTTTTCATGTATAATAATTACAGAAAATAAATTATACTTGTTCTCAAATTTAGTGTTTCAGTTAATAATATTTTTATAGAATAGTAGCAATGTACAAATGTAATTTGATGTATATCTTATAATTGAAAAAAAATATATAAATATATCGATTATGAGATTATTTAATAAATGAGTAACAAAAAAAATATGTGAACAAAAACTTTTAATTTTGTATTTATTTGCTGCTGCGCCGTCGACTAACATCGACTAACATCGACACGGGCGGTGGGTCGACGGCTCCGCCGTCGACCCACCTTATCTCGCCGCGCATACAAAGGCTCGGCGGAGGCCCATTTTGACGCATTTTGAGGGCCAAATGTGATCTTCAACGGTCCTTCAAAACGGTGGTTTTTCAGAAAAAAAGAGTGAAAAAAAAACGTTAGAAGCATGAAAAAATCGAGATAGACAAAATTGGAAGACTGATAAAAAATGAGAAAATAAAGTACACCACTGAATAAAATTTTTAGAAAGATCGTTTGTTGGCAAAGCCGCCCACGCTCGATGAATTTTTTTCTGTCACGATGGTAAGGTTTTTTGAAAAAAGGTACGATTTAAAAAAACAAGTTTATTGGTTAATACAAAAAAAATCTCTTTATAATTTAATAATAGCACCTCATGTCTCCTCCTCGCTATCTATGAGAAAAGGCAGTTCTATCCGCGCACCTCTAAGGTTTGATGGACCATCTGGACGATAAGGATCAGCATCATCATCATCATCGCTGTTATCTGATGAGCTGTCTATAGTAGACAACAGGAACCCCAGCGGCTGTACTGTGGAGTCGCATGGTCCATGGTCCATCGGTGGTCTCGCCACCGCCCAATGAGATTGGTCGGGTGTCTCATCATCCGGTACCGCAGTCTCCATACTCCATATGCTGGAACTGTCCTCTTGATCCTGCATCCAAGACGTGGAGTCGCAAGGTCCGTTTGACTCTGTAGTGAAGTCCATTTCGCTGCTAGTTGTATTACTGTACCAGTTGACTCTGCACTATGTTTTTCATTGACAAGAACTCTGCCTTTTATGTTCTAAGCTCCCCACACTAAAGCCCCCTCCATACCTCCCCACCTCTTCATTTTATTTGTGGAACATCGGTGGCGTTGGGTGGTGGGTACTGTAAAGCCACACCCTAATCCACAAGGTATATTTACCGTTTCTGTTAGCCCACTGGTACTTACACAATATACCATCATCAAATAAAAGATCATACCTTTTTTTTATTTTTATTCAATATTCGTAATATGAGGCAAATCGATACATATAATGTATATAAATATATATATATATATAATATTTTGCTGTTTATTTTACAACTCAAAGAAAGATATAATACGTTCCTTCTCTTCAGTCAGCTTGCATCTTTTTTGAGTTGATGTCACTCGTAGGGTGTCGATTCTCTTCTTGCAATCATCCAACTGTCGCTTTCTCCTCGTCTTGGTTTCTTTTACACGCTTCCTTTCATCGTCTAGCTGTTTCAACTTTTGCTCATCGATAACTTGCTGCTTGGAGACTATCGTTCAGTGCCAGCTCCTCTACCAGTTGCCGCTCATTATTTGCTATTTCATCCTTGATGCGTTGAACAGTACTCCTCAACGCTTCCGTCTGGTCTTCGATCTCTGTTTTTGGAGGTTTATTTGATTTTTCCAATGTCTGCCGCAATAATGCTCCAAAAGGCTTGGAAGGTGCCTTTTTTATTTTTCTACTCGTTATCGCAGGCACTGTACTTGTGGACGCTTGCATCGCATCCACGCCAGCTCCTATAGCTACAGGAGTATTCACACTGGTTGCCAGGGCAGGCACTGCACTTGCGGCTGCTTGCGTTGCATCCACGCCAGCTCCTATTGCTGCAGGGGTGTTCACACTGGTGTTGTTTTCAGCTGGTGGGTTCACATGGACGAATTCTTCAAGTTCTTCTTGGACATCTGCAGCCAGCTGCGTAAAAGGCAACCCCTCATCTTCGAACTCCTGCAGGATGGCCCGTAAGTCGTCCCCGACGACTATAACATCTTGATTATTGGTTGCGGCCATAATGTTGGTGATATAGGTATGATATACAATATTTTTCTGCGGAACGGTACGATTTTCTGAAGAACGTAGAACTGAAAAGCCTTACAGAATGAAGCTGTATTTATACCCAAAAATTCACAACATAATTCAGTTGTAAAATCAGAGCGGAGGGGACGAATACTTGGATGGGGAGGATGGGCGAAACAATCACAACCAATAAGCTTTAGATGGGTGGGTTGGGTGAAACTATCGCATCCAATAAGGTTATATTGGTGGGAGCATCCACAATTCTTGTTGGTTTCAGATATCGATATAGTGGTACACAGATCTAAATTAGCATGGTTGGGGTTGGGCGACAAAGTAGTTCAGGAGCAGGTGATGACGTGCGAATGTGTTGCCAAAGCATATAACATTTCCACCAATAGGGATCTATGGTCTATACGCCGATTGGCTGGTGGGTTGGTCGTTCTATATTCCCGTTTCAATAGCAGTTGGTGACGTACGAATGCGTTGCCAAAGCATATAACATTTCCACCAATAGGGATTTATGGTCTATACGCCGATTGGCTGGTGGGTTGAACTTTCTATATTCCCGTTTCAATAGCAGTTGATGACGTGCGAATGCGTTGCCAAAGCATATAACGTACTTAATGGTCTATACGCCGATTGGCTGGTGGGTTGGTTTTTCTATATTCCTGAAACGACGTACCCTAAGAGAGGATTGAAGCGGAGGAGGGGAAGCGTTAGTCCCCTAATATCGTATAAATACGGTGGCTGAACGAGAATTACTTAGTGAAGTTCGTGATTCAGTTCTTCAGTTATAGCAAGATTACAGCAAGATAATCAAGAGGAAGAACGAGAATGGAAGCCATAGGATTCAACATCTTGGACCTGGAGCACCTGAGTCAAGGTAAACATTATTCTGCCATTGTATACATTGCGTACAAGTAACAAGTCAAAATACAGCAAGTCTGTTTTCGCTAGTATCCACTCATATGTATTTCTACAATGTACTCTTCTTTTCTTTTCAGCACCAGAGGTCATTCCGGGTGATAGCCGATACAGCGGCTTCACAGAGGTGGCGAGGCGGCTGCGGGAGACAGCATGTCAGGGTGGTGTGAAAGCAGCGACCACAGATCACCGGACATTTGGTCTGCGGCAATGTCCGCTGATCGCGGACCATCTAGTGAAGCCGTCGTCGATGGCGAATCACCTGGTGCGGTGTCGGCGAAGATTGGCAGAGGGTCATGCACCATCTGAAGGTACCTATGTAGTTTGTTTATGAGTAATTATTTCCGAGTTTATGAAATGCTACCTTTATTGATGACACTAAAAATTTATCAAAAACAGTTTATCTTTCTATGTTTTTACTTTTTTTTGCGAAGCAAACGTATTCTATTACAAACTAACCATATACTCATCGATAATTCTTTCTTTTTACAGCTTCTGACAACCGTGGGGTAAAAGGAAGAGAGCAGGGTGATGAAGTCGCCACCACCAATGTAGAGGTGCAGATTGAAGGTATAAAATGTGTTCATTAAATGCGAAAAAATCAAACCACCACCAACTTAGCATCTTTTTTTTGTTTTGTACCAATCCTATGATATTGATACTTTCAACATGCGCCAACATAGCAATTTTTTATTATTTTTTGTTGTGTATTGATAATATGATATTGATACTTTCAACGTGTGTACCCATCATTCCTGAAAAATCTAAATTTAATGAAACCTCGTAAGATTTAGCAATATATCCTTATACACCTTTCACCTTTTGCATCTTGCAATCTTCGCACGCATTACAAAACAACACTTTTTTGTTTCAGAAAACTGGGATAGCGATAACTACCAGAGCTATAAACCGAACTTAGAAAACAGGGCGGTCCTGCGGATGCCCCCACCGTTCTTGTCCAAGAAGGAGAGACGCAGGTGGAGAGCGAGCGAGGTCGCCCGATTCAATAATCTAACAAATCAATGAATGATTATTATTGTAAATATATATATGCGAAAAAATAAAACTACAGTTAGTCCAAACAACTGTTTTATTTATAAACGAATCTAAAAATCATCCAAACAAAAAATAATGAAATAAGTTTACACAGTTATCGAGAAACCATTCAAATATATTATTGAATCATTACAATACATCTTTTACGTCTATCCACGAATTTTTTTCTTTCGGGAAACCTAACCACTTAACGAAGAGCTTGGTTCCTCTTTTCTTCAAGACCCTTTCAATCAGATACTCATCTGGAAACTGCGTCTTTTTTAGCTCAGCTTCGTAGAAACAGCCGCTTATCGGTTGCCCATCCATATCATCTAACATATATGTGACTGGATTTGTAATGTTAACGTTGCGTATTTTAAACAATTCCGTAGAATAGTTGGGGGTGTAACCTTTTTCAAATACACCTTTATATCTGCTTACTCTCACAATGTCCCCAAGTTTAAGCTTACTTCTGCCTGCTACCTTTGGATTGCGATACACATTCAATCGTGTATGAAAATCGACTTCGATGGGGGCCAATCCTGTTGTTCGATGTTTCCTGTTGTTATAGAAGTTAGTGACATTTTGCAGAATTGTAATCCATTTGTAACTACCTCTTGCAGAAAATTCCTTGTACAACAAGTGTTTCAGTGAACGAATAGCTCTTTCGGCAATTGCTGCTTTTTTCGTAGAGAACGTGGAGTAATGGTTAATTCCATACCTTTGCATCAGATCAAAAAATTTGCGATTGTAAAACTCAGATCCGTTATCTGTTTGCAGATTGGTTGGATGATAGCTAGCGTCCTGCAGGATATCATGCATTGCAGCCGTCACGTTTTGCATATCTTTATTCTTAATTGCTCTACACCATAAGAACTTAGAGTAGCAGTCAATGACTACCAATATGTATCTATAGCCATTATTTTCCTTATGAAAAGGTTGCATTTCCGCTAAATCGGCTTGCCATAAGTCAGCGAAACCTTTTATGATAGTTTTTCGACGGCGAAAGTTCTTCCGAACTGCCTTGTGTAATTCTTCTGCTATGCCACGTTTTGTTGCGCTGTTAACTGACATATCTACATGTAGAGGTCTGACTCAGGTGATTGTAGAAAAGAAACTGATCATTAATCATGAAAAATCAACCGATCTATGGTCTGAGTTGATTTAAAGTGTAGCCTGCAAGCCACGCTGGTAAAACAGGGCCACCTTCAGCATCGAATTCCCTGTTGACTCCACTAGCTAATTTCTGGCAAAAATTATATAGAACCTCTAGTTGCTCTAAAATGGATATCAAATTGGTTGTTAATACATCAATCTTTTTCTCAAGGCCATCACTCAATTCTAGCGTTTTGCTATTCACTATACTTTCAAGCATATCAGCGGTACTTTTTAGTTTTTTTTCAACATACTTTATATGAACAGAGTCATTTTCATCTGTAGGATCACCAACATTCTTTAACTGCTTTCCATTGATATCATAATTTCCAGTTTGTGTAAGTTTAAAACCAATACCTGGAATACCACGTACAGTTGTATGCTTAGAACTGCGACGACCAAACTTATCTATCGTATTGTGCATCGCTACGAAAGCGTTATACTATTAGTGGGATCTTTTAACTCGCAAATATATATACCCCAAATTAGCGTATTACGCCCTCTTCACGCAATTCTTCTATTATAGATAAAATTTCGTTGTCGTGGTTTGTATGACCAGCTGATTTTGAGCTGTATAGCAATTTCAATCGATCAATCAGCTCGTTGATGTCGTTCCAGTACACAAAGTCGCGTTTATTAGTGTTAAATATCTTATACTTAGGTATCTTCATTTGTGTATGTCCCCTACCAACTCTGGCTCTCAAATGCATGGGGGATGATGTAGATAGGATATTAAATAATTTATTGAAATACTCAGATCCGTCGACATTGTAAATATTAAGAGGTGTGTAATCTTTGCGAAGTACATTAGTTAGATTCAATATGGACCTGAATGTGTGTAGAGTTTTTGAGTTGGAGTTTCGTGTATCTCCTACAAACATCATATCTAGTAAGTCTGGGGATAGTTTGAATTTAGTAGTCTTATCACCCGACGATAAATAAACCGCCTTATCATCAAATTCCACTTCATGTACACCCATTAACAGCTTCTGTGATTGTGGGTTGATCCTCACATTATAAACACTTCCATAGGCCGGATGTCCTGCTCTCAAATTATCTATATGACTTTTCAGCACCTCAGCAACTGCCCCTCTGTCCACACTTGAATTAGCTGTAGATACATACTGAGTAACTGAATCTCTTTCCCTCTCATTAATTGATGATGGTGTATCAGGTAACTCCTTTATTGGTGTTATACCGGAAAAAGCAGCGGAAGTCAATTCTTCGAATCTCGCCCCTTTTGGTGTACTAGTAGAGGGAAGGGTTTGATTTGGATATGTAGATTGTGGTCTTTTAGGAGTGCTTGTATGACCAACGTTTTGCATTGGTTGTTTCGATTGTGTATGAACTGATGCATTCGCTATTGTCTTCAGCTGTTTCGTAATAGGTTCATATATCCGTTCCAATGCTGTGTTATCGATGTCGCGACCTTTCTTTACAGCATTAAATTTTTTTTGGACAGACTCTGTTGCTTCCACTAATTCTTTTTTGAGAGCAATCTCAATGCTGCTCTGTTGCTGCTTCATACTTGTTATGGTAATGCTACAGCTGCGATGTACATTGATTGCAGTCTCACATTCAATTGATGATATTCCTAGTCCACCAGTGGATTTATGAAACTATCGAATCCTTTCCTGTACCGACCATCTTTTAGTTCTCTATCTTTATCAATTACTAGAAACCCATATTTCTCCCTCCAGCACATTGCACACATATCTTGGAACTGCTTAAAGGTTACGTCGGGTGCCACATGATCTGAAAAAACATGTGAGAGGTTAGTGTGGTCAACTTTGAACAACACAATCAGATTTGCGTTATCTCTAATCACCCTTTTTGGTATCCAACTGTAGCTTTGCACGCAATAAAAGCAATCCACACCTTTGTGTCGACCCATACTGAAGTATTCTCGGATAACATTTTGATTTTCACATATAACGTCATCGAAAATGAAAACTGAATTTGGTTTGGCTTCTGATGGTGGTAGAATATCAGAGTTATTGGTAAATGCATGATATCCCAATCCATCAATCGACTTCATTACTTTTTCTATGAATGTATACTTGGGTTGATTAAGCGATTTTGAAAATATATAGATATTTTCGAAGAAAAGCCCATCAGGATGCAACAACAAAGATATCAGCACATTGGTTTTTCCGCAGTTTGATGGGCCAACAATAATACAACGAATCGTGGATGGTAGTAGTATACCATGTCGATGATGAGAAGTATTATTTTCCAAATCCGTGACCTTTACATCAATATTGCTAATACTTAATTCCTGATCTTGTTTTGTCACCTTCATCGTGCAACGACTTAACCGTATATAAGCCGCAGTTGTTTATATATGTTTTATTTAAATGCCGATACTTCTTGGGAGAAGGTGTAGCAGCATTTCCAAAACTGGTGGTGGAATTGTTAACAAGTTGATAGATAAGTTGCCATTCGAAGCACATTTACCCTTTTATCAGTTTTGTGGGCCGGGCACGCGCGTGGAGGAAAGGCTAGCTCTTGGCCAAAAAGGAATCAATAAATTAGACGCGGCTTGCTTACAGCACGACCTTGCATACCGCAAATCTGACTTGGCTACAAGACACTCGGCTGACTACCTGCTTCAACAAGAAGCCTGGAAACGAGTCAAATCAGCTGATGCAAACTTCGGAGAAAAAGCAGCTGCCTGGTTAGTTACAAATATTATGAAAGTAAAACGTCACACTGGAATGGGTCTTGCATCACGACGTGGGCGCAGTAGGAAAAAATGCATGCGTAAAAAATTGTGGAATGCATTACGTGTAAAACATCATGCGGGAATGGGTTATGGATCACGACGTAGAAGGAATAAGAAAAAATGTGTGCGTAGGAAAATGAGGAAGGCTACAAAGAAGGTGCATTTTGGTTCAGGGATACTAAACAGAGTTCGCAAAAATATGAAGAGATTTTCGAACCATAAGCAAGATAATAACGTGCTACGAAAAGCAACTTCTGCAGCATTATTAGCCGCCCGGAAGCATATCAAGTCTCTGGGAGGGAAACGACGTATTCGCCTTCCGCGAGTTATACCTATTCCAAAAGTAGGTGGAATTCTACCCTTGATACCAATTTTTGCAGGTCTCTCAGCATTAGGCAGTCTCGCTGGGGGTATTGCAAATATTGTTAGGACCTCTAAAGCAATAAATTCAGCACGAGAAAAAAATTCTACATCTATCTCCGGTATGAATAAAATTGGCAGTGGTTTATATTTGAAACCATACCGCAAAGGATTGGGTTTGTTTATCAAAGCTCGGACTTCAAAAAACTTTTAAAAACCCTACCCCAACGACCGCTGACAGACAACGACCTTGTTTATTATGCCAAACAGCTAAAAATACCGTATTTCAGAGGAGTTTTTATGCGTGATGATCTACCTAAACAAGGTCCATTCTGGAATGAGTCAGCCATTATCAACTTAGATAGCAAGAGTGGGGGTGGGTCACATTGGGTATCATATATAAAACGGGGAATGGTGGTGTTGTATTATGATAGTTTCGGCAACCTACCACCAACGAACGAGCTAGTGAAGTATTTATTCGATCAATCAAGGAAAATTAAGATCTTGTATAATCTCAGACGACAGCAGAACTTCAATACTTTTTGGTGTGGACATTTGTGTCTACGATTCCTTTCCGAGGAAAAGCAGAAAGCTAATAAAAATGGATCGTGAAACAATTAGAAAAATGAGTTATTCCCTGAAAGCATTCTCAAAGGAAAGAAGTCTGTTGAACATGACAGAAGAGGAACTTGCTCACATACCAAAAGAAGTACTCATAGCATGCGCACCTAATGAAATAGCACATGTATGGTACAAACTACCATTACACTTGAAGGAAGACCCGGACATGCAGCGATTCCAATTCTGCTGGGAGCATTATGATACACATCAGAGTGGCGATCAAGCAGATGGGCCGCCGCCAAGAAAAATATTTTGTTGTTATTGTAATTTACATGATATTACTTTAAAGAATAATAATCAAAAAAACAATTGCTGTTTTCAATAAATGTTGCTGTTTGGATATATAAAGTGTTACCTTTTTTTGCACCCCATCAGTCATGTCTTACACACTTACGTTGACGGGTTATGACAGCGAGTTGTCGGCTAATTTCTATCCACCAATTGTGCTAGATACTAGCGCCCAGTATGGTTTGGGTCTAATAGGTTTTTACTCCTACAACTCAATATTCAACGTACACGAAGAAAATAATCTAATCGCTTTGAGGTATCCAACAGATAACACCAAATTCAAAATTATATATATTCCGCCAGGTACCTACGAAATCGATGAACTAAATAAATATTTACAAAGGACAATAAAGCCCATCAGTATACACCCACCTAAGCCCACAACTGATGAGTTGTTCTCTCTCAAAGCTAACAACAATACATTAAAGTGTGAGCTATACTCAGCGTATGATGTTGACTTATCTTTTCCTAACTCAATCGCATCTTTGATTGGGTTTGAACCGAAGATTTTTGGACATGACGAAATACATGTGTCAACTTTACCGGTTAATATAACTACAGTTAGATTGATAAGAATCGACTGTGGACTGATATCTGGCGCGTACCACAATGGAAATGAAATGCACACTCTTTACGAGTTTGACATAGACGTCGAGCCAGGATTCAAACTAACAAAGGAGCCACAGAATGTAATATATATGAGCGTAAAGCCAAGCGGACGTCAGTTTATCGACAACATCACACTTAAAATTTTGGATGACGATGGGAATCTAATCAACTTCCGTGGTGAAAAAGTAATCGTTAAATTGGAATTGCGACGTTTAACTTAAAACAAGCTTCATAATTCAGCAAGATGGGTTTTTTGTACAACGTAGGTTCATACCAATTGAAAAATGTCAAGAAAGTTCACACAAGTAGACATAAAATACGACGAAATCAGAGAATTGACGTTATTCGTCGTTCGTCTGCCGCCAAGGATACAGCATCGAAAATTTCTCTACTGAATCGTAAGTTCCTCGAATCTATAGGACTGCAACTTACCAAAAAAAATGGTTCTGCACGTATCAAGTGAGACGTTGGATGTTTTTGAGGAACCTATCATGGACCGTTCCTTAGCCAGCCTTCATGAATACACATACAAGCCGTACGGTTCGCCGTATTTCAAGAACTCCGATATTGTTCATATACCGATAAATTTCCAAGATCTCATTTTAAATATTGCTGACAGTTACATTTACATTGAAGGAACGTTTACCCCAGCAGATGCAACGAAGACGTGCTACCTATCTAATAATGCTCTATCCTTTTTATTTGATGAAATTTCTCTGCATATGGGTGGTGAAAAAGTTGTTGTCGTGCGGAATCCTGGAATAACTTCAACAATGAAAACAATGATTTCACATGGTAAAAGTGCAGCCCATACACTTTTATGTACCGGATGGGGCCTGAATGCTGATAATTTAGCGATATGGGATTTAAACAGCAAAGTATTCAGTGGTAGGATACCTCTAAAGCATATAATGGGATTCGCAGAGGACTACAAAAAAGGAATTCTGAATATAAAACAAGAGCTCGTCTTGGTAATTGCAAGATCTTTCAAAAACTGCTTTGTTGGTGAATGTGACGCTCAGTTAACAATATCGAAGATTGAATGGAAGGTTCAACATATTGTTCCTGAAGATCGATACAAGGTAAAACTTCTACAGCGATTGAATAAAAACAGTCTCAATTCAAGGATTAAGGTAGCATTTCGCTCTTGGGATTTGTATGAACTGCCATCACTTCGCTCAACATCATCAGACGTCTGGGCAATTCGAACAACCAACAAACTGGAGAGGCCTTTGTTTGTTATCGTTGGATTTCAAGACTCAAAATTAGCAGAAAATCCTAAAGAGGATATCACTAAGTTCATTCATGCCAACATAAATTCAATTCGATTAAAGTTGAATAATCAGGTATATCCGTATGAACGATGGAACCTAGATTTCAACAGAAAGCTAAATACTGCAGCTTACTATGCATTTGAGAGCTTCCAAAGAACATTTTATAACAAGGACATTCCAGAACCAATTCTTAACATAAAGGAGTTTAGTGACAATCCTCTATTTGTGATTGACTGCAGTCATCAACCTGATAACCTTCAGCTCTCAACTGTGGATATATCATTGGAATTTGAAACCAGATCTTCTTTCCCAGCGAATACGAAGGTGTATGCATTGATAATTCATGATTCGTGCATTAGTTACAACGCCTTTGATGGATCTATTCAAAATGGACTTATTCATTCCTACTAAGTGTCTCTGATTTTTTATTATATCTAACTCGCAGAAATAAAACAGCTTTTTAGTACATTTAGTTTTTTATTTATACATATAAAACGACACACGGTGTATACAGTTATCATTCCTTATCTAGAAGGCGATATTTGATAATAATATCTTGAGGTAAGTATTTAACTATTTCGTACAAAAATGGTTTGAGTTGATTATTAATCATTCCATCACATAGTTGGTCGACGGTACATTCTTCACGTAAATACTGTCTGCATAACTTTTCCCCTGCTTCATATTTCCTTATTAGTATCCTCTTTCGTTCGACCTCTTCATCATCCCAGCAGATACTTAAGTCATACGCTGTGGAATGTTCCTCATCGAAAATCAAATCCACCAACTGGCATGCAATTCTCTGGATGGCACTACGTAGATCTTTTGCTTCAGGCCACCCCATTGCCGAATACTGCATCCACATTATATAATGGGAATGGAGAGTTAGTCTGCTTCTGAAACAAACGGAACGTCTAATATCAGCTACAAACAAATGTTTTTTTTTTATCTCGAATTTACCTTCCATATATCGGGGTCCAATACATGGGAGTAACCATTATATTATTTATACCCAACACAATCTGTACTACCTCATCACCAAATATATTATTGTTGAATATAATCAAATTTCATCAAACATTTGGAGCGAGTGCCTGGTGTTTTAGGTGAACTTTGACCTATATATGATAGTGAATATTTATTTTGTGATTCATTTATCTCTTTGATCACCGCTTCAGACATATGTTCCGTTACTCTTTTCGGTAACCATACTTTGAACTCATCAGCATTATCTTCTAATAGTGTTGCTACTAGACATTCACCAAATTTTGATTTGACTGGTGACAGATTCTTAA
Organism: Callosobruchus maculatus; assembly: GCA_951848785.1. NCBI lineage: Eukaryota > Metazoa > Arthropoda > Insecta > Coleoptera > Chrysomelidae > Callosobruchus > Callosobruchus maculatus. The sequence goes on from CATOUR010000083.1 coordinate 13,690,045, forward strand.
TTGTATGGGCTTTGTTTACAGTTAATGAAGATAAAGTTCTGAACGGTATTTTGTTATTGAGTTCACAGTTGATTTTATTGTTAATTTCATGCAATTCAGAGGTAGTGACAGACATTGTTTAAAGAAAAACAAATAATGTTACTGTTGGATAAATAATATAAAAGGGTGCTCACCAATTTATATCTGTACACAATATACTTCGGGAATATACTCCGATCGTCTCTCGACTTTTACTGATCACTAGCACCGCTGGTACACTATTTATACAGATACCATCAAGGTGAAGATACGTCACCGTGCATTCTTCTCAAAACCGCAAAGAAATATCAGTCTCAATAATCACATTCAAGGACGTTCAAAATAAGCAGCTATACAATAACACAAAAAAACCTCAAGGTTACGCAAATAACCAATACAAACACTAATGACAAATATTTCAAAATCAGTGTCTATAAGCACAATGTGAACTGGAACTCTCAAGGTTACCCAACACCCCATTTAAAAAGCCCCATTAAGATACGATCACTTTTGGAAAGACAACGTTACAAAATGACCTTCAGGGAGGATCAGAACCGGCACCTATAAGAAAAACCCACGTCAATACACCTCATGAAATATGGAAACCAAGGTCATCCCCACCCCATTTGAATGACCTTCAGGGAGGATCAGAACCGGCATATCCATACTACTCTCATAGTAAATGTTAAATAACATCGAAGATAATACACATCCCTCACGAACTCCTTTTCTGGTTGCTGTTTGACCAGACAGGTTACCGTCAATTCTTACACGAGCCGAGCTAGACTCATAGAGTTGCTGTATGTGAAATACTAAGTGGTAAGGAACTCCCATAGAGATAAGGATTTCCCACAGTTTAGGCCACTTTACGTTATCAAACGCCTTAGGATAGTCTAGGTGGAGTGGAAATATATGGCTTCGTACTAGGAGTAGGTCAGAGTAAACTTGAAGTTTTCGACATGATCTAAGTATGTCCATTTATCAAAACAGTCAGTACACTCAATTTTCCTAAAGCAGTACTTTACTGCGTACAACTACTATACAATCCTTCCAGCAATCTTCAACATAGTTTCTTATTAATTACCTCATCTATCTTTCATTACCACCATTAGTGTTAACGATAACAAATTAACAACTTGTTTCGGTGTTATTCTCTTTAGGAGGATATTAATTACAAGAGTTTACTTTTAATTACTGCATTCCCATGACCCCGATACATATGCTAATTTTTTATCGTGTTTTCCATCGTTTAAAAACTCATGAAACATTATAGCGAATAGTACCATCAGAGGAATAAAAGTAACATGGGAAGTCATCCAACATCATTATTACGCTTAATGTGGTTGTTAATGAACTGTGAAGACCAAGACTATTAAACTCGAAGATGGAAGATACATTTGGAATCATTGATTGGATTAGAGACTTGATTGGGATTTTTTAGGAAAATTTAACGGAAACGATCACTCAGTATTAAGAGCGATAATGAAAATAATAGCTTTAGTAAGTTTCCACTAGCACTGCATGTGAATCAATTTAATTCAATTGCAACATTGTATATGTTAGGAGCGAACACCGATTTCGGCCAGTGGACGGAAAATATGGTCAAGACGCGTTTTGGCTGCTACCGTTTTGCCAATGTCCGAATTATCGCTTTCCGGCTGTTCAGTGTAGCCCAGAATGCGTTTTGGGCCAACTACGATTGCCAGAACACGTTCTATATTCTACTACGAATAAATAAATCTCAATTATTTGCCGTGTTGTGTTTCAAAGTTTCCTCTGAGCTTAGAATCCATAACAAAATGTATAAAAGCACTTGTAGATCTTAGGTCCGTGAAAAAACAACTGAAAGAATCATACCTCTTATGTCCAGCTCCCACATGAGCGGAATGAATAATGTCAAATGACTCGTGGGTCATGCAAAAATAACGCAGTTCGGCTGTTTCGTCTGTCCTTCTTTCAATTAGCTTCTCGATACCGCCAATTTTTGAAGTACCATATCTTTTCAATCGTCGTCTTTGTTTCGAAGATATTGTGTCACTGTTACTTCTACAAGCTTTTGGCGCCTTTACCTCTGTAAGTGTTTGGTCGTACCTTTCTCTTGTACAAATATTACTACGATCATTGCTACCACTTATGACTCTTTGCAGTTCGTCATTAAAACATAACCTTAGGTCTTCCATGGCACTCTCTTGCTACTGTCTAACCTGCACAAAGATCAAATACTAAATGAATACACTAGCTCCAGAGGTATCGTTTACAAGCTAAGACACTCACAAAATTCACCACGCGTTATAGCAATCGCAGTAGAGCGGGACGCGTTCTGGCAATCGTAGTCGACCTAAAACACGTTCTGGGCTACATTAAACAGTCGGAAAGCGATAATTCGGACATTGGCAAACTGGTAGCAGCCAAAACGCATTTTGGCTATATTTTTCGTCCATTGGCCGAAATCGGTGTTTGCTCTTAACATATACACGCTACGGCGAGGTGACAACAGCCTACCGTGCCATTTCTTTAAGGCACAACCAGAGTGAGAGAAATCTTACCATAAACGCTTATAAGTGACAAAGATAACGCTATGCTGGACGTTTTGATAGATTTTAAATACGGAAATCCGAAGTAGATCGCGCGAGGCACATTACCCATATTTCCATCCATGGTGCACTATTTATGTTTTGTTTCAGCAGTTTCTATTTGTTTATGTTTGATGCTGATGTCAGCTTTTCTCATTGAAGGTTTGAAATTTAGATCTTATTAGTTTGAGTGAGTTGTGGGCTGTTTTCGGATCGGTATCTCTTTTGTGTTTAATTAAAATGTATCATATTGGACGAAAATGAATAAAATTGGCGCATTAATAAACTCATTTAGTAATCTTCCGCTGGAAGAAAAACTGCAGATTAAGGACTTAAGACGTTCAACACTTGATTTAAAAATTGAAAAACTTATTAGTAGTGGACAGAAATCGCGTTGACGTAAATTTAAGAAAACTATTTATGATAAAAACAATTGGATAAGTGACTGTGAAGAAGTTAACAAACTGTTTTGTTATGTTATGTTGTGATGACACTTGGGCGAAAAAAGGCACGGATGATCTTATTCATATATGGGAGAAAATGAAGACTAATGAAAAATCTAAAGGGCATATGAATAATGTTTTCAGTTTATCGATGCTTGGTAAGCCGAACATAAAGACTCAGTTAAATTCGGCTTATCGGCTAGTTATAAGTATTTTTTTCCAATTTTATATCGGTTTGAAATTTTTGCTGTCATTCTGGCACTACCTCTCTAAGTTGGCACGAGCCGCCACTACACGATTGGCAAAGTTGGATCTGGATTGCGAAATATTAAATGCAACTAACAGAGAAGGTACATACGGGCAAAGCCATCAGTTAAAAAGAGACGCCTAACCTCTCCATACATCCTACATTCCCACTACACTCATAGCCAGGAGCAGTAAGAAAGCAGTATCAGTGGAGCGCATTGATGTCTTACTGAAAGCGAGTACCGCATGTTGCTAGGTTATAAGTATGCTTGTAGTCAGCTATGATTAGCCTGTGATCAAGGTGATATTTACTGTAGAAACTAAGCGCTATTGTGATCCTATCGGACTCCCAGGCCGCTTAATAGAATTTGGACTCAGAGGAGATTACATCAAACCTGGGATGGGACTGTTTCAACACTCTCAGCTTACAACGCATCACTGTAAATTTCACTAGGGGACCAGTGCACAAAGGTAGTGGTGGCAATGAGTGCATAGCTGGGAATACATAAACATCATTACGTATTTGTTTTTTTTTTACTTCAATAAAAAAGATCTCAGTATTAACTCTCTGTCTATCTAGTTGAAATTAAAACAACTTTCCAGTGATATAAATTTATTCCAATACCTTCTAAGAGTCATTTGCTAATTGCTCCAACTTTTCAAATAATTTATTTTAAGATATTTGGGCATTTTTGGATCACCAGATATAACGAATTTCGTGGCCCTCGTTATTTTGTGAGCAAGTGCAAGGAGTCACTATATTTCAATTGTCAACTGGCAATATTGCCGCTTCATGCGACTAGCCCTTATTCTTGAGGGGAAAACCAATAAAATGGAAGTTAGAAATAGCTAAAAGTCGTCAACTTGCTGTGTGTTTTGCGCCACCAAAAGTGGCCGATCGCCCAGCTACAATTTTTAGTTGCTAATTCGGTTTTGAAATCGCTACTTTGGTGGAAAATCAACACATCTTGCAACTCTGCGGGAACGCGTGTTCTAAAGAGTGGAAGCGGTAGGTAGGGGATATTTTCTCTCTTCAACTTGGCTATCTGCTATCTGCATACCGATGCGTGTATATCGGCATTCTAGATCGTTGGTTCATATAGAGTCAATGGGAAAATGTTTTCTATTAAATTTTAATAAAAAGTAAAGGGTAGCGGTAAAAATCATCGGTACTAAAAGACCTTCCATTTTCGTTTTTACTAATGCATGGTCATAATGTAAATTGTTTATTAATCTTTTTCATATTTTTCCATTTTTTTTTATTTTAACTTAATTTCACATTCTTAGAAATATACAATTCGTTTACAACAGAGTTGTTACTTGAAACTGTGTTTGAAGCACCGATGACGCTATTTTTTATTGTAGTACCACAGCATAAAGAGTAAACTCTTAGTACTCTTTATGCTGTGGTAGTACTGTGACCATCGTACATTGACCAGCGCGGTATGAGGAAGGAGAGTGGGAGGGTCCCTCAGGTAGCGATCGTCATGTCCAGTTCAAAAAGGGATAGAAAACACATAAGTATAAAAGGGACATTAAATATGCGATAATGGTAATACCGATGATGGACCGTCTTTAAGGTGGGGAATAAAATCTACTGTTGCCGGTTCTAGTTATAAGCTGTATGAAGTAGATAAATAGGATATTAAGTGAATATAAATTATTTTCCGTTTCCTTTATATATCAAATAAAACAAGTCGTAAAAGATGGAAATATAATAGAATTATTAAGTTATTGCAACGTCCTTACTTATTTCACCGAATTCTTTTCACAGTAGATCGCATGTACAATTTAATTTGAACAAATGGTGAATGCGCAAGTACGAAAATGTAAAAAATAGGTGCATTAATATTTTTTTACTACTACTACAAAGAAGTATACCAAAGAATAATTTAATTATTGAAACTTATCCTGTGGTTGATTCTTTGATTTCGCGGCCTGACCAGTAAATAAAATGATGCGTCGAATATAACTTTATTATCGATTCAGCTATTTCTAGAGCTTTCCTTAAACTAGGAAATGTTTGAAGAAAAAGTACACAAAATAAATGACATTTATTGTTTGAGTAGCTGCCCTAAAATGGTAGCTTTTGTTTTGAGAATTAATTTCTAAAATAGTACAGTATTTTGCACCTGCATTGTTGATAAACCTTTTTTTTATCTCTCTCCTCTAAATCTAAGAACAAACAATAATAGTATATTTTTCAATGAGCGGTATTGACTGTTATAAGCTATGATTTAAATGCATAATTATACATAGTCTTGACAACTTAATCTCACTGCACTGTCACTTAAATAAATACAGTCACCATTCAAGTTAGGGTTTGACGTTTCATAGCAAAATTTCCAGTTGTTATAGCGTCTATTAAATTTAATCCTATGCATTTCCAAGAGATCAATACTAGTATCCAGTAGGCGGTGTTCATAACCCACGGCTAAACCGTGAGTTATATGGAATATAACCCACGCTGTTTGTTTATAGGTAGTACAACCTGTTCAGAAGTAGTTTGGTAGTGGCTGCTTAACTTAATGAGAGTAGATGAAAAAACTTATATAGAAGGAAAAGTTGGTTAAGCTAATTGATACCTTGCCGAAACAAAACGATTTCCTGCTTCTTTTTCGTATTTTCGGTTTACTGCGTAGTTTCAGTAATTTGAAAACGTACCGCCTATTGACATTCGACAGCTAAATGTGCTTTCCCATGCGCTCTTCTGCGGGTATTCTTCTATTCCGGCGTCTATTCAAATCGAAAGTGAAACGGAAAATATCTTCGCTGGCTGACCTTTGGTTGCCTGAGGAAGTGGCTGACATGGCGTGTTCCTTTTTAAATCGACGGTAACGGTCGTGACTTCGATTACAAGAATCTTATGCACGAAGAGCCGATGACACCACCACCGCAACAGTTCAATGCTCACTTTCATCGTTATGCGGAATCTAAGGTTAGGTTCATTCATCAACAAACATGTTCCGCACGAATATGGCATGGTAAAAGCTGATGGTTGTACTTTATCCGGAAATACAAAGTAGCGAAGAGTGCAATTAGACTTTTTAGTTCAGTCATGGGAAAGCTGCCACATCCCCTGTTAGACAATCAAGCTTGTGGATATACAGGGTGACTGGTTAAAGATCACAGTCCCTTTGAGATGTAGGTGGGACATTCTCACCTGACCAGTGCGAAGACGTACAGCTTTAAGCCTTAGTGAAAGCTAAGCTTTAGTTGGTTAAAATGAAAATTTAACTACGACGAGTGCAAAACACTGTCTGAGATGTAGGTGGGACATTCTCAACAAAATACGAATATTACATAGTGTATGTTGCAAAAGTTTTGGGAAGTTTTTCAAAAAATTAAAAAAATATTTCACAATAATATATTTGAACTGTAACAAGCACTATAAAAAATAACAATATTTCTTAATATAAAAATGATATTAAAATACTGCTAATTGACCATGATCTTCCACGGCTCGCATTTTCCTCTTAATGTTCCTCATTACGTTTTGGACAATTCCTAAAACAATTTCTCTGATCGTTGGCATTATCCTTTTTCTTAACTACTGTTCGTTTTGAGCTTCCCAGCAATCCCAGCCATTGTTATAAACTTTGGCACTCATTTGAGCCCAAAAGGTTTCGATAGGTCTTGCTTGAGGAAGATTGGGAGGGTTGTCGTTTCGAGGTACAAAAGGTATGCCGTGTTGTTCTAGCCAGTTTCTCGTACGCACACGTACGGCTGTGAAATACCGTTGTCTGATATAGCGCACCACACTAACACTTTGTTTTTAAACGTCTCTTTCCGTTTAAATTTTACATTATCTGCACAGGCAAAGTCTCTTGTATAAAAACCATCATTACCTTTGATTTCTGAGTTCGAAAATGTGAAATACTCTTCACCGTCAAGAATAATTTTTATGTTGCCAGCAAAATGAGTACGACGTAAATTGCGACAGTATTAGGAATTCTTTCTATCTGATTTGGGGAATACTTTGGACATTTTCTTCTTTTTCGGAATTTTAAGTTACTTCTCTTCATTTCTCTATAGATTGTGCTAACATTGATGTGAAAGATGCGTACAAGTTTTCGTGTTGAAGTTCCAATTCGATGTTCATTTCTGTTGACGGGTCTATTGCGCAACGGCGCCCCACGCGATTTAAGAAAATTTTGTTATCCATGTAAAGAAGATGGTCTGTTATGTGGTTTTAAAAAATAAAATTTGCGAAAGAAGCACGTTTTTTGGAAAAAAATTCATAAAACTGTATTTTCAACATATCTATCAGTAAGGCATGCACACAGAACGCACAGAACTATACAATTTTAGAAGTGAGGTACTGCTTGACAGATGATAATAGATGCGGTGTTGCCAACATTTGCTCGATATTTAACTTAACATCGCTTCGACCGTATATATAATAAGATTGCAACGCTACAGAGAAAATTAGCATGGCCCCTGGCAAGGATGACACAAAAATTCGTGAATCGTTCTACATTTTTAACTATCGAAATTTAAAGATATCTTATTTCAAATGTTCCTTTGTTTGTAGCTGATGATTGTGATTAAGTATTATGAATTACTGTTTGTTTTATTTAGTTTGTATATTTAGCTTTTTATGTAAAATCGGTGGCTTTGATATTGTTTGTGATTAAGCTTTATTGTTATATTTGGCCGATATCAGCTCCAATAAATCATTGAAACGTGCGACTGACGTTGGACCATTGCCACTAAAAGCCGAACCGGTGACAATCTTACTTGAGGTGAGGTTGCTTAAATTTTTCAACGTATTTGATATCATTGACATCTGGGGGGGCCGAGCCCCCCCGGCCCCCCGTAACCACCTGGTACAAACCTAATTGAACCTAAAGTAGCCTACATTTAGATATCTTTTATATTTCACCCAACCTAGTAAGTATGTGAACACCAACTTCAACCTCCATTTCAGTTTCTGCTAAAACAAAATCAGGTCAAACTTAATCCCTTCTGAACATCTGTGTATGAAAGTCCCAAAATGATTTATTTTCATCTTTTCCAAAACACATTGAATGAATTTTCCATGTTTTTCACTAATCTAAAAAAATTGCAATTGCACAATTTCGTGAGGTACATTAACTGATAACTGCTGCTTGCTGGCAACACTGCATCTTTGTGACACTATTGAAGTCTGTCATGCGGATTTTTGATTCTAAAATTGTCTTGTACTGTTCGGGTACGTTTTGAAAGTGTGGTGAAAATACTGAGTTTTAACTATTTTTTGTGCTTCTTTCACCAATTTTATTCTTTAAAAGAACATAATAGACCATCCCCTTTAATTCAAATATGAAAATTTTCCAAATTACGTGGGGCGTTGTTGCGTTGTAGCCTGTTGACCATTCAACGCTCTTGGACGTCCACTTTTTGGTAAATTTATACAAGGAATTCCTTCTTCGCATTCACGGATCGCTCGATAAATTGTAGCAACAGAAATATTTTGATCTTGATATAGGCGAACTATTTCTTTTTTTTCAAGTCGTCCAACTAGACTGTAAATACTCTTCCGAATATCTAATTTGTACGACATTTTGACAACTTATATCATAACCAAAATGGTTTTATTGTTACGTTTAAATGTTGACTGGTTACCATGGTAACGATTTCTGAACTGTTTCCTTAGAGTAACAACTGAACATAGAGGTAGTAAACAAACCACTTCAGCATGGCGTGTTCAAAGCCATCATCTTTTGACACTTCAGACCCAAACATTGCCAACTAACCTGAAAATTCTTCCAATGCAACCCATGTTACAAACACTGCTCTGCATTGTCCCATCTCGAAAAACTGTTAAACTACACTCGAATATAGCACAGCAAGTCCGTAAAGCTTCACTATAGTTACCAACAAATAGCGAATTCGATTTTACTGACCAAGCATAAAAGACGCACAAACAAAACAAACGTTTGACAGTCGGAGGTTACCGTAAACAAATCGCAGGAAAATTACATAGGCGTTGTCAACTCCTCAAAATTTATGTAAGACAGAATTTGCGTTAATGATGAAGAAACATGCAGTAACGCAGTAGAGGTCAACATATCTATTGATTTTGCTGTAATCATTTTTGAACCATCTAAATACCGTCTTTTTTAACGTAGAATGGAATATTTCTGGATACTACACAATTAAGACGATAGTAAACAATTATGATTGCGGTATCTGGTGGTGGATATGACAACGTAAGAAAAGATGTTGGCCTATTAGAATTAGTTGTTTACTACCTCTATGTTCAGTTGTTACTCTGAGACTGTTTCCAACGGTGAGACTACCTCCCGAGTTTTGAAAAAAATTCTCAAAACTTTTGCAACATACGTTAAACTAAAAGCTAGGTACTGAAGCAGATTCGTAGAGTTTTTAGCCTTTTGAATGTTTCCGATGTAGCTAAAAGCATTGATTAACTTATTTAGAGGAAATAAATGCTAAAAGTTACACTGAGGAAAATAAAATTAAAAAATTGAATGAAGAGGGTAAAACCTCTCCCCCTCACCACAATGAAGGATTTGTTTGCTGTATTTGTTGTTACTTCCTTTCTCACTTTATACTCCTAGCGTTGAATTACTGTCTATCGTTATGGTATTATTATGGGCTATGGTATTAATGATAGAATTTGAAATAAAGTTTTCGCAGTTTCAAATGTATTGTCTGTAGTCAAAATATCTCTTCCATTAACACATTATTTTGGTTTTTTGAAACGGCACTAGGATTTTATCCTATAAGCCACAGTAACGCATTTAAAAATTAATCAAACCCGTGTATAGCCGCAGCGCCATCTGCTGCAACAACACGAGGGTCTTAATCCATGTGAGTGAGCTCTTGCGATTTTACGGTGTTTGGAGGGCAATTTTTCAAATTCACCTAGAAAATTAACAACCTTAAGGTAACGGAGGGGGATACTGATTAATGGAGTGGAGTACACGAGTTTTTAAGAATGTATAAAAAACTATTTCTTACAGATACGATTGTCAAGTCTCAGATTAAGCGGACGATGATAAACTCAAACAAAATAAAGCTGAAATATGGACAATTTTTTTTCTAAAAATGTCAGTATTTTCTTAAAAAAATCATTTTGAAGCTTGGCGACTTGAAATCCTATGAATTGTATCAAGTCAAATCAGCTGACCAAAATAACACAAAAAAATTTAAAAAAATGTATAATTCGCTTACCATAATATTCTGAATTTGATGAGAATGTCTCATTAAACAACTGTGAACTTTGTATTGCTACCATCGGTTTTAAAAGGAAGGCGCCATAGGTCAGAAAGTGCAGATCTTTTTCCGTTTCACTTTCAATTCGAATAGAGAAAATCGTGGAGAGGAAACAGTTGATAATCTGAACGTTCTTACATTTGGAAGGTTAAGAGAAAGCCATCTTTTTTTCGTTAGACCAGAGCACTGGTAATACTATGATGTCTTCTTCGTGGTAGTGATGATAATGATCTTAACCAGTACTTTATGTAATAAGATCCACGTCCTGATAAACATTTTATGAGGCTTGACTTGTGTAACATGTTTATTTGCTCTTAAGCATAATAAAGGCTCTGACGTCATTTTATAGCCAAGCCGCAATTTTGAGAAAATATCGTTTGGAAGATGTACTTACCTTAAAGCTTGGGTACACAGAATTCTGCTTCTATGCAGGTCAGGTATGTGTTGAACTTGTAAATGTAAAGCCTTGTTTACGCAGAAGCAACAAAGTTAATGTTCTTCCGTCCTTCAGAAACTGGCGAGCCACAAGACGGTGACCCTGTTGTGGGTCCCTGGACTCACTATTGTACCGGATAACGAAAGAGCGGACCGTCTAACGAGAATATGGGCCGGCAGCCCCTGCATGGTCCAAGAACCGATGCTTGGAGTCAGCAAGCGCCAGGTCAATGTTGGACGACTGGAACTAGCGAAAACCTGGCTAAAGAGGGATGACCCCAGGCAAGCTGAAATATCCATAGCAGAGGCTCAATCTTTTGGTGGGGGTTCTCACTGGCCATTGCTGGCTGAATATTGTCTATATCAGGATTCGGATATTCGGGGGTATCACTATATTCAGCGAGATGGTCGGACATACTGACTTCCGTCAAGAGTTTTGGTAGGTTCTACAAGGACCTTTCTAGGACGTAGGGCTTAGTATTTTAACTGTGGATTTGGTGGAGTCGTAAAACAGGGCCAAAGGCCTGCCCAACTAATCATGTAACGAGTTTTTTCGACCTATATTTCACGCGTTCCTAAAGATGAAAAACCTGTCATGTAACCCAACCTTGAACTTAAACCTAAGATACCGTTTTGTAAAGGTATACGTGCACTCAGTTCTCTTATATGGAACAGAAAAATGGACATTAAAAGTGGATACCATGAACAGACTTGAAGCTTTTGAAATGTGGACATTACGTAGGTTATTAAAAATATCATGGACTCAACACATATCTAACGATGAAGTGCTTAGACGTATGAGAAGGGAAAGAGAGTTACTTACTACAATAAAACGAAAAAAGACTGCTTATCTGGGCCACATATACCGGAACAACAAGTATGATATACTAAAACTAATAATAGAAGGAAAAATCGAAGGTAAACGTGGTCCTGGTCGCAGACAACATTCATGGTTAAAAAATATATGCGATTGGACTGGTATGAACACATCATCTTTAATTCGTACCACTCAAGACCGAAATAAATACGCCGAAATTGTCGCCAACCTTCATTGAATGGAGACGGCACCTGAAGAAGAAGATATTTCTTGTTGCTGAAACATATAGCAGAAATAGGAGGCAGTTATGCTTACAGAAGTAAACTATTTACTCAAGTTTCCAGCTTTGGCTTAGGCTTATCGAAAGTATAAAAAAACTATGTAGTTTCCACATAAAATCATCTTTTTGTTTCTGATTATGGTAGTGGATTTCGCGTTTGATAAATGTATATAATATTAACAAAGTAGAATGAGAATAAATAAATACAGCAGCTTTTGCTGCGCAGATCTGTCTTGTTAAATTTTTACTTTTGGTTTAGGTACGAGTAGTTCCTGTATGGCGAAAAAAACCTCTATTATCTGAAGCGCCTTATTATTTGTCCATTAAGCCAATATATTGTTATAATTATTGTTATAGATTAGATTTAAAATTTTGTTGGAATACCCATGGCGTTTCACTAGCAAAACAGAAACATCTTCCTTTAGCTAGCTCTACGGAACCAGGCGCTGAATTGTAATAGGGTTGTGATGACAATTTGAAACGTTAGGTCATTCATTTCAGGGATAATAAATGACAATTATTGATAGAAAAATCACAATTTTAAACTAGAAAACGTGCATGGTTTTGCTCACTAGTGTTTTTTTGTGAATTTCAGAGGGATGTGTGGAGGTGTCCCGCGAGAACAAGTTCCTGAGCACCCTGACGCCTGGCAAGGTGCTTGGAGAACTGGCCATCTTGTACAACTGCAAACGAACTGCGACCATCAAAGCGGCCACCGACTGCAAACTATGGGCCATCGAAAGGCAGTGCTTCCAGACGATCATGATGAGGACTGGCCTCATCAGGCAGGCCGAGTACACAGACTTCTTGAAGAGGTACGTTAAGGGGTCTGGGTATACACAGTTACATACATTTAGTGTGTAATTCTTCGATATCCCGGAAGGTATACCTGATAGATGAAAATGTCAAATACAAAAGTTATTTGGTTACTTAAGACGCATATGCTAAAAATATTTTGAAATACACAGGGTGTTGCGGGAAAGTAGGATAGTGATCAACTTGATTTTTTTATATGGAACTATAACTTTTTTTAAATTCTTCTAGTTTCTATCATTGATCTCTATTTAAGCCTAAAATATTTTTGGAATTGGTTGCAACGTTGTCAAGTTATAATTTATTCTCTATTAATTTCCGGATTTGCAAGGTCGCAAGTAATACGTCCAAATTGATATATTCCTTTAACTTTGCTCAATAATATTATACACCGAGTTACTTGAATATTAAATGAATATTATTTTGTTTGTTGCCAGCAATGTGCATCTACAGGGTGTTTTTGGCAGAATTTTAAATTAAATTTGAAGGTCATTTTACTCTTTTTAAAATGTAACACCCTGTATGTTTTATTTTAAATCGAAATACCTACTAATACCCTATCTCGCCTTGTTATTTTTCGCGTTTGCGACGTTGCCAAGTTATAAATTAAAATTTTTTCCAAATTTTCAAACATATCTCCGACGTTTATTAATAGAACACACTGTATATTTTATTTAACATAGAAGTGCTCCCTTGTAATGGTTTACGGCGTGAACAAGTTCTAACTGGAGTTCCTAAAATAATAAAATCGTTTTCCTTGCTCATACTATCTATTTCGAATACCAGGTCAGTAAAAGGTACAGGAACGCTTAAATATCTTCAAAACTTGCATAGCTGGACCGAGAAAATCAATACCTCCAGGTTTTCGAACATGCAGAATTCAAAAATTCTAGCAGCAGTGTTGCCAGATTTACCACTTTTACGTAATACGTCATAATTTTGTTATTTTAAATAGAATCCTCTACTTATTTTTATTGCAATGTATCGAATTTAGTAAGATCTCACAATTTTAAAATTTTGTCAGTAATTAATAGAAACAAAATACTGTAGTGTATTTATCTCTAATTTGAAATATGAAATACTCAGTGGGAGTTACATAATTGGACTTGTTAAACCTTTGCCTGAATCTACAGGGTATTATTTTTTTAGGGGTCTTGCACCCTTTTCTTACCCTGAACTTTTTTGTGGTGCACCGTAGGTAGATTCAACTGAAACACAATAATTTTTCGAACTTGTTTATAAACCTTTTGTCCCCTTGTAATTTTTTGATCTCCGATCCTTATCGAGAAAAAACAGAAAAAAAAACAGAATTATCTGTTATTAGGTAGATGGAAATAATGTATTTGAAGTATGATCTAGTAGGCTATGGCTTTATTTGAATAGCTGTTTTGTTTTATTAAATTTGACATAATTATAGCATTTTAAATCGTAAGTTGTGTAGTCAACTCTAGAGTTGCCAAGCAAAGTGTAAAAATAAAAAGTTCAGGGTAAGGGGGCATGATCCCTTAAAAAATATCACCTTGTGAATTTAGTAAGAGCTCACAATTTCAAAATGTTCTCAGTAATTAATAGAAACAAAATACTGTACTGTATTTATCTCTAATTTGGAATATGAAATACTCAGTGGGAGTTACATAATAGGACTTGTTAAACCTTTGCCTGAATCTGCAGGGTATCATTTTTTTAGGGTCTTGCACCCTTTTCTTACCCTGAACTTTTTTGTGATGCACCGTAGGTAGATTCAACTGAAACCATTGATTAACTTCTATTCAATAAGTTAATCAATGCTGAAACACAATTAATAATTTTTCGAACTTGTTTATAAACTTTTTGTCCCCTTGTAATTTTTTATATCTCCGATCCTTATCGAGAAAAAAACAGAATTATCTGTTATTAGGTAAATGAAAATAATGTATTTGAAATATGGTCTAGTAGGCTATGGCTTTATTTGAATAGCTGTTTTGTTTTATTAAATTTGACATAATTATAGCATTTTACATCGTAAGTTGTGTAGTCAACTTTAGAGTTGCCAAGCAAAGTGTAAAAATAAAAAGTTCAGGGTAAGGGGGCATGATCCCTTAAAAAATATCACCTTGTAAGTTTTGCCTACCGTTTGGCATGTGCAATTATGTAAAGTGTGTTTCTTATATTCAAAATGTGAGCTAAACATCTCAAAAATTGAGAGAGTTGTTAACAAAAAAATTGAAAAAATATTAAATTTCAACACTCTGTAGATTGGTAACGAAGCGTTTGCGGATCTATGTTTATTTGAAATTTCTTTAAAAAAAGCCAAATAATCTCCTCCTTTCGTTTGTACATGATATTGAAATGGAGTAATTATGTTAGCAGCAAGTTAGTAAAATTCTGAAAAGTACTAAAGAAACAAACATTCGTTCGTACCATGCTGATATTCTTAATTTGAAATGAGTTTTTTGAAATTACACCGAATTAGAAAGAACTGTTTAGAGAGGATTAAATCGCTTTTAATTGTTTTAAGAAATGGTTCATTATATTGAGAGAAATGTAAACCATGGTTTACTATAAAACGTTCAGTAACAACATTATGTGTGCGCATTTAAAAAAGGGTATTGCAGGTATGTTCATAGTTTTATGCTCTTTTTATACAAATTCTATTTCCAGTAAGAAATAACTCGGTGATTGTCTTCAACTACCTTACAAAATTATGTTATTTGTGATTAGCAACAACCGTAATTATTGACTGTTTTCATATGTATACGTTTGTTTTCAAAACGTTTCAGATATTTTCAAAAAAAGGTAGCTAAATTGAATCGTAGAGATCATTGAGCAAATCTCATCCCCATATATAAAGAGTGATAGGGGTTTTGAAGACCACATTGTAAATATGAATTTTTTATTTAGCTAAATTTAAGAAACAGTTAAAATATATTTTAATATAAAATAATTTCGTATTGAAAGTATTATGGCAGACTGTCGTTTTTGGTAAATTGATTTCTTTTTTAAATTTGGTACCCCTGTCCGTAAAAATAAAAACTCATCTCACTTATTGACATCTCATCAGATAGTTAAATTCCTAGGTTATCTCCAAAATGTATTCTACATTCATGATCTTTTCAGTGTTCCAATCTTCAAAGACCTACCGGAAGATACGTTGATCAAGATTTCGGATGTTCTGGAAGAAACTTTTTACGCCAACGGCGACTACATCATCAGACAGGGTGCGAGAGGTGACACTTTCTTCATAATCAGCAAAGGAACCGTCAAAGTGACCATGAAGATGCCCAATTCCAATGAGGAAAAATTCATACGGACCCTGGGAAAAGGAGATTTCTTCGGAGAGAAAGCTTTACAAGGGTAAGTACGACCAACGAGCGTGTATATCGGGTTTCCCAGAATTTCCTTGGCATCGGATATTTTCGTAACTAAAAAGTATAGGGTACCATAGGGTCTCTCATCCCATGCATTCAAATAATTTTTTTTGTACGTCATCCCCGAAAAGTCACCCCCAACTTTTTATTTTCAAATAACACCCCATAGGTTTGCCTAAATAAATATATCCCTATTTCATTTAAAATCTGGTGGTACCATTGATTATCCCGAAGTTTTGCTTTGGCCAACAAAATTTAGTACACTAAAAATTTTAAAAAATTTATTTTTTGGAGGGTCCATAGATTAACCCGAAGTTTTGCTTTGGCCAACAAAATTTAGTACACTAAATATTTAGAAAAATTCAATTTTTCGTAAAATCATAAGCATAATATAAATGAAATAAGAATTTGTTTGACGCCTAATAATATAGCAGAAAAAAAAACGGATAATAAAGAAAACTAAGTGAGTTTATAAGGGTAGTGAATGATCTGTCATGCCATACTTTCAAAAAACATTCTCTTTTATACTTTTTTATTACGAAAAAATTACGCCTCAAACAAATCCTCATTTTTCTTATGCTTGACTTTATGAAAAAAACTGATTTTTGTATAAAATGAAAGGCACTACAGGATGTTAAATGAAATAATGATTTCATTTATGTAGGAAAAGCTGTGAAGTGCTATTTGAAAAAAAAAAGTTGGTGGTGAATTGTACAAAAAAAATGTTTCGAAAGCATGGTATGATAGGTCATTCAGCACTCTTCAAAAGCCAACTTATTATTCTTATGTATCTGTTTTTGTTACGAAAATATTACGCCTCAAATGATTCCTTATTTTATTTATCTTTTGCTTATGACTTTACGAAAAAAAATAGCTTTGTGCATAAAATCAGAGATACTACATGATGTTAAATAAAATAACTACTTAATTTTTGTAGGAAAAAACTATTGGGTGCTATTTGAAAAAAAAGTTGGGGTGAGATTTAAGGGTTGAAGTACAAAAAAATGTTTTGAAAGCATGGTATTATATATATTGCATTTCAAATGAAACAAGGGATGCACATTTGTCAAGCCTCCTGGATGTCAGTGCTTCACTGTAAAATGACGCTTTATTAAACGCGTATATTGTTTTTTTTTTGTTTTTTTTAATTATCGTGCTTTTCATTTCCTGTGTCCAAAGTAAGGTTTTCATTTAAGAAAGTCAAATTGACCTTGATATGACTTTGAAGTTCAAGGTCAAAGCCACCATCAAGCTCATGCTGCTGCTCACAAAATGTGGAGTAACTACTACACCAATTATAATGATTTTTTTGTTTTTTTTTTGCGTAATTTCTCGTTGTACTAATTGCCATTTTTTTCTCGCAGTGATGACTTGAGAACAGCGAACATTATTGTTGACGATCCAGATGGCGTATCGGCACTTGTGATAGATAGGGAAACGTTCAACCAGCTGATATCCAACCTGGACGAAATCAAATCGAAATATAAGGATGAAGTTTTAGACAGGAGGAGGTAAGAAAAGTTTTTCTCAATGCTGTGTTGTTCCTGGAAATTTGGTGAAAATATTAACTTAATCATGTTTGTTTGTGCTAACCAAGAGAGGGATTTTTCGTAAGTTTCAAAGATCTTCTAGACTACATCTTAAGGTATCACTATTTATTTTCAGTATCTTTATAATTTTTCAGGTAAAACTGTGTCCTTTTTGCATGTGCTACTTTTAAAATGAAATTTATGTGTTCATTGCATGCAGTTGAGTATGAGTTATGATAAGTTTTGCCATTTCACGTGGTTTTTAAAAAGGTGATAAAGAAAATTATTAGTATAATTATTTTTTTATTAGTTGTTGGAATGAATTATCCTTTTTAGGGTTTTAGGGTGTCAGTTTCTCAAAAGCACATTTTTTCTTAGACCAAAAACGTAGTTCAAATAACTCAATACTTCAGTGTTCTGGTGTTCTAGTTGATGTGTTTTAGACGTTATTTCACTAGCTTCATGTCCAATTTTCGGAAAGATTTCTAAATATACAGGGTGATTCTTAAGTTGATATTTTTTTAACTGTGTATGGAAGTCGTTTACATTAACAACTTTTTCAAATAAATTTTTTTCAGGAAACTGAAAAATAAGCGAAATACAGAATAAAAAAGGTAAATCTGAGCTTGTGTATCAGTTTGCTGCTCGGATTTTTGTCTTATCGATCAGACATTGTACCTGCCATATAGTCAGACTTTTTGTTTATCGTAAATAATTTTAAATTAGAAAATCCTAAAAGTGGCACATTATGAAACAACTTTTAAGATTTACCAATCTAAAACTAACTATGATAAACTGACAGTGACTAGTGCACTAATTGACAGGTTCAATGCCTGATCAATGAGAGAAAAATCAGAGCAAAAAACTAAAGAGAAGCAAACTAGGTACGACTTGATACACAAGTCCAGATATACTTTTTTCTGTATCTCGCTTATTTTTCAGTTTTCGGA
The DNA here is from genome assembly GCA_951848785.1 of Callosobruchus maculatus. Lineage (NCBI taxonomy): Eukaryota > Metazoa > Arthropoda > Insecta > Coleoptera > Chrysomelidae > Callosobruchus > Callosobruchus maculatus. Next base: position 13,708,717 of record CATOUR010000083.1, read on the forward strand.
AAAAAGTTATTTCAAAAAGTTGTTTATCTTAAACACTTCTATATATAGTTAAAAGAAGTATCACTTAGGAATCACCCTGTAAAATGAAGTTTTAACTGAGGATATACGAGAAACGATGAAATTAAATACCTATTTTTTTTTATAGTTATGGTAATTTTGATAAACAGCATGAACGCTGGTTCAGTGGTGTTTTTGGCAAATTTTGGCTTTTCTTGCGAAACTCTATGTGCGTATATTTCATACCTATAAGCCTCATTTTTATTGTTTTTAAAAGATCTACTGCCTTATAAATTGCAAATAATTCAGCAATATTAATTTGAATCAATAGCTCATGAATAATTTTTCTTTAATTACTTTAAATCACATTTATAGGAAAGATCCATGTGTATATTTGGAACCCTCTTTCAATGTTTTTGTACGCGCCTATTACTCAATTACTCATAGTCATATAACACATGTTCATAACATGTTGATATCTAGTAATTGAGATAGATAATGTGTTTCCAAAGATGGGACTTTCCTTTTCTGAAGCAACTGCCTTTGCAGTGCGGTGAATCATCAGCAGAAAAATAAAAAAAAACGTAAGAAAATACTTGTCATTCACGTGCCCCAAGTCCAAGTACTTCTACTTCAAATAGGGCCATTAGAAGTTGTTGAGGACTTCTGCGTGTCCACCATGATATACAAATACCCTGTGTCTCAAGCTCTTTGCACGCGAGAGACAAATTGACAGGGTGCAGTGTAAATACGGTCAGGGAAACGATCAGCATACACACTTGCGAAATCTGAGAGACATATTCACCACAATTACTAAAATCATGTCAACCCGTTCATTATAGGTATAACAGTTGCACCATTTTTGTTGTTTTTAAGGTCCTATTTAGCACGTCAACAACTCGAGGGACCTCAAACGCGCACTATTACGTATGCTTCGTAATCACCTGCATTTTTTGTGTCTGTTTAGATCTAATCGCACAGGGACGGAACTAGAAATGAGTATTTCATTATAATATCCTTAAACATTTCGTCTATATTTTACTGGGGAAAATTACTCCTTTTGCCCCAACTTTGAAAACATTCTGTATATGTTCGAAAGAAAAAACTATCGCCGTGAAATCAGGTTCATACAACGTTAAAATGTATGACGTCTCCATCACCTTGTCTTGTTGAACAAACAATAACCTTACTTCCGCTCGTCTACAGACTAGACCAAGAGTTCGAGAACGTGACATTGTCAGACCTGAAGATCCTGACCACGTTGGGAGTGGGCGGTTTCGGCAGAGTGGAGTTGGTCCAAATCCACGGCAGGCCCTCCAAATCCTACGCGCTGAAGCAGATGAAGAAGGCGCAGATCGTGGAGACCAGACAGCAACAGCACATCATGTCCGAGAAGGAGATCATGGGCGAGGCCAACTGCGATTTCATCGTCAAACTGTACAAGACCTTCAAGGATGAACGGTACCTGTACATGCTCATGGAAAGCTGTCTTGGCGGGGAGTTGTGGACCGTGTTGAGGGACAGGACTCATTTCGATGATGGTGAGTTGTTGTGAGCATATGTGGGCAACCACCGGCTCCCGGTAACATTTAATACGGCCCAGAGACATTTTAATACAAAATATGTTTTTTTTTTTCGCTGCAGGATAAGCCCAAAAATTAATTCCATACGTAATATCCCTCTAGGTGCATGATGTCGCCTCCCTAGAAGGGAATTGTTAGTGTCTGGAGACTTCAATCTAAAAGAGGTTCTTGGGACGTAGGGATCAAATACTCCAAAGGCCTTTTCTCAACAAGCTGAGATATCGGCGTTTATTTTACGCCTTCTTCAGGCTAAAATTTATATGATGATGAAATAATGTGTAAATAAAAAATGTAAATTGAAAATGTTGAGCATTAACCTCAACAATTCAGTTTAACAAACAATTTAAATACACACAAAAATCACAATTTTATAGATTCATCATTTTTTTACAAAGTGCATTTCAGTAAAACAATCGAAATTGAACTATTGAACAGTTGTATAAAAATATAGAGTATAACACAATTCTTCATTACATATTATTAAAGTATTAAAACTAAGGGCCAACATATTCCTATGGGCCAAAAAAAAATAGAAAACATTCTTTCTAGAATGATGGTCATAAAGAAAAACACAGAGGTATTTGTTTCGATAATGAAAAATTGTGTTATATTTTACAGTTTTACGAAACTCTTGTACATACAGGGTTGGGATAAAGTATGGAACCAAGCAAATAACTTTGGAACGGAAAAAGTGATATTGCTGAAAATTTGCAGGCAAGTGTAGTGACGTCTAGTGCACCCGAAGACTTTATGTTAGCTATTAATGTACTTCCGGTTTAACCGGAAGTACCGTCAACTTTTTTAATCTAAATGGGACACCCTGTATATTTTTGCAGATTTTAATTCATCTTTTTTTTCCGAAAACGCCCATAGTGGGTTTAGCATTAGTTTCTGTAAAAATGGGAAAGATAAGGCTTCTTTATCATTTCAGGTGTTTAGAATGCCGGTCATTCAAAGTCGGTTTTGGCGATCGCGTGAGAACTCACAAAGAAGTGTGTCAACTTTTAATGATTTACGTCCCGACAGGGGTCCTATAACACGTTTGACCGTGACTAAAAAAAAAAGATACAAAAAAATTACCTCAAACGGGAAGACCGCAGACTGCCACGGACGAATTTGTGAGACAAATTTTTTAAGAAACAAATACTAAACCCACTATGGACGTATTTGGAAAAAAGAGATGGATTAAAATCTGCAAAAATATACAGGGTGTCCCATTTAAATTAAAAAAGTTGACGGTACTTCCGGTTAAACCGGAAGTACATTAATAGCTAACATAATGTCTCCGGATGCATTAGACGTCACTACACTTGCCTGCAAATTTTCAGAATATCACTCTTTCCGTTCCAAAGTTATTTACCGGCATCTTTCGTTCTCCACTACAGACTCTATGTCCCCTGGAGAGTATGTCAGCAGCGGTAAATGATAGTAGAGAACTCTCGTAGGGCCGCATTGAGGCAACGGACCTAAGCCGTCCCAGCGTACGTTTTTACACGCCGACCAGATATGCATAAGCGTCTCTGACGCCTGTCGGTAGGCTCTACAACGGGTATCGGGTACATCTACACCCATAACCCTACTATATGGTATACCAAGGGTTGAAGACATCGTCCGAGCAAGCCATGATAAAGCCCTCAGTCTCCAAATTCAACCCACTAGACCTTAGGAAAGAGAGGGTCAACTGCTTGAGCTAGCCGTGCTCTCCTAGATGTTTGTAGAAGATACCATGCATGTTTTTGTGAAGTTTTTAAAAAAATAGGAGCTCATTAGCCTTAATGTGGATCTTTAAGAATATAAAAAAAATCATACAGAATTATCATACTACAATTATTTTCCTCTTTCAGCTACAACCCGGTTCTACACGGCGTGCGTGGTAGAAGCCTTCGACTACCTCCATTCGCGCAACATCATATACCGCGACCTGAAGCCTGAGAACCTGTTGCTTGACAACCAAGGCTACGTGAAGCTGGTGGACTTCGGATTTGCGAAGAAGCTGCAGACAGGCAGGAAGACGTGGACTTTCTGCGGGACGCCAGAGTATGTAGCGCCCGAGGTGATTCTGAACAAAGGCCACGACATCAGCGCCGACTACTGGTCCTTAGGGGTACTCATGTTCGAGTTGCTCACCGGAGCGCCACCATTTGCGGGTGAGTTGTTATACTAGTTATGCTACTACTTAGACGACTGTCTTTATGATTTCATGAGTAAATTCATCTAGAGTTCAAACCTTATAGTGATGATTGGCGAAGTTAGTTCTGGAGTGCGGAATCTCCAATGCAACTTACAGAGCAGCTACATACGGGAAAGCCATCAGTTAAAAAGAGATACCTAACCCCTCATACATCCTACAATCCCATTACAGTCATAGCCAGTCATGCCACGGCTCAACAAAAAAAGGAAGGTTAATATTACAGATAACAAAGTTTATGTTGTCCTTAATGTTTACCTCCCATAAAGTACTAGATGCGCTGTGATCTATATTGTTTATCTCTACACTCATATTCTATGTAGATAGCCATGAAAATATCGATGCGCAAAGCATCCCCAGACCTTGAACAGCTGATTGTTTGTTGAGCCGTGGTCATACTAGGCCTTTACGGAAACAGTGATCTGGATCCGGATAGATCAATAATACGTCAATCAGCTGTCAAGTGGCATTTATGATTGCATGGATTTAACGGACATCGAATAACGAATTAGTTGGTTTCAGAATAAAATATAGATGGTTAAGGAAAACGGTTACTGATCTGAAACATATGATCGTAATAACTTACTGTGCAAGAGTGAACTGACCCTATTTCTGACTGATCCCAGGTCACTTTCCGAACGTCAGGATCAGTGATCCAAGTGATCGGGTTAACCCGATCATAGTTTCCGTAAAGCGCATTGACATCTCACCCAAACCGAGTATGTATGTATGTTGTCAGGTCATGCTTGTAGCCAGCTTTTGGCATGAAAATCGCCAGAAATCGCCAATGGCATGCATGAATAAAAATCGTCAGAAATGACGACCACAGGATGCATTTATACATTCCGTCCATCACCTAGCATAATCCCATTGGTCAGATTTGAATTTTGAACCAATCAAGCTCTGAGTGCCATACGCGACTATGGACTGTAAATGAGTGCTATATGCACTCACGGAATCTAGTACTTAATGCAGCTGAAAATTTACAAAGAGGAAAGCGATTTAAGCGAAAACCATTTTTCAACTATGTATTAAACTGCAGTAAACTTTAAATTAAGTTATAGTAGGGTGTATAATTTTTGTCCTTCTTTACGAAATATTAAATATAATAATTGCAAACATCTCGTGTATTAATTTAACTAAATATTAATCTTCAGTGGGCAAAGAAAACATACATTACAAGATTAAAGACATTAAAGAATATAGCAGAACAAGAAAGAACGTTATATGAAATCAGTCGGATGAACCATGGATTGGGTTTGTTTTAATATTTTGGGATAGATTAGGTACGTTTTTTCTTTGGCCTCAGTCAATAGGTTTGATCTATATTTTCCAGGACTCAGTTCAAAATATTTATAATTAGGAAGTAATTTTGCCCCAGCATGCATGGCGATTTCAAACATATACGAGTATAACATATATAACCACCCTCTCTCGCTGCAATCGCAAAAATTAAAACAAGAGTCCAGCCATAGCCATACGTTTTACTTGCATATAACTATATTACATTCCGTAAGTGCATATGGCACTGATTTACATTTCATACACCGTATGGCACTTGAAGTTTAGCGCTCAACAATATTCAATTCCGTAAGTGCATATAGCACTGATTTACATTCCGTACACACGTACGGCACTCGAAATTTGATTGGTTTAAAATTCAAATCTGACCAATGGGATTCTGCTAGGTGCTATATACATGTATGGAATGTATAAATGCCTATCGCGTTGTGAGCATCAAAATTGTTAAAACCGAAACGTCCAGTACGAGATATTCTGTGAGACACCTCTGACCTACGGAACTGCAAAAAAACTGAAATTATCCGATTATGTTGTCAAGGTCATATTTATTGTAGAAACTGGCGTGATTCTCTGGGACTCCCAAGCCTCTTAACAGGCGTTGGACTCCTGGATGAGATTACATCAAAACTGGTACGGGACTGTTTCAACCATACTGCATACCATTTCATATATCAGTCATCAATCGAATGCTGGCTTGTAATTCCTTGAAAACCCGTCAAATATATTTTGTGTTTTATAGGTACGGACCCGATGAAGACATACAACATCATCCTGAAGGGCATAGATGCAATAGACTTCCCAAGAAATATAACTAGGAACGCAATGGTTTTAATTAAGAAATTATGTAGGGATAATCCAGCTGAACGGTTGGGATATCAAAAAGGCGGAATTAGTGATATCAGAAAACACAAGTAAGTAATAATACGGGTACTTAATTTAAGCAATCAATAAAATTATTATAGGAGATGTAGTTTGGACGAATGACATAATCTACCAGCTAACATTTTTCCTGGGTCCTGAGCTGATTTTGGGGCTGGCAGTAGGTACCATTAGAAGGAAAACTGTGGACTTCTGGCCCAGCTGGGGCGGTTATGTCTCTCACTGGAACGAAACCGACTAAGGTTACTTGTGGGCCTACTATCTGGCCATAACACCTTCAAACGTCACTTGTATGTGCTGGGGGGTGGCAAGCGACCCGACGCGTCAACGCTGCGGCGAGAGGAGGCCTACACATTCTACGTCCCAGAGAAGCCCTATGGTATCACAGGCATACTATACTAGGTTCAAGGGTCTTTGAACCTGAAGACATAAGATGGACAGGACCCAAAGCCATCCTCACCTTTGCGATGAGGGATGGACTTGGGAGAGAGGTGCAGAAGGGCTATGCACTGGTGGTTCTTGTCACTAGAAACAATGTCTCCCTCTTTCATTCATTCAACAAATATTCTTAACTGTGAACCTATTCTTGATTATTTAACTAATAGTTCTTAATAATCTGTTTATTCCAAATTATCTCATCATTGTTTCCTATAAGACTAAGAATAATGTATAGATTGCGGGGTTAGATCTCCCAGGGGAATAATCGTTTCGTTTATCATAGTTGTGTTCCAACTTCACAGAGAACCGTAACAAAAAGTCCACGCGCCGGTCCAACTTCAATGAACTGGGCGCTTGTGCGTTCTGTTACAGTCTCTGCGAGGTTGGAACACAACTTATGCCTCCCGATCAAACAAAATTAAAAAGTAGTAACCCTAGAAGTCAAAATACGATCTACATTTGCGGGAAAACACTTAAGTTAGACGTTAGATGTTCCAATTTGAGCCCACCAGTGGCGCAACGTTGGTGGCATTCGCATTAGTGGTCGCCTAAGTCCCACCCCCATACGCGGCAGTTTGAAAGTACAGCGAAGCATTGTCCGAAGACATTCCAACAATCGGAACGCAACGGAAAAGGTCACGTAGGACACCCACCACCATAATCCCGAGTCCAGGAAACCTCGCGTTAGCCGTCCGGCGGTGCTGATGCGTGGAGCTCAAATCCTAGGTGTTCCGTTCCTTCGTCGGAAACCCACCTTTCCCACCCCAATTTTGCCCAGAATTTGTTTCCGCAGTGACTGTATACCTCCAGCTCACCTCTTGAAGAGAGACGCCCCTTCGGTACTTTGTCACTGCCCCCGCCCTTAAATTTTGCCCTTTCCAATAATCACGTCCTAGTCAACGATGATGAAAAAACATAGACTTTTCTATTCATTCATGAAACTAAAATATCTGAAAGATGATACAAAATATGTTTGATTACTATGGTCACAAGCGGTCATCAGTGAATAACTTTTCATCGCTTTCATTGATCTATGTTCCTTGTATATCCTTTCAATATGTTTCAATGTCAATAGAATGTCTATATTTTTATATCTTAATAATAATAATTATTATAATAATAATAATAATAATCGCTTTTATTGGCAAATCTATACAAAATAAAAAACAATCACAACAAAAAAAAAATAAGTATATCGTTTGCCAAAAGGCAGAGTTTGGGACTTCCCGTTCTTCCACTCAAGCTTATTGTAATGACAAAAATAGATGAATAAATTATACAGCAGACATAAAATTTTCCAATGAACAAGAATGAAATGAAAAGAGGAAAATATATAAAAATAAAATTAAATCAGATAATTAGTGTATATGATAGATTATAATATAGCAGATAAGGGTATAGTTGATTATATTATTCAAGAGCAGATACAAATTGCTGGTAACATCCAAAATAATATCCACTTAATATTCAAGTAACTCGCTGTATAATATTATTAAGAAAAGTTAAAGGAATATATCAATTTGGACGTATTACTTGCGACCTTGCAAATCCGGAAATTAATAGAAAATAAATTATTACTTGACAATGTCGCAACCGACCTCAAAAATATTTTAGGGTTAAATAGAGATCAATGATGGAAACTAGAAGAATTTAAAAAAAAGGTATAGTTCCATATAAAAAAAATAAGTTGATCACTATCCTACTTTCCCGCAACACCCTGTATATTTCAAAATATTTTTGGAATATGCGTCTCAAGTAACCAAATAACTTTTGTATTTGACATTTTTTTCTATCTGGTATACTTTGCGAGATATCGAAGAATTACACACTAACTGGACATCCTGTATATATAGAAACGATTTTTTTAATAAATTTGATTTATGTTGCGGAATCGATAAATTATTTTTATGCCGTGTGTTTATATTATGGATACGAGAGAGAGAGAGTAATTTTGTTGTACAAATATTTTGACTGGGTGGTAGATAATACTTTATGGATTAGGCAACACATGTGTAGTTGTATTTGTTACATAGAGTCCCAGGGTGCAGCGGATTTCGTACTTTATGTGATGGACCAGCACCAACCATAGCTCTTAACAAGTATGACCTGTTTTGTGAACCTCGTATTTTTCTTGCAGGTGGTTCGACGGCTTCAACTGGGAAGGCCTGGTGAACCGGACACTGACGCCACCGATCCTTCCAAAAGTCGAAAGCGTCACGGACACCTCTAACTTCGATAAGTATCCAGTGGACGAGGACGGCCCACCTCCTGAGGACACTTCCGGTTGGGACTCAGCCTTCTAGCGCCTTTTACAATTTTTTAGCTATTTTAAATTGCTGTTTTTACTATTGATATTTTAATTGTCATGTTACGAATAACACCGAAGTGGTGCCGAGCTTTTGAAAATGTGGCTGAAAGCGGTGTTGTCGGAAGATAAACTATGGAAACGAGTTTGAAAAAACGGTAGCTAACAATGTACCGTTGAAATTTGTAAAATACGGATGCAATTGAGCGAAAATGTGTCAAATAATTTTTCGAAAAGCAAAAAGGTCCTGCTTGCTGATTTATCTTAGAAGAGTAAAAATAAGTTTCCGAATCCCTTTTACATGTCTAAAATGTCTAAAGCAAATGGTCGACGATTCACAAGATCATTAGCATTAACAAAAGATGTGGAACAAGGTCAAAAATAGTGATGTATTTGAGCTTCTTGAGGCAACAAGTGCGAAGACTCTAGATCAACTGCTAAATCCCTAGATCTGGCAACACTGGCTAAAGGTTTTGGATGCTCCGTGGATGTATAATTTACGGCGGTGACACTGGTGATACCTTTCGGGTATCGTCAGTAGCTAATTACTACAAAATCTTTAAATTTAAACAAACCTCGTGGCAAAAGATAAAATTGCTTAATTAATTTGAAATAAAGAAAACATATTTAAATAATTTCATTAGTAGTATTGGTGTTTGAAACATTTGCCAATGACTTTGCTTTCATCAATTTTGCTACATCCGCTTACATTTAACTATTTTACAATATGACTTCGGTTTTCGAGTATCTATTGTGTGAAGAGGGATAAAACATGATCTCAAAGCGAATTTTCTAATTTGAAAAGTGAGGATTCTACTTGTCGAAATAAATACACCTTGCTTCCAGTTGAATCGGGAAAGTTGTTCCATCTAGTTCGAATAATTTTTTTCAAGTTCTGCCACATTTTCAATTCTTTGATACCAGTGTGCGACTATAGGTTGTCGCGAAAAAAACCTGTAAGTGCCTTATTTTTAGATAGGGGGCAGCTGGACCCAACCGTTATTTTTAGAAAATTTTATCGTTGGTCCGCACAGAAACCATACTTTAAGCTAAGGAATTTCAATTTATGTGTCGTCAAATATCACGACACAAAATAATGTGTGTGACTAGCTAGTATTGTAGCTTCTTCTCATATTTTTCAAGTCCTGTAATTTTCCGAAGATCGTTTCATTTTGCCCATTCAGTAAAATTGTTTAGGGATTGTAAGGGTCCAAGAAAATCTCGACTTATCGGAAAATTAAAACAACTGTAACCTTAAATATTCCATATACTTGGTGTTTTAGCAGAGTGTTTTCCTTGCTTATCAAAAAAAGTATAGGAAAAAATTTGCTTGCGGATTTTTCCCGGACTAATTTTTTCATGCTGATTCCGAATCTGTTTTCTCTAGCACCCGTAGGTTTGGCTATCTTTTGTATACGGACAGACAGACGGACGGGCGGACAGACAGACAGAGGCTCCGCATAAGCTCTCTTAAACTGAGAGCTAAAGGTGAGGCTTGTCGGATAAATCATTGGATGGATACTCATGATCACAGTAATAGCCCCAAGATGGAACCCTGGGGTAGTTCGATGGTAACAACAAGGTTTCCTATGGATATTCGATTGGCGTTCAGTCAGTAATGAAGGTTACCTGAGAAGAAGTTCCAAATCACAATCGTCTTTATCCTTTTTATGCTGCGAACTAGAGTACAGCTAAAAAAATGGTTTATGTACGGACCAAATATTGTGTACAGAAAGATGTGATCCTAGTAGTGAGAGTCACAATCAAAAGAAAGTGCCTAAATGTGTATATTATGCGAAACGCCTATGCATTGTTAAGCTGAAAGCAGGTGCATTGGGTGTGTTTTAGATAGTATGTGTCCGTTGTTATTACAGAAGAAGAAGAAGTAGATGCGTAAGGCGTAAGCTAATTTTTTATATCTGTAAGTGTGAAATGAGTTGTTTAAGATCTAGTGCCAATACTTCATTTTATAATATTATCGAAAAAGGGTTGTTAATTTGTCAAAGTTCGATCAGATCCTGAGGGTTAGCTAGCCAATAAAAATGTGTCTACCGTGGTTCTAGAATGATTTAACTTAAAACCTGATAATCATCATAAGTACACATTCTGATTTTTTTTTCATCTGTTGTCGAGTAATAGTAACTGACTATATTTAATTAAAATTGGAATACATCTTTTTACTGATTGTAATTACTGTATATTTTTGATAAAATATTGGTGATGAGACTGAAGAAGAAGAACTGAAATCGAATTCAATGTTGTAGCAGTTTCAGTTTATTATTGGCTAGCTACTTTAACTTTTCTAGACCTTTATGTAGACTAGTTTTCATTTCATGACATTTTGTGTTTAATAGATTTTGTTAAGTGCCATCTAAGAAATGTAAGCAACCAGCATACAAGATTATGTATCCAACCCATTCTACAAGTAAGTATAAGCTGTAATTTTTCCATGTGGCACTGATTTCTCATTTCTCTTTTTGTATATTTCATCAACTATTCTGTGACTGTAAGATTATATTGATAAAGTTACCCAAACCCTGCGTTCAGATTGAGTGTATGATAAAGTATACCCTGATGTGTAACATCTTTGCTAAAATGAGAATTTTTTTATCCTAGTAGCTATTTAGCAAGTACTGATCTTTATTTGATAAAAATAAGGGCCTTTGGTTTGCTACTCATCACAATCACACTCATTACTATACCGGGTGTCCCTAAATTTCCTTGACACCTAATATTCTGGTATCAATAAAAAGTTCAAACGAAAACTGAGTGGAATTTTTTAAAGCACTATAGGGTCTATCATACCATGCTTTTAAAACATTTTTTTTTGTACTTCAACCCTTAAACTCACCGTCAACATTTTTTTTCCAATAGCACCAAATAGTTTTTCTACACAAATTAAGTCCTTATATTATTTAAAATCTTGCAGTACCTTTGATTTTATACGCAAACTTGTTTTTCATAAAAGGTCCTCATTTTATTTATCTTATGTTAATGACTATGAAAAATATTGGTTTATGTATCAAGTCAAAGGCACTACAAGATATTAGATAAAATAAATTCATTACTGTAGGAAAAGCTGTGGGGTGCTATTTGGAAAAAAGTAGAGGGTAAGTTTTAGGGGTTGAGGTAGAAAAAATGTTTCGAAGGCCGGTATGATAGGTCATTTGGTACCGTTGAAAGGTCCACTTAGTTTTCTTATACTTTGTGAACTTATAAAAATGTTTGTTCGCAAGCTTTGAATCAGCTTCCTTATAACATCTGGAATTACCCCAATCTAAATGCAGGGTTAAAGTGTATGTATATGATACTAAGCAATATTTTTTTATTAAATTGTGAGTAAAACTGTAGGTAGATGAAACGCAATACGCAATATATTTTAACACGGTATATTGTAAATAAATTGTTATATTGAAATTGTTTATTTGTTGTACTAAAAATGCAAATATATTTTTCCTATAAGTAAGAAAATAAGGTTTTCTTCACCGTAGAACCCAAATTGCTTCGTATTTCATACTGAAAAACATTTCTTGCACTTTTCGTAACGTTAACGAGAATCGAAACTTAGGGTTCACCGATACCGTGTTTCCATTACAGATTTTTGATTCCACCTCTAATGGACAAACAATGAAGAAGTGATACAGTGTTGCCATATCGAACACTACCTATATCCCGGATAAGTGAGATAGCCTCGCTCTATATCAGATAACGCCATATATGTAAATAATATGGGCCTATCTGACAGATAGGCTATCTGACACTTATCAGGGACCGATGAAACCGGCACTTATGTCGCTTCCACTAGTCTCCGATAAGTTTCGGGTAGCCTAGCTGTCAGATAATGCCATTTAAATAATATAGGTTATCTGATAAATAGGCTATCAGAAACTTATCAAGGACCTGTGAAACCGGCCTATAATGAATTAAGAAACCGAAATGCCTCTTAAAAAGCTATATATTTAATTTTCTGATTGGAATTGTACTAAAAATTGCACATATGTTTTTACTATAAAAAATAACAAATGGTTTTTCTAATAAATATTCTTGAAGATCCACTTGATTACAACGTGAATTACCTCAAGCTGTGCAGACCATTTCTTTAAATTCTTGAAAAAATGCACGAAACATTTAAAAAAATACTATACTAAGTACACAAGGGAGTATGTTTGCGCATCTAGTACACCTAATCCTGTACTAATCTAATCTATATAGTACATCTTGTCTGCGGTTAAAGTAATAAAAATGTATTTGGCAACTTTTCACAATAAAATTGGCAAATACTAGTCCAAACTTACCGTGACTCAATTTCTCAAATTACAGAATGTGTTAGAAAAAATACTTATATGGTTCTCTCAAAAAGGATGAATTTGAATTCAACTGGCACATGCCATTTTAATTCTGCGTTAGGCATAGTAGACGCGAAAATATTTTTACTGCCCTGTTAACCAACAACTCAATTCAAAAATCATTGCACCTATGACAAGTACAACTTATGAGATAATTCATGTTTTCTTAAAAACTAACAAATATCACATTTAAAACTCAAATATACAATAAAATATATCATTGATTAAAAATAAAAGGAAGAGCTAAAAAGTATTACAATCCTAGTCTTGTACTTTTTCGTTTCAGTGAAAATACATATTTTTGATAAAAAAAATTCTTCGTGGAACTATCAATATATCTTTAGCAATAGTCGTAATGTAAAAATGAATATCTAAGTAAATATTAAACAGTTCCGCAGTATCTATTGCAAAAATGCCTGTTTTAAATGCACATGCCTATCACAGTAAATGATAACAACAGGCGAATATTATAATCAAGACAATACGCTATAAAATTTATCAGCGGCCAGAAATTTCAAAGGAATTAATTTTTTCGCAAAGAAAAGGAACCCGGTCTTGAAACAAACCTGGAATTTATATTCAGAGAGGTCAGAATACCATTTCTTACAGAAGAAAATTAAAAAGGAGTTGTAAAACATATACAGTAATTTCGGATTATTCAATTCAATGTGTAAAAAAAATATTTCTCTATTATGTCATGAAGGAAGGATGATTAAATTTTCACAAAACAACAATTACGCTACTGAAAAAATCAGAGTAGTTGATTCTACACTAAAAAAATATAATGTTGAAATAATCCAAAATCTATGAATTTGCCATAAAATGTTATCTATTATTATGGACGTTTTTACCAAGATCTGTGTTTATAAATGTCGACGAACTTGACGACATCTATTTTGGAAAACCTTTTGCAATAATATAAAGTCTTTAGTAGTCACGGACGCCCTAACGTGCAATAATTCTCTTTTCAATATAAATAAAAAACTTAAAAGAGTCAGGCATTTAGTTTAAAAACGGCAGCTTTCTCCAAGAACTGTTGCCTGCGAATCGCTCGTTCTTCCTCTTCCCTTTTTCTTTCTTCTTGCTCTTGACGAAGCTCTTCTTCGAACTTGCTCTTTTTCGCCAATTCCGTAATCTGGGAAAGTTAAAATATTATCAAAGGGAAATATCCGATACAACTGTTGAGTAATTTAAATTACGCGCCTGAAAGCTCATGTAATACTGAGTGCCAACCTTTGCAGATATCATATCAATTTCAATCAAGGACGTTAAAACAATTTTAATAACGTCCTTGATTTCAATACTGGACATACATAAATAGAATAATTTTTCGCTTTGAGAGATTAGAGATGCTATTGTGCCAGTCCGGCCCTGTCCGCCATCTCGCCAGGTAGTCGCGAGCAGGTCGCGAGTTCGAGAAAACCGACTTCGCGAACCCTGCTTGAGGCCGCCAGCGGAGGGAAGCTTTGCGAGAGCGAGACGCAGACAACCACCGACGATAAAAAGAGCATACAACATATAAGCAGCACAAAACACATAAGCAGCATCAGCACAGGCCTGAGTAACAACTGTTCAGTTGTTACTCTGAGGAACAGGCCATGATACTGTTGGAGTCGTAGTATCATGGGCACAGGGGCAGAGGCAGACGAGAGCAGTCGCGGAGCGTCTACCAGTGGCGTGCGCAAAATAAATGGACAGTGAAATAAATTAGTGGAATGAAGGACAAATATAAATTAGTGTAGTGACTGTAAATAAATCAGACGGATAAGTGATAGATTAGGCGTAGTGTATAAAGTTAGGTAAAGAATCCGTACCAAGTGTTTTCCTGTCCAATCAAACCAAAGGCTTGTAACACTATATTCTGAATTAATACGGAAGAAATAGGATGTACGACGGAAACATGTCAGGCTTCACAGCAGAATAGTAAACCATTTCAGAGATATTTAATTTTTATTTATTTTTTTATTTTCAACACCTTAAAGTGACAAATAGAACATTCGCATGGTTTGTTGCTTTGCATGGATATACATATCTCCCTAAGCTTATTAAATCCAAATGACAGACAAAATATCTGCGGATAAAATTTTTTAGGTCTGAATACGCTTCACTTAGAGATATTATTTCTGCATTTCGCTGGAATTTTCGTTTTAAACCTAGGGGATACATTCGCAAAAATGATCAGGCACAAACTACCAGAAGCAGTTATTCGTCACTTCAAACTCTTGTAATACAATTCTCAGACGATGTTTATCCATGTATATACTGTGTATTTAATATTTAACTTGGCTTGGAGCAGATAGTCAAAGAACCAACAAGGATTCCCAGCCGCCACGGAGATTTTGCTAGTCTGTTGGACGTATATCTCACAACTGCTCCAACGGTCTACACAGTGAAGGTAACCGCCCCACTGGGATCGTCTGACCACAACACCGTCTCGACGCTATGCAGAATGCATTCTCCAGATCTCTACCATGCAAAGCCTCGTCGGGTCTGGCATTACGGATCAGCCAAGTGGGACGACCTAAGGGAATACTACCAGTCCTTTCCCTGGAACGACGTCTGCTTCAAGTCACGAGACCCATCAGCTTGCGCCCAAGAAATAACAGAGGTATTAATATCCGGCATGGAAGCCTATATTCCTCATGTCGTCAAGCATCCCTCCAAAAATAAGCCATGGTTCAATAAGCGTTGTAGAGATGCAGTTACCTCTAAAAACCAACACTACAGAGAATGGAGGAAAAATCCAAATGCTGAGAGCCACCGCAGTTTTATCGACGCCAGAAATCACTGTAAACGCGTGATTGACAGCAGCAAGGAGGAACACAACCAAAAAATTAAGAACAAGCTCCTCTCATGTCCTAGTTCATCCAGAACATTCTGGTCTGTAGCTAAGGCTATTAGTCAGAACTTTTCCTATTCGTCAATACCACCCTTGACCAGAGAGGACAAATCCATCGCTTCTGCTCCTAAAGAAAAAGCGACATCTTGGGGAAGCTCTTCGCAGCCAATTCTACCGTAGACTTTCAAGGAAGTACTCCGACCACCACCATAAGCGTGAACTCGAGAATGGCAGTGGTCAAATTTCAACATCGAGATGTAAAAAGCATCCTCCAAAAACTGAACACCAATAAAGCTACTGGCCCTGACCAAATTCCTGCCATTGTCCTTAAACGCTGTGCCGCTGAGCTTGCACCTATTCTTTGCAAGCTCTTCAAACTTTCGTATCAACGAGGCGTGTTTCCCGCTTTGTGGAAGATTGGCTGCGTACAACCCATCCCTAAGAAAGGCAAAAAAACTGATCCCACCAATTATAGACCAGTGGCTCTTCTCAGCATCATGTCTCAGGTTATGGAGACTGTCATTAACACACAGCTCCTGAAATACCTGGACAACAATAACATCATAAATGATCGCCAGTATGGCTTCCGTAAGCACAGGTCTACAGGTGACCTCCTTGCCTACGTCACTCACTTGTGGAACAGAGCAATAGACAACCATGGCGAATCCCGTGTTGTTGCACTTGATATATCCAAAGCTTTCGACAGAGTATGGCATGACGGACTTCTGGTCAAGCTTGCTGCTTATGGACTACCACCTGGTCTGCGCCAGTGGCTGAATAGCTTTTTGAAAGACCGATCTCTGTTCGTTGTAGTCGAGGGCTGTTCATCAGACGTATTTTCAATAAACGCCGGTGTTCCTCAGGGATCTGTCCTATCCCCTACACTATTTCTGCTGTACATCAACGAGCTGCTGGAAATAACATCCAATCCAATCTACAGCTTCGCAGATGACAGTACATTAGTGTCGTGCATGGAACCAGGCAAGCCTCTATCATCCCAGGAGACGGTACGTCGGCGACAGCAGCATGCCTCACAGATCAACGCAGATATCAAAACAATTGTCGAGTGGGGATTAGCAAATAAAGTACAGTTCAACGTACAAAAAACTCAGGCAACAACACTTACAAAGAAGTCTCACAATGGCTTACCAACCGTGGAAATGGAGGGTCACCCCATAGTTGAATCACCTTCCGTCAAGCTTTTGGGAATCAACATCAACAATAACATGTCCTGGCACGACCACGTCGTCAGTATTGCTAAAACGGCATCCCAGAAGCTTGGAGTTTTGTTCCGCTGCAGGAAGTTGTATACACCAGAGCAACTGCTGCTGCTCTACAAGGCACAGATCCGACCATCGCTGGAGTATTGCTCCCATGTGTGGGGATGCGCTCCGAAGCACTCTCTAAAGCTTCTGGACACTATCCAGAAAAGAGCGATTAGACTAATCGATACGCCTAACCTCACAAAGGACCTCCACAGCCTGGAACATCGAAGGAGGGTGGCTGACCTATCCCTGTTTTACAGATTCTATCACGGAAGATGTTCGAGTGAGCTCTCTCAGATAACACCACAGGCCGTCCGAACCAGGACCACTAGAGAAGCTCTTCGAGCTCATCCTTACCAGGTCGAGGTCCTTACTCCCCGAACCAGTCTCCTCCAGCATTCCTTCTTTTGGAGAACTTCTACGCTGTGGAATCAGCTGCCGGGGAATTTGTTTCCCGACGGCTACAACCTGCAGCGTTTCAAATCTAACGTGAACCGATACTGCTTATCCTCTCGCAGCGCCTCTAAAGCGCCATAGGCTTTCAGCCTTTGCGGGAGGCCGACCATAAAAAAAAAAACTACATAACATCGGGCAGTCATAAATTTACCAATCATGCGCCGAAATCAAATGATGAAAGAAAATTAAATATATCTCTGAAACAGTTGAAAATCGGACCCTACTTTATATGACTTTTTTTGTTTGGAGTCTTCTCCTAAATTTCTTCCACTCGTCATAGAATAACCCTGTATATACCAAGGACTCTTCCTCTACACCGTATCGCGTCAGCATTGAGGTCCATGGCTTCTGAAGGTATCACGGTCTATGAACAGCAATATCGGTTGCTGTGCCTGGAGACTTACAGAAGAAGTCTCTACCTGACTACAGGTCACGCATCTTGGCGCGACTTTGGAACTTACACCCCTTTTTCCCCTGGGCGCCGTCAGGAGTGTAGCCTCGAGGCTTACTGTCCTTTAATTCCGCACGGTCCGACGGGGGTTCCCAGCCAGGTCCTCCCTCGGTCGCCCATCCAAGTGCTAACCGCGCATGTAGCTGCTGCGCTCGATGTGCGAGGCCGGCGCTGTTCGCCTGTCAGCCATGCGGGTCTCAATCACTCTTGCATATCTTCTGGTTCCAGAACCTCAATATGGTTTGCCTGTGGTACCCCACAGCGGCATGGTATATGTGGCGAAGTCTTCCTCTCCACGGTGCTGTGCCCACACTGGATCATTAAGATCCCCCATCAAGTGCAGTTGCCATCTGGAGATATAGATCTGTCAACAGACCCAGCAGCCATCTCAGTTGCTGCAGATGGCAACATAGTTCTCTAGCTCTTGTCTCACAATGAATTCTCGAATCTGGAGGGAATGCCCTGAGACTGGGTCCCAAGCCCCGATATTTAGCACTTCTGGTTCCAAAATTCCAGACCCTAGTATCATTGATTAACATATTTATGAACATGTTAATCAATGCTAGTATGCTATACCTGATATAATATCGAAGGACCTCACAGCGGCATAGAATATGGGGTGAGGGCTTTTCCTCTACGCAGCATCTTGCGATCTTTGAATGATTAACTACCGTGACTACATTCCATTCATTGTGATTCCTACCTTGGCTTCAAAGAACTCCTTTGCACCATTGACACCGACCTCTCCTACATTGACCTCAGTAAGCTTGGCCAGTTGGTCAAGTCCGCTGTTTTCTTCCAGTTCCCCTGCTCTGGCCTTCCGGAACACCATCATGAACTCTGCAAAGCACAGTCTTCCGTCTCCGTCTGCGTCCACTTCTTTGATCATGCCTTTCAGGCCAATGTGGGTTTGTGGAGCTCCTAGTTGCTCCATCATGCGTTTCAGTTCTGGTAGTGAGAGGAAGCCGTCTTTAGCCGTGTTGAATCTGCAAAACGTAACATTTTAAATAGACAATACTGCATGACTATTTTTTTTTGGAAGTCCAATAAGCCCAAAATATGTTTGCCACGTAAAATACGTAGATGAACAAAAAACAAAAACACGAAAAAAGAAAATTCGTGCATACGAGTAGAAATCCCGAAAATTAGGAAAAAAAAGGATTATAGCAAAACAGGGAAGCCAGAAAATAATAAAAAACTGGAGAACCAAACCATCCAAAATCATCACAGTACAAATATACCTCGAAAAATACGAAAACTCTTAAACAGGATATCGAAAACTAGAAAACAGCGAATACTTCAAGAACCATGAGTGCAGCCTACTTGGACAAAAAAATTACATTGGGAAATTTGATTGTGTACTCATTAAGGCTTAGCTCAGATGACGCGCGTACGACGCGCGTCGACATGGCGCACGTTTGTTGCGTCTGTGTTCAGACGACGCGCGTAGGACTACGTACAACTTTTATACAGAGTGAAACTAGGCAATCGAGTGTCAGTTTATTTGTTGTTACGAGTATTAACGAGAATGGATGTAGGAGAAGCTGTTTGTGTTTGGTTAGCAGAAGAAGGAAACGACGTAGGAGGGAAAGGACACACCCAATTTTAAGGAATAGACTTTCTACAGGTTTATACTTTACACTGTATCCCAGCCTGCGAAGTCACGAACCTAAATTTTTATCATCGGGTTTGCAAAACATTAGGACCAGTTCCTCCCAGGCGCTCTTTTTTGGCGTCTTATTTGAATATAATTTGGAATGCATGTCCCAAATCGTAGGCCTCTTCTCAATTTGATCAATGAAAACATCTGTGTTGTTCCATTCCAATAGCATACGTGAGAAATAAATGTTTGCAGAGAGACAGATATGTCGACTGAACGCTAGAAAAGACGCGTGCCAACTGAACAGGCGATGAGGCAATGGGAGCGTCTAGCATTTCAATATACGCGCGTCGCCGCTGGTCGACGCGCGTATTGAGATTCTCTGCGTCTAGTGGCGTCGTACGCGCGTACAATTTGTAGTGCGCGCGTCCATGTGAACAGCTTGAATTAATTATGTGTCTTTTCAAAACGAGCGCCACGTCGAGCCTTATTCATATAACCAGATATCTGAAAAACGATTACTCGGATCGATATTTACAAAATATACCTTTTTCACGTAAAAATGCCTGAAAAACGTATACACTAATATACCTACCGTGAGATAAAATGTTACATCATTTTAAAGAGGCTTAATGCATGGCAGGTCGCGCTCTCTACAGGTACCATCCGAACTAGGAACAGGATTTAAATTTCTCTCTCGAAAAACCCCCGAGTTTCTAATTTCATGTCGTCACGTCATCCTGTTGATAAATTCTTAAGCAAACACGAAATAATACGATTAAGTATTAACTAGAGTGCGGTAAGGTAAGAGGTAACGTAAGACGTAAGAAAATAAACCTGTGGAATCAGATGAGAGTGTTTATAGTCGTAACGTAAGAGGTAACGCAACACTCTCATCTGATTCCACAGGTTTATTACCTTACGTCTTACGTTACCTCTTACCTTACCGCACTCTAGTTAATCCCTTACTACTTCCACACCCTGCTGTATTTCGGTTATCATCAACTTTTGCATTGAGGTAAGTTTAGGTATCCACCTTTTAATATTCGAAGGGTAAATCTCAATATTTCTACTCAAAGAATCTGCAGTTTTGCTGTGTACCATTAATTAGCGGACACCTTGTATACTGTTTTTTAAGTATTTATCCTGTACATGTGTTACAATCTAGCAACACTATAGGTAGTATCCAAACAACTGGTAAACGCCCAAAAGAAATGATTATAAGTGTGATTACTTTTCTTGTGCTATCTCCGAGACGGTAAGTCACCGTTCTTCACTCAATCTAGGACCCTAGGACATTTTGACAGAAACATAATAATGTTAAAATATTAAATACTCAAAATGTACCATCGCTACTGTTTTGAAGTCATCTATTTCTATTATCATCCTCCGTCTCATTTTTTCATCAACATTTATTTCTCTTCTCTTCGAATTTCGATACCTACTAACATTTTTTAAACTTATTTTAAATACATTAACACAAACGCGTCAACTTGTTGCAACAGATAAGACTTTATAAAATATTAACTGCCTAAACAAATTGCAGGAAAATCCAAATCACTTAAAATCCAATTAGGTCTCCAATCCAATTATATCTTCTCTGAAAAACAAGCAACGTTCGCGTTTACATATCAATAGACGAATAACTGAAACTTTTAATATTACGGTAGGAAAATCCCAACATTCCTGCAATGTATGTTAATTTGGCGAAGATAGAAGCAGTGTGTGTGTGTTACGTTTCTTTAGAAATGAGTTTGGCAACGCAGCGCGCGGTTTGGGGATCGCGTATGGGAACAAACCTAGCCGATGTACTAGAGATGGGCGGTTGAGAATAACAGGTTTTAAAGATCTGTTATTTTTTCAGTGAAAACCTGTTATTAAGAGTTTGGCAGTTGTCACGCATATAACACAGCATATAGTAAACAACCAGCACAACATCTCAGGTTGGCGGTAATTACACGCGCATCCCCCCTTTTGGATGATATTTTTGTAGGGATGCTAACAATACTTCGATACTTCGGCACTAATATCGAGTATTTTTGTCATCGATACTTTTTGAGGCACTCCAAGCTGGTATCGATACTTTTGTATCGGTATCGAAAATAATTATATTATTATTGAGGGCTGTAATCAATTGCACGACAAAATGCTCTGTACAAAGCAAACGCGCCTATTTGGCTAAAAAATATCGAGTTGGTACCGGTATCGATATTTCCATTTTTGCATCTCTACCCAAACTTCACATCTCTAAAATCATCCCAAGGTCAAATTCTGTGGGAACCATTTTTATAAAGGAAATCCTCCGAGATATTCTGCTGGTTGTTTACTATACTGTGCATATAACGAGTTATTTATTTGGCTGCATCATAATATTTGAATCATAGCATAGAAACAAAGTCATTTCATATATTTTTAAGCAAACAGGAAAATACCAAATAATTATGTGACACTTATTATAGATAAAAAAATGAAAAACCGGAGACCAATAGACAGTTGTTTTGCTGCAACATAACGCAAAGCAAGGTAACATTTGCAATTTATAAATCTCAAAGAAAATATCAAACAACGAACACCTGCAAAGTCATTTTAGTCTGTCGCTAAATCTTAACCATACCATACCCGTTCGTCATACCGTATATATAGAAAAATAAGTGATAATTTGTTAGAAAGTCTATTACCGAACCAACAGTTCATTAAATTTGTAGTGTTCAGTAAACCTATATTTCGCAATGACACGGTTAACCACAATTATAATTAAATTGACTTTAGTAACAGAAAATTACCATCTACTATAATGACCGGTGTTACTCGCAGAGTTTTTTTTTTTTTTTTTTTTTTTTTTTTTTTTACGGCTTCGACTGCTATGGTCATTAGCCGCTCGAGTTAATACCTGTTATATAATTGAGCTTTACCCATCGCTAGCATGCTGTCGCTACCGACGGCGACGTTGACGTCACTGTCACCCACAACCTAACCACACTTCCACGATCTGACGTTTACCCAGCTGTTTGTGAATAGTGAATACAGATTAATTACATTACGTGTCCGCTTTCAGTTCGATACACAACAAACAGCACGTAGTTCATCGAGAGACAACAGTAATTCCCGGTACAGTTGCGTACACCATGAGCGTTACAGCTTCGAATGGTAGAATAATCGAAGATGTACTTGAAACGCGCGCTATGCTTCGTGCTACTTAGCCAATGTCTGGCTTACTTTCAGCAAGATAAACAGGACGATTGTTTTTGCCAGTTGTCCGGTAAAATCGACGAATGCACCTGCAATATCGACACTGTGGATCATTTTAACAATGTGAAGATCTATCCCAGGCTATCCAGTTTGCTGGTTAAGGACTATTTCCGATTTTATAAGGTAGAATAACTTTATGACATCAATATGTTTCTTATGAATTAAAAAATCCAGCTTTCCCTTCATTTGAAGTGTGATATGAAGTAAACAGGTTTCTCCTTTATTTTTAAACTGTAAAGTCTAAAAAAATGTACTAGTCTATATAAATGATTTTAAACCATTTGTGAAACACAATAGAATTTTCTCATTTCAAAGGTAATTAGCTAATAACTTTAATTAAATGATTAAGACATAGTCTCATCTTTATGGGTGTTAATGATAGTCCTATTTAACAGTATTTAACTCATTTTTTGCCCATTTTTTACATGCCTTGTAATTTTGTACAATATAAAGTAATATATATACATTAAATGTCAGGCTCGATCTCAGGTATGCATCCATAAATAGACAATGAGTGTAATTGCTTCCTTTTGTATAGTAAAAAGTATATGCAGCTATGCCTGGTAGATTATGGTCTTAATAATTATGGTGCCCATTTGTGGGTGTATCAGCTTTCTTGGACAAAAAAGCTGTTGTGTGATCTACTTTGTTAAATATGATACCTATCCATCTTTCTGTAAGTGATAAGTCAATAAATCAACGTCAAATAGTTTTAGTATCTTATATTCCTGGAAATCCCAGTTACTAGGCTACCACAGATAGAATCCTAAGAACCAATGTTTCAAAAGGGACAGATATTATTAAACCCTACTGTCCAAATATATCTAGTATTAAACCCTTAGCTAAATATACATGAATTGGCCAGATGTTTCATGTGCAAGCATTTTTGCCACACCACTTAAATAATAATTTTTTTCATGTGGTATTTGATTACTTACATTATATCACAAATATGAAAAACCATTTGTTCTTTGAAAAGAGAAGCTCTATTATTCATAGAGACTGACATGCACTTGAATGGGATACCTCCACATTTAGTTTTCTTTTAGAAATTCCCAATGTTGTTTTTTAACAGTAAACACTTCATAGCTATGATTAGGCATTTTTTCAAGAAGTATAAGTATTTTTATTTAATGGTGTCCTTGAACAGTCTTAAATCTTGTCAGATGTTTCTATAAGCAAGTTATTTAATCATTGCTCCAGGTTATCATGCACAGTATTGGCTTTCATGATTGTTATTTTTGATAAAAACTTTTGAAAACTGTTAGAATCCCTTTTATCAATTGGCACTTCAACAAATAGCAGGGTGATGAGCAAGAGATTTTATTAAATGAAAACTTATGATTTAAAAAAAGAAACAATGTAAACTATTCAACTGGCCACAGATTTTATCTTGTATCACACATTTATTATCACACTTTACAAAACAAAGATCATTGTGTAAATTACTATTAACAAAGGAGTTTCAAAGTGTCACCATCAATATTACTCATGTGCAAAGTGTGTGATGAAGATCATATGTATTTGAAATAATTATTTGCACTCAACAATTACTTAAATATTAGGATAATGATAGCAGCCTTATGTTTTGTTTAAATACTATGATTTATCTGACAGTAAAATTAGTCTTAGAAGTCCGATTGAGGCGAAATTATGCCACCCTTATTGAGGAAACAAAATTATTATTTTGCATTCTCATGCACTTAGTCTTTTCATGCTTTCAAGAACAATACTAAAAAGACAGATTGTATGACTAATACTTTCCAATTTGAGTTCTTTATGTTCTTCTGTATGTTTGACTCAGCTGATGAAAATATATAATAACATTGATTAATGTATTTCGTATAAATGTGTTAATCAATGATAATAATTTGTTTGCCCTTCTATATCTCAAAAAAGTACTGATATATTATTATGCAATATTTTCAGTATGTATGTTTCAAGTGAGGTTTCAAGAAATAAACATAATATTTGGTAATGCTTGGACATCCCAGCCTTCAAAAGAAGTCTATAGGTTCAAAAAGAGGTATTGGTTTGTGGGGTAGGCAAAAAGGGCCAAAAATGGCCCACATGCTTGGCTTTGCCTCCAAAAGTAAATACTGAAGCAACAACAATTTATGAACAGTAATAACTTATGAATATCTTGACTTTCTCGGAGTTGGACAAGTTCTTTTCGAAACTTGGTCCTCTGGTCTAGCCAATATATTCGACAATGTAACCTTGATAACACTAGCTATCCTAGCTATCATGTTTAAGGTCTTATTTATTGCTATGGCATGCCTGAAAGTCAATTCACAATTCATTATATATTCTACCATTTTCATGTGATCTATGGAACAAGACAATGCAACATCAGTTAAACAGAAATGGATATTGTTTTTTTTTTCATACATAAAAAATAACGCTTTGGAGTAAGATGATGCTAGACCAGTGTTGTCAGGAATTCGAATTTTCATTTTCAGGCGTTTTTATATAAACATTCCTTGATATCAGGAACTGCTTCAATTGCATTTCCGGTAGCATAAGATGGAAGTAATAATTTTTTCGCTGATTTGGCACTACTACATAATTATTTTTTTAAGTGTTAACTAACATAATTATTGCAATTATATGAGAGTGAATTTTATTCCAGGTGAACTTAAAACGACCATGTCCGTTTTGGTCAGACGACAGCAAATGCGCGATGCGCTACTGTCGCGTGGAATCCTGCGGAGAAGACGATATCCCGCCAGGGATCAAAGGTGACAACAGGATGGCCAAACGCAGCCTAGAAATCAACGCCAGCGAAAAATACACCAGAGAGGTGAGGACATTCATTTTTGTACTCTACCACTTTTAATATTCGAAGTAAGTTTTCCACCTAAACGGTCCGTTTTAAGTCCCATATGTGATACATAAAGTCACACTTGAATTAACCAAGGAATCTTAATATGCAATTATACAGTGTGGTCCAAAGAGTGTGCAACAAATGGGATTTTTTTTATTAGCTGCACAATCAAAAATCCAATATTGCCAAAAGTTGGTGCATGTCCGATAACTAATTTAGGTGCACTTAGAATGGTTCCAAGTTCATCAGTATACGGGGTGAATCAAAAAATATAAAAATTGTACAAGAGTAAAGTACCCTTATTTTCAAAAATTCAGCTAAATGTTATTAACAAAAGTTGTTTAGAATCAAGAGTTATGCCTAAATACCAAAACTTGGCCTCCTCTGAGAAAAAAAATTCCGCCCTCTCGGGTAACGTTAACTGTTTGGGAGGAGGCATTTTAGGTACGTAAAAAGACAATAACCGAGCAATAATTTTACAATATTGTAAGAAAGTGAGACTAATGTCATCAAACTGTCATAATGTTTACTTAAAACAAACATTTGTTTTTTTTTCCATGGGTATCCATGATTTTTTTAGTAAGATTTCATGTTTGTGGATTAATTTAAATAATACATGTTTAGAAATAAAAAAATAATAAAAGGTTTGCGGTTTTATTGAGAGTTATTCTGATATGCATGTAATTATAAGCAACCTCTTGCCTTAGTAAAAAGATTTTTTCCGAAATTATAAAGCCATATTTAATATCCTTGCAACAAACATTTAGCTTGTGATTCCCAAAAAAATTTTAACCTCAGGTAAATTTCACAAAAATGCTTGAATTTAAATAAAGTTATACAAAATTAATTCAATTTCAATTAGTGTATCAAACAGTTTTACTAAAAAAAAAAAAATTTTTGGGAGAGTTATGCACTTTTTTCAAAAAAAAATGTTTTTCTCAGAGGAGGCCAAGTTTTGGTATTTAGGCATAACTATTAATTCTAAACAACTTTTGTTAATAACATTTTGCTGAATTTTTGATAATAAGGGTACTTTACTCTTGTACAATTTTTATATTTTTTGATTCACCCCGTATACTGATGAACTTGGAACCATTCTAAGTGCACCTAAATTAGTTGTCGGACATGCACCAACTTTTGGCAATATTGGATTTTTGATTGTGCAGCTAATAAAAAAAATCCCATTTAGCACACTCTTTGGACCACACTGTATACAGGATGTTCCATTTTAAAAACACAACTTTGATGTGTCACGCTTTTATACGGTATTTTTAAAATGTAGTCCAACCCCAGATACATTCACCCATCTAGTGATTTTCCTGAAAAGAGATGTTTTTCCACAAGCCTTAGGCGTTGAGCTTGACTCACCCTGAATAGAAACAATTTGTTGCAAACAAAATTGATTCTGTTTACAAAAAATAAATCTCATCGATCTGGAACTGGACAGTACTTTTTGTAGTATTTTATTTTGTTGTACTAACCAATCATTAGGTTCATCGCGTCATTCACGCAGTAATCTACCGTGGGAAAAGTGTTCTCATTTCTCGACGATCCTCGACGACTTTGAATGCGGATACTATTTAAACATTCAATTTGTTTATTTCTCTGTACAAGACAATAAGAATTGACTAGAATAGTAGTTCCTCCATGATTAATGCCTGGATTAGTGTCACAAATATTGCATAAAAATAAATACCATTTCACAATGTGGACGCTCTTTTTTTGCAACGTTTTCAGTCAATTTTGAAACTGCACATACAAGCGTATCGTCGGGACCGATCGATCGGGAAATGATTTCAGTTTAGGTTAAACTTATATGTATGACGATTCAGGTAAATGAAGACTGTGAAGCACACCATAATGAGATGTTGGACTACTTGAACATGACTATTTCGGAAGAGGCTCAAAAAGAATTGGTCAAATGGGACGCGTACGATGATGCTTTGGACAACTTTTGTGATATTGATGAGAATGATCAAGATGCAGAATATGTGGATCTATTGTTGAATCCAGAAAGATACACTGGGTGAGTGTTTATAACAATCAATGAAATGGAGTCTTGCATAAATATAAAATGTATCTTTCCTTACACTTAAAGTACTGTAGCATAGAAGTGAGTTATGCTGTAAAGAAAATGTAATGTACGAAAAATTGGATACCGGTTGAAACATTGAGCATCTCACAGACCACCAATAAATACTGTCTTGCTTATAAACAGTATTAACAAACAACACCAATCAAAAACCACAATAAAATGAGAATGAAAAATATAAATAAATTCGACTCATACACAGCTACGATTGTTGTTGCAAATTTTAGGTGAGCTATCTATAATTGTGACAAATGTATTATTTAGCAAATTCTAAAAGATAGTTATTATTGACGTCATCGACGTATTAAGCTATACATATTTATAGCTTTTACTCGACAATATCCTCCACAAAACAACAAATAATTAAGTACTTTATTGGAAATTATCGCTTGCTTTTTCGAACAAAGGAGTTTATGTTTCTAAAAGCCCGAAATTACACTTGTTCATTATACAAACAATTAATGCTTAATAACAAAATTGCTAAATTTGCGCAACGTCAGTATCGAAGCTACTACCCGTCTTGACTTTTTCATTTGATTGGGTGAATTTTTTGAGTGAGATAAATGTGTTTGAGAAAGTGGAGAGACCTCATCTAACTTAGAATAAACAAATTTGTGACAATTGTGTAAAATATATTTGGTTTTCTAATTGTTGTTATGATTAATTTTTGTTATTTTTCAGTTACGCAGGACCATCTGCCCATAAAATATGGCAGAGCATATACTTAGAAAACTGTTTCAGACCAAAACGATCGTTCAGCTTCAATCCTTACATCCAAAGTGGAAAACTAAACGAACTTTGCTTAGAAGAAAGAGTCTTTTACAGGTAAATTTGATTTACGAAGATTTAATTCGAATTCTTAATAAAAACAGGAAAAACAACTTGTTTCATACAATTAAAAGTTTTCGACATATAGCTGTAATAAAATATATTATGTAGGAACTGAGGACGCGAACAATGAACACTTGACGATATTAAGTAATATATAAAAACGATATTGTAATCCCGAAAATAAGAATTTTCGCTACTATGACTCACAGAAGTTAATTCACATAAGCAACAATACTACTTTTTTTATCAATTGTTTTACGTAGTAGAACAAGGCAATACAAAAATACGTATCAGTTTTGTGAAAATAAACCAATGGCAATGGGTCAATGCAACGACTTAATCAGTCTTTTACATTTTTTTAAAGATACCTAATACATCCTCTTTATAACTGCAGGTATATGGTTCGCTAATAAATTTTTATGTTCAAATTTTTCGCTGACGCTGGGGACCGCAGGTCGAATGGCTAGTTGTACCGGTCTATAGGTAGAGTTTCCAATTCGGGATCCCAGTATTGCGAAATCTCGGGATGCCGGAATTAATGAAACGAGATCCCGAAAATCTTGATTTTTAAATGAGGAAATTTCAGTCTGCCTGATTCCGTTTTTCATCCATGAATTATTTAACTTTACCTAGGCAGTGACATAACTTCAATACCCCCCCCCCCCCCCCCCCCCCCCCGCCAACAGTGACGTAAAATTTCGAGAGCAAAAAAAGCTCCTGCACACCTACCTACCGAGTATGGAAGTTGAAAGAGCCTTTTCTTCAGCGGTTTCATTTGCGAACAAACTTAGATCGCGCTTAAAAGTCTCTAGTCTCTTTGGTTTTTCTAAGATCATACCTTATTATTACTAAGAAATGTTTAAAAATTATTTTAATTACACATTTAAATGAAACTGTTCTTTCTGTTTTCGTTTTTAGTTCCTGTTCCTAAAGCTAATTGCTTTGATGTTTACTTTGCAATATGTTTTTGCGCTTTTTAATAAAAACGTACTTTGATTTACAATATTTTTTATTTTTTATCATTGCTGTTACAAGTGTTAGAGTTTGAAAAAATTATTGGGGTTAACCCCGAGGTTATTTCCGAAAACCCGGGACCTAGATTTTTATCTCAGGATCTCGAAACGGGGTCCTGCTCCAGAAAATTGGAAACCCTAATTCGCTATGGATCAGTTGACTATTTTAGAATAGTCTAAACTGATAGTGTGTGTGTCTATGTGTAAGAAGAGTAGCTTGCTAAATTTTAGTACTTTAGCTTCACCATATGAAAAACAAATTCTTATATTAAAGACGATTTTCTCATTATTATTATTACTTTTGATTCCCAGGGTGATTTCTGGCTTACACGCGAGTATCAACACCCACCTCTGTGCAAATTACCTTCTCTCAAACGCGAATGGAATGAGTTTTACGGATCCTAAGGGAAAATGGGGTCCCAACTTGAGCGAGTTCCAAAGGAGATTTTCTCCAGAAACGACCAATGGGGAAGGTCCAAACTGGCTGAGAAACCTTTACTTCGTGTACTTAGTTGAGCTTAGGGCTTTGGCGAAAGCTGGCCCATATTTGGAGGACGAGGAGTATTTCACAGGTAAGTTTAACTGCATACATGAGTATGACATGTTTATATAGTAAAATTCAATTCTGTAAAATTGCGATGAAAAAGAAAAATTGGACGGCTTCTTGCAGAAATGATCCTACCGTTGTTTTCTGTAGTTTCCGGTTGTTTTCTGTCGTTTGTCCGTTGTTTCCTGTTGTTTTCTGTCGCTGTCAGTGTTGGTTTTGGTTGTTTTCGGTTTTCTGTAGTTTTTTGTTATGTTATGTTGTTTTTGGGTGTTCTCTGTTGTTTTCGGTTATTTTCCGTTATTTTCGGTTGTTCTCGGTCGGTTTTTGTTCTTTTCTGTCGTTGGTCCGTTGTTGTTCCCTGTAGTGATGTCAAACATAGGTACATTTTTGTATCACCTATACCAAGTAATATTGTAAAAAGTACCCAGCATCCGTTACCGGTATTCCAGGGAAAACCAAAAGACAGCGTTGTAGGGTATACCGATACCGAAGACGACGGTAAAAACCACCGGCAGAGGTACCGATCGAGACGGCTTGGATCGGAAGCTCTCCTAGGTATTTGTACCTAATACTGCGCCAAGATAAATTAACGGATACCTATTTTAGCGTTTACCCAGTACAGAATATTAGTGGTGTAACGGGTATTTCATACCGGGTAGTTACAATATGGACATCACTAGTTCTCTGTTGTTTTCTGCTGTTTTCTGTTGTTTTCTGCTGTCTTCTGTTGTCTTCTGCTATCTGCTGTTGTTTTTACATAAACTGAATTTTTTGATACTATACCATAATATTGTAATATACGCCATCCCCTTTCCTGCCAAAAAGATCCAAGCCACCTCGTGGTTTCTACCCGATCTATTATTGTTAATCAACCCAATTATTGAGTTAGGTGATTGCTGTAACTAAGATTCATTTACTAAAAGACTTTGTAGGGTAGATTCCTTTTTGCAAAGCGCCGTGCCGTCCAGTTCTCTCACATGTGAAATATAGAAAAATAACATATTTATAATTCACAATCGACACCTAGACGTTACCCCCCAAACGCGAGAGCTCTACGAGACGTATTGAAACATACCGAAACCTTGGTCTAGCTTTTGATTCTAAAATGCGTTTTTCCCACATTGTTAAAAATCTCCTTTGTAAAGCTTTTTCATCTCTAAATGTAATCTACAGTAAACGACCCTATCTTAGTTCTCAACTGAAAAGACACGTGATATTTTTGTTCTCAGCAATTTTCAATATTGCAACCTTATCTACGGTATCTGCTTAGCAAAAGCTGACAGAACAAGGATACAGAATGTGCAAATCAGTTGCTGCAGACTGGTCTCTGGGATCAGTATGAGTATGAGCATATTTCTCACAAAATTAAGGAGTGCAAGTGGCTCAATATGGATAATAGGATGCAGGCACGTATTTAGAGGGGGGTCCAGGGAGTCCGGACCCCCCCTCCCCCCGAAAAGGACAACCATAATCTGGGGACCCCCCAAAAATCAAATCCTGGATACGTGCCTAATAGGATGAAACTTTATTTGGCTAACTTTGAACACCGAACACACTCATCATCAGACGTATTTTCAATAAACGCCGGTGTTCCTCCTGTCCTATCCCCTACACTGTTTCTGCTGTACATCAACGAGCTGCTGGAAATAACATCCAATCCAGTCTACAGCTTCGCAGATGACAGTACATTAGTGTCATGCATGGAACCAGGCAAGCCACTATCATCCCAGGAGACGGTACGTCGACGACAGCAGCATGCCTCATAGATCAACGCAGATATCAAAACAATTGTCGAGTGGGGATTAGCAAATAAAGTACAGTTCAACGTACAAAAAACTCAGGCAACAACACTTACAAAGAAGTCTCACGATGGCTTACCAACCGTGGAAATGGAGGGTCACCCCATAGTCGAATCACCTTTCGTCAAGCTTTTGGGAATCAACATCAACAATAACATGTCCTGGCACGACCACGTCATCAGTATTGCTAAAACGGCATCCCAGAAGGTTGGAGTTTTGTTCCGCTGTAGGAAGCTGTATACACCAGAGCAACTGCTGCTGCTCAACAAGGCACAGATCCGACCATCGCTGGAGTATTGCTCCCATGTGTGGGGATGCGCTCCGAAGCACTCTCTAAAGCTTCTGGACACGATCCAGAAAAGAGCGATTAGACTAATCGATACGCCTAACCTCTCAAAGGACCTCCACAGCCTGGAACATCAAAGGAGGGTGGCTGACCTATCCCAGTTTTACAGATTCTATCACGGAAGATGTTCGAGTGAGCTCTTTCAGATAATAACACCACAGGCCGTCCGAACCAGGAACACTAGAGAAGCTCTGCGAGCTCATCCTTACCAGGTCGATGTCCTTACTCCCCGAACTAGTCTCCTCCAGCATTCCTTCTTTTGGAGAACTTCGACGCTGTGGAATCAGCTGCCGGGGAATTTGTTTCCCGACGGCTACAACCTGCAGCGTTTCAAATTTAACGTACACAGACACTTATCCTCTCGCAGCGCTTCTACAGCGCCATAGGCTTTCAGCCTTTGCGGGAGGCCGACCATAAAAAAAATACTCCAATGTTTAAAACCACAAAGTGCATTAAGCATATCACATCGATCATTGTACCTGACAATTATTGCACTAGTCACTTTCAGTTTATCGTAGTTAATTTTAAGTTGATAGATGTTAAAAGTTGTTTTCAGATAATGTAGGATTTATTAATTTAAACTTAAAAACGATAAACAGAAAGTGACTACTTCACTATCTGACAGGTACAATGCCTAATTGATAAGACAAAAAATCCAATCAAAAAACTAAACACAAACACACTAGGTAAGTCTTGATATACAAGCCCATATTTTTTTTTTGGATTTTGTATCTCGCATATTTTTCAGATTTCGGGAAAAAGTTATTTGAAAAAGTTGTTAATTTTGACGACGTAAGTATCAACTTAGGAATCACACTGATATCCATCTCATTGCTCCTCTTACACATCAAAACAACCCAGGTGGTGCCTGTATTGTATTTTTATTTAGTC
The DNA here is from genome assembly GCA_951848785.1 of Callosobruchus maculatus. Taxonomy (NCBI): domain Eukaryota; kingdom Metazoa; phylum Arthropoda; class Insecta; order Coleoptera; family Chrysomelidae; genus Callosobruchus; species Callosobruchus maculatus. The sequence goes on from CATOUR010000083.1 coordinate 13,741,961, forward strand.
AACTGTGTTCCAGGTAACGACGCTTCAGACTGGGACACCCGAATGGCGATCAAAGACCTGCTGAAGGTGATCAAGCAGTTCCCTGACCATTTCGACGAGTCCACCATGTTCCGCAATGTGGAGCAGGCAGAACGGCTCAAGTTCGAGTTCAAACAACACTTCCGCAATATCACGCGCATCATGGACTGCGTGGGTTGCGAGAAATGCAGGCTGTGGGGCAAACTGCAAACGCAGGGATTAGGCACGGCCCTCAAAATACTCTTTAGCGGCAAGTTCGACAAAGTGATACAGAACAGGAGACTAGACGCGCATAACAAAAAGGAGTTTCAGTTGCAGAGGATGGAGATCGTGTCGTTGGTTAACGCGTTTGGAAGACTGTCCACTAGTATTTATAAATTGGACGATTTTAGGCAGATGCTGAGGTAACGGAATGCCGAAAGGCATTGGTATCTACGTTGCGATCGCCCAGATTTTATACTAGTAGGGATCAGTTGTACTTCCAGGCCAGTCAGGACCAGCCTTGATCGTCTAATGAGACACTGATACAGAGCATTTTATATGGCATATGCTTTGGTCACGACTCAAAAAACAATCAGCATCAGCTGTCTTACTCAAGGTCTGGGGATGCTCTGCGCCGATCCCTTTGCGCATCGATATTTTTGGTTAGAGAGAGATAGATTTCAACAGCGGCGGCCCGGCAGGATCATGGCTATCTACATAGAATATGAGTATAGAGATAAATAATATAGATCACAGCGCAAATATAGTACTTTAGGGAGGTAAACATTAAGGACAATATAAACCTTATGTTATCTTCAATCTTTACCTTCCTTTTACATCGCATATGTTGAGTATTATTTCTTAATTCTGCCCCGTTGTAAACTTTTTTCTACTCCGCCTTGTCAGGACGAATGGAACTATCCCAAAAGACGTTGACTTCAGATATTTGCGACACGTCATCACAAACGAACCGACCCGACCGTGAGTAAGACAGCTGATTGCTGAGCCGTGCTTTGGTTCTGAAATATGGCTTAACAGGAAGGGTTAATTGGAGTCAGTCCTTTGAAGCAGCTCCCACAGAGGCAAACCTCTTGAATTCCTAATTGACAAACCAATTTTCAACCCATGAAGAACACCAGGAAAACAAGAAAAAGCTAAAATGCTTTCTGAATAGAATGAACAATGGGCTACCATGTTTAGCTTTGCTGAAAGCACCAAAACAATTGAAAAACTACGTGAACACCCACCTATAATACACGTGATGTTTCTTTAATACATAACTTTTTTTCAGACACAGTTCCATTTAATTTTTTATTTATATCATCCCCATCTTCTGGATGGGTTTCAGGGTTCAGTCTGGGGTCAAAACTCATAACAATATGACTTTCTTCTTCTTCATATTTGTAACGTGCATGGAATCATTTATGGATGCAGCTGCAAAAAGGATTTCGGATTGTGAAGATTGTATGGAATGTTTTTCTGATAAACACCTATCCACCAGTTTTGGGCAAATGAATATATACCGAAATAGAAATAAGAAGTGCCTTAGGCAGTATGCACATTAGAGTGCAATTTTTTAAAAAGGAGGAACGTCGTTCGTTAGTTAACATAATATTTAGAATCCTTGCTCTTGCCTTTTTTGAGAGAAATTTGTGGAATGAACATTTTTGTGGAAGACGTAATTCAAGGATGCGCCGTTGTTTGAAAGGTACCTCGTATATTTAACCAGTTAATTATTTTTAAAATAAGAGAGACTGGCATTTTAAACAGTAAACATATAGAATGTGTAATTTAGTTTAATATAAACAGAAGAGTTGCACCAACGTTTATGTATGATTTTTTTAATTTGATCGATTACACTTTTTCAGTGTTCAGATATGATTGATTAAAATGTTGGTGAACTCTTCAATATTGGACATTTTTGCAAAATATAATGAACTATACAGAGTGTTTCCCAATTGTGTGTCAATATTTATGGGGGCGATTTTTGGGTCCCTTTCAAGAAGAAAACTTCATATGAACGTATGTTCTAAACGTCTGCGTGCCACTGACTGTCTAAATATTTGGGACTAAGTAAATTGGGTCGGCACTGGTTAAAATCAAGAGTTTTTTTGTGAAAGATGTCAAAAAAATCTACCACTGCCACTGATTGATAACTAAAGAATAGATTTTTTGACATCTTTCACAAAAAAACTCGATTTTAACCAGTGCCGACCCAATTAACATAGTCCCAAATATTATTTAGACAGTCAGTGGTACGCCACTGATTTTTCTTAAAATAAAAAAATTGAAATCTGTCTTCAATTATGAGCAGATTTGATCTCTTGATTTTTTTAGTCCGACGGACGGGTTTCATCTAAAAAAATAAAATCTACGTATGTCTCTGCATGGTGATATTGTCATATTAACGATATTGTTGCGATCAAGCAGAGAAACGGTTTTAAATTTTTTAAGCGAAAACCGTGCATCGGATTGAAAAAAATCAAGTGTTCAATTTTGGTCAGAAATGAGTGGGAATTTCAAAAATAATCTTTATTTTAGGAGAAATCAGTGGCGTACCATCAATGGTTGCCAAAATAGGCAGGTCAATTACGTACGAACGCCACTGGTGGAAATTAAGAAAAAGTTATACATTAAAAAATGCCTCTTGATTCATAATACATGTATGACGAAGTTCATTAAAATATCTAAAGTGGTATTGTGGATATTAATCATAAATTATTTATTTTTGAAAACCTAACCACCCTGTATCTCAAAAGATAAGACGTTTAGGACATACGTTCAATGAAGTTTTCTTCTTAAAATGGGCCCAAAAATCGCCCCCCTAAATATTGACATTTAATTAGGAAACACCCTGTATTATAAAGAGATTACAGCAACTGATTTTTAAATTTGGTATGGCATTTAGATCATCAGAGATCAGCACGGTATTTATTGTGATACATAATTGACGTTTTAGAAATATCTAGATTCGTACTTTCAGAAGACACTTAGTTAAGTTTTTAGGTATATTTCATTTTTCGGATGTTTATTTTATATAGCATATAATTTGAAGAATCTATAAGTCGATAGCCTTCCAGAACTTCCATAAAAAAATCGAATGATCAGATAAATACCAATAAACTTAATTCACAATTTGCTACTCTCATAGTTAACAAATAAACAAACAGACGTTGTTTCAGACTACCTGAAACATTAAAATTTAAAAGTACCTATATATGTATCCAGAGATACTCTCACATTTGGTGACATTTGTTGGAACACCCTGTATGAATATACAATCATTATCTATTGATTTCTTAACGTAATTATAGAGTTTCAATGAAATATAATTAAGTTATCTATTTAAATGGAAAAACCCTGAAAGAATTAGATGTATATATTTTATACAGCTTTATTTATTTTTTAGCACGACTTTTTTATTATAAGAAGGTACCAGGGTACTTAATATTTAGAAGAGGCGTTTCAATTTATGGGTATATTTGTATATAAGATCGTATTTTTATATATGCAACAAAGTATTAATATCAAGTTGAAAAATATATAAATATTACTGATAGATAGCATGTCCAGTGATAGTATAGTTATACAACGTTTAGCTTTTGTTTGAAATTTTTAGATATTTATATGTTATTTAATAAATTATTATTGTTTGTTCATCATCTTCTTTTACTTGAACCCTCGTACTGATTTTCTTATACCTAACTCGTCCCGAGCAAATACATACACAAACTGACTATGCTTTTTAATGGGCAGATACCTAGTAATAAAACCATGCTGCTAATTATATTTCCTTGACACGTGATATTGTAATTCTGAAGGGTGTATCATACACCATGCATCCAAAACTTTTTTTTATACGATATCCCCGGAATCTCACCACCAACTTAAGGCCCGGTCAAAAAGAGGACATTCTAGAACGCGGCGTTCTAGAACGCGGCGTTACGGCGTTCTAGAACGCCGCGTTACAGCGTTCCGTTGTATTGTTAGAGAACGCCGCGTTCTAGAACGCCCTTCGTTTGACCGGGCCTTTATTATTTTCAAATATCACTCCATGGGTTATTCTACTTAAATGATATCCCTATTTATCTAAAATCTTGTGCTACCTTTGATGTTATACGCAAACTTTTTTTTCGTAAAATTATAAGTATAATATAAATAAAATAATCTGTTTAACGCCTATTACTTATGCATAAAAACTGATAAAAAAAGAAAATTAAGTAGGTTTTTAAGGGTACTGAAGGGCCTATATCATACCATTCTTTCTAAAAAAAAGTATTTTTTCTTATGCTTATGACTACACAAAAAAATGGTTTGTGTATGAAATCAGAGGCACTAAAAGATTTTAAATAAAATAATGATTTCATTTATGTAGGAACAGCTGTGGGGTGCTATTTAAAAAAAAAGTTGAGGGTGAGTTTTAAGAGTTGAAGTACAACAAAAAATATTTCAAAAACTTGCTATGATAACTCGACGGTACTCTTCAAAGACCCTCTTATTTTTCTTATCTGTTTTTGTTATGACAATATTATGCGCCTCAAACAAATCTTAATTTTATTTATCTTATGTTTATGACTTTACGAAAAAAATAAGTTTGTGTATAAAATCAAAGCTGCCGCAAGATTTTATATAAAATAAGGACTTATTTGTGTGGGAAAAACGATTGGGAGCGATTTTTAAGGGTTGAAATACAACAAAAATTGTTTTGAAAGCATGGTATGATAGACCCTATAGTACTTTCAAAAATACCACTCAGTTTTCGTTTGAACTTTTTTTTTGCTATGAGAATATCACTTGTCAAGAAAATTCTGGGACAGCCGGTATACGGATCAATCAAACAAGTCAAGTAGCTCGACTCAGTAGTCAGTACCCCACAAATTTTGAGGTTGTCAAATTCCCACAATTCAGAATTCCAGCTGGGGTAGCAAATTTTGAACAGCTCTCACAGATTAGAATTTTTATATGTATTTTGACTTCGCCCTGTAATTAAAGAAAAACTAGTTTTCAAAAAACCTCAAAGGACTAAAATAAATAGTTAAGAAATATTCCCTTCAATTTTTCCCGTATTTAACAAACACCCTGTATAGTAACAGGAATAATTTATTCAAACTCGTCAGTGAAAAGTTAATCAATTATTATTTACATAGTGAAACTGAAAATCATCAACTTCTAATCTGTCATCTGTGGTTAAACAGAAGCATGTTTCTTTCAACATACACGTCGCACCCATGCATGTGAAGAAAGGTCAAAAATAGATCTGAACGAAATCGAATCTTCGACATACCAGATACTCAAAGTGGGTTAGTAAACATTGCCTCCAGGTGCTCTTTGATGAGGTGTGTATTTTTAACACATTTTTATTTTAACGACATCACGCTATGGGGTCAACACGTGTTGCCCGTCCAAATATTTCTAGGAATGTGTGAAAATGCATGCAGCTGCTGTCATACATGATACTGGATCACAGAGGAGAGATTAACACGTGGGTTAGCCCAGCTCCAATATTCCAACCGGAGAGAGACAACGTTTCACAATAAATAATAAATATAGTTTAAAAAATGGAGTCAAGTTGATTGACTCAGTACTTCCCACACATTACGGTGATACCAGTTTATTATTTTCCTATATATCATGAGGCTATAGTCATGTCCCAGATTTACGGCCCACTGCCCTCTCCCCCCGACTACCCCAATTTCACCCACCCAAAAAAAGTAGAAAATGACCAGGCACCCCTAAAACGCCTACCACTGACACACTTCCTAAAAACCAGCCCTCAAATTTCATTAAAATCAAATCAATAGTTTCCACGTTACAAGATACATAACGATCTAAAGCAATGCTCGAATGTAGGTATAAATCAGAAATTTCTCCCTTGATTTCTATAATTGGCAAGGCTGTGTTCGGATGGACTTAAAAAAGTGTATTGTGCCGCTACATCCTTCTTTCCATTATGAATACAACAAATTTTTCAGTTTTACAACCCCCTATCCCCCAACCACCTCAATTTCACCCCCACCCAAAAAAAAATAGGAAGCGATCAGGAACGAACAGGAACACCCAAAACGCTTAAAACGATTTTGAGCTGTTTTTATATCTTTAGTATTTTTATTATTGCTGCGGCGCCGCCACTGGCACGATTTCTGAAAGCCATTCGATCTTTTCATCTTCGCCATGCTAATAATACTGTGTCAAATTTTCATTATTAAAATCAATTCAATAATTTCGAAACTGCACAATACAGAACGACCTGAAGCAATGCTCGTATGTTTACATCACTCCCTTGGATTCTGTATTAACCCTTTGTCCTACGTGGACGATTCAAAGCGAACGCGGTTTGGGAGCGAACCAAGGCGAAGCGATGCGACGCGGCTGTTTTGTCCTATGTGCGCATTTAGCTGTTCGCTCGGCACTTGGATTTTACATTATCACCAACGATACAGCATACACTTCGCGCGAAAATATCAAACCAGGTTTTAACACCCCTAACCCCCCCAATTTCACCCCCATTCAAAAAAGTAGAAAACGATCAGGAACCCCTAAAACGCCTAAAAACGAAGTTTGAGAATATTTAATTTTTTTCGTTTTTTGCTAATTACTCCGCCACCCCTGCACGGTTTTTCAAAATTATAGCAGCATTACCTACTAGGACCCCACAGCATATAGTTACCCAAATTTCATCGCAATCCATGCAGCGGTTACTGAGATTACGAGGGTAGAAAAACGCGAACAGACAGACAGACAGACAGATAGACAGACAGACCGACGGAAATGAGTGACGTGGATTTTCGTTATGTAGACATCATAAAACGCCCAAAAAGCGTATTATCTCAAAATCGAAAATTTTCGCGATTACAATACACCCCTCACCTATCGGTGTTGGAAGTAAAAACCAACAAATCCCGCTTTTAAAGAACATCGGACTTTGTGCTTTGTACCATTATCATTCGTAAATCGAGCGCCCCACGCTTGTTTTGATTTAAGCTTATTTTGAATATAATTTTTAGCTTTTCGTCCGATGTTCTTTAAAAGCCTGTTTTTAGTTTTTTTAAACCATATTTATTTTTAATTTTTTGGTAACTTTATCACTAAAGCGTGTTTTTTATATTATTAAACTTTTTTTTATAACTTAGCGGACCGCGTAGGCAGAGCCTAAATACCAGAGTACCGCGGCTGCTGTGAAAGCGTTATGTTAGGGGAAGTTTGTTAAACGAGGGATTTGAATGAGTCAATACCCGCAGGCCCAATAAATACATCCCCTGGCAGTCCATTCCAAGCCTTGGACACTCTGGGAATAAATGTGCGGTTGTATCGCTCATCGGTTCTTGATGTATGAAGAATTACCGCCTTAGGATGAGATGCAGCGGTCGCGCGGGTGCATCTGATAGGAGCGGTGATCGGTGGAACGATATAGGATAGCTCAGAGAAGCAGATTCCGTTTGAATATCGGTAGAAGAGTGAGATGTCACCAACAACACGCCGGTGAGAAAGTGGCTGGAGGTGCTTAAGGCCGGGTCGCCAATTAGTCGAACGGCATCTAGTATAAACAGGGTAATAGGGGCAGCAGCTCCCCAGACATGAGAGCAATACTCCAGACCAGGTCTTATCTGGACTTTATATGGCGTGAGGAGGTTACATGACGAGAAGTACTTTCTAGCTCTAAATAGGTACCCTAGCTTTTTACCAGCAGCTGTTGCAATTAACGCAACGTGTTCGTGCCAGATCAGATTTTCTGCAATGTTGACTCCTAACAGCTTGAATGAATGACTCCTTGGCAGAGCCCGGTTGTTCATTAGAACCTGGTGTTGGCTTGGGCACGTCTTGTTTGATAGCGTACAATACTGGGTCTTGGAAGCATTAAATTTTACCATATTCTTGAGCCCCCAAGAGGTAATGGTATCGAGATCCTTTGAAAGTGAAGCTGCCACTGCCAGTCTTCTGCGTTCCAGCTCGACCACAGAGATCGGTCTATTGCTCATGATGCCTCATGCAGCGTACTGTCATCCACAAAACTGTGGATTGGATTTGCATTGTAGTGCTAGAGAGTAGATCATTAATGTGAAGCAGAAACAATGTCGGAGCCAATACCAATCCCTGGGGAACCCCAGCATTGATGGCATTGATGCTATGGTATTTATTAATACTCTGTAGGTATAAGGAAGATGAACAGTTGTCTTTGATCCATTACTGGATAAACTGTCAACTTTCCTGAATAAATTTCCCAAAAATACCAACTCCCAAACAACTGGATGTCACGCCTTTTAAGCTGTAACATTAACAAACTTTAAGGTGTCTGCGCCATCTCTTCGTCGCGTCGATACGACCGCTAGTCCGATGGATTTGAAGCCGTCAAAATTGTTTTCGCGGCAAAGTTGGAGCGTTTAATCTTCGGTCCGACCTCTTAATCCAAAGGAGAGTTACAAACTCACAAACATGACAGGTGAAGCTAATAGAGTAGCATTAACAGACCTTAGGACCTTTCTACCCGTCCAGTACTGAATGTAATTATTCCGAATCCCTTTTACCTTCCTACGGTTTATCTGTTGCCATTTTTCTAAGCGCGCGATCTCAGTAACTGCTACACCGATTTTGATCAAATTTGGGATGGGATATATTGTAGTAGGAATGCTGCTAGTATTTTTGAAAATTGGTCCATTGGTCGCGGAGTATAAAACAAACATTCTTGAAACTGCCCCAAACTTTGGTTTTAGGCGTTTCAGAGGTTCGTGATCATTTTCCATTTTTTAAGAGAGGACTAAAAATGGGGTAACTGGGGGTGTGGGGATGGGGAACCCCATGTTTTCATACAGGATACTACATTACCTTAGAAAACAGGTCTTGGTGATTTATTGTACTTTACAGATCTATCAGAACATTTTACTTCCCACACCGATAGGTGAGGAGTATTGTGATCGCGAAAATTTTCGATTTTGAGATAATACACTTTTTGGGCGTTTTATGATGTCTACATAACGAAAATCCACGTCACTCATTTCCGTCGGTATGTCTGTCTGTCGCCTTTTTCTACCCTCGTAATCTCAGTAACCGCTGCATGGATTGTGGGGTCCTAGTAGGTAATGCTGCTAAAATTTTGGAAACCGGTGCATTAGCGGTGGAGTAATTAGCAAAAAACAAAAAAAATTAAATGTTCGTCAAAGTTCGTTTTTAGCTATTTTAGGTGTTCCTGATCATTTTCTACTTTTTTTTGGGTGGGGGTTAATTTGGGGTGGTTGGGAGGTGGGGGTTGTAAAACTGAAAAATGTGTTCTATTCATAATGGGCTGTCTGACCTGTGAATGAAAAACCTAGCGACATAATACACTTTTTTAGGTCCATTGCTTATTATAGAAACCAAGGGGCTTAGAATTTGTATTTGCATGCGAGTATTGTTTTAGATGGTTCTATATTGCGTAACGGGAAAATTGTTGAATTGATTTTAATGAAATTTTGACACAGTATGACTACCGTGGCGAGGATGGAAAACGCGTATGTTTTGGAAAAATCGCGTCAGTGGCGGCGTAGCAATAAAAAAACTAAGACTATAAAAACAGCTCAAACTTTATTTTTAGGAGTTTTACAGGTTCCTGATCATTTTCTACTTTCATTTTGGTGAAATCGGGACGGTTGGGGGAGGGAGGGTGGAGGTTTGTAAAACTGAAAAATCCCTTGTACTAATTCTGAACACTGAATCTGAACATTGACTTGCCTATTACAGAAACCAGGGGATTTTTGTGATATACACATATACGAGTGTTGCTTAATTTTGTTCTATGTATATTGCGTAAAACCAAAATTATTGAATTGATTTTAATGAAATTTCGACACAGAATTTATTATCGCGCCGAGAATGGAAAATGCGCCAGAGTCTGAAAAATCGTGTCAGTGGCGGCGCAACAATAATCAAAAAATTAAAAAATATAAAAACAGCTCATACCTCGTTTCTATACGGTTTGGAGGCTCCTAATCGTTTCGCATCGTCCAGTTGAAGCATGCAGAATAAAACCTGTGGCGTCTTAGTTCCTAATAAGGAGGGAGACGCAAGAAACTATTTACGAAAGTTTTTGTGTTGGATGTTTTTTTACGGGAGGGTGGGCGATGCTTTGCTTGCAAAGAGATTTCAAACTATAGCTTCATGCAATGGGAGAACAATAAAATGTTATCTTTATTATGTGTGGGAAGTACAATCAACTTGACTCCATTTTTTTTTTTTTGGTACATATTACATATTTGATAATCCTTATAACCTGTTACTTGGAAACTAGTAGATTGGTTGTAATATTAGTTCCACAATGGAGATGGAAAGATTGTATAAATTTTGAAAATAGTGCCATCAGTTGTGGCGGACTGATAATCAAAAAAGGAGAATATTACCGCTCAAACTTTATCTTTAGGTGTTCGAAAGTGTTACCCGGATAGCGTGCAAGATATGTATAAAAAGACAATGCAACTTATCATCAAAGTTACTTATCGTCGAATTAGCAATTCTGCATCATAACAACAGCACGCGAGAACTATTTATAGGTCACTACATTTATCTCTAACGATTCAATTGCAAAAACAAGCATATATATGCAACAGAGCTGTTGGCTGATGTTTAACTAGGTAGCTATAAAAGAATTATTGTATTTATTGAAATCGCTTTGAGAAAACTCATATCGTGTTAAAAAAATTAGAACACTATTTAATTGGAATCAACACGCAATAAAAATGTGTGTTTTTATGATGGCATGAGGCAGATGGACTTTCAATTTTTCTTCCCATTATTTACTGTGCATGATTTAAAATCAATGCAAGGTGACCATCTATGTATAGAGGGTGCATACTACTTTTTGGCGGGGAGATTTAAAGAAAAAGGTAAAGTGGTTTAACCCGATAACTTTCACATATTCTCAAGTAAACAATTATGAATAATATACACGACCTGCCCAAGAACAGCCGCAGATTAGGAGTAATAGAAAATCAGGATACATATATTATTATGTCGACTACAAGATAATTAGTAATCAATAATAAATACTTTCGAGATACAATAAAAACAAATACTGGAAATTTTTTATTAGCACATTATATTCCATTTTCTTCTAATGTGCCCACACCACTTTGAAAGAAGGTTAGGGCTATGTACCTCATAAACATCTGATTTTGATACTATTATTTTATAATTTTACCTTCACCACGTTTCTATTTTTTCATGCCTATGCATGCATGTAGGTATGTATGCCACACCAAGAATTCAATGAAATCTTAGATCTTGGAATTTTAAACAGATAATCTAGGCGTGATAAGAAATATGGGAGTATATTAATTACCAATTATTTTTTCATAAAATAATTCACCTGATTCAAGTTATTTGAACCAGAAGTTTTTCACAGATGAGCGTCAGTATTGTCATTTAGTTTTTCGTCAGAAAGTCTGTTAAAACTGCCTTTGTTTTTCAAAACTCAGGATTTGTCACTTTCGAAAAAATAGAGTCAAGTTGATTGACTCAGTACTTCCCACACATTACTGTGATATCAGTTTATTATTTTCCCATAGCATGAAGCTTTAGTCTGAGATCCCCTTGCAACCAAATAATCGGCAGCCTTCCCTCCCCTAAAATTGTCTTATGCCGCTAAGTCTTTCCTTCAGAGGTTAATGGACAGCCTAAAACATCTAAAAACGAAGTTTGAGTTGTTTTCATACTTTTAGTTTTTTTATTATTGCTACATACGCTGCCACTGACACGATATTTAACAAACATACGCGTTTTCCATCATCACCACGGTAATAATAAAAAATTTAATTAGAATCAATTCAATAGTGTCCACGTTACAAAATACAAAAAGATCTAAAGCAATAAATACTCGTATGTATGTATACAGAAAATTCTAAGTCCCTTAGTTTCCGTAATACGCTAGGCAATGTTCGGATGGACCTAAAAAGTTGATTTATGTCGCTAGGTCTTCCTTCACAGGTTAGTGGACAGCCTATTATGAATACAAGAAATTTCTCAGTTTTTCAAAGCCCACCCCCTAACCACCCTGATTTCACCCCACCCAAAAAAAACGCAGAAAATGATCAGGAACCTCTAAAACACTTAAAAACGAAGTTTGAGCTGTTTTTATATTTTTACTTTTTTTTATTATTTCTGCGCCGCCACTGGCACGATTTATAAAAACCATACGCGTTTTCCATCCTCGCCACGGTAGTAATACTGTGTCAAAATTTCATTAACATCAATTCAACAGTTTCCTTGTAACACAATAATAGAAGGAGCTAAAGCAATACTCTCGTATGTTTACACCAGAAAAAATTTCGAAGTCCTTTGGTTTCTGTAATAGGCAAGGCAATGTTCGGATGGACCTAAAAAAGTTATTTATGTTGCTAGGTATTCCTTCATGGGTCAGTGGACAGTCTATTATGAAAGCAACAAATTTTTCAATTTTACAACCCCCCACCCCCCAACCACCCCAATTTCACCCCCACCCAAAAAAGGAAAAAATGATCAGGAACCTCTAAAACGCCTAAACACGAAGTTTGAGGAATATTTAATTTTTTTTGTTTTTTGCTAATTACTCCGCCGCCCCTGCACCGATTCTCCAAATTATAAGAACATTACCTACTACGACCCCCCAGCATATCGCTGCCCAAATTTCATCACAATCCATGCAGCGGTTACTGAGATTACGAGGACAGAAAAATCGAAAATTTTCGCGATCACAATACTCCCTTCACCTATCGGTGTGGGAAGTAAAAGGAGTAAAATAATATGTTTCATTTTTATCACAAATAATTTTAAGTTTGTTACGCTTCATGACATATTCTATCAAACGAGTCACAATCAGTAACCTCTGAGTAAACTAGCGTATCATAAGCAAACAATTTGGGAGGTCTGTTGAGTCATGGAAGTACCATAGTACCAATAAAGTAGGAACAATTCTTCTGTTAAATATCTATGAATTTTGCAAATCATACTTTATAATCTATTGTATTTCGTGGAACAAAATTAGTACTGTTAGTCTTAACGATGGTCTTCAAGAAAAAATGGCCCACTATGACCAGACTACCCTACACAGTACCACATCTACCGAATTATTATCTGCCTATATGTTTGTATAGAATTGCCAGCCGTTTTTATTTCAGTATTTAAATAATGATACGGCTCCATTTTTACAGATCGCTTATCTAATTGATAGTTTTAATTAGCAGAGTAACGGTGCGTTGGTATGGTTCATATAGTTTATCTGCGCCAACTGCTACTTTTTCTAAATCGCCACAACCGTAGCACAAGCCTGGAACTGGGATCTTATGAAGGGGAACCGAAATGTTAATAAGCGTGTTCATATAAAACCTCCCAGCACCGATTTATCCAAAATCACTGATTAAAAGAAAAAACGCCGAGACACGTCAAAAGATTTGTCAAGGGCGACAACATTTTAACAAAAAACGACTCCCCCCTTGTATTCTCTTCCTCCCAGGACCAGCCCCTTAAAAATTTTAAATGAGAAGTAATCGAGTAACATGTAAAAAAAAATGTGTAAAAGCGTGTTTTTCGGTATTTTTAAGCTATATTTATTATTCTAATACACATTATATCTTGTTATGGAACCCACCACGGCATGCGGATATCTAAGGGCCGGTTTCACAATGATGGGTTAACTCAAGGTTGTGTGTTGACCGGAGGTTAACCCTAGATGTCATGTTTCACAAATGGTTGTTTTCGATTTTACTTGAGGTTAACTCTGAGTTAACTTGACCCCAAGAAATTCATGAGTTAACCCCAGGTTTGCGATGACTGATGCGCATTATGTTATGTCATTTTGGTTTTGCTACTTGCTAGGCGTTTGAAGTTTCATATTTTATCGTTTACCTTAACGCTTTCCATCGTTCTTTTTATTTGAAATGGATGGTTATGATGTAAATGCGTATAGTAGTTTTGAAGAAGCAATGAGACCAAGAATATTTCGAGTGAATTATTTTGAGGAATATGATCACAAAGACTCCTCTTGGTCTTTTTTAAATTTTTGTATTTTTCTTTCAGCACCTTTACAGATCTACGGCTATTATTTGCACGTTTGCAATTAAATTCTTCCCTTATCTTTTTCCAGGCGTTGTCTTTTTTTCGCCATGTTGTTGCTCCTTTTGTTTTGCATTCTATTACATACCTGTACTTTTCTACTAACTAAATGATCTTTTGGAAAGTTGTTCGCTCTTTTTGGTTTTTCCGTGATGCACGGCTATTATTTGAAAAAGGCCCCAGAAACACTGAAACGCCAAGTAGTCCAAACACCAACCCAACCTAAAAATCTTTTATCTATGCCAAACACCAAATAACTGCGAATGAAATGAAAAAACGTCAGTGGAAAAACCAAAATGAGGTTGGAAATCGCATGAAACTGACAACTCAACGAACTCATTCTTTGACAGTCTTGTCAGAAAAACACAAAACACCTAACAAAGAAAATGAGTAGAAAAAGAACTTTAAATATTGCGTAAAAAAGAATTTTAAATATTGCGTACACAGTACCACCAACCGCTAAAAATAAAATACAACTCACGGTCAGTTAACCCTACGTTATTTTATGATTGTGAAGCAAGAGGCGTTCGACTGTTCGAGTTAACTCGCAGGTCGAGGTTAGTAAATCGTCAGAGTGACCACTGATTGTGAAACTGGGCCTAAGTGGTTTGGACACTAGACGGATGATTAGAACTGAGTCAATCAACTTGACTCAGTTTTTTACTCTTGAGACTGCACCACCGCCTGGAAAAAACCAATAATATTGTTTTATATGCGCCTATTAATTAATATGTTTAAAAAGTTGATTACAATACTTCCCTACCTAAGATGTGAATATAGAATATTTCCATCAATTTGCATTAGGAATTTATGCCATTAATGATTCAGATTTATTGATTGTCCGCACCATAAGGTCCACGTTGAGCACCCAAAATAGTATAACTGATTTTGGATTAAGCAAGCTGTATTTGCTGTAAAATAATTTTCCATTTAGAAATGACCATATCGAAAGTAAGTAGGAAAAACGTGTGCGTTATGCATATTGCTCTCATTAGTTATGTGAAATTAGTCATAAATCACTTCTCGAAGCATTTTATGGATTTTGTAATAAATAATTTAAACTTGATTGATTCCACAATAATCGTTTGACCTGATATTCCGTAATTCTGCTTATCTATTTGGCAAGTGTTATTTCTACGTATATGTATAGGATGTATCATGAAAGAACGTTCTCAAATACTGTTCCTCTAAATATTAAGTGTCTCAAGCCATTTATAATCAATCTATAAATAGGTCATAGGGACTATCATCAAAAAAGGCATCAAGTGGCTTCACTCAGTACTTTTCACAAATTCACTATGTACTAAGTTTTGAAGTTATACCAAATAATTACAAATTCATACCTATGTCTTCAAAGGTTCGGATAGGTCTGCAAAGGTCATCTTTATTATATAATTGAAACTACAGTGTGGATACAAATACAGAATTTCGGAAGTCGCCGAAGTGAAATAGCTTCTGAGGATATCATCCAACCTAAGTTCATTAATTTATTTTTACTAAACGGACAGTTCTTTATTCGTACCAAAAAAAAATGGAGTTTCCCTTCCACTATCACCCCAATTTAGCCAATTCGTGTTGACATCATAAAACGTCCAAAAAACTCATCAAAAACATTCAATACTCCCCTCACCGACGTTGTGTAGAAGAAGTAAATTATATCTGTTTTTTTGTATCAACTATCAAGACAGAAAATAAGCAGATTTGCATTGACAACATCCATATGGGAGAAAGTGTGTAATGCCATATAAATCAGGAGGAAGAAACAGTTGGGATGATTGGAAATCCTTTCACTGTCACAATATTACATGGTTGTTATCTATTAGATGGAGATTTCTTTTGATTTTCTCGCAAGGTCGATGTCAGGTATGTTACCGTGAATCACTGCGGTTTGCAGTAAACAGTAAACAGTTATTTGATTGCAAGCACAGAGGAATGTCATACCCTGAATCATTCACCATGTTTTATTGGGTATTGTACAAGTTTTCCAACTTATCCAGTTCAAGACAATGACGATTTCAGGGCGGATTTCCGGTGTGGTCAAAGGTAACTTTGCAGACTGAGGGTGAATATTGAAGGCGGATATTTGTACCCGAAAAATTCGTAACAAGCGCACAAAATAGAACTAGAACTTTAATTGAATCGGTGAGTCCAAGAACAATATAAGTGCAGAAACATAGTTTTCAGATAAATTAAAAAAAACATATTAACTCTAAAACGAGAAAAGTAACTGTGTTCGCCATCATATAAAAGTTGTTATAATTCTTTAGACCAATGATAATGCAACATAATAGATCCAAAAGTCTCACCCTCCTCCAAGCTATTAAAAAAAATAGTTTATGCCCTTGTACTGTTCTTGAACTCAAGTCTTCTTTTTACAGACTTTTTTGTATTTTTTTTTTAATTTTACCGTATGATAAGGTTATGACAACGTCAATAGGGTGCTGAGTATCTAAAAATTATTTTATTATTATCAACGGTGTCGCGAACCGTGGCGCTGACCACTGACGTTAAAATCAGTATACATGTCCTGGGACTTGTAATGTTTTTCATCCGCAACGCCTTAGACTTGTAATGTTTTTCATCGCAACGCCGTAAACAGAGGGTGCGTATAATGGGGTTATACTTATACTTTGTAATATTTTTAAGCGCAACCGATGGATGGATCCTCGTATTTTAAACGTTTTGGCCATCTTAAGTCAAAACGCCATTTTTTGGACTTATACTGTTTTTGGACTCGCCGGTTCTATTTTAACAGTGTGATGATGGCGTCGTCAGTTTTAAAATGCCTACAACATACTGGTAGTCATCGGGGGGCCATGGCTCCTATGCCCCCCCCATTACTGCTACATACTGGATGAATTTTCCATAGCCCCCTCCCTCCTGTCAATGCTACAACAATAAGGTACCTTTGTTTAGTGTCCCTAAATCATATTTATTTCTTCATCAGCTGATGATGTTATATCTCTACAAAAATGACTTAAAAAATAGTTTATGTTTATCATTCCAAAAGTAGGATCAATTTATCTATTGCACATGTTCTCTAAACATTGCTCTCTGATGTTCTGAAAACTAGGAACCGATATTCAGCTATTATATAGAGCATTCCATTTACAATAACAAAATTATGACGTGTGGTAAATCTGAGAATATTGCTGTTAGCATTTTTGAATTCTGCATGTTCAAAAAACTCCAGGTATTGAATTTTGTCGTTCCAGCTGTGGTAGTTTTGGAGATATTTAATTATTCTGGTACATTTTATTAACCCGTATATGTTGGAAAAATGTGGAATTTTCAGCTGAAAGATGACAATAAAGGAGGCGCACACGGAGGTTCATTGGAAGGCCAATCGAACTAACCATCTAAAGATCTATTTCAGATTTCATCTGATCGTGTATTTTTTGGTTACCACTAAATTGATTTACAATTCATTTGACGACAATTGAAGCCAGTTAATCAATTGATACCTCCTTTCTCACAAAAATTTGAAGGTAAGCCAGGGAAAGAGCTTTGCTTATGGGAGCGATATACCCCAAACTGCACATCATTCACCGCTACTTCTTTCGTGTACTCTTGTGGGGGTTTGAACCCCCTTATCCCTATGTCTACGCGCCCATTACCAACCCTCACTTTTTGATATACAAACTACTGTATACACAGACCATTGCAATTTTTGTTTACCAGTTATAGTTTACTGTTAGCTGAACTCAATAAACACAGACAAGTTATTTTAGGAAGTTGGTTGACTTCAAGCTAGACAGGATGTCCGGTAAAGAGATATATATACGTATATGAAAAAAGTAGTGATAAAATTGATAAGAAATGGTAGTAGACTGCCAGATGCGTTTACAAAGTAGGTACATCACGTTTAAATATTTACTTGTAAAATTTTAAACGTTCGCGCTGCATGCCTAAAATTTTTAATTAGCTGACGAATACACTTTATAAAGCGCCAGCTACAGAATTAATCAAATAAATTGAATCAAACTATGAACTAAAATACGTTTGTGGAAGAGATGTTTTCTGATATGTAAGAAACTACTCGGATGTACAAGCCTGACAAGTGTAACAAGAGCTGTGAGAAATATGAAATAGACAAGGATAGCAAGAGACGAGAGGATATGAAATAACGTGTGCGTGTGAGACAGCGGCGAAATTCCAAAGTCTCTTGCTACACTTGTCAGGCTGTACAGATTATTGATGGGAGTATTTTGATCGCGAAAATTTCCGATTTTGAAATAGGTAATACGCTTCTTAGGCGTTTTATGATATCCACATAACATAAATCCACTTTACTTTTTTCCGCCGGTCTGTCTGTTGGTCGGTCTGTCTGTGTATCTGTGTGCCAGTCTGTTTTTTTAGCTTTGTAATCTCAGTAATCGCTGCATAGATTGTAGTGAAATTTGGGTAGCAATATACTGTGGGGTCGTAATAGGTAATAATGCTGCTATAATTTAGAAAGTGCATGGGCGGCGGAGTAATCAGCAAAAAGCAAAAAATTTCAAATATTCATCAAACTTCATTTTTTACGCGTTTCAGGTGTTCCTTATACTTTTTTTTTTGGCGAGTTTGAAATTGGGGTGGTTCGGGGTGGGGAGGTTATGAAACTGAAAAACCTATCGCATCCATTTTTTTAGAACTATATTTATTCCATGCAAAAGACAGCCAGCTATGACATAGTTCAAAAACAATGTAATTATTATTTAATTGAATTAGTTGTAGGACATATTGAGCGTCTGATTTCTACGCTAAATTTGATAGAATAGTTTAGTTTTCCATATAGTAGTGGTAGTATAGATTTATTTAGCGTAACAGTACAATGTCCAATATTCTGGATTTTGGGTAATCATATTTTTTTATAAAGTTATTACCACGTATTAATTTAGAGTCATTGAATGCCTGTGGCACATTGTTGATTTATTTTTCTCATATACCGTTTTCCTTAATGTTGATTCTATTTCCATGTTAAACATAATTTGCTTAGTTTAAGTATGTATTGTTTGTTATAGGTATACTTTTAGTTATTTTTTTGCCACTGTGTTCAACTTGAATAATTCTAAAAATGGAGTTTTCCGTTAAATAAATAAATAGATAAATAGCTTGATGCTATTTTTTAATGAAGTGTCTCCAGTTTTGGCCGTTACTGTATGTATACAAATCGAATAACAGGTCGTAATGAACATGAAAATATAAAATTGCACTACAAAAGGTCAACTGGGTAACCAAACAGAGCGCATTGCGACCTTCCAGTCGACACTCACCATATTTGCAAAGGTATCGATTGCCAGTTTTCGTACCACTGGGCCCAGAGCCATTTGCCATGATGGATTGCCAAATATGGGACAGGGTAGGGAAAGTTTTATCTATGCAGGATACGACTGCACCCTTTTATTAATGGGGGTGTGATTTATTTCATATCTTTTTCATTCCCATGTATTCATAAATGAGTAAAGGACTGTCAATTATCCCAAAAAATATTGATTGACTTTGAAGACATATGTATCTGTGGAATTTTGCTTCTTATATCAAACATAAGGGCCTTGTGATGTGGTGGATGGTTTTGTTGTTGGCCGCACATTCACACTTTCGTGATGTTTTACCCAACTTAAAGACGTTACATGTTGAGTTCAAATCTTGTTGAGGATAGCGTTTTATGATACCTAGATAATGAAAATCCACGTCACTCATTTCCGTCAGCCTGTTTGTCTGTCGGTCTTTCCATTGGTGTTTTTCTAGTCTCGTAGTCTCAGTAACCGCTGGATGGATAGGCATGAAATTTGTGTAGCGATATGCTGTGGTGTCGGTAGTAGGTAATGCTGCTATAATTTTGAAAATCGGCTCATGGGCGGAGGAGTAATTAGCTAAAAACAAAAAATTAGAAACATTTCTGAAACCTCGTTTTTAGGCGTTTCAGGGGTTCCAAATCATTTTCTAATTTTTTTGGGAGGGGGTGAATTTGGGGTTGCTGAGGGTACGGGGCTGTAAAAGTGATTTTATTTGTATTCATAATAGGCTGTCCATTGACACTGACCTGGAAAACAAAAAGACCTAGCGGCATAATACACTTTTTTGGTCCATCCAAAGATTGCCTTGCCTATGTATTACTAAAACCAAGGGAATTTTCTGATGTATACAGGAGTGTTGGTTCTATTGTGTAACCTGGAAATTAGTGAATTGATTTGAATGAAATTTCGACACAGTATTATTACAGCGGCGTATATGGTTTTTAGAAATAGAGTCTGTGGCGGCGCAGCAATAATAAAAAAACTAAAAATATATAAACAACAGTTTTCTTTTTTAATCGATTTGGAGCTTCCTGGTCATTTTCTACATTTTATTTTTCACACCGATGATGGGTGATCGGGGAGAAATTTTTCAATTTTAACATAATACGCCTTTTCGGCGTATATTATTTATATATTATATATATATATATGATATCTACATAACGAAAAACCACGGTCTGTGATTCTATTGGCGGTTTTCTAGCTGCGTAATCTCAGTAACCACTGTTATGATGAAATTTGGGTAGGTAGCGATATGTTGTGGGGTCGTAGTAGGTAATGCTCCTATAATTTATAAAATCGTTGTATTGGCGGCGGAGAAAATGGTAAAAAACAAAAATTATCAGAACCCCCAAACTTCGTTTTCAATCGTTTCAGGGATTTCTGATCCTTTTGCATTTTTGGTTTTGGAGGGGATGAAATCGAGGGGTCGTTTGTCCTTTGAATTTTATATCTATGGAATAATTTGATAGATACATTTTACAATCCTATAACGTCTAACTTGGAAACTAGGAACTTGATTGTGATGAAATTCTCACACCGTATTACTACCGTAGAGGAAATGGTAACAATGTATCGGTGTTGGAACTATAACCAGTGGCGGATGAGAAATCAACAAAAAACGAAAAGTTTCAAAACCGCTCAAACTGCTTCAAAAGATCTGTCTATACAGTTTTTTTGGTACAACGTTTCGATTGATCTGTGATCCAACCATTCAGGAAACGTTGTACTCAAAACATTGTATAGACAATAGAAGTACGAAACAAACCTTTTGAAACATCTACCTTGTCTACAAACTTCAAACAACCGCTTAAACTGCGTTTATATATGTTCCATTGTCTACTTTTGTGACGAGGATGGTGTAGGGATAGAGGAACTCAAAATTTTTTGTTAGCACCTATATTGTGTGGGAAATACTGAGTCAAGACACTTGACGTCATTTTTTGTGTTTTAGAGTAGTTATACTTGAGCACAATTTCTTATATAAAAAGGGGTGGTCCGCCATACCTGAAAATGTGTTTAACATTGTGGTTTGATGTTATTGCTAATTATTTTATTACCTCTCTCGGCTTCTATTTAATGGGACCATCCACCATCGCCTCCTTCTTGGTTGATTTTTTCTTTTCCTTATTAACATATAAGCACTACACATAACAAAAAACGGCACTTGCTGCCACGACTATATCATTATTATTTTCCATTGATGATGACGTTGATTCTACTGTCGATAAATTTTAATAATAAATAAGTTTCAATTTGCTACGAATAATCGGGCTTTCCCATTCCCTTTCTTCTCGAAACTAAACATAGCCAACTACGCACATGTAGGGCGATACGTGCCCGCTATTCGGCGAGCAAGGTTGAAAAACGGCGAGTATTGATACTCGGCAAATACCCGCATATGTGGCGCCGGCTTTAAACAAAATATATTTCAATAATATCATAAAAAAGTGTGCAACTACATATATGAATATTTTCTGCAAGTTATAATTTAATTCTGCGAGTTTTTATTTGCTTTTCACCTACTTTCTTGTGGTTTCTAATGAAGCGTTTCAGACAAGTATGTCTGTCCATACAATTCTCACGGTTTTACATAACAAATGCAACGTAGTTGTTGCATATTACGAACCGACATATATCTAGGACTGTATGAATATTTGATGAGGCAGTAAAAATCACACACCTGCTTAGCAAGATCTCAAATAATACGTCTTTCAAATAATACGTCATTCTTCTTATGTGTGCATATCTCATATTTTCAAACCAGATATGGAAAGAGCTAAAATGTTTGATTTGAGATAAAAAGCGTTTTGGGTGTTTTATGATGTCTAAATCATGGACATACGTGTTACTTTTTTACGTTGTCCTGTCTGTCGATATTTTTGTTGACAGCGTAATGTTACTAACTGCTTTACCCATTAAGGGTATTTATTATAAGGTGCCCGTCTTTGGTTGACTCAAGTGAAACAGTGTGGAATGTCCAATATAGCATATGGAAAAAAACATGTTAGAGCTGATTAGATTCTTCACTGGATTTAGAAAATAAAACTATACAAAATTCTGTGATATAATAATTACCTAATGTACAGGGTGTTCCATTTTAAAAAATATATGTTTGCTTCATAACTGAAAAATGGTTAGGGTAAGAAAAAATCGAACTTCACCACTGCATTCTACAGAAAAAAATCTATAAGACCCTTTTTTAAACTTTTCAGTAAAATAAAGACAACCGAGATAGCAGGGTGGTCCCAAAATCGATAATTTTCGATATCATCCTGTATCTCAAAAACCAAGAGGGCCAGGATAGTTTTGTTGACGGCATCTTTAGTTTCACAAAAAAGTAGCACACTGTCGCGAAAACCGCAACTCTCTATCTTCTAAAATAACCGAGATACCCCGTAGAAGTGCCCAAAATGGGACACCCTGTACGCCTATACCCCATTATTTGTAATTTTCTTGCAAATAATTGAATGAATGATTAAATCTGGGATGTGAGATGTTGTGGTGTCGTAGTAGGTAATGCTGTTATGTTTCTTGAAATCGTGGCATCGGAGTAATTCACAATCATTGAAAATTTTCAGAACAGTTCCAAGCCGATGCTAGACATTTTCCGTGTTTTAGAGGAGGGAGCAAAATTGGGGTCTTGGGCAGTCTGTGGTGGTGAGAGGGAAACTCCAAAAATGTTTTGCATTTATAAACGATTGCCAATTATCCCAAAAAAATGTCATTTGTCTGCACCTCAAAAACCTATCCAAACATTACCTTTGAAGGTATGAATGTGGAGTTTTTCTTGCAAGCCACAATCATAGAATCATAGTCGGTAATGGTGCTACATTTTTGAAAAAAGTTGCTTTTGCGGCAAAGCAACTAGGAAAAACAAGTTATAGCTACGAATTGCGTTTTTACACATTCTAAGTTTTTTTTTTAAGAAATCTTGATTGACAAAACAATTTTTTTATAATTTTTTTTTACAGATTTCTCTAAACAGTATTTGTAACACTGGCTTCGAGAAAGCAAAACTAATATAAAATGTACAGTGTGTATAACGCTTAGCTTAATATATTATAAACTAGAGAAAAATGTGTTTTTCAGTTTTGCAACAAAAGAAACTAAAATCTTTAATATTCTTTATATCCTTAGGTAGATTATATTGAACGTTTTTGATCCATTTAGTTTAGGATTGTAATCACCTCAGTTAGTTCTAGCATTGATTAAAGTATTAAACAATACTTTAATCAATGGTTCTAGCATTTATCTGATAAGTGTTGTTCATGATTCTCGTCTCATAATAATAAAATTATGAACTTGATTAGATAATATTAAGACTTTATTTGACTCCTGTATCCTGTAAGCACTTTGAAAATAAATTTACATGGTTCAATCTCTGCAACAGAGAACTTAAATTGAAAGTATGATGTTATTTACATAACTGATTTGTGTTAGTCTCCAATAGTTATAAAGTACCTTCCGTACTTTATTTTGTAATACTTGTATTTTATCAAAATTGGTTCCTTCTCATACTCCATTTCCATACTCTTGGGATGAAATTAAGATGGCGGGGAGGGGGGATGGAGATATCGCGTTAGGGGTTCTTGACCATATTCTATGTTTTCCGGAAAGGGGCGAAATTGAGGTTCGGGGATGGGAAACGTTTTAAGGGTTAAGGTTGAGGGGTGGGGGGCAATAAAGCATATTGCCTATTGCCTTGAAAAAATAACATTGCTAATATTACATACAAACATATAATATTACATACTTTACTGATCTATTGAAATAGTTTTTGAAGCAAAGCCATAGCTAGGCGTTGACCATGGAGGGGGTTCACGGTGACCTTAACAAACAAATATGTCATGTGTAAAAGAATATGTAATATCTTAATTTGCTTAAAATCTGTAAAGATTGTACCGCTGCTGTGGCATGAGCGCCGAGGGATTGGTTAGTAGTAGAATAAATCACTAAGCTTGGAGAAAGCATGCTCGATTGTTTTTATTTTGTATTATTTTAGTAGTTATTTCATTCATGGGAATAATCATGGGGGGGTATGAACCCCCCAAACCCCCCCTTATATACGGCCCTGCCTTGAAATATATGTGAGGAACTTTTTGAAGTATATTACACTTGATAATCCTATCACCTATAACTTGGAAACTAATAACTTGTTGGTTTCCTATCCAGGGACACAAAAACAACAAATATCACTTATGTCGAATTTTGTTTGTCGAACTTTTTGTACTACAGAAATAGCCGAAACGTTACAACAAATAATGTTAGTTAAGTTAAATTGTTTTTTTTTAACTGCAGAAGTAGACGAAATGTTCCCAAACTGTTTATTTTAGGGCCAGAAAACAGCATCGAATTAAAGCTGAAGTCTTTAAGAATATTTTAACCGAACTGAAAAGGAATTTTTGGTTGTGCCCCAAAATGGTGAAGAATTCAAAGTTGAACGAAATATTGCAAGTTTGGAATGTTATTAGTCTGTATTATATTTTCTTTCAGTGCTTATAGGTTAAATATGCTGTTAAATATAATAAATTTAAATATCTACTTTCCGTTAGACAGTTCTAACGGATCCAAGAATTACAATAAAACACAATAACTTTTAATTACTAACCTATACGAAAACCAATCATCAATATGTGCTCATAAATATTATGTATAATTTTTCACATTTTGCGATATAATGAACAAACGACTGCTTTCATTTGCAGCACCGTATCATTATTTGTTTATGTATGTAGTTTTGTAGTTCCAAGAACGGAATTGTTCAGTTATAAACACTTCTGTTACAGTATAATCAAGGAAAAGTTGTTGCATATTCAAATCAGTTAGAAATTCCGACACAGTTCCGGGGTACTTAAACTTACTCTACCTCGAAAATGATTGCTAAATCACAATTTTGTTCCAATATGAAGCAGAATTATAGAGAAGCGTAAATTGTATATCATCTGGCTGGTAGGGGTATTTACCCTTGGAGTAGCTGGTTCACTGCTTTTATATCACCGCTGGACCCATCTTCTTATCCTTTAGCAAAAATGTTTCATATTGGATTTGGAGAGACGCGAAATTTTTTTATTTTGAGATAACAAGCTTATGTCACTCTTTTACATAGTTCTGTCCTATAACCTGTAACTCAGAAACTACTAGCTTTTTTGCTATCCTGGGACACATAAACAACAAAAAATATCACTTATGTTGGTTTTTTTTGTCAAACTTTTGGTACTACAGAAGTAGCCGAAACGATACAACAAATGTCAGTTATGTTAAATTGTCTTACTTCCCACACCGATAGGTGAGGGGAGTACCTATTGTGATCGCAAAAATTTTCGATTTTGAGATAATACGCTTTTTGGGCGTCTTATGACATCTACATAAGGAAAATCCACGTCACTCATTTCCGTCTGTCTGTCTGTCTGTCTGGTCCACCTGATGAGATCGAAACAGCGCTATCGTGGGCTAGGGACATCGTGCTTGATGCGATTCAGGACATGTTACAAACAAGGATTGTAATATACTTGAGAAAAAATTTGGAATTTTGCCTATGACGTGCGTCTGGTTGTATCAAAAATTGTTTTAAATAGACAAAAGTAAAAACAGTTAAGAACTCTGACAATCATAGTTATCACAGTTACATGGTAACAATTTGCTCAAATCACAATTCAAACTTAAAATCTCAACTGACAACTCATTACATTTGCATTTTGGGAAAAAAATATTAAGATGATTTGGAACTTATTTGCTTTGTGGCGAGGGCGCTTCCAAGGGGGGGGGTAGAGGGGGTAATTACCCCCCCCCCCCCAGAACACGGAACAAAACTGACTAATTAAAAATAAGATGCAATATGATGCATTGAAATTTAACTGTTTATGGTTATTGCTTTAAATATATTTTTCTGTTTACATTATTCATAATAAGTCTGGTTTTACTATATGTGTTTTGTTTTGTTAATTTTCCTTATAATAACAAAATTGAAAATACCTGTGTAATGTTTAATTTGATCTTTGCGGATGAAAAATTTTAATTTCATAAATATTCATCTCTTACCATATTATATCTTCATTTGACAAGATGTTTATTGTACGCCCCCCCCCCCCCCCCCCCGTCTTCTTGGCGGCGCTCACTACATTATCCATAGAGTAACTACCCCCCCCCCCCCCCCCGACAAACTTCCTAGAAGCGCCACTGCTTTGTGGACTATTCTAAGGCGTTTGATAACGTAAAATGGCCTAAACTGTGGGAAATCCTCATCTCCATGGGAGTTCTTTATCACCTAGTGATTCCCATACAGCAACTCTACGAGTCTAATTCGGCTCGTGTAAGAATTGATGGTAACCTGTCTAGTCAAACTGCGACCAGAAAAGGAGTTCGTCAGGGATGTGGATTATCTCCGATGTTATTTAAGATTTACTATGAATTTGTGATGAGACAGGCATTAGACAACTGAAATGGCGGTATAACTATTGGCGGAAGCAAAATATCCAACTTAAGATTTGCTGACGATACAACCCTTATTGCTGCTTCTCAGGAAGAACTAGTAGCTCTATTAAACATCTTAGAACAACATAGTGCAGCGTATGGTCTTGGTATTAACTACAATAAGAACAAGGTTATGATCGTAGATAGAGAGCATGATAATCATCAAGAAATAAAGTCAATAGGCCGTTGTGAAGTAGTTCAAAGTTTGGTGTACCTCGGTTCTTTGATCGACAATTCGGCTAGCTGCGAAAATGAGATTCGACGGCGCATTCAACAGGCACGTGTGACCATGACAAAGCTTACTAAAATATGGCGTGACCATAACATCAGTAAATCTACAAAAATGTCGCTGGTCCAGTCTCTTGTGTTCTCCATATTTTTGATGTATGCGTCGGAAACTTGGACTGTTAAAAAGGCAGATCGAGCTCGCATAGATGCTTTTGAAATGTGGACGTGGAGGGGAATGCTGAGAGTTCCTTATACCGCCCATCGAACTAACGTAGAGACACTATCCTCCATTGTGTCGACGAGAATGCTTACATTCTTCGGACATATACACAGAAGCGATAATATGGAGAAACTTGTAGTTCAGGGTCATGCCCCAAGTTGGCGGCGCCGCGCTGTGGCCGTCCCCCTACACGCTTGGTGGATACGATGAAACAGTTGCTGGATTAGAGTATCAAAAGCGCTAAACTGACACTAAATCGCGAACGATGGCGAGCTACAGTTCTCAAAACTATTGATAATATTCTTGTCGGCAATACGCTAGCTCCGACATAATGCATTTTACGAGTTCACAACATGTCTATTAAGACATTGTGACTATGATGATGATGGCATTTAAGGAAAGGTTAAAAAACTTCTTGCTCTATTACTGTTTTTATACTGTGAACGAATATGTCACTGTTGCAAAAACTAACACAGATCTTATCGTATAGGCACTTCTTTCTTTCTTTTATCTATACATCTTATTTTTGTTTGATTGTACTCCATTTTTCTCTCGTTATTTACTATATTGTGTATTAAACATTTTCGTAGTGTTTTCCACTAAGTATACAGGGTTATTCACGTTATTCGGTACGGAGCATTATGGCTAAAGTATTTGATGAAAAAGAAAATGATAACTTCGGATGGATAGAGACCCATAAAGGCTACATTTTAAAAATATTTTCATGTTATACAGGGTGTCCCAAAAACACGAAATGTATCAAAGTTATGTTTTTTTTAAATGGAACACCCCGTATATTATTGCATATTCAGATTCCCTGGTGAATTCTAGTGTGACCTTATGTATCATACATGGGACCTAAAGCGAACCGTTTAGGTGTAAATCGCCATTTTCGGTATAAGTAGATATCAGGAAAAAATTGAATATCGCAGAAATTATAAAATATGGAAGGTTGTGACTTTGCCGTATTACTAACCATAAAATGCGTCAGCTTTGATGAGACTGTCAAATTTAAATTACGTTTATGCTTGGAGAAATCGGTCGATTAACTAAGGAAACTTCGATCAGCGATAATTTGATTTTTTCAAATGGGAATGCCTAATTTTTTTTATACGGTTAAACGTAGAATTTGATAACCTTCCTAATGATATAAGGTTGTAAATATCAATCTCTGGTAATTTTCATTTAATTTTGAATTTTCAAATAAATCGGCGATTTTCAATTTTCCTACCTATAAGCAACGTAGCAGGCCATGAAATATAAACAAAAACCTGTTCGGGTAGAAGAAAACAACTAACTTAGCTGAAAAATAAACACTAACTAGACTATAAAGGACAAGATTATAAAAATTCCTCACAACAAATCAACTCTCCCAAAAACAACTGCGATAATATCTTTAAGGTCAAAGAGAAGCTGGAGTATGGCAGTAATAGATATTTTTTACAGTCTACTGGCTACCGCAATTTACTAGAGGTTAAAAATTTCCAAGACAATTAAAAACCCTGATATGAAACAAAAACAACCAGCGACTGTTGCTCCAGTACGCAACTATCAATCATATGTAATGGTGTAAAAAAGTACTAATTTGCGTCGAAGTCGATACCTCTGACTGAAGCTCTTCTATTTTTCAATATCTATTACCAATATTGCAAAAAAAGGAATACTGACAAATCAGATTTAAATTTTCTACCAGTTAAGTTATGTTTTATGATTTGAACAAATTTTAATTCATTCTTCATTTTCTGCGATCTTGGTAATAGGTACTGAAGAATTTTCAGAACTCCTGTCAGAGGTACTTTTGACTTGAGTTTTGACAGAATTGCACACTTGATTTATATCATTAAATGTGAAATTTTATTATGAAAATAATAAACTGCTTACAACATTCTCTAGTAGTTTTTATTTTTTTTCAAAATTTTTAATGGTTTTGGAAATTGCCAATGTCTTGTACATTGCAGTAGCTAGTAGGCTGTGAAAAAATTCATTTCTGCCATACTCTAGCTTCTCTTTGACCAAAGATATGTTACCGCCGTTGTTTCTGGTTAGACTTTGTTTGTTGTGAGTTATTTTTTTATTCTTGCCCCTTTAGTCTAGTTCGTGTGTATTTTCCAGCTAAGTTAGTTGTTTTCTTCTACCTGAACAGGTTTTTGCTTATATTTCATGGCCTGCTACGTTGCTTATAGATAGGAAAATTGAAAAACGCGGGTTTGTTTGAAAATTTAAAATTAAATGAAAACTACCAGAGATTGATATTCACAACCTTATATCATTAGAAAGGTTATCAAATTCTACGTTTTAAAAAAATTAGGCATGCCCATTTGAAAAAATCAAGTTATCGCTGATCGAAGTTTCCTTAATTAATCGACCGATTTCTCCAAGCATAAACGTAATTTAAATTTGACAGTCTCATCAAAGCTGACGCATTTTATGCTTAGTAATACGGCAAAGTCACAGCCTTCCAAATTTTATAATCTCTGCGATATTCAGTTTTTTCCTGATATCTACTTATACCGAAAATGGTGATTTACACCTAAACGGTTCGCTTTAAGTCCCATGTATGATACAGAAAGTCACACTAGAATTCATCAGGGAATCTGAATATGCAAAAATATACGGGGTGTTCCATTTAAAAAAACATAACTTTGATACATTTCGTGTTTTTGTGACACCCTGTATAACATGAAAATATTTTTAAAATGTAGCCTTTATGGGTCTCTATCCATCCGAAATTATAGTTTTCTTTTTTATCAAATAGTTTAGCCATAATGCTCCGTGTCGAATGACGTGAATAACCCTGTATACCTCTTTTTGACAGTGTAAAATGTAGTCAATAAAAACTTGGAACTTTGGGTAAGGTGGAAGTCAGTTTCTTGATGTTTCCCCAAAGGAAGCACGCGAGCCAATAGTACAATTTAATGCCGGTAGGGGTATTTATCCTGGGAGTAGTTGTTTCTGTTGGTTCCTTTCATTTATATCAGCTTGATACCGGGCTTTGTCCAGGTCCACCTGATGAGATCCGAAAGATAAAAAGAGCGCTGTCTTGAGTGAACTAGGGACATCGTGCCTGATGCGATTCAGGAGCTCACTTTCGGAAAGGTATTACATAATGTTTTTACAGAATAATGATAAAAAGATATTCACTTTAAAATGAAAAGAGTTAAACAATACAACTTTATTATTCCATTCATGCATTGCTTAAGCAGAACTTGGAATACATTTGACAATAGTATAAAACAAAATAAATTCAGAACGTTCAAAACATGCATCTTGTATAGATATGACCACCTTTTTTGAATATTTATTAATTTTGCTTTCAGATGTTGTGATGTTGAAAGCAGGTGACATGCTTCTTAAGATGCATACATGTAAAACAGTATATTCAAATTGTTCCACAACTACACATTCTCTATGACTATAGCGTCGGAAATAAAGTGTCTGGTGAGATACTACGCTGCATAAATCCTTTCTTTATACATATAAAATGGTTATATACTGATATTAAAGAATTGTTTAAGGTTGAGTGCAACCGTAAAATGCATTCAAAAGAAACAAAAGTCAAGCTGAAATCTATAAATTCGAAGCCATGATTTAAATTGTTTGTAAACAAAGCAAGTAAGCAATATCTAACGATAATCTGAATATGAAAAACCACTTATAAACTACTAATTTTCATGGAATTATTTTATTCTCAATTCATTGTCCGCCTAAAAAATGTACAAATAAAATAGTGTCACCCTGTACATAAAAATTGTAATAACTTTGTTATCACTTATCGAACATTTTGGATTGCAATGTTTGTTTTCTAAAAATCGTAATAGTTCCATTATTTCGTAAGCGATTTTTCCTAGTAACCCACAATAATTATAAATTATAATAATCAATAATTTCACTCCCGGTTATGATTTCATCAGACCAATGCCTGATTTGTAATTTCTCTGACACAGCTGTAGTAGATCACACTTACACCTTTTCGTAGTAAGAATCATGATTCAGTCGTTTAATTGCTCCATTCATGATTCAATTTGTTCGTATGCATTTGTGTCAGTGGCAAGGTGAATAAGGAATAAGAACATAGGCGTCGCCACACAAAAACAAGGAGGAGAAAATAAAAGGTTGGAATTCATTCTCTAGACAGTCGTTGTTAAAGAGCACAAAAAAATGTCCCTCAAAACAGCTTCATCCTAATAAACTAGTCATTCATGAAGATATAGTAAAGCCCAGAGATATACCATTTGTTTACAAAGTGAGGATCTCCGCAAAAAGTGCCGACAGAGAAAGGGAACGGGGTCGGACTGGGCGTTCGAATTCGTTGGAGTGGGCAACAACGAAAATGTTCATTCCATCCAATAAAGTGCTCATACATCAGTTTGTTGAACAAGATGTTTGAAATTTTATTATCTGTTGATAAATATATAGTAGAGACATTCCAATATAACCGTATAAACCATATGGTAAATTATTCCTTTCTACACTCAATTTTAACGTTCGATTCGTTGTTTTAGTTGTACCCAAATTAATTCTATCGGACTGAAAATGCAAAAATAGGGAGGCAACCTTAAGACATCATGACCATACTTTTTAGCTATGCTTTCTATGACATATTGTTTCTCAAACTGTTCAGTGTGGAGGACCAATAATTCAGTTTTTTTTGTAAGTTTCTTCAAAGTACAAATCCTGTTTTATGAGAAAATCTTGTATTTCCGCCTTCGATAACGTTGAATTCGGAATTTTGTACCTTTGTCTGGAGTGATAGCTTGCGTTGTCCATTACGATGACGCTAAATGGCTTTAAATTGGAAATAAGGGTATACTCAAACCATTGCTCAAATATTCCCGAGTCCATGTTTTTGTGGTAGTCTATATTGCAGTCTTCAATTTTCTTTCCACGTAATTTGAGTGCGTTTTCGACCTAGCCGTCAGATGATCCGCAGTGTAAGATAACTATACGGGATCCTTTATTTGCCTTTTAGCTAACACTTCTTTGTACCGTTGGTCCATCCCTTTTTAGCGGTATCATGGGTATCATACCAGGTATCGTCAAGGTAGTACACTGACCTCCCCTCGTTCCGGTATTGCTCTATCTTATGCAAGTAATCGTGCCGCCATCCCACAATCCTTGCACTTTCCATTATAGCCATTCGTTTGTTCACAGTTCTGTACCTAAACCCAATCTTCCTAATCCATCGCTTGGATACTGTTACCCCATTCTAACCAATTGTCTTTGAACGGATTCGATTGTGGGTAGTTCATTAATTTTGTACTTTACGTACACAATATTCCTCAATAATTTTGTGATCGTGGGATCTAGTTCTTTTGAAACACCAGCATCAAACCTACGCTTCCTCTTTTGTGGCCCCTTTCTCAAAATTTCACATACTGTTGGATATGGAACGTGTGTTAGAATTGACGTCTTTTTGATCATACTCCCCTTATTTTCATTCTCTGGATCGCTCGTTAGTTCATTATCATTTAATACTATTTGTTTTGCATCTGCGCTAAGAACCTTTTGTCAGGTTTTAATTGGTCTACCTCCACCTCCCTCTGTTCAAATTCATTATCAGTGTCCGTACTATAGTCACTACTTTCACCACCGTAATGACAAACCGCCGACGTAGCTTCACTGCTGCAGGGTAATTCACATCGCTGTGAAATCCCATTATCTCCCAAGGCCGAAACATACTCTAATTGTCACACTTCCGAAAAAAACGTCCGATTCAGACAGAAAAGTGACGCACAAAAATAAAAGCAGATTGGCGTTGCTATCAATAACGGTAGCAATACCTGCCTAAACAATTTGACTAAGTCCGGTCCTCTTCATCGATCGAGTCACTAATAATCCTGGAATGTGTCGGTCTTATCATAGTTCAGTCAAAATATACATCGTGAACGTCATCCGACAGATTTACGTTCAAATACAACTTAGTGTTTCATTTTCACCATTCTAAAAGGTTACGTTTTGTTAGAAAATTGGTTAAAAGCACATTCCATGAACTGGTTACGAGTACGAAAGTAAAATAATGGTAACCATTGAATATTATCAAAACTGTATCTATTCGAAATGATGAACTGTACTAAGAGATGGTATGCAGTTTTTATATAGCGCAAAACGTACACAAATGGTATATCTCTGGGCTCTACTATACCATGTTTATCTTCAAATGTTTTACTGTCCATTCCGTGTAAAACATGACAGTGACGTCACTCAATTGATGACGTACCGGCGTACACAGCAGGCGTAAGACACTGCTATTAGCCAGAGGCGTAACAATTGTTTTCTCAAATCGGATTTCAATAATAGTATATAATATAAAAAAAATAAGTGCGATGAGGTTCACAACATATCTCTTCTCAAATATTGGACATCGTAAAAAACACATATAATAACCTGCTCGCAAACTATTACCGAACGATGTTTCGCAAATCACTCTAACCCACGCTACTGACGAGGATTTGCATAGCAGCCGACCAGCTGATTATGCGTACACTGAGCACCCACCTATGACGTCACTGGCATGTTTATGATTGAAATAGACCGTACGTATTGTGCCAATAGGTGGGAAAGTATCAAAATCGCGAAAAAAAAATCCGCAAAAAAATAAAACATCGTATTAGACAATGATGAGAGTCCCAAATAGTACGTACAGATTTTTTTATAATTACTCAATCGCCAAATACCTCCACTTTTTCATCCCCACATCAGTAATAAAATTGTGTAAACTCTTCGTTTATTACGGTATATGATTATATTATCAAATATACAAGAGTTAAGCACATGGTGTTAACTCCACATACCAAGATAACAAAAGTTTTACAATATAAAAATAGTCGACTAAGGCCAATGTAATACAATAAAAAATATGTGATACAAACAATATAGCGTCATATTATGTCATGATTACTCAAAAGAGTATAAAATGTTGTAATTATTAATAATCATCAAATTATTGATATTTATAGACCTACGTCAAATAAGAGTATGTTCTCCTAGGTTCGAAAAGCATAAAACCTCTACCAGAATCAAACTTTTATAGGGCAATACAGAAAGTGTTTTAGGAATACAGACATTTCCGAAGCGGATCTATTTGCCATTTTCAGTCCAGCTGCGGAGATCAGCAGCTGTTCTTATCACACCAGTGTTGTAAAAATACCATATTTGAGATATGTATTATATTTTGAACGACTTCTAGTATCTATCCTCTGCAGCCATTTAAAAATTAATTTGATGGCAACTAAGGAACGAGAAAAAAATCAAATAGCGAAAATTAAAACAGATGGACAAAAATATTTCGGAGGCGGAGGGGGGGGGGTTAGTCCATTTGATGTGTTTAGAACTACCACTACTACTTTCTATATACAACAGCATCAGTGCTAGTGGTGGGTAATTTTCGTCCAACACCATTCCATTCCATTTTTTTAACCCATGCATACATTTCTATTCTCAATTAATTAATTCCGTCGTTCGAAGTAATATTTTCTCTATTATTCAGATTAGTTCACAATTAAAATTTCATTTTCTCTTTGTACGCATCTCCAAGAAGCTAAAACTCGGCAGTGAACTTGGCAAGCTGCTACGATTCGCTGTCATTCTTATTGATTCTTATACAGAAAACCTACAAATATTCCAAATACATTCAATTACGCCGGAATGTGAAGTCGATATCAAAAGGAATTATTCTTAAACTCGCATTTGTTACAGAGAAATTAACTTTTGAGGTTTCGTTGTAAAGAAATTGAAACGCGTGTGACTCACCTTACAGAATCGAAATTTATTATCTACTTTACAGCAGAAGAAGGATACAATCATTTAGTGGAGTTTTTAATGTTTTTTCGATTGTTTACTTCAACTATCTAAGTTAGATATACGAGGGTTGCTCTATATCTCCGTCAATCCACCAGTACGCAGACAGCTGTTTCACGCTTATTAGCGATCATCAGTGCGCTGTGACGGAGATAGAGAGCATCTGGCGCTCTGATGATCGCTAATAAGCGTGAAACAGCTGTCTCCGTACTGGTGGATTGACGGAGATATAGAGCAACCCTCGTATATCGACTATCATATGCAGTTGGCATAGAAGCGCGCTACCTGGTTAGGTGAAGCGAATGCGCCTTTGTGTTCCGCCAAGAAGTTTGCTGCTATTTAGCAGCGACTTTCCTTGGTTTGCCGTTACCTCCGGGTACCAGATGGCGCACAGGCAGATCTTTTTTGCCGCCGACTATCACAAGTTCATTACGTACAAATGTGATACCTCGGTCGTTAAAGGGCTGATACACGTACGAGCAAGTACGCGTACTTATGGCTCGACGACCTTTTTCGCCTGTGTGTCACCGTAAGTACGCGTACTTTAAAACCGTCGCGCAAACCGCCGGCGAGCCAACTGGTTTAAAATGTTGCTCGTAGCTGGTCTCAGCTCGTACTGCGAGCCGCGAGCCACCACTTTGTTTTGGCAGGCCATCGATGCGCAACGCTTGTTGTGTTTGGCGTTTGTTAAAAGTTTTGTTTATTTAGGAAAGTCATCAAAATGAGTGATTTCAGCTTCACGTGTGTCACCGCGTCGAGCCGAGTAAGTTCGCGAACTTAAAAACCGCGTACTTAAAGTTCGTACGTGTATCACCCCTTTTAAGGCGGCCACAAACTGCTGTGTCTGCCAATTTCGCGACCTGATTAAGGAACTGTCAGCTTTTTACCTATTACGGATAAACATATATGTAAACATTATAATAATAACATAAGTCGGTGCCAACAATAATTTCTTAAAGTGTTGGTGATTCGTTCCTGGGTATATGCTTCTTCCATGCTTTTTGTGTCAATATTAGTAAGAACTATTTTAACATAAACAAAGCAAAAAGCGAAGAGAAGAGATGCCCCTTTGCCCCCCATGGACACTCATGAAGCCCAGCTTGAAGCAGTTACAGAACACCGAAGCGACAGCGATGTTTGAAATGACATACATAGATAGCGTTCTACCTTTTTAGGGACAATTATGGTATAAGTGCCAAGGGCACTATGAATATTTCATACATTCTTAACTGCACCTGAATTAAACATATTTATTTTTATTACTTCCAACGTTCCGCAAACGTGACGAAATGATGTCAACTGCGAACTTGCAACACATTTTTTCTTCTTATTATATAATATGTTTTGTAGTTTCTTTCAGCAGTAGTTGTAAATAAATACAACAGAAACGATGGCAATATCATTTATTTATTTTTTGATTGTACTGACCGGACAGTATAGTTTGTTCATTCCAAGTGTCTAAAAGTGTTGTCATCTTGATATTTTCGCGGTCCTTCCTTTATACTTCTTACTATGAATACTAATTAGATAACTAATTCATATGATAGCGAAACTATAACGATGTGTTAAGCGACATACATTCCATGTTTAGTTTGTGAAACCTCACAAATGACACCGCTATTTAGGTATCTATGTTTTGAAAATTTCGTTAACGGCCCTTCTTTTATCCGATACAGCTTAATACACACTACACTAAATAATATCCAGTTTTGAAAAATATATGATGTTAAATAAACTGAGAAATTTACACGTTATTATGTCCTAGTAATGAATTGAAGTCCTGCGATAAAGTTCTCAAGCTATTGGATTATCATATTATCAAGGGTAAAGTATTATGACAAAATATCCACAGCTATGAGAAACGATTCTATTATTTTTTTTCTGAATTCTGAATGCCTTCAATTGTAGGTATAGAAAGGTACAAGATGTTACCAAGATATGCCTTTTCAAACCATAATAATAACTAAGGTAGGTTTTTAGAGTAATGGAAAGTTAATACCCAAAAGTACGAATAAAATCCCATCCTTCCCATCAATTACCCCTTCCCGGAAAAAAACGGAAGTTGGTCATCAGGAACTCTTGAATCGGTCAGGAGCCCCCGAATCGCCTTAAAACGCTGTTTGGGGCAGTTCTGAGAACTTTTGTCATTAGCTAATTACCGCGAGGTCATATCGCCGATTTTCGAAAATATGTATAACTGCATTATTTCCTACTATTACCATGCAGTTATCCTTCCCTAAATTTCATTAAAATTCGTAGAACGGTTACTGCGATTATGCTGTCAGAAAAATGGAAATAGACAAACATACCAACGACGTGTGAGGTAAAAAGATCTGAAAACAGCAACAGCATGTTATTATTTACCAAGTGTTTATATTCTTACAGATGATAACATCTCCTGTAACATCTGCAGTCATCACGGTCAGATCATCCTTTGCAAATTCTACAGCACTTCACCATCTTGTGAAATTGCCTAAAATAGTCTATTTTGCACATTATACACTGATATTGAAAATTCACTCGAAAATCGAAAAGTCCTGCCACTATTTATTGTTTATGCTCCCCCAAAGTAGACGGACGGTCGATGCAACGTTGTCACGTTTTGTCAAAAATAATTGTTTATACGCCATATTACTTGGCCTCCGCTCCAATAATTATTCTTCAATTATGTAAGTGGCACATAGTTCGAAGTGTAGCGTAGTTTTGCAGCTTTTTTCAATTTCCTATATAATAACAAATACATTGAGGCAACATGCTATTTTGGGGTCTTCCTAACACACTTCTTTAGGTAGTACCATTACTGCAAAGACGTCTGAAATATATCGTCAAACAAGCTTTGATATTTACATTATATGGACTAATATATGTATAAGGAAGATACAATAACTTCACCCAGAGGAGATCTGGCAACATCCTGTGCCACCATCCACCATCATCAAGCAGGATGCTTCAAGCAAACAAAATATATTTGTTTAGTTCTTCTAGCCAATTCGAATTCGTTGGAAAACAGAGACCTGGTAATTAAGTTGAGCAGATTACAGTGTATCCTGTTATCCTGGTTTAAAAAGTATCAATAGACTGCCCCCACATTACGTTGAAAGCTATAATGCACCCTCATGCCGACAACTTAACTCATGTAGAACCCGCATAAGAGGAAGCGGAAGTCGCATATGACGTTTTTAAAATACATGATTTGCGGATACAGACCTGGCTTATTACTATATGTATACATAGCTGGCCAAATATAATATGCATCTGCCTTTCTCCATAACAAGTGCGTGAGAGGTGACGCTACACTGAATAGGTGATTTGTCGAATCGATGCGAGCAGAAAACGCATATTCCCTTGAACATTTTTTGACAGTTCTAAAACCCGTTTTACATCAACGATTTCCTCGCGAATTTATTTATGGTTGATCCATGGTCGTCTTCAAGGTCAAACTGATTGTGTTTTACATCTGTGAATAAAACCATGGATTTTGTGACAGCATGCAGTGCTGCCAGCACTGTAGCTGTCATATGGTTTGATGGTTTACGCAAGACCTATTCAGTTTGCATTTTTTGTGGTCTTTTAACAGTAAAACTCTTAATTTGATGCGAATTTTTATTTGGAAAATGTTTAATAATAGACAAAGACGGGTATCCAACATGCATGACATGCATCAAATGATTTTCAAGGTTCGCACTACCGAATTTTACGTCAATCTTGACCACAGACTAGGACAGGTTCTAAATCAGTGAAGAAATCCCAGAAGAAATCCAATGACTTATTTGACGTCAAATTCGTGTTTTACACTTGTCAATTTTGACCACAAACTGAATCCACGAATTAAAACCTTGGATTTATTGTTGATTTAAAACCATTCAAATTTCCTCATTTTAAATGGTATCATCGATTTTTATCCAATCAAATCCACATTACTCTATTGCAGTGCAATAATTATTGGTCGCTATGACTATACATAGCGTCGCACGACGATTAAGACAAGCAATATATCGGAAATGGGCAGTAGTAGAGAATTATAATTTTGGGGATGTAGATTAGAGCAAATGCTGTATCTTTTCTTGTTATTATGTTACCCAATGAGGTATTTGTTTTTGGTCACGTGACATCCGATTCAAAATTATTTATGGGACACCCTGTATATTAATGTCTTTCTGTGTTCCACCCGACAAAACAATTACAACAAACTAACACACTTGGGGTCTAAAGTGATCAATTCAAGAGCTACAGGTACATAAAGATTGTACCACTACCGTTGATTGTAACATATACCCCATGCTAGTGTTCGTTTCATTTTTTGTGTTAATGGTCATATTACAATCCTTTAAGTAGCTGTAGCTCTTGAACTAAACACTTTAGACCACAAGTGTGTTGGAATTGTTTTATCGGGAGGAACACAAAAAATCGCTAATATCTCATTAAAAAATTGGAATCGGACGTCACGTGACCAAAAACGAATACCTCACTGGGTAACGCAATTATAAGAAAAGATGCAAGATGCATTTGTTCTAATTTACACCCCCAAAATTATAAATCTCTACTACTGCCCAGTTCCGATATATTGCTCGTCTTAATCGTCGTGTGGGCCACCCTGTATAACACGACAT
The DNA here is from genome assembly GCA_951848785.1 of Callosobruchus maculatus. Lineage (NCBI taxonomy): Eukaryota > Metazoa > Arthropoda > Insecta > Coleoptera > Chrysomelidae > Callosobruchus > Callosobruchus maculatus. The sequence continues at coordinate 13,781,623 of CATOUR010000083.1, forward strand.
AACGTAACATATATAAAAAAATGTTCCACCGAATATCCTTCATCCATTGACAAATGCCTCATAATTTTCTGAAAATTTTCTCCAGTTCGTTTCTAAGCCCCCCCCAAGCCCCCACCTGACTACGCCTATGGTGCCTGATGCGAAGTTTAAAGACGTTTATTGCAGATTAATTGAAAATGGACCTCGTTGCGGTTTACCCCAAGATACTCGAACTGCCACAAAAATTGCAGAAATTAACGAAATAATCGCTGCATTGGCATAACCAACAGGTTAATTTGTCAAACAGTTCCACTCAATGAAGACTACTTTTTACAAGTATAAAACCCAAATTTGACGTCAAATAAGTCTATGGATTTTGTCATGGATTTCTTCATACATTTATTTCCGTTTTACATCGACAATTTCATCGCGTCGATTAATTCATGGTCTTCTTTAAGGTCAAAATGATTGTGTTTACATCAAATGAAGAAAACCATGGATTTTGTGTAAGAATATGCAGTACTGCCAACACTATTGCTGTCATATGGTTTGGCGATTTTCGCAAGATTTGTATCTTTTTTGTGGTATTGATAGTATTTTACTTTTGATTTGATAACGAATTTTTATGTAGATAATCTTTAATAATTTTATTTACAGAGACGCGTAAGCAACATGCATGACATCCATCATATGATTTTATGGTTGATACTACCGAATTTGATGTCAAACTTGGCCACGAATTAGAGCAGGTTGTAAATGCAAGATGACATCCATGAAATTATTTGACGTCAAATTTCTGTTTTACACTTGTAAAATTTGACCACGAACTTAATCCATGGATAAAAACAGATATTTGTTGCTGATGTAAAACGTGTATTAGAACCTTATATAATTTGTGGTCAAGTTCGAGTCAAATTTGGTAGTGCCAACCATGAAATCATATGATGCATATCACGAATGGTGCATACCCGTCTCTGTATTATTAGACAGATATTTTCTATAAATAAAAAATTGCAATCAAATCAAGAATTTTATTGTCAATATCAAAAAAAAAATTGAATAAACCAACTGAGAACCGTCAAATCATATGACAACAGCAGCGTTGGTCGCATTGCATACTGTCACAAAATCCATGGCAGGCACGTATTTAGAGGGGGGTCCCCCCCCCCGAAACGTTATATGTATAATGCCGTCTAAAAAATGGAATCCACAAATTTTTGCACCCCCCCCCTCGACGAGAGCAAATTTAATGTGGCAACCCTAACCTGGACCCCCCCCCCCCCGAAAGGGACACCCATAATCTGGACCCCCCTCCCCCAAAACCAAATCCTGGTAACGTGCCTGATCCATGATTTTGTTCACTTAATGTAAACGCAATCACTTTGATCTTAAAGAAGATGGATTAATTCATGAATAAATTAGCGAAGAATTAATTAAAATTAAAAGATAATTGTTAAAGGATTTTTAAATAAATATTTCATTATTTTTCTATGGCACCAATCTCGTTATTATATCCTCATACATGAGGACAGACAGACAGACAAGTCAGCAGGACAGAGATAAAAGACTGGTGTTTCAACATGCAAACTCCATACAGCATTCTAAATGCGTATTTAGGTATTTCAAATTCTCAGTTATTCGCAATTACAAATACTTTTCTGATTGGTCGCATGAGAAGCAAAACTAGACATCCAACATGCATAATAAGCTACTGCAACCGTATTACCAAAATATTCACGCGCATCGAACTCTGAACCTATTCTAGGAATATAAATATTTGCACTAAGAGAGTAAACGAGATAAGTGAAGTGTTAGTAATTTTTTAAACAGTAAGAGCGGCAAAGCAAACAGTAAACAAATTTTATTGAGCTCAAACTACCATGGAACTTTAGCAATAATAATTGAAGTGTAATTGATTTTGTTTTATCAACAGTACGATAAAATTCCTGCTTAACAAATTTAAATATTATTATTCGATAAAAAACTTCAGCATTAAAGTATGTAGATTTATTTCGGAATGCGTGACAAATTTAATGTTATTTTTTCTATTTTTCATTTAGGGTGTTGTAATTTCATTTTTGAGTTTCAATTATTGTTGGTTATTATATATGGCACTGTTCGTCATAAATTGTATGTCATTTTTTCTAGACAACCTTAGACATTTTCAGTTTTCAGTTCAGGTTTTGGTAACAAACTATCTAAAAACTACTATTTCTTCCAGTTTTAGATAGCAATATTTTCGGGACAACACAATTTTAGTAAAACGTATGCTTCTTAGAATATCAGGTGGAATATATGTTATTTTTTCACATTGAACATAGGTAGTATTACTGTTTTCTCTTGGATTTGATTACTTTTGACCAGCAAATTTAAAAGGAAAACGTTTGTGGGGGATCAAATATTTTCAAAATGGAAAATACACATGAGATGTAGTATTTTAGGAAACTACTTTATTATTTACATGTCAAGCTTGCTTTCGTTCCTCAAAAATTTTCCTCAATATAAACACAGAAGCAGAACCACGTAAGGCCAAAGGTTTAGTAAAAAAATCAGTAAAATGAGAATGAGATGAAGATATGAAGATAGCTGATTGAAAGAGAAATCATAAATTGAAACCTTTTTTCTATTTAAATTGAGGGAAGCTGCTTTTCACAAAATCTTCCGCGAAAGTCATCCTAAAAGACATAGGTACCTGAACCGCTCTTAGGACAATGTATCATTTTATTTACTCATTATTATTTTCATCGTAATTTCAAATTTGAAGAAACGACAAATAAATGTAATAATTACAGTCGCGAAAATAGGTGAATCAAAGGCAACACTCTAGTATCTAAAATTTTAGCTTCCCCTATTTAAATAAACGATCTACTGCATTATTTCAGACTAGATCAGGGGCTGTGGATCAATATTCATAAAACTGATAAATATGAAAATAGAAACATAATTTTTTAGCCCACTACGTTTGTTACCTGGCTATACCCTGAAACGAGCCCTAAAATGATGAACTTTAATATAACATACAAATGATAAACTACCTCGCTGATTAATCCATTGCCATCCATTGCCAATCATAAATTTTAAAAAAAATCGTCACATTTTGTCAAATTCGCGGATAAATTCAATAAGTTGTGAGTAAAGGCCTATGGATTAAATATAGACCTACTAATACTTAGACCTTAGACCTACCTTCCTACCTAGAGATAATAGACCCACAGACTACAAAAATATTTTTTTGTAGGAATTGTAGGCTTGTGGTCAGACCCCCAACAAAAGGTCAGACACAGACCTTTCATAGAATAACATAGAACCGATAAAAAAACCGTCCAATGCATACCTATGTCTATGTACTTGTAGGTATTGTTTGTCAACAATTTCAAATAGGTGGACGGTGGACTGATATGAATATTGAATAACCAATGGAAAACAGATCGACGGAAAAAATATCCAAAAACATGTTTAGAAAAACCCCAACGAAGAACTTCAGGAACGAATCTCCTTTGGATGGAGGAATAAAAAACAGAATTTCTTCAAACAAGATTTTGTGCAAGGAATAAAAAAATATTGTCAAATGGCTAACAGGCGGCACTTCGAGAATACCTTACTTTAATACGTATAAAAGGACTCATCTGGCCATACTACGAATAAAAAATATTTCGTATAAAACAAAAATAATAAAAAAACAAATAAAGTACCTATTTTGAGACATCAACCATTCCATATTAAGAATAAGAAGTAGGGAAGTTAGCAAAATGTTGCAAATCAATATAGGATTATAGGACAGGTGAAAAGAAAAAGAATGCAAACTCACTTTTTGAAGGTAGCCTCGTACGACTTGATCTCCTTCTTGGTGAATTCCTGGAACTCATGGTAAACATTGATGACTCGATACTTGATCTTCACTTCGTGTCCGTTCTCAAGCGCGTCATTGATCTCTTGTCTTCGAATTAGCACCTGATTCAACTCCTGATCCGCGGACATCTTCAAGCAACCAACGTTACACCGAAATTCCGAAAAAACGATCTTTCACGTAACTCACGAGATCCAAACGCGACCTACACAATAAACAGCAAGCAGCAAAACAATCGAATAACGTTCGGCACGCGGCAGTCTTGGCACGCCGGGATTTAAACGTGACGCATGCGTCTCACCGGGGATGCTCTCACGTGCGCTCGGCCGTTCTTACCTGAAAAAAATGCTATGTTGCCGAAGTGAATATATTGGCATGGGAATTGGCTCAATTTCTTGAATTTCATGAAGATGGACATATTTGGAGTCGTCCTCTCCTCACTACCTTACTCTAATTAGACACTAGTCAAAAAGCGAAATCAAATAGACAGGTCGATAAGAAAACAGATAAGACATTCGGAAATGGGTAGCATGGTGGTGGTCATATAGGTACCCTTAATGTTGAATTATTTTCTAAGGTTTGCTATAGTATTCATAAAATATGAAATTAAGTTTTAGCAGTATCAGATCTTTCGTCAAAATCTCTCTTCCGTTAACGCAGCACCATCTATTGCAACAACACTGGAGTTAAGCCGCCATACATGTGAATGAGTTTTGCGAAGTTTATTGTGTTTGGAGGAGAATTATTGCAAATTCACATAGATAACTTAAGTAAAACTGTATCTGCAATAAGCGTCGTGCTACTCTCCTCCGTTAACATGTGTTCCAATCAATATAAGCAGTTAGGGACCATCCATTAAGCACGTGAGGCTTAAAAGAGGGGGGATTTGACAAAAATCACGAAATATCACAAGGGGGAGGGTGGGTCAAGTAAGATATCACGGTTATTTATTTTTTAGTCAAATATATTATAATTCTGTATGCCAATCAAAAACAACCTGCATACCTTTTCTGTATCTAGACATTTTTATCCTGGTCCTTATAATTTCAGAATAAAATAAGATTATCCTTTATAACTGCATTTAAAGATAATATTAGAAAAAATGTAAGATTTTTTGTAGGTACTAAAATACGCGTGACGTTAGATGGGCGAGGGGGGGGGGGTAGACTTAAATCTCACCACATATCACCAATGGGGAGGGGGCGGGTTAAAAATGGTAAATAAAACATCGTTTTGGTTTAGTCAGAATTGGCCCCGAACGAAAAAATTCTTCCCTCGGTTACCCAATCCTACCTTTTAAAGTAGCGAAGGGGAAGACTGATGGCTTAAAGAAGTACAGAAGTTTCTATTGATACGATTATAAAAACAACTACTTCTTGCAGATACGATGGGCAAGTCACAGAATAAAGCGGCCAATGATAAACACAAACAAAAAAAAGCTGAAAATGGGCAAAGTTATAATATACTCTACTACTCTACTACTCTATGAAAATTTCTTTCTACACCTTTTTCAGCTGTACAGTGAAGCCGAAGGTTACTCAAGCGATTCATATATGCCTAGTGAAAGCAATAGCAGTGAAAGTTAGTTGGAGGAAGGCGTGTGTGAAGCAGGTCTTGGTAAACATGTTACTGCTGAAGATGCATACACCGACCAAGTTTTTTTGCAAAAAAGAGAGGTAGTCAAGAAGAAAGTGTTTGAGAAGAAAGAAAAGAATTTTAGAAAGAGGGAAAGGGCACCACATACATGGAAAAGAAATCTAGTAGCTAAAGCGAGAGAACAGGGACACAGCTATATTTCGCAAAAAACAAAGAAGGCTATGCCCTCCAAACTAATTAAGCAAGGTACATTGTGCAAAGATACCTGCCGACTGAAGTGCAGTGCTAAGTTTGATTTAGCAGATCGAGGTAATATTCTGAAAAGATACTATAGCTTAGATGTAAATGCCAAGAACGTTTTATTATTTAAAAGCATAAAAATCTTATTGTACAAGTTAATTTTCCAACTCGTCACTTGTAATTTCAACCTGTCAGGTGTAATTTATACTGTCAATTTGAATTTACGGTTGACGAGTTGGAAAATTAACTTGACTACTTACTTGACGCTTTAGGAACTGCAGCTGAAAAAGGTGTAGAAATGTCACTATTTTCTAAGAAATCATTTTTGAGCTCGGCGGCTTTTGAAATCCCATGAACTGCATTAAGTCAAATCAGCTGATCAGAAAGTATAATCATTGATTAAAGTATTAATCAATGATATAATAGAAAATATAGTGATAAAATTCAATACTTGAATTAAAAAATGATGCTAACAACAATATAGTACAGATACATATTGCTAAATTTTCACTTTTACGTTACACGTTATAATGTTATTATTTCAAATGGAATGTCCTTCATTTTGTTACAATGAATGGCGCATATCAAATTTAGTAAGGTCTCATAATTTAAAATTGTTTCTAGATACGGCAACATCGCTTTTTCAGTAAATAGTACCGGAACTCGGAACGTTTAAAATCTCCAAAACTGCCAAAGCTGGAACAATAAAATTCAATACCTGAGGGCTGAGGGTTCTTGAACATGAAGAATTCAAAAATGCTATCAGCAGCAGATTTACCACTTTCACGTTCCATGTCAAAATTTTGTTATTTTAAATTATTATTATTATATTTTTACCGTTCCAGCTTGGCAGTTTTTGGAGATATTTGAGCGTTCCGATTTCCGATGCTTTTTACTAAAAAAAAGCGGTGTTGCCGTATCTCAGTAATTAATAGAAACAAAATTTTGAAATTATGAGATCTTATCTAAATTCGACATGCGCAATTCACTGCAATAAGAATAAATGGGGCATTTCATTTAAAATAACAAACTTATGACGTGTAACGTTAAAGTGGTAAATCTAACAACTTTGCTATAAGCACTTTTGAATTTTGCATGTTCAAAAACGCCAAGGTATTGAATTTTATCGCTCCACCTTTGGCAGGTTTGAAGATATATAAGCGTGTCGGTACTTTTTACTGACCGGGTATGTAGGTATATTGTATAAGTACTGTTGTCAATGACTGACGATAACATTTCTTGTTCGATATGTCCCCCATCCATAATTGATTGCATGATTCATCGCGACTTCCCCCTTGTTTAAATCTTAAAACCCTTTCGTGCATATGCTATGTAATATCTAACATCCTGTGATGAATTTGACGCGGCGTGGTGAGTAATGGGACAAGTGATAAGAGATAAACACTCAGATGAGTCACTGATTTGTCCGACTAGTCACATACATTATCGTAAAAGTATAGGTAAACATAGTCAATAGCATCGTTATAGTTCATGTGTTCGTTATTAGTTCATTTACCCCAAAAACCCGCTAGGCGATCGTTTTTGAAAAAATGGAGTCAAGTTGATTGACTCAGTACTTCCCACACACATAATAATGATTTATTTCATATCATTGTTTTCCCATTGCATGAAGCTATAGTCTGAAATCCCCTTGCAACCAAATCATCGCCCACCATCCCGCAAAAAGACATCCAACACAAAAACTCTCGTAAATAGTTTCTTGCGTCTCCCTCCTTAGAAACTACGACGCCACAGTTTTCATTCTGCATGCTTCAACCATCTTCAACTGAACGACGCAAAACGATCAGGAGCCTCTAAACCGCCTAAAAGCGAAGTATGAGCTGTTATTATATTTTTAGTTTTTTAATTATTGTTGCGCCGCCACTGATGCGATTTTTCAGACACTGGCGCGTTTTCCACTCTCACTGCGATAGTCAATTCTGTATCGAAATTTCACTAAAATCAATTTAATAATTTTTGCTTTACGCAATATACATAGAACGAAATTAAGCAATACTCGTATATGTATACATCACAAAACTCCCATGGTTTCTGTAATAGGCAAGGAAATGTTCACATGGACTTAAAAAAAATACACCGGTACGTATTTCTTTCATTGGTGAATGGACAAACTATTATGAATACAACAAGTCTTTCAGTTTTACAACCCTCCACCCCCCAACCACCCCAACTTCACCCCCACCAAAAAAAAAAGGTAGAAAATGATCAGGAACCCCTAAAATGCTTAAGAACAAAGTTTGAGGCGTTTTTATTTTTTTGTTTTTTTATTGCTGCGCCGCCACTGACACGATTTTTCCAAACATACGCGTCTTCCATCCTCTCCGCGGTAGTAAACCGTGACAAAGTTTCTTTAAAATCCATTCCATAACTTTTAGGTTACTCAATACAGAACCATCTAAAGCAATATTCCTATGTATTTATCAGAAAGTCCCTTGGTTTCTAGAATAGGCAAGGCAATGTTCGGATGGGCCTAAAAAAGGGTATTATGCCGCTAGGTCTTTCTTTTACAGTGCAATGGATGAGTACAGCACATTTTTGAGATTTACAACTCCCCACCCCCAAACCACCCCAATTTTAGATCCACCCAAAAAAAGTAGAAAATGATCAGGAACCCCTAAAACACCTAAAAACGAAGTTTGAGGAATATTTAATTTTTTTGTTTTTAGCTAATTACTCCGCCGCCCATGCATCGATTTTCAAAATTATAAGAACATTACCTACTACTACCCCCCAGCAAAACTCTGCCCAAATTTCATCACAATCTACAAAAACGCGCACAGACAGACAGACAGACCGACAGACAGACCGACGGAAATGAGAGACATGGATTTTCGTTATGTAGACATCATAAAACGCCCAAAAAGCGTGTTATCTCAAAATAGAAAATTTTCGCGATCACAATACTCCCCTCACCTATCGGTGTGGGAAGTAAAAAATCAAGTACCTAGCTTGATTCGATCCTTCTGTTGTATCTAAATGGGTGCGAAAAACTTCAAGGAGTGATTATTTTGTGAAATTTTAAGCCCTCTCCCCTTCATTTTGTAAATATAGTTATTTGTTTCGATTTTGTACTTATAAGAAACCCACTTGATTTTTTATCAAACCACAACCGCTTTGTGAATTCGTATAAAAATTTTGTGGTCAATCAATCAACATTATGGGAGAAGTCGAGTTATAAAAATATTGCTAATTGAATGTCCTTTCCTACAAAAATAAATAAATAATTAGCAGTATACGTATCTTCTTTAAACAAATCTGGGCCAAATTCAGATGAGGTTTATTCTATCAACCCCTTATGATAATGTTTTAGGGTTTCTATAAAGCCGTGTCAAACTGTCACTTTATTATCTCAAACAATATGCAAAAATTTTATTTTTCTTATTCCATAGCGAAGATATTCATAACATTTTTCCCCAATTTCTAAGGGTTGTAACTATAGTGTAACTTAAAAAAGAAGGGCTTTTCGACAAAAAGTTATATGAAGACCCCTCAAATTTCACAACCCTTTGAAATTTTTAGAAGATTCTCAGCGGTGTGTGTATGGAATCTGATCTTTTTGGTCACTAAAAGAAACCAAAGCATAGGGATGAGATGCTTTTTGATGCATAACTTCTCATCTTCATCAGTCGTATCAGTTGATTGAAATATTATTTTCTACCGTCTCAACGACAATCGAAAAATATCATTATTCGGAAACTCGAAATCATGCAAATGCTAAATAGCTGAAACTGGGGTTTCCAATTCGGGAGTCCGGAATCCCGAAATCTCGCAGATTTTTTTGATCCCGATAATCCCGCGGTTAATAAAACGGGATCCCGATAATCTCGATTTTTAAATGATGAAATTTCAGTTTGCTCTATTTTTTTATCCGCGTACTATTTTAGCCTTACTTCGGCAATGAGATAACTTCAAATTCGGCTCACAAGAATTTTCCCATATGGAAGCTGAAACAGTCTTTTCTTCACTGTTTTCATTTGCGAGCAAAGGCCCGGTCAAACAGAGGGCGTTCTAGAACGTGGCGTTCCGGCGTTCTAGAATGCCCTCTGTTTGATCGGGCCTTGAGTTCATCTATGTTTGAATCACTATACATATTGACAAAAATTGGCGTAACGCTTTTGCTCAACCCATCAAACAGGCCTGTTTGGTACAAACAACGGAATGCGATAACAGGGCGTTAGAGAACGCCGGACCGCCGCGTTCTAGAACGCCCTCTGTTTGACCGGGCCTTAAAAGACTCGGCTATAGTGTCTTTAGTTTTTTTAAGGTCATATGTTTTATTACAATTGAGCAAATCGCAGATGTTTAAAAAGTATTTTAATTGCACCTTTAAATGAAACTTTTCTTTCCATTTTTGTTTTTAGTTCCTGTTCCTTATTTTTGTTCTATAACCAAATTTGATTTATAGTTTGATATTTACTTTTCAAAAATATTATATAAAAATATTTAAATTTTAAATACATTAAAATATTTTTTAATGTTTTTTGTGTTTTTTTTTGTAGAAACGTACTTTTGTTTACTATATTTTTGCATTTTTAACATTGCTATTACTAATATTAGAGTTTAAAAAAATTACTGGAGTTAATCTCGAGTACAATCTCAAAAAAGGTCCTGCGCATCTACCTACGAGTGTGGACGCGTGAAGAGCATTTTTTCAGCGGCTTCATTTGCGAACTAACTTAGATCGCGCTTAAAAGACTCTACTCTAGACTCTTTGGTTTTTCTAAGGTCATATATTTTATTATTACTAAAGCAAATCGCAGGTAAATATTTTAAATGCACATTTAAGTGAAACTTTTCTTTCTATGTTCGATTTTATTTCCTATTTTTATGTTTTATAACCAAAGTTGATTTGGTTCAATATTTACTTTACAAAATTAAAAATATGTTTTTTTTGTGCTTTCAATAAACACGTACTTCTGTTTACTATATTTTTGATTTTTTCATTGCTGTTATTGTGTTATTAATATGTTATAGCTTAAAAAAATTATTGCAGATAATCGCGAGTTTAATCCTGTAATCCTGGGATCTCAAGATCTAGATTTTTATTCCAGAATCTCGAAACGGGATCCCAATTTCGAAAATTGGAAACCCTAGCTGAAACTGTAAAAAATCTAACAAAAAGAAAAAATCCTAAAATAAAAGTTCTGATCATAGTGTACGATTCAATCTAACAGTAACGAATTATCAATGCTACCTGTGTGTTACTTACATACTTTCACAAAAAATAGTAAAGTGCGCGACGCAGTTGATAAGGTAGATATTTGATTCCTGTTACGTTCTAGGAAAAAAAACGCACGGTCATTGGTCGTTTCTACAAGAGCTTAGTTCCTGATTCGCTTTCAATTGTTGTATTTTTCTCGATCTGCTGTTATCTATCACCTCCTATGTTATTCACTTTCGATTTCATTGCAGGAAGACGTGACGCGGGTTCCAATGATTACTGTGTTTTAATATTGTTAGCTGCTATTTCAGAATGTTGTAATATCTCAGGTATGGTCGTCGTTTAAATTCACGTAAACGGAGTTGTGAAAACCATCAAAAAAAAGTAATACAAATTGAGCTGAGAATTCAAAAAGCCCTCGACCAACCAAAATCAGACGGATATATTTTTGGTTCATTTCTTAGAATATTTTTGATCAAGTCACCTGTGAGAAATAAAACATCAAAATCAGTTCGCTACTATGCCATGGACAAATACAGATACAAGATTGTTAAACCTTCCTTTTACTTCCCACCAGGGCCGTTTTTAGCCCCTCAGCCGCCTTTTTGCAAACATAAAAATGCCGCCCTTTTTTCCGTAGCGATAGGTGAGAGAAGTACTTATTGTGATTGCGAAAATTTTCGATTTCATGAGAATAACTTTTGGGTGTTTTCTGATATCCTTCAGTCTGTCTGTCTCTGGGGCTGTCTGTCTGTTGGCGTTTTTCTAGCGTCGTTATTTCACTAACTGCTGCATGGATGGTGATGAAATTTGGGAAGCGATATGCTGTGGGGTCGTACTAGGTAATGCTGCTATAACTTGTTGGGGTGGGGGTGAAATTGGAGTGATTCAATAATCGATGTATAATGTAACAGTAAAGATTAAGAGAGTCGATAATTTCAAATATTTATATTGATATTCGATAAAATTGATCACATATAATTATTGTGCATGGAAATATTTGTTTATAGTTATATTGCAGTGAAACCTCCATCAATCGGAAGACATACTCCCGTTATCATGCTGGCTTTATCACTGAGTAAGTACAACACTGCATCCGTAACTTCTCTCACTTCGCCAAATCTGAAAAAAAAAACAAAACTCAAATAAAAAAGAAAAACTTCGAATAAATCATTGTTGTTATGTGACGCATTGTCTCTGTGATGGGTGATAAGAAATACAAGTTGAAGATACTGTGACGTGTACAAAGTACTTGGGGAATCCCGACCAATTTGAATACCCATCTCAAACTAATAAAGTGGAAAAAATCAGTTGAAGTTAGTTCTCTGTATAGTCTGGGAGACAAAGCCAGGACATCTGTTCTTTTTATATCTGAATCCAGACGTTGATCAAGTGACGAAACTCAAAGTATTTCAATAAGCTCTTGGTGTATGCATTTCTTCATCACATTGCTGATCACAGAAAGTCAGAGCCATTGGTGTGTAGTTATTTAGACCCGTTTTGGAGACAAGCGAAAATGCCGGAGCTGCACGAAATTTGGAAGATGCCATCATCATGATAAACTGTCACAGATAGTGGGTTTACGGTCTCGGTGGAATAAACAATAAATGAATAGTACCTGTTCAATGGAATCTTCTCCAACATTGGTTTCGCCACCTTGGGATCCGACCATCCAAGTCTTCCCATGTCTGTCATGATGACTGTAGGGTTAACGGCATTCACTCTAATATTCTTCGGCCCATATTCTAGCGCTGCTGCTCTAGTAAAAGAATCCACTGCACCCTTGCTTGCGCAATAGACTGTGTGATGTAGAAGACCAGCTATGGAGGCCTAGTTGGCAAAACTTGATCAATTATATCATTTGTATCGTGAAAATAAAGAAGTTAATATTTTACAATTTGATGGAATATATTTGGATAGTACCTCATGCATATGTATCGATATTTGACACAAAAATGAATCAAGAGGGGGACTTTCAGTTTAACCGGATATGAAATTTGGATTTTTTAACTTCAACACCCTTAATGTTCGAAATTTTTAAATGATACTCAGGTAATTTAAGATTAGAAATAATATATATAGACAATACAACTTATACTTCTTCGAAATAATTTTTTGACAGTCTCGCCAATTCAATAGGGTAGGTATATATTTGCGCTATATTGCAGATCTTAATAAAATTACGATGAAGAAATTAACCTGGAAACTTTAACATACGCAGTCATACTGTAAAGTGCGAGTATCTATATTATTTATGAGGCATATTCAATTTAAACATCTAAATTTGCGAACAGTTCTGATAAAGCTATAATAGGTGTAGTGTATGTATGTATGCATACCATTAGTGCTACCAGTTCAATTTACGGAACATCGATATTCATGGGTCTCAAATTCAGCAAAACCCGTTATTGATAAACGTCATAAATTTAGACATTTTAGGTCCTACCTGAGAAGAGATATTAACAATTGATCCTGGTACCTTCCTATCTAGCATGCTTTGCACCACAATCTTTGTTACGTTTATCAAAGCCTTGATATTTACTCCAAATACACTGAAAAAGAAAGTTTAATTTTAACAGACCATAAGTGGGAGTTGGGAGAATGAGGCTGCAATATTTAAAATGTTTCTTTCAGTTAGCGAAAAAGAGTAAGAAGGGAACGATGACTATGGCAGAGCTACGCACCTCAAAAAATGTAATCCACTTGACCACTGATGACTTTCTGATTACTTCATATTCTTCAGTTTATATTATAATGGAGTAACATTGTTAGGTAGTAAATAAATTATAATGACATGAAATTCACTTTACAGGACATTTTAGTTTACCTATCAACATCTTCTTCTGTGGCATCTAATAGAGATTTCAGCCATCCCATGCCAGCATTGTTGACCAATAGATCTATTGGACCAATATTTTTCAAAACATTTTCAGTTTGCTTCCAATCAGCTATATCTAGTTCTACAATTTCTATGCTAGGTAGTTCTTTTTTCAATTCTCCTAAAACGTAGAAATATTTTGTTAGCGATATCCTAATACGAAGACACGATAAATACCTCTACTATTTTTAAAATTTACGCAGTCTGTTTTATGAAAAATAACTGAATAATTGCAAAACAAAAAGAAAAACCTTGGTTTTTTATACAACATAATTTCTTCAGAACTCCATCGTTTGAAAAACTTTCGAGCACGTGAGAAGCCTTCTATCAAAAAACTACTTACCTAACAACTGTTTTGTCCTTCCCACAGCAACCACTTTGGCTCCACATTTGGACAGCTGGATAGCGATATCTTTTCCAATACCTTCAATACCAGAAAAACACTTATCATCAGAAAATATCTATATTTTACCGAAATTTTACCTTTTGTTGCTCCTGTAACTAAAGCCCTTTTTCCACTGAAATGTATCTCCATGTTTAACAGAACAGCGCAACTTTGGAAGGTTATGCCATATATCACTAAATGTTTGGGTATACCGAAGATAGATTATACTCAAATTCAGATGGTACAAGGTTATCAGTTATATGGGATAAAGAATAATTGATGATTAAATCAACAATTCGATTTATAATTGGCCGAAAATATTCTAGCTATAATGACAACGTTGAATGAGCAATGTTATCCAAGTTTAAAATACTCGTATATCGCTATAAGTTTCGCTGTTCTCATTTTTATTTTAACTTTAACCTAGTTATTCACCATAATACTTACTTATTAGCGATGTTATCCTCAAAGTAAACTGACAAACTGGTAATAGGTATGTTGGTAGGTATGAAAAATACATAATTCTAAATGCGTAATGTCTACAAAAAGCTCATTTAACACGTTGTTGGACACAACGGCTATAGCCGTCTGCGGGGAGTGATCGTGATACGCCAACACCGTCTCGATATTTGAGACGGTGTTGGATACGCCACGACGGCGACGGCTATATCAGTCAAAAAGTTATCTGCTTGTTACGGCAGAACGGCGACAACCGTCAGAATATCGGTATTTTTGCCTTCATAAGCAATGTTTGTGCCATAACATGAAGCTCTTCATTTCTGAAATTGCCAAATTCTAACCCACTATACGCTACCCCAACTATTCATGTTTCAGGGCGCATGGGTAAAACAGCACGACGGCTATAGGCGTCCTCGTCCATAACTTCCAATGTGATGCATTGAACACGTGTATAGCTGCCATATTGCGAGAGTGGTTTTGTTTGGTTTTCATGTTTTCATGTGTTTAGTAGGTACTTTGTATCCAGACTGCTTTGAAGAATGGCATCAAACATAAATTTGTGTCTGAATTCTGTTTTGTTCGGGGATACCTCTGTTTGCTAATAATTTTGATTTTTTGTTTTGATACCGTCTATATTCTGAGAAATGCATCTTTGTTTATAAATCTGATACAATAAAATTTTACTTTTGTTTTACTTTTTGTCTCGAAAATTATCCTCTTCTTCCCACAAGATGTATTTTACGATTATACTGATCAGACGGCTATAGCCGCGTGGTTGCCATTCTGTCAGCTGTGGTATGACACGACGGATATAGCCGTCTTTTTTATTGTCGCCAAAAACCTCAAAAATGGAAAAAACGGTCAAAAATAAATATCCCTAAAATATTTTGATAACGCAAATCATGTTACAAACGCAGAAAAAAATGGGAATGTTTTGAGGTGCCATATTATGAAGCCTCCCGACTAGCAGAGTGTCCAACAATGAGTTAATATATTGGAAGTCAATTTTCACAATAAATTACAAAACGTCATAGCAAATACTCAACTGTACCTCATAAATATGCTCCTAACGTGAAAATGCATAACCATAGATAGGGTTGCCAAGCAGACAAAACTAATGCCGCATTTACACGCTTGCCAAGGCTCGACAAGCATCCACAAGCACAAGCGTGTGAAGAGGCCGTTTGGCTTGGCTTGCGTGAACTTGTCGGTTTTTTGACACAGATCAAAGGGCGTTTGCGGCAAGCGCTTGCGACGCATTTACACGTTGGTGTCGGTGCGCGTTTAGTAGCCGCCAGGGCCGTAGCTAGGCGTTGACCATTGGGGGGTTCATCTTGGCCTTGGGGGGGGGGTTCATTTTTGACCTTGGGGGGGGGGGTTCATCTTGACCTTGGGGGGTGTATATGTATAAAAAAAGACTTGACTTTGTAATGTGTTAATTTGCTTGGAAACTGTATAGATTGTATCGCTATTAATGTGTCATGAGCGCCGAGGGACTGGTTAGTAGTAGAATAAATAGAGAAAGCATCTTATTATTATTTTTTTTATTTTTTATTATTAGGCCGCCCTCTCACGCCATATTTGAATAGTTTAGAAAGCAAGAGTTGGTGAGAGACACGGTCGAAGGCCTTGCTGCTAAGGTCACAGACGGTATATAAGGTCCACTTGGTCACCCCTCTCAAGACCGTCGACTATATCTTCGACCACTTTGGCTACTGACCGGATTGTTGAGTGATTATCCCGAAATCCAAACTGCGACTCATCTAATATTTTATATTTTTGTATGACCTGACTCAGACTCTTTTTGATTATAATTTCAAATACTTTGCACGTAACGTTATAAAATGCCATCCACAAATTTGATTTAAGGATTTAAGGTGGTAACTCTAATCTGGACCCCCCCGAAAGGTCAACCAAGTGACACCAATAATCTGGACCCCCCAAAACCATATCCTGGATACGTGCCTGATCGGACGATAGTTTTTGGGCAGATTTATGTCACCTTGTTTAAACACAGGTACTATTCTCGTTACTTTAAGGCAGTAATTGAGAAACACTCCACATGCAATGCTGGCATTGAATAGATGTTTTAGTGGCTTGATTAGCTCCGTGCTGATCTGTTTAAGAATTCTACTACTAAGGTCATAAATACTATTTGATATTTTGGATACTCAACAACTTCCATTATATCACTTCATGCACAGGTAATAATACAAATAAAAAGAAAACTTAGAAAAGCAAATTAGGAAAAAGTTAATAATTGAAGGGACTTAAAAGGTGTTGGAATTTCTTCGATTAATTTGAACATTTATAGAAACTGTATCCAAATAGTTGCAAGATTGGATAACTCCTATTATATTTATTTACGGAATAAATGTCACGATATAGCTATTTTGCTTGCATCCGCTGTAGGAAATTTTTCTTATTTTTTTCTAAGATTGTGTTTATCAACTGCTTATAACATCTACTTATTATTTTAGTAGTTATTTAATTCACGGGAATACTCATGGGGGGGGGGGTTGAACCCCTAAACCCCCCCCCTTATATACGGCCCCGGTAGCCGCTGTGATTGCGTGACGATCGGACGTGTAGTTTTCTATTCAAAATGAATGGCTGGTCGATCCACCATCTTCGTGGTCGTCGGGCTTTCCTTGCTTTTGTTTTATGCTTGTATTTGAAGTAAACGTAAGTTAAACCGAACGTATGAGCCGATACAAGTTCTGGACCAGTGCCGAAGCCTTCAAAAATAATAAAAAGTGAAAAAAAATTACAGTAGGATGAAACTCATTAGAAAAGGAGGGGAATATGATAAGAATAAAATGAAAAATAAATTACGGTCGATTCGAGATCGGGAAGTGGGAGGGGGTGAGTTTTTAAGGGTAGAAAATGGTTTATCTTGATTTCTGGCAAAACTACAAGTCCTATGGGAAAAAGTTGAATGACAAAAATATAGGTAATAAAAAGATCTACAACTTTTGTATCCTCAATTTTTTCACATAACCTCAAAATTTTGGTGAAAAATTCAAAAACGTCTAATAGTTTCAAACATGAATCCTTCAAATATATTGTTGCATTTCTGAATTGTTTTTCTGGTTGCGATACAACATCTGAATTTGCCGGAAAAGGAAAGAAAACTGTCGTTAATTCATTATTAGACGCGAAAAATTTGTCAAATTTGGCCGATGTTTTTTATAAGAAAGATGCAAGTAAAGAAAATATAAAAAAATGGATTACAATTAATCAAGTCTATTTATAAATATAAAAAAGAAAAAATAACACTGAATCAACTAAGGTTTCAAAAATATCAATTGGCAAAAATTAAATCATCCTTCATTTTGGCAAACCTCCCACCGACAGAAGGAGCAGCAGAACAACATTGTTACAGAGCATATTATCAGCTTCAAACTTGGTTGGGTAACGAATTGACAGCAACAGATTGGGGTTGGAAGCAACATCAACGTGGCATTATGTCCAAATCTACAGAAAAAGATTTAATTCCGGAAGTATTGCTCAAAACGATCTGCTGCAGCTGTAAAACTGGATGTAACAGTTTAAAATATGGCTGCCGAAAACATGGTTTAAAATGTACAAATTTATGCACTAATTGCCATGGTTCTGAAAATTGCTCCAATATGGAAGAAGAAATCTACGAGAGAATAAATGATTCAGATGAAATTGTGGATGAAGAACCAATGCAGACTGGAAATAATATTGGAGACGAAGATGATTGTCTTGAAGATTTCGACGATCAAGTAGAGATAGAAAGGTTTATCGAATCTAACGATGAAGAAATGCCTTCAAAGAGACAAAAACTAATGAATAACTAATAGGAATTTCAGATAATATATTTTAATGACAAGATTAACGTTTTCGAAAAAAAATATAATGAATAACGTAATCAGAATTAAGTATCTAAATTCAATAGTACGATTTACATGTATATTTAAATTTTTTGAAATTTTCTATGACATGAATGTAATTCGAATTTAATTAATAAACCTTTCAACTAAAAAAAATTTCAGCAATCACATTTTTTTGATGAAATTGTACATAGTGAGTAAAAAAAAATTACGAATTTGAGTTTTTTTCAGTTTTTTGCATTTTCTGAGAAGATTTTCCATAGTAATGTATATTTTTTTACACCATCAGAAAATAGAGATTCCAACGAATAAAAAGCTCCCAAACTTTTTGAAAAAAGCTGATGTTTTGACACGAGAATTTTCGATTGAAAATTGGGGTGCATTTTTGATATTAAGTTAAAATAAGGCGAAAAAATGAATATTTTAAAACAAGTAAATTACAGTGTATCTGGGACATAATAAGGTAAGTTTTCACCGACTTCGTAGAAATTTTTGTTTGTTTGAAAAAGATAAAAATAAGAAACCAAAAACTTGGTTTTTTGAATTTTTTACCAAAATTTTGAGGTTATGTGAAAAAATTGAAAATACAAAAGTTGTATTACCTATAACTTTGCCATTTAACTTTTTTCCATAGGACTTCTAGTTTTGCCAGAAATCAAGATAAACCATTTTCTACCCTTAAAAACTGACCCCCTCCCACTTCCCGATCTCGAATCGACCGTAATTTATTTTTCCTTTCATTCTTATCATATTCCCCTCTTTTTCTAATGGGTTTCATCCTACTGTAATTTTTTTTTGGTTTCAAAAATTATCGACCCTGGTCTGGTCTATTCAGTGTCCGCCATGCTTGGATGTCGGTAACACACTGACGCATTCGCAAGCGTGTAAACGACTTCCAAATGCCAAGCGACATTTGTAAACGCTTGGGGCTTGTAGATGCTTGTCGAGCCTTGGCAAGCGTGTAAACGTACCTTAATAGCCAGACATACCAGCCAGTTTGGCCGGACATTTGGGTAGAAGCACCGGACACCATACACATTAACATAATTGATGATTTTGTCTCTGTATTAATAGGTAGGTCAATACATTGTACGTAAAATCAAGCTTTTACTTCCCACACCGATAGGTGAGGGGAGTATTGTGATCGCGAAAATTTTCGATTTTGAGATAATATACTTTTTGGGCGTTTTATGATGTCTACATCACGAAAATCCACGTCACTCATTTCCGTCGGTCTGTCTGTCTGTCTGTCGGTCTGTCTGTTCGCGTTTTTCTAACGTCGTAATCTCAGTAACCGCTGCATGGATTGTGATGAAATTTGGGTAGCGATATGTTATGGTGTCGTAGTAGGTAATGTTCCAATAATTTTGGAAATCGTTGTACGAGGGGTGGAGTAATTAGCAAAAAACGAAAAATTTCAAATATTCTTCAAACTTCGTTTTTAGGCGTTTTAGGGGTTCCTGATAATTTTCTACTTTTTTTTTGGGTGGGGGTGGAAATTGGGGTGGTTGGGGGTTGAGGGGTTGTAAAATTGAAAAAATTTGTTGTATTCATAATAGACTACCCACTGACCTATGAAGGAAGACCTAGCGACATAAATAACTTTTTTAGGTCTATCCGAACATTGCCTTATGCCTATTACAGAAACTAAAGGACTTAGAATTTTTTCCGATGTATACAGGCTGTCCATTTAGTGTGTAATTCTTCGATATCTCGCAAGGTATAGCTGATAGAAGAAAATCTCAAATACAAAAGTTATTTGGTTACTTGAGATGCATATCCTAAAGATATTTTGAAATATACAAGGTGTTGCGTGAAAGTAGGATAGAGATCAACTTGATTTTTTTATATGGAACTATAACTTTCTCTCAAGTTCTTCTAGTGTCCATCATTGATCTCTATTCAACCCTAAAATATTTTTGGAATCGGTTGCGACGTTGCCAAGCAATAATTT
This sequence comes from Callosobruchus maculatus, assembly GCA_951848785.1. Lineage (NCBI taxonomy): Eukaryota > Metazoa > Arthropoda > Insecta > Coleoptera > Chrysomelidae > Callosobruchus > Callosobruchus maculatus. Next base: position 13,802,003 of record CATOUR010000083.1, read on the forward strand.
ATTTTCTATTAATTTCCGCATTTGCAAGGTCGCAAGTAATACGTTCAAATTGATATATTCCTTTAACTTTTCTCAATAATATTATACAGCGAGTTACTTGAATATTAAGCGGATATTATTCTGGATGCTACCAGCAATTTGTATCTACAGGGTGTTTTTGGCAGAATTTTAAATTCCGGCAACTTAAAGGTCGTTTTACTTTGTTTTTTTAAATGTAACACCCTGTCTTTTTTATTTTAAATCGAAATATCTACAAATACTCTATCTCGCCTTGTAATATTTTTTTCGCGTTTTCGACGTTGCCAAGTTATAAATTATTTTCCCAAATTTTTAAACAAGTATCCCCGATTTTAATTTATTTTAAATAGAATCCTCTACTTATTATTATTGCAATGAATTGCGCATGTCGAATTTAGTGAGATATCACAATTTCAAAATTTTGTTTCTATTAATTAATGAGATACGGCAACACCGCTTTTTCAGTAAACGGTACCGGAACGCTTAAATTTTTCCAAAACTGCCACAGCTGAAGAGGTGAAATTCAATACAAAAGTTTGTATTATTGATAATAGGCTGTTCATTGACCTGTGCAGGAAAGACCTAGCGGCATATGACAATAATTTGGGGGGGGGGGGGTACTGGCGATGATTTTGTTGCAAGGGGATCTCAGACTAAATCTTTATGCTATGGGAAAATAATAAACTGGTATCACCGTAATGTGTGGGAAGTACTGAGTCAATCAACTTGACTCCATTTTTTTGATTATAATCATAAATCATGTTAAATTCTAGTGAAACAATAGATAAAATCGAATGCCAAATCAGACTTAGGTGGGTACAGTGCCAAATTCCAAAATATTACTGGGTACCTATAAGTATCATATTATCTCAAATCAGATGCTTGCAATACCATTGTATCCTATTGGGTCTCATGAATAACAGGTAGCAAATGCTTTTACTTCAAATTCATGAAGCAAAACCTTCAAAATATATGATTTCATTCCAAAACTCGCCTTGTCCACATGACATAATTTTTGACAAAGCGCGAAAACCTTTTAATGGAAGTACAGAAATATGAGGTGACCAAAAATTGATAAGTGGAGGCATTATCACAATGGGGGTCATATATTTACAATATAATAAAATTGATAAGGCGAGTTTTGATATGTTAGCTTGGATAAAGCAAGTTATGGAACGATAAAAAGTGTCATAAGAGTAATATTTATATTAATCTAACGAAAAATCCTTTAAATCTCTTCCTTTTCCGCGTTCGAAAGGTAAACAAAAAGATTCATTATCCATATTGTGGCCAAATAGATGTTTTTCCTGAAAACACTGTCGCAACAATACTACGTCTTCTTTACTCAACAGCAAGTCAAATAGCTCTGAATTTGGTAGCTTGATGCGTAATAACTTCAGTTGTTACTCTGAGGTAATAACAATGTTCAATCACGCCGCACAAATGCCAAATTTCTATTGGTCGCCCGCATAAAGCAGGTTTTGGAATGATATAGGCGATGGATGAGGCAAGTTATGGAATGATACAGCAACCTTTGCATGTTTTTAACATAGGATGCGAGAAGTTTTGCCATGTTTAAAGTGGATTATCACATAGGTGACTGTTCATATATTATAAGACATAGATATCGCTATCTCATTTTTCGTAAAAAGTGGAGAAGTCGAGTTTCGGAATGGAACCCCTCATGCAGTAGCGTGGGTTAGATTGATTTGCCGAACATCGATTGGTAATCATTTTTGTGTGAGTTATCTTGAGCGATTTGTTTTTAATTTTGTGTGGTTCTATGATTTACTAAAGTCAAATGCCTCCGAAGATATAAAATATGTTTTGAAGTAAAGCAGTTATTTCTTGCATTATACTATTATTCAAATTCGCATTGAGAAAAACAACTGTTACGCCACTGACTATAAACAATGCCATCCGCCATATTGGTCACGCCAGTACGTCATCAATTGTGTGACGTCACTGTTATCTTCTTAGGTGAAATTATGGTGGCCATCCGTCCGGAAAATCCCAGACATTTCCGGGAATTTGGAGCTAAATTTCGTGTCCGGGCAGAATTACAAAAATTGGTAAAACGTCCGGAATTAGGAAAGTGGCGGATTTAGAGGGGTGGCGAGGGGGGCGTATGCCCCCCCTACCTATGGAAGCATAATATATTTACATAAATACCAAAAGTTTGAAATGGACTGTAGCTCCTTCTCACTGTGACTCTAATGTGGCTGGCACCTAGTTAGAATTCACCATAATATCCACACCTTTTGAAGACAATGGAGAAGTCTCATGATACTCATAATGAAATAAGCAGTTACGTATCCGTAAAATATAGACGGAAAGTAATTAGTCAGTGAAAAAATTTTTGAAATCCGTCAATAAATGGCAGAGAAATCAATAATTAAAGTTTGCATATTTTCCGCGAAATAGTTGCCGCCTTCAATTTGGCTGTGACGTCACGTCTCCGCAATCCGCATAGCCAGCCGTCTGTGCCGCGCGCTGCCGTAGATTGTGTATCGTGGAAGCTGTAGAGTGTATTGTATGTACAGCTTTTGCAAAACGCATTAGAGCTCAACGCATCAGACGTAATTTATTTTTGATTTTTAAATAAGTGTTTTTTAGTTATTGACCATAACGGAAGAAGGACTTGTCAAAGGACAAAGCGATATTAAAATATCTCTTATCTATCTAGAAACGCTTTAAGATAATAGTTTCGTGAGAAAATAAACGTCTTCCGGTAAACGCAAATAAAAACCAGCATTTGTTGATATTTTTGTTAGGGTCTCTTTGCAATACTGAGAGATGACTGTTGTAATTAAAGTATAACTAACTGAACTGTAGCAACTCTTAGAAGATACTGATTCTTTTGAAGGAAAACTCTCGGGTGATTGGGGGATGGTCATCAGACACTTATATTCTGTATCGTTCGTATTTTCCTTCTCATGATTGTTTGCACTTTTTGATCTTTTTGTTTAACTTTAATGTCGACTTGCACTTTTTTATGTTTAAATTTTTTTGTCGAGATTATCCTTATACATTCACTGTGCAATCCTTAAGCTGTGTTTAGATTGGGCACAAGTATCTAGATTTGTATGAGGTACTTGTTTATTTGACAAATTGTCATACACATCCTCATACATTTGCGTATACATTTTGTATACGCAGACACTGAGCGTTGATTGTCGCTCATACATTTTGTATATGAGAATTTTTCAATATACATTGACAAGTCTGAGTTTGTAGCCGCGACCGTGACACGAAGTGCGTTAAAGATGTCATCGTGGACGAAAGAAAAAATTTTGTTATTGATTGAAAAAATAAGGGAATCGAATGTTTGGGATGTCAAAAGTAAAGTGTATAAAGATGCAAAAGTTCGAGGAGATATATTCGAAGAAATAGGGCAATGCTTAAACTTAACCCAAAAAGAAATAGAGGATAAATGGCATAATATAAAAAGCCAGTTTAGTCATGAACTTTTAAAAGTTAAACCAAGCCAGAAGTCAGGTAACGGTCCAACGTTAATTCAGCAATCAACATGCTATAGGCCTCTTTATCTTCTCTGGATCTCAGAAATGTACGTTGCCACCATCTACGTTTTTGACGCTTATGTTGTAATTTATAAATAATAACACAATACGTACTTAAATAAAGAAAGTCGCACGCCATTTCGTCAGACATGTTTCAATACAATGTGAACACTGCAATACCTCACGCATATATGCATATACTCGAAACAAGGTGTATAGATACTTCGCATATACATGTCCAACAATTAATCTCGATACAAATCCAGATACTTGTGCCCAATCTAAACACAGCTTTAGATAGTGGATTTTCTAGTACATCCGGCTCTTCGCATATCGAATCACACTGAATTACTTCGAAAGGTTGCCAACTTGAGGTCGATGAAGCATCGTTCTGCAATAAATTTTCTAAACATTCTGCGCGTCGCCTTTTTTCATATCCTCAGAGTTTTCTTCTAGGATGAACAACTTATGAGGGCAGACTTCAGTTTTCAGCTTTAATCTACCACCAACTAGTTTATATTTGATTAGATTTTCAGTATCATTTTCAAGCTGTGACAACAAAAACATAAGTTACGAATCCGAAAATATAGAAATATATAACACAAAAAGTAATTCAGAATACATATTACATTATAAATGTAACTAACTAATTTAATTTACTATTAGGGAAAGTAATCTTTAATAACCAGTGAACCTATCCATATATGGTTGATAATTAATTCTTATCAATAGAAGATAAATACATAAAATAAATACAATAGTATACTCACATCAAAATGATCTTCACAAACATATTTTGTACTTTTTGGTAATATTAAATCACGTTTCATTACCTTGCACCACTTCTTTCTACTGTTTGCATGCAAAGGTACGTGGAAAAAGCTTTATTAGGTGTTTTAATCGTTGTGCTCATACACTTTGGAACAATGTAATATTTTTTATAACATCTTTTTTTAATGTCACTCATCATAGCAATTTGATATGCACTAAACACTAAACTAGAAAACAAAAGAGGCGATTGGTTGGCGGCTCTCGCCACCACCACGCCTGTGTGCCTCTGTGCGTTGTCTCAGTGGCAGCGGCCGCCCGCACTGGCTACAGAGACATGACGTCACGCCACTCGAACAGACGTGCCAAAAATATTTCTGCGGAGCGCGACTTTGAAACATTATAACCTTTTTGTCTTTAGAGATATATTCATATTTCTTTCACTCTTTTCTTTTATTTTTCTTATATTTTCTTTTGTCCATTGTCAATGTTGGGTAAAACCTTACCTATTTTCTGAAATTCAGTATCAGTCCTGAGACATGCTGTTTGGAACTTAGTGCTTTCAGTTGTGCTCCACACCATAAACATAATTTAATGAGCCACCAGCCATCTCTTGATTTGGTTGCAAAAAAAAAATGCAATTACTTGAAAATCATTTAATCATTCACTTTAGCATGTGGTGTCATACAATTAATCATATAAGTCATAAAATTTAAATCTTGCATTAGTTGAGTGAGCCTCTTGAAGTGCCTCTCTGTGTATGGCAGTGCCCCTTCCAGTGATGATCCTAATCCAGCAGGTCTAAACTCCCCTGTTTGAAGCTCATTCAATAGAACGTTCAGCACCAACTGAGCTGGATGGCAATATCTACTGTTCATATTCCAACCAATGACTGTCCTCAAAAGGTTCTCTTTCTGATCATTCCTCAAGCCCGATATAGTCTCACCAAGACCTCCCTCACCTTTTTTGATGATATTCTCTACTATCCTCAATACTTGCATTGGTTTATCAAGTCTTAAAGCCAATTTCAATGCCTTTAAGTATTCTTCACTCTGTAAATAATTGCTCAGCTGTTGTTCTTGCAAAGCCATCTCTTCAGCTTCTTTCAACCTTCGTATTTTGAGCTCCTCTGTAACATCCTTCCATTTGACCAAAATAGAATCACTACCACCTGTGACTATCACAGACTCGTCTCTGTTGATTGCTAATGCCCAGACCCTTGCCTCATGTTTATCCAATGTACAAACACATTCTGAAGATTTGATTGTGAACAGCTTGATCAATCCATCGGCACCTGCACTGACTATTTGCATGCCTGACGAGATGAATTCTGCTTTCAGAACACTAGCCTCATGGCCCTCAAATGTTTTTAGACAACTCAGGTCTGCTACTGACCAGAGCTTTATGGTACAGTCAGCTGATGATGTCAGTACCACCTGGTCAATAGGTGAAAACCTGATTGACCATACACCACGTTTGTGGCCTCTTAAAACACCTACTAAAGATAAAGTGTCTGTCCATAGCTTTGCTGTTTTATCTTGAGATGATGTTGCTATGATTTTATCATTTGGTGATACTGCCACACAGTTGATGTCCCTATCATGAGCGATTTCTGTATACAGACAATCTAAAGAAGCATTCTTGTGTTGTTCTGGTATCTCCCATACTTTTAGACAAGTATCTTGACTAGCTGAGATAGCAAATTTTGCAGAGTTGCTAAATGCAACAGTGCCAACAGAACCAGTGTGTCGCATTCCAACAGCTACACAATTCATTGTTGTCCCATCCAAGACCCACAACCTGACAGTATTATCTTTGCTTGAACTGAGCATTAGATCGGGATTAGATTTACTTGTACTCAATGCCAAGACCAAATCAGTATGTGCCTTCAGCAGCTGGCATGTCATTGTTGTAGCTTGATAGAGCTTTATGTCATTAGAATTTGTAGCAACAGCAATGTATGAGTCATCTTTTCCTACATAAGTTATATCCAAAATTTCATCAGAGAACCCTATGAACTGTTTCAAGCAAGCAAATGACTTCAAATGGTAAATAATAATATTTTGATCTACGCTAACTACAGCTAATGATTTTGATTTCATGTGAAATCTAAGATGTGTTACAGCTAATCCTCCCTCCTCAGATGCTGGAGTTACAAGTGAATTGGTTTGTAAATATACTTGCTTTGCTTTAGTAAGGTCCCATATGCTTATAGTCCCCTTTTCACCAGCTGATGCAACATAAATTCCATCTGGTGCTGATCTAAATCCAGGTGCTTTGAATTTTTTAGGAAGACTTACGATCACTTCTACAGCTTGATATGTTGGTATTGTTTTCAAAGCAGTAGTGTTACCAAACTCCCATAAAATTATAACTTTGTCTCTTCCACATGTGGCAAAGTGTTTGAAGTCTTGTGAAAAAACTAATGCAGTTACCTTACTATAATGTGCATTATATGTATCAGAAAGTTCACCTCTAAGTAGCTCATAGCAATTTATTTTACCATCATCACCTGATGCCAATATGATTTCCTGATCAGGATGGAATTCTACAACATTAACAACACCCTGACAGCCCTTGAGCCCTAACTGGCAAGCTTGATGCTGTAAATCCCATAGTCTGACTATACTATCAGCTCCTCCACTAGCAAGTCTCATCCCCTTGAGGGCTAGTTTTACTACAGGACCTTTGTGAATATATTTCCATGTCTTTTCTAGTTCACCCTTTTCATTCCACATTTTAAGTAACCCACTTCTGTGTGATGTTATTATGTATCTTCCATCAGTGGTAAAAGTCTGAATAACATCAACATCTTCAGAGCTTAGTTCTCCCGCAGTCCGTTCAACTGCGCCATTGTCTGTATTCAGCAATGAGATACTTGATTCTGTTTGACAATACAGGATGTCCTCGTGCCATTCTACATTACCTCCAGTGTAAAATGCTCCATATTTTGTTTCTACTTCAAATCTAAAATTAGTAAAATAGTTTTAGGGAACTGTATACAAACTAAAATAATTGACCAATTGACTTACGCTTCTTTCAGTTTTGGTTTGTTCACCATTATTATAAATTGCGAAACAATCAGTTGTAGAAAAGAATACTATTTTTAATAATTCTGATATTGTAATATGAATTTTTAATTTTTCTCACTTTTCAAGCATTTCACAAAAATCATTTGTTTTCATTCCTGTAACCTTTAAAGCCCTTTACGGAAACTATGATCGGGTTAACCCGATCAGTTGGATCACTGATCCTGACGTTCGGAAAGTGATCTGGGATCGGTCAGAAATAGGGTAGTTCACTCTTGTACAGTAAGTGATTGCGATCGGATGATTCTGATCAGTAGCTGCTTTACTTTACTATCTGTTTTTTATTGTTAAACCAACTTTTTCGTTGTTCGATGTCCATTAAATTCATGGAATCATAAATCCCACTTGACAGCTGTTTGACATATAACTGATCTATCCGGATCCAGATCAGTGTTTCCGTAAAGGCCTTAAATCACAAAATAGACTTGAATTAAAAAAGCATGTTCCGTGAAACATGTGGTTTGATCAAGCATGGCCGACTTTACTCACTAGGCCGGAGCATTGAAATTTGGCAACACTGGATATCGGGCCGAGCTTTTATTTGTTGTTAAGTCATTAGTGTAATCTTCCAGAGCAAAAAATAAGATTGGAAGGTGATTTTTAATGTGTTTCTAATTATTTACCTGCACAAACGAAACTATAAAGATAAAACATGCCTGAAAAGTGTGTAGTACCAGGTTGCACTAGCAATTTGTGCTTCCAAAAGGACATAAACAGAAGTGGGCGAACCTCAGAGTACTGAGGGGTGAACGGTATTCCTCGAATGGGCTGGTTATATTTATAAGAATAAAGACAATAATTTACAAACATTTCAAAGGATAAGACCTATTTTAAAGCACAATGTGGTACCTACAATGTTTTCTGGACCTCCCAAATATCACAGAAAAATACAGTTAATAGAACTCATCTGGGCATGCATCTGGGCATACCTACGAAAAGATTTGATAGTGCAAGGGAATCAAGACCAGCAAGAATGGCTTCACAGTGACCTAATAGTGAATTTTTCTAGCTCAAGTGACAATTTACAAAGTAAATTGAGTGTTCAAAGTACATAAACAGAAGTGGGTGGACGGTATTCCTCGTATGGGCTGGTTACATTTATAAGAATAAAGACAATACTTTACAAACATTTCAAAGGATAAGACCTATTTTAGAGCACAATGTGGTACCTACAATGTTTTCTGGACCTCCCAAATATCACAGAAAAATACAGTTAATAGAACTCATCTGGGCATGCATCTGTGGGCATACCTACGAAAAGATTTGATAGTGAAAGGGAATCAAGACCAGCAAGAACGGCTTCACAGTGACCTAATAGTGAATTTCTCTAGCTCAAGTGACAATTTACAAAGTAAATTGAGTGTTCATTTAAGTGGAAGTGGAAGTGGCAGCAGAAAACAGGTTGCGTTTATTTTTATTTTGTAGTGTCTGACTACGATGAACCAGACATCAGATGTAAGTGGTATTAGTAGCATAGTGTAAATAAACATGGTGTGCTCACGCGCAGGCTGTGACGTCAACAACGAGAATTTTTGTCGGCGAACTGGCGGGAATATCACATGAAGGATATCGGAATTAAATTTTATTTTCAAAGTGATAGATTAAAGGAGTTCAATAGCCAATTATTGGTGAATTATGTTATAGAGGAGTGGAAAATAGGTAACTAAACGACTTTTTCTAGAAAAATGTAGTATTTATTGGTAAATTGCAACATTTTTTTCTTAAGTTTACGCCTACAACTGTTGATAGATTCAGTCGTACTTTTCGGCAGAAACAGTGTTGGAACAGCATCGTCAAGTAAATTTCTGAACCTCTTTGGCATAGAATCACTCAATAACCTGTATTTAGAGGTGTGAAGAAACATTTGCTCTCGAAATGTTTGGAACAAATACAAGGTACAATAAAAATTTCAGTTTCAATAAATGTTTAATGTTAATTTGTGAAATGATTACCATTTTTCATATTAATTTTGTCCTTGCGGCGGCAAGCATTACTCCATTGCATTGCGAGATTACCATTTTTCGGGAACTTATAGAACTTTACATTTAGCTCTTTCATCTTATTTTAGTTTTTACAACCGACAACTGCACAATTTGGCATTGTGTGTATAAATGACAGTCTTCTATAACTCAAAATAAGAAGGAATACAACGTAAATCAAAGAAAAATCGTTATCGAATAGCGATTCTATCTAAAACGCGACTAAACACCACCGTGGTATTTCGAATTTCGACGACTAATAATTCCCCGCGCGAAAAATCTTCGTTGCTGACGCAATGCGCAGAGCGATCGCAATTTCGTACGGCTGGAGAGCACACCATAATAGTCCCACCACGATTAGTAGTAGTAGTTCTAAAAAGTATTTGTCTTAATTTATCAACCGAGATGAACTCTAATACATATAAAATGTATTAACTATTCTGAAACTATAGGCCCGCTATTTGACAGCTAAGCCACGTTGCCACATCTAAGGCTCCGGCCTAGTGTAGAGTCGGCCATGGATCAAGGAGGTTAAAACGGAGGTTCTACTATATGTATTCCTATCAAACAGAAACAGGACCAGTGGGTGGAGCTAAGTGTACCAATATATCAGGCGCGAACTGCAGAAATATAATAAATTAAGATTTATTTCGAGTTAATGACGTTAATATGATGTTGAAAAATCGTATATGTGAACAGTCAGCTTATGATTTTGAGTCGATCCACATGAGTTTCAGCACCCACAGACGTTAAATAAAAAAGTTATTCACGTTTAATAATTTGACTTAGTACTAGGTCCTCGATCCGGTCCTGATACAGATACATGACAGATACTTCATCACAAAAAAAGCGATACCTTCAGATTTTCTGTGATCTGTGAGGCTGACAGTCATGGAACTCATGGATGACATTTGTCGTCTGCACTCTGTCATGGTGTCATGATATCTGTCAAGCATCGAAATCATAACCTACATATAAAATAACCAAATTTTGAAATTTTTTAATTATAGTACATTCAAAAGGAAATACCTCTTTCAAAATGAGCATAATCACTCAAGTTATGAAAAATGCATGTAATTCAGCCATCGGAGGAAACGCCAAATCTCTAGCATCAAATATAGTAAAGCATTCATCTAGTTACAGAAGTTCGATATCACTTGAAAAATTGTACCCGAATAGTAGCCTGAAATTGACTACTCCTTTGGTGAGTGCTTCATGCTGTTCTGGTTAAACAGCTAATCTTCTGTTTTCCAGCCTCCACCACAAAAAGATAATGGCTTCAATGGATATATTCCAGTAAATGAACTGGAAATAACCTATTCTAGAAGTACAGGACCTGGAGGGCAAAATGTAAACAAAGTTAATACTAAAGTAGATGTCAGATTCAATGTGCATGAAGTCAAGTGGCTCAGTGAAGAAATCAAGCAGAAACTTTCAAATGAAGTGAGTGGACATCACTATAATTAATCAATTACTAATAATATTCTACTGAAGAGGTTTCCTTTCAGTAGTTCAGATTTTCCAAACCTCTAGTAAGGGGAATTAGCATAGCATAGCAATATTCCTGATCTATCATATCATTTTCATTATAAGAAAGTTCTCCTAGTAAATATTGAATTGATTCCAGTATAAATCAAAAATAACAAAGGATGGATACTTGATCTTCAAGTCTGATTTGACAAGGTCACAACAGTTGAATCTGGCAGATTGTCTTGAGAAAATAAGAACTAGCATAAGGCATGCCTTAGTTGAAAAAAAAGAATTGTCCCCAGAAACTGAAGAAAAGATTCGTAGAAGATTAGAAAGAGCTGCTAAGGAAAGACTAGCCATCAAAAGAGAGAGGTCTGCAGTTAAAAATGACAGAAGGGCTGATGTAATGGTATAAATAGATATTAATTTACTGATGTTATTTTTTTTAATATATTTAGATTATTTATCTAATAGTTTTTATTCTCTATTATAACCATTTATATACAGACCTAACTCTATTCCATAGAAAACTGTTTTAAGCTGAAGTCATTATTAATTGCAAATTTTTAACCTTGGGTTCAAATTACTACTGCTACTAATGTGGCTTCAGGAAACAGTAAAGGAAGCTGCTTTTGTTTTACACAAAATCTCAGCTCAGCTCACTTAACTTCACACAGTTCAATATATGTTCTTTTTATCCACTCAATTCAAACGACGTTAGTGTCAAAGTTAAATAAATAAATGATATCAAGTGATAACCAGAAGACTGATGTGATTATGATATCAAGTTACTTTTATATATTAAAAAACTCTGGAGATACCAACTATTACAAAAATAATATAATAAAAGTGAATAGGTATGTATGGCTGAACAGTGCTGAGCACAGCAGCTTTATGTGCAGTCAGCATTTGGATGGGAGACCTTAGGGAGGACTGGGCAATGGACCAGTGTCAGACTGTCTGAGAAGCTTGCACCATTGCAACAATGCTTTCTGTGAATCATCCCACCTCTGGAAGATTGAGAACAATAAGCCTGCAGTCCTGACAGCTCCCAGAGGACAATAAAAAAAGGAATAAGGCTAAAGCAAACTTTTTATTGAATAATCCACTACCAACCAATTAATAGCTACATATAATGTGAACAATATGACTTTGAATATGTTAACAATACCAGGCTACTCTTGGGTAGAGTCAACAGTGTCTGTCTTTTTTCCACTTCCTACAGGGCCATGTCTACGCTCCCAAATCATCCTGTGCTTTTGTTTCATATATGCAGACTTAGCATTGTGGTAAGCTCCTAAATCACCATCTGAAATATTTATATGTAGTTGCATGTGGATAATATTATTTCAACTAATAATTTTGATCTTCATTTGGGATCACTGAATTTAAATATAAAATATAAATTTGCCATATACATATATAAAATTAGTACCTGGGCCTAATAGGCTGTATGAGTAAAATATTATTAAAATGGGATTTTTTTAAATACCCCAAACTCCATCACATGCTTGAAATATAAAATTTCTAATTATGAATATATAAACTATGATTTGAGTTAAATTCATACTAGTTTCCCGCTACTGCATTAGGACTACAGCATAGTAGATACTTAACAAAGATCATGAGTCCAGGACCATATTAACATACTCAAAATTGACGTTACAAACTAAAGATGTTTTATGTTATGATTTAGCCATTTAGAAGCAGAGAGAACTTGATAAACATTTAACACATATACCTTAAAGGATTGCTGAACCATTTGATGAAAAACATTCTTTGAAATAATACTTACATTTAATAAACCAGTTAGTGGCAGCATTTTCATATTCCCTAAAAAGTGGGGTACATTTTTCCATATGATCAGGTGCTTCATAAAGTGTACAGCTCTCAAAACGTTCTCTAAGGATACTCAATATTTCAGATTCAACTTGCCTGTAACAAGTAGAAGTATTTCATATATTAGAGATGTATTAACACAGCTTTTTATGAGTAGGGCAACCTATACTTCATACACAGAGATACATAGATACCCTCTACTCCATCTTATTATTTTTTTGTTTATTCAAGAAGGTTTCAGCAGGACAGCATTTTAGGGAAAGTTTACTTTGTACATCTTTTAATAATTGGATGCTAAAGTCTTGTAGGACTAAGATAAGCTAGGTATACAGGGTGGGCCAATAGTGCGTGGACGGAGGATTGTGGGCTTACTAAAAAATATTTCAAAAACCTGTCACTTGATCATGGTAGGGACCCTTAAGGGCGATAACGTAAAAATATTTCACTCAAATTTTGACGTTTATACAGGGTGATTCATATCAAACTTGCATTTTTTTTAATGGAACCCCCTATATATTATTGCCTATTTGGATTCCTTGATTAATTCTAGTGTGACTTTATGTATCACACATGGAACTTTAAACGAACCGTTTAGGCGCAAATCACCATTTTTGGTATAAGTAGGTATCAGGAAAAAATTGAATATCGCAGCGATTATAAAACTTAGAAGGCCGTGACTTTGCGGCACGACTAAGCATATAATGCGTCACCTTAGGTCAGACGGCTAAAATTGAATTCTTTTTGTACTTTGAGAAATCAGTAGATTAATTAAGGAAACTTCAATGACAGATAACTTGATTTTTTCAAACGGGAATGCCTATTTTGGTTTAAAGAATCAAATGTAAAATTTGATTACCTTTCTAATGATATAGCATTCTCGATATCAATCTTTTTTAGTTTTCATTTTATATCAAATTTTCAGTCAAATCGGTGTTTTTCAATTTTGCTGCATGCAAGCAACCGAGCAGGCCATGAAAAATAAACAAAAGCTTGTTAATATGGAAGAAACCTACTAACTTAGTAGAAAGATGCAAACTAACTAGAGCAACGAGGCAAGATTATGAAAATTCCTTACCACATATTAGTTCTAACCAGAAACAATAGCGGTAACAAGAACGCTCATTTTTCACAGCCTACTAGCGATTAGCCAGTTTCCAAAGTCAGTAAAAAAATATTTAATCAAAGGAAAACTACTACTGATTGTTGGTGGCAGTAGAATATCTATGTCTTCTAAATAATTTTTCACATTTAATGCTATAAAAAAGTAGCCATTTCTGTAAGTCAAACGTAATGATACCTCTGACTGGAACCCTTCAAATGCTTCAGTAGGTACTTCTACTTATTAGCAAAATCGCGGAAAATGAAACTGGATTTGCAGTCTGTTTGAATTGTAAAAGATAATTTAGTTTGCAGAAAACTACATGAAATAAACACAATTATAACATAGCGTAATTAAAAAATTTTAGCACTATTTCAATAGATGTTCAGAATGCTCCAGTTGAAGATATCTTCACTTCTGACTTAACTAAACAGAAATGACCAATTTTTTTAACCCATTAAATGTGAAATTTCATTCGAAAGATATTAGACTGTAAGCAAAAATCGCTGGTAGTTTTCCTTTTGTTTCAAAATTTTTAATCATTTTGGAAGGTTGTCAGGCCCTAGTAGACATCAATAGCTAGTATGCTGTGAAAAACAAACACTTCTGCCATATCCCAGCTACTCATTGACATTAGATATCTTGCAGCTGTTGTATTCGGTTAGAGCTAATACACTGCTCAAAATAATTAGCGGAACACATATTCACTTCTCAATAACTTTTTTAATTGAAACGATATACATATCTGGTAACGTATATCTTAAAGACTTGCATTTTGTTTGAATAAAATGCAAAAACAAAGCATATTTGACACATCACTCTTAAGATAACACTTCCTGTTTAAAGAAACGACAAGAAACCAAACAAGAAAATTTAATTCAAAATACTGTAGTGTGCTTTGGAATAGTAAACAATGTTGACAGTTCATCACTAATTGTTAAGTTTTACCCTGGTAATCGAAATGAGGCATTTAGATGAGAGAGAAGTTGTCCGCGTTGTTGTTGCTGTCGAGAATGGCACCAGTATTCGTCAAGTTGCAAGAAATTTTAACGTTAGCCCTTCCGTCATCCATCGTGTGTGGAATCGATACCTAGAAACTGGAGAATACAAAAGACGCATTGGACAAGGTCGTAAAAGGAAGACAAACCGAATTCAGGATCGGTTTTTAGTCTTATCCTCCTTGCGTACCCGCACATCTACAGCAAAAGATCTTCAAGTTAGGCTTAGAACAACTCATGGCGTGGAGTTATCCGACCAAACAGTTAGGAATAGACTGAAAGAAGCCAACCTGAGACCAAGAAGACCTCTGCGAAAACCTGCTTTAACTCCGTACCACATAAGGACTCGTTCAAATTTTGCTCGTGAACATGTCGCATGGCAGCTTCGACAGTGGAGACCAGTACTCTTCACAGATGAGTCACGATTTCGTTTGAGTCGTTGTGATGGTCGAGTACGTGTATATAGACGTCCACATGAACGCCATTCTGCTGCTACCATACAAGAAGTCGAAAAATTTGGTGGTGGATCTGTGATGGTTTGGGGCGGAATTAGTCTTGATGAAAGAACAGAACTTGTGGTAGTTCCTGGAAGACTGAACGCTCAAAGATACATCGATCTCATTCTGGAGGATCATGTTATACCAGCCGCTTGCTTATGGGATAGGCCAAAATTTTGTGTTTATGCAAGATAACGCAAGACTTCATACTGCAGCCATCACCATGAACTTCCTTCGGCACCACGGGATTCATACCATGAATTGGCCTCCGCTAAGTCCAGATCTAAATCCCATTGAACATCTTTGGGATTTGTTAGATAGACGAGTTCGAAGGCGCCCAGATCCACCTCAAACCCTCCAACAGCTAACAAATGCACTAATCGAAGAATGGGAAAATATACCGCAAGAAGACATCCGTAGGCTCGTACGAAGCATGCCTCGGAGATGTCAAGCAGTAAGTCGTGCTAATGGAAGACATACGCGTTATTAATGTTAACACGCGTTAACAATTTTAGGTTGTACAGGCTTGCTTGCCCCACTTTATTTCTTGTAGTTCTTTTGAATTGGTGCCGTAATCTTGAAAGTGTCATGTAAAATTTGTTTTGATTTAGCAAATTTATTCGAAGAAAATGTAAATCTTTTAAATAAGTGTTATTACATTTGTATATTGTTGCAATTAAAAAAGTTATTGAGACGTTAATAAGTGTTCCTTTAATTATTTTGAGCAGTATGAATACAAGTATTTTTCAGTTTTACAACCAGCCACACCCCAACTGCCCCAACTCCACCACCACCCAAAAAAGTAGAAAATGACATGACTGGCTGTCTGACATGATTTTTCTAAAACATACGCGCTTTCCATCTTCGCCGCGGTAGTAATACTGTGTCAAAATTTCATTAAAATCAATTCAATAATATTCGCGTTACGCAATATATAACGATCTAAAACAATACTCGTATGTATACCTACATCGCAAATTCTAAGTCCCTTGATTTCTATAATAAGCAAACCAATATTCGGATGGACCTAAAAAGTGTATTATGTCGTTATAAGTTTTTCATGAACAGGTCAATTGACAGCCTATTATAAATACAACAAATTTTTCAGTTTTACAACCCCCACCCTCCAACCACCCCAAATTCACCCCCACCAAAAAACGTAGAAAATAATCCAGAACTCCTAAAACGCCTAAAAACAAAGTTTGAGGAATATTTGAAAATTTTTGTCTTTTGCTAATTACTCCCCCCCCCCCCCCGTACACAACGATTTCCAAAATTATAGGAACATTACCTACTACGACCCCACAACATATCGCTACCCAAATTTCATCACAGTCCACGTAGCGGTTACTGAGATTACGACGTTAGAAAAACGCCAACAGACAGGCAGACCGACAAACAGACGAACCGACAGACCGACGGAAATGAGTGACGTGGATTTTCGTTATGTAGGCATCATGAAACGCCCAAAAAGCGTATTATCTCTAATCGAAAATTTTCGCGATCACAATACCCTCACCTATCGGTGTGGGAAGTAAAATGTAGAACTGTTGCTTGAAATTTGTAGACAAGGTAGATGTTTCAAAAGGTCTGCTTCGGACTTCCATTGTCTATATAATTTTTGGATTACAACGTTTCAATTGATGTGGTATCTTCAATCGTCTTCAGGTGAATTCACCTCCACCAAATTATATAGACAATGGAAGTCCGAAGCAGACCTTTAAAATGTAGAATTTTATAACACAGATGAGAGGCCTAAAGCTGTCGATTTTGACATTTGTTTTTGAACGTTTGGTGATCACGAAAATCTATGTCACCTATTTCCGTCGTCCTGTCTTATGCCATTTTTCTTAACAGCGTAATCTTAGCAACCGTTTCACCAGTTTTAATGACATTTAATTATAGGTATTTTTTTAATGTCCCCCTTTTCGTATAAACACTATATATTGGAGTAAAATTGACAGATAAAACATTCAAGACGGGACTGGTCGTCATCTTGAAAAAAAATTAAACAGAAAGAGGGGTCTTGTTCTTTTAAAGTTCCTGACCAATGCTTCATAATCCTAGAATATGAAGTCAATATCCTCACCTACTACAAAATGGAATATGTAATGATTACCTGATACAAACGTTAATATCACTTCATCTAGAAATTTTTGTTTAATTCACTCTTATTTTAATTTGAATAAAACAACATGTTCATAATACAATGTTTTTGTAACTATGTATTCAGGAGTTCATACACATCAATTTGAAAAATAAAGTAACAGCCAATTTCAGTCAATATACCAGAGGCAGAAGGTCCTATTCAAATCGGTGCTTTTGTGCATTTACTGCCGAAAAAAAGTGAAACCTTACTTTGTATATGAACTTGTCGATGTTAAATATTTTGAATAACTCTGGTAATATATGATATTTGTCATTAATCGATTGATATCGAGAATGCTATATCGTTAGAAAGGTAATCAAATTTTACATTTGATTCTTTAAACCAAAATAGGCATTCCCATTTGAAAAAATCAAGTTATCTGAGATTGAAGTTTCCTTAATTAATCTACTGATTTCTCCAAGTGCAAAAAGAATTCAAATTTAGGCCTCTGACCTAAGATGACGCATTTCATGCTTAGTAGTACCGCAAAGTCACAGCCTTCTAAGTTTTATAATCGCTGCGATATTCAATTTTTTCCTGATACCTACTTATACCAAAAATGGTGATTTGCGCCTAAACGGTTGGTCTAAAGTTCCATGTGTGATACATAAAGTCACACTAGAATTAATCAAGGAATCCAAATAGGCAATAATATATAGGGGGTTCCATTAAAAAAAAATGTAAGTTTGATATGAATCACCCTGTATAAACGTCAAAATTTGAGTGAAAATATTTTTACGTTATAGCCCTTAAGGGTCCCTACCATGATCAAGTGACAGGTTTTTGAAATATTTTTTAGTAAGCCCACAATCTTCCGTCCACGCACTATTGGCCCACCCTGTATACAGGGGAACAGAGTAGGGACCTTTGTTGGAGATTCTATGCCAACTATCAGTTTTAGGGAAAACAGCTTTTAAAAAGAATATACAGTTAATTCTTAATTCTATGGTATCTACTAAAACGTTAGCATTTTGAAGCAATATAATTCTACTGGACTCACCTATCTCTCCTATACTGAGCATCTGCTTCAAAGACACAGACAACATCGTCAGTGTAGCACTCATCTATAGTAGGAACACGGCGAAATTTCTGGTGGTACCACGGATAACTTTTTTGGTTTGGCTCGACGATCTTTTCTGGAAATAGTATGCATTTATGTGTATAATGTATGTGCTTTAGTGATGATTATGTAAAGGAGATATAAGGATTTGAGGTTAAACCACAATATTACCTTTAACCCAAACTGTCGGGCCATCTAACATATAAGATACGGTAGCAAAGAATTTTTCAAATAAATTTCTAGGTTCTGCGTCTGGCATTTTTGGCTATACAATTAAAGGATCAAATGAAAAATTGTCAAGAATCTGAAAATAAAAATAAATTCTTGACTGCTGCTGTCACTGTCAAATTCTGACAGACACAACGGCTGACCCAGATAGACAGATCTTTTGTCGTTGACTTCAGACTTACAACCTACGACCAAAGAGTAGCTACAACACGACACACGACTACCAACGCGCGCTGGCACTGCTGTCAGTTTATAGACAGTTTCAAGCATCAGACCATTTCAAAAAGTTTCAAGTGGCATTTATTTTGGTACTATCAATGACGTCACTCAATGCCACCCTTTAAAAAATGTCATCCGATTAACCGTAACCGTCTTATTTGAATACCATATTTTTTATTTTACCCAAACAAAATCATTTAGTATTTAGTTATGGTTAATTATTCAGATCTTGCCATAATAGACATTCAAATCAAAAATACTGTATGATTGCGACCATGTGAAGATTGTGAAGTGGTTCCCTAGGTCATGGCCGACTTTACTCACTAGGCCGGAGCATTGAAATATGGCAACACTGGTATCGGGCCGAGCTTTTGTTTGTTGTGAAGTCATTAGTGTAATCTTCCAGAGTGAAAAATAAGATTGGAAGGTGATTTTTAATGTGTTTTTTAATTATTTACCTGCACAAACAAAACTATAAAGATAAAAAGATGCCTGCAAAGTGTGTAGTACCAGGTTGCAATAGCAATTGGGGCTTCCAAACAAGGATATACCAACATAACCTTCCAGAGTAACAACGAAGAGTGGAAGGTGATTTTTAATGTATTTCTAATTATTTACATGCACAAACGAAACTATAAAGATAAAAAGATGCCTGCAAAGTGTGTAGTACCAGGTTGCAATAGCAATTGGGGCTTCCAAACAAGGATATACCAACATAACCTTCCAGAGTAACAACGAAGAGTGGAAGGTGATTTTTAATGTGTTTCTAATTATTTATCTGCAGAAACGAAACTGTAAAGATAAAAAGATGCCTGCAAAGTGTGTAGTACCAGGTTGCACTAGCAATTAGTGCTTCCAATGAAGGACATAAACAGAAGTGGGTGAAAGGTATTCCTCATAAGGGCTGGTTATATTTATAAGAATAAAGACAATAATTTACAAACATTTCAAAGGATAAGACCTATTTTAAACCACAATGTGATACCTACAATGTTCTCTGGACCTGCCAAATATCACAGAAAAAGACAGTTAATAGAACTGATCTGGGCATGCCAACGAGAGCATGCATCTGGGCATACCTACGAAAAGATTTGATAGTGAAAGGGAACCAAGACCAGCAAGAATGGCTTCACAGTGACCTAATAGTGAATTTTTCTAGCTCAAGTGACAATTTAAAAAGTAAATTGAGTGTTCATTTAAGTGGAAGTGGAAGTGGCAGCAGGAAACAGGTTGCGTTTATTTTTATTTTGTAGTGTCTGACTGTGATGAACCAGAAATCAGATGTAAGTGGTATTAGTAGTAGTAGTTCTAAAAAGTATTTTTCTTAATTTATTAACCCAGATGAACTCTAATACATATGAAATGTAATAATTATTCTGAAACTATAGGCCAACTATTTGACAGCTAAGCCACGTTGCCACATCTAAGGCTCCGGCCTAGTGTAGAGTCGGCCATGCCTAGGTACAAAATACAAAGGAGTAATGGCGCCTCTTCGTGCACGGAGGTTAGCGTCGTTTTGAAGAAACGTAGTTTTTTGATATGGCAGCGCCATTACTATTTTGCATAGTCTATATAGATTTTGACCAGAAACTATTTTAGTTGTTCTAATTGTTCAAAGATTGATTATAACATGTCCCTCCTGTCACGTGTCAACTGTCAAGTGTTGGACCAAGAATTGATCACCTGTTGAATTATAAAAGCCAGGTATCATGGAAAACTGGCTATAATCAACTTGGTTTCTGGCTGCGTTGTCATGTTCAGCGGTTTTTCCATAATCTAAAGGAATTAATGCCCCACGGAGCAAATAGTTTCTGAATTAATACGACCCGATGGTAATCTTTCAGAATTTTGTCATAGCTAAAGTTGCAAATCGATAATTGATTCGAGACAACTTGTACTTAATAATATTTGTCTTCTAATTATTTCTTGAGAAGGCAACTTTAGACATAAAGCAAGCATGCATCTGACAACAGCGCAATCTGGTGCTTAATGCCAGATGGCTGTATGTCGTTATGCAAGCTTAATTTAAAGCTTAATTTTGAATAATTGTGCCTGCAGAGTTCTATGACTTGTGAATAACCTGCCAGAAGTTGAAAAGGATAGCTGCTCAATGTAATTCATATCGGAAACATTTTCTATTTCTGTTTACGCCAAGTGCTTGTACACGAAAATCCAGTTCGCAGTGTTTTATTGTTATCTCGCGAAATCCATACTAAAACTAAACTCAAAATTTACTGTGGACCGTCCAAATCGTCGTGAAACGCGAAAGATTTTTCGAATTCGTTGCGAAGTCGGAGATCTAGAGTGTGCCGTGTACTCGGACTGAAACGACTGTGTTTGTGTGGTGCGTCAGTTTGATAGGACCCAGTGGTTTTTCGGTCTCTCCTCTTGACATGACATTTTAGTGATAACAATGGCCTCAACGTCCAATTTTGAGGCAAAGGTGTTGATGTCCAAAGGCAAACGGGCTACAGCAGCGTACATTCATGCTGACTGTTCCAGTGGAAGAAACCCATTGCACCTGAACGAGGTCCTGGACAACCTCTTGAACCCAGTTAAGGCTATTGAGGAATGGGAAACTATAGAGTGGTGCAAATGGCTCATGGCGGGGGGCAGAACCCCAGATGAATTCTCCAGCACAGGTAAGGATTTCGTTTCGTCACACTCGTTTTACCTTGTCAATGGCCTTGTCTTTTTTCTATACAGACTTGTTCAGGTGAATCATGGATGTGAATGTTTATTTTGTCTGCAGGATTATTGAACGTTGATTTTCATACTAAAATGCGTTAGATAGCAATCGAGAGATATTGTGCTTACTACAGATATTATGTAAACCCTCAGATAAATACCTGTCTGTTTTTGGATTAAGCATTAATCTGCATTATATTTGTGGAACATTCTGTATTGATCCTTGTGAATTTTGGAGATATCCAACTCTAGATTTAATTGCTTTGTGTGTGTTTGCAACAAATGAACATTTTAATGCAATACTGAAGATTATTCTATGATTCATATTGCTAGTAAAAAATTGGCAGACAAAATGATAAATTCTTTTACTGCATTTAAATATGTTGGCATTGTAAAGCACTCAAATCTTAATCTATATTGTCTTTTTCACGGAGATTAATGATTTTTTACCAGACATATTATATCTTGTCAACTATTTTCAAAAGAGTCAAAATTGATAATAAACTAAGATTCGACAACCACAATGCTAATTTGATGAAAAATACATTTCTCTCTATACTGTTTACTAACCATAAAGTGAAATAAAATCCTTGCAAACCCTTGGCCTTGTCTGCCTTTATAATAGCTACTGTGATGTTGTTTACTACCTGTGTTTGGATCAGTTGATGAAAAACAAAAATCAAAATCCACTTTATATTTGTCATAAGGAAATATGATCATGTCGGTGACAAATATAAAGGCCTCTAGTGGCTTAGGTTCAGCAATATTGCATCTTCATTGAAACCTGAATAACTAAGACAAAAACTGATCTTTAGTCATGAGGTTTGTGACACACTTGTTTCAAATCATTATAGCATCAGGGCTACTCCACACAGTACATATACCACTTTATTCTGCAGAAGTTTTTCATGCAATGCAGCCACTTTTTATAATCGATTGAATAATTCTTAAATAATCGATTGAATAATGTTACTATCATGTTTCTGTAAATCTGTTAAAAAACATGCTACTCATTTTAGTATGTTTTTACCAAATGTATAAACATTTTTCTTTTTCTTTGTTAGGTTAACCTCCCAAGAAAACCTTATACGTTACTGTATTAATATTTTTTCACATTTATTTTTGTGTATATTGCATTGAACACCCTTCTTATAACTGATATAAGAACTGAGGCTAAACATCCTTGCTCATGTCACTTTTAGTTATTGAAAATGATATTATTATAATTATTTAGCAAGATTGTAAGGTAGCAGGACTCTGGAAAAGTTATACAGCTTCCATTTATTTTTAATTTAGGTCTTAGTTGTCATTAACCCAACCAAACAAATTACTCTTTTTATCTATTGTTGCTATTAAGCTTCCATCTAGGTGGTATTCAGAAGTTAGCCATATATCACTATCATCTTACAGATTTTGAGGAGGCAGACTTGAATTATCTTTATCAAAGCATCATACATTAACAAAGACAAGTAGGGTCACTCTAAGCTCTGCCCCCAATGTGGTCTTTCCAGCTGTGCTCTTTTATATTACGCAAGCTGGCAGATTCTGGCCCGGCGATTTCGAGCAGTAGCCCAACGCTAACAGCTGTAGCTTACAGGGTCAGTCCACCTAACACATGAAACAGTGCACTGGATACAATTGGTCGGTTCTACTGCGGTGCCTAAATAAGTACTGTTTGTGTGTTATTGAGCGTTTTGTACGTATTTCACAAAAAAATGCAAGTGACATGCTCTGTATATGGCCCCATTGTTTTTTTATATTTGTGCCTTCTAATTACCATTGATTTTTAAAATATCTGTTTTCAATACTTTAATTTTATTATTGACTTGGGTCTTAAGTTTTTTAAATTCATTTTCCAAATTTGTATTTCCTGGTTCTTTAACTTTTTGTTTATAAATTTTGATTCAGTTTTCAATCATTTCGAGAATTTCTTGATTTATCCAGTCGTTATTTTCAGGTATCTTATAAGTCTTTTTGAATTCCGATTTATTTTTACAAGAAGTGATTAAGTCAATTAGTTCCTGAAATGATTGAACTTCTGTAGTTTGAATATTCTTTTCAAATTTTGAGATGAATTTTTTATGAACTATTCTGTTTACTTCTTTCCTATATTTTGTCGCAAGTACTTTTATGTTTACATCTAAGGTTATTGACAATAAATTATGAATGATCAGACTATTACTGTTACGTACTACTTGAATCGTACATTTCAAATTACTACATCTATCTGACAAACCACGATCTATAATACTCCTTGAGCTTTTTGCCACCCCAGTAGCTCTTATTGCGTTCAATGGTTTATTGAATAATAAATTATATTCTATCTATACTATAGAATTCATTTCTATTGACCCCCGTATAAGTAAAGTGAATGCTGACTGTTGACGTCGACTCGGATTCCCTGTAGGTAATCGAGATTGCACCAAGGGAACCCCTCTGAATTCGAGGCGGCTCGCATTTGTGAGACTCACATCAAAGTCAGCATGGCGAGTAACCCTACTTGTCTTTGTTAATGTACGGTGATCAAAGGCAGCATTTCAGCTTTATTATTTTTTTATCTCATAAATGTTTGCTAGGAAACAGATGACTGAATAAACACCATGTGTTTATTGAAATTGTAAAAGCTGCAATTAAAAATTATGGGCAAAAAACTCCTGAAACAAATAAAATGCATTTTGAAGTAGAATTTTTGTGATTTTATATTTGAAGCTAACTAATGGGAAATTTCTTATTGTAATGGGAAGACTATTATAGAATTTAATGGTCTAGTACGCCTGACCCATTTTGACACCTCTTTAACCATCCATATGATGGTACTAAATCATTACCTGTCCTTTTATTGTATTTCTGTACATCCCTATTCATCTGGAATATTATGTTTCACAAATAAAAGGTTTTCCAGGATTCATAGGCATGGTAATGTGAGTATTTACAGGTTTACAAATCCCTGTCTAGAGTCATCTCTGTAGGGAAGGCTAGAAATCAGCCTTATTGCTTTTCTCTGCAACCTGAATAGTCAGTTACTTTTTGTAGGATAAGGTCATTCATACAAAAACTCCTTATTTTTCTATTTGCGACGTTTCGACTTATATTAAGTCATCTTCAGGCAACTAAAAACAATTGATGGTGTAGGCTATTAATACACAATTACACAGACTTACTTAAACTTAAACAACAGTTATATACAGAAGGAACCTACCAATGACTTTTAATTATTTTTTTTTTTTTAAATAAAAAAAAAAATTTTTTAAAATAAAAATTAGATGGATGCCACTTGCTGAAACGCTCGAGTGATTCGATTTATGTTAAAAATTCTATAAGACATGCACAAATATGTCAGATACAAGAACAGTTGACTTACCAGAAAATCGAAGTTTTTATAGTTATTAGGAAAAAATCATAAGAATTTGACTAGATAAACAACTGGATTAATAAAACACTGCCAACGGTATTAAAATATAACGCCACAAGACACTTACAGTAAAAACGAATAAAATTATAACAAACAGGAACAGAATGAAAACAGCAATGTGCCTATACACACCAAGGACGGGTAGGTGGATGATCTGGTAGAAGATATTAAGCGTTCTTCCGTCTAAAGCATAATATTTTCATGTGTTTTTCAGCCAAAACCCATAGGCGGAGTACGGAAGATAGATAATATGATGTAGAGTTAGGCTTTGGTTCATCTATTAGGCAATTTTTTGATCAAATATGATACACATTGCTTAAGGCGTTGATATCCTGTCTGTAGTTTACTGATTTGTTTTTTTGAATGTGGATCATCTCGCTGATTAGTCTTTTAGATAACATCTGTTGATTACTCAAAATTGATGTTTTTTCAAAGTCAAAGTGATGATTTTCATTTTTCACATGTTGTACTAGAGCGGTGGGGGCAGAAATGCTATTCACCCTACATTCATCTCTTCTATGTTCAGCTATTCTAGTTTTTATGTATCGGCCTGTCTGTCCTATGTAGCAGTTGTTGCAATCCTTACAAGGGATCTTGTATACAACGTTAGATGTTAAATCAAAAGGTGTTTTTTCTTTTTTTGTAGTGAAAAACATTTTCCCTATTGTATTTTCATTGCTGAAGGCAATTTTTATACTGTCAGAACTCAAAATTTGTCTTATTTTCTCAGATAAGTGCCTTACATATGGAATTTTGTAGTATCTGGTACTAGTAGTGAATGGCTTATTTAAATTATCAACAGTTGTGTTCTGATTAAGGATCTTATTAATAAGCGACATAGGGAAATTGTTACCCCAAAGAAAAGACCTAATTTTGTTTAAGGCAATTGTATGGAATTCAGCATCTGCTATGGTCAGGGCCCTATGCTTAAGGTTTTTAATGATGTTAACTTTTTGTCTGAAACTGTGAAATGAATGGAAACTTATAAATCTACCAGAAAAGGTTGGCTTCCGATACCAGTCTACTTTTAGGTAATTATCAGTCGAACGTATGATTTTAGTGTCTAGAAAAGAGATAGCATTGTTCTGTTCCACCTCTATAGTAAACTGTAATTTAGTGTGAAAGGAATTAAATATATTTAAAATATCATCCACTTTGCCACTTGGAATAGCTGTAACTATATCATCTACATATTGTTTAAAGAAAGGGATCTGAAAACTTATAAGGCTCAAACAGTGTGACTGAAGCTTGGACATAACTAGATCTGCACAAATTGGTGACATACAATCACCCATTCCAAGACCAAAGGTTTGTTTATAGAAGGAGCCATTAAAATTAAAATAATTGGACTCAATGCAAAAATTGAATACATCCAAAAAGGCATCCAAAGATAGATTAGTGAAAGCTGAGATGATGTCCCATTTTTCAGTTATTATTTAGACAACTAAATCAGTAGGTATGTTAGTGAACAAGGATTGAACATCTAATGATACTAATATGTAATTGTTAGGGACAGCTTGTTGTGATCTGATAAAGTTAGCAAATTGAAAAGAGTCCTTCACATGGTAATCATCATGATCAAAAGCATTTTTTAAGATATCGCTCATCCACTTAGATAACTTATAAGTTGGCGAATTTACAAAACTCACAATTGGTCTAAGTGGAATACCTTCTTTATGAACTTTCGGTAAAAAATACATTTTAGGAAAAATGCCATTGTGGCATTTGAGATTGCTAGCACAACGGTTATCAATAATTCCATTATTTAGCATTTTATCAATTAATGCATTCGTCCTATTTTGAACTCTATTTGTAGGATCACTAGATAGAAGACAATAAGTCTCAGTGTCACTTAACATCTGTGTCGCTTTTTGAATGTAATCCGTTTTATTCAGTATAACAGTTATGCTACCTTTATCAGCTTTCGTTATTAATAAATTAGGATGTTGTTTTAAAAAAAATCTTGTGTCTCGCATATCTTTGAGAAGTCTTCTGTCAATCTTAAAATATTTGGAATTCTGTGACGTAGTACTATTAGTTATTATGTTCACTACCTTATTTCTTTTCTCAATTCTTTCACTATCATCTCGGATGGCTTGCAGGACGCATTCAACATCTATCTAGTGATCCAGAAGACTTCTCACGTCCCATATGTAAAGTAGAGCCCAGAGATATACCATTTGTGTACGTTTTGCGCTATATAAAAACTGCATACCATCTCTTAGTACAGTTCATCATTTGGAATAGATACAGTTTTGATAATATTCAATGGTTACCATTATTTTACTTTCGTACTCGTAACCAATTCATGGAATGTGCTTTTAACCAATTTTCTAACAAAACACAACCTTTTAGAATGGTGAAAATGAAACACTAAGTTGTATTTGAACGTAAATCTGTCGGATGACGTTCACGATGTATATTTTGACTGAACTATGATAAGACCGACACATTCCAGGATTATTAGCGACTCGATCGATGAAGAGGACCGGACTTAGTCAAATTGTTTGGGCAAGTATTGCTACCGCTATTGATAGCAACGCCAATCTGCTTTTACTTTTGTGCGTCACTTTTCTGTCTGAATCGGACGTTTTCTTCTGAAGTGTGACAGCTAGAGTATGTTTCGGCCTTGGGAAGATAATGGGATTTCACAGCGATGTGAATTACCCTGCAGCAGTGAAGCTACGTCGGCGGTTTGTCATTACGGTGGTGAAAGTAGTGACTATAGTACGGACACTGATAATGAATTTGAACAAAGGGAGGTGGAGGTAGACCAATTAAAACCTCACAAAAGGTCACATCTTAGCGCAGATGCAAAACAAATAGTACTAAATGATAATGAACTAACGAACGATCCAGAGAATGAAAATAAGGGGAGTATGATCAAAAAGACGTCACTTCTAACACACGTTCCATATCCAACAGTATGTGAAATTTTGAGAAAGGGGCCACAAAAGAGGAAGCGTAGGTTTGATGCTGCTGTTTCAAAAGAACTAGATCCCACGATCACAAAATTATTGAGGAATATTGTGTACGAAAAGTACAAAATTAATGAACTGCCCACAATCGAATCCGTTCAAAGACAATTGGCTAGAATGGGGTAACAGTATCCAAGGAGTACGTTGCAGCGATGGATTAGGAAGATTGGGTTTGGGTACAGAATTGTGAACAAACGAATGGCTATAATGGAAAGTGCAAGGATTGTGGGATGGCGGCACGATTACTTGCATAAGATAGAGCAATACCGGAACGAGGGGAGGTCAGTGTACTACCTTGACGAGACCTGGTATGATACCCATAATACCGCTAAAAAGGGATGGACCGACGGTACAAAGAAGTGTTAGCTAAAAGGCGTTCCACCAAATAAAGGATCCCGTATAGTTATCTTACACTGCGGATCATCTGACGGCTAGGTCGAAAACGCACTCAAAATTATGCGGAAAGAAAATTGAAGACTCCAATATAGACTACCACAAAAACATGGACTCGGGAATATTTGAGCAATGGTTTGAGTATAGCCTTATTCCCAATTTAAAGCTATTTAGCGTCATCGTAATGGACAACGCAAGCTATCACTCCTGACAAAGGTACAAAATTCCGAATTTAACGTTATCGAAGGCGGAAATACAAGATTTTCTCATAAAACAGGATTTGTACATTGAAGAAACTTACAAAAAAAAAAGTGAATGATTGGTCCTCCACACTGAACAGTTTGAGAAACAATATGTCATAGAAAGCATAGCTAAAAAGTATGGTCATGATGTCTTCAGGTTGCCTCCCTATTTTTGCATTTTCAGTCCTATAGAATTAATTTGGGGACAACTAAAACAACGAATCGAACGTTAAAATCGAGGGGTGAACCGGTCACGGAAATTTTGTACACCACAATTCAAACAATTCACACAATTCATATGCTTCCCATGTAAAACAATTCAAAAAATTCAAACAATTCACACAATTCAAGGAATTGCATGACAATTCATAAAAAATCGAGACAATTCATGGCAATTCAAACAATTCATGGGACTTCCTGACAATTCATGCCAATTCAGTACTGATGTTTTTGCACACCACACTACACTTATTATTTGAGACACCTAGACTGTACTCATATCCTTACATCTACAATAATGCGATTTTTTGTAATAAATTTTTACCCATTTATGCCTCGATTTCAAATATTTCCTCTTCTGGTTAATTATGTATTTATGCATTTTTAAACACAATCAGTTTACCAACACAACCCACATATTTTGCGGACCCCAGAGTTGGTAAATTAGGCGTATGAATCTCGTTTTGCAAAGCTAAATATGGCTAAATATCATTTGGGTTATTCTTCATGCAATGGGAAAACAAGAAAATGGTATTATTATTATTATGTGTGACTGTTGATTCGAGTAAAAGAACTATTAAACTCTCTATTTTGGATGTTACTAACTATGCGCATCTACAGGGAGTTTTTGGCAGAATTTTAAATTATGGCAATGTGAAAGTCATTTAGCTTTGTTTTTTTAAATGTAACACCCTGTATGTTTTATTTTAAATCAAAGTTCCTACTAATACCGTATCTCGCCTTGTAATATTTTTTTTTAGCGTTTGCAACTTTGCCAAGTTATAAATTATTTTTCCAAAATTTCGAACAAACATATTCCCGATTTTTATTAATAGAATGCACTGTATATTTTCTTTAACATAGATGTACTCCCTAGTAATGGTTTACGGCGTGACCAAGTTTTAAGTGGTGTCCCTAAAAAAATAAAACCGTTTTCCTTGCTCATACTATCTATTTCGAATATCAGGTGAGTAAAAGGTACAGGAACGCTTAAATATCTCCAAAACTCGCACAGCTGGAACGATAAAATAAATACCTGCAAGTTTTCGAACATGCAGAATTCAAAAATTCTAACAGCAGTGTTGCCAGATTTACCACTTTTAGGTACGTTACAAGTCATAATTTTGTTATGTTAAATAGAATCCTCTTACTTATTTTTATTTTGCAATGAATTGCGCATGTAGAATTTAGCAAGATCTCACAATTTCAAAATTTTGTTTCTATTAATTACTGAGATACGGCAACACCGCTTTTTCAGTAAACAGTACCCGAACACTTTAATATTCCCAAAACTACCACAGCTGGAATGGTGAAATTCAATACTTGGGGGCTTCTGAACATACAGTATTCAAAAATGCTAACATGGGTGTTGTCAGATTTACCAATTTTACCTGTCTCGTCATAATTTTGAGTGGAATACCCTATTTATGAAGTCCAACGTAGAAGTGGTAAATCTGGCAACACTGATGTTAGAATTTTTTTATTTTGCATGTTGTAAAACTCTCCGGTATTGGTGTTTTTCGTTTCAGCTGTGGCAGTGTGGAGGTATTAAAGCGTTCCCGTACTGTTTACTGATACAGCAGTGATGCCGTATCTCAGTAATTAGTAAAAAAAAAATTGAAATTGTGAGGCCTTACTAAATCCAACGTGCACTATTCATTGAAATAATACAATAATACATTAAAATAACAAAATTATGACGTGTAACGTAAAAGTAGTCAGTCTGGCAACATTGCTGTTAGAGTTTTTGAATTCTGCATACATATCCGAAAACGCATAGGTATTGAATTTTAACCTTCCACCTGTGCAAGTTGTGGAGATATTTAAGCGTTCTTGTACCTTTTACTAACCCTGTATTCTAAATAGATAGTATGACCACTTAAAACTTGCTCACGCCGTAAACCATTACTAGGGAGTACTTCTATAGGCCTTTACGGAAACACTGGTCTGGATCCGGATAGATCAGTTATATGTCAAACGGCTGTCAAGTGGAATTTATGATTCCATTAATTTAACGGACATCGAACAACGAAAAATAAAAAACAGATGGTAAAGTAAAGCAGCTACTGATCTGAATCATCCGATCACTTACTGTACAAGAGAGAACTACCCTCTTTCTGGCCTATCCCAGATCACTTTCCGAACGTCAGGATCGGTGATCCAACTGATCGGGTTAACCCGATCACAGTTTCCGTAAAGGCCTTATGTTAAATAAAATATACAGTGTGTTCGATCCATGAAAATCGGAAATATGTTTGTTTGAAATTTTGGAACAATAATTTATAACTTGGCAACGTCGCAAACGCGAAAAAAAAATTACAAGGCGAGATAGGGTATTAGTAGAGACTCCGATTTAAAATACAACCATACGGTGTTACATTCAAAAAACACTGCCAAAATAATAACTATAGGGGTACATGTCATAATCAGTGTAGTGGTACCATCTTGTAAGTACCCCTAGCTCTTGAATTAATCACTTTAGACCCCAAGTGTGCTAGCTTGTTGGAATTGATTTATCGGGAGGAACACAAAAAGTCCCAAATATACAGGGTGTCCCATTAAAAATCTGACGTCACGTGATCAAAAACAAATACCTCATTGGGTAATAGGAACAGATACTACAGTTGCTCTAATTTACACCCCCAAAATTATAATTCGCTACTACTGCCAGTTCCGATATATTGCTTGTCTTAATCTTCGTGGGACACCCTGTATATCAGCTGTTTACATTTCTTTCAGGTCTCAATCAGTGTCGACACTTCTATAGTGCGGTTACGGTATTATGTAGACCTGAGCAATGATACAACCTTAATTATATATACAAAATATACATTATAACAATTCAGAAAGTGATAGGAGATCAAAATAATCGAAAATACCAATTTGCAATAAATAAAAACAAAATAAATTGATCTACATCTGATTATACAATTTTGACTATACTAACGAACGTGTCAGCTTTATCGCCAGGGTAATAAAACATGCCTAAAGGCCATAGGCGTAGTTGTCCCTGAATCTGGAGGGGGCTTAAGTCCCTGGATCTGGGGACTGCCCAAGATACATTAAACTTAACAAAACGAATTATTTTTGGATTTTTGGGGGGCTAATTTCATTCCTGGGGGGGGGCTTAGCCCCGCAAGCCCCCACCTAACTACGCCTATGCTAAAGGCAAACAGTCACCCCACTCGTCGGGCTTCTTTGATCCTTTGTAGTTTCGGCACTCGGTGGGAAGACAGAAATGTAAACTGCTCTTATATTTTTGATGCGTACAATACTACAAAATCTCGCAAGCAACGCCATCGGAATAACACGTGTTGACGATTCGGGATCTACTGATCATGCGCAGTGGATGGTAAAATTTGAGAAATTCATCGCAATTCATGACAATTCTAGACAATTCCTATTGAATTCGACACAATTCATGGTAATTCTGGCAATTCATGGCAATTCATGGTAATTCATGAAATTCACAACAATTCTTGTCAAATTCAAGGCAATTCATGACAATTCATGCCAATTCCTGTAACTTGTACACCACAATTCACGACCGGTTCACCCCTCGGTTAAAATTGAGTGTAGAAAGGAATAATTTACCATATGGTTTATACGGTTATATTGAAATGTCTCTACCATATATTTATCAACAGATAATAAAGTTTTAAACATCTTGTTCAACCAACTGATGTATGAGCACTTTATTGGATGGAATGAACATTTTCGTTGTTGCCCACTCCAACGAATTCGAACGCCCAGTCCGACCCCGTTCCCTTTCTCTGTCGGCACTTTTTGCGGAGATCCTCACTTTGTAAACAAATGGTATATCTCTGGGCTTTACTATAAGATGACTGTTAAATATTGCAAAGTAGGCAATACTTAAACCATGAGGTGAAACACAAGCCTTCAGATTTCGCAAAACAAAAAGTTTCCTAGTTAATTTCTGTGTCTTCCACATGAACACCCTACTGAAGTCTAGTGTCAAGCCAAACCCCTAGAAATTTCACAGTCTTGCTGCTGACATCACCCAGGTTTCTCATTGAGCTTAATGCTATGTGAGCTAAAGTTATAGGCTATCAGTTTATTAATAAGGATGTCATGGCTAACACAATCAAAGGTCTTAGTAAGGTCACAAAATAGGACAGTAGTGTATCTTTTCATATGAAAAGCCTCAGTAATGAGAAACAATAGTGGGCCGCAGTATCTTTGATTTTCCTTTGATATTGTAGGCGCCATTTTCGATTACCTAGAATGCTCTCGTTTGACATTGATACAGCATATTATGCTGCTGACATTGATTTTCTGCTGACACTGGACTATAAGCAACTGACTTTAAAACAACATATTTGGGTCCAGCGCATACAGGATTAAAATTAAGCTGTCACTCTCACCAGTTTTGTTGTTGTCGGGTATAGATTACTTGATTGGAAGTAAAGAAAAAGAACGATATGAAACATGGAATGCCTTGGTCTCTTTTAATATATCCATAGAGGAGGGGTCTGCAACCAGCGGCCCTTCACAACCTTTTGCACAGCCCACCAAAGCACCAATATAATGTTAGGAAAAATCAACAAACTTAGAGCGTAAGTGTCATTGTCACTATCATTTTCGTCAGTTTCACGCCATGCGCCATTTTTTTGAGGCCAGCATTCCAAGCAATATTTATATTTCCAAACATATTATGTACCTAATTGGAACTCTATTCTCTTTTTCTTTCCTTTTAAAGAATTGTAAATTTTTGTTTTCTGACGTTATTGTAATTATAGCATGTTAATAAAAAAATTCTATATATATTTATTTTTAATAATATTCTCGTATATGATATTAAGCACTATTTCAGTTAATTTGGAATGTGCACCCCCCCCCATACAAAATTTTATCTTCCAAAAAAGGTTGCCGACCCCTGCCATAGCAAATGAAAAATCAAAATATGTGTCTTGACAAGAAATAATGACATATGAGATGTAGATAAAAATATTACTTTTGTATTTGGAGTTTATGGCTTCTGTTCAGCTCTTACTGCTGTATTAATAATAATAATATAAGTATCTACTGGTGCCACAAATTACATGAAATCTTGTTGGAATCTCTTATGAAGAAGACTCTTTAGAAGAAAATGTTCATATTTCACCAGCTCATAATATTCCATAGTCTTATAAATATTGTACCGTTATACTTTTTGTATTCTGATCATATTGTATTTGTTCTTTTAAATTGTATGTATCATAATATCGTCTATGTCAGATAAAACAAATCCTACTTCTTGGCCACTGAGAACATTCAAGCATTGTACATTTTCGAAAAAAACCCTGTTTTACAGCCGTTTGGTTAAAATCTGAAAATTTTTAGTAAGTCTCAAGTCTCGGCTCAAGTAGTAGATAGCTCCTGAAAAAATGGTAAAAGTTACAATTTGTATATATATTTGTTAACTACAATTTTCAACTTTAACCTAAAATCACCACAATTATTATGCTTTTGAGTTCATTAATAATAATCAAGAAAACAGAATTTGTTTCTTTTTTTGAGGCAACTGCCTGATATTTTTTTGTGTGAATTCTGTACTAGATTCATTTGATGTTAAATTTGAAAGTTCTGTTTGTTAATGCTTGAGGTCGACTAAATATTAGCAGAAACTACAAATCAAAGCAAATTAAAAACTCATTAACTCGATTTTATTCAAGAGCACCATCTAAATGTTACAGTGAATTCTCCAGGGGGTGAACCGCTGACCTGTATTTTATACACCAATGCCCAAAATTGGCATTACTTTAACTTTTTATCATGTAATACCCACTAATGCCTTAGTAATGCTCACTAATACTCAGAAATGCATACTAATTGTTGTACTTCCATACAGTTCTCAAGTAATTTATTTTATTTATCAACAGACCATTGCCCAATAAAAAGACTGTTTACAATAATTGTTTTAAAAATAACACATCTTAACCTATCTACTTACAATAGTTATAGACAATTAACACTCATATTTGGTAGATTGACTAATAGAAAGAAACAAACATTATACAAAAAAATTCAACCACCTGACTATAATAAAGAGGTAAAAGGATATAATTGGTAACAGTGGTTAGAGCAAAGCAGAAATATTGTGTGTGTACAATCTAGACCTCAAACTTTACAGACAGCCTTTAAGTTCTTTTTGAATATTTTAGGATTTTCAAAGCAGTCCAATTGATCAAAGAATTTATTTGCAAGTCTGGTAGACCTAGACAAAAATGAATTTTGTCCATAATTAGTGAGATGGGAATTCTCATGAAAAGAATGGTTTTGTCTCGTTTGGCGAGAGAGAACATGAAGCAAGATTTTATTAGTGAGCTCAGGACCATGAGAATAAGGGTGTAATAGATTATAGAACATCATGAGATCTCTGTGCATGCGACATATATGAAGGGATGTAATGTCAAGAGAGTTTTCAAACTCATAATTTATGTTTTCAACTATGTGGTGTTCTTTATATGCAATGTACCTCAGAAACTTATTCTGTACTCTTTCAATAGCCAGTATATGGATATTATATGGTTGGGACCACACACATGAACAGTAGTCTGAGTGTGGTCGCACCAGGGAGCAAAATAGCAATTTGAGGGATGGCATACTTAAAAAGTCCTTAGTGCAGCGCTTGATAAAGCCCAGGATTTGTAGTGATTTAGTAATAATCATTGCGAAGTGATTTGCAAATGTTAACTGCGAGGTTAGCTGGCTGTCAAGCAACATTCCAAGATGTTTGATTTGATAGACCTGTGATAGGGGTGAACCTTTTATGTGATAAATATGACAGATGGGATTTTTTCCACAGCTGAAGATCATAAATTGACATTCGTTAACATTAAGTTCCATTCCATTGAGCTCACACCACTGTGATCAGCGATCTAAATCAGATTGAAGTTTGTTACAGTCATTTTGATGTTGGATTTTCATATATAGAACTTAAATCATCAGCGAATAATAGGAAAACGCGAACTCAAAGCAAGATGCAATATCATTTACATAAATATTGAAAAGTAGGGGCCCTAGATGTGAACCTTGCGGAACACCTGACGCTACCTTAATTTCATTGGAGTAAAAATTCTGGACACGTACAACTTGTGTTCGATCTGTGAGATAGGAAATTAACCATTTTAAAAGTTCTCCTTGAATTCCAATGACTTCTAATTTGTGGAATTATATTTTATGGTTTACTCTATCGAAAGCTTTTGTGAAATCCGTGTAAATAGCATGTACATACGATCCTCCTTCGAATGAATTTAACAGAAAATCAGTAAATTTAAGCAAGTTTAACTCGGTGGGGCGGTGGGGGAGAAAACCAAATTGTTGATCGATGAAGCAACCTGACAATCCAGCAGACAAGTAATCACACACTAAGCTTTCAAATATGGGGGTAATAAAGCTTACTTTCCAGTAAGTTGGAAAAGTGCCAGACTCGGAGCCAGATTTTAGGGAATGATTAAAGATATTATGGAGAGGTCTAGAAAGTATGAAGCAACTATAATGTTCAGTAATTCTACTAATTCTCTGTAATTTTCAGTAACTCTCAGCACTGCCTATTTAATCATATCAGACTTGTTTTTAAACACAGCAATAATATATTCCTAGTGTAACAAACAGATAGTTCCAGGCGAGGTTCCAGGGAATTTTCTGAATTTTCTGGTAACATCAGAATTACATTATCCATCTTTGTTGTTTCCATTAGTTTTTTATTAGTTTCTAATTTACCAAACTCGTTATATTTATTTAAAAGTTCAGCAGGGAAGGCTGTGTTGGTCTATTTAAAATTACCGTGCTTGCCAAAGCGTTTACTTTAAAACTAATTTCATCATACCAAGGTTAAAAATATCAGATGCTTGTTGTTTCCTTTTTTATATAAGCCGCATACACCTGAAATATTGGTCACCGATTTATAAATATCACCGATAGGTGCGGCCCAAAAATTAATTAATTAATTAACGAAATAGGATCAGATTTGTAAGATAGATGTTAGTTGAAATTTCGAGCTTGGACAAAATATCGCTGATGATTTATCTATGATAATGTGTGGGTAAATGGAACAACTGTTCTATTTGATGTCTAATAAATCGTTATGATGCGATAAATTTTCGGTAGTTATTCCAGTTAAATTAGCATGATCTTTGATATGATTTCTAAGAAATTA
This sequence comes from Callosobruchus maculatus, assembly GCA_951848785.1. NCBI lineage: Eukaryota > Metazoa > Arthropoda > Insecta > Coleoptera > Chrysomelidae > Callosobruchus > Callosobruchus maculatus. The sequence goes on from CATOUR010000083.1 coordinate 13,839,030, forward strand.
ATGGTGCGGTGCACAACGAAAACAAAATAAATGAGCACGATTTGTCGCCAACCGAAATGATGCAATTTTCGTCTTAAAGCCCGTTCTCAATTTATGCAAATTGAACAGTCCCTTCATGTTGCACATGTTCATCCGCGAACATTTTTGGGGTCCGAGGACCGAATGTTATTCCTTTTCATGCCCATTACTAAAGCAGGTCCCTACCCTACCTCGAGCGAATGATAATCAATATTTTGATACATGTATAATTTTTAAAAGCATTTATCTAACTTGCAATGTATGAGCACAGCATAATAAACAACCAGCATAATATCTCTGAGGATTTCCTATATAAAAATGGTTCCCACAAAATTTGAGCTTGGGAGGGTTTATGGATGATTTTACGGCTGTGAAGTTTGGGTAGAGATGCGAAAATGAAAATATCGATAGCGGTACCAACTCGATATTTTTTAGCCAAATAGGCGCGTTTGGTTCGTACAGAGAATTTTGTGCAGTTGATTACACCCCTCATTAATTATATACCGATACACCTACAAAAGTATCGATACCAGCCTGGAATCGCTCAAAAAGTATCTACATAAGATAAAAATAGTCGATATTAGTGCAGTAGTACAAGTATCGAAGTACCGTTACCATCCTTACAAAAAATCATCCAAAAGTGGGGATGCGCCTGTAATTTCCGCCAACTTGAGTTATTGTGCTGGTTGTTTACTATGCTGTGGTATGAGTGTATATGTATCTTATGTATGTGTCTTATCCTCAGAGTAACAACTGAACATATAGGTAGTAAACAAACCACTTCAGCATGGCGTGCTCAAAGCCATCATCTTAAGTAAATAAACAGATTTTTGACACTTCAGCCTCCAAACAGGGCTGTTCCAAATTACGGTTCTATTACCGTTCTAGAACCGTTTTCATAATGCCCCGTCCATTTTACAGTTCTAAAAACGGTGATTGGTTGGTCCGCCGGCGTACCAACCAATCACCGATTCTAGAATCACAAAATGGGCGGGGCATGATGAAAACAGTTCTGGGTTCTAGGACCTTAATTTGGAACAGTCCTATTGTCAACTAACCTGAAAATTCTTCCAATGCATCCCATGTTACAAACACTGCACTTTTTGAGTCCCACCTCGAAAAACTGTTAAATTACACTCGAATATGGCACAGTAAGTCCGTAAAGCTTCACTACAGTTACCAACAAATAGCGAATTCGATTTTACTGACCAAGCATAAAAGACGCACAAACAAAACAAACGTTTGAGAGTCCAGGTTTCACCGTAAATAAGTCGCGTCAAAATTATATCGGCGTTGCCAGCTCCTCAAAATTTATGTAAGACTTCAGAATTTGCGTTTATGATGAAGAAATATGCAGTAACGCGGTAGAGGTCAACATATCTATTGATTTTGCTGTAATCATTCCTGAACCATCAAAATACCGTCTTTTTTAACGTAGAATGGAATATTTCTGGATACTGTACAATTAAGACGATAGTAAATAATTATGATTGCCGTATCTGGTGATCAATATGACAACGTAAGAAAAGATGTCAGCCTATTAGAATTAGTTGTTTACTACCTCTATGTTTAGTTGTTACTCTGAGGTATGCATGTATGTTTGTTCGGGTGGTATTTTGCTACTCAATTTTGAAGTAAATATCTTCAACCGATTGAGCTGAATATACGTTTAGTTTGTATGACAATATACGATAAGCTGTGTGCTGCCATTCTAAATCTAATATGGCGGACCATCCAATATGGCGGAATAGTTATTTCCGATGTTATTTCGTATGCACTTCTGCAATATGGGTATCAAATAAAAGGCCGTGTTGAGATTAACTCGAACAATAATGTGACGTCGCGTCGTTCTAATTTAATAAGGCGAAATATCCAAGATGGCAGAATAGTTACCTATGCTTTATGCACTTCTACAATATGGGTATCAAATGAAAGGGCTTGTTGGAAGTAATTAATATAACGTCATTTTAAATGTACTATGGCGGACCATCCAAGATGGCGGAACAGTTATTTTTTATGTACTTCTGCAATATGTGTGTCAAATAGAAGGGCCGAGAATAATTGAAAAAATATTTTGAAATCACTTTTAATCCAATATGGCGGAGTTTAGAAGTTTTTATTCCTATAGTATGGAGAATATAAATGCAAGTTAATAGCTAAAAAGTAGAGAATAAATAAAAACTTTTATTTAAATGCTCTAAAAAGATGAATATAAAATGTTCGTTTAACATGTTAACTCTCAACTTATAGCCTCATTATACACAATTTATATTATCATAAAAGTTGTCGCGCGATTAACTTGTGCAAATAAACTAGTACCAATTTAATTGACTAAAGTTTAATTGTTTTAAAATTTCAATTCAATTAAATACTTATAGGTACTTGCGCAAACCTCGTGACAAGCTTTTATGATTATATAAATTATTGTAAATAATGAGGCTATATGTTGATAGTTGAAACTTTAAAGGAAAATTTTATTTTCTTCTTCTTAGAGCATTTACAGAAAAGCTTTTTTTTAGTTTTTCCTTTAATGTATTATCATTTAGATAATAATTGTACAGGTAACATTTGATAGTTAAAACTTTAAAGGAAAATTTTATTTTCTTCTTTTTAGAGCATTTACAGAAAAACTTTTTTTTAGTTTTTCCTTTAATGCATTATCATTTAGAATAATAATTGTACAGGTAACATTTGTCCTGGTTTGAGTTCCGTTTCATTCAAAGTATAGGTATAGTTCGATATTTTTTACTGACGTTTCGGCTACTGTTGTACAACGATAATAAAATGAATGACAAAATGAAGACGATTTGTCAGGCGATTTGACGTCATTCGAATTGATCTTATTTTTGCCATAAAGTTTGCTCTCCATTTACAAAAAGTCCGTTTATTTTTCACATATATTTATCTAGACCGAAATCTAGACCTTTCAAGTTCAAAAGTTAAAAAAAAACGTAATCTCCCGGTTTCTGAAATTTACAGAAGCATTGTGACTAGAAAACGTGCGTCTGAGTTGCATAAAAACATCGAGCTTTTGCCCACGATTTCACGGGATATCCTCAGGGCACCAGAGCGACTGAGACTAACCTTAGCTCTTCCCTAACTTGTATACACATCCTCGGGAGAGAAAAAGAAATAGGGGGCCAGTATGGTCAGTTGTCGTTTATAAATACTAAAATACATACATACATATTACCAAGACCAAACCAAGACCATCTACTTGACTTGATTTATTGTTCTTGCACTTAAACCTCCTGGGATTGCACATAACTCTACCTTGCGTGACTCAGGTCTGTGTGTTGTAATAGGCTAATAGATGGCTATATTCAAATCACTTATCCTAAATTGTTATTATTACAGAGATGCTATTAACAACTGTTATTATGAGATTTTTTCCCTACATCAGTATATGTTTAAATGTACACTTATACTTTTTTATATATGTGTTTATTTGGTTACTTTGACTTCCTTACCATTTGGAGTTATTCACCTTTCAAGGAATGCATTTCCTTGGTAACGTTCTTCCTGTTTTATCACAGGTGTGCTTGTGTTCTAGCGTTTCAATTGGTAAACTTAAAATTCTAAACAGTTTAGGTAACTGAAGGTATTTCCAATAAAAAATAACCTTTTATTCCTTCAATGCCTACCTTACTTTAGTCACCTTTTTCTCCTTCGTACATTCCTAAAGTACAGTTGAATATGATTATGGATATCAAGATATACAGGGTGTCCAACGACGATCAAGACAAGCAACATATCGGAACTGAACGGATTATAATTTTGGGGGTTTAAATAGGAGCAAATATAGTATATTTTCTTATTACTGTGTCACCCAATGAGGTATTTGTTTTTGATCATGTGACGTTCGATTCAAAATTTTTAATGGGACACCGTGTATATTTGTGACTTTTTGTGTTCCTCCCAAGAAAACAATTCCTACAAACTAGCACACTTGGGGTCTAAAGTGATTAATTCAAGAGCTACATGTACTTAAAGGATGGTACCACTACCATTGATTATAACATGTACCCCTACAGTTAAATTACTTTGGTAGTGTTTCATAATGGCAGTGGTACAGTCCTTTAAGCACCTGTAGCTCTTGAATTAATCATTTTAGACCCCAAGTGTGCGAGTTTGTTGGAATTGCTTTATCGGGAGGAACACAAAAAGTCACAAATATACAGGGTGTCCCATTAAAATTTTTGAATCTGACGTCACGTGACCAAAAACAAATACCTCATTGGGTGACGCAATAATAAGAAAATATACTATATTTGCTCAAATTTACACCCCCAAAATTATAATTCGCTACTACTGCCCAGTTCCGATATATTGCTTGTCTTAATCGTCGTGGGACACCCTGTATATCATCGTTGTTGCACTAAGGCCGTGAAGTCAACAAAGACTAGATTCCTGATAGACCACAACATCCAAATGTCCACTTCGTAATAGTAACTTAACTGTAGACGACCGTTTATACTGTAAGAGGTACTTGACGGTATGGGAGAGTAATTATGTATGTTTTAATCTACTTTCTAACGAAGATGCACAACTCTTCCAACTTTCACCTATTTTGTCCTGCACGATCTCCCCCTAACTTTTCCAAGAAGATCATCTGATGGAAGCTATTGTCAATAGATCCACAAATTGCATCCAAACGGGATAATAATAGCAGATTTTAAATCGAAAACAAATGACTTCATCCCGGCTCTCAAATAGTAATTGTGATAAAATTAATCTGTCACGTTTATTTTACACAAGTTTCTTGTTTTGAATCGTTTGATATTCGTTGTTATGCGATAAAAAGTGTATTTAATCTTATGGCCTCAAATCGCTAGACTAAGCTGTAGACGACTGCGACTGTTTACAATGATTATATGATTCTACAAAGATATCAAACGGCATTGGAATACAAAAATATGATATAAAACGTATTTGCTACGTTTCTGTAACGCATTTAATTTGTATTTATTTGTACATACGTTATAAATGTTACGTACAAAAATGCAGCCACTACGAAGTCTGGGCCTTATATGTAGTATTGTAATTATATTATAATTAATCATAGACTACCTAAACATAAATTTAGATACAATGGGTCCCAATGGATGGTCATTCTCTTATCTGCACTCTGGTACATGGACTGCATGGTTCATCATTCTATCTCTGTTGTTTGCCCTTTGCGTTTTGTTGACTTTTAGGAATATTCACTGGAAGCCACAAGGTCTACAGCAGCCCATTTAATTCAATCAGTCTCAATTCTTGGAGTATTTTTACATAATGGGCCTATACCACATTTTTGGTTTATTGGCTTAAACGAACCCTGGCATCACGTATATGCCATAAATAATTTTGCAAAATTTTTCTATCGTATTTATACCCGAAAAAAATTGATCTAAATATTGAATTTTTTGAATCCATACACTTCCCGCCCAGGTCGTGACGTCACGTGTAGGGAATCAATAAGAGCTCAGTAGCACAAAGCAATAGCATTTTCTCTCTTTCCTCGCCTATGACCACCGACGTTGACATTCTAACTATTAGGTTATGATATCTATAGGGCTGTTCCAAATTACGATTCTATCACCGTCCCATTTTACAGTACTAAAAACGGTGACTGGTTGGTCCGCCAGCGTACCAACCAATCATCGATTCTAGAATCACAAAAAGGGCGGGGCATGATGACAACAGTTCTGCGACGGTGATAGAAGCGTAATTTGGAACAGCCCTTTGGGTACAGCACAACGTTTAGTCAGTATGACGTTTCAAGCATGTAAACTGTCAAAAAAATGTGTGCTGCATCGAGTGTACTTTATGTTCTGAGTAAAGAAAAGAAAACTGTTCAGAGTGACACATTGTCGCAAATCATTTACTGGCAAAGGAACATGGAAGGACGCTTCTCATTGGTTCCCTACAGGTGACGTCATCAGAAGCTATTTCAAATTACAGTAAAATTTTATTTTTAGTGTTATTTTCATTTGGATCAAGTTTTCTGCAATCTTTTTGCAGTAAACGGTCCTATGTATCATCAAAAATGATACCGTAGTAGATAAATTGATCAATCTGAGGTCACGGTGTAGGCCCATTTTTTACAGAACCCTAATCAATAATCGTAAATTTAAATATAAAATTGAAAATACAGTCCGCAAATACGAGGATGTATCAGAAATCAACGAGGCTGGTACAAATATACAGGGTGTCCCAGTATAAAGTGCACAAGAAAATGGGCCGTTGTATATAGTCGATCTCCCACACATCCTCGCGCCGTCGAATCTCCCGCGATTCTCGATGAAACTTGACCACAATAATTAATCGACAAAAAAATTAACACGCTAACTTCCATGTAAATTAAATACGATTCACAAGGTTTGTTACCTTAGAGACCGCGGGCTTCAATACACAATGCAATGCAGTACTTAGATTGTCTATAGGATATCCAGGAGCATTGCCTGGGAAGTATCTTTTCATTTTACAGTACATTTTTACGTAAATATCGATCGTTTAACACATGAATACATAAAAAATATCGTATAAAAATTTAGTGACCCACAGGAGCACTTTTTTAAGCGATGTTTTAAAAATATCTGAAAAAATGTATTTGCCTTATTATATTGACAATTTATTTTTTTTGTCCTTTTTGTTTGTAATAATCATAACTTTCGAAGCATTGCGTGCATCCCGTTGAAATAAAAACATTGATAATGCCCAATAATAGATGCTGCTTAACGGATATAAGAAAGAGAGCCAAAATAAATGAGCTTCAGAAAATGTTTTTTTAGAAATGTTTTTTTTTTAAATAAATTTAGATTTTGAAGGAAATACCGCCCATATCCATCCAATTCCCATCCATCCAATGACCTGTCAAATAAACCACAACGTTCTATCTTTACCACAAGGTTTACTACTTGACGTTAAAGGCCGATTCCCATCTAAGCGGCATCAAGCGAAGCGGCGCGACGCGGTGCTGCGCGAGGCGTAGCGTCATTTCGTCCAGGCTATTCACACCAAAGCGGCATTTGGCAGTAGCTGAGGTACAGGAATCCATAAATAATTTCAATAATTAAACATGCATACCTCTATCTTGCTGTATAATATTTTAGGTTCTATATATTCGGTTTTCTTGACATCTAAGTGCAATAAGAGCTTATTATTTTCGTTAATTTTCTTCCCAAATTCTGACCATATATTTTTCTGTCTATTTTGATTGCTGTAATTTCTATTTGTCATGTCGTACAACCTCTGCATCTTTGGCCACCAGACCAAAGACGTAGCGTCGCTTACACCGATACTGCAATGTAACATTCTAACGTCATATAGAAAATATTGCGCTAGAGATAGAACATTGTAGCTTTTTTTTATTAAACAGGTTATTCGATGGGGATCAATGGGACGAGACAATAAAACATGGTTATGGAGGGTATTTCCTTGAAAATCGAAATCTAGTTAGAAAAAGTGTAAGCGACGCTTTTCTTCAAGACCTCAAATTAAGTGCCGGTGTATGATTATGATCAATAAGCGATGCTACACTCACGCAGGTGCTTCGATTTAACGACTGGTAAAAAAAGCTTGTTATGAAGATATAACGTTGTAGTTTTTTTATTAGACAGGACATTGGATGAGGATCAAGGGGCGAGACAAAAAAGTACAGTTATGTAGGTATTTCCTTGAAAATCTAAATTTAATTCAAAAAGGCCCAACATTCCTAAAAAAAAACAAGTTGATTGACTCAGTACTTCCCACACATTCCGATGATACCAGTATTATTATTTTCCCGTAGCATGAAGCTATAGTCTAGATGATGCCCTTGCAACCAAATCATCGCTCGCAAAAAAGTGTTTTATTCTACTAGGTACTTCTTTCGCAGGTCAATGGACAATCTATCATTAATACAACAAATTTTTGAGTTTTACAACCCCCCACCCCCGAACCACCCCAAATTCACCCCCACAAAAAAAAGTATAAAACGATCAGGAACGCCTAAAAGGCCGAAGTTTGAGCTGTTTTCATGTTTTTAGTTTTTTTAATATTGCTGCGCCGCCACTGAGACGATTTCTAAAAATCAGACGCATTTTCCATCCTCGCCGAAGTAGTAATACTGGGCCGAAATTTCATGAACATCAATTCAGTAGTTTCCACATTATAAAATACAGAACGATCTGAAGCAATACAGCAATGTATACATCGGAAAATTCTCAAAGTCCCTTGGTTTCTGTAATACACAAGGCAATGTTCGGATGGACCTAAAAAAGTGTATTATACCGCTAGGTCTTTCTCTCTCAGGTCAGTGAACAGCCTATTATGATTACAACACATTTTTCAGCTTTACAACTCCCCACCCCCAAACCACCCTAATTTCACCCCTACCCAAAAAAAGTAGAAAATGACCAGGAACCCCTAAAACGCGTAAAAACGAAGTTTGAGGAATATTTGAAATTTTTCGTTTTTTGCCAATTACTCCGCCGCCCATGCACCGATTTTCAAAATTGTAGCAATATTACCTACTACGACTCCACACCATTCGCTGCCCAAATTTCATCAAAATCCATGCAGCGGTTACTGAGATTAGGAGGCTAGAAAAACGCCAACAGACAGACCGACGGAAATGAGTGACGTGGATTTTCGTTATGTAGGCATCATAAAACGCCCAAAAAGTATATTATCTCAAAATCGAAAATTTTCGCGATCACAATACTCCCCTCACCTATCGGTGTGGGAAGTAAAATTTATGAAGCTCACTTTGGTTGACTTCTTTATCCGGTAAGCAGCATCTATTCTATTCAACTTCATAAATAAGAAAGCACCAAATTATTTTGAAAAATGTATGTAAAAGCGAATGGACGACACAGCCTATATAAATATAAGAACTAAAGATAATTGCTGCATCCTACCAACAACCTACCCGAACACGTATTTTCGCAGCATCGTTGGCGCTAACTATACGACGAGCGTTCGCCTATTTTTTCACATCGCCAGAAAGATTTTTCGGAGGTCGTCGACCCAGGTGCGCGATGTGGCCTTTACTGCTGCAGAAAAACCACTTGGTGCTTGGTGATCCAAAATTCTCGGTGGCTCATCGCACACGGACTCACGGACATTGTTTGCATAAAGATCACATGTCGTCGTTCCGCACTATGTACCTAGCCGAAAAGCTTCTTGGAATTTATTTGTCAAAATGTTTTAGTACAGCAAAAATTATATAGGGTGTTCGTTAATGACAAGAGGGGTATTGTTGAGCCCATGTTAAGAAGGAAAAATCCTCGGAAAAATCCATATGAAAGGATGTCCTGCACGTTATAACTTTTGAGATACAGAGTAGTAACGTGCTTCCAAAAATATTTTCTTATAATGCCATTCTAGATACGTTTGTAAAAGTTAGAAAGTATCTTCTATATATAATGTCACATCTTCTGGTGTACAACATTCTTTTATATTCCTACCTGTGGTGTTCGATAGACTAGTCGCGTCTACATAAAAGTCGTTACTTGAGTTTTTCTCTCGCTCTCGTTTGGCCAAAATAATTAATTTTGAACGGGATTTATTTTGCAATACTGAGTAATGAATTATTCTCAGCTTTAATAAACAATTTTATAATTCAACGTTTACATGAACTTTTTTTTTAATAAACATAGAAATTTTTATTTTCGTCAAACGACACTGCTCAAAACCGCGACCGGATTTTGTAACCAGCATCCTCCAATCATCCAAAACACGACGTTCCATCTTAATAGAAATATAAATAAAGATGTTCTACATTTTAGATAAATCTGGAGATTTGAAAGATCTGATTTTTTTATTTTAGTCAAATGATACTGAAACTCAAAACTGCGACCGGAATTGTAATCAGCACCCCCAAATTATCTGCGGCACGAGGTATCATCTCAATAGAAAGCCAAATGAAGGTTTTCAATTTTTTTTAGGTAAACGTTGAAGATCTGAAAAATTACAAATTTTTGGTTTTCGTCAAACGATACTGAAACTCAAAACTGCGACCGGATTTGTAAACAGCATTCTCAAATTATCTGAAGCACAAGGTATCATCTCAATAGAGAGCCAAATAAAGATTTTTAATTTTTTAGGTAAATGTCTCGGTAAATGTTGAAGATCTGAAAAATCAGAAACTTTTGGTTTTCGTCAAACGATAGTGAAACTCAAAAAGTGCGACCGCATTTGTAATCAGCATCCTCAAATTATCCAAAACACGACGTTTCATCTTAATAGAAAAATAAATAATAATAAAAGATTTTAGTTTTTTTTAAGTAAACCTGGAGGTCTGAAAGATTTGAAATGTTTGATTTTCTTCAAATGATATTGAAACTCAAAACTGCCACGTGATTTGCAATCAGCACCTTTAAATTATTCAAAACACGAGGTTTCATCTTAATAGAAAGCCAAATAATATTTCATATTTTCATATTTTTTTAGGTAAACCTGAAAATCTGAAAGGTTTGGAATGTTTGATTTTCGTCAAATGATAGTGTAACTCAAAATTGCGACCGGATTTGTAATCAGCATCCTCAATTTATCAAAAAACGACGTTTCATCTTAATAAAAAGATAAATAAAGATTTTCGATTTTTAGGTAAACCTGAAGATCTGAAAGATCTGAAATTTTTCATTCACATCAAACGAGAGTCAAACTCTCAAACTCACCGGATTTGTAATTCAGCACCCTACAATTATCCAAAACACGAGGTTTCAACTTCCTAGAAAGATAAATAAAGATTTTAGATTTTTTAGGTAAACCTGATGATCAGAAAGATCTGAAATTTTTTATTTTTATCACACGAGACTGAAGCTCAAAACTGCGATCGGACTCGTAATCAGCACCCGCAAATTATCTAAAACACGAGGTTTCATCTTAATAGAAAGATAAATAAAGATTTTCAATTTTTTAGGTAAACCTGAAGATCAGAAAGATCTGAATTTTTTTATTTCCATCACACGAGACTGAAAATCAAAGCTGCGACAGGATTCGTAATCAGCACCCTCAAATTATTTAAAGTACGAAGTTTCATCTTAATAGAAAGTTGAATAAAGATTTTGAATTTTTTAGGTAATCCTGAAGATCTGAAAGATCTGAATTTTTTTATTTTCTCACACGGGACTGAAACACAAAACTACCACCGGATTTGTAATCAGCACCCTCAAGTTATCCAAAACATCACAAACATCTTAATAGAAAGCCAAATAAAGATTTTCGAGTTTTTAGGTAAACGTTGACAATCTGAAAAATCAGAAATTTTTGATGTTCGTCAAACGATACTGAAATTCAAAACTGCGATCGGATCTGTAATAAGCTCGGTAATAAGCATCCTCAAATTATTCAAAACACGAGGTTATATCTCAATAGTAAGCCAAATAAAGATTCTCATGTTTTTTTCTTGATTAGTTCAGGATTTTCGATTCAAGTTGACAACAATAGTATTGTTGGACACATACAAGCACATACAAGCTGATTCCTCAGTTCGTTCAAAAAAAAAAACAATATGGACAGATCAAATTTAAATGTTAGTGCGGCCCTGGATGGTTCTGTCCTCAACATCCAGCACATGATACTATGCGTTGTGGTATAAAATGTTTCTGACCATTAAAAGAGATTAACTTTTTGAGAGATTAGTGCCATAAAATTTATTGCCGGGTATATCTCAAACGTTTTCACAATACTTGACACCTTTTATTCTTTTTCAGTGAGAGCGTACGACAACGCGACCACTTGCGGTTTGGTATGGACGCCGAACTTCGTGGCTTACCGATGTCGCACGTGCGGTATCTCGCCCTGCATGTCCTTATGCACGGAGTGCTTCAAAAAGGGCAACCATGCCAGGCACGACTTCAACATGTTCCTCAGCCAGGCGGGAGGGGCATGCGATTGCGGAGACACCTCCGTCATGAAGGAAACTGGGTAAGTAGACACCTTCATTGGGAAGGGTCCTCAGGATACGGACTATCATAAAACAGAGATAGATACAAAAATCCTTGATGAAATCATCATTTACTACGTTTACTCGTCTCCTTAAACCGTTTTTATTTCGAAACAGTTCAACTAAAACCGCATGACTTTAGGGTTTCCACGTCAATTTTGCGAACCAATTTAAATCAGCTGATTGAAAATAGTAATAGCGCAACCTATCGCTTCTTAGGCCAAACATGTCAAAATGACTTTTTCCCAAAGGCGTTATCCATGAGAAAGTGTAAATAACTGTATCTGTCTTGTGTCTTATTTTATTAAAGCTGTCCTTGTTACGTTATGCTTTATTTGATACATCATACAAATATTTATGCAAAGCAAATAAACTGGCTATCGTCCGTGGAAGGTATCACATTGTGTACCGTCATCAACCAAGTGACATACACGATGGATTTGGTGTTTGATATATTCCTTGATTACTTACAGGCACGTATTTAGAGGGGGGTCCAGGGAGTCCGGACCCCCCCCCCGAAACGTTATACAATGCCATCTAAAAAATGGTATACCCCCCCCCCGGACGACAGCAAATTTAAGGTGACAACTCTAACCTGGATCCCACCCCGAAAGGTCAAACAAGTGGCACCCACAATCTGGACCCCCCCGAAAACCAAATGCTGGACGTGCCTGATTACTTATCTTTTTATTCTGCATCTTCTACGCTACCTTCACTCATACTCGTAGGCACGATGTTTGTACACTCCTAAGACTGGTCATAATAAATTTCCACATTTTTTCTGCATCTTTATAAGAACTAAAATTTTGACAGGTCATTTGACGTCTAAACGGATAGCCGTTAGAAGTAAGATTAGCTATCACAAATATCAACCTTGAATTTCGCAAACGAGATTTTGAATTTGTCAGTGACCGTTGGCACTACTGCATCTAAAACAAGTTGAACGGTTTTCTCTGTTTATACGGCATATAAAATCGGTTTAAGCCACGTTAAACCTCATTTTTAAAACGCTTTGAGTTAAACCGTTTTAACAAGCGGTTATAACTAAAGCGTTTTACAGTAAAGTGTAAACGTAGCAATTGATTGTGTTCAGGAAACCTGAGCGCTCTCGAGCGCGCTCTGGAGCGCCCAGGTAGCAGAGTGTAAAGCCCTCCGAAAGAGCGCTCAGCTCCCTGAACGCAACCATTCACACATCGACTATTGTTTTCATCAAAATATTCAATCAAAGTAAAGTTACTTCGTTATGGTATCAGAGGCGTCAACTTGGCGTAGATTAGGAGTTACTTCAGTGGCAGATCTCAAATTGTGAAAATTCACCATAATCTGATCATTATGTCAGGACTTCATCTTGTTTCCATAGGAGTACCCCAGGAGAGTATACTTGGCCCGCTACTTCATTGTTTTTTGACGAATTAGAAATGGAAACTATTCATAAATGAACGAGTAAGACAGAAGGAATTCTTACTCGTACATCTTTCACATGTTTATTAAACATGGAAAAATTGATGCTCTCTACTTCCGTCAATCGACCTATGGCGCACTGATGATCGCTAATAAGCGTGAAACAGCTGTCTGTCTGCGTACTGGTGGATTGACGGAGGTATAGAGCAACCCTCGTATTCATAAATGACTTTACCACTGAAGAATATCGCAAATCTTACTCACAATCTTTCTTACTCGATTGAGAAAATTAAGCATTACTTTTCAAAAACGGATTGGTCTTGAATGGTTCTAAGTCAGAGCTTAATAATGTCTCCCAGTAGTTGTAGCAGCTGTGGGGCGGCCGCGCCTGGCAAGTAGCCCCAGTAGGCCCTTTTTGCTATCCTCGAACCTTTCCAACCTTTTAACAAAGGCCAGTAAGTCGCCCCAGCTAGGGAGGGCAATTCATCTGCCTAGAGTCTTTGGGATCCAAAGGTCTGGTATCTTAGCCCGCCCTAGCAACTCACATTCCGCAAGGAAGTGGTAGGTCGTTTCATCGGCCTCTCCACAGCCCATACATAGGGAATCGTCTTCAATTCTTAATAGTGATAGATGCCGCCTGAGCCTACAGTGCCCCGTCAGAATACCTACGAGGTTTCTGATTGCCCATCGGCCTTGATTCCGTAGGCATACAGACCTAAATGTATTGTTTGCATCCCTCATTTTGCCTCCACTGTTCATCTATAATATCATTCACCCACTTTTTGAGGGCTGACATCACTTGTTGCCTACTTAATCCTATAACGGGCTCCGGGCCAACAAACTATCCCCCGGTGCCGAGTCTTACGAGCCGGTAAGGTAACTAATGTCTCCATAACTGATCACGGTAGGTATTCATGTAAGTTTCAATAACGGTTTTTAACAACGTATTGTAACCATTCCTAAACATTATGTCCTATTTTGGCTAAAAGATAAAATGAAATGTTCCTAATATATAATATTCTATTCCAGCTTCTGTGATCGGCATGGCCCAAACAAAGGTTCCTCCAGCAAGAAAGCACCCACCGATTTGACTTGCGTCGCGGAAGCCATGATGCCTCGCATCATCCTAAGGCTTGTTCAACACCTGCGCGAGAACGGCAGAGCCGGTGCTTCCCCTGATGCCTACAAGGGGGCCATCCAGGACGCGGACGGCTTCATTACGATGCTGTTGGACTTCAACAACATGGGTGGCTTGATGAGGCGCGTGATCACGGCAGCGCTCACCAATCCGCAGGTTAGTACGCACCTAAATCCTTTTTACACAGAAGCCACAAATAACAGTAATATAAATCCTGAAACTGAGGGTTTTATGCTTGTTATCTGGGACCAAGTGATTGCGACACGGAACTACATGAAATATGTAATTAAATATCCATCCATAACCGACAACAATTGCAGGAACTGTCACCAACAGATAGATACGATATAGCACAAAAAAGCGTACGCAAAACTCTCGCTGGAACTGAGTACATAGCTAGACATAACTCTGTAGCAGAGTCGTACACCAAGCACTAGCCACAACAAACAAGCTAATATAAAACACAGATCCATATTACAATTACACGCTCATATCAGTACTCGAAAAAAATTAATACAAACTATACTGAGACGCGGAAATACAGACACGACTATCCCAGCAAATAGACCATATTATATTGTTCTTCATTCAAAGGCAGACAAAGTTACCTGTTTGATAGATACTACTATTCCAACGATATCCAAAACACCTACTGGGAAGATATCTAAATACCATCGAGGTAGAATCCCAAGGAGACGCTATAAGGTTCAATGTCGCATAACAAAAACGGTAGCAGGAGGCGTGGTTAAGTGTGGTAACAATATGGACTCCTCGCCAGAGCCGGATTAATTTCTTATGTAATAATTAATTAATAATTTTGAAAATTCATTACAATGATGATTTAAATATGAAGTATTGGGTTGATTTTTCAATCTATTGCGAAATTTATAGTTAAGTATATGAAAAAAAACAGGCTTTGTAGAGACGACATTCATCATCAATTG
Source organism: Callosobruchus maculatus (assembly GCA_951848785.1). Classification (NCBI taxonomy): domain Eukaryota; kingdom Metazoa; phylum Arthropoda; class Insecta; order Coleoptera; family Chrysomelidae; genus Callosobruchus; species Callosobruchus maculatus. Next base: position 13,854,448 of record CATOUR010000083.1, read on the forward strand.
AATAATACAACTGTATTATTGCTGCGATACGTTACACTTTATTGAGATAAAGATTACAAATGCGGTCCTGTACATTGTTTTTTTTGCGTACATACCTATGAAATGTAATTCCTGTCGATTTCTTCTTATCCATGCCATCTCTGCTAGAGCAACTACGATAAGCACATGAAACCATTATTTCCTTTATGAATTTACTAGAATATCACTTAAAAATAACTAAAAATCTCGGTAAAAACACTCAAAAAAAGCAAACACGAAGTTGTCAAAGGAACGTCAGCTGTTTGACATAAGTGTCGAACCAATATGGCCAACCTGCACCTGCTTTCAGCCACGTTATCGCGCCTCCATGGGATTCTACCTCGATGCTAAATACACTAACCTTGCGATAGAAATAAAACGACTTTGGAGGTAAAACAAAGTTACTATTGTCCCCCTAATTATGTCGGTCTCAGGCCTGACACCCAACAAATTCACACCACACCTGCAACACCTAGGCCTGGACGAAAGGTTACACAAAATATTCCAAAAGTCTGTAGTCCTGAAGACCTATAATCTTTCCTAAATTTAGATCAAGAATGTTTTAGGTGTTGATTGGCACAGCCCATCAACATTTGTTGCTACTGCAATCATGGGAGAAAAAAGTCAGAATAATAATAATAGCGTTTATTGCCCAACAGAAATGAATCCCTTTTCTGGGAAAAATACAATGATTGACTACATATAAAGTCCTAGCGTTTTAGATTAACTTAAGCTATATTCGGGACATTAAAGTAAATGTAAGGCAAGAGATCAGAGCAATCAATTTTGTTATGCAGTAACTTAAACAAATACGAAATAGAGGACAGTAACCTTCTGAATTGTAGGAATTCCATGTTGTCATTTAATAGCAATTGATATTCAATACCTGTTTCAGAATAAATATGATGAATCTTGAATGATATTCAAGGAATTTTTGTACGCTTTCAATGGACTAGTATCATGAATTTGATTTCTGGTTGCATATGATAGAGTACGTCATAAAAAGCATCTCATTTTTTTCTCCGATTTTTTTGGGCACAGGAAAGCCGTGAAAATGAGGAAAATATTTGAATTCTCCTAGGGCAGTGACGTCACTGCCCTATAGGCGAACAGCCAATCAAAAGACAGATATGTGTGCTGTGTTGCCGCATTCTGATGGCGCGCGGAGCTGTACGCGGGCTGGCTCATCTATCTTGTCTTCTGTTCCCGTCTGATATGTTTTGTGGTTTTAATGTCCCGTGATCCGAAATTCCAGGGCTGTTCCAAATTACGGTTCTATCACCGTCCTAGAACTGTTTTCATCATGCCCCACCCATTTTGTGATTCTAGAATCGATGATTGGTTGGTACGCTGGTGGACCAACCAATCATCGTTTTGAGAACTGTAAAATGGGCGGGGCATGATGAAAACAGTTCTAGGACGGTGATAGAACCATAATTTGGAACAGCCCTTCCGAAAGCTAAGTTAAGGTTCCTGATCCGTCAATCCTGTCTATCAATCGTCATTCGGTCATTGTCATTTCCAAATTCCATTGAGCTTTGGCTGTAATTTTCAACAATCTTAAAGTTATTATTATTTGTTTGCGTTTATTTGTACAGGATATCCTTTTATTCCATTTTAGTAGGTTTCAAGTTATTTTATCATAACATAACCAACAAGTATGGGTAAAATCGATAGTGGATTCACAAACGCCGATTCAGATAACCTGCCTAAAGTTGATATGGCTATGGTGAACGACTTTTATGTGGATAATATGCAGTTCTTCAATACGGAGATGAGAAATGTGAAAGCTAAGAAGTGAGTTTCAAATTATTTATAACACTTTGGATAGCAAATAACATGTTTATGTGAAATGTAAATGTTTTGCTGTTCTTGGCAACAATGCACTGCTGATAATTCGCGCGGTTGGCACTGATTGGCTGAATTTGAATTCCTTTCTTTAAACTTTAGAATGGAATTACTAAAAAACAAAATGATGTAGAAAGTAACGAAATGCAGCAGAACGTTTATTTGTGTATGCACTAAGCGGCCATAATAATTAAATCATTGTTCTTAACCTCGTGATACTAGTCCATTCTATCTATTTGATATTTGTAATATGGACTACAGATTCCTAATTGACCTGTACTAATAATATCAATAATGTTCCTCAAGCTTTAGTTAGCTACCGTTGTTCATACCAAATAAGGAATAATCGAAGAAGATAATAAAAGTCTTATCAGGTGCACTATTAAAAATTAAAATATGTAAGTTAAGCAAGTCACATCGGGTAGAAGAATCAATATTGTTTTATGACTTGACTCAGAACAAATTAATGTAGATACATATTCAATGATTCAGCAATGATTTGGTTATAATTTGACCTGTATTTGGTTTATTACCCTTTAGGCGTAATAGATAGGGCAGTCCTGAACATTTTTGAATTCATTTAACTTCTAAAATAATGATACTTTGAACAGATGTTGATTTTGCCTCATCTGAGAAAAATTGAAAAACTAAATCTGGACACCTTTTTGTGTAAAACTATATACAGAATGTTGTGCTAATTTCGAGCTCTTGAACTCTTTTGTTTATCTTTGTAGTAGCAATTTTTTTTCTCATACTTGCCACACACACATTTTGATTATGTTTATGTTTTTTTTTTTCCTTGATTATAACAAGAGTTTATAGCTTGTGCTAAACTCTTATCATGCATTATAATAATAATAATAATAATACGGAAGCAGTATCTCATTCAGCATCTCAGAACAACCCATAAATAACCTGAAAAACTTGTGCTCTTCGGTTTGAAGACAATTGATTTAGAGTTTTACTTGAAGTATATCTAACGACACTGTGGCACATTCTACTGACCTATTAGCATCTGATTCAACTTTATGTTGGTAGATTCCACGATATAGCTATTATTCTTCTTGCTTCAAACGTTTCGTTTCTTGTTGAGACTTTACGTTTTTCTCATAGCACCAGTGGATTTCCAGCTGGCCCCTGAATTTTCGCTAGCTTACGGATAACAATGGTCTGCTCTATGCTCCCATAATGATTCCTGGATCTGATGATTGCCATATAGAAATATAGAGCCACTAGACGACGCGGCTGCCACCTGCTAGCTATTGACTTTTTATGAACATGGGGTACAAAGAAGTTTCAAAAGTTACATCAAACTAAATTCCGATTCTCATATATTGTTTCAAATCCTCTCATCTCTTGGCGGCAATGACGATATTCAGATTAAAGGTGAACATGATGTTACAGAAGTACCGCGTGTTGAACGAAGTACCAGAGAACCTGGACACCGAGTACGCGCAGTACCAACACGAATCTCGTCGCATCTACGAGGAGGCCGTCAAATCGCTGCCGAACCCGAAACCGTCCGACGATTTCCAAGACTGTCCCTCACTCCAGGAAAACCTAGTGCACAAAACGTTCCTCGAGGAGCTGGTCTTCTGGACCGTCAAATTTGAATTCCCTCAGAAGGTAAGAGGTCAATAATTGTTTATTTAGTTTTAGTTCACAACTGAAGCGAGCTGCTCCCAGACCATAGGTGAGAGGAGGATTGTCTTATTGGTAAAAGAAATCACCACAACTCCCTTGAAAAATGGTGAATATTTTTTTCTTGGTAATATTGGACAAGGTGCCCTTGAGGACGCCACTGGCCTCGATAATTTTCATCTGTTTATGGCGTAATAAGAATTTCATCACTTCAAACAACTTTACGAAATTTCAACAAAACAATAGTTATAAAGTGATAAAAATAAGGCTGTGGCGGCTCGTGACTTAAGAGACCGGTGGAGCCAAAATATAAAAAATAACCTAAATTTATCGGCACATAAAAAAATATAATAAAACAACAGTAAACACACTTACCCAAAATTCTATCTGCGTTTTTCTTATCACATCCACAAATCCAATTGTTTTTATTGTACATATTTCATTTAACTTTGGTACTCGGCTTTTAGCATTCGACCAACTAGACAAATTTTGCGTTTTTTTAATATCTAAATCGGGAAGCGGTCTTCCCAATTCCTCGATTTCAATTTTTTTCTCAGTCGAGTATGTGGAAAACGGCTTTACAAAAAGATTGCTAATACTATTCATTTTGACACTAGTCACCACTAAATATTATCAAAATATCTTGAAACTTTCACGTCGGGGCGCAAAACAGCAGAAATGAATCCGAATGTTCCCAATCGATAACGACAAGATCTAGTATTGGTGAGCCAGCAGTTACCTCTGCGCATGGCGTATATGACCTCACTTAATCCTTCGGCTACATGTATATAGCATAATTGGTGCCGCTGGCTGTTTGGCTCCTACACCGCACGCCGTGCTTTCACAGCAATAGTCTGGGCGTGTTTGGCGAAAAATTAGGATAGTATATTGGATTTTTGTGAATGTTTAATTTTTGCTAAATAATTTTTAAAAAATAGGATGTAATATAATATTTAAAAGTAGCACAAAAAAAGTTAGGTACTCGATTTATTGTGGTGGTGCCATGGCTCCTTGGCTCCTTAGGGCGAGCCGCCACTAAAAATAAGAACGATTTTGAAATGAATTTTCAGCACCCTGTATTTTGAAAATTAAGCCACTTACGAAAAAATGTATTCCACATTTCGTCTTAAAATTAAGTGAGGATTCACCTCCTTACTTTTTTTTAAGAAAGGTCAGGAAACACGTAGATAGTTTTTAAGAATGAAACAGTCTATTCTCTTCAATGCATTAATGTATGCATTGCATTTTTGAGGTCAAAGCTGGACTTAAAGTAGCTGTAAAAGTGGGTGACACATTTACGAACTTTAAGTACGCGGTTTTTTAGTTTGCGAACTTACTCGACTCGACGTCGGTGACACACGTGAAGCTGAAATCACTCATTTTGATAATTTTCCTAAATAAACAAAACTTCTAACAAATGCCAAACACAACAAGCGTTGCGCATCGATGGTCTGCCGAAACAAAGTGGAGGCTCGCGGCTCGCAGTACGAGCCGAGACAAGCTACGAGCAAGATTTGAAACCAGTTGGATCGCCGGCGGTTTGCGCGACGGTTTTAAAGTACGCGTACTTACGGTGACACACAGGCGAAAAAGGTCATCGAGCTATAAGTACGCGTACTTGCTCCTACGTGTATCACCCCTTTAAACTTTTGTTTCCCTCGACTTCCCCACCATAGAATTTTTCTCATCCCCGGTGTATTTGCCTATACTTATATGTAGTATCCCCCGTTATTACGGTTTTGTTTACAAGTTATTGTTAAACGCCCCCTTAGTAAATTCTACCCTTACGATTTTCACTTGCGCTTTCTTTACATATCTTGGAATTTCCTTATTTCCAGGTGGTTTGTCTGCTGCTGAACATGCTCCCGGATCCAGACTACAAAGAGGCCCTTACCAGAGCGTTCGTCCTTCACTACAGCCGGATATCCATGATGTTGGAGCGATCGGCCGATCCCGATACTCTGAGCAACAGGGTGGTTCACGTTAGCGTACAACTGTTCTCCAATGAGAGTCTCGCTCTCAGGATGACGGAACAGTTGAATCTGTTACATGTTATGGTCATCAGCCTTAAATATATGATGAACAATATACTGATTAGGAACACCTTGCACAGTAAGTATCTTTTGTATTACAACAGCAACAATTTGGAAACTATGTTTTCTTTTCCATTGCCCTTTACCGGCACTTCTATAAAAACTACATATGTTGGAAAAAACGTTTTGGTCACCTTTGGCCTTTATCAAAGTAAACAAAATATTTGAGAATAAATTGATACGAAATAAGTAACATTATTTTATAGATGTGTCAGGAATAGGAAGTAGCCTAGGTAAACTGACTACTGTTCAAGTACAAATAGCAATTTATACACCGTGTCCCAGGACGAATCCTGAAAACTTTAAGGGGTGATTTCTGGCACCGACTTATGATATAATATGATTAAATTATATGTTTATTCTTAATAGCAAAAAAGTTGAAATTCCCTTAATTAGATCGCGAATTGGTTAATATGTGGGCCTGTTTATTATCTTCGTACCGTACAAGCAATACATCATATGATATTTGCTGTAAACAATCGACAAAAACATTCAAAATAGCCGTTGGCGTAATCAGACCGTTTTTGCAAGGAATTCCCGAAAGTGAAAGTGGGTCACACATGTTTTAGTTATCTTTACAACCAAACTTCAAACGTTGATTTCTCTGAAATGAGAATTTCAGAATAATTCCTTTTGAAATCGGCTTCCCATTCCGAAACCTAAGTGCAATTTCTTTTTTCGAGATTCGTCCTGGGACACTGTGTATAATGCGGCAGAATATGCATAGTATATTAGAGTTTTTGGACGTCCGTTTCCTGACGTTATTGCACGTTATCGGCTTATTGTGGCATCTCCCGAAATAACCGAATCGGCGAATAACCGATAAAGTTGTACGTTAACTACGGAAGTTTACGGTACGATATGATTACGCGCGGTATTGCCAGGTCTAAACCACTATGCGGCAATGAGAAAAGAACCCTGATGATACTGATATTTTTTGGTTTATCATTGTACAAAAGGATCAGGTTTTGTTCCGTCAATTTTATTTGACAGTATTATCCAATAAAAGCTACAAAGTTAGGCGTCTCCGGCAACATCGTGTGATCATCACGGGACTGAACCATGGTACTGAAATCTGAAATGTCATGCTTCGGGGATCCTGCATAACCTATTTTTTTTATTTTACTTGTGATGTGATCTATTTTCTGCTTGTGGTGTTTACTTGTTTTACATAACATTTCTTGGATATTTCCGACCAAATCAATCATAATGTGAGGTTAAATTAACATCAAATAGGTCCAATAATTGTTAATGTCAATTATCAAATAACGCAACGATACACGTCACAGATTTCGGTTACAAAAACTGTACACAAGCCACAAGCTTATCTGTTATTCGAAACACACTGCGCATTCTCAGAATAATGTTTTACGGATAGCGTCGTCCCAATTTTTAGTGGTTCGAAATCTCTATCATTGATTATTTGGCGTATCGTTATATAGTACTAAAGTAAAAATAAAGTAAAACAGATTTTATTTTTTATTTTTGTTTTTTTTTGCGATCTGGATAGTAACTAGTCTATAGGTTAATATCGAGCCTGGAAATCCATTCTACGGCTGATGGTTTGGCTTGGAGGAAGTCATTGTTGTGGCCTGGATTGGCTCTAAGGCCAAATTCTTGCACTATTTGCCTGACAGTTTGGCGTTCCGCTCCACAGTCGCATCGCGCTAGTTCCATTTAAACAACGAATCAGCGCACACTCCACGCGACTTTGGAATTCTGTTTAGGGTTGACCATTTCCTTCGGTGGAGCTCAAAACCAGAGGGTTCTTGATCAACAGTTAGATTACTGTTCACTTCTGGTGTTTGGGTCGCCTAAATTTCTACCAATTTTTCTGCAGGGTAAAAACCATTAGACTCGAGTTGGAGAGCTGTTGTAGTTGATGGTTTTCTGGACCGTAATCTGCTCAGGGAGAGTCCAGGTATATCTTCGTGGATTGGCAGTGAGGGATTTGTTTTGAATTTTTTATATTCTTTCATAAGGGCATTTTCTCGACGGATGGATGGTGGAGCTATTTGGCTGAGTGTTGGTAGCAAGTAAGTTGAGGTTAATTTTTTGATGTTCATAGAAGTGTTTAACTGGGCGTTTATCAGTCTAGTATGTGATCTGTTTAGCCACATTAGCGAAGTTCAGCCACAGAAAAACAGAGTCTCAGGGCCGACGTACGGAGCGTAGAGGCGCCCCAAGAGGTTCCACATAATTTTTGCAGGATGTTATTTCTGCTGTTTACTTTGGCTGCGATGAACTGAATATGTTTTTTAAACGATAGTGTCCTATCCAGTGTGACACCTTAGTATTTGGGTGTTGGATTATAGGGTAGCAAGGTGCCGTTAAGGAAAATATTTAGCTCTCTTTTTGCCATCTTATTGTTAAGGTGAAAACACAGTGTTGTTGTTTTGCCCATACTTGGCTTTAGCTTCCACTTGCTGAAGTATGATCCCAGGATTGAAAGATCGGCCGTTAGTGTGGACTCTAGAATGTCCAAGTTGGTATTTCTGTACGCTAGAGCCAGGTCATCTGCATGTGCGAATTTCCGGGAGGATAACTGAGGAAGGTCCGAGGTATATATTGAACAAGACGGGTGATAGAACGGAGCCCTGGGATAATCCGTTATTTAAATGTCTCACTTTGCTGGATAGATATAGTATTCAGCAAACAGACTGTAAACATAGTCTACCGGGCGTCTCTGACGGCCTTGGCAAGTAACGATTATACTTCAAGAATAGTGTAGGACTGTCATAATACCCTAAAGACACTGGCAAAGACTAAACAACCTTTGTTTTCCTTGCACACTACCTTGCTATCTAAGTCACCTGGCACAGCTGAAAAATCAATAATAAAGGCCACATAGGTCACCGAAATGTCAGTAGAAAGTTTATATGCTCCTCCGCATATGGATTTATTGATGGCAGAATAAAGAGCGACGAATGAGAGAGACAACCACAGGATAAGCTTCAGATATGACATTAGTTTACCATGTTCACACCCCCTGATAGTGAAAATAATTGCTAGTCATGATATATTAGATATTACTAGGAGGCTAAATAAAAAAATGTTGATGAAAAAACTATTAGTAAAAGATATATGTCTTGTATCATCGCGCAAATTTTTCCAGTATTTACTGTATTTTTTCAAGGCAACATCACACAATTTGTACAGTCGAAGACGTAATACCTTGTGCCTAGATTCCCAAAAGTATGAATGGACTTTTGAAACATCTGTGGACTTGGTGTACAATAGGCAGTTGCCTAGAAGGAATCTCGAGTATAAAATGTTAAGTCCTCGATTGTATGGAAGCATTTCATGATCCTAAGTATATGTTAAAAAATGATAATTTTTTGTGTTAAATTTTAGACGCAGACGATAACTGTCATTATGTAGTGGATTGTGCAAAACCAGTAATGAAGGACCACTGTTATTGGCCGCTAGTATCAGACCTCAACAACGTACTCTCTCACAGGCCTGTTGCTCTGAAGTTCATGTCTGACGATTCGTTGCTGGAGATGTGGTTCGCCTTTCTGTCAATGTTCCAAGGTAAGATGAAATAATCCGTGCGTAGTGGATCAGGTCAACAAAAAACATCTTTTTTTGTCATTTCGCTGTTTCGTATCATCCTCATTTTCCTATACGCAGGGTTTTCTGGAGCGAACCAAAATAATAAACAACCTTAACCCTTGAATATAACCATTTATCGCTATACAGGGTGTTCCTTAATATCATGTACACACAAAGGGAGATTCTTTGGTGTTTTTAAGAACTAAAAGTTTAAATAAACATAGGTCCGCAAACGCTTCGTTGCCGATCTACACGGTGTTGAAATTTCAATATTTTTCCAGTTTTTTCTTAACAACTCTCTCAATATTTGATGTATTTATCTCAAATTTAGAATATAAAATACGCAATAGGTGCTACATAACCGCACATGTCAAATGGTTGCCAGAACATACAGGGTGTTATTTTTTCATGGGTCATGCCCCCTTTTCTTACCCTGAACTTTTTTGCGGTGCGCCGCTCGTAGATTCAAAAAAAAAAAATGATTCTTCCACCTTGTTTAGAAACTTTTTGTCCTCTTGTAATTTTTTTGTATCTGCAATCCCTATCGAGAGAAAACACAAAACAGTAATGTCTGTCATTAGGTAGATCAAAATAATGTATTTGATATATGGTCTAGTAGGCTATGGCTTTATTTGGATAACTGTTTAACATTTTAAATCGTAAGTAGTCGCTTGACATTTGCAATTATGTAACTCGTATTGATTTTCTGGTATTCCAAATTTGAGCTGAATACCTTAAAAATTGAGAGAGTTATTAAGAAAAAACTGAAAAGATATTTAAATTTCAACACCCTGTAGATCGGTAACGAAGCGTTTGCGGACCTATATTTATTTACACTTTTTGTTATAAAAAAAACCAAAGAATCTCTTCCTTCCGTTTGTACGTGATATTTAGGAACACGCTGTATATTTTTGGCTTGCTAAATCCATTGTAAATTCATAAAAAATGCAAAAATAGCAAAAATTTCGCGCAAAACGGACTTATCAGCTGTTCATATTGTGTATTCCAATATGCTTTGTTTGAATATTAAATATAGGGTGTCCCACGGCGATTAAGACAAGCAATATATCGGAACTGGGCAGTAGTAGCGAATAATAATTTTGGGGGTGTCCTGTATATTTGTGACTTATTGTATTCCTCCCGATAAAACAATTTCAACAAACTTGCACACTTGGGGTCTCAAGTGATTCATTCAAGAGCTACAGGTACTTAAAGGATGGTACCACTACCATTGCTTATAACATGTACCCCTACAGCTAAATTATTTTGGTGGTATTTTGGTGTTTCATAGTGGTATTGGTACAGTCCTTCACTAAGTACCTGTAGCCCTTGAATTAATGATTTTAGACATCAAGTATGCTAGTTTGTTGGATTTGCTTTATCGGGAGGAACACAAAAAGTCACAAATATACAGAGTGTCCCATTAAAAATTTTGAATCGGACGTCACGTGGCGAAAAACCAATACCTCATTGGGTGACACAATAATAAGAAAATATGCTATATTTCCTCTAATGTAAAATTAGAATTCGCTACTACTGCCCAGTTCCGATATATTGCTTGTCTTAATCGTCGTGGGACACTCTGTATATTGAGATGGCGCCCATATCTTGTGCTAGCCTCAAGGTGGTGCTAGGACATGCTGAATCTAACCTTAGCATAATGTCACTTCTAAGGTGACTTGAGAGCTTTGCGCCTGATTAAGCAACTACTTTAGTCATGTATTTCAAAATAAACGCAAATTTGCAACTAGTGGGCTTTAGAATTAGACGTATTTTGTAGGTTTGAAAATTGAATTTGAGTTGTTTTGAGTCCCCACAAGATGTAGTACATCTAACATGGCATAATTACATTAGAGGGCCCTAAAACAGTCAATTTCGGATTGAAGTCTTCAGGGTATTTGTGTGAGATTGAGTGGGTCTGATTACGTTAGGTATATGCTCAAATGAGGTCATTTCTTAGCCTACTATGTTATAATATTCTAATGTGAGATGTATTTCCAGGCATGAACGTAAACCAGCGAGAACTGAACCAACACATCGAATTCGAGCCAAATACGTACTACGCAGCGTTCAGCGCCGAACTGGAGGCCAGTGCGTACCCAATGTGGGCGTTGGTGTCCCATTTGACGGACTCCACCACGGCTGCCCTCACCAAACGGGTGCTGTCTGCCTGTCTTACAGAGATCAACAACTGGCTGGAGGCTATCAACTTCACCACGCCCACGGTCGTAAGTACCATACCTCAAGAAACAATCAGCCAGGGTTAAGAACTACTTTAATTGATTACAATAGTAATAATAACGGCAGTTGTTATTCAATTGGAGCTATTTTTTCCTTACTTTTTCAAAGATATATGATACAGCCCATTTCACGTAAGAAGATAACAGTGACGTAACATAATTGATGTACCGGCGCGAACAACATGACGGATGATATTGCTTAACAATTGTTTTCTCAATACGTATTTGAATAATAAGTATATTGCAAAACATAAGTGCGTCTCTTCACAACATGTCTTCGGCGACATTGGACTTATACTCTGTTACCTGATACTTTAGACTGGCTTGACGTCTATTTGATGCTGACGAAGAAGTGCATCTCAGATGTAATTTTCAAGTAATGATCTGAATTGGTAATCCTGCAAGCATAGGCGTAGTTAGGTGGGGGCTCGGGGGGGGGCTTAGCCCCCCCAAAAATCCAAAAATAATTCGTTCTGTTAAGTTTATTGTATCTAGGGCGGAGACTTAAGCCCCCCCAGATTCAGGGACTTAACTACGCCTATGCCTGCAAGTTAGGACCGTCTAAGTCATATTTTTACTGAATATCTCATTGCCAAAAAATTATGACTATTTTTGTGAACAAGAAATGGATCCAATATCTGAAAATTCACAACAAAAATGCTTGACCGAAATAAATACATTTTTTCGTTTATATATTGTTAAGCGTCAGTAGCGGTACGAGCACCGAGTGCAGTCCTGTACGTATTCCGTCAAATCATGTGTCAAGATTCATTCTGGGGGATTTTTAATTATCACTAGCCGAACACCTGTTCGCTGTTGACACGGCTGACAGTCTAAAGTATCGGGTAACAGCTTAGATAAGGAAAGAGAGGGGATACCGCGCGCTTGTATGATGCTATATGAACTAGCTGTGACAGAAAACAAAAGCTGTCAAAATTTTGGTGGAAAACAAATTATTTGGTATCTTAGTAATTTTTTTGTGATCTTTAGCATTTTTAAGACCAGTTGTTGTAAAATATTGTGTGCATAATGGTAGAGTGTGCAGCTTACGGTTATAAAAGTCACAGCAGTAGGAAGGAGTCAGGAATAACTTTTCACAGGTAAATTTGTGTTCATATTTTTTGGTGCATTCGAAGTTTATGCAAATATCTCGATATCTAGTTCAGAGATATACAGGGTAACCCATGACGATTAAGACAAGCAATATATCGGAACTCTATCTTTTCTTCTGACTGTGTCACCCAATGAGGTATTTGTTTTTGATCACGTGACGTCCGATTCAAAATTTTTAATGGGACACCCTGTATATTTGTAACTTTTTGTGTTCCTCCCGCTAAAACAATTCCAACAAACTAGCACACTTGTGCTCTAAAGTTATTAATTCAAAAGCTACAGGTACTTAAAGAATTGTACCACTCCCATTGATTATAACATGTTCAATTACTTTGGTAGTGTTTCATAATGGTAGTGGTACACTGCTTCAAGTACCTGTGGCTCTTGAATTAATTGAATTAATCACTTTAGACCCCCAAGTGTGCTAGTTTGTTGGAATTGCTTCATCGGGAGAAACACAAAAAGTCACAAATATACAGGGTGTCCCATTAGAAAATTTTAATCGGACGTCACGTGACCAAAAACAAATACATCATTGGGTGACACAATAATAAGAAAAGATACTATACTTGCTCTAATTTACACCCCCAAAATTATAATTCGCTACTACTGCCCAGTTCCGATATACATATTGCTTGTCATAATCGTCGTGGGACACCCTGTATATGTATCCAAAATATAATTTCAAATGTACCACTAACATTCGAATCATAATATTTTTGAGCATGTAAAGTGTAAAAATTATATTTTTTAAGGTATGTTTTGGTTCAAATACAATCAGTTTTCCAGTGACGTATCTGTTATAGCTTACATTTTGCAAGACAAGATATCGGTCAAATGGAAGTTCACGGTTAAGTTAATGCTAATTACTTAAATTTGAACTGTGGATGGTGAAATTGGCTATACAGAACTCGTGAATAATTATATTTCAATAAATTTTATTTGAAAATAGATTATTTCTCCAAATAGCTTAACCATTATGTTAATCCCATTAGCTACGGCACTGGGAGTAGCGCTTTGGTACTTTTTGGTAACAGAGATGTCAGCCGTGCGTTCTGTCCTCTCTTTCCTTGTCTAAGGGTAACATTGTATATGTAAATCGTAATACCACACAAATTCAGAAACAAACCGCACAAGATAACTCGCACAAAAACGATTACCAAACGGTGTTCCGCAAATAAATCTAACCTACGCTACTGCATGGCAGCCCACGAGCTGATTATGCGTACACAGCGCACCTATGTAACATTGACGAATTGTTATCTTCTTACGTGAAATGCGCTGTAGTAAGATACGAATTCACCATTTACAACATGAAAAACCGTTGTCGATCAAACCAAATGGTCGCTTTTATAATTTTCCGTTGCACGGCACGCCACGATAATGTTGTAGGTCGTGCCGTGCCGTGGAATACCGCTGCGATATGAACCGTCGGAAAAGCTTTTATAATTCCACGATAAAATCGTTTCAGTCTGCTTTAGTCAGTGATCAGTCATGGACAAACGGCGCCGGCGGTTATTCCTTCTTTTTTTGTTGTATTTAAGACGTAAAAAGAGATAAATCACAAGCAGATATTGGACACACCCGTTACTGAAAGCAAAATACCTCGAAGGATCGTACTACACTCTTTTTGAGAAACTCAAAAAATATCCACGGAAGTTTTTCAATTACTTCCGGATGTCAATGAAAATTTTTCATTATTTTCGGTCATAACAATTCGGTCTTTAAGTTCTGATATAGATTTATCGCAAATACAGGGCCTAGCTTTAACGAGTTTCTACAAAGTTATTATATCGTACGTAAACGCCATTTTGTTTATCACAATACACGCATACTTGTTGTAAACACGCTTCTCCCGCTCGGCGGCACGATAGGGAGCTAAGACAGCTACGACGACGGCACGGCATAACGTTGACATTCACGGCATGCCGTTACCGCCGACGGTAAATTAAAAGCATCTCCATACATTTTGGTCTCTCGTTTTACCGCAACGGTAAAAACGTACCGTACCGTGCGACGGCAAATTATAAAAGCGACCATTGTGTATGTTGGTACACATTACCAACAGTATACTTCTACCTATTTTTTCTCCTATAAAGCGTCTTTTATGTGGCCAAAAAAATTCCTGAATTTTTTGACGGTCATTTCAACAGTCATTATTTGTACATACTTCTCAAGTTCGTGTTGCTTCCATATCCTTTAGTTTGATGAACTTGTTTTTTTATCTGGCTATCTTTCATTACAGGAGGATAGCTATCAGGTGTCATTCCATCTGCCATTGCACCGATACCTAGCCGTATTTCTGTGTCAAGCTGTCGCCAAACAGGGCATTTCCCTGAATGAGGTGCTTCCTCCTGCCGAGTATTTCCTGAATTTACTCATGATGCATCCTCTCCTAGTACAGGTGAGTCGATTTATATTTGATTTGACTGATTTTAATTAGCGTTGAAGGGGGTGGGTTGGATCAGTGTGAATCCGTACCAATATTAAAAACCAACCTACGAAACATGAAGTCCCAAATTAAGTAATTAAAAATCCTTGGAAAAACACCATATTCGCTTAGCAAACGTTGCTTTTCGGTTGATAATCAAAGCATTCATTGACAAACTGCGTGTAAATTGAATACAGATCTTTAAGTTGGATTACCAATTTTCTGGCATCAAGAAGCCTTTTATAGAAAATTGAAAAAAAATGAAATGATATTTATTTAATCTTTTTCCCATTAAATCTTAAAGCTATCTACAGACCTATTGATAAATTGTTAAAAAATTTAGAACTCTTAGCTCAAAAATAAAGGAATAAAAAAGAATTATACTACCAAATACGTTTGTTTCCTCCAATTATGATTTTATTATTTTGAGTATGGTATAATATTTTTGAACTTGTCTTACGTTGATTACTTTCTTCTCTGTGGCTCATTTCTTCTGCGCAGTTCATTTATTAGGGCTGATAAAGGCTACACTTGTAGGCACTCTGGTACAACATCCATCCTACTTCTGAAATGTTTCATTGGTTAGACGTAGGGTTGGTCACTGGTCACAATAAACACTTTTTAGCAAGTTGGACCCTTTCATTTAAACGTTTTCTCTAACAGAAAAAAATTAGGCATTTCTACTGTTGCGTGCCATTTTATTAATATCTACTTGACAACTGACAAATAAAGTGTATGAATAAAAAAATAGAGGTCCGTATTGGTCGTATTGGTGTAATTGCTTAATCATATTAGGTAAGTGGACTCGACATGTCGATAAATAAACGTTTAATGTTACTTAGAGACTGTGGGTTAATCAGCTCTAAACAACTCTGTATTGTTTCTGTTAATTTTATTATAAAAAATGCTCAAAATCATAAATCTTAGTTCATAGCATCAATAAATGACAGTCTAAACATAGCTAATGTAAGTATCAGGGTTGAACAAAAAACGTTTTTTTTTATTATCCTATATTTAACTTACAACTATGATTTAAAATAAACTCATATTAAATATTATTTATTTATACCAAAAAGGAACGCAAACAGGTTATCGGATATCGAAATATGAATAAAACCCTTTAAAAAACTAATAGTATTACAATAACGTAAACTTTTATCCTCCTTTTTCTATGCCCATCATGTTCCTTATATCGAAGTACAAAGCCAAAGTGCTGAGTATACGTTCTACTGATGCAGATGAAGAGGGAGGAACTGTTTTTATATTGGCAGGTTCCTGCCATTTTTCGGCTTGCTCTGTAATCCACTTACGTTTTTTGCAAGGATTTTTTATTAGTTCTGCCGGAAACACAATATTTTTAATGGGTTACTGTGAGCATTTTAACTTTCTTTCTTGCAATTTTGCCATGTCGCTGCAAACCCTGATTTCTTTGATTATTTGAATATGTTATTCTGGTGTCCAACTGCTGTGTCCGGCCATTTAAACGTTTTCACATAATGGCTTTTAATAAAAAATGGCACAATAAAAAATTTCTTATCTTCTACTAGTTCCACTCCTACAACCTAAATACGCGAAACTTATTGGACAACGAAAACTTAGATCGGGATTGAAAATAAAAAAATGAAAAACCCAAATATTTTCTTAAAATAAAAAAATCAAAAATAGATGATTTTTTTAGCTTGACCTAACCCTGATAAATACATACTGTTGTTGCTGTTTTCAACTGTTCATCCAGCGTATCTACATTGTGACAAAAGCAAAAAGGAACACTTAACAACTACATCTACAAGGCAGTTTTGCACACAGTTTCCGTTCAACTACAATTTAATTGATAACCACGTATTCGTTGATATCCATATCTTTGCGCGGCGGCGCGTTCGGTATCTGCAGATTGAAGTGCCGCGCGTAATTGTAGGTGGTGATTTTGGGTGCGACGAAGCCGCCGTACCCCTTCTCCCCCTTGTAGTAGATGCCGGCCCCGGCCAGGGGAACGGCCGGGACGTTGTAGACTGGTTGTACGTCCAAATAGGGGATGGTAGTTTGACCGGCGTCCTTCCCTAAGTCCGTCTGGTCGAAGTCGAGGTAACGCTGCGCGTCGAAGTTGGGGGTTGATGGCGGCGACAGAGTGGGGATGTCCGGTTTGTCGAAGTCGATCTTTTCTCTGCAAAAACGTAATCATTTATATTAACACGGTTCGAGATATATCCGGCAGTAAATTTTATGGCACTAGTCTTTCGAAAAGTTAATCTCCAAAAACCACAGTTATACGTGGTTACACATTAAACAACCCTTATTGCACACCGTTCTCGTAAACAAAACTTTATTACGAATGTCACTTATTTTTGGTGTCATTTCAAAAATGGCGGCTCGTGGGTTCTGAATGAGGGTGGGTACCAAAAAAACATATATACCTATAATAAGCACTGTCCAACTGTTCACTTATTTTCACTTTTCCCAAAACATTAAAATCCATCCATGCATTCATGTGAGAAACAGAATTTTCGTGTTTCTTTGCCCTCTCCGCGATGTGTTTAATTCTCAATCATCCACGCACTGACATCTTTCTTAAAAATTAGGCACATAAAACAAAATAGTTTATTTGTTTGTGAACCTCCGCACATCCGCTGGTATTTTTCATAAATATTTCTGTTGAACACTCTGTTATAAGTCCGGGTTTCGCTTGTGGAACTATAATTTGGAGATCAGAAGTAGGTCTTCCTTTTTCCTTAATTAAAAGTTTATCTTCAAAAGTTAGAGGGTGTTGTAAAAGGTTTTTCACAGAATTAACTTCCGCTGTCGCGGTCTCCATCATTGAGAATGCGCAAATGCAAATGAACCGCGATTATCACATAGAAACTAACAAGACGTTGCGTTTGACTCGTTGGAGTTGGAGCATATTAGATATATAATTATGCATAGTCGTATAAACCATGCAACGCAAAAATATTAAATAATAAAGGAATAAAGCACTATAAGTTTTGTCATTTTTGGGCGGTTGGATGATTACGTGCTCTTGTGCCCTTCAGTACCAGTCGCCACCGCGTGGTTGTACATCAAACAACCCTTATTGCACACTATTGTCGTAAACAAAACTTTATTACGGTTATAGTTAGAATGTCACTTATTTGTGGTGTCATTTTACATAATTTTCACCCGTCAGTTGTCACTTTTATGGTAACCGTCTATAAAGTCAATTACGGTAGGGACAAGATAATATCAGATCAAGTGCGCATGCGTATGACATGAATTTACAGATAATTTTTGGCCGTAATTTGTCTCTAATCTGACAGGTTATCTCTTATCTATACAGGGAGATTACGCCGAAAACTTTCATGTAAATTATCAGTAGTAATATCCCTAGGACATTGAAAATAGATGAAATACATTTACGAAAATTGAAAGCTCGTTCCTTACCAGGTAACGCGTTGAGAACATTTTCAGAAAATTATGAGGCATTTGTCAATGTTCGAGGGATATTCGGCGGATTTTTTTTTTAAACAAACTTACAAAAAACACACGTATTTATGACTTTGGGTTGTGTTTTTGGGAATTTTTTCTTTGATGAGGACATTTTTACTTCGAAAATTCTTTTTAGCGAAACGTGACATTTTGAAATTGATTTCGAATGAAGATGTCAGTTGTGTAGTCATAGCGACCGATAAATGCATTAAATGCAACTATCACTCATTGTAAATGTATTTGGATTTGGTTGGATAGAACCGATGATATCAAACAAAATGAGGAAAGAAGTATACAAAAATGTTCACTATAATTTCCAGCATAATCCTATTGTGTCTCACACGGCTCTTAGGTTCCATTAGGCCCCTTGTACATACTCCCTCAGAACTGAGTGTTCAGCCATCCCAACCTAGTGAGAGAGGTGGTGATGCAGCTCAACAGAATTCTCCTTAACCTAGCTATGTAAGGCCAGAGCGAATTCTCTCATTAACAAGACAGCTAGGCAATTGTTCAGCAGCAACAGCCTCATCTTCCGTTCACATCCTCTGCAGAGGGGTTTGTCACCTAACCTCATCTTGTAGAAGTGTTTTCTTAGCTGACAGTGTCTAGTAACAGCACCACTCGCAATTCAAAGATGTTGCCTGCGCATGGACAGGTAGTGTTTAGCTACCTCCTTACTAGAGTAGCTAAGAAGTTCCTTGGTAATGAGCAGCCAGAAGTGTCATCTCACGAGGCCTTAAAAGCTTTGTGCGTGCGCTTTCTCAACAGTCTTGTGTATAGTCCAGGTATGTGATAATCTAGCTCGACACTGTATACATCTGGACAAAACACTATTATTAATTTACACTTTTGATTGCCTACCGTTTTAAAAAATTGCAAGGTAAAGAATCTAATTCAGCGTCCGAGAAGATCAACAGTGATATTAGAACCATCTTAGCAACAATAAGAACAAGTGCAGTAATCGTTTTCATACCTATAGCCAGATCCGTAAACGTAGTAAGATCCTTCTGGCGAGACCTTTCCAGTTAGGAAGTCGAAGGGACTCACTTGAATTTGGAATCGTAACATTTCTGCCATATATTCAAATCTTACGCCTGAAACAAATAATATATGCATAAGAAAATATTGCATTGAACACTTTGAAAATTTGAAAAACCTTCCATAATAATAATCCCCATCATCTGTGATGATAATTATAAATATAGAGTTAGCAATCGTGAGATAAGGAAAAGGCGAGGTACAGCTATATACCATTTCCAGCAGTAGTTTTAAAAGGATCAAATTACATTTATAAAGCGTCAATTTTAAACTCAAACTGTCAGTTGTAATTGACATCTGACAGTTTGAATTTAATTCGATCCGTTTGAAACTAGTGCTGTAAAAGGTATAGTGTAACTAAGTTTGGCAGTTTTAATTTTATGATCTTCTTCTTTTGATGCTTTTATTTGCCTTTGTAATAAATATTCAAGTACACTCGAAATTTATGAACTGTAATCCAAAACTGTACTGGATAAAATTTCTAATCGCACATACATTTCTCCTGAGGTACTGAACAAACCCACTTTATAGCACAAGAAACATTTCTGACCTTGACAGATTACCAAACTGACAGCGAACACTATTGGGCAAACTAAATGCTTTAAAAGCAAATTACTATTTTTATTCAAACATTCGCTACTTGCGTATGTTTTTTTTTATGTATTTCTAAAAAAGTAAAGGTTTTTTCTCTATCATGTACCTGTTATCACCGTATTTGACTCCGTGGGCGAAAGATCGTCCAGAGATAACGATCTTGAGTCATACGTCATCGTGTGATAGTCTTCTCCACTTTTGACGTTTGTTTCGGTGATTTTGAAATCGTCTATTGGCACCCAACGAACGGTAGAGTTGTCAATGTAGCCGTAAGGAAGAAGTTTACCTTCTTGAATCTGCAGGTGGATTATACGATTGTGTTTCACGAATTTCAATCCAGTCACTACCCTAAAATTCAGAGTAAAAAATTATGTTTACTCAGTATGTTCTGGTGCATATTTTGTCGTATCAAGATTCATATAGTTTTTTTATTTAAATGTTTGAATTTGAAATTCAAAACTGAATAATCCTTTTACAATAATCATGGCACTTAAGACAATCTTATGTTGTGTCCAAAAATGTTATTCGTAAAATCAGTAAACACATAGCAATTTAACAATTTAGAAAAAAAGAAAAGTGTATGATAAAATCTGTTTTCATTTCATGACATCCTACATATTTGCTCAAATAAAAGAGCTGATTGTATCATAATTTGGAATAATATGGTTTTTAAGTTTTTTCCCGATAAGACACAGTGATATCTTCTGGAAAAGATTTGTTATTTCAATAACATTATAAAATATGGAGTTTCGTATTCAGTTTTGTTCGCATATTGACATGTATGTACACTGTGTCCCAGCTAAAATTTGCCACCCACCTTATTTCTGAAATGATAACAAAAAATTAAAATCGCTGTGACACGTCAATTTTTATTTCGACTTCCACTGATTACGTTATTATTGTGTGAACCATTGTGAGCCATTTTGTTCCATACAGACGTACAGGAGATATTCAAAATGTCTTCGCACATTTCTCAACATATCCGGAGCCACTGTGGAGATGTCTATAGGACCGGGGCTGCGTAATATAAACTTCGGATTTCAAATGTCCCCAAAAAACAGTCGAAGACATTTTGAATATCGCCTGTACATCTGTATGGAACAAAATGGCTCCCATTTTGATCCTTTCTTTCGATAATATTTCAGGTAATGGATATAATACTTTATTTTAATAATCACATTTTTTTTATTAACTTCCATAATAGTGAATCACTCTTCAGTCTGATTACACTGTTGTATTTGTCAATGAATTCTCTTCAAAATGATGATGATGGTGGTCTTATTTAAGATTTTGAAGTAGAGGTTGCTGGGGGTGAGGAAGTGTTACGGCGATTTTTATTTTTTGTTATCGTTTCAGAGGTAAGGTGGGTGGCAAATTTTAGCTGGGATACATTGTATGTATATCGTTTCTTAACATTGTTTCTTGTTTCATATGCGTGATCTATTAAATAAATTTGTTTTCATATGACCTACTTTCAGAATGGCTTGAACCAAAAATAAATTAGGTTTATTGTTTATTGTTTATTGGTTTATGTACATAAGGGGTAAACAGACAGAATTGTACAAATGAAAGATTCTACCCTCAAATATTCGTTCAGCCTAAGCAGTACTGCTTGTCTTGCCTCTCGAATATTTGGAGTAGTACAAGGACCCTTATGTAAGACTACAGGTACATAACAGGTAAACAAAAAATAATAATAACAATGCAGATTATAATGATATATGAACCTGCTATATACCTACCTATACCT
Source organism: Callosobruchus maculatus (assembly GCA_951848785.1). Classification (NCBI taxonomy): domain Eukaryota; kingdom Metazoa; phylum Arthropoda; class Insecta; order Coleoptera; family Chrysomelidae; genus Callosobruchus; species Callosobruchus maculatus. The sequence continues at coordinate 13,876,228 of CATOUR010000083.1, forward strand.
TACCTATACCTATACCTATGGGCAGCAATGCAGTGTGGAAGTACATAAATTGGCTTGGAACGATTAAATAAATGTAAATTTCTGATGAGGTTATGACTAATATGACTCTGAAAGCTTCAAAACGTTACTGAACACAGTGCTTGTATTCATTATATACACCTTTACTTCTGCTTTGAATTTGCGTAATTCTCTTATTTGCCTTATATGAACTGGAACACTGTTAAAGAGTTTTGGGCCAAAAAAATTAAAAGATCGTTGGGTGACAGTTTTTTTGAAGCTTGGTATTCCTATGCAGTTGTTTACATGTGCTCGGGTAAAACGATTTGAACAACGTGAATATTCTTTTTGTTTGACATACATTTTCGTTATGCAATTAAAAATGAAAAGACGGTCGATGTTAAAAATACTACATTCTTTATATAATGAACGTATAGACTATAATAGTATAGATCTCACACGTCCAAAATAGCTTCCGTTCTGGATAAATTTCTCACAATCTGGCGATCCTGCATTTTAAATATCATTCTTAGAATATAATTTTGACAGATCTGTATTTTTTAAGGCTTGTCAAGTAAGGAAATCCCCACACACAAATTCCACATCTAAGAATAGATTCAACTAACTGCTGTATACAGTCGTTAGGAATATCTCTCAACTTAATTTTTTCAATTTATCTGGTACAAAACTACGTCACCTGTTATTCTCAATGTCTGCGGTTACAGGCCTCAGGCTAAAGTATCTATCCGAATAAGGCCCTTGTTCGTCGCAAGTGCAAATGCAGTACGCGCATCTCACGAACCATCTTATCCAACTCCATGCGTCTTTCTTTTGGCACCAAGTCTTCTTCCCCATGACCGTATCGTCGTACTCGATGTAGTGGTATCTTCTGTGTCCTGGTTCTGGCTGCAAGATGTATATATGGAGTTGTCAAAATTCAACTATCGTCAAAATAATATAGTAACAAAAAAAATGAATAACTGGGGCTATCCGACGAGGACCTCAAAACTGCAGACAATGTGGATGTAGGATGTGAAAAATAACCTGTCATTTTGACCTTAGATATGTTACATCTGTTGTCTCTGGTTGGAATTGATTTGTTGTGAGGAATTTTTAAAATCTTGTCTCTTACTGTAGTTTGTCTGTATCTTTCTGCTAAGTTGTTTTCTTCCATCTGAACAGGTTTTCATTTATATTTTACGGCTTGCTAGGTTGCTTATAGGTAGGAACATTAAAATTTTAAATAATACAAGAACTCCATCAATGTTTTGACAACTTTAACGTGCAGATTTTTTCTGGAAGACACTGTATACATGAAAACTATTTAAAAACGTGCTTCTATTGGATATGTATATCATACAATAAACAAAAATTGAAATCACTCAATACCTTTTCGTGAAATGACCGTCGGGAATAGAGTGCGCCACCGTGTAAAATTCTTTATACTTTGTTAGTATATAAACAATTATGTTCGCTTTGATCTAATCTCCAGTCACTTAATTTAGCCATATTTAACTCATGAATGGTAAAACTACCATACCGTTTGTTTACATTTTTCTAATTGTCATTGTCCGGTCTACCATTGTCCACTGTATTATGATTCAGGTTTGAGCAAAAATAATCGCTCGTTTATCTCTATAAAGTATGCATTTGAACTTTTGAACAAAGTAGCAAAGTAGCAGTAGAAATAAAGCAATTATTTGATTGCAATACTTCTTTTAAATAAATACAAAATATATAAATTTGTTTATATGGTAATAAATTAAGATATAAAATCAACATAACATAAGAAGGGTCACTTGGGGACGTTCGTTCACGAGAGTCGTTGGTAGGTGAATTTTTTTCTGTTTTGATTAGTTTAATCACCCTCAAAAATTCAAAACTTCTTATCGATAGTTTCAGGAAGTTATTAACTATAAAAAATCATAATTTTAGCATGTGCCTCATGACAAATTAGCGTTATTTGCATTTAAAGGTATATTTATACATATAAAAAGAATTCATAAATAATTGCAAAATTATCATTATACTTTGCAACTTTTCTAAAGTTCCGAATAATTTCCATAGAAAGTGAGTACTCATTTCGTTGCCCTTAATATAATGAGGACGAAGCTTTCCTGTTCTGTCTGCGTTCGTTGATAAGAACTAGAAGAAGTGGTGTCGCAGATGCAAAAAACTTTATCACAGAGTTTTTTTTTAAATGTGATTGGATTTCAAGCAAAGCCCACTTCCTTGAAAAACACCCGTCAGTCGAAATGATGCTACATCCTGCTTTCAAGACCCACCATAATAACGAAATATTCAAGAAACAAAGTAGTGGCCACAACCACACAGGTACAGGTGGTAAGGTAGGAGCAAAAAGATTCATAGAAAGTTTGAATCTATTCAGTGTAACAGACATATTTGGTGGGAATGAAAGTACTGCTCAAATCCCAGCTCTCATGTCGCACGAAGGCCTACCAAAAACAACAAAAGAAAAATTGCAGATAACAGATAATTGTCGGTCTAGAGGACGTCTGTGATATAGTATCCAATTTGGAACAAGCCCTTTATAAAGGCAAAAAGCAGAAAGAAGAAGAAAAAATAAATACTTACCGCAAGGCAAGCTTTCATGCCCTTGGATACCATCCGGCAATCGCGTAGGCGGCCCTTGCAGGGCTCCGCCTTTTGGCAGTATTCGCTCTTGGAGTCGTAGCAACCGAAGCTGGTGGTGTCCGCGTAGTCCTCGCAGGTGTTCACGCAGCTGCGCCGTTTGTTCAGATCGGCCTCGTTCTGAATATGGGCCTGCAGGAGACGAGTCAACCTGTCGTAGGTTACTCCTGGAAACGATGGGTAAACTATTAATATAAAATCGAGGCAAGGCGAGTGTCGAGGAATAATTTCCTAGTTCCTGTGTGGCGATTCTGTAACTCTAAGCGAAGCGATAGCGACATTCTTCCAACGCTTTCGCTCGTTTCGGTATTCCATAAATGTCTTCGTTCCGACTCGGATATAACGAACGCAGACGAACGTTATCAGCGATAGCGAAAGATTTTGGTTCTCGTTTGTCAAGTTTTGACGTTATTATTGTTGTGTGTCAAAGTGACAATTCGCTTAAATTTATTTATATAGTTTATTACCAGCAATGAATCGAAGAGAAAAAACTAATCCTTCGCAATGGTCAGCATTGCTGGATTTCGCAGAGTCTCATCCAGAGATATTTAAGCCAACTCGTGAATGACCGTGAGTCATCGAGCTCCGTGCCGAAAGCGTAACGAAGCGTTAAACCCGAGAATAGCCATCACAGAGAAGCGACACAGCAGGGACCTCAGATAACAACTGAACATAGAGGTAGTAAACAACTAATTCTAATAGGCCAACATCTTTTCTTACGTTGTCATATCGACCACCAGCGCCGGTACTCTGTAACTTAGAAACGTGTTTCTATGCATTATGTACTATGGGATCGGCTGGCCTCGTAAATATGACAGCATGCCATGACCGCGTAGTAGACACGTGACAGTCACCCGAAACTGCCCGATCGTCATGGTCGTCATGGTGATAGAGACATGTTTCTATCTCTTTAAATTAGAGAGTACCGACTCAGATACGGCAATCATAATTGTTTACTATCGTCTTAATTGTATAGTATCCAGAAATATTCCATTCTACGTTAAAAAAGACGGTATTTTGATGGTTCAGAAATGATTACAGCAAAATCAATAGATATGTTGACCTCTACTACGTTACTGCATGTTTCTTCATCATTAACGCAAATTCTGTCTTACATAAATTTTGAGGAGTTGGCAACGCCTATGTAATTTTCCTGCGATTTGTTTACGGTAACCTCCAACTGTCAAACGTTTGTTATGTTTGTGCGTCTTTTATGCTTGGTCAGTAAAATCGAATTCGCTATTTGTTGGTAACTGTAGTGAAGCTTTACAGACTTGCTGTGCTATATTCGAGTGTAGTTTAACAGTTTTTCGAGATGGGACAGTGCAAAGCAGTGTTTGTAACATGGGTTGCATTGGAAGAATTTTCAGGTTAGTTGGCAATGTTTGGGTCTGAATGTCAAAAGATGATGGCTGTGAGCACGCTATGCTGAAGTGGTTTGTTTACTACCTCTATGTTCAGTTGTTACTCTGAGGCAAGGACCGATTTTCATAACGCATGCGCGGGGTTATTGTGGACGAATGTCAAACCGTCAAATTCCACGTGCGGCCACCCAATATCAGCTGATCAAGGCGTTTGAGGTTATGGTCGTGGGATTGCTCTATATTGTGGATGCGTGTCAGTTCAAGCCGATTCAAGGCCACCAAATAATGACCCGCCGAACATCAAAGGTGCCGACAGGTTGTGTCGCTTCTCTATGGTGGCTATTCTCGGGTTAAACGTTGGTTATGGAATGCCGTCAAAAATCGTTTTCGTAAATGATTAGCTTCGCTTTCGTCTGCTTTCATTACTATAGCGAAAGTTACAGAATCGCCACACTGAGCTAACTGTGGGGCTGGCAGCAGGTACCATTAGAAGCAAAACAGAGGTGCGGTTGCAAAATCAACATCTTATAAGATGGAGAGGAAAGGAATCTCTGGACATCTCCGTCAAGCTACAGGACTTATTTTAAGACAAGATGGCGGTTCTGTCTCTCACTGGACAGAAGCTGACTAATTTCTTCGTCACATATGTGATGGGGTGGCAAGCGACCCTACGTGAGAACGCTGTGGCTAGGATGAGGAGACCTCGGTACACATTCTATGTTACTGTGAAGCGCTTGGGTATAACAGGCAGACTATACGAGGTTCAAGAGTCCTTGAACCTGAAGGCATAAGATGGGCAAGACCTTGGGGTCATCCTCACCTTTGCACTTGGGATCTACAGTAAGGAGAGGTGTAGAAGAGCCCGCTCGTATGCCTTTGCCCTGGTGGCTCTTGTCTCACTAGAAAGCTTCTCTTCTTCTTCCATTCATTCATAGTGAAGAATTGGTCAAGGGACCTTTTTTGTAGCTAAGTAGCTGTGAAGGTTAGGTTGTAGGAAGTGTGTTAATGGGGGACTGTTTGAAGCCCTGGACAGCTTGGGGCAAAGGTGCGATCTTACTGCTTGATTTATGAGATGTATGATGGTATGTGCTTTATGAGCGGTGGAATGGGGTATTTTCTGAACAAAATTGATGTTACGTCCCAAAAAACCATGAAACTAACAGTTTTACTTTTTACTGTGAACTCGAAGTAGCTTAAAAGCACCTGCAAAGTTCAAATTTCGCGCCAAAGCTGTGACGTAATAAATCTAAGCGTGACATAATAAGTCTTTCGTGGAGCTATCCTTAGAACGTAACTGTACCTTGTCGTCTAACCTCCTTTTCTCCATCTACAGACATAACCTCCGCTTCGTATTGATATTGACAGATGTTTGTTTACATCATCTCATGATCTATACCCTGTTACCCGAGACTTTAAACTGTCAGCCGTGTCAACAGCGAACAGCTGTTTGGCTAGTGATAACTAAAAATACCCCAGATTGAGTCATGACATATCAATCTTGAGCTTTGAGCGAATGCAGGGCTGTATTGAGTGGAAGCATTACTAATAACAAGTAATTGACACTTGGTGACGTTTTCATCTATGCTCTGAGGTGTATGCTTATTTTACATTTTCTCGAAAATCTGGTGTGTCTTTCAGTATATCAGTATGGCTGGTCTGAATGATGATGATTAGGTACACTATAAATGAGGTAAGAATGAAGATAAAAGCATTTTTAGCTTAAGCTTCAGTTAAACAACCTTATTATATTAATCTTACTCCATGTACTTATTTTCGTTTCAACCAATAAATATCCCGCTAGTGATGCAAGCTATCCATTGAATCGTGCGTATTGCCTAATATAGGAGTATTGCAATATTCTCTCACAATATACAAATCAATAAAATAATCTATTTCTTTTAACTAACCATTTTTGCTGCGAATTTCTGGATATTGAAACAATTTCTTGTTTACAACAATAGTCATTACTTTTTGGCAAATATTCAATAAGAATATTATTGATACGGTCCTGATCGCAGGATTGCCAATCAACACCACTAGTAAAAAATTAAATTTGAGATACAGTTCTTTGTCAGCTGATACCTATCAAATAGACGTCAAGCCAGTTTAAAGTATCAGGTAACAGAGTATATATTGGTTAAATGAGATACCGTGACAGTCGTGACACCAGGGGAGGTTATGTATGCATGACACTAGTGACAGGCTGTTAAAGACGAGTGTTGCCGAATGACTAGTAAAGTTGTGACAAGTAATTATGAAACATTCTCAGAGTAAACTGCTAATTACATAACAATGCAAAAAATGGAATAGCTGTGCAATATAACATTTATAGTCTACAAAAAGGGGGAAACTAAATAAACATAAAATAAAGTTTACATCATCATCATAGTCACAATGTCTTAACAGACATGTTGTGAACTCGTAAAATGCATTTACACATTTTACGAGTTTCTCTTGGGATATCTTTAAGATCTTTAATGCAGTAGTTTCCCATTTGTTTTGTGCATCCTCATGCCGTTGACCAGATGGTATCTACTGGTTCATCCGCCTTTAGGAGCAATTTCTCACCCCAAGGACAAGACGGTGTCCTGACTCTTCTCAACTCGTCCACCCGAAGCTGTTGGTTGAGAAGAGGTTACTGCTCATACCGACAGTAGTTCGGTGTTCCTTTTGGTCGCCTTTTACGACACGCAGGACATATACGATGGGAGATATTCTAACCCGCCCCCACACGGGCAAAAAGTTTACATCCTTTATAGAAAAACTATGCAAAATATTAACAACGTGACAACCTTGAATCTACGCTCAATTCAAATTAAAATAGTCACATCCTATCTACTTACGGCATAAAAATCAGTTTTGATTGATTGATTTCTTAGGCGGGAGGTTTAAGAGATTCAAATGAGCACTTTTCAAAGAGATGATTTTCAAAGTCTATCTTTACTTCACGTGGGCAGAAAAAATGAGCAAACACTGCCATCATTACAAATATCATCAATCATACAAGCAATCCATTTCAGCCCTTAAACAGGCTATATTAGCAAGTTGGAAAATACTCCATTACAGAAGGGAGCTCAGAGGAGCAGGCTCCGTTGTAATACCGATAACAACTGAAAGGTCGCTAACCGCGAATGAGAAAGTGGCTGGAAGTGGAGCATCAAAAGTCGTTGTCACCGATTTGTTGAAGTGTTTTGTTTCGCATTTCGTCGAATATGGGCAGGGACCTCCTGCCACCGCTCCTCAGATATGTGCGGAATACTCCAGGTCTGGTTCTTATCTGCATCTTATACAGGGTCCAGCACAGAGAACGGAAGTTTCTGAAATGGCTAGTACTCTCCTCCCATCAGGGCGAGAGAGGTGGTGGGGATAAAATAAAAACATACCTAATTCATGTTTCTTCGGATCACATCTCCATATCTTCCTATGTGATATTGCCATAGCTCCAGACATAAATGTGTACGTTGTGTTGAACATCTCTCTGTATTTTTTCGTTGCCAGTAGTCCTGCGTTTGTATGATTATCTAGAAGTTAAAAAATTGTTTGGATTTTGGATTGCGTTTTTTTCAAAAATTTTTCAGTTTAATCTTATAGGTATCCACCCTCAAAAATAATTCATAACTTCTTATCGACATATGACATATAAGCAGTCTTTTTTGTATTTAGAGATAAAATAAACATGTAGTTTATATTATTGCATTAAAAAATAGGGTTGACGATCATTAGTCATTGCAGTTAAAACTTTTTCGGAAATTAGGAGCCCATAGATGGATAGATAGATTTATTTCACTACGATATGTAAAATTACATTTGTAGCAAGTCAGGATAAAATAGTCCATATATAACATAAAATGTAAAAATATAAAATCAAATTGTAAAAACAGAGACAATACACATAAAGTAAAAAACAACAATACAAAAATAACTACTTTACAAATTTGAAAGTACTTGTCGTCTTGAGGGTGTCCATGTACTCGCGGATTGAATAAAATGCATTTTCCTGGAGAAATGCTTTGATGGAGGCATTAAATTTTGTATGCTCTAAGTTTTTGAGAGGAGCTGGTAAGATATTGTATAGATGTAATTGTGAAGAGTTCCTAGCAGACTTCTCTAGCCGGTATCTAGGAACTCTTATTAGTTCTGCGGATCGGGTATTATACGAATGGTAATTAGAATTTAGGCTGTAATTGTTCTTACTTCTATGAATATCCACAAGATGCGAGTAAATGTATAATGATGGCAGCGTCATTATATTGAGGTTAATGAAGTGGGGCTTACAATGGTCCCTATAGCCAGCACCTACAATAATACTAGAGACTTCTTCTGAAGTCTAAAAATATTAACTGCATGTGGCGAGTTCCCCCACAATCTAATACCGTAGCTCATATGGCTGTAGAAAAGTTAGTAATATACCGTTAGAATGGTCGTCGAACTAATTAGCCTCTTCAGTTTACGAATAACATATATTGATGAAGCCAGTTTAGATTTTAATGACAAAATATGAGCCTGCCAATTTAGCCTATTATCTAAAGTTGTGCCTAATACATTAGCATTATCTTTTGGATTGTCTTGAGTGTTATGTTTTAAAAATTTGAAAACTGGGAACACTGCACAGTTTTACAAAAACAGCCTTCTCTCTCTTTACAAAAAACCATAGTGACAATGACAATGACGTGAGTGCACAGTAGGTTAGGTTAGGTTGCTTTGCTGATTATGGTTTGTGTGTTATCTTTTGATTTATCTGAGAACCATTATTATTATTATTACTTTTATTCATACTTAGTGATACAAATAGTGCTACTTTGAAGGCGCTGTTGTGTAGGGTATTCTCTGAAATAATTTATGTCTAACACGTCAATGCTGAGAAACGCGCTGGCAAATTGATTGAGTAATTACAATGGAGATATTTTAGAGACCTTCTAAACAATATCTAGTTTATATAAAAATAATTCATAAATAATTGCAAGATTATTATTATACTTGGCAGGATTTCTAAAGTCCCGAATAAATTTCATAGAAAGCTAGTGCTCATTTTTCTTAATTTAACGAAGCTTTGCAGTCATTTGTTCAAAATTATTCCGCAGGTATGAAATTAATACCGACTATCTATAATTAGCTATATTTTAAATGAACAAGCAGTGGTATGTCGACTGAATATTTGCTTCTATAAGCTTATGTCGCTCTTAAAAGATGAATAATCATACGATAAAATCCTGCAATGCAATGCAGTTATGTTGCTTTATAACAATACCTTTTTCTTGCAGCCGTTGTGCCAAATAAGCGAATTGAAGCAGCATATTTCCTTTCAGCTGAATTAGCGCCATTTTGTTGTAGAAATTATAGAACACCTGCTGTGGCGACTGATGATGACTTTTACACATGAAGTCATGCGTAATGGTCATCTGAAAAATATTTTATTAGTGCATTCTTCTGGAAAATATGTATGGTTCCTTGCTCAGGTTTCCTTTGAATCTATTGTATTGGATCAACCAGCGTCAAGGGGGTTGACTTGGTATTTTCAGTATATTGCTAGTATGTCAGTGAGCGATGTTCGATGTTATTAAATTCAACTCATGATGATTGTTAGTCTCTATAGTCTTAAGAAAATTTGGCGCTGTGGTTTTCAAACCTGTCCGAATACTCATTTGCAAGTAGGTCATTCTCGCCAAAATACGAACAAAACAAGTGCGTGTGCCGCCAAAATGTTATATTTTCACAAACGACGTTCTACTCCGATACCTATTACTATTATTTTTTCTAGTTTTCCATCTAATCGTGAAAATACCATACCAAAAAAATTATTTATATGCTTTTTGCACATGTTACACATATTTTTTTATAGGAGCGACAACATATTCCTTGCACTAGTGCAAAAAGTAAGTACCGGCACTAGAATTCAAAAAATCAGTGGAAATGATGTTTGTCCGTCAATATCAATTGCCAATTGCTCCGATTGCGATATCAAAATTTAACTTCATCAAAAAAAGTAACGTCTCCCACGCTTGGTTTTGTTCAGAAACTGTCGAGGTGTCTTCAGTGCTGAATTCAAAACTCTATGTTTATTTCAATACAACTTTTGAATTATTGCGAAAAAAGTAGTTTTGTTATAGAACTTTTATATGATCTTTCCACTTATCACAAATTTTCCAAAACCCCAGTTATTGCCTAATTTGAAAATGTATGGAAAGTACTGAGTTAATCTGCTCGACACATCTTTTAGACATACTCAGGGTTGAAGATAATTTTGACAGAATTCACTTACCTCAAGGATTTCGCCCAACATGCTGGTACTACCATACAACTGATCGAAAGCGGATTGTATGGTCTTGTTTATGTTGTTCTTTTCATCGTACAAAATGTGATGGATCATGTTGTTGACGCTGATTTGCTTCCTCTCATCCTGGTAGTCTTTTCGGGATGGCAAAAGGTACTGTTCCTGGTACCGCCTGAACTTCTCGTACGCGTCGTGGATGATCCGGACGTCAGAAAAGAAGATCAGAAAAGGATCGGTCTTCTTCGGTACTTGTAGACCGTATAAGATTTCTTGCGGTATCTGGAACGTCATTGGAAAATGGAATGATAATGATGGTAATGTAGTGATAACTAAAGATCTGAAGAAACAGTGAGAATATAGGTAAACGTTGAAATCATAAAAAACATCTGTGTTGCCGATGATATCTTGGTAATAGCCCAGATTGATGGACAACACCGTAAAAAGCAGTGAAGAACCAGTTCTGATCAAAAAGACAAAATTCATGATCATCAGCAAAGCAAATCCAGGGATGATTGTATGTTCGCAATGAGGCAGTCGAGACAGTGAGAGTAGAAATACCTAGGTACCATTTTGAACGAGACTGGATGACATTCGAGAAATAAGATCCAGAATAGGTCAAGCTATTGATTGACGTTTTCTCAATTCTTCTTTCGAAATGTGGGTATATAGACGCAAAATCAGAGTTTCTTGGACGCAAGAAGTGACAAATTTTTAAATGTTAAGGCATATGAATACAGAAACAAGAGATAGTAGAAACTGTGAAAATGAGGAAACTTTCTTACCTGGGTCACGTTATGTGTGGAGAAAGATGCTACATTTTACAACTAATAATACAAGGGAAAATACAAGAAAAAAGAAGTACGGGGGAAGAGGCACTTCATGGCTGAAAAACTTACGAAAGTGACACTACTGTACATTAATAGAACTCTATTAAAGAGGAACAATTTCATTCATTCATCCGAAACCAATCACAGACGACGTCGTTTTGCTTTTATTAAAGCTCGTCAGTGTGATTTAGGTCTCAGACGAATAAATGAAATTGCATGATGGTGCCTAGCTGGCAAAACTCGTACCAGTAGTAGCAACATATTTATAGATATTTGGAAGCAGTACTTTGAAAAAGTATTGGTTCGCCATCTATCTACCAAAGCCGGTACCTGAGCATTTAATTTGAGTATCCGAGCACTGTTTATGTGACCCGTTTAAAAGCATCAGGTATAGAAACCTGCGAGTACGACAACAAAGAGACTCTTTTCTGTGGAGCACTCATTTAACACTTCCGACATTCGGTTTATGCTAAAAGGCAACTTAACTCAATTAAAGATTAGCAATTTCATTAACTCATCCGAAACCAATCACAGACGACGTCGTTTCGCTTTTATTAAAGCTCGTCAGTGTGATTCAGGTCTCAGACGAATAAATGAAATTGCATGATAGTGCTACTCTTTGCTACCCTTTAATTGAGTTAAGTTGCTTTTTAGCATAAACCGAATGTCGGAAGTGTTAAATGAGTGTTCCACAGAAAAGAGTCTCTTTGTTGTCGTACTCGCAGGTTTCTATACCTGATGCTTTTAAACGGGTCACATAAACAGTGCTCGGATACTCAAATTAAACGCTCAGGTACCGGCTTTGGTAGATAGATGGCGAACCAATACTTTTTCAAAGTACTGCTTCCCAATATCGAATATGTTGCTACTGTTAATAGAATTCTGTCGAACAGCCGCATCTAAAGCAAGCATCGCGATGATAATAGCCAACCTTCTCAGAGGAGACTGCACATAAAGAAGTGATAATAGGTTTTGAGGCCGCTGATACGTACATTTTGTGAGGGGAATGAGGAGGCTCTTTTTCCTGATGAGTTTCTGCGTCGATATATAACTGTTGAAACATTGATACATTACGACAATCCAGAACAGTGAATACAGTTTAATTTTGAAGGCGAACAGGTTATGAAGGGTGTGAAAACGATTAAATTGCTGTAGATAGATTATAAAGATGAAGGCATCCTGATACTCTATCCATTGGTTGTCATGAAAAAAGATAGACTTCTAATATTCAGAGTCATCAGTTCCCACTTTTACTATCTGTTACAAAAGTTAAAATAAGAGTTCCAATAAAAGTTACGAAGCGATGAAAAAGTGAGAGTTGTAGTTTCATCAACTTTTCGAAAGGTTAGAAGTACAAACTAATTGATGGAAAAGAAATTTTTTATTAGCGGATCAGTCTAATTGTATTAAAAAACTAAATTCAGTTGTATTTTAATTTTCTACCGCGAAATTTAAATAAACATTAGTGCCATAATACTAATTTAATAGCTTATTAAAATTAATGTATATTAGGAAAAATATGTGCTATCTGATAAAATAATTATATGAAAATGTTTTTCGTTCTTAAATAAAAATATATGAATAAAACGAATTTCCCACAATTACTCTATTGATATTTTCATATTTTAATTAAACCCAATCAATCTTTATAACATTGTTATTATGCTACGAGACATTGTAATTGCTACGAGACATTGTAATTGATTATTGGTACATTAGTATTCGTGAATAATAAGCTAGATGTTCGAAAAATAGGGGCAACAGCCTTCTGGTACCCTGAAAATATCCTATTTGTAGATTTTTAAAAACTACTTATGTGATTTCCTCTATTTTTTTCGATCGACAAGCTGTTTTTTCCGAAACGTTTACCCTTTTACTGTATCCGTATACATTTTTTTATAAATACGGCATGCTAAGGTATAATGTATAATGCACTGTTTTAAAAAAATCAAATCCTGTAAAAGTCAACAGCTAGAATATCGAGTCAAGATTGAGCTCACAGGAAATCGGTATAGCATTTCTTAAGTAATTTCTTTTCTTTTTGATTTTAAGTTTTCTATTTTAAGAGAAAAAAAACTAAATAGCAGTGCTTGCGATTAGCTAAATACAAACATGTATTTTTTAATTTTAATATAAAGAATATTGAATCATAGTTATTTATATCATCAATCGATCTGTCAATCTCAAAAAAGTAGGAAAGAATTTACTTGAGTAAACGGCAAACGACGCTCTCACTGTGGAACCGGAAGCGATATTGACAAAACCGGATTTTTCCCGGACTAGTTTTTTCATGCTGATTCCGAATCTGTATTTAGTTTTTCTCTAGCACCTGTAATTTTGGCTATCTTTTGTATACGGACAGACGGACGAACGGACAGACAGAGGTTCTGCATAAGCTCTCTTCAGTGAGAGCTAAAAACGAGTAATTGATAGTAACTATAATTACACTTCTGTGAGAAATTAATGCACCATAACCATGTTTATAGAGAGCATTTTTGATGAAACCCGTTGTACGGTTTGGTCGATTCTTATTGTGAATGACATATTTTCCAGAAAGTTAATTCGTAATTTTACACTACTCCTAAATAAATTAATTTCTTAATCGCACTATTTTAAAAAAAATCGTAGAACCCTGCATCGTTAACAGTCTGTCTACCCTACCTGTTGCAACTTCTTGTCGAACTCGTGGAACTTCCTGACAATGTTCGACGCAGAATCGATCTCGTTGATCCCATGGCTGTTGAGGACGGTGTTCCACAGTTCGTCTTCCAGCCTCAAAAATTCCAACGTTAGTTTATCGATGAGCAGGGGTGGCGAGACATCTTCGCTAGCGGTCAACGCGATGCCGCACAAAACCAAAAAACACGCAGTCGGCAGCGATTTTGTCATTTTGACGCCCCGGCCGAACGCGCACTGATTGGACCGAGTCGTCGTGAACTATGAGCCAGGGTCTGCAAATGTTGTCATTTCCCCTATCTTGTTATTATTATTACCAGTGGCGTGCCGGCTGGTTTTGCGATATTTGGGTAGACGATTTGGTGCATTTGTTTTAGCGTTAATGATGCTATTTGATTTCTCGCATTTCTCGCACATAAGCTGAAGAAGTACAGGGAGTGTCCCAAACTCGTGAGATATATTTTTTTCCCAAAATTTGTATCACCATCATAGTCACAATGTCTTAACAGAAATGTTGTGAACTCGTAAAATGCATTAAGTCGGAGCTAGAGTATTGCCGACACGAATATTATCAATAGTTTTGAGAACTGTAGCTCGCCATAGTTCGCGATTTACTGTCAGTTCAGTGGCGCTCTTGATACTCATACCTAGCAACTGTTTCGTCGTATCCACCCAGCGTGTAGGGGAACGGCCACGGCGCCGCCCACTCGGGGAGTGACCCTGAACTACAAGTTTCTCCGTATTATCGCTTCTGTGAATATGTCCGAAGAATGTAAGCATTTTCATCGGCACAATGGAGTATAGTCTCTTTGGATTACCGAGCTCATCCAGTATGGAAACATTAGTTCGATGGGCGGTATAAGAAATTCTCAGCATTCTCCTCCACGTCCACATTTCAAAAGCATCTATGCGAGCTCGATCTGCCTTTTTAACAGTCCAAGTTTCCGAGGCATACAAAAATATGGAGAACACAAGAGACTGAACCAGTGACATTTTGGTAGCTTTAGTGATGTTATGGTCACGCCATATTTTAGCAAGCTTTGTCATGGCCACCCGTGCCTGTTGAATGCGCCGTCGAATCTCATTCTCACAGCTACCTGAATTGTCGATCAAAGAACCGAGGTACACTAAACTTTGAACTACCTCACAACGGCCTATTGACTTTGTATCACCAAGTACAAAAATAATTCATATTTGACAGTACTACGTAAGCTGACACATTTCATGCTTAGTCACAGCTTCCTAAGCTTTATACACGATGCGATATTCAATTTTTTTCTAACATCTACTCATATCAAAGATTGTGATTTGTGCTAAAGGGTTCGTTTTAAGTATCATGTGTGATACATAAAGTCGTACTATAATCGACCAAGGAATCCAAATATGCAATAATATATATAAGATACTCTACTTAAAAAAAATGTAACACATTTATTGGTATAATGGTAACTATTTTTGTAACATAGATTTTATTCGAGGGTTGCTCTACATCTCCGTCAATCCACCAGTACGCTGACAGCTGTTTCACGCTTATTATAAATAACTCTATTTAAAAAAATGTAACACATTTATTGGTATAATGGTGAATATTTTTGTAACATAGATTTTATTCAAGGGTTGCCCTACATCTCCGTCAATCTACCAGTACGCAGACAGCTATTTCACGCTTATTTATAATAAGGTACTAGTGGATTGACGGAGATGTAGAGCAACCCTCGTATATCGGCTCTCATATTCAGCACCATATAGAACCGCGCTTCTGGTCGGCCAAGCGGACGCGCATTGGCGTTCCACCAAGAAGTCTGCTGCTGTTTAGGCGATTTTCTTTGGTTTGCCGTTACCTTCGGGTACCAGACGGCGCCGAGGGCGGAGCACAAGGCAGATCTTTCTGTCGCCTGCTCTCATAGATTTTATTGCCCTCTACCTTTTTTATTTGAGACATTTTTTCCTATCCCAAATAGGGGAGTAGCTATCGTCCACCCACACGTCGCGTCGTTGATACACCTTATACATGATCATGCACGCAGATAACATGTTAAGTCACAGAAATTTTGCAGCTAACATATTTTTTCGTGATGAAGCTTTCATCAACAAACTATCTGCAAACTTCAGTGAATTACCCCGAAAAAGCTTTTTTGCGACTTGTGTACCATAGACGAGCTGGCAGGTATAGACCCCTTAAAATAAAATAACGGCATGAATAGGGGAATAATATAAATAGCAACTTTATTTCAGTTCGTTTGAGGATTATTGCTATAGTTTTGAGTGAGTTTTGGGTTTTAACAGTGCATAAGTGTAATCAGTTCCAAAAAATTTAAATCCAGTAGATTTTTGTAAAACCTACAGCGCATCCCCTTGACGGAAGACAAATCAGAAAAAGTAGTTGACGATGCAACAATGCACTGCTGATGTGTGGCGCGCATCGTACTGATTGGCTAAATTTTAATTCTTCTTTTAAACCTTAAAAAGGAATTACTAGTAAACAAAATGATGCAGAGAGTAACGAAATGCTACACCTACTTTTATATACACTAAGAGGTTATAATGATTTAATCATTGTTTTCAAATCCATGATACTAGTCCATTGGTGACCCGGCCTTAATGCGCCACCTCCAGCCACTTTCCCATTGGCATGCAGCTGGTGAGCTATCCTCTATAGTTCCACCTCTCACCGACACTATCAGATGCACCTTGCGTGTTTATTTTTGGACCTTCGCTTGATACGAATTTTCGGAACTCTGTACTAGGGCTTGGACGTTTTGTTGTATTCTGGTATATTTGAAAATATCGATAAATACCCTAAATGTTGCTTATTGCACTTTCGCAAAAAATAAAAGCTATTTAAATGCGTACACCAATGACTGGAAAGATTAATTTTCTCAGTAAGATAATCTGGCGGCCACTGATATAAGTGAAGGCAATGAAAAAAGGTTATTTCTCTTCTCTTTGTGGTGATAAATTCTCGCTGTGTTTACATGTGTTCGCGTACTGACAAACTTGGAAAACAGAACGGAATTGCCGCCAGATGTTGGAAGTTCGAGGTCATTTCAATTTCAGATCATTCGGTCATTTCCAATTTGTGTGCTTCTACACACTATTATAATAACATTTTCATCAAAAAAACAAATGTATGTTCTAGTCCAAAGGTATATCTAGGAAAAATTAAATAGGACGTATTCACTTAGCCTTTAACAGGTTGAACAGAGAAAACACTATCCCCTACCTCTCACCTTCTATTCTTTGGAATACGTGTTCGAAAACCGAGTTGGAGACCAAAAATCGAGTTGGCGATTTCTGGCTATTTCTAACTTCCATTTCATTGGTTTTCTCTTCAAAAAAAGGGCTAGCCGCATGAAGCGCCAATATTCCCGGTTGTTTAGAATTCACACTTTGGCCATAGTGGCTCTTCAAAGAGAGATAGATAGCAGGCAAAAAAAATTGGTCGAACTTCGTCATCATTATTAGAAATCATTTACCTATTTCTTATTACTGCGCATGCTCAAACCTCCCCAATGTCTCAAAATAAAAATTATTTGAAAAGATGGAGTTGATTAACAATTAGCAAGTTACTATTAGAAGTTTTAAAATAAATTGTCTCAGTGGGAAGTTGTTTTAATTCCAATCACATAGACTGAGAGTTAATACGGAGATGTTTTATCGACGTAAAAAACAAATATTAGCAACATTGTCGTACGTATCTGCTATAAACTATATGTATGTTTTATACAAAGAACAATGATATTGGATCTTGTACTCGTATGGTAAAAACGATATCGAAAAAAAACAGAATTTGTATTACTAAAATTAATTATAATGTATATTAAATTTTTTTGTAGCTTAGATGGTAATACTGGAAAAAAGTTCAATATATTAATTTAAAAAACTAGTAAAATAAACTTTTTACTAATATTTTTTATCTTTTCTATTAACAAGAAATGTTCTAAGATTATTTTTTGTTGATATAATCTATGAGACGTATCATAAGATTGTCTGTCAGGTTTTAATAATATCCAATAATATTTTCAACTCTACATTCATTGCCACTAATACCTTCGTGAGCTGAGTTGTACAGAGTTGCGTGAAGCTAGTAGTCTGAGAGGATTGAAACAAACCCACACCAGCTCTGATGTAAGCTCCCCAGAGTCTAGGAGCTTATATTATAATATTAATCTTTGGGAAATAGGGAATTTCTCTTTCTCCTTCCATAGCTATAATTTGGAATTAATATTCCCAAAAGCATACTGCTTGAATTCAGCCTATATGGAATTTTGCGATCAAGTACTGTGAAAAATTATAGGTAACCTTTTTTTTGTGATTTGCTTAATTCAAACCGATATACATAAATGCGACTATCAAAAAAATCATAAACTAATTTCATTCGCTCTAGTTTTATGTTTATTTTTCATATGATGGCATTTTGTGACTTTGTGCGAACTAGGTAATGAAAAACGTGGAAAAACTATCTCTTTATTAAATAACACATAACATTATACAATCGGTTAGTTCCCTGCGAAAATATATTTGTCATAAAAATAATGAACTCTTGACATCGGTGCCTTATCAATCCAAATAAAGATTCCTAATTCTCTATAGCAAATTAAATAAATTATCGTTACTATGTATTTTATTGATCATCAAACTTATTACGTACGTTATTACATTAATTCTGGCATTTCAAATACATAATGTTATGCCCAACCTCTAATTCGTAAAAAAATAAGAACGAAATAACATGCTAAAATCACAGAAAAAATCTATTTCAATCATTTATTCATGACGATATAAAAATCAGGATTAATCATATGACACAATACTAAAAACTATGCGGTGGTGGTGCTAAGTATCAGATAATCGAAATTAACTATCACTACATAAAGCTAAGGAATGCTTGCATTGTTCTGATTTCGTTTAATCATGTATTTCATATAAAATTCGTAAATATACGTAGTAATACCAAATTACGGTATAATTACATAAATACCTATGCTACACAACTACCCTATTGTCAAATTGATATTAAAGAAAGAACAATAAAGGCGGGTGAAAACCGATACGGTTTTCCCCACCATTATATATAAGTATTCTTTAATATAGGATGTATCATTCTACTATTTGGGTAGCGAGCTTTCTAAAGATATGGTGCATGCATTGCACCTGGTTTTAGGATACAATGTCAAAAGTTATTTATTTAAATCATAGCCTAAATTCATCTAATGACAATAACACTGTAATTCTCAACTCAAGTTAAGGATATTCAATTTATGAAACTCAGCACCACGTCCCAGTGATCTTCCTCTGCTCAGTTAACCTGTTCTTCAGGAAAAGCAGCTTTGAGATGCTTGCTGAAGTCGTAAGTGATCAGCTTGGGTGCTACAAAGCCTCCGAAGTGATCCCTACCCTTGTGGAACACCCCGGCTCCACTCAAAGGCACCGGGCGGAAAGACTCTACCTTCTGAGCATCCAGGAATGGGACTGTAGTTTGAGCCACGTCCTTGTCTATGTCGGTATTGGTGAATTCGATGTATTGATCGGTGAAGCTGTCTGGTACCGATGGTGAGGTAGATCTTGTTGGGACGTCTGGTCTGTTTAGACGTACCTTGGTCCTGTAGGTAGAAAACCAAAAGTTAGAAGTCGTTGTTTAATGATGTATGATGAGTAAAAATAGGTGCTTTGAAGTGATTATAGTAGATGTTAAGCTAACCGAAACATACAGAGAGGGCTGAAGGAAGACTGGTCAAAAGGGTTTTCTTTGAAAAACGTCAGAAGTCCAGAAACTTCAAGGCCTTAGACATGCCATTCATGTCTAGATACATTACATTGTGTATTATGATGTCGGTCATTGGTAACTCACTTTTGGAATAAGTACATTCAGTACATTTTGATAAATGGCTTAGGATGACTGCAAGATGTTCTGCCTTACTAGGTGTGCTTTCACAACCAAGAAATGCGTTTTATTACCTATGTCTTCATCTGCACAATCAATGGAACATGCCATGTTTTCTTGTTGGATCACATTGATGTGGTCTAGGTTTTGGACAGCTGATGGAAAGCAGTGAATTTGCATCTAGGACGAGGTAGTTACTGTCGATTTAATATAGATTGCTCCGAAAACCAAGCATAAACATCGGGTGTATAAAAATTATGTACAAAGGTTAATGAAAGCCTGTTAATCAAGGGTAAAAGTTCTCAATACCTGAAAAGACATTGGTGATAAAAGGACTGATGTTTTTAGAATCAAAATTTAGATAGCTATAGTCAGCAGTAAGGCAGTTGTGATGTGACTTAATACTCATCAAGTAAAATTTTTACAGAATCGAAAAAGTATTACATGTATATGAATTAACAAACTACAGTTAAAAATCAAGAGAAAGTAATTTTTAGAAATTTATTCCAAGAAATTTTCGAGCAAATTGATTTATTGGGATTTCAAAACTGAAAGCTTTACCATTTCAGTGTATATGAAAGTTATATACATATCTACACAGATCAAGTTAAAACTGATGGATAATGTTAGAATGGTTAATACTATGTGCAAATGGTGTTCAACATTTTCATATGATATAACTGCAAGTGTGGGGTGTACCAATGATTTGAAAATAGGTGCATTGAGTAAATTTTTCCACTTACAATCTAACTGGATTTGAATATCCTCGCAAACTGAAAATCACATAGGACAAAAATGTATGGATTGTAAACATAATATACTAAAAAAATTCCTCACCTCGGATTTTTAATGGACGAGTCTGTGTTAGGGTTGTCCTTCCAAATGCTCGATTGTGGTATTAACTTTCCTTTTTCAAAGTCGAATTTCGTGAGGTAGATTTCAAAGTTTAGATGGGAGCCGATTTCCTTGAAGCGAACACCTGAAAAAAAGATACATTACTAGATACAAACATTCATCATGGCATATACATCAAACGATTGCTAACCTCTGAATAATTATCGTTTTTAACAGTATAAGCTCTAAAATAAACTTGTTTATCAAATGTACAGGTGTGATGACTTATTGTTGAACATTTCCTTATGTGCGAAATTCTTTGTATTATGTCTAGGTGTTA
Organism: Callosobruchus maculatus; assembly: GCA_951848785.1. Classification (NCBI taxonomy): domain Eukaryota; kingdom Metazoa; phylum Arthropoda; class Insecta; order Coleoptera; family Chrysomelidae; genus Callosobruchus; species Callosobruchus maculatus. The sequence continues at coordinate 13,897,073 of CATOUR010000083.1, forward strand.
GGTAAAGGTAAAATTTAACGTTTGTAACTTTTGAACAAGACACGCAAGAGCCACATAATGATTTCTTTAAATGTTACAATTTCTATCACATATTTTTACAAAGAATCTGAACACATGTATCCCTATTGCAATATGTTTGCTTTTTGCAAACAGGCTATTGTCACCTTGCCACCAAATACAGGGACTACAAGAAGAATCACTTTTCCTCGGTCCTTTGTGGGAGCCATAGAGGCAAACCCAATTGTTTAGCTATTGCCTTCAATCGACTGCCGTCGTGTGGTCTCGTTTATTTACAGAAGCATTCTGTTGTGCCACGTCGGCGATGATCACGTTGTTTCTTATACGAGGATTAATAAAAATCTATACACCATATTGGAGGTACGAAGTTTGCACACAACGCTTAATATAACAGTTTGCTGGAATTTGTCAAGATTTGTTGAGTAAGAATGCATGCAGGGCCAAGCCTACAGTGGTCCTTCTTGTCGTGTCTATGTTCTGGGCTAATTTTCATTACCTGTTAGAATATAACCCTCGTCGCCTTCAAGGTCGTCCAAGTCGAAAGCCCTCTTCTCCCAGGACATCGTATGATAATCCTTGCCGCTTTGTATATTCTTGTCAGTGATCTTGTAATCTTCGACTGGCTTCCACTTGATCGTCTCGGGATCTATGTTGCCTCTAGGCTGTAGCTTGCCTTCTTGGATCTGAATATGGATGATTCTATTGTGCTTGACGAATCTTAAGCCTGTCACCACGCTACAAAATAGAACAAAAGATATTAGAGATGCATTGATAATTATAAGCCACAAAGGTAAAGAAAGCTGGCAAGTTTTTCCCCGATATTTGAGCACCCATTTTTGAAGTGAGTAGAGTCAGTAGTAGTAGATTAGTAGTCAGAAATCTAATAAAGGAATTTCGAACGATGAAATCATGCTTGAAAACCTCTCCAGAAATTATAAAAAGTAGTTGCGCTGGTACAGAAACTCCGAGTATAATAAACAAGTTTTTCTTTAACAGTACAATATAGAATTTTTTCCAAAGATCTGAAGTAATTCCACATTTAATTTTAAATAAGACAATATCTCATCTCATTCGAGAACCGACAACAAACCCTAAGAAAATCTGGAAACAATTATCGCCCACTATTTGGTCTAGAGAACATTAATCGGGTTTTTACTTGACGCATATCCAACCATACTGAGTCGCAATCAACTGATGCACTAGAAATAAAGTCGTTTCAAAAATTATATTAAAATGTTTTGGTACATTTGAGGTCTTCGTAAATTTCGTCGTGTTTTCGCCATAAAAATGTTTGTTTTTGTTTCTCATTGAAATATAAATTTTGATATCTATGTTATATTGGATTCCCTCTCTATGAAAAAATTTTTACTTACCTGTTGTTTTCAACGTTTGCCAAGACAGGCCTCATGTTGAAGTATCTATCTGAGTTTGGACCTTGTTCGTCACAGTAGCAGAAGCAATAAGAACAATGCCAGAACAACCATCGCCACCAGCTGTCCACCTTGGTGGTACCTCTAGTGCACGCCTGTTTTCTTCCAAGAACTCTACCGTTTTCGTATTCTATATACTCGTATCTTCTACCGCTTGAAGGATCCTGAAATGGTTCATAATAACAATCATCTTTTTAAAGTAAAAAATGAAGCTAATGAAAAACAAGAAAAATGGCATCAATTATTGTCTAGTACTTCCCACACATTATCGGTGCTAAAAAAAATTTGAATTCCTCTATCCCTACACCATTCTTATCAAAAAAGTCGACATTTATCAGGGACCTTTAAAACAACTAAAAACGAAGTTTGAGTGATTTTGAATTTTTTCGTTTTTTGTTGATTCCTCCTCCGTCACTGGTAAGAGTTCGTACAACGATACACTGGTACCATTTCCTCCACGATAGTACTAAGGTATCACAAGTCCATTACAATCAAGTTCGTAGTTTCCAAGTTACACGTTTTAAGATTATATATGCTATGTATGTATACATGTAACAAATTATTCCACAGATATAAAGTTCTAATACAATATTCGGATATGTCTAACAAGCACAAGATATCATCAAAGTCAATTTTTTCAGCGCAATGAAACGCCTAAAATACAAGGTTTGGAGAGGTTCTGATAATTTTTAGTTCACCGCCAATGCACCGATTTTCAAAATTATAGCAGCATTACCTACTACGACCTCGCAGCTACTTCGCCGGTTACTGAACTTATGCGGCTAGAAAAACGCTAACAGGCAGACAAATCGACGGAAATGAGAGACGTAAATTTTCGTTATATAGATATCATAAAACGCCCAAAAAGCTTATTATCTCAAAATCCAAAATTTACGCGATCACAATACTCCCCCACAAAAACACCAAACCATAGCCTAATTTGAGCATGACAACTAGAAGAAGAAATTTATCAAAACCTACATACATTACCTAAGTGGATGTCAAACATGGACAATGGAAGGCTATCAAAATGGAAGACTTTGAGCATCCATTGCGGAGAAGACAAGTTGGACAAAAAGAAAATTATGCGATTAGGAATAAACATTTCATCTCCAGCATTTTTGAAGGAAAGTTGAAAACAATATTATTTTGAGGATACCAAGAAGGTGAACATGTCAACACTTAAACAGATATCAATGGTTCCAAAAAGAATAAAGCTCTACTCACAGCAGGACAGATCCACATATCTGCGTCGTAGAAATGACAGTTGATTATCTTCCCATTGCATCGTCTTTGCTGTTGACAGAATAGGTTCTTGTAGCAACCGTGACTTTTCGTGTACGTATATTCGGCGCAGTTTTCTCTGCAAGTACCTTCCGGGTTCAGATCCACCTCGTTTTGAACGTAGCCTTGTAGAAGTTGTGTCACCTCCTCGTAAGTTTCACCTAGAATGGTACAGTCTTGGTCACCATCTTGTTAATGGACAGTTATCGGTATCAAAAATTCAGTCCGTGAAATATATCACTTTTTATACTTGTTATGTAATGTACTATGCCGCGATCCCAGTAATTTTTTCTGTTATTCAAAAAAAAATTAGAAGAAACGATTGTTTTGTTTCAAATTGTTGTGCAACTTACCTTTGATATGCTTCTTTGGATCACAATTCCATAATTGTCTAGATGCATTCCTCATGGATTGTTTGACAATTTCAATGGCAGTGTTTGCTCTCTCCTCATACCGTTTCCTCATAGTTTTAGCCTCTGTCGTGAAGTTACCTTCAAAAAAATATATAGATCAACATGGAAAATTTCAAAATTTTTAGTTACGAGTATGGTTTCCAATTCGGGATCCTGAAATCTCTGGATTCCGGAGATTTTTTGGTTTCGAAAATCCCGGGATTAATAAAACGGGATCCCGATAATATCGTTTTTTTAAATGAAATTTCAGTTTGCTTTATTCCTTTTTTTTATCTGCGTATTATCTTAGCTTCGCTCTGGCAGTGGTGTAACGTCAAATTCGGGCCACCCCTCGCATTAAATTTCGGGGGGTCCCCTACAATGTAGTAAAATTTTGCGGGCAAAAAAGAGCTTCACATCTACCTACGTCTGTGTAAGCTAAAAGAGCCTTTTCTTCAGCGGTTTCATTTGCAAACAGACTTGAATCACGCTCAAAAGACTCGACTTTAGACTTTGATTTGCATAAAGTCCTATTTTATTGTTACTAAGCAAATCGCAGGTGTTTAAAAATGTTTAAATTGTACACTTAAATGAAACTTTTATTTCTACTTTTGTTTTTACTTCCCAATTTTATGTTTTATAATCAAAGTTGATTTGGTTCGATATTTACAGTACAGAAGTAATAAAAATATATTTTTTTATGTTTTTTTTAATAAGAACGTACTTTTGTTTACTATATATTACGAGTAGAGTTTAAAAAAATTATTGCGGTTAATCCCGAGATCTCCTGATCTAGAGCTTTGTCCTAGGATCTTGAAACGGGATCCCGAATCCCGAAAATTGGAAACTAGTTACAAGCAATCCAAAAAATCGTATTTTAGAAGCATAATCCTGGACTTCATAAAAAACAATTCTATAATGTAGTTAAGGCCAATATTGCACATAGCTTGTTCAGTTTTGATTGTAACTTTTAGCAATACCTCTCGAATGATTTCCAGGATTTCTTCTTAGAACGATAGATACTAATTTGATGAATTACCTTCACCGTAAAGCCTTAGTAACATGTAGGAAAACTGTATCATCGAGTAGCCCTTGAGTTCGGTTAGAGTAATCGTACTATAAAGGTTATATAGTACCTGTTGTGGAGACTGTTTTGTATCGCAGATCATGTCGCCTTCTACTTCCTAGAAATTCAAAGGTTTATCATGCATCAGACGAATATAGTAGAATTATGGAAATTACGCATTATTTACAAGGAACCTGATAGTTTTGTTCAATAAAAAAGTGGATTTGTAGGGATGGGCATAAGAAAGTGGAGGAGGTTGTGTGACATTGGGTATTGCTGGAAAACAAATGTCTTCTTAATTTCATTTGATATTGGTCCTGGAAAAAAATCGCAGTTTATAAAGGTCGAGGTGAATTAAAAGTGAAAATATCAGTAATATAAAAACCTTACCCGCTAGATACCGTGTAGAAGGGACGAGAATCTAAGTTTACACTCTGCATGAAAAGCTGATGTTGGAAGGGTCCAGGTTTCGGGATACAATATCTGATCAGTAGCTTCAAAGCCAGAAACCTGGTTATATTTTTGAGTTGAAACGTTCTCGATTTTACCTGTCTGACGCCTTGGAACAGTCCACCGCTGACGACGATGGCATTGACCCTCTCCATGGCTTCATCTACACTGTAGTCCTGGGGGTCTTGGAGTACGGCTTCCGCGAAGTCTGTCCAGGCCCTTTTGGGCGCCGGAATGCGACCCGGAGCCGTCTGCTGACGCTGGAACCTCCGGAAGGTCTCGTATTGGGCGTAGACTGGTCGCAGGTCGGCCAGGGCTAGCTGCAGTGGCCATACGGACTCCAGGTGGTCGAGGCCCGAGTCGAGGTCGTACGGATATACCTGGTGGTGGTAGTTGTATACATCTTTGTATTTTTCCCGTGTTGAGGAGGGTTATTTATATATTATGTGCCTTTACTGCAAGGAATATGTAATTTGCGGAGATTTGCTTAGGAGCGTACCATCCTAAAGGGAGCGAGAATGGCATCGTTAGGATCGTGAATCGAGTGACCCCCCTTGATACGTTTATGTTCTGTGACTGTACTTAATTTGCGAGTCCTGTTCATTGGAAAAGCTCTAGTTTAGAAGAATTAGCCCGGTGTATACGAGATGTGGAAGCTCGCAAAACGCGAAATTTTACGTTGCTTTGGATATACAGGGTGTTCCGAAATGTCATGTACAAACGGAGGGATTCTTTGGTGTATTTAAAGACTAAAATTTCAAATAAACATAGGTCCGCAAACGCTTCGTTACCGATCCACAGGGTGTTGAAATTTCAATATATTTTCTGTTTTTTCTTAGTAACTCTCTCAATTTTAAAGGAATTTATATCAAGTTTGAAATATAAAATACGCAAATAATATGAGTTACATAATTGACATGACAAACTGTTGGAAAAATTTACAGGGTGATATTTTTTCAGGGGTCATGTCCTGTTTTCCTACCCTGAACTTTTTTGCGGTACGCCGCAGGTAGATTAAAAAAACAAAATAATTTTACCATCCTGCTTAGAAACTTTTTATCCTTTCGTAATTTTTGTATATCTCCGATCCTTATCGAGAAAAAAAAACAAAACGGAATTCTCTGCAGGTAGATGAAAATAATGTATTTGAAATATGGTCTAATAGGCTATGGCTTTATTTGGATAACTGTTTTGTTTTCTAAAAACAAGTTTCTAAACAAAATGGAAAAATAATTATGTTTTTTTTAATCTACCAGCGGTGCACCGAAAACTAGTTCAGGGTAAGAAAAGGGGACATGACCCCTGACCATGACCTCATGACCCCCATGACCCCCCTACAGCACCCTGTAGATTCTGCCAACCGTTTGACATGTGCAATTATGTAACCCGTATTGCGTCCTTATATTCAAAATTTGAGCTAAATACCTCAAAAATTGAGCGAGTTATTAATAAAGATTTATAAAAAATGAAAAAATATGAAACTTCAACACCCAGTTTTGAGTTATAAAAAAAGCTAAAGAATCTCTTCCTTTCATTTGTGCATGATATTTAGGAACACCTTGTATATCGAAAACGGTAGTTGAAGAAAGGTGGCGTAAATTGCTTCAAGGATTGATCTGATAAAGGCGGAAAAATAAATGATTTCACACTTCTGCTAAATGCTTTGCTAGCCAGAGAATTCCGATAGATCAGATGGAACTTACACATACTAGAACTCCTCCTGTTCAGCAAATAGAACCAGGCTGTGATAGAACAATGCAGAAGATACTGCTACCTCCTTTTTCGGTTCAATAGCCAGAATTTTTGGGGATCAAGATGACGTGTGTGTGAAGGGGGGGGGGCGAATTAGATAAGATTAAGTTAAAAATCGTGGAACTATCTAGTGAAGCTTTTTGACATCATTTTTTGTATTTAATCGGAAAATACAGGGTGTCCCACGACGATTAAGTCAAGCAATATATCGGAACTGGGAAAAGTAGAGAATTATAATTTTGGGGGGTGTAAATTAGAGCAAATAATGTTGTGTCTTTTCTTGTCATTGTGTTACCCAATGAGGTATTTGTTTTTGATCACGTGACGTCCGATTTAAAATTATTAATGGGCCATCTTGTATATTTTTGCCTTTTTGTGTTTCTCCCGATAAAACAATTCAAACAGCCTAGCACACTTGGGGTCTAAAGTGACCATTTCAAGAGCTACGGGTACTTAAAGGATTGTACCACTAGCATTGATTATAACATGTACCCCTAAATTATATACTAGTGTTTCATAATGGTAGTGGTATAATCTTTTAAGTACCTGTGGCTCTTGAATTAATTACTGTAGACCCCAAGTGTGCTAGTTTGTTGGAATTGTTTTATCGGGAGGAACACAGAAAGGCACAAATATACATGTCGTAAAAGCAACTTACCGCCTGTATTTTGTTTCCGAACTCTTCGAATCTCCTTATCAGTTCGACTTCCGGTCCGTTAACGTCGATTTCACCCTCTTTCACGTTGTTGTCCACGTAGTCCAGGACGTACCGCCATAATGTTTCCTCCAGGTCCAGGAAATCGTAGCGTAGGCGGTCTATGGGGATGAGGTTCTCGGGGACACGAGCATTTGAGAACGAAAGGAGAAACAGGGTGAGGATTATCGGATTGGGAAGCATTTTGTCTTTGGGTTGTTGAGATTCAGGTCATTGAGAGCTGGAATACGATCGAGATTCTTTACTTCTATTAATTTCTAATACAGAGTGAGTCTATAGTATGGAACGTCTTAATTATCTCGAAAACGGTTTGCACAATCTTCATGAATTTTGGGTTTTGGGCGTTTTGTAATACGGTCGATTTTACGATGGTATTTACAATGTTGTCAGATCTACCATTTTTCCGCAAATCTAATAAACTTTGTTATTTCAAATGGATCACGCTGTATATTTCTACCTTTTTGAAATCCTTGAAAAATACTGTTTATTTTTGTAAACAACCTCATGATTTCGGAGGTACAACTAAATTTACATTCCATCCGCCCAAGTTAAAATAACTAACTAGATGGCTATGTTTACTGTTGAAAATTCAGATATGTTGCAAAATGTACTGCGAAGTTTCAAGAATCACATGGTTTGTTGTATTGAAGAAAACGGATAACATTTTGAGCATTTGCTGTAACCGCCTTCATGACTTTTGAAGTTAATGTCTTATTTTAACTTGGGCGGATGCAATGTAAATATAGTGATATTTTTGGTAGCCAACTATTATCAAAAAAAAACTCACAAAAACTTTTTTATTCTGCTCTCAGGATTTTTACATAATCTGATTGGTCCAAATGACTGAGTGGGAGATAGTTCGTGCTTTTTTGTTTGTCACTATGTCATGTATTATGAGTTAAAAAATCGTTTCACCTTGTATGCTTGTGACATTTTTCATGCCAATTGATTCATGACCCACCAAAACCAGATTGCGCAGTAATGTTTGTTTGCTCTCTTTATATTATTTAATGAGGATGTGATACCGTTCTGTTTTAAAGTCTGTACAAACAAATTCGCGCTGTAATACAAACTGTATAAAATCATTTCGTGTATAAGTCTCTGCTGCAAATTAACAAATAATTAGTAAATTTTTTTTTAGTCCAATGGATCTGGTCTTATTTGTTGGCTATTAAAACATAACAATCATTTGATAGTTATATCAACGGAAATAATTTTAGAATAGGTAATCAAGAAAAAAAATATTAGTAAGAAAGTTTATTATACTATTTGTTAAAATTCTCCAAGAAGGAATTATTGGCTTTTTTGCCAGTATTCCCATCTAATCCATAAAATTTAACATTAATTTGTATCGTAAAGTTTGAATCTTTTACACGTCATATTAGGGATTCTGCTTTTTCGATGTCATTTTTACCATAGGAGTACAAGATTCACTATCATTGTTCTTTGTACAAATCATACATATAGTTTATAACAGATACGTAAGACAATGCATATGCTAATTTTTACATTCTTATACATTTATAAACAATCCCTGTATTTAAATGAAAGACAACAGATACCAAGGATTAGTAATCGTAATGTTTCAATTGGTGTTATTAATAGTTTACTAGCAGTTCATTTTCTGTTGACAAATCATTACGCAATGCTAAAAAATGACCTGTTATTATGTTATGTTCAACGCAGGAAAGCGAAAAAGAAAAATTGTGTCGCTTTCTTCAAATTTTGTATCGTACGCTATCGTCATACGGGTAAATAACATACAGGATATTCCAAAATTTGCGTGCCTATGGAAATTATTTTCAATATTTTTAACTTGTTGAAACTGGACTTTTTGAGCGAAATCAAAGTTCTCGCAGAAGCTTCTACGATTCCACAAAAAAAGTATAAAAAAATGCTTCTTCAATACAGCCTCTTCTGATTGCTTATCGGGTCAGTTTAAGCTCTGAGTAGAAGTAATTATTTTTTTTTAGATCAATTCCTTTTCGTATTCACGTAAAATCTGCTATACATCGATAATATTTACTACTTTAGATGAAAACACAGTACAGTTCAGCTTTGCTTATATATTTTGTAGTTCTCGGAAATACACGAGACTATCATATTACGTTGAATGACCAGTCACATAAACTTATATAGGAAATGTTCGCAAATGTCTGCCACTCTAATTTACTTTTCATTGGACTCTAGAGAGGTCACCAAAATGTTAATGAAATTTTTGTCACGTGACTACATCGTTATTCATGCATTAAGAACAGTTATAATTACGGTTCTAGACTCGTCAAATTATCCTGAAAGTAAGCCTTCGTTTCAGGTGCCATTAGCTGTAACTGCTGTAGGTAAATCCATTTGGTAGATTTGAAAACAAACAACTGGGCTTATTTCTGGATATGAAAGAAAATGGTCATACAAAGTTGAATAAGCCTTTTTTACCGTTGAAAGGATGCATTCTCATAATATGGCAGTTAGTTGCTCATTTTTCGTGAATTTTCTTTACGTAGAAATATTCTGTAGGAGTGCATTCAAAAGTTTTGAGGAAAGAACGAGATAAAAAAGACGTGTGTGCTTAATTGATATAAGAATGCGAGACAATGAATTAAACTATTGTAATCTGAAATCACATATAATCAATCAAACCTCTGTAGCTAAATCTCTAACATCGTTGTTAAACACGCTTCAAATCCTATTTCCAGTTATGAATTATAAAATAATATTTTGGTTCACTGCACACCTGAGACAGTATTAACTAAAAATGATACTATATCGATACTCTTGTAATGAATATACATAGTGATATATTTATTTATTTTATGATGAATAGTTGTTTATAACAAGAAAGATACTGAATTACGTTTCAGACAGCTCAGAAGTCCCAAATGTATCTGTACATTTATCCATCTTATGTTTTCAGACTTTGTTTGGACATTGTAGAAAAGGTAGAAGCTAAATTATGAAATTATGAGAAACGTAGCATAGTAACATTTCCCGCACATGCTCACTAATAATGCAAACAATCCAAAATTGCACATTAGGAATGTTTGGTTTCTACATGTTGCAAGAGCATCTGGTATTTTTATATAACATTAACATCTGATCACATCCAAAAGATCGATAAATGTTAAGTCACCTAGTGTGTTTCAAGAACACTGGAATATAAAAAACACAAGTAGCCGGTGCAATTAAGAAGCAATTTTCTGTAATCCGCTTTTTCCGTGAACCGCCAAGCGATTGTGTGTCCGTAGGTTATTTTAATTCTAGAATCACGATTATTATGTATTATACCTTGAACATATCACTATATTCTGGAAACAATTCAAACATTCACGGTGGTGTTTACAAACAAAACCGACCAGTAGTAACGAATGCAGAAATCGTACGCGATTGGCTTTTGTTCGAAACACTTAAACAGCTGACGATCTCACGTTCACTGAACAACGTTCGAGCGCAGACTGCTTGATTTTATTGAAGTAAAGAGGAAATATCATTAGGTGGCCGTTGAACAGCGAGGTAACACGATGGGGGGCTAGGGAAACCCGAACCACAGCGAACAACCTTAAGTGCTGGTCCTTCGCGCCGGATAGTGGGTACCTCATTGTTGGTCCTTCGTACCGGACATTGATAACCTCAAGTATTGGTCCTTCAGACCGGACAGTGACAATTGCCACTATTGCAGACCACCTGGCTGTCACATCACTCGCACGTGATGAGGTGATACTCAAGCACGTGACAAATAAGGCACTTCTATCTGTAGGTTGGCTTTTGTTCGAAACAGCTGACGATCTCACGTTTATTGAATAACGTTGAGCGCAGACTGCTTGATTTTATTGAGGTAAAGAGGAAATATCATTAGGTGGCCGTTGAACAGCGAGGTAACGCGATGGGGGGGCTAGGGAAACCCGAACTGCAGCGAACAACCTTAACTGCTGGTCCTTCACGCCGGATAGTGGGTACCTAATTGTTGGTCCTTAGTACCGGACATTGATAACCTCAACTATTGGTCCTTCAGTCCGGACAGTGTCAATCTCCACTATTGCAGACCACCTGGTTACTGCATCACTCGCACGTTATGAGGTACATTCAAGCACGTGACCAATAAGGCTCTTCTATCTATAGATGGTTGGATGAGGACTTGGAGTTGGCCCCAGAGAAATCAGAGGCGATTATTCTGCATGGCTGAGGAGCCAAGAGAGGCAGCATAGCTTTCCAGATCAGAGAAGAGCGGCCTGAACCAAAAAAGTCATTTGTGTACAAAGGCATCACGTTGGACAGAGAGACTACTTTCAGAGAACGTCTCATAGAGTGACAGCCAAAGCGGAAAAGAAGGTAGCAACTCTTTCCGGCTTGTGTCAAATGTCGGTGGACCTTCTTCTTCTTAGGGTGCCATGCAGATTCCTGCATAGGCGTTCATCCTTTCTCTCATCAGATCGTCCTATTCATTGCAGCCCTCTGTAATTCCTGGAAGTCGCTTATTCCTGTCCAGTGACGGATGTTTCTCAGCCATGATAGCTTTTTTCTTCCAATTCCTCTTCTCCCACCTTCGATCTTACCTTGAAGAATGAGGCGCAGGAGGTGATAGCGTTCCCCACGCATTATGTGGCATAGGTAAGCTATTTTCCTCTTTCTTATATACTCAAAAAGTTCTCATTCTGCTAGCCCAGCTTTCTGGAGGACGTTCTCATTTCTTACATGGTCGACCCAGGACACTCTCAGCATTCGCCGCAGAGTCCACATTTCGAACGCTTCAATCTTATTTACAATGGCTGCCTTCAGCGTCCATGCCTCCACGCCATACAACAGAGTGGACCAAATATAACACTTCATCATCCTGTATCTAAGACTGAAGTTCAGATTTTTGTTGGTAAGAAATTTTCGAAGTTTCAGGAAAATTGTCCTAGCTTGTTCAATTCTGCATCTTATCTCCTGATCTGGATCCCATCTTTCGTGTACCATGTATCCCAGATATTTAAATTTGCTGACCCGTTCGATGTCCCCTCCATTCAAGTGGATCCGGGTGTTTGGGATATGGTTTCTGCTAACGACCATGAACTTGGTTTTGTTGATATTTATCTTCAGACCCTGCCTTTGGCTTTCCTCGTTAACGCGACTCAGTAGAGTTTGAAGGTCATTCACATTGTCTGCTAGTATGACAGTGTCATCTGCATATCGGAGATCGTTGATTGGAAATCCGTTTATTTTAATGCCGATAGGGCTATCTAAGGTTGCCTCAGCAAATGCTCGCTCCACATATAGGTTGAATAACATCGGCGACAAAATACACCCTTGTCTAACTCCCTTTCATCATCATCTGTTGATCCTGCATTATGGACTCGAACATTTGCTTTCTGTTTCCAGTACAGATTACTGATCAGCCTTATATCCTTGCCATCCAGCCCCAAATCGCCAAGATATGAAATGAGGAGATCATGCTTGACATTGTCAAACGCTTTCTCATAATCGATGAAGCACATGAAGACATCTTTTCTTTAATCTTGGCAGTTTTGTCGGTGGACCTAGCAGCAGGAAAAGGGCACTCTTGTGCGCAGTAGTTCATTCAGTGGTCCTCTGTGGAGCCCCGGTGCGGTGTGGGCAAAGCCATTAAAAGGAGAAAGAGCAACAAACGTTGGTTTGTAGAGGAAAGCGCTGCTAAGGATAGCCAGAGCTCTACAGGTTATTGTGGCAACACCGCCCTCTGGACCTGCCAACTACGACACTCAGCACGTTAGAAAAATGGCAGCAGCTATGGGCAGATACATCGGAGGTGGCGCAATGGACAAAGAGGCTGATACTGTCCTTGAGGGAGTGGGTGGAGCGTAAGCATAGAACAACGTGCTATTTCCTCACTCAGACGCTGTCAGGCCATGGAACTTTCAGGTCGTATAGACACCGAATAGGGAGCTATTGACGGCATGAGTCATCACTGCCATGTGTCGGACACAGCGGAGCACACACTGGTTGCCTGCAATAGATGGTCCGATTATAGGCAGCAAACGAAAGCAAGCCTGCCTAAGGATCTCACCCCTGAAAATATGGTGCCAGTGATGTTATCGAGCGAGGTACGATGGGAGATCGTACATAAGATGATACAAGGTATCGTTGAAAGCCAAAGAGAAGGCATACACTTAGCAAAAGCATAGAAAATACCTCATCTTGCGCTCAAGCTGGTACAACATCGAGACGGGCAGATTCTCTCACACTTCTCGATGAGGAAGTACTTCTGCCTGGCGACCATGCCAATATCCTAAACCCTCTATAATACAAAAAAAGGTATTGTTTTTGTGCCAGAAACTTCCTTTCAGACGTGACAATATTATTGGTCCTTCATGTCGGACAATGGAATCCTCAACTGTTGCTCTTCGTGCAGTACAGTGACAACCTTAAGTATTGGGCCTTCATCATGACAGGCAGTGACAACCCGTTCTATTGGTCCTTCGTGCTGATATATATCCACAATTTCCATCGACATAAGAAGGTGGAACTGACAGGTTTTTCTCAGAGGAGAACTCCATAAATTGTGCATTTCGTCACAGTGAACAGCTTCATTTTGAGGCCCATTTCAGCAGTATTTGTCCTATTTCTCACCTCTCGGTCTCATTACACGTAAAACTGTCTGGATTTCTTGTTTTTCGACTAGTATTTGTTAGCTTTTTTTGTTTGTTGTTTATACGCTACAATTTTTGCAGTAGATTTTTAAAATCAAATTGTAAAAGCGTTGTCACATTTGTGGGTTTACCATGAAGAAAATCGATAAAGCATAGATGTACTTCTTAATATACAACTGCTAGGTGCAATGTTTAATATTATTTATTTGTTCATATGGAGTACATAATAAATAGGAAGTAATTTCTGGCCCCTCTATCAATATTTTTTTGGTACGCCACTGCTAATCTACCATAGCAATGTGTACCGCAAGACAGCAAGACGACGTAGTTTATAGTGGTACAAAAGGATACCATATACTTTTTTGTTGTGACATCTTTTGGTAGACGATACGACTGCCCGCCATTGTGTGTTGTTGAGGTAGTCGTTTTGTCACTTGTGGTTCTTCAGAAGGCCGGAGAATCCTTGCTATGAAGCCATTGTTTGGGGTTAGACAGACATGTAGACGCCTCCGACATCTTGATATACAAAATATAAGAACATTTGATACAATTTTTGTACAGGGTGTCCCACGAAGATTAAGACAAGCAATATATTGGAACTGGGCAGTAGTAGAGAATTATAATTTTGGGGGTGTAAATTAGAGCAAATGTAGTATCTGCTCCTATTATTGTGTCAGCCAATGAGGTATTTGTTTTTGATCACGTGGCGTCCGATTCAAAAATTTTAATGGGACACCCTGTATATTTGTGACTTTTTGTATTCCTTCCAATAAAACAATTCCAACAAATTAGCACACTTGGGGTCTAAAGTGGTTAATTCAAGAGCTATACGTACTTATACGATGGTACCAATACCAAACATGTACCCCTACAGTTAAAGTATTTTGGTAGTGTTTCATAATGGTAAGGTCCGCAAAGAACTAAAAGGCAGCCAGAGGTAAGAATGCGCGAGTTTGACTACGCACTTTTACATTAAGCTAAATCTGGGGAGTGTCTTTCTCCACACACACAACGAGTAAGACCGTCACGGTTTGGCGTAAAATGGCGTCACGAAAAGACCTTACGTTGATAACAGTGGCGTGCTTAATAGTAAAAAACAAAGATGATGGGTGAAGGAATGGTAACTGAAAATATATGAATATTCTCACGCGAATGTATTGTCAGTATTACGGCTACACCCTGCTGAATTACTTAAGAATGGACGAATACCCTTATTTGGAGTTGTTGGCTGTTGTGGGTCCCCTGATAAAAAAGTTTGATACTCAAATGAGGCCACCTATAACAGCTCATGAGAAATTAACGGCTACTCTACGGTTTTTGGCAAGTCATCTCAACTATAATATTGCCTCAAGCACTGTTGATAAACGCCACAGCTCCAACCCGAAACTTGTACGGATTTGTTTACCACACGTGCAACTGTAACTGCGCACGCCAAAAATCAAGTGTTTGATTCCCAACGACTTAACTGCACGCCACACGCTTCCCCATACACAGTGAGTTTTAACTGTACTCTGTGGCGTGCACATTCCAGTCTTGAGTTGTCTCTCTTCAGGATGAGATTGAGTCAATCTAACATGTGGCAGGTTTGAAAAAGTCGGTTTGGCGAGTGGTCATTTTATGTCTGGTTTCCAGATTTAGAAATTACGCCAAGGTCACACCAAATATGCAATAATTTTTGTGGATAGTTTTCAGACTATGTTAATGGTTAACAGCTTTAAAAGATTTAATGCAAAAGCAGAAGACAGTCAATCAGTGTTAAGGCTCAATCTTCCCTTAATGTTAAAATAATCTTTCTATTTTTATATTCCTTTTATATTTTTTGCTTCCACCCTTAGATAAGGAAAGAGAGGGGATACCGCACGCCCGTTTGATGCTATATGAATTAGCTGTGACCGAAAATGGATAGCTATTTGACACCCGTCAAAACATTTTTTTATGGTATTTAGCGTTTTTAAGACCAATCATTGTAAAATATTGTGGTGTGCATAATGGTAGGGTGTGCAGCTTACGGTTGTAAAAGCCACAGCAGCAGGAAGGAACCAGTAATCACGTATCATAGGTAAATTTAATGACGTTTTGGTACATTTTTGGTGCCATTTGGTAACAGAAATGTCAGTCGCGCGTTCTGTCCTCTCTCTTTCCTCGTCTAAGCTTCCACCTTTTATATACTTTGTTGGGAGGTTAAGAGTAAGAGTAACTTTAGCTAAACTTCGCCTCCGTAACACTCTCTTGGTATTGTACTATTCAAATAAAGACGATTTTATTATTATTATTATAAGCAAATTGGTATAGACCGTGCAGTATTTGTGGGAGTTGTGTCCTAGTGATGAGATGGGAATCATTACCAAACCGAAACATTTCACAACAGCAACATTACAGCTTGTTGAAACAATGGATAAACTAGTGTTGATGTATCTTCAAGGCTGTCATTCAGTGTTCAAAGAAACCATATTAATTTGCTGGATTAGTGAAAGTAAATTCAAACCAGTTAAAGCAGATCGTTATAGTATTGGACGATTTCTTTTAAATCAGTACCGTTACCATGCAAATTAGGTTATGTTATATTGACAGGTGTGAATAAACAGAAGACATAGGTACCTGAATCAGAAGGTTCAATGATATAGACGATTGTCAATTACCTGACGAGCAGTAGCAAAAACATGGGATACAGGGATATCATGGCAGCTTTCGATAATGCCAGTTAGGCCAATAACGGGCAACATTTGAACACTTATTGCTATAAAAAGTGATATTTTCATGTGTTTTTGTGTCATATTTGAACAAGTTAATGTATATAAAGACTCAAATTTTTTCGAAAACGAATCAACCGATTTAAAAAAATCAAAAGTCAAAATAAAGAACTTCGACATGCCTTTGAAACAAGATATCAACCCCTTGTCATTTAAAATTTTTAAGGGGATGATCCTGGGGGTCAGAGGGTATAAGGGTGTGAAGTAGTTTTTGGTTAAAAAGTTGTCCCCCTTGACAAATCTTTTGATGTGTCTCGGCGTTCTTTCTTTTAATTGGCGGTTTTCGAGAAATACGGGGTGGGAAGTATTTAAATGAACACCCTGTACATATTGAACTATTTGGAGAGCCCCGTGACATAGTAAATACATCAAAAAAGAGTTTATTTGAATATCTGAAAAACAAAACTTTATTATTCTACAGGAGAGAGATTTTAAGATCTGTTGGATGTATTAATTCCTGTTTTATTTTGTTTTTTTCTTTGACTAGTCTGATAGGTCGCTACATTAAATCTGCTGTACCTGAAAGATGAATAAATATATTTTATTCTATTCTATTCATTCTAAATGCGTATTTAGGTATTTGAAATGCGTCGACGAAGGTAATACAAACTGCTCAATTTGTGAAGTTTTCGTGAAACTGATGCCATTTGAAAAACGAACGGTTTAGGATTTAATTAAAAAATATATTATGTTGGTTGGTTATCAAATTTGTTTTATTTCTTGGATTTTTCATGATCTGGTCCGTTATACTCATTTTAACTGCTTCAACGTGTCGTTTCACTCGATGTCAGTTTTTAGCGAATCTTGTTTCTGCGTGGGTAGTGTTGGGTATGAATGAGCTCTTCAGTATTTTTTCTTGGTATCGGAACCAAACGAGTTTCTGAAAGCATTTTTTTGCCACAGTCGCAAGTTCATTGATCCTTTTATAGTAATTTTCCTGCTAAATCATCTTAATTTATATTCTTTGTGTGAAAAAGAAAGCAGTTACAATCTTTGTCTGTGTTATGATTCATTCATGGCTGTATAGATAACGGTAAACCATGTTTTATCACGACTGTTAGCGAATGCTGAAGTAATTTTGCTTACCTCTAGTGGTCTGCAAATTCTGTTATTATCGCTAAATGGCATTGTTTTTCTTGTCCTGCCATTTGAAGTGCGATTATTGATATGAATTGTATTGCGGTCATCTGTGCTGAGCAGTGCGTTTTATTTTTCATATGGAATATTCTAGATAATGTGTCTGGTATTAATGAAAGGTACAAAGATTAGAATAAAAAAATTATAGTATCTTCCCAATATTTTAAAGACGAATTAAGAACCTATTTTGAAAACGTAATTATAATCAGCATAGTACTTTTCTGTGTGATAGGTATAGGTGCAAACATTAGGTACCGAAGAAAAATGTCTCAATGAGAAATAAAAAAAATATACATATTTTAATATCCATTTTCTTGATGATATTCTTACCAGGACGTTGAGCGAGGTAGACCTCGTTCTAGAAACTTTCCCCACTCAACTGGTTGGTGTTCACATTTGAGTAATTTTTTTTAGCCTTCATTTCAGAAAAAAAACCGTGTTCATATCGTTTTCGACATAAAGACACATTCTCTTTCAACTGTCTATCAAATGTATATGTTGTGCATCCCCCACCCTTTTCCAGCCCCCCCCCCTTATCCGATCGGCACCAAAATCTTTTCAACTCGAAAGTACCTTTATTAATTCAAGTTGGCCAAGTTTGGGAGCAACCGCTTGAGGCGTTTTTGAGTAATCGTTGGAGAAAGAAACCGCGGACGTACAGACAGACACACACACATCAATAAACCAGTTTTCCGATTTTCTTCAAACTTGGTCACTATAAAAGTTTATCATTAGAAACAAAAATCTAGTTTTTGGTCCCGCTGCGATGATAAAAAATGGGTGGGGGCGGGGGTATCTCAAAAAATAATGTCATAACGTGAAATTCTAATGCTAAAGAGCATATTTTCTTATGTCGAAAACGCTGCTGCGCATACCGCAAATTTTTTAAAATGGCGGAATAAAAATTCATAAATAATAGCAAATTTTTGAACTTAAAAAAGGCAGTACCTGTCACAAAAATGATACAAATAATTTAAAACTTTGCAGTCATAAATAGGTTTTTGTTCTCAATTTTTTGGTCTACTTTTGGTGTAAATCTATGATTTAATGGTTTGAGGTGGTGGGTGTTACTCGGAAAAATAATAATAAAATATAGCATTTTCTTTTCAGAAAATTAGTCCTGGAGTCATTTTGCCTTGGAATAAAATTTGTGAATACGGGCCGATTCTAATACATACATTCCGTAAACTTTGGTATAATTGAAGCCAGAAATATAAGATTTGGGAATTACTGTTGTCGGACACGTCTGTCGTCTTGTGAATGCATAGAACATACTTTGTAGTGTCGGCACTCGGTTGGAGCACAACAAATGTAAACAAACTTTATATTTCTGACTTAAATTATAACAAAAATATCAATTTGTTCCATCTTATTCCTTATAATCCGCGTGTACAAACCCAAAAGAACATTCGTTCGTCTGACACTGAAGAAGCATTTGCACGCAAGAAGTGTTTTGTTATTTGCAGCTATTTTGTCACTTTCGGCCCATCCTTTAAACAGTTTAAACTGTATTCCATTTGCGTTTTTTATTACCTATTTTGTCCGCAAACCTGATATTTATAATGGACTAGGTACATATAGCATTCAACTTTCTTTCTTGCAGTTTTTACAAGCCCATTTTCACTAGCGTAATTTGGATTGGTTGTTTTATTGTAAAACTGCCATATGCTCTGCCAGCCATTTAAACGTTTTCTCATAATATCTTATTGCCTAGGAACATTATTCAGCTCTACCACTTTTTGCACTCTTTTGAAAAAACACCAATTGAAATATTGCTGACAAATATTTAGCCTATAAATTGTACTATATTTTTGAGACTGACATTGAAATATTTGCAATCATTATAAAAAACCGAGAGAAACAAATAATTTTTGAAATAAAAAATATACTTGATGTAAAAAGTGATTTTAATCGTGTAAATGAGCTCAACCCTGCTTGATATCTTCTTTGTATTTCCACCACTACATTTTGTATGACTAAATATCGCGATTTCTTATACAGAGAAATAACCTTTCAGGTACGGTTTACCCAATGACTCATTCATTCTACCTCTCATATAGTGAATAAGCCATAACGTTCTTTTTTATTCTTAGCGATTTCCGGTTGGACATTGCAAGGAGTTCCATGACACCAATGATATTTCTCATACCAAGAATTGGTTAACAGTCTGAGAATACTCAATGTTTGCCTTGTTTTTATACGAATCCGTTATATTTTGCTAATGTGTCCTTTTTAAATGTTTAGTAATAAAATGATCACCTTTATTATTAAAAGGAGTACACGACTGTCTAGTCATTCATCCAACCTCATAAAAGAAGAACAGGAAGGATAAATTAATAATTTAAAGCAGTTCTTGATGCTAAGATATATCCTCAGATCTTCTTAAAAAAAATCAATAGTTTAAGAATTGGGCGGAATAGATTTCTTCTTAGTGCTGTTAAGTAGGTACCATTTTACCTATTTTCAGATTTTCCAGTTTCAACCGTTCAACTAGATATATTTTCAAAGTAAAATTAAAGATAAAAAATAAATTAAAAAAAGTGTATATTTACGATTCAAGTACCTACCTTTTTTCAAATGTCCTTCAGGCCACAACGTTATTCGTTACGATGGAAACATTTCCTGTGGGGTGGTTTCATTAAAGGGGTGGATAGGTGTGGTAGGTTAACATGCCAACATCATTAAACAACAAAAGGAATGAGGGATGTAGGGTGATTGTAAAGTTAAATGATCTGAACTATCAGGTTCCTTTCGGTAAAATATAAAATTACTTACAAGGGGTACATAAGTTACAGACAGTTCGAAAAAATATGTCCAAATAATTCCTGAGTTCTATTAACAACAAATATGATGAGTTATTTTATATATTTTTGGTATAACCATCTGGAAAATATGTATTTAACTACGTTCAGCTACTGTGTTGCTTATTAGATGAATATTTATCAATTTATCATTAGTAATTTAGTATTTCTTGTAGTCCAAGTAAGAAATTATATTAGCAAATTGTTAAAGACAAATTGTCTGTAACTTATGCAGTACACTTTTAATATCATAATAATTGAATGCTTCATCTATTCGAACCATCTAGTCATATATCCGTAATTGTAGGTTTATGGAAATATTCCATCCTTGCTCAACTGACTTAATAACAAGCTTCAGTGCATAAATTGTTGCATTTTAGTGTAATTTACGAAACTCTTCCTGTGGATTTAGTTAATAGAATTATTAAATAGCTACCAACATAATGAGTTTTAGTGATCAACACTATTTCTGTAATAATATTGTTGCGCTAAGTTACTCTGAAGTTAGTTAACAGAATCTAGATCCGGAAAGATGGCACCTCAACATACAGAAATTTGTTCATATTGAATTGGTTTTATTTAACACGAAGTTTGAATAAAAACGCTGGAAATTTGTAACATGTTTCAGTTAAGTTCCGAAAGCATAATAGGACTCTCAAATTTATGTTTTGTAATGGCTTCCCAGGTTACATGCGAACTACCTAATTGGCTAATTTCTGACATGAAGATACACTGGGTATTGTTCCCTAAACCAACTGTGTTCAAGCTGTCCAATATCGAGGTTAAATTGAAAATGTCACAGGGGTGGCAGATTCTGCACGCGAGCGTTACCGTGCGTAAGAAACCATTAGTTTATGGAATTGTCATTGTAACCAATAAATAGACTATTACTTTAGTAACCATTCCTTCCCACACCGATAGGTATGGGTCTGATATCTAAATAACGAAAATCCACGTCATTCATTTCCGTCGGTCTGTCTGTCTGCCTGTTGGCGTTGTGCCTCGTAATCTCTTTACTGCTGCATGGATTGTGATGAAATTTGGGTAGTGATATGCTGTGAGGTAGTAGTAGGTAATGCTGCTATAACTTTGAAAATTGGTGCATGGACGGCGGTGTAATGAGCAAAAAACAAAAAATTTGAAATATTCCTCATACTTCATTTTTATGCGTTTTGGGGATTCTTGATCATTTTCTACTTTTTTAGGTCTATCCGAATATTGCCTTGTCTCTATTACAGAAACCAAAGGACTTTGAAATTTCTGATGTATTGCATTAGATCGTTATGTATTGTTAAACTTGGAAATTATTAAATTGATTTTAATGAAATTTTGATACGTATTAACCTGGTGAGGATAGGAAACGTGTTTGGTTTTTAGAAATGATGTCAGTGGCGGTGCAGTGTTAAACTTGGAAATTATTAAATTGATTTTAGTGAAATTTTGATACTGTATTAACCTGGTGAGGATAGGAAACGTGTTTGGTTTTTAGAAATGATGTCAGTGGCGGTGCAGTAATGAACTGGGAATATAAAAACATCTCAAACTTCGTTTTTAGATGTTTCTGAGGTCCCTAATCATTGTCTACTTTTTTGATGATGATGACGATGATGATGTAACTGTAGAGGAACTCCAATGTTCAGTACTGAGTCAAGACGCTTGACGCCACTTTTCATCGAATAAAGGTGCAACGCATGAGAAGCAGGTGTGTCAATCATATGGAGAGGGGTATTATTACTCTGAGACCCTGACCATTTTTAAAAATTTTAGGAGGATAAACTTTGGGTGATGTGGATTAGGTTTCTCAAAGGAGTTTGTTTTGAAAGGACTTTCTATTGGTGGTATCTAGTATTTCCCAAAACTAGTCGTACATGATTTTAGTGCTTTCAAACAAATAAAGTGATAAAATAATTTTCCGAATGTGTCAACTTTTATTTCACTAATCGATAGATCCAAGGAAAAGTTTATTCTTGAAAAGTTTGTTTCAGTGGCGGCGCATTAATAATGTAAAAGGTAAAATTAAACTAAAAAAATTAAAGAAACTTTGCATTTGGGAATTTTCTTACTCTCTCCCCAATTTTTCAGTTTGATGATGGGCAAATTTACAGGCAAGGAATTATTTGGAGAAAGAGAGGTACTAGCAAACTATCTCGAACTTCTGGACGTAACCAGAGACGTCGTTAAGTTCAACATTTAATTGTCAACAAGCCTTTTTATTTTGTAATAATTACGAATATGCGATATGTATCTTGTTCGTAAAATAATTTTTTGGTGCGAACTGGTTTATTTTAGGCAGACATTTTTTGTTTAGAATGAAACAGGCTATAGGAAATAAATTTTTAAATCGCAAACAAATAATAAGACAAAAAGTTGCATTGGAAATAAATTTTAGCGGTTGCGTTTTCCACCCCTTACAACCATGGGGTAAACCAAATAAATTACTGACTTTATGTACACCCTTTAAGGGGCTGTATCTTAACAAGGGATGCTCCAATGAAGCTTACACTTATTTAGTTTCACGCTGTATAAGTGTAAAACGTCACGGATGTGCAGCACATTCATTAGGCAAGCTTCATGTTAAACCGACACTATTCAATATGGAGATCAACGTTTTGTATCCTGGGGCGCCTTCTTCTGGGACCCTTACCTCTAGCGACTTCCCCAACAAGCCCAGCAGCCCCTGGTCGTTGCCTCCGTCCAGACTCCTAGCGGTGGGCTGGACGAAGGCGTGGATCCTCTCCAGAAGGCTGGCCACGGAGCTGCTGTCGTGCGACACCGCGTACTTGGCGAAGTCCTTCAAGGTTAGCTGCTCGTACTCTTGCTGCTTATCGGCGTAGTTGCGGAAGTGCCGGTAGATGACGTTCGTGCGCGTGATGTAGTCTTGGAGGTCGTTGAGGCGCAGCTCCAAGCGGATGCGCTCCGGCAGCAGGTGGAGGGTCTTGGAGATCGTTTGGGTTCCTATACAGAGCAACACATGAATAGGATTGCTACGATTTTGGTCGTTATTTTATACTAGACGCTGATCCATCAGGATTTAGCTGAATGGGGGGGGAGGGGCTCGATTGATCTCATTACTTTTTTTGAAGGGTATAAAAGGCTCAGAGTACATGTTTGTTCACACTGTTATACAGAGTATCTCACAAACTGATCAACTTAGCTAAAGGGTCTTTGAATACTTTGTTCTCCACTTGTATCTCGTCAAAATTACCCGGTAAACAAAAATATACACTTAATTTTTCTATAAGATATTGTGAACTTCTTCGCGACAAGTAAAATGTGCCATATAGTCACTAAGTGCGCTAAAATAAAAGTTGCAAGATTTGATAATCAAGAAGAATAATTATGGCATTATGAGCATATGTGAAGGAAGCCCATTTGGTACAAAGACGTCGCAAGAGATGACCCTTACTTAACCTTTCAAGGTGAAAAAAATTATGCACCACCACTAAAGTGAAAAACTGTCACCACGACTCCCCTACGGTTACTTACCATCGAAATTTATTTATTTATTTACGGCATTGCCAATTCAATACATACTTAAATATATAACAAGACATTATATGTGTAATCCATAGCTCATACAAAAAAATACTATTTATAACATCTTAATAGATTTATTAAAATGACTGGCTGATTGGTCAAAAAGATCCAGTTCTTTGAACTTTATTAGCAGCACGTACGACTCTTGTGATAGTTTCATTCATACCATAGTTAGTTTGCGAAAATGGAACAACAAATAAGTCGGTATTTCTGGTTCTTTTCACACTTACATTGAACTTAACTAATTGTAGAATTTCAGGACAATTAACATGATTATTAATTAAATTGTACAAAAATTTCAAGTCCATTTCTAAACGGCGATGCTTGAGTGAAGCTATATTGAGTGAAGACATAACATAGGTATTTATATTAAATTATCTAAAAAGCTGTAATTGTCGTATTGATTAGTGTAAGATGCCTAGCCCAATATTTGGAGCAGCGTTTGCCTTGCCTTATCACCCCATTTTTGCATTTTAAGTCTTCTGTGTTGAAAGGGGTGCGACTAGGTTTACATTTTTTGGGATCAATCCCATAATTTTTTTAAAACTTAACAGCAATGGTAAAAATGCAAAAATATAGTAAAAAAAGTAAGTTTTTATTAAAAAAAAAAAACAAAATTATTTTTGAAAAGTAAATATCAAACCAAATTAATTTTGGTTATGGAACAGCAAATTAGGAACAAGATCTAATAACGAAAATAGAAAAAAAAAGTTTTATTCAAATGTGGAATTAAAATAATTTTTCACCATACGCAATTTTGCTTAGTAAAAATAATAGATTACTTTCGAAAAACCAAAGCGTCTTAAGCAGTCTTTTAAGCGCGATCTAAGTGCGCAAATGAAACCGCTAAAGAAAAGGCTCTTTCAGCTTCCACACTCTTAGACGGTACCGTCAGTAAATTATATTAACCCTCTCAAAAAACCTCCGGGATCCCGGATTGGAAACCCTAGGCACGTCATTTCAGCGACGTAATATTTCCACACAGCATATACAGGGTGTCCCACGACGATTGGGACAAGCATAATATCGGAACTGGGCAGTAGTAGCGAACTATAATTTTGGGGGTGTAAATTACATAGAGCAAATATAATATCTTTCCTATTATTGTGTCACCCAACGAGGTATTTGTTTTTGGTCACGTGACTTCCCATTCAAAATGTTTAATGGGACACCCTGTATATTTGTGACTTTTTGTGTTCCTCCCGATAAAACAATTTCAACAAACTAGCACACTTAGGGTCTAAAGTGATTAGTTCAAGAGCTACCGGTACTTAAAGGACTGTACCACTACCATTATGAAACACTACCAGTAATTTAACTGTAGGGGTACATGTTATAATCAATGGTAGCGGTAGCATCCTTTAAGTACCCGTAGCTCTTGAATAAATAACTTTAGACCCCAAGTGTGCTAGTTTGTTGGAATTGTTTTAGCGGGAGGAACACAAAAAGTCACAAATATACAGGGTGTCCCATTACAAATTTTGAATCGGACGTCACGTGACCAAAAACAAATACCTCATTGGGTGACACAGTAATAAGAAAAGATACTATATTTACTCTAATTTAAACCCCCAATATTATAATTCGCTACTACTGCCCAGTTCCGATAGATTGCTTGTCTTAATCGTCGTGGGACACCCTGTATGTCGCTCTAAAGCGTTAAACCTTATTTTGGCTAAGAACACCCACTTGACAAATTACGCCATGGTTCCGGATCAGGTGGAGGCAAAAATCGATGCAGTGACAATCATTCCAATAGTAAAACTTTAAATTTCCATTTTATAATAATGTAACTAAAAGAGCTCTGGTAAAAAGTCATGCTGAAAGGGGGAGGAGAAATATAACTACGAAAAGTTCAAGCTATGTACATCAGTCCGAAACTTATTTTTTGTATGAATAAGGGGGAGAATAAATAAATACCTTATGGAAAGAAGAAGAGAAAAAAGAGAAGAAGAGATATTCTACCATATTAATATAATCTGCAAATATGCATCTCCCCCCCCCCCCCCTTTTTGTACCTGGAAATCCTGTATGTATTCTTTTATAAAATATGTTTTAAAGAGATAAGCAGAATGATATGAAATAAAGCATAGATAAAGGGGAAGCTGTATACAGATCAGACCATTCCTGTTATGTTCAAGAATGTTTTATTGTGAATTTTTTATTTCCGTAAATTAAGTTATATGGAAATATTTTATACCACAAATGAATATGTATAAACATTAGAAATGCTAATGCCAATACGCTTTTTAGAACATTCAATGGAGAGAAGGATCTTGCAGAAGCGGTGATTTTAATTTATGAAAAGAGAGAGATGCTTAGTATTATTCACAAGATGCTACAGAAATTCTTCTCTGGTTTTACATACCCTTGTCGTATATCTCCGCGTTTATTATTCGCAAATTCACGTCGTTCATGAAATTGTAAAAATTAGTTAGAATCGGTCTGTAGCTTTCTTGAATTTTTCTCTTACGCTCCAAGGATTTGTTATTATTCAGCTCTGTCAGAAATGCTTCTCCTACAAAGTGATGCATTTGGAATATAAAGATCATGATTTCGTAATTGTACATGCTAACATACTCAATGAAACATCTTTCTTTTTCATTGTGAAAAGGTTGTTTAAATTTCTGAACAATTGAGTGGGTGTAGATATTGACCTACCCCTATACACCCGTACAGGGTGTCCCACAATTCCAGTCTTACGGAGCAATGACGGATTCTATGGTAAAAAAATGAGACATAACATATCTAATGTCACATTGCAACGTTTTATGTGCAAAGTTAAAAAAATGAGTTGCAACTGTCTGTTATAATTGAGTGAAATTTGATAAATCGTCGTTATATAATTACAATAAAAAACCGCGAATTATTTTGTCATTGCTCCACTATAACTTCTTTCTGGGACACCTTGTATATTAAAGCCGTGTAGAGTTTTATCTGCTAAGATGCATAAAAGCATAAAGGAGGTGATAAAGCCTTGTGTATATTTTACTCGTGGGAACGTGGTTGAGATGGAAATAAGCAGATTTAACATCAAGCATAATGTGTTTCGTACGTGTCATGTTTAATGCGACTTTATCAGTGTTTATTTCTCGGAATAGGCCTAATAAATGTAGGTTAACATTCCAATTTTTCTTGCAGCTAGTCTATCAAAGCACATAACTCGTTTAAAAAAATTAATTCAGTCTGTATGAAGTATTATATAAAAAACCTTATCAGAAATAAATTTCCAAAAATCGTCAGGTGACATGTGACGATGAGTCTATGAAAGCACATAACTCATTTAAAAAAATGTAACTCAGTCTGTATGAGGTTTTGTATTAAAAAAACCTTATCAGAAATGAATTTCGAAAAATCGTCAGGTGGCATATGATGATGAGTATATCAAAGCACATAACTCATTTAAAAAAATGTAACTCAGTGTGTATGAGGTTTTGTATTAAAAAACCTTATCAGAAATGAATTTCGAAAAATCGTCAGGTGGCATATGATGATGAGTCTATCAAAGCACATAACTCATTTAAAAAAATGTAACTCAGTCTGTATGAGGTTTTGTATTAAAAAACCTTATCAGAAATGAATTTCGAAAAATCGTCAGGTGGCATATGATGATGAGTCTATCAAAGCACATAACTCATTTAAAAAAATGTAACTCAGTCTGTATGAGGTTTTGTATTAAAAAACCTTATCAGAAATGAATTTCGAAAAATCGTCAGGTGGCATATGATGATGAGTCTATCAAAGCACATAACTCGTTTAAAAAAATGTAACTCAGTCTGTATGAGGTTTTGTATTAAAAAACTTTATCAGAAATAAATTTAAAAAAAGCGTCAGGTGGTATAATTATGATTAGTTCGCCTTCAGTTTAGAATTTCGAAACTTGCTTTATTTCAAATACAATAGAAATATGTGTCACCCTAGATGAAATTGTCTAACCTGGAAAAGTTTATGTCCCACCTGTTAAAATTGATTTACTTTAATATATAAAAGACTAAACTAGCAACCTTCATCACACTTTGCAATAGGCACACACTTTGATGAAACTATCAACATCCTGTTGAGCTCAATGACTTTTGAGACAGATTCGCAAATCATTCTTGCGGCTAACATGAACAAAAACGATAATGGCACGTCTGGACTAAAAGTAACTAAATAAAAAATGTTTATCGTTGTAATCATCGCATCGGAAGGAAATGGCTGATGTTAATGACCTTGCATTGAGAGAAACCATTCATGTGTTTTTATTGTAGTGCATCTGTACCCGAGTTATATAGTAAAAACCAGTATGCGTCTAGCGCCCCATTAGAAAAACAAAAACTATTTCTGAGAAGTGCTGAAAACACTATCAAAGCTCAGATTAGTCTACCCTCATTTATAGCCTAGAAAATCTAGGATATTCAATTTATATTGAATATTTATTTGATATATATTTGAAAAATCGCCTATATTGGATAATGGATATATCATGAGAAATTATGAATATGCCCTTCTGAAACAAATAATAAAAGGCAAAATAGGGCCGAAGCGCAAGTCGAAAAACGTCAGAGACTGGAAGGGACTGAATTCTCATAATCTCCCAATCTTCATTGAATGGAGTTAGTACCTTAAGGCGGCTCCCACGGAGAGCATAAACGGTCATTTTCAAGTGATTTAATCCCAATTCCTGACGCTCTAGTTTTCAATATTTTTGCATGAAATTTTTACATGAAGTTTAAAAGGAAATTACACAGGGGGCTATCGAAGCATTTTTTGAAAAAAATTGATTGAACATGAAATGTGATCACTTGAAGTTGCCTATTTTCTTCGTCAACTTTGTAATTTTTTTAAGAAAAGCCCAGAAGCAAAAATGAAAAAGTGCTTCGATATCACTCTGGGCAATTTCCTTCTAAACATCATATGAAAATTTCATGTAAAAATATTGGAAAATGAAGCGTCAGGAATTGGGATAAAAAACATCTGCAAATCGCCTTCCTTTTCAATTTTACAAATTTCGGGCGACGCGCTAACATGACTGTTTCCATTTCTTTCTAATGTAGCGCGCACCTGTTTATTTATCATGCCCATCGTCGGTTCCTTTTCAGCTCCCCGGATCTTCCGGAGAAACTAATCCGGATTGTAGGAGCAGCGTTAAGAAGATTTGGGCAAAATTACTATTTTTATATGCTATCTTGTTGTTTTGAGTTTCATAAATTATAAAATAATATCATTTAACATTTCTATTCAGAAACATATATACGAGTCTTATTAGTGCAATGCAATATCTCTGACCTTTGCATTGCAAACATGTCATAAATACATGATATTTTTACTGTACTAATGTAACAAAATGTAACACACAGTACTTCTATGAATTTTGTTGGTCATAAAGAATAAGTCGGCGGTATAAACGTAACAAGATGATTATTTAGAGCGAATGCATTCACTCCTCTTTTTATTATCAATAAGTGGATAATTACGGATTTGTGTTCTGTAGTGCAATGTATCGTTTAATCTCGTCGTCCTTTGCCTCACTAGATGTTTTAGCCTTCGCAATCTGTTGGTTTATGATATCAAGGCTTTGTTTCAATCATCGGTTTTTAAGGATTGAGTTAGAGTTTATTATATTACGTTTTTATGGCTTGTAAGAGAAGAGATATGGATTATCAAGTTATAGATGGTTGTGGCAAAGGAACGATATAAAAAATTTAACTGTGAATATAAGGGCCGGTTTCACCGGTTCTTGATAACTGTCAGACAGCCTATCTGCTAGATAGGCCCATATAATTTAGATGGCGTTATCTGACAGATAAGCTATCTGACACTTATCAGAAACCGGTGAAACTGGCACTAAGGGCCGGTTTCTCATGTCCAGTTAAATATTTATCTGCAAGATAACAGCAACTGTTAGATAAATTGTTTAAACAATTAAAGGCTAAACTTACGAAGTCACGTAAATCTTATCTGACAGTTGTATCCATAGCAACGCTATCTGACAGATACCTATCTGACACTTTAACTGGACATTGAGAAACCGGCCCTAAGACAAACAAATTTTTTTAAAGCTTTTTTGTCGATAAATTGTGCTCAATTTTCACCCAGCTTCGTTTGTGCACTTTATGCTAGAACACCTTGTATTGGAAGAAAATGTATTTCTAACGTTTCGGGGCCCCTGACCCCTGTCGCCATATCAATATAAAAACAAAAATTACGGTATCAGTTTTTCTTCAAACATTGTGGCTCCAATATTAATTTTAATTTAATAAGATATCGGAAGTTGGAGCGGTTGAGCAAATTTTAATTGAAAAGCAGTGAGCGGGTCAAACGTCATAGGTTGATGATTGAATCATTTTCTGCTGGTTAGCTGGTTCATTAAACTGTCCCTCAGTGAGAAAAATAGCAGAAATACACATACATTTATGATGAAATTAAACTGCAAAATATATGAATAATGCACTCTTTTTGGGCTTGGCTTAGCATTTCGCGCGCTTTTTTGGCCTTCAACGGATATCCACAATACGAGGTTTCATCATAATAGAAAGCCAAATAAAGGTTTTCGATTTTTTAGGCAAACCTGAAAATCTGGAATTTTTTATTTTCGGCAAACAAGAGTGAAACTCAAAATTGTGATCGGATTTGTAATCAACAGCTTCAAATTATCCAAAATACAAGATTTCGTCTTTACAGACAACCAAATAAAGATTTTCAATTTTTTAAGCAAACCTGAGGATCTGAAAGATCTGAAATTTTTTATTGCCATCAAACGAGATTGAAACTCAAAACTGCGGCTTGATTTTTAATCAGCAGCCTCAAATTATCCAAAACACGAGCTTTCATCTCAATAGAAAGCCAAATACATATTTTCGAGTTTTTAAGCAAACCTGAAATCTGAAAATTTCTATTTTCGTCGAACCAGTCTGAAACTCTAAAACTGCGACCGGATTTGTAATCGACACCCTCAAATTATCCAAAATACGAGGTTTCATTTTAATAGAAAGTCAAATTAAGATTTTCTATTTTTTAGGCTAACCTGAAGATCTGAAATTTTTGTTTTTCGTCAAACAAGAGTGAAACCCAAAATTGTGATCGGCTTTGTAATCAGCATCTGAAATTTTTTACTTTCATCAAACGAGACTGATTCTCAAAACTGCGGCTGGATTTGAAATCAGCACCCTCAAATTATCCAAAACACGAGGTTTCATCTTAATAGAAAGCCAAATGAAGATTTTCGATTGTTTAGGCAATCCTGAGTGATCTGAAATTTTTGACTTTCGCCAAACGAGACTGAAACTCAAAATTACAACCGGATTTGTAATCAGCACCCTCAAATTATCCAAAACTCGAGGTTTCATCTACTTTGCACTTAAGATACCTACCTACAGACTCAACATTATCAGCCAGCTGGTCCAACTTGCCGGTGATAACAGCGATCTTCCCGAAAAGCTTTGACTCAGTCTTGTCTATTAAGGGCAAAGGCACTTCCGAGAAATCCACGTGTGGATCAACAATGTTCCAAGCTTTGGCCAGTACCAAAGCGACGTCCTTGGCCACTTTGATGATGTCCAGGACATCGTTCGGTCCAATGCCGCTGGAAGAGCCGAAGCTCAGGCAGAGGAGTGAAGTGAGGAAGGCGATGTGTTTGAACGACCACATCTTGTGTTAACACTGCATTTCTTGGTAACCAGCGTAAATTTAGCTTTGAAGGCCGAGAGAACCGGTAACGATTTTAGCGGGAAAAAACTGAACTGTGGAATTGTTGGCACACTCTGTTGGTGTCAGCTCGGGAGAGTAAGTAGGACGGTTGAACGAGCACGGTCCGCGATGCGCGATTGTCTGCTGTCGCGGTCCGACTCGCGTTCGCGTTCATTTGTTTTGTAGCGTAACCGACCGCGGCGGCGTCTTGGGCTTCCCCCACCCCCCACGCAGCTCAGGGTCGTACTCCTACGGCACCGATTCGCGAGACATTTATTAGGCCCTGTTCCAAAAACGGCATGAAGTTTGAGTCTGTACTTCCCCGCATTTTCGATTACATAACAAATTGTGAACTCTATTAACGACGTTCATTCGACTCAATTGTACCAACATTCGTTAATAAGAACCCCTACAAAATAGAAATAAAACAGAATGCTGAGCCAAATGTGACAAATGCAATATTTGCATATACACAGATGACTCCAAAACAAGGGAAAGCGCTAGATGTGTGTATTCCAGGTGTCTAAAGCTAAGAACAAAGTGGGCTATAGGTAAAAGTGTCGTTCAAACGGAACTGACTAGCATTTCGATAGCTGCTAAGGATCTAACCATTAGAGATGTATCTGGCAAGACTGTAATAATTTGATCGACAGCAGACAAACACGTCTAAACCTGAAAAGGCCTCGCGTCACATCAGGGCTAGCAATGGAATGCCACCAATGCCACATACTTCAGACAAAAACCATGTCGTCCTGAGGTGGGTTAAAGGGCACAACAACAACAAAGACAACCGTATAGCGGACAGTCTAGCCAGGAAGGCTTCTGGCCAAAGAAATTTTGGACCATATGACCTTTCTGGAATGTCAACAACCACAATTGCGGTAATAGCCAAAAAACACCCCCATACCTGAATGGTAAAACCATGGGAAGAGCTATAAAGATGCCGATTTGCTAAGGAAATCCTTTTGCAGGCTTTGGCATGGCTATATCTAAGAAGTACTTGGCGATGAACAGGTCAAACCTACGTCTCATAGTAGGATTCCTGACTGGTCATTGTCAGTGGCTGAACAGCTTTTTGAACGATCGATCTCTATTTGTTGTAGTCGAGGGCTGTTCATCAGACGTATTTTCAATAAACGCCGGTGTCCCCAGGGATCTGTCCTATCCCCTACACTGTTTCTGCTGTACATTATTGAGCTGCTGGAAGTGGCATCCAATCCAACCTACAGCTTCGCAGATGACAGTACATTAGTGTCGTGCTTGGAACCAGGCAAGCCACTATCATCCCAGGAGACGGCACGCGGCGACAGCAGCATGCCTCACAGATCAACGCAGATATCAAAACAATTGTCGAGTGGGGATTAACAAATAAAGTATAGTTCAACGTACAAAAAACTCAGGCAACCACACTTACAAAGAAGTCTCACGATGGCTTACCAACCGTGGAAATGGAGGGCCACCCCATAGTTGAATCACTTTCCGTCAAGCTTTTGGGGATCAACATCAACAATAACATGTCCTGGCACGACCACGTCGTCAGTATTGCTAAAACGGCATCCCAGAAGCTTGGAGTTTTGTTCCGCTGTAGGAAGTTGTATACACCAGAGCGACTGCTGCTGCTCTACAAGGCACAAATCCGACCATCGCTGGAGTATTGCTCCCATGTGTGGGGATGTGCTCCGAAACAATCTCTAAAGCTTCTCGACACTATCCAGAAAAAAGCAATTAGATTAATCGATACGCCTAACCTCACAAAGGACCTCCACAGCCTGGAATATCGAAGGAGGGTGGCTGACCTATCCCTGTTTTACAGATTCTATCACGGAAGATTGAGCTCACCCAAATAATAACACCAAAGACCGTCCGAACCAGGAACACTAGCGAGCTCATCCTTACCAGGTCGAGGTCCTTACTCCCCGAACCAGTGTCCTCCAGCATTCCTTCTTTTGGAGAACTTCGACGCTGTGGGGGAATTGTTTCCCGACGGCTACAACCTGCAGCGTTTCAAATCTAACGTGAACCGACACTTATCCTCTCGCAGCGCTTCTGTAGCGCCATAGGCTTTCAGCCTTTGCGGGAGGCTGACCATAAAAAAAACTCAGGAAACACCTCCACATTATGGGGTTAAGTCACACACCGATGTGTAGAATGTGTGAAAGCGAAGACGAAACTGCGAAACACGTCATATGTGAGTGTCCAAAATTATCTTATATTATAGAGTGTGCGTTCGGCAAATATTCGCCTACACCTGCCCACATAAGGGAGACGTCGCCAAGCGACCTGTCCACCTTCCTAAAAATTGGCAGGATGAACGATGCCCAGAGAAAACAATTCCCTGGGAGGATGCAGAATGGGCCAGCTGAGGCCTAAGTGCAGTGGGACTACTCAGTACTCACCCACTCCAATCTACAGATACAGAAGAACGTTCGTTCGCTACGCTAGAGTCAAATGAGTGCTTTCTATCTGCTTTATTCGGGGCTTTCTTTTTATATTAATCTATGCTTTTGTTTTAAAATATAAGTCAATCTAAATTACTTATTATTTTGACTCCATTGCAATTACTTAATCAATTTATCAACAGCGCGTTTGTCAGCATTGACTTCTTAGATGTCAATGATTCTCAGATAAATCAAATATAACACGCACACACGATAATCAATAAAGCAATCTACCCTAATCGACGAATACTGTGCACTTACGTCACTATCACTATGCTTTCTGTGATGAGAGAAGGCAATGAATGTGTAAAACACATGGCTGTTGCCAGTTTTCAATGTGGTCTCTTATTTTCCGAAAAAAGTTTAACTATCATGACTGAAATAATTAATAGGTAATACAAACGGTCGTGCACCCAATTTTTTTTTAATGCAATAACATAAACTAAGTATCCAAAGAATATTTTGATACATTATTAATTTTTGTATCTCCTGTTAAAATATGTTTATTCTATCTCCAACTACAAAAAAAGGCTAATCTGTCATGTTAAACTCTGATTTTTAATAACTTTCTGAAATAACTGATAAGAAGTTTTGAGTTTTTGAAAGAATTTTTAAACTGAAAATAATCAAAGTTTTGAGGGTAGAGACCTATGTGATTGAACTTCTCAAAAATGAAAAAGAACATAATTTCATCTACCACTACTGTCCCGAACGAACGCCTCAAAACCCTTTGCTTATGCCTAAGAAGGGGCCAAAAATTAAATAAATGCCCTATAATGTTTAAAGATATGAAATGCAAAAGAAATCAAGAACTACGAGTAAAATAATGCAAACTCTTGTGCATGTTCCTACCAATAATGCAAAAAAAACGGGCCTGATGTTTTCTGTTCAAAAATGTCCATAGTTCAGACTCATATTTTTCAATCATCATTTCCAACCCGTTTGATTTGTCATACATATAAATTTTATAAAACATGATGTCCTACTCATACATGAAGAACTATGTGATCGATAATACGGCAAACACATGTTTGATAATTTACTCACCAATTTTCTTCGAATACAAATTGGACAGAGGTGTCTTTGACCATTGGATGTTCCCCTGAACCGGTCATCGTGTACATTCAAAGGTGGTGTTAAGATAAATCTCTCTTCGACTTTTTAAATCAGGTACTTTTATCTTGTTTCTTGTTAACAACGCGTGGGGCGCAACATTATTGGGTTGATTGATGCTGAAAAGATTTATATGTAGATAAATTCCTAAAATTTGACTACAGTACAATTCGATATCCTGTAAGGTCTGCATGAAACGCATTTTAATCCCAAAAAAAATCAGTTAATACGTTTTATTTTGACATTGTGTCACCCTTTTGTCATGTTTATATGAACCATGTCACTAATATCCGTCGATCTGTCTGTCTGTCGTCTTTCCCGCAATGCTTAGCCTCTATACAACGTTTCTTATCTTAATCAATAAGAACATTCAAAAGAATTTAATATTTTTTGGTGATTTTTTTTTATATTTTGGTTTTTAGTAGTAGTAGTAGTAGATTTATTTAGCATAATCGCTATACAACTAACTTACAGTACATTCATAAGATTTCGTGACTATAAATCCATCCAAGAAACACTTTTTCAATTTTGTCTTGAATTCTTTCAAATTGGTACCTGATTTAATATTATTGTCCAATTTATTAAATTCATATAACCCTTTTTGGAACACCGATTTGTTTGTGATATTACTGTTGCAAATTTGTAGATGAAAATCTATATTTCCTCTAGTTGAATAGTTATGATATTGATTGTTTAATTCAATAAAACTTTCTAAAATTTCCGGCAATAAATGATTTTTTAATCTAAATATGAAAACGAGAACTAGATACAATATAAAATTCTTTACATTCAACCATTGAAGTTCTTTTAACATATAACTTAATTTTATTTATTTAATTTTTAATTATTCGGTATTTATTTATTTAAAGATTGCGTATTAATTTTAATTATTCTTATTAAATTGAGTTTTATCTTGTCTCCTGTTTGTTATATTTACACAACCCAACTAATTTCCGTCGGTCTGTCAGTCTGCCCGGTAATCCTTAACCTCTATTTATTTATTTAAATAAATAAGGGATGTACATTATTTGAGATTGAGTTTTTATTTAAAAAAAAAATAATAATTTTAATATTTTTTAAATTTTGTTTTCATCTTTGTTTTGATAAATAAAAATTTAGTACATAAATAATTTAGCTACGTTCATACAAACTTTTGTGAATTATTTTAATTTTTGAATCTAGTACAAAATATAACCAGGTGCCTCGCCAATTCATTTACCGGTGGAAGATATCGTATGTCTTCTTAAAAAATCACGCTGTAATATAAAACCATAGGTTTTTAATATAAACCGAACATAAGTTTAACTTCTTTAGGAAAAACAAGTCACATTTTCACGCATCAAATAACCATATACATAGGTATATTATGAATAAAAACAGGATAAATGGTGAGCAATGTTTGATAGCATATTTTTTGCAGGTCGCCTTCTACGAAATCTTAAATGGGCTGTGGGTAAGAAACGGCTTGCAAATCAAGGGACAAGCCATGACGTACATTCAGTGTAATTTCTGCAACTCCATGGTAGACGCTGACCTGTATCTGCTGCAGATATGTTCTACCAGAATACCGGCTGAGAATTTCCTCAAAACTGTGATCGAAAAGTAAGTCCAAAGAATTGTTATTCGGAAAAAGGACACCAGGAATACTGGTTGACTCAATGTTACAAAAGCGCAACTGTTTTTTGCTTCAGTTAGTAAGTCACTTGCATTTATTGCTGTTTACATGGAATCAAATTTAACAAAATTTCAAACTTTATACAGGGTGTCCAGTTAGTGTGTAATTCTTCGATATCTCGCAAGGTATACCTGATAGAAGAAAATGTCAAGTACAAAAGTTATTTGGTTACTTAAGACGCATATTCTAAAAATATTTTAAAATATACAGGGTGTTGCGGGGAAGTAGAATAGTGATCAACTTTATTTTTTTATATGGAACTATAACTTTTTCTCAAATTTTTCTAGTTTCCATCATTGATCTCTATTCAGCCCTAAAATATTTTTGGGATCGGTTGCGACGTTGCCAAGTTATAATTTATTTTCTATTAATTTCCGGATTTGCAAGGTCGCAAGTAATACGTCCAAATTGATATTTTCCTTTAACTTTTCTCAATAATATTATACAGGGGGTTACTTGAATATTCAGTGGATATTATTCTGCATGTTACCAGGAATTTGTATCTACAGGGTGTTTTTGGCAGAATTTTAAATTACGGCAATTTGAAGGTCATTTTACTTTGTTTTTTCAAATGTAACACCCTGTATGTTTTATTTTAAATCGAAATATCTACTAATACCCTATCTCGCCTTGTAATTTTTTTTTCGCGTTTGCGG
Source organism: Callosobruchus maculatus (assembly GCA_951848785.1). Lineage (NCBI taxonomy): Eukaryota > Metazoa > Arthropoda > Insecta > Coleoptera > Chrysomelidae > Callosobruchus > Callosobruchus maculatus. The sequence goes on from CATOUR010000083.1 coordinate 13,934,554, forward strand.
CGTTGCCAAGTTATGAATTATTTTTCCAAATTTTTAAACAAATATCCCCGATTGTAATTTATTTTAAATAGAATCCTCTACTCATTTTTATTGCAATGAATTGCACATGTCGAACTTAGTAATATCTCATAATTTCAAAATTTTGTTTCTAATAATTACTGAGATACGGCAACACCGCTTTTTCAGTAAACGGTACCGGAACGTTTAAATATTTCCAAAACCGCCACAGCTGGAGAGGTGAAATTCAATACTTGGGGTTTTTTGAACATACAGAGTTCAAAAACGCTAACAGCGGTGTTGTCAGATTTACCAATTTTACGTCATAATTTTGAATGGAATGCCCTATTTATGAAGTCTAGCGTAAAAGTGGTAAATCTGAGAACACTGGCGTTAGCGTTTTTGAACTCTGTATGTTCAAAAAACCCCAAGTATTGAATTTCACCTCTCCAGCTGTGGCGGTTTTGGAAATATTTAAGTGTTCCGGTACCGTTTACTGAAAAAGCGGCGTTGCCGTATCTCTGTAATTAATAGAAACAAAATTTTGAAATTGTGAGATCTTACTAAATTCGGCATGCGCAATTCATTGCAATGAAAATAAGTAGGTGATTCTATTTAAAATAAATTAAAATCGGGGATATTTGTTTAAAAATTTGGAAAAATAATTTATAACTTGGCAATGTCGCAAACGCGAAAGAAATATTACAAAGCGAGATAGGGTATTAGTAGATATTTCGACTTAAAATAAAAAATACAGGGTGTTACATTTAAAAAAACAAAGTAAAATGACCTTCAAGTTGCGGTAATTTAAAATTCTGCCAAAAACACCCTGCAGATACAAATTGCTGGTAATTGCCTGTATACTTCAAAACATTTTTAGAATATGCGTCTTAAGTAACCAAATAATTTTTTTATTTGATATTTTCTTCTATCAGGTATACTTTGCGAAATATCGAAGAATTACCCACTAACTGTATAATGAAATACATACATCATATCATCATCATCATACATACACATCTTGTCTCATATTGGTACACATGTTGAGGCAATAATACTAGTATGTCAGTAGATCTGATGTTAATTGTACCAAAACTCATTGCTCCTCTGGGTTGTTTTACGTTTGATCATTGCCATTAGGCGAAATAAAAATGATCGTGAGTGGAGGTTTTTGCACTTCATAACAAAGTCTATCAATGGTTGAGTAAGACAGAAGGAATTCTGCCGGTGCGCCATCTAGTACCCGAAGGTGACGGCTAACCAAAGAGAGAAACGCCACTAGAAGCAGTTTACCTCTCCTTGGTGGAACGACAAGGCTCGCTCGCTTTTTGCCACTAGAGGCGCGGATTTTGACGCACGCAGCGTGAAGCCGATATACGAGGGTTGCTCTACACCTCCGTCAATCCACCAGTACGCAGACAGCTGTTTCACGCTTATTAGCGATCATCAGTGCGCCATAGGTCGATTGACGAAAGTAGAGAGCATCAATTTTTCCTTACTCGTACATCTTTCACATGTTTATTAAACATGGAAAAATTGATGCTCTCTACTTTCGTCAATCGACCTATGGCGCACTGATGATCGCTAATAAGCGTGAAACAGCTGTCTGCGGACTGGTGGATTGACGGAGGTGTAGAGCAACCCTCGTCTATCAATGGTTGTCAAAAATTAGTAATGTATGATTTTACTGTAATATTTTTTTTATTTAAACAAGTAACCGCATCAACCGCAAAGGGTTATTAGCGGTATAACAATACATAAATATTATATGCGATAATACAGTCCAATATGCTTCAGAAAGGAAATAACATTTATAAAGTCTTTAGTTAGTGCTTGTCGAAGGTCCAGGGGTATATGATGTATCAGTCTGTAGTTGGAATAGGTTGGACACTCGATGATTATGTGTTTTACGGTACGTGCTGTGATACTCGTTGGACATGATGGTGCCACGCTTCTTGTAAACAGGTGTACGTGGGTTAAGTTCGAGTGTCTGATACGGAGCCGAGAGATTACCACTTGATCCCTTCTTTTCTTCGACAGTTCCAGTCTGGTACGGATGTCTGGCTGGATTTCGTACATCTTACTGTCGCTGCTCCATAATCTTTGCCACTGATCAAGCAAATGATTTTTGAAAAGGAGCTTGAGGTCACAGTGGGATACTTGAGTGATCGTTAAGGCAGTTTCATCAGTGATTGCTTTCGCAGCAGCTTCGTCGGCTTTTTCATTTCCGGCTATGCCATAGTGCGATGGCATCCAAAGAAACTTTATCGTTTTGCCGAGGTTATCTAAGTGGTTCAGTCGTTCCTTGATTTGTTACCGGATTTCGTTGACAGGGTACAGTCGCTTCAGGCTCTCTAGTGCACTCAATGAATCTGAAACGATCATAATTTGCCGATTCTCTAATACAGTCGCGTACCTCAGTGCTTCTCTAATTGCAGTGATCTCTGTAGTATTTAATACACTGGAAATATTGGAAATAAATTTAAAAAAAATTCAAATCAGAAAATTGTACATCTATCTACCAACTGCTTCATATTTGCTAAAAAATATCACAGGAGACAGAAGACGCACAAGATGCGGTTTATCGTCATTACCATCAATATCTTATTTTCCATGGTACAAAACTTTCTTTGATGGTTTTCTTGTAGGAGACGTGCTGTTATGTTGCCATCAAAATTCGTATCGCTGTTATTTAATACTTATACGTTAATACTGATAACTTCATATACAGTGTTCCTCCTTTTACTTCTTACTTAGATTGGGAATTTCGCTCTAAAGTACTTCGTCATCTTAAGATAAATTCAGTTGCGCTATTGTTTTCGAAAAATGGTATATTTGAATTATTTTATATCAGCTTTTTCCATGAATTTGCAACTCGGGCTGCCTCTGATATGTCATCTTCCTTCCTTATCTAAAATAATTATTAAGGCCCGGTTTCATAATCAAACTTAATTCACTCATTATGCTCAATCCGAGCATTAGGAAATAAATGGTTTTCATAATCCCTAAGTGACAGATTAAAATGACATAATTGTCCAATAAGGTAATGGCTCGCCTTCGGCCAGTTGAAGCGCATTAATTCGAAAATCAACATCTGATATGTCGTTTTGTATGACATTTAAGAGTTGACACACATCAGAATTTCATTAGGTTAAGGTTGAGTTGCCAGTAGATGTTCACTTTTATCGGGGTTTATAAAATAAAACAGATTACATCGATTCATAGCTGCTTTTGAGCACAATTAAAAGCAAGTATTCATGTATTCATCTAATATTTTCTTCATTCATGTCTTTATGTAGACGACTGTATTATATCCTCACTCATCAGGTGCCTACCTGCTCCTGATTGTTCACTTTATCTGTAAGTTTGCATTCTATAATGCTTCTGAATCTTGCTACTGTATGAATGAGTGGCAGCTCATCTTCTTTAGTAAAGTTACTATCACACGCACGTTTTGCTTTTTTTGGCTTTGGTTCTATATCTTTCTAATAAGAGTAATAATGCTTTAATAGAATTGCAAACACGAAAACTTATGTCACAATTCGACACATTCACATTTGCAGGTTAAGCGAAATGTCATAATGTAGTTCAAACGGCACAAAATGTGGCACAAAAACCTTCTTTCAGGTGTACCAACCACATTTTATTGCCTGTTAATTAATTGACGTTTCCAAAATGCATTATGAAACGCGTATCACTTTAATGGAATGATTAAGTTTATAGGTACATTTGCTAATCAACGCATCAGTGAATTATTATGAAACCGGGCCTAAGGCCCGGTTTCATAATCAAACATAATTCAGCCATTATGCTTAATCCGAGCATTAGGAAATAAATGGTTTTCATAATCGCTAAGTGACAGATTAAAATGACATAATTCTCCAGTAAGTTAATGGCTCGCTCTCGACCAGTTAAGGCGGATTAATTGAAAAATCAACCTATAAATCTGACATGTCGTTTGTATGACGTTTAAGAGTTGACACACATATCAGAATTTCATTAGGTTAAGGTTGAGTTGCCAGTGGATGTTCACTTTTATCAGTGTTTATAAAATAAAACAGATTATATCGATTCATAGCTACTTTTGAGCACAATTAAAAGCAAGTATTCATCTAATTGCATAATGTTTTCTTTATTCATCTCTATATGTATTTGTAGACGACCGTATTATATCCTCACTCATCAGGTACCTACCTTCTCCTGATTGTTCACTTATATGTAATTTTGCATTCTATAATGCCTTTGAATATTGCTACTGTACGAGTAGCAGCTCCTCTTTAGTTTAGTAAAGTTACTATCACGCGCACTTCTTGCTTTTTTTGGATTTGATTCCATACCTTTCTAATAAGAGTAATAATGCTTTAGTAGAATTGCAAACTTGTCACAATTTGACACATTCACTTTTACAGGTTAAACGAAATGTCATAATGTAGTTCAAACGGCACAAAATGTGGCATAAAACCTACTTTCAGGTGTACCAACCACATTTTATTGCATGTTAATTAATTGACGTTTCCAAATGCATTATGAAACGCGCATCACTTTAATGGAATGATTAAGTTTATAGGTACATTTGCTAATCAACGCATTAGTGAATGATTATGAAACCGGGCCTAAGAAAGTTTTTTTGTCACTTTTAGGTTCCACATAAAAGAATGGATGAGTTCTTCTTCTTTTCAAGGACCACAGAATGTTTATTTGGATGGAGAACATGACACGCCGATGCTTGAAAGCTTTTTGACATTCTTGGCCACTCTTATTAGTATCAGAACTAATCTAGGTGAGTATATTTATTCAGTGTGTTTATTTATTATCTTTTTTTTAATATTTACGCCGCACTGGGGAATACTACCTACCAAGATTCTCAAATACTCAAGGTATTTCTCAAGGATTTCAAAAATAAACGATTTTATCCATTTGAAATAACAAAGCTATAGCATTATATAGCAAAACCCCCACACCCCAAAAATTAATGAAAATCGCGCAAACTGTTTCCGAGATAATTGAGGAGTTCCATACTTAAGGTTCACTCTGTATTTCCCACTTAGTTGTTTAATTCTTTAATGTTGGGTAGCAGCGTCAAAGTAGTAACTAAACATCAAGGAAGTAAAAAGACGAGATGCTGAAAGTCGGAGAATGAAATCGTTTGTCACATTTGAGGTTGTAAACGCAAAACTAGTATCATTATAAACATTTAAGGTCTTTTAAAACACCATATTCTTCGAAAAAAAAGATTTACAGATTGCTAAAGAAAACAGCGTCTGATAAGTGACGTTTAAGCTGTGAACACATACATATAAGCCGTTGCGAACTTGGGTCTTTTGCCGGTAGCTCCCTCCGTAATAATTGTTAAGCCTCAGCCATAGTGCTTGCCAAGTACCTCGTCGAGGTAAGCCGAGTACGAGGAGGGTCATCACACTACTCGCTTAACTTCAGGAGGAGCTCTGCTCGGTACACAAGAACCGAACTTTGTTTTGTTAAGATTGAAGTCAGTTGACAACAGCGAAATGGATGATGGGCAAGAGGCAGCTGCAAATGTATTGTACACTCTCACATATTTCAATTATAGGCCGCATTTTAACCACAAAATAGATTTACAGCGCCGGTACTCTGTAACTTATACTACGTTCCAAAATCCCATCAAAGGCCTCGATTTGCTCTGTAGCGTTTCAGTATTCACTCAACATCAAACTTTCAACGAAAATCTGTGTTCCGTTATTGCATTTCCGAGGCCATGGATGTCATTGTTTTGCTCGGAAATCAAATTGAGATTTTAGCGATCTTTGTGTCAAGACTGTCAAGAGATATTTTTCACTTGACAGCTAACAACTTAACATAACCTATTCTGCTTTATTTGTATGCATTGACATTCTAACGGGTACGACTACTACTCTGATAGTCTGACTCTGAGAAAACAGGACAGGTTATGTAATATGTCAAAAAAAGATCTTTGTCGTTTCATAAATATTCAAACATCCCTAACATCTGGAATCACGTGACTATCCTCGAAAATTCATCTGCTCACTGGATAGATGGGATTTTGGAACGTAGTATTAGAAACGTGTTTCTATGCACTATGTACTATGGGATCGGGTGGCCTCGTAAATATGACAACGTGCCGTGACAGCGTAGTAGACACGTGATAGGTACCCGAAACAGCCCGATCGTCATGGTAATAGAAACACGTTTCTATCTCTTATTAAAGGGGTGATACACGTACGAACTTTAAGTACGCGGTTTTTAAGTTCGCGACCTTACTCGGCTCGACGTTGGTGACACGTGAAGCTGAAATCACTCATTTTGATAATTTTCCTAAATAAACAAAACTTCTAGTAGTAGTAGTAGTAGTAGTGATGGGGAGGTGAAGCCAGGCAAGTAGACCACCTTTGGCCATTTTTGCCAACCCCACTGAACCAATCACTGAAAACACTAAAATTCTACACCCTAGAAAGCTCCTTGTCGAACCTACCAGACCTCCTGACGAAAGTCAGTATGTCCGACCATTTCGCTGAATATAGTGGCTCCTCCCCAAACTCCGTCGTGCCGAATATCTGAACCCTAAGGTTGCGATAAACTGCACAACTGCCCAGGAAGTGGAACGCTGTCTCGTCCTCCTCCCAGCATCTGGAGCAAATGGGGTCCCCTACCACTCTCATAAGTGACAAATGTCTATTCAGCCGGCAATGGCCAAACAAAACTTCTAACAAACGCCAAGTACAACAAGCGTTGCGCATCGATGGCCTGCCGAAACAAAGTGGTGACTCGCTCCTCGCAGTACGAGCCGAGACAAGCTACGAGCAAGATTTCAAACCAGTTGGATCCCCGTCGGTTTGCGCGACGATTTTAAAGTACGCGTACTTACGGTGACACACAGGCGAAAAAGGTCGTCGAGCCATAAGTACGTGTACTTGCTCGTACGTGTATCACCCCTTTTAAGTTAGAGAGTACCGACGTAGAACATGTTGTCGACGGGTAAGCCTAAGCAGTGTAGACGGTCACTTCGCCTTGCGACTTCGATCCTTTCCCTCTGCGCAGAGACCGACAGGCACTGGATGTGGTTCGAAGCGGAGCAAAGTAGTATGAAGCACCCATCCAAAGTCTCGTACTTTACTAACTTTGGGTAACCTCACGAGTAGCAAGGCTGTGACATTATCGTTTATTTATGTACAATTTCCTTTATGCAGGTCTGACCGAGACCGCCCTGAACCGATTAGAGATGGTGACGTTGCTGTGCATGGGCGACAAGACGCACTCTCAGCTGATGGAGCTGATGCCGGAGCGATGCGGGACTTCCCAGAGCCGGGATTTCGAAGCGTTGCTAGCCGAGGTTGCCGATTACAGGGCGCCGGCCCTCGAGGCTAGCGGCAACATGCAGCAGGGCATGTACGTGCCCAAGGCGAAGGTGTGGGAGCACAGGTATGACCCCATACACGTGCTGTTGAGGGCCGTGCATCGCAGGGACTTCCAGACCTCCATGGACCGCTACACCGAATAGTAAGTGTTTTTTGTATTTTGTTTGCCTTGTGTTACTTTTACTTCCCACACCGATAGGTGAGGGGAGTATTGTGATCGCGAAAATTTTCGATTTTGAGATAATACACTTTTTGGGCGTTTTATGATGTGTACACAACGAAAATCCACGTCACTCATTTCCGTCGGTCTGTCTGTCTGTCGGTCTGTCTGTCTGTCGCGTTTTTCTACCCTCGTAATCTCGGCAACCGCTGCATGGATTCCGATGAAATTTGAGCAGCGTTATGCTGTGGGGTCGTAGTAGGTAATGTTCCAATAATTTTGAAAATCGTTATACGGGGGGTGGAGTAATTAGCAAAAAACGAAAAATTTCAAATATGCCTCAAACTTCGTTTTTAGGCGTTTTAGGGGTTCCTGATAATTTTCTACTTTTTCTTGGGTGGGGGTGAATTTGGGGTGGTTGGGGGGTGGGGGGTTGTAATACTGAAAAATTTGTTGTATTCGTAATGGGCTGTCCATTGATATGTAAATGAAAAACCTAGCGGCATGATACACTTTTTTAGGTCCATCCGAACGTTGCATGCTTATTATAGAAACCACGGGACTTATAGAATTTGTGATGTATAAATACGAGTATTGTTTTAGATCGTTCGATATCGCGTAACGCAAACTTTGTTCAATTGGCTTTAATGAAATTTTGACACAGTATTACTCCCGCGGCGAGGATGGCAAACGCGTATGTTTTGGAAAAATCGGGTCAGTGGCGGCGCGGCAATAATAAAAAAACTAAAAATATAAAAACAGCTCAAACTTTGTTTTTGGTCGTTTTAGGGGTTTCTGATCATTTTCTACGGTTTTTTTGGGTGAGGGTGAATTTGGGGTGGTTGGAGGGGGGGGTTGTAAAACTGAAAAATTTGTTGAACTCATAATGGGTTGTCCATTGATCTTTGAATGAAAAACCTAGCAGCATAATACACTTTTAACGTACATCCGAACATTGCCTTGCTTATTATAAAAACCAAGGGACTTAGAATATGTGATGTATACATACGAGTATTGTTTTAGATCGTTCTATATTTTAATGAAATTTTGACACAGTATTACTACCGCAGCGAGGATGGAAAACGCGTATGTTTTGGAAAAATAGTGTCAGTGGCGGCGCAGCAATAATAAAAAAACTAAAAATATGAAAACAGCTCAAACTTTGTTTTTAAGCGTTTTAAGGTTCCTGATCATTTTCATTTTTTTTTTGGGTGGGTGGGGGGTAGTAAAACTGAAAAATTTGTTGTGTTCATAATAGTCCGTCTATTGTAGAAGAAATACCTAGCGGCATATTACACTTTTTTAAGTCCATCCGAACATTGGCTTGCCTATTACAGAAACCAATTTTGTGATCCGTATATGTACGAGTTTTGCTTTATTTCGTTCTATGTATGTTTATTGCGTAAAGCGAAAATTATTGAATTGATTTTAATAAAATTTTGACACAGAATTTATTACCGCTGCGAGAGTGGAAAACGACTCTGTTTTTGAAAAACCGTGTCAGTGGCGGTGCAGCAATAATCAAAAAACCAAAAACATAAAATCAGCCCAAACTTCGTTTTTAGACGGGTTGGAGGCTCTTGATCGTTTCGCATCGTCCGGTTCAAGCATGCAGAAAAAAACTGTGGCGCCCTAGTTCCTAAGGAGGGAGACACAAGAAACTATTTACGAAGGTTTTTGTGTTGGATGTTGTTTTTGCGGGCGGATGGACGATAATTTAGTTGCAAGGGGATTTTAAACTATAACTTCATCCAATGGGAAATAATAAAATGGTATTATCATTATGTGTGGGAAGTGCTGAGCCAATAAACTTGACTCCATTTTTTCTACTAGGGCATGAATCCACTTACCTGTTGAGTTTTTTCTTACGTTTTTCCCTTCAAACCCTCGGGGTCAGTCGCTGTAATTTTCTATTCATTCACAATTTTGCAATATTTTCTCGATTGTGGTGTAGTTACCTTCCCTATACAATTACGTCTCACTAGATTAAGTTAAAAAAAACACTCCTACAAGATAACTAATAAAGAAAGTGTACGATGTCCCTAGTCCACAACAGCGCTATTTCGATCTTCCGGGTCTCATCAGGTGGACCTGGGTACAGCCTGATATCAGGCTGGTATGAAAGCAGTGAACCAATAGAAACAACTACTTTGAGGGCAAATACCCCTACCAGTCTTGAATTACACTATTGGTTGGAGTGCTTTCTTTGGGGAAACATGAAGAAAGTGATTTCCCCTTTACCACTTTCTGCTTGAATTTGGGTCACACGTACGTCCTTGGAATTACGGCCTATCATTAAACAACACCCTGTATATGTCGGTTATTGAACTATAGTTCCTAAATCTTCCCCAGAAGATGCAAATATATTTATGCAACCGTTGTGCGAGTGACTTAGGGGCGGTTTCTCAGTGTCCAGTTATAAGTGTCAGATAGGTAGCTACCAGTTAGCGTTTCTAAGGATACAACAGAAAAGATTTATGTGAATTCGTAAGTTTAACCTTCAATTGTTTAAACTATGTATCTGATAGTTACCTGTTAACTTCCATATAAATATTTAACTGGACATTGAAAAACCGGCCCCAAGACTGTGTAATTGTGATTGCTGTGCCAAAAAACCTTCCATGAGTATTTTAGTACTGTGTAAAAACAGTATAGTTATATTATCATCAGCAAACTACTTTTCTATAGTCCCAAATTTCTATTTTTTTATAGTCTGAGGCATGCGAACAAGCTTAAAGCGGGGGTGAGTCCTTGGCCTCCATTTAGAACTCCAGAAAACGTAGCCGAAGCATATGAAGATCCCAGACAAATCCTTAAATCAAGAGTGTTCCATGCAGCGGTTTTGGTGATCTTATACCAAGCAAATCGAGGACAGGTCTCCGAACACGTCATGGCTTTAGTTATATTCCTTTTAGAACAGGCTGTTTTGATATCTGAACAAGATGAGAATAAGGTAAGTCTATTAAATAATGTCATTCATAACCAACTGAACCTAAAGGGCTTAAGCAAGTCAAATTCGTATATTAATCGATTATAAATTCTAAAACTAAATTTTCTCTACTTATTTCGTTACTTTCAGCATATCAGAACTATATTTTGTTTCTTTAATTCATGTTTTCAAAGTTCGTCATGGGTTACTGTATCAGTATGTACTTCAATGATTTCTTTGCAGGATACAAAAATTTGTTCGACGGGACCGACTACTCAAGCACAAATCAACGACATGGATTTAGCAAATTGGTTCGTGGCGGATTCGCTGTTCGACAACCTCAAAACTGTCATAAATAGGGTTGCTCTAACATCGGAGCCAGATTTTTCACCTCATATAGAAGCTTACACGGACAGTAAGTATAAACCTCTTTTTATTCCTACAACGTCCTATGAAAACTATTCATAAAACCCCTATTGTAGCGATACATTACTCTAGAACAGAACAGAACAGCAGAATGCCCGACTAGACCTTGGACTTTGAGGGGATATGCGGCAAAACTTGGGGCGTTCGTCTTAAACGGATATACTGGATATATCAGACGGTGGTAAAACCTCCCCGTGTGAGGGCGGGTTAGAATATCTCCCATTGTACATCCTGCGTGTCGTAAAAGGCGACTAAAAGGAACCGAACTACTGTCGGTATAAGTAGTAACCTCTCCTCAACCAACAGCTTTGGGTGGACGAGTTGAGAAGAGTCAGGACACCTTCTTGTCCTTGGGGTGAGAAATTGTCCCAAAAGGCGGATGAACCAATAGATACATCTGGTCAACGGCATGAGGATGCAGAAAGCAAATGGGAAACTACTGCATTAAAGATCTTAAAGATGTCCCAAGAGAAACTCGTAAAGTGAGTACATTTTACGAGTTCACAACATGTCTTTTAAGACATTGTGACTATGATGATGATGATGATGATGATGGTAAAACCAATGGTAGTATATGGTGCTGGTGCATGCATGCTGGTGGTAGAAATGTTTGCAACGGACATCCAGAACCAAGCTGGCATCTGTGAAACGCATCGCCTGCTTGGCTATTACTAGAGCCATATCTACTACACCAACACAGGCCATTGAGACTCTGCTAAACGTAACCCCTCTACACATTGAAGTAGAGAGGGGTGCCAGAATGGCATAGGACAGAAACCATTTGCGGGCATTGCAAAAAGCACTGCCGAGAAAACCATCTCAGATTGGGCAGAGAGGAAAGCACTTTGACACTGGCGAGACACACCAGAGCTACTTCATTCGATGGCGTTCATACCATACCACTGTAGTCAGGCTCCCCGATGATCATAAAATGGAGTAGGAATGATCTGCGCATTCTGGTTATTGTGTAGACGGGACATTGTCTTCTAAGAAACCACTTGCGGAAGATAGGTCTGGAACAAACAACAGACTGTCGTTTCTGCTATGTGAGGACGAAACAGCCATGTTGTGCTGTGTCAATATTGTACTCATGTCCAGTACTGGAAAGACCTAGGTTTTAGCCTTTGGGATTCACCCATCTGAAACCCACAGACTTGCAAGTTTCGTCCAACATGACCATTGCCTCCGTCAATAGGTGTGGTTTATACGGTAAACTCTCTCTCACACATATGTGAGCCACAATATACACAATATGATTGCAGTGGAAGGAGGCATAGTTGCCCCACTCATCTGGAACACAAAGTTACTTTGTTCCTTGTTCTAAGTTCATTGAAGAGATATAGGCAGTTCCATACGAGTCTTCAGTCAACCCTTTTGCTTGCTTTGTCATGGTTAGCTCCTTGACTCTCAGGCTCTCATGTCTGCTTGGAAGATTGTGGTATACCTCCCAAGGTTTTATGAAATTTCATCTCTTGGGTTAGTACCAACTACTGCTGCTCCTGCCCCAGTTCTGATATGCCATCTATGAATACCGCAAGATCAGAGAGTCATATAAAGTTGTCAGTCATCCCTCTTCCTGTGAAAAGGACGTTGTAGAATTTTTCCCATAGGGTTCGACACCATTTCGAGTATACAGTGGTTGGTTTCTTGTACAGGATGACCGACGGGAACCGGACGTTTTTCAAATGGTTACTATAACGCCGCTAGCGGTGGTAGGGAGGGGATTCAGGTATTAGTCGCCTTGGTGTATAATGCCATTTCAGTAGCTATGGAGCAGTGGGCCGTAGAGCACAGTATGTTCGCTTATGACGCATGTCAGAAATGCTGAGTCGGTCACGACCGCGCAGTGACTGTTCCGCGTTCATTTTAATCTTGGCCGCCACGATATTATTCCAAGCCGCAATACCATTCTCAGATGCGTTAATAGTCTGAGAACAACAGGAATGATTGTGAAGAAAAAGCCACCTGGAGACCAGTATCGGAAATGTTGTTTGTTTACCTCTCCGCTTAAATGAAAATGAGCTTCATCACTCATGACGATTCCTGCACTTTCATGGTCTCCAAGCAGCATTTGAATTCGAATGGCGGTCTTCTCGTTGCTCATAATCTGTTGGCTTAAGCTGCTGAACAATACACATCTTGTAACGATGAAACGCTAAATCTTTTTTCAATATTATGCGCACTGATTCGCGACTTAAGTTTAATTCACGCGCGTGTCTTCGTGCAGACCGTTGAGGGCTCCGAGTAAGCCCTTGTCTCACCCGCTCGACGTTTTCTGGCGTCCTCGCAGTCTTCGTGTGGCCAGGTGGCTTTTTCTTCACAATCATTCCTTTTGTTCTCAGACTGTTAACCCATCTGAGAATGGTATTGCGGCTTGGAATAATATCGTGGCGTCCAAGATTAAAATGAACGCGGAACAGTCGCTGCGCGGCCGTGACTGACTCAGCATTTTTAACAATGACGGTTATTCGATCAGATTTCCAAAATTTTTAGTTTTAAAAGCACAACTACTTATGAAAACATTATTGGTATTATCCGCTACCAATCTTTGGTTGCCTCAAGTAAACCAGTTCGCAGAAAGTCCAATGAAGCATACGGAAAGACAACTATCGCAAGATATCAGTCGTCACGATCCAGTTCTGGTATGAACCGATGAGATGCTAATGCTGTTGGATAACCACTGGCTTTAGAAAACGGTACCGTAAAGTTTTTTGTGACGTATTATAATTATCTTACTATGTAAGCCTATACCCCGCCTCAAGGCTCAGCCTTCTAGGGGTGGCATTATTTGTAGTTTTATTGCAAATAAAATGAATGAATGAATGAATAAGCGAACATACGGTGCTCTACGGTCCACTGCTGCATAGCTACTAAAATGGCATTATACAGCAAGGCGACTGATACCCGAATCCCCTCGCTACCACCGCTAGCGGCGTTATACTAACCATTTGAAAAACGTCCGGTTCCCGTCGGTCACCCTGTATTATAATTATGTTCTTCTTTCTAGTCCTTTATAAAACGTGGTATATTGGATGTTTTATCTTATGTCATTAATCAAATTAATAAAAACAATTTCTGTTCGAATATCATGGATGGTTTTTCCTATCAATTACAGGCGATTTGGAGTGGGACGGCAGTGAAGACCCGGACGACTCTTCCTCGCCACCGCCCCACGACGACGCGGGGGCGGGCACCTCGACGGGGGCGGCGGGCGCCGATAGGGGCAACGGCACCGTCAGCTTGGTGAACAAGGCGCCTGCGTTGAGACGCTTCGACATGCTGATGTTGCAGGCGGCCAACAGGCCTTCGGACGCCTCCGCCTCTTCTTCGGGAGGGGTCGGAGGGCAGGGAGAACAGCAGTCGACCGCCGCCTCAGCTGCCACCACCACCACTACTGTGGCCGAACGGTCGCCGCGAGAGGTTTGTTTTGTTCTTTTTTCGTTTTCATTGTTTTCACTTATCATATCATTAATTATACTACATTACATACATCATTGTATCAAGTCTGATGTGAGGAACTATCGTGCCATATCTGTGTTGAACAACTTTGCTAAGGTAATAGAAAAACTGATATATACTTTTCTCTATGATAACGTCAAGCAGTTACTCTCCACGGCACAGCATTGATTCATGAAAGGTCGGTCGACGACATCAAACTTAACTGAGATTACTCAATATATCGCAGAAGCCATTGACACAAACTCACAGTAGATGTAGTCTATACTGACTTTTCAAAAGCCTTCGATCGGTTGAATCATAGTGTTCTATTAAACAGCTATTAAACAGAGTATTTCGGCCTTAGTGATTCTCTGATAGCGTTAATACGTTCTTATCTCCATAACAGACACCAATTTGTCTCATATAATGGCCACTCATCAGATATGTATATACCTTCTTCTGGCATGCCTCAAGGGTCCAACCTCGGTCCTTTACTGTTCTTGTTTTTCATCAACAAACTCACAACTTCATTAAAATGGAATAGTCTTCTTTTCGCGGATGACCTTAAGATTTATTTGAGGGTGTCCAGTATAGAAGACTGCATTGCTTTGCAACAGGACCTGGATATTATTAGCCAATGGTGTGAGGCGAACGCACTTCATTTAAACATATCTAAATGCGAAGTGTATTCATACTCTCGTAAAACTTCACCCTTAGTTTACAGTTATAGATTTGATAGCACCGTACTTGCCAGGTGTAATGAGGTAGAGGACCTAGGAGTCAACTTTGACTATAAGTTGAATTTTGTATGTCATATTTCAAATATCTCTTCAGAAGCTACAAAAATGTTAGGTTTCATTATTCGCAATTGTAGGTCATTTTCCAAGAAACAAGCCCCAAAAATGTTACACTACTCATTAGTCATCTCAAGATTGGAATATGCTTGTGTTTGGGATCCGCTATATATCTGTCATATAAAGTCATTGGAGAGTGGACAACGTCGTTTTCTCAAATTTTTATCTTTCAGAGTTGATGGTGTATATCCCACAAGGGGTACAAATCGGGCTATTTTGCAACAGCGTTTTAATATAGAATCTTTGGAAGTGCGTAGAGCTGGGTCAAAACTTGTGTTTTTGTACAAAGTTGTACATAATAGTTGATGCTCCAAATCTTTTGAGTAGAATTGATTTCTCTGTTCCCAAGCATATATTACGCCATTCCTCATTTTTCTATTGTAAATTTTCACGGACTAATACGTTACAAAATTCTCCAATTGATTTTTAAATGTGCTCAAATTTTAACTCTATAGCTAGTAACTGCGATTTGAATAATGATAACCTCTCAAGCATCTTAAAAATATTTAAGGAACACATCAATCGAATTAATTAATTATTATAGTATAGTAGTATAGTATTGTACTCTTTTAACACTTTTTTCTACAAACAAACGTTTGTGCATATCTTTTTTATTTTATTTTTTATCTAATTTTTACCCTGTAAATGGATACAAGTTGTGAGGTCACTACAAACTACTTAACAGAATTCATATAATTGATCTACTCACTCATTGTATAGAAACAGTGCCCTAAAAGTAGTTTTTTCAAATTTTGAGAAGAACATGTTAGTCATTGACTCTACTGTGTGACCAGTGCGGCATGTGGTGAGGAGAGCGGGAGGTTCCATCAGGTAGCGATCGTCATTATCATGTCGAGTCTAAAAAGGGATAGATAAAATAAGCAAAACAAGTACATTAAATATTTCCTGCAGCGATTATAAAATCCCGATGCTGGACCGTCTTTGAGGTGGAGAATAACATCTGCTGTTGCCGGTTGTAGTTATGAGCTTTATGGATGATAAATAGGATATTAAGTGAATATAAATTAATTGGCGTTTCCTTTGTATATAAAATAAAACAAGACGTAAATGAAGGAAATAGGATTAATCATTAAGAGTTATGGCAACGGCCTTACTTCTTTCATCGAATTCTTTTCGCTAGTCAATTTACGATGGCCACACAGTACATTGAATTTCCTGCTCACCTTAAGTAATAAATTATACACGTTGCCATCAGATCTGTTGTTTTTTGTCATAGACAGTCGAGAGTATAGATTTCTAAGGCTATCGTAGGTTCTTATAGCATAACCATGTATTTGACTAGGTGTTGTATATTTATTTTGGTTGCGATGTACTTACAATAGCTCCTCATTGATTCAAATCGAGTCTAGCGGTAATATTTTGAAGTGCTTGAAGTGATCTGTGCATGATGAACCATATCTGGAAGTTGTAATTATCCTTATAGGTGATTTTTGTAAGACAAATAATTTACCTGCTGCCGCTGAGTTATCCCAGAGCATGGTAGCATATGTAAAGTGACAAAATGCTGAAATGCACTGTCTTCATAGTATGTCTGTTCAGACATCTATTGAGCTGCCTAAGCCCACGTTCACATAGGACACGCCTCGCTTGGAGCATTGCGCTTTACTTTAACACCAAGCGAAGCGCCACGCTATCGAACCGTTCACATCAGACGCGTTTTGCTGCTCGCTCAGTCTACGCCTCATCAAGGCACCGTCATAACTTGTCCGCAAAATTTTGTTATTGGAAAATTCGATTTAGCTTGCAAGAATTAGGAAGAGGCGTGGAAAATGTGGGTGGATGCATATAAATTGCCCAACTCAATGGGTCACTTCCTCAAATGGTAGTAAACTCCTAGACACTTAGAGTCACTATGTGCCGCGGTGTAAATGGGCTAAAATCTGTTTACTATGCCTTGGCGTTTCCGCATATTTCCTTCAATATACTGAGCTGGGGTCACAGTAGTGCAATCTTCATTTATCAAAAAAGAATTATTAGACAACTGTTTAATTTAGATTCTACGAAGACATGTAGGTCAACACATATAAGAGAGCATTTACAAGCCTTGCCCTCCATTTACATTCTTCACTGTCTTGTGTCACCGCAATCTAATACAGATCCTAAAACACAAAACACAATATTTCAAAAAATCGCCCCTTTACAACTGCATCACTTTCTATAACAAACAGCCATCAACAATAAAATCATCTTCCTCAATTAAGTCATATATATGAGAAACAGAGTTGGATAAGACAGGGAACTATTTTCTAAAGTTGTAGCTGTAACAAGAAGAGTCCTACTATATCTCAGTTGTGAGATGAACACACTTAGTATGTCCTTGATTTTATGTTCTTGTTACTTATTTTTTTTTTTTTTTTGTCTTGGCTAGAGTTTCTAACAGCATCTAAATAACCACCATCATCAAAATGCCATTCAAATTTCAGGTGTCTTTTATATAACATATTTTGATTTCTTCATAGTTGAACGTGTGGGTGCAACTTGACGGGAACAGAGTAGTGCGACCGGCCTTACCACCTGCCACTAGTACGTCTAACGAAAACATCAGCCCTAGTCCTGTCGTCGAATCACCTATGGAAGTCGAAGGGGTGGTCGCTGTTATAGAAGACGACAACAATTACGGCAAGTTAATTCCTACTTTTTTTTGAATGTTTCATTGCGCAAGTTGCTTTATAAGTATATTAAAACCAAAGTTAGCTCAAGGACATCACAGTCCTTGTTTTTAACATGTCCTGAATCGCATCAGGCGCAGGAAAGTCTGGTATCAGGCTGATATAAAAGCAGTGAACCAATAGAAACAACTACTCCAAGGGCAAATACCCCTAACGGCATCATATTACACTATTGGCTCGAGTGCTTCCTTTGGTTTCAAGTTTTTATTGACTACATTTTACATTGTAATTGTAGCAAGTCAAAAAAAGCAGTATACTTAGTGGGAAACACTATACAAACATATTTTATAAAATAATACACAATATAGTAAATAACAAGAGAAAAATGGAACACAAACAAACAAAGATTAAGATATATAGATAAAAGAAAGAAGTGCCTATGTGATAAGATCTGTGTTAGTTTTAGCAACAGTAACATATTCTTTCACTGTATAAAAACAATGATAGAGCAAGAAGCTTTTCAACCTTTTCTTAAATGCCAAATCATTGAGGTTCTTGACATTTTTTCCCAAAATATACAATTCGCAACGTAGTGAGTTGTGGGTTGAGATAAGTTTGTCATTATCACCACGTCTACTATGATAGCTACGATTATCAGAGTTTTTTCTAAACCTGTTCTTATTCTTGTGTATTTCAACACGGCAAAGGCAATATTCCAAATTTTTTGAACCACGGGTGGCAATGATCCCGATAACCGATTTTTCCCATTACGCGTATAGCCTTTTTCTGTGTCTTAAATTTTAAATCGGCGGTGGTTGAATTACCCCATAGGATTGCACCATAACTAAATGGAGCAATGAGTGGTAAAGCATCATCAAATACTGATCAATGGTTTCTCTCAGTCTGCGCATGACAAATAGTCCAGAAATTAATTTTTTATTCAGTTGTCTTATATGTGCTGACCAATTTACACGGTCGTCAACAACTATACCCAGCAAATATACGGAACTCCGTTTGTCATGGATTTGTTGCTGGAAACGGTCAACCTTTGGGTCTTATCAAGGATCAGCTGTAGTGAATTACTGGTAAACCAATTATTTGCTAACGCTTCGAGTTCAGTTGATTTTTCTTCAACCTCATCCTTGGATTTTCCAATACAGGCGCCAGTTGTGTCATCACAAGACACAACACACTTGTATGGAGAGATGGTCAGATTTATGTCGTTTATATAAATTACGAATAAAAGGGGACCTAGCACCGACCCTTGCGGAACGCCGTAATCAAGTTGAGCAATAGAGGAAACTTCATTGTTATAACTGACACATTGTTTTCTGCAACTCAGATAAGACTGAAATAACTTCAGGTATATACCACGTACACCATACCTATGAAGTTTTGAGAAAATGATTAAAAGTCATAATCCTTGTTTGGGTAAGGTCGAAATGATTTTCTTTATGTTTCTGCAAGGGAAGCATTCAAGCGAAAAGTGTAATTCAACGCCGGTAGGGGTTTTTTTGGCCTTGGAAGCTGTTTCTGTTGGTTAACCGTTTTGTACATAAATAACATTTACAATATAATTATATATATACAGGGTGGCCAATTGGGTGACGATAATAATTTTTTTTTTAGATAGCCCGTACCGAGATCTATCCAAAACATCCCCATGTATGTGTACCGATTATTGATAGTTTTCAAGTTATGATTTTTTTTTTTTTTGAAAACTTAGAGATTTTCCAGTTTTTCCAAGAAATCGTCAAAAACAAAAACAAGAATGCTTTTTGGCTTTTATTTTTTTCTGCACTTATACTCAGTATTAAGCCTATTTTAATATCTAATAAAGAGAACCTGTACATCCGAACAATAATTAAGTACATTTTGGGGCCATAGTTTAAAATCTCTGTTTTTAGTCATGAGACCAAAACCTTCAAAATAAGATTAAAAATACTTACGCCTGGTTCAGGAGCTTCAAACTAATCTTAAAAACTTCGCAAGACATTGCACTTTCGAAGTAATAATGAGAAAGTAGCACTCATGGGGACATTTTGCGCCGTACGTAGAGTGTTAAAGGTAAAAAGGTGATAATTCACGAATTTCCAAAATGATTTAAAAAACTATTATTTTGCTTTATTATTACAAATCAAAGAAAAAAAACTCGTAACAACTAATAAACCCGATAATCATTGATGTTTTGATGACTTTTAATAAAAAAACTAATACCCAAATTGTGATTTTTGAAGTGTTTTTGCTACGTACTATTGAACTTCTGCTAAATTAAGTTGTATGGAAAGTTAACAAAGGAAAGAAATAATAAACAATAATCTGACTTCCAGTTTCATGGCAGAATTACCTGGGAAGCGATGTCGTAGCATACGCCATTCCTTTCTTTCAGAGTAGCTTTTTACGAGCTCATGCCGGCGAAACGCAGTTGTGTTAATTAATTTCTGGTAATAGGCAAGGCAATGTTCGGATGGACCTAAAAAGGTGATTTATATCGCTAGGTCTTCCTTGATAGGTCAGTAAACAGCCTATCATGAATACAACAAGTTTTTAAGTTTCTCAACCCCCCACCACCCAAATTCCACCCCCACCCAAAAAAAACGCAGAAAATGATCAAGAACCTCTAAAACGCCTAAAAACGAAGTTTGAGGAATATTTGAAATTTTTGTTTTAATTACTCCGCCGCCCATGTACCGATTTCCAAGATTATAGCAGCATTACCTACTAAGACCCCACAGCATACTGCTGCCCAAATTTCATCACAGTCCATGCAGAGGTTACGAGGCTAAAAAAACGCGTACAGACAGACAGACCGACAGGCAGACCGACAGATAGACCGACAGGCAGACCGACAGACAGAACGACGGAAATGAGTGACGCGGATTTTCGTTATGTAGACATTATAAAACGCCCAAAAAACCTTATCTCAAAATCGAAAATTTTCACGATCACAATCCTCCCCTCACCTATCGGTGTGGGAAGTAAAAGGGATGGCGTATGCTACGATAACGCTTCCCAGGTAATTCCGCCATGGAAGCGCCAGTGAAGTCAGATTATTGTTTTATTATTCTTTTCCTTTGTTAACTTTCCATACAACTTAATTTAGCAGAAGTTCAATAGTACACAGGAAAAAGCACAGGTATTAATTTTTTTTATTAAAAAAGATTAAAACATCAATTTTTATCATGTTTGTTAGTTGATACGAGTTTTTTTTCTTCAATTTGTAATAATAAAGCAAAATAATAGTTTTTTACATCATTTTGGAAATTCGTGAAATATCACCTTTTTACCTTTAACAGTCACGTACGGCGCAAAATGCCCCCATAAGTGCTATTTTTTCATTATTATTTCGAAAGTGCAATGTCTCGCAGAGTTTTTAAGATTAGATTGGAGCTCCTGAACCAGACATAAGTATTTTTAATTTTATTTTGAAGATTCTGGTCTCCTGACTAAAAACAGAGATTTCAATCTTTGGGCCCAAAATGTACTAATACTGAGTATAATTGCTGAAAAAAATAAAAACCAAAAAGCATTCTTTTTTTTGTTTTTGACGATTTCTTGGAAAAACTAGAAAAGCTCTAAGTTTTAAAAAAAAAATCATAACTCGAAAACTATCAATAATCGGTACACATACATGGGGGTGTTTTGGATAGGTCCCTGTACGGGCTATCTAAAAAAAAATTATTATCGTCACCCGATTGACGGTTTGATCAAATTGAATTCACAACACTGAAGACTTCACCAAAAGATTGTTTACCCGGATTTTACTTTTATGTATTGTTATTTCTTCCAAATTTCTAGATCCGTTCGAAGTGGCATGTATTTTGTTCCACACATCCGATTTTTAGAACAAATAGATCATTTCGACAAAAGTTGCTCTAAAGGGTATTAAATTTGTGCACATAAACCATCTGCCTTCAGATTTAATTTCTTAAAGAAATATTATAATAACGTAATCTTCTCACGTACCACGTTTGTTCTAGATTTGATTCAAGGTCCGAAATTACCAATTTTTCGTTTTTCAAAATATAAAAACTTAAGAATCGCCCTCTATTTTTTTTTAAATACATTTATTTGATTAATTTAAAAGATGCTTGTGATAGCCAGCCTATAGTGTGTTGGAGTTATATTATTTAATTAAAGACCACATAAAAACTTCTGAGTTGACAGACTTAGGCAGAGTCTGGATTATTCATTCAAAATCCTTAGATTGACTTAGGCAATATTTGATTTAGTTTTCGTCATTCATGATTTAGGGAGTCATGTCAGATTATCCTCAATTTGATCAGTCTAATAAGATCAACAGACGCATACTGATTTCTAATGTCATATCCTGTAGATGTAACAACACCAACGGAAACACGAGCCTTACCTGCCCCAGGACAATTACCAGCTCTATTAGGAAACATGTTGGGGAGATCGTACTGGGATTCTAGCAACCACACCACCGACTTGGTACCATCAACCTCCCAAAGCCATAGGAAAACGTATCCTCTAAGGAGGCGGCATGTAGGAGTAAGTCAAAAGTTTCTCACGTTAAATACACTATTCTAAAAAGTATATTTCTTAACGTTAATTCGTGCAAAGTACCTATTTCTCTAGTATAAATGAATATATCAAAAAATATAAACGACGGCAATTGCTTCAAGAATAGATTGAAGAGATACCTTATAAACCACAGTTTTTATAGTGTTGCTGAATACACGTGTGAACCGCATTCTGTGTTCAAATTTAAAAAAAGTGATGAGTCTGTGATTAATTTGTAAAACGTCTTTTATAGTGTTAGTGTCTCCTATACATCTAAGCGTCATATATATTTTTTCTATTATCAGTCAGAGACCATTATTTTCCAGTTTTTATCTGCTTTGTGGACTATTCTAATGCGTTTGATAACGTAAAGTGGCCTAAACTGAGGGAAATCCTTATTTCTATGGGAGTCCCTTACCACTTAGTATTTCTCATACAGCAACACTAGCTCGGCTCTTGTAAGAATTGATGGTAACCTGTCTGGTCAAACAGCAACCAGAAAAGGAGTTCGTCAGGGATGTCTATTATCTCCGATGTTATTTAACATTTACTCTGAATTTGTGATGAAGCAGGTATCGGACAACTGGAATGGCGGTATAACTATTGGCGGAAGCAAAATATCTAACTTAAGATTTTCTGACGATACAGCCCTTATTGCTGCTTCTCAGGAAGAACTAGTAGCTCTATTAAACACTTTAGAACAACACAGTGCAGCATTTGGTCTTGGTATTAACTACAACAGGACCAAGGTTATGATCGTAGATAGAGAGCATGACAATCATCGAGAAATAAAGTCAATAGGCCGTTGTGTGGTAGTTCAAAGTTTTGTGTACCTCGGTTCATTGATCGACAATTCGAGTAGCTGTGAGAACGAGATTTGACGGCGCATTCAACAGGCACGGGTGGCCATGACAAAGCTTACTAAAATATGGCGAGACCATAACATCACTAAAGCTACCAAAATTTCACTGGTTCAGTCTCTTGTGTTCTCCATATTTTTGTATGCCTCGGAAACTTGGATTGTTAAAAAGGCAGATCGAGCTGGCATAGATGCTTTTGAAATGTGGACGTGGAGGATGCGACGAAATAGTTGCTAGATATGAGCGCCACTGAACTGACAGAAAATCGCGAACGATGGCGAGCTACAGTTCTCAAAACTATTGATAATATTCGTGTCGGCAATACTCTAGCTCTGACTTAATGCACTTTACGAGTTCACAACATGTCTGTTAGGACATTGTGACTATGATGATTATCATTTACCATAAATTGTTATTATTATTATAAGGTTCGATAAATGCTTGATTGAAATTAATCAGCCCACAAAAATTATACGTTCTAGATATTACTATTTATTTGGATTTGAAATTGTGCTAATAATTTATTACGTTTTCCCTCACAAGAGTTCAAGTTCGAATCCCCCATCAGTAAAGGTGAACGAGAGCATAATCTCTTTGCTGTTGAAGTTACATTCTCACCTGTCCGGCGTACCTGATAGCTTTAATCCAGAGGAGGAAGAAGAAAGCGTCAGTCCACCATCTGAAGAGGCGCCTATAGGTGACGGCCCCTATTATATCGCCAGGCTGCTTCGAAGGATCTCAAAGGCTGACAGTTCATGCAAACAATGCATACAGGTAAGATGATGTTTAGTTGAGGATAATGTTTTTTTTCGATCCTTATTTTTGAGTTAGAC
The DNA here is from genome assembly GCA_951848785.1 of Callosobruchus maculatus. NCBI lineage: Eukaryota > Metazoa > Arthropoda > Insecta > Coleoptera > Chrysomelidae > Callosobruchus > Callosobruchus maculatus. The sequence continues at coordinate 13,958,557 of CATOUR010000083.1, forward strand.
AGTTTGATATTGTGACACCGAGAATTTCAAATTATCCAAAGCACGAGGTTTCATCTTAATAGAAAGCCAAATAAAGTTTTTCGATTTTTTATGTAAACCTGAAGATCTGAAACATCTGAAATTTTTCATTTTCGTCTTACGATACTAAAACTCAAGACTGCGACCGGATTTGTAATCAGAATCCTCAATTTATCTAAAATATGAGATTTCATCGCAATAGAAAGCCAAATAAAGATTTTAAATTTTCTAAGTAAACCTGAAGATCTGAAAGATGTGAAATTTTTCATTTTCGTCAAACGATACTAAAACTCGAAACTGCGACCAGATTTGTAATCAGCAGCCTCAAATTATTCAAAATACAAGGTTTCAAGGAAACCAAATAAACAGCTTCAATTTTTTAGGTAAACCTGAAGATCTGAAAGATCTGAATTTTTTCATTTCCGTCAAACGATACTAAAACTCAAAACTGCGACCAAATTTGTAATCAGCACCCTCAAATTATCCAAAAGACGAGATTTCATCTTAATAGAAAGCCAAATAAAGAATTTCAATTTTTTAGGTAAACCTGAAGCTCTGAAATTTTTTATTTTTGTCAAACGATACTGAAACTCAAAACTGCAATCGAATTTGTAATCGGCACCCTCAAATTATCTAAAACACGAGATTTCATCTTAATAGAAAGCCAAAACAGCGATCGAATTTGTAATCAGCACCCACAAATTATGCAAAACACGAGGATTAATCTTAATAATAGAACAGCGGTTCGCCTTTGAAACTACATCACCAGATTTAAAAAAATGTCATCAATTTTGCGTTTTTTTTTTTAACAGGCTTTTATTAGCTTAATTTTGACGGCTTCAAATCCGTCGGACCAGCGGTCGTATCCGCACTAAGAGAGGGTGCAGACACCTTAAAGTTTGTTAATATTACACAGAGGTGTAGCTACAAGAGCTTAAAAGACGTGACATCCAACTGTTTGGGGGTTGGTATTTTTGTTAACTTTTTTCAGAAAAGTTGACAGTTTTAATTATCGTTTATGCAGTAATGGTAATGATTATTCTATGAATATTGGTCAAAAGCAATAATTCATCTTCATTACACAGAGTATTATTATAAATATATTTTAAAAAAACTAAAAAACAAGCTTTAATGATAAAGTTAACTAAAAGATTAAAAATAAATATAGTTAAAAAAACTAAAAAAAGACGCTTTTAAGTAGGACTAAAAAGGATAATTTTTAAAATAAACTTAAAACAATAATGAACGAAAAATAGTAGTCTGTGAATGATTGTGAAGAAAGCGTGGGGATTTGTGCCATATTATTCGTAAGTCAAATGTTCTTTAAAAGCATGTTTTTTAGTTTTATTAAAAGTATTTATTTATATCAAAAATATTGTTTTTTCCCAGGAAACTCGGATGAAGCTGTGGCCGACGTTGGAGGAAAGAGAAGAAGCGAAAAAGCAAAGGGAAAGCAAAGAACGCGAGGAAAGACGGCGGAGAGCCAAAGAACGACAGCAGAAGCTGATGGCAGAGTTCGCTAATAAACAAAAGGAGTTCATGCAGAAGGCGATGGAGACTGACGAGAATTTCGAGGATATGGAGGAGGAGGTTCTAGTCAGCAAGCAGGAATACGATTGTGTTATTTGCAACCAAAGGTAAATCTCACAAAATCTCTGAAAGGTCAATAAATATATGTACAAGCCATTTCTCACAAGGAAATGCGTACATACTCCAGGGAAGGTTAATGTTGTCGATTTGTTGAAACTACCAACGACAAATAATTTGGACTCCTCTTCCCATTCATAATTATATATTTGTTTACCTTGAAACATTAAAAGGTAGGCCAGTGGGGACGAACGACGGGGTAAGCCAAAATGGCTGCCTTGTACATTTATAACCTTAAATTCTAATTGAATCTTACTTTCTCTCCCTAATAAAGGTATGTGATTCAAGCTGGCGATTATATATTATCATATTAAACAATAAATACACGCAAAATGCGTGGATCAATGACATTACCCGCAAGAAGAGCAAATTATGATAGGCAAAATGACGTTAACGTAAATGAAACTGGTATACCGTCTAGCGACGTTGCCAAGTCCAAAATACATCCCCGACGTGTATACTACAAATTACATTCTTTTACTTTTGCGTTAAGTTCTTTAGTTTTAAGGATTTAGAGACATTGCTCAAGACTTATATCTATATAGTATATTATTTCTACTATTCCACAGTTCTAAAGATACTCAAAGCGCTGAACATTTATCTCTTAAATATGGCGTCCAAGCTTCCACCTGTTTCTATCTTGTCAATCCTGTCCCTGCATCTGTCTATATTCCATAACCTGTTCAATTCCATCTTTCCAGGACAGTCTTGGTCTTCCGTTTTTCCTCCGTCGTAGGGGATTCCAGTACCACATTTTTAAGAGCCATCTTGCTTCAGGAATTCTTCTCATATTACGGATATATGATAAGAATGCCTGTCCAGTTAAGCCTTGGTCGCTCTATAGTGTCCATTATATCGATTGTAAACTCCATTTTTTCCGTTATGTTTAGGTTTCTTATTCTATCCATTCTAGTTTCTCCTGATTCTTCAGCGAAATCTCTCACAGTTCCGATTCATATAAAGCAACACTTTCGACAATAGACTGATATACCCTACGTTTCACATTGTTGTGAGATTCCAGAAAATTGGATGCAATTGCTGCTTTTCCTTTAGTCAGCCTTTCTTTGATGTTCGAGGTACTTCCACCTTGATCTGATACTGTCGTACACAAAATAACAGGTACTTACAAGCATGGGCATACTTTCACTACCAATCCATCAATTCATGTTCTGTTCGTCCGATAACCACATATTCAGTTTTGGTGGCCAAGCGAACGCGTCGTGGCGATCTACCAAGAAAAGAAGCTACTGCTTAGAAGCGATTTTCTTTGGTTTGCCGCAACCTTCGCGTACCAGATGGCGCACCCGCATGGCATATCTTTTCTGTCGCCTGCTCCCACATCCTCACATGTCTGGTAGACTTGAAAATTCTGATGCTCTCTGTCTCCGTCAATCGACCTATGGCGCACTGATGATCGCTAATAAGCGTGAAACAGCTGTCTGCGTACTGGTGGATTGACGGAGATATAGAGCAACCCTCGTGTATCGACTCTAATATGGAGCAGCATATAGAACCCGCGCTCTTCAGGTGGCCAAGCGAACGCGCCGAGGCGTTCCACCAAGAAAAGAAGCTGCTGTTTAGCAGCGATTTTCTTTGGTTTGCCGTTACCTTCGGGTACCAGATGGCGCACCGGCAGATCTTTTCTGTCGCCTGCTCTCATATATTCAGTTTTGTTGAATTTATGTAGTCCCCATTTCTTATAATCTTATAATTTATTTTAATTGCATAAGCTTTCCACGAATCTATAGTTGAATTTTTGAATTCTCTAGTTCGCCTAGTACAGAAGATAACCCAATGGGCTTAGTAGTTCTGATCCAAGCTACCAGCGTGATTGGCCACCGACGTCGATATGGCCAACCAGAACGAGCGGTGTTGCCAACTTGCGAAGAAGAAAGGGATCAGCTCAGGAGGGACGATACGTTGGCTGCCGAGTTTGACAGGAGAGTCGACGAACTTGACAGGCACTTCGATCCTGTGAGTAATTTCACTATCCAATGCTATATCGAACCGTTTGAAAGACAATAAAAGTGTTGAATACAATGCTTTTAAATATTCGTTTGAGAATTAGTAATGATATAATAGCATACCATCAACTTTAGGCCAGAAAATGAACTGGCATGTGTTGCGATAATTCAATAATGCTATAATTCGTAATGATAAGAAACTTAATTTTTTTTGTAAATAAAAAATTCATAATATAAGAAAGACCGCAGAGCAGGCATTGATATTTAAAGATTGTTTATAATAGCTTGCTTACTCAAAAGAAATGGAACATTTCAATAGATTAATTTTATAATTTTTGAAAAAAATGTTAGTTTATTAAAAAGGTGGTTTTGCAACAATACCATATTTTTTGTGTTTGCTATAGGGAAATAAAATAAAGTCAGTTTTGTCATATTATCGAGCTACAATAATAATGAAATAAGTTTGCTTAAATTCAGTACATGTACCAAAATTTTTAGAATGAATGTTCCAAATCATCTTCAACTAATGTTTATTTAGGACAAATTGAAGATTCAAAGCGCGAAAGTAATTTAAAAAAAATCGAATTTTACGTAGTATTTACAGGAAAACCCTTTAAATTATGATCTATGAAAGGAGTCCATTTTTTTCCAGCAATCATGGTTTGCATCTGTGAATTTGGGTTGGGATGGAGGAGTTCATGTCCAGACTTGTGGCCACCACATACATTTAGACTGTTTAAATTCCTATCTGACCTCATTACGGTCTCAAACGCGGCATCTCAACCTATCACCCGAAAAGTAAGTATTTCCAATATTTTTTTGTTATTTATTTCAACTTCGTTTGCATACTTGTTCATTTTTCCACTTTTAAACAATTATTTATTTTTTAAATATAGCAATTGAATTAAAATGTAGTAAGATAAATATGAACTGAATTTCGGTGCATTCTTATACTTTTAAACACAAAAACAAAATATTTCTATTTTGTTAAATAGTATTTAAAAGCAAATGGAAAACCTATATTTTTTCAAGCTCCATTCATTACTTTTTGTGATTAATCTACCAGTGTTTTATTGTATTTTTGAAAATAGAGATGTTAGGCAATTCTATTTTTATTAGTTATGATTTAAGTTAATTTCATTTAGTCTTTTTTGGAAAAAACCTGTTTTTAATCATTTATTTTCTTTTCCTGTATTTCCTTTAGCTTTAAATTTAAATTAGTTTTATTCACAACAGATCTTGTTACAGTGGTCCCAATAAAACTGTTTTTTGATAGATACCTTGACAATACAAAATTGTTAAGGTTACATATATAAATTTTTAAAATAATGCTTTTTTAGGGGCGAATATCTATGTCCGTTGTGCAGGCAGTTAGCAAATTCTGTTCTACCTCTATCTTCCCAATTGGGTGAAAAAGCCCAAATGGTGCGATCTAGACCAAACGAAATGATGTCCAAGATTCTAGAAGAACTAGGCGATTTTCTTAGGGAAAACGATGAAAAACCTGTAAGTAGTACCGTAACACTAATTCAAAAAATGCTCCCCTACACTTATAAAATTCAGTTGATTGTTGATTCATATTTGAAAAAATTTAGTACAATGAAATACTGCCATCATAAAAAGATAATTCTTTTTTAGAATCCATCTAATATGGCCGAAGCTATAGGCAAAGTAATGGAGGATATGTCAGGCTGTATCAAACTGAAAAATCGGTTTAAACTGAAAAGCGAAAAGCCGATACCCCAAACTCTGTTTCTATTTGTAACGTCCATAGCCCGAACGAATTTAGAGGTGGAGCTGATACAAAGAGGAGGTTCTTTGGTGACGTCCGCCAGTGAACCGCCGAACCCTTTGTTGCCCAAGAGAGATTGTATAGGTAAGAAAAAAATGCAGTACCAAGTCCTTCGTTAGATTCAAGCTTCAAAGAGTAGCTTCTCATTTTTCCATTTTCAGTGCCTCTGCTCCATGTTTTGGCCGTCCATGCGCGAGTTGCGAGAGTGTTGACCATGTGGCCATCATGGATGACCTTCCAACAGCTCTGCGGTCTCCCAGCCAAAGTGCCTGTAACCTCGTTGGCTCCGATCGAAAGGGAGGTGCCTCTGCTCCTATGTGATCCCATAGCTCTCTTACTGGAGTTCGTCTTGTTGCTTCCTTTACACCTAGATCAGAGTAAGTCGTTTCTTCTATGACACGTGATTCAGCGTTATAAGCAAGATAATCTTCCAGTAGATGGTGTGATTGAGTTATAAATAGTACTTTGAGATACCGCGTTTTCTTTTTTTTAAAGTTGGATTAGCGAAATTCACAGCCGTTAATCTCAAAGCATACTATTGGCGTCCTCGAGACAGTTATTCAGTTAGTAACTATGCTACAGATCAAAAACAGTTTCAAGGACGTTCGTTCACGAGAGTTGTTGGTAGATGAAATTCATTTTTTTCAGTTTTAATAAGTTTAATCACATATTTATCTACCCTCAAAAATTCGAAACTTCTTATCGATGATTTCGGAGAGTTATTAATGATTAAAAGTAAGAATTTTGATATGGGCCCTTACGATGACAGATTGTTTTGTATTTGAAGGTATAATAAACGTATTTTAGGTGTATATACAAAAATAATGTTTAAAAATATCGTATCCAGACGATTTGCTGTAGGATTTTGTTCAAATCGAAGAATTTGATCCTCATCTTCGGGATCACACAGAAGAGGTCTACTGGCATCACTGTGACGTCGTCGAAAGGTTTCTGTCTCACGTAGACGTCGAATAGTCCTAGAAAAAACTCTTTCGTTCGATTGACTGTGATTAGGGTCTCACTGTCTGTATTTCGCGCGAGCAGCCGCTGCTCTTCCCGTGGCTAAACCGTGTATGAACACTATGTCTGCATATTCTTCATTTGTATAGGCCTTTACGGAAACACTGATCTGGATCCGGATAGATCAGTTATATGTCAAACAGCTGTCAAGTGGCATTTATGATTAATATGATTCCATGAATTTAACGGACATCGAACAACGAAAAAGTTGGTTTAACAATAAAAATCAGATGGTAAAGTAAAGCAGCTACTGATCTGAATCATCCGATCGCAATCACTTACTGTACAAGAGTAAACTACCCTATTTCTGACCGATCCCAGATCACTTTCCGAATGTCACGATCAGTGATTCAACTGATCGAGTTAACCCGATCATAGTTTCCGTAAAGGCCTAATGACAACTAGTGAGCACACTCTAGATCTTGAACGTATGTACGCTAAAGCTGAAACTGTAGATGATTTCCGTGCACGCGTGAACACCGGCGCCGTTCCGCATTCTACTCTCTCTTCCTTTTTTTTGTCCTTGGTGCTGCTTTCCACTCAGTGGGCCAGCTCGTCTTCCGTGGGATCCAAGATGGTCTGTCTCTTTGGACACTTGGACCCCAGCGTCGGTACTCTATAACCTAAGAGATAGAAACGTGTTTCTATCACCATGACGATCGGGCAGTTTCGGGTGCCTATCACGTGTCTACTACTCTGTCACGGCACGCTGTCATATTTACGAGGCCACCCGATCCCATAGTGCATAGAAACACGTTTCTAAGTTACAGAGTACCGGTGCAGATTTTCTTATAGGTTATCCTTTTTGCTATTTTTTTTCTTCTCTGCTTATTTTGTTTTTGTTTTTTTTTTCACTCACTCATTCACTCTTAGACTAAGGACACACACGTTAAAATATTTGTTTTCCTAGCTGTAGGAATTTGGATTGGTTCTTTTCCGTTCCCTTTTTCCCAATTATTCTTTTTCAGCGCATTCTAAAAGTAGAGACGCGGCTGTCACAGCCCACTGGATCTTAGCTTGATGATGGCAAATTTTTGCCAAATGCTCTGTTGAAACTGTATACTCTCTGAGATCTATTATGCTTTTAGAAAATAAATGCAATCTTATCGCCTGTGTTTACAACAAGTTTATGGTACCAGTGCATAACTAGAAAGATGGGCATGTTTTTAACGCAAAGTGCACGGTTAATTATTTGGTGACTTTTTTAGATGAATTCATTTTTTTAACGTTTCTTGTATTCACTTTTATCACATGCTGATTGTGGAGTCTATCTCGCTAAGTGTTAGATACATGGTCACTTTCTTTTAGTCGATAATGACGTTATAGCATTTTATCTAAAGATCGATACTAAAAATTCCAACATACGAAAATAAAATTTTGTTTTTTCAGGGTTTTCGTTTGGAGGTCTGCGTTTTAATGAAAATCTCAAAAATGTATATAGTCAATATACCTCTACTATCTCCTCCCCAAATTAATGTATCGAATCACCAATCACCCTGTATATAGGTTTATAACATATATATTGTCTATCTTGTCAAACCCCACACACAAGGTTACTACATTATGTGGCTCATACGATTTATTTACCCCATTGATTGTATTGTTGGGAAATAAATTATTATTATTGTTATCATTAAGTATTCGTTTTACAACATTTCTCCTCGTTTTTCAGCCTACTTCACGACTACAGTCCAAATGGTGTACAACCTGCTGTACTATCAGGTAGTGGCCCAAGTGTCGTGCGGTTTGACAGGGGCAGAGAGAGCTAGGGCTGCCGCTAGCGCCACCGCCGGGCAAGTCACCAATCTGAGCGACGCTCTCGGTTTGATCAACGAATGTCTCGGCCAGACGGAGCTATATATGGAGGACGACAGTTCCAGCTGCAGTGGGAAGCCGCAGGTCAACATCCTTGCCTTGGAGCAACAGGTCAGTGCCGATGAAATGTTCGTTCCCATATTAACCTACACCTTGCAGTATAAGAGCAAATTCCTGTGATATAGTTTGGATCCACATCTGTCTAAAAACATAACAACAACATCATAACGAATCAGTCCCAACCAACGCATAGGTTAGAAAGAAGCAAAACACCCTAAGGTTTATATGTGAGGACAGCAATTTTTCGTATATTTTGTAGTTTCAGAATCGTTCCACAGAAGGCACATTTCCTCCTAGCTTTAAAAAAGCTCTTGTAGTTCCATTTCACAAAAGCGGGGATATGAAGGATCCATCAAATTACCGCCCTATTTCTTTGCTTTCAACTATCTCCAAAGTCGTTGAAAAACTAGTTAAAAGACGAATGATGGACTTTCTATCTCAGCACGCTGTTGTTAGCTCTTCTCAGTTTGGTTTTCTTCCCGCCAAAAATACTCATGACGCTATGTTTTACGTTCTGGAGCAACTTTTCACGCACTACAACAGCGGCCAGGCAACTGCAGCGGTGTTCTGTGATTGTTCGAAGGCTTTTGACTGCGTTAATCACAGAACGCTGCTGCGGAAGCTTGAAGTCTATGGTTTTCGGGGTGTGGCACTGGAGTGGTTCGAGTCTTATCTTTCCTCAAGACTCCAGTGTTTCTTAGCGAATGGCAGAAACTCGTCTGATCATTTTATTAAGCATGGGGTCCCTTAAGGCTCTGTGCTGGGCCCAATTTTATTTCTTTTATATATCAACGACTTATTTAATCTTGATATATCTGGAAAGTTCACTACCTTTGCTGATGATGCTACTGTGATATGGCACAAAGATGAGCCAGAAGATCTGGTCCAAACAATTGCACGTGAGATCGTTGTTATCAAAACCTGGTGTGATTCAAATGGGCTTTTATTTAACTTTAAAGAAACACAAGTTCTTGGATTTCGTGTTGATATCAATGACATCGTTTGTGAACAATTTTCCATCAAAAGCTCTGAATGTACTAGGTTTCTTGGATTGCAGCTTGACGTTGACCTTAAATTTCAAAAACATATTATCAGTTTGAATAAAAAGCTTGCATCAGGCTGTTATTGCGTACGAGCTGCAGCAACAAATTTGGGCATCTCGATTGCTAGGACAGTTTTTTTCGCGGTGGTGCAATCCCATCTGTCCTACGGTCTACCATTTTGGGGCTGTTGTAGCCAGTTCCTTTTCCAATCTGTCTTTAAGTTACAAAAACGTGCAATACGATATATTGTAGGTGCTTCTTGTAGAGATCCTTGCAGACCGCTTTTTATTCGTCACAAAGTCCTTACACTGCCATCTCTTTTCATATTAGAGACTACAAGCCTAATACACAACCATCGTTCTTCATTCTCCTACCATCAACAAGCTTATGCAACTCGCCGGAGACATGACATTCCGCTACTAATACCTCTTCTACCCTCGTGCGAAATTCCATAATATATAATAGTGTGAAAATATATAACTACTTGGCATCGGATATTAAAGCAATCCCAAATATTATGAAGTTCCTTAAAGCGTTAAAAAAATACTAATAACACAAGCATTCTACTCGCTGGTCCAATATTTTGAATTTTCCTTCACTCAATGAGTTAGTCAACTATTGCCCCAAGTGTTTGATGAACATAAAAATAACCTTCATCTATGGGGTGTCAGTAAAATTTTTAATTTGTGAATGTCTGACTTTTAAGTATTTTATTTATTTTTATGTATTTGTATTTTAATTTTTATGTATATGTATTTTCATTATGTACTTTTACTTACTTATTTGCTTTGTCAATAAGATTATTTATATATCTTTGGCAATAAAGCATGTTAACCAACCAACTTATTAGACCAAACCATGACGCAAATTAGATCAAACATTAAAAAAAGAAAATGACTAACCTTTTGTTTTGTAGATCTAATAACTCTGTTATTAACATTTTTCAGGTTCAAAAGCTGTGCTTGCCTTTCCTCCGGATAGCGGCGTTATTGAAGTACCACTTGTACCAGCTACCATTGCCGGAAATTAGAAATCATCAAAGCGAATTTGTCCGTCTAGTCTACTATTTAGAATTAGTCACTGAATCCATGGATTGGAGCTTATTCAATGCCGCTGTAGCTTTAAATTGGCCTTCGGATACGTCAATGAGCATCGATTCTCCAAGGTAACCATTTTCACATATCACATAAGTCAGTTACAGCAATATTGTTTCATTCATTTATCCCTCAGATACTACATAATTAATAAGTATATTATACTACTTACAACACTCTTGAATTTTTCAAATTACACTAGTATTTTCAGTTCACACAATTATTTTCAGACGTGTAAATTCTTGCAAAAACTAAAAACCTTTCCAATCGATCTAATCGCATTTGTAACGCATCTTACTATGTGTTTATACATTTCGTAACAGTTTGCTACCTTCTTCTTTTAGTACCCTCTCCTCAGCAGAGGTTGGCGACCATCAATTGGAATTCTTCTCTGTCTTGTGCTAAACGGATGATTGTCCAAGCTTCCCTTATACTAAACCACTGACGTAAGTTTCGAAGCGAGGAGAAGTTTTAAGCCCAATCCCTCGTCGTCCTTCGATCTTTCCCTCAACGGTCAGCTGTAAAAAATCGTACTTGCTACTATATTAAAAATGTGGCCAAAATGAGCTGCTTTCCTTCATTTTATTGTGGTTAGAAGTTCCCGTTCTTTATTCATTCTCCCTAATACCCTACCGTTTGTTACTCCCTCGGTCCATGATATCCTTAATATGAGTCCGTATAGTCACATCTCAAAAGAATCCAAACGTACATAGCATTTTGTTGCTCGCTATCAAGTTTACTACAAGATATACTTTTTTTGAGCATTTACATAGTTTCTTTTATTCAAACTTACAATACATTTGCCTTCTAGGTTTATTTAGACCCAGTTTCACAATCTTTAGTTAACTAGTGACTCAGAGTAACAACTGAACATAGAGGTAGTAAACAGCTAATTTTAATAGGCCGACATCTTTTCTTACGTTGTCATATTGACCACCAGATACGGCAATCGTAATTGTTTACTATCGTCTTAATTGTATAGTATTCAGAAATATTCCATTCTACGTTAAAAAAGACGGTATTTCGATGGCTCAGGAATGATTACAGCAAAATCAATAGATATGTTGACCTCTACTGCGTTACTGCATATTTCTTCATCATAAACGCAAATGCTGAAGTATTACATAAATTTGAGGAGCTGGCAACGCCGACATAGTTTTCTCGCTACTTATTTACGGTAAAAGCTCGGCTGTCAAACGTTTATTGTTTGTGCGTCTTTCATGCTTGGTCAGTAAAATCGAATTTGCTATTTGTTGGTAACTGTAGTGAAGCTTTACGGACTTGCTGTGCTATATTCGAGTGTAGTTTAACCGTTTTTGGAACACAAAAAGTGCAGTGTTTGTAACATGGTTTGCATTGGGATAATTTTCAGGTTAGTTTTCGTTACACAGCATTGTTTACAATTTGAACTGTCACTGCGAGGTCACAACTGATCAACGTTTGGAGGCTGAAGTGTCAAAGACGATGGCTTTGAGCACGCCATGCTGAAGTGGTTTGTTTACTACCTCTTTGTTCAGTTGTTACTCTGACACTAGTGGTAAGCGAAAACAATCCCTTTCATAATCAGTGGTTTGTCAAAAGCTCAGGTGCCCAAGATAAAGTATGGGTTACCCTTTCGTTTGTTGTGGTCAACCGATACGCCTACTTTGGAGGTTATAAGAACACGAATTTTGATCATAGTCTGTGAAAATTAGCTTGTGTTCCTGGAACACGATTAAGACAGTGTTCCGGGACCCGTCCGTCAAAAATCTGGTGCCAACTTGAAGATAAATAAATCTGTTGGAAATAAGTTCCACGATAACTACTACTTAATGTCCATCTGTCGGTTAAGTGACTACCAGAGGTGAAACTGGGCCTTATTGTGTAAAGTTACACTGCGCATCATACATGCACATTTGACAGTAGCCAACATTCATTTTTATTTTTTGTTGTAGATTATGGTGCAACCAGTTTGCGGCGTTTGTAGAAAGAAGTCAAATAGCAGCCAGAGGTTTATTAGTAGATCAACATATTGTATGGCATCCACCGCGGTTATTACAGCTTCCTAGAGAATATGAAAAGATATTTACGGTAAGTGTTGTAAGAAAAACCACTTTATTTTTAGTATTTGGGGGGGGGGTGAGTGTTTATTCATTTGTGTCATTCAGACTAATGATAAGACTAATTTCTTTGCGCGAACCCTAAGATGCATTGGACTATGCTCTCCTGCCTTTTACTCCTGGCCTACACTCCTATAGGAGCTCCTGCTTTCAGGCAAGGCTTTGTAACCACAAATATTAGATTACAATAAGATAACACACTTGACAGTTTTAGAGATTATATAGAGAATGTTAAAAGGAGAGAACCATGAGTTGTAGTGCACATATTGACAGCCACTGGCGGTCATAGCTTATTTGGCAGGGAGTGGCCATATGAATTTTGACAGGGGGGCATGGACAATTCATCAAGTATGTATCAGTAATAGAAGTTGCCATGTCTCCCATTATATAGATATATTGTGTCATATCAGGAAAAATAGATATGAAACAAAAAATACGAAATAAGAATTTTTATTATCATGTATGATCGCCAGTGTTGACAGCACGCATATTTGTAAGAAAATATTTGTTTCATACAAGGAATATAACTGATCTTGCCCATTTTTACGACGATTTTTTTGTCATTTTTTTCTCTCCATTATTTAGGGTGGAAAATTTGGCTGCATACATGTTTAGACATGTCTGCAGGTTGCGCTTAACAGAGGTGCAACTTTTTTAATGTCAGTTTTTATTTGAACCACGTTTAGTGTATCAAGATACATTAACTGTGCAGAACTGTGTAGTGGGGCAGATACCTTATACAACGCGAAGAGGACCTGACCAGAGGCTGCTTCACAGGCTGGTCAGGGGGTGGTGGAGCAACTCAGCCGGGGAGTTGCGAAGGTACATCATGGGCGAAGGAGCTCGTCTGTACAATGCTCTTTTTACATTCCAGTACTACCACGAACGTCCGTGCACCCAATGTCACTCTGTGGCAGCGGAGACGAGCGTGTGTCTGCTATGCGGCACCGTGGTCTGTCTGAAGCAGAACTGTTGCAAGCAGCAGAACGTGTGCGAGGCAGTAGCGCACGCGCAAGAATGCGGCGCCGGCACTGGGGTCTTCCTGGTCGTCACCTCCACGTACATCATCGTCGTCCGCGGACATCGGGCCTGCCTTTGGGGTTCCCTCTATCTGGACGACTTCGAGGAGGAGGACAGGGATTTGAAGTAAGTATCATAAAGCTTAAGGAAATGTACGTGGAAGTCATCTGGCCGTAGTAAGGCTTTTGTAACAAAAAACGTTTTATGATTTTTACGAAAAAGTGTTTTTTAACCATTAACTTTGGGAAAGCTTATTATAAATCTTCAGGCCGTTATTTATAATCGAATCTCTCGCGAGTTTTGTTGAATGGTATTATAACCTATATTCATCGTGTCAAATTTTGTTTTATTTTTCAAAATCAGCGATGTCATTCCCAAGGTGATATTACATCATGATTTTGTATTCTAATAAAAAGAACAGCTTACATGAAGTTCTAGGTCTACTATTGACAAGTCATCTCTAAGTGCTCGCTGCTGTAAGACTAACAACCTTTTTGTACCTTGTTACCACAATTGATGTCACTAACGGCATGCGTATATATGAGTGGTCTAAATGGACGATTAGAGACACTCATTCCCAGCTTATGCATTAACTGATCTTAATATAATTTACGAACCTGTATTAAATTTTTTAGAAGGGGCCGTGATAACAAGGCATAGACAGCGAACAGACATCCTAAACTCGGCTGAATCTACTTTTGACATAGCAAAATAGCACAGGTTCATCTAAATTATGAATATGTTTGGTGCCCCGGAAGATCCCGGGTTCTATTCCTGTCAGTGGCTGAAACTTATCTCTGTTTTTTTTTCAATCAGAAGTCAATTTCCACAAAAGAATGAAGTCAAGTTGCTTGTTTGTACTTCCCACATATTACGGTAAATACCATTTATTATTTTCCCATAGCATGAGGCTACAGTCTGAGATTCTTTTGCAACCAAATCATCGCCCACCCGCCCTCAAAAAAAGTATGTTATGCCGCTAGGTCTTTCTTTCGCAGGTCAATGGATAGTCTATTATGAATATAACAAAATTTTCCATTTGCAGCGCCCCACCCCCCAAACCCAACTTCACACCACCCAAAAAAAAAAATAGAAAATGAGGAGGAACCCTAAAACAACGCCCAACATTTAATGAAGGATTGAATTATTTTGTTTTTTGCTAATTAGTCTGCCGCCAATTCCAGTTCTCATAATTATAGCAGCATCACCTTCTACGGCCCTAAAGCATATCGCTACCCAAATTTCATCATAATCCCAGCAGCGGTTACTGAAATTACTAGGCTAGAAAAACGCCAACCGACCGACCGACTGACAGATAGACCAACAGACAGATATACCGACGAAAATGAGTGACGTGGATCTTCGTTATGTAGATATCGTAATACGCCCAAACAGCGCACTCTCGAAATGGAAAATTTTCTCGATACAATACTCCACTCACCTATCTGTGTGGGAAGTAAACAAACTAAACAGTAATAAAGCCCACACAAAACAAGAGTTTAATGACCACAATGCCGTTGACACCAAAGTAATGAAAATAGACCAAAGAACTTACGCTGTTAGTTCAGATAATTATGTCGGTGCCATATCAGAGTATTGTATCATCTGCAAATACAGTGAATTGGCCAACTATTTCTAATGTCATTAAATTATAATAATATTAATAATATCGGACTCAACACAGAACCTCGAGGTACTCCAGCCGGTATGTTCCAATTGTTTGAAGTGCCGTATTTAATTAATTTAATAATATTATTAGAGTGATTATGCAAATAAGGAAATAAGCTGTAAACGATTTTCGTGTTTTTTTTTTCAGAACAACTACACTTATGTAATTTCTTGATGACTATATCGTGATTGATGCTTTATAAGAGTAACAAATATGAGGTGGAAAATTGAAATTCGGAAAGAGCAAATCGCAATTCATAAAACTTTTTAAACCCCCCTGTAAACTTTCCAAGTAATCTCTTTTCTCGAATTCAAATGGTTAATAAGATATACTACGTTTACATGGGGATTCATTCCGAATTGAATACGATATCACATCCAGCGTTTCATGTGTTTTACATGTTTAGTTTTGTTTTGAGATCTCACATAATCTACAAACTAGCCAGTTTTCTTTTAGTGGCCGAACTTTGGAAGCTTTGTGTGCTCACGATTTTATTTTCTTAGTCGTTTTTTTGGTTAGAAATGATATTTGAGATTCAGACAGTTAATGGTTGCATTCAGCACACTCAACAGTTGCGGAGCAGCTACCAAATTTTCTGCCGAACGCGTGCGCTACCTAGCAGCTACCGCTCCAGCGGTCGCCATTTTTTGTAGCGATAGAAAAGTGCGCTCACTTGGAGCGGAGCGGAATAAGCTACTTCTGACCTTGTGCGTGTTACATGTTATGACACTTGTCTTATAGATTATGTTGTGACATTTTTAAAAATGTCAACGGTATGATGTATGATCTATGAAAAAGTCGTTGTCCACACAACTTTACACAGTCCAGAACTTTGATACAATCTTACATGTTTCTTTATTTTTAACAAACACGCCCCCCTACCCTCAAATGTGGCCACTCATTTGACATTTCACTGAAAACTGACATTCGACACAAACTATTTATCGTGATATCTCAGAGCGCACAAATAATGTTTTTCAGCAGAACACCAACTGTTGAGATGTAGCGGCTACAAAAGTAGCGGCTCCCGATCTTTCTGCTGAATGCAACCAGTAATTTGGTTTCAATCACAGAGTTAACATCTCTAGAGGGAGCCTAATTTGAATATTGGCCAGCCAACATCTATAGCGCTATTGCCACTCTTCTTCGTCCGCTTAAGGACCTTCCAGTTTCTTCAAAATCTGGCAGTTTCCGCAGTTTGAACACATGTTCCTCAAAGTATTTAACTGGGTATTTAGCTATACATTCCAATATACTTGCTATGTCACTGATTTACGTGAAGATAATTTGTATCGATTTAACGGAATCTCAAAAACGGTAAATTCCATAGTGGAATGACGCTATAACTTCTTATATGTCGTAAATCTGGCAATCTACAATCGGCGTCGCCCTTAAGCTGTCATGTGGCTGTCATTGTAGTTGTGGTTATTGCGTATGTTGAGATTTTTGTTGTTTTAGTGCATATTTGAGTGACTTTGTGACTATTTGTGGTGTGAATTAAATTATTTATGAACAATATTGTCATAATTGCATGATGGGATGAAATAAAAAGTGCATAGTTTGCTGCAATAGCGACGAATCGGTGAACACCACTTATCATAGGTTAGTATAGGTTTTGTTTTGGTTTTCAGTAGCGTAAAATGTGGGGATAACTGGAAACAAAAGTAACTTCACTTCTGTTTCAGGAATAATAATGGTTGTTTAATGTATATTATGTGCATCTATGTAGGTTTCCTCCGAATATAGTGATGAGAAACAAGTGGCTTGATGCCTTACAGCTGAAAGGTGAAATTTGGGGTGGTAGGGGGGTTGTGAAACTCAAAAATTTGTTGTATTCCTAAAGGCTGGCCATTCACCTGTGAAATAAAGACCTAGCGGCTTAATTTCTTTTTTTAGGTCCATCGGAACATTGCCTCGCGTTTTACAGAAACCAAGGGACTTAGATGTATACATAACATGTATGCGAGTATTGCTTTACATCGTTCCGTATTGTGTAACGAGAAAAGCGTTAAATTGATTTTATTGAAATTTTGACATAATATTATTCCGTAGCGAGGGTGGAAAACACGTATGGTTTTTAGAAATCGTCTCAGGGGCGCCGTAACAATAATAAAAAAGCTAAAAATATAAAAACAGCTCAAACTTCGTTTTTATGCGTTTTAGGGTGTCCTGGTCATTTTCAACTTTTTTTGGGTGGTGGGTATTTGGAGTAGTTGGGGGTAGGGGTTGTAAAACAACATTTTTTTGTACTCATGATAGGCGGTCTATTGACCTGCGAGAGAAAGACCTAGGGACATAACTTACTTCTTTAGGTCCATCCGAGCATTATAATAAGAGTAACTCTCTAAGTATTGCTAAATACTAATACAACTTATTGTATCAGTTTGTAACATCACAGTAAGATTAATGAATATCCAATTTTAATATAAGGTCGTACGCCACTGATAATGCCCTCAAGCTGTCAAAATTTCCGTTACATGTTGGCTGGTCAGCAACCTGTGCATTTTGTTGTTTACATTCCCTCTAGAGATGTTAACTCTGTGGTTTCAATAGGGTTTCCCGATTTCAGTCCGATACGATCCACATTCGATTCCAGCAAAGGGTGGTATCGACTTTGAAACTCAATTCACTTTCGATCCGAATTTTGTAGTGTTTACGTGCAGTATTCAATACAAAATCGAATTCAGTTCGAATTGAACCGTAGTAAATCTTTTTCCGAGGGTGTGTGAATATTCCTCCTTACGTAGGTTGTGTTATCACGGGTTGTTCTTCTTCCAGACGCGGTAAACCGCTATACCTGAGCAAAGACAGGTACCAGCTTCTGGAGCAGCAATGGTTGGCGCACCGATTCGACCACACGAAGAAGACGTGGGTGCCCCATCGAAACGCTCTCTAAGTCTCGGCTTGGACAAGCGGGGCATCGACCTCCTCTTCTGCATACTAATTTACGTATATATCTTGTGTATCAACAAACACACACCTACTTCATTCAATGTATAATCTATAATTTATGAGCTGTGATAAGTCAAACGATCGGTAACAAGATGATATTAAGTAAACCTTTATTTTTTTTTTTGGTCCTTTGGTCCAGTCAGTAAGCGCGTTTCAGTATGCGTACAGTTGAGGAAAGTTATGATTTTTGGAATTTTATCGTTTGTTTTTATATGGATACATAGATATAAGGTCAATCTATGGACAACATACAATAAAACAATTTTTATCGAGCATGAAGACAAAAAGGTAGGAAGGAACTGAAATGAGTATATGAAATAGCAAATTGCTACTATCTTTATGAGGCACTGTTACTAGCAAATAGAAATAACAACTCGTGCATGCAATGGAGTAAGTCTGATTAGCTTTATTTTCAATATTACATTCACACTTTTTTAAAATAAAATATTACATATATGTAAAGATGTGCGAAGTTACACATTATTAATTTTTAATTTTACATTTAATTGTTCTTGCAACTGATTACAAGTAAAGGTCAAGTGGTAACTTGGGGGTTCGGATAAATTTTAGCTCTGGAGTATTTGTAAAGGTACCCGGTTTTTGTCATGGTCTTTTAGTGTATAAGCATTGAAATGCGTTAATCAATGGTATAAAGCCAGCGCCACATATGCGGGATTCGGCGAGCAACGAACCCGGATTATTTGCTATTCGGCTATGTGGCTGCAGGATTTTACCCGAATATTCGCCATATGCCGAGCACCGAGCATTCTGCCGGCGCCATAGCCGGCGCCACACATGCGGCATTTAGGGAACAACGAACAGCGAATATTCGCAATTCGGCAAACGCCTACTAGTGTGGCTGGAGCAGTTTGTGCGAATGGTCGGGCTTTCCCATTCCCTTTCTTCTCGAAACTAAACATAGCCAACTACGCACATACGTGCTCGCTTTTTAGCGAGCAAGGTTGAAAAAACGGCGAATATTGATATTCGGCAAATACCCGCATATGTGGCGCCGGCTTAAGTCTCAATAGACTTCTCTTGCACAAATCTTATGGAAAAAGTTCTGCCGATTTGTTGGAATACAGTTTCTGTGTGCTAACCACGACTCCATGGACGCAAAGCAGGTCTATAGATGTTCTAAGACCTCGACCTAAATCTTCTAATGAATATTGGAAGAGATGTTTGTCGAAGTTTGGCAAATCATGACTATACGCTTCGTTCAAAATTCGTGCCTCTACAATTTTCAGGAACCCTTGACTAAAAATGGACGTGGTGAATGATTTTGTATTTTGAATATCACTTAATTAAAGAGTTTGAGCACATCAAGACTTTTGATCAGTGGTGTAAGCTGCCTGGCGTTTATGTATACTTTCCAGTATACAGTGTCCCTATAGACATGTTTCAACTTTGACCTATTCCTTCTAGTATAGCCTCATCTGTTTACTCCTACCAATCGCTAGCAAGAGAATGAAATAACAAGGTAATATGTTACAATAGCTGCTTTCGTTTTGCAAGAGAAGTCAGATATTTCAAACTAAGGTAAGATTCTCAAATTAGTGAATATCAGATCTACTAGGCGTTCAAGAAGAAAAGCAGAGCACAGTTGATCAGATTATAACCTAAAATTAGTAGTTTTCGTTAGCGTCAAAAGTAAGGAAAAAGAAATTGATGTTAGTCTTTAGGTTATGCAATAATTGGGGCGAGGTAAAAACCTCACTTCATTTGAAGTTAGTTTGGTTAAAAACAACACGTATTCCAGTGAGTAGAGTTAAATGAGCTGAGATTATCTGAGATTTTGTGTCAAACGAATACGACTTAAGCATTGACAGCTCTGAGCCCCTATAGCGGCATTTTTTTAGGGACAGACAGTCCTTGAGTTTGCTCGAATTCCTCTGTAAGGGCTGTGTATAAAAACATTGCAATTTTCCTCAAATTGGAACTTTTTTCTATAATAACGCATGCTCATTGACTGGCCTTTCTTGTACAGTTTCCACAATTTATTATTCTAGTCTGTTATTTTGTGGCTCACTGACTTCAAAGTCCTCGAGTAACTAACTGATAGGTTACACAAATACTTTAATGTACTCTCAGTTTTCGGTATTTTCTTATTTCTAGAAATAAATATGAATATGCGATGTGTATTATTTTTCTTGGTGTTCATATGAATGGTTGTCTACTAACTTGGCGGTATTACAGATAAAAATTATCTTGGACTAGACCTCAAAATACGTTGATAATAGAGCAAGGGAGCATAGAAGCTATACTATATACATAGGTATAAAAAAATATATTATGTAACAATACTGTTTTATAGTCGCAGATTAAATTGATATTCAATTGAAACACCAAATCTGATCATTCAGAATCAAGAGAATTGGTAGAAAAAAAATATGGAAAAGAAGTAAATGGCATCCGCGGTTTTCTGGTGTTTAGGCTTTGCCTTCACTGCCAAAAAATCTCACCAATATATAAAATGAAGTATTTGTGACGGGTTGGTAATTTTAAGCAAAGCTGATATTTTTAAGCAAACTTGAATGTTTGTAAATAAATATAAATATATAATTTCGACTTCTCCAGTAGTGTAATTTGTATTGATTTTGATTTTGCATAGAAAGTGAGATATGCTCTTTTTTCAAGTGTATTTCGAGGTGTTTCTATTTCTAAGGAAAAAAAATAGTTTTTTCAACTCTTGATCCATCTAGTGCATTTTGTTATAAAATGAGTCTAACATACGTTTTTTGCTAGAATTATTTATTTTATTTTTTAAATTGAACTCTCAATGTAATTCTTGAGAAGTCGAACTTTGAAATTCTTATTAATTTCTTAATCCACGATTCTGGAAAAAAAAACTGCTGATGTTATGGATATATCAAGGGTTGAACAAATCATGTCTTTTATCTAACCTCCGCCCCCCCACATTTGTTTTTTAGCTGACAATAATATACTTTGTCGTGTACATACGATAACTTCTAGAAATATAATTTTTGTTCTCCGGATAATTTAAATTCAGTAGGGGTTTGTATACACCTATTTTAAGGAAATCTAGGGTATCAAATTTTTAATTACGTGTATATATAGCTTTAGTTTTCAATTATTATGTCACTAATTTGTATATTAAACATACAAGAGCTTGTGATATGGTTAAAACAGTGCTTAGAATTTCAATGAATATTTTGATTTATGGATTAGAAGCGTCGGAATTTTGCAAAAACACCTCGCCTAAGGTATCTAAATACCGAATATACTTACTAGATGGAATACACAAATGTTGTTAATGGACGGTGTTTATTACTGCATACAAATAAAATTGTGCATAATGAATATGTGTTTTATTATGGTTGTTTTTCATGGGTTTCGGTCAACGATTTAAACTATAACTTTCCTTCGCTACGTTTCGGTTTATTTAAATCTAAACCATCTTCAGGTGGCTATAAATGAATTGGAAATGATCTGTATATAATAAAAAAGAATAAAGATACAAAAAAAAACAATTAAACAAAATAATTATAAACTGTATGTGTAAAGTAGAAATATAACTAACAATAAAAATGTATATATAAAACTTTTAAACATAAACTTAGTGATTTTATTTTCGTTTATTGAAAATCAATATAAAAGAATTTAATAAAAGTTTACTGAGACAAGGAAAATAATACTAACAAACCTACTTACGTTAATTTCAGATATCGGTTACATTTCTGTAAAATTGTTTTGTTTGTGAAACAGCCTCTACGGGTTGAGAGAGCTGAATGACCAGTACGACGTTTTTAGGATATTGTAAAATACACAGATGTTCTTAAAAAGGTGGGAAAAGATTGAAGGAACAATAGGGGTGAAAATAAGCGCATGTGTGTTTTGAAAAAATTCTCTCCCTCACAGTTGAACTATTCAATATATGACTTTTCTCGGAAATATATAGGGTGAATGAGAAATAAGGAAACCGAGAGGCCTTTGCAATGACTGTAAGGAAGATCCTGACGCATTTTCCAAAATCAACCGATCCATGAAAATCTTTGTATTCGCGGGGGGTTTTGGTGTCGCTGCTGACACGAATTTAAAGACTCCAAAATGAGGGATCTAACATCTGTTGAATTGCAAAATTTGGTATATTGGGGAATTAGGAGGCAGATTCGTAGTCTGTGACTTTAAAAGATTCCTTTACCAAACATTTCAAAATCGAAAAATAGTCCAATATGTTACGTCGTAAAAAAAGGTTTTTGACAGGGAGAGGTAGGAGAGGAATGAAATTTGGTGGGATGGTAGACATTGGTCCTCTGAACCTATACCTAAGTTTGTGACCTTGGGGGTTGCCGCTCGAGGAGTGGGGGTGAATAAATCCGTTATTACCAAAACAAGGTTAGGGTCTTGTGTGCCGAGCTGAATTCCTCCTAAAGTTAAGCGAATAGTGTGGTGATCCTCTTCTTACTCGAATTACTTTGACCTAAGACTTGTTAAAGCCTTAGCCACACACTGCTCGCAAAGTTCCTCGTCGAAGTAAGGCGAGTACGAGGGGGGTCACCACATTACTGGCTTAACTTCAGGAGGAACTCTGCTCGGCAGACAAGAACTTAACCTTGTTTAGTTAATAACGAAGTTAGCTGACAACGACGAAATGGATGATGTGTAAGAGGCAGCTGCTTCGGCGCAAAGACCGACAGCTGCTGGATGTTGCTCGAGGCGGAGCGAGGTAGCAACCATCCGCTCTCTCATTCTAGTCTAAAGGTTGCTCCACCCATGTGAGAAACGAGAATGTGGAAGCGATTCAGGTATTCTTTTCAGTTCTCCGGCTTTTGTCGTTTTTTTAGCGCGAGAACGGACGAGAGCATACCGGGTGTCCCAGAATTTCCTTGACACGTGATATTTTCGTAACGAAAAACGGTTCAAGCAAGAACTGAGTGGTACTTTTGAAGGTACTATAGGGTTTATAATACCATGCATTCAAAACATTTTTTTTGTACGTCAACCCCTAAAACTCACCCTCAACTTTTTTTTTCAAATAGCACCCCATAAGTTTTCCTAAATAAATGATATCCCGATTTCATTTAAAATCTTGTGGTACCTTTAATTTTATATGCAAACTTATTTTTTCCGTAAAATCATAAGCATAAGACAAATGAAATGATAATTTGTTTGACGCCTGATATTTTTGTAACAAAAACGGATAAAAAAGAAGAGTAAGTGGGTTTTTGAAGGGTAGTGAATGACCTATAATTCGTTGCTTATGAATCATTTTTTTCTTACTTAAACCCCTGGAATCCACCCCTAGCTAGTCCTTTCAAATTTCAATCCACAATTTTGCCTGGAAAAATAAATTCTTTACTTGAATTTAATTATCGTAGTGCCTTACTTTTTATGCCCCTACTGCAATTTATCGTAAATTTTGGCACCCGTTTGCGGGGCACACCCTGCACGCGGGGTTGGCGCGGCCCGATGTAACCATAAAACTTTTTCACGTTTTTGCACTTAGTTTTGTTGTCACATTTTTTTTATTAGTTGATTGATGATAATAAAAAAATATTTTCCATACATGTGTTTTAATTAATTTATGCTTACGATTCCATGGATTAAACGAAAAAAATTAACGATAAATTGCAGTAGGGGCATAACAAGTAAGGCACTACGATAATTAAATTCAAGTAAAGAATACATTTTTCCAGGCAAAATTGTGGATTGAAATTTGAAAGAACAAGCTAGGGGTGGATTCCAGGGGTTTAAGTAAGAAAAAAATCGTTCATAAGCAAGGAATGATAGGTCATTCACTACCCTTGAAAAACCCACTTACTTTTCTTTTTTATCCATTTTTGTTACAAAAATATCAGGGGTAAAACAAATGATCATTTCATTTGTCTTATGCTTATGCTTTTACGGAAAAAATAAATTTGCATATAAAATTAAAGGTACCACAAGATTTTAAATAAAATGGGGATGTCATTTATGTAGGAAAACCTATGGGGTGCTATTTGAAAAAAAAGTTAAGGGTGAGTTTTAGGGGTTGACGTAAAAAAAAAATATTTTGAATGCATGGTATGATAGACCCTATAGTACCTTCAAAAGTACCACTCAGGTTTTGCTTGAACCGTTTTTCGTTACGAAAATATCACGTGTCAAGGAAATTCTGGGACACCCGGTATAATGGCTCCACACTCGCATGTTTCTCAGTTTCGAGCAAGCCGCCGATTTTAACGGTCGTATTGTACCACGTGCATTAATATGAGCGTAACTTGGACAAACGAACTCGAGTTGAAATTATTAGAATATTTCCAAGCGGAACCGGTTTTATGGGATACAAATTTAAAAAACTACAAAAATAAACTAAAAAACCATGAATTGTGGAATCGTCTAAGTGCATTGATGAGAGTACCCATTGATGAGTTAAAAAACAAAAAAAAATCGTTATTTGCACGCCACAGAGGGTATAAAAATAAAAGCTAAGAAATCAGAAAATCATCTTTTACGACACTTTTTTTAATTAGTTTTTTCTCTTTAATATAAGCATAATTATAATATGCGAATGCGTATACATCTAAACTTACCACAGCGGTTACTTCAGCGTCCATCGTCATCGAGCGTGATAACTGAAATGAGAGAAATTGAGAACTTTTTGTGAGTGAGTACCCAACATCAGAGGTTCTCACTACAGTTCTCGCTGAGAATCTCGCAAGAGTGTGGAGTGTCGCATTAACTTTGGCTAAATAGTAGTGTGGCTGAATTTTAAGTCAGGACAGTATTTGAAAATTAATATTAAATTAACGAACGGTGGATATTTTTCATCTTTGTTTTATTATTTCTTCGGTGCTTCCTTCCGCAGTTTGGTTTTCGTTATTTTTAACTATGAGAACAAACTTCTAATTGAAGTACTAAAAACGAATAATATATCTTCCCTTCGCCTTTGTAACTGCTCAGGTTGACACCTTTAAAAAATGTCCTATCAGTATCGATAGTAATCGCACTTCAATTTATTTGTATAGTGTTATCTCTGTGAAATGAATGCAAATAATGCAGAACAAGTTGGTAGAGATTGATGAGACATTGGCACTCTGTATTTATTTCTGTAATTTTAGAGTGCGGCATTCCAAATAATGGAAATTTCGTTCTCTGGAAAAAGAGCGCTTGTTACTGGTGCAGGCTCTGGTAAGTGCAGTTAATTTTGTCAATTAATGCAGTTAAATAACTAAACTGAGTAAATCTCACTCGCTTACTCGCTTTTTGCATCAGGAAAATTAAAATATATTTTGAGTTTAAAATCGGGCTCCGTCTAATATTTTTTGATCGTTTATACATAAAGTTGACCAAAAGCTATGTAAAGATTCATTTTGATTGATTTTTGAATGACCTGTGTATATTGACCTCCAGGGGATCAAGGTCATATTCAGCCAATTCCACAAAAAAGGCGTTACTACCTGGAAACGTGACCTTGACCTTTAAGTAATGATCAAAGTTCAAACTACCTTATAATAGCAGAAGCACCAGACATCGAATTCAGAAATAAAAAATAAGCTCAGCCAACACGTTTTGGAGCCAGGGTACAGTGTAAAATGGAATCATGTATTCGTATTACCCAAGAGGATAATACGTGTAAGAGATACACACTTTAAGTGCAAAAAGTTGAATCGTAACTAAAATAACCAAGGGTGGTTGAATATGCTTCAGATAAAAGTTTGAACAACCTCCAAACCAAACACATACACTTTGGGTTTTTTCTTGGATTTAGAATACGATGCAGTTTGTCTCGTCTTAGGGTTTTACGGCACATTAGGGGTATTTATTCATAAGATAAGATAACAGACAACTAAAGTGATATCCTTAAGCCTTGTACTCACTAGTAGACATGTTGCGGATTTGTCTATAGACCGTTTATAGACACGGTCTATAGACCGTCTAGAGAAACGATTTTTACACTGCACTACACTACAATGTGCAAATTTAGACGAGACAATGAATTTCTCATCAGTCTCATGTCCGCTGTTTAGTGATGATGAATAGTGAAATAAAGCAGAAACGTAAACGTTGGCGGACGCGAGAAGTGTTCGCATAAGGACCTACGTTCAGCAATATATTACTAAAAATATTAAGACTGGAAGACGCCATGGGTTTCTGGAATTTCACCCGGCTGACGCCTACTGATTTTGAAGAGTTGCTTCTGATGGTCGGGGGTTGATAATGAGGCAATAAAGAAAATTTAGAGAAACAATTCCAGCTTCTGTTTGACTCGCAGTCACACTGCACCAAATGGAGACTCATTCACGAGCCTGATGATCCACTTCCACTCTGTGAATCAAG
The DNA here is from genome assembly GCA_951848785.1 of Callosobruchus maculatus. Taxonomy (NCBI): domain Eukaryota; kingdom Metazoa; phylum Arthropoda; class Insecta; order Coleoptera; family Chrysomelidae; genus Callosobruchus; species Callosobruchus maculatus. Next base: position 13,985,030 of record CATOUR010000083.1, read on the forward strand.
TCTGTGTTCCGGCTGCCCTTTGATTCGTTTGCTGGTTGCAGGAATTGCAAATACTCGTACGAAAACCATGTGGACCTTTTCGGAGAAGATCCAGTTGTCAAAGTATTTTTTTCCGCTTCCTGTTGAACGGTGTTTTTAAATTATGAATTTTCCTTTCAACTTTTGCCACTGTCACATTAAGCTTTGCAGCCATCAGAGATTCCAGAGCCAACTTTCTTGTAACATCCTACAAACAACATGCTTGGAAATCTTCAATCAGTTTTAAAACCTCCTCGTTCGACCACATCTTCACGAAGCACTGTATAAAAACAAAAAATAACAAACCACATCAAGAGCACATATAAACAGTCGACCGATGCCACTCGGTATAGTTGGACTCAGACTGGGATGTCTCGTCTCTGACTCTGATTGACGTCCACATTATCAAAATGTTGCGCAATATGTCTAACGTTGCATAAAGTCTCCCATTCCTGCCAGAAGACCATAGACCTGCGATTTTTGGTCTCGCAACAGGCCGTAGACGGCGACTGGTCTATAGACATGTCTACGTAGACAACCTTAGACACGTCTCTGACACCAAAATCGCGCAACATGTCTACTAGTGAGTACAAGGCTTTAGATGACAACAATTCAGATGCGATGCAACACTGTTTTTTTTTTCAAGATTTCGTATTGGAAATTAGTTTGCAAAAAAGGGCTACTTGGAGCAGAGATAATCTATCAATAAATGTGACTTACTTATTCCAAATTATTTTTTTTTTGTGATTTTGTTAGATACAACAAGTACCCCTACCGGCATTGATCTATACTATTGGCTTCCTTTGGGAAAACATGAAGAAAATGATTTACACCTTACCCAAAATGAGGTCAAGTATATAATACTTATTTTGGAACATGTCCTGAATCGCATCAGGCACGACGATGTCCCTAGTCCACGACAGCTCTTTTTTCCATCTTTCCTAACGTATGTTGCAAAAGTTTTAAAAAGTTTTTCAAAAAATTAAAAATATCTCACAATAATATTTGAACTGTAACAAGAACTACAAAAAATAACAATATTTCTTAATATAAAAATGATATTAAAGTACTGCTAATGGGACATATGATCTTCCACGGCTCGCAATTTTCTCTTAATGTTCCTTATTGGGTTTTGGACAGATTCTAAATCAATTACTCTGATCTTTAGCATTATTCTTGTTCTTAACTGCTGTTCGTTTTAAGCTTCCCAGCCATTATTATGAACTTTGGCACTCAGTTGAGCCCAAAAAGTTTCGATAGGTCTTGCTTGAGGAAGATTGGGAGGGTTGTCGTTTCGTGGTACAAAAGGCATTCCGTGTTGTTCTAGCCAGTTTCATGTACGCAAAGCATAATGACTTGAAGCCAGATCTGGCCAAAACATTATATTGTCATTAGTATGGTGGGAATTAATAAAATTGAGTAGTTTAGGCAAACATCTTTGAGTATAGTCTTCTGCGGTAACCGCTTCGGCCCTAACTCGTCCAACGTACGGCCAAGTACGGCTGTGAAATACCGTTGTCTGATATAGCGCACCACACTAACACTTTTGTTTCCAAACTTTTCTTTTCGTTTAAATTTTACATTATCTGCACAGGCTTCAAAGTCTCTTGTATAAAAACTAGCATTACCTTTGATCTCTGAGTTCGAAAATGTGGAATACTTTTCATCGCCAAGAATAATTTTTATGTTGCCAGCAAAATGTGTACGACGTAGATTGCGACCGCATTGAGAAATTCTTTCTAACTGATTTGGGGGATACTTTGGACCTTTTTATTCTGTTTCGGAATTTTAAGTTATTTCTTTTCATTTCTCTACAGATTGTGATAGCATTGACGTGAAAAATTTGTCCAAGTTTTCGTGTTGAAGTTCCAACTCGATTTTCACGTCTGTTGACCATTCTTTGAACTGTACCAGCATTCAACGCTCTTGGACGTCCACTTCTTGGTAAATTTATACAAGGAATACCTTCTTCGCATTCACGGATTGCTCGATAAATTGTGTCAACAGAAACATTTTGATATTGATATAGGCGAACTATTTCCTTTTTTTTTTTCAAGTCGTCCAACTAGACTGTAAATACTCTTCCGAATATCTAATTTGTACGACATTTTGACAACTTTTATCGTAACCAAAATATTTTATTTATTTTTAATTATTATTACGTTTAGATGTTGACTGGTTACCATGGTAACGATTTTTGAACTGTTTCCAACGGTAAAACTACCTCCCGAGTTTTGAAAAAAAATCTCAAAACTTTTGCAACATACGTTATCTCATCAGGTTGACCCGGGTAAAGCCCAGTATCACTGTTTTCATAACAAACTGATACCGGGCTTTACCCAGGTCCACCAGATAGGATTCTAAAGATCGAAACAGCGCTGTCGTCTGTCGTGAACTAGGAACATCGTGCCTGATGCCATTCAGGACATGTTCCAAACAAGGATGATATTGTGATCATTTTGGGGAAGGTGGAAATCATTTTCTTCATATTTCATATATTGTTGTTCACATCTAAATGACTTTGTCGGTGATTACACCTAATATAACTAGACTATTAGTACTGTCAGTATTAATGTCAAAAAGTATTGTTAAACATGCACGCCTCATACTGGTCTCTCGCAACTTTAGTATTTATGACAATAGTACTGATAGCCGCATGCATCTTCAGATTCAACTTATGCGAGCCCTTTTGCCCTAGAAAAAGGCTGATGTCCAGATACACAATGTTTACAACAACCCTGCAACCAGAGGCACGAAGCAGTTTTCTGAAAACGCAAAAGAACGAGGATTATATTTTATCTATGGCATAGACCATATACCTACCTCATTACCTACATATACTTGATTGTTGTCATTTTGGTTATTAATAAATGTTAAAGTTCCGTCTAACGGATTTTATTTATATATCTAGGCATTGGAAAGGGTATAGCCAGAAAACTGGTCGAATGTGGAGCCAGCGTAATAGCACTAGATGTCTCGCAGACTTCTTTAGGTGAGGCGATTATTGGCGATTTCACTTTTTTTATTTTTTAAACGTAAGATGTACACCAAACACATAAAGCTTTTCTTCACAGTACTATATAGAATTAGTTTTTTTATAGCGAATTAATTGCAACTACAAAAATCTTAATAGTTAGATATTCCAATGAAAATGATTTAAAATTCACCGGAAGGTATGAAAAAGAAAAAAATGGCGTCAAGTACGTCTTGCATGACTCAGTATTTCCCACACATTATCGGTGCTAACAAATAATTTGGAGTTCTTCTATTCCTACACCTACATCATCAAAATAGTAAAAAATAATTTCCAGGTTACAGAATACAGAACAGTCTGAAGCAATAATACTGGTATGTATACATCAAAAAATCTAAGTCCCTTGGTTATTGTAATAGGCAAGGCAATGTTCGGATGGACCTGAAAAAGTATATATTATGCTGCTAGAGGCGGTATTCCTTTCACAGGGCAATGGTCAGCCTATTATGAATTTTCCAGTTTTAAAACCCCGCGACCCATCAATCAACCCCAATTTCATCCCCAATCAAGAAAAAGGAAATGATCAGGAACCCCTAAGATGCCTAAAAACGATAAAACGAAGTTTGAGGAACATTTGCATTTTTTTGTTTCATTACTAATTACTCAGCCGCCGCCGTCCATTACCTACTATACGACACAGCATATTGCTACCCAAATTTCATCATAATCCATGCATCGGTTACTGAAATTACGAGGCTAGAAAAACGCCAACAGACAGGGAAACAGACAGACCGGCGGAAATGAGTTACGTGGATTTGCGTTATGTAGATATCATAAAACGCCGAAACACGTATTATCCTCAAATTCGAAAATTGTCCATACTTATCGGTGTGGGAAGTAAAATGAAACAGGCATAGAAGAAAACTAGTAAAAACATACAATCATAGAAATTTTCAATCTTGGCAAACATTAAACTTGCCTCTATGAAACTATCACGGAGGTTTGTTATCAAAAACATATTTTGAATTTTGATTTTCTCTTAAATCCTTAGAGTTGTTCAAAGTGTTTCGAGAGCAGAACCTCAAAAAGCAGGATAAAATCACTGAGTTCATAAAATACGCTCCTGAGTAAGCCTCAAGTCTCCAAGAATACAACTGAACTTTTTTTTAAATCGGGATAAATGTAATATCGTATTTTTGCTCAAATTTTTATGGTGGGTTGACTTAATTCTAAATACCTGACCGATGAACTTCTCAATCTTGGATTCCAGTTTTCCACAAACATAAACGTCCTTCTATCAAGTTTTAACAAAAAGCCTAGGAAGCTGTGATCAAATTCATAAAAAACCAAAAACGACATTTAGACAACCCACTTTTTTCTATTGTGTCGCAAATGTACTTTGCCTTCAATGCTAGTTTCTACTCACAAAAAAAAGGATGGATTGACACTACCATCAGTTCCCAAAAAACGTGCAAAGTTCAATTCCTAATATGTCTTTTTACCAGAGCTACGTTGCTCTGATATAACCTGCAAATTTATTATTTAGTTTGAGAGAATGCAATTAGTTTACTTTGTAAGGCTTTCGCGGCCATGGTCTTATGAAATTCTGGTTCTTGGGCTGTTCGGCCGGTGTTTACACGCCCGCCGCCTTATTGACGTCGGAGAATAATCTGTTCTTTTGAAACAAACCTATGAGTTAAGAATAAACCTGACAGTTATATTGAAATTAGTATATTTTGTATAGAATTAGTACTAAGATGAAGTATATCTTGCATCTTGTGCAATTTTTCAGATACCCTGAAGTCAGAGCTGCCGGCAATAGAAACGGTAACAGTTAACCTTTGCGATTGGCGGTCTACGAAAGATGTTGTCAGATCAATCTGTCCTGTTGATCTATTGGTCAACAACGCTGGAGTTGGCATTACGGGACCCTTGGAAGAAGTAACCGAGGAAAAATTTGATAAGTAAATCGAATTCTGAAAAAGGGTAAAAGATAATAGAGAGCGCAAATATTGCTATATAGAAATCATTCCTAAATATTCGTTATCGTGTTTGCCTTTTATTTATACACAAACATTTAAAAAAATACTTGTAATGTGTTCCAGGATATTCAATGTAAACGTCAAGGCAGTAGTTAATGTGACTCAAACCGTGATTGAAGATCTTTTAAGAAGAAATTCACCGGGATCTATAGTGAATATATCATCACAGGTATATGAGTCAACGATCTATTAGAATTGAGATTTTTCCCCGTCGCGTCGTGGAACTACAAGGCGCGCACTGTATCTCATCAATTTTGAAAACAGAAACCTAACAAAAACAGGATTTCTAAAATCATTTTGTTGTTGGCTCCTCTATGAGATGCCTCACCTTAGGGACGAAGGTGACTTCTATCATTAACTTTATCATAAGGCAAACATTATCGTACCTTTTTATCTCAAACACTTATTCAAAATAAATTTTTATGTCAAATTTTAAATTTTATTGATGAGCCAGTGATGGAGCACTATCTCTCAAACACGTTATTCATTAATCTAAACACAAGTATGAATTGATATTATGAGACTAAGCTATGTCTATTTAATGCTTTAATATAAACCAATCTAAAATTTTCAGGCATCAAAAGCGGCTCTGTCAAATCACAGTCTCTACTGTGCTACAAAATCGGCCATAGATGGGTTCACCAGGGTTATAGCTCTGGATTATGGTAAAAAGAATATTCGCATCAACTGCGTTAATCCAACAGTGGTTATGACCGATTTGGGTCGTCAGATTTGGTCTGATCCAGCTGTCAAACTGCCCATGCTCGACAAGATTCCATTAAAAAGGTGAACTTTTGTATTTTACATGGGAATAACTAATATATTAAAAAACAACTTTACCTTATTTTTTACAATATTTATAACAATAATGTTCACTATACATTATGCAATTATGGATACAATCTAAAGAATGTTACCGAGGTGGCGGTATATATCTACATCCACACTTCCACAGTACTTGTTAAACCTTGTTCTTCAGTACATTAAAAATTATGACGATATTAATCATAATATCACTAATTTTGCGAGACTTAACCATCAACTGTTTGACCATCGTAAATTGACCGGCGAAATGATTTTAGATATCAAAAATTAAAAATTATATGATGTCTCGAATTAAAATTTTCCAATGATATACTCGATTTCAATTCTAATTGATCTCATTTCCTTCTTTTACGTCTTGTTTTATTAAGGAGAAAGTGGCCTAGACCCTTGAAGTACACTAGCCTCATTTGAAATTTAATAAAGGTGATTACAATTTTTTTCTCTTTTTAGATTCGCTGAAATTGACGATGTAGTAGATGCCGTCCTATTTTTGTTAAGCGACCATGCAAAAATGATTACTGGTAGCTGCTTGCCCGTTGATGGTGGATTTTTAGCTTGCTGACTTCTTCAAAATAACGAACATTTTTGAAAGAGTTTGTACAGCGTTAAATGTAATTTATATCATGTAGTTTATTGAAAAAATAATTGCTTAATATTTGCTGTTTTTTGTGTATACTAGTTCCCAAGTTGTCTTTCCTTCCCAAAAAAAGGACCATGCAGCGATAAAAAATATTTTGTAAAAACCTTGCAAAAAATGCAATGGGGGGGGGGGGGTATTATTTGGTAATATTTTTCTTGGTGGTGGTAATTTTTTATTGGGTTTCTTCGATACATAAACATTTAGTTCATCATCATAGTCACAATGTCTTAACAGACATGTTTGTGAACTCGTGGAATGCATTTACTCATTTTACGAGTTTATCTTGGGATATCCTTAAGATCTTTAATGCAGTGTCTACTGGTTCATCTGCCTTTAGGGGCAATTTTTCACCCAAAGGACAAGAAGGTGTCCTGACTCTTCTCAACTTGTCCACCCAAAGCTATTGGTTGAGAAGAGGTTACTGTTCATACTGACAACAGTTCGGGTCCTTTTAGTCGCCTTTTACGACACGCAGGATATACGATGGGAAATATTCTAACCCGCCCCCACACGGGGTTAGAGAGTGACAAAATATTATACGGGGGGGGGTAATTATCTACGCCCTTGCATGATTGAGGTTGTCTTTGCCATTCCATAAAATCACGAGCAACAATGATGTATAAGACCATTTTCCTATTAAAAAAATAGCAACAATAAAACTAAATTGGAAACTTTCTCGATTTTTTTTCAAAATCCGATGCTTTCTGCACTTCCAACTTTTTTTTTTAAATTAATCATTTGAATTCAATTTTCACTTCCTCGAATTTCTGCCTAGTCTCAGTAAAATTTTGTGTGTAAAATGAAATAATACAAGTTATTATGATTCACAGTGTCTTTATTCTGTCTTCTATAAACTCGGCCACAAGCTGTCCAACCAACCTACTTTGCTTCAACACAAAAACGTGATCGTAACTCCAGACGTGAACCCTCAAACCAGGAACACTTTCACTTACTATTCGAGGGTCAACGTTATCCGTGAAACCATCGTGTATACCATAGCAAATGGATATTTTATCAGAATTCTCCTTAAAAACTTTATCGTTCCTTTCTTTTACGTTCTTCAGACACTCCGAGGCCAAAAAATACACTTTGCGTAATTTTTCTGGGTCTAAACACTCCCGCACATTCTCACGATGTTGGGAAGCAGAAATTCCGCTAAGAACGAAAAATATAGATAAAAAGAGGTTCTGAATGAGATAAGGAAGGCAGGTGAATATCCATGTGATGGCAATGATCAACCAAGTAATTCGGGGAACGTAGTAACTTAAAAATTGTCCGTTCGTGGAAAGGGCAAAGTGTTCTATGGTGGGGAAAAGGAGATTTACATCGATCACTTTTGGTTTAACTGCAGGATGTTCCAGGATCCTTACGATCAAATAGGAGCCTATCGAATGGCCTATTAGATGCACTCTTGCTCTTTTCGGGACGTAGTTCTTGAAAAAGTCGATCTGAAATTTGAAAAAATATGAATTAGTTTTGATATTTTTCTATTGATCGGGAGATTGACTAACACCATGTTTAAGGACGTTCGTTCACGAGAGTTGTTGGTAGCTGAACTTGTTTTTTTTTAGTTTTGATAAGATTAATCACATGGATACCCTCAAAAATTCAAAACTTCTTATCATCCCAGAAGACGGTACGTCGCGTCGGCGCGGCGACAGCAACATGCCTCAGAGATCAACGTAGATATCAAAACAATTGCCGAGTAGGGATTCGTAATGCCGGCTACACACGATCTGGCAGGACTGTCAGTTCGAACTGAACAGTGAACAGTCCGCCTTGAAGACCGGTCGATCGCCTGATGGACTGACGACCCACCACACGTTCAGGCGAATCTGAAATATATCAGTCTCAATCATCGGCACCTGATCCCGTCCTCATTGAATCCTTCACTTTTTTTGCTTCCTTTCGAAGACTACTCAAATTAATAATTGTTTTGAGAACAGTCGACTTCGTACAAGAAGGATCAACTTCCTTCCATTTTTCTATCAATTTCAAATATGCCACGGTCGTGATAATCTTTCGATTTTACTTGCCATAGACACGGCTCATTGTGATAAATCGCGATAAATTCTGCTAAACACGTATTTTCTCTTTCGCGCGACATGTTAACGACTTCTGTACTGATCTGAATTGTTTGACTTGACGGCCTGATGTCCCGACACTCGCGACAGGCGCGGCTGTGCCATACACACGTTCAGACTTGCCTTTGAGTACGTCAGGACGGACGGATGAACGAACATATTTTTGATTTTTCTCCGGCCGCCTGAACAGTCTTAACTGACAAGTCGACCGGAATATAGACACGCTCATCAGGTCACCGGTCTTCAGGCGGACTGTTTATTAGTTCGAACTGACAGGTCTGCCGGATCGTGTGTAGCCGGCATAAATAAAGTACAGTTCAACGTAAAAAAACCCAGGCAGCAGCAGTGACAAAGAAGTCGCATGTCGGCTTACACCTTCCGTCAAGCTTTTGGCGATCAACATCCGCTGTAGAAGCTGTATACATCAGAGCAACTACTGCTGTTCTACAAGGCACAGGTCCGACCATCGTTGGAGTATTGCTCCCATGTATGGAGATGCGCTCCGAAGCACTCTCTAAAGCTTCTGGACATTATCCAGAAGAGAGCAGTTAGACTAATCGATACGCCTAACCGCACAAAGGACCTCCACATCCTGCAATATCGAAAAAGGGTGGCTAAGCTGTCCCTGTTTTACAGATTCTATCACGAAAGAGGTTCCAGTAAGCTCTTCCAGATAATAACACCGAAGGCCGTCCGAACGAGGAACACTATAGAGGCCGTACAAGCTCATCTTTACCAGGTCGAGGTCCCTACTCCCCGAACCAGTCTCCTCCAGCATTCCTCCTCTTGGAGAACTTCGACGCTGTTGAATGAGATGCCGGGGAATTTGTTTCCCGGCGGCTACAACCTGCAGCGTTTTAAATCTAACGTGCACAGACACTTATCCTCACGCAGCGCGTCTACTGCGCCATAAGCTTTCAGCCTTTGCGGGAGGTTGACCACAAAAAAACAATAAATATATTTTAAGAGTAAATGACCCTGTCTAATCAGACGACTATACATTTAACAGGTAGGAAATGAGTAAAGGGTTATACAAAATCAACAGAGACGGCAACGGTCAAGCAACGGTTAAAAAATATCTTTTAAGACTTTGATTGTTGCAACAGAGAATGTCAACATCACTTGTACTTTCACAGACATTGGACATAACATTAAGTGGAGAAAATAGCGACAAATTTGTTCTCAGAAGAGGTATATAGAACCAAATGCAGCTGCGATGACGAGTACGTTAATTGGGGACGTGTTAAACAAATTTTAACTAAGAGTAAGGGACAATAATCAAAACGTCCAGCAACCAACTTATACAGAAATTACGAATACCTCTTTCGGATAGGCATCATCCTCTTTGCATCATAAGTACCTCACAAAACCGCGTTGGATTTTCTCAATATTATGGACATGAACATCATTATTATAAGCTGGGTACCAATATAAAGTAATACTCAAGGACAATTCTAACAAAAGAAAAATATAACAAAATTAGATTTTTTCTGATGACGAAACCAAGGGTTTTTGTATGCTTTAGCTGTAATCATATTTATGTGATCTACCAATGCCAGCTTGGAGTCAATTAAGACATCCAAATCTCTGTATGTGTTTACTTGTTGAAGCCTATTGCCCCCAATCTCAAAGTCAATACATATTGGCTCAATTTTACGTGTGAACGAGCCACACTTTTACTAACATTGAAAGACATATTATTACACCACACGTATGTGTAAGATCTAAATCTATTAGTAATTTTATACTATCATCTAGCATGTACAATATTAATGCTTTTAAACACCTGATGTAGCCAATATAGCTTCAAAATCTCGATATTCTACACATATTATTATTAATTATCTTAGTCATGGTAGATAAAACTGGTTCGGACATTAAGGGACCATATTGAAAACTGGCAACAGTGCGCTGTTTTACAAACCCACAGCCTTATTCTTTCTCTTCACAAAAAGCCATAGTGACAGTGACGTAAGTGCGAGTGTAAGTCGGTTAGGTTAGGTTGCTTTGTTGATTCTCGTTTGTGAGATATTTATCGCTTTTGATTTATCTGAGAACATTAACGTGTTTTACTTCGCAACAGGTCTCTTCGGAGACATATTGTACTTAGGTAAAACGCAAAACCACACAAAATCAAAAACAAACCGCACACAAACGATTACCAAACCATTTTCCACAAATCAGTCTACCCGACGCCACTGACGAGAATGTGGACGGCAACTGACCAGCTGATTATGCGTATACACTGCGCACATACGTAACTCTGACGTCGCTGGCCTGTACTTGGATGGAATTAGTTGTATTCTAGAAGTCAGATATATATGAGCTGTTTACATTTCTTTCAGGTCTCAATCAGTGTCGACACTTCTATAGTGCAGTTACGATATTATGTAGACCTGACTAGTGATAAAAATTATCTATACAAAATATATATATTATAACAATTCAGAAAGTGATAGGAGATCAAAATAATCGAAAATACCAATTTTCAATAGATAAAAACAAAATAAATTGATCTATTTATTGTATGTTAATATCTGATTATCCACAGACATATACAATTTTGACTACACTAATGACCGTCCCAGCTTTATCGCCATGTCAATAAAACATGCCGAAAGGGATAATGGTCACCCCACTCGTCGGGCTTCTTTTGAAGGCTTAATGAATCCTTTGTAGTGTCGGCACTCGGTAGGAGGACAAAAAATGTAAACAGCTCTTATATTTCTGACGCGTACAATACCTACCTTGTGTTGTATTTGACCTTCCAATCCAAATAGTTCCTTATTATCCTTGCTGAGTTTGGGTATAGTCTTGCCGGAACCCTCTGGGGGATGGTTATGTCCAGCATGTCCAATCATCCATGCTGTCCTACCCAGTTTCCTATGGACAGTCTCTACAAACTCCTTGTAGAAACCGTTTATGCCAGGGTTGCCGGTTATAAACACAACGATTTCCTCATTTTCGTCCAGTTGATTTAGCCACTTTCCAAAACATGTTATTTTCGTAGGCACTGCATTAACATCCACAAACCCCTCCTTCACATTATCACTGCAACGCCTCATTTTACTCGATTACCAAATATTGAATTACTATATATTTTTCGCTAAGCAATACGCACTATCAGCGAAAGTGTAATATTACCGAAGTGTACCGTGCGAACATGAGATTACTTTGAATTATCTCTTTGAAGACCTTCTATTGTGTTGTAATAAAAGCCTTATAGTGCAATTTTTCACTTACTACTTATTTGTTATTGTCTATACGTTATGAGAAAGATAAACTAAATTATTATTTATGGATTTATAATACGATTTAGATACGTGATTCCTACACAAGCTTTAGTTTTATATGTATAACATTTGTATATAGAAATAAATAGTTTTGTAAATATTGACGTTGCATAGAAATTTGACTGATTTTTAATCGAAGGTTAGCCAAAATCTCAGTAGGTACAATAAAGAGGAAGGCTTTGTGTAGGTAATGTTGTTGCTGATGATTTTCATTGAACTGATATAATTGACCCATCAATAAAACTTAAAACTTACTTTTCTAGTGACTGCGACTATAAATTATTATTGTTTTTCATGAATGTCGGTCAATAATAACGACGCGAAAAAAGTATAATTTAAATTATTAACGGCATCCACGAAAAGCAGCAATAAAAACCATAAATAAAAGATATTATTCACTTAACATGCTTTTCTAAAGCTTAAATATGTCATAATCTGTTGACAAATATTTTCACTTCTTGGGCATTAACAAAATAGATATATTCAGAAATAAACCATATTTAGGTAGTTCATTAGGTACTACCCTAAAATTAGCCAAAAAATACATTTAAGTGCTTAACAGTCTTGAACTCTCCCAAAAAAAATCTTAAAATTTTCCAAGTACTTTGGTTAGACTCAAAAAATATAAGTTAGAGAAAAATTGTTTTTTTACTTGTATTGATACAATATGTATATTTTGATGAAATTTCATGCTCAAAGCCATAATATGTGAAAACTAGTTTTATGTTGTTTCATCGATTTGTTACACAACGCAATTACTTACCAATAATCAAAGGATTTTCAATCCTCTTTCTTCTGTTGACACTTTATTCATAATAATATTTTAATTAATCTTTCTTATAGCAGAAATAGAATTTTTACATCCAAATTTCTAATGGATATTCTGTACTTTAATAACATATTGGAATCTAATTAGCTTCTTCCATGATTCTGAACATTGCTGTGAAACACTATGCTACATTTCATGTATAAAAAAACTTTAATGCTCACTTTTCAGAGACAAATCGATAGTCTGCTAAAATCTCTACTTTAGAATTTCACTATACAAATATACTTTGTTACACATTTTAATTAAAATAGAAGTTATATGCAGTAAATGAGACTCAAATTAATACATTTTAAAACCTTTATGTCAGTCTACAATTCTCTTAAAGTAATACTTCAATGATTTTTTTCACATTTTTTATAATAAGCATTACTATCACTATTAGCAGACATATATGACCTGCAACATTTAGACAGCTCAACATAGTGAATATTTTGCACCAAATGTGACAGTTGAAAAGTTTAAATACATGTTTTTTTACTGTATATATTTAATAAATAAATATCAGACACAGGCTACATCGTTTCAAAGGTATGTCCTACTTTTTGGATTTTATCCAATCTGAAACAACCAATGCTACTTCTGCTGACTGCCTCAGTACAAAAGCATGTTGTAGGCCACATATTTGTGCATCTACATTCGGAATATCCTTTTTTATATTCTCGTAATAACTTAATGGTGCCCAACGGTCTTTCTTTCCATACAGGAGTCTTATCTTCCCAACATTATCTTTTATAACATTATTATTTCTCTCTCTAACTTGATCCAATTCTTCAAATGCCAGGAAGAATACTCTTTTCAGTACTGCTGGTTGGATTAACATTTTTATATTGTCCCGATGTTGGGATATTGGTACTCTTGTAATGAACATGTAGATGTTTAGAAGAATATTTTGTATTATTTCTGGAAACAGGTTAAATATCCAAGCCATGAGGATGATTAACCATAAGATGTATTTCACAAACCATGTCAAAATCTTTCCACCTGCAATTTTAATTAAATGAATGTTTTATTTTTAAATTATGCCAAATTTAAAGCACAATAAGTCTGATTTATCAAGCCTTAGGATGCATGGGCGCCAGCAGAGGGGGGTAGGAGGGGGCCATGGCCCCCCCCTGTAGCAGCGAGGATAAAAAACTTGTATAAGTAAAAACCAAATTTGTTCCCCTACCCCTGATTTGAGCACTCAATTTAAGTAAGTCGCCCCTCCCTGGAAAATTTTCTGGTGGCGCTCTTGTTAGGATGATAAAATATCATTTCTACTTTCCTAAGTGTAATGTTACCTTTGGTTTCAGCCATGTGTTCAACTGCTGGAAACAATAGGTACATGTCAACCAGCCTATCCTTTATGCTTGGGTGGTTCAACAGCTCCAAAGCCATGTATGCACCAATTGAGTGAGCAATAATATGAATGTTACCATCTTTAGGAACATATCTGTCTAGGAATTCCGCCTAAAATGAATAAGCGAGGAACCATATTACATATTGGAAAACAAAATAGTTAATAATTTTTTTTCTACAGCCTCAATGGTATTGTAATAATACAATACAGCTTAAAAAGTCTGGAAAAGCGTATTTCATACAGGTGTAAATAGTCATGAAACACACTTTCCATCAATACATCAATAAAAATAAATTCTGTTGCACAGTGAAATAAACCAAATAATTTTTTTAGTAAACATTGATGTTTCGATTGAATAACTTTGTCAATGTAGGTATTAGTAATCAATCGTGTTAGTTTATTAGCATGCTTTGAGATTTGCAAAGGTAATGTAACTACTGATAAATGGAATAGATACAAACCTTGCCCTTTATCTGTCCCTTGAGACCATATGCTTCCTCACTGGCTTTCAATTTTGGCAAAGGACTGATCTTCTCTTTTGGTATATTATGTCCAGCATGACCAATACACCAAACTGAGTAACCCAGGCTCTCATGCAACAACTTTGCAAACTTATCATAAAAGCCTGTTATGCCAGGATTTCCAGGAATGATAATAACAATATCTTCGTTACATTCTACCGATTCTTCAACCCATTTTCCATATGTAGAAACTTTAGTTCTAACACCATTGATGTCCAGATATGCTTCGTGCATGGTTCAAGGCAAAGTTGTCTGAGGTCTTTGAGAGCAGAGTCCACAACCGGTTTCGACAATTGCACTGCTAAACCTTTGTGAAGGCAATTTGTACAAGTGGTTTTACAGTTATCCTTTACCTTAATTGAGCACACCACTCTAGCTCATAAAACGTTCTTGCTTCATAATTTGGAAGGTAGCTCTTTTTTTGTTAAAGTGACCATCATAGTATGTATTAATCGGATACAATACAGTTCTAATTCCGTTCCTTCCAAAGATGATGCAGGTTAAAACAAAAAAATAGATATTTTGATTCACATTTTAATTGATTAGACTAGCTATTTGACATATTTTTGTATTTTCCCGAACTGAAGTTTCAGTGAAGTTTCACACTCCGCAAGCAATCGTACTCATCAGAGTATTTCTGGTTGCCTTTCTTCCTTGACAGATTAGGACATTTTAGGGCTGTTCCAAATTACGGTTCTATCACCGTCCCAGAACTGTTTTCATTATCCCCGCCCATTTTGTGAGTCTAGAATCGATGACTGGTTGGTACGCTGGCAAACCAACCAATCACCGTTTTTAGAAGTGTAAAATGGGCGGGGCATGATGGAAACAGTTCTGGGACGGTGATAGAATCGTAGTTTGGAATAGCCCTATTAATTTTGTGATCTGTGGTATTAGCCGTTTTCGCGGATCCATGGCCGACTTTACTCAGTCGGCGGAGCTAATCCCGAATAGATTCAAAATGTTAGCGCATGGGCAGTTATGATCTTGTTCTCGGTGAAAAAAATTCTTTGCTCGTGGAGCGCGCCTCTTGACATTTGAACTTGTTCGTAATGCAGAGAAGATGCAGTAATCAAGGCAAAGATTCTGTCCATACATAGCCCCTACTGTTTTGTTCTGAGAAGTACTTACTACCATAGACAAAACTCGTCGACTTTCTCATATAATACTCGATGTATAATACTTCCTACTTATATGTATTATGGGATCACCAAGTAGGATAGAGGAAGAAGGTCTGCGCCTTAAGGTAGATACCTTAGATAAGGAAAGAGAGGGGATACCGCACGCCCATTTGATGCTATATGGGTTAGCTGATACCGAAAATGAATAGCTGTCAAAATGCTGGTGGAAAACTGACGGTAGTGTCAAGGTGGTGTTTTTTGCGATATTTAACGTTTTTAAGACCAATAATTGTGAAATATTGTGGTGAGCGTAATGGTGGGGTGTGCAGCTTACCGTTGTAAAAGCCACAGCAGCAGGAAGGAGCCAGGAATCACTTTTCACAGGTAAATTTATGATCTTATTTTTTTGGTGTATCCGAAATTCATGCAAATATCTCGATATCTAGTTCAAAGATATATGTGTATCCGAAATATAATTTGGAATGTACCACTAACATGCGAATCATAATGTTTTTGAGCACGTAAAGTCTAAAAATTATGTTTTTAAGGGATTTTTTGGTTCAAATACAATCAGTTTTCCAGTGGCGTATCTATTATAGCTTACATTTTGAATAGAAATATTATGACTTTGCATTGTAATATATAATATACCAATACCCTTATACAAGGTGTGCATTTCAAGGGTGGCCTTTATTTGTAGTTGTATGAATAATAAAATTAATTTTCTTTCTTCCTCGACAGGTTTCCTAAAGATCTTCCTAGACATGATTTATGGATCAAAAATATGAGGATCGAAGGTTGGAAGCCTACAAGCAACGATAGGCTTTGTTCTAAGCATTTTGAACAGAATTTCCTTCATCAAACAAATCAAAAAGTATATCTTCTGAAAGGAGCAGTCCCCACCATATTTGACGAGCTTCCGGAATACTTACGTCCAAAAATTGTAAGTTATAATTCCTAGCTTACATTGTCTACGCTTAATCAATATTAAAATAATAAACATTCTAGGATTATGATAGATGGATAGATGGATAGATGGATAGACGGATAGATGGATAGATGGATAGATGGATAGATGGATAGATGGATATAGATGGATAGATGGATAGATGGATAGATGGATAGATGGATAGATGGATAGTTGGATAGATGGATAGATGGATAGATAGATAGATCGATATACTTTATAGTCTAAGAATTTACAAGATTCTTATTGACAAAGCTATATAATAACAAACAAAACTTTTGGGATATTCACTAAAACCTGTGAGGAGGAAGTTTGTTATAAATCTTCACTCCATTGTATATAATTGGATCATTAATGAGTTATGATTTGGGTGTGATATTAATTTAAAATCATTCTTATGCCTTATGCCTATATTCTATATTTATGGTCTCAAATTTGGTTTTATATTTGAGTATTAGTGATGACGTTTCCAAAATAAACAGTGCAATAAAGTAAGGAGAAATACGATTACGAATGGCTGAATAACCATTTAAAAATTGATAGCTATGAAAATCAAAAGGCAGCTAACCTCAAAAATGTAATAATTTCTTGTGTTACAGTTACATTATTAAACAACTATATTTAGGTGTGTTTACTCGATACGAAATCAAAACAAAATGTTACTGTCACTTTTCCTATAAGATTCAGTCACTCATTCACATCTACTTAAATCATAAATTAATTTGTTCTGTCTTTCTTTCGGAAATAATGTTTCAAACATTGTCTAATATACAGCTCTGTTATTTTAGGCAAAAGAAAGAAAAAGACCCCGTGAACGTGATGTTCATCCAGAACCATCGCCATCAACCTCAGCTCTGGCTGCACAGGACGACTCTCCCCGGAAAAAGAAACTTAGAAGAGAACTGCTGCTGCAAAAAGATAAGAATAAGGAAAAAACGAAAAAAATCCGTGCCCTTGGTCAATCACTGAAAAGAGCACACAAAAAAGTAGCCTCTTTAAAAATAATTGCTGAGGAATTAGAGCGACAAAATTTACTATCTCAAGAAAATTTAGTTTTAGTTCAAAATATGAGCAAGGTTAACATAGAAATATTGAACAGAAAAATGGGGAGAAATGTTCAATATTCACCTGAACTTAGGAAATTTGCCCTGACATTAAATTTTTTTTCACCAAAGGCATACAACTATGTGAGAGATGTTTTTGACACTTGTCTCCCGCATAGCAAAACTGTTGCTAAATGGTTTCAGAATGTGGATGCTGAGCCTGGTTTTACCAAGGAATCAATAAATACCTTAAGAAATAAGGTTCAATCATCTGACAGACCAATAATTTGTTCATTAATTATCGATGAAATAGCCATACGGAAACATTTAGAATGGGATGGAAAAAAATTCCATGGTTATGTGAACTGTGGTACAAATTTAAACGATGACTCTAATGCTTTAGCCAAAGAAGCTTTTGTTATAATGTTGGTTTGCATCAATGGAACTTGGAAATTACCTGTCGGTTACTTTCTTACAGATTCTTTGAATGGCAGTCAAAAACATTCAATTGTATCTCAATGCATCCATCTGATTGAAGATACGGGAGCCAAAGTTATGTCAATCACATTCGATGGTGCTCCATCTAATACCGCTATGTGTCATAACTTTGGATTCTTATTTAACATTTCAAATATACAGACAAGTTTCAGAGTTACAGATCACAATGTATATATTTTTTATGATCCATGTCATATGATAAAACTTGTTCGCAATGCATTTGGTGAAAAGAAAATCCTAATTGATTGTGATAACAATTTTATTCAATGGAAATACATAGCGCTTCTAGAGAAGCTGCAAACTAGCGAGGGCTTACATTTAGGGAATAAGTTACGTCGCGCTCATATTATTTTTTTCAAACAAAAAATGAAGGTTCGGCTTGCAGTTCAGTTACTTAGTGCATCAGTAGCCGATGCTATTGAGTATTGCGAAAAAAAGCTGAATCTTGAGGATTTTAAAGGTGGTCAGGCAACAGTTAAATTTATTAGAATTGTAAATAGCATTTTCGATATTTTAAACAGCAGAACCCTAGTAGCACCAGGTTATAAAAAAGCATTATGTCAAAAAAATATAGATCGATCTGCGGAATTTATCAATAGTGCAATTTTTTATCTTTCAAAGTTGAAATTATCTAATAATGAGCAAGTAATCATGTCTAACAGAAAAACTGGGTTTATTGGATTAATAATTTCATTATCAAGTTCTTTAGGATTGTACAAAGAACTTGTTTCTGAGAGAAAAACATTACTGTACCTTCCGTTGTATAAGATTAGTCAAGATCATTTAGAATTATTCTTTTCGTCAATTAGATCAAGAGGTGGCTGGAATAATAACCCAACCGCTCGACAGTTTCTAGCTGCTTACAAAAGGCTTCTGGTTCGAGCAGAAATTAGAGAGGGCGGTATGGGTAACTGTATTCCATTAGATCAAATCCCTATTCTAAGTAGTTCTACAAAAAATGTAAGGTCTGAAGATGTAATTAATAGTAGTTTATCTAACCATAGTTTAATAGACATAAATGAGCCTTCTGATGATCTAGAAACTATTTGGAAGGATCATGACTACATCATGAATGCACCTGTGATAAGTGAATGTTCATCCCAAATTGTGCAATATATTGCTGGTTATGTTTCGCACCAATTACAAAAAACAATAAAATGTGAAACATGTGTCACAGCATTGATTGGTACTAGAGATCGGTTTCTCAATTCCCTAATTGAATTTAAAAGCCACGGCGGTCTGACTTACCCATCAAATGATGTTATCAAGATATGTTTGAAATCGGAACATTTTCTGAGAGTTAATGAAAATTGTATTCACACCAAACATTTTGTACCTTTGCTGATAAGCAAAATAATATCAAGTTTTCTAGGCACCCCTATTTTCAGCTGCTTAGAACGTCACGTATTAGAAAATGATGTAAATCATATATATTTTTTAATAAAAGCTGTATGCACAAAATACTTAAATATCAGAATCCATTTTATTGTAAAATCTCGATCACAACAGGACAATCCAGTTCGGAGCCAATTAACAAAAATGATTCTGTTTAAAGGGCAGTAAAATATTGGTAGTTTTTGACCTTCGTGACTGTAATATTGACTGCCATCAATTGTAGGAGCAAGCGAAATGCCACGTTCCTACAAAAAAATTATTTTTGTTGAAGCACACAATACTGAGTTTCACCCAAACTTCCCCATAAGTAAATACATAACTGCAATAAATTAGAACTTACTGGAAGCAAGGGGTTAAGTGATAAAATAGAGTTGTAATTTCTATGTAAGTTATAGGACCTCACCTATATTGAATGAATTGTTCGTTTTTATTTACTACTAGCTAATCTAGGAGTCATTTTCTAATTTTGTAAATGTTTTGATTTTGGATAAGATTAAAGGACCTTTGTATTTCTAGCCCAAAACTTACTTTATTTCATGTCTGAGATAATTTTTATGTTTAACCCCCCAGCTTTTTCATTAATTATTGCCACCATCGCAAAAAGAAGTTATGTATAAAAAAGCCTCGTTGGAGTAATTAAAAATACTGCTCTTCATTACACACTACAAACAGCAAGTAACAGCGTAACAGCAAGTAGATTTTTTTACTGCATATGGGGACTCCGAGATTGAAGGCATCAAATTCCTCAATCTCGTAAGCTAATCTATAATAACAAAAATGTTTTATTGCTGCTTCTGTTTACAGTATGTAATAGACAGTATTTTATATATAAACATAATGTCAATAAATATAAATATACTATAGGTATTATGTGTTCTTTAATAATAAAAAATTGATTTACTACAAACTACAAGCAGTTTTTTTCTTTCTGGGTAGAAGTATAATCGTGTCTTCCATCAGTCATATACTGCAAATGAACATAACATGTTCATGACTGAATAAAATATATACATTATCAATTTTTATATATTATTGGCCACAAAACAGCAGTCGAATGAAAATCACGGTTACGGTAATGTTAGTCACTTAAGTTTTAATTGTGGATGGCGAAATTGGCCATATAGAAACCCTGAATAACAATATTTCATTAAATTTTATTTGAAAAAGATTATTTCTACAAATAGCTCAACCAGAACGTTAATCCCATTAGTTACGCCACTGGGAATAGCGCTTTGGTGCCATTTGGTATCAGAAATGTCAGTCGCGGGTTCCGTCCTCTCTCTTTCCTTGTCTAAGGTAGATACAGATGCTCATAAATGGCATGGTGATGGCATACTTATTAAGCATGCTTATTGAAACTGACACATTTCCATTTAATCGCATGACCGTCGCGTCGGTTCTTGAGCATGCTCGAAATTAGCAAGGTACGTAACTACGTATACACATGATACGAAGTAGCAGTTGCTCATTAATAGCACGCTTATTAGCTTATTATGTCACAGCTCAACAAACAATCAGGAATCAGCTGTCTTACTCAAGGTCTGGGGATGCTTTGCGCCGATCCCTTTGCGCATCGACATCTTGGGTTAGATTTGTTCTGACTTCCACAGCGGCGGCACGGCAGGATCGTGGCTATCTACATAGAATATGAGTATATGGAGATAAATAATATAGATCAGCGCAAATCTAGTACTTTATGGGAGGTAAACATTACAGGACAACATAAACTTAATTTTATCTTTAATGTTTACCTTCCTTGTACACCGCATATGGGTTGAGTATTATTTCTTAATTCTGCCACTTTTTTCTACTCCGCCAATGTCAGGGCGAATATGGGGCGAATGAAACTATCCCAAAATGGCGTCTCTGACGTCAGATATTTGCAACACGTCATCACAAAGGAAACGATCGTAAGACAGCTGATTGTTTGTTGAGTCGTGCCACAGCCGTATCTACTAACACAGAGACGGCCGTGGCCGTGCTTATGTGCTCGATTTGAGCATTTGTATTTGTACCTTTAGAATATTCTGAACTTGGACAAGCCTTCACGGAGCTGAAAAATTTATAACTAATTCGATGACGCGCATGTGCATTTGATGATTTTCTAACTTATTCTGGTTATGTCCCGTACATGTTCGGGATTAGCTGCGCGAAAACGGCTATTCACTTGACCTACGGACTTGACTTCTGTTAAGATAGGCATATGACCTTATGACCACAGACATATGACCGATTGCCCAAAGGTGGCACCATCTATGTGCAGTGCTAGGCCGGAGCCTTAGATGAGGCAACGTGGCTTAGCTGTCAAATAGTCGGCCTATAGGTTCAGAATAATTATTACATTTTATATGTATTAGAGTTCATCTGGGTTAATAAATTAAGAAAAATACTTTTTAGAACTACTACTAATACCACTTACATCTGATGTCTGGTTCATCACAGTCAGCCACTACAAAATAAAAATAAACGCAACCTGTTTCCTGCTGCCACTTCCACTTCCACTTAAATGAACACTCAATTTACTTTGTAAATTGTCACTTGAGCTAGAAAAATTCAATATTAGGTCACTGTGAAGCCATTCTTGCTGGTCTTGATTCCCTTTCACTATCAATTCTTTTCGTAGGTATGCCCCAGATGCATGCCCAGATGAGTTCTATTAACTGTATTTTTCTGTGATATTTGGGAGGTCTATAAAACATTATAGGTACCACATTGTGCTTTAAAATAGGTCTTATCCTTTGAAATGTTTGTAAATTATTGTATTTACCCTTATAAATATAACCAGCCCTTCCGAGGAATACCTTTCACCCACTTCTGTTTATGTCCCTTATTGGACGGCACAATTGCTAGTGCAACCTGGTACTACACACTTTGCAGGCATCTTTTTATCTTTATAGTTTCATTTGTGCAGGTAAATAAGTAGAAACACATTAAAAATCACCTTGCAATGTTCTTTCTACTCTGGAATAAGGTTATGTTGGGCCATGGTTTGGTATGTCCTCTATTGGGCTGCAACCTGGTACTACACACTTTGCAGGCATCTTTTTATCTTTATAGTTTCATTTGTGGAGGTAAATAAGTAGAAGCACATTAAAAATCACCTTGCAATGTTCTTTTTACTCTGGAATAAGGTTATGTTGGGCCATGGTTTGGTATGTCCTCTATTGGGCTGCAACCTGGTACTACACACTTTGCAGGCATCTTGTTATCTTTATAGTTTCGTTTGTGCAGGTAAATAATTAGAAACACATTAAAAATCACCTTCCAGTCTTATTTTTCACTCTAGAAGATTACACTAATGACTTCACAACAAACAAAAACTCGGCCGTATCTCCAGTGTTGCCATATTTCAATGCTCCGGCCTAGTACTATGGTGAGTAAATTCGGCCATGCGTTAGCCCACAGACCATAAAACACGGTTCGTGGTTGTTTTATGGTCTGTGGTTCGCGACGTTCCTGTCACTTTCTGTTTTGTCCTTTTTGACAGAACAACAAGAAGAAGGTGGGTAATTTTTTATTTTCAATAACAAAATCTTCAAACATCCTATTTATAAAACTGTAAAGATGAATAAATCCTATTAGAAACTGTTATTCCTTCATCATTTTTTGCATATCTAATTATATTTTAATCTATTCATTAATATAACTTTTTAACTTTCCAGACTTGAGTCTTCATATCTGAGGTGCAAAAATGGTAAGTTTGTTCACCACCGGATGCTAAATGTATTATTAATCTGTAAGCTGTTGCTATAGCTGTAGTGAAGTAAGGGTCTTTATACTTAGTGATGTGAGGTCTTTTATATTTTAAGGCTCATTCTTGTGTATTATGCTCTATACTCTGCTCTTCGCAGATGATCAGGTTTTGATAACGGGAGATCGGGATGATGCTAGCTATATGCTAAGAATGCTTAATAAAGAGTTTGAAGACTTTGGTTTAACTATTAACCTGACGAAGACTAAGTACATGTCTGTTGGAAGCGACGATCAGACTGATCTGGACATTGGCATGGGTGCAACAATAAAACACTGCACCAAATTCAAATATCTGGGAGTAACTCTTTCTTCAAACGGCAGAAGCACAGATGACATCTCCAACAAAATTGGACAGGGCAAAAGGATAATCAGGCAACTGAATTCTATCCTTTGGAGCGACAAAATATCTAAAAGGACAAAACACAGGATCTACAGCGCCATTTTTGAATCTGTTTGTACCTATGGGTCAGAAACGTGGGAGCTAACAAAAAGAAATAAGGATCGATTACTTGCAATCGAAATGGACTATTGGCGGCGCAGCAATAGAACATCTCGCCTAGAACATGTGAGAAATGTCCGTGTAAGAGAAGAAATGCAAGTAAACGGTACCATCCTTGACACGATAGAAACAAAGCGATTGCTATGGTTCGGTCACCTACAAAGAATGGAGAACACAAGAATCCCAAAAAGGATATGGGACTGGACCCCAACGGAAAGGAAAAAGAGGGGAAGACCACCAAGGGCATGGCGCGATGATGTACAAGAGGCCATGCGTGAAAGAAATCTAAGAGAAGGAGACTGGTGGGACCGGCATGTGTGGAAGTCGAGGAGCGGGAAACGACACTAGTCGTATAAGCACCCGCCTATATATATATATATTCTTGTGTATTAAATATATAACCTCAATTCTTTTATTTCTTTTCAGCCACGAGAACTTACAGAAATCAAAGAATTCCTTTTGACGGCGAGGCGGAAAGACGCCAAATGTAAGATATATATGCTCATTAAAGTATAGCAGTACTAACGTTAAACTTTTACAGCTGTCAAAATAAAGAAGAATACTGAAAACACAAAATTTAAGGTACGCTGCTCAAGGTTTCTGTATACATTAGTAATCACTGACAAAGAAAAAGCAGAGAAACTGAAGCAGTCTCTACCACCAGGTAACTTTAATATTATTGAATTCTTGATAATTAAGAGAACCATAATATTGTGGAATAGATCAACTTTATAGTATATTGTTTAGGGTTTGAAAATTACAGATTTCAATGAAAGTATATTGTGCATTGGCCATGAACAACTAACACCAATATGTTTTCCTAAAAACAGTATATTTTTCACAACAAATAAAGAGTTTGTAGTTTCTACATGTGTAATGTGTAGATATCTACAATGTAGAATTCAATTAAGCCATTTCAGGTTTCGCTAAAATGAACCCTTTCCAACTTATCTTTATCTTGAGGTACTTCATTCTAGCTACTTAGACCTGTACTAACTAATAATATTGTTTCCATTAAAAAAAGTCTTGTAAGGTATTCTTGATTATTAAGAGAAATAAAATATAATATAATCATTATTTTCATTGGCATTCTAGTTACGTTTTTACCTATTTCTTTAAATATGAAGTAGAAAAATGATATAAACTTCTTGATCATGATGATTCATGGCGGCTCCCTCTTCTGAGGTTACCCAACAATTTATTTTTATGCTGTCACTCGCCATCTGACTTTAAAATATATGTGTATTTGTGATTGAACTTTGGGCAAAGCAAATGTTTACAAAGTTTTATTTATTTCAGGTCTACAAGTAAAAGAAGTAAAGTAAAAATATCAAAAGTATGTCAACAAAGAGAAGGCTGAACTAAGACAGTGTACCACCAGGTAACTGATTTTAAGATGTTTTTAATAAAATATTCATTTATTAATTATTAGATTTGTAACTGAATAAACAGGGGTGAATAGTCAACAAATACCTAATATGAAATTGCTCCAGGAATAAAAAAAATAAAGTTTTTATTTGCTAAGTAGGCCTTATGTATAAGAAATATACTGATAACACTTAGCATGTTTCAAAAATGATGAATATATCCTTTTTTTTTAACTATACATTATAATGAGGTTTCTTCAACTTGTTCTAAGTTATTTTCATGATGATTGATGGCGGCTCCCTCTTCTGAGGTTACCCAATTATTTAGTTAATGCTGAAATTCGCCATCTGATATTCAATTCTCCAATTTATCTAACAATATTTCAGTAACTCAAATGTTTATTGCATATTTTTTTTGTTGCAGGTTTGCAAGTGAGAAGTGAACATATAAAAAATTGTATTTCTTTTTATAATGTTTAACCTAAATAATAACATGTTTACATAACCACATATGAATGAATCTTTGTGTTAATATTCCTTCCCAGAAATATTACGGATATCAAATCTGTCTTCAGACTCAGACCCTGATGTAGTCTCTAAAACACTATATACTGTTGTTTCTTCAGACTTTCTAAAAAATTACAAATATTTGCTTGAGTAAGGACCAAACCAGATCAGCTTGTATATGATTGCAATTGATATAAATTTAAATTTTTGACATTGAGAGCCTTTTAAAATAATTTGCTTAGCTCATATAGTTGATAAATTCAAAGTAGATACCTTATTTTTTCTGTTATGCCATCTGTTTTCTTCTTTCTACAGAAAAAAAAATTTAGGGATGTTGAGAACAATTCAGGGTCATCCACAAATGAATAATGAAACATTTCAAGTAATGCTCAACTGCCTCCTGTCAAGAAGGTAATCTTTACTTTCCTTTCTTTGACGTTGTGTTTCCTGGGTTCCCAGATATGAGTTTTAGAAAATGATACTATGACACAAGAGCTAAAGCCTTGTATACTCTAGTAGACCATATTGTGCGATTTGTCTATAGATAGTCTAGAGACCTGGTCTATAGGCTGTCTAGCATCTACACCACAATGTGCAGATTTAGACGAGACAAAGAATTTCTCATCAGTCTCATCTTCTCTGTCCACTATGGAGTACATTGCATTGTGCTGAATAAGTTCCTGCTTAGTGGCAATGAATAGTGAGAGAAAGCAGAGACGTAAACTGTGGTGGATGCAAGAAGTGTTAGCAGGACCTAGGTTTGGCAATACATTACTAAACAAATTGAGACTGGAACATGCCATGGGTTTCCTGAATTTCAGCAAGAAACAAAATTTAGAGAAACAAACCCAACTTATCTTCGACATGCAGTCACACTGTGTTTTCTAGCAAGTGGAGACTCATTCACAAGCCTCATGTATACCTTCAGAACATCCAAGCAGTCTATGCCAAAGATGACACCAGAAGTTTGCAATGTGAACATCTCTCGGTATTAAAACAATATGTAAGGTCGAACCATGCCACTCAATAGCTGGAGACAGGCTGGGACGTCTCGTCTCTAGACTCTGATTGATGTCCACACTGTTAAAATGTTGTGCAACATATCTAACGTTGCATGAAGTCTCCCATTTCTGTTGGGAGACCATAGACCTGTGATTTTTACTAGTGTGTACGAGCCTTAAGGATCTACATTACCCTTATCAACAATGATATGACTGACCTTTCTTCATCTCTCTTTGCTAAATAACGCTCTTTCTTCTTTCTCCTTGCCCTAATAATAACTATACAGCATAATCCAGTGAACAGTAGGACTATCCCAACTATGGTGACAGAAACTATTGTGTCTAGAGGAGTCCAAGTGGGCCGCTCACCTTCTACTATGGCTTGGAGTGATCCCATGTTGAGGTAAAATTCTGCGGTACTGAAAAAAATGCAGAGTATGTTGAAAGGAGACAAGTCAGGCAGATTGATTGACTGGTTTAGATTGTGAGATTTGTAAATCAGATTCACAAAAATATAATTATACATGTTTTGTTCTTGAAGTTATTATGAGTAGTGCTAAGAAAAAAGGTGATGTACATACTATTTGCAGTTGAATTTTTTTGCAAATAAATATTAATAGATATTTAAATAACCTGTTAATAATGACAGCAGTGGTAGTCTCTGTAAAATCGTACTCAAAGCTTCTATTCAAATCGCGGCCTAACTCGCGGAATACAGTTTTACCCAGCCAATCTGCCAGCTCAGTTTTTCCCAACTGCCTCAGTCGATGTTCCAAAGCTTCATGTGTTTCACCTTTTCCTTCATCTTTGTTCGAATTCCAGTGATGCAGCAAATCAATACAAGAAAGATCTTTTGGTATTTTTCTTTCTTAAAGATGAAAATAGGTTCAACCACAGTATAAAAACAGGATTCTGCTGTAGACTTAATAACTAGTAAAGACACTGCTTGATGCAGTAGCATTCTCAGAGATGTTTGGGTATATTTCTTAAGTTAAGATGGTGTATCAGATATTTCTATTTTCAAATCATTGCTCGGCAACCAGGTAGGCAATAGAGAGTTGCATCAAAGGCAAATAGAAATATTTTGTACATCACTAACAGCAACAGTGGTATTGTATAGACTCTTAACTTTGGAGATCAACTGCAGCCCTAATTTCTAATACACATTTTTCTCATCTTAGAAAATACCTGATAGTGTAAACATAGCATGACAGTTGTCATAGATATACCTACATCCTGCATCTGCCCAAATTTTGAGAAAACTCCGCATATTTATTAAACCGTTTTTAAAACAGGTTCATGAGGTTTTGAAATTTTATCAACGGCCAGGAAAAAATTACGCATTTTTTTTAAAGTCGTTGTTCAGCAGTTTACCTGCTTGATCTAAAGGATTAGGCACTTCGTAGCTTTTGAAATGTGCTGCAGCTACTAATCTTCTGCATTCTTCTTCAGTTAAATGATCTGCTAAGTACTGAAGTTCCACGGCGTTTATATCAATTGTGCAATAATAGGTCAGCCCTAAGTGCAATAAAAGCATAACTTTAATTATAAACATTTTCTTTTAAACTTACTTGCCTATGAACTTGAATGTTTGAAATAGTTTGAATTCAAAAAATTCACAATTTGTGACAGCTCAGACAGCTGTCATTGGCGACATCTTTCGGGTAGTAAAAGTATTATTGGTATTTAGCGGAAATGAAAAATCAATAGAAGTGGAATATAATGATTATGAGACCACTTCAATGCCGTTTTTCATATATATTTTCATACATGCATTCAAATTACTGCATAGCATAAATGGAGGCAACTAGGTCACTAGGCGTTTTATTTATCGAATGTAGCCAAGGCAGAATGCTTTTTTATCAGCTTATCTGACATTTCATTGCACAAATTTCATTGGCTTATGACAAATAGACGTAACCTCAAATTGTAAGTGGAAGGTTCAAAGTTTCAAAGGTATTTTTGTTTTTTAAGAAAAAGTAACACTTATAAGTTGAGATTTCACTAGAATGACCTCCATTACTCTTAAATCCGTCAATTTTTTAAAATTGCTCAGGAATAATAATGTTTCATCAGTGCCAAGAAGATTCAATAGCGGCACAGCTCTTAAACTCGTATATTCTGAGTATGGGGACCCGATTAAGGTGATTAAACAAGAACCAGAGCAGATACAGGAACCAAAAGATGGAGAGATTCTCATAAAGATGCTTGCTTCGCCTGTAAATCCAGCTGACATCAATACAATTCAAGGTAAATACCCCGCAAAACCAAAGTCTTTGCCATCCGTTCCAGGGAATGAAGGCGTAGCGAAAATAGAAAAAGTAGGAGCAGGAGTAAAAAATCTTTCAGAAGGGGATCATGTAGTACCTTTAACGAATCACTTAGGTACATGGCGAACACACTTAACTGTGAAAGCGGATGATGTTTTGAAGGTACCAACAACTTTGGGTTTGGTTGAGGCAGCTACGTTAACTGTGAACCCATGTACTGCTTACAGAATGCTAAGAGATTATATCACACTTAAACCAGGTGATACTGTCATCCAGAATGGTGGTAACTCAGCTTGTGGACAAAATGTTATACAGATATGCCGAGCTTGGGGAATCCGAACAGTAAACGTAGTGAGAAATAGGTCAAATATTGATGAATTAAAGAAATACTTAACAGATTTAGGAGCCACACATGTGCTCACTGAAGAAGAGGTAAGAACTACAGAGTTATTTAAATCAGGTGAACTAGCCAGGCCTCGATTAGCTCTTAACTGTGTTGGAGGCAAAAGTGCTCTGGAGATAATGAGGCACTTAGACAATGGGAGCCCTATGGTTACTTATGGTGGGATGTCTAGAGAACCTGTGACTGTACCAACATCAGCCCTAATTTTCAAAGATATCCAAATCAGAGGATTCTGGATGACTCGTTGGTCTAAGGAGAAGGCAGATAGTGTTGACAGGTTTGAGATGTTTGAAGAACTAATTTCTATGATTAGCAATAATGAATTGCGGGGACCTGCTTATAAGCTCGTTAATTTTAAAAATTATAAAGAGGCCTTAATGAATACTATGACTGTCCAAGGTATGACGGGGCAAAAATTGATCCTAGACTTCAATAATATTTAAAATTATCTTGTATGTTACTAAATTTGTACACATATGTTTCCTTAAGTTTCTAAATTTAAGTTTGTAAATATTTTTAATAATAAACTCTTAGGATAGAATACATATATTATTTCGTCCTACCTATTAAACAGAGTAGTTGTTTCTGTTGGTACAGTGCTTTCACTTTTCACTCTTCCGATGCTTGGACTATTGTTTTGATATACTAACATTATTAATATTTTTGGTGCGGTTGTTAGCATTCCTTTAGAAAACTGAGCTGGTCTTGTTTAGTTCACACTAGGGTTTGTGTGGAATGAAAGAAAGTGGGAGAGAGGCTTTTTGGTGGCTTAAAATGGGAACACAGACTTAAGTTGAGTGGAGGAAGAATTATCAGTACTTCTAACACGCTCAACGGAGTCATGCATATTGCAATTGTTATACTAACACAAGTCAGCGTTGAATTTTATTTAGCTTTGCTTTGATTGTTTTCATCCTTACACATGTCACAAACCATACAATAAGGATGGCCTTACAATTGTAGTATAGAGCCAGAACATCACTTTGGGAATCAGGCCCCAATTCACTTCTACAATGCTTCTACATGTCCATAATGAATAGGGTTTGTGTTGTAAACTAACACGAATCAGGCAGAATACTATTGTTTACAATACTGCTGGTGTGGGAATAGCGAGGGAAAATTAAAATATGAGACTTCTGAAGGCACTTATATTTATGGAACTGTATCAATATAAATGTTTCGAGATCACTTTTTATCTTACATGAATCAGTTCATACATCACAAGTACACATAAGATTTATTTAACTTATGAGCATTACCAATGGCATTATGTAATTTGTTTTCAAATGTGCTAGAAAATAGGAAATAGTATGTGTAGATATAGCTTATATTTAGTAAATATTGATTGCTTGTTTTTATTTGAGATTGATAGTAGGCAGAATATAGTTTTACATACACTTATTACAGTGAATCGTTATCAGTTCGATTAAATCAAGTTGATTAGTTTATTTAGGCTCAGATTTTTGTTAGCCGACTTATCTTGAGAGTAATTTGCGACAAAATTATTCCAAGAATATTTTTAAAGTGTGAAGGAGATGATACTTTCCACATCAACTGTAACATGTATTTGTGGTTTTCCTCTTAAGTGCCAATGTCAACATATACAGGGTGTTTACGATCATAATGCCGTTATGTAAAGTACGAATATTACACATCATTACAATGCTTGTAGCACAAATATAATACGAGTATCCCAAATGTGAAGTTTCAAAAAAAATCGTAACATTTTCTGACAGAAACTAGGGCGAATACTGGGCAATGTTGTCGGATTGTGATTTTGCAGTCATAATTTTTAATTTTTTTCTGTTTAACTACGTTAACTGTGTTAACCAGTGAAATGGTACTGATGTTTCAGGTTCGAAATATAATGATCTATCGTTCCTCTAAATTAATGCACTAAGATCGTAAACACCCTATATAATTATCAAAGAAAAAAGTTATTTGTAAAACTCAAATGTGGGCAAATTTTAATAAGTTGACTTATAAAATATGATTATGCTCTTAGCTGGTAAGTAAGTTATACTAACTACTAACATATTTTGGAGCTGTCGAATCTAACTCATTTAATTTGGAGTATATTTCAACTATGGCAATTAATTCTTTGTGAATTTTAAATTTCATAGTTCTGATAAGCTCATCGACTTTGGTTTTCATATGTACAATGTACAATAAAATATTCAAACCTGATGGAGGGCAAATCAAAGCCTAATTCAAAAATTGTGACACTGGCTCTTTGAGAACCAAGCAACATATATGATATAGGCTTTACAAGTATTCAGCGAACGTGAACCATAAATAAACGAATCATGGAAAATTGCAAGCCATCAAGAAACAATTAATTCAAGTTTTCCAATCCTAAGCTTCAATAATAGATAATCTCGTAGAATTGGAAAATTGATGAGCATAATTAGTAAGAAGGATTGAGAAGGATCATAGAAGGATAATATAGGACTAGTAGCTCGTTTATTTTTCACTGTCACCACCTATCATCTCCAACAGATCATCTTTGAAGCTTTTTTCTTCCTCGTCATCACTCTTGAGGGAAATGTCTCCCATTAGGTCCTCCAGTTTACCGATGTTCACATCGATGCTGTCAAAGCATTTTTTGCTTTCAGGTGCATTAGCATTCTATTAAAATATAATAAAAATGTGTTAATATTATAATATGACTACTAAACGACCAAGCTGAAAACTAGAGAATGCTTGATCATTGTGGACAATTTTTTTGTTCCGTGTTACGAATATGGTTTGAAAATTTTATTACAACCAAGCTAGTAGTATCCAAATAAGAGGATTATCAAGTGCAATATGTACAAAAATAAAAACTGTTGAAAACAAAGGTAGTAGGTAGTAAAGGGATTAAACAGGACAACAGGAGGGTCCTTGAAACAGCGGTTTGAGAATTTTAAACTTGTGGCAATTACACAGACTCCACCGAGGGGTAAACCGCGGTCTGAAATCAGTGTTCAAGTCCATTGTAATCAGTCGAAATCACATTGAAATCTTGTAATCACATCTGAAATTATTTGTAATCCTATTGCAATCATCTGAAATCATATGTAATCTTATTGAAATCATCTGAAATCGGTCTGTATTCCCTTGAAATTCATTTGTAATCTTGTTGCCGTCCGCGTGAAATTTACGTGTTTTGTATCGGAATAGGCATGGCCGACTTTACTCACTAGGCCGGAGCATGAAATATGGCAACACTGAATCAGCGGGCCGAGTTTTCATTTGTTGTTATGTCATGTCTATTCTTCCAGGAGCAGAAAATATGGTTGGAAGGTGATTATTAATGTGTTTCTAATTATTTACCTGCACAAACGAAACTATAAAGATAACAAGATGCCTGCAAAGCGTGTAGTACCAGGTTGCAGCCCAGTAGAGGAGATACCAAACCATGGCCCAACATAACCTTATTCCAGAGTGAAAAGAACGTTGCAAGTTGATTTTTAATGTGTTTCTACTTATTTACCTGCACAAACGAAACTATAAAGATAACAAGATGCCTGCAAAGCGTGTAGTACCAGGTTGCAGCCCAGTAGAGGACATACCAAACCATGGCCCAACATAACCTTATTCCAGAGTGAAAAGAACGTTGCAAGGTGATTTTTAATGTGTTTCTACTTATTTACCTGCACAAACAAAACTATAAAGATAAAAAGATGCCTGCAAAGTGTGTAGTACCAGGTTGCACTAGCAATTGTGCGTCCAATAAGGGACATAAACAGAAGTGGGTGAAAGGTATTCCTCGGAAGGGCTGGTTATATTTATAAGGATAAAGACAATAATTTACAAACATTTCAAAGGATAAGACCTATTCTAAAGCACAATGTGGTACCTATAATGTTTTCTGGGCCTCCCAAATATCACAGGAAAATACAGTCAATAGAACTCATCTGGGCATGCATCTGGGGCATACCTACGAAAGGATTTGATAGTGAAAGGGAATCAAGACCAGCAAGAATGGCTTCACAGTGACCTAATAGTGAATTTTTCTAGCTCAAGTGACAATTTACAAAGTAAATTGAGTGTTCATTTAAGTGGAAGTGGAAGTGGCAGCAGGAAACAGGTTGCGTTTATTTTTATTTTGTAGTGTCTGACTGTGATGAAACAGACATCAGATGTAAGTGGTATTAGTAGTAGTAGTTCTAAAAAGTATTTTTCTTAATTTATTAACCCAGATGAACTCTAATACATATAAAATGTAATAATTATTCTGAAAGTATAAGCCAACTATTTGACAGCTAAGCCACGTTGCCACATCTAAGGCTCCGGCCTAGTGTAGAGTCGGCCATGGAATAGGGAATCTGTCTGTTGTCTTTTTGGCTAAGTAACTCATTCTACAGGTATTGTCAAACATGTGCATATGTTGCTCGCACATAGACCTTATATGAATCTCCATATATTTCTTCCTTTTACAGTTAGAGGCCTAGTAGTTTTTGATTCAAAATGTGATTAATCATGTTGTCAAATTTATATTAATCAAGTAAATCCCTGTCGTCCACTGAAAGTGGAAACGGGCGGCTACGTGTTGGGTTCACCGACTACGGATGGGGGACCCGCGCAAGATTCTAGTAGAACTTAGTCAAGAAGTCTACTGTGAGCGTATTAATTTGAGCAGGAGGCTACATAATACCTACATATGTAAAGTCGAATATATGTCTGTTTCTTTAAAAGCAAGAGTCTGAAGAGATGCACTAAATTAACTGATTAAACATATGTTCTGAGCTTCATAAAGAATTCTAGACACGTCACAAGTGATTCAGTTTAATCACATATCACGTATCATATATAATATGTAATAAACATTATTTAATAATGTTGTAAAATCCTTTCAACTTGAGAATTTGCCCTTGTTTTAAAAACTACAAATTTTTGAAATTTGTTTTAGATTCATACGTTTGGCCTAAAACGGATTTAATTGATACTGTATAATCAGAATTTATTTTCTATGGCCCATTTAATCTAATCGGCAATGGACCATTCAAATTAAATGGGGAAGAGGATTTAAAAATTAAAAATAAAAAAGATTATAGACAAGCAAAACAACTGCTAGGGCTCTTGAGGTATTACTATATTTTTTCTACTTTTCATTTTCATTTTAATGCATGTTTCTGTTACGTTAAAAGTCATTTTGTTTATTTATTAATTTATTCAAAAGAATTATCAACTTTAACATTTCTTGCAGAGTTTAGTTTGTGTTATAAAATATAAGATATATGTACGTTTTGTTTTATCTGGATTTATATATGTAACTTATAATTCGGAAACCGCAAAGTCCTTTTTCTAAAAAATAATTTATTTCCAAAAACAGGTGATGATAGTTTCAAGTGTGGACAAAGACTGAATAAAAATGTAAAATACAATGGTAGCTTGAACTAATGTGAACTCTGCAAAAATATAATGTTACAATTCTGGAAAGTGCAAGGCGCCGCTTGAAGGTGCTGACTCGGTGTCTTCTATGTTCATCGCTTCATCATAACTTGTATCTATTTTTATTTGTATGGCGCATGAATGAATTAAATGTCAAAACACTTTGTTTGTTTTATTAGTTTCTAAAATTAAAAAGCGACGTTATTCAATACATTCTTACAAAAGTAAGAAGTAATATCTTAGATGTCATTGTATTAATATCATGGTAGCATGTTTTATTTCAAAATGTCTACTTCGACTTTTATTTGAGCTCACGAAGTTTCGATTGATTTACTATCTTCAACTAGGCGAATAAGACTCTAAAAATGTCATTTTGATTTGTTTTGACTCATTTAATAAATTTTACTTAGTCCGTATTCTTCCTACATTCCATGTGATCTGCATAATGTGGGTTGTAATCCCTGTACATAATCCTTGTAATCTCATTGCAATCTTTGCAGTCACTTTTTTGAAATCTGTGTAATCCCCCTCCATCCTGAAATCTGTGTACACATTTTTGACCCGCGGTTTGCCCCTCGGACTCCACACTTCATCGATGTTCCAAAATATAGCACCGTTACATACTATGACACTATATCTTATCACAACCTAAATTTAATCAAAATCGGTGAAGCGATTATTGAGATAATTAGATAAATGGCAATACTTATAAAGGCTAACAGAAGTGGGAGACGTGTATTTTCGTATTGAAAATATAATAAAATATCCAACATAATGAGATATTTGTACTAACCTCATCATTTATCGACAGCTTAAATGTATTTCCGTTGGCCTCAGTACTACCTGAGCTCAGCTTTCTTTCTCCAAGAATCTCGTTAGCAAACAACTCCATTTCGTTTACTCTTGGATGTTCCTTGCTTGTTGTGTCTGATGAGTTACTGTTTTCTAGAATTTTGCCATTCTGTGTTACTTGGTAGATGTTTTCACCTGAAAAATTTGAAAATTAATAGGTGAAAACCGCCTATTCTTTACGCAGATTCAGAAAGAGCATCCGATAATTGAGTTTAGAGGTGATGAGTAAGTCTGGATTTATTATATATTTACAAGGACAAAGTGTAGGGAGCTCTATCGCGGATGCAGTATAGTATAGTAGCCGTACGGTGTCATTTAATACTGAAACTCCTCAAATTTTAATTAAAATTGTTATATTTAAATTATTTTAAATCCAATAAAAAAAATTGAGACATGTTGATTGACTCAGTACTTTCCACACTATGTGGTGATGGTGATACCATTTTCTTATTTTCCCATAGCATGAAGCTCTTGTCTGAATCTCCTTGCAACCAAATCATCGCCTGCCCGACCAAAAAAAAACAAAGTGTATTATGCCGCTAGGTCATTCTTTCACAGGTCAATGTATGTATTATGAACAGAACAAACTTTTGAGCTTTACAGCCCTCCACCCTCCAACCACCCCAATTTCACTCCCACCCCAAAAAAGTAGAAAATGACCAGGAACCCCCAAAAAACGCTTAAAAAACAAAGTTTGAGCTGTTTTTATATGCTTATGTTTTTTATTATTGCTGCGGCGCCACTGACACGACTTCTAAAAGCCATAAACGTTTTCCAAAATTTCTTCAAAATCTATCAAATAGTTTCCACGTTATACAATACAGAACGATCAGAAGCACCAATCCTATGTATACATAAGAAAATTCCCGAATTCGAAAGTCCCTTGGTTTCTGTAACAGGCACGGCAATGTTCGGATGGACCTAAAATAGTCTATTATTCAGCTAGGTCTTGGACAGCCTATTATGAACAACACATTTTTCAGTTTTACAATCCCCCAACCATCTCAATTTCACCCACACCTAAAAACGTAGAAAACGATCAAGAGCCCCTAAAACGCCTAAAAACGAAGTTTGAGATATATTTGAATTTGTTTGTTTTTTGCCAATTACTCCGCCGCCCATAGACCGATTTTCAAAATTACTGGAACATTACCTACTACGACACCACAGCATATATCGCTACCCAAATTTTATCACGATCCATGCAGCGGTTACTGAGATAACGAGGGTAGAAAAACGCCAACAGACCGACGGAAATTCAGTGACGTAGATTTTCATTATGTAGACATTATAAAACGCCCAAAAGCGTATTATCTCAGAATCAAAATTTTCGCGATAACAATACACCGCCTACCTATCGATATGGGATAAGTAAGATAAAAAAATATACTCGTGAATAAAATATGTTGTTTAGTTATTATTTTGAGAACCTTACTTACTCATTGTTTTAACACTAATGTTAATCTAATCGGATCTAAATCCGATTGAAGAATTTGCTGTGACTAGAGGAGGCGATTACGAACGAAGACATAATTGAATTTACAAAAATTTAAAACAAGAAAGCGATAAGACATTTAATTCAAATATGCCTGTATGGCCACTCGTAAAAACTATTTTATCTACATTTACATTTGTGTAAAAATAAAAATTGTGTTTCCCGTAATTAATAGCAATAATTAGTGAGGAAGTAATAAATTTAAATCTCTATTTATATCAATATTATATATCTAATCAGCTAGTGAAAACTGTTGAAATTTGAATGCGCAGTAGAAGGTAAAATAAACTCGATACTACTGGATTTCGAATGTTCGCTTGCGAAAAATTAACTTTCATATTGAAAACTCTTCCCTTCACATTTTATTCACATATAGGTATAGAAAACTTTTTTGGGAATATAGAAATTAATTTGTTTGATTACGTAAGGTTTTTAGAAGTAGTACAAATAGTTATTTTTGTAAGCAATGCATTTCCGAGAAATTGTTAGGTGGCTGTTAGGCTCTATTTTTCAAAAACTTGTACAAACAACTCTTTTTCGATCCCCCACCTAAATTTGAGTTTTCGGGTATATCATTGCCTCCCATGTCATTGCATGACAAAAACTTCACGCCCTTTTGAGCTTCAATTTGACTTTACAAATTTGTCCTTCACATTACTACTAAGGTTGAAGTTTGAAGTTAAATTTAAAATAGCAATCAGGTCTCATTTTTAGGAAAAACGAGCGTCTCCCAGCAATGACGTATGTAATTCTTTTACTTCAACTGTCGGCAAATTAACGATGAACTTAGGCAAACAAGTAATTTCATTATAATAGAAAACTGAAGCTCACCTAAGTTTTTCAGCATTTCTTCTGCGACAGGACTGAGGTTATTCACCACGAAATTGCCATCCATGGTTTGTAGTCCCATCCTTAGCAACAACGATACTCTGATGTTGAAGTCTTTCAGCCAGTACATGACATCTTCGTGAAGCGTCAGTTTTTCGTTGCTATCTAAAATTTTGTTGAAGTTCTCTACTAAATTTTGCACCTTTTGTAACTGTTGGTGTGTTTCTTGATTAGTTACATAGGTTTCAACTTCGTACAAATGACGCAGAGTTACTCCTGGAATAAAATCGATTTGGATTATTAGAACTAGACATCTAAAATGAATTATATGCCAGTTTCGGCCTTCTAACAAACCACAGAGAGAAGTCGTGGTGACATGTGAAGCTTTCGCATTTCGATGATGGTGATGAATCAATCCTTTTCACAAAGGAGACTTTAAGTAACATGTCTTGTAGTGCCTTTCTCGCCTGATAATGTTCCTTTCCACCAGTTCTGGACACGGTCATGTTCAATTAAAAATTTGAAGATGTGGGGGTATGATGGAAAAATTATCTCAAGGCCCTGGGAGTCACATATGGCGCTGTGTAGTCACGAACAGTTGTGGTATGAGAAAACTAGCAACATTCATGTTGCGTGTTTTAGTGACTCTAGGAGCCGCAGCAGTGGCTCATTTTACCTGATCGCGATACAGTTTACACTACCATTTGAAGGAAAGTGCAATTGAAGGAAATAGTGCCCAAAAGAAGTGACTCTTAGTTAAGTTGAAAAGGTTTTTTTGCAATGTTTGGTACTACGTGAATGACTGCAAAGATAGCTAAAGCATTAGTAAGTACGAACGTTTCAAAAGGTCTTCTTCGGACTTCCATTGTCTATATAATTTTGGATTACAGCGTTTCGATTGATGTGGTATCTTCAATCGTCTTCAGGTAAACTGTTTACAGTCCAAAATTATATAGACAATGGAAGTCCGAAGAAGACCTTTTGAAACATCTACCTTGTCTACAAATTTCCAACAACAAGTACGAACGTGTTTTCATTTATGAGTCCGTAGAATTTCGTTCTTACCGATAATATCATCTGTCATGGACATCTGCCATTTGAATACCATCGATATGAGGTCCCACAGTTTGCCCATGCTGACTGGATCTAATCGCATCACAGATGATTGGGTGATATCTTCAATCATATCTCTGACGCTTTCGTGGTTGTATGCTGCTTGAGGTCGCATCAAGTCTCCTATCAACTTTTTTGATACCAGCACTGAGATTATTTCTTCCAACACTAAAACCAACAAAAGTAGGTATAAAATGTTGTGGGTCTATCCTATAGGCTATGCCACACAGTTTTTGACAACATTTGTTTGTGTAGCATGCAGTGGCGAATCTAGAATTCATCTCCGGAGGGGGCACATCAACTTTGGCATACCGGTGTATTTTTTTTAACTTCGGTATCAACGACATGGACTGCTCTGGTTATTAGCCTCGTGTTCTGTGTAGGCTTTGTTACTGTTTCCCGGCCCCACTCTAGAAACGGCACTGTTAAGTAGAAGCCTACAGGGAAGACTTCTCGCTGAGCTCCTTTTTCATGGAAATTAATTTCTGATTGAAAAAACATGGACATTTATTTCTGATTGAAAAAACCAGAAATAAATTTCCGCCCGATGTGGCGGGAATAGAACCCGTAGGACCCGGTACCTTCCAATTACGAGCCCTCGGCTCTACCCAGTGAGCCTACCCATCCCTCCTATACTGGCGTATTAGTAAACATGTAAAGATATTGCGATGTTTTTGAATCTATTGAGGTTCAACATTTTTCTAAATTTTGCAGTTTCTAAATTTGCCAAATTTTTCTAATGGTATCCTGATAAATTTTGTGAAATTGAGATGCTGCAAGTGATTTCTCTGATGAGTGCATCATTTCCAGGACCCGCCATCTTTGACAGTAATGAGACAGATACGTGATTGTAACACAATTCGGATGTTGGCATCAGTGGTTGGCATCGGTTGACATATGGGAGTTAGCAAATATGGAGTATTAAGAACAACGCGTGCCAATTATTCAACATTATTATAAAAATGGTGAAAGTTTGATTGCCACCATTCGTGTAAAGTGTATATAATAGCATTCTGAAAAAAATCATCAGCAGATGGCTGAATAGCTTTTTGAACGACCGATCTTTGTTTGTTGTAGTCGAAGGCTGTTCATCAAACGTATTTTCAATAAACGCCGGTGTTCCTCAGGGATCTGCCCTATACCCTACATTGTTTCTGCTGTACATCAACGAGCTGCTGGAAATAACATCAAATCCAATCTACAGCTTCGCAGACGACAGTACATTAATATAGTGAGAAAAACAATGATATAGTGCATGGAACATGCCTCACAGATCACTGTAGATTGTCCAGTGGGGATTAGTAGATAAACTACAGTTTAACGTAAAGAAAACTCAGGCAACAACACTGGCAAAGACGTCTCAGTTGGCTTACCAACTGTGGAAATGGTGGGTCATCCAATAGTCCTGTCCTGGCACGACCACGTCGTCAGTATTGCTGAAACGGCATTCCAGAAGATTGGAGTGTTGTTCCGCTGTAGGAAGCTAT
The DNA here is from genome assembly GCA_951848785.1 of Callosobruchus maculatus. Lineage (NCBI taxonomy): Eukaryota > Metazoa > Arthropoda > Insecta > Coleoptera > Chrysomelidae > Callosobruchus > Callosobruchus maculatus. Next base: position 14,025,570 of record CATOUR010000083.1, read on the forward strand.
ATACACCACAGCAAGTACTGCTGCTCTACAAGGTACACATCCGATCATCGTTGGAGTATTGCTCCCATGTGGGGATGCGCTCCGAAGCACTCTCTAAAGCTTCTGGACACTATCCAGAAGAGAGCAATTCGGCTAATCGACACGCCTAACCTCACAAAGGACCTCCACAGCTTGGAACATTGAAGAAGGGTGGCTGGCCTGTCCCTGAGGCTCACCATAAAAAAATCTACTGTGAACAGAGTAATCAAAAAATCGGAATAAGTATTATTAGTGCAGCTACTAATGCGAAACATTCCGAACGATCTCGTAGAGGCATTTTAGATCTCAATGACTTCAGAAGATCGACGTGAGATTCATCAAAAAGGAATCTGAGAATACGGCAAAAGGCAAAGCCGTCTGCAAGTTCAAAAAGACATTCACTGTTATTTTTTCACTGTATAACCGTATACCTACTGCAAATAGAATCACACTAAAATTCTTTTATTGCGAATGCCCAAATGGGCTACAAATCCATGGAAAAATCCGTATGCAATAACGTCTACAATTAGTAAATTTCATATTTGAAAAGTACTTGTTAGAATTTTTTTCTATTTGCGACATATCGCAATGGCGGTTGCGCATTTGGGCGATAAATTACCGATACGGCTCTGAAAAATCTAGCAAGCCTGGGCATGATGTCCCAAGTTCACGTCAGGTGCTCCTGGATAAAGACCAATACCAGGCTGATATGAAAGCAGTGAACCAACAGGACATGGGGCCAGCTAATGAGATCTTTCGATCTTTCAGCACTGTCGTAGACAAGGGTTCCCGAAAGGAAGTACTCGAATCACTAGTGTAATTCAATCAAAATTCAATAGCGAACCAAATATAAACAAGACAAAAGTCGTAGGAAATTTTCCTGGCTAAACGATTCCTTTGTTCTTGACATCAAGGTCACTTCCGGGACAAATCGACTAGAAACCCCTACTTTTGACGCAGTAAATGAAAAGCATGGAAAAATCTACGTCCAGATTTGAGCTTGATCTTTTGAAAAATTTTACCTTGAATATCAAGTTCAAGGTCACCGCTATAACCAGTAAATGTTCCTACGGCTTTGGTCTTGACTATAGCTTTTTGTGCAACGCCCTATTTCTCAAGATACCCTGCTGTTCACATTTTGACCTTAACTTACTCATTCAAAGTCAATTTTTTTAAAAGGTCAAACTCATATCTGGACGTAAAATTTTCTTTAGTTTCCATTTTAGTCATCAAATATAGGGGTTGCCATTTAAGAAAATCGATTTGACCTTGGTATGGCCTTGACGTCAAGTTCAAGGTCACTATAAAGGTCACCATACAATGGTGCCAGGAAAATTTCCTACGACCTCCGTCTTCACTATTTTTTTTTGTGGGACACCTACTTCTCTATTTATTCATTTTGGTCCGGTACTTTTTGTGATTCAGGACATATTCTAAACAAAGATTGTGATACTGATGAGCTTATAACTTTGGGTAGGGTGGAGACCATTTTCTTCTTTTGGTTTGGTTTGCATTGCGATTTGGAGGAATATAAAATTACATAACTAAAGTATAAATAAAGAATGAGTGCGTAGTTAGTTTAATTTATTATCAACCAAACTCCTCGCTATGAGGCTAAAAATAAAGTTCATTCATGACCATGTTTTAATGGAGAATTGAAGCCGGTCCTATTGAATATTAATGACGATCTATTAATACGGTTCTAATAAGCCGTTTTTCTGTAAGTGCTGGATATTTATAGGACCTATGGTGAGTAATTATGTTTGGGATGGAATCGTGAGAATCATTTTGTTATGTACATTGTACATGTACATATTCTACTCCTCCATAATCAATACGACTTATTAGTGGCATAGGCGTGACAAAATTGATATTCTGGATTCCACTCAAGGGCGTATCGATATATCAGTCTTGGGTGAAGGGTTAGAAGGGAATGAGATTTGTGTATGCTTTCATCATTTTTTATAATGTCTTCGTCGAGGCAATTGATGCAGCGGAAGATAATTTGAGAATAGTATTATAATAGAGAAGGAAGAAGATAAGTAAATGATCATTTTTATTATTTTAATTAGATGGAATACTACAAAAAATATACTACATATATTATTAGCGCAAACATTTTATTAACACAGCACAAAAAACTAAATGATCATATACACTAAACAGTCAGGTAGCCTGACTTACGTATTAATAAATAACGATACTTATATATGTGAAACAAGAAGGTAATAAGTTAATCGATGCTTTTAGTTCCAGTTACGTTATGAGATTTCGGAAATCGTACAAGAAATATACCTATATGCAGTTGACTTTAAGTTACCGCAAGGTTTGTAGAATTTTATTTTGAATTCAACGATACCTACCTGACTCATATTATTTATTTCCAAAACCAGAGTTGTTCAAAAATGCGAGAAAAATGAAAGTAAACAAAATATGCTGAAATTATGCAATATGCATATGCATATTGATCTGTTATTTTTATTTGAAACGCAAGGTATATGCGAATAGGTACCGAATTTCCAGCAGTTCGTTTTTATAAAAAACTCAAACTTTGATATGAACCATTCATTCTTTCATTCCTTGGAAAAAACAATGAAATAAAGTTTTGGTCAAATCCTTGTACACACGTCTTTGGCCCCACCAATACAAATGCTGTCTTCGCCCTTGGTCTTCATAGGGGCAGTAATAACATAGTAAATTCTCGAAGTTTGGAGAAAATTGCCAAAAACCGTGTGATGTAATTATTTTCACTTCTTGAGAATACTAAGGAAGTTTTATTATTGAATTATCGGAAATCAATTAAAGTTTATAGAAGGACTTTAGAGTTTTTTGTAATTGCTAAAGAAAAATAAAACAAAACTATTTAAATTTTATCAAGATCAAGCCCATCAAACATTACCAGAAATACGGATGGCAGATAGATCAAAAGCAATGGTTTTTCACATTGACGTCAATGGTTTTTCATAAAACGTCAATACCTTATTATACAATTTTTTTCACGAAGCAATCATGATGGTCTAAAAAACAATAAATCAGACCAGAGAGAGATTAGTGGAGAACAGGGAGTTTGGGGAAGCTTCAAACTTTACCGAATTTGGTGTATTCTCTGCCGAATAGGCTCTAACTTAGAAAAATATTTTTTCTCCGGTAGTCTTAGGGCACATTCGCACTATGCGGCCGTGCAGTTAACCGTTACGATTTGCGGTCGGATAAATTCAGTGGGGGGGGGGGGAGGTTCCACCGGGTCCAGACCCCCCCCCCGAAGTTACCAAGATATTTGGAAAGATACGTATAGTAAGAGCTATCAATTGCTATAATTCTATACATCTTAATCTTGCTTATCAGCCTATTATTATTTTACGGGTCACCTAAACGGATTGGCAATGCTGTCTATCTATTCAACCGAATACACCAATAAGCAGCGATGAGGTGTTGGACGAGATGGAAAAGAAACCTCGCCGTTCAGAGTTTCTTATTAATAAGTTTCGATATTTTTACTTATATTCGAAATGGTCTTATTTTTTGTGACTAGAGAGCATCGACTGCAAGTTCTTTAGCTGTATGTTACTGTTGTTAAATCATGAGTCCTAAATTTTATAGTAGAACCCCGTATTCTGACGAATTATACAGGGGTTTTCAGAACTATGGAATCAAACTTCTAGGGGTTATTCAGTGCAACAGTAGAAAACTTTTTAATATAGGGACCCATGTCCGGAAAAGTGTCCGTACGGTACTAGGGCCCTAAGAAGCGTTAAAATGTAGAAAGACGATGAATTGCCTAAATAGCCTTTAATGAATACACCGATTTCTTGGAGGAAGTTCTTCCAGAAAATGTTCCAATAAACGTTCGACAGCAAATGTGGTTTCAGCACGATGGAGCGCCGGCTCACTTTGCTGTACCACTACGTGAGGATTTGGCTCAGCGGTTTGGGCACCGTTGGATTGCTAGAGGTGAAGCCGTTTCTTGGCTTCCTAGATCATCTGATTTAACGCCGCTAGATTTTTTCCTGTGGGGACATGTAAAGTCTTTGGTCTACAAAACTCCAGTAGAAACAGAGCAGGACTTAATCGGATGAATTAGAGCAGCATTTGAAATCATCCAAAACGAGTATCAAATTTTTAGTCAAGTCCGCCGAAATCATGTGCGACGTTTAAATCGGCGTATTCAAGTTGGAGGAACACATTTTGAACAATTTCTGTGATGTACAAAAGGAAAGAAGTGAATGGATTAAAGGCTATTTAGGCAATTCATCGTCTTTCTACATTTTAACGCTTCTTAGGGCCCTAGTACCGTACGGATACTTTTCCGGACATGGGTCCCTATACTCAAAAGTTTTCTACTGTTGCACTGAATCACCCCTAGAAGTTTGATCCCATAGTTCTGAAACACCCTGTAGAGTATTCTCATTCGCAATGGGTCGTTGCGGTGGGTCGTTGAGATTTTGCATCCAGTTGTCGCTCATCTCGTAGCAATCACGAAGATTTGTCAGTGCCGAACAGGCACCAATAATGTGAGGTATTGTAAGAACAGCATTACATGAAGGACCTGGTGGTGGTTGTGATCTGTGCAAGAGATATGAATTTGTGAGTATTGTATGGGCCATTCTCAGACGATGTAGTTTTACGGATTCTCTTCTGCTCAAATTAAGAATTGGATCCCATGGAGTTACAGAGGGTTTGACTTGTTTCTGTTGTGATGTTCTGTTCTGTCTCATCTCTTTGCCGTAAATTGTTTATACAATGCAAGATATGGATATGTTGTTCACAAAACTTAACGGTTTGGACGTCTATGTTTTGAGAAGCGTCGTAGTTTTAGCTTCTTCGTCGGCCAGCTCATTTCCTCGAATTCCTGTATTATTAGGTACCTAAAAGTAGCCAGCTTGTTTTAAATCTACTAGGGTCTGGAGGCGCATCTGAAGAAGTGGATCTGGCGAATACCTGTTACTGAGTGTTCTTAACGCAGACAGAGAGTCAGCTACACTAACTATGATTCTATTGATTGCCGCTATTTGAGCAATATTTAATCCTTGCCAAATGGCATATTGCTCTGATGCAAATACGGACGTGAGTGGAGTGACACGAAATGGTCTTATTTATTTAACATTTTGTTCTGTTTGATTTACAAAAAATCATAAAATATAAACAAACAACTGTCCATGTGGCATACGACCACCAAATTTGTGTTAGGTTGTTCCTTTTTTGTCTATTGTATAACAATACAACATCGTTGTTTGGCATCTGCTTTCATATTGGAAAGTCACGTGGTTTGGATTGTCTAATATAAGCTGTCTCAGTTTGGACCCCCTCCGAACAAAATTCCTATCTACGCCATTCGATAAATTCTTTTCAAAGATGGACGTGGAAGAAATCGCAGCTGTTTATTACATTATTTGCGCTATATAAAGAAAAAAACAGAAAAAGAAATACTGACCTAAAAAAATACGTGGATAAGTTTTTTGGATATGTTACGCTCAATACCCGAATTCTGGCAATGCCCGAAAAAAATACGCAGAACTAGTTTCGAGCAAGGAATATTTCCCAAACCCGAATTATGAATTTTATATGGCTATTGAGCATTACCAAATAGGCAGAACTAGTTTTGCGCATCTTGAAATACACAGAACTAGTTTTGCGCAACTTGAAATGCACAGGACTAGTTCTGTATATTTTCTGAATGACCAGTACAAATTCTGCTTCTTCCGTTTAATCAGCGCAAGCGGACTTAATTAAATATGAAGTTATAGAAGTTAAATATTATATTTTAATGAATACCAACAAATAATAAATCGTCAACTGAGGCTGGCTTAAACTTTTTATTTGATTGTGAACATCAAATTGGCTTGTGCTTCCAAACCTCTTTTTGTGTTTTCACGATTCGTACTTATATTACAGGAACGTTGGCAAAGATATCTAATCCAAACTAAACGATAAGTTTTTGCTGTTTTTTGAAACACAATGCACAATGAATGTTCACTTTGGTTGTCATTCCGTACCATAGAACTAGTACTGTATATTTCAAGTTACGCAAAACTAGTTCTGTGCATTTCAAGATGCGCAAAACTAGTATGCTCAATAGCCGTATAATATCAATATTTCGGGTATGGGGAATATTCCTTGCTCAAAACTAGTTTTGCGTATTTTTTTCGGGCATTGCCCGAATTCGGCTAATGGGTGTAACAGATATAGTAGAATGAGTCTATGCGCATTCAAAGAATTACTGGGCATTTTAAAAACGTTTATATCGAAGAGAGAAACAACATTTCGCATTGCATAGTATTGGCGGCTAAACGCATAGTGCGAATAGCAACCGCGGGTGGGGCCGCAGCTCTCCAAGCGACCGCGACCGCGGCGGTTAGCGACCAGCGGCACAGTGCGAAGAGGGATTACTATTTTGCGTGCATTTTTCACTTGCGGTCAATCGGACGGCCAGCCGCAGTGCGGTTGACTGCATAGTGCGTATGTGCCCTTACTTTGTATCAGTGCGCTACTGATGATTCGCGCCCATGCATGCGAGAAAGTATTTATTGTAGTTTTGGAACTATAGGCATAATTGCATGCAGCGCAAGTTCACTTTGTCACTCAGCAATGCATGCACTATACACGCAACCATTACTCTTGTAATAATACCTATGCTAATGTCAATCACCATTGTGAAGTAAACAGTTCTGAAGGAGGATATATTCCTAAAAACTTGCAACGAGTGATTCAAGCTGCAAAGTGTTTTTTGGAAGCTATAATAATAAATAAAATTCAAAACCGTAAAAATACACTATTTTTTACTAGTTCAATAATTTCATTCCATTATAAGATCTTTATACTTCAACCATCAGCGGTGTGCCACAAGGGTCAAAATTAGGACCGTTACTGTTTATTACCTCTATCAATGATTTCTCTGACTCTTTAACCTGTGCTAGGCTAGTGTTTGCAGATGATCTGAAAATGGAATTCGTGTGTTTCTTCTTTAGAGGATTCTGATCTACTACAAGAACAAATCATGTTCTTACAGGAATGGTGCTCAAAAAATCAGCGACACCTGAATGTCACCAAATCTAAGGTAGTCACTTTTACTAGGAAAAAAATCTTTGAAATACAATTACCTACACAATTGAGGTTTTGAATTAAGAAAAAAAAAAACACTAGGCTGTCCCGTGATTGAGGAGATCTTTTCAACGAAACGTATTTGGTTAGGTACTTAGTTACTGGAATCTGTAATCTGACTTTCAAACATTCAAAAACATATTTATTTCGATCGTATACTTTGTCTCGAGCTGCAAACTTCATTCGTCGTCTATGTTGCAACAAATATATACAATAGTTACCAGTAAGTATTTTCACGATTGGCTGGGAATGTGGGAATCTAGAATCTAGTATCGAAGTAGGACGTCGTTGGTCAAAGGAGCATCCTGACCGCCCTGGTGACGTCACACGGGTTCGGGAGCCGTCGGCGTGTTTTCGGTACTGGATTAAAAAACTCATATTTATTTTGATGTAACTTTTGAATTATTGCGAAAAAAAAGAAAAAAAAACAGTTTTTCTATAAAACTTATATATGATCTCTCCATTTATGACAAAAAAAAAATTTATTCAAAACCTCAATTGATGACGTTGTGTTGGAACGTACAGCGAAATTACAAAAGACCTAGAATGCTGATTTCCACCAGCAATTAACTTTCAATTGTCAAAAAGTGCGCAACGAACATATGGTTTTTGTTATCAGGAGTTGTAGGAACTTTTCAAGAATTTGTCAGCCTTAAGATCTCTTTACTTTAGGTTGAAATTAAATACGGGTCTCTCATATTAGCTAAGTATGGTTATATAGACTTTTCTTCTTAAAATAGCCCAAGGATTCAAACAATCAATTTCAATTATGAAACACAACAATCTGGATATATTTGTGACTACTGATTGTTCATTTTAATGATTTTTATGGAGGTTTTCGTTAAAAAAAAATAAAAAAAAATACATACAGGTATATAGGTTCGGTCGAGTTGGACTTTCAGTTATTATGCATTAATGGTTCTTTTTGGCTGTACCTATATTTGTTTGGTAAAAAAATAGTTGACAACAAAATATTTCCGACTTTTTGGACTCCTATACTTATGCCTAATCACAGAATTATTTGTTGCGCAGTAATTTATTCATGCTTCTGAGTAATGTAAAAAATTACGCGTTATTTTTGATCAGGAATTAGAATACCTACCTTTTCGGACATACTGATATCTGATATACACATATTACTGATCGCCTTTCATTGCGATCTGCATTGTTATAAATATAAATAAGTGACAATGGAGATGATTCAACGGAAGCGGTGCGAAGCAATAGTGCATGCTGAAACATAATTTTCAAATTATCCGCCTTTGCTCTGGCGTGACCCAGAAATGTGCTCTAGTGCCATGTGCGTGATATAGTACCTAGTGTCGCCCGTTCCTGAGGGATATTTTGAGCATCCAGCCTTTGAGCAATAACGAAAACCATCTCGGAACCGAGATTCAGCACCAAAAACGGGGTTACATAGTGCGACATTGTGCCATTACTGAATATCTGATCGATAATTCCACGGGAAATGAACGAAAATCATGAAAGGGTATTTCCAAGACATGTTGCACCATCTATCCCGTTCTGATATAGTTAAAATGTTGCGTTTTCTGCATCGTGATAAACATTAAGCGGGTATGTTCGATTTCACACTACTAGAGGGCATACATCTATTTTAAGCCAGTTTGCACTCGCGAAAGACATCAAAGCTCAAAGAACTGCACTTATTGGATTTCTGAGTAAGTAAACATTAACTCAACAAGAAAATGAGCCATCCAAACATTAAACTTATCGAACAATATCTCCAAGACTTACTGAGTCATCTAGCCAGGAGTGATAGAGTTGCGAAAGTGTCTGAGCAATTTTCTGCGCTGCGATCAAACTCTGAAAGGGTGCAGTTCGTTCACGCACTAATAGAGGGCGCCGACCTCTTTCCCGCGTTGGTAGAAGATTTCAAAAACGACGCCGAGGCAGTGGCGTTACGACAAAAAGGGAATGAAATGTTCAAAACTAAGAACAATGAAGCTGCTTTGGAGTTATATACGAAAAGTATCGCTAATGCTGAGGAAAATTCAGAAAGTTTGGCTGTGGCCTATGCAAATCGCTCTGCGGTGTTAATGGAAGAAGGGTATTTCAAAGAATGTTTGGAGGTAATGTAACAAAAATATAAAAAACGTCAGTGGTACCTATCTTTGGATTCACTGTCCACCTTATTGAATTTATCTCTTGCATAAGACTTAACGTACTGCGCGAAATTATCTACAATTATTTAATTATGTACCTATGTCTTTAGTTAAATCTACATATTATATTGGATAAAACGTTTTGGTGATATTTGATTTTAGGCATTTGTTTTTCCGCCATGGCCTACTCATCATATTCTGCCTATCTCGCACTTGCATAAATATTGTGTACATGGATTATTATGTCAACTACTTCGTTTTTTGTAATTTCTTGAACCAATAATACGTTTAATATTTGAGAAATATTAAATTATGAAATTTTTATCCTTAAAAAAGACTAATAAATAACAATTAGCACCAGCGTCTTTTTTGAATTATTTGATATTTACACATTCCTTCTTCGATAATTCACGTTAGGAGTAAGATATAGAAATACAGTTTTCGCTAGCCCATTTAGATATCATTTTTTTAGATTCTTATGAAAAAAGTGACATCATTGCATTGGGTTTTTTGGCCAAGTTTGCAGTTTTTGGTTATTATATAAAAAAAGTGCTCTAGCTGTATGACAAGGAGTTAGACATATCGTAGGTAAGATGGGTTTGAAGGAACAATAAATGCTTTTTCCAATAAGACCAAGTTTGGTGAAACCCGCTCAGTCGTTTAGGAGTTATTAGAAAAATCATTGAATTACCCCTCACCACTTTATCTAAATAGATACGTCAAAAAAGTATAAAACAAAAAATAATCCAGTAGATCCTAGATTTGAAGAGCTCATATTTTTGGGCAACATTTACTAGATGGACTTCAGTGAACAGTCACTTTAAATCTTTATGACGACGGTTACGCCCCCTAGTACCGATCTTGGCAACCTAAAAATATTTTTCAAGGTCTTCTTATAGTCACTTTAGTAATACATTTTTACCATAAGGTAGACTTTATCATGTGGTTTCATTGATCGGAAAGTAAAACATCTTCCTTTATTTAACTGTACACCATTATAACGGTTACAGAAAATTTTGGAATATATTCCACATTTTCTCAGCTTTTGACTATTAATATATTTTCAGGATATTAACAACGCTTTGTGTAATGGTTATCCATCAAAACTGAAGCCAAAGCTTGATGCGCGTAAAGAAAAGTGCCAGCAACTTGTGCACTCACAAAAAGTAACTCCTTACCATCAAAATATACCACGTATGTCTGAAGAAATGCGCAACAAACATATAGCCTGTGCAACAAATTCAGTGGAAATCAAAGATAATAACGAGATAGGGAGACATATTGTGGCAACAAAAGACATACAATTAGGAGAAGTGATAGCTGTAGAAAAGCCATTTTGTCATATCTTAGTAGACAAGTATTCTAGTCACTGCAGAGAGTGTTTGAAGTCATGTTATAACTTGATACCATGTCAAAATTGCACCGAAGCTTTATACTGCAGCAAGAATTGTAAGGAGAAGGCTAATAGTTATCATAAGTATGAATGTAAACTGCTCAAGACGTTCACGTTGTTGGGCATGGATAAAATGAAAATGTTGCCATGGAAAATCGTTGTTATTATTAGAGATATGTATGATAAGATTCGTAACAAGGACTTTGTTGAGGATGGGATTTATAGATCAGATAGATACGAAGAAATCCACAACCTAGTTGGTAATGATGAGAAGAGGCCGGTGTCTGATATGTTTGGAAGATGTGTCACAGCAGCGATCATTTACCATTTGATGAAGCAGACAAGTTTCTTTACCAGTGAAGATGACGAAGAGATGTTTCAAAATCTCTTGTTGAAACATCTACAAACTGCTCCTTGTAATTTTCATCAGATTTTCGAAATGGTAGAAGCAGAAGAAACTGTTGAGATAGGAGCTGGTGCTTATTCCTTCCTAAGTATGTTCAACCACAGCTGCTCTCCTAATGTTGTCAGGCATTGTTACGGCACAGTGAATGTATTGAGAGCTATTAGAACTATCCAAGCTGGGGAGCAGTTGTTCGACAATTATGGGTAGGTAACGCTAAGTAAATTAAACAGTACAAGTGCCTTTTTCCCCATGTTCGTTTGTAGCTTTATTTTAGGGTACTATGCAGATTCCTGCGTTCACGACAATCCTTTCTTTCATCAAATGGTCTTTATTCCTGTCCAGTGACGAATGTTTCTAAGCCATGATAGGTTTTTTCCTCCAATTTCTCTTCTCCCTCCTTTGATCCTTTCTTGAAGAATAAGGGCCGGTTTCTCAATGTCCAGTTAAAGTGTCAGATAGGTATCTGCCAGATAGCGTTGCTATGGATACAACTGTCAGATAAGATTTACGTGACATCGTAAGTTTAGCCTTCAATTGTTTAAACAATTTATCTAACGGTTGCTGTTATCTTGCAGATAAATATTTAACTGGATATTGAGAAACCGGTCCTGAGAGTATGTGCTAGCGATCCCCACGCATTATATGTCCTAAGTAAGCTATTTTAATCTTCCTTATAACCTCAAAAAGTTCTCGTTCTACTAAACCGACCCTCTGGAGAACGTTCTCATTTCTCACTTGATCGATCAACGTCATCTGTTGATTCTGCATTATGGACTCGAATTCTAGCTTTTTTGTTCCAATGCAGATTACTGATCAGTCTTATATCCTTGCCATCAAGTCCCAAATCGTCAAGTTATGATATGAGGAGGTTATGATCATTGTCAAATGCTTGCTCATGATCGATGAAGCACATGAAGACATCTTTTCTTTGGTCCTGGCAATTCTGTACTGATGTTTGGAGACCAAATGTGGCTGTTCTGGTTCCATACCCACTCTTAAATCCAAATTGATGACTGGTGTCATTGTTCATACAGGGTTTAATGTAATTCGACCTGCTCGTATCGAGGCATGATAGAAGAGGTAAAATGTAACAAATTTGGCTTAATATATGTATGAAAAAAAAACAGGTTTGTGAGATTTTTCATTTTGACGGAAATCTAATAATTACCCGAAATCTGGCATGTTTGTTTAAATCATTAAAAATCTACGTTAAAGTAACATGTTTACTTATTTTAGTTTAATACGCTTACACTAATTCGATGATACCATAAATAGGTGAAAATATACGATACTTTAGAAAAAAAACATGTTGAGAAAAATAAAATAATTCTCATTTTCGTTTCAACAGAATCATATCTAGCTCAAAATATTGCCAGGACACTGTGCATACGAACCACTGGAAAAACTTGCCCTTAATCTCAGCTTCTCAAAAAGCTATAAATGTCAAATTGAAAACTTAAATTCAGGAGCATAGCCAGGATTTAAATTCAGGGGACTAAGACTAGTGTTGGGTCATCGACCACCTATTATCCTCATGGTGATCAATATTTTTCTGGAGACGGTGTAATACATCATAAAGATAGCGAAGAGTTCGAGGGTCTAAAGCATGGGCGCCAGCAGAGGGGGGCAGGGGGTTCCATTGCCCCCCTGGAGCAGCGAAGTTGAAAACTTGTATAAGCAAAAACCAAATTTGTCCCTCCTGCCCTGATTTGAGCACTCAATTTAAGTAAGTCGCCCCCCCCCCCTGTACAATTTTCTGGCGGCGCCATTGGGCTAAAGCAGCTCAAGCTCCTCTGATTATGCAGGGTATCAAGCCCCTCTGGTTATACACATATGTACAATGTGTTCCTCCATCATGTCGACAAACTTTGAGGTATGAAAATATAATTAAAGTTATCGAGAAAAAATGCGAGAAAAAAGGGGTCAGCCTTTTAATTAATCTTTTATTACATTTTCAATTTCTGTATCACGACTCCATGGGTTCGCGCAGTTGTAGCGCCATAGCTTGATTATTTATCGACCGATTCACGACAGTTTGGACTCATTTTATAGGAGAATGACTGGGCATATCAACTAAAGTAAAGAAAGGTAATACCTGATAATTTCTAAGGCTAAAAAAATCACCAAACTGAAAAAAAAATTTTTTTGTAATGCACTTACTTGGGTTACTTACAAATAATTTGAAAAAAAGCCGCATTCGTGCCTATTTATTAGGACATTTAAGGCTGCTTTCACACGAGGATACCGTATCTCAGATACGCGTATTTGAGATACAGAATTTGTGAGTGATACTTCTGGATACCGTATCGCATACAGGTAACTCTGCATCAGTACGAACACAGTGGCAGTGCAGTGCACCTATTATTTCAAGTTATGAATATTTTGGAGTGCATAAACCCATAAACATGGATTTGACTCCACCAAACTAAGAAATTCCTCAGTTATCAAATATGGCATGCTCCATTATTTGGTTACTTGCACCAATGCGTGTAGCTAATTCAACTTCTAACAAAAGAATAAAAAGCCTATGGAATCCGCTGCAAAAGTATGCGTGTCTGAACAAGTAGGTATAACGTAACGGTAATATTGTATCTGAGATACGCATTCTGTCGTCGGCGGCTGGATGGCACGACATACTCGAATCAGTATCGCGATACTTTGGCGATACTGTATGCGTCGCCGGAGTCGTCTGAACAGCTTCATTTGAATGTGTGGATTATCTGTGTCTCAAATACGCGTATCTGAGATACGGTATCCTCGTCTGAAAGAGCTCATGTTTAGCAGGATGTTTCCTGTCTTACCACATGTAATTCGTGTATGTAGCACTAAAATTTTCGACAGAATAGGCCATTTTGTATTATGACTTCTTTATCACAGCGCCATGTGTTCACGCAGTTGTAACGCCATATCTTGATTATCTATCAAGCGATTCATGACTTTTTGGACTCATTTTATAGGGGAATGACTGGGGATACCAACTCAGGCAAAAAAATAATATCCGACAATTTCTAAGGCAAAAAAAATCCACCAAACTTAAAAAAAATTGGTAATGCACTTGTTTTGGTTACTTGCAAATAATTTGGAAAAAAGCCATATTAGTGCCTATTTATAAACACAGTTTAATGTTTATCAGGATGTTTCCTGTCTAACGACATGGAATTTGTTTATATAGCACTAAAATCATCGACGAAATAGGCTTTTTTATTACGACCAATTTTGAAATAAACAGGAATTTGGTATGCACATTGTCTTTATTGGACTCCGGTACAGATTATTACTTAAATGTAATTTACATGAACAAATGTGATTATTTAGTATTTAAATTAATCAACGAAATTTTCAAAATGTCCGCCATTTTTATTTAGGCACGCTTGACTTCTGAAACTAACGCTCTGGGTTACTCGACGCTAAGCTACGCTTCAGTCTGTTTTCTTTGATTTCCAAGTGATTCCAACATATCTCATTTCAGTTAGTTGCCTTTCAGTCATTTGGCTGAATACTAAATAAGTAATACTAAAAATAAAGATAATAAAATTTGTTCATGTAAATTGCATTTAAGTAATAATCTGTACTGAAGTCCAATAAAGACAATGTGCATACCAAATTCTCGTTTATTTCAAAATTAGTCGTAATAAGAAAGCCTATTTCGTCGATGATTTTAGTACTACATAAACAAATTGCGTATCGTTAGACAGGAAACATCCTGATAAACATTAAACTGTGTTTATAAATAGGCACTAATATGGCTTTTTTCCAAATTATTTGCAAGTAACCAAAACAAGTGCATTACAGAATTTTTTTCAGTTTGGTGAATTTGTTAGCCTTAGAAATTGTCAGGTATTATCTTTTTTTGCTTTAGTTGATATGCTCAGTCATTCTCCTATAAAATGAGTCCAAAATGCCGTGAATCGGCCGATAAATAGTCAAGCTATGGCGCTACAACTGCGCGAACCCATGGAGTCGTGATACAGAAATTGAAAATGTAGTAAAAAATTAATCAAAAGGTTGATCCTTTCTTTTTCGCATTTTTTCTCGATAACTTTAATTGTATTTTCATACGTCAAAGTTTGTCGACATGATGGTGGAACACATTGTATATTTCGTTCTTTGTTGACTTTTGAAAAACTGCTTCATTTCAAAGGCACAGGATAAAAAAAAAAATGCGACAGCTATATTTTGTATCAAAAATCACGTGGTAAGTTGCTCAATCTACATTCTACAATAAATGTCAAATTGACTTCCACCAGCTTGTATGCAAGCAGGAAATCTTCTCATCCGTGATTGCCGAACTCTTTCGATTAAAGTAGTGCGTTTATGCTAGGTCCGTTTTAAATGGGGATACATCCAGGAATTATGGTGCACCACAACAATTTAATTTGGTTGCTCGTGAATATTTAATAGCAATATACGAAGATCACTGAACTGGAGAGGTGGAACACACGCGATCGCCGGCCTCCCATACAGCACAATATATTCTGGGAACATTCTAAGAATCACCATTTTGGAACATTGTATCATTCCATGAAAAGTCCATTTATATATATTGATTATCTGATGAAAATTCCAGGAATGTGAAAATGGGAATCCAAAAAATGTGCATAGGTTATTCCCTCAGAATATTCTACGATTATTATTAAGATGTGTGGGATATTGTAGGAAGATTCCTGGTATATCTTTGAAGAAACATAAATAGGTTATTCCATCAGAATATACTACGATTGTTATTAAGATGTATCAAATATTGTAGGAAAATTCCTGGTATATCTTTGAAGAATATATGTTGGAAAGAAACTAATGCCTTTTATCACTTCATTTCATTTTTTGGTTGCCTAGGTACCTAACGCGAGTAGTATACATATATAACCTAGTATCCGACTTTAATACAGTGTTTTGGGCAGCATTGATTTAGGCACATACTAAAGATAGGGATTAATGAAAAAAAATATATAAAACGGAACCTCTACTTATAATAAAATTGTATAAATACACATTAAAAAAACACATTTCATTACACGGAGTCGTCCTCCCGTATTATCCTGCAAAATTAAAAAACCCGCTTAATTTTAAAGCATACGATGTACATTCAAATACACTTCATTAAATACAATGATAAATTTTCACCAAAATGTTGTCGTATTTTAATCAATTTTAGTGGGTACCACGCAAGAGAATAAATACTGGAAATTCATAGTCACAAATATAGCAAATGTCTTGTTAGTGGTTGTTATTATATATTAATTAGGGTAGGTACCTACGACAAGTAAGACTAGAACATAGAGATTAAGCCGGCGCCACATATGCGGTACTCGGCGAGCAACGAACCCCGATTAATTGCTACTCGGCTATGTGGCTGCAGGATTTTACCCGAATACTCGCCATATGCCGAGCACCGAGCATTCAGCCGGCGCCATAGCCGGCGCTACACATGTGGCATTTAGGGAACAACGAACAGCGAATATTCGCAATTCGGCAAACGCCTACTAGTGTGGCTGGAGCAGTTTGTGCGAATGGTCGGAATTTGCTGAACACAAAATAAGTACCCGAATACTGACACAGAAACAGGAACAGGGCCGGACTAGAGAATTAAAAACTTTATTCGCATTGTTTATTTGTTAGCATGTTAGCATTTTTGAATCCTGTGTGTTCAAACCCCCCAAGTATTGAATTTCACCACCCCAGCTGTGACAGTTTAGGAAATATTTAAGCCTTCCGGTACTGCTTACTGAGAAGGCGGTGAAAAACACCAGTTGAAACTTGTTCATGCTGTAAACCATTATTAGGGAATACTTCTATATTAAATAAAATATGCAGTGTGTTCTATTAATAAAAATCGGGGATATTTGTTTGTAAATTTAGAAAAATAATTTATAACTTGGCAATGTCGCAAACGCGAAAAAAAATTACAAGGCGAGATAGGGTATTAGTAGATATTTCGATTTAAAATAAAACGTACAGGGTGTTACATTTAGAAAAAACAAAGTAAAATGACCTTCAAATTACCGTAATTTAAAATTCTACCAATAACACCCTGCACGTTGCTGGTGTCATCCAAAATAATATTTATTTAATATTTAAGTAACTCGCTGTATAATATTTTTGAGAAAAGTTAAAGGAATATATCAATTTGGAGGTATTACTTGCGACCTTGCAAATCCGGAAATTAATAGAAAATAAATTATAACTTGGCAAGACCGCAATAATATTTTAGGGTTTAATAGAGATCAATGATGGAAACTAGAAGAATTTAAAAACAAAGTAATAGTACCATATAAAAAAATCAAGTTGATCACTATCCTACTTTCCCGAAACACCCTGTATATTTCAGAATATTTTTAGGATATGCAAAACTTTGGTGAGAGCTTCACAAACTTCGGGAACGATTTCAGAAATGAGTTGATGTGATATTTTGAATAGATATTGAAGGCTTTGATAACTGTCGCCGGTCGCTAGAAATCGAAGCGCCAGAGCTAGTCGTTCTTTAGCAGGAGCAGCTTTTCTCCATTTTGTGTCTTTTTTTGATATCAGTGGTCCTGTTTTGCTGAGTAGATATTCAAAATCTTCGGAAGACATTCTGCAAAAATTTTCAAAAAATCCAGACGGTTCTTTTAATAAATCGGCAACTAGGTGTGGTCCGCCATACTTGAAAATGTGTTTAACATTGTGGTTTGATGTTATTGCTAATTATTTTATTACCTCTCTCGGCTTCTATTTAATGAGACCATCCACCATCGCCTCCTTCTTGGTTGATTTTTTCTTTTCCTTATTAACATATAAGCACTACACATAACAAAAACAGCACTTGCTGCCACGATTATATCATTATTATTTTCCATTGATGATGACGTTGATTCTACTGTCGATAAATTTTAATAATAAATAAGTTTCAATTTGCTACGAATATTCGGGCTTTCCCATTCCCTTTCTTCCCGAAACGTGCTCGCTACTCGGCGAGTAAGGTTGAAAAACGGCGGGTATTGATACTCGGCAAGTACCCGCATATGTGGCGCCGGCTTTAGACTGAACAAGAGAGTTGCTACCACATGGTGCCAGAAAGTCGGTAATTTATAGAAAGAAAATAGTTATACTCACCCTAGTCACTCCTATAGATGAAGTTATAAATTAAATAACAAGTAAAATCACGTTCCAGAACACAGATATGGATAACTATCCAATTATCGCAGGAGAAAAATGCACAGTTGAAGTTGAACTGAAGCTAACCTCAAAATTCTCAAACCTAACCTAACCTGCAATGGCTGCAACCTTAGATAAGGAAAGAGAGGGGATACCGCGCGCCCATTTGATGCTATATGGATTAGCTGATACCGAAAATGAATAGCTGTCAAAATGCTGGTGGAAAACTGACGGTAGTGTCAAGGTGGTGTTTTTTGCGATATTTAACGTTTTTAAGACCAATAATTGTGAAATATTGTGGTGAGCGTAATGGTGGGGTGTGCAGCTTACCGTTGTAAAAGCCACAGCAGCAGGAAGGAGCCAGGAATCACTTTTCACAGGTAAATTTATGATCTTATTTTTTTGGTGTATCCGAAATTCATGCAAATATCTCGATATCTAGTTCAAAGATATATGTGTATCCGAAATATAATTTGGAATGTACCACTAACATGCGAATCATAAGGTTTTTGAGCACGTAAAGTCTAAAAATTATGTTTTTAAGGGATTTTTTGGTTCAAATACAATCAGTTTTCCAGTGGCGTATCTATTATAGCTTACATTTTGAATAGAAATATTATGACTTTGCATTGTAATATATAATATACCAATACCCTTATACAAGGTGTGCATTTCAAGGGTGGCCTTTATTTGTAGTTGTATGAATAATAAAATTAATTTTCTTTCTTCCTCGACAGGTTTCCTAAAGATCTTCCTAGACATGATTTATGGATCAAAAATATGAGGATCGAAGGTTGGAAGCCTACAAGCAACGATAGGCTTTGTTCTAAGCATTTTGAACAGAATTTCCTTCATCAAACAAATCAAAAAGTATATCTTCTGAAAGGAGCAGTCCCCACCATATTTGACGAGCTTCCGGAATACTTACGTCCAAAAATTGTAAGTTATAATTCCTAGCTTACATTGTCTACGCTTAATCAATATTAAAATAATAAACATCCTAGGATTATGATAGATGGATAGATAGATATACTTTATAGTCTAAGAATTTACAAGATTCTTATTGACGAAGCTATATAATAACAAACAAAACTTTTGGGATATTCACTAAAACCTGTGAGGAGGAAGTTTGTTATAAATCTTCACTCCATTGTATATAATTGGATCCTTAATGAGTTATGACTTGGGTGTGATATTAATTTAAAATCATTCTTATGCCTTATGCCTATATTCTATATTTATGGTCTCAAATTTGGTTTTATATTTGAGTATTAGTGATGACGTTTCCAAAATAAACAGTGCAATAAAGTAAGGAGAAATGCGATTACGAATGGCTGAATAACCATTTAAAAATTGATAGCTATGAAAATCAAAACGCAGCTAACCTCAAAAATGTAATGAATTTCTTGTGTTACTGTTACATTATTAAACAACTATATTTAGGTGTGTTTACTCGATACGAAATCAAAACAAAATGTTACTGTCACTTTTCCTATAAGATTCAGTCACTCATTCACATCTACTTAAATCATAAATTAATTTGTTCTGTCTTTCTTTCGGAAGTAATGTTTCAAACATTGTCTAATATACAGCTCTGTTATTTTAGGCAAAAGAAAGAAAAAGACCCCGTGAACGTGATGTTCATCCAGAACCATCGCCATCAACCTCAGCTCTGGCTGCACAGGACGACTCTCCCCGGAAAAAGAAACTTAGAAGAGAACTGCTGCTGCAAAAAGATAAGAATAAGGAAAAAACGAAAAAAATCCGTGCCCTTGGTCAGTCACTGAAAAGAGCACACAAAAAAGTAGCCTCTTTAAAAATAATTGCTGAGGAATTAGAGCGACAAAATTTACTATCTCAAGAAAATTTAGTTTTAGTTCAAAATATGAGCAAGGTTAATATAGAAATATTGAACAGAAAAATGGGGAGAAATGTTCAATATTCACCTGAACTTAGGAAATTTGCCCTGACATTAGATTTTTTTTCACCAAAGGCATACAACTATGTGAGAGATGTTTTTGACACTTGTCTCCCGCATAGCAAAACTATTGCTAAATGGTTTCAGAATGTGGATGCTGAGCCTGGTTTTACCAAGGAATCAATAAATACCTTAAGAAATAAGGCTCAATCATCTGACAGACCAATAATTTGTTCATTAATTATCGATGAAATAGCCATACGGAAACATTTAGAATGGGATGGAAAAAAATTCCATGGTTATGTGAACTGTGGAACAAATTTAAACGATGACTCTAATGCTTTAGCCAAAGAAGCTTTTGTTATAATGTTGGTTTGCATCAATGGAACTTGGAAATTACCTGTCGGTTACTTTCTTACAGATTCTTTGAATGGCAGTCAAAAACATTCAATTGTATCTCAATGCATCCATCTGATTGAAGATACGGGAGCCAAAGTTATGACAATCACATTCGATGGTGCTCCATCTAATACCGCTATGTGTCATAACTTTGGATTCCTATTTAACATTTCAAATATACAGACAAGTTTCAGAGTTACAGATCACAATGTATATATTTTTTATGATCCATGTCATATGATAAAACTTGTTCGCAATGCATTTGGTGAAAAGAAAATCCTAATTGATTGTGATAACAATTTTATTCAATGGAAATACATAGCGCTTCTAGAGAAGCTGCAAACTAGCGAGGGCTTACATTTAGGGAATAAGTTACGTCGCGCTCATATTATTTTTTTCAAACAAAAAATGAAGGTTCGGCTTGCAGTTCAGTTACTTAGTGCATCAGTAGCCGATGCTATTGAGTATTGCGAAAAAAAGCTGAATCTTGAGGATTTTAAAGGTAGTCAGGCAACAGTTAAATTTATTAGAATTGTAAATAGCATTTTCGATATTTTAAACAGCAGAAACCTAGTAGCACCAGGTTATAAAAAAGCATTATGTCAAAAAAATATAGATCGATCTGCGGAATTTATCAATAGTGCAATTTTTTATCTTTCAAAGTTGAAATTATCTAATAATGAGCAAGTAATCATGTCTAACAGAAAAACTGGGTTTATTTGATTAATAGTTTCATTATCAAGTTCTTTAGGATTGTACAAAGAACTTGTTTCTGAGAGAAAAACATTACTGTACCTTCCGTTGTATAAGATTAGTCAAGATCATTTAGAATTATTCTTTTCGTCAATTAGATCAAGAGGTGGCTGGAATAATAACCCAACCGCTCGACAGTTTCTAGCTGCTTACAAAAGGCTTCTGGTTCGAGCAGAAATTAGAGAGGGCGGTATGGGTAACTGTATTCCATTAGATCAAATCCCTATTCTAAGTAGTTCTACAAAAAATGTAAGGTCTGAAGATGTAATTAATAGTAGTTTATCGAACCATAGTTTAATAGACATAAATGAGCCTTCTGATGATCTAGAAACTATTTGGAAGGATCATGACTACATCATGAATGCACCTGTGATAAGTGAATGTTCATCCCAAATTGTTCAATATATTGCTGGTTATGTTTCGCACCAATTACAAAAAACAATAAAATGTGAAACATGTGTCACAGCATTGATTGGTACTAGAGATCGGTTTCTCAATTCCCTAATTGAATTTAAAAGCCACGGCGGTCTGACTTACCCATCAAATGATGTTATCAAGATATGTTTGAAATCGGAACATTTTCTGAGAGTTAATGAAAATTGTATTCACACCAAACATTTTGTACCTTTGCTGATAAGCAAAATAATATCAAGTTTTCTAGGCACCCCTATTTTCAGCTGCTTAGAACGTCACGTATTAGAAAATGATGTAAATCATATATATTTTTTAATAAAAGCTGTATGCACAAAATACTTAAATATCAGAATCCATTTTATTGTAAAATCTCGATCACAACAGGACAATCCAGTTCGGAGCCAATTAACAAAAATGATTCTGTTTAAAGGGCAGTAAAATATTGGTAGTTTTTGACCTCCATGACTGTAATATTGATTGCCATCAATTGTAGGAGCAAGCGAAATGCCACGTTCCTACAAAAAAATTATTTTTGTTGAAGCACACAATTCTAGCCCAAAACTTACTTTATATCATGTCTGAGATAATTTTTATGTTTAACCCTCCAGCTTTTTCATTAATTATTGCCACCGTCGCAAAAAGAAGTTAAGTATAAAAAAGCCTCGTTGGAGTAATTAAAAATACTGCTCTTCATTACACACTACAAACAGCAAGTAACAGCGTAACAGCAAGTAGATTTTTTTACTGCATATGGGGACTTCGAGATTGAAGGGATCAAATTCCTCAATATCGTAAGCTAATCTATAATAATAAAAATGTTTTATTGCTGCTTCTGTTTACAGTATGTAATAGACAGTATTTTATATATAAACATAATGTCAATAAATATAAATATACTATAGGTATTATGTGTTCTTTAATAATAAAAAATTGATTTACTACAAACTACAAGCAGTTTTTTTCTTTCTGGGTAGAAGTATAATCGTGTATTTCATCAGTCATACACTGCAAATGAACATAACATGTTCATGACTGAATAAAATATATACATTATCAATTTTTATATATTATTGGCCACAAAACAGCAGTCGAATGAAAATCACGGTTACGGTAATGTTAGTCACTTAAATTTTAATTGTGGATGGCGAAATTGGCCATATAGAAACCCTGAATAACAATATTTCATTAAATTTTATTTGAAAAAGATTATTTCTACAAATAGCTCAACCATAACGTTAATCCCATTAGTTACGCCACTGGGAATAGCGCTTTGGTGCCATTTGGTATCAGAAATGTCAGTCGCGGGTTCCGTCCTCTCTCTTTCCTTGTCTAAGGCTGCAACGGTGTCACGCCTACGTCATACCAAAAGGCATATTCAAAGATTATTCTTTAGATAATATTAATTTATGAATATTACCAGAATATTTTTATCGACACGTTCATGGAATAATCATGACGTAATACTCCTAGCACATCCTCATGGGAATGAAACCAATAAAAACGTCCACAGAACACTCTGCTAATCAATCTATTTTGGATGAAATAGGAATATTCCAGGAATATATTGTGCTGTCTGGGCTAAAACCTCGATATTAAGGCCCGGTCAAACAGAGGACGTTCTAGAACGCGGGGTTACGACGTTTCAATACAACGGAACGCTGTAACGCGCCATTGGAGAACGCCGTAACGCCGCGTTCTGGAATGTCCTCTGTTTGACGGGGCCTTTAAAGTCACTAGTTCACCCTATTCTCTATTGGAAAATTTGGACGACTTGCAAAATCGCATAACTGCTGTATAACGCCGTTCAAAACCTGAAAAACTTCGGCAATCACTATGAGAAGATCGCCTGCTTGTATCCAAGCTGGTGGAAGTCATTTTGAACATTTATTGTAGATGAGCAACAACTTACCACACGATTTTCAATAATAAAATGTGGCTATCGCAATTTTTTCCATCCTGTGTCTTTGAAATGGTGCGGTTTTTCAAAACTCATCAAAGAACAAAATGTTTTCAAAACGCTTCAAAGGATCACCGTTTAAATGTTTGCCGCATGATTATCAAACACCCTGTATAACCAGAGGGCTTGACATCCTGTATAATCAGAGCAGTTTGAGGTGCTTCAACCTCTCGAATCATTTTCGCTATATTTATGATGTATTACACCCCCTCATGAAAAATATTGATCACCATGAGGATAATAGGTGGTTGATGACCCAACCACTAGACGAAGTCCTCCGAACCTAAATCCTGGCTATGCTCCTGAATGTAGATTTCAATCCGACATTTATAGCTTTTTGAGAAGTTGAGGTTGTGGGCAAGCTTTCCCAGTGGCTCGTACGCGGAGCGTCTTGGCAATATTTTGAAAATGAGAATTATTTTTCTCAATATCCGTTTTTTTTCTAAAATTTGTTGCATTTTAGTTCGTCTATCATGCCCCGACAGGAGTACGTTGAGTTACATTAAACCAAAGTTTACGGAATACATATAAGTTGGATCACTCTCCGTCGGCACTTTGAAGAACTCACATGAAAGCGATGCCGCGGCCGCACGGGCCAGTTAGTTTTTGCGTTGGTTTTTGCTCAAGTACGAGGGTCTTTTAGCGGGGACTTGCTAACACCTGGGTTGTACGTATATACGAGGGTCATTGAAAAACTATGCAACTATACAAATACAAATACAACGTTTGCTTTGCTAATGCACTAAGTTACATAAATGGATATCAAAAATAAAGCCTAGTAAAACTATTACTAATGAATCTCAAATAATTTCACATATTATAGCTATTTCGTAGAAAAGTAAAAACTGATGGTTCAAAGGTGCTGTAGTGTTTTTACCTTAATGTTTTGTTTATTTGGCTTATTTTTGAGATCATAGTTTATAAACTTTATGGAGTAGTATATACGAAGTCGTATGTACAATTTTAAAAGATAATAATCATACGGAAATGCTTTACACAGATGTGAATAAATTATTTTTGACATTTTGCTATTCAGCGTCATTCCAATTGCTACTGTAGAAACTAAATTGTTAAAGTTATCAATAAAAATATTTTCGAGCTCTAAAATATAATTTACAATGTCCCTGGGTGGTATGGTATGGCCACCGAATGAATATTTTGTCTCACTATACGCTTTTAGCCTGATACAATCCTTTAAGTACCTGTAGCTCTTGAACTAATCACTTTAGATCCCAAGTGTGCTAGTTTGTTGGAATTGTTCTATCGGGAAGAACACAGGCACAAATATACAGGGTGTCCCATTAATAATTTTGAATCGAGTGTCACGTGACCAAAAACAAATACCTCATTGAGTAATACAATGACAAAAAAGACGCAACATCTGCTCTAATTTACAAAATCCAAAATTATAATTCTCTACTACGGCCCAGTTCCGACATATTTCTGGTCTTAATCGTCGTGGGATACCCTGTATTTATGTCCCTTACATTTCAAGGTTTACCACAAAATAAGGATGGATCTGATTGTCATTCTCCATTCGTTAATAAATTTAAATTGATTGGTAATATCTTTTCTCGCGAAATTGATTACTCTCAAACTTCTAAAAAGATTATCCATTTCCTGCAAACAAATCCGAGATAACAAAATCCGATATTTTTGAGACACTGTATAGACTTCGCGTTAAACACGTTTAACCTCTACTTTGTGCCGCCCCGTATCTCCCGGCTGACGTCGGTACACTGCTACAGGTGTACCGGGGAGACGAAGCAAGGGGCAGGCCGTTTTGATATTTTTGCGGAGTGATCCAACTTATATGTATTCCGTAAACTTTGATTAAACCCTGTCTATGATGAATTTGCTTTCAGATACCATCACGCTGTGGAACCAAGGCAATCCCGTCGCAGTTCATTGCGCAAACAGTATTTCTTCGACTGCGCTTGCGAGGCTTGCGAGCAAGACTGGCCACTCTATCCTGACCTACCTGACCTTGGTGTCGTAGCTCTAGACTGTCTCGACCTGGAAAGACTCAGAAACGGCGACATTGATTATGCTCAAGAAATTGTCGGTGATGTCTTAGAAGCGGCACGTAAAATGGAACATCCGCAGCCCAACAAGCAGTTTGCGGAGCTACAAGAGGCTGCCAAACAGTGTTTTGCTTTGATGGGGAACATTAGGAGGATGAACAATCATGTGCTTAAATAAAACATGTTGTTAAACGTGAGTTACTATTATTTGGTCCAAAACAGAAGCAAATAAAGTGCTGTGTCGTTCTAAGTTAATGCACTGACATTTTAATACGTTTCAAAATTCCTTTGCACCGTTACGAAATCGCTCAACTTTGCGACCTTGAAGAAATCCGTGAAGAAATTGACTGAAAGAATCTTACAATTTATTGTCATTTATAAAGTTCCTCGAACATACTTTGTAGGTAATCTATAATAATGCCCGCTGTTATTGTTCAGTGTTAATTGAATCTGATTACTATAAATGATGCAAATGAAGACCTGTCATTACGAAGTTGGTTGTCGGCAGACCCAAATATCCCTAGGATTCCCCAAAAAAATTAAATAAACTAGAGCATGTCAATTTCTTCATGAATTTCTTCAAGGTCACAAATTGATCAATTTCTTGACCGTGTAAAGTGGTTACTATTCTGATTATGCCGGCTCCACACATTGGTTCCAATATTGGGGCCAACTGTGGGACCAACTTGACAATATTCGTGTATAAGGAGTGTCTACACATTGGCACCAAGCTCATTCCATTGTGCACCGGGCCAACCAACGGTAATATGTTTGGGTAGTCTCTCTCGCATTGGCGCCTAAATAACGACTGAATATGAAACCAATATGTGGTCAGTCAGACCACTGTACATTAACAAAAACAAGAAGGGTCACTCTAAGCTCCGCCCCCAATGTTGTGTTTCTCGCTCTGCTCTCTGATACTACGCAAGCTGGCGAATTCTGGCAAACGGTAATCTCGAGTAGTTGCCGAACGCTAACAGCTGTGGTTTACAGGTAGTTGCCAAAGTTTTGTATATAATTTATTCGATATAGACAAAATATGTTAAAGTACTAACTATTCAGATCACAAACTTGACAGCTTAGAGATTATGTACAGAATGTTAAAATGAGAACCATGGGTTGGAGTAACTTATTGTCAGAACGACTTTGATAGAAACGATAACTTTCAACAGACAAAAGACATGAACGCCCTTGTCCTATATTTGTATTGTAACAAAATATTTGATCGTTGCATACAAGGAAAATATCTAACCATCTCCATTTTCAACTGTGACGGAACTTCAATAGATGATCTAAACCACCAGGTGTTAGCATGTCTCTTCAACAAAAATGCAACGACATTACTTTTTTCACAATTAGGAAAGCTCGGTATATTACCAATAAATATTAAAAGCCTGATGCATCATGCTATTACAAACAGCGATACTATGAATGTGATCATACAGTCAATTAGTTTATGGAAGAAAAAGATTTGATGCGAGTCATTTAGTTTGGACTATCTCATATGTGAAGTCAAATTTAGCTTTCGTTCCTTTGTTGGCTCCCTTATATTCCCTTACCGTGGTCCTCTATGTGTTTGTGTGTGAATAACGTCGCCATGACAGACCCCTTGGCGTGAAGTGTGTGTCCCCGTTTTGTTGCTATAACTTCTTTTTTCATATTCCGTGGTCGATATAGGTTTAACAAAAATTTTACGTTGAGATGAGCCGAATTTTCTGGGTCGCATCTTTTCTTTCAGATAAATAAGTTACGGTTTGGCCGCATATCATACTGCTAAGGCCAGTTATATATACAAAAAAAAATCTCCATTTTCACGTATTTTTTTGTCAAATTTTTTGTTTGTGTTGTTGTTTATGGTATAGGACCCAGGTTGATTAACGTAAATCATGATGTAGTAAAAGCCAAGAAGTCTTAAGGGATTGGTAATTGGAAAAGTTACGTGATCACAAAGAGCATTTGGACCGTTAGTTGCGCACAGAGCCGGATGTATCGATTTTAGTACAACATAGACACCGCACAAATTGCCTATGTCTAGAACCTCTTCTTTCAAAATACAATTTCAAACACTACATAGTCTAGCCACTCTCCAAACCGACTTTGTTATATTCGACACGTGTTTCGCTATGTTAGCATCTTCTGGGGGAAGATTTAGACTAGGGCAGCGGTGGGTGTTATCCTCATGGCACTCGTTATGTTAAGTGCTCCAGGTCTGTGAATCTTAGGGAGCTTGAGCATAACAGAGACCTTCTCTATGCTCGGCCACCAGACCAAGCAGCCATACTGGATCCTGGTTCTGACTACTGCCGTATAGAGTCAGTTTAGGAACTTGGGCTTGAGCCCCCAGGTCCTACCAGAGTTTTATTCACATGGTCGAATTGCTGTGCCCATGTGAGTCTACCCTTATCAATACCAGATTTCTAAAAATCCTTTTTAAACCCCTTGTTTACTTTGTATCAAAGGTTCTTAGGTGGATCTCTTACAACAATCTGGAAGGTTCTAGCTAATTGTTCGACAGTGACGGTGTCATAACTATAAACTTCATTCACCATTTT
The DNA here is from genome assembly GCA_951848785.1 of Callosobruchus maculatus. Classification (NCBI taxonomy): domain Eukaryota; kingdom Metazoa; phylum Arthropoda; class Insecta; order Coleoptera; family Chrysomelidae; genus Callosobruchus; species Callosobruchus maculatus. The sequence goes on from CATOUR010000083.1 coordinate 14,053,756, forward strand.
TGTGATTTTCTTTTCTTATTATTATTATTTTTTACGATTGACATTCATGGCTCAATGAGAGACAAACCATTCTTGTTTAATATTCGCCAGCGTTAATTTAATTAATATTTACATTGTATTGTTGGAGAAAGCAATTTCTTTATGTTCTGTGTATATCAAGGTAACGTATTTTTCCCTGATGATTTGTAAGTTATTCATCATCATCATCATCATCGTCTGTTTGCGAGTTGTTAAACAAACAGGGTGATGCATGTAGATTGCTGATAAATCTGAAATGAAAACCAATAATGCAATTTATTTCACAGATATACAGTTACCTGTTTTATGTGAGAAAAAAAAATACCACAAGAATATAGTCACACTGTGCATTATGCACTAAGCATTATTTAGCCATACTACAATCGAATCTATTGAGGAATTGAAGAAAATGTTTCCACCTTACAAAAGTGAGCTTAATGACATCATAGTCCTTGTTTGGAACACGTCCGGAGTTTCATCAGGCACGATGTCGCTAGTCCGCGATAGCGCTGTTTCGTTCTTTCGGATCTCATGAGGTGGACCTTGGTAAAATCCGGTATCAGGCTGATATAAAACCAGTGAACAACAACACAACAATACAATGTAAAATGTAAATATTAATCGAATTAAGTTATTTTTTTTGAAATCGTACTGGTAAACGAAAAAATATTATAGGCAACGGGGTGACCATGGTAGCATCGTAAATATTATCCGCATTCGATTTGACTTTGGTGTAGTCTCAGAGTAACATCTGAACAAAGAGGTAGTAAACAAACCACTTCAGCATGGCGTGCTCAAAGCCATCATCTTTTGACACTTCAGCCTCCAAACATTGCCAACTAATCTGACAATTCTTCCAATGCCACCCATGTTACAAACACTGCTCTGCACTGTCCCATCTCGAAAAACTGTTAAATTACACTCGAATATAGCACAGCAAGTCCGTAAGGCTTCACTACAGTTACCAACAAATAGCGAATTGGATTTTACTGACCAAGCATAAAAGACGCACAAACAAAACAAACGTTTGACGGTCGGGGTTTACCGTAAACAAATTGCAGGAAAATCATATAGGCGTTGCCAGCTCCTCAAAATTTATGTAAGACAGAATTTGCGTTTATGATGAAGAAACATGCAATAACGCAGTAGAGGTCAACATATCTATTGATTTTGCTGTAATCATTCCTGAACCATCAAAATACCGTCTTTTTTTAACGTAGAATGGAATAGGTATTTCTGGACTATGACAACGTAAGAAAAGATGTTGGCCTATTAGAATTAGTTGTTTACTACCTCTATGTTCAGTTGTTACTCTGAGGGTGTAGTAGACTATCAAGGGCTATTCGAAGAACGGTTCTGATACTAGTTCGGATTTCTTGTGGAAGTTGTATCTGTAATTGTAGCAGGCGCGTACATAGCATTTTCATGAGAGGGGGGGGGGTGTTAGTTTAAAAACGAGATATCTGTTATATTTGCAAAAAAAAAACAAAAAGCAACACAGCATATATATGTATATATGAATATATCAGCGCTAAACCTGTCAGTCGTTCAGTCGTTAGAGGTCCACAACCAGCCAACAAAACAAAAACTGCCAACAAAACAGCAACACAACACACAACAAATTTAATGTATATCAAAGGTTATTATCTACAATAAAAGTGTGACTGCGTCTTTACCGTTGATACTTTGTACTGAAATTTTGGGGGAGGGGGGGGGTTAACCCGATAGCCTCTCACTCAGGTACGAATTGTAGTCCATCAGCTTTAGACATTTACAACAATCCTGTGCTTTTGCATGCAACAGGTACGTTAAGATGCGTCCACACTTGAGCATTTATCTTGAACGAGCAGAACAAGCTGAACGCGCCGCACCAAACACAGCGAGCAAACCTTCGGTATGTTCAGACCGACCTTCGAGTATCCCTTAAGTAACCCTCAAGTATTCCTTGAGTAATACTTAAGGGATACTTGAGAAACGACACTATGAATACGGACCTTAGAGATAAAACTTGTTTCTATTACCATGCCGACCATGACGATCGGGCAGTTTCGGGTGTCTACCAAAACGTGCCTACCACAGCATAGTAAACAACCAGCATAATATTTCTGAGGATTTCCTATATAAAAATGGTTCCCACAAAATTTGACCTTGGAAGGGTTTATGGATGATTTTACGGCTGTGAAGTTTGGGTAGAGATGCGAAAATGAAAATATCGATACCGGTACCAACTCGATATTTTTTAGCCTCATAGGCGCGTTTGGTTCGTACAGAAAATTTTGTGCAATTGATTACACCCCTCAATAATTATATACCGATACACCTACAAAAGTATCGATACCAGCCTGGAATCGCTCAAAAAGTATCTAAGATAAAAATAGTCGATATTAGTGCAGAAGTACAAGTATCGAAGTACCGTTACCATCCCTACAAGAAATCATCCAAAAGTGGGGATGCGCGTGTAATTTCCGCCAACTTGAGTTATTGTGCTAGTTGTTTACTATGCTGTGTGCCTACTACGCTGATGTATTTACGAATCCACCCGATCCCATAGTACATAGTGCATAGAAACACGTTTCTAAGTTACAGAGTACCGGTGCAGAATTCTAACAAACTTCATCTTGAATAAATACCTAGTGCATGAACTGCTTCTTTATATTACTTAATAAACTAATGTGATAAATCCGTGATACCACAAAATAATAATAATAGCTGTTTTAGTAGGTAGTTTCGGGGCATTATTTAGCTCCACTCTTCCTTTTGAAAGAGTTTCGAGAATTCCTTTCCAATTTATCTTAGACCCGGCCCTGACTGCTGCAGAATAACTCGGGCACGGGACACTGCGTCCCACAGGAACACCCGAAGTACAGCTGGATTAGCTTTGTCGAAGTTCTTATTTTCCTTTTTGAGTGTCCGCAAAACGTTAAGTCAGGGTCTTTCGGCGTAGAAGTTTCTCAACAAAATCTTTATGCGGGCAAAACCTTTTACTGTTTAAGTAAAAAGGGAAATGCGTTTCAGATCCCACGAGAAACTTTTGCATTATAAATGGAGAAAGTATGCATTATTCTTAACAAATGAGGGGATTGCTCTTATTTTCGAATTTACATTACAGGTTTTTTTTTGAAAAGGATGCTACAATTTATTCGTCATTGCTTAGTGTGGGCCACTGGACCTCTGGTATTAGTTAAAGTCGTGTCGGTCGATTGGTCTGTCAGGTCCGGCTTACCCAGAGACCAGACAAAGTCAGGGAGTTTAAACATTTTTGGGTTTAACCAAAAGGGTCAATTTTGAGGTTTCATCCCTAAAAGGGAAACAATTCAGTTGTTTTCGATTTGATTTTGATCCTAATGCGAGCCGCGGCCTTGTGTGCTTGCGATTGCGAACTTGCTTGATTGTATAGTCCACTGACTCACGCAACAGAGGGTTGTCCGATTCCGCTTGACTACAACGTCGTTGCGCTTGCTGTGTAATGTAATACCTCAAGTAAGTGATGTGAAGAGTTAGTTAGAACATACCATGGGGCGTTAGTGATTGTCCGCAATGTCTTGCTCTGCAAGAACTTTAAGGCTGCTATAGTTAAGGCAATGACGCGTAATTTTAGTGTCGAGAAAGAAACAGGATGACGCTTAGTATTAGGGTTCTAGAGGCAGTTTAGAAACTTTTTTGTCATTACACCATAAGCCCAAAATGGGAGGGGTCGGAGATAGAGTGGGGTGTTAGAAAGAGGAAAAAAATCGTTAAGTAACCGAATGAAAATGCGGTAGCATCTTGGTACACCTACCAAGTAAAGTTCCAAAAAATCTTCCTTCGAAATCTATGGGCGGTTTGCGCGTGCCGATTTTTTTAAAATGAAAATAAAAAATCGCGACAAAACCGGTCGGAACTTGATGGAAAATTCTTGGATTTTTTTTGAAGATAACACAAGAAATACTGCCATCCGTTTCTGCTGGGCAGTTTATGAGAAATTTGAGGTTAATGTTCGATTGTTCACGTCATTTTCGTTAGAAAGATTGTTCATATTGTTTAAAATGGATGACGTTTTTTATAGATGATGTTCTTGGGGGGGGGGTCTAACTATGACATGTACCAATGTCATCCGTTTTTATTATGTTTAACACCATTTTTCAACCCCTACAGGGGACGACATTATTGAACGCCTTCCGTATCCTTTCAATGCTCCGTCATTGCTCTGAATATTCGTACGTGCGTTTTGGCGAGGACACGTCAAGCCGCGCATGCGTAGGTAATTGCCGGTCTAATAATTATCATGTATAGTCTAATTTTATTCACCAAATTTAATTTTTGAAGTTATACATAACATAAATTCAAATACTTGAGAAAACAGTTGTTATGCGCCTCTGATATAAGCAATGTCATCCGCTTTTCGCCATGTTGTGTGACACTCTGTTGTGTTCTTACACGAAGTGGACAGTATCTGCAGGTTGTTAGGCCTTTGCAGATAGGAAACTGAAGCAAATAATTTGAACCGACTTGGAGGCCTTGGTATATACAGGGTGAGTTTTTAGTACCAGCTCGGTCGATAACTCCACTACTGTAGAAGATAGCGAAAAAAGTTGTACACAAAAGCTGTAGCCACGAATATGCTCCTTGCTCAGAAAATATTTTAATTTATACAGAATGATCCACAACTACGTGGTCATGCAAACATATATTTTTTTAAATAAGACACCCTATATATTATACCATTTTTAGATTCTACTAATAATTTATCTCCTCACAATATAAGGTATTATAACATTATACAGGGTATTTCAAAAGTTATGACCATTTTTATATCTAAATCGCTGTCAAACGAACGTACTGTATATCAAAAAGTAATGAATCAAATTTTTTTTTCACATGGAAAGATTAAAGATATCCTCTAGTTTTGAAATCGGCTATACAAGAGGCCCGCTTCGCATGCTCGTATCCAGGGTGATGTAGAATGCAAAATCCAAATTTTCTCTTTTTTATTCAAAAGTAACCCCCAATATTTTATTATACCAAAGAATTGCCTTCAATATGCTCTTTCATCTTTGTATAGCAGTTGTTGTACCTACATCCATCAGTTTCCGAGATATTTCGATTTTTCGGTAAATTTAAAATATAGCATCTATTTGTGTACCGAAATTTATTTATTTTGAGAAAGTACCATCGAATTTGTTTTTTATTTAACGAACAACTAAACTATAAGGTCATGATAGTATTTGAAGAAAATCCTGAATCATCGAGATAACAAAGTCAAGTATGCTGAGGAAACAATTTTGTAGGCGCGATGCATAATTACCAAGCAGATTTATAAGGTAGGCTTTGAAAAATTGACAGTTTTCATAACCTGCTCAATAATTCCGCATTGTGTGAAAAATCAGCTTTAAAAATTAAATTTTCCATTACGGGTATTTAGAAGCCTTTGAGAAATTGCCTACTTGCCTCTAGAATACGAATATATCAACTATGGACAGCAATATCCAGAACGGAGGCACTCTAAAACTAATGCGTTTGAAAGATTGAAGAATTGTCTTATTTAGACTGTGTCGTTTAATATTTCATAGCCTACCTGATAGATTTGCTTGATAATTATGCATGACGTCTATAAAATTGTTTCCTCAGCACACTTGACCTATAATATCTCGTTAATTCAGTGTCTTGACTTGATCAAGTAATATTATGGCCTCATATTTTAGTTGTTTGTTAAGCAAAAATAAAATTTGATAGTATTTTCTCAAAATAAGTAAATTTTAGTAAACAAATAGAAGGTATCTTTAAAATTTGTAGAAAAATCTGAAATATCTCAGAAACTAATGAATGCAGCCATAATAACAAGTGCTATACTAAGATGAAAGAGTATATTAAAAGCAATTCTTGGTATAATAAAATGTTGGAGTTTACATTTAAAAAAAAGAGAAAATCTAAATTTTGCATTCTACACCACCCTGTATACGAATATGCGTCGCGTACTTTTTTATAGCCGATTTTAAAACTAGAGAATATGTTTTATTCATCTGTGTAAAGAAATGATTTTTGATTCATCACTTTTTGATATACAGTTCGTTCATTTGACAGCGATTTGGATATAAAAATGGTCATAACTTTTGAAATAACCTGTATAATGTAACCATAACCTATACTGGACGAACGGAGATTATTAGTAGAATTTGAATATGGAATAATATATGGGGTGTCGCATTTAAAAAAACGCATGTTTGCATCACCACGTAGTTATGGATCGCCCTGTATAAATCAAAATATTTTCTGAGCAAGGAGCATATCCGTGGCTACAACTTTTATATACAACTTTTTTCGTTATCTTCTACAGTAGTGGAGTTATCGACCGAGCCGGTACTAAAAACTCACCCTGTATAGGTACGTCAGATTTTACACCCTTTTGTAATAAATTCAATAACTCGGATTAGCTTTACAAAGGATGTGGATTTTCCATTATGACATCTATAATTTTTTATTATAATTTTTAAAGCGTTGCCATAAAACATATAATCATCTATTTTAGACTCATTACTGTTGAATACCGGATAAGGAGAATTACTTTTTTTCAATTTTATGCTCACTTGTTCGGCAAACAACTAAGTAATTGTCACAACATCGTTATCTTCCAACCAGCTGTGCTAGATACAGAAATAGGCTAAAATAACCATAATTATTTATTTACAAACTGTAAATAGCAATCAATTAAGATACTAATGCTTAGGAACATTAACCTTGACATTTTTAAAAAACGTGGTGATAAGGTGGGCTTATTCCTTGAATCTATGCCGCGAAGCATGAAGTCCAAGTTATGAAAATAACTGGCTACATATCCATTGAAAAATACAATAAATTAATACATTTTAAAAGTCTTATGATGCAAATCAAATAGCAGTTGAGCAATCGTATCATTTATTCTCTTACATTTAGTTAGATCTGATACTTCATAGTGGACAAAAGGGGTCTACTGTCTAGTACCCAATGACGCTTCACGTAATTTGGGAAAATTCCATTTTTAACCGTAAAAGGATGGTCGATTAGGGTGAGGTCGCCCATTTTGAACCTATCCCTCTATCTCTATCTATCACGGAAGATATTTGAGTCTATGACGGAAGATGTATGAGTGAGCTCTCCTAAATAATAACACCAAACGCCGTCCGAATGAGGAACACTAGAGAGGCTCTGCGAGCTCATCTTACTAGGTCGAGGTCCCTACTTCCCGAACCAGTCTCCTTCTTTTAGAGAACTTCGACGCTGTGGAATGAGCTGCCAAGGAATTTATTTTCCGACGGCTACAACCTGCAGCGTTTCAAACAAATCCTCTCATAGCGCTTCTACAGCACCACAGGCTTTCAGCCTTTGCGGGAGGCTGACCATAAAAAACTATTGAAAAATTGTCCATACATGTGTGGCATTAAAAAAATAAAATAAATTGATAACACATCTCTCAACTTTGAGGAATATTTTGAGTAGCATAAATCATTTCTATACTTGTAGACAACAAGAGAAAATAAAAATTAAGATGGAGTTGCAAATGGTTCATTTTAGGCAACGTCCTCATATCGAACTCATAGTCTCTTAAATTGAACCTGCCCTTAAATGTCGATAAAATAGGTATAACAGGAAAGCAAATTAATTTGAAATGGACTGGGTAGGTAATTTCTATTTGAGAAAAGTTGGTAAATACTGAAACATTTTTTTTCCTAATAATTATCGCTAACAAAATACGTAAGAAAATAATCCATTACTATATGTTTCTGCACAGCAAGAAAACATGGATATTTTCTTTTTTGGCACAACACCAACACACTTGCAATAAAACCAGGTGTGGCAGTGCAGGCACTAAACCATTTCAACTTGGTCTTCAGTCTTATGTCGAGTACTGAACCACTAAAGTCCAAGAGCGTTAAAAATTTAGAATGACCTTAATTTAGTGAACCAGGGGTTCAATTAGAGGTTCCCTAAGTGGCTCAATATGAGCACCTAGATCCAATATTGAGATCAATCCCATATTTAAATGAGTTTTTGACAACGTTATTGTTACATAACGCCATAAAACAGGGCTATCTAATAGACAAATTATAAAATTGAAAGAACAAACCTACATTGTTTTAGTTAGATTTGAGGCCATCGCCAAGTTCATTGAATATTACTTTGTATGTGGTTGAAATATTCAATACTTCACAGATCTATATTACGCTGTCCTAATCCAAACATCACTTGAGCAGCAAGAAGGTTTTAGGTGTGGTGTCGAATACCCGATGGCAACATTGACAAGTTTTACGGGAAGTAACAAAAACGGCAAATGTTCAATTTGGGAGACAGTTCAATATGGGCAACCGCACCCCATGTGATTTTCAAAAAGAAAATTTGCGGTGAGAGCAGGCTTTTTTGAGAAAAAATAGTTTATACCCGGTATTTTCACCACATTTTCATAATACACCCTTACAAAACAAGGCGATTTTAGAATCAAGAGCCCACTTGACGGACGTTACAAGTATGACACTATGACAGAGGTTTTGTCAACATGTGCTCGATATTATTTAGGATCTAGAGGTCTCCCCTGTAACCACCTAAAATAACCTGAATTTACATAACTATTATATTTCACCAATAGCTTCAGCATTAAAAATTGAAAGTATCATGACTTTTTTTTGGTTTTTTGGTTTCCATTTCCTATTATTTGGCCACCTTTGGCAACACCGCATCTCTGCCACACATAAGCCGAATTTACATTACGAAACTAGTTGCAGTTTCGCGAAACTGATACATGCGTGATGAAAATGCCTATTTACACGTGAAACTAAGAGTGAAATCCCGGTGAAACTAATATCATCACACTAGTTTTGAGAAACTAGTTTCGTAATGTAAATTCGGCTTTATGCGGCGTCTGTCGGGCTGTCGCGAGCGTATTACAGAAATGTGGTGAAAATAACAAATTTTAACTATAAAAAAAACACGTATATGGACCGCGCAAATTTTCTTTTCGAGAAGTACATAATAAACCATCCCCTTTATATTAAATATGAAATTTTCCCAAATTACGTGGGGCATTATTGTGTAGCACCGATAAAAGTCACGTGCAGACATGCCGTTAATAAAAACGTATTAAAGATATTTATGGATAAAAATTAGGCACGGATCGTCAATATAAATACCTTCATAAACGTTTAATATTCATGCTATGACTGAAAAGGCATTGTGCACATCTATGCATGTACATCAAAATTCGAGCAAGACCTCTCGCACACTGCCGGAGGATGCATCTTGATAGAGCCAATTTGAATTTCTGGGAGCAAGGGCGTACTTATGATACGCTTCAGAAGGATACAGAAAGAAGAGGTGGACATAGGAAACTGCAATATTATTAAGGCTGCATCTGAACCCTGCATGCAATAAGAGTTTTCTGTTTCCACTATTATTTCTAGCTAGCTTTATTCTAGCTAGTGTCACAAAAAGTTATTTCTTAAGCGTCATCACAAGAAGTTATTTATCAAGAGGCTCAAAAGTCGTCTAGCTTGGCATTCAATTCCCGAACCTCTGTATTGAAAAACCACTGCGTAACCTATTGAACCATGGTGCTATTCGGCTTCTTTTATCAGAACATTTCACTTTATTAATATCTACTTATTTCCATATTTTGTATCGGATCTTTAAAGCATCGTCGTGCCCGAAAACTTAAAAAGCGTGCTTTCAAGAGCCTATTATCCACTTGTCTTGTACTTTAATATACTTTATAGGTACTATGTTGTACCATATACACACTATGTACGTGGAGCATGCATTCATGTTGTCATTTAATGATTTTATGCTTCGTTACCTTTTGGGGCAAATCCCTTATTCCAGTTCGGGCCCACGTACCAGGACAGTTATGCAGGTGCTGAAGCAGGGTTGTGATACAAAATGCACGAAAAATAGTACAACACGTTTGTCACTTCAAATTCGCAAATGAAGCTGTTTTTATTATAAATACCTCTCTAAAAAAAGTGGAAAAAAACTACGGTTTTCGGCTTAATGTTCGCTCACTTGAATTAAATGCAAATTAGGGCAACGGTCCCATTTCCCTTATTTTTGTTTTGTTCTCTAGGGAAAGTTGGCCAAAGTTGCGTGCAGATAGACGCTAATGACGTCCGGTACACCCTGCAGCGAGACAAGATAGAAACTGAGGTGCGTAACTAAACATGGCCATTTCTGGCCATATATTCGTATCACCCATAATCCTTGGCTTGTTTTGTTGTTGACTGACGTGCGATTGACCAGTAGAATCGCTCTCGCAGCTCCATGGCTTTCTTGGCCTGTTATAGTAGAAACAAAATAGGTACTTGCACTTACCTAGACCTACTAAAAATTCCTTCTACTTCCCACACCGATAGGTGAGGGGAGTATTGTATTTTCAATTTCAAGGTAATACGCTTTTTGGGCGTCTTATGATGTCTACATAACTAAAATCCACGTCACTCATTCCCGTCGGTCTGTCGGTCTGTTGGCGTTCTTCTGGCTTCGTTCATTTCCGTCGGTCTGTCGGTCTATTGGCGTCCTTCTAGCTTCGTAATCTCAGTAACCGCTGCATGATTGTAATGAAATTTGGGCAGCGATATCATGTGGGGTCGTAGTAGGGAATGTACAATCCACGCAGCGGTTACTGAGATCATGAGGCTGAAAAAACGCGAACACACAGACAGACCGACGGAAATGAGTGATATGGATTTTCGTTATGTAGACGAAAGGGTTTAAACATGAAATATTCTTGAATTAGTCCTGTAACTGATTCTTTCTATTATATTGTTGTGTCAGATCAAGTCTACTGATTGAAGTATCATGTGGGTGATTTAAACCTATCCAAGGCTTCTTTTGAGTAACCTTTATAAACTATAGTATTTTCAAGTAAGGTACAAGTTGTTGAAGTTTATCGCAAGGTCAATTCTAACCTTCTAAACTGTTCGTTTCAAGTTCCATGTGTGATACATAAAGTCATACTGTAATTGTCCAAATAATCCAAATATGCAATAATAAATAGAGAGAGTTCTATTAAAAAAATGTAAGCTTACATGAAAATATTTTAAAGTTGTGATCCGCAAGGCTCCTAACCATGATCAGGTGACCGATCTCTGAAATATGTTTTAGTAAGCGCGTCTCCACCCCTGCTTTTCCTCATTAAAGCTATAAAAGCGTTAATCGTGCCTTAGATTTATTTCCAGTGAGCTTTGCTTATTGACTGTTCCTCATTACGTAAGGATAAGAAATCGGATCCTTTGCCGCTCCTCGCTCCTTGCTCCTCAATTCTTTCGTTCTCGGCATACCTATCTAGTTGAAGATAATGAACTAAAATGAAGCAGTAATCTGACTCTATAAGTACTAAGAGTAGATTTTATCCACGTAAAATCACGGATTTCCATGATAGCATAGATAATTTTGAAAATCGGCACATGGGCGTTGGAGTAATTAGCAAAAAACAAAGAATTTTAAATAGTCCTCAAACTTCGTTTTAAGGCGTTCTAGGGGTTCCTGATCATTTTCTACTTTTTCTTGGGTGGGAATGAAATTGGGGTGGCTGGGGGATGGGGGGTTGTAAATCTGAAAAATTTGTTGTATTCATTATAGGCTGTCCACTAACCTCTGAAAGAAAGGCCTAGCGTCATAATACACTTTTTGTACACTTTTTAAACCAAGGGACTTAGAAATTTCTGATGTATTGCTTCTGATCGTTCTGTATTGTGTAACGTGGAAACTACAGGAAAACGTTTATGATTTTTAGAAATCGTGCCTGTGGCCGCGTAGCAATAATGAAAATAACCAGGCGTTTGGATAGTTTGTATACCATCCCGATAGTTTATAAAGTAGCCTTGTAAGCACTTTAACCGTAACATATACAAAAATGGAGTCAAGTTGATTGACTCAGTACTTCCCACTCATAACAGCGATATCATTTTATTATATTTGCATGCATGAAGCTATAGTCTGAGATCCCTTGCAACCAAGTAACCGTTCGCATGTCCTCAAAAAACATCGAACACAAAAACTAGTGAATATTTTTCTCTCTCTCTCCGTAGGAATTAGAACGACACAATTTTTATTCTGCGAGTTTCAATTGGACGAAACGAAACAATCAGGAACCCCGAAATTGCTTAAAAACGAAGTTTGAGCTGTTTTTATATTTTTAGTTTTTTTTATTATTGCGCCGCCACTGACACGATTTTCCTAAAACATAAGCGCTCTCCATCCTCGCCGCGACAGTAATACTGTGTCAAAATTCCATTAAAATCAATTCGATAATTTTCGCGTTACGCAATATAGAACGATCTAAAACAACACTCGTATGTATACATCACAAATTCTAAGTCCCTTGGTTTTTATAATAAGCAAGGCAATGTTCGGGAGGACTTAAAAAGGGTATTATGCCGCTAGGTTTTCCTTTCACAGGTCAATGGACAGCCTATTATGAATAGAACAAATTTTTGAGTTTTACAACCCCCCACTCCCTAACCACCCCAATTTCACCCCCACCCAAAAAAAAGGAGAAAATGATCAGGAACCCCTAAAATGCCTAAAAACGAAATTTGAGGAATATTTGAAATTTTTCGTTTTTTGCTAATTACTCCACCCCCCGTAAAACGATTTTCAAAATTATCGGAACATTACCCACTACGACACTACAACATATCGCTACCCAAATTTCATCACAATCCATGCAGCGGTTACTGAGTTTACGACGTTAGAAAAATAGACAGACAGACCGACAGACAGACAGACCGACAGATAGACCGACGGAAATGAGTGATTGTTCGTTATGTATAACACGTCCAAAAAGCGTATTATCTCAAAATCGAAAATTTTCGCGATCAGAATACTCCCCTCACCTATCGGTGTAAAGACAGCTTCTAGACGTTTTAGGGGTTCCTGATCATTTTCTAATTTTTTTTTGGTGGGGGTGAAATTGGGGTAGTTGGGGGATGGATGGTCATGAAACTCAAAGATGTTTTGTATTCATAATAGGCTATCCTTTGACCTGTGAAAAAAAGACCTAGCAGCATAACACGCTATTTTTGGATGGGCAGGCGATGATTTGGTGGCAAGGGGATCTCAGATTATAGCTTTATGCTATGGGAAAATAACAAACTGGCATTGCGCCTTAAGGAGGAACCGCCACTGGTGCATTGCAACAGCGAGAAGCTCTTTCGAAGGATATGATACACGCATGGGAATGAATGCCTTATAGATAGGAACTTCGTGACACTACTATTACTACCTCTTGCGGAATCAATAGCTTGCACTTAAAATCTGATACTTGGCGCTGAATCAACAATGAGGCATCAGTTCTGAAGTTTATGGGAATGAATCGGAATTCAACAGAGTGAAGCCTGATGCTATAACACAGGTAACTTGATATACGAGGGTTGCTCTATATCTCCGTCAATTCACCAGTACGCAGACAGCTGTTTCACGCTTATTAGCGATCATCAGTGCGCCATAGGTCGATTGATGGAGATAGAGAGCATCAGTATTTTCATCTCTAACAGACATGTGAGGCATGTGAGAGCAGGCGACAGAAAAGATCCGCCGGTGCGCCGACTGGTACCCGAAGGTAACGGCAAACCAAAGAAAATCGCTGCTAAACAGTAGCAGCACCAGAAGAGCGCGGTTCTATACGCTGCTGCATATGAAAGCCGATATACGAGGGTTGCTTCATATCTCCGTCAATTCACCAGTACGCAGACAGCTGTTTCACGCTTATCAGCGATCATCAGTGCGCCATAGGTCGATTGACGGAGATAAAGAGCATAAGAATTTTCATGTCTACCAGACATGTGAAGCATGTGAGAGCAGGCGACAGGAAAGATCTCCCGGTGCGCCATCTGGTACACGAAAGTAACGGCAAACCAAAGAAAATCGCTGCTAAACAGCAGCAGACTTCTTGGTGGAACGCCACGGCGTGTCCGCTTGGCCTCACCAGAAGACCGCGGTTCTATATGCTGCTGCATATGAAAGCCGATATACGAGGGTTGCTCTATCAGATGGCGCACCGGCAGATCTTTTCTGTCGCCTGCTCTCACACGCTTCACATGTCAGGTAGACATGAAAATTCTTATGCCCTCTATCTCCGTCAATCGACCTATGGCGCACTGATGATCGCATATAAGCGTGAAACAGCTGTTTGCGTACTGGTGGATTGACGGAGATATATAGAGCAACCCTCGTATATCGGCTTTCATATGCAGCAGCATATAGAACCGCGCTCTTCTGGTGAGGCCAAGCGAACGCCGTAGCGTTCCACCAAGAGGTCTGCTGCTGTTTAGCAGCGATCTTTTTTGGTTTGCGGTTACCTTCGGGTACCAGATGGCGCACCGGCAGATCTTTTCTGTCGCCTGCTCTCACAGGTAACTTGATTTTTTTAAACGGAAATGTCTAATTTTTCTAAACGGTTAAACGTAACATTTGATAGCCTTTATAACAATATAAGATTACAGATATGAATCTCTTATAGTTTATTTTATTTCAAAATTTCAGTCTTAAATTTCTGTACCTACAGAGATTTTATTTGAGACATTTTTTTCTATCTCAAATAGGGAAGCACTTATCGTCCACTCACAGATCGTTGATACACTTCTATAAAAATAAAACATTTATTCAAAAATCTTCAACAACTACCTTTCAAAGTTCGAAATTATGTAGGTCGTCCCACCCGTAAGGTCTCGCTCGTCTAAATTTGATATTTAAATCAAAAGCTTACCGTATCCCCCAAATTGTTAAACACAGCTTTGGGAGGTCACAGGAAACATAAATTTCACATGAGTGTCCAAAGCAACATTGAGAAATCAAACACCAAAGTTTTCGAATATGGAATTTGTATCCCTGGAAAGATGCAGGCTACAAAACTTTGTACATAGAACTTTGAGAATAGCAGGATGTTCGGAATAACTGCATAATCTAAAAGTAGGAGTGGAAAGCTTCTGAACTTCTGCTAACATCGATCTGCCCATTATGTGGAACTTTTCTGTCAATATTAATAGCCTATACCAGTTAAAATATTATTACATAGGGAATTTTACTCCTGATATTTATGGCATGATTAGGGATGTTAGTTTTCCAGTATATCCATTGCAATCACTGAATCAATTGTTTAAATGCAGAGCATGTTGTAGGCATAGGTGTAGCCAGGTATGATCCATGAGTGGTTAAGGTTTATAACCTTTGGAGGGCAAAAAAAGATTTGTAGTGATGTCTGTGGGCGGCAAAGCATATAATAAGCTTTATTTGCCCAACAGTATAACCATTTATAGAGCAAAATGTTAACAAACACATAAATTTTAAATGCTTACAACTGTAGTGTCAAAAACAATGATGATAATGTATCAATCAAAACAAATAATCGGAATACAATTTTAAATTAAATTACTACCCATGAACGTTCAAAGATGAATGCTGGATTTATCTTTCAGCTGGCAGGATAGACACCATCAATTTTATAACACAAAAATTTCAAAAACTTTCTTTGTACTCTTTCGATAGGAGCACTGTATATATTATAAATTGGGTTCCAAATTATGGAGGCATAATCTAACTTAGACCTAATTAAAGAAATATATAACGTCAAAAGCGTATAATGGTTAAAATTTTTACAATTCCTAATGATGAAGCCATAAGTATTATAAGCGGAAGCAGTGAGTTGCATTATATGTTTATTGAAAGTGAGTTGATGGTCGAAATATACAACTAAATCCTTAACTACATCCATGCGTTCCAAAGCAGAGTTACAAATTTGATAAGGGTATATTATGAAAGTATTTTTGCGACAGAATGTCATAACTTTACATTTTGAGATGTTGAGTGGTAGATTGTTATTATTACATTGAAAATCAGTTGTAGCGGTTTTAAAAGAGCTCTCAAACAATCTTTAAGCATAAAAGATGGTATTTGGTCTGGACCTGCAGTGAGCTTGTTTTTTAATTTCTTACTAACTTCTATTATTTCTCTTTCTGTAATGGGCTCACAACTGACATCAATAACGTTATTGTAGTGTTGGTCACTACAGTCATATGTGGCAACCCTGGGGAGGGGGTGTTATGCTTAGTATCAGGTACCAGTGACATTAACATACACATAGGTCGGTAATCTCTGCAATTTTTGTGGCAATTCCCGCAGTTTGTGGTCGACCGGGACAAGGTTTATCTTCAACTGATTCACAACCGACGTAAGTTCTTATGCTACGTTTAAAAGCCGGAAAGCCTAGTGGGATCATATCAGGACCGTAGCCAGGATTTCACTTGGCGGGAGGGGGGGGGGGGTAGAAACCGAGAGCAGTATGGTATCACCAACAACGTCATTCTGAAGGATGGGTGTCAGGAGTAGGACCTCGTTGGGTGTCACCATTTTTGGCGAGCAAAAAAAAGGGGGTGGTTAGGTTTGTATTTCTCAAACATATCCCAGAGGAGCAGTAAATGGGCGTCACCATTATAGGAAAAAAAGGTTTTGTGACTGCTACCGCTATGAAGAACCCGAACAGGTATAACGGCCCTACCTAGGGACGATCTGTTGAGTATTCGAAATATTCAAAGCCTGTTTTATCTACATACCACAAGCGCCTGAGGGTAGGATGGCTTGAGCTCGATATACCTTTTTGCTGGCTATTATCCATTTTTTGATATCAAAAATAAACTATATCAAATATAAAATAACCAAATGATATCGGTATATCATGGGTATATCATGTTGCATGTCGTAATGGTGTTTATATTTTACATTATCAAAGAACTAAACTCAAAAAAATATTCATTATAGCCTACTTGGGTGCAAAGGTGAAACATAAACATGATTTCTTTCTCTATGAATTCTGAGCAAAAATTGTAGCCAACATAATACATAAGTTCAACTGTTTCATAATTTTATAATGCTCATCAACACCAAAATAAAGAAATTTGGCATAAACTGCAAATTGGTACATCTAGCGCTTAACGATTAATAGTAATAGTACTATTAGAAATAATTGTTAATTCTGTTTATTTGTCAATTATTTTATGAGCAACATGGATACAGATAGTTTATACTTAGAAACTCTAACAATTTTGTTTAAATTTGTTTCGATCCCTTGAATATTTTTACCCAATAATTCTTTACTGAGAAAGTTTTATGTAAGCTCGTAGCCTAAACTCACATAAAAGTTTCAACAGTTGAAATCATCATCATCATCATCATAATCACCATCATCATCATCATCATCATCATCATCATCATCATCATCATCATCATCATCATCATCATCATCATCATCATCATCATCATCATCATCATCATCATCATCATCATCATCACATAGCTCTACAACCCCGGGTGGGTCTTGGCTGACTGCATAACTTGTATCCATGTCCTTTGGTCTTCGATTAGGTTGTGATCGAGTAGTATATTCATTGTTGAGAGGTCCGCCCTGATATTATCCTTCCAGCGCATTCGCGACCGTCCTGGTGGTCTCTTTCCAGCTCGTAACTCCTCCCACACGAGTTTCGCCAGTCTTTCGTTGTCCATTCTGTGGACATGTCCAAACCATCTTAGGACCTATAATGTCGCCAACAAGTAAACAACAAACAATAAGGTATTGCGACCAAAGTGTTCAATATGACAGCATAGCAAGAATATCATTCTGATGTCGACCATTCTATTATGTAACGTGAGCTTCCCTAATTCTTAATTCTCCATCCATTTCAAGAAAATTATTAGATGTCACTGTACTAAACAAAGGTAACAACAAAAAAAGTTTAAGACGTCACAGCGCTCAAGAATATACATCAAGATCTTGAAATAACTAAAAGTATACAGGTATATACTGGCGTATTTCTCTCCAGACAGCCTTAATGAGTTTTCCGTCTTTTTTTGATGGAAAATACGTTTTTCAACGTCTGGAAGATATTGCTACATGTGGCTGCCAAGGAAAGGAAACGAATTGGTTTTTTCAATTCCAATATTAGAACGTTATTCGCCGAAAAGGTTGTTATTTAAAGTTTGTATAAAACATGTAGAAGCGATAGTAAGGGAAACCTGCAAAATACATGCCTGCGGAGCTGCCGAAAAACTGACTCCTGTGAGTTCAGGGAAATCCTTATTAGAACCTCCGTTCGAGGAGGGAGATTATGCGAACATATGATATACACCTCGGTGCTCAAGGGGATTCAGAACTTTGTATGGGGGATCGAAGCCTCCCTCTTCATGTTATATCGTGGGCTCGTGATCGGAAGGTCTCGGGTTCAATTCTCGTTAGAGGCGGAAATTCATTACTGCTTTTTTCAATCAAAAATAAATATCCAAGAAAGAAAGCTTAGCGAAGAATTCCCACCTCATCCTTCATGTTGGCGTCTAATTAACAGTGCTGTTCCTAGAGTGGCGCCGGGAAACAGTAACAAAGCCTAAACAGAACACGAGGCTAATGACCAGAGCGGTCGATGCCGATGACACAACAGTAAAAAAAAATACTTGTTATTGACCCACTAATGCCTCAATTTTCGTAAAATTTACACAGTTCCACTGCAATTGAACAGAAATTGCTGAAATCTCTGATAAACATTCAATAATTTGATTGATCTAGTGCATGGACGTATGAAATTTATTAAATCCTGATTTTGACAGAACATTTGTGGACAATCTTCGTGATATTCTTTGATTATTACCATTATGGTTTCCATAAGTCAAGTTTAAATATGATAAGGTCTTATTTCAACAAAGTATCTTTCAAAGATGAATATTCCTCTACGAAAGTTGTGGAGTACCACAGGGCTCAGTCCTTGGACCTTGGCCTGGAGTATTTCTCTTATGCCTGGGGAGCTGCTGCCCCTACTACCCTGTCTGTACTAGATGCCGTCCAGAGAAGGGCAATTCGACTAGTTGGTGACCCGGCCTTAACGCGCCACCTCCAGCCACTTTCTCACCGGCGTGCGGTTGCTGATTTCTCACACTTCTACCGATATTCAAACGGAGGCTGCTCCTCCAAGCTATCCTCTACAGTTCCGCCGCTCACCGTTCCTATCAGGTGTCCAAAGCTTGGAATGGACTGCCACGAATTCCAATTCGTTGTTGGCCATCAGCTTTTTAGGCGCCTAATTGTCTATACTGAAAATCAAATGACTTGGATGGTACATTCAAAATGCATCTGTGTAATCCAAAATTTGAAAATGAAGATATGGGAAAGTATTCTTTTAACATGCTACTATTCATACTTTCACAGCAAGATGATTTATGCGTTTATTAAGTCTTTGGCACCGAAACAAGATGTATCAAGTACATATGATGTACGGCTTAAAATACACTGATCCATGTATCCAACTATCCATGCAAGTCAGCCTTCATTGCCAATGAGATAATAACACTACCCAGCTGTTGCCTACTTTGCTTAGTTCATGTAAAAAATGGAGTGATTGACTCAGTACTTCCTACACATAATAATGATACTATTTTATTGTTTTCCCATTGAATGAAGCTATAGTCTGAAATCGCCTTGCAACCAAATCAAACCCACTCGCCCACAAAAAAACATCCAACACAAAAACTCTTATAAATAGTCTCCCTCCTTAGGAACTAGGACGCTACAGTTTTCATTCTGCATGCTGGACGATGCGAAACGATCAAGAGCCTCCAAACCGTCTAAAAACGAAGTATGAGCTGTTTCTATATTTTTAGTTTTTTATTATTGTTGCGCCGCCACTGACACGATTTATAAAAGCCATAGGCAATTTCCAACCTCGCCATGGTAGTAATATTGTGTCAAAATGTCATTAAAATCAATTGAACGGTTTCCAAGTTACACAATACAGAGCGATCTAAAGCAATAATTGTACAAACACACCAGAAAAAATTCAAAGTTCTTTGGTTTCTGCAATAGGCAAGGTAATGTTCGGATGGACCTAAACAAGTTATCTATGTCGCTAGGTCTTCCTTGACAGGTCAGTGGATAGCCTATTACGAATACAACAAATTTTTCAGTTTTTCAACCTCCCACCCCCCAACCACCCCAATTTCACCCCCACCCAAAAAAAGTAGAAAATGATCAGGAACCCCTAAAACGTCTAAAAACAAAGTTTGAGCTGTTTTTATATTTTTGGTTTTTTTATTATTGCTGCGCCGCCCTTACACGATTTTTCCAAAAGATGCGCGTTTTCCATCCTCGCCGCGGTAGTAATACTGTGTCAAAATTTCATTGAAATCAATTCAATAATTTTTGCGTTAAGCAATATAGAACAATCTAAAATAATACTCGTATGTATACATCACAAATTCTGCATAGATCACAAATTCTAAGTCCCTTGGTTTATGTAATAACAAAGGCAATGTTCGGATGGACCTAAAAAAGGATGGACGTATGCCGCTAGGTTTTTGATTCAAAGGTCAATGGACAGCCCATTATGAATGCAACAAATTTTTCAGTTTTACAACCCCCCACCCCTCACCCATCCCAAATTCACCCCCACCCAAGAAAAAGTAGGAAATGATCAGAAACTGCTGAAACGCCTAAAAAACGAAGTTTGAGGCATATTTTTTTTGTTTTTTACTAATTACTCCGCCGCCTATGCAACAATTTTCAAAATTTTAGCAGCATTACCTACTAGGGACCCCACAGCATATCGCTACCAAAATTTCAACCAATCCATGCAGCGGTTACTGAGATTACGAGGGTAGAAAAATGCGACAGACAGACCGATAGACAGACAGACCGACGGAAATGAGTGACGTAGATTTTCGTTATGTAGACATTATAAAACGCCCAAGAAGCGTAATATCTCAAAATCGAAAATTTTCGCGATCACAATACTCCCCTCACCCATCGGTGTGGGCAGTAAAATGGAGTCAAGTGTCTTGACTCAGTACTTTACACACATTATCGGTGCTAACAAAAAATTTGGTGTTCCTCTACCCCATCAAAAAAGTGGACAATGACCTGTGACCTTTGAAACATCTAAAAACGAGGGTTGAGCGATTCTGGAATTTTTCGTTTTTTGTTGATTTCCAACAACGATACACTGCTGCCATTTCCTCCATGGTAGTAATACGCTGTCACAAGTTTATCACAATTAATCGTAGTTTCCAAGTTACACGTTATATGATTATAACATGAATCAAATTACTCCACAGATATTAAATTCAAAGGCAACATCCATCATCATAGTCACAATGTCTTAACAGACATGTTGTGAACTCGTAAAATGCATTTATTCATTTTACGAGTTTCTCTTGGGATATCTTTAAGATCTTTAATGCAGTAGTTTCCCATTCGCTTTCTGGATCCTCATGCCGTTGATCAGATGGTATCTACTGGTTCATCCGCCTTACGGGCAATTTCTCACCCCAAGGACAAGAAGGTGTCCTGACTCTTCTCAACTCGTCCACCCAAAGCTGTTGGTTGAGAAGAGGTTACTGTTTATACTAACAGTAGTTCGGCTCCTTTTACGATGCGCAGGATATACGATGAGAGATATTCTGACCCGCCCCCACACAGGGGTAGGCAACATTCGGATAGGTCTAATAAGCACACGATATCACCAAAGTCAATTTTTTCAGCGCAGAATACAATTTCCTACCCCAATTGCACTTGCCACCCCTCAGGGCCGTAGCTAGGCTTTGACCATGCTCAAACTGCAGAAACTGAGGGTGTATACACAGAAAAAGCTAAACAATACTAGAATGAATCACTAAGCTTGGAGAAAGCATCTTGATTACTTTTATTTGAATGATTTTAGCAGTTTATTTCATTCATGCGAACACTCATGGGGAGGGGGGTGGGTTTGGACCCCCTAAACCCCCCCTATATACGGCCCTGCTACAACCCAACACACACAAGTGACGTCTGAAGGTGTTATGGCCAGATAGGAGGCCATCAAGTAACCTTAGCCGGATTCTGTCCAGTGAGAGACAGAACCGCCCCACCTTGGCCAGAGGTTCTAAAATAAGTTGTCTAGCTTGACGGAGATGTCCAGAAATTCTTTTCCTTCTCATAAGATGTTGATCTTGCAACCACTGTTTTCCATCTAATGGTACATATTACATTCCCCGCAGCTGGCTCAGGACCCAGGAAATTATTCCTCGACCCTCGCCTTGCGATCGCGTCCGCCGTTTCATTACCGCAAATATCCAAGGCTTTTTTATATTGCAGAATGCATTGCGTGAATGAGGAACTTATTTCGTTAATAAATAGGAAGCCGAAACCGAAAGCATCTAGCGATTTTGATGAAATCCCTAGTTTCGTTATAAAGAGGAGCATAAATGTAATTATACAACCCCTAGAGTATTTGGTGAACTTGTCTTTTGCTGTAGAGAGTTATTTAAAAAATACAACTTGCTAAGTTTCTCATCAATTGCATTATTCCAGCTAGCCGTATACATGTATAAAAACCATAAAAATTTGACACAACATAAGGACTACCATGACTACTTTACCCCTAATGAAAATAACCCCATAGTACTTTATTATAAATGTAGAAGCGGTCGAAAATCGCCGATGTTTTTAGGTATTAAAGTATCCAACAAGTTGGATGATGCCATCAAGTTTAGTAAAAATCTAACCTCTTTTAAAAATAAATTAAAAATATTCCTATTACGACAATGCTATTATAGTATCGAAGCATTTCTGTCGTAAATGTCTTTTGTTTTTGCATATATACCTATATACCTATACGTATTTTAACTGTTGTGTGTTTGATATTGAATATGTGTCTGTGACGTTTCCTATACATTTATAAGAATCCAAAGGAATAAACGATATTATTATTATTATATAGAACAAGCTTGGATGTCAACTTACAAGCACCCAGTGCTTTTAATGCTGCCTGGCTGTCAGAACAGATAGTAATCCACCCCCTATACCCTGAATTTCATGAATGCGAGAGGTACAAGCAAAAATCGCGTTCCCGATATTGTAGGAAGTAAATAATGAACATTTTGCGTTTGATACGTTCGAGTAAATATAATAACACTATCAACTTCAACAAATTCGAACACAAAAGCTTTTATTCATCGTATTGAAAAATATACACATCAAACATCTGTATTATTTACAATATCACCTCTTCTAATCAATTTACCGGTAGCTTTAAAATCACTAAACCCACACACATATGCTTCATCACACACAGAAAATATAATTAAAAAAATACATGTATTCCGCAGCAAAAAGTAATCCATAAATAGAAACAATATATGTATGTAAAGGCCATATCGGATGCACTGGGATAGAGTGCATTTGTTATAAAAAAATTTAAGGTCGACAAACAGGGCACAGTTGGCTGCGGTTGTCCATATGTTGATGGTTGTGCCATGTGGGTTTATACATATTATACATTTTTATTCTGCAAGCTTCAACGCATCGAAGCAATCGGGATCTTCCAAATCGCCAAAAACGAAGTTTAAGCTGTTTTTATATGTTTCGTTCTTTGATTATTGCTGCGCTGCCACGGACCCGATTTCTAAAAACCGTACACGTCTTCCATCCTCACTACGGTAGCAATACTGTGTCAAAATTTCATTAAAATTAATGTCAGGTTACACAATACAGAACGATCAAAAGCATGTACACATCAGAAAATTCTAAGTCCCTTTGTTTCTGTAACAGGCAAGGCAATGCTCGGATGGACCTAAAAAGGTGTATTATGCCGCTAGGCTTTTTTCACAAGTCAATGGTCAGCCAATTCACCCCCACACAAAAAAAGTAGAAAATGATCAGAAGCCCCGAAAACTCATAAAAACGAAGTTTGAGCTGTTTTTATATTTTTAGCTTTTTTTATGGTTGCTGCGCTGAAACTGACACGATTTCTAAAAACTATACGTGGTTTCCATCCTGGCTACGATAATAGCATTGTGTCAAAATTTCATTAAAATCAATTCAACGATTTCCACCTAGGAAACACACAAAATATCGCACAATGACCGAAATCACAAATGAATTGTCATAAAAGGACGTCTCAATGTCACTTTTGAGAGAATAGGATACTTGCAGTGGTCGTAATTTTGGATTAAGGATATGTTTAGACGGAAAAAAAACCTATTCAAAGGCTGTCTACAACAAAACTTCCACTCTTGATGCTGTTCGGATGAAGATATTTGTAACTATAATTTACGGATTTTTCAAATTTTTCTACGTGACTGAAAACGGGTGCTGACGTCACAGGACAGTACAATAATCGACATTATTAAACCCGTCTCTAATTTATAAATGACAACTCCAAAAAGCACAAAACAACGTATTGTTCTGTGACACAGACACATAAGGTAAGTTTTGTTTACGCCAATCTTGCGTCAATCTTCCATTCTGATTTGTGATTTGGACTTGCTGCTTGTTGACGTCAAAGTCGTCAAGTATCGAAACCAAAATTATCGACGAAAAAGTGTTTATGATATACCTCAAATCCCATCACTATAATGTCTTGTGACGTCAGAGGTCGTTTTCGCGCCATTTTCACTAGTCCAAATTTATATTTGGAATAAGTCTCACAGCAACGTAAAAAATAAAAAACATCTATTTTATGATGTTTAATACGTTATAATGAATGCTTTCAAGCAATACTTTTTTTTGTGCAAGGACTCTATTACGTTTCCAGAAAAAAGCGAGTAGCAGGCCATCTTGTCAGATTGTACTTAAATTACTAGACATGTAGGCTTGTCATAAATTAATCCTGTGTCAGATGATGTTCACTGTACGTTGGTTGGTACGTTGAGTTAATATCTACACTAAAAAAAATAATTATACTTTCAGCTCTAACTTATTAATATGCACCTAACATCTAACCTAATCGAACCTAGAGGTATATTTTGGAAGAATACGAAGGGGAACGGATAAGGAGGACGCGCTTCACCTATCGGTGTGGGAAGTAAAAGCAACATAGATGAATATTACATCCATGGTAACTTACACCAATAGAATAGAATATGAATAACCTCTGCTCCAAAACCGTCGGCAGAAAACTAGATTTGGCCTTAAAGACTACGTTATAAGGCTTTTCAACACACTCCCTTTATCTGTAAGATGTCTTGGTGATAATACCTTTAAAATTAAAGGTTTCTACAATTTTGTCGAGTTTATTGATAATGATTTTTCTGAACTGCGATTGCAAACTACCTTACGTACTACATTTTATGTTTTTATGTTTGATTGTTATATGCATTTGTTATTAACTGTATGTTCCTTGTATATTTTAATTTGTTTTTTGTTACAAAAATTTTAGCATTATTTAGCACCAATTAATAGATAATAATAAAGCTGGTACTTTTCATCCGTTTACCCTGAAACATCTTTTCTGCAGCTTATCCATCTATAACCATCGCATACTTTTTTTAACTTAAAATGGCTCATTTTAGATTGTATTCATGTGAATATTAAATTTGCTTTTTTTTGCGTCTCTCAGACAAGAAGCAGATCTCGGAAATACTGGTACCAAATTAATAGATTTACTTGATTCTCAGCTAGCTGTGACAGTTTTTGTGAATTCAAAAGGTCGTGATCTTGACACCAATACAAATTCCAATTGTGTTACAGTCGTTACAGTATACGCATTCCATGGTCGAATGGGTTTCTTGTTCAACTAGGATATAAGATTATATAATGTAGAAGCTATTATCGCACTTCACTTCCCGTTCGGTTGTGAAAAAATATGTCAAGTAGATTGACTATAGGTGTTCCCTATGTACACTTCGGCGTTTCGGTTTATTTTACCTTAAACCATCTTCGGGTTGATTGCTAGGTCTGTAAAATACAAACATTGCGTGTCAAAACTACTTACATGAAATTTAAAAGTAGAAGTAAAATAAACCGAAACGTCGAAGTACTGAAAAAATGTATTTTTCTAACAACAAACCTGACCGCTAACCATTAACAAATAATGGGTGATTTTTTTTAAGCGCTTTTGAAAATTGAAAAAATACATACATTTTGCAAAAGTGAGTGAAGTCTTGATTTGGATCGATAAATCAATGCCCGCCATTTATTTTTTAAAGATTATTTCATGCTGGTCTATCCTAGAAGTCCAATTTTGGCATACCTTTTCCAACATTGCAGCTGGTATTTCACCAATAACGCGTTAAATGTTTCCTTCCAAGGCAGCAATCGTGTTTGGCTTGTCTCTATAGATGAGAGATTTAACGTAACCCCGCAAAAAAAATCAAGTGGGGTTAAATCGCACGATCTTGGTGGCGAATTGACGGGGCCAAAGCGTCAGATTAACTGTTCACCGAACTGGCGTCTCAATAAGCCCATGGTTTCACGTGCGATGTGGCTTGTGGCACCGTCCTGTTGGAACCACGTATCGTCCCTGCCCAATTCTTCCAATTTGGGTAGAAAAAAAGCTCCAACATTGAACGGTAACTTTCTTCATTGAAGATAACGTTACAGCTTGTCGTTTTTGAAACAATACGGTCCAATGATATCGCCGGCCCATAAGCCACACCAAACAGTGACTTTTTCAGGATGCAATGACAACTCCTGAATTGCCTCTGGCTGCTCGTCGGACCAAATTGGGCAATTTTGCCTGTTTACGTAGCCATAGAGCCAAAAATGGACTTCGTCGCTGAAGATAAATTTTCGATAGAAAAGCGGATCTTCTTCGAGCCTTTCTAAGGCCAATTCGCCGAAAACACGACGCGATGGTGGGTCAACCTGGCTTTAGTTCTTGCGTCAGCTGTATTTTGTACGATTTCAGGCCAAGATCTTTGCGCAAAATTTTACAGGTGGTCAAATAACACAAACTCAATACCTGCGATCGGCGACGGATGGACATTT
Organism: Callosobruchus maculatus; assembly: GCA_951848785.1. Classification (NCBI taxonomy): domain Eukaryota; kingdom Metazoa; phylum Arthropoda; class Insecta; order Coleoptera; family Chrysomelidae; genus Callosobruchus; species Callosobruchus maculatus. Next base: position 14,080,493 of record CATOUR010000083.1, read on the forward strand.
CGCGATCCTCGTCAACACTGGCAGATACAGCAGCAATATTCACTTCGGTGCGCACTCCGCGGACACAGGTTGATGCACTGATGTCCAATAGAATTGAAATTGGTTTGAAATTTGCTCAAAACGCCTTGAATTGCTTGCTCTGTGGGCGATTATGACGACCATAAAATGGACGCAATTTGAGAAATATATTTTTCACTGAGCACGAATAAAATTCAATGATTTGCAAGCGTTGTCCGGATGTCAGTCCGTTTATGTTGAAATGATAAAACATACTGAGCATTTCTGACTTTGACAGACGCTATCAACCGTACGCCAACTGTCAAAAATCGTAATCTCAAAAACCAAGTACTCAAAAATAAGTACTAAAAAAATCACCTCCCTCATATATGATTCTCACTACAATTGCATAAAGCTATACGGATATATTTGATAAAGTAAAAACTATACAAAAACAGTGTATATTGTACTGTCATTTTAATAAGTAACTAGCGCAGAGTTTCCCACTTTACTGCATTTTTGACTCATCTTGCCAGAGAACCGTTGCCAGTTTTCAACTATTAAAAATATCCAAGTCACCCATGAAAAATTGTAATGTTTAATTTTACGATATTTATTTTACAATTCCAGAGTAGTCATTTCCCGTTAGATTGCTCATAAAAATAGATGCCAATTAATTTATGTCCAATTACTATAAATATTGTATGTGTCTGTAATAAAAAGTTTTATTTAACGGAGTGACGTATGGCCTGCCTGCCATGAATGTGACTATCTCTTTTATATTACGAACACGTATCGGAGCTCGAATGTTTAATACTCCTGTAACGTTTTTCATTGTAATGATTGCAGGAATCGAATGAGGTTACTATTAGCAAATGTTTCCGCATAAAAATACGAGAATATACAATTTCAACGTGCAATTTTGTTTGCTAGGGATTATCGCCAGATTGGCATACAGCGAATTTGTGACATTGTTAATTTGTCTTACGGTTCCACTAAGAAAATTAGTCATAAAGATTTACAGTACCAAAAGTTCAACATGGACTCCAAAAGTAATGGCTGATGAATAAAAAGCGATTTATAGACCAGCATTCCCAAAGGAATCTTCGTATCCCTGTCAGGCTGATGCTTAAGGGTCTAGGGCAGGGGTTCCCAACATGTGCGCCGCGGCGCCCCGGTGCACCGTAGAAAGTAAAGCGGGGCGCCGTGAGTCGATCCTCTAAGTCTAAAGCACAACTATTTGTGGGTGCCTAAAAAGCAACAATTCCTATTCTGACACTCGCCTCACTTTGAAACTACTAGAGGAGATTACAACGTTCAGGAAGAAACTACAAGTCTGGATAAAAAAGACGAATGAAGGCGGCGGTCAAGATTGCTGAACTGCTGTTTGCTGAACTGGTTGTCTCACAAGACCTGATGGCCCTTTGCACGGAACACTTATGGAAGCTCACTGAATGGTTTTCGAAATAATTTGCAGATATTGATGTCGAAAAATTTGCGTGGATCCAAGATCCCTTTCATACGCAAGCTCCGCCAGAATTCTCCAAATCCGATTTGGTGTACTTTTGGTTATCGATTCAAAATGAATATCCAAACCTAACTTAAAAAGCTTTAAGAATTTTGCTTCCGTTCGCAACGTCATATTTATAAAGCTGGATCTTCAGCCGTAGCTGTATAATCAAGAACAAATATCGCTCAAGGATCAATGAGGAGCAAGAAATGAGAGTCGCAGTGTCGTTTATTCCCCCTTTTGAAAAACTATGCGGAGATCACCAAGCTCAATCGTCACACTCATTTGACTGTCGTATTTAATTTTTGTTTTTCTTGAGTCTTTCTTTTTGTTTTCTGTTTCAATTATGAATTTTTGTATCTACTATTATTGTAGCTACCTATTTGTTTCGACAGTATCTATTTAAAATAGCTGTCTAAGGTAGGGCGCCGTGACAAAATGCTAAACTTGAAAGTGCGCCGTGGGTTGAAAAAGATTGAGAACCCCTGGTCTAGGGTATAGCGCGCGAAATTAAAATTCCAAGAAAGGTCCAGAGGCCACCATTAAAATGAATTTCGCATTTCGAAGCTCCTGATGTTACCTTTAAACTTACAATAATAATTCATAGAGCAAATTGAAGAAGAAAGCTTGCGCTATGTCACTTCGGTAGCCTTGTTTTGATATCGTGTTTGGTTGTTAAATTACAGAGATTTGAAGAATGTATGATTTTGCATTGCGAGTTTTTTTGCTCACTAAAAAACTTTTTTAAAAAACTTGCTCTGAGATGTCATTCATTAAGGTCTTAATTATCATCTTCTGGAATACTGTCTATGTAGTTTGAAAAACAAGTGAGTTCTGTTGGAAATGGGACTCCGTGTTTTTATATTTGCCTGCATAAAGGTGTTAAATAGCATAGGTACCTGCAGAACTGAAATGCCTGACGTCTATCATGTCTTTTAGAGCATGTCTTCGAAAACTTCTTGTGGAGCAATGTTTCTATTCGATAGACGACTTTTTTGGCGCATAACTTTTAGTTTCCTGTTTTAGAATGCAGGTTACGTTGCTTTTATTTCTGTTTTCATCTGTTTTTTTTCTGTTTCACAGCTGTGCATTTATTGGACTGTCTATTTATCTGTTTGCATTGTTTGTTTCATTTTTATCTGTTTGTAATAAAGAAATACAATAAAGTACAATACAAAGATCTGTACCCAGGCCCCTTAATAATAGCTTTTGACAGGTAATCCAGGATTGTCTTATTGAACCGTTCAGCCACATCATATCAAACAATCGTTCAACTATAACATCGGACTGGAGATGAAGAGCAAAAGTCCTTGTCTTCCGAATATCGAGTTTTCTCATCAGATTTATCAAGATTTCCTATTCGAAGCTACATCACTGATTTGAATGTTCATTAGAAACTTCGAATCTGGAAACAGCGTGTCCTAAAAGAGCCTGCGCCACTGTATCTGTTTCTTGATTAGGCACTGGTATTGCTTCTGACCACGCAGAGAAATAATTCATCACAACCACAAAATATCTATTTTTTGTAAAGGGCCCAATATGGCTATGGCGATTCTCTTAAACGGTTATGCTGCATCTGTGATCGTTGATGAGTACTTGTCCCTTTATTGAGTTGCAAACACAGCATGTGAAGCAGTAATTTGGAACATATCCGTGACAGCCAGCCCAGTAGAGTTTCTTCTTATATTATATCTACGTAAATATTTTGACAGAAAAGTTCCACAGAATGGACGGACCGATGCAGCAAAAGTTCAGAAGCTTTCCTCCTTTTAGATTATGCAGTTATTCCAAACATCTTGCTATTTTTAAAAGTTCTATGTACAAAGTTTTGCAGCCTGTATCTTTCGAGGGACACAAATTCCATATTCGAAAACTTTGGTGTTTGATTTCTCAATGTTATTTCTGACACTCATATGAAATTTATGTTTCCTGTGACCTCCCAAAGCTGTATTTAATAATTTAAGGGATACGGTTCGCTTTTATTAAAATATAAAGTATACAAGAGCCAGAGGAAAGACATTATTTACGTCTGGGATGGCCTATATAATTTCTTTATACCAAAGAAGCTATGAAGGCGAGGCATAATACTAATGTATTGCTGCTGCGATAAAAGGGACAGCTTGATAATCGAGTTCTCAACAATTTCACGTTTATAGTCTCAGAGAGATATTTCTTGACACAATTCCTAGTACCTTGGAACGGGATTAGAAGAAGCAGCCACACTGGCGCTCAGAGCAAGCCCAGAGGGTCATGGAATTTTGGAGGAAGGCCCACAAGAGTAAGCCCTGCTATTGGATAGATCTACCTATGTACGTAGATAGTACCTCGACCCATGTGCGAAGACCTAGACGTGGCGAGACGTGTCTTAAAAGTGGTACATGTAAAAAGTGTGCAATCTACCTCCCATATCTAAGGGAGCAGTAGCTTCCTACCGCATGGAAGTCAGCCAGGAAGAAGAAAAAAAATGAAGTCAAGTTGATTGACTCAGTACTTCCCACACATTACGCTGATACCAGTTTACCAGTTTATTATTTTCCCATAGCATGAAGCTTTAGTCTAAGATCCCTTGCAACCAAATAATTGCCAGCCATACTTGTCGCGTTCTTTGATTATTGCTACGCTGCCACTGACAAGATTTTTAACAAACATATGCGTTTTCCATTCTCACCACGGTAACAATATATTGTGTCAAAATTGCATTAGAATCAATTTAATGGTGTCCACGTTACAAAATACAAAACGATTGAGACCAATAAATTCTCGTATAGTATACAGAAAATTGTCCCTTAGTTTCTGTAATAGGCTAGGCAATGTTCGGATGCACCTAAAAAGGTGATTTGTGTCGCTAGATCTTCCTTCACAGGTTAGTGGACAGCCTATTATGAGTACAAGAATTTTTTTAATTTTTCAACCCCCAAGCCCCCAACCACCCCAATTTCACCCCTACCCAAACAAAAACGCAGAAAATGATCAGGAACCTCTAAAACGCTTAAAAACGAAGTTTGAGCTGTTTTTATATTTTTAGTTTTTTTATTATTTCTGCGCCGCCACTGGCACGATTTATCAAAACCATACGCGTTTTCCATCTTCGCCATGGTAGTAATGCCGTTTCAAAATTTCACTAAAATCAATTCAACAGTTTCCTCGTTACAACGATCTGACGCAATACTCTCGTATGTTTACATCAAAAAAAATTCTAAGTCCTTTGCTTTCTGTAATAGGCAAAGGCAATGTTCGGATGGACCTAAAAAAGTTATTTATGTCGCCAGGTCTTTCTTCACAGGTCAGTGGACAGTCTATTATGAAAGCAACACATTTTTCAATTTTACAACCCCCCACCCCCCAACCACCCCAATTTCATCCCCACCCAAAAAAAAGTAGAAAATGATCAGGAACCCCTAAAACGCCTAAAAACGAAGTTTCAGCAATATTTAATTCTTTTTGTTTTTTGCTAATTACTCCGCCGCCTATGCACCGATTTGCAAAATTATAGGAACATTACCTACTACGACCCCACAGCATACCGCTGCCCAAATTTCATCACAATCCATGCAGCGGTTACTGAGATTACGAGGGTAGAAAAACGCGACAGACAGACAGACAGACCGACAGACCGACAGACCGACAGACCGACAGACCGACAGACCGACAGACCGACAGACCGACAGACCGACAGACCGACAGACCGACAGACCGACAGACCGACAGACCGACAGACCGACAGACCGACAGACCGACAGACCGACAGACCGACAGACCGACAGACCGACAGACCGACAGACCGACAGACCGACAGACCGACAGACCGACAGACCGACAGACCGACAGACCGACAGACCGACAGACCGACAGACCGACAGACCGACAGACCGACAGACCGACAGACCGACAGACCGACAGACCGACAGACCGACAGGCCGACAGACCGACAGACCGACAGACCGACAGACCGACAGACCGACAGACCGACAGACCGACAGACCGACAGACCGACAGACCGACAGACCGACAGACCGACAGACCGACAGACCGACAGACAGACCGACAGACAGACCGACGGAAATGAGTGACGTGGATTTTCGTTATGTACACATCATAAAACGCCCAAAAAACGTATTATCTCAAAATCGAAAATTTTCGCGATCACAATACTCCCCTCACCTATCGGTGTGGGAAGTAAAAGGATATTCGCATTAAAAGTATGTGTACAGCTTGCCAGTGCCCTCTGTACTACACATCTAACACTCGTTTTGTTGATTCAGATGCTATTTACGGTCCGTTTCAACTATAAACTTGCCAGGGACGTCAAAGTCACGTAGGTGCGCAGTGTACGCATAATCAGCTGGACGGCTGTTACCACTGACGCTGCTACGTAGTAGCACAGCCTACGTATTTTTTATGTAGGCTAGGGTAGTAGCTTGGGTTAGATTGATTTACAGAGCATCGTTTGGCAAAGGTGTCGCCAGCCTAGGACCTATAGGGGGGACAAGGCAGTAGGTAAAGGATATGAAACCGCGGTACAATTAATAGACTGGAAAATTTTTGTAGTTTATTAGAAAAACAAATTCTAATTGAATGCGGTAATGCGGTTGTGTACTTAAAAACGCGGCGAATTCGAATTGGGCAACAAGCAACAGATTTTATGATAAAATGCTCGGTTTTCATGCATCTAATGGGGGGGGAACATGTAGCGCCCTACTCCCCCTGGCGACGCCCTTGTCATCTGGTGCGGCTTGTTTTTGATTTTGTATGATTTTACGATTTCACCTCAGTCCAATGTCTCCCAAAAGAAATTCGATTTGAACAAACAATTGTTACGCCTCTGACTATAAGCAATGTCATTCGCCAACGTCCTTGCATTCGCCATATTGTGTACGCAAGTACGTCATCAACTGTGTGACGTCACTGTTATGTTCTTACGCGAAATGGACTTTACCTACATATAAAAACAAGGCATGGTTTTTTGTCGATGCCAAAATCATGTTGTTGTTGCAAATGTGGCGAGAGACTAGTTGTATAAAGATGCCCTTTAGAACTCCTTTTGAATAGGACCGTATTGTAGGCCAACGAAAACGTGCTGCTTTTTTCAGAGCAATTGCTGTAATCAAGGGGCGTATCTTGGCTACAGTTATAGTAGCATGGAGCGCAGGGATCGAAGATGGGCGAATGCAGCGAGCTAGAGGATCTAGAACACGTAGGAGAACTACAGACGGGAAAGATCGTTATTTACGATTACTGGCCCTTCAAGATAAATTGCGATACATTCGAGCCGCCACTCGCTGACGCTTGGTATACAGCTATAGGGAAGCCCATTTGAATTCACACGGTGTAATACAGATTGCGTGAAATGCGTGAATATCGTCCGCATCTAATGCTTCCACTCACTCCCAATAACACCGATAATGGCATAATCAGACGTCCTTTTTCGACAAGTCCAAATTTTGTTTGGAGGCACACGACGGAAACCAAAGCGACGACGGCAGGCTGAACGACATGATCTCTAATTTGCTGCTGAGCACCATGTATACGTCCTATTGGCTTCATATTTTGGGGTGCCATTGCATTTTATAACAAGTCACAATTACTTGTGATGAGTGGCATAATGATGACTCAACGTAGTGAACCCGTTTCCGTTCCATATGTTCGGGGCCTCGAAGAGGGTCTCTTCCAGCAAGATAATGATTGCTACATTCGAGATTTAGCCAATCCTCTAACCCCGCTGGACGAACTGGAGCTGTGACGGCAGTTTGGGAGGCTGTACATCTAGAGTTTATTAGGAGGCCGCACCCATTATTGACCTGTTATGCATTTTTTTTATAAACTAATTGTGGCAAATGGGTTCGTTTATTATTATTTATATAGTCCTGCCGCATTCCTTGAACTACATTCCTTTTTATTTCCCACATCAATAGGTGAGGGGAGTACTGTTATTGCGAAAGTTTTCGATCTTGAGGTGATACGCTTTTTGGGCATTTTATGATATCTATCTGTCTGTCTGTCTGTCGGTCTGTCTGTCTGTTGGCGTTCTTCTGAAGTCGTAATCTCAGTAACCGATGCATGGATTGTGATGAAATTTGGGTAGCGATATGTTGTGAGGTCGTAGTAGATAATGTTCTTATAACTTTGGAAAAAGTTGTACGGGGGGCGGAGTAATTAGCAAAAAATAAAAAAATTCAAATATTCCGTAAACTTCGTTTTTAGGCGTTTTAGGGTTTCCTGATCATTTTCTACTTTTTTTGGATATGGGTGAATTTGGGGTCGTTGGGGGATGTGCGGTTGTAAACCTGAAAAATCTGTTGTATTCATAATGGGCTGTCTATTGACCTATGAATGAAAAACCTAGCGGCGTAATACACTTTTTTAGGGCCATCCGAACATTGCCTTGCTTGTTATAGAAACCAAGGGACTTAGAACTTGTGATGTAGATACATATGAGTATTGCTTTTGATCGTTCTATATTGCGTAACGCGAGAATTATTGAACCGATTTTAATGAAACTTTGACACAGTATTACTATCGCGGCGAGGATAAAAAACGAGTATTTTTTTGGAAAAATCGTGTCAGTAGCGGCGCAGCAATAATAAAGAAACCAAAAATATAAAAAACTTCAGACTTCGTTTTTAGGCGTTTTAGGGGTTTCTGATCATTTTCTACTTTTTAGAGGGTGAGGGTGAATTTGTGGTGTTTGGGGGAGGGGGGTTTAAAACTGAAAAATTTGTTGTGTTCATAATAATTGTCCTGTGGAAGGAATACCTAGCGGCATATTACATTTTTTAAGTACATCTGAACATTGGTTTGCGTATTACAGAAACCAATTTTGTGATATATATGTACGAGTTTTGCTTTATTTCGTTCTATGTATATTGCGTAAAGCGAAAATTACTGAATTGATTTTATTGACATTTTGACACATTATCTACTGCCGGGCGAGAATGGAAAAGGCGTCTGTTTTTGAAAAATCGTGTCAGTGGCGGCGCAACAATAATAAAAAGACTATAAATATAAAAACATCTCAAACTGCGTTTTTAGACGGTTTGAGGGCTCCTGATCGTTTGGCATCGTCCATTTCAAGCATGCAGAATAAAAACTGTGGCGTCCCAGTTCCTAAGGAGGGAGACGCAAGAAACCAAAGACTACTAAAAAATACTACTGACATGCTATTACAAGTGGAAGCTTGGCCTTGGCAGCAACGTTGGCCGCGATTAGCAGGCTAAAATTTCGCATATTTTCTGACGAATAAGTGATGTTTGAAACGTCGGAAAATCTCCTCTGGATGTTGTACGACTCGGAAACCAAAATAGATAGGTCTATATTTTTTAGTAGTCTGTGCAAGAAACCATTTACGAGAGTTTTTGTGAGATGGATGCTTTTTTGCAGGCGGGTGGGCAATGATTTGGTTGCAAGGAGATTTCAGACTATAGCTTCATGCAATGGGAAATAATAAAATGGTATCATCATTATGTGTGGGAAGTGGGAAGTACTGAGTCAATCAACTTGACTCCATTTTTTATTAGTATTCAGATTTCTCTTGCAAATAGTATACAAAGCAAACGGCTATTCCGACCGTGACCTTCCTCAGGCGTCTTGGTGATCAACCAGTCATTAGCCAGGTCCAGACGATTGACCGGTGGATTGGCCGGCAGGCCAGCGCGGCGCGGCGATGAGACATCGACGGCACGACGGCGGAGGTATCCCCGTCAGCAATTATTGTTTCGCATCCTGATAGCATTTCAACATTTAACAACAAACCGAATCGGCATCGGTGGTTCAGTGCGCCTTCATTTGCCTGCCAAGCCGTCCGCGCCCGACTTCGCAAGATGCGCGCTCTCTCGTTGCCGTTAACGTCGCTGGTGCCCCTCGTGGTGGTGATGGTGGTGCTTGCGACCGCGAGTGTCTCCGCGGACCTGGACTTGTTGCTGCTCCACAACAATGACATGCACGCACGGTTCGAGGAGACCGAGAAGAACGGTTGGTTCTGTTTTACTCAATTTATTAATCCATTATTTTATTAGTTTTTTAAGGTCAAATGCCTCAGTCGGGATTTTAAACCCAAATCTTGGGCTGTTAAAAATCCCGAGGGACAGCTAATTACCAACTTGCATGAGGTTATTGAGGTATGGCGAAATTACTGCGAAAACCTGTACCATGAGGATGGCCCTCAGGCCCTCTCATTGGATTTTGAATATGAACCTGATATTCTCTTGTCTGAAGTGGAATATGCCCTCAACAAATTAAAAACTAATAGAGCTACAGGCATTGATGCTATTTCTGCCGAAACATTAAAATGCTTGGGTGAAGACGGCATCTCTCTGTTATATAATATTTGTAAGAGGGTCTGGTCCTCCGGTGTTTGGCCAGATGAATGGTGCACATCCATTTTTGTTCCATTCATAAAAAAGGATCTCCAACAAATCCAGACGATTATTGCCTACTTTCGTTAATCTCTCATGCAAGCAAGGTTCTACTATATATTTTACAGTTTCGTTTGGAGGGTTTTATTGGCTGGCAAATTTCTCAGGCGCAGCCAGGTTTCGTAAAAGGACGCGGTACGCGTGAACAGATCTTAAACTTAACACAGATTATTGAAAAAGCCAGAGAGCATTATTTTACCGTCTTTATCTGCTTTGTGGACTATTCTAAGGTGTTTGATAACGTAAAGTGGCCTAACCTGTGGGAAATCCTTATCTCCATGGGAGTCCCTTACCACTTAGTATTTCTCATACAGCAACTCTATGAATCTAGCTCAGCTCGTGTAAGAATTGATGGTAACCTGTCTGGTCAAACAGCAACCAGAAAAGGAGCTCGTCAGGGATGCGTATTATCTCCGATGTTATTTAACATTTACTCTGAATTTGTGATGAGACAGGCATTGGACAACTGGAATGGCGGTATAACTATTGGCGGAAGCAAAATATCTAACTTAAGATTTGCTGATGATACAACCCTTATTTCTGCTTCTCAGAAAGAACTAGTAGCTCTATTGAAGGTTTTAAAACAACACAGTGCAGCATATGGTCTTGGTATTAACTACAACAAGACCAAGGTTATTATCGTAGATAGAGAGCATGACAATCATCGAGAAATAAAGTCAATAGGCCGTTGTGAGGTAATTCAGAGTTCTGTGTACCTCGGTTCTTTGATCGACAATTCAGATAGCTGTGAGAATGAGATTCGACGGCGCATTCAACAAGTACGGGTGGCCATGACAAAGCTTACTAAAATATGGCGTGACCATAACATCACTAAAGCTACCAAAATGTCACTGGTTCAGTCTCTTGTGTTCTCCATATTTTTGTATGCCTCGGAAACTTGGACTGTTATTAAAAAGGCAGATCGAGCTCGCATAGATGCTTTTGAAATATGGACATGGAGGAGAATGCTGAGAATTCCTTATAACGCCCATCGAACTAATGTTTCCACATTGGATGAGCTGGGTAATCCAAAGAGACTATCCTTTATTGTGTCGATGAGAATGCTTACATTCTTCGGACATATTCACAGAAGCGATAATATGGAGAAACTTGTAGTTCAGGGTCACGTCCCGAGTGGGCGGCGCCGTATCAGGAGCGCCACTGAACTGAAAGTAAATCGCGAACGATGGCGAGCTACAGTTCTCAAAACTGTTGATAATATCCGTGTCGGCAATACTCTAGCTCCGACTTAATGCATTTTACGAGTTCACAAGTCTGTTAAGACATTGTGACTATGATGATGATTAGTCCAACAATAATAGCACGCACTCAACATGTTCCCAGACCCTAGTAAACTTCTTGGATTGCATGCAACTATCACAGCGTAATTTAGTTTATAACGTACATGGCAAACTACTTGATCTGATATCGAGTGATTGTATTTCAGATGTGAACAATCTTTAATTAGCCTTGTTGCTGAAGATTCTTACCTCCCCAGCTGATTTATAGCTGTCAATTTGAGTGTAGACACTGAATCAAAATTTCAATTCAAAAAAAGTTGATTACGCTCTACTGTATGAACAACTGACGGTCACGATCTGGAGTTTTCTGGAAGACATTGATGACCCAGGTGAGGCCTGTATACGATTCTACTCCACTCTAAGTAATATCTTTGACCTGTGTGTTACAAAATACAAGCCTGCTCTAGATACAGTTGTTTTCCAACATGGTTTAATGCTGATATAATAAAAAATCTAAAAAGAAAGGAGCACTTATTAAAAACATAGAACAAATGTCACAGAAATGAGTTTTATACAGAATTTAAATACCTTAGAGCTAAAATCAAATCAGATATAAACAACGCATTCAAAATCTTCTGCGATAATGTTCAGAAAGATATAACAACCAATCCGAAAAGATTTTGGTCTTTTATCAACCAAAAAAAGGGTGCTCTAGAATACCTGCCTTAATGTTGTATAAGGATTGCCAGTTACGTTTTCCTTCTGATATACTTGACACAGGCGACAGAAAAGATCTGTCTGTGCGCCATCTGGCACCCGAAGGTAACGGCAAACCAAAGAAAATCGCTGCTACAGCAGCAGACTTCTTGGTGGAACGCCACGGCGCGTTCGCTTGGCCACAGAAGAGCGCGGTTCTATATGCTGCTGCTTATGAGAGCCGATGTACGAATGTTGCTCTATATCTCCGTCAATCCACCAGTACGCAGACAGCTGTTTCACGCTTATTAGCGATCATCAGTGCGCCATACTTAACACATTTGTTCGATACTTCAGTGAATCATTTCAAAAATAGTAATTCAAGCTACAACATCTCTTCGAATGGTCAGTCTACACATATTTCAAATGTCAATATTACAATTAATAGGTTTTCTGAAGAGTTTGTGAAAACCGCGCTCAAAATGGTCAAGCCAAAATTGACAGCGGGCCCGGATGGTATACCTCCATTATCTTAAGAGAAAAGTTGGCTGTATAACTTACAGATACATCTAAATGTTGCCTTTAAATATAATACATGAGCTCACGGCTGCTGCGACTTATATTGATAAATAGTGGCCGTGACTCTATAATCGAAAGCTATGAATCTTACGAACAACAAAAGACATTTACAGTAACAATGTCAGCAGTGATGAAGGTTCATGACCGAGCTTGTAAAATCAACGGCATCAGTGAAGCAATTCATATCTATTATTTTTTATGTTGGCGGTGTATGAATAAATCACAACAAGATTATTGTGACAAACATAGAAGATATTGTTGAAAATCGTCAGGCGCTCTTTCTATAATTATCATATACTCGTACAGTCGTATAGCCTCATAATTAGGACTGACGCCAGTCTGCTCTATTCTTCGCACGCGCTTTTATCCCTTTCCATGTTTTGCGCATTCTTCTTGCCTCGTGTGTAACCATTTTTCTTCAGGTCACTTTGGTCTTACTATGTCTGCTGCCTTGGGGATTCCAGTATAACGCCGTTCTAGCTACCGATTCTTCTGTTCATCTTCGCAGAATATGATGTATCCAATTCCACATTTTATGTATGATCTTTTTTTTTTCCTCTGGGAGCCGTCACCACTTAAGCCTTTAAGGCCTATTGTGCTATAACTTCCCAGAGGGGGGACGGTGCATGGCCAGCACCGTTGGAATGATACCATCATCCCGGACGGTCCGACGGGGGGTCCCTTGTATGTATGATCTTGGTCCCTACTTTCTTTAATCCTGATATTATCCACAGTTCTTCATTTGCCCAAAAAGTCCGTAAGATCCTCCATACATATCTTTTAATGAAAATCTGGAGTTTTTGCTCATTAGCTTTTCCATGTTTAGCGTCCATAAAAAAACACTGATTTCACGTTACTATTGAAAATTCGCAATTTGGTTCTGATTGAGTACGTCGTAGATTGTCAAGCTTTGTTGGGAGCCAAATCCTCTTCTTGCTTTTAGTGTACGCTGTTGAATATTTTAGTCTGTCCCTTCTGTGATAACTATACTGCCTAGATATTCAAAATAGTAAACTTTTTCTACCACTTCGTTGTAAAGAAGAAGAGGCTCTTGGTTGGCTATGTTAATCCGCATTTCTTTTGTCTTTTTCACGTTTACTCTTAGTCCCATTTTTGCTGCTTACATTTTAAGGACTTCCTTTTCGTGTCTTGGATAGTGCGCGATATTAAGCAGATTTCAACAGCGTAATTCAAATCTTGAAGGCTACTCATCAGTCCGCATCTAATGTCTCCTTGGCCATCACATACCTTTCTCATTAAGCAGTCTAGCACTATGGTTCTATGAATGCTTACACTCTATTCAGAAGGTAGTAATCTTTTCATGTTTTAAAGTTAGTTCCAAAAATCATTGTAAATCACCAATTTGTAGAAAATTAACGACGGCGATTCTTCAACCCTATGCATAGGGTAGCCTACTAAGAATGGAGGCCTGCAATATCTCGGTAACCGTCAATCATATAACTTTGAGCAGCAAAATATTATTAGGTAAATCGGCTAAGAGAAATCGCTGGAAATTATTTTTAAGTTCTTCAGTTGGCCGCTAGCGAGCAACATCAATCGGAAAAACGGCTTTTCTCTAAAAAAATATTAGGTATCATTATATAGAAGGGACAACTTTAGATCTTTTTGTAAGATGTAGTGGTGAGGGAACGTCAAAAAAGTTAGGTCCTGTTTGAAAGACCTATTCGTTCCTAATAATCTGCTACATTAAAATTAGCCAAGTTGGTCTTGACTTAGTAGTTGCAGGGTGGTATTTGACATCATACTATGCTATATCCCTTTTAAAGTAAATAGAAGACGAAATTCTTAAAAAGTCAGCGCAAGATTTAACTTCCCAGCTATTTTCAAACCAGAGATATCAATAAAACAATTATTATGAAAAGTTTGTTGTGAGTTTAAGAATGTAGCTTCCATCACAATGTTTTGGTAATAATTCTACAGATAACACTGAAGTAAATCCACTAGAAATCATATTTTGACTTTCTGACATAACCACTAAGTGGCTCAGTATACACCAATAAGTTCTGTATTCAATTTTCATAATAATGGGATTTTTAAAAGAAACAAGCGCTAAGCATCATGTTTGAAAGCCCTCGATTATATAATCTCGATGGGCTTCTTACTATCTACGCCTCTACATTTATTATTTCCTGAGAGTTTAAGGATAATTTACTTAGGCACAATACGAATTTATGTGTATTTTCTTGAATAAATAACACCCATTAATTCAAGGACTGATAAAAACATTCTACAAGTATTCTCCCCCAGTGTGCTTTAATGCCCTCCTTCTCCCTGAATGGAGTTTTTAGGATATCTCCACAAAAAAAGCACGTTTATCCCTGCGGGATGGATAATGCTTTCGTCAAACGTCGGGAATGAGGACAGGTAGTCCAGTCGTCAGGTAAATGAGCCATTTGTGTAGACTGTATACAGGGTGTACCCCGATTAATGGTACACAGCAAACCTGCAGATACTTTGGGTAAAAATGTTGAAATTTAACCAAACTTCATCATCATAGTCACAATGTCTTAACAGAGATGTTGTGAACTCGTAAAATGCATTAAGTCGGAGCTAGAGTATTGCCGACACGAATATTATCAATAGTTTTGAGAACTGTAGCTCGCCATCGTTCTCGATTTTCTGTCGGTTCAGTGGCGCTCTTGATACTCATATCTAGCAACTGTTTCGTCGTATCCACCGAGCGTGTAGGGGAACGGCCACGGCGCCGCCCACTCGGGGCGCGACCCTGAACTACAAGTTGCTCCATATTATGGCTTCTGAGAATATGTCCGAAGAATGTAACCATTCTCATCGACACAATGGAGGATAGTCTCTTTGTATTACCGAGCTCATCCAGTATGGAAACATTAGTTCGATGGGCGGTATAAGGAATTCTCAGCATTCTCCTCCACGTCCACATTTCAAAAGCATCTATGCGAGCTCGATCTGCCTTTTTAACAGTCCAAGTTTCCGAGGCATACAAAAATATGGAGAACACAAGAGACTGAACCAGTGACATTTTGGTAGGTAGTTGATGTTATGGTCACGCCATATTTTAGTAAGCTTTGCCATGGCCACCCATGCCTGTTGAATGCACCGTCGAATCTCATTCTCACAAAACTTTGAACTACCTCACAACGGCCTATTGACTCTATTTCTCGATGATTGTCATGCTCTCTATCTATGATCATAACCTTGGTCTTGTTGTAGTTAATACCAAGACCATATGCTGCACTGTGTTGTTCTAAAACGTTCAATATAGCTACTAGTTCTTCCTGAGAAGCAGCAATAAGGGTTGTATCATCAGCAAATCTTAAGTTAGATATTTTGCTTCCGCCAATAGTTATACCGCCATTCCAGTTGTCCAATACCTATCTCATCACAAATTTAGAGTAAATGTTAAATAACATCGGAGATATGTAATACGCATCCCTGATGAACTCCTTTTTTGGTTGCTGTTTGACCAGACAGGTAACACGAGCTGAACTAGATTCATAGAGTTGCTGTATGAGAAATACTAAGTGGTAAGGGACTCCTATGGAGATAAGGATTTCCCACAGTTTAGGCCACTTTACGTTATCAGCCAACCTTACCAAAAGTTATTAATAACCGAAATACAGGGTGTCAAAGTTGTAATTATTATTTCGTTTTTGCTTAATAATTCTTCAACAGAAGGGCGTAATTGCCAGCAGCCTTTAAAATTAGCAAAGTTACACCCCTTCATAAGAAAAGGCGTTACAGAGTGACCTGGCAATCACAATAGTACTTGTCCTAAGTAAGGCATTACAAATATTGTTGAACGAGGCTGTTACGGACTATTTTGAACGAAAATGGATAATGACTAATGTTCAATATGGTTTTCGTAAGAATAGATCTACACTGTGTGCTCTACTGCGGATTATAGATGATATAGCCGAGGGTAATGATGGACACAGCCGACCGGACCACCGACTATTATTGCTATCTGAAAGACAAAAGTTGAGGGTGAATTTTAAGGGTTGAAGTACAAAAAAAAGTTTTAAAAGCATTGTATGATAGACCCGATCGTACTTTCAAAAATTCCACTGTTTTCGTTTGAACTTATTTTTGTTACGAGAATATCACGTGTCAAATTTCAGGGACACACTATATTTTATACCGAAACGTTGAGGTTTTATGTTTCGGTATACCTGGAAGCACAACTGATCGGCCCCTGCGTATCAATTGTGTGGGATTGTCAATAAACTGGATATATGAGTCATTATTGAAAAACAAGAAAATTGATCCACTATACGTTTGAAAAACAGTGTTAATTTCAGCAGATATTGGTAACTCGTATACTGTTCTAATAGCCAAACCAGGAAATTATGTGACTTTTCTTATCGATTGCTATTAAATCACCTGCTAAGTTTTGGAAAATGTGGGAAATAGAAGGTTTAATTCCCGATGGTATATAATTTGTTTTAATAGTCGGTGCATCGGGAACTATGAGCGACATTAGCAAGGCCTTCGGTTGTGTTACTTATGCTCCATTAATATTAAAGCTGGAATATTATAGTTTTCGTGGGAATGAGCTATCACTTTTAATGTCGTATTTAGCAAATAGGGTACGTCCAGTATGGCAATACGCCATCCTCGTTGCTACCTATAAATCATGGTGTCTCCCAAGGGTCAATACTGGGACCCAATATATATTTCATCCTATATAAGACACACACGCAAATTGCAGCTCTCATAAAAGTGTACTGTTTTGTGGTTAAAACTAGTCGTTAAAAAGTGAAAATTGGCTAAAACATAAAGCAAGAAGTGATGAGTGTTATCCCCGAACCATAATAATTTATATGCAGATTTGAGTGAGTTATTAGTAATATTAGATAAATTCTGGAAACAAATCGAAAACGCTAACAAACATCGAAGGTTTTTTTTGCATACTCCACAAAAACAATTTCTTGGTTAAACTACCTAAATCTCGAAAAATACGAATTTTATAGTACAGGAAATGAATGACAAAGATGTTGGAAAAGGAATTTCAAACCAAGATATCTATAACTTACTAAAAGGTGTTATAGAGACGAACAATATATTGAAGAAGGAAATACATGAAAATATATCCACCATTCGTCAAGAGATTAAAGAAAATTGTGAAACGGTTAGACATGATCTACAGGAGCTGAAGCGAGAGATAACAGAAGAATTCTTAAAGCTGAAAGAGGAGAATGACAAGCTAAAAAAAGAAAACGAGGGTCTGAAACAACAACTGAATACTCTGGATCGTAAGTCTAGAAACTATAATTTGGTTATGTATAACTTAAAGGAAGATAACGATATTCAAGACAATCATAAAGTCGTAAATCTATTCAAAGACTCTCTGGGCATTACTTGCTGCACCTCAGATTTTAGAGATTGTTATAGGATCGGGGCTCAAGAACAAGGTAAAACCAGGCCCATTGTGATAGAAGTAGCCAGATATCAACTAAAAGCGGAGGTTTTTACAAAAGTGTCAAAACTGAAAGGAAGTGGTATCGTGATAGCGAATGATTTAACTTTCGCAGACTACCAAGATAGAAAAATTCTCTATAACACTCAAAAGCTAGCTCGTAGCCTAGGATTAAGTGCACAAATACAAAATAACAAATTAAAAATAGACACAGAGATTTTTACACCAGATCAGCTACGGAAAAATTCACCAAATCAAATCACCAAGGTGCTTCAAGGGGAACAACATAAGCGGCAAGAGGGAGACCGGATTCAGAATTCACCGCGAGAAGAAACGCAAAACAAAAACAAAGACCAGGCAAGACTATCATCAGTGGAAGAAATAGAGCAGTGGATTGGATCAAAAAGGAAACAGCAGTGGCCCACAGACGGAGCGAAACTAAAGAGATCTACGCGGCTAAACAGTCACAGCAGTGTATAGGGTCTGAAGCATCCAAAAGACAGACAAATATGTATCTAAGTGGTGCATGAGTGGTTGTATCAGTGAGTATTTGTGTACGTGTGTATGTCTGCATGGACAAGTTGTTTTATAAATATTAATATTATCTTATTTTTTATGCTTTTTGTATCGAATTAAAAGGGAAATAACTTACAGTAAATTAAGGAATAACAAAATCAAAATTAAAAAAGATACGTATTCTGTAACTAAGTAAGTTCAGGCGCCAGGTCGGCGATTCTAATTAAATTGTTAGTTATATCCGTCGTATTATGAAAGGTTATATACAACACTAAATGACCGGTACTATAAGTGAGTTTTCTTCGCTTGAATAAAAGAACATGTAATCATATATACTGGAAACGAATGGGGGTGATGAACACATAAGTTTATTGTTTATATATGTTTATATGTACTGCTATATGTATAATATGTGATTAAATTGAATCAGATCTAAAATGGACAACTATGTACGTAAATTTGATGTACCGGGTATTGAAACGCATATTTCAGAAACCATAAATGACTGTAAACAAAAAATAATCTCAGATGGTATGAAATTCAGCATATTTCACAATAATATTCGAAGTATATCTAAAAATTTGGATGAATTATTAATTTTATTGCATGAACTTCAGGCTAACTTTCATTGCATCGTCTTAACTGAAACATTCCAGTTATATAATACGGACATCTATAACATTCCAGGTTATGATTTGATATATAATGGTGGGGGAATAAATAAAAATGATGGGGTCATTATATACGTTAAGAGTGATTTACAGTACAGCTATGAAATTCATCATATACAGGACATTGAAGTTGTTAATATGCTCATTAAGTACGCCGATAAAACGTTTAACATCATACCCTTATACAGATCACCGAGTACAAGTGCCGATGAATTCACGCAACATTTAAATATTTTTCTTAAACATAAAACAAATTCTGATATAAATGTCATAGTGGGGGATATTAATATAGATATACTTAGCGATTCGGTGATCTCGAATAACTATTTAAATGTCTTAAGCGAAAACAGCTATATTTCTGCGATTAATGACTTTACAAGAGTGGAGGGGAGCTCTAGCAGTTGTATTGATCATATTTTTATCAAGAGTAAGGAACCATTGCATAAGTTCAGTCCCATATTGCTCAAATATAAAATAACTGACCATTATCCTACAATATTGCACTACTTAATACCTGACAAAAAAACAAGTATATCTGATAACAAGGTACGATATAGAACTTATATAAATTATAATAAACTAAATGAACTGCTTCTGGCTGAGAACTGGGAAGAGGTATACAAAAACAAAAACATAGATTTGTCTATTGATTGCTTTATCGAGACTTTAAAAAATAGTATATGTAGATCTAGCTCAAAAATCAAACTTAAAAGATGGGAAGTTCACAGGAAGAAATGGATAACCAATGGTTTAGTAAAATCTGTAAAACATAAAGAAGAACTCTATGGAAAAATGACAAAATCTCCAGGTGATAAACAGATATTGAATGACTACAAAAGATACAGAAATACACTCAATAACTTAATAAAAAAGGCGAAAGAGCAATATTACATGACCAAGATACAAGAAAATAAAGCAGACAGCTCAAACTTGTGGAAACATGTCAAAGATGCTACGGGTAGAAATACGGAGAATAAAGAAATCACGTCACTGTTGCTTAAATCTGGAGAAAAGACGTATGATAAACAGAAGATTGTAGAAGAGTTCGCGGATTATTTTACAAATGTGGGAAAAGAACTTGTAGCGGAAGCCAAAAGGAGAGTGGGTAGTTTTCAAATGAAAAGTAGAAACGTAATGTCTAATTCATTTGCACTGTTACCAACAACTCAAATAGAGGTAGAAAGTGTAATAAAACGATTAAAAAACAAGAAATCACCAGGACAAGACAACTTGTATACAGAGACGATCAAAAAGGTATCAGGTCATATATCTAAGCCATTAACATACTTATTTAATCTATCCATAGAATGTGGGCGATTTCCAGAACCCCTGAAAACAGCTGTTGTAATCCCAATATTTAAGAAAGGAGATAAACTTAATCCATGTAATTATAGACCCATATCAATTTTACCTTGCTTGTCAAAAATATTTGAAAAACTATTGAAAGAAAGAATATGGAACTATGTGAAAAAACATGATCTTATATCAGAACATCAATTTGGATTCAGGGAAGGTAAAGGTACAGATGACGCTATGTTGGAAATAATGCAAAAAGTATACATGTCTGTTGACAACAAAACACCCGCTATGTGTGTTTTTGTAGATCTAGCAAAAGCGTTCGATACAATTGATCACGAGCATCTGTTAGATACACTTGAATGTATTGGATTCAGAGGAAAAGCGCGTTCCTTATTAGAAAGTTATTTGACTGGTCGTTTTCAAGTGATTAAGGTTAATGACATTGTGAGCAAGAAAAGAACGATAATATGTGGAGTACCTCAAGGTTCAGTGCTAGGCCCACTTCTGTTTACCCTATATATGAACGATATTTTTTCACTGCAATGTTCTGGTAAGGTCGTTAGCTTTGCGGATGACACCGCAATTGTCTATACATCCGCTACTTGGGAAGCTTTGAAAAATGAAGCAGAAAAGGACCTCAAAATAATCTTCAACTTTCTGCAATCTAAGCTGCTCACAGTTAACTTTTCAAAAACATATTACTTACCATTTACAAGTTATTCGAGTAACCTCCCTGAAATGAAGCCACTAAGCATTTCACTAACTGACAAAGCTGTAGAAATTTCACCTAAATCTTATATTAAATACCTAGGAGTGTATGTTGACTGTCATCTACGTTGGGATGTACATATAAAAAATATAGTCATTAAATTGCGAAGCTTATTGGGTACATTCAAACTCTGTAAAGGCTTCTGCAATCTCACCCAGTTGAAAATTTTATACAATGCTCTAGTACAATCACATATATATTATGGTATTGTAATATGGGGAGGGGCAGCCAATTGTTACCTTAAGAAATTGGAAGTTGTACAGAAATGGATTTTAAAAATTATATATGGTAAAAACATTACATACCCAACTGATCTATTGTACAACGAAAGTGGAGTATTTGACCCAAAACAACTCTATTGTAAAAGTATGCTTTTCAAGTTTTATAAAGACAGAAATTCGATCCCTGTAGTGTACCACAGATATACAACTAGGTTTAGAGATGCTAAGAATATAGAGGTACCGCTAATGAATAAACTAGCAGGCCAAAGCTGTTTTCTCTTTCTTTACCCAAAAGTATACAATAGTCTGCCTGCAAGAATAAAATCTGTTAATTCATTCAATAAATTTAAATATGAAGTTAAAAAGTGGTTGGCTACCGAAGACCGATCAACGATTTCTAATATATTAAACATTAGATAAAGACATTTAAATTACATTTAAATTAGCTTTTTCTATATATTGCTTAATAACATTTTTGGTGATTTGCTGAGTTTCATATACATCTAAATAAAAAGAACATATTATGTATGTGGATAAATGCAGATTGTATTGCGCTGTGGTGTGTATGTCTAAAAAGTGTAGATATATGTGCGCATCAGCATGTGTGTGTGTCTGTGATTTTGCGTAACTAATTTTGTCCACGCACAAGTATTTTTACTTATGTGGTCAACTTTATGTTCGTTCTTCATCTTATGCACATTTGCTATATTTAATTGTATTTTAATTTGATGAGGAATAAACATTATTATTATTATTATTATTATTATTATTATACTATTTATAATTTACATAAATGACCTTCCTACTGCCGTAGATTGTACTTTTTTCTATTTGCTGATGACACAACAATGCTCACTGATGGATGATCTTTGTTCATGAGCATAGCAATGGTTTCTGGCAAATGGTTCAATGTTGAATACGGAGAAAACACAAAGTATCCAATTTTCATCGGACAAAAAGATGGACAGCTCTGTACCAGTCCAGCTCCTTGGTGTGCAGCTTGATACTTCGCTTATTTGGCTCCCTCTTATTGATATGTTATCTTTCAGAATTTTGAGTCAAATTTTTGTTTTAAGACAGTTGAGCTTGTGTTTATCGTACACAGCTTTAAAGTCAGTATACGTACTCGTACTTTGCACTCATCCATTCTCACTTAACCTACAACACATTTATAATGTGTAAGGCTTTCGCGGCTATCGTCCAATGAATTTGTGGTTCTTGGGTATTTAGGCCGGCATCGTTTAGCGTTGAAGCTTGACGTTTCGCCACCAGGAGTGGATGGCACCTTCAGAAGCTATTTTACTTCGGCGACTTCCAAAATACTGGATTTATTTTATTATTTTGTTTTTATTCTATTTTTATTTTATATTTAGTATTTTGGAAGTCGCCGAAGTGAAATAGCTGATGAAGCTGAAGCTGAAGATGCCATCCACTCGTGGTGGCGAAACGTCAAGCTTCAACGCTAAACGAAGCCGGCATAAAAATCCAAGAACCACAAATTCATACAACACATTGCTATGGGGAAACTCGTCACCTTCACCTTCAACTTTTGTAATTTTACATTCCTATTTCAGTTTATGATTTTATTAGTCATAATAGATGTAAGACTTCTTTTCTTGTATCTATTCTGGCTGTAAGCATGCCTGATCATGTAAAAAGTCAATAAACTATATGAGTATGAGTATGGCACGAAATTAGGAATTCGGTTTTTTGAGGCAAGAAATTCAAATCTGTTTTTAATCCGGATGCCACTTATAGGGGGCGTCACTTACTATATATTAAGTCTCTTTAACATAATGTAGCTTTTTTATGTCACGGTGTATTAGTGTAAAGGTTGAAGAAAATGTTTTTTCAAGCATTTCTACGTAAAAAGGTATACTTTGTAAGTGTCTATAAAATAAAACATCTGCATAAATACCGATTTTCTGCATAATTGGAAGTTTAATTTTCTTGTACATCATTTCCTCTTACTTTTGTCAATTCATATTTGGGAAATGCTTCCTTCAATCACAGTGGTTTGATACAAAAGCCAAACCAAAGTAGATATACTGCCCGTTTAAATTATTTTCATGTGCTTCTCGCATACCTATTCTTGATATGAATATGGTAAATTATTCATTTTACTTTCCATACCGATAGGTAAGGGGAGTATTTTGATCGCGAAAATTTTGGATTTTGAGATAATACGCTATTTGGGCGTTTTATGACATCTGCATAACGAAAATCTACGTCACTCATTTTCGTAGGTCTGCCCGAATGTCTCTCTATGTATTGGCGTTATTCTAGGCGCGTAATCTCAATAACCTGTTTGGATTGTGATGAAAGTCTGCGTAGCGATGTGCTGTGGGGTTTTAGTAAGTTATGCTGCTATAATTTTCAAAATCTGGTGCATGGGCGGCGGAGTGTAATAAGCAAAAAACATCAAATATTTCTCAATCTTTGTTTTTATATCAACCATTTAGCGGTTCCTGATTATTTTTTATTTTTTTGGTATAGGTGGTTGGGCACTGGGGGGGTTGTAAAATATTTGTACATGTATAATAATATACTTTTTTAGGTTCATCCGAACATTGCCTTGTCTATTACAGGAACCAAGGGAATTTTCCAATGTACACGAGTATTTCTTTGTGCTGTGTAACCTGGAAATTATTGAATTGATCTTAATGAAATCATGACATAGTATTATTACCGTAGCAAGGACGGATTAGAAATCGTGCCAGTGACTTCGCAGCAATAATAGAAAACACAAAAATATAACTTCTTTTTCTTTTTTAGGCAATAGGGATAGGAGAGTATTGTGATCGAAAATTTTCGATTTTGAGATAATACGCTTTTGGGCGTCTTATGACATTTCCGTCGATCGGTCTGTCTGTCTGTTGGTGTTGCTAGTCGCGTAATCTCAGTAACCGCTGCGATTGTGATGAAATTTGGTTAGCTGTATCCCGAATAAAACAAAAAATTGTCAGAACCTCTCCAAACTTCGTTTTTAAGAGTTTCAGAGGTTCCTGGTCATTTTGAATATTTTGCAGCTGGCGAAATCGGGGTGGCGTGGTGGGATGGGTGGGGGTTTGAAAACTAAAACGTTTGTTATATTGATAAGGTACTACACATTGCGCTGGAAAAAATTGACTTTAGTGACATCATCTTTTTATTTACAGGCGGTACTTGCCGAGAGGACCACAAAAACGTATCCTGTATAGGGGGAATGGCGCGAGTAGCGCACGAAGTTCGGCGGTACCGGAAAGCGGCCGCCGACGGTACCGGACCGGAAGTACTCTTCCTCAACGCCGGTGACACCTTCATAGGTACCGTTTGGTACACGCTCTTCACATGGAATATCAGTGCGGCTTTCATCAATGCCTTGGAACCAGACGCCGTGGTGAGTAGAGGTGGCATATGAGCAGGTGCACACACAAGTTTTAACTTTATCATTTTTTTGAAATAATTTTATGAATCTACATCAATTCATTCGGAAACTTCTCATCATGGATTTATCGAAAACCACTGATGAAAAGAAATAACGCTGAGAATGTCAATTTTTTCTCAAGGGGGACAACTTTTAAACCAAAAACTATACGAAGGTTGCTCTATATCTCCGTCAATCCACCAGTACGCAGAAAGCTGTTTCACGCTTATTAGCGATCATCAGTGCGCCATATTTTCATGTCTACCGGATATGTGAAGCATGTGAGAGCAGGCGACCGAAAATATCTGCCTGTGCGCCATCTGGTACCCGAAGGTAACGGCAAACCAAAGAAAATCGCTGCTAAACAGCAGCAGACTCCATGGAGGAGTGTCACGGCGCGTTCGCTTGGCCGATCAGAACCAGCGGCCTGCTTGTATTCTTCCGGTCAGGGGCGTATCCTGACCTCAGTCTTGGGGGGGGGGTAGCGGGGCATGAAGTTGTGTGAGCTTTCACCATTTTTTGTAATACGTTCATGAATGACGTTGATGCAAGAGAAAAGGAAAATGTTAATACTATTAAAATAAAAAAGAAGATATAAATAGCAAGTGAAACAGTGGAGTGTCAGATATTTTATGGAGATGAAATGAAAAATCTATTGATGCATTAATCAATTTTAATTCTAGGGAATACAAATAATATGTAATACGTATCATCCGTGAACATTTTATTTGCACAGGATACAAAATTAAACGACCATGAACACTCAACAGTCAGTCACAACACGTACTTCACTTTTTTTAATTAGTGTTTTAACTTCTCTAATCGGTGCAATTTTCAAATCAGGTAATTCATGAGTCAGGTAAATTTTTGTGACAAGCTACCACATTGTATAGGACATTCAACTGATTATGTAACAATGGGAATATATTAGATATGCATCACTGTAATAATGCAAAACAAACCCTTTTGTAATTTAGCTACTCCAAAAAAGTTTTTTTTCAGTGCGACAATTGCTTAAATAAATAAGTCAAATAGCATACGTCACAGTTGAATTTAGTTTTTTTTTCGAAAGTCTTGGGAGGGTTAATTACCCCTGTTACCCCCACTTGTATACGCCTGTGCTTCCGATTCGGCAATGGCTAGACGACGCGTTTCTAGATAAATGGATAGGGCGAAGAGGGACTATAGAATGGCCTGCTAGATCTCCTGATTTGATGCCATTAGACTTTTTTCTATAAGGCCATTTAAAATCTATTGTGTTTAGTTCCCAACCTGAAAGTTTGGATGACCCTCTTCAACGCATCATCGAAAACAGCCATGATATCCCACAAATGTTTTTGCAACTGTCCGTCAAGAATTTAAACATCGCTTATATCATTCTTTGGGCAATAACGCGCCACATTTTGAACACTTATTGCAATAAAAACATTTTCGTGTGTTTTTGTTTTTTATCTGAACAAATCAGGTACACATTGATTTTTCTAATTTTCTCGGAAACGAATCGATCGATTTTAAAAAATCAAAAGTTAAAATAGAAGCTTTTGAAATGCCTTTGAAACGAGATATTACTCGATACTCCTTGTAATTCAGAGGCGTTGACCCTGGGGGCGGAGGCTACAAAGGGGTGAGGTAGTTTTAGGTTAGAAATTTGTTCCCCCTAACAAATATTTTCAAGTGTCTCGGCGGTTCTTCTTTTAATCAGTGGTTTTCGATAAATCCGTGGTGGGAAGCTTTCAAATGAACACCCTGTATATGATTTTATTGATGGGCGAGTAAAGCTCGATAGATGATCTAAATTTGCCCAAATTTTGTCAGATGGTATCTATACAGGAAACAATTTCAAACTTTCACCTGTATTCGCTCTTATCACGTGATCTCCGTATTAAAGAATGCTTTTATTTTTAACCGAAGTCGTCTCGACCACATGGTTTTGTTTCCAAGGGCGTTATATTGATAAGCAATGATTGCATTCTTATACTGTAAAATAATAACGTTTATCTTTTTAATGTCAGCAGAATTAAATATTTTATTGTTTCATAATCTAACGTTTAAGTCGGCGTCAAATTTATCATTGTTCTACAGCAAATATGACAATTTCATACATTTAATAATTGAACAAACACCATGACAAGATAGCTATAATACCTTAAAGTAAACTTCCACAGTTTTTGCACGACGTTTAATTTCGAAAAGCTTCCATGCTAACTTTATAACAGCTTTTTGTTCATATTCTATTATTAAGGGAAGCTTTTCGCAGCCAATTCTACTGTAGACTTCCAAGGAAGTACTTTGACCACCATCTTAAACGTGAACTCGAGAATGGCAGAGGTCAAATTGCAACATCGAGATGTAAAAAGCATCCTCCAAAAACTAAATACGAAGAAAGCTACTGACCAAATTCCAGCCATTGTCCTTAAATACAGTGCCGCTGAGCTTGCACATATTCTTTGCAAGCTCTTCACTCACATCAATTATAGACCTGATGTGGCTCTCCTCAGCATCATGTCTAAAGTCATGGAGAGGGTTTAACGTACGTTTAACGTATAGAAAACTCAGGCAACAACGCTGACAAAGAAGTCTGACGTTGGCTTACGAACTGTGGAAATGGAGGGTTACCCAGTAGTCGAGTCATCTTCTGTCAAGCTTGTGGGGAACAACATCAATGATAACACCTCCCGGCAATACCATGTCGCGCATCGTCAGTATTGCTAAAACGGTATCCCAGAAGCTTGGAATTTTATTCTGCTGTAGAAAGCTGTATACACCAGAGCAACTACTGCTGCTCTCCAAGGTATAGATCCGACTATCATTGGAGTATTGCTCCTATGTGTGGGGAGCACTCCGAGGTACTCTTTAAAGTTTCAGGACACTATCAAGAAGAGAGAAATTTGACTAATGGATACGCCTATCCTCACAAAGGATCTCCACAGCCTGGAACATCGGAGAAGGATGACTGACCTGTCCCTGTTTTACAGATTCTATCACGGAAGACGTTCTAATAAGCTCTTCCAGATAGTAACACCAAAGGCGGTCCGAACGAAGGACACTAAAGAGGCTCTGCGAGCTCATACTTACCAGGTTGAGGTCCCTACTCCCTGAACCAGACTCCTCCAGCATTCCTTCTTTTAGAGAACTTTGACGCTGTGGAATGAGCGTTCGAGAAATTTGTTTCCCGGTGGCCACAACCTGCAGCGTTTCAAATCTAACGTGCACAGATACTTATATTCTCGCAGCGCTTCTACAGCGCTATAGGCTTTGAGCCTTTGCGGGACCCTGACCATAAAAAGAATTTAGGGAACTGATATTTTCAGTTATATAGTAACGGCAGATGTCTAGTCTACTGTTAGAAGTTTTTTAATTATCATTATAGATTTTTATGAATAAACATTATATGATTATTAAGTGTCAAGTACTTTCAGTTAAACCTACCTAAGGATTCACTTGAGTAGTGCAATTTTTGAGTTAATGCTATCTCACCAAAATAAAGTATTTCCGAGTGGTTGTAGATAAAGTAGATCCTGAGAACAATGTTCATTATTACTTTGCCTCTGTTTAAGTGAAAGCAGTGAACCAACAGAAACAACTACTCCGAGGACAAACACCTCAAGAGGCATTACATTGCACTTTGGCTTTAGAAAAACGCGAAGAAAATTATTTCCACCTTAACCATGGTGATTTGTTCGGTATCACAATCCTTGTTAGGGGTATGTCCTCAATCACATCAGGCACGATGTCCCTTTTTCACGACAGCGCAGTTTCGATCTTTCGGCTTGGCCTGAAAACATTTTTGGCATTTGCTTCGCCGATGTTTGGTACCACCATGAAGAAAGTGATAATTTTACTACAGCTTGTCGTCATTGATAGTCAACATGCGGCAATTGAAAAGTAACGAGGCGTAGGCCAATGTCACGCGTGTACGTAATATAAAGCCAATGTCAAATGTTATCGGCGTTTTATATAATACCAAGAATTTCAAAAGACGGCTCAGAATGCTATAAAATAGTGAATATATCAATAAAAGTTGGCGCGCTCAACACAATAAAAAATAATGATTGATACTCGAGGAAAATGCTCTTTGCTGAATCTAAAAATAGTAGAGTGTTCAACAAGCAGTAATGACTGTAATAACTCACGCAGTTGAAGTTTATAGCACAAGCCGTAGACGAGTGCTGTAAATCAACAAGTGAGTTATCACCATTACCGTGAGTTGAATACTATATTCTATCTACAACGGTAGCAATAAAGATTACGATTTAAATACATAATCATTACAAACTATTGTTAACTTAACCACACTTCTGCGTCTAAAATGAATAGGGGACACAGGGGCAAAACGAGGTCTGGGGCAGAACGGGAAAAGTGCTCCTATGCATGATCCATACATTGAAATGTGGTGGCAACACTGTTATTCGTGCGGGCTTTAGTTGCCTTACGTTGGTCAACCAATGAGGAATGTGACGCTGTTGGTATTGGCTAAGCTGTGAGAGAAAACTGAATTTTCTCCTCATTTTAAAAAGTTTTGTGATAAACATCGATGTGTTATTAGGTGAGTAGCCAGATTTTAGCAATATTTTTAACCAGAAGCCGTACCGGCAGTATCGAGTTTTAGTATTAGATACCGTTTGTAGTGTTAACTGGTTTGTTAGAAATATTAGAAATACTTGACTTTATCATATGATATGTTTGTTGGGGCAAAACGAATGGGGCATGATGGGATACTATCCCGTCTTGCCCCGTATTATATGCTATCTATTTCTTATCTGGTCCTTGAGTTTTATTTTTTTTTCAGTCAAAAATCAGGTGCATTAACTTCTCAAACAAAATCTCAGCCTAATGCTTCAACTCCATCTGCTAACAGCGATTGCAGATTGCGGTAAAGCGGAACCTCTCTCTAACCCTACTATTTCTCCTGGCACAGCCATAGTTGATCAGCAAAGACCTCCATTAGCATTATTTATTGAAGAATGAGAAAAGCAAATGGCATATTCCTTGTTTTTGGTTGGCCCAGCAGATATTACAGTTGTACCAAAAGAAATTAGGACTCAAGAAAGAAAGACAAGAAAACGAGGTACGACTGAAAACCAATTTTCCATCTAAGAATGAACTTAAAAGAGAATAGAAAATTAGAAAAATTACTAAGAAAAATAATTTGGCAACAACACTAATGAAAGAAAGACCAAAAAGGAATCTGGGGAAAAAGCAAATGCTAAGAAACCTGAAAAGGGTAACATTAAGAGGACTATAAGATAAATTGACGTGGACACTGACTTATCACAAGAAGATTATGGTGATTGTGCTCGCATTTACTGCGAGTTCTTATATTCGCAGTCAGTCACAGGATCGGTGATGTGTAACATGGTTGAGGCCATAATTCCTGCGCTGGAGTTGATGACGAGGACGATAAAGCACATTGTGAACGTTGTCAGCCGCACTGAAGTATGTTCCCATTTTACCTCGTGTCATTTTCCATTATGCCCCAATGGCGGGGCATAGTTATAAAAAATAATTCACGCTGTTTGTGTTTAGATAGTATTATCTGTATTAAATGAGTTTGTTTTTGTATAACAGAATGAGAGTGAATAAAATACTACTAAATACTAAATACACGTCTGAAGTGTTACAACTTGTACTTTTGAAGCTTTGAAAACGAATTATCGACTTCGTCCAAAGCTCGTTAATAATACTGACTGAGTTTTATTTTCGGGAATCATTTTCTTGGGGTTGAAAATTAGTTTCTTTACATCTATGTACATATGTTTTTGAGTGCTACCTATTCTAAAGAGAGAATGAGACTTAACCTATAAGTTGGCCCTCTTTTGGGGCGTCATTTGACAGAATGTCTAATTTCTTATTTTTCTAATTCCACCCCTTTACAAGTTTTCTTAATCAATAGGAGTTTGCCCATACGATGACCCTATTTGAGTTTATTTTACATAGGCATACTCACTCTTGCTATTTAGGTATGTAGCCTTGGTCATTGTGATATTCAGTCTTGTCAACATTAAAGAATATGCGAATGCGAATGAATTCTCATATATTGATATGCACAACATACAACATGATAATTAAAAATGTGATCAATTCAGAAGGAACTTGAAGCAGTGATCGATCTATAACCTTCCAAACTGGTCCGAAAATAATACTAACATTAACATATTCGTAAATACTACCACTGTTCCTGTTTGGTTTATTGTAAGAAAACCTCGCAATAGTGAATTGTGAAAAAATTGGTTAGTACATAGTACATATCACCGGCAAACATTTTGCAGTGGTAGGTGTACAAGCCAAATCTTCGAAAGAAGCTTAGCACATTTACTTTTTTATAGCGCTTAGAATGATTTATGTTACTTTGTTTTTTAAGTGTAATACAAAAAGCATCATCTGTCTTCGGTAAACTAAACCTACAAACTGTCTTTCTTTTTCTTTTATCTGCTCTCGTGACCGACGATATGTCGAGTGCAGTCTTCTGCTCCCCTCACTATTGTTGAAATGTTATTGACGTGATACCAGTTTCTGATATCTCGGAGCCATGAGTGTTGCTTGCGACCTGGACCTCCTCTTTCTTCGATTACACCCATTAAAATTTCTTGCAGTAGCCTATATTTGGGACTTCCAAGCATGTGACCTAAGTAATAAGTAAGCTACTTTGCATTTTTTATGGTTCTGAAGTAACTCTCTTTGGTTGGAAGCTTTAGTCAATACATCCTGGTTCATTACATGGTCTGTCAATGGGAAAGCCAACGTAAGGTCCTAACAAAAATTCTTTAGGCTATCTCAATTAATTTTGGAGGTAACTGATAAAAAGCTATTCTAAATGCCCCACTCAGCAATAATTTGTATATAATCCTTCCTTCATTTTGGATTGGACCGCGATATATGAGTTCGCTATTCCTGAATTTCATCATTGTCAAAACATTTTGATATTTTTCACTAAAACGCCTAAAAACTAGTTTGTAACGGTTCTGAAAATTTTGTTTTTTTTGTGCGCTCTATACACCGCCAACGCACTTATGTATTTTTTAAAAACACAGCAGCATTACTCCAAATTTCTGCAAAATCGGTGCTGCGGTTGCTGAGACCAAAGTTCAACAACAGAGCTGCCTTGTAGCTTTAATTCAGGATAACGCAAATCCGTACCAAAACCGATATAAAAGTTAAAAGTTATCAAAGTGAAGCTGCGTGCTCCATTTTAATTTTTATCTGCCTCAGTAGTTTATTTTATTTCAAACATTTCTGTAATGGCTACACGCAAATGGGAGTGACTGCGTTGAAAAATAAGCCTATAAATCTTCCCGCTTGATTAAAATGTTTCATGTAAACCGCTTCCAATTATCAAAGGCATAAGTTGCTTTTTGCAGATTCCAGTTCCATGAATCCATTTAGATGGGAATCTAACGAACGCTATGGGATACAAAAACACATGTTGCTCGCACCAAATCTACCTCTCGTGAGGATGCTAGGAATTCCTGTTTTGTTAGAGAGAACTAATGATGGAGTTCAGTAGCGTGGTAGAGAAACTTAAACCAGTATACCTCAGATTCGCGATCTGCTTCTGAATCTCAAAATCATCATCATCGTAGTCACAATGTCTTAGCAGACATGTTGTGAACTCGCAAAATGCATTAAGTCGGAGCTAGAGTATTGCCGAAACGAATACTATCAATAGTTTTGAAAACTGTAGCTCGCCATCGTTCGCGATTTACTGTCAGTTCAATGGCGCTCTTGATACTCATATCCAGCAACTGCTACGTCGTATCCACCCAGCGTTTAGGGGAACGGCCACGGCGCTGCCCACTCGGGGCATAACCCTGAACTACATGTTTCTCCATATTATCGCTTCTGTAAATATGTCCGGAGAATGTAAGTATTCTCGTCGACATAATGGAGGATAGTCTCTTTGTATTGACCAGCCCATCCAGTATGGAAACGTTAGTTCGATGGACGGTATAAGGGACTCTCAGCATTCTCCTGCATTCTAAAAATAGTGAAGGTTTATATAATAATATAATAAGTTATATAATGATAATTAAAATCTCACATCAAAGCTGCCGAAGTTGATTTCCTCTATAAAGATAAGCCAATCCATGGAGTCTTCTACAAATATTTAGAAGAGCATGGCTTGTCTGAACAGTTGACCGTTTCTTTCCTAAGGAATAGTGGGTTGGAGTCGGAGACTGAAACGAATATAGGGTTTTATAATGACTTGCCAAGAAGGTGTCATTAGGGTTATTGGTTTAGATTTACCTCATACCCGTTGTAGAGCCTACCGACAGGCGCCAGAGATGCTTCTCTTGTCGGCATCTAAGACGTACGTTGACGCAACGCGGCTCTACGAGTACTCTACTACCGTTTAAGGCACTCATACGATATCGATGAGACACCGGAGCTGCCATAGGCTCCAGGTGATATAGAGTCTCTTGTCGGATGTACTGGACCTACTCGTTCCCCATGCTCGAGCCTGTACGTATAAGCCTGACATAGACCTCCTCGACCATCAACAGAAGACGATGTTTTCTGCATCTACCAGGGTGAACATCGTCTCCAAGGAGGAGGCAAAGCGGACCAAATATCAGGACTTGCTCGGAAAACTTAGTTGGCTCTGGCCAGACTACACTGTAAGTCTGCTGGTTATGATCATTGGATCCCTAGGTGGAATGAGGAATACGCAGCTCTCTGCACTGCGTGCAATGCCGGTGTGCCGTGCGGCGGCGCACATCTTAGCTGCCAGAATGAGAAAGACAGCTATCCATGAGTCCCCTCGTCTACTTAAAGCGCAAGATTCGTGGAATCAGTGATTGCTAAACTCATCACGGTATGAGGAGTAGGCAATGGATAATGGAACAGCAGCTCGTTATGTCGGAGCCCACGCTGCACCTTTTTATTAATAATATTATAAGTGAGCCATCAAGAATATATTTTTATCTATAACATACATAAATATTTGAGACAACTTAAAGAAGTTTTAGAAATTTAGAATTTTTTTAAATTTTCGAATGTTTTGAATATTTTGAAAACTTTGATAATACTCCTAATTCTCCGCCCCAGCTAAATTATGGTTTGTTCATCACTTCTTGGTCATCGTGTAATCTCACTGATTGCCGCATCAATTTAATTGAGATATGGGGATATAGACACCTATTCGAATTCGTTGATGTTAATAGAATTGGCTAAGGATTTATTAACAATAAAAAAATACTTTCCTTATTTTTACCGTGTACTAACTAGAACGGTTACAAATTAGAAACAAAATGGAGTCAAGTTGATTGTCTCAGTACTTCTCACACATTACGGTGATATACAATTTTATTATTTTGCCAACATAGCCTGAAGGTATAGTCCGAGATCCCCTTGCAATCAAATCATCGCTTGCCCGGCCTCAAAAAAACATACAATACAAAAACTCTCGTAAATAGTTTCTTGAACCTTTCGTCGTAGACCACAGTTTTTATTCTGCAATCTTCAATTGATGACCTAATCCGAAGACACATGCCGATTTTCCGATATTTAAAAACAGATTATATTACTAGTATCAACCCTTAAAGGGCAAGGAAAAGTGTTCCGGGGTTTCCCAACCACCCTACTCCAAACCCCATCCTATCTTGGCTTATTTTGACCACTCCAAAAAAAGTAGAAAATGATCAGAGATCGCTAGCGTGCCCAAAAATAGAGTTGTACTGTTTCTTTTCTAATTGAGCCACTAACACGATTTTCAAAAACCTTTATCGATCTCTACTACGGCCCACGGTATGGCTTAGGAATTACATTATTAATCAATAGAATACCAATAAACAATATGCGATATGCTGATGACACAGTTTTGTTGGCAGAGACCCTAGGAGATTTACAGACCCTGTTAGATGAAGTGGTGGAAAGTAGTGAAACATATGGGCTCTCATTAAAAATGTAAGCATACGTTATTTTAACCATGATTTTGCACACCACTCACCCTGTAAGTACCCGCCTATGTTTACGAGGGTTTGGCCATGTGTTTATTATTATTATGGCACTTAACAAAAGATAACAGAGAGTTTATAGAAGGTCTTGATTTAAGAGCCCTATGTCTGTTGCCTGTGAGAAAAATATGAAGGAAAAGTAAACACAGTGTCCGTCCAATCCTCGTGACGCGTGGTTCAGTGAGTTTTGCTTGTGGTTGCAATTTGGTGAGTTGTTCACTGAGTATATTTCTGCATTTGTCCGTATATCATTGCATGCATGTTTTAGCCATTACTTTGAAGCCATTATTGATTGAAATATTGAGATACAAGGTAGCTAACACAGAATCTCTGCGGAGGACCCCCTAATAGGACCTGGGGTACTGTCTCAACTCCCTAATATGACCTGGGATAAAGTTGAAACAGTTAGGTATGATTGTGAGATTACTGGGAGCAGGGTACCTTACCCTCTCCGAAGTAATCAGTGTCAGTAGCGTACCTGTCTATCTCCAGCCCACTATTTTAATTGACTTGGAGGACCCCCTAATATGACCTGGGGTACTGTTTAAGTCCCTAATATGACCTGGGACTTAGTAACAGTTAGGTATGATCATGGGATTGCTGGGGAGCACGATGAAACACACCTCATCGTCTCTGCAGTAATCATTGGCATTAGCGTACCTGTCTGGCTCCAGCTCAATTAATGAATTAAGGACCCCCTAATGGGACCTGGGGAACTGTCTCAACTCCCTAATGGGACCTGGGATAAAGTTGAAACAGTTGGGTACAATCAGGCGATTCCTGAGGAGCACGGTGAAGGTGGTTAGTAATATAAACACCTCATTATGTCCGCAGTAATCACTAGCTGGCGTACTTGTCCGGCCTGGGAACAAGATATATTAGACAATTCGTGAGGGTAGGATGCTGTCCGCCCATTGCACTCATGGATTCATATCTTGGAGGTCTTCCATGCGGTAGGAAGCTACCGTTCTCCTTGATATGGGAGGTGGATCGCACTAATTCTACCTGTGTCAGTTGTAGGGCATGTTCTCAGGTCAAAGTCTTCACTTATTTATAGAGGTGCGTACCTAGATAGATCTATCGCTAAGCAGATATGAGTTGCGAGTCACTTTCGTAGGTAAGGTGCCGTAAATCGATGTGGCGGGTGTGGTCAGTTGTGAAGCCAAGACACACTTTTTAGCCGTCCGTGTGGCACCTTTGGGTTTGCGCTCTCCTCTGGTGTGCACATATAACGGACGAGTACCAAAGTGGCGGTACTGAGGGATTGCGCCTTGTATCTTAGAAAATACTGAGATCATCCTCAGACTGTGTTCGAAGCCTTGGATGTAGTTCGAAAGCATCCTGGGCCTCTCAGCATTGATTGGGAGATAATATCAGTATCAGAGCAGACTAACATAACAGTAATTTTGTGCATGTAATGTAGCGGTTGAATGTGGAAGTTACTCATGAGCGTTTTCAAAATACAGGCCCGTCTCCGACTGTTTCCGTCACCTCTTGTCCAGCAGATCTTCCCTGTCGTCTTTTCACCAAGTAAGTGGTCTCTTCAATTCCTGACTATTCGAGTGTATCAGAGTTCTTTTCGTATCACCCTCGTAAAACAAATTTTTTGGTACAGGGTGTTACGTTGGAATTTTATTGTATCTTTTATTATTCTATTCTATTATTTTTACATACGTCATTCTACTACGTTCTACATATCAGAAGTGGGATCTGAAACTTGTGTGTCCTTCCCCTCTACTTCGAGATCTGAGCTTGTGTGTCCTTTCTCCCTCCATTTCGAGATCTGACACCTGTGTGTCTTGTTGAATATTCCGAGAATCATTGTCATTTCCTTTTCACCAACTGTGGTAGAACAGGGTTTCAGCGAAATTGTCTTATCAACCTGGGCGTTATGTTTTAAAGGTTCCTGATTCTTTGAATTCCTCAGATGATGCGATTCTCTCTCTCTCACGACCTCCCATAATGAAGGTCACGCCTTCAATAAACTAGCAACCAGCTCCGCTTATGGAAAATTTGTGTAAAGTTGCGACAAAGCTACCTATAGCGCAAAAGGGTGACGCCGTCCCTGGTTTTAACCCCGACGATCCAGGGCAGTCGTCTCGTTGTCTGTGAAGTGGTGTCATAAAATTGACGAATTACGTGACATCTTCCGTTGGTCTGAAGATGCCACGATACACTCTGCCCCTTCTAAATTAAAAGGGCTGCCGACATTTAGGTTTACATCGAATGAATGGAAAGTCAACATCCTCAATATCTACAAGAGAGAATGTTATTATTAAATTCCTCAGGTATTGGCTGTGGAAATGAGTACGAAAGCAGGTGATTGTAGTACACCTACAGCATTGTACTGATAACTGTCGATGGTATTTAAAACATCGAAAACAGAAAACCATTTGCCGGGTAAATGAAAGCGCAAGATGCAATTTGCGTTAAGGGATGCAGGTAGAGTTCTTGGTAAATCTCGTAGAGTGGAAACAGATGTGCGTAAAACCATGCTGTTTCAACTGGGAAGTAGAGTCGCCACATGTAATTCGGTGTGGTCTATAAACATCGTTTGCACACTTATGAATTACAGGTCAAAATGTGTCAGTTTAGGACATGACCTGGCGCCGGTTATATTTTATGAGTCTGTCCGGAAAAATTCGTTACACATTAACACCTTGTTTGGATTGAGACAGGGCCTACAGGACTATCACTTTAAATGAGGTGAAAAGGGTTGGATATTGCTTGTGGCTCTTCAGAGGTGGCCACTCTGAGGAGGTATAATAATACTCTGACAAAGTCGTTGGGGTCTTGTCCATTCAACCTTGTTGTTGATGGTGTAAGAGCAGGTGCAAATTTAATGCACTTATGCTCACGATCTATGTTCGCAATATGCTCTTATTTATTGGACAATCTCTAATCGAACAGTCCTGTACTCTGACTGTGGGAGATCAAGTCATCGTAGGTTGTTAGCCGGGTTCTTGGTATCTTGGTTCTCGAGTAATGGTTTCTAATCGTAAGTATGTTAGATTGGTAAACCAGTAGCTAAACAACATCAAGTGAGGCACACAAGATCTGTATGAAGTGTGTCTTTTGAATCATAAGTTGTTGGAAATATTTGGGATCGAAGGTATCTCCTTCAATCCCAGGAAGTGGGCTTTTCTGATGAAGTCAGTCACATTTCTTGGATTTCAAATTGAATAAGGGAAGGTAAAACCTGGTGAGGAGAAGACCTAAGCGGTGGCTAACTTTCAGCCACCAAGGACAGTTGAACAGGTTCGACAATTTATAGGTTTGACTGGGCACTCTCGGCACTTTGTGAAGGAGTATGCGTTAATAGCTAAACCTCTCACGAATCTCCTCAAAAAGAGTGTGTCCTGGAGATGGGCAGAGAAAGAGGAAGGGTCGTTCAAGAAGTTGCAGGACAACTTAGTCAGTCGACCGGTTTTGGGGTTGTACAGTCTGACTGCAGTGACTAAAGTACACACTGATGCAAGTATGCTGGGATTTTAGGTGGCATACTATCACAAGTTCACCTCGATGAACGATTACATCCAGTGGCTTACTTTAGCAGACAAACTACTAAGGGTGAGCAAAAATATAATATAATAATAATAATAATAATAATAGTCGTCTTTATTGTTAAGTAATTACAGATGATACACCTTGTATATGTCAGGTGTCTAAATGACTGGCAGCAGAATGGCGAGATTTAGCTAAAAAGCTACTCTTACACCTAACCATTTGCCGCTGTCGATGGAAAACGAAAGAGCATTGGTATATATAAGAATGAAAAAAAAAAATATATAGTTATAGATTCCAGAAACTATCGCTTATACATGTATACAAACAGACACAATTATGGGAAAATAAAAATAAAGACAAAGACAAAGATCGGAAGTACGAGTGAGAGCGAGAGAGAGAGAGAGGAGTTTAGTGCAGAAACATGATATGTTTAATATATTTCCTAAAATTAAAAAGTGACATATCTTTTGAAAAAGAATCAATACTATTATACAGAGAAACAGCATTATAGCTAAAGCTTCTTGTAAAGAGCGACGTTGTGTGTCGAGGCATTGTAAGGGTAGAAGCTTTACGAATTGCCCTATCATGCACATTAAACCGGAAAATCAATTTTTCTCTGAGGTATATGGGTATTCCAGATTTTATCAGTTTATGAATGAAAATTAGATAGTGGGATTTAACCAAGTATGGCATCCGAAGCCAGCGGATAATTTTATAGTAGTTTGATACATGGCCAAACTTCCTTAAATTGAAAATGAACCGGATACAGTGATTTTGAGCTACTGATATTCTCTCTCTTGTAGCATAGTCCAAACAAGGGTAGTACACTATGTTGCAATATGCAAAGACTGATATGACAAGGGATTCGCACAGCTTCTTCCTTACCTTGAAGTTCAACAATGATTTATTCGCATACAGCAATCTTAACCGTACATAGCTTTTCTGTAAGAGACTAGAAACATGTCTGCGGAACCTTAGCTTATCATCTATGAATACCCCAAGGCACTTTATATTCTCAGAATAAGGTAATTGTTCGTTATTCACTTTAAGTGTCAAATTTTTTGTGATGGCCTGCCTATTGTTATCACTGCAGAACAACATTGCCGTAGATTTTTTGCTGTTTATGAGCAGGTTATGTCGCTTAGAATATGAGCATAAGCTTTCAATATCACCATTTATCTCTAGCGTAGCCTCATTTACGTTATCATGGTCAAAAAAGTAAAGAAGCTGCGTATCGTCAGCATAAGACTGAATCACCGAAAATTTGACAGTAGAGTTCATGTCGGCAACATAAATCAAAAATAATAGTGGGCCCAAAATAGAACCCTGAGGTACCCCTGAAATAATAGATATTTTATTCGATGTCTTGTTCTCAATCGAAACACACTGGTATCTACCAAAAACATAAGACTGAAAAAAGCTAAGAGCGATGTTGTCCATGCCATAATATTTCAACTTAGTACATAACAGTCGATGGTCTATCCTATCAAAAGCCTTAGAGAAATCCAGTGAAACTAATATGACGCTCATTTTTTTATCTATAGCTCTAATGATGTCATCGGTCATGTTTAAAAGCGCCGTGGTGGTGCTGTGATATTTTCGGAAGCCAGATTGCGTGATAGGCAAAACTCCATTGTTATTTAAAAATTCACTAATTTGAATGTAAGCTGCTTTCTCCAAGACTTTAGACAGGACAGACAAAAGGCTAATTGGTCGCAAATCTGAGAATTCCAAAGGATTCTTGACTTTGGGAATAGTATTAATCATAGCCAGCTTCCAAGGCGTTGGAAAGTAGCCCTTTTCCAAACAAATATTAACGATATGCGTTAGAAATGGAGTTACTATTGGCAAACACAATATCAGCATGGATAATGTAATACCGTCAGCGCCTGCAGCATTTGATTTGAGAGATCTGACTACAGATTCTATCGTAAGTGACTCGACAGGATGAAATGTAAATTTGCTATTACTGAATGTATTGTTTTCGTAGAAATCATAATCAGATTCACTTAGAACTGACGACTCAAAAACAGATGCAAAGTAATCGTTCACCTCAGATGGCTTACATAGATGATCAGGCAGCTGCGATGACTTTTTTGTAGATGTAGTAACGCCTAAGTTTTTTAGTTCAAACCAAAGTTTTTTTGACAAATTTTGCTTCTGTAAGAAGGACAAATAGGCAGCCTTTTCGCGTCGAATAGAGGCAAGTGCAAAATTGCGCTTCACCTTGTAATCGGCCCAATTCTCCTGCGTCTTATTCGACTTGAATTTCCTAAGTGCCTCATCCCTTGTCTTGAATATCAATCTCAGAGGGTAGGTCAACCACGGTGCGCGCGGCTTACTTACCCTGACAGTTTTTATTGGAGCGTGACTGTTGAAAGTATTAATGATACTATCTGTGAAAAATTTCACTTTATTGTCGATGTCATGAATGTGTATAACTTTGTGCCAGTCAATTTTGGCAAGATCATGCTGAAAGGCAGCCTCATTAAAGCATTTAAAATCTCGAAACCTTACAAATTTTTGTAAGCTCTCCTTAGTAGGAATGGACAATTCGCAACACACAAGCTGATGATCCGTGATGCCATTGGCGTCAACTACTGAAATATCGGTAAAGAGTTCTGCTGTATTTGTGATAACTACGTCCAATAAGGTGGAGGAACTCTCAGTTATTCTTGTTGGTTCCCTGACTAACTGAGTAAATCCATGACAGTCAAGACAAGAAGATAAAGCATGACCATTATTAAGAAAATTTATGTTAAAATCTCCCAAGATTATGACATTTTCAAAATTTACCAGACATCTTGGCAGTATATCATCAAAGATCGACACGAAGTCACTCAAACTCTGAGCAGGCGGACGATATACGACTCCTATACAAAAAATAGTTTTATGTATGCTCACTTTTAGCCACAGGTCCTCCATAGCACAGCTATCTACTCCAAAGTCAAGAAGTTCAACGTGGAATGCCGATTTGACATAAGCTCCTACTCCTCCCCCTCTTCCCTCACGATCTTTGCGATAAAAGTCGTAATTATTGATGCTGACATGATCAGAAGGCATACTACAGGACAGCCACGTTTCCGTCACTGCGAGAAGGTCAAAACCTTCATCAAGAATATCGACAAAACTAGAAAAATTTGATAACAGAGAACGTACATTTAAATGCCCAAATTTAGCATTCTTGGGATTTCTACTCATTTTTCCTGAACTAACCATAATTAATATTTTGTTTCAATTTATCTAAATAATTTTTGTAAAGAGGACAGTCAAAAGAAGTTGCCTTGTGATCAGTGGGTACATTCTGTTTAAAAGACTTATTATAATTAGTACAGTTTGAGCATTTGATACAATCAGACTTGCACTCTTTTAGCTTATGATCACCACAACATTTGGGGCAACAAACTTGCGCTGTACAGTCTTTATCAAGGTGCCCCAGGCCGCAACACTTAAACTCTTATGAGTTAGAGACTCTGGCAGTGGTCGAGAGTTTGAAAAAGTTCCGGGTAATTTCGCTTAGTATTAACTTTAGGGTGGTAACTGATTGTAATGCCTGAAAGCTACCAGTGTAAAGAAGCAGATAATACCTAGAATTGCGAGGTAGTGGTTACAGCTTCAAGAGTTTATTTTTGAGGTGAGGTATAGACCTGGAGCTTGATTGGCACTTGTAGATTGCCTGAGCAAAAATCCAGTCGACGGTACTGACCGGTCTGAAGAACCAGAGACTGTATTTAGGATTGAGCAAGCTGATTGGGTGTTACCTGGTCAAGTTACTGATGTCAGGATCAGAAAAATTCATGAGATCTTGTTCAGAGGATCATCGACAGATACGGGAAAGCAAGTTTATAGGAACTATGCTTTGAGGGATGGTCGAGTCTATCGAATCTTGGTTCGAAGTACAGTGGATGGTACCACACGTAACGAGTCATCAAGTTCACTTCGCAGTGCATAAACACTGCGTTAACTGGCCGGACATTATTGGTATCCTGGGGTGGTAAGCTATCACCTAGGATTATTTCTGAAGGGCAAGAAAGGAAATGCAAATGTGTTCTTAGTGATTGATGGTTTCACGAGATCTGTTGCATCAAAGGCTGTGAAATCAACAAAAACTAGGTTTGTGATAGATCATTTAAAATCATTGTCAGCAACGTTTGGAGTACGTAGAGGGTATGGCCCTCGAAGAGGAATCGACATGTCACTAAATGACGAGTTTGGTCAAATTCTCATGCTCCTCGAAAACCTAGTTACGGCAAGAGAGCAAGCAGCTAGGAAAATAGAGGCAGCGCAACAAAATCAGAAACGCGGTTTCGACAAGAAGCGAAAGGCCCCGCGAAAATATAGACCAGGCGTTTTAGTCCTTGTTGAAAAACAACATCCAGCTACGGGGGCGAGTCGAAAGTTGCAAAACCCTTATAGTGGTCCGCTGGTGGTAAAGATGGCTTTACCAAATGATCGTTATATTGTTACGGATATGCCGGGATCGTACCGAGCCGAAAAGAGGACGAATTATGAAAGGTCTGTCGCGGTAGACAGGACGAAACCTTGGTGCACACCAGGAGGTATTCCTGACAATTCAGACAGTGACAGTGGTGACGACGGAGTTCCTCTTCGGAGTCGCGGGATAGCGACTAACCACCTCGGGGCGAGGTGAATGTCGGATGGCCGAATGTAAGCATACGTTATTTTAACCATGATTTTGCAGACCACTCACCCTGTAAGTACCCGCCTATGTTTACGAGGGTTTGGCCATGTGTTTATTATTATTATGGCACTTAACAAAAGATAACAGAGAGTTTATAGAAGGTCTTGATTTAAGAGC
Source organism: Callosobruchus maculatus (assembly GCA_951848785.1). NCBI lineage: Eukaryota > Metazoa > Arthropoda > Insecta > Coleoptera > Chrysomelidae > Callosobruchus > Callosobruchus maculatus. Next base: position 14,123,504 of record CATOUR010000083.1, read on the forward strand.
CCTATGTCTGTTGCCTGTGAGAAAAATATGAAGGAAAAGTAAACACAGTGTCCGTCCAATCCTCGTGACGCGTGGTTCAGTGAGTTTTGCTTGTGGTTGCAATTTGGTGAGTTGTTCACTGAGTATATTTCTGCATTTGTCCGTATATCATTGCATGCATGTTTTAGCCATTACTTTGAAGCCATTATTGATTGAAATATTGAGATACAAGGTAGCTAACACAGAATCTCTGCGGAGGACCCCCTAATAGGACCTGGGGTACTGTCTCAACTCCCTAATATGACCTGGGATAAAGTTGAAACAGTTAGGTATGATTGTGAGATTACTGGGAGCAGGGTACCTTACCCTCTCCGAAGTAATCAGTGTCAGTAGCGTACCTGTTTATCTCCAGCCCACTATTTTAATTGACTTGGAGGACCCCCTAATATGACCTGGGGTACTGTTTAAGTCCCTAATATGACCTGGGACTTAGTAACAGTTAGGTATGATCATGGGATTGCTGGGGAGCACGATGAAACACACCTCATCGTCTCTGCAGTAATCATTGGCATTAGCGTACCTGTCTGGCTCCAGCTCAATTAATGAATTAAGGACCCCCTAATGGGACCTGGGGAACTGTCTCAACTCCCTAATGGGACCTGGGATAAAGTTGAAACAGTTGGGTACAATCAGGCGATTCCTGAGGAGCACGGTGAAGGTGGTTAGTAATATAAACACCTCATTATGTCCGCAGTAATCACTAGCTGGCGTACTTATCCGGCCTGGGAACAAGATATATTAGACAATTCGTGAGGGTAGGATGCTGTCCGCCCATTGCACTCATGGATTCATATCTTGGAGGTCTTCCATGCGGTAGGAAGCTACCGTTCTCCTTGATATGGGAGGTGGATCGCACTAATTCTACCTGTGTCAGTTGTAGGGCATGTTCTCAGGTCAAAGTCTTCACTTATTTATAGAGGTGCGTACCTAGATAGATCTATCGCTAAGCAGATATGAGTTGCGAGTCACTTTCGTAGGTAAGGTGCCGTAAATCGATGTGGCGGGTGTGGTCAGTTGTGAAGCCAAGACACACTTTTTAGCCGTCCGTGTGGCACCTTTGGGTTTGCGCTCTCCTCTGGTGTGCACATATAACGGACGAGTACCAAAGTGGCGGTACTGAGGGATTGCGCCTTGTATCTTAGAAAATACTGAGATCATCCTCAGACTGTGTTCGAAGCCTTGGATGTAGTTCGAAAGCATCCTGGGCCTCTCAGCATTGATTGGGAGATAATATCAGTATCAGAGCAGACTAACATAACAGTAGTTTTGTGCATGTAATGTAGCGGTTGAATGTGGAAGTTACTCATGAGCGTTTTCAAAATACAGGCCCGTCTCCGACTGTTTCCGTCACCTCTTGTCCAGCAGATCTTCCCTGTCGTCTTTTCACCAAGTAAGTGGTCTCTTCAATTCCTGACTATTCGAGTGTATCAGAGTTCTTTTCGTATCACCCTCGTAAAACAAATTTTTTGGTACAGGGTGTTACGTTGGAATTTTATTGTATCTTTTATTATTCTATTCTATTATTTTTACATACGTCATTCTACTACGTTCTACAAAAATAAATAAAACAAAGCTTATCCTAATATCTAAAACAGCACAAAACATTGGAAATCCGTCTATTCACGATACTTATCTTGGAACATGTATAAATGAGAACAACGATTGCTCTGTTGAAATAAGAATACGCAAAGCCAGAAACACATTCATGAAAATGAAAAAAGTGCTGAGTAGTCGGGATCTAAGTCTGGAATTGAAAATGTGGCTTGTGAAATGCTACGTATTTTCTGTATTGTACTATGGGATGGAAACGTGTACAATGAAAAAAATAGATACCTAACGCCTCAAAAGTTTTGAAATGTGGAATATCGTCAAATTCTGAGAATATCATGGGTAGACAAAGTTACAAACGAAACAGTATTAATAAGCATGGATCGAGAGAAGTATTGCTAACCAAAAAGAAAAGAAAATTACAGCACCCGGGATACCTTATGAGAGGGGAAAAATATCATCTACTTCAGGTAATAATAGAAGGAAGAATCGCAAGAAAAGGAACGATAGGAAGGAGGAGATATTTGTGGTGGAAAAATATGAGGGATTGGTATAATTGCTCCAATAACCAGCTATTTAGAGCGGCGGTTGCCAAAGTTCGAATTGCCTTGATGATTGCCAACTTCCAGAATGGGGGTGGCACCCGAAGAATAAAGAAATTGCTATCAGTTTAGTGAATTGCAGAATAATTTAAGCAATACAGTTTCAAAAAAAATTTATCCAAGGTAGGGCAGCATTCGGATAAAGTTGAAAACTAAACCTTTGCAGTTTCATAACCCACCACCACCAACCTACCCCAATTTTACCCCCCTCTAAAAAAATGTGGGAAACTATGAGGAACCCTCAAATCGTCTAAAATGAAGTTTGAGCAGTTTTCATATTTTTAGTATTTCGATCATTGCTCCGCAGCCCCCACTCACACGTCTTCTAAAAACCACACGATATTTCCATCCTCACAACGTGGGGCTGAAATTTCGCAAAAATTTATTCAATAGTTCCCAGGTCCCCTTGGTTTCTATAATAGACAGGGCAACGGTCGGATTGACTTGGAAAAGTGTATTATGCCACTAGGTTCTTCTTTCACATGTCAATGGAACCCATTATGAATAATATTAAATTTTCAGTTTTACTCCTCTCACCTATCAATGTGGGAAATACAATTAGCCAAGAACGAATGTATCCTAACATCAAGGCGAATACAAGGGTATTTCATGGACATTCCTTGGAAGAATGGAGGAAGTGGTCCGATACAATCATTTCCTGAGAAACTTGGCCAATGTTCAGTACAGCACTGAATCACTCTATTGTTTTGATTAACTGTTATTTGAATAAATCTAATTTGCTTGCAGATTTGCAAATAGTGACATCGGATCATGATAATTGCAAAATTATAATATTTTATTCATTAAAACGGAAGCATTGTACCCATTAATAAATAATCTACTTAGTATGCTATTTTCCCAGCATTTGGTTCAAGGATTACGATAAATTATGGTTTGGAGGCAATTCAATTTTCTATTATTATTTCATTTTATGCAAATTGGTGCTTCTATAAATATAACGTTGCGAACATAAAATTATGAAGTCTTTATTTATATGTGAGAGGTTTTACCAAAAAATTAATTAGAAGGTTGCCTCTCGAATTTGTATTTTTTACTCAAACAGCTTGTTGTTCATACAAAGCTGGAATGAGCATAGGCTATACTAATGTTTCCTGGGCAAAGTAACGAGAGAGAGAGAATGAATTTATGATTGATTCATATCACCGGATTGAGTGTCCTTTAGATTTCATCGATATCTATCTGACTTCCGTATACAGTACTAAATCGAAATTAAATTTCAGTATGTTAACAAGGAGGCTATCACTTCTTTTGGCCTCATGGTAAGATAAAGAATCCGCATAATTAATGGAAAAATAATGAATTATTAATTAATAATTAATAATTAATAATTTTGCTCAAATTTTGGAGAAGCGTTTTGTATAGCATGTTGTGTTCAAAGGCACCAAAACTTGTATGTGTATGGTTACCGATATATTATGCTCAAGCAAGGTGGGTATCGTATCTCATTCCTCATCATTATTAATTGAAAACCATTTGACCTAGTAGTACTAGCGGATATGTATAGTACAGCCAAACTGCATATGAAACAATAGGAAAATGAAAAGTCAGCCAGAACCATTTCACACGATTGCTGTGTGACCAACGTAAATTGACCAGCGAAAAGAAGTCAGTGAAAGAAGTAAGGTCGTTGCCATAACCTTCAAGTGGAGGTTATAGTAAATTGCTGACGGACAACACATTTGCGGGGTAAGGGGAGAGGTAAAACGTCGAGCTCCAATGGGCGTGGCCTATTTACAATAAAATTCTACTACAAGTCATAAAAAATATTTGCAGGCGCCGGCGCCGGTCCCCTTTGCTTAAATGCCGCTAACCCTGGACCGGTTACCGTCGCACAAAAAGTATTCAACCTTTTTTGATCGTCCGTCGCACGTCGTTGAGAAATAGACATTTTATTGCATCACAGTTGATCCTTTTTCGCTGTATTTCAGGCATATACATAATAATACATACAATATGAGTAAAAAGAGTTGTTTATAAGTGCAACTGAGTTGTCACATAAAAAATGAATTTATCGTATGTACAAGAGCGAAAATAAGACGGAAAATAAGGTGAAAATATGAAAAATCACCAAGAAGTACCAATGGCAATATTATGCGTGCATATGTTATTTGTAAAGCAGCTAAATTCAGTGAAGTTCACTTTACATTGAGCAGTTCTTTAGACATGCCAATGCCGTTGGAAAACTGAAAGATATAAACGTATTACAGAATTGGCGTAAATACGGGGGTTAGGGGGGACGTGACCCTTGGAACTATAAATTAAAAAAAACCATCATGTCTCATACTTTTTGCCTATAGCACCCCCAGAAGGCGCCAGAAAAATTATCGTTGGATTCACAACAACAAAATAAACCAAATTATGCCTGCCCTCTCCCCCCACCGGTAGGCCTCCAAAAATATATCCCCCCATAGTGAAACTGTATCTACATGCATTCTGAATTACAGCCGCAAAATTCGGTATTTCCATGCACCAAGACGATTATGTACTCTGAAGAAAAAGAAACATTTGCTTTCTCTGATGAGCGATTAATAAAAAAGTATTAATTGCGGACTATAATAGATGCCTCTCTGACCTCCAATGCTGCCACACCATCACACCAAGATGGTGTACTTATTTTACCTGATATATGTCACCTGATGAAGAAGGTATTCTGTGAAAAAAAATGACTTTTTGGATGAAAAATGGTGCGTTAAAGAGAAACCACAATTGGTTTGATCAAGTTCAATGGCAGTTCTATGTCACAAAGTTACTATTGCTACTTTGTCGTCTAAACACAAAAAATCGTGAAAGTGGAGAACTTAGCAAAGGAACATGACTTCTGGAATGAATAAATGTTGATTAAAATACAAGGTTTTTATCAGTTTATATTACAAAGTAAAAAATGTAATTTCTATTTGCGACGCAAAAAGTGTGAGCCCAAGAATCTAGACTTCTCGGCCTGGGCCTGAAAATTTAAATTCTAATTACTTACAAATCTGGTTGAAAATTGTAAGATTTCGTAGTGATCCTAAAAATGATAACTGCTCAAAACCAATTACCGCGATTTGTTTAAATTTTAGTAGTTCCTAACTTTTGGCCTGCAGTGTATATGAATAAGTCACCCAAAACCACCGACTACAAATTTAGTTGATGCCCAAAACAATATCTATCTCATTCCAGAAACGAATGAACTGCAGCTCATTCATAAAGTGTAGTTTACATACTTTTGTACTGGTGGCGCCTTTATCAGTGTCCCAATCGTCGCGTGATGGTTCAATGCAAGGCTCTAGCTGTAACCATTTTTGACCCTGTACATTAATTTTTTTTTCGCACAAAAACCTGATTTGCATTTCTTCTTCTTCAATCTAGAGAAATGTCGATCCAGATTTTAGAATAAGTTTATACAGGGTGATTAACGAGACCATGAATTTAGTCAAAAAACGTCAATTTTGGCAATTCTTTAATAATTGTCTATTAGGAAGTTTCAAATAATACGTCGACATTTCTCTAGAACCGTCCTTTTTCTTCATGCTCATATTTTTTTCAGTTCAGAAATCTCAAAATTAATAGTCCAAAAATGGTTACAGCTGAACCATTGCAAACAGCTCTCATGATGACATTTTTAAAACGCGCCGAAAACATCGCCTTGCAACTTGGAACGTTAGAGGTCTTCAGGCTATAGGAAAGCTCGGCATCGTCGAACAAGAGCTTACAGCAAATAAAATAGCCATTGCTGGATTATCTGAGACTCATTATAGAGACACAGGTCATTTTACTTCTAGCAAGGGGAATTTTATTTGCTTTTCAGGTAAATCTGATGAAAGTGTTAACGGTGTTGGCTTTTGGGTGGCGAAAGCGCACGCAAGGACCATTCTTGGTTACAAGTGTATTAGTGACAGAATTATAACAATACGTATCAATGCGAACCCTACACCGATCAACATTGTGTAAATCTATGCACCTACGTCAAATTCGGATGAGGAAACGATCGAATCTTTTTACAACGATCTTGAGTCTGCACTTGAATCTCTTTCGAATCGGGAAATGGTCCTCATTTTAGGCGATTTTAACTCAAAGGTTGGTCAAACCATTGATGATGAACATCTTAGGGCACATATTGGTAAATTCGGTCTTGGTGTCAGAAATGAAAGGGGTCAACGTCTGCTTCAATTCTGTATTGACCATAATTTCTCAATTGCCAACTCTATGTTTTCACAACAGCCACGGCGCCTGTATACTTGGACCTCTCCCGACGGACGATTTCGTAATCAAATTGATTACATTTTAGTTCGTACAGGGTGGAAGTCATCCATTAGCCTTTGTAAGACTCTACCAGGCTCAGACTGCGGCTCAGACCATCAATTACTCCTGTGCGAACTTCAGTTAAAACTGAAGGTATGTCCACGTTCTAAGCGGATAGTACGGATGGAGATCGCTGACCCTTCTTCTTTTCGGTCAACGTGTTCAGAGCTTTTTCGGGATGCCTCCATAACAGATATGTCAAGTTCAAATGATATGTGGCTATCATTAAAAAATGCGCTTTTACATGCTGCCCAGATAAGCCAACCAAAGGGTAGCACTCAACCAAGACAACAATGGATTAGTAGCCACACACTGTCCGTTATTGAGGGTCGTAAAAGCCTTAAGATTTCTGGATTCAGATACAGAGCAAAACACATATAGACAGCTCCCACGCGAGATTCAAAGATTATGCCGGAAAGATAAGAACTCTTATCTACAGCAATTCTGTAGGGAAATAGAGATGCATGCCAATACTAACCATCCGAAAGAGATGTTTTTTAAGGTCAAATGCCTCAGTCGGGATTTTAAACCCAAATCTTGGGCTGTTAAAAATCCTGAGGGAGAGCTAATTACCAACCTGCATGAGGTTATTGAGGTATGGCGAAATTATTGCGAAAATCTGTACCATGAGGATGGCCTTCACGCCCTCTCATTGGATTTTGAACACGAACCGGATATTCTTTTGTCTGAAGTGGAACATGCCCTCAACAAGCTAAAGAATAACAAAGCTACAGGCATTGATGCTGTTTGTGCTGAAATGCTTGGGTGACGACGGCATCTCCCTTTTACATAATATTTGTAAGAGTGTCTGGTCGTCCGGTGTTTGGTCAGATGAATGGTGCACATCAATTTTTGTTCCACTTCATAAAAAGGGATCTCCAACAAATCCAGAAAATTATCGCCTACTTTCGTTAATCTCTCATGCAAGTACGGTTCTACTGTATATTTTACAATCTTGTTTGGAGGGTTTTATTGGCTGGCAAATTTCTCAGGCGCAGGCAGGTTTCGTGGAAGGACGCGGTACGCGTGAACGGATCTTAAACTTAAGACAAATTATTGAAAAGGCCAGAGAGCATTATTTTCCTGTTTTTATCTGCTTTGTGGACTATTCTAAGGCGTTTGATAACGTAAAGTGGCTTAAACTGTGGGAAATCCTCATCTCTATGGGAGTTCCCTATCACCTAGTGTTTCTCATACAGCAACTCTATGAGTCTAATTCGGCTCGCGTAAGAATTGATGGTAACCTGTCTAGTCAAACTGTAACCAGGAAAGGAGTTCGTCAGGGATGTGTATTATCTCCGATGTTGTTTAACATTTACTCTGAATTTGTGATGAGACAGGTATTAGACAACTGGAATGGCGGTGTAACTATTGGCGGAAGCAAAATATCCAACTTAAGATTTGCTGACGATACAACCCTTATTGCAGCTTCTCAGGAAGAACTAGTAGCTCTATTAAACATCTTAGAACAACGTAGTGCAGAGTATGGTCTTGGTAGTAACTACAATAAGACCAAGGTTATGATCGTAGATAGAGAGCATGATAATTATCGAGAAATAAAGTCAATAGGCCGTTGTGAAGTAGTTCAAAGTTTTATATACCTCGGTTATTTGATCGATAATTAGGGTAGCTGTGAAAATGAGATTCGACGGCGCATTCAACAGGCACGTGTGGCCATGACAAAGCTTACTAAAATATGGCGTGACCATAACATCACTAAAGCTACAAAAATGTCGCTGGTTCAGTCTCTTGTGTTCTCCATATTTTTGTATGCCTCGGAAACTTGGACTGTTAAAAAGGCAGATCGAGCTCGCATAGACGCTTTTGAAATGTGGACATCATGGAGGAGAATGCTGAGAGTTCCTTATACCGCCCATCGAACTAACGTCTCCATACTGGATGAGGTCGGTAATCCAAAGAGACTATCCTCCATTGTGTCGACGAGAATGCTTACATTCTTCGGACATATACACAGAAGCGATAATATGGAGAAACTTGTAGTTCAGGGTCATGCCCCGAGTGGGCGGCGCCGTGGCCGTCCCCCTACAAGCTGGGTGGATACGACAAAACAGTTGCTGGATATGAGTGTCAAGAGCGCCACTAAACTGACAACAAATCGCGAACGATGGCGAGCTACAGTGCTCAAAACTATTGATAATATTCGTTCACAACATGTCTGTTAAGACATTGTGACTATGATGATGAATAACTCTATACTTTTCCCATCTTTCACGACTTGTTTTATTCCGTATATAAGGGAAACGGCAAATCATTTATATTACTCACTTAATATCCTATTTATCTACTCCTATAACTACAACCAGCAACAGCAGATTTTATTCCCTGCCTTAACGACGGTTCGGCATCGGGATTGGATAATCGCAGTAGACGATATTTAATGTCCCTACTATACTTATGTTTTATATCGCTTTTTAAACTCGACATGATAATGACGATCGCTACCTGAGGGAACCTCCCGCTACCCTTCCTCATGCCGAGATGGCCAATTTACGATGGCCACGTGTCGTGCACTAGATTGTGAACAAAACTTGAGGAAACTTAGTTTTGGGGTGACTGAAGGTGGTCTTGAATTGCCATTAAACCCACATTCCTACGTTTTTGAACCGTGAGGAAAAATTATCCAGAATACTCGGTGCCACACTTATACTTACGGAAGCGAAGCCATAAGGGTTCATTTAGGGGTGAGAAATGGGGTGTAAATGTTAAATCGCACAGAGTTCATGGAAATTTCAGAGAGCCTACAAAGGGATAGTCGTTTAAAGTCATGTGCATGCTATGATTGATTTCTTATCTTCAAACTCCAAAACCACATTTTCTTGTGAGCTCGAGTGAGCAAATTGTATTTAATTTCACACCGATAGGTGAGGGGAGTATTGTGATCGCGAACATTTTCGATTTTGAGAAAATATACTTTTTGGGCCTTTTTGTGATGCCTACATAACGATAATCCACGTCACTCATTTCCGTCAGTCTATCTGTTGGTCTGTCTGTCTGTTGGCGTTCTTTTAGCCTCCTAACCTCAGTAACCGCTGCATAGATTTTGATGAAGTTTGGGTAGCGATATGTTGTGGAGTCGTAGTAGGTAATGTTGCTACAATTTTGAAAATCCATCCATCCGGCGGGTAAATAGCAGAAAACAAATAATTTCAAATATTCCTCAAACTTCATTTTTAGGCGTTTTAGGGGTTCCTGATCATTTTCTACTTTTTTCTTTGTAGTGTCTCGGAAACCACGAATTCGACAGCGGTATCGAAGGTCTGGCCCCTTTTGTTGACCTCATACGATGTCCTGTTGTGTCCACCAACTTGGACCTAACAAACGCGCCTTCTTTGAAGAAGGTGAAGAAATCAGTGGTGCTTACGAGGGGTGGTCAGAAAATTGGCATCATCAGTCACCTGACTAGGGAGACCAGACTGATCTCACAACCGGGACCAGTCATTTTTGAAGACGAGGTGGAGGCTGTCAGGAAAGAAAGTGAAAGGTACTAGTTATCATTTATTCCCTAATAATACCACCATTGACATTTTAAGCAAAATAAGCACCATATGACAAGGCAGTTTGTTCAAATGATATCAGTGCGACATATTTCTGTTGCTGTACTGAAGAGACTAGGCCAATGCATGTCTATAGCAAACTATACAGTAGAGGGTGTATATTGAAATCAAGCAAACGTTGTTTTAAAAATAGTATATCTTGAGGTTTTGGCGAGATTTTCCCATATATTCTTTTGAATATAGTTCTTCACTACGCAAAGAAAAAAAACATTTGTTACTTAGCGTCAACCGCACACCCTGTTTTGAAAAAAGGTGAAAGAATATAGGCCGCTTGATAGATAGGATAGCGGAATTACTTACTGCTCTGCTTACTTACAGCTAAGTTTTTCATAAGCAAATTAAAATACATAAAAGAAAAATTTTCTGCAATTTTCCTTCCCACACCAATAGGTATATTGTGAGCGCGAAAATTTTTGATTCTGAGAGTTTTATGATATCAACATAACAAAGATCAGTATAACAAAAATCCACGTCATTCATTTATGTCGGCCGGACTGTCTGTCGGTCTGTCTGTTCGCGTTCTCCTACTCTTGTAATCTCAGCAACCGCTGCATGGATTGTGTTGAAATTTGGGTAGCATTATACTGTGGGGTCGTAGTAGGTAGTGCTGCTATAATTTTGAAAATCACAAATAATAAAAAAAATTCCTCAAACCCTGTTTTTATGCGTTTTAGCGATTCTTGATCATTTTCTATTTTTTTTTGGGAGGGAGGAGGTGCTTGTAAAACTGAAAAGTTCGTTGCATTCTTAATAGGCTGTCCATTGACCTGTGAAAGAAAGACCTGGCGGCATAATACACTTCTTTAGGTACATCTGTATCGCGTAGCCTGGACATTATTGAATCGACTTTAATGAAATTTTGACAATATTATTATCGCACTGAGGATGGAAAATGCGTATAGTTTTTAGAAATCGTGTACAGCCTTGTCTTGCACTGCACTGTTATTGCGAAGTTGTTATTGTCGGCAGACCCAAATATCCATAGAATTCCTAAAAAATCAATGAATTAGAGCATGTTCTAATTTATCAATTTACTCATGAATTTTTTTAAGGTCACAAACATCGATTGCTTGTACCGTGTTAAATAATTTTAACACACAAAATAATATTATGAGCTAGGACAATACTTATAGCTTATATGCTATGAAGCCACATAGAAGGCTTTCTATAATTCTTTTATTTTAAATTCTAACCAACTTCCGGCTGAATTAGAGGTTTATGGTGTACAGTATAGTACAGTGTCTAGTATACGTCTACGCAGTGTTGCCAACTGGATTTTACCGTTTTCAGTGTAGATGACGCTAACGAAAATCAGTAGAATTCTCATTATTAAGAAATCGACGCTTTTTCAGAGGGCTTTAGCGCCAGCCAACATGACTGGTGACTTTCGCTTCTGTGCTAACTAGTTATTCATTGGTGTTTTCAGCGGAGATGCGTTTTTCAAAGTTCACTCAAACCCCTTTGGACACCATATTCCTATTTTGCGCCTGGTTTTAGACTATTTTAGGACCTCTTTTGGGTGAAGATGCTCTAGGAATTTTTTTTATGAAAATAATACTCAATGTAACAGAAATACGTAAGATAATAACTTAAGATGTTAAAACACGAAACACGCGATAGCATTACCGTATTAGTGTGTGGCTTTGTATTCCTGATTTTTCTTTTGCGTAGCTTCATCTTAACGGTTTACTTTTAAAGCTCAGATGCTCCAAGAAAACCGAACCCTGTTCCCTGTATTCTGTACACTACCAAGTCAAGCTCGCTACTTGATGGCGCTGCCTGCCAAATAGTAGAGGGGACGAATGGAGGTGTCAGAACAGTTACATACAGATTTCAGTAGCTTTATAAATGAAACTAGTGGAAAAATCAGTAGTGACGCGGTTTTTCAGTGAATTTGAAAATGGTATTCCATATATCAGTAGATTTCCCACACAAATCAGTAGATCAGTAGACTCAGTAGATCTACTGATTTTTCAGCAGGGTTGGCATCACTGCGTCTACGTCTTGTAGAATGGGTATGTATGTAATAATTAGATCATTTAATAATTATTTATGCACAGACTTGGTTCACGGGTTAAGTGGAAGAGCAGCTATTAAGCTAAACTTCGCCCATATTTTGTTTACCCTAGTTTTTCAAATGTATATTTTGAAATAAAGGCATTTATTATTATCATTATTATATGCATGGGGTAAACGTATTTTGTATTTGGATCTTTAGATCCATATTTAAATTGGTAGTAGATGACCCAATCTTAAACAGACCTTCACACTTCTTCGTAATGCAAACTTTAAATGAATTTATTTGAGAGGGATTTATGATTAATTCCCAACATTAACAACTTCTCGCACATAGTATCATAGTATCACTATCACGTCACACAGGAAACAGGTTGGGTTTAGGTCAAGAAAAAGAGGGAGTCTCTTTTACTGTTTTGCCGACATTTCGGCCTTTATTAGGTCATATTCAGGGCAACCAGTGATGGACTCCTTGAGTTATGGTGAAAAGGCACATGTAGTATAAACAAAATTATATAAGTGCAAAACGACACGTAATAAATAAATAAGACAATAATCGACACATCGATTGTGAATAGACATATAATATACAATCTCCGTTTTATTGTCTTATTTATTTATTACGTGTCGTCTTGCCCTTACATAATCTTTTTTATACTACATGTGCCTTTTCACCATATTTGACTCAAGGAGTCCATCACTGGTTACCCTGAAGATGGCCTAATAAAGGCCGAAACGTCGGCAAATCAGTAAAAGAGACTCTCTCTTCTTTTTGACCTAAACCCAACCATCTGTTTTCTGGATAGTATACAGTAGGTCACTAAACAATTGAGCTGATAAAATTGTTTTGGGATACGATAGACGACTGGCATAGTATCACTTTCTCTTCTCATAGGCTAGCCGCAGAAGGCGTGAAGATTATCATCGTCTTGGGCCATTCAGGCTTTCTGCTGGACAAGCGTGTTGCCGCGGAAGTGCCTCTAGTCGACGTCGTGGTAGGCGGTCATACCAACACCTTCCTGTGGAATGGCCCACAACCAGACGAAGAACCCATCGATGGGCCATACCCATTTGTAGTGCAGCAGAAGGGCGGGAAGAAAGTTCCAGTCGTCCAGGCGTACGCTTACACCAAGTATCTAGGTTAGCCTACTTTTAATTCCTAGGAGAATTACTTACTTACTTACAACGTTTATTGGCCAGCTATATACAGTGAAGTATATTTGCAGTCATGTCAATCAAATCAAATCATTCACCAATTGGAAAAAGAGAATTGCATATGGTACCTATGTCAAAAGAAAACGTATTGTTGATTAAATGTCCAAGTTGAAAAATACTCACATAGATGACATGTTAAACAGGTACTAAAGGTCCTTCTTATAACACAATTTAGAAATGCGATATTGAAACTATCGATAACATCACTATACAAAACAGATTAAAAAGACAATCCTCATGCTTAAGTTTAGGTTGTAAATAAAATCCTGCAGGTTAGTTATTTATCAACGGAGTAAAAAGGTTTCTCGATCAAAATTTTTCGTATGCGTATTGAGCTGTCGATACTAATCAAGTTGTCGAACAGCAAGTGGTAACATATTATATAATATAATCTATGTGTGACATGGAGAATGTCTGTATAAAGTTGTAGAATGCTTCTGAATGGATAGAAGTTCACCATGTGTAGTATTATAAGGGTGAAACCGTCGCAAAGTTGAAAATATGTTTATATCCCTATGTTCAAAAACCACACATTTTAAAACGTAAACACACGACGAAGTTAAAATTTCTTTTACCATAAAAACATCTGTACATGTGTATGTTTGCTCTAAATTAAAAATTAATCTAATTATTCCCTTTTGGGCCAAAAAGGTCTATATTTGTCTCTTGACGCTCCATATATCATTATATTGTAAGATATGTGGGAGTAGTAGACCTTTTCTTCAAAAAGTTTCTTTCAGTTGTAAAACAGCATAGAATGACCTGGTAAGCTGCTCTCATATATGTTCAATTTTGATTTCTAAATGATAAGCTGCTGCTAAAAGCTTTATGGTGTCACATAGGACAACACTGCTAGGAAAAATGATCGGAAGCTGCCGCTGTTCATTATCTGCGTCTTACTTTCATTTAAAATATTGCTTGGACACCATGCATTGAATTCATCCAATACCGTATTTACTTTTTTTTGAAGTTCTTCTGGGTTGTTTCCTGACACCGTGATAGTTGTATCGTCGGCAAACATAGTCAAGCAACTATGCGGTATATACATAGTTTTGTAGGTCATTGAAATAAATTAAAAAATAGTAATTAGTTTTACATTTAGTAGAAATGTTCTCAAAAAGTCGACTTTTAAAGATGAGATCCAGAATTTGCTGCAGAAAACAGTTTTGTGTCCCGTCGAGCATTTAAAAGCCAAATTAATTTTGTTCAAACACTTTATACTTTGGAAAAAACTACAGAGGTGGTCGAAACGTTAGTGAAGAATCAATGTGGTTTTAATTATGAACCAGTGAATTGCGATGAATGTATTTCTTGAGTAGTAGCAGGTATTTTAGTTATTTGCTACTTGACTGAATACTAACTGGATTCAATATTGATTATGGTGTTTTTACGGCTTTCTGTTAACTTCCTGATTTTATTTTTAAGAACCAAGTGTAGCTTTATAAGCTTATTTGCCTTTTCATTTTCATTTCTGGCGATGCTCTGACACCCACGTCAAATCCTGATCTAAAAAGTGAAAAAGATTGGTTAACATAATCTGATAATAATAATGAAGCCGTGTTTTTCAGTTTTTTAACTATATTTATTCGATTTTTGCAAGACTTCTGTCCGCTGTAAATCCGAAGACAAAATTCCGTTTTGTTAAGACATTTATTTGCTCTGTACTCAACCAGAACATGTTTCACGGAAGGTACCCAACTAGCATAACTAAAATATTCCCTAATAAACAGTGTTTGAGAAACTCAAATAATCCCAATTTCAAAATTGTTAAAAAAAGAACATAGCATAATTTAATTTTCTGTATATGTACTTTTTCTCATGAAAATACTCTCAAATATGTTGAATTTATTTGGTAGATATTGTACTAAAAAACAGGTTTTATTCAGAGCGAATCAATATCGTAAATCAGTAACTATAAGTTATTGAATATAATATCTAACTATGAACTTATTTCTAAAAGCTATATCTAAAACCTATCTTTTGTTTGGTGTTTCAAATTCCGAGAGTCATCGATACGATACTGAAAATGTGCATAGCATACGCATGATTATAGGTTTTTCTACATGCTTTATGACACGATATATCGTTTAAAATAGCATATGTGGCTAGGAAAACATACTAATTGAGATACAAAGATTACATTCTTTACAGCATATTATTATGTAATCAAGTTTTTTATTCCATTATTATCATTGTCCACAAATTATTGCCTGAAGAATCATTGTTTAATGGAGAGGATTAACAGCATACTTTAAACAAATTGTTTTTAATATAATGACTGTCTTGGTGTATAATTTCAAAGCTAAGCGCTGGGTTTTAACCGTTTTGATAAAAACTTAATATACGTATAACTATGTATGTATTCCCAGATTAGTCGTACATCTTAATGTAATTATTTCAGGCTTATGCTACATGTTGTTGCAATGTCAAAGATAAAAAAAACTTGTGGATCTCGGGTAGTATAATGACCTTTTCATCAGTTTTTAGTTTGAGGTGTCCATAATTTTTATGACTGTATACTTGTATAGGTTCAAAATAGATTTATATGTAACAAGTCAATCGATATGAAGCCATATTGCTAATGTTTTACATTGCTAAATTATTTTAAAGTATGGCATAGCTTAGAAATTAATAGTGACTTTGACTTTGATATTAACCATCAGGGTCACTTGTAGGTTAATTCCACTTTTTCAATACTTCAAAACGAAAATACCACATAGTGGCCCCAAGTATGAATGAAATGAAAAATTGACCTTGATATTGACAACATTCCAAATTAAAATACCAGGTCAGTATTTTTTGGGACTAAGCGGTAGCAGAGTTCTTTGGATTGATTTTCTAAGGCCATCAAAAGTCAAAAAGTAACACCGAAGGTCATATCTGAAAGTAAAAACTTGCGCTTGCGCTGAGAAATACTAAAATTTTAAGCCTCCGGTCAACGTGCTATTGGAATGGAGTTCGAAAAAGATAAATGGGCATTGATTCATCTCAAGAAAGGACGAAGCGGAGATTTTTAACAGGAGGAACACCTGGTAGATGGGAGCATCTTGTGAGAACTGCATGCAGGAGACACTTATACCTACCTTGGGGTGCTTGCACCGACTCCGGCAGATCTGGTCATCAGAACTGTCAACATGCGGCCCCATTGTTATTATTATGTTATTACCTTTGGTGCCATCCAGTGGACAGTGAACGAGCTGGGACAAATCGACACAAAGACCCGCAAAAGGATGAATATGGGGAGAAGTCTACATCCTAAGTCCAATATACCTCTCATGACACCTAGTAGTGCGTGGACTATTGAGTTTGGAGCGTCAGCACAACAGGGTATAACATTGGCCACTGCCTGCTGTGTGAGGAGGAGCACCGATCCCCTGATCTGCTCTGATAATGCGGGTTGAAGAGTCTTTATTTTTAGAGCAGCAAAGTGAGCAGCCGAGGAACTCAGTCTTACACTCGGCTTCACGCGTAGGTGTCAGCAGTCCATTACGGAACTTGCTCCCGCACAATTAAAAGCTCAGATTGAAGCTGCCGAAGTGGACCTTCTTTTAAGGCTTCATAAGGATAAGAAGAGGAGCATGACTTATCTGAAAAGTTGACCTCTTTCCTAAGGTCTAGTGGGTTGAAGTCTCAGAGTAACCACTGAGCATAGAAGTAGTAAACAACTAATCCTCATAGGCCAACAACTTTTCTTACGTTGTCATATTGACCACCAGATACGGCAATCATAATTGTTTACTATCGTCTTAATTGTATAGTATTCAGAAATACGTAAAAAAGACGGTATTAAGATGGTTCAGGAATGATTACAGCAAAATCAATAGATATGTTGACCTCTACTGCGTTACTGCATATTTCTTCATCATAAACGCACATTCTGAAGTCTTACATAAATTTTGAGGAGCTGGCAACGCCGACATAATTTACGTACGACTTATTTACGGTAGAAGCTCGACTGTCAAACGTTTGTTTTATTTCTGCGTCTTTTATGCTTGGTCAGTAAAGTCGAATTAGCTGTTTGTTGGTAACTGTAGTGAAGTTTTACGGACTTGCTGTACTATATTCGAGTGTTTTTCGAGATGGAACTCAAAAAGTGCAGTGTTTGTAACAGGGGTTGCATTAGAAGAATTTTCAGGTTAGTTGGCGTTACACAGCATTGTTTACAATTTGAACTGACACTGCGAGGTCGCAGCTGATCAATGTTTGGAGGTGAAGTGTCCAGAGATGATGGCTTTGAGCACGCCATGCTGAAGTGGTTTGTTTACTACCTCCATGTTCAGTTGTTACTCTGAGGTTGAAGTAGAAAGATGAGGGCTTGCCAAGACTAGTTCTTCAACACCTTGGTATTTCTTGAGTTTTTAGGAACGAAAATAGGCAATTCCATTGATAAATATTTCAGTTTTACTCTACTCTCAGTGTAAAGATATTTATCAAACAGCCAGAGAAGAATCTTAAGGGGCTAGGGTATAGCGCGAACTTGAGAATCCAAGATAATACGTATTGTCGTGTTAGCGCTTTTTCAAGTATGTGTGTCTAAAATAAAAAGAGTGGAGGTAAGTTCGGAGGTCGCCTTGCGACACTGCTTGATTTCGCATCGAGGGGAGTCGAGAGCCACCGATCGGTGACCCTCTGATAAATAATGTGACATTAACTTTAAACTTAAAAAGTGAGTTGAAGAAGAAAGCTTGCTCTATGTCACTTCGGTGGCCTTGTTTTGATATTGTGTTTGGTTGTTAAATTACAGATATTTGAATTATGTATGATTTTGCATTGCGAGCTTTTTTGCACACTAAAGAACTTTTTCTGAAAAACTGGCTCTGAATTGTCTTTCACTATGGTCCTAACAATCACCTTCTGTAATTTTATGTATGTAGTTTGAAAAACAAGTGAATTGTGCGTGTACTTGCGAATCCGTGTTTTACATGCCAAATACATATATATAAATGTGTGTATCCAGGCCCCTTAGGTCCACAGTTTAGGTTCCTTATAGCACTGCAATAATTATATTCAGCGATCGCGTTGTAGTAGCATCTATGAGTTTGACTTTGTAAAGGGCTCCAATACATTGAGATACATGAGCCCAAGGAAACAATGTTTGATTACCCTGGATTACTCCAGAATTGCGTTCTAAACACACGACGTTATGAGAGGGATGATGCTAAATATATCAACATAAGTGGCTTAATTTCTACGTATTAGGGTGGAATAATTTTGAATTAGCTTCCATATACAGGGTGTAACTTTTAAGGATGTCCATACCTATATCACCATGTAGATCTCGCTGAGCTGATCATTTTTCGATAAGCAACATGGGTCCAAAAACGAACCATTACGGAGATAACGCTACCGAAAGTTATCCTTGCTGACGCTTGAAGTTAGGTAATTCATTCAACGCCTCGTAATTGGCAGAGGAGAGAGGGGGTTACGGATCAGCTGATAAGACAGATTCGGCTTGTCAACATTTAATCGTCATGGCCAAAATATCAAAAGTAAACCAAACAAACAAAACAAAAAAAAACATTGCAAAAAAACAACAACAAAAAACACCGAGATCAGTGAAAAATCAGTGAAGGAGAGGCTCCACGTGGCCACCGCCTTCTTGCACGCACAATCTGGCTCGATAGATGACTGATGCAGTGGCAGCGTTGATTACCTGTGGCTGCTCCCTGACGTCTCCAGCTGCTGCAATGATGCGTGCAATCAGCTCTTCTGCTGTGTGCGGTGTACCCCCTTGGTAGACAAGTGCTTCCAGGTGACCCCACAGGAAAAAATCCAGGGGATTGAGATCCGGAGACCGCGCCGGCCACGCTACTGGCCGCAAGGCATCGAATTAATTGCCTAACTTCAGGCGTCAGAAAGGACTACTTCCGGTAGCGCTATCTCCGAAACGGTTCGTTTCCGGACCCATGTTGCTTATTGAAAAATGATCAGCTGAGCAAGATCTACACGGTAATATAGGTGTGGACATCCTTAAAAGTTACACCCTGTATTCTAACCACAGATGAATGTTCTTCTAGTTAGTTTGAATTCGTTTGGCATTAGGTGATGTTTCGGTATGTGAATATATTTAACAGTACAGTACGGAAAAAAACCATGTGGCGGACATTGTTATTCTTTTCTGTGAATGCGAAGTGGCTCAAAACCCCGATCAAAGTTTAAACATAAATCTTCGCGCCAAATCTGTGACGTAATAAATATTAGCGTGACGTCATAAGTCTTTCGGGAAGCCATCCTTATCATTTCATGCTTTTAAAACATTTTTTTATACTTCAACCCTTAGAACTCACCCTCAACTTGTGCTTTTCAAATAGCACCAAATAGTTTTTTCTACACAAATCAAGTCCTTATATTATTTGGAATCTTGCAGTACCTTTGATCTTATACGCAAACTTATTTTTTTCGTAAAATCATAAGCATAACATAAATAAAATAAGAATTTACTTGACCCAAAGACGAATAAAAATAAAAATAATTGTGTTTTTACTCCATTACCTATAAAACATGCTTTAGAAAATAAATGTCTTTTTTATGTTCTTTTATTACGAAAATATTACGACTGAAACAAATGCTCATTTGATTTACCATATGTTAATGACTACAAAAAAAGATTAGTTTGTGTATCAAGTCAAGTATACTACAAGATATTAAATAAAATAATGACCTCATTAATTTAGGAAAAACTGTGGGGTACTATTTGGCAAAAAGCTAGGGTGTAAGTTTTAGGGGTTGAAGTAAAAAAAAATGTTTGAAGCATGGTATGATAGGTGATTCGGTGCCCTTGAAGGGCTCACTTCATATTCTTCTGTTTTTTACGAAAATATAACGTCTCTAAGAAATCCTTATTTTATTTATTTGACTCACTTCATGCTTGACTTTATGAAAAATAGGTTTTTGTGTAGAATGAATGGTACTAGAAGATTATAAATGAAATAAGGACTTAGTTTGTGTAGGAAAAACTATTACGTGCTATTTGAAAAAACAAAGTTGGGGGTGAGTTTTTAGAGGGCTGAAGTACAAAAAAAATGTTTTGAAATCATGGTACGATAGACACTGTAGTATTTAGAAACATTTCACTCAGTTTTTGTTTGAAAATATTTTTGTTATGAGAATACCACGTATCACCTTCCGAAGTTTTGAAATTTGAGATAGTGATTACATCAGAGCGGCAGTATCTTCTTTTTTGGCGGCAATGTATATGTTTTGAGTGTCCATTAATTGTTTGAGTTCATTTTTCTGCACATAATTGTATTGTGTCAACTATTTTCGATTAGGGCTCAAATTCCGGACATTTTACCAATTTTTGTGATTTCGCCCAGACACGAAGTAGCTCCAAATTTCCGGACATGTTCGGGATTTTCCGGAAGAATGGTCACTCTATCCTTAATGGATCTGTAATTTTGAAACAATTAGGGCATGGTTGAAAATCTGAGTTTTTATAGGTCGCCTTAACCTGACGTTCAACGACGACGGTGACCTGATCAAGTTTTCGGGTCAACCGGAATTGCTCAGTTCCTCGATACACCAAGACGAAGACATACTACAGCTGCTGGAGGTCTACCGACCCGAGATCAATAGGGTTAACAGCCAGGTGGTTGGCCAGTCCAAGGTCACCTTGGAGGGAGGCGATGTCTGCCGCGTCAGAGAGTGCAACTTCGGCAATCTCATCGCTGATGCTATGGTATGGAGATAAATATTGTTGTTTTAGCATCAGTACTTTAGCTACTATACAGAGTGAGTCTACAGTATGGAACGCATCAATTATCTTAGAAACGGTTTGCACGACTTTTATGAATTTTGCGGTAACCTCGTGCTTCTTAAAACATGCCTAACTGCTCAACAGTAAACATGGCGATCTTATTTAGTTATTTTAATTTGAAATGCAATATAAATTTAGTTGTAACTCCGGTTAACTAGGTTTAGGTATAGAAGATATTAGGAAACATTTTTTAAAAAATAAGTCAAAATAAGTCATGAATTTTGCGGTAAACCTTGTGAATCTTGAAACATGCCTAACTGCGCAACAGTAATCATAGCCATCTTATTTAGTTATTTTGATTTTGAAATACAATATAAATTTAGTTGTAACTCCGGTTAACTAGGTTTAGGTATAGGAAACATTCTTTAAAAAATGGAGTCAAGTTGATTGACTCAGTACTTCCCACACATTACGGTGATACCAGTTTAATATTTTCACATAGCATAAAGATTTAGTCTGAGATCCCCTTGCAACAAATCATCGCCAGTACCCCCCCCCCCCCAAATTGTCATATGCCGCTAGGTCTTTCCTGCACAGGTCAATGAACAGCCTATTATCAATAATACAAACTTTCCAGTTTTACAACCCCCCCCCCGCCCCCCACCACCCCAATTTCACCCCCACCCAAAAAAAGGTACAAAACAGTCAGGAACTCCTAAAACATCTAAAAAAGAAGTTTGAGCTGTTTTCATATTTTTAGTTTTTTGGCTATTGCTACGCTGCCACTGACACGATTTCTAACAAGCATACGCGTTTTCCATCCTCACCACAGTAATAATAATGTGTCAAAATTTCATTAGAATCAATTTAATAGTTTCCACGTTACAAAATACAAAACGATCTAAAGCAATAATCACTCGTATGTATACAGAAAATTCTAAGTATCTTAGTTTTGGTAATAGGCAAGGCAATGTTCAAATTGACCTAAAAAGCTGATATATGTCGCTAGGTCTTCCTTCTCAGGTCAGCGGAAAGCCTATTATTAATACAGCAAATTTTTCAGTTTTTCAACCCCCCACCCCCCAACCACCCGAATTTCACCCCCACCCAAAAAAACTCAGTAAATGATCAGGAACCTCTAAAACACTTAAAAACGAAGTTTGAGCTGTTTTTATATTTTTAGTTTTTTTATTGTTTCTGCGCCGCCACTGGCACGATTTATAAAAACCATACGCATTTTCCATCATCGCCACGGTAGTAATACTGTGTCAAAATTTCATTAAAATCAATTCAACAGTTTCTTCGTTACATAATATAGAACATTCTAAAGCAATACTCGTATGTTTACACCAGAAAAAATTCCAAGTCCTTTGGTTTCTGTAATAGGCATAAGGCAATGTTCGGATAGACCTAAAAAAGTTATTTATGTCGCTAGGTCTTCCTTCACAGGTCAGTGGGTAGTCTATTATGAATACAACAAATTTTTCAATTACAACCCCCCAAGCCCCAACCACCCCAATTTCCACCCCCACCCAAAAAAAGTAGAAAATTATCAGGAACACCTAAAACGCCTAAAAACGAAGTTTGGGGAATATTTGAAATTTTTCGTTTTTTGCTGATTACTCCACCGCCAATGCACCGATTTTCAAAATTATAGCAGCATTACCTACTACGACCCCACAGCATATCGCTGCCCAAATTTCATCACAATCCATGCAGCGGTTACTGAGATCACGAGGACAGAAAAACGCGTACAGACAGACCGACAGACAGACAGACAGACAGACAGACCGACAGACAGACCGACGGAAATGAGTGACGTAGATTTTCGTTATGTAGACATCATGAAACGCCCAAAAAGTGTATTATCTCAAAATCGAAAATTTTCGCGATTACAATACTCCCCTCTCCTATCGGTGTGGGAAGTAAAAGTAGTATTTTTCTAGAATTTCCAAAAGATAGAAATTTACAGGGTGATCCATTTGAAATAACATTTTATTATATTTCCGCAAAAATAGTAGATACCACAACACCGTGAATATAATGGTTGACAAGTGATAGAACTCACATTTTTATGAACATTACCATTGGAACATGAAGCCCTAAAATGCTTAATTTTCAAGATACAGCGCATTAAATTTTCACTCAAATTTTTGTTTTTTCTCAATTATACAGCAACAGAATGGCACATTGATTGAAAATTCCATGTCGGGGGTTTTTATTGCGAGAAATCCAAATAATTCAACGACGGTTTTGCTATCATGAATAGAGGGCGTCACCTACGGCACATTGAAGTTATTTAAATTATCAAAACTTTTTTCCGGTTTGGTGCATCAATGTGAATATTATAAATCGTTTCCTCAATATGTTTTACGTAAAAAAGTGAAATTTCCAAGGCACCCCAATTAGTTGTTAAATGTGATCGAAGCAATTATTGGTATTCTCGCACGAATTAAGGCTAGATCAAAAACATCTTCAACCATATCTAATTTTAAAAGTAGGTGGTGTTGAAGTTTAAAAATAATTCATAAATGGCATATAAAAGTATGAGCTAATATTTATTCCTGTGGAAATACCGATAATTCAGTCGCATTGGAAATTTCAACGAAACGAAAACGGTTACCTCTAGGGGCTTTTTAACGTAAAACATATTGAGGAAACCGTTTTTATAATATTCACATTAATGCACCAAACCAGTACTAAGTTGTGATAATTTAAATAAGTTTAATCTGCCGTAGGTGGCGCCTTTAATTCATGACAGCAAAACCGTGGTTAAATTTGGATTTCTCGCCTTAAGAAACCCCCAGACAAGTTTAGATCGTTGTCCCATTTTATTGCAAAATAAATGAGGAAAAAAGAAAGTAAAAGTAAAACTTTGTATCTTGAAAAATAAGCATTTTAAGACATCATCATTTTTATAGCAAGATTTATAAATACACAACCGAGCCGATTATTTAACCGGATGCTAGAATAATTATGATGACAAATAATAATTAAATCTACTTTATTCTCTATTATGTTAACTCCTGCGATGTTTACTCTCCAAAACAGAAAAAGTTAGTTTCATAACCTTAACTTTGAACCACAGAAAAACAATCTGCGATCTGCGCAGTTCCCATTTCAAACTAGAATTTAGCCTGCTTCAACATGATTTCGTCATTGCGCACACTCAAACGATTTCAAATCGTTGGATATCTGATGCTAGAACAAAACTTATATGATTTAATAACCTAATTGATAGGTGGCGTATATAGCAACCGTATCTCCAGACACGTGGACCAGTGCTCCAATTGCTGTGGTGAATGGTGGAAGCATTCGGACAACTATAATGCCTGGCAAAGAAGGAGATATCACCAGAGGAGAACTGCTCGGAGCTATGCCTTTCGGTAACTCTATTGTCACTCTTAGCCTCAGCGGAGAAGATTTGGTAAAAACTTTGGAGATCGGAGCTAGAAGCAATGGCGAAACTTCCAAGGGAGAGTTTCTGCAGGTGTCAGGTGAGTAAGAGCAGGTTTCTATAGTGTACATCTACATTCAATAAATAAACCTCTGATCTCTCCATTCTCCAATATCGCTATTTAAACTGGTTTTGCAAAGTGTCGCTTAGGAATTAAAGCATAGTCGTTAGAGATTCACGACTTGATTTGATTTTCAAGCTACTTGTGGCTGATTAAGTCAAGTATTTGTTTTCGAAAGTCAAGTCAAGTAGTTACACCTCAAGCAACTTGAAAATCAAGTTTTTCGAACTAACTACTTGATTTTTCTTGAAAAAATAATTCTTATTGATATTCATCTCATTAACTGCCAAAACGCAATACCTAACAATAAAAATCTATGTATATAAAGATGTAACTTAGTTAAATAATGATTGTAATAATATGAAATAAAAATACGAAATAGTCTGAATTCTGACAATAATTCATAGAAAAACAACAAACTCAAATGGGGTGGGTTGGCTCAGTGGTTAGAGTCAAGGGCTCGCGACCGGAAGGTCTGGTTTTTTCATTCAAAAATAAATATCCATAAAAAAACTCAGCGAAGAATCCCCACCCGAGCCTTCACTGTTGGCTTCTAATTAACAGTGCTGTTCCTAGAGTGGAGCCGGGAAACAGTAACAAAGCCTACACAGAACACGAGGCCAGACCAGAGCAATCGATGCCGATGACACAGAAGTAAAAAAAAATTAATATCCTCATTTGCCATACATGATTCGAGATACGTAAGACTTCTAACGGAGTTATCACATAATCGATTTCTTGTTTTGGTAAGAGCTAAGGCAGCTCTAGAAAACTGCCTTTCAACTGGAGCTGAAAAAGCTGGCGTTGCCAAAAAGTATTTGGCCATTGCGGCAAGGTTTGGAAAAATACATTCGTGTCTTTTCCACCATTCTAAAATATCTTCAGTACTGTCCCTTGCCGCTTGAATACTATTTATAATCTGTTCATTGGTTTCCACTCGATCAGGTTTATTGTCAAGTTCCATAGCCCACGAATCTAGTCTATCGAGCAGCATATTAATGCAAAAATGATGGGAACTCTTAGAAACTTTAAGGTACTGGCAAATTCGTTCAATTAACGACCATTCTGTGTCGGTTGGCTTTAAAGTTTTGAAGTCATGGGGTGCCTGCTTGCTGTCGTAACCTCGGTGGTTTCCCTATTTTAACGCTTCGATTCGCATTTTACAGATCGATATCAAGAGATATCAAGTAGTTTGATTTTACTTGATATCAAGTCAAGTAGTTCAGATCGGAAGTCAAGTCAAATATCAAATTTTCAAAAGCTTGAGCTTTCAGTTCAAGTCAAGTATTTAAGAAAAAACTCAAGCTACTTTAATAAGATATTTATAAATTTCGGGAGGGGGGCGGGGGAAGCAAAAATTATAGCAGGAAAATTATACCAATGCTAAGTTGTTTATTTCCGAGATATTATACAAAAAGGTTCTACTCAAATTTATCATATTAATATTAGATCAATGTCCTCTATTTAAACCTAAATGATCCTTAAATTAGTATTGCATCTGATTATTTCAATTATATTGTAATGTTAGTTAATCTATCATGTGGTTGATTCAAACCTATCTAAGGCTTTACTTGAGTAGTGTAATATTTGAGTTAATGCATCAGCGTCAAGGCCGTCAAGCAGCGAAGCGCGCCGACGCCAAAACGTCGAAGCGTATCGACCCCGACTGAATAATCCAATTACTGGATTGATTTGCAGGTATTAAAGTGGTATACGACATGACGAGACCGGCCCTTTCCAGAGTACTATCGGTGAAAGTACGATGCGGTAACTGCAGAATACCAGAATACGAGGACGTTGTCCCAACTAAGAACTACACGATTATTGCACCTAGTTTCTTGGCCATCGAGGGTGGGGATAGTCACTACATTCTGTCCGAACATGGGGCCAACAAGCAAACCGCTGACTTGGGAGACATTGACTTATTGGTGTGGTACTTTGAGAGGTATGTAACTCACATTTAATTCTTTTAACATCATGTACTGTCTATCATGCTTAGATTATTAAATGGATAACAGACAAAAAAATAAAAGCTATATTAAAGAACGTATAAGCTATTTTATAACAATAAATAATTTTATCATGAATTGTATATGCGTCCATTTAGATTTATGCCACATATGACGAGACAATGATGAGTTTATTATTATTATTATTCCTAAGTTCCTCTCGCATAATTGCGGTAGCAACAAGTGTTGAAAGGCTGTGCCAAGTCAACACCCGGACTATTATTGATCGGAATTTAGGAAGGATCGCACAATATTACAGGTCTTCAGGATCACAGACTTTTGGAATACTTTCTGTAACTTTTCGTCCAGTCCCAGCTGTTGAAGGTGTTGTGTAAACGTGTTTGGTGTAAGGCCTGACACCGACATAATGAGGGAGACAATAGTGACTTTGTTTTGTTTCCAAAGTCGTAGGTGTTTTGGATATTCACATCGTTTGGAATGGCAATATCTATCAAATATAAACATATAAATTTGATAGGTTGAAAGAGAATGTGTCTTTATGTCTAAAACGACATATCACATGTTAATTGTTTCTGACATGGAATCTGAAAAAATAAAGGCGGGTATGAAACTTTTCCTTTGCCGTAACTTAGCCGTAAATTCAGCCTTAGTATTAACTTTATCCTTAACTTTAGCCGTAACGGAGTCGATGTTAATGAAACTTGAATTTAGCGTTAAGGATGACAGATGTGACGTTTCACAAAGTCTGTTTTCAACGGTCTGTTTTGATTTTAAGGTTATATTTTTAAGATTTGGCGCGTTGGCGGTGATACTGTTTGCGAAAGGCGAAATTTGTTTTTAAAACTACGACCAAAAATGAAGATTAATAAAAAGGGTAAGTTGACCTCAGGAGTGGTTGCCTCATGCCAGATCATAATTTTATGTTCTTTGCGTTTCGCGCATGCTCAGACACTCCTAAGAATTAGGTTTATCTTTTGCGGTAAAGTTGGAAGTTAATTACCTATCTTTTCAAGGTCAATCCTTACGCCTAATTCTTAAGTTAAATTCAAAGCTGTTTCGTAAACAATTTCATTATTGACGGTAGGTTCAACTTTAGAATTAACACAAACGATAATTTACAGCTAAATTGCGGCAAAGGAAAGATTTCATGAACCCGCCTTTAAATAAATTAAAATACTCTGTATTTGTGCACTGAATTGTTTGATATTAAGCAGTGGTCAATAACTTAAAGATGTCTACCTCAAAATAGTATTACTATTCGATTGAACTCTTTACGATTTAAGGGAGTGGGGGTTGAACACAAAAATTGTCTAAATATAGGAGATGGAAAATAATCACTTGAGTCGGGGAAGTTCCTAAAATGAGGTCTAACTCGTTCAACGTCCAAATTTAATGACTTGTAACCAAAGTTGTTGACGGTTTCAAAAAAAAAATATTATTTGTAATTTCACCGAAGTCCAGAGCCGACTAACTGTGAAACCTCATGATTGGTCTCAGGGTTCGGGAAAGGACCTACCAATGAACAAGCAGCGACGAGTGCTGTAGGCGTGTCTGGTGACCACTGCACATTCAACCACACCACCTCACAGAGGTTGCAAGCGTCCTGTTCTGCCTACCGCACCATTATTTATGGCTTTTGGGCCTTTGGGAAATATGCAGGCTGTGCATGTATATTCTCACTGTACTATTGTGAGGAATGTCGTGCATATAATTATTTAGTTTGATGCTACCCGGTTATAATATGCTTTAGCTATTACTTAAATACCTAATAATTTTTACAGTTAAAGTGAGTCATTCTAGAGTGCAGAGTGTTCAACTGTGTTTTAAAATATTCAGCTTGTTCACTTTATGTCCAGATATTCGTTGGAAACTTTACTGAATTAATTCAAATTCTAGTAAAATTAAGGAGCAAATTTAGATTTCCAACAAACTAGAAAAGCACTAAAATTACAGGATATCTTGTTAACGAAAGCCGGTACCAAGTATCATCCAAATTAGATCACAAAACAGAAGAAACTGAATAACTGAATATGAAATTGCAGGCCAGCCTTTACTCAGGGAAATTATTCCTGAAAGGTACCTAGTTGAAATTTGAGGTCAATAAAAACAGATTGAGCATATTGATATGTTTCATTTTTTTAGTAGTGAGAGGGTTAAGGTTCAGTTACCCTAATGGTCACGGCTTCCCCTTAAGAAGCCTGGGTACACACATTTCTACATATAGATTTGCCAGTAAAAGACGGATTCACAAGTAAACGCACAACTCACTTGTTTTTCAAACTACACACATAGTATTTCAGAAGGTGATAGTTAAGACCTTGATAAATGACATCTCTGAGAAATTTTTTCAAAAGTTTTTTAGTTTGCAAAAAAAACTCACAATGCAAAATCATACATTCTTCAAATGTCCGTAATTTAACAGCCAAACACGATATCAAAACAAGGCCACCGAAGTGACATAGCGCAAGCTTTGTTCTTCAATTTGCTTTTTGAATCATCACTGTAATTTCAAAGGTAACGCCAGGAGCTTCGAAGTGTGAAATTCACTTTTAAGACAACCTTTGGACCTTTCGACCTTACCTTTGGACTTTTAGACTTACCTCCCTTCATTTTAGACACACATACCGGAAAAAGGGAACTGGCCACCGAAGTGACATAGCGCAAGCCATCTTCTTCAATTTGCTTTTTGAACCATCATTGCAAGTTCAAAGGTAACGTCAGGAGCTTCGAAGTGTGAAATTCATTTTTAAGACGACCTTTGGACCTTTTGACCTTACCTTTGGACTTTTAGGCTTATCTTCCCTCACTTTAGACACACATACTGGAGAAAAGGAACTGGCGGCCACGCCTCCTGGCGTTAACACGGGCAAACGCATTTTCTAGGATTCTCAATTTTGCGCGCTATGCCCTAGACCCTTAAGGCTTATTGTGCACCCCCGATCAAAGAGGTCAGACCAACGTCAGTCCTATCCTAAGTGCTTTGCGAACCTTGAGATGCACTGGATTATGCTCTCCTGTCTTTCTTCCTGACATACATTTAGATAGGAGTTCCTGCTTTCATTCAAGGCAGGACAGGCGAAGACAACGTGATTAGCTGTTTCGTCTGCCCTCTGGGCCGTGCCAAGTGTTTCTGCCGCCCGTGTGCAAATAATAAGTGGTCGCCCCCAATTACCCCAAGCACAATGAGAGACGGTAATAAAATTTCAGACACGTTTACCTTTAAGTTTTGCTAAAAATTAAATATTTTTTTTACACAAGTACCACATAAATAAAAATCCTTAAAACTTAGCAGCAAAAAAAACGTATATAATTATGTATAATAACTTCCAGAAAACAAAATTGAATATTTTAAAAACTTTAAGTTTAATATTTTAAAATTAAACAGTGAAAAAACAAAACATAATTATGTACTTCAAACTTGAAAACAAAAGCTCTTGCAAAATAATATAAAGTATAAAACTTAAGTTTAATATTTTAAACATAAACAAAAAACAAACAAAACAGATAATTATGTACTTTATGCTTAAAAACAAAAGCTCCTAGAAAATAGAATATGATGCACCATCTTTTTGTAAAATTTATAGAAAAGACACTCGCCTTGCTCTAAATGCTGCATATTCCTTTATAATTTGGTCTATATTTAGTCTTTGACATAATTCAGATTCAATGGAAATTAATGCCAAATTATTGAGTCTTTCCTGGTTCATCGAGTATTTTAATTTTGAACGAGCTTTAGCTTTGAGAATAATAATAATAATAATAATAACGTCTTTATTCAAAAAAAGTGAATACATGTAATGTATCACAAAAAGTGGGACACATCTGGCGAAGTTTAGCATAGCTACTCTTACACTTAACCAGATGTGTCAACAAAGCAAGAGTGAACCCAAGCGATGTTATACTACGTCAAGTATATACTACAGGAAAAGAAAGAAAAGGAGACTAAACATCATAACCAAGCTTGAATATACAGTGCTTAAACTTAAACATAAGAAATTAAAATAAATTAGACAACAACTTCCGTTTCACACATCTTTTAAAGCTGGACAAATTCATAAGCTTGCAACTATTATCTAATTTGTTATACAGAACTGCTGCATTGTATGAGAAGCTGCGTTGGAAAAGAGAAGTGCTGTGAGGTGGGGTCCTTATTATATACCTATTCCTAATTAACCTATCGTGTACCACATGATTAAATGTAATTTTTTCTTTCAAATACTCGGGCTTTGATGTGGTTAGTACTTTGTGAATAAATACTAAATAATGATATACTACTAATGTGTCGAGCCTGAGCCACTTCAGCATAATATACTTCTGAGACACATGATCGAATTTCCTCAAACCACATATAAAACGTATACAGTTGTTTTGCATAATCTGTAGTCTATTTTTTGTTACCTGGTCAAGACATGGGAAGTATAAGATGTTGCAGTAACTCAAGCAGGACATCACCAGCATTTCAATTAGCTTTTTTCTCAATTTAAAGTTTAGTAGATATCTACAGGCGTATAGAGTTCGTAGTCACAGATACGTTTTCTTTGTGATATTGTTTATATGTTTATTGAACCTCAATTTAACATCAACCTCAACTCCTAAGATCTTTGCTGTATCTGTAAGTTGCAATGCCTTGTTGTCAATAAAGATACCTAAATTATCTGTGATGTGATTTCTTTTGTTGTCCGAGCAGAAAACTAAAATTTTTGTTTTATCTGGATTCACCGTTAAATTATGATTGGCTGAGAATTCACAAACTTTATCTATATCGCTTTGTAATTCAATATTTGCTGTGTTTACATCTCCGGCGTTGAAATAGTGTATCAGCTGAGTGTCGTCGGCAAACGATTGCATTTCGGAATTCTCTATCACTTTGTGTAAATCGAAAGTATAGATAAGATACAGAATAGATTTGAAATCTCTTATGGTGACAAATTTTTGTTTTATTATATACCTTTCCAGTTTCAAATTACAACGCACTAGTTTATGGACATTGTTATCGTTCAGTAAGTTTACATTCATGTCGCCAGTAACGATAATTTTGTCAAACTTACTACTAATCAGCGGTAGAAGATTATCTAAATAGTTAATGCATTCACTGATGCTTTCGGAGGGCGGTCGATATAATATACCCAAGAGGAGCTTACATTTATTTTTCCGCTTGCAACTGACATTGGAAGTGTTAAAAGGATTCTAAAAGCAATCGAAATATGGGGGAATGTATCAAATAAATCATTTTTAAATATATATTGTAATACCTCTAAAGCAAATTTTTCATTTTCTAAAAAAGAAAAAATTACCATTAACTCATCACACAGTTCAAGACCATCAAGATCTCTTTCATCTCTAGATTCATCGCGTAATTTTAGATCTGAATCAGCACAATATTTCATAAGATTTTGTTTATCAAAGCATTTTAATTTTGTGAAGTCATACAAAAAGCCAAATACTGTGATATGTTCTTTTATCAAAGTAAATCTTTCACTAATTGATGCAATAGTAGTATCGAGAATGGCATAGTAAACATTTACTTTAAAATTTATTTTTGAGTCCACTACGGGCTCATCTTCGGCTTCCTAGGCACACTAACAGTAACAGGCGTATCAAGCGGGAAGCGGGACATTTAGGACTGGGCTGATTGCAAAATAATGGAGTTTAAAAAAGACAGAGTTATCTAGATGAACGAAATATCATAGGCGCCGCGCCGCCGCCTTTTTAGGTTTGCCGCCCGTGTGCGGTGCACACCGTGCACACGGGGTTGGCGCGGCCCTGTCTGCCTCACCGCATTTCCTGCATAAACGATTTTTCAATTCGGTCCCCAACTTTTGCAAGTATGCACTGAATGTCCAATGACCAGTTATAAATCCAACCACATTTCTTAGTTCCTTCCTGCTCAATCTAAGAGCGTCTGTGGTGTTAGAACACAAGGGTCCCCTCAGCATCCCCTTAGACTGAACATTTCCCAGCACTGTCCTAGCGTGTCTGGTACTCATTTGACACCCAACTGGAGACAGCTGGTGTCCGTACCACGTCCGATGAGAGGGAGTTCTGAGCCTTCCTTGGCACACCTGTCGGCCCTCTCATTCCCACATACTCTTAAGTGACCAGCTTAAATATCGAACTCAACAGAAATTATTTTTGAAATTGTTCTCCAGTATTATTGGTACCTTGATCACATACTGTAGCAAGCACATTTAACCCAACAGACTCACATTTTGCTATGATTTGTTTTATAAATTTAACAATACGTGGAGCTGGCATCTCTGATTTATTGAATGCAAAGGCAACAGGTTGTTTCCGCTTACTAAATACTTCAGGCAACATGAACACAACAGCATGGTCAGCGATATTATATTGCCTTTCCTTATCAAGGCCATTATTTTCAAAACCATGGATCACATCATTATGAGAGTCATACTCTATTTAGACCCCATTTGGGGTTGTATTGCCATCTCATCTAACATGAGGATACAAAATTTATCTTTACGGCTCATATGTTTCACACGCCTCTCTATTGTATCAAAAATAAAATTTGACACCCCAGGTGTCTCAAAGTTTTCCTAAGGGTGACAACAGATGGCAATACAAACCCTATTCTATTTAGTACACGATATGTAACAGAGATCGACTTATATAACATTAAACTATCAGGCTTCTCTTCTAATGTAAATCCTGGTCCTGACCAAGATAATGCTACCTTGTTGGCCTTCTCCAGTGTGTTTAGAGTATTATGACAGTCCCACACTATTTTTGAAGTATTGTGGTTACTTGCCAAGGCCACTAGAGCCGCCAAGCTGTCTGTGTTTACATTTAGATAGCCTTCTTACTGCAACCTTTATCTATACATATTCTGCCACTGTTTGCTTGGAAAACGGTAGTCAGTTTAGCTAGACCTGATGAATTTTTGGAGCCATCAGTGTACCCAGTAGATACCATTCGACCTGGGGGTGGGATTCCGTTCTGAATCGAGAAACTCGATCTCGATAGATGATCAACTCGATAGAATTATAAACCCGGATTCTGTTACCGATCTGTTTTGGCTTCGGAAATCTTCAGGAATTCGATAGTTGAAATGACACATATGAACAACCTAGGACATTAAATCGTTGTTTTTTGGTAGTTGCCTCAAACGAATATACCCAGAAAAATTATTTTTTCTTTTTTTTTTACTTCGGTGTCATCGACATCGACTGCTCTGGTCATTAGCCTCATTATTTTTTTTGTTTCCGTCTTTGTAATATTAATATTCATAGACATAATAATGTTGACACTTGTGAGAGAGTATCTATTACAGCAGCAGAGAGAACAACAACACTTGATTAAATATTAGAAGAATGGAAATTAGAGAAAAAAGCAATCCTTTCGAGCTTCTCGACAATAGGCTTATAGATCTGTTTCGATCAAACAAAGAGTACATACATGTATATACTTTTATCGAAATTATATAACATAAACCAAAGGTTCTGTAGGCATCTGATTGAGGAAATTTGGCCTTTGATTCAGGAGAGATTTTCAAGAAAGGGCATTACTCTGGAGGCGATAAGTTCTTCGCTGCCTTGAAATTCTATGCCACAGGTTCATACAAACGATGTATTGTATTGGACAAGAATTTACAGCTGGAATAAGTCAAACATCCATAGTGAAATAAAAGTGTATTTTCTAGTTACTGCTGCCAATAATGTGCTCACAATTTCCCTTAAGTTTCGAAAAACTGAAGTACACAGTTCACTATAGAATTCCAATATTTATGTAAACAGATGTATAACCTCACTCTTGAGAATCTAAGCATTGAATCGACTGCTCTGCAGCTGTCGAGTATAGGTAGGTATCGAGTTTATTGTCGAATTGTGGCACACGGAATCGCTACTATCGTTTTTGATATCAAACTCGATATCATTTTTAAAACGGAATCCCATCCCTCTCTATGTTTCACATTGTCAAAAACAGGCTTTTTGACTTGTAAAAACAATATGGAGCTGTATCTTTAGATTATGATTTTTGTGTTACAGATACAGTCCTGTAATTCCAGAAGTTCAAGGAAGGATACGTTTTGATGATGGTTCTCCATGCAGTGGGGCATCAGTGATTGGCACACATGGTCTAAGTGTGACGGTGTTGGCAGTCTTCGTTTTAAAACTATCTTTGACGACGTAGTAGATATGAATGATGATGTTTTAGACAACGTTCCATTATTTAGATGAGCTGGAGGTTTTATTAAAATAAAGTGTAAATACAGTACGCGAAAGTAGGATTAAATTTTTTTTAGAAATATACGGGTCGTAAAATTATTGTAATTGAGGTTTTGAATAGAAATTTTTTTTGTCATAAATGGAAAGATCATACATAAGTTTTAGAACAAAACTGTTTTTGTTTTCCTTTTCGCAATAATTCAAAAGTTATATCAAAATAAAAATGGGTTTTTGAATCGAGTACCAAAAACACGCCGACGGCTCCCGAACCCGTGTGACGTCACCATGGCGGTAAGGATGCTCCTTTGCCCAACGACGTCCTACTTCGATACTAGATGCTAGATTCCCAGCCAATCGCGAAAATACTTACTGCTAAATTGGTAACTAGTGTATATTTCTTGCAACATAGGCCTGACGAATGAAGCTTGGAGATGGAGACTAAGTTTAAAAAAAAAAAATAAAAAAAAGCTGGAAGGCCTGGGTTTCGATCCAAAGACCCTGAGAGGCCTGATCCACTATCGGACTCTCTAACCACTGGGCCATCCTTCGATTGAGGAGATCTTTTCAACGAAACATATTTGATTAGGTACTTACTGGAATCTGTAATCTGACTTCAACTTCGAACATTCAAAAACATATTTATTTCTATCGTAGACTTCGTCTCGAGTTGCAAACTTCATTCATCGACCGTGTTGCAACAAATATACACTAGTTACCAGTTTAGCAGTACGTATTTTCGCGACTGGCTAGGAATGTAGCATCTGGTATCGGAGTAGGACGTCGTTGGTCAAAGGAGCATCCTTACCGCCATGGTGACGTCACAGGGGTTCGAGAGCCGTCGGCGTGTTTTCGGTACTCGATTCAAAAACTTATTTTTATTTTGATATAACTTTTGAATTATTGCGAAAAAAAAAGAAAACAAAAACAGTTTTTTTATAAAACTGATATATCATCTTTCCATTTATCACAAAAAAATTCTTTTTTTTCTTAATTCAAAACCTCAGTTCCGTTGAACGTGTATGTATGTACGTGATTCAAGGAGAATATCTCTTAACCAAAATAGAAAGGTTTTTGGGCAAGAAGCCTAACTCGCTGAAAAAAGCAGTGTTGTTGAGACTACTTCACAAATTAAAACAACCAAATACCAATGTCAAATACTTCCTTATAATTGTATACACTGAAGAAATTAGTATTTCAAAAAAGTAATGGAACTTCAACGAAAAAGACTATTTTGTGATTCATGAACACATTCTTGTGAATATGGGTTGGATTATGTTCAGTATAGTTTCACCCAAACGTCCCATTGATACCTCACATCAGGTTTAATATAAGAATTGTTTAATTTCAAACTCGTGCGCAATATTTTATATAGCAGTAACCGATATTGTTTGTAAATATGTAATATACTGTAATATTTTAGTACACCGCTTGCTTCTTTTATTTCACAGTGCTCACCCACACATCGCAGAAATAGCATATTGCTACGGTTTTATGACTGTTATACGTGCTGATGTGTTTATGTTTATTGTCGATACCCTACGGGGTGCCTCAAAAAAATACTAGTAGTGATTTAAAGATTTGTTCAGGGGAAAAAGAAAGCAGTAACAATTTCGAACCACTATAGCAAAAGAAAATGCATTAATGTTATTTTTGAGAGAGCGGCCTATAAGTTTGTAAGATTTCTTTATGATCTGTTATTAGAACCCGAATGAGAAGCAATATCGTCGCACCGTAGGGTTGCAGTTTGTGTATATATTATTGACTCCTATCTTAGACATTTTAAATTTATCAATAATGCAAATATAACAATCCGTGTTGCTTAACATTTCGTAACCACTAAGTTAATTAGGAAGTTATTTCGCAAACAAATATAGAAACTGTTTCCTGACAGAGCTGTCAAACAATGTCACTTGATTAAAATACATTATTTGTAAAATTTTGTACTTTGATGAAGCAACAGAAGTGACGATACGTAAGTAAAGTGATCTTTCAGCATTACGTGTTTTTTTTGTGAATGGACCAAGCCCGATAGAAAAGAAGGTATTAGGTAGGTACCTACAGTTCTTTTATCATTCTACTACAGCTTAAGGGACCTGGGTACACACACTCACACAGTGATACATATGTATTTGCCATGTAAACCACGGATTCCCATTTCGAACAGAACTTACTGTTTTTTCAAATTATATACACAGTATTTCAGAATGTGGTAGTTAAGACCTTAACCAATGACATCCAAGAGCAATTTTTTCAAAAAAATTGTTTAGTGTGCAAAAAAACACGCAATGCAAAATCATTCATTCTTCAAATGTCTGTAATTTAACAACCAAAGACTATATCAAAAAAGGCCAAAACGGTGACAAAGCGCAAGCTTTCTTCTTCAATTTGCTTTTTGAATCATTACTGTAAGTTTGAAGGTAACGTCAGGAACTTGGAAACACGAAATTCATTTTTATGGTGACCTTTGGACCCTACTTTTGGACCTTTTGACCTTACGTTTGTACCTTTGGACTTACCTCCCCTCACTTTAGACACACACTGTAGAAAGGGAACAGGCGGCCACGTCTCCTCGCTAACACATCTGTTGGGTCAGTATTAATCTCCGACCGCGTTCGACTCCAGACTAGGGATGGTCAAGGCACCAATGAATCCATTCACACGAATCGAATCAATTCATTAGATATGTATCGATTCACACGATTAATCGATTAGAATGAACCGATTCTGAGGAATCGAATCGATTACCAGTATATAAGTTTGATAAACTTGGGACCGAGAAAATAATATATTATATATTATAATGGAACATTAATAATTTAATATTCCTAAATAACAAAAATGAACTGTAATTCGTTTAGGGAACAGATAATTATAAAAAATAAATGGAATATATAAAACACAAAATGTATAAAAAATAAATTAAATGTATAAAACAAAATTATTTAAATATTCCCGGGAACTATTTTCCACTTAATTAGTCTTATATTTTGATAGCAGTTCTATTTGCTGCATCAGCTGATCCTGTCACGTGATGCCCTATCAAAAACAAATTTAATATCATATTTATGACGGGATAAAGTGAAAAATGAAATACTTTTTTTTTTGGTGGAGATTGGGAAATCAATGAAATGTGTTGTCTGATGGATACTATAAATTCTACTTATTTTAAAGAAAACCTGATATAAGCAAGGGTCTTGTGACCCTTACCCCTTAAATAATTTTGTTTACGTTAAGCCACGTAACTGCAAAGTGATCATATAACCACTAACGTAAAATTATGGAACGTCCAGATGAGTTTTGTTGATATCAGATTTTCTTGGGAATAAATAGACCTTAGTCCCCACATTTTGAGCTTATTTCTAGTTCCATTTTTTGTTTAGAACCAAAAATTAAACTTAATAAAAAATTATACTGCAGTCAAAAAATTAAAACAAAAGTAAATAATTATTAATGGTAAGGTTAATTGCAATTACTGTTAAATTACTGGTATCAGTGCTTTACTGGCAAAATTACTGGCACGACTTTTTTAATGCTGCCGACAATCGACAAAGTCGATAAAACTTCTTGCAGAACGCCGCCATACGATACGACATCAATGAAACGCTGTGCTGAAATAAATGTAGATTATAGTTAAATGTGCTGCCAGAAAAAGCCGGAAAAAGAACGACGCGACGTGGACCAAGCCCGATGGAAAAGAAAGTATTAGGTACACTTCTTTTATGATTCAAACTGGAACCTGGAGTGGCATCAGACAGCCCTCTCCGAGGAGTCCAGTCAAACCATACCGAAAAAGCAGCTTCCGCCGAAATTGACGTTAATAACAACGCCAAAATCCCTTGTTATAAATTTGTCAAAAACGAAAATTTCATCTAATTCTAGCCGATTATGTACCGCTATAATTACAAAACGCCAAATAGCACAAAGCAACTTAAAATCACTTGACCACGCCACATTTAGCGTGATGTATGGCTCACAATGCTCACATGAAATACGCTAGCATTTGCTCTGGACGCGGGTCATTATTCCCTCATAAAATTAATTGAATCTTATTCGAACATACATACACACATCGTTCTACCTCCAGTGCCGTGGCAGCACAGATATGTGGGAGTTATTTTAGACGATAGGTCATTTGACTCCCACAGTAAGCACGTGGTCGAGACGGAGGAAAGGAGGGTGGCCAGCCTTAACTTGAATCCTACCAAACGTAGGCGGCCCTAGTACTATCAAAAGGGCGGTGCATTGTGAGATAATACACTCTATATTACTATGAGCACTCAACGATTCGTCGAAGAGAGAAGCCGAGGGATAGAACTATTATCTCTGGATAGAACTAGCGAGGCACTTACTCAAAAACTAAAACAGAGGGAGAGGGAGGGGACGCTAAGTATGTGGTAGGCCACCTGGAGAAACCATATCCACTCGGCAGCGTGGACAAGAACACTTATACTAGACATTAGGTTTCCTTTCTTGTCACATCACGGTTCCTTCGGAAACTATACCAAAAGAATAAACATCACGTTGACCAGCTTATGTGGTTATTGCGGGGCTGAAGATACCCCAGAGTAGGGATGGGTCATCGAAAGAAAACATCGATTTTGGACATCGATATCAACATCGACGGTCTGCCATCGCAAAAACATCGATATAGTTGGGTATTGGTATATATATAATAATGATATGTATTTTACTACTAAGTATTTCAAATTTCACAGCATAGTAAACAGGAAATAATAAAGACGAGAGACTAGCTAAACTAACAAACTTTATTAAATTTTAATGAAAAAATAAAAATAAGTTTCGGTTGTCTATTTCCTTTTTCAAATTGCTTTGCAACTTTAGCGAATTTGAGAAGATGAAATCAACCAATGTCAAATGCCATCTCAAATCAATTTGAAATAGGATAAAACAAAAAACAATTCACATAGAAAACTCCATTGTGAGGATGTGAGCCGAGGTTTTTATCATCTTGCCAAATCTAGTAGCTTGTGATTATACCCCCTCCCATAAATTCTTAATGACGTCAATCAGTTACCATCGCGTCGGTGTTGTCTTGGTACAGAATAGTAGTAACTAGTTCACTAAAAGGAAGTAGAATGCACACCTCTACAAAGGAACCCAAAGCGCCTTCAATTGATATTCTAAATCATGGGGCAAAACCGAAGACCAGAAAACTGCAGACTCGCTAAATTTACTTTTTTGTGTATTTTCAAATTGTAATTGAAACTTTTAAGAAAAACATCGATGCAAATTTTTAAAAACATCGATGGTAAAAACATCGATCGTCGGACGTGAAACATCGATGTCTTCCAAATATCGATAATTATCGCCCACCCCTACCCCAGAGCATACCACATTGATATGCAAGATGTGGGCGGCATGGAGAGCTGAACTACCTACAGGATCATTTTAAAAACAATCTAAATGTGATGTGATAGGTTGAGGTAGGTGACGTCCAACTAATAAGCTGAAGAACATGGGAAAA
The DNA here is from genome assembly GCA_951848785.1 of Callosobruchus maculatus. Classification (NCBI taxonomy): domain Eukaryota; kingdom Metazoa; phylum Arthropoda; class Insecta; order Coleoptera; family Chrysomelidae; genus Callosobruchus; species Callosobruchus maculatus. The sequence goes on from CATOUR010000083.1 coordinate 14,163,653, forward strand.
TAAGTTATTGAACTCTTAATCCTCATGACGAAAGAAGAGAGAAGACATGGATAGGAAGTACCTTGAAGATATGTCAACCCCTTGGCAGTTCCAAGGTAACGAGAGGCAGAAGAGATACAGAAGGTAAAGAAGAGGGAACGGGCTCTAACCGGTCGGGCTGTGGAGGTCTGGATCTGTACCAAATAAATTATAATGTATGCACAAAAAAATTCAGATATGTCTTTAAATGTAAATTTTGGATAGGCCCGTGAACTATATTTAAGGAAATGGAGAGTCGCGTGAATACAAATAATTTTGGAGTTCCCTATCTCCTACATGGCCAACTACCCCCATTTCAATCTCTATCCAAAATGGTGGAAGACGATGATTCTGGCAGTTTAGGTTTTTGTCAATTACGCCACCGCCAATGAAGCGATTTCAAATAAATATTACTATTACCTCACATCGTACTGCAGCTCAAATTCCCATGCAGCGGTTACTGAGATTACGAGTTTTAAGTAAAATGGTAACAGGCAGACCGGCGGAAATGAGTGATATAGAATTTTGCAAAACATGTAAAACACATATGAAATTCGAAAATTTCCCTTCCTAAGGTATGGGATTGGATTAGTTTAGATTTAGTTGATTGGTATAGACTTCTGATTCTCGCATTTCAACCGAGGCTTAACAATAAGCCTCAGACCAGTCTAACAAATACGTGGCACACAAGTGCCACATAAGTGCCATGTACTTATTAGACTGGTTAGTCAATTTATGGTCAGGTCCATGAACCAATACTATAGTCTGTTTCGTCATCTGGCTGCGTCACACCATACAGAGCCTTTGTTCTTGCTAAGAGTTTCTGGCGGTCCAAAATGGCAAAGTCTACACTCCTGTTCTCTGTTGGCGATTCTAAGAGTGTATAGATGAGGTTGTCTGATCTATCCATGTCCAGTCATAAGACTTCATATTATTTTGAAGTTGATTCAGTCTTATCTAAGTTACAGAAAATGGCGTGTGAGTTAAAACAACGAAGTTTTCTCTATTGATCAACTTAACTATAGTGTTCCGGAAGGGTCGGTGCTGGTCCCCTTGTATCCGGAGTTTATATAAATGATCTAAATCTGGCCATCTCTCTAGATAAGTCTGTTGTATATTGTGACAGTATATGTGGCTCCAGTACCGGAAAATCCAAAGATGAGCTTGAAGAAAAATCAACCGAACTCGAAACGTTAGCAAATAATTGAACCTTGGTAGGACCCAAAAGTTGACTGTTTAAAGCAACAGATCCATGACAAACGGTAGTTCCGTGAATTACTTGGGAATAGTTATTAGCGGCCGTGTAAAGCGTGTATTTCTTAAGCGTAGATTGAGAGAAACCACACACAAGCAAGCTGTATGGGTAATGGCAAAAATTGATTATCGCGATCATTGTCACCCTTGGTTTAAAAAATTAGGAATATTGCCTATGCTGTGTGTCCGGCTATATCGACAACTGGTTGTCAATATGCATAACAATAAAAACAACTTTAGAAAAAACTCTGATAACCATAGTTATCACATCAGACATGGTGATAATTTGCCACAATTAAAATTTAAAACCCCAAATGACAACTAGCTACGTTTCAAACATTTCGGGAAAAATGTTAAGAACCTCAATTGTTTGTCATTCAAGAAAAGGTTAAATAACTTGTTCTATCATTGTTTTTATAATGTGAATTAATATGTTGCTGCTGCAAAACTAACACCAGACCTTACGGTATAGCAACTTCTAATAACTAGGTATACATATTTACTACGAGTCTTTTACCTATATGATATTACTTTTTTCTCTCATTATTAACTAAATTCTGTATATTATTTTACAAATCACGTTCGTATAGTGTTTTTCACTAAATATATACTTTTTTGACTTTCTACAATTACAGTGTAGAACGTAGTCAATGAAGACCTTGGAGCAATAACATGATTCACTTTGAGCTTCACTAGCTAGCTAGTGAAATACTAATAAAGGGCAGCTTTTTGTCTTGTTCAATGTCCAGACTATAGACTCGCCATCGCTGGCTATGTTTCTCGTTATACCATTGGTTGATAACCTCGTGGGCGGGGTGAGAAGTAAAACGTTCAAAATAAAATCTTGACCATTCATATAAGAAATATTGTATAACCAATAACGCGAACAGATTTGTGTAGAGGGACAGAAACCACAAAAAGGTATATTAGTAATTTGTCCTCACTGCCTTTATATCAGCCTAATCTACCAGGTTTTACCCAGGTCCACCTGATGAGATCCGTAAGATCGAAACAGGCCTGTCAGGGACTAGAAACGTCGTGTCTGATGCGATTCAGGACATGGGCCAAACAAGGATTGTAATATCCTCCAGCTCACCTTGGGTAAGGTGGAAATCACTTTCTTGATGTTTCCCCAAAGGAAGTACTCGGGCCAATACTGTAATTCAATGCTGGTGGGGTTACTAGTCCTTAGATAGTTGTTTCTCTTGGTTCACTACTTTCATTCCGTGATTTGTATGATAGTGAAGTAAATTATATTTCGGATCAAATAACTACTTGCTTCTTACAATGATTTTAGGGTAGTTTTTTCAAGTTTCCTATTTCCTCTCCATATATTCCGATGGGTCGGTAGGTTTCCAAAACATAGGAGCGAGGGCTAGCAAAATAGTGCAGCTTTGTTGGAAATCTCGGACAATATGATGCGCTGCGCTTGAATGCGGGTGAGGGTGAACAGGGGTGAACTACCCTTTCGCCTCCCGTTGGGGCCACGCCATTGTCTAAAGCATGACTACTTTGTCCATACAGCAGCGTGTTCTACATACATACACACACAGACACATATCGTTCTAATAATAGATGCCAGATGTTCACATCTGAGAACGAGCGGCTGGGGTAGGCGATGCCTAACCGTCCATACACCCCCCTAGTGCAGCGCAGGGCCGCACTGGCCTAATGACATTTTCATGTTGCTGGCGCCGGACAGCACTATCGCGAGAATGGGATCCTATGAGATGAGAGCCTGACGCACAGTGGGGCAGAGTGCCAAGAAGTTAGCCGAAAGTTGGAAAAAACTAACTTGTGTTGAAATACTTATGAATGGCAGTGCCGGATTTAGGCCATATACAAGAAATGTCCCAGAAGTCATGAAATGCATTTTTCTTCCAACAATTTAGTGGATATATTTGCTTCAAAGAATTCACCTTTAGCAATACTACATTTTTTACACTGGGTTTCCATTGCCTGGTAGCCCCTCTGGAAAGCCTTGACGGTAACCTTGTTATAATATCGTTGTCACAGATTTTTGGACATCCGGTTCAACTTAATGAGAGTAGATAAAGATAATAACTGAGCAAGGGGATGAATTTGTCTGAAAGAATATGCCGATCAAAGTTACGCTTTGAGTGAAAATGCTAAGATGTAATGTATGCCTGTGTACATATGCCTAACCCCACAAAGGACCTCCAGAGCTTGGAGCATCGAAGAATCTTGTTTTACAGCTTCTATCACGGAAGATGTTCGAGTGAGCTCCCCCAGATAATAACACCAAAGGCTATCCGAATGAGGAATATTAGAGAGGCTCTGCGAGCTCATCCTTACCAGGTCGAGGTCCCTACTCCCCGAACTAGTCTCCTCCAGCATTCCTTATTTTGGAGAAGGAGAGTTTCGACGCTGTGGAATGAGCTGCCAGGGAATTTGTTTCCCTGCAGCGTTTCAAATCTAACGTGAACCGACACATATCCTCTCGCAGCGTTTCTACAGTGCCATAGATTGTGAGCCTTTGCGGGAGGTTGACCATAAAAAAATGCTTATTCTCCATGTTGGGTCATCTTAATTCCATGATTATATGAGAGAACGAATCGCGTTTCCTAATTCTGTAAATCAACCTACAGCAAGCGTCTCACATAAGTTTTGTTTTCAAATAATGCCTAAAATAATTTCAACGCTCCAAACGCCTTATTTATGAGATCTTGAGATAGTTGTTAAAATAATAATATGATTAAATATCTAGTCCTAAATTACGGACAGAATGACATACCTCAAGCACTTATTATCTTTGCCTAGTGTGAGGTGTTCCCTCAAAACACTGTTTTTGTTGCCGAAACGCAATACTTTCAGTTTATAAGAATCAGTAGGATTTAAGAGAAAGTGTCAACGATTTCAGTTTATAAATCAAACATATTCACTAGTATGAAAAGTCAAGTAGAATTGAGTATCGTTAGCTCAAGCCTGAATTTTGCACCCTCAGTGGCGCTATTCAAAATATCCGTTGTAAACACCGACTGTACATAATAATAAAAAATCGACCAAGGACGGAGCCCTGCGGAACTCCAGATAATATGTTAATTGATGAGGAAAGAGTTGATTGTCCTTTACGCAGCGCCAGTAGGGCACAGAGCACTCAAAAAGAAAAAAGAGCAGTAGGAGCTGGACAGACTGTAAAGGAAGTCACTGCTTGGGGTGGCCAGTGCCTACTACACAGTACTACTGTGTGGCTGGACTGCAGGCATAGGTGCCTGGACCTCCATCTGTCAAAGATACTTACGGGTCATGGCAGGTTACGCACATACAGAAAACGTATGGGCATCACGGAGGAGGAAGACTGTGTATATTGTGGAAATTCTGATTAGACGGAACACACAATGTTTCATTGTGTAAGATGGGCTAAGGCTGACCCCAGAAACGAAACATCTAGGGCAGTAGGAGAAACTCTAACCGCTGATAGCATGGTGCGCAAAATTTTAGAAAATGCAGAAAATTGGAAATGCATTCAGAACCTGGCAAAGACAATATTGACAACCAATGAAAAAGAAGAACGAGAAAGAAGGATCCGAACTCCTAATCCTCATATAAATGGGAGAGGGGAGACGTAGGACGCCCGATAGGGTCGACGGAAAGGACAGCCCTTGTCAGCTTGATGTTATGTCATTTATGATAGTTCCAAGCTGATTAAGGGAGGTTCGTAGGAGCCACTTCTCAGGTTGCGGCATGAGAACGCTCCTAAAAAAAAACTACACAGTATCAAGTAAGGCCTTGTAAGTGGTGACAGGGACACCCCTGCATCTGCTGGCTGAAGGGGAAAGTCTGGAGGAACGGACCATAGAGAAGTGGTAGCAGATATGGTCCCAAACGACGGAGGTTGAGCAGTGGACAAAAACACCGATATCGTCAAAAGAAGAATGAGTCAACTGTGACCACAGGACTAACTGCTGTATCCCAATACAGTCTCTATCGGCACATGGCCCATTCCGCGTCTATAGGAAAAGTGTAGTAAGAACTACCGCCCTTCCGCAGAGCTAAATATGGCGGAACGTCATCATTATAGTCACAACGTCTTAACGGACATGTTGTGAACTCGTAAAATGCACTTACTCATTTTACGAGTTTCTCTCAGTAGTTTCCCATTTGCTTTCTACATCCTCATGCCGTTGACCAGATGATATCTACTGGTTCATCCGCCTTAAGGGGCAATTTCTCACCCCAAGGACAAGAAGGTGTCCTGACTCTTCTCAACTCGTCCACCCAAAGCTGTTGGTTGAGAAGAGGTTACTTCTTATACCGACAGTAGTTCGGTTCCTTTTAGTCGCCACACGTAGGATATACGATGGGAGATGTTCTAACCCGCCTCCACACGGGGATGGCGGAACATACGCTCTTCGAGTGTGAGATATCGCTCACATACAGACAAGAAGCGTGTGTAAAACTACCGGAAGATCTGAATGCAGGTAGCATAGTGAGACTGATGATCTCCCACAAAATTTATTGGAAGACGATCTACTGCACGGTGAGGTAAATCCTGAGCACCAAAGAAGGCGAAGAACGCAGAAGCGATGATTAAACCACAAGATCGACGAGCTTGGACCAGCCTCACACTCATATTATGTCGTTCGACGAAGGTTCCGCGAGTGGTAGGAGGGATTAGAGGAAAGAAAAGAGGGAACAGGTTTCAAACGTTCAGGCTGTGATGGCATGTCGGGTGGATGCAATTGCGTCCATTGGACATGCCACCACAGGACTCAAGCTGGTACAACATTGGGCGGGCAGACTCTCTCACACACTGCCGGGTGTGCGAGAGCTCAGAGTTTCTGTCCTCTAAAATAAAAAGTAGTGCCGGCCCTGTCCCGCTAGTAAAGCCCGGCTATCCGAAAACGTGAGACGGCTATAGTCAAACGGCATTAGTAGAACTGCGTCCTGCCGAGATATCAACGTAGGCCGTTGATATGACGAGTGACGTACGAGATCGATACTGCTTTTATCTGGCGTGACAGCCCGTCCCGGCTGGATGAAACGTCAAACGGACAGCGGCAAAGTCGGAAAACCGAAAACATGGTGCCTGACGAAGAGGAAATCGCTGATGGACCGATGCAAGACGTGACTGTTGCGGCCAGAATCACCTGCGAAAGGAAAACCACGGCTTACGAAGAGTTCCTCAGTTGTCTCCAGGTAGGATATCTTCTGATAAATATCTACCTTGATAAGGCTGGGTTTGAGTGATGTGGGGTTGTAGAAGCACTTGAAGCACTTTAAGAAACTAAGCAACCCGCGCCTCAAGTTTTTTTTGTGCAATTGTAATGAGAGCGGTTTCATGACGAAAAGTAAATGTGCCTTTATACACCTTAGAGCTCCTCCATGCCTGGTGTACCATTTAAGGTAGGTACTTAAAGTGTTTGAAGCCTTTTTGAGTGTATAAACCAAACGTATAAAAACTTAAAGGTGTAAGCCTCCGAAGGTTTCATTCTATTTTATTTCACTAAGTTGTCACAAATACAAAAATACCTATATATTTTTATTTAGGTGATACATAATGTTAAATGATAAAGCTTGATTCTCATGCACAAAACTTCTGATATACGAATCGCATTCGTACTGATTCTATCGTATATTCTTATTATCTAAATATATTCATTCACATGATCACAAATTTGTGGTTGGTACCTATACCTCTTGCCGAAGTGCTGTCAATTTAAATTTGTAGATATGTTATTTGAGGTAGTTTGAGAGCAAATCTAATGCACCAATTACCTCGATTTCCTTCCAATACTTACCACTAAAGAATATCTGTTAGGTGTACGGTTAATTAGTCAAACGATGGAGGATGTTTTTGATCTGACATTTTTTATTTCTGGCATCCTCATATTATCCATGACACGAGGTTTCATCTTAATACAAAGCCAAATAAAGATTTTCGATTCTTTAGGCAAACCTGAAGATCTGAGAGATCTGAAACTTTTGATTTTCGACAAATGAGACTGAAACTCAAAAGTGTGACCGGATTTTTAATCAACACCCTCAAGATATCCAAAACACTAGGCTTCATCCTAATAGAAAGCCAAATAAACATTTCTTGGAAGCCTGAAGAGCCGAGAGGTCTGAAACCTTTGATTTTCGTCAAATGAGACTGAAACTCAAAAGTGCGACTGGATTTATAACCAGCACCCTCAAATCATCCAAATAAAGATTTTCAATTTTTTCCTAAAAATCTGAAAGATTTGAAATTTTTGATTTTCTTCAAACGAAACTGAAACTCAAAAGTGCGACCGAATTTTTAATCTGCACCCTCAAATTATCCAAAACACTAGGTTTCATCTTAATAGGAAGCCAAATAAGCAATTCCAATTTTTCTTGTAAGCCTGAAGATCTGAAACTTTAGATTTTCGTCAAACGAGACTGAAATTCAAATTATCCAAAACACAGGGTCTCATCTTAATAGAGAGCCAAATAAAGACTTTCGATTTTTTATAGGCAAACCTGAAGATCTGGAAAATCCAGGGAAAGACCTGAAATTTTTTATTTCCGTCAACCGAGACTGAAACTCAAAAGTGCGACAGGATTTCTAATCAACGCCCTCAAATTATCCAAAACACTAGTTAATAGAAAGTCAAATAAACATTTCAAGTTTTTCCTGTAAACCTGAAGACCTAAGAGATCTGAACCTTTCCATTTTCGTCAAAAGAGACTGAAATTCAAAAGTGCGACCGGATTTGTAATCAGTACCCTCAAATCATCCAAGATGCAAGGTTATATCGTAATAGAGAGCGAAATAAAGATTTTTGATTTTTCTTAGGAAAACCTGAAGATCTGGAAGATCTGAAATTTTTTATTTCCGTCAACCGAGACTGAAACTCAAAAGTGCGACCGGATTTGTAACCAGCACCCTCAAATTATCCAAAACATGGAGTTTCATATTAACAGAAAGCCGAATAAAGGTTCTCAATTTTTCCTGCAAACCTGAAGATCTAAGAGATGTGAACCTTTTGATTTTCGTCAATCATTTTAATAGAGAGCCAAATAAAGATTTTCAATTTTTCTTGTATGCCTAAAGCCTTCAAACGGGACTGAAACTCAAAAGTGCGACGGAATTTTTAATCAGCACTCACAAATTATCCAGAACAATATGTTTCATCTTAATAGAAAGCCAAATAAAGATCTTCGATTTTCTAGGAAAACCTGAAGATCTAAAAGATCTAAAATTCTTTATTTTTATCACTCGATACCGAAACTCGAAACTGCGACCGAATTTCTAATAAGCTACTTAAATTATCCAAAACACTAGGTTTCATCTTAATAAAAAAGCCGAATAAAGATTTTCGATGTTTTAGGCAAACCTGAAGATCTGGAAGATCTGAAAATTTTGATTTCGGTCAGATGAGACTGAAACTCAAAAGTGCAACAGGATTTGTATAAGATCAGAAAGACTTAAAATTTTTGATTTCCAAAAGACTGAAACTCAAAAGTGCGATCGAATTTCTAATCAGCACCCTCAAATTATCTAAAAACATAGGTTTCATATTAATAGAAAGCCGAGTAAAGGTTTTCAATTTTTCCTGTACACTTATAAGATCAGAATGATCTGAAATTTTTGATTTCCTTCAAACGAGACTGAAACTCAAAACTGCGACCGAATTTCTAATCAGCACCCTCAAATTATCCAAAACAATAGGTTTCATCTTGAAAGAAAGCTAAATAAAGATTTTACTTTTTAGATATTTTGGGCAAACGTGAAGATCTGAAAGACCTGAAATTTTTGATATTTGTCAAACGAAACTGAAACTCAAAACGGCGACCGGATTTGTAATCAGCACCCTCAAATTATCCAAAATACATTATGTTTATTCTAATATTATAAAATATACAGTACTGGCATATTTTGATATGTATTTCCATTCTAAACCAGGTAATGGAGTGGTTATTACGTCAATGTTTTGCACAAGCACAGATTGCCATGGATGTTAGAAGCTGTCAGTGTCAGATGTTACTACGTCATTTAAGTTATTTTAGGCTATATTATTGCGATTAAGCTTATTAGCGGACGTAGAGAAAATAGACATTTTGTTGTTGCTGTAATGGTTGAAATTTGATTTACTCGTATTCTGAACAAGTTTACTTACTTTCACAATTTTCAATAATTTGTCTCGACGTTGATTCTGACCTCGCTTAAAAAAAAAATGGATATCAAATAGAAATGAGAGCTCTACAGCTCAAAATATCAATATCAATAAAAAGTGCTCAGAAAATTCACTGAACTCCTTTTTTTCCTTTTTCTAGGACAACCCAGGACCTATGCCCGCAGATAAAATGAAGCAGTTACTACGTTCCACCTTCCAAGGGCAAGATTTGAAATACAGTGCAAATAGCTCTAGTCAAAGTTAGCTATACTTCCTATAGCAGTATAGAGAGAGGTTTTTATAAAATATCTATTTATTTATGTCTTTCATTTGTTTTCGAATTTTAAGCTTTTACTACTCACAGAACCAAATAATGAAATTATATTCTTTAATACGCTTGATAGTTTGTAAGTCATATGTATATTATAGGGTGGTAAGTAATGGAGCTTGTTATGAAACATAAGAAATTGTCAGCTTTTTGTTAAAAAATATTTTCCGGTATGTTTGCAATATTATTTAAATTACATTCCTAGCTTTCTGTTCTATGTACTTATGAAACTTTAATTCTATCTGTAAAAAATCCCTTTGACGTTTCTCGTATCTTCGCCCTACAGGTTATCGTACACGATAAAGAAGCACACTTACTATTCAATTTTTGAATCTGTAGTTACCCATAATCGTGTTTTGTTCCACGAGACAAATTTAGCACGTCTACTATTCTTTCGGGTATTTGTACATACATCTACGTTGATATGCACGAATAAGTTAAAATAGTTACTTGGCACTTATATCTGAAATTGAGTAAACACGTTAGTCGGTAGATGCTCATAAAATTTCAATTCAAGCGCAAGATTGATGTGGCAATGTTAAAATAGTGTATCATTAAATATTATATTTCACTTGCATTTTATTATACAATACATACATAAATAATATTGATCATAAAAATTTATTTAGTTGTAACTGTTGCAATTGTCCATGCGAAATAGAGAATACAACGCAAAATTCTGCAGAGGTAGCTATGCGAAGTCATCTAGAATGTATTTAGTAAGGCAGAAAATGACGCAGAGTCATTTAGTAAAAATTGTCTATCAGAGCTTCGAAACCAAGTTGAATTGAAAATTTATACGTAAATAAACTTAGAATTTAAGAATTTAAAATACTTCGTTGAAAAAAAATCAACGGAGGATTCTGAAATTCAAAGTAAATGTTTTATTTAATGTACCTGGTAGCAGTAGAGAAAATTAAAATTATCGCTTAAAGTAATGGTGATTAAATTTGGGCTCAAATACGTTAAAAATGTGTTCATGTAGCTAGCTCACCAGTATTCTACATTTCCATTTTTCAAATACCATGTTTGTATTGGATATAATGATTTAAAAATATGTACATTTAACTATGATCTCATAAACATACTCATATTATATCAAATAAAGTTGTATTCATGAGGGCTGCTCTAAAGTTGTATTTATGTATTATAATTATTGGCTCTTAATAAACTTAATGTTCATTGTGATTTTTCAGTTTAGAATAAACTGAAATATCACTTTTAAATAAAGACGTCAAAGTAACGAAATACTCGTGAATATGGTTAATGTTATTTTCCCTTTTTTTGGGTGATAGGGTCAAAATGATACATAACTTTTGTTCAAATTAGCCAACGTTTCGAAAAATACATTTTTATATCTATTAATATGTTTTTCAAAGCGTTAGGTAATTTAAACAAAACTTCATTTTGATCCTTTCACAAAAAAAAAGAAAACAAAATTAACCAGTTTTAGAAGAAGGGTCGTAAAATCATTAACGTACTCTCATACGGGTTTTATATTGCTAGGCGTAAAATTGTTCCCCCTTGGAGAAAAAAAATGCCACTCTCCCTATATCTTCTAGAGTGAGTAAGTTAGCATCGCTTTTTTGCATAAATACGGGTTTGTAAATACTTTATAATTCAGTCGAATAAAATCAATACTCCATTGATTGCATTGGGGATATAAGATGAATCGAAAATCTAGAACCCTATAGTACCTACTAAAGCACCAAGGGTGGTCCTCTCAGTTTGTATTTTTGATCGTATTATGTCTCTAATGGAACGGAAAAAATGGTTGCTATTCAGGGAAATCCTAAATAGTGAAATATCCTAGACTGTAGTGGGCTGAGTTGGAGAAAACACATAGAATGCAATATTAGCAGGGCCAGTAACTTTTTATCAGCCTGCAGAAGAGTTGTGCAGGTATTAGGTAAAGTCTGAGTCTTACTGGACACTAACTTAGATCTTTTGGATCTCATCAGGTGGTACTGAAGTATGAGGCAATATTAAGGCAGACAAAAACAACTCTTTCGAAAGCAAATATAATTAATAATAATGTCGCCTTTATTTTGCTAGAATTACAACCTGACAAGTGTAACAAGAGCCGTGAGAAATATGAAATAGACAAGGATAACAAGAGAAGAGAGGATATGAAATAATGAAATAACGTGTGCGTGTGAGACAGCGGCGAATTCCCAAGTCTCTTGCTGCACTTGTCAGGCTGTACATCGGAACAGAACCTATAGAAAATCTCATTAGCGAAGTTTAGCTAGCGCTGCTCTTACACTTAACCAGTGAGGTTAGCAACAAGTTTTAAAAATTACAGATAATTTTGAGTTGAACGATTCAGTTACAAAAAACAGGAATCAGATACAAATCTTATAATATCAATAGAAATACAATGATTTAAACAAATATAATATAGTTTGTATATGTCTATTATGATGTAGCTGTTAGGTAAGTCATGAATTAAAAATAAGACATTTGAATTTTTGTCGAAAAACTGATAATATTGTTTATATGGTTTTGGTAAAAAATGATAAATAATAGCAACATTGTATGAAAAACTTCGTTTAAGTAATGTCGTAGTATATTGTGGTAATATAATAATAATTCTATTCCTGAGAGTTTTATTGTGCATATTAATGTTGAATGAAATGTTTTCTTTGAGATAAAGAGGCTGTGACGTTAACATCAACTTATGTACAAAAACTGGATAATCAAACATCGTCAAATTTACGCATTCTAAAGTTAAATCGAACACAATTGTTCTGTATAATTTGGATTATTTTCTTAGTGAGGTAGTCCAAACAAGGAAAGTACAAAATATTACATTTAAGACTGATATCACCAACGCCTCTCAGAGTTTGTTACGTAATTTATAGTTTAAAAGAAATCTCTTTGCAATCAGGGTACGAAGCCTTAGATAAGTTTTTTGAGAAAGACTCTTAACATGCTCGATAAACCTAAATTTGGTATCAATAACTACTCCCAGAATCTTTGTATAGTCAACAAATTGTAATTTTTGATTACCGTTACGAACATTTAATTTTGAAATAACATATTTTTTTTTCGCTCAGTACAAAACAACATAATTTTGGGCTTCCCTGGATTTATATTCAGGTTATGGCTGAAAAAGAATTGCGTCAACTGATTTATATCCCTACCGGCATTGAATTACACCATTGGCTCGAGGCTCGAGTGCTTTATTTGGGGAAACATAAAATTATTTGCATTATTGGTACACTGTTTTCATATCAGCCTGATACCGGGCTCGATCAGGTCCACCTGATGAGATCCAAAAGATCGAAACAGCGCTGTCGTGGTCTGAACACATCGTGCCTCATGCGGTTCAAGACGTGTTCCAAACAAGGACTGTGATATCCTTGAACTTTTTTGGGTAGGTGGAAATCACTTTCCTTATATGATATAACCTTTTTTGATCCACAAAACAGAGAAGTAGATGAAATTGTTCCGTCTCAATGACATTCTGGATCAGATCATCATCATCATAGACATAATGTCTTAACAGACATGTTGTGAACTCGTAAAATGCATTAAGTCGGAGCTAGAGTATTGCCAACACGAATATTATCAATAGTTTTGAGAACTGTAGCTCGCCATCGTTCGCGATTTACTGTCAGTTCAGTGGCGCTCTTGATACTCATATCCAGCAACTGTTTCGTTGTATCCACCCAGCGTGTAGGGGAACGGCCACGGCGTCGCCCACTCGGGGCATGACCCTGAACTACAAGTTTCTCCATAATATCGCTTCTGTGTATATGTCCGAAGAAAGTAAGCATTCTCGTCGACACAATGGAGGATAGTCTCTTTGTTATTACCAAGCTCATCCAGTACGGAAACGTTAGTTCGATGGGCGGTATAAGGAACTCACAGTATTCTCCTCCACGTCCACATTTCAAAAGCATCTATGCGAGCTAGGTCTACCTATTTAACAGACCAAGTTTCCGAGGCATACAAAAATATGGAGAATAGAAGAGACTGAACCGGCGACATTTTGGTAGCTTTAGTGATCTTATATGGTCACGCCATATTTTAGTAAGCTTTGTCATGGCCACACGTGCCTGTTGAATGCGCCGTCGAATCTCATTTTCACAGCTACCCGATTTTTCGATCAAAGAACCGAGATACTGGATCGGATACTCTCAAATAAAACCAGTTTATACTAAAAATATTTATTATTTTATTTACAGTACAGTAAAATGACTAGATTTGATATAGCAGGCAGTAAACATTATTCAGTCGTACACATTTCCAAAACCTAGTCTAACTAGTCACTTGTCCTAGCATCATCTAATAAGTACATAATTTGAACACAACGCACCACAACCACATATACACGAAAAAGTAGTTTTTGATAAATGAATTTTGTCCATCCCGATTCCTTGGATACATGATAACAACTGAAATTACTTTCTTTTTCGCCCTTATCAAACAACAAATTATGGGTTAGTAAATAGTAGTAGTAAATAAATTTGAATATAAGGTAATGTGATTTTATTGCTGGCGGTGAAGCCTCAAAATAGAGATAAATACAGAACAAGATTCAAATGTTACATCAATTCATTCCATAATACTAAAATCCTATAGCGCATCAAACATATCTATTCCAAACCTATTTATAAGTGGTTTGTATGAATCCGCTAAAGAAAGTCACGAAGTTGATCATAAATTTTGAATGGAGATATTTGCCACCTACACCAGCTATATATGTATGTATAATGACTAGGATAAATACATCTATACACTTCTAAAGTACAAAAATCTTATAAGCTAGTATGAACTAAGAATAAGTACATCAGCCCAGACAGTCTTATTCTTCCTCGACTTAATTCTAATGACTAGATTAAACAAATAAATACACTTGTTTGTGAATGTTGTTAATCTTAATTATTTAGGCAGTTAAAACGTTACATAAACAGCTTCATCTTTTCACCGGACTTTCACGAAAGAAAACTTGAGATATTTTCAGTCATGTTTCATGACATCTCAAACAGATTATATACGTACTAACATTATTGTTAGCAAAAAGGGTCATGGACTAATCATTCTTTGAATTTTGGATCGAATTTTAAGCGCTCCAATTGATAGCTCAATGAAAGTCACAAGTAAGCCAATGATAGAATTGTCAAATAATAGAAAAGTTTTGATTGGTACTTGCTCAGTGATTTGCCCAATTAAATTTAAAACGTTTTTGAATTTCAATCACGTTAGGGTTTTTTTATTTTCATATATGTTTACTTAATCCGAAGAAACAGTTCCTATCTGGATTATTCTTAACTCCTATGCATTCTTAGTCAAGATCAAGAAGAAAGTACGATTATTCATAATTGAAAAAATTAGATCAATTTATGTCAGACTGTCTAATAGGAGGTGCAAGGAAGTAAATTCTCGTATTTTCCCAAAAGCCTGATAGACCCTTTACTGGGATATAGAGACATATTGACTTTTTTGTGGCATAGAAAAAGAATTTTCCAGCTTTCCTTTTTTTCGGCCGGCCTGTTGAGGGCTTAATAAGGTACAGTTGGTGGCTGGAATCTCGATTATGAGAAAAAGTTCGCCACACTGTGGTGAGATATTGGAGCCAAAAAAATTCAATATAGGTATCTGATAAAATAGAAAATATACGTAGAATGCATAAATATAAAAATAGATTTCCAATGCACGTGCTACAATAAATTCGTAAGTGATTGAATCAATTCAGTAATCTAGGGAATTGTATCGCATTTTTATCTGTAGGAAGATAATTACTTTTTGCAAAAATAACCAGTGGATGACAAAAATTATTTCTTTTGTTAAGAGGTAAGTAAGTCGGTTAAAACTTAACGGTGAATATTCTCAGCATTTCCTATGGTTTGCCCGCTTAAGTTCTCAAATCTCAAAATTTTTTTCGAACTGGAATTGGAATTTTGATACTAAAAATTACGAAGTGCATTGACAGTGTGGGAGCGCCAAATAGAATAAATTCATTATTTGAATTACTGTGGTTTTTAATAAAACTAATCAAGAAGCTTTATAATCGCTGTGATAATATAATATTTTTTCCGATATCTACTCTGACCAAAAATGGCACCTAAACGATGATACATAAAGTCACACTAGAATTGATCCAGCAACCTAAATCTGCGATAATATACAGAGTGTTCTATTAAAAAAACATAACTTGATATGTCACGCTTTTATTAAACACCCTGTATGGAAGTAACTATTTTTTAAATGTAGTTCAACTTGATATACATACATTCAAATCATTTTTCAGCAAAGTGATATCGTTTGGTCATAATAGTGTGAGGAGTTCAGGTTGACTCACCCTGGATATTGGAAGGAATTTCGCAAATAATCATTTCAGTTGTTGTAACAAGTTTCATAAGAATGACATTTTTTTAATTTCACAGAGCTAATTTCCATTCCCTAAATCCGAAAGAGGTTTAACGCAGGCATGTCTTTTTGGCGAAACGTTATCCTATTTTTGCGGTGTTTTAGTTTTTTTTTCAGAAATGCACAATACTTGAAGTAATGAATATATTACATTTGGCTTCTCATATTTTCGTCTCATTTGTCTTACACAAAATCTTTTGGAGGAAATTCTTCCGCAATAAGGGGGGTTTATGGGTGTAAGTCTCTTTTGGAATCACTGCAATTATAGTTTTTTTTTACAAAATGAACTTTCCCTCCTTAGCAATGGCTTTAAGGGTATTGGTGATAATTAGAGGAACCGTAATCGTGCCGTATAAGTAAAAATTACTAAAATTACCTCTTAGAGAGATGCCGCTTATCTATTTTCATTGAAAAAGGTAGACATCCTTATGTACCTGCACTCCTTAGAATCAAAACATCAATACATCACCAGCCACTTCTTTCATAACACAACCCTTCACATTATTTTTCACTCAGCATACATTTACTATGAAATTCAAGAACTTTTAAACCTTAAAAATCATCTTCATCAAAGTAACTGCCCTTATGTCATTTGTCATTTTCCTTGAGCAGTTTCTCTCTGATCCGCTTTACCACAGGATGGTCGTGCGAAAGCCCTTGGGAAGACAGAAACCTCAAGGTTTCTAGGGCGCAGGCTGTATAGCCTGCCGCTTCCGCATCGTGAGGTGACGTATCTTCACTTTCAAGCTCCGATTGCAGCTCGCAGATCTTCTGGAGGCACAGCTTCAGCATTTCAGACACGTGGTCGGAGTCCCTAACCTGTGAAATGTATGACTCATCAGTTTGGAAAGCAAAGACGAAATTATCAGGTGTATCAGAGAGATAAATATATTATAAATTTAGATATTTAAATCTGTTACAACTATCAAGGCCTTAATTACAAATCCGGCAGTCTTTTTGAGTTTCAGCCTCAGGTAACGAACGTCAGAAATTTTCAGACCCTCAGATTTAGAAGTTCACCCTAAATATCTAAAATCGTTATCTGGCTTCCTATCAAGACGAAAACTCGTGTCATGTGCAGCTTGAGGTCACTAATTGCAAATTCGGCCATTGTTTTTAATTTCAGCCGCAGGTAACGAACATCAAAAGCTTTTAGACGCTCAGGTCTTACAGCTCAACCTAAAAAACCTAAAATCGTTATTTGCCTTCCTGAAGGTCATTGTTTTGAGTTTTAGTCTTAGGTAACGAACATCAAAAGTTTTCAGACCCTCAGATCTTTAAGTCACTCTAAATATCTAAAATCATTATCTGGCTTTCTATCAAGACGAAAACTCGTGTAGTATATATTTTGAGAGCGCTAATTACAAATCCGGCCGTTGTTTTGGGCTGAAACCAGCCTCAGGTAACGAACATCAAAAATTTTCAGACCCTCAGATCTTGAAGTTCACGCTAAATATCTAAAATCGTTATCTGGCTTCCTATCAAGACGAAAAATCATGTCATGTATAGTCTGAGGGCCTAATTACAAATCCGGCTATTGTTTTGAGTTTCAGCCTCAAGTAACGAACATCAAAAGTTTTCAGGCCCCCAGATCTTCAAGTTAATTTACCCTAAATATCTAAAATTGTTATCTGGCTTCTTATCATGACAAAAACTCGTGTCATATGTAGTTTGAGGACGCTTATTACAAATCCGGTCGTTGTTTTGAGTCTCACTCTCGGGTAATGAACTTCAAAAATTTTTAAACCCTCAGATCTTCCTAGCAAGACGAGAATTTGTGTCATGTATAGTTTGAGAGCGCTAATTACAAATCCGGTTATTGTTTGAGTTTCAGCCTCAGGTAATTTTTAGACCTTCAGATCTTCCAGTTCAGCCTAAAAATCTGAAATAGTTATTTGGCTTCCTATTAAGACGGATGGGGCCATGGCTCCCCTAAAATCTTAAACAACTGATACTGTAGGTAATACATTATAATAAAAATTCTTATTTCGTATTTTTTCTTTCATGTCTTTTTTCCTATAATGTGTCTTTAATAAACATCAAACGGAGACCATAGAAATTGTACAATTATTGCTACATATTAGATTATTTTTCATGCCCCCTTGAAAAGTAAGCTATGACCTCCTGTGGTACAGTTTGATGGCGCTAAATAGAAATTCGGCCATTGTTTTTTGTTTCAGCCTCAGGTAACGAACATCAAACATTTTCAGACTCTCATATCCTCAAGTTCACCCTAACCCTTCAAAGAACTGTTCAACCCCATCGCTTATCCACTTGTCATGAACTTTTGAGAAACCATTATTTAATAATAATTACAGCTTTGTTGAGCTCCAAATACTACTCAAGCCTCTCAATTTTTGTTTGACTTTAGAAGACAGAAGTTACATGAAGGAAGTTACAAGGTCAGGAGAGTAGGGGTTGAACCATTACTTGTACCCTAATTCTTCAATTGTTCGTTGATAAATCGCTAATCTATGAGCCGGACAGGCACATTTTAGGGGGGGGGTCCAGGGGGTCCGGACCGCCCCATCCCCCCGAAACGTTATAAAATGCCGTCTAAAAAATGGAATTTGCACCCCCCCCCCCGCCGCAATTTTAAGGTGGACACTCTAATCTGGACCCTCCCCCGAAAGTCAAGCAAGTGATACCCATAATCTGATACCCCCCCCCCCCAAAACCAAATCCTGGATACGTGCCTGGAGCCGGAGCATTGCCCTGATGCAGTGTCCAACTCAAGTCTTAATAAAGCGGGCGTTTTTGCATTTAAAGGACCTTAAAGTGAATTAGATTAGTACCTTCCAGTTAGTGTATGTCCTCCAGGTAATTTGTGATCGTAAATAACTCTATATTTATCATATAAATCAGTTGCATAACTTTACCAACACTTTTACCAGCTTTGGCCTTTATACTTCCATTAAAAACTCTGAGTTTTCAACTCAGGATTGTGATGATTAAACTAGCTTTCGTCAAATTGAACATTATTTAAAAATTGTGGATTACGTTGCAGATGGATTTTTCACTGCTGACAAATTGTTATATCGCCGCGATCCACCGGTACTCTCTAATCTTCATGAATAATTTTTTGAGTGAAACAGTAAGCCTAATTAACATTTTGACAAATTCGTTTTACGGAAATCCGATAATCATTTAGTATTAAGTCGTTGATTTCTGCAATTTTTGTGGCAGTTCACACAATTTAAGGGCGACTAGAACAAGTTTTATCTTCAACTG
The DNA here is from genome assembly GCA_951848785.1 of Callosobruchus maculatus. Classification (NCBI taxonomy): domain Eukaryota; kingdom Metazoa; phylum Arthropoda; class Insecta; order Coleoptera; family Chrysomelidae; genus Callosobruchus; species Callosobruchus maculatus. Next base: position 14,182,964 of record CATOUR010000083.1, read on the forward strand.
ATTAAGAAACGTCTTTACATTTATTATTGGACTTAAACACCCTACATGAAATTTTCACCCATTTAGGGAGGAAAATCAGACTGGAAGAGATGGTCGATTGTATGTTATAAAGCATGTCATTTTTACCCCTTTGAGGAAGATTTCAAGAGAAATCAATAATTGTCTGAGAACTTTGATAGATTCGCAGCTCTTGAATCGGCTGTTCTGATTGGTAAAAGCCTTGGTCAAAATGCGCGTGTTGATAAAATGGCGCCTTCATCGTGATAAACTATTATCATCTGGAGATGGAATTTTAACCATCTGTAAAGTTTCTGTTAGTATTTTACCTACTCGAGCAAAAACTTTTATTGCATATTTTTAACGTTAAATCAAAGTCCACTTGAGTTAAAATCAGTTAATGAAAAGGCTTTCATGTCTCATTTTGAGAAAAAAAATAACGAAACAACTACATCGATCTGTTTTGCCTGAGAATGGTCACTAAGGCTCTTGGTTTAAAAAACGAATATTTTTCAGTCTCTCATCAAATGCCTATTTCCATCAGGGATCATTTTTTAAGCAACAGCCAATCACCAGCTGTTGTTCGGCATGTTAAGGCACACACCAACCACCATATGGTGTGCGTACCACCTTTTAGGGTACATCTCAGATTAATACCACCGAAAGAAATAATTTTAGTTTTAGTTGCAGTGTAGTTCACGATACACAATTGTATTCTAGTTTTCATGTCAGAGATGCAAAAACTATTGAAAACACATTAACAGCGAGCTAAGTAAAATGAAGACTCTGTTGCAGCAGCATAGCTTAAGCTTTGACAAATGTAAGGTTTTGTATTTTGGCAGCAAGAAGTATAAAATAAGTTTAAAAAATAATATTATCATCAAAGTTGAAATGAACTTTTTGGAGTTAGGAGGGCCTCTGCGTCATTGAAGTTTATTTACAGTGATGTCGGTGATAGACAAATCCTTTGATCAAAGTCTAAAAAGATTCTTGTGCGAGTCACTCGTGTTGACCCCCCCTCAGAAAAATATTTACCAGCGTATTGATAGTGTCGATAATACACCAAGACAAGACCCGCTCCTCTAAACTCAACCCCTCTGTCCGACTTAAAATCATGACCACGCTTGCGTCTTATATTTTCAACCATCAACATATTCAACAAAAAATTTACTTCTACTTTAGGATAATAAACCGTAACGACAGCTGGTTACACGTTTGATTATGATGGGTTTCTACCACAACCACAGCTAAACTCGTAGAGAACAAGTATGCGTCATACAGATTAGAATAGGCCACACGCACCTGACATGATCTTACATATGCTAATATGACGAAACTGCCCTGAATATGAAGTATGCAATATATATCTCACAATTGAGCATATATTAAATCGTTTGAATGTCCACTTTGCAGCTAACGAATTAATTACAACCTACCCAAATCACACTAACTATGTTAAGAATCTGCAGAATCTATCCACAAATTAATCATATTCCTCAAAGAAATGCGTTTGGTAAAAAAGCTGTAATTTTGATTGGCCATTCTTCCACATGTGAGAAATGAAAACGTTTTCCAGAGAGCTGGCTTAGCAGAACGAGAACTTTTTAAGATTATAAGAAACAGAAAAATATTTTACCTAGGCCACACAATGCGTGGTGAAGGAGGGAGAACAGGAATTGGAAGAAAGAAGCTATCATGGCTGAGAAACATCCGTCACTGGACAGAAATTAGCGACTTCCAGGAATTACAGAGGGCTGCAATGAACAGGATGATCTGATGAGAGAAAGGATGAACGCCTACGCAGGAAGAAGAAGAAGATTCTTCCACAAGAGATAACGACTAGGGACCATATAGAGGTCGATACCGTAAACAAACAAAAAAAAAAAAAACAAGAATGAAATAATTAGCAACTAAGGATTAAGCCAGGTAAATATACGGAATCACCATCAACCGTTTGTATAAGAAGGACAAATTTTATCTTTTCATCTAAGAATTAATAATATTACTGTTCCATGCATGCGTTTGATGCTTCTTGTGGAGACAGCACGGTTTAAACACATGCACTGTCCCGAGATAATTTTTATATTAGATTCTATATGCATTTCTTCCTTTGAGAGCTGAACGCATACATTAAAGATCACCGAACTTACTGCAGAAACATTCCAAGACCACACTAGGAGGGGCATAATAAATTCGCAAAATCCAAACTAGGCTAACTCAGAATACCTTCCCTGTGTTGGATATAGATTAGTTCTGAGTTCTGAGGTACTATTTTGGAGAGGATACAATAGAAGTTTGTTCTGATCCGTAACATGTAAGTTAGCATACTACCAGTGGAGAAGGGTTTGTGCTACTATGTTCTATGTCCACCATTTTCTATAATATTAAGAATGTCCCAATATGTAGTAGTGCACCTTATAACTTATGGCTATGCACCTACATTTTATCCATTTATCAGTTAACAATTTCTCAAAAACAAAAAAAACTTTTCCTGTAAGGTTTGCATTTTTTGACTTGGTATACTTCTGCTCTCAGGGAACGATTTGATTATTTGGAATTTGTCATTTCATTTTCAGTCCAATCATCGTAAAAAAGGCCTTTGACAGCAAAAGGTCTGAAAGAAATGAAATTTGGTGGGATGGTATAGACATTGATCCTGGAATCTTTTTTCGGTAGCATTTACCAAAACGACGTTATTTTCTGAAAACCGTCGTGAAGCAGAGTTTGCACTCCCCAGCCCTCGAGTGGACACCCCCGAGGTCGCAAACTTAGGTGTAGGTTCAGGGGACCAATGTCTACGCACCCACCAAATTTCATTTCTTGCGTTTTGCCATCAAAAACCCCTGGACTATTTATATTCTTGTTTTGTCTAAGTCCTGAAGTAAAATCAAATTGGTATTAATCTCACTCTTTGCTTGAACTTTATAAACACGTTCTTAATTTTTAATTCTGAGTTGTTAATTGCTAATTTTTGATCCAAACTAACTGAATACTAATTCAGTTTATAAACCCACCATTAACCGAAATAACGAAATAAAACCGGGGTTACTGAATGACAGACCGATCCCTCTTGAATTCGTCTAGCTCTGGAGTCAGTTGCAGTGTTTCTTTCAGATACTTCTCCGGGGGCATTACCCCTCCCCCGTAATAGTCCTAGCGCTCCCCGGAAAAACGTATTAGATGTTATTGTGCAATTCGACCATTGAAGTTACGCTTTTTGCTACACGAGTATCCAAAAAACCCTACCATTAACAATCGTATTGCACTTGCGTCTTATGCCGCGTCCTTATCATTCAAAGGGATGAAAATATATATTGAAAGCGTGAACATAGGTTCAATGACATATCAATAAATTGAAATTATATTTTCAAGTGAATTTGAGACTTTTGTATCGTTAAAAGATTTGCAAGACACCGAAACTATGAACTTTTGTGACACATTTCCAACTTTAAATGCGTAAAATGTAATATCATTTAAATTTTATACAGTCCATGCTGCAAAGCGGACAAAATTTTTGCGAAGTCCTGATGATCAGTATCGAGGGTCCAGACACTCCAGAAGAAGAGTTTTTAGAGAAAGTTGTTGATTTGTATGCAAGAAAAGCACCCCGAAGAATAAGATTCTGTATATCAAAAATATAGGTAATTAAATCTTTGTTGTCACTACTTGGCTTTATTTTAGTGATTTTTACTTCCCACTCCGATTGGTGAAGGTATTATTGTGGTCGCGAAATTTTTCGGTTTTGAGATAATACGCTTTTTAGGTGTTTTATGATGTCTACATAACGGAAATCCACGTCACTCATTTCCGTCGGTCTGTCTGTCTGTCGGCCTGTCTGTCTGTCTGTCTGTCTGTTGGCGTTCTTCTAGCCTCGTAATCTCAGTAACCACTGCATGGACTGTGATGAAATTTGGGCAGCGATATGCTGTGGGGTCGTAGTAGGTAATGTTCCTACAATTTTGAAAATTGGTGCATCGGTGGCGGAGTAACTAGCATAAAACAAAAAAAAAATTAAATATTGCTCAAACTTCGTTTTTAGGCGTTTTAAGGGTCCCTGATCATTTTCTACTTTTTAAAATTGAATTGAAAAATTTGTTGCTTCCATAATAGACTGTCCACTGACCTATGAAGGAAGACCTAGCGACATAAATAACTTTTTAGATCCATCCGAACTTTGCCTTGCCTATTACAGAAACCAAAAGACTTTTCTGACACTTTCTGGTGAAAACATACGAGTATTGCTTTAGACTGTTCTATATTGTGTAACAAGGAATCTGTTGAATTGATTTTAATGAAATTTTGACACAGTATTACTACCGTGGCGAGGATGGAAAATGTGTATGGTTTTTATAAATCGTGCCAGTGGCGGCGCAGAAATAATAAAAAAACTAAAAATATAAAAACAGCGAGTATTTATTGCTTTAGATCGGTTTGCATTTTGTAATGTGGCAATTATTAAATCTATTTTAATGGAATTTTGACACAGTATTATTACCGTGGTGAGGAGGGAAAACATGTATGGTTGTCAGAAATCATGTCAGTGGCGGCCGAGCAATAGTTAAAAAACTAAAAATATGAAAACAGCTCAAACTTCTCTTTTAGATGTTTTAGGGGTTCCTGATCATTTTCTACTTTTTTTGGGTGGGGGTGAAATTAGGGTGGTTGAGGGGTGGGGGGTTGTAAAACTGAAAAGTTTATAGTATGGATAATAGGCTGTTCATTGACCTGTGAAGGAGAAACCTGGCGGCATAAGACAATTTGGAGGGGGTGCTGGCGATGGCAGGGGGATCTCAGACTAAAGCTTCATGCTATGGGAAAATAATAAACTGGTATCACCGTAATGTGTGGGAAGTACTGTGTCAATCAATTTGACTTCATTTTTTCATTATTTGTTACTTTACTAGTTACATCTCATAAAAAACATTAGTAATTAACATAAATTACAAAAGATATTACTTAATCTGTATGAACCTCAACTTCAAAAGTCCCCCCGGAGCAAATCGTCTGAAAGAAACGCTGGCCAGTTGAAAGGGATGTTTGAGATAAAACTGAGACTCACCCTATGGTGCCTGATCCTCCGAGCCGCTCTTCGAACCTCCCGACCTCCATCCTCCGGTTCATCCCCCGACTTGGGCAGCTTCATCTTGCACCGATCCTACGGTCGCACAATCGGCATGTCGCCATCAACACAAGTGCTGGGTGCGCTTCCATTCACCACCCGGTCGCACAGTCGAATGTCGATCAATGACGCTCCAGCTCGAGCTTGACGCACGCCTGCCTGCATTTCCTTCCTTGCAAGAACGAAGAGCTGCCGCCCTGCCGCCCTGCCGCTCTGCCGCCCTGCCGCCCTGCCGCTCTGCCGCTGCAGTACCGCCGACGCCGCCGACCAGACAGCTGATCGCCAGATCGCCCCCCGTCCTCACAGGGACGGACTACCGCAGGGATCAGCTTTGGGCCCGACGCTTTGTTCCGACCACCGAACATACCAAGAAGGGTCGCCTGTAGTCGTCTGAGGGTCGGTTTATCAATGCGCAGTTAAGTCAAATTAAGTAAAATTTATCTGGTAACTGTTAGTTAAAGTGTCTTGTTATATCGAAGAACGACCGCTTATCTGAGCCACATATACCGTAACAACAAGAAAAACGTGGCCTTGGTCGGAGACAACATTCATGGTTTAAAAACATACGGGTCATTCTACCGAAATGGGACAATTTGATTAACTTGCCAGTATTTCATCCAAATTTAAAAAAAATTATTTAAATGGCCATTATTTACAAAGAAATGCACGTGATGTATTTAAATACTATATGCCTGGAGTATTGCTCTCATGTCTGGGGAGCTGCTGCCCCCACTACCCTGTCTATACTAGATGCCGTCCAGAGAAGGGCAATTCGGCTAATTGGCGATCCGGCCTTAACGCGTCACCTTCAGTCACTTTCTCACCGGCGTGTTGTTGGTGACCTCTCACTCTTCTACCGATATTCCAACGGAATCTGCTCCTCTGAGCTATCCTCTATTGTTCCGCCGCTCACTGCTCCTATCAGATGTACCCGTGCATTTCATCCTAAGACGGTCGTTCTTCATACATCAAGAACCGAGCGGTACAACCGCACATTTATTCCCAGGGTGTCCAAGGCTTGGAATGGACTGCCAGAAGATGTATTTATTGGGCCTGCGGGTATTGGCCCATTCAAATCTCGCGTTAACAAACTTCCCCTAACATAACCCTTTCACAGCAGCCGCGGTACTTTGGTATTTAGCCCCTGCCTGCGCGGTCTGCTCAGTTATAAAAAAATATTTTTATATAACAAATTTAATAACATTACGACTCTTTCTCCCCAGTACGTTCAAAATATCAACTCCGAGGCTGTAACTTGCTAGCGTTCCATTACTTTAAACCGTGTTTTTACGAAAAATTGATATTTTCTATTATTTGAAATATCGATTATTTATTATAATAAAAAACACAACTACCTATAGATAAAAAACTGTCACCAACTTTGGATCTCAACACCGAGGCACAAAAAATCCCGCCAATTTTTTGTATTATTCATCCGGCTTTCCTCTCCAGCGCATATTTGAGCATTGTGCAGGTCACAAGGTAAGCGTAGGTTTTTAATGTATCAACACCGATCTTGTTTATAAATACGTACATACATATTTTTTTAAATGTCTTCTATGTCATAGAAGTAGTTTAGATATGAGGTTCCTGTCTGATAATTCTTAGCCAAATCATTTGAATATTTACTTGTCATTTAGCAATGTAATCTAACTTATCATGTCCGAGGTACTCAACACCAAGGTCTTTTGTGCCTCGGTGTTGACAAAGGTGCGTCGGGGTTGACTAGAATGGTTGTGAATGAGTTCTTATGTATAAAATATATATAATATTTATTTTTTACAGAAGTATTCCAAAGCAAAGATGGCAAAAAGGAAATCTAATGAAGAGAAACGAAAGAGAAAAACAGAAATTACCCTAACTGATCAAAAGCAATACTTTTCTATTTTTTTACGTTAAATGATGAACAATTAATAAAATAATAAAAAATTGTATTTTTATTTAGTTTACCCTTAACTAACATTATATATACATGCAAAATTAATTATAGGGAAATATTTACTCATTACCGTTACTTAACTCAACTCCGAAGCACAGACATTTTCAATTTAGGAATATGTTTTTTGTACAAATTCAGTTTTGTTTTCAAAATTTTTTGCTTAAACAATTTGCAGCCTCAACTTCGTAGAACAAAAGTCAACACCAAGGCAGTTCCATTTTCATTTTCTGTCAAATTTCGTAAAATAGAGCTTCTTGATCTCTGCCACATTATCGATTAACTTTCTGAATGTTTACTAAAAACGATTTTAAGATTATTTCATATAATAAGCAGTTTTAATAAATAAAATGTTTTTTATATAGTTTGTCCTGTTCCGGTAGAATGACTCATACGCGATTGGATTGGTATGATTTAATTAGTACCCCTCAGGACCGAAATAAGCATTACCGAAATTGTCCCAAAAAAGGAGATGAGACCTGAAGAAGAAGATTAATGTCTTGTCATATACAACCCAATAGTTAGAGTAGAAGCTAAAGTAACTGACATAGTTGAAAATGGCAGTCAAAATATTAATCAGTAGTTGATTGAGCTAATTTGATCTCCATTACTGATGTAATGACCAAACGCGTTACATACTTAGCTTTTGTATTTCTCCAGTTTGCCGTTGACAATTTATATATCTATTTTATTAGATTCTTTATTATTTCTACCCAGTTGATAGTTCAAACACTTCCATAATTCCTTTGATTTATGTGTGGCTTTGTTAAAGTTGCAACCAAGCATCTCTTTTTTTGTTTGATCAATTCTTCTTGATATCCTGTTTACTATTATCTGATTCCAACTGCATGTCTTAAATAAATCAAGAAATATACTATAAAATTTGTCAAATGCTTCATTCGTATCATTGTAAACAAAAACGTTTTTTCTAATCCTGTTTCATCATTCTTCTGCTATGTTAGTTGTTTTCCTGCACCTGAATAGCTTTTTGTTCATATTTCATGGTCTGCTAGGTTGGCTATAGGTAGCAAAATTGAGGATCACTGGTTTGATTGAAAAGTTGAAATTACAATTAACTACCAGAGACTGATATTCACAACCTTATATCATCATAAAAGCTATCAAATTTTAGTTTCGAAAGAATAAAAGAAGTAGGGATTCCCATTTGAAAAAGTCAACTTATCTGTGATTGAAGTTTCCTTGATTGATCAAAAGATTCCTCCAAATATATAAAATATATCAACTAACAAAAATTCTAACGTCTCACCTAAGCTGACACATTTCATGCTTAGACATATTGCAAAGTTACAGCCTTATCAGCGTTATAATAGCTGCGATATTCAACTTTTTTCAGATATCTACTAATACGAAAATTGGTGATTTGCGCTAAACGGTTCGTTTAGTTGTTAGTTAGTTCGTCGCATGAAGTCATACTAGCATTGACCCATGAATCTATATATGCAATAATATACAGGGTGTTCTATTAAAGAAAACTTTGATATGTTACATTTTATTAGTCATCATATTGAAAATGTAGTCCAACTCATCACTCACGTAGCCATTTTTCTGGAAAGAGATATCGTTTGGTCCGTGGCGTTGAGCTTTACTCATCCTGTATATTTTGTTACACTCATATCATTAATTTGTTGCAAGTAAACAAAAACTAAAAAATCGCCAAAACTGATAAAGCTTGAAAGATTCGGCGGCACTCAGGACTGAAAATATTTTCTACGCCTTATTTCTACAAAACAAATTAGCTTCAGCAAAGATATTTGTTGAAATCTTTGCAAAAGTACAATAGTACTACGTGGTGATTTGCCTATTAATTCATGTTAGAGATCTCAAAATTATTTTTGTCGTTTTATAAGGGAGCTTTCTCACTTTGGGAGTACCCTGGATAATAAATAGCATCGGTGTGCTGCAAAAAGTGACCAAGTCAAAAATCGACGATTTGACGGTTTTGGCAACGAGCGACTACAAATAATTTTGTCTCCCAGGAAATATTGTCCAAGTCAATAGTTTGGTTAACGGCTCGTTTTGCCAAAGTCCCTAGAACCAATATAGTAGCAGATAAAAGTAGCCAACTTGACTAGATCATTTGTACATGGTAAGACATATCTCGTAAAAGTGATCATCTTGACTACCAAAGCTGAAAATAGGAACAAGAAAAGCAATGGCTCGAAACCAAACTCCTCTGAATCCGAATGAGACTTCAACTTTCAAATATGATTGATCAAGTATGTTACCTCAAGAAAACTAACATTTATTTGATTTGAACTCAGGAATGTTGTCAAATTCCTTCAAAATAGTGGATAAGGTCACTGAACTGTATGTCTATAATATTATATCTCGCAGTGGAAACGTATTAATTCATTTGTTTTCTAAAAAACGTGTTGAGTGATTTGTAACTGAAATAATCACATTCAATAGCCATTTATAATTACGTTCAATAGCCATTTGTCTTCTTGACTAGGTCGATTTTTCCAGTAAATCGACGATTAGGGTTTTACAAGTCAAATTAGCTCCACTAGTTAAAAATCGTGCAGATTTGCCTGTTTCTTAAGGGTCTAGGGTATAGCGCGAGAAATTGAGAATCCAAGAAAAGACTTATTCCCGTGTTAGCGAGGAGGCGTGGCTGCCTGTCCCCTTTCTCCAGTGTGTGTGTCTAAGATGTGGGGAGATAAGTCCAAAAATCCAAAGGTAAGGTCAAAAGGTCCAAAGGTCACCATAAAAATGAATTTCGCATTTTCAAGCTCCTGACGTTACCTTTAATCTTACAGTAATGACTCAAAGAGCAAATTGAAGAAGAAAGCTTGCGCTTGTGCAACTATTTAGCCTTTTTTGATATCGTGTTTGGTTGTTAAATTACAGGCATTTATAGAATGTGTGATTTTGCATTTGCGAGCACATTAAAAAATTTTTTTGAGAAAATCGAAAATAGTTGTCATTCATTAAGGTCTTAGCTATCGCCTTCCGAAATATTATATATGTAGTTTGAAAATAGAGTGAGTTATGCGAGAAATTGTGAATCCGTGTTTTACATGGCAAATACGTATGTATAAATGTGTGTATCCAGGCCCCTTAACGCTAGAGATCTTTGGCCGGAGTTGACATGTTGACCTACTACAAAATTTAATACAACAGCAATACAGTTTCATTTCTCAAAGCCGCCCCTGCTTGCTTTCTACAGTGTTTCATCTACCTTCTGATGTTCAATTAAAAAGGGAGTCGGTCGACGGACTGCGATTTAGTTCGGACCACCATTCGAATGCAGCGCCATGGGAATTATGGGGTTTATATGGAGAGCCGGTTTGCCGCTTCACATTTAGTCCGGTGCCACCAGATAACCCACAGGATATTGTTCATCGCAGAGCTTATGTACAAAAAGCGTGTTGGGGATTCAAACATGTATTGTATATGTGTAAGGCTCTCACCGTCAGGATCCGATGAACTGTTGGTTATTGGGCTGTTCGGCCGGCGTCGACACGCTCCGTTGTCTTGGCGTCGGTCCAGTTCGCTGCTTGACGTTTCGCCAATATGAGTGGTTGGTGTCCTTAGAAGCTGTTACCTGTTCGGCGTGTACTGAGAAACTCAGAGTTAGTTTAGTTAGTTATCATCTCTTGCTATATCATACCTACAAATTTTGTTTGTTTGTTTATCATGTCTGTTTATTATTTTAATTTTAGCTTTATTTTTGAGTCCTTGTTCACGTTAATTACTTCTACTATCACCTTTTGTAATTTTATAGGCAGTATATATTATTTATATTTGTAATGACTACTATACTCTCGTAGATGTAAGGCTGCTTTTTTTTTGTATCTATTCAGACTGTAAGCATGCCTGATCATATAGAAGGTCAATAAACTATATGAGTATATGAGTATGAGTATGATGCGCAAAAAGACCGAGTCCAACCCCCTTCCGGAGTTAGCCTCCCTTTCTACTTCTATGAGTTTCCGCGCATACATTCTTTCACATACAAGTGAGTTTGAAGGTGTTATGGCCAGGTAGCAGGCCAACACGTAATCTTAGCCGGTTTCTGTCCAGTGAGAGACAGAACCGCCCCACTTCGGCCAGAGGTCCAAAAATAAGTTTTCTAGCTTAACAGAGATGTCCAGAGATTCCTCTCTATCTCATAAGAAACTGACTTTGCAACCACACTTCTGTTTTCCTTGTAATGGTGCCTGCTACCAGACCCACAGCAGGCTCGATCTGGACCAGGAAAATTATTCCTCGACCCTCGCCTTAAGTCCACAGCTTCATTATCGCAAACTCCAGCATGACTTGGTACCAACATAAGTAACACCTGATGTCTTGCTCAAATGTCATCCAAGGCCTTTCTACATTGCAGGACGAGCCTCGATATAAACCTAGAATCACTCAATGTTTTTATTGCTGCCTGGTTGTCGAAGCTGATGGTAATCCGGCTCCTAGGCCCCCGAATTTTGTTAATACGACAGACACAAGCTAAAAAGAGAGGGAAAGCTTTGTTTTTTGGCCACAGATCCCGGTTACTGAGCCGTCTGTGAACCAGACTGGCTTTGCTTCCTCAAAAGGCCGCATCTCGCTTGACGCCACTCTTCCTTGTAGGATACTTCACCGTAAATTTGATGTCGAAGCAATATGTAGGAAAAATTATATCACCCCTCATATGTAGTATATGGTCATCCCTTTGCATTTTCGACAGGATGACAGAGTGTCCCTTGGCAGGACTCACAAGGGACCAACTACCCTGACTCCACAGTCGTAGCGCAGACGTCCTTGCCCCCCTTGAACTATCAAGTCAAGTAGAGGGAGATTCCGCACGCCCAACAGAGTCGTGCGTACTGCACTTGTTATACTTACACAAACACAAGCCAAGCATTTAATTTTATTTAGCTATGCTTTGGCTTCCATCCTTACAGCTGGCTATCACAACTTTTGTCGAACTGCATTACACCAACAGCAGCTTCGTAGAAGGTTACACAATTGTCGCCTAACATTGGGCCTCGACTTTAGAGCCCGAGTTTTAGTTACTGGAGAGCTGAAATTGCTTGAGGTTGCTTGAGGACGTTTTAATTCAAAATTCAATTCATTAACTAACATGCACCGTGTAAGGCTTACGCGGCCATTGTCCAATGAATTTGTGGTTCTTGGGTTTTTAGGCCAACGTCGTTTAGCCTTAAGGCTTACTGTTTCGTCACCACGAGTGAATGACATCTTCGGAAGCTATTTCACTTCAGTGACTTCCGAAATACTGAATCTGTAAGACGCCGAAGTGTAATAGCTTCTCAAGATGCCATCCACTCGTAATAGCGAAACGTCAAGCCTTAAGGGTTCAGGGTATAGCGCGCGAAATTGAGAATCGAAGAAAAGACGTATTGCCGTGTTAGCGAGGAGGCGTGGCCGCCTGTTCCCTTTCTCCGGTGTGTGTGTCTAAGATGAGGGGAGATAAGTCCAAAAATCCAAAGGTAAGGTCAAAATGTCCAAAGGTAAGGTCCAAAGGTCACCATAAAAATGAATTTCGCATTTCCAAGCTCCTGACGTTACCTTTAAACTTACAGTAATGACTCAAAGAGCAAATTGAAGAAGAAAGCTTGCGTTTGTGCAACTATTTAGCCTTTTTTTGATATCGTTTTTAGTTGTTAAATTACAGGCATTTATTATAGAATGTATAATTTTGCATTGCGAGTTTTTTTGCACATTAAAAAAGTTTTTTGAGAAAATCGAAAATAGCTGTCATTCATTAAGGTTTTAACTATCGCCTTCTGAAATATTATATATGTAGTTTGAAAATAGAGTGAGTTATGCGAGAAATTGTGAGTCCCTGTTTTACATGGGAAATACGTAATATGTATAAATGTGTGTATTCAGGCCCCTTAACGCTAAACGATGCCGGCCTAAACACTCAAGAACCACAAATTTGTTATTGGTGAGTACTTTTCATGCAGCATGGCTTTTTTATGATATACACCTTGTCCCAGGGCAAATCCCGAAAAAGAAATCGCAATTAGATTTTAGAATATGAAGCCGATATCAAAAGGAATTATTCTAAAATTCGCAGAGAAATCAATGTTTGAAGTTTGGTTGTAAAGATAACTGAAACGCAAAAAATGGAAGTCAGAAGGATTACGGGTATATTTTTAATCTTTTTGTCGATTGTTTAAATCAACTATCATATGGTCGTATTGCTCATACCGTACGAATATGACAAAGGGGGCCACACATTAACCATTTCGCGATCTAATTAAGGGCATTCCAATTTTTTTGCTGTAAGAATAAACATATAATTTGAACATATCATGACATAAGTCGGTGCAAGAAATCATCCCTTAAAGTTTTAGGGCTTCGTCCTGGGACACGGTGTACTTTTCAGTGGCGTGCGAAAGGGCCCGCAGGGCCCGCGGTGCGGGGGGCCCCGAGCAGTCGGGGGGCCCCCCTTTGACACCATTCAGTGACTTTATGTTTTCTTAGAGAAAGTCTGCCTCGTTGGCAAGCCTTAAACACAAGTAAAAAACAGTAAGACTGTATGATTCACCTTAAAAAAACTATGTCCCACCAGATGGTCATCCAGGGTCGAATCGATAATTTCATTAAAAAGTACCTATTTAGTCGTCGTTGAATGTTTGTCGAATCTAGCTATAATAGCAAAGAAAAAATCTGATAGGGATGAGGCAAATGTCTTACAAAATGAAATAGAGAATTTTGAATTTGTATTTTTATTAATATTTCAAGGAAAATATTTGCAAACGTCAATTTACTTTCAAAATGTTTGCAGAAAAGTCAATTTTCTGATTTTATTTTCGAAAAAGAACAATTGTTGATTAGTTACCTGAGATTTGCACTGCATTTCAGTTGTTTCTAGTACTGCCTGTTACATCGGCTCAAGCAAGCTCATTTTCAAAACTAAAACTAATAAAAAATTTTGCACGATCGACAATAGGTGAATCGTGCCTAAGACCTTTGGGATTAATTTTTGATAGAAAATGAACGAGCAGAAGGCATAGACTTAGACCAAATATTTGATACATTTGTTGCTTTCATAATTCATAGTTACCATATAATATAAACCGATTTGAAATATAGTTTTTTATATAGAAGGGAGGCCCCGTGAAAAAATTGCGGGTGGGCCCCCGAACACCTTGGCATGCTAGTGGTACTTTTCTATTAACTTTTGTCAGCGTATCTGATTTTTATAAATCATTTTGTGGTTGTCGGTATAAATGGACCTGCACTATATAACAAATCGCGACAGCTGCCGTGGTAGGCGCGTCGTGACGCCGCCGCCGCCGCCGTGACGCGGCGTCACCTTTTAGGCAGCCGGCAGCCGGTGCAGATGCACACCGCCGATCCGAACACCGTGCAACGACGAATGTTGGGGTGTGTGTGTAGCCGCGTAGGGCGTAGGGTGAATGGGCGAGGGAGGAGGGTGGGCCTGCGACGCGTGCTGCTCCACACAACCCCCGAAAACAATCGGAAACGAAACTCGTCGAAGCTTGCATGGGAACCATAAGTGGACCAATATAGGTTCACGCAGCTCTCACTCACAATACACGCTGAACTGTGATTTCGCTATTTATGTTTTTCTACTTCTCAAGCAAAAATGCTCTAGATCGAGATTTATAAGTTTTATATTTGCCTTAGTAGCGCAACAAATTATTTTTTTTCGGGTTGCATATGTTGCTGTGATGTGTCCACTTACCAGCCTGTTGCATGCTATATACAGGGGGAGTTTTTAGTGTTTTTACTACCGGATCGATCCATAGCTCTATTAGGTACTATAGAAGATATCGGAAAAAGTTGTATACAAAAGTTGTAGGCAAGTACCTATATGATCTTTGTTCAAAAAATATTTTTACTTATACAGGGTGATTCATAACGTGGTGATGTATAAAATCATTTTTTTAAATAAAACACCCTATGTATTGTACTACATTCAGATTCTACTAAGGATCGCTGTTATAATAATATCAGGTACCTACTGTAACATGGTAAAGGGTATTTCCAAAGTTATGACGATGTTTATATACAAATTGCTGTGAAATGTATATCAAATAGTAACAGATCAAAAATTATGTTCTTTACATCGCTTTGTATAGCATTCTACATTTCTCTGTTTCCAAGATATTTCGTATCAAAGATCCGAATTATTGAAATAATATGAGTAAAGTATGCCGAGGAAATAATTTTATAGATGTGATGCATAATTATCAAGCATGTTTATCAGGTAGGCTTTGAAATATTGACTGTTTTCATAGACTTCTCAATGAATGAACTTTAGAAATTAATTTTTCTATGGAAGAACAAATAGATATGATTTGGGTATTACGAGAATCTTTGAGAAATTGCCTACTTATTGTCCCTAGAACATACAGGGTGTCCCACGACGATTAAGCCAAGCAATATATCGGAACTGGGCAGTAGTAGCAAATTATAATTTTGAGGGTGTAAATTATAGCAAGTATAGTATCTTTTCTTATTACTGTGTCACCCAATGAGGTATTTGTTTTTGGTCACGTGACGTCCGATTCAAAATTTTTAATGGTTATATGGTAGGTTACTTTTTGTGTCCCTCTCGATAAAACAATTCCAACAAACTAGCATACTTGGGGTCTAAAGTGATTAATCCAAGAGCTACAGGTACTTAAAGGACTGTACCGCTACCATTATGAAACACTACCAAAGTAATTTAACTGTAGGGGTAGATGTTGTAAACAATGGTAGTGGTACCATCCTTTAAGTACCTGTAGCTCTTGAATTAATCACTTTAGTCCCCATCTGTGCTAGTGTGTTGGAATTGTTTTATGGAGGGGAACACAAAAGTCACATATATACAGGGTGTCCCATTGAAAATTTTGAATCGGACGTCACGTGACCAAACACAAGTACCTCATTAGGTGACACAATAATAAGAAAAGATACTATATTTGCTCTAATTTATACCCCCAAAGTTATAATTCGCTTCTACTGCCCAGTTCCGATATATTGCTTGTCTTAATCGTCGTGGGACACCCTGTATAAACAGCGATATTGAGAACGATGGCACCTTAAAGCTGATGCATTTCAAAGCGCAACACCGCGTTCTTGTTAACGTTTCATCGATATGTACAAAGGAAACACGTGTTCTGAGTATGTTGTGCAACACTGTTGCGATACAAAATGTATCCAGCTTCGTAGGAGGCCCAGATTTCCAGATTAGGTTTGCCACCTTTATTTTTGCTTGATCAGCGAAACAAAGTATTCGTTGTCGGGGAGGGGGGAGGGGAGTGTGCAGATTAGGGTTGACTTCTCGAAATTTTGCTTGACCGTTAGACGTGTGCATTTTTGTAGATCATTAGATTTTTAGCGCCATTATATAACATTTCGGGCCCCCTAGACCCCCTCTAAATACATGCCTGGCCATGGCATTTCGTTGATTTGCCAATCACATCTTTTCAATTCGTTAATATTTTTCAGAGCAGTGCGTAGGACCTTTGCTTTTGGTTGCAATCACTGGCTGTAACCATTCACCCCTACAGTGAGTGTTTGTACCACTGGGTTGTCCCTCTTAAGAATTGGTGACGGTAGACCTGTTTGATGTTTTTGATAGCTGTGACATCGCCGTATCGAACATTTTTTGACTTATTTTGAAATTTGAATATATGCTATTATTCACATATTGATGTTTGTCGTACAATATGATCACAACGTCAAGTAACAAATCCTTTTACGCAATTTTTGTCTTTATACCGCATTTGCAATTTCAATAAATACAACACAGTGTATGCATTATATTGACCAACATCCACAAAAAACAGCAATAATTTATAATCGCGGTCACTATAAAAATAACTTTGAGTTTTGTATACAGTTAGAAGAGGGAGCTCAATTTATTTGAGAAACAAATTGAGTCAAGTGGATTGACTCAGTTTTTCGCACACACTACAGCGATACCAGACTATTATTTTCCCATAGCATGATGCTATGCTATAGCCTGAGATCCCCTTGCAATCAAATCATCTGCCCCCTCCCGGAAAAAGGTGTGTTATACCGCTCAGGGCCGTAGCTAGGCGTTGACCATGGAGGGGGTTCATAGTGACCTTAGGGGGAATTCATGTATGAAAGGATATGTAATGTCCTAATTTACTTAAAATCTGTATAGGTTGTATCGCTGCTAATGTGTCATGAGCGCCGAGGGATTGGTTAGTAGTAGAATAAATCACTAAGCTTGGAGAAAGCATCCTTGATTATTTTTATGTTGTATTATTTTAGTGGTTATTCTATTCCTGGGAATACTCATGGGGGGGGGTTGAACCTCCCTTATATACGGCCCTGATACTGCTAGATTCTTCTTTCACAGGTCAATCGACAGTCTAGTATCTGCCAGTCTGTCAACAGATTCTTCAGTTCTGCGCCTATCCAAAAAATGTAGAAAACGCCTAAAAACCTAGTTTGTGAAATACTTGAAATTTCTTGTCTTTTGCTTACTCCGTCGCCCATGCACCGATTAAAAAATTATAGCAGCATTGTCTACTACGACCTCACAGCATGTCACTACTCAAGTTTCATCACAATTTATGCAGCGATAAATGACATTGCTAGGGTAGAAAAACGCCAACAGACAGACCGACGAAAACGAGTGACATGGATTTTTGTTATGCAGATATCATGAAACGCCAAAAAAGGGTATGTTCTGAAAATTGAAAATTTTCGCAAACACAATACTCCCCTCACCTGTCGGTGTGAAACGTAATGATATTTATAGTTATCTGAGGAGCTACTAATTGAGGCAGTAGTTGCACAAAAAAGTCTCAAAAATCCATAAAAAATTCAGATGGCGACATGTTTTCAATACAGACACTGTGCCTATAAAAGCACTCAATAACCGATCACCTACACCTACAGATGGTGAACATAAGGTGTGAAGGTAAATCCTGTCAGTATATAGGTACACCGGGATATACACACTTAACCCTATGCTCTCCTATCCTATCCTATCCTATTTGTGCCAACTGCCGTTGTTTGGCTTGTTGTCCTTTCAGTCTCCACCGTAGACCCTACAGCCCTGCACCCACAGACATACGATATGTCGTTCGACAGGTAAACCGCAACCTACCTAATGGGACTATACCGCACTTAACACGTTGTAATGCAACCTGGCGTGTCTCATGTGGTGTGCAGATGTGAAACAAGTCAGAACAGGTCACTTAGTCGGCTTAGTCCGGGGGTAGGGGAATATTAATTACGAATGTCAACGTCTCTATATTATTTTATTCTTGGCTAAAAACTTAAACATATAGCTTTGACGTTTCATTTAGACCCGGTTGTACAATCCGGGATCATCAAAAGATTAGAGCTAAACCGAGATTTAAAAAAATCCGTTTTCAAACCAAAGTTATCAAACAAGCCATGTACCTAAATGGAGAGATGATCTGCTAATTATAACCAAAGAGTTGATATCTGTCAATAAACATTTTGCGTTTTTGAAGAAGATTTTCTTGAACTAGCTAATATAGTTGCTCCAAAGCGAAAGAGGTCAGCATTTAAACCATGGCACTTGAAACTTGGACTGATAGGGAGTTCTATGTAAAAACTTCTGAAAGGATTTGCGAGTGACATGCATTTTTAGACTAAATAGAGACGGTTGGGGCTAAGTACAATACGAAACATTAATAAATTGCTAGTGACAGACACAAAACATGATATTTTGTAGTGTATCGTCAAAAAATCCATTGTCAACATATAAAAACGAAGGATTACGTAATCATAGGTTAGTTTTTGATCGAACGAAACATTACAATTGAATCCACAGTTAACTGTGAAACCAGGTTATAAAGTAACTTGAACAACCGGCCCTTAGGGATAGACCGACATCATTGTGGTTGTATTACCGTCTTTTATAAGCAAGTTTTTCTTCTAAAGAATAATATAGATTTTTTGATCCTACCTTTGAGGTACAACATATGTACATCCTTAACAGTAATATTGTTTTGCATATAGTTTATAATTGTTTATATATTAAAAAGTGGCTTGACTCAGTACTTCTCACGCATACAAATACTTTTGATGACCACCCCGCTTTCCCCAAATTCATGTTACTCCATTTCACAGCTCCTGAAGAAAGGTAAAAATTATCAGGAAACTCTAAAGCCCCTAAAACCAAAGTTAGCAGTGGTTCTGAATTATTTTAAAAACCAGTATTGCTTACCACGAACTCATATCGCATAGCCCAAGTTTGATCAAAATCGGGGCAGCAGTTACTGAGATTATGCGATCACGAAATATACAATACTTGTGATATGTGAAAAAAAAACATAGATTTACAAAAAAGTAAAAAATTAGCAGATATATCCTGTACGGATATGCCTGTTAAAACTGTAGAATATCAAGATGATTTATAAGAGGTAAGATAAGTTTAAAGGTAGGATGTTTAGGAAATTGGAAGCTAAAGAAAATGCTACAAAAATAGTAATATAGTCCTAAAGAGGCGCAAGCGAACCACTACTAACTCCATTCACCGACTTCCGTTCTCAAGTAATAAAACAAAAGTAGCTTATTGATGTTTATCATTTCAAAATATTTATTTTCAAATATTTTGGGGGTTCATGTTTGGATGTGGTCTTAGGTGTGGGCCCGTAAATTCTGATGAAACATAAATCTCAAAGGCGTCTGTGACCTGAGAGTGATGCTCAATATACAGGGAATGGTGGTGGTTCGAGAACAGATCCCTGTAGAGCTTCTATCAAATGAATATTCTGTAAATATCATAGGAGATATGAGAATGTTACTATGTACTGTTGTCTGCTTAACTGTAGCGATGTCTTCTAAGCTACGACTGATGAAGTAGTGATATTTTAGCAGGCCTTGATTACCTGTACAGCGGATAAGTAGTGATTTATGAAGTATCAAAATGGATTTACTTTACAGAAAACTTGGGAGCTCAAGCTCATACAAAAAGTTTCCTTATTTCCACCATCTAATGTATGGGAAACCTCTTTAGAGTGCCTTGAAATTAAAACTTTATCAACAACTCCCGAACTTCCATAAAAGTTGCCACTGAAGTTTTTCTTGGTTCTAAGTAGTTTCCCTACCTACTACTGAGAGCATTCGTACCGCGAATGAAGGAGAGAAAAATATGGGGAAATATTGAAATGCTCAATACTTCCTGAACTGTTTTAAAATTTGCAACCTAGACCTCAAGCTACGAAAACTCAAAATTGTTTATTAAACTGGAACAATTCCACATAGAATTATTGCTAATGCTTTCAATAACCAGCATAGGGCAACTGTCGAATGTTTTGAATTTCGAATGTGCCCTTCTGGATGTTAGGCATAAGAAAGCAGCTTAGAATTTGGTATTTACAGAAAAGAAACGAACACAAAGCTAATGACGACCACTGCCGACAACACAAAATGGTCAGTTTCAACTTTTTGGTACATCGGTTTGTTAATTTCCCATTACGGGTCTAGGGTATAGCGCGAGAAATTGAGAATCCAAGATAAGACGTATTCCAGTGTTAGCGAGAAGGCGTGGCCGCCTGTTCCCTTTCTCCAGTGTGTGTGTCTAAGATGAGGGGAGATAAGTCCAAAAAATCAAGGGTAAGGTCAAAATATCCAAAGGTAAGTCCAAAAAATCAAGGGTAAGGTCAAAATATCCAAAGGTAAGGTCCAAAGGTTACCATAAAATGAATTTTGCATTTCCAAGCTCCTGACGTTACCTTTAAACTTGCAGTAATGATTCAAAAAGCAACTCGAAGCAGAAAGCTTGCGCTTTGTCACTTACTTACCCCTTTTTTGATATCCTGTTTGTTTGTTAAATTACAGACATTTGAAGAATGTATGATTTTGCATTGCAAGGTTTTTTGCACACTAAAAAACTTTTTTGAGAAAATCGTAAATAGTTGTCATTCACTAAGTCTTAACTATCACCTTCTGAGTCTGATTAAGACAAGCAATATATCGGAACTGGGCAGTAGTAGCGAATTATAATTTTGGGGGTGTGAATTAGAGCAAATATAGTATCTTTTCCTATTATTATGTCACCCAATGGTATATTTGTTTTTGGTCACATGACGTCCGATTCAAAATTTTTAATGTGACACCCTGTATGTTTGTGACTTTTTGTGTTTCTCCCGATAAAACAATTCCAACAAACTAAGCACACTTGGAGTCTAAAATGATTAATTGAAGAGCTACAGGTACTAGTACATTACCGAAACACGTGTCGGATTTGAAAAGCTTTTCGTAAGTTGTGATACTTGTGAAAAAACTGGATAACAGCTTTCTCTGATATTTTTATTTACAAAGTATGTAGGTCCACTTTTGATTAATTCATTACAGTTTTTAATTAATCTCTAGCATAAGCAGAGGAATGCTCTTTAAAACCCAACGTACGGGAAAAGCAAGTAATTAAATTTATATAAAATAGCCTACCCGAAAACGTGGCACATACATACAGGGTGAGTTATTAATAACGGGATCGGTCGATAACTGAACTACCGCAGAAGATTATGAAAAAAGTTGTACATAAAAGTTGTAGCCAACGATATGCTCCTTGCTAAAAAATATTTTGATTTATACAGGGTGATCCATAACTACGTGGTGATGCAACATACACTTTTTTAAATGAGACACCCTATATATTATTCCATATTTAGATTCTACTGATAATTTCCGTTCTCAAAATATAAGGTATTGTGACATTATACAGGGTAATTCAAAAGATATGGCCATTTTTATATCCAAATCGCTTGACTGAAGTTTTGTGAACACACGTAGTTTGATGCTGTTTTTTACTGTTACATATATTATAGCGCTAGTAACCGATGACAAGAAATTATTATAACAAATTAAAGAAGGGTGCATAAAAAGAATAAATTACATATGAGTATAATGTGGAAATACCATACGATAAATAATCTTATCAATAAATCCTACCTGAAACGTGGGAATGCACAGTTGTTTGGACCCAAGCCAGGTGTGTAACAGATGCTGACATCACAGAAAGCCCCGGCATACCTCTTCAAAGATCTCATTACAATTTTTACCTAACGACTTTTCAAATACCTACCTGTCTGCCCTTAAATGGCGCTAGGAGTACTTTCTTCTTCCTAATTATTGGGAAATTGTGCGGTAGTGGGGGAACGTATCAGGGTGCTATATGCTAACCATAGAATACTAATATTAATCGTATTGTATATTAGGTGAATAGGTAATGTGAAAAGTGTTGGGACCGATCTATTAAAGAACGGAGTTTTACTAATCTAATAAATCTCACAATTTCATTTGAATGATCGGTTGTTTTATTATGCTAATATAAGTGTTATTTACACAATAAAAAAACGAAACATTCACTATTAATCAAGTTATTAATGTCCTTTTGGCTTAATAGATAGATATTTGTTAGATAGAAGCGATTTATTAGAACTAATTTAATTGTGCTATTCAAGTAGATAACATATTCTCAAAAATAAATTCAAGGTCAAGATTGTTGAGGCATTCTAAAACCTAACGTCATTTTCAAAACCAAAACAATTTCCGTATTGTAGCCACTGGCGTATATAGAAGTCGGTTTCGGGGGGGGGGGGGGGGAGCATCGGAATAATTAAAGTTTATTTTTATATTAACGCCTGGCCTACCACTCTATCTTCTTCAGCACTGGTAACAATGTAAAACGGAAAACCAAAACCAAAATTCTGAGAGTTCGCCTGTTAATTAACATTTCTAATTTATGTTGTCTGTCAAGTAAACTGTATTTTGGAAGAGACTATATGTAAGCAATAGAAACATTAATAAACCATTTTCAATTCCAGTAGACGTGGTTTTATTTCTTATGCTTTGAAATATCATTAACTTTTTACTTCTGTTTAGCGCCCTAAACTTGTTTCAGTTCATCGCTAATGGATGGGAATAAATGAAAGACTGTAACATTTTACAGATAACATTTATTTTGACATTCAGCATGATATATAAACAATATTATCTTGGTTTAATCTGAATAGAAGATAATGGCACAATTTATGTGCCATTAAGTTATTTAAACTTTACACAATGTCTTCCCCTTTTCTTACATATTGACAGACTACTTCGCTTAGGAACCAAATTACATTTATAAATGAATTGTTGCACATACCCTTATTTAACGATACAAAAGTTGTGCGTCTTTGAATGGAGATACTTTGCTAATGTCAAGCGGTTGAAATTACAGATATTTACATAGGAAGATACATGCTTAAGAACAATGACAATTAAACTATTCAACATGTATGCAGAGTTTTGTCTCTCTATAGCATTATAATGTCGAAATGGTACTTGATGGGAAAATACTCGATGTTTTGTGAAAACCCACCTAGTGACAACAAAGCAAATGCAAGTTGTTCACAAATTTAGTACTTTTCTTTAGATGGCATATGCCTCAGAATAACTAAAATATATTATAAATCAGCTATACTACTTACGGCACTGTTCTCCAGCAAACCGCTATGAGTAGGTGTAGGAGAGAATGCAACTGACGCGGTATTGCGATATACCAAGCTATTTAGGTTGTATATCAGATTTGAAGAAACCAAGAATTGAGGTTTTATAATAACAATGACGAATTTATTTGCATATCTTCGTCAATGTCTAACATACAGTTATGAAGGTATGTATAACCGAAAATCAGAGAAAGCCGACCCTGTACACATTAGAGCTCACCGATATTAGGACCTCTTGACTCGACTGTTAGGCCGTTGGTAATGAGCTTTGGTTTGATGCTATAATTGGCTCGTATTGCTAAGAGGCATAGAGGCATATTTTATGTATAGAGTCCTTAATATGGCTGCGGTGTTACGCTTGTTAATTTATCCTAGCAATCAATAGTATTGAATGCACACATTCACGAGGACAGTGCTTGGATATGTTACGGTTAAAGTGTTTACTTGGATAGTTTATACACTAGCTGGATATTATACAAACTATCCAAATGTCTCGTTATTTTAATGGAAAATCATATTTCAACTAGAATAGCTATGAATATTGGTTGGTTTGGAAACAAAATTAGCTATAGCTGGGAGCGAAAATATATTAAAGCGAAGTGTACTCTTTAAACTGAATTCCAAGCTTTCAGGGAACGTTTGTTGAGATTGTTGCTTAGGTTAGAAAATACGAAATGGAACATATTGGTTAGACTCACACAGAATTTTTTTAAAATATGATACTTAATAATATCCCCGTCAATTAATTCATCACACACAACATTTAGGTTAAAAAATCTATAGATTGACAATATAAAATTAGATAAATCGTCAATAAGATTAAAGAAGAATGTATGCTGCTGATCAGGAGGGATGAATTAAAGATCATGAAGTGAACACCGTTGAAATGCGTACAAAGATATCAGTCCAAAGAGAGAGAGAGAGAGCAGCTAAAGATAGGTTCGATAGGTCGTACAATTTCAGTATGTCAAGCCAATACCTCACTCAAGGCCTAGCCTTCGAGGTGGCAATATTTGTATTGTATAGTACAAATAAATAAATAAAAAAAATAAATATCTGTTTCGTTCGAGGACGGGTACCCCAATGGCTTGCCTATAATAATTGATTGATTGGTTTGTATACTATCCAGCTAGCTTACAAACTATCCAAGATATGCCGCTAAAGTGTAAATCGCAAAGGTATCACACATATTAACAAGTGTTTCTGGTCAGTTTAGAAACTATCCACATCATTTGGACAAGGTATGCACCTAATATCTCTAGTAATACAGAATAACCAGCTCGTTGATTACTATGTAAATTAACCAACTTTGGTTGGTTAGTATGTAAACTAACTAATTTTCTTTGGTATATTTAACAGAAAAGTGAGGTTATGT
The DNA here is from genome assembly GCA_951848785.1 of Callosobruchus maculatus. NCBI lineage: Eukaryota > Metazoa > Arthropoda > Insecta > Coleoptera > Chrysomelidae > Callosobruchus > Callosobruchus maculatus. The sequence goes on from CATOUR010000083.1 coordinate 14,207,824, forward strand.
TTATAGCAAGTGCAAGTGTGACGTGTTGGTATCGTTTACTGTCGTGCCTTGTATAATTTATTTAAGAACAGGTATCTAGTTACCAAAAATGGATCAGCAACAGCAATTTGAAAAGTTACTATTAGAATTTTACGAGAAAAAGTCCCAAAATTCAAAATTAATGAATGACAGTGATTATAATGCACATGTAACTCAAATTACAAGAATGATTATCATGCAATGACTACTTATGATTTACAGAGAATCGAATCGTATAGCAATGGTATGTTTTATCTATGAATAAACTTTACTTTTGACTAACAATTATTGTCCTAACCTAAACTAACTAAAGAGGATTGGTTAGTTTACATTCTAACTAACGAGTTGGTTATTATGTGGTACTAGAGATATTAGGTACATAATCTATCCAAATGATGTGGATAGATTGTGAACTGACCAGAAATACTCGCTAAGATGTGTGATACCTTTGTGGTATAGACTTTAGCGGCATATCTTGTATAGTGTATAAGCTAGCTGGATAGTATACAAACCAACCAATATTCATAGCTATTTTAGTAGAAATATGATTTTCCATCAAATTAAGTTTGCCTGTGCACTGATACATTTTATTCTTTTTGCTATTTTCTGTCAGCGGCGGCTCGTCAGAGGAGCAGGGGAGGCTAAGCCTGCTTTTAGTATTTTTGGAATCGACCAAGCGTGCTGTCTAAGTTTTATAAGTAGGTTATTTTTTAACTTAATAAACCAATAAAATAAAACATTTTCGGTGATTTTCTTGGTGCAACCTACACCACTGTGTAACTGATGCCACTGCGTTTTGTCTTTTGACCCCGTAGCTGTGGGATTCCCGTAGCAGTTAGCGGCTCCAGATTTCGTATGCTACGCTATACATATAGATATAGTAAAGCAACCTTGAAATCGTCTCACAACCACCGTCGTTAGCGGTTGATACAATGTTGTCAACAGTGTGATTTAAATCATATTTGTACAATTTTTTTGCCTTCGGGATAATGTACGATCTCCCCCGGCGTAAAAATACGATATTTTGGGGTCTTCGCAGTAGTACAGTCCAGAATAGAATAATCGTACTGGATTTTTAGTAAAATCCCAATCCATTTAGTACTCTAGTACATCTCTCTTGTTCTTAGTACAATTGGACAGTATATTTGTTGGAAAATAGGGTTATTGGCGAATACCCACTTGAATAAAATGTAGGATGCCTGAAATACGTACGGTACTGTGAAAATTTGCATTTTATGTAGTAGGCACACACTTTTATAATTTTTTAATATACAGCCCCCTCTTGATCAAACTAGACGAGCCGCCGCTGTTTTTTTAGACCTAAACCACCCCCCTACCTACCTCTGTAGCATCTTGAGCGTGGGTGGAAACACGAGAACAAGGTTTCAATATGATCCCAGTTTCTAGGTATCGTACATAACTTTTATGTGGAGAAATTGCACGTAGCGTCCATAGAAATTAATGAGATCACGCCTATCGAATCATTATTATCTGCCTATCTACACGTATTATATACATATCTACATTTTACATGGGTACATTAACAAATACAATCTAAGTTGTTGTAAAAGCAGTCGCGTTTTCCCCATTATAAAATCTGACAGAAAATGTGAGCTACTTACTATTATTATGTTAATTTCACATGACTGCTTGACAGATCTGCGATTCTGAAAAGTATTTGTTCAAACACATGGATGTCAAATTATGAATATTCTACATTTTTTTATATAAAAACGCCGTTGCACGTATTAAAACTTGATATCTATACTGCGAAGGTCATAAGCTAAGAAGCTGCTTTTTAAAATTGTAATTTCAATGTCATTAAAACTTTCATGAAGGTTCAAGGAATGAGAATTTGATAAAATCATAATTATTACAAAGTGCCAATTATCCAGAAACTACCGTTCCCTGGATGTGAATCCAGATATCTGGGCGCAAATAAAATACATATTCTCGATTTCTGATAAATAATCTTTCTCATTTTCTGTTTCGCGCATTACATAAAAATATTTCAGTGCTATACGGGGTGGGCCAATAGTGCGTGGACGGAAGATTGTGGGCTTACTAAAAAATATTTCAAAAATCTGTCACTTGATCAAAGTAGGGACCCTTGAGGGCTACAACGTAAAAATATTTTCATTTAAATTTTGGCGTTTATAGAGGGTGATTCATATCAAACCTACATTTTTTTGAAAGGAACCCCTATATATTATTGCATATTTCGATTCCTTGGTGAATTCTAGTGACTTTATGTATCATACATGGAACTTTAAACGAACCGTTTAGGCGAAAATCACCATTTTTGGTATAAGTAGGTATCAGAAAAAAATTGAAAATCGCAGCGATTATAAAACTTAGAAGGCCGTAACTTTGCGGTACGACTAAGCATGAAATGCGTCATCCTAGGTCAGAAGGCTAAATTTGAATTTAGCTTTTTGTACTTGGAGAAATCAGTAGATTAATTAAGGAAACTTCAATCACAGATAACTTGATTTTTTCAAATGAAAATGCCTATTTTGGTTTAAAGAATCAAATGTAATGTAATTCCCGATATCAATCTTTTTTGGTTTTCATTTTATTTAAAATTTTCAGTCAAATAGGTGTTTTTCAATTTTTCTGCATGCAAGCAACCTAGCAGGTCATCAAAAATAAACAAAAGCCCGTTAATATAGAAGAAACCAACTAGTAGTAGTGATGGGGAGGCGAAGCCAGGCAAGTAGGCCACCTTTGGCCCTTTTTGCCACAGAAACCAACTAACTTAGTAGAAAGATGCAAACTAACTAGAGTAACGAGGCAAGACTATGAAAATTCCTTACAACATTATTAGCTCTAACCAGAAACAATAGCGGTAACAAGAATGCTCATTTTTCACAGCCTACTAGGTATTAGCTAATTCCCAAAGTCAGTAAAAAAATATTTAATCAAAGGAAAACTACTAATGATTGTTGCTGGCAGTAGAATATCGATGTCTTCTGAATAAATTTTCATATTTAATGCCATAAAAAAGCCATTTAGGTAAGTCCAAAGTAACGATACCTCTGACTGGAACCCTTCAAATTCATCAGTAGGTACTTCTACTTATTAGCAAAATCGCGAGAAATGAAACTTGATTTCCAGTCTGTTTAAATTGTAAAACATAGCTTAGTTGGTAGAAAACTACATGAAATAAACACAATTACAATATAGCGTAATTAAAAAATTGTAGCAATCATTTCGATAGGGGTTCAGAATGCTCCAGTTAGAGATATCTTCACATTTGACTTAACTAAACGGAAATTTTTTATCCCATTAAATATGAAATTTCATTCTAAAGATGTTAATCGGTAAGCAAAAATCGCTGGTAGTTTTCCTTTTGTTTCAAAATTTTTAATCGTTTTGGAAAGTTGTCAAGCTCTACTAGATCTCAATAGCTATAGTAGGCTGTGAAAAACAAACACTTCTGTCATACCCCAGCTTCTCATTGACATTAGATATCTTGCCGCTGTTGTATCCAGTTAGAGCTGATGTGTTGTGAGGAATTTTAATGATCTTGCCTCGCTACTCAAGTTTCTTTCTACTAAGTTAGTTGATTTCTTCCATATTAACGGGCTTTTTTTTATTTTTCATGGCCTGCTAGGTTGCTTGGACGCAGCAAAATTGAAAAACACCGATTTGACTGAAAACTTGAAATAAAATGAAAACTAAAAAAAGATTGATATTGAGAGTCCTATATCGTTAGAAAGGTAATCAAATTTTACATTTGATTCTATAAACCAAGATAGGTATTCCCATTTGAAAAAATCAAGTTATCTGCGATTGAAGTTTCCTTAATTCATCTACTGATTTCTCCAACTATAAAAAGAATTCAAGTTTATCCATATAATCTAAGATGATGCGTTTCATGCTTGATCATACCGCAAAGTGACGGCCTTCTAGGTTTTATAATCCCTGCGATATTCAATTTCTTTCTGATACCTACTTATACCAAAAATGGTGATTTGCGCCTAAACGGTTCATTTAAAGTTCCATGTATGATACACAAAGTCACACTAGAATTGACCAAGGAATCCAAACATGCAATAATATATAGGGGGTTCCATTCTAAAAAATGTAGGTTTGGTATGAATCACCCCGTATAAACGTCAAAATTTAAGTGAAATTACTTTTATGTTATAGTCCTCAAGGTTCCCTACCATGATCAGGTGACAAGTTTCTAAAATATATTTTAGTAAGCCCACAATCTTCCGTCCACGCACTATTGGCCCACCCTGTATAGCATGTATTTCACCTCTAAATATATCCATCCAGAGCTTTTCAGAAACGCTCTTCCCGGTATTGCGTACGTTTTTTATTTCCCCACCGTTTTTTCTTCACTGGAGGGTACCGAAACATCGTTTAGAATGGGGGTATTTTTCATTTATAACATCCTCTCTTTTTATTAGGGATTTAAAGCTTTCATTTAGGCTTATCCCATTCAGTCATGTTCCTGGATACTTTAACCGTAGAGGGGACTTCAGGAATTTTTTATGACTAGCCCGATTTCGCGATCAATATTTATTGGCTGTATTTCACTGTCACTTCCGTTGAATACTTGATGAGATGGGTTTGACGAGGGAGCATGTGATGAACGTATGTTCGCTTTAGTTAGCAACATCAATTTTGGGCAAGTTTGTCATTAGTTTGCAAATTGTGAAAACGTTCGCCTAATAAAATAGATGATTACTTTGAATTTCCTCTGTTCAGCATTCATATATTTTTCTGTTGAAAACTGCTTCCCCTGTAATTCACAAAAGTTTGAAATTTGGACAGAAAATTGTTTTTATCCTGCTATGAAATAATTAAGAGAAAATGTTTCTGAACTTTTAACGATTGTCTTCGTTTTTTCGTGATTCTTCAGCAAATAACAACTGTGTGAATTCACGTAAATATTTTCGCGAAAAAATTTAATGTGTAAAATCCTTATTTCCCAATAAAAAGAAATACAAATTCATACAAGCACTAAAGGGTCAGGCAGCACGGACCTCCCTACGTTATAATGCCGCTAAAAATGTAACCCTGGATACGTGCCTGTAAAGAGTTATAAAACAAGATAATATAAGGATGAAGATTTTCACTTATGATAATATTTTAGGATTGATCTGCAAAGTTTCATTTTTATAAATTATTCCACAGAGTAGTTGTTGAACAAAGGGGCTGTAACTTGTACCAGAATTAGTATTCAACAAAAGTTATATGAAACACCTCTCTGTTTCGCCAAAGCATCACTCTCTAAAATTTTTTACATCAGAATCAGTTACAAAATAAATACAACACGCAAAAATTAGGTGAAAATAATAGATTTTGTACTTTTTGGATATACCTTTTAAAGCTTTTCTAAATCATAGGCATACTGATTTCAATACACCATAAATAATCGCCTCTATGTTTTATATTATTACATTTGATCGAACTGAAAGTTACCCTTTGGTGGCCTCTCTGATGCGTCACTCTTGACTGACCCATAATTAAAACTACATCTGCTAAAATATGAATTTTTTACATTTCGGTCTGTGTCAAAGTACCAGTTTTGAAATTCGTAACATATTATTTTATTCAAATATATTGTACTTTGATAAAAGCTGCAGAGGTAGTCGCTAGAAAAGAGTTTATATTTCATAAGATGTGGATCTAATGGAGTGAAGTGCCAGGAACCCAATTGAACTTTGTACTCATGTACGTCCTCTCAGAATATTTTGTCAGTCAGATTCTGAAAATAAATCGGTGAAATTGTAGGCAACTAGTAAGATAAGTTTTTTGACAGTTTCGTTTTTCAAATAGTATTGAATTGTATTTTATAACGGTTAATACGCTATACTAAAAAATATGTTTTTCCTTAGACTTCGGTATTTTTATATAAAATGGTGAAAGTCTATACTGGTTGGTAGTCCGCTCTCCCACCATATTATTGAATGCTATCCAAACGCGTATGTCTGTTCAACAAACCATCAAAATAGAAACAACAATACAAGCACAACTGTCCTAATACCACACAAGAGTGGTAACGGGAATAATACGCACGTTGTAAATATACAGGGTGTCCCAAAACAGTAGTAGCGAATTATAATTTTGGGGATGTAAATTAGAGCAAATATAGTACCTTTTCTTATTACTGCGTCACCCAATGAGGTATTTGTTTTTGGTCACGTAACGTCCGATTAAACATTTTCAATGGGACACCCTGTATGTTTGTGACTTTTTGTGTTCCTCCCGATAAAACAATTCCAACAAATTAGCACACTTGAGGTCTAAAGTGATTAATTGAAGAGCTACAGGACTGTACCACTACCATTATGGAACACTACCAAAGTAATTTAACTGTAGGGGTACATGTTATAATCAATGCTAGTGGTATACCAGCCTTTAAGTACCTGTAGCTCTTGAATTAATCACTTTAGACCCCAAGTGTGCTGGTTTATTGGAATTGTATTATTGGGAGGAACACAAAAAGTTACAACAATATACATGGTGTCCCATTGAAAATTTTGAATCGGACGTCACGTGATCAAAAACAAATACCTCATTGGGTGACACAGTAATAAGAAAAGATACTATATCTGCTCTTATTTACATCCCCAAAATTATAATTCGCTACTACTGCCCAGCTCCGATATGGTTTCTATCAATCGATTTTCCAATATTTTAGTGGTAGCTTGGATTATTTGATTTCGTTCACTAAAAAGTCTCCATATAATGCAACAGCACCCATAGATTCACATAGGCGATTTTATTGAAGTGGTGAAGACATCTTTTTATTGCGTTATTGTATGGATATTGTGAATAGAAATATTCTTTCCATCTTTGGTATACCTTCTATCAAGCAGTCACGGATTCAAGATTTGAAGTGATTGTTTTATTTGGTTCTTATGTCTATACTAATCATATTTACAAAGCCTGTCTTATTTTTATGTAACCTTGATTTACATTTACAAACAATCATGGCTGAGGAAACTTGAAACTTGTTCTTGGTTGTAGTTCTCATTGGTTTGAATATAAATATATGGTTTGAATATAAATAATCTCCTCTATGAAAATTAGGTAGAAGATTAAAGTATGATACATTGTTTGACATTAGAATTTCAATTATAGGAATGTACTGGCAATTGGCATGCATCTTAGACATTCTATATCATGTAGTTAACAGTATAGAAAAAATATCTTACAGGTAATAGTCGTAAAAGCTCTTAGAGTACCACTGTGGTCGATGAGGGTCTACAGGTCCCTGAAACAAAAATACCACACTGAAAATAGATAAATGTATGCAACAAACAAATAAAATGCACACATCTGTAGGTACTAATCTAATAGCGCCTTTTATGACAATATATTTTATATGATAACTACAGTATATTCAATCCCAAGATAGACTTCACATAAACAGTCGCATGCAGCATTAGCGTGGTTACTGTCCGCTGCCATCTGCGAACGCACCAGCTATAGTCCAGTGCAATTATGGAATTTTATATTACTATTTAAAAAGAGTTGCCCTATTAACCCATTGCAACTTGAAAGTAGCCAGTTGCCAGTTTGAAATGATCGTTTAGGCAATGAACACTTGACATCACACATTTGGATCTGATTTCCAGTCAGCCTTGGGGGTTTTTACTTGCCGGATTTTAACATACAATTCACACATAGTGTACTGGACTATTAGGGACCCTACCGACAAGAGCCGATCACGCACGCGGGCTTGTTTTCATTTGGTCTAGTTTGGCTGTGAATACAGTATAGTTTTTTCTTCGACATTTCAGGTTAGGAATGAGATATTGACATAAGCCAAGATAAGAGCAGAATATATCGAACGATATTGAAATAAAGAGAGGAGTCAGACAGATATGCGTTGCTTTGCCGACTCTATTTAATCTATACTCGGAAGATATAATCAGCAGGACCTTAAAAAAATAAAAGGTTGCAGTATAGGTATCAAGATCAATGGAACACCATCAATAAACAATATACCTACGATATGCTGATGACACAGTTTTGTTGGCAGAAACCCTAGAAGACTTACACACTCTTTTAAATAAAGTGGTGGAAAGTAGTGGAACATATGGGCCCTCATTTAACATAAATAAGACAAAGCTTATGCTAACATCTAAAATAACACAAAACATTGGAAATCTGTACACTCATGATCTAGCCGTTGAACGTGTGAAGCGATTCTCTTATTTTGGAACATGTATAAATGCGAACAACGATTGCTCTGTTGAAATAAGAGTACGCATAGAGAAGGCCGGAAATACATTCACTAAAATGAAAAGAGTACTAAACAGTTGGGAGTTGGGAATAAATAAGAAACATTTAAATATAAATTATTAAAACTATAATTTCTCATAAATATAAAAGATAAAATAAAAAAACTGGGATCTAAGTCTGCAATTGAAAATGCGGCTTGTGAGATGCTAGGTATTTTCTGTACTGTATTATGGGATGGAAACGTGGATAATGAAAAAAATAGATACTTAACGCCTCGAAAGTTTTGAAATATGGATATACCGTCGAATTCTGAGAATATCGCGGGTGGGTAAAGTTAAAAACGAAACAGTATTCATAAGAATGGAAAAACAAGGAGAAGTATTGCTAACCATAAAGAGAAGAAAATTACAGTACCTAGGGCGCGTTATGAGAGGGAAGAAATACCATCTACTTCAGGTAATGATAGAAGGAAGAATCGCAGGAGAAAGAACGATAGGAAGGAGAAGAGCGGCGGTTTCTAATGTTCGAATTGCCATTATTGCCAACCTCCAGAATGGGGATGGCACCTAAAGAAGAAGATACGGTATTCGCTAGTCTATTTAGGTATTATTTAGCTAGATTTCTTTATGGAAAAAAGTCACATTTTTGCATTTGATTTTCCAGATAATTTTGCAGTTTTCGGTAATTGTAGGAAACAGACATATCATATCATAAGATGAGGTCGATGGTATAATAAATGATTTTTCGAATAAGACCAAGTTTGTTGAAATCCATTCAGTCGTTTAGCAGCTATAGCTATTTAGTTAAAAAACATTGAATAACCTCTTACCAGCGGCGGAGCTTTTTCCACAGGAGGCAGGACCTGGCTCAGCCCAAATCCTGTGGAGAAGGTTCCGTCGGAGGTTTGTCCACGATCTACCTGGCGCGTCCCGATGGCTGATAGGGATCCCCAGAGCATAAGTTCCCCCGCTCTGGGACTGCAATGAATAACAAATAGTTGCTCGCGGATCATGTGGAACCAAAGAGGTTCTCGGCCTCCGGAGAGCACGTGGGTTCCTGCCGTGTCGGCGCCGGCTACACGCGTACGGCGTTGAGTTGGCGTCGGTGAGGTGGAGACCCGTGTGTTCCTGCTGGTTGGGAAAGCAAACTCCCGGCTGCCTCTTCGGTACCTATTTTCTTCCTAATTACCTAGTAATCCTAACACAACCTCTCCTCACCCAAACTTACCCATCCTTTACGTGTTTTTTGTGATGCGTTCTTGTGTCTGTGTTATTGTCCTGGGGAGTAAACCCTAAGAACAAATCCCCCCAAGCTCAAGGTGTAGCACCATCGTGCCGAGGAGCTACATGGCACAGGGGGCAAGGTGTGTCTCGAGCGATGCCCGGCGGGCCAGGCAACCCGTCGGGGTAGTTTGCCTTACTACCGCATGCGGGGCTCTGTGGTAGCGGACCTCGTATTTCCCTAGCTACTCGTGGGATTGAAGATGGATGACAAAAATTTAAAAACGGAGATGGAGCGTAGGAGAGAGAGCACAGATACGGCAGCATGCCAAACGGTAGACCCTTTTGTGAGAAGAGATGTGATTCTCAGATCACCACCTAGAGCAAGGACTATGTCCTTGCCAGGCGTTGAAGGTTTGAGACAGCCTGCAGAGGGAACTCACCCTAAGAGGAAGAGAGTTGAGCAGGAGGAACCCACCGCCAAGATGGGAAGGGACGAACTGGGAGAGACTATCCAGGATCTCCTCCAGAAGGCCAGACGACTAGAGGAGTACCTGAAAGTCACGGTCAACACCAAGTCGGAAATAAAAAGAACGGGAGGGGATATCCTCATTTTGGCCATGAAATTACAACGGCTGAACAGGGACAGACTGCGGTCTAGCGCAAATGTCAAGCAGTCTCACCAAGAGACGCAGACAGAACTTGCATCGGTATGCATTGGCATACAAGCCGATATTCTGCAACCGGAAGACCAGGCAGCCAAGGATGCGGAGTTAGAAGAGGCCCAAAGAATTTGTACCGAAATATCGAAAGCGACTAGTTTTTCGGATTTTCAACAAATCGCGGAGAAGCGATGGCCCAGGGCTGTCTTTCAAAAACTCTCGGACGTCACAGGAGACATCATGCAGGCACCATGGGAGCAAGACCTTGTTAACATAACAACGTGCGACCTTAGTATGACCAAAGGTATCTCCAGGCGCTTTAGGGACAAGTATGGTGGCTTAGATGTCCTTAAAGCCCAAGAACAAGCTTTGGGAGGTGTAGCCTATATGGCAAACACTATTACAATCCCTTTGCAAGATAAGTTGGAAAGTAAGACAAGATATGTCTTCCATATGCTTGCGGAAACCGACCCCCTGCAGCTAGCCGACACAGAAGTTATATACAACTGTCTCGGAAAACTTAGGGAACTTGCGCTAAAGCACGAGAAAAAACAACTGGCCATACCTTATGTCCCTACTTATAACTGGGACATGATGGAAAAACTTTTGGAGTTCGTCTTCCGGGACACCGACATGCAGATCTATGTATATAGACCTGAGGAAAAACGGCCTGCTAAGCAAGATGCCCAAGGCGTCACTGAAAAGAAGAAGGATAAGCACCCTAAGAGAGACGCTGTTATCATAAAGGGACAAGGTAAATCCTATGCTGATTTGCTCAGAGGCATTAGGAATGAGTTGGACCTCGATAAGATCAATGTAGAACTGTCTAAGGTAAGGCAGACTAGAAACGGCGATGTCCTACTCGAAGTTAAGAAAGGGAAGGCGTTAGAGCTGCAGTCGGCTATTAACACCAAAGTACACGGGGTCACAGCGACAACGACGACTAAACAGACAGTTCTACATATACGGGAACTCGATGAGGTGACTACCCAGGACGAGGTACTGGAAGCGGTTAATAAAACGGTGATGGGTGTGAAAAGCTGCAGGGTAACATCACTTCGCCCAGCGTACGGTGGAACTCAAAATGCCACAGTTATCCTGGACACCAAAGCAGCGGAGCAGCTCGCTGGACTGGGAACGATCAGAATCGGCCTAGTTCAGTGTCGAGTACAGGTCCGTCAGCCGTGGGGTAGATGCCGTAAATGCTGGGACGTAGGCCACAGCGAGAAGGAATGCTCTGGTACGGATAGATCAGGACTTTGCCTGAGATGTGCCCAACCAGGTCACAAGGCAAGTGACTGTACAGGACGCCTCTTCTGTCCGGTGTGCCAAGAGGATACCCACCAGGTCGGTCGCAAGGGATGTAAAGCCATCCCTAGGACGACAACTAATGCCTAGCCTTCAACATATTACAAATCAACGTTGACAGGGGGAGGCAGGCCCACGATGTAATGGAAGCTACGGCAGCCGATACTGAAGCAGATATCCTACTCGTTGCTGAACCAAATAAAAATATCGTCAGATCGTCACCCAACTGGTATACGGACCAACTTACAAACGCGGCTATAACTATCCGAAACCGAGCAATATCCGTATTTGCACATGGATCTGGTCCTGGATTTGTGTGGATAGATGTCGGTACAGTTATTATTATAGCTGCTACTTCTCCCCTAATGAAGATATTACTGACTTAGAAAACGGCCTACAGCAACTAAGAGAGGTTTTGACCGCTAGTAGCAAGAGTGCCATTATATGTGGAGACTTTAACGCCAAGTCTACAGAATGGACGCATTTATCCGACAGACGAGGGGAGATGCTATCTGAATGGCTCTCAGAGTTGGCATTGGTGGTTATGAATGCAGGCAACACTCCAACCTTTGTTCGGGGAACCTCAGCAAGTACTCTGGACCTGACCTTTGCCTCTGAGGGATGCTGTGCTCGAATCCAAAATTGGAGAGTACTACAAAATGAAAGCCTTAGCCTACACCGCTATATTTGCTTTCAGTATAGCTCCCCCTCACGCTCAACTTCCTCTGCCTCTGGGCGTGGCTGGGTGCTGAAACTGCTGGACAAAGGTACTTTTAGTACCTTATTTGGCGAGAAGATCTCTAATAACCTCGTAAACAACGCGGAGAAGCTGACGAGATCACTGACAGACGTTTGCAACATGTCCATGCCCGTAAGACGACACACTCGGAGGAGAAAGCCGGTCTACTGGTGGACACAAGAGATTGCAGAGCTTCGTAGAAGTTGTGTAACCGCAAGGCGTGCCTACTGTAGACAGACTATAACCCTACAAGAGCGCGAAGTCCGGAGGGAATACTACAAAACATGTAGGAAGACTTTACGCCAGGCAATTAAAGCCTCCAAGAGAAGATGCTGGCAAAAGCTGCTCCGGGACATCAATAACGATGTGTGGGGTAACGGATACCGGATCACGATTACCAGGTTGAAGTTGGCCTCTCCAAACCTAGCGACTCCCATGGAAAAGCGGCTCGAAATTGTTGGGGACCTATTTCCTGACATGCCTCCAGTTACATGGGAAAATCCCACAACTGTTGAGGTAGAGCCATTCACAATCAATGAGCTTTTATCTGCTGTAGATAAGCTCAAGCCAAATAGAGCTCCAGGTCCTGATAATATACCTTCTGAGATTGTGAAATTGGTAACGCTCCACTTTCCAGAGGTACTTTTGAGGGTGATGAACCAGGTACTCCATACTGGAAAATTCCCCGAGGTTTGGAAACGGGCAGACCTTATACTGCTGCGGAAGAAAAACCAGCCCGCCATGAATGCGGCAGATTTCCGGCCAATATCCCTACTGGATACGACCGGGAAGCTGCTGGAGTACATGATTCTGGAACGACTGCTTGAGGACGTCGAACAGACAATTTGCGCCCGGCAGTTTGGCTTCAGGCGAGGCATGTCGACACTGGATGCTATCAATCACGTTTGCAATTTGGCGAAGGATGCAGCCGTGGTGGTGAACCGGAAGTTACAACTTTGTGCGCTGGTCACCATCGATATACGGAATGCCTTCAATACAGCACCCCGGCAAGGAATCATAGACTCTCTGGTAGATAGAGGAGTGAGGAACGACACTCTCAGATTAATCGTGGATTATCTGAGCAATAGGAAGATTCTGCTGCGGGACACGGATGACAGGACTGTTGAGGTTGATGTCTGTAGTGGTGTCCCTCAAGGGTCTGTCTTAGGCCCCACCTTGTGGAATGTACTCTATGACGGGGTGCTCCGGTTGACCTTGCCCAATGGTGTCACTAGCATTGCATATGCCGACGATTTAGCCATTGTGGTTGTGGCAAGGACCGAGGAGGAGCTCATGAGCAAGACCAACTGTGCCATAGAGGAAATAGTCGACTGGCTGGCGGAAAATCAGTTGACTATTGCTCCTGAGAAAACAGAGGCGGTGATGTTGACCCCTAGAAGGAAAATGTTACCCATTAGCTTCAATGTAACGGGCACTGTGGTAACTCCGAAAAGATCTTTGAAGTACCTCGGGGTCTGGCTAGACACCAAGCTGTCTTGTGCAGACCATGTCAACATAAAGCTACAGAAGACAAATAGCATGGTAATGGCTTTAGCTAGGTTGATGCCGAACTGTGACGGACCTAGGCCGAGCAAGAGAAAGGTGCTGTGTAGTGCAGCCCTTTCAGGCCTCTTATACGCAGCGCCTATATGGCAATCCGTTTTAAATAACGGCAAGCTGCGTAGACGCCTGGAATCATCAGGAAGAAAGATGGCATTACGAGTATGTAGTGCGTATCGCACTGTATCGAATGCCGCAGTCACAGTCATCGCCGATTTCCCACCCATTGAGCTCCAGATACTGGAACGCTGTGACAGATGGAGTGGGATGCCGAAGACCCAGGCAAGCGAACAGCTACTACAGCGTTGGCAAAATGCCTGGGATACCGCAGATAAAGGCCGTTGGACCTGGCGGCTGATTAAAAACATTCGGCAGTGGGTTAATAGGCAATGGGGAGAGGTGAACTTCTTCCTGACCCAACTCCTTACTGGGCATGGATGTTTTGAGGCATACTTCCATCGCTTCCACGTGTCAGAGTAGGACGCATGTCTGTATTGCGGTGAAAGAGATGATGCCTGTCACACCTTCTTTCACTGTAGGGCATGGCATCATGAAAGACAGCAATGTGAGTCTCTACTCCAGGACAAAATGACCCCGGACAATGTCGTTGACCTAATGCTGGAGTCCAATAATAACTGGAATGCAGTAGCTGCGTTCACGCGTAAAGTTCTAGAAACAAAAAGACAGCAGAGATGCCGACTATTGGAAAACCGCTCTAATAACGAGTGAGGGATAAATATGGATAGATAACGAAGAATCCGAACTCCTAATCCCTGAGAAATCAGGGGAGGGGAGATGTAGGATGAAGACAAACGAAGACTAAGGAAGAGAGACAGCCCCCATCTGAAGTTATGTCTTCACGACAGTTCCGGGGAAGGGGCTTTTCACATGACCCACTCGCTCCGGGCTGCGGCCCGGCGACGGTCCATGAAAAAAAAACCACTCTTTCTTAATAGATAGGTCAAAAATTATTCTAGTAAATACTTGGAAAAGCAGATATTTTTTGTAAACCTATACCGGGTGGATTTCGGTAAAAAATCACCTTAAATATTTAAGACGACGGTTACTCTCCCTGGTGACGATCTTGGAAATCTGAAAATAATTTTCGCGGTCTTCTTTTAGCTACCTCAGTAACAATAATTTTTTTCACCACAAGTATAGTATAGTTTCCGTACTTTGCATTCATATCTGACCAGCCGGTACAATATTAAATTGAATAGATGCATTTATAATGGAATAAAAATAATAAAAAAAAATAATTTACAATTTATGTTCAAAGATTATTTCTCCATGCAAACTAGTGGATGTAATCGTTCCGAAAATCGTTTCTAAGATGTAAATACTAAACTTGTGCAAGGCTGGGCATAATTGATTATATTACTTTATTATATAATTAATTACTTCGTAATTGTTTTGACACATACAATGTCATGGATCTTAAAATTGTCAGTATCAGGCGCAATGTGACATTCTGTTGAATTGTTTTGAACTGTAGTTATGAGATTAGGTTTACTAAAAGCTCTTCAGAGAATGGCTACTTGGCCAGTTATCATTAAAATTGATGCTCGTCTTGAAAATACGCCAGTCAGTCACAATTCGATTGGATTCTCGACGCTCGATCTTGTTCGCATTTGAAATTTCTCACTGTTATATATAATTTTCCTTTGACGCCTTATAAAACTTGCTATATTCGTATATTTTAAAGATTAGCAATTTCTCTCAGGTACCAGTTTTGGAAGATAGGTGGCGAATCAAGACGTTTTCAAAGTACTGATTTCCAATATCTGTATGTTGTTTCTACTAGAACTTGCTATACTTATTGCAAATTTAAGAAGCATAATATATAAGTCCTTTGTACTTCCTCATGAAATACGGCGAACCTAATTTAGAAAATTTCGGTGGTATTGTTAAAACGAAGGAGGAATTTTAATAAGGAACAATTACTCCTAACGGCTGTTCTTGCTTTCCCAGGGTGAACTCGACGTAAATGGAAAAATAAATACGTATCTGTGTAGAATTAATAGGCGTACGCTTGTTTCTTGCTACAGCCATTGTTACCAACGAATTCGAATAGGTTCTGGACTGTATTCCTAAGACCTCGTTGTTATTATTTACTATGTTCACAAACACGATGTTATTTTTTACATAAATCCGCAGGATTTAAATCTTGTGGAATTGCTTAAAATAGTCATTCAACACTTTTACACTGTTAAAGCTTAAAGGAAAAATTCGCTCAAAACTGTAACAATAAACCCAAAACGATCAACTAAAACAAAGTTGCTATTTATGTTAAGCCACTATTAGGGCTCTTTACCCGCTATCTTGCCGCAGGTATACAAAGGGTATACGATACGGGTTTATCAGCGACACAGTGGTCAGTGTGCCACAATCATCAAGCTGCCACTTTAGGATTGTGGATCGTTGTTTACTTCTTCTAACATATTCGAATTCGAATTCGAATATTTGTCTCTCTAAGGGCCGGTTCCTCAATGTCCAGTTAAAAGTATCAGATTGGTAGCTGCCAGTTAGCGTATCTATGAATAAAACTGTCAGATAAGATTTACGTGAATTCGTAAGATTAACCTTCAGTTGTTTAAACAATTTATCTAACAGTTACCCGTTAACTTCCAGATAAATATTTAACTGGACATTGAGAAACCGGCCCTTAGTTAGGTAGATTTTGAGGCTAACAATAATTTATGTACAGACCCTAAATAGTTATATTTGACTGAGTAATTAGTTTTCATCTATCTTAGTATTGATGTGAGGTCAAACTTACGCAAACCACAGATGAAGCATACGCCATTGTTTCAAATTATTTGAATTATATTTTTTGGTGAAATCGTCTAAACATGGAAGGTATAAAAAGTGTTGAAATGAATTAGGATAGACAAGACTAAAGTTTCACATAGTATTTCATGTACATTAAAATTTAGCCCGTATCGGAATGCTATTAAAGTTACGAGATACTTTTGAGAGATACCCTTTACACGGTTAATAAGCCCATTCTAGAAATAATAAATATGCTAAGAATTTTACGGAATCCATGCATTTTGAAATTTGGTGCTTATCTGGATCTGCAGGTGTACTATTATATATTCTTTCTTTTATTTTATGAATAAAATGACAAGATTTTTCTGCATTGATACTCAGGTTAGGATCAGAATAAGATTGAATTTATGTAATTACGTCATTCTGTAAAATCATAGCATTCTCCTTTGGGATTGAAAGAATGTAGCAAGTGTACCCTAGGCAAAATATTGTATACGGATTGTATACCAAATTTTATTTAAATCGAAAATATATATCATACGTATTTTGGATTTGCGCCATACTATTACAGCACTGTATGCCATCACATTTTACTAGGACAGTAAATTCTAGTTATGCGATAAGTTGCAGGATCCCCGCGTCATACGTGCGGATTCTATATTAAAATGTCTTGCCTTATACGTGACCCCTTTTCCATGTTAGAGCATTCGGTGCGGATACTTCGACATCGTACGTTAATATTTGAGGCATCTGCAGTCTGAAATATATATTATATATAAATGAGCAAAGCTTTTGATAGTCAATATACAGGGTGTTTCATAAGTTGGGACTTTTTTTCCTACAGCGGATAGTACTCGCCAAAATGAGTGTTTTTCCCAGTAACATATAAACGAAATATTTAGAGAAAACAAGATACTGCCCATTAAAGAGATCCTCAATTCTAAGTCCGCTCCTGGGCAATGGCTCACCATGTCATAATATCACAACAAACAAGGCAACGCCAGTGGTGCCGATGCCGGTGAGAAAACACTAATATAGGCAGTTCGTCATACGTCGCGTTGCTGTGGCATAGTGTACGAGAGTGCTTGACGTGCTACATCTGACGATGGGACTTTAAAAACAACAAAAATGGCGCACGCTTATAACAATAATGAACTGGTGGACATGATTTTAATGTACGGTAATACACTTTTACAAATAAATGAATGAATGCGTGAACTGTCAACATGGAGTCATTCTGTCACACTAGACATAATAATTGGACTTTTGTTTCCAGCTTCCTTGATACCTATGACTGTCTTGATTATGTTAGTTTGTAGAATTTTCGGTGTGATCTACGCACCAGGTCAAATGTAAGCTGAATAAGTCAATGAAAATATTGCTCACCAAAACATGAACATGAATGTTTGTGATATGTACAGATGCCTCTTTCTTCCTAGAACCCTTCGAAGGTAGTGACCAATTTTCAGCTGCCATATCCGCCTTTCTCGAAGTCCATTTGGGTACGTAGGATCATGGTATTTCTGAAGCCCACCTCTGGAATATCGGCCTTTTTGTGGTTAGTAAGGAAGTTGGCCTCTTCTGTGTTCTTGCGCGCCAGAGTATTCTTTCGATACAGGCTTTGGGTTTCCACTGTAGTATTCTAGAATAAAGTGAAAAGAATACTAGGTATAGAGATGTTTGAACATCACAGCTGAGCATTGACGGGTATCAAAGGAAAGCCTGTATGAATGTTTGTAGATTTCAGACAGACACACTGACCGACCAATTTTGAAAAGTAGGAAAGAATTTACTTGAGTAAATTTAAACGGCGCTGTCACTGTGAATCGGAAGCGATATTGACAAAACCGGATTTTTTCCGGACTAGTTTTTTCATTCTGATTCCGATCTGTATTTAGTTTTTCTCTAGCACCTGTTTTTTTTTCCAGAAGCCGTCCGACCCTACTGTCCCCGTCAATACTTAAGCCTTAAGGCCTATTGTACTATTGGTCCTCTCATTTACAGTATCCACTCCAGCAATCTGGATCCCTGCATAAGTTTATGCAGTTTACCTACTGGTCCTAGTGCTGAGTTGTACTCCATTGGTTCTAGCTTGGTCTTCCCAAAGAGCTGTTGTCTCTTGTGATCTAGTGCTTCGCACTCACAGAGCACATGTAGGGCTGATTCAGTTCCTCTTCCACACAAGCTGCAGTTGAGGTCTCCCTTGTAGAGTCCCATTTTATTCAGGTGTTCTTTTAGGCCACATTGTCCTGTGAGGAGACCCGTCGTTACTCGGAGCTGATTTCTACTCAAGGAGAGCAGTATTTCAGCTATTTTCTTGCATGGAGCTTTAATGAATGTTTTTCCATGAACACATCCTGGCAACAAGTTCCACTGCTCCTTGTGCTGATGTTTCATCCATTCCCCGACCTGGTGCTTTTAGGCACCCCCAGGGCGGGTTCTGCTCCAATGTGTAGAGCAGACGAGCTTAGTCTTGCTAGCTCGTCCGCCCTTTCATTGCCTCTTATACCTGAGTGTCCAGGCACCCACTCCAAAGTTACTTTGTTGTGTTCTGCCAGTCTTCCAAGTTCTTGTAAACATTCCCAGACTAGAGCAGAGCAGGCGCTTCTAGTGCCCTAAGTGTAGCCTGACTGTCTGTAAGTATTGCGATCCTCTTGTTTCTGTAGGATCGTTTATTATTGATACTTGTACATTGCAGGATGGCGTACACCTCTGACTGAAATACCGAGGCGTATTTTCCTAGCATCTATTTTCTAGCACTTGTAGTTTTGGCTATTTTTTGTATACGGACAGACGGACGGACGGACAGAGGCTCTGCGTAAGCTCTTATACAGTGAGAGATAAAAATCAGTCACTAACATCTAAAGATAAAATGAAAGGTTTAATATTTGAGAATGTTGCGAATTCTAGGCTTGAGGCAAGGTTTTAATTAAGAGCATCTGAGGCTGGAGATAGTGGGTACACTACATCCGGTACCAGCTGTGCTTGCGAATGATGATGATGATGATGATTCTTACCTGGGTATTTCGCCTGTAAGTGGAGTTGAAACTGGTCTCGCAGTTAGCTTGAGACAACGTATTCCTAGGCCACCTAGGATCCTTGCAGCATAGATATCGGTTGAAGTGTCCTCTAAAGACACCGCTTACGCAATACAGAGCCACAGGGTTGACACAGGAGTTTAGGAAGCTGAAAAGGAAGACGTTAAAGTGTGAAAGAACCTTCTAAGAAACTAAAACGATTTGAATTGAAATTGAGGGACTAGAGCTGAGCAGTGGATTATGGAGGAGCTAGCAGACCTCACAAACTATTTTACATGAACTGCCATTTTCCAAACGTACAAGACCAAAAATGTTCGGCCTTTCAATTCTTTTACTTCTTACACCGATAGGTAATGGGAGTATTGTTATCGCTAAAATTTTTGTTTTTGAGATGATACGCTTTTTGGGTGTTTTATGATATTCACATAACGAAAACTCACGTCACTCATTTCTGCTAGTCTGTCTGTCGGTCTGTTGGTGTTTTATAACTTCGTAATCTCGGTACGTGGATTGTGATGAAATTTGGATAAAGAGATGATGTGGGGTCGTAGTAATTTTGAAAATCGGTTTATGGGCGGCGGCGGAGTAATTAGCAAAGAATAAAGTATTTCAAATAATCCCCAATCTTCGCTTTTGGGCCTTTTAAGGGTTTCCAATCGTTTTCTACTTTTTTTAGGGTGGGGACGAAATTATGGTGGTTAGGAGGGGTGTTGTGTGTAACACTGAAAAATTCTTTGTATTCATAATAGGCTATCCATTGACCTATGGAAGAAAGATCTAGCGCCATAATACACCTAATCTATCCAAACATTGCCTTGCCTATTACCAAAACCAAGGGACTTTTCTGATGTACAGATACATAAGAGTATTACTTTAAATCGTTCTGTATTGTGTAACCAGAAATTAATTTAAAGAAAATTTTGACATTACATTATATTATTACCGTGGCGAGGATCAGTGGCGTATATAAGGGGGGCCCGGGCCCCCCCCGAAACCAGCCACGCTTTCAGTTTTGACGTCTGGGAAGAGGCTGAAGTAGTTGTCAAAAAATATAGTACTGAATAAAATTAGCAGCGACTTCAAAATGTAATTTAATAATAAAGCAAATAGGACAACTTTAACGATCATAGATGTCTGATTAGGAAATACATCTTGGTTTCTTTGCTTTAATTTAGAATATTATTATCTATAAAAATTGAAATTTACATTTGTAATATGCATATACAGGGTGTCCCAAAACTCAACGTCAAGCCGCAGCGGGGTGACAGGGTTGATTGTAACCATCATGAGAAGAATCAGAGAAAAATCTATCCCATGCAGTTTGAGAAGTATGGGCATTTAAACAAAAAACCTAGAAATTTAGTCAAATTATAATAATTTTTTGGTTATTGTCGTTAACTTTTATTATTTTTTCATTTATTTAAACTATGGAACCGTAACCCTAAATAACATTAAAAAATAATGTCACAATTGCCCCAAGTTTTCTAGAATGAAGACTATCCGTTAAACTTTGAATTTAGAATTTTTAAACTTTGAAAGACCTTCCTTTAAAAAATGTACTAAAGTGCCTTGGCAAGTGCCATTAAAAGTTGGCGCATTTAACCAGGATTTTAACATGGTACAATACTAGTTAGTTTCATACAAAAAAAAAACGAGTAAAAAATAAAAACCTCAAGTAACCCGATTTTTGCTAACCCATTTCACGCAGGTCAGATGTTCTTTATTCGCACAAGTTTTTGGTAGGCTCTTAATATAGTTTAGTTTAGGTTTATTGGAACAAAAGTCAGGCAATAACTATTCAAATTGTTTACCATCAGCCTCAATACACGCCCTACATCTTCTTAAACTAGGTCAATATTTTTCATTATTTTATTAATTTTACTTATTTTTGTTGACTTTGGTAGAAGTGGCGTCACTATCTGTCTCGCTCACTCATGGCAAACATGTCCACTATCCACCTCCCTCATCATTTTGCCGTAAAATTAAGAATCTACCAAAAGCTTGTGAGAATAAAGAACATTTGACCTGCGTAAAATGGGTTAGCAAAAATTGGGTTCCTTGAGGTTTTTATTTTTTTACTCGTTTTTTTTGTATGAAACTAACAAGTATTGTACCATTCTACAATCCTCGTTAAACTTTTTTTGGAACTTGCCAAGACACTTTAGTGCATTTTTTTAAAGGAGGGTCTTTCAAAGTTGACAAACCTTAAAAATTTTAAATTCATAGTTTAACAAATAGTCTTCATTCTAGAAAACTTGGGGCAATCGCAATTGTGTCATTATTTTTTTTGACTGTGCTTCTAGAAATGTTATTTACGTTTCCAAAGTTTATGAAGAACAAAAATAATAAAAGTTAACCACAATAACCAAAAAATTGTTGTAATTTGACCAATTTCTAGGTTTTTTTTAAATGCCCATAATTTTCAAACTGCATGGGATAGATTTTTTTTCTGATTTTTCTCATGATAGTTACAATGAATCCTGTCTCCCCTTTGTGGCTTGACGTTGAATTATGGGACACCCTGTATATAGTTATTTTCGTTAATAATAGTACATTGTTATTTTATATTTAGGTTAAGATTATAATACGCCAATATTATAACGTATGAAATAAACTTTAATTTTTCCGATGGCCCCCCCCCCCCCCGAAACCGATTTCTATATACGCCACTGGCGAGGATGGAAAGCATATATGATGGTTTTTAGAAATCGTGTAACTGGCGGCGATAAACAAAAATATAATAATATAAAATCAGCTCAAACTCCGTTTTTAGGGATTTTAAGGGTTCTTCGTCATTTTCTATTATTTTTGGGTGGTGGTGAAATTGGGGTGGTTGGGGGGGAAAATGTCATTTGGTGCTCCTTAGACCTATCAAAATGTTGCCTTTCAATTTTATATCTGTGGAATAATTTGAGATATATGTATGTACATAGTATAATCCTATAACATGTAACTTGAAGACTACGAACTTGATTGTGATGAAATTGTGACACCGTATTACTAGTGTGAAGGAAACGGTTACAATGCTTCGTTGTTGAAAGTCTTGCCAGTGGCAGGAATTATCGCTCAAGCTAAGTTTTCATATGTTTCAACCAAAGGTGACCATCGTATACTTTGGTGAGGGTGATGTGGATATAGAACTCTATACTTTTCGTTAGCATCGACAATGCCTGGGAAGCACTGAGTTAAGTCACTTGACGCCATTTTTGCGACTTCGGGAAACAAATGGAGGTGACATGGAGCAAAGTCGGCAGAGTAGGGGGATGAACCATAATTTCCACTCCTAGTTCTTCAAACCAATACTTTTTCAAAGTACTGCTTCCCAATATCTATATGTTGCTACTACTAATACGAGTTTTGCCAGCTAGTCACTACCATGCAATTTCCTTTATTCGTCTGAGACCTAAATCACACTGACAAGCTTGCAAGATTGGTTTCGGATGAATGAATGAAATTGCTGCTCTTTAGAAACAATTTTCTTTTTATTGACAAAATAATACAAATTTAGTCCATTTCTTTCAAACAGTACAAGTGACCAAATACCTACCTGGTTTTTACAACTACATGCTGGGAGACGGACCGGGATTATTTTCTGCTCTATTACAATAGGACTTATTATTATTACTCCCTTCACCCGCTCTTGCAACGCCCCTGGGGAATCCGAAACGATTTTTCAATTCAAAAGCCAAAGATGTTTGTTTTATAACCTCTACGCTCTTAGCAAATGAAGTTAAGGGCAAAAATTCACACCGGCTTTCCGCGTTTCGACTCTCAACGTCGAAGTACGTGACCCTTCACAAGACGTGGGTTTATCGTTTCTGCGCCGTAGACACAAAGATGTTTTTAGGTGAGAAATAGAGGTGAGCGTGTCTGAGGAAATTCTCTTTCCTATATATAGCTTTTTCTTGTTTACGCTCGGAAACGCCGATAACATATAGACATTCATCATATAGACACTTAAGCTGCAAATCCTCGTTTGGCGGAAAAGAATATGGCATGGATTATGGATGCTTTAAGCTCCTTACTGAAGGGTGCCGTTGATTTGGGATCATCTCTTTTTGATGACACACATTGATCGATGGTTTCATTTAGATACTCCAGTAAATTATACGCATACTAATATACTACTTGCAAGAGGAATCTGAGAGTTGGAAAAAAGGGATGCGTTTCATGGAATGTGGCAGGACTAAGACAATAATAGAGGACCCTATTTGCCATAATTAAGGGTCTAGGGTATAGCGCGCGAAATTGAGAATCCAAGAAAAGGCGTATTCCCGTGTTAGCGAGGAGACGTGGCCGCCTGTTCCCTTTCTCCAGTGTGTGTGTCTAAGATGAGGGCAGATAAGTCCAAAAATCCAAAAGTAAGGTCAAAAGGTCCAAAGGTCACTATAAAAATGAATTTCGCATTTCCAAGCTCCTGAAGTTATGTTTAAACTTACAGTAATGACTCAAAGAGAAAATTGAAGAAGAAAGCTTGCGCTTGTGCAATTATTTAGCCTTTTCTTGATACCGTGTTTGGTTGTTAAATTACAGGCATTCATAGAATGTATGATTTTGCATTGCGAGTTTTCTTGCACATTAAAAAACTTTTTTGAGAAAACCGAAAATAGCTGTCATTCATTAAGGTCTTAACTATCGCCTTCTGAAATATTATATATGTAGTTTGAAAATAGAGTGTGTTATGTGAGAAACTATGAGACCGTGTTTTATATGGCAAATACGTATGTATAAATGTGTGTATCCAGGCCCCTTAATTCATAAAAAAATGCAACAGGCCAATAACGATTGGTTCTTCGTGTTAAAAAATGCACTCCGCTAGCCTATGGGGCATAAAAATAGTAATAAAGCATATGTTGCCCAACAGTATGTGTACCATTTACAGAGCAAATACAAAAAATTATGAAATTAAAAACGAAAAAGAGAAAAAAAATAATAACACAAATATTGTGCGCTTGAGACCATGACACAAAGAAAAAACAAGGAATAATAAAAATACATTAGCCAATAAATACCTACTCAGAGACAATCTGTATAGCATTCTTTAAATTCACTAAAACTGTAATACAGAAGATATCGCAGATGTTATCTATTTCATTAGCACATAAAATTTAGTGGTGTTTTGGATAACAAGTTAATTTGCGCTTTTTTACAGAACAAGGTCTAATTGAGCCTAGATACAAATCTGGGTACCAAAATGTTAATTTGCGACAATAAAATAGAACAGTCGATGTAACCGTGCAACATCTTGTAAAGAAATACCACGCCTTCGCGTTGCCAAGGGAAAATATTTAGGGTCGTATTCATAGTCGATACTTAAGGGTACCTTAATACTTGAGGGTCCTTTACCTAAGGCTCCCTTGAGTGATACTCAAGTAACGAAATGTCAATTAGACATGTCAACATGACATTTCGTTGCAGTCAAGATGATTTTGTGCGTTAATTTTGGAGTACAGTGTTGTCGGTTTCTGTCACATCTGGAAAAATATCTGGCACAAAATACTGGCACAAAACAAAAAGAGCTAACAGAAAACATCAAAATGCATAGGCATGGACATAACAAATTGACTCATATTTGAAATATGACAACGTCGCTGAATGAATCCCGCCATATCGTAGATGTTACCTAGGAAACAGATGCACAAGGAAAACCACACTTGAGGGCCCCTCAAGTATCCCTTGAGTGTTACTTAAGGGAACCTTAAGTGTTACTCAAGGGACGACTTAATCTACGGGCCCTTAATCTACGAAGCTGACTTTTAATAAACTCTCGAGATACAGCCTCGCAAACTGCCCTCAGAGCATGTTCCAGTTCCTTCAGCATGGTCGCAGGATTGGGTAAATCGCGAATGTAGCGATCTATATAAACCCATACTTTTTTAATTGACGATAAATCAGGTGCTCGTGGAGGCCACCTCAGCTTGCTCTAGGAACCTGACCGACACCCTTGCGATATGAGGACGCGCATTAACTACCTTGCTGGAAACTGGAAGAAACCTTCTTTGAGGCTTCGGGCATATAGAACGGCAACTGTTCTAACACCTCATTCACCTAACATTGGGCCGTCATTGAAGCACGAATCACAAATAAAGGCCACTTGCTGATAAATACAATGGTATCCCAAACCACCAAACCAATAGGACCATGTATATGGCACTCAACAGCAAACTGATTACCACATCGTTGTCTAACGCGTTGACGTCCCCAGGCAAAAACTTGGACTCGTCGAAGAAGGCCGTCTGAAGCCTCTTAGCATGCCATTGTCGGTGTCCTTCGCACCAATGTAACCACATTGGTGATGACGATTTTCAGTGAATGAAATCACCAGATGCGGACGCTATGATTTGGAGCCCCTTCCAAGCAGTCTGTGGTGCACCGTGCGGACTTGGCCTCCCTTTATCTGAATACCAGGCGTCAGCAACAGCTAGAGTGGATCGCATTCTATCTCGAAAGGCCAGTAGTCATAGATGACGATCTTGCCCATCTATAGTTCTCCTGCGGAGTCCAGAATCTCTAGCTCGCTTCATTCTCGCTTCTTTGCGCCATGCTGCTACAACTGTAGCCACGCTACGCCTCATGGTTACATCAATTGCTCTGAAAGATGCACCACGCTCTCGTTGGCTCACAATCCGACCCCGTTGAAAGGGGGTTAAATGCATAAATCCAGGCTGTCGTGTCTTTATACAACCAGTTAGGGTCTCGCCACATTTACAACAGATATGGCGGTTGCAACATATTTTGATATAATATGTTTGTTTTGAAACAAAAGTTTATAGAACGTGTTATTCAGTCTGAACGCGCCTTTAGATGTGTACTCTGGACAGAGGAGGCTATTCACACATTTCCAATGCGAGTATCCCTTTCTCTTAGATGCTCGGATTTCATCTGCGAGTAGAATATTATGTCTTAACAATCAGGCACACAATTACAATGAACATTTCTTGGAGAGGAGTCATCTTACGGTAATAAATCCCGGAACCGGGTCAATTCAGGAAAATTATGAAAGCAGAGCTCTTTACGACGATACGTGCAATGGTAACAGATGCTCTAAAATCCATTTTCAGCTCGCGTTTTAGACGTTCCAGTAAATAAAACTTGCAGGAAGAACTTTATTAGATTCTCTCGTCCATTCTGGCCGTTCGGTAAAACAGAGTAGACTCCAACAGTTGAAAGTCGTGAAGTGCCCAGGAATTGAAGTCCTCAGTTTAATCGTGCGAAAATTCAAGGTTTCTCCAATGCGGAATTGTATTTGTCGCAATCTTACATTGCAGTACTGAGAGAAGTTTTTGTTTTGGGCGTTGGATGTCAACATTCGCTACGTGAAAAATATTCTGGGAATATTCTTGGCCTGCAGTGCATATTCTTGAAAGTGAGCATCAACAGAACAGTCAAACATTTCCGACAGACTGGTGAACCATAAAGTGCATAGTATGGCAGAGCGCGAGTGCCATTTTCAGCAATACAAGAATATATTCCACCAACAGTTCAGTTTATATACGATATCCTGCATACTGTCAGTTGTCATGGCTCTAATAAGCATCAAAATTATAGAAGACTCTAACCAGTTGTACCCATGTGGGGGCGGGTTAGAATATCTCCCATTGTAGGTATATCCTGCGTGTCGTAAAAGGCGACTAAAAGGAACTGAACTACTATCGGTATAAGCAGTAACCCCTTCTCAACTAACAGCTTTGGGTGGACGAGTTGAGAAGAGTCAGCTACCTTCTTGTCCTTGGGGTGAGAAATTGCCCCTAAAGGCGGATTAACCAGAAGATACCATCTGGTCAACGGCATGGGGATGCAGAAAGCAAATGGGAAACTACTGCATTAAAGATCTTAAAGATATCCCAAGAGAAACTCGCAAAATGAGTAAATGCATTTTACGAGTTCGCAAAATGAGTAAATGCATTTTACGAGTTCACCACATGTCTGTTAAGATATTGTGACTATGATGATGTAACCAGTTGATATAAAACTATATGGCCGTCGTCCAATGAAAGTATGGTTCTTGGATGTTCACCACCACGAGTGGATGGCACCTTCAGGAGCTATTTTATTTCGGAGACTTCCGAAATATTTAGTAAAATAATCTTGGGATACGGTCACGTATTATATTTCCAAAATATAAAATTTTACGACGTTTCGACGCTTACATTTGGCGTCATCTTCAGGTATTAAAACTAAAATAAAATATCAGAAATGTCAAACAGATACAAAATTACTAACATTCACAATTAATTTTTTTTAAAAACAAAATTACAATTTAAATCAAATAATTAAAATGCAACAGAAAACTTACATTATACCACAACAGTCATATGTATTATGCCGGGTGGTGTTGGCAATTTGGTTTTCAGTGAGAGACTGGCGTGGTGGAACAAAAATACCAAGCTGATAAAATATACGTTAAAAAATATATACAAGTACAAAACATAAGAAAGCAATTAAATATCGAGGATATTTGGTACCGACGTCAGGATTCAAAAAGTAAAAAAAAACTTCCGAAATACTGACATCTGGTGGATCCACAGTTATATTTACACCTGTTAACGGTGACGTGGCCCAACTAAGAGTATTGGTAGACCCGCCCTCTCGCGGTATGGCAATGTCTTCAAGTCCTTTAAGATGGGTACCCTGGTTGACTTTATGTGCTCCTTCTTTATTTTTGAAATTGTTGTGATGTTTTTGTGTTTTGATGGCTTCTATGTGGAGTCTGGGATAGCATGAAGACGTTGACAGGAAAGAACCTGAATATCTTCAAACATGATCCCATGGCTTCCTTCCTTAATCGTATGTTCATCGATCGCTTCGTTATTCCTACGTATACACTCCCTCATGTGTATGGTATGCGATAAACATCTGTTGTTTAGAGTGGGACTCTTTTATCCTTGACCATTCTCAAATACTCCTGGATCTTTCTTGTGGGCTTGTAGACAGTATTAACGTTTTCTTTTTGTAGCATTTATCCTATTCTGTCTGTTGTTCCAGGCACATAGGATAAAAAAGCTTTTGCTATCGGTTCAGGTTGTGGGTTTGACCTATTCCTTCCATTGTTCTTGTTACTTCCTTTTCTGTGTAACCATTTGGCCTAAAAGCATGATTAGGTGTTCCAGTTCGGGGTCGAGTTCCTCTGGTTCGCACACGTTTTAAACCCGTTCTGTCAAATTTCTAATAATTCCTCACTTCTGAAATGGGTAGTGGTTTGGTTCTTTATGTAAGTACCGGTCAGTATGCGTTGGTTTTCTATATACCTTGTGTCCCAACGTGGCTCTCTTCTTAGAAGAACATCAAGGAAGGCTAGTTTTTGATTTTCTTCTACCTCCATGGTGAACTGGATATCTTCATGCGCACTTTTAGGTATTTTAGAGATTCTTCTAGCTTTTCTCTTCCAGTGGCGTCGCGTGACTGTGTCAGAAGTATTACCAAAGGAGCGCGTCAGGTAATTTGGTGGTTCAAAAACGTTTTGTATGCGACGCCCCTTTTTTAAAAAAAGTATCGTAGAAATGAAGCTCAATCAAAATAGGTTTGTTCTTTTTTTAAAAAAAAAATAGAACTTTAATTCTACATACCATCCATCGATACCAACTATTCTTTATACTTCAAGTGAATTTGGCGGTCCACACATTTTTTTTCTGTAGAAAAGAGAAGGCAAGGCCAACAATGCAGTTTATTCTTCTTGCAATCACATAACCATAAGAGGTATCGTTATACCAGCTCGATTTAAAGTATCGCACGACATTTTTTGATTTCTTTTTCAAATCATTCAAGAGTGGCGTAGGTCTTCCTGTTTGAATAATTTGCTTTTTTCTTCGAAATTGTACAGGGAAAAAGACTTTCCAAGTAACTGGTCTACAATGCACTTACATTCATCCAAATTTTAATAATAATAATGGGCCTTTATTCGTCATGGAAAAAGTACAATTAAGTACAACAAAAACACATACTAAATCCATAATCAAAAATCAAAAAATGACGAAAGGCGGAGTGTCAACCAACAAGGTTGTTTTTCAACTCAACCCAAAAACTAAATAAAATACTAAATAAAATAAAGCAAAGAACAAATTAAAACTACACGCACACATACACCCTGTATACAATGTACATTGGTATATTACAGATTGCGTTATAATTATATGGAGATTTGTATACACACGTGTATTGCTGATAGCGCAAGTTCGCTGAACTGCTTTCACGTTTTTTACAAACACCTGATGTACATTGTGCTATTTATGATATTACGTACAGGTGGTAATCACCTAGATGGTTAAGTAGAATAACGAGGTGGCCAATATATGTAAACTTAAATCATTTCCCTAACACATAGCAAAGTCTGTCCTATGAACATTCATCTGATTTTATTAAAATTTTTAACCTTTTCTTGAAATTGAATAATGAAAAATGTCTAAAATCGTTAGGTAAGCGGTTGTACAATTTCACTGCATTGTAAGTAAAGCTGCGTTTGAACAAGGCAGTCGGATGTTTTGGTATGACGAATAGCAGCCTATTTCTTGTATCTCTATTGCTATTAGTGCTGAATGTTACAAATTTGTCAAACAAATGCGTTGGCGCTTTGTTAAGTATGATTTTATGGGTCAAAACTAGCTGATGGTACTTCGTAATATTGTCTAGCCGAAGCCAACCAGCATCGCGGTATGAATCGCTTACATGATCAAACTTCCGTATGCCATACGCAAATCTGATGCAAGAATTTTGTATTTTTTGAAGTCTTAGAACATCGGCTTGTAAAAGTGCTGGAAAATATACACTGTCACAATAGGCATACTTTGATAGTATAAGCGATTCGCAGATATGCAATTTTAATCTTGTACTCATTATGTGCCTGCTTGGATACAATTGTCTCAGAGTATTATATGAGGCTTGGCACAGCTGATTGACATGTTTGGTGAATCTTAAGTCAGATTCAATCCACAGGCCTAAGTTTTTTACACAATCTGTAATTGGGAGTATCGGAGTATGTTTAATACCATACGATATCCGCTTTAAATATCGGCGTTGACTGTATTATTATCGCTCAACTCAACGCAACGTACAGTACAAAAATAACAATGTGCCGATTTCGCGCCTGCCAGTCCTCGTCGCTAACCTAGGCGCTCGTGAAATACACGACAAAATACGATGAGCCCCGATGCACGATTACATACGTATCCACAGCGAGAAGTGTAACAGCGCGGCGGCCGCGATTTAGAGCTTAGTCCAGGCATTTTAGCATATTTTTATGGTTTTAGCCAAGTTTTATCTATGTCTGTTTAATAAATAATCGCTGGTATTGAAAATAATATTTAAAAAAATATTTCTTAGTAGTTATAAATTTCACAATTTTTAACTGTTACCACTGGTAACAGTCGATGCATGAACGCTTCACCACTGTTCTCCTACGTGATTCCAAACGAAAAACATATCAGTCATTTATCTGCATCCTGTATTTACTGTGAGATAAACTTTAAGTATGCAATTCAAATGAAAGTTGCCATGAAAACAAACAACTTCACTCAACCCTTTTAGAGCTGCGATACTTATCCAGATATTTTACTTATAAGCACTGATGAAGGACCCTGTATGTATAGCATCAGCTTAAAAGGATACGTTACTTGATTACTTGGAATATAACTATTTCTCTCGAGAAAAAGCTTACTCAGACATTTCTAAATATAATTTCATCTCGCTCGGGATACAATTTGAGATTTAAACTTACCTCAAGCAAAATCCTATTATTTTCAGAGCATGCCACCAGTCGTTATACTCTTCCTTGGAGTCTGGATAGAGATGAAACCACAACATGAAGACGTGATGTGGCAGAAAACAGATGAAGAATACTGCAAAAAGATACAAAACATGAATTTCAGACGTAGATTATTACAGCAAAAGTTACGTCAATGCTTTTATGGTGTTTTCGTGGATATCGGTCAGTAATTTCTCCATCACAGCGACGATGTTTCAAGTTATTATATCAACTATCGTCAGTTACCTATAAAGAATAAAATTAAATACAGGGTTTTCCATTGACAATTGGCAATACATCGGAACTGGGCAGTAGCAGAGAATTATAATTTTGGGGATGCAGATTAAAGCAAATGTGCCTTTCTGTATTCCACTTGATGAAGCAATTCCAACAAACTAGCACGCTTGGTCTCTAAAGTGAATCATTCAAAACCTACAGGTACTTAGAGGATTGTACCACTTCGATTGATTATAACATGTATACCTACAGTTAAATCGTTTTATGCACGATCGGGAGGTAAGGTACACATTATTGATATATTTAGGGGGCGTAATGTGCCATGCAACTTGCAATTTGCAATCCAACTGTAGTTAAAAATAGCGACAATATATTTCCCTCTATTTTACTTATACAGGGTGGGCCAATAGTGCGTGGACGGAGGATTGTGCGCTTACTAAAAAATATTTCAAAAATCTGCCACTTGACCATGGTAGGGACCCTTGAGGGCTATAACGTAAAAATATTTTCACTTAAATTTTGACGTTTATATAGGGTGATTCATATCAAACCTACATTTTTTTGAATGGAACCCCCTATATATTATTGCATATTTGGATTCCTTGGTCAATTCCAGTGTGACTTTATGTATCACACATGGAACCTTAAACGAACCGTTTAGGCGCAAATCACCATTTTTGGTATAAGTAGGTCTCAGAAAAAAATTGAATATCGCAGCGATTATAAAACTTAGAAGGCCTTGACTTTGCGGTACGACAAAGCATGAAATGCGTCACCTTAGGTCAGACGGCTATATTTGAATTCTTTTTGTACTTGGAGAAATCAGAGGATAAATTAAGGAAACTTCAATCACAGATAACTTGATTTTTTCAAATGGGAATGCCTATTTTGGTTTGAACAATCAAATGTAAAATTTGATTACCTTTCTAAAGATATAGCATTCTTGATATCAGTCTTTTTTTGTTTTCATTTTATTTCAAATTTTCAGTCAAATCGGTGTTTTTCAACTTTCCTGCATGCAAGCAACCTAGCAGGCCATGAAAAATAAACAAAAGCTCGTTAATATGGAAGAAAGCAATTAACTTAGTAGAAAAATGCAAACTAACTAGAGCAGCGAAGCAAGATTACGAAAATTCCTTACAACATATTAGCTCTAACCAGAAACAATAGCAGTAACAAGAACGCTCATTTTTCACAGCCTACTAGCTATTAGCCAATTTCCAAAGTTAGTAAAAAAATATCTAATCAAAGGAAAACTACTAGTGATTGTTACTAGCAGTAGAATATCTATGTCTTCCGAATAAATTTGGATAAATTTTCACATTTATTGCTATAAAAAAGTAGCAATTTCCGTAAGTCGAAAGTAATGATACCTCTGACTGGAACCCTTCAAATTCTTCGGTAGGTACTTCTGCTTATTAGCAAAATAGCGGAAAATGAAACTTGAATTGCAGTCTGTTTGAATTGTAAAACATAAGTTAGTTTGCAGAAAACTACATGAAATAATCACAATCACAACATAGCGTAATAAAAAAATTCTAGCAATTAGCAGTTGGAGATATCTTTACTTTCGACTTAACTAAACGGAAGTGACTATTTTTTTATCCCATTAAATGTAAAATTTCATTCTAAACATGTTCGACTGTAAGCAAAAATTGCTGATAGTTTTCTTTTTGTTTCAAAATTTTTAATCGTTTTGGAAAGTTGCCAAGCTCTAGTAGACTTCAATAGCTAGTAGGCTGTGTAAAACAAACACTTCTGTCATACCCCAGATACTGATTGACATTAGATATCTTGCCGCTCTTGTTTCCGGTTAGATCTGATGTGTTGTAAAGAATTTTCATGCTCTTGCCTCGCTAGTCGAGTTCGTTTGCATCTTTCTACTAAGTTAGTTGTTTTCTTCCATATTAACGAGCTTTTGTTTATTTTTCATGGCCTACTAGGTTGCTTGCACGCAGCAAAATTGAAAAACACCGATTTGACTTAAAATTTGAAATAAAATGAAAACCAAAGAAGATTGATATCAAGAATGCTATATCGTTAGAAAGGTAATCAAATTTTACATTTGACTCTTTAAACCAAAATAGGCATTCCCATTTGAAAAAATCAAGTTATCTGTGATTTAAGTTTCCTTAATTAATCTACTGATTTCTCCAATTACAAAAAGAATCCAAATTTAGCCGTCTGACCTTAGGTGACGCATTTCATGCTTAGTCGTACCGCAAAGTCACGGCCTTCTAAGTTTTATAATCGCTGCGATATTCAATTTTTTTCTGATACCTACTTATACCAAAAATGGTGATTTGCGCCTAAACGGTTCGTTTAAAGGTCCATGTATGATACATAAAGTCACATTAGAATTGACCAGGGAATCTAAATATGCAATAATATATAGAGGGTTCCATTCAAAAAAATGTAAGTTTGATATGAATCACCCTGTATAAACGTCAAAATTTAAGTGAAAATATTTTTAAGTTATAGCCCTTAAGGGCCCTAACCATGATCAAGTGACAGATTTTTGAAATATTTTTTAGTAAGCCCACAATCCTCCGTCCACGCACTATTGGCCCACCCTGTATAGTTGCTGTGGACATAGGTGTCCCGATTATTGTTTCATAATCTGTTATTAGTTGCTGTAGAACTTATTTTTATGTAACTATTTTCTGTAAAACGAATATAAATGATTTGACAGATTACTACACAAGGTGTGTTATAATAATTATATAACAATAATATGTAACATGGAGGTATGAAATTCAAGCAAGTTGCAACGATGTTTATTATAAGCTAGACACAGAATGTGAACAAGAAGAATATATTTATTTATTAATAAAGGATTACAAAATCGATCATGCATAAAATTTTGTATGTATTTTGGGCGTACGGGTACATGGTACGGTCCACAAACGCTTGTTTTACGCTCTTGATGCATAAACAACTATTATTTCACTTCTTGTTTTAGTAGTAGTGGTACAATCCTTCAAGTACCTGTAGCTCTTGAACTAATCACTTTAGACTCCAAGTGTGCTAGTTTGTTGGAATTGTTTCATCGCGAGTAACACAGAAAGGCAGAATATACGGGGTGTCCTATTAATAATTTAAAATAGGACGTCACGTGACCAAAAACAAATAACATCATTGGGTAACGCAATAATAAGAAAAGATACAACATTTGCTCTAATTTATGCCCCTCTACTACTGCCCAGTTCCGATATACAGGGTTCTTCACGTTACTCGACACGGAGCATTATGGCTAAAGTATTTGATGAAAAAGAAAATAATAACTTCGGATGGATAGAGACCCATAAAGACTACATTTTAAAAATATTTTTATGTTATACAGGGTGTCCCAAAAACACGAAATGTATCAAAGTTATGTTTTTTTGAATGGAATACCCCGTATATTATTGCAAATTCAGATTCCTTGGTGAATTCTAGTGTGACTTTATGTATCATACATGGGACCTAAGGCGAACCGTTTAGGTGTAAATCACCATTTTCGGTATAAGTAGATATCAGGAAAAAATTGAATATCGCAGAGATTATAAAATATGGAAGGCTGATACTTTGCCGTATTACTAAGCATAAGATGCGTCAGCTTTGATGAGACTGTCAAATTTAAAGTACGTTTATGCTAGGAGAAACCGGTCGATTAATTAAGGAAACTTCGATCAGCGATAACTTGATTTTTTCAAATGGGAATGCCTAAATTTTTTTATACGGTGAAACGTAGAATTTGATAGCCTTTCTAATGATATCAGGTTGTGAATATCAATCTCTGGTAGTTTTCATTTAATTTTAAATTTTCAAACAAATCGGCGATTTTCAATTTTCCTACCTATAAGCAACGTAGCAGGCCATGAAATATAAACAAAAACCTGTTCTGGTAGAAGAAAACAACTAACTTAGCTGAAAAATACACACTAACTAGACTAAAGGGCAAGGTTATAAAAATTCCTTACAACAAATCAACTCTCCCAGAAACAACTGCGATAACATCTCTAAGGTCAAAGAGAAGCTGGAGTATGGCAGTAATAGATATTTTTTTACAGTATACTGGCTACCGCAATTTACTAGAGGCCCGTATAAATGTGTTGATCAATGCTAGAGGTAAAAATTTCCAAGACAATTAAAAACCCTGATATGAAACAAAAACAACCAGCGACTGTTGCTCCAGCACGCAACTATCAATCATATGTAATGGTGTTAAAAGTACTAATTACTAATTACAATACCTTTGTATTAAAGTACGAAGGTATCCTCGAAGTCGATACCTTTGACTGGAGCCCTTCTATTATTCAATATCTATTAGCAATATTGCAAAAAAGGAAATCCTGACAAATCAGATTTAAATTTTCTGCCATTTAAGTTATGTTTTATAATTTGAACAAATTTTAATTCATTCTTCATTTTCTGCGATCTTGCTAATAGGTACTGAAGAATTTTCAGAACTCCAGTCAGAGGTACTTTTGACTTGAGTTTCGACAGAATTGCATACCTTTTTATATCATTAAATGTGAGATTTTATTATGAAAATAATAAACTGCTTACAACATTCTCTAGTAGTTTTTATTTTATTTCAAAATTTTTAATCGTTTTGGAAATTGCAGTACATTGCGGTAGCTAGTAGGCCATGAAAAAATCCATTTCTGCCATACTCCAGCTTCTCTTTGACCAAAGATATGTTGCCGGCGTTTTTTTTGGTTAGACTTTGTTTGTTGTGAGTAATTTTTATAATCTTGTCCCTTTAGTCTAGTTAGTGTGTATTTTTCAACTAAGTTAGTTGCTTTCTTCTACCTGAATAGGTTTTTGTTTATATTTCATGGCCTGCTACGTTGCTTATAGGTAGGAAAATTGAAAATCGTCGATATGTTTGAAAATTTAAAATTAAATGGAAACTACCAGAGATTGATATTTACAACCTCATATCATTAGAAAGGTCATCAAATTCTACGTTTAACCGTATAAAAAAAATTAGGCATTCCAATTAGAAAAAATCAAGTTATCGCTGATCGAAGTTTCCTTAATTAATCGACCGATTTCTCCAAGCATAAACGTAATTTAAATTTGACAGTCTCATGAAAGCTGACGCGTTTTATGTTTAGTAATACGGCAAAGTCACAGCCTTCCATACCTTATAATCTCTGCGATATTCAAATTTTTCCCGATATCTACTTATACCGAAAATGGTGATTTACACCTAAACGGTTCGCTTTAGGTCCCATGTATGATACATAAAGTCACACTAGAATTCACCAGGGAATCTGAATATGCAATAATATACGGGGTGTTCCATTTAAAAAAAACATAACTTTGATACATTTCGTGCATTTGGGACACCCTGTATAACATGAAAATATTTTTAAAATGTGGCCTTTATGGGTATCTATCCATCCGAAATTATTATTTTCTTTTTCATCAAATACTTTAGCCATAATGCTCCGTGTCGAATAACGTGAATAACCCTGTATAGCTTGTCTTAATCGTCGTGGGACACCCTGTATATATACAGGGTGAGTCAAACTCAACGCTTCGGACTCTTGTGGCTAAACGATATCTATTTTCAGGAAAAGAACTATGTGGGTTTATGTATGTCAAGTGGGATTACATTTTCTTGTAAACAGAGTGTCTAGTGAAAGCGTGACCTATCAAAATTGTGTTTTTTTAAAAGGAACACCCTATATATTATTGCATATTCAGGTAGCCAATTCTAGTGTCACTTTATGTATCACATATGAGACTTAAAATTTAAAAACGTTTAGGTGCAAAACGCCTTTTTTAGTTAGTTTTAAGTTGATATAAGAAAAAATTCAATATCGTAGCGATTATAAAACTTAGAAGGCTGCGACTTTGCCGTATGACTAAGCACGCGCTAGGTTAGGTTAGATGGTCAAACTCAAGTTGTTTTTGTACTTTGAGCAATCGATAGATTAATTAAGGTAACTTCAATCAGAAAACTTGATTTTTTAAATGGGATGACTTTTTCTTAGAATTAAATGTAAAACTTGATTTTGATTGTGAATA
The DNA here is from genome assembly GCA_951848785.1 of Callosobruchus maculatus. Classification (NCBI taxonomy): domain Eukaryota; kingdom Metazoa; phylum Arthropoda; class Insecta; order Coleoptera; family Chrysomelidae; genus Callosobruchus; species Callosobruchus maculatus. The sequence continues at coordinate 14,245,350 of CATOUR010000083.1, forward strand.
TCAGTTCCTCGTACTTTGGATTTGATTTCAAATTTTCAAAATTTGTGTTATTCAATTTTCCTAAATATAAGCAACCTAGCGGGCCATGAAATATAAACAAAAACCTGTTCAAATGGGAGAAAACAACTGACTTAGTAAAAAGATACAGAAAAACTAGAGTAAAGAGACATTATAAAAGTGATACGAACAGTGGTAACAAAATATCTAAAGAGATGCTGGTGAACGACTGAAATGGATATTTTTCACAGCCTACTAGCTACTGCAAGGGAGATTGGCAATTTCCAAAGCCATTTAAAACTCTGCTTTAATACTATATATAACTGCATTATAGAGATGGAAACGTATTTATGCTTATACTACATCAATAGCCGGAGGAAGTTTTATAGCCGCGTTTTATGATATCTGCATAATGAAAAACGATGTCACTCATTTTTGTCGGCTTGTTCACATGTCACTACGTAAAGCTTAGTACATCGCATAGATCTGGACATTCCAGGTACATCGAAAACCGATCTTGTGAATGCCATCTTACTGAAAGCCGGCGTCAACAAACTTCCTAAAATCTAACCTCTTCATTGCCTTCGTATGATAAATTATTTTGGTGATCCGCCTTCCCGATATAAAATATCCATTGGCAGTTTTTTGTTGAATAACGTATTTGACCGCCTATTTCATTTTCTCTCTTTGAAAGGGTATGGGTTACCCATAACTGCGCACCCCTTAAACTGAATATATCTCCAGAGGAAAAATTTACATAAGGGACGCGTTAAGGTCAAGCCTGTAGTTTGAATGTAATTTGAGTATACGAGGATCATTGTTGGACGCCCTGTCTCCAATTTTCATTCAGAGGAGTTCACAAGTTTTCAAGTGCTCAAGAAAATCAGGTATGTAGATATTTTGATGTATTGATTGAAGTCACACTAGATTCTTTGGCGTAGTACTAACAAATACCGCGAATGGTTAACTGTATAATGTAATGTGTAGTGCAACGTCAAAGGATCTAGCGTCACTTTACTAGAATATAATTTTTTTACACAGGGTGAGTCAAGTTCGACGCCTCGAACTCTTGAGGAAAAAGGATACCACTTTTCAGAAAATTAACTTTGCGATTGTATGTAGCTGGACTACATTTTAAAAATAATAAAAGCGTGACATATCAAAGTTGTTTTTTTTTAATTGAAACACCCTGCATGTTATTGCATATTTAGATTCCCGGGTCAATTCTAGTGTCACTTTCTGTATCACATATATTATGAGACTTAAAGCGAACCGTTTAGATGCAATTCCCAATTTTTGATATAAGTAGATATCTGAAAACAATTTAATATCGTATCGATTATAAAACCTGGATGTCTGTGACTTTGCCGTATCATTGAGCATAAAATGCATCAGCTAAGGTTAGTCGGTCAAGTTTGAATTACATTTGTACTTGGAAAAATCGGTAGATTAAATAAGGAAACTTCAATCAGTGGTAATTTGATTTTTTCAAATGGGAATACTTATTTTTTTAATATGACTAATTGTGCAAATTTATAGGCTTTCTAATGATATAAGGTTGTGAATATCAATCCCTGGTAGTTTTCATTTAATTTAGAAATTTCAATCAAATCGGTGTTTTTCAATTTCGCTATATATGAAGCTATTTACTGAGCAAAATTCGGTGGTACATTTTCATTCATTTCAAAATCTTAAATGCTTTTGTGAATTTTCAATCTTTAGCACATCTATAGTAGGTGGTATTCTGTGAGAAATATCTATTTCTGCCGTACTCCAGCTGCTTTTTGACCTTAGATGTGTTACATCTGTTATTTCTTCTTAGACTTGATTTATTTTAAATTATTTTTTGAATTTTAACGCTTTACTCTAGTTTGCCTGTATCTTTCTGTTAAGTTAGTTGTTTTCATCCATCTGAATAGTTTTTGTTTAAATTTCATGGCCTGCTAAGTGGCTTATAGGTAGGAAAATTAAAAACCACCGGTTTGATTGAGAATTTGAAATTAAATGAAAACTACTAGAGACTAATATTTACAGCAGTATCATTAGAAAGGCTATCAAATTTTACAATCGATTCTATAAAAATAATTGGACATTCCTATTTGAAAAAATCAAGTTATCTCTGATTGAAGGTTTCCCTAATTAGTCTACCGATTTCTCCAAGTACAAATGTTATTCACCGTCTGACCTAAGCTGACGCATTTCATGTTTAGTGACGCGGCAAAGTCACATCCCTCAAAGTTTCATAATCGCTGCGATAATCAATTTTTTCTGATATCTACCTCTTATACCAAAAATTTGTGGTTTGCACCTAAACGGTTCAGTTTAAGTCCCATGTGTGTGAAAGTCACACTAGTATTGACCCAGGAATCTAAATATGCAATAATATATAAGTTGTTATATTAAAAAATATAACTTTGATATGGCACGCTTTTATTAGACACCCTGTATAAAAGCCACTGTTCTTGAAACAATCAGTCCAACTCGACCTACATACACTCGCAAAGTTAGTTTTCTGAAAAGTGGCATGGTTTGATCACAAGAGTCCGAGGCGCTAAGCTTGATTCACCGTGTATGTTTCACTTCTGAACTAGTGCAAAACATACCACTGATTCTAATTGGTTGCAAATAGTCACTGTTATGGATATTTTCGCAAACCTATTAGGAAATCGTCCTAATTGATAGGCATTCTAACAGACGCACGTTTGTTGGAGAAATTGTATGGTTACATAATAAAAGTGCATTCATATGCCCAGAACGAATAATAATGAGAATGCATTGTTAGAGCGTTCCATTGAAATTGCTTCGAAACTTACGCTCAGATAGACTAAAATGATTCATCATTCAATTAGCCAATCCAAGCATAGCGAATATAATAGACACAAGTGACCACAGCATTCAGTTGTCAGAAAATAATGATGGTGGCAAGGCAAGAATAGGGCAAAACTAAATCCTTCTCAAGTCTATCCGAATTAGAGATAGACCAAAACTAAACAAATTCGATCGTAATCATTACGTAAACGCAGTGTTGCAGGTGGACAGAATAGCTCCTATTGGCCTATTTGGGTGAGTGTAATGGCGCTCACCCGAATCGACCAATAGGAGTTGTTGTCCACCTGCACAGTGGCATTTACGTAAGGGTCACAATGTTTCGGTCTATCTCTTATTTGGATAGACTGTGAGTCCCAGATACACAAACATGGGTGCTTCAACACAATAACGCTAAACGTAATTTGGGAAATTTTCATGTCTAGAGGCTGTATGTAGCGATCCTATTTTGTATTCTAAATATATTGCACAAAAAATCGACAAAAGTTATCATGAAAATTAAGAATGATAAGTTATTTGCCCTGTATGCTACGATCAAATACTTTGTTACAAATATAGGCCAAGGGCATGCGCAATAGTAGCACAGTCATGTTATTTGCCTGGTTCTCATTTTATCATTCTGTACATAATTTCTGAACTTCACTTTCGAACACGCAGAACCTTCTGTCACTTGCTACAATCTACCTTATGTTCACTTTCGAACACGGGTTTCGCTACGCTAGACTTTTCTATTCTATTATATCGTCAATGTCGATTTTTTCTTGAAACCTAGTCCTAATTGGTCTCCTAGTTTTTTCTATGTAGCATTTATTACAATTGCTACTGCTACTAATACATTTTCAGTTTTGATACCAAACTGATACACCTTTCTAAATCTTAGGTTTCTAAAAACATTTTCAAGAACCCGTCTATATGTGTTGTAGATCGAAGAATATTGAAACGTTCTTGGGTCTCTCTCTTTCAAATTTTAAGGTTGCGGAATCATGAATTGCCTTCTTACGGTTATGTTTTCTAAACAACTTTTCAACGATGTCTGTATCGTAGTATTTGTATTATCCATTTTTAACTACTGTAACATAGTTTACTAACCTTGTTTAGACGTACTAGAATAGCTGTTATACAAAACAATCGCATTCGTTCTATTCTCACATTGCGAAAGTTTGACTATGTATTAGATTGTTATCCTATAATCAGTAGGTTAAACATGCTTCACTTATAACAATGCCTCTCCATAGCTCTTCCTTATATACAAGGTCCTTTACATACAATGCTACAACAACGTGGATCAAACTGCTAAAACCATGCCTCTTTATAGTTTTAGATAATTTATCAGAACACTTCTCCTCCAAATAATAAACAGCCTTTAATCAGAGTGTTTGTGGCTAACGAAAAAATTATTACTTGTGTGTATGTTCTATATTTTGGGTGCACTACATAATTAACAGTTTTAGTTGTTTTTTTCTTAATTTCATGTGATAGTTATTGACTTTAAAATCATGCTCCATCAAGTTGTGAGTTCGTAACTCTGCCTTTTTATAGCTGAAGTTGAATTTTCAAAAAGTTATTATTAAAAGGCACTCTTCTTTCTCCATTATTTCCAGTGTCCATTCAATTAAACCCATCGAAGTAAATATAGCGAGTTTTTCTGAGAACTTTATCTACGCATCAAAGTTTGGCGAATCAGTTTTAATGAATAATTTACGATGAAAGGTTAATTGCCAAAATTAGTCACGTAGTTTCTCGAGAGAGTGGTTGGGTTTAGCGGGCGGACGGCTGAAATGTCAACCGAAAAGCTCTTTCCAGATATCCTTTTCAAAGCGCTCCACACCCGTACTAAAGCTGTACAAATATACGCAGTTCTGAACGAAAGTAAATTTCTGGACACGTAGAGTTCAAGGTCCGAGTCGAAGTTTTGGGATATCGGTTTAGTTTGTTTCCGTTTTATATTGCTTCAACTCGATTTGCTCAAGGTACCACATACAATGCTTAACGTAATGCGACGTATTTCTGTCAGGACATGATAGCAGAGCTAAAATGCAACAAAATTAGTTTAAAATATATATGAACAAAAATCAATAGTTTTTGAGATTTTTTAATTACAAGGGAATTCTAATAATTGCTCAAAATCTGGCAATTATGTCTAAACAATGGAAAAACTTCGTTAAAAATCAGTAACATGTTCACTTATTCTAGTTCAATACGCTTACACTAATTTTCTTCAATACCATCAGGAATAGTTAAAAAGGTACGATGCTTGAGAAAATGAAATAATTCTCATTTTCGTTTTCGTTTCAGTAGAATTTGATCTAGCTCAAAATACTGCCAAGAAACTGAGCAATCAAATCACTGGAAAAACTTGCTCAAAATACAGCCTTTTAAGAAGATATAAATGTCGAATTGAAAACCTACATCTACATTGCCAAGATTTTAATTCAGAGGACTGAGCCTAGTAGTTTAAAATAAAATATAACATATATTTCTGGAGGGGGTGTAACGCTACCTTAATGATATTCGAATTAGTTTTAATTCGAGAGGCTGAAGTACCTCAAGGCCCTTTGGTAAACATGCAACAAAAGCTTAAAGGGTGATCTTTTACTTTAAAACACATTTCGTTCTTTGATGATATTTGAAAAACCGCTCCAGTTCAAACCATCATTAACGTCGGTAGGATCATAGTAATTATGTTTGACACGATCACTTATTTCCCCCCCTCCCATTTACTTCTCCCTGCCTATGTCCTAGCATTCAAAGTTACTGTAAAAATAATTATACACAATTCTAATTGGAATTTTTTTAAGCTATATTGCTCCATTTGAAAGAGGTCGTCTAGTGGGCGGGAAATCCACCGTGTATGAATATATATCATACTATTTCTTATATTTAAGGGAACTTCTTCCAGTATTTAATTTAAATGATTTCTTAAGAATAATTTGTACCCTTCGCCATAATAACTTTGGGAGATGCCAGATTTTGGGTATTTATCAAAATTCACTTGAAATTGAAAAATCTCAAAAACTATTGATTCTGTTCGTACATATATTAAGCTAATTTTGATGTATTTTAGCTCTACTATCATGCCCTGACATATGTTTGACGCCAAAGTTACATCAGCGATAATTCACCGATATAGAAGAGCTACGTTTCAATAATTACTTCAAAAAATGTCTTAAGGAACGATTACACTCAGTGGACAGAATTGAAGTTCGGTTCAAAATACATATATCTAGCATCATTTTCATCTACATATATCTTTATCCATTTAACATTATGACGTGAAACGTAAAAGTAATAAATCCAATAACATTGGTATTAGCATTTTTAAATTGTGCATGGTCATAAAATTCGTGTAATAATAATTAATAGAAACAAAATTTTCAAATCATGAAACCTTACAAAATTGTTATGCGTTTTGGGGTGGTATGAGGGTGGGGGCTGTATAACTGAAAAACCTGCTGTATTCATAATAAGCTGTCCATTTACCTAAAAAAGAAAGACTTAGCCGAATATCATACCCTTTTTTGGCGGCCGGGCGATGATTTGGTTGCAACGGGGGGATCTTAAACTATAGCTTCATGCTATGGGTAAAATAATAAAATACCAGGATCTGTGGGAAGTACTGAGTCAATTCACTTGACTTCATTTTTAATATACTTATAGTAAATATACACTACTGGATTTCGGTACCCCTGGACCCCCCTGAGTACAGCCTTGGTGTAAGTTCATCTATAGAAAACAATTTGTAGCATTTTTACTTCACCAGACGTTATTGCATAAGGTCGTTGTGATTATAGCATCGAGTATTCAAAAATGATGCTCCATTAGTCTGTATAAACAATAAAAACTTTATAGCGTCAGCAGTAAAATGAACACGACACATAAGCCATGAAAAATTAGCGTTTTCCATTAGCAAAATGCAGCTCGTAAACGAGGGAGTGGGATGTATTCAGGAATTGTAGTTTTTGCGAGGCGTTGAGATTTATTAGACCCCACGCAGAGTACGAACGTGAGTAAGCATCAGCGAGAACCAGCACGATTGTGGCACAGTATAGTAAACAACCAGCACAATAACTCAAGATGGCGGAAATTACACGCGCATCCCCACTTTTGGATGATTTTTTGTAGGGATGGTAACGGTACTTCGATACTTGTACTTCTGTACTAATATCGAGTATTTTTATCTTAGATACTTTTTGAGCGATTCCAGGCTGGTATCGATACTTCTGTAGGTGTATCGGTATATAATTATTGAGGGGTGTGATCAATTGCACAAAATTCTCTGTACGAACCAAACTCGCCTATGAGGCTAAAAAATATCGAGTTGGTACCGGTATCGATATTTTCATTTTCGCATTTCTACCCAAACCTCACAGCCGTAAAATCATCCATAAACCCTCCAAAGGTCAAATTTTGTGGGAACCATTTTTATATAGGAAATCCTCAAAGATATTATGCTGGTTGTTTACTATGCTGTGATTGTGGTATGTCATATTACATGGTACGGACAGCTGTCACCAATTGGGCGTCAAATGAGCAACAGAAGCGCTGGACAGAGTGGTGCATGCTCAGTCTAACAGGATGCTGAGGGGATCCCAGTGTTCTAATCACAGAATAGTAAACAATCAGCAGAATAACTTTGAGGATTGCCTATATAAAAATGTTTCCTACAGCGACTGACTTTGACGGCGCCATTATGGATTAGAAGTCTGGGTAGGCATACGAACATAACAAAAAGTATCGATACCGATATTAATTCGACATTTTTTGGGCAAGCATCGATACTCCCCGTTTCTTGAAGAAACATTATGGATTCTCTTAGTACTGTTATCGACAACATGGATTATCGAAAATTTATATACTAAAAAATGAAGTCAAGTTGATTGACTCAGTACTTCCCACACGTTCCGATGATACCAGTTTTATTATTTTCCCACAGCATGAAACTATAGTCTAGATGCCCCTGCACGCCCGACCGCAAAAAAGTGTTTTGTTCCACTAGGTGCTTCTTTCACAGGTCAATAGACAATCTATCATCAATACAACAACTTTTTTTGTTTTACAAACCCCCACCCCCAAGCCACCTCAATTTCACCCCCAACCAAAAAAAACATTTAAATGATCAGGAACCCTAAAACGTCTAAAACGAAGTTTAAATTGTTTTTTATATTTTTAGTTTTTTATTATTACCGCACCGCCACTGAAACGATTTCTACAAACCATACTTGCTTTCCGTACTTGTCACGGTAATAAATCTGTGTCAAGATGTCACTAAAGTCAATTCAAAAGTTTCCACGTACACAATACAGAACGATCCAAAGTAATACCCGTATGTATTTTGTGCGCATCAGAAAGCAAGTCCCTTGGTTTCTGTAATCGGCAAGGCAATGTTCGGATGGACCTAAAAAAGTGTATTATGCCGCTAGGTCTTTCTCTATCAGGTCAGTGACAGCCCATTATGAGTACAACAAACTTTTCAGTTTTACAGCCCCCCACCCCTTAATCATCCCAATTTTAGTCCCACCCCAAAAAAAAGTAGAAAACGATCAGAAACCCCTAAGACGCCTAAAAACGAAGTTTGAACTGTTTTCATATTTTTAGTTTTTTTTAATATTGCTGCGCCGCCACTTAGACGATTTCTAAAAATCAGACGCGTTTTCCATCCTTGCCAAAGTAGTAATACTGTGCCGAAGTTTCATTAACGTCAATTCAGTGATTTCCGCATTATAAAATACAGAACGATCTAAAGCAATACTCGTATGTATACATCGGAAAATTCTCGAAGTCCCTTGGTTCCTGTAATACACAAGGCAATGTTCGGATGGAGGTAAAAAAGTGTATTATACCGCTAGGACTTTCTCTCTCATGTCAGTGGACAGCCTATTATGATTACAACAAATTTTTCAACGTTACAACCCCCCACCCCCCAACCACCCCAATTTCACCCCCACCCAAAAAAAAGTAGAAAATGATCAGGAACGTCTTGTAACGAAATTTTTGTTAATTTCGTTACACGTCGTCTGTGACTCCTTTTATAGATCAATTCTTCCAGAATAATATCCGATTAACAGGTAAATCCTCCCTTACGCTTTGCCGTTACGCTATTAAAAGAACCCCTTTTCCGCGCCTATGGATACCCATGGTATTTGTTCTCTAGCCTAACTGAATTGTACTGGTTCTCATATGCAATAAGACTCGCATGTGTGTGCAATGTGGGTTGCTTACCTGCGGGACAGGTTGGACTAAGATACTATCTTGTTATTTATAGAATTTAGCCTTGCAAAGTTGTTAGTTTCATTCTGTTGGTACATTTTTCGTTCCCTATTATGAGTTTATTTCATTACAAATAGTAATTCTGTCCCGAGTTGCAATTAAAACTATAGTTACTTTGAGGTTGGTTTGGTAGTGAGCCGCTGGCGGCGCTGCCTAACCAGGGGCCTGCTGTGATTGGTCAGTTGGCTATGCAAATTCGTGAACAATCGGGAAGTATTCCAAGTTTTTGTGACTCCCGACGAGAATTTATAAATAGGCTCGTCCTTCCCTAGCTTCTTGCTTCTTGTCTCTCTCTGCAGCTGCAACCGGTGAGGTTTGTGTGTCTTCTTGGCCTTCCGCCATCTTTTTCATGAATTAATTACGATTTCATTGCCGTGGGGTTGTCTTTGAAGTTTATTCACTCTCCTTTCGCGAGAGTTCTATTTGAAGTACCTAACCCAATAACACGGGCAATTATTTGTGAAAATTCTGCTATTTCGACATTTTGTTTAACTGCGTAGTGTGCGGTTACAATCAGCGATTGTTTCGTAGTGATTTCATATTTTGCTAGCATTTTACCGTTGATATCGAACCTTTAGTATCTAAAATCGATATTGTTGATTTGATTGAGTTCATTTTCGAGTTAGGTTGTGAACGCCATACTGTGGTATATATGTGTTTTCAGCTCAAGTGAGTGCATCTGCTTCCCGAAGAAGCCCACCTCGTACTGATGTCGATCTAAGGGAATACAAGCCCCTTTTTCCACCTGCTTCTGAGACCTTGGAAGGACACACAGAGCGTGACTGCAAGCTGTTCCTGCTACTTTGGATATAGAAGGTACGTAAATATTGCTTATTTCAATTCGAACGCCATTTAGGCAGTTGTCGAGCTATTTTACGTACTTTCGTATCTAGAGTTTGTAGTCACCTCCAAGTGTGACCTTCAGTCCGCTTTTTTTCTTTTTTTTTTATGTTGTTGCTCATTTGTACCTTTTGAGAGAGAGAGAGAGAGAGCACACCCTTTTTTTTTATTTGGTAGAGTCTGTGTAAAATTTGCTTCGTTGTTGTTTCCGCCATTTTGGGCAGCTATGAGCTAATGCGAGCACTTTTGCATAGGTGTCTAACCTTCTTCAGTTTTCTTTGTACCTCGTACAATTTTTAGAGAGAGAGAAAAGCACCTTTCTTTATTTTGGTATAATTTTGATAATTTTTGAGTGTGCTGAAACACACATTTTGCAAATTTTGAGCTGTAGTTTTGCTGTACGATTTTGACAATTTTCCATATTTACAACCGATACAGCCTACCGAAGTACATCTATGTGGGACTGAGCGTACTCATAGATTTTTGTTACTTCCCACACCGATAGGTGAGGGGAGTATTGTGATCGCGAAAATTTTCGATTTTGAGATAATACACTTTTTGGGCGTTTCATGATGTCTACATAACGAAAATCCATGTCACTCATTTCCGTCGGTCTGTCTGTCGGTCTGTCGGTCTGTCGGTCTGTCTGTCGGTCTGTCTGTACGCGTTTTTGTGTCCTCGTAATCTCAGTAACCGCTGCATGGATTGTGATGAAATTTGGGCAGCGATATGCTGGGGGGTCGTAGTAGGTAATGTTCTTATAATTTTGAAAATCGGTGCAGGGGCGGCGGAGTAATTAGCAAAAAACAAAAAAAATTAAATATTCCTCAAACTTCGTTTTTAGGCGTTTTAGAGGTTCCTGATCATTTTTTACTTTTTTTTGGGTGGGGGTGAAATTGGGGTGGTTGGGGGGTGGGGGGTTGTAAAATTGAAAAATTTGTTGCTTTCATAATAGACTGCCCACTGACCCATGAAGGAAGACCTAGCAACATAAATAACTTTTTTAGGTCCATCCGAACATTGCCTTGCCTATTACAGAAACCAAAGGACTTAGAATTTTTTCTGGTGTAAACATACGAGAGTATTGCTTTAGATCCTTCTATATTGTGTTACAAGGAAACTGTTGAATTGATGTTAATGAAATTTTGACACAGTATTACTACCGTGGCGAGGATGGAAAACGCGTATGGTTTTTATAAATCGTGCCAGTGGCGGCGCAGAAATAATAAAAAAAGTAAAAATATAAAAACAGCTCAAACTTCGTTTTTAAGCGTTTTAGAGGTTCCTGATCATTTTCTGCGTTTTTTTTGGGTGGGGTGAAATTGGGGTGGTTAGGGGGTGGGGGGTTGAAAAACTGAGAAATTTCTTGTATTCATAATAGGGTGTAGGGTAGGGGCTCTGAAGGAAGACCTAGCGACATAAATCAACTTTTTAGGTCCATCCGAACATTGCCTAGCGTATTACGGAAACTAAGGGACTTAGAATTTTCTGTATACATACATACGAGTATTTATTGCTTTAGATCTTTTTGTATTTTGTAACGTGGACACTATTACATTGATTCTAATTAAATTTTGACACAGTATTATTACCGTGGTGAGGATGGAAAACGCGTGTGTTTGTTAAATATCGTGTCAGTGGCAGCGTATATAGCAATAATCAAAAAACTAAAAGTATGAAAACAACTCAAACTTCGTTTTTAGATGTTTTAGGCTGTCCATTGACCTCTGAAGGAAATACTTAGCGGCATAAGACAATTTTAGGGGAGGGAAGGCTGCCGATGATTTGGTTGCAAGGAGATCTCAGACTAAAGCTTCATGCTATGGGAAAATAATAAACTGATATCACAGTAATGTGTGGGAAGTACTGAGTCAATCAACTTGACTCCATTTTTTCCTTTGGAGCTATGATTTTAATATTGAGAGTATTTATTGAAGTATAGTTGCTCGCACTTTGCAACTACTGTGCATATAGTTTCAATTTTCTGGATTATTTGTGATATTTGATTTAGAGACATTTTAGTAAACATTTGTGGGCTTGATAATTTTTTTTTGTGGTTATACTACCTTTCAAGATTCTAACTTTCTGGAGCACTAGAGCCAGCAGTAACTTAGTAGAATCATAGCCTTGATTTTCTCTTAAATCAATTAAACTGCTTTGAACTTAAGTGAACTATAGCCTTGCTCACTTCAAGACTCATTTTTTTTAAGTTTTATTTTAAGTGTTAGACTTGAAAGGCCTATCAAGTATCTAGGTTAGGTGATACTTTGTTGTTACGATATTGGTACTTTATTTTAAGATATATTTTTAATTATATATGCAGATTTAATTGTGAACCATTGTGGGGAGATATCTGCTGTAACTTGGTGTATAACTTTAAGAAATTTTAGTATAGAATTTAAACAGTTTGTAAGGGATCTTTTATTAAATTTAAGCACATATAGTTTCAGCTAAATTATTAAATTTAAGCAGATATAGTTTCAGCTAAATTGTTAAATTTAAACAGATATTGTTGCAACTAAATTGTTGAGGAGGGGGCTTTTAATTGTTCTATTCAAAGCCAAGTAGTACGCCTGAGCTTGCATAACCTCCTACATCCTGGGGTTTTGCCATAGAGGGTCCAGACTCTAATTTTTTTCTCTCTATACTTTGCATGACGGCGGCCGGAAGTGGTGGCCGAGCCAGACCCAGATATCCCTCAGCCAAAAAGGGGGAAGTCTAAGAGTAGGGGTCAGGGCCAAAGGAACCTGAAGAGGCTGCCAGTCATCAGAGGGGACCCTCTGAAGGAGCGGTGAGAAGGAGCCCACAAGCCGACCCAGGAGGAGAGGACAACCTTGTTGAGCAAGCCAGGTTGTATCGCTCACTTAAGCCAGCAGTCCCTCTTTATTATTGTAAATTAGTCATCAATCACTATTCATCATTCAAATACTTTATATTTAAACACCAATATACTTGTTATTGTTTAATTCTCTTTTGAATATTTTTTCTGAACCCATCCCTTCAGTGTTTCTGGAGAGGTTGGGCAATTTCACTAACTTCCTTGGAGTTTGGAGGTAAACACTCCTGGCGCCCCTTTTTCTTGAGTTTTGTTGAACCTTAGAGTAATCTCGCGATAAAAGTTAGTGATTTTGCCTGACATCTCTTATAAGAGGAAAAGAATAAGTTGCCAAGGATCCACAACCCACCGTAAGTAAACTGAGCAGCCCAAAGGCACCCCAGTTTAGCTAGATTGGAGGTCTTAACTTAGTTGGACTTTCAATCTAGCTTTACACAATTTGGCGCCCGCTGTGAGGGCACGATTTGGCGATTTGTTCTTTTCTTTCTTCGAAGCCTGAAGAGAGGTGTTGAGTGAACTTTTGAAGTGAGTTGACTAGAGTCAGTTTTTATAGTTTGCCTTTATTCAAAATTTTATTAAATTTTGCTGCAGTTATTTAGCCAATATTTCGAATAACTATTAATCTTTTGAATTTATTTTGATATTTTGACATTTAGATTTTCTCCTGATAGTATCACCTTTGAGAACTATTTATTGCGTTCAAGACTTTATCTTGCCTACATTTTTTTGAATATATCTTGATTATTGATTCTGATTGATTGCCTACATTTTGAGTATTTTTGACTTACCGAATATTTTCTGATTATTACCCATTTATCTAGCTGATTTTGACTATTTTGAGTTATTGAATATCTTTGATTATTGACCATTTATCTTATTGACTGCTGTAAGCAGTATATCTTTTGTCGACTTTTGATTACTGATTGATTTAGATTTTGATTCCCAAAATGGACGCAGGTCATTTATTGAGTGCAGAACTAGACTATGAACTCCGTGTGAGAGGCATACAACCATCTGGTAGTATGGATGACAAACGAAATGTACTGAGAGGGTTGTTCAGTCAAGAACGAGCTCACAGATCTTTCATTGAGTCATTTATAGTTCAGCCTCATGATGACGATGTTGATGCAATCAAAACGTCATTGACCGATTTAGAGCAAAAGATAGCAGCCTTTGTCAGTGCTACTGGTAGTTCTGAACACAAGAGGCTTGTATCTCGTTTGACCCATGTTTCTGGTAGGATCAATCGCTTAAGAACTGATGATGAAAGTCAGGAAGCCATGAAGCAACGTTTGCTTCTGCTTCTTTTAAAATTGGAAGCTGAGCTAGATGAAAAGGTTGCACCTGCAACTAGCACTCCAGTGGAGAGAATGCCTCCAGCTCCAATTTTCTCAAACCCCAAGCCTGTGTTACCATATAAGTGGAATTTGTGTTTTAAAGGGACTTCAAATGAGTCCGTTGTCTCCTTTTTAGAAAAGGTTGAGTCCATGAGACTATCCCGCTGTGTACAGAAAAATGAACTATTCCTTTCAGCTGGTGATCTATTCAAGGATAAAGCTTGGATTTGGTTTAATGTAAATAGATCTAGGTTTTCAGACTGGGACAGTTTGGTTGCTAAGTTGAAGGAAGATTTCTTGCCTTATCAGTATCAGGAGGACCTGATGCAGGAGATCAATAATAGAACTCAAGGTTCTGATGAACGAGTCTCTTTATATATTTGTGCTATGGAGGGACTATTTAACCGTCTCCCTGAAAAACCTGACGAGAAGACCATAGTCAACAAAATCAGGCGCAATCTCTTGCCATTTTACGTAGCCCAACTAGCTCTTTATGACATCAATACAGTGTCAGAGCTGACAACTCTCTGCAAAAAGCTAGAGGAGTCTAGAAGATGGTCTGATAGGTATAAACCTCCTACCCCTAGTAACTCTAGTTTCTTAGAACCAGACTTAGCCTACCTTTCAACATCTAGGGATAGTCCCAGAGAAAACAGAAGGGTGTTTAATAGTAAGTCCTTTGATGTTTCTTCTATATCTAAGGACGAGTGTTGGAATTGTCATCAAACTGGACATAGGTATTCCAAATGTTCAAGTCCTAGGTCAAGATTTTGTTTTGGTTGTGGATCACAAGGAGTGATCAAGCCCAGGTGTCATAGGTGTTCGAGAAACTGTAAGACTGGACGACGCAGGTACCCCAGTTCAAGGTCCTGTGCAGACCGAAGCTCCGACTCATTCGTCTTCAAACAGACGAAAAAAGTCCCAGAAAGGAGAGCAAAAACAGAAGTAGAGTTTGTTTCTCCTGTAGAGAATCCGAACCCTTGTACCTTATTGGAAGGCCCATGTAAGAAGGTCTGTCCCATGTTTGTGTCTAAACCTGGTGATGAGAGACCCTATCTAGAAGTCCAAATATTAGGTGAGACTTTTATAGCTCTTGCTGACTCTGGCAGCAGTGTTTCAATTTTGGGAAACTCTGGTTTTGCCTTGCTTAAAAAATGGAACGTGAATCTTTCTTTAGATTATTCTCTGCAAGTGACAACTGCAGATGGTGTTCCACAGGCTACCATTGGAAAGTTTACTGTACCTATCACTCTTGGTAACGTGACCAGAGATGTACAAATTTGGGTAATTCCGTCTATTGATTATAGTCTTGTTTTGGGTATTGACTTCTTAAAAGCTTTTAGAGTTCATGCCAATTTTTCAGACAATCAGTATCAGATGTCAGTTTGTGTGGTGAACACTATTTGCCCTGCTGATAGGGGCTGGCATGGTATGTTTGTGGGGAAAAAAGGTACTTCTTTCTGCTCAAGCATCAGTGCCTGAGGAATGCTACAGCACCGGAAAATTACCGGGTGGGAGTACAAGTCTTCCGACAGGCTACTTATGGACGAAACAACATCCTTGTCTAATCACCTTAGGTGATTTACGTCCAAACAGCATTGCTGATAGCATCAGTATGCAAGCGTGTCGTTAGGGATTGTTATTGTCTGGTACTTACGGTTATCTTTCCTTTTATAGGATGTATAGATTTGGTTTAGGTTCTTTTGTTGTAGATATGACTAGTCATAGCGTGAAATGTGACTTGTCATTTTGCTGGATAATGTTATTACTATTTCGTTTTCCCTGATGACTCATTTGCTTATTTGAGTGCATTTACCGATTTTATCGTTTGTATATTAGTTCCCGGATTTGACATTTTTAGTTATTAGGTATAGTGTCCTGAATGTGAATAGGCACTTTGTACATTCGTTCCCGGATTTGACAGTTTAGTATAGTGACCTGAAGTGAATAGGCACTTTGTATGTTTGTAAATTTCTGATATATGCGAGGATCTCTCCAGTCATGCCTTCAGTAGATCCGCTGTGGTATTTAGGTTAGGTTATTTTAGGGTTAATATTATTGACATTCTCACCTTAGTTGTACTTGGGTTAGTGTCGGTTGTCATAATGCTTATGTATAACCTTTGTAAGGTTTGTCAGTCATTTTCTTTTGTGCTCGTACTGTGGTATTCTCTAATTCCAGGTTGATTAGTACCTTCCTCTGTAGTTTAGCATCAGTTAGTTTGAAAATTCTCGAATGGCTTCTCGAATTTTTCCTGGTGGGAGGGATGTGTAACGAAATTTTTGTTAATTTCGTTACACGTCGTCTGTGACTCCTTTTATAGATCAATTCTTCCAGAATAATATCCGATTAACAGGTAAATCCTCCCTTACGCTTTGCCGTTACGCTATTAAAAGAACCCCTTTTCCGCGCCTATGGATACCCATGGTATTTGTTCTCTAGCCTAACTGAATTGTACTGGTTCTCATATGCAATAAGACTCGCATGTGTGTGCAATGTGGGTTGCTTACCTGCGGGACAGGTTGGACTAAGATACTATCTTGTTATTTATAGAATTTAGCCTTGCAAAGTTGTTAGTTTCATTCTGTTGGTACATTTTTCGTTCCCTATTATGAGTTTATTTCATTACAAATAGTAATTCTGTCCCGAGTTGCAATTAAAACTATAGTTACTTTGAGGTTGGTTTGGTAGTGAGCCGCTGGCGGCGCTGCCTAACCAGGGGCCTGCTGTGATTGGTCAGTTGGCTATGCAAATTCGTGAACAATCGGGAAGTATTCCAAGTTTTTGTGACTCCCGACGAAAATTTATAAATAGGCTCGTCCTTCCCTAGCTTCTTGCTTCTTGTCTCTCTCTGCAGCTGCAACCGGTGAGGTTTGTGTGTCTTCTTGGCCTTCCGCCATCTTTTTCATGAATTAATTACGATTTCATTGCCGTGGGGTTGTCTTTGAAGTTTATTCACTCTCCTTTCGCGAGAGTTCTATTTGAAGTACCTAACCCAATAACACGGGCAATTATTTGTGAAAATTCTGCTATTTCGACATTTTGTTTAACTGCGTAGTGTGCGGTTACAATCAGCGATTGTTTCGTAGTGATTTCATATTTTGCTAGCATTTTACCGTTGATATCGAACCTTTAGTATCTAAAATCAATATTGTTGATTTGATTGAGTTCATTTTCGAGTTAGGTTGTGAACGCCATACTGTGGTATATATGTGTTTTCAGCTCAAGTGAGTGCATCTGCTTCCCGAAGAAGCCCACCTCGTACTGATGTCGATCTAAGGGAATACAAGCCCCTTTTTCCACCTGCTTCTGAGACCTTGGAAGGACACACAGAGCGTGACTGCAAGCTGTTCCTGCTTCTTTGGATATAGAAGGTACGTAAATATTGCTTATTTCAATTCGAACGCCATTTAGGCAGTTGTCGAGCTATTTTACGTACTTTCGTATCTAGAGTTTGTAGTCACCTCCACGTGTGACCTTCAGTCCGCTTTTTTTCTTTTTTTTTATGTTGTTGCTCATTTGTACCTTTTGAGAGAGAGAGAGAGAGCACACCCTTTTTTTTTATTTGGTAGAGTCTGTGTAAAATTTGCTTCGTTGTTGTTTCCGCCATTTTGGGCAGCTATGAGCTAATGCGAGCACTTTTGCATAGGTGTCTAACCTTCTTCAGTTTTCTTTGTACCTCGTACAATTTTTAGAGAGAGAGAAAAGCACCTTTCTTTATTTTGGTATAATTTTGATAATTTTTGAGTGTGCTGAAACACACATTTTGCAAATTTTGAGCTGTAGTTTTGCTGTACGATTTTGACAATTTTCCATATTTACAACCGATACAGCCTACCGAAGTACATCTATGTGGGACTGAGCGTACTCATAGATTTTTGTTTCCTTTGGAGCTATGATTTTAATATTGAGAGTATTTATTGAAGTATAGTTGCTCGCACTTTGCAACTACTGTGCATATAGTTTCAATTTTCTGGATTATTTGTGATATTTGATTTAGAGACATTTTAGTAAACATTTGTGGGCTTGATAATTTTTTTTTGTGGTTATACTACCTTTCAAGATTCTAACTTTCTGGAGCACTAGAGCCAGCAGTAACTTAGTAGAATCATAGCCTTGATTTTCTCTTAAATCAATTAAACTGCTTTGAACTTAAGTGAACTATAGCCTTGCTCACTTCAAGACTCATTTTTTTTAAGTTTTATTTTAAGTGTTAGACTTGAAAGGCCTATCAAGTATCTAGGTTAGGTGATACTTTGTTGTTACGATATTGGTACTTTATTTTAAGATATATTTTTAATTATATATGCAGATTTAATTGTGAACCATTGTTGGGAGATATCTGCTGTAACTTGGTGTATAACTTTAAGAAATTTTAGTATAGAATTTAAACAGTTTGTAAGGGATCTTTTATTAAATTTAAGCACATATAGTTTCAGCTAAATTATTAAATTTAAGCAGATATAGTTTCAGCTAAATTGTTAAATTTAAACAGATATTGTTGCAACTAAATTGTTGAGGAGGGGGCTTTTAATTGTTCTATTCAAAGCCAAGTAGTACGCCTGAGCTTGCATAACCTCCTACATCCTGGGGTTTTGCCATAGAGGGTCCAGACTCTAATTTTTTTCTCTCTATACTTTGCATGACGGCGGCCGGAAGTGGTGGCCGAGCCAGACCCAGATATCCCTCAGCCAAAAAGGGGGAAGTCTAAGAGTAGGGGTCAGGGCCAAAGGAACCTGAAGAGGCTGCCAGTCATCAGAGGGGACCCTCTGAAGGAGCGGTGAGAAGGAGCCCACAAGCCGACCCAGGAGGAGAGGACAACCTTGTTGAGCAAGCCAGGTTGTATCGCTCACTTAAGCCAGCAGTCCCTCTTTATTATTGTAAATTAGTCATCAATCACTATTCATCATTCAAATACTTTATATTTAAACACCAATATACTTGTTATTGTTTAATTCTCTTTTGAATATTTTTTCTGAACCCATCCCTTCAGTGTTTCTGGAGAGGTTGGGCAATTTCACTAACTTCCTTGGAGTTTGGAGGTAAACACTCCTGGCGCCCCTTTTTCTTGAGTTTTGTTGAACCTTAGAGTAATCTCGCGATAAAAGTTAGTGATTTTGCCTGACATCTCTTATAAGAGGAAAAGAATAAGTTGCCAAGGATCCACAACCCACCGTAAGTAAACTGAGCAGCCCAAAGGCACCCCAGTTTAGCTAGATTGGAGGTCTTAACTTAGTTGGACTTTCAATCTAGCTTTACAGTCTAAAACGCGTAAAAACAAAGTTCGAGGCATATTTGAAATTTTTCGTTTTTTGCTAATTACGCCGCCGCCTATGCACCGATTTTCAAAATTGTAGCAACATTATCTACTACGACCCTACAACATATCGCTGCGCAAATTTAATCAAAATCTATGCAGCGGTTACTGAGATTACGAGGGTATAAAAAAGCGACAGACGGACAGACAGACAGACAGACAGACCGACAGACAGACAGACCGACGGAAATGAGTGACGTGGATTTTCGTTATGTAGAAATCATAAAACGCCCAAAAAGTATATTATCCCAAAATCGAAAATTTTCGCGATCACAGTACTCCCCTCACCTATCGGTGTGGGAAGTAAAAAGTTAAAAACTGCTTAAAACGCTTTTTCAAGTTGGATGTATTTCCACTAGTTTTTATTCACTTAAGATATTTTTTAAGTAGCTGTAGTGAAAATGGAACCAATAATTATTTTTTAGTAGTGGCATATTGAGACGCAATCAGCAACGAGTATCATTGGGAGTACCGGTACCCAGAAAGAGAAGTCTAGTTTCATTAGGCACCGAACCACGGCTTGAACTACAACTACAACAAATAAAACAAATTATGGCCTCAAAAGCTCAATATTCCTTGCTTTTTAAATAAAAAAATGTGAATAAAACCCGAGATAAAACCTTTACCCAATGGATAATAGATGGCGGTAGTAGTATACTACTTTCTCTTTGTAAAGAAAGCTTAGAGAAGAAGAAAGATAAGTTATATATTCACTTGATTGAGCCGATTCAATAGATGGTATCGTCAAACTATCGTCAAATACTGATCATTAGACAGTAACACTTCTAACTTAATTTTGACCAAAAATACTACTGAAAATGACAAACATTCGAATGAACGATTACACCTTCTATTGTGCTTCCAATTTTTGATCAGTGATTACAAAAAAAGCATAGGCTCGTATAAAATTTAGCTTAAAAGCGTGCTGGCTGATCAGCTGTTATCTATCAAATCAGCTCAGGGGCCTGGGTATTCACAGTTATACATATATATGTATTTGCCATGTAAAACGCGATTTCCCATTTCGAACAAAACTCACTCGTTTTTCAAACTACATACACAGTATCCCAAAAGGTGATAGTTAAGACCTTAATGAATGACATTTAAGAGCAATTTTTTCAAAAAGTTTTTTAGTGTGCAAAAAAGCTTGCAATGTAAAATCATCCATTATTCAAATGTCTGTAATTTAACAGTCAACACGATATCAAAACAAGACCACCGAAGTGACAAAGCAGCAGCAGCAGGCTTTCTTCTTCAATTTGCTTTTTGAATCATTACTGTAAGTTGAAAGGTAGGTAGGAGCTGGGAAATGCGAAATTCATTTTTATGGTGACCTTTGGTCCTTACCTTTGGACCTTTGGTCCTTACCTTTGGACCTTTTGACCTTACCTTTGGATTTATGGACTTATCTCCCCTCATCTTCGACACACACACTGGAGAAAGGGAACAGGCGGCCTGCGGCCACGCCTCCTCGCTAACACGATAAAACATCTTTTCTTGGATTTTCAATTCCGCGCGCTATACCCTAGACCCTTAAGTCGACTCAATAGATCCGTATATTTTCGAGTACATATTTTATCTGTTATATGTAGGTATCTTACGGGATCATTCGGAAATCTAAAAAAAACTTTTTTTGCAATTATAGCACCTATTTCTACAATACTTAGCAGCACACATACTTTCAGCACATTGTTTATCTATTTGACAGATCATAATATACAGGGTGAGTTTTTAGTACCGGCTCGGTCGATAACTCCACTACTATAGAAGATAGCGAAAAAAGTTGTATATAAGAGTTGTAGCCACGGATATGCTCCTTGCTCAGAAAATATTTAGATTTATACAGGGTGATCCATAACTACGTGGTGATGCAAACATGCATTTTTTTAAATGAGACACCCTATATATTATTCCATATTCAGATTCTACTAATGATTTCCGTTCGTACAATATAGAGCATTATTACATTATACAGGGTATTTCAAAAGTTATGACCATTTTTATATCCAAATCGCGGACAAATGAACGTACTGTATATCAAAAAGTAATGAATCAAAAATTATTTTTTTTACATGAGAAGATTAAAAATATCCTCTAGTTTTAAAATCGGCTATAAAAGAAGCCCGAGACGCATATTCGTATACAGGGTGATGTAGAATGCAAAATCCAAATTTTCTCTTTTTTTTCAAATGTAACCCCCAATATTTTATTATCCCAGAGAATTGCTTTTAATACGCTCTTTCATCTTTGTATAGCACTTGTTGTACCTACGTCCATTAGTTTCCGAGATATTTCGATTTTTCGGTAAATTTAAAATATAGCCTCTATTTGTATACTGAAATTTATTTATTTTGAGAAAGGACTATCTGATTTGTTTTTTATTTAACGAACAACTAAATTGTAACGTCTTGATAGCATTTGATGAAGTCAAAACCCTAAATCATCGGGATAATAAAGTCAAGTATGCTGAGGAAACAATTTTGTAGGCGTCATGCATAACTGTCAAGTAGTTTTATCAGGTAGGCTTTGAAAAATTGACAGTTTTCATAACCTACTCAATAATTCCGTACTGTGTGAAAAACCAGCCTTGAAAATTAATTTTTTCATTGAAGGTATTTAGAAAAATCTTTGAGAAATTGTCTACTTGCCTCTAGAATATATCAACTATGAATAGCAATATCCAGAACGGAGGCACTCTAAAACTAATGCGTTTGGAAGATTGGAGAATCGTTTGTTTTATTTGGACTGTGTCGTTTCATATTTCATAGCCTACCTGATACATCTGCTTGACAATTATGCATGACGTCTATAAAATTGTTTCCTCAGCACACTTTGACCTATACTATCTCGTTAGTTCAGTGTTTTGACTTGATCAAGTATTATTATCGCCTTATATTTTAGTAAAAATTTGGTAGTATTTTCTCAAAATAGATAAATTTCATTAAACAAATAGAAGGTATATTTAAAATTTGTAGAAAAATCGAAATATCTCAGAAACTAGTGAATGCAGCCATAATAAGTGCTATACAAAGATGAAAGAGCATATTAAAAGCAATTCTTTGGTATAATAAAATATTGGGGATTACATTTAAAAAAAGAGAGAAAATCTAGATTTTGCATTCTACATCACCCTGTATACGAATATGCGTCGCGGGATTTTTTTAAAGCGTATTTTAGAACTAGAGGATATTTCTAATCTTCTCATGTAAACAAAATAATTTTTGATTCATTACTTTTTGATATACAGTACGTTCATTTGACCGTGATTTGGATACAAAAATGGTCATAACTTTTGAAATACCCTGTATAATGTAACAATACCCTATATTGGAAGAACGGAAATCATTAGTAGAATTTGAATATGGAATAATATATAGGGTGTCTCATTTAAAAAAATGCATGTTTGCATCACCACGTAGTTATGGATCACCCTGTATGAATCAAAATATTTTCTGAGCAAGGAGCATATCCGTGGCTACAACTTTTATATACAACTTTTCTCGCTATCTTCTACAGTAGTGGAGTTATCGACCGAGCCGGTACTAAAAACTCACCCTGTATATCATCACCGCGTATACAACATCTCACAGCATACGCCTATGCATTTTATCTCAGCAAATACGGCGTCGACCTTGCGTCAGTGGTGTCCAACAATGTATTTCCCCTTTTGGCAGATTCTTTCAAAAGGGGGGGATCATAGGCGTAGTTAGGTGGGGGCTCGGGGGGGGGGGCTTGGCCCCCCTAGAATGAAATTAGCCCCCCCAAAAATCCTAAAATAATTCGTTCTGTTAAACTTATTGTGTCTAGGGGGGGAACTTAAGCCCCCCAGATCCAGGGACTTAAGTCCCCCCAGATTTAGGGACTTAACTACGCCTATGGGCGGGATGCGTATATGGTTGGTAATAAACTTAATTATTTATCATATTGCAGTGAAAAACTACAAAAACTGCGGCTCAATGATCTTTAAGAGATTGACAATAAAAAAATAATGTTTTTCCATATTTCTAGACCATGTAGCTTGAAAACCAAACTCTTTAGGATACAATCACATAAGATCCTGTCATTTGAGGTTAAGATTAAGGCTTTTAAGTGTAAAATAGTAAAAATAACGTTTGAAAGTAAATGTGTACTTCTCATTAATTAATCCATCATATTCGTCGAGGTTTAAAGCCATTCGATGAATTGTAGCTGCATCCATAAATGAAAAAAACATAACAATGTTTCATCGCATATTGACCGCATTAATTTGAGAACGTTGATGGATATCGAATGAATACACAAAATCGTCTATGAAACAAAAAAAATATGGCTTTGTGTATGTTGCCCTGTTATTTTTCATATTTTCCTACAATGGATTTATGCATTATGGAATGCTTTTCCATTTCCAACCATGTTTTGTGCATTGACACTGCCAGCTTCCGAAAGTGAAGAAGAAGCCTTTTACGCTTCCAAGAAAGTTGTTCTGCTGAACAATGATCTTTAAAATGTTCGTTCATTTTTTTTATCCAAATGTATACAGGATTACACTATATAAGGCAGTGGCGAATCATTCAGAACTTTTGATAGGGAGGACGCACAAAATATAAAAAAAAGTTATACGAATATCCTAAGTGAGTTTGTTGAGGCTGCAACTGCACCATGCACGGAATAGAAGTTTTGAGTTTCCGAACGTTTTCAGCTATTATCACAAAAAGCTTTTAATAAGAGTTCTTTATTTATCACTCATTACAACAGGTTATTTTTCAAAAGTTAAAAATTTCCTTGACCTAAACTTCTTTTAATACTTATGATCGTCAATCCGTTTAAAAGACAACTCTTCGCCTCTGAGGTTGTCATTGGAGTTGTTAATGATTTTAAGCAATTTAGAGACAGAAAATGCATCGCTAAAAGTAATTTACGTGTCTGAAGTCCCGTCGAGAGTAAATTCCCTCTAGTTCTGTTTTGAAGCAACATTTACAAACAAATAGGTACGCTATACATACCGCATACAAAATGATTGGAGTAAAATCCTTTGAGAATTTTTCAAACCATGCTGTTAGAAATAAAAAAAAGAGAAACACCGTTCAAGGCATCCATTCAAGTGGCAACCGCACTCGACTTTGCTTAGCTTCAAAGATCGCCCCGCTCGGTTTTGCTACTCATATACGTTGTATCAGTCAACAAGATTATTAAATTTATTTTTTCTGCAGCCGTCCCGAAAATAGAACTTTCGGTATGATTTATTAAAGCGAAAGTGAAACTTTCAACAAATCGTACCGAAAGTAATAAATCATACCGAAAGTTCTATTTTCGGCTCGGCTGTAATGTTCATAAGTAATATTTATAGTATCTGTCCGTATTATATTTTAATATTCTATCTAATAAACGGCTGCAGAAATAATCTTGTACGTAACGCTACCCGAAAGTTATTCTACGGGACTCGCAGGCTTCCACCGCGTATGCCTCGCCCTGGAAACCGCCTACCCATCCCGTAAAATATCACTTTCGGGACTTGTTACGTAAATAACTATTTAAATTACGATCTAGATTGGTAACAGACATATCAGAATCCGCCTTAAGGTTTCTAGGGGTAAAAACGTAGTGAAGTCATAGTGAAAGGCTAGGTGCACTAATCCGGTATATATCTCTTCGTTTGTCTGTGGCAAACTATTTTCTGTTAGTTGGAAAAGCAAGGAGTAGCCATTTCATGAATATGTATACTTACAGAAAACAAAGATCAGGACCATTCTAGCGACGTGTCTCCTCGCCCTGGCCTGAGCGACACTCTGGACGCCCCTGATCTCCCCAGGCATCTCGTTGGCGCTTTGGTGAAGACGAATCGCCATCAAAACGTAGAAGAAAGCGATGATACCCAGAGGAATGAAGTAGTAGATGAGAGACTTCAAAACTATCGCGTACTTCATGTAAGTCTCCACGTTCGTGATGTTTGGCCATGGCGAGCAGTAGGTGATTGTCTTGTTACTGAGAAGAGAAAAGAAATAATATAATAGTGTAGTCATGTCCAAGGCGTCAAAACAGACCAATCTAGGTTGTGAAGAGCGTTTTCTCAGTTTTTTAGGCTTACTTGTTACAACCCTGATAGCTTCTTGTGTTGTGAGAATAAAGATTTTCTGCGTTACCGCTTTTACTCGGAGTTCTTTATATTTAACTCTAAATGACTTTAATTGGACTAGTTTGCCACCTCTTTCCAAATTTGATCTTAAATCACTTTGTGTGTATCAGTTAAGATAATATAAGTGAAACTCTTCGCGACCATACAACATTTATGTGCACTATTTTGATAAAAAACTCCTCCCTTCAGATATATTCGTTTACCTTTGTGCCTATTTAGCCTATTAGCTATTAGCCTATTTCGTAGCCTCCCGTGTCACACGGGAGGCTACGATTTCGGCCAAAAAATGCTGCCAAATTAGTAACAACTCTGCAAATTTTGATGTTGCATTTGTTTGAAAGGGATTAAATTATTTAGCGTATGGTTATAGTATACATGAAAAAAGTCACAATAAATAAAATAAGAAAAAAATGCGATCTAAACAGTAATTAGGCTATAAGTCAATATCGAGCCTGGAAATACATTCTGCGGCTGACGGCCTGGCTTGGAGGAAGTCCTTGTTGTTGCCTGGGTATGCTCGAGGGCCAAATTCTTGCAATACATATATGCCTGACAGCATCGTGGGGATTCGCGCTTCCATATCTTAAACAGCAAATCAGCACACTCCATGTGACGTGCGAATTCTGTTTAGGGTCGACCATTCCTTTCGGTGGAGCTCAAAGCCCAAATTTCTGTCCATTTAACTGTAGGGTTAAAACCACTAAAGTCAAGTTGGAAAGCTGCTGTAATTGATGATGTTCTGGAACGTAATCTGCGCAAGAAGATTGGCAGTGAAGGATTTGTTTTGATTTCGATATATTCTTTCAGAAGAGCATTTTCTCGACGGTTGGGTGGTGGAGTTATTTGGCTGAGTATTGGTAGCCAGTAAGTTGGGATTGATTTGGTGCATACCGTGATAGTTGTCAAGAGTTTAACTGGACATCTATCAGTCTAGTATGTGGTCTGTTTACCCACACTGGCCAGCAAAATTCAGCCGCTGAGAGACAGAGGCTCAGGGCCAAAGTATGGAGCGAGAAGCGGAGGCGCCCCAAGAGGTTCTACAGAATTTTTGCAGGATGTCATTTCTGCTGCTTACTTTGGCTGCAATGACCTGAATATGTTTTTTAAATGAGAGTGTCCTATCTAGTGTGACACCTAGGCTTTTGTGTGTGGGATTATAGGACAGCAAGGTGCCGTTAAGGTAGATCTTTAGCTCTCTGTGTGCCATTTTATTGTTAAGATGAAATTACGATGATATATTGTTTTGGTCATACTTGGCTTCAGTTTGCTGAAGTAGGATCCCAGGATTCGAAGATCGGCAGTTTGGTTTGCAGTTTGCTAGGGATTTGCCACAGAAGACATGTCATTGTGGTTTAGACAAGTTAGAAAAAAGTTGTAGTCATTGCAGTTTAATTGTATAAATAATTAAAATTTCAAAGCATAGACTGATCCCATTTAAGAATTACGCTGATAAATATTTAGGTTTCCGGGTATACTTACTCTCCAATTTGAGCATAATAGAGGCCAGAACAGATGGCGTCTGGAAGAGCAAATCCTGTTGCAAGAATCCATATCATACCAGCACTGATGACTGTCAATGGTTTTGTCTGAAACAAAGGCTAATTTGGTAAAAGGCATCTAAATACTTTAAAAGTTGAGACATTTTTTCCACAAGGATTACATGAAACTCAACAGAGTAAGTATTTCTTCCTCAGTAACGTATTAGTCAATATCTTAAGCTGTTTTTAAGCTGTGTAACTGTTTTTATGAAACTTAACAGTTGTTATCAAGCGCTTTACTCAAATCACGCCTAGGAAGAATCCTACCATTCATCTGGAGTTGTATTTTTATTAGTTTTTCTTTGTATGACTTCACCGTTTCTCATATTTTTGGTTTTTTTTGTTAACTCAAAATTTTAAATGTTATTAATATCAGATGCATCCTTTCTACAGAGAATCGTTTTTAAATTAGTCAGTCTCCTCTGCATGGGTATCTCAAAAAATATAATGCTTTTTCATCACTGTGTAGTGGTAAACCGTCATAAACATTGCCTCAATATTTTCCGACTTAGAGACGGTCCAAAAATTACCGGACGGATATGCTATTTCTTAACGTAATTATCATAAAATGTCCAAAAATTGAGCCAAGTTGGCTGACTCAGTACCTACTTCCACACATTACGGTGATACTATTTTATTAATTTTCTGTTGCAAGAAGCTATAATCGAAGAACACCTAATACAAAAACTGTCATAAGCAGTTTCTTGCATGTTTTTCAGTAGGAACAATGAGGACACAGTTTTTATCCTGCAATCAACAGCTGACACCCTAATCACATGGAATGCCGATTTTCCGATATTTAGAAATAGTATCAGTATCAGTTTCCTCAACCACCCTATTCGAGACCCCGTTATACTTCGGCTCATTTTAACTACTCAAAACAAAAAAAAAATTAAAATGGTTAGAGACTCCTGGAATACTCAAAAGCAGAGTCTAAACGGCTATCATCTATTATCGTTCCTTTTTAAATTCAGTATCACCGCCACTAACTCAATTTTAAGAAAACAGAAATTTCATTGTTATTAGTTTAGTCATGAGCTACTTACATTGCAGAATTATATATAACAATACATACATACATATTTTTAGTTTTTTTATTATTGCTGCGCCGCCACTATACAATTTCTAAAAACCATACTCACTTTCTATCCTCGCCACGGTAATAATACTGTGTCAACATTTCATTGATTCAAGTAAAGTAACACAATAAAGAATGATCTAAATATTCTAAATCACCATTAATCCTTGTATGCATACATCAGAATAAATTAAAAGTCCCTTGGTTTCTGAAATAGGCAAGGCAATGTTCGGATGGGCCTAAAAAGTGCAAAATGCCGCTATAGGTCTTTCCTTCGTAGGTCAATCGATAGCCTATCATAAATACAACACACAATACAACCCCCCACCCCTCAACCACTCCAAATTCACCTTCACCTAAAGAAGAGTAGAAAATAATCAGGAACGTCTAAAACGCCTAAAAACTATTTTGAGAAATACTTGAATTTTTTAACATTATACCAACATTACCTACTACTAACCCACAGCATATCCTGCATACGTGCGGTTACTGAGATTACGAGGCCAGAAAAACGGCAACAGATCGACAGATAGACAGACCTACAGACCGACGGAAATGAGTGGGAAGCAAAATGTATTATCGCAGAGTAAATTCTTTTAGTGGTCTGACAGAGTTTCATCCGCGGACAAAATTGCGCCATGCGCTAATCACCTACCCTGTTCAGTCGACATACATATGCATCAGCAAACCAAACACTAACTCTATCCGGATGCTATCGATCAATGACACTTTTAATTTACATTCGCTCATCAAATATTTATTAATCACTTCTCTGCCGTTCTCGGGCGAGTGTGCGGGCGTAGCTTCAATATCCCCTCGTTCTTTGTTTCTGTTGTACACTGCACCAGGTGCAATAGATCAACCATTAGCTACGTATCCTACGTGTTCTGGTTGACCCTCAAAAAAGCTCTACTAAACGTCGTACTTTTGATCTCTACAACTCAACTAACCGATATCTTGGTCTGAGAGGGCTATGAGAGCCTTTACTATATAGTAGTGAAGAGAGGAATCGATTGATTTCGGACATTTAGCTGACAAGAAACCACAGCTATAGGTTAATAATAATAATAATAATAATAATAATAATAATACCGGGGAACGCCTCCCAGATATGGGTGGTACCGGGGAAATCAAATACCCGGGGCGGACCAAAACTAGCTCGGTGGAATAGCGTCTGCATCCAGAGGATCGGCTATCCCTCAACAATTAGGACACGACGGATCTCCATGTGAGGAGCGGTACTCCGACAGCGTCTGACTCCATGTTAGGGGCGGCTGATAATACACCCGCAGGAAGCCACCCAACATCAGTAGGCTATCCGGTGCGTGGCGACACCGCAGGGTATACCGAAGCCCAAGGATGTAATCCAGCCGGCAACCTTCGCAGGTGCATCCTCAGGAGGCAATTTGGACGGCTGCCTCCGGAAATGTCGTCTGGGGGCCCTAAGGCCAACCACCTGACGGGCCCTATCTTCGGGTTCGACCACCCCGGAAGAAAAGCACCCACACCGAGCCGGTTTCGGAAGCCGGCGTTGGGCAAGGTGGCGGTGCTTCGAATTGCCCTGTTGACGACCCCCGCAATGACATGGACCGTTTTAGGTGGACGACGGAGCTCAAGGATGACCTACTGAGCTGCTACGAGAGCAGTAGCCCGCGCCGTAGGGGATACATGTCCCGCATGTATGAGAGGTGGTGTGAAATGCACCCAGAGCATAGCACGCTTACCTCTCAGAATTTGCGAGATTATGTATCGTACCTCCGGAGGCAGGGATATGTTCGTGCTCCAGCTCAGCCTGCCCCTTCGGCGGACGGAAGGCCTGTTAACCAGGCTGAAAGTTCACCGGTAAGGCCCGCTGAGAGGGCAATCGACCAAGTCGTCTCACCTGGGGATTTCAGAGACCGAAGGGCCTTGCATAACAACGGAAGGTCCTTGAATCTGGCAGATTTGAAGAGAGAGGATGAGGTTGTGGGTGAACGTCTATCGGAGGCCTCTGACATTTGGAGCATCAATTGCGAAATTTACGCTGCGGCTCTGAGGCTAGCTAGACAGGGGAGAGTGAGAGACTCTCCTGTTGAGAGAGCACAGAGACGGGTGCGCCAAATGGAAGCGAAAATCCAGTTGGCTCGCCAGGAAGCATCCCGTATCCAGTGTGTGATGGAATATAGAGCGGCTGGGAAGCCTTTTACGCGCCGAGTGCGCCAGATAGCCTACGGGTTGAGGCGCGACCATCATACACTCAGTCAAGCGGTACTGGTTGTTGTCAAGCAACACTGTCTTGACAGGATACGGATGCTACTCGCTGCTAAGCGATCGTTGGTGGCGCGGGCGAGAGGTCTGGAGCAGAACAGAATGTTCTACGAAAGACCTTCTCGCCTTTTCCAACAGCCGCCTCCAGCCATAGAGCAGCCGCCAACTGCTGATCGCGTGGAGGCCTTTTGGAGGGACGTTTACGAACAACCCAAACCTCTCTCAGCAGACACTCCGGCCTTGGCGCAGTTTGAGTCCGTTTGTAGGAGGACTCCTAATTTGAATGTACTGCGTCACCCGATAAACACGGAAGAAATTCTTGACGCCTTACGAGGCGCAAAGAATTTCGCAGCTCCTGGCCCGGATGGCATAAACACCTACTGGTGGAAAAAATTCCCCAGTTGCCACCGGCATTTAGCTAGAGTTTTTAACTCGTGGCTAAATCAGGAGCAGCCAATTCCGGCTTGGTTTGTCGAGGGTCGAACCGTGCTCCTCCCGAAGACCGGAGATTTGTCTGATCCCAAAAACTACAGGCCAATAACATGTCTGAACGCGTGTTACAAGCTCTTCACCAGAATCTTGTACATGCGTATCCTTCAAGCTGTGAATCCTGTATTTCTCGACGTGTATGAACAGAGAGGGTCAAAGAAAGGAGTAGCTGGCTGCAAGGAGAACCTGTTGATTGACCGATGTGTCACGCAGGACTCTGTGCAGTACAAGCGAAACCTTTCTATGGCCTGGATTGACTATCGCAAGGCATTCGACAGCACGTCTCATGAGCTCATTGTGCGGCTGTTGGAATGTCTTTCGGTGGATAATCAGATAGTGGGGTGCATCAAACAACTGATGCCACTCTGGAAGACCCGGTTCACCATAACATCAGGTGAAACTCGGGTTCAGACAGAGTTGGTGTCATTGAAAAGAGGTGTCTTCCAAGGAGACTCCCTGAGTCCCTTGCTCTTTTGCATCTCACTTTTGCCTCTGTCCATAGCGCTGAGAAATACTAAAGGATACAGCTGTGGCACGCCCAATAACCGGAGGCACAAGGTCACCCATCTGTTTTATATGGATGACCTAAAACTTTATGCCTCCGGCCAACGCGAACTACAACAATCGCTGAGGGTGGTGCAGGAGTACAGTCATGCTATCGGAATGGAGTTCGGGACAGACAAATGTGCATTGGTTCATCTCAAGAAAGGACGAAGCGGAGATAGTGGAGATGGGGAACAGCTCGTTGATGGGAGCATCTTGCGACAACTGCATGCCGGAGATACTTATACCTACCTTGGAGTGGCGCAGCGTCATGTCCAAGAGGCAACATTGGTTAAAGAGTGTCTCCGCCGCAAGTATTTGCACCGACTCCGGCAGATTTGGTCGTCAGAACTGTCCGGCAAGAACAAAGTCGCTGCCACAAACATGCTTGCGGTCCCATTGTTATTATACACCTTTGGTGCTATACACTGGAAAGTGAACGAGCTGAAGGAAATCGACACGAAGACCCGCAAAAGGATGAATATGGAGAGAAGCCTGCATCCTAAGTCCTCTGTCCCGCGAATATACCTCCCGCGACACCTGGGAGGGCGTGGACTATTGAGTTTGGAGCGTCTGCACAACAGAGTAGTACTGGCCACTGCCTGCTATGTAACGAACAGCACCGATCCCCTGATCCGCTTCGTGCGAGAGCACGAGAATGCGGGAAAAGGAGCCTTTCTTTTTAGCGCAGCGAAACGAGCAGCCGAGGAGCTCAGCCTCACACTCGACTTCAAGCGGAGGTGTCAGCAGTCCATTACGGAACTTGCTCCCGCAGAATTAAAATCCCACCTTAAAACTGCCGAAGTCGACTTCCTTTTAAGACTTCATAAAGATAAGCCAATGCATGGAATCTTCTACAAACATCTGGAAGAGCATGGCTTGTCCGAGCAGTTGACCTTCTCTTTCCTAAGGTCTAGTGGGTTGAAGTCGGAGACTGAGGGCTTTATAATGGCTTGCCAAGACGGTGTCTTCAACACCTTGGTGTACCGTAAAAGGGTTATGGGTGTAGATGTACCCGACACCCTTTGTAGAGCTTGCCGACAGGCGCCAGAGACGCTTATGCATCTCTTGTCGGCGTGTAAGACGTACGCTGGGACGGCTTACGTCCATCGGCACAACGCGGCTCTACGAGTGCTCTACTATCATTTGAGGCACTCATACGGTATCGATGAGACACCGGTGCTGCCATACGCTCCAGGGGATATAGAGTCCGTTGTGGAGAACGAGAGATGCCGGATTTACTGGAACTACTCGTTCCCCACGCTCGAGCTTGTACAGGCAAACAAGCCCGACATAGTCCTTCTCGACCACCAACAGAAGACGATGTTCGTTATTGAGTTTTCGGCGCCTGCCGAGGTGAACATCGTCTCTAAGGAGGAGGAAAAGCGGACCAAATATCAGGAGTTGCTCGGACAACTTCGCAGGCTCTGGCCAGACTACACTGTAAGTCTGCTGGTTATGGTCATTGGATCCCTAGGTGGAATGAGGAATACGCTGCTCTCGGCACTGCGCAAAATACCGGTGTGCCGTGCGGCGGCGCACATCTTAGCCGCCAGAATGCAGAAGGCAGTCATCCTTGGGTCCCTTCGTCTACTTAGGGCGCACGATTCGCGGACCCAGTGATTGCTCACCTCACGGTGTGAGGAGTAGTCATTGGGTAATGGAACAGCAGCCCGGTGTGTCGGAGCCCGGGCTGCACTTTTTTGTTTTAAATAATCCATAATAAGGGGTTGCTAGATCCCCTCAGTGGCGCCTCCCCAAGGTGGCGGATAGGGGAACGCCTCCCAGATATGGGTGGTACCGGGGAAATCAAATACCCGGGGTGGACCAAAACTAGCTCAGTGGAATAGCGTCTGCATCCAGAGGATCGGCTATTCCACAATTAATAGGACACGACGGATCTCCATGTGAGGAGCGGTACTCCGACAGCGTCTGTTCTTCATGTTAGAAGCGGCTGTTTTCATAAACCCCCAGGAAGCCGCCCAACATCAACAGGCTATTCGGTGCGTGGCGACACCGAGGGGTATACCGAAGCCAAAGGATGCAAGTCGGTCGGCAACCTTCACAGGTCCATCCTCTGGAGGCAATTTGGACGGCTGCCTCCGGAAATGTCGGCTGCGGGCCCTAAGGCTAACCACCTGACGGGCCCTATCTTCGGGTTCGACCACCTCGAAGGACAAGCACCCACACCGAGCCGGTTTCGGAAGCCGGCGTTGGGCAAGGTGGCGGTGCTTCGATTTGCCCTGATGACGACCCCCGCAATAACATGGACCGTTTTAGGTGGACGACGGAGCTCAAGGATGACCTGCTGAGCTGCTACGAGAGCAGTAGCCCGCGCCGTAGGGGATACATGTCCCGCATGTATGAGAGGTGGTGTGGAATGCACCCAGAGCATAGCACGCTTACCTCTCAGAATTTGCGAGATTATGTACCGTACCTCCGGAGGCAGGGATATGTTCGTGCTCCAGCTCAGCCTGCCCCTTCGGCGGACGGAAGGCCTGTTAACCAGGCTGAAAGTTCGCCGGTAAGGCCCGCTGAGAGGGAAATCGACCAAGTCGTCTCACCTGGGGATTTCAGGGACCGAAGGGCCTTGCATAACAACGGAAGGTCCTTGAAGCTGGCAGATTTAAAGAGAGAGGATGAGGTTGTTGGTGAACGTCTATCGGAGGCCTCTGACATTTGGAGCATCAATTGCGAAATTTACGCTGCGGCTCTGAGGCTAGCTAGACAGGGGAGAGTGAGAGACTCTCCTGTTGAGAGAGCACAGAGACGGGTGCGCCAAATGGAAGCGAAAATCCAGTTGGCTCGCCAGGAAGCATCCCGTATCCAGTGTGTGATGGAATATAGAGCGGCTGGGAAGCCTTTTACGCGCCGAGTGCGCCAGATAGCCTACGGGTTGAGGCGCGACCACCATACACTCAGTCAAGCGGTACTGGTTGTTGTCAAGCAACACTGTCTTGACAGGATACGGATGCTAATCGCTGCTAAGCGATCGTTGGTGGCGCGGGCGAGAGGTCTGGAGCAGAACAGAATGTTCTACGAAAGACCTTCTCGCCTTTTCCAACAGCCGCCTCCAGCCATAGAGCAGCCGCCAACTGCTGATCGCGTGGAGGCCTTTTGGAGGGACATCTACGAACAACCCAAACCTCTCTCAGCAGACACTCCGGCCTTGGCGCAGTTCGAGTCCGTTTGCAGGAGGACTCCTAACTTGAATGTACTGCGTCACCCGATAAACACGGAAGAAATTCTTGACGCCTTACGAGGCGCAAAGAATTTCGCAGCTCCTGGTCCGGATGGCATAAACACCTACTGGTGGAAAAAATTCCCCAGTTGCCACCGGCATTTAGCTAGAGTTTTTAACTCGTGGCTAAATCAGGAGCAGCCAATTCCGGCTTGGTTTGTCGAGGGTCGAACCGTGCTTCTCCCGAAGACCGGAGATTTGTCTGATCCCAAAAACTACAGGCCAATAACATGTCTGAACGCGTGTTACAAGCTCTTCACCAGAATCTTGTACATGCGTATCCTTCAAGCTGTGAATCCTGTATTTCTCGACGTGTATGAACAGAGAGGGTCAAAGAAAGGAGTAGCTGGCTGCAAGGAGAACCTGTTGATTGACCGATGTGTCACGCAGGACTCTGTGCAGTACAAGCGAAACCTTTCTATGGCCTGGATTGACTATCGCAAGGCATTTGACAGCACGTCTCATGACCTCATTGTGCGGCTGTTGGAATGTCTTTCGGTGGATAATCAGATAGTGGGATGCATCAAACAACTGATGCCGCTCTGGAAGACCCGGTTTACCATAACATCAGGTGAAACTCGGGTTCAGACAGAGTTGGTGTCATTGAAAAGAGGTGTCTTCCAAGGAGACTCCTTGAGTCCCTTGCTCTTTTGCATCTCACTTTTGCCTCTGTCCATAGCGCTGAGAAATACTAAAGGATACAGCTGTGGCACGCCCAATAACCGGAGGCACAAGGTCACCCATCTGTTTTATATGGATGACCTAAAACTTTATGCCTCCGGCCAACGCGAACTACAACAATCGCTGAGGGTGGTGCAGGAGTACAGTCATGCTATCGGAATGGAGTTCGGGACAGACAAATGTGCATTGGTTCATCTCAAGAAAGGACGAAGCGGAGATAGTGGAGATGAGGAACAGCTCGTTGATGGGAGCATCTTGCGACAACTGCATGCCGGAGATACTTATACCTACCTTGGAGTGGCGCAGCGTCATGTCCAAGAGGCAGCATTGGTTAAAGAGTGTCTCCGCCGCAAGTATTTGCACCGACTCCGGCAGATCTGGTCGTCAGAACTGTCCGGCAAGAACAAAGTCGCTGCCACAAACATGCTTGCGGTCCCATTGTTATTATACACCTTTGGTGCTATAGACTGGAAAGTGAACGAGCTGAAGGAAATCGACACGAAGACCCGCAAAAGGATGAATATGGAGAGAAGCCTGCATCCTAAGTCCTCTGTCCCGCGAATATACCTCCCGCGACACCTGGGAGGGCGTGGACTATTGAGTTTGGAGCGTCTGCACAACAGAGTAGTACTGGCCACTGCCTGCTATGTAACGAACAGCACCGATCCCCTGATCCGCTTTGTGCGAGAGCACGAGAATGCGGGAAAAGGAGCCTTTCTTTTTAGCGCAGCGAAACGAGCAGCCGAGGAGCTCAGCCTCACACTCGACTTCAAGCGGAGGTGTCAGCAGTCCATTACGGAACTTGCTCCCGCAGAACTAAAATCCCACCTTAAAACTGCCGAAGTCGACTTCCTTTTAAGACTTCATAAAGATAAGCCAATGCATGGAATCTTCTACAAACATCTGGAAGAGCATGGCTTGTCTGAGCAGTTGACCTTCTCTTTCCTAAGGTCTAGTGGGTTGAAGTCGGAGACTGAGGGCTTTATAATGGCTTGCCAAGACGGTGTCTTCAACACCTTGGTGTACCGTAAAAGGGTTATGGGTGTAGATGTACCCGACACCCTTTGTAGAGCTTGCCGACAGGCGCCAGAGACGCTTATGCATCTCTTGTCGGCGTGTAAGACGTACGCTGGGACGGCTTTCGTCCATCGGCACAACGCGGCTCTACGAGTGCTCTACTATCATTTGAGGCACTCATACGGTATCGATGAGACACCGGTGCTGCCATACGCTCCAGGGGATATAGAGTCCGTTGTGGAGAACGAGAGATGCCGGATTTACTGGAACTACTCGTTCCCCACGCTCGAGCTTGTACAGGCAAACAAGCCCGACATAGTCCTTCTCGACCACCAACAGAAGACGATGTTCGTTGTTGAGTTTTCGGCGCCTGCCGAGGTGAACATCGTCTCTAAGGAGGAGGAAAAGCGGACCAAATATCAGGAGTTGCTCGGACAACTTCGCAGGCTCTGGCCAGACTACACTGTAAGTCTGCTGGTTATGGTCATTGGATCCCTAGGTGGAATGAGGAATACGCTGCTCTCTGCACTGCGCAAAATACCGGTGTGCCGTGCGGCGGCGCACATCTTAGCCGCCAGAATGCAGAAGGCAGTCATCCTTGGGTCCCTTCGTCTACTTAGGGCGCACGATTCGCGGACCCAGTGATTGCTCACCTCACGGTGTGAGGAGTAGTCATTGGGTAATGGAACAGCAGCCCGGTGTGTCGGAGCCCGGGCTGCACTTTTTTGTTAAAAAAAAAAAAAAAAAAAAAAATATAAATAAACCGTCTTTTATTCTCATTAATGTTTACACTGTTTACAATCAATGTAGTAGACCGGTGGCGAAGTCTAGCTGATAGCTACTCTACTCAACCGCCGGTGGGCACATGCCCGAAGAGAGAAAAGAAAACAATAACTATAACATATACAAAAGCAAAGAGTAAACAAATAACAAAAATAAGTAACTAGGTGTAGGCGTTGTGCAAATAAAACATTAAATTTCTAATTATTAAATATAATTATATATATGTAAAATTTATATGGAATAATCTAAACACAGTACCTTATAACAAATCGGGTCAAATAAATCACTATTGGCAATCTAGTAAATGTTTTTTCAGTTTATAATTTATTTATATTAAAAATCTTAAATTCGCTGGGAAGTAAATTATAGCAATGAATAGCATTTATGAATGATCTTTGAAACATTGCTGTCTTATACTGAGGCATGGTTAGAGTTGACTTGTGGCGGATGTTTCTTGGGTGAACTTTCGAACGTTTGATAAATTTGCTGGCAAGATTGGGTGAATTTGGATCATTTATTAGTTTGTGTGTAAAAGAAGCTAAATGCAAGAGTCTTCTATTCTCCATGTTGAGCCATCTACATTCTTTAATTTTATGTGAAATACGATCAAATTTTCTAATCCCATATATCAAGCGACAGCAGCTGTTCTGTACCTTTTGTATACGCATCTTATCTACTTGAGTTAGACATGGTCCATAAACTATATCACAGTAATTAAAGTGACTCAACACGAGAGACTCACATAAGGATCTCTTTAAACTTTGATCGAGGATTTTTCTGTTGCTATAAATAAGCTTCAACGCCGCAAACGCTTTTCCAACGATATTACGCACATGTGAAGAAAATCGCATGTCTGTGTCTATCAAAACACCCAAATTTCTTGCACAATCAGTCACTTCAAGCACTGTGGTATCAACTTTCATGATCATATTATCTTTTAAAATCGTTTTATCCTTTCTATTACCAAAATACAAAACCTTACATTTGTCGGAATTTAAATATAAATTATGCTGCTGCGATAGGATCCTCATTTTACTCAGCTCGTTGTTAATGTTAATTTCAACAGTTTTTGCATCCTTCACATGAAAACTAGAATACATTTGTGTATCGTCAGCATATGCTTGAACTTTACAGTTACATATATTGGATAAAATTTCTATTGTGTAGATGATGAAAAGTAAGGGGCCAAGAACTGAACCTTGAGGCACACCTGTAAAAATATCTAGAGGAGCAGAAAAACGTTGATTCACCTTTACCCTTTGACTTCGACCAAATAAATAGCTCCATATTAGATAAACTGATGAATTGCTGAAACCATAGTACTTTAACTTACAACACATAAGCTCGTGACTAATAGTATCGAAGGCTTTTGAAAAATCAAGGAGCACTAAAACACTAGACAAACCTTCATCATAAGCAGCTAATATATCAGAAGTTACTGACACTAGAGATGTAACTGTACTTCGGCCTGGCCTAAACCCACATTGACAGTCCGGCAGAATACTGTTAGTTACGAAGTAGTCATAAATCTGCATGTAAAGAAATTTTTCGAATATTTTGGATATTGCTGGAAGAACACTAATCAGCCTTAAATCTGAACATTCCGTTGGATTGTTTTTTTTTAGGAATTGGTATGCCTATCGCTATTTTCCATAAAGCAGGAAAGTATGCTTTTTCAATGCAAACATTGATAATATGTGCAATGTATTTATCTATGAATGGACTACAGTATTTCAGCAACATTGCGTTTATATTGTCTACCCCATATGCATTGGTTTTGATCTCATTTAGAAATTTATTAACTTCTTCAACAGTAATCAACCGAAAAGTAAATAGAAGGTCATTGTGATATAAATTATTAGGTACTGTAAAACTCAATCTTCTCATCACAGTTATTAGTGACAGCCTGGAGATAAGTAGCAAAGTAGCTATTAAGTAAATCTGCATCTGATAAATTTTCTGGAATCGAAATATTTTTACTAGAAGTTATATTCAGATTTTTAAATGTCTTCCAAACTGTCTTGGGACAGTTCAGACGAAGTAAATGATCAATATAACATTTTTTCTCACGTCTAGTAATTGAAAGCGTGTAATTTCTCAAGTCTTTATACGTATTATAATCACCAGTATCTCTTGTCTGTTTAAACTTTTTCAGTGCCTTATCCCTTTCCTTTTTCAAGAGCTTTAAGTTATTTGTAATCCAAGGTGCAGGAGGCTTCGTAACTTTCTTTTGAACCACAGGAGCATTACTATCAAATGCTGATAATATGTATGAATTGAATAACTCAACTTTTTTATCTATGTCTTGTTCAATAATTAGTTCATGCCAAGGTAATTCAGAGAGTTCTTGCTGAAATTTATCTATCTTGAAATTATTAAAACAACGATACTGCACAAATTTTTGAAAATTATTGAGAACCTGGCATTGTATTTCTACAAATATCAGCTCATGATCAGATATTTCATGAACAGACAATGTACCGGAATTGACAACGAGCTTCGTGTCAGAAATAAAAATACCATCCAGCAAAGAACTTGTTGAGCTAGTAATCCTTGTAGCAGTATTAACAATTTGTGAGAATCCAAAAGACTCAAAGCAATGTAATAGGGGGTTGTTCAAGTTGAACAAATTTACATTAAAATCTCCCAAACACGCAATCCAATCTACAGTATGATATATCAAGGATAAAATATCATCAATATGGTTAACTGAATCGCTCAGTGCAACATGAGGTGGCTTGTAAAAAACTCCTACAACACCATTGCATCTTTTAGTTTTGATTTTTAGCAATAAGTATTCTAAGTTACTTTCATTAGAAACACCCTCAATGTTTAATATTTCACAATTTAAAGTTACCTTTACAAATGCTGCCACACCTCCGCCTCTGCCAACCCGATCTCTGCGATGAAGAACATAACCAGGTATATCAACAAGAGTATTACTGATATTTGGCTCCAACCATGTCTCAGAGAGCAGCATAATATCATAATCGTTGTCTAAAACTACATTCTTAAATTCATTATATCCCGTCAATATAGATCTAATATTTAAATGAGCAATTTTCATATCAAAAACGCTTCACTGCACAACGCGCTACTTTAAAAAAAATACTATGATATGTAAACAATCAATAAAGAAATACAGAAAAAAAAAACCTAATAGTATTCCTAACACACACAACAACAAAAACGCAACCTAATTGAATGTGCAATTTTGATTCAATTATAAAACTATATAGATCGCCCTGTACAAGAAAGAAATTCACTTTCAATATGTATTATGAACAGTATAGTCCAGTAACTAGGTGCGAGATGGCAACTAAAAGAAATTACCATGTAAGAGAGCACACACGAACGATATTATTTATGTATGATAGCAAATTAAAATATAAAAAGATTAAAATATAAAATATAAAAAGATAACCCAAAAAAGTAAAAAAAGGATTGATAGAAAACATATTTCTGGAGCCCCGCTCTACACTGAACAAATATTATTTTCAAATTATGTATCCTAATAGGTTCCAAATAGATCATAAAAAAATGAAAATAAAATAATAATAATGATAAGGTGGCACATAGTAAAGTGGTACCCGCCCAAACAAAACAAAAGATAAAATATATACATATACATATGCATATACTCACATATGCATACATATAAAAAAAACCAACATATCTAATATTCACCTGCAAAAACGCATTAACTAGCTACAACTTTTGCAAGTCATTTTTGTCCTTGATCAACTGCCTTTTATTGTCCTTCATGGCATATATCAACCCATTATACGACCAAACACTCTTTAGAGAAGTCTTTTCAATAGCAGCCTGCATGATCTTGATTCTATGTTCTGTTAGGTCCTCTTTAACAACGATCCCTGTTCCTCTAAACTGCTTCTTCTTATTGTATATGGCTTGCTTTGTATTTATGTTAGATAATTTCAAGAGAATTCCCCTTGGACGTTTATCTTGCTTTTTGCCAAACCTCGTACACACAAGAATTTCATCCTTATTGACTTTTATTCCCAGCCTAGATTGAAATTTCTCTACCAATACGTCGCTTAAAATTTCTTGAGGATCTTCCTTTATATTGAAGATTCGCAGGTTATTACATCTTGCCTCCTGATCAAGCCCATCATATTTTTGCATAAGGTACTCATTTTCCTGTCTCAAAATGCTGGTTTCCTCTCTCAGCTCCTTAACAACTAGACTATTTTCCTGGCTTATCTTGTCTATTTTTTGTTCTAGTTGGGCGATTTTAGCAGAAATGGTTTTTGTCACACCATCAGTCACTTTTTCTATCAGCATACCGATAAATTGTTCCTCTTTAAGTATGGAATGTATGCTATTGCTAACGGAATATTTGATTTCCTCCCTTATTTCACGTGTTAGCACCATGTTTGTGAGCTAAATTTATACTCTACGTGTTAGAAACAAACTACAGATGCAAACTTCAAAATTCTACCTTTTTCCATCCACTTTTACCACCTTAAAACAACTCTAAACACGGAGCTCACGAAACGACGTCTACACTGTGTCGGACATTTTTCTTTTTGGAAAGAATTTTTCTATAATCAGTTTGTTTATTGGTACAGGATCTAAAATAAATACAAAACATAAAACTAAAATCAGACAACAAAAACTGAGTGTAAATAGAAAATTAAATGACTAAATGACTCAGTACTTTCTACATACTACGATGGTATCATTTTGTTATTTTCCCACGGTGTTGCCAAATATAATTTCAAATTCCGTTAAACTTGTTGCAGATTTCCGTCAAACAACCCATTAAAATATGTTTCCCGTCACTAAGATAATAGGGATAGGGAGTCATTACAACTCTCAACAATGTCAACGGCAACCACAAAACGTAAATGCTAAAAGCACATATCGTGAAACAGTGAAACAGTATAACAGTAGCCAAGAAATCTTCGAAGTTTGAATTATCTCTTTAGCATAACCTCTTCACAAAAATGCATTAGTTCCGGCGAAAAATCCGTCAAGTTGGCAACATTGTTTTCCCTTAGCATAAAGCTCAAGTCTGAGATCCCCTTGGAATCAAATCATCGCCCACCCACCCGCAAAAAACATACAACACAAAAACCTAAAAACAGATTATATTACGAGTATAAAAAAAAGGAGACAGATCAGAGATCCCTAGCCTGTCCAAAAACAGACTCTAAACGGCTTTTATATTGTACTGTCTTTTTTAATTGTTTTACCGTCACGAAAACAATTTTAAAAAACCATAGACCATAGGCTTTATCGATCTCTATTACTGCCCACGGTATGGTTCAGGAATTTAATTGCTATCACACATTACTGAACTATCTACAACAATAGAATCTCAAAAATTATTGATTGTGTAAGGTTAGGGCAGCTTTCAGATAGAACTGAAATGTACATTGTCTCGTTCTTTTACGGGCCAACGGAGACCTCACTACAAATACAACAAATTTTCCATTTTTACAACCACCGACCCCCAAATGACTCCAATTTCAGCCCCCTCTAAAAAATGTGGAGCAAAAGCCCCCAATTAGCCTGAAAACGAAGATTGATCTGTTATTGTCTTTTCAGTTTTTTTTATTATTGCTGCACCGGCGCCGCTACAGTTGCAATTTCTAAAAGCCATACGGGTTTTTCAACCTAACTAGGGTAATAATACTATGTCAAAATTTCATTAAAAAAGAAGATATTTCGGTCTTTAATGATATTGGCCAGCCATTGTCATGAATGTCCTTTTACAGGGACGTCCTGATATTGACTGGCCAATAGCGTGAATATCCATGTAAACTGGACAGTGTTGATAAACTGGGAATGAATTTACCTTCTTACAACCTTTTTCCGGATCTCGTCAATGTCCGCTCAATGGTGGGCTGTCCAAATTTAAAAAAGTACCTATAGGTACACAAACAAAGGAGCCTACAAGAAAAAATGTACATGAAGCGAATTCAATCCATTTTTGCAAAAGGTTATATTATTGGAAAATCTCAGTGACCCTTGAAATTCCTAAAAACGAAGTTTGTTTTTTTGCTAATTACTCCGCCGCCCAAGCACAGATTTTCAAAATTATAGCAGCATTACCTACGGTAACCCCACAGCGTATCGCTACCCAAATTCATCACAATCCATGCAGCGGTTACTGACCGACAGACAAATAGACTGACAAACAGACAGATAGACAGACAGACAGATAGATAGAGCATTATTATCATAAAACGCCCAAAAAGCGTATTCTCTCAAAATTGATAAAAATCAAAGCTTTTCGCGGTCACAATACTCCCCTTATTTGTCGGTGTGGGTAGTAAAAGGATAAGATTTTTAACGCTTTATGAATACTTTAATTTTTTGCTCTATATATACAGCTTCCTTCCTTTGCTAAAATAGACTTGATTTACATCTAATTATGTACTGATGAATTATGTCATTAACACCCATGTATGGTGCCGCTTTGCGATAGGGATGGGTATTATCAAACGTACAATCATAATTCATGGATTGATTGATTATATGGTTTCAAATTCGGAATTGCTCCATAGGCACAGGCACAGAAACAATCCAGGTTGCAAGTGGACCATACAACAGTATGCGAATTAGCGATGAATTATAATTACACTACCAGTGTTTATGATCATTGATGGGCTGCAACAACGTATTCGTATCCTAACGAACGAGATTACTCAATTATATTTTGCCATGGAACAAATTTACAGTCGCTTAGTATGACAAATCGTCAAAACATGGAATGTTGAGCAGGCTGCATTGAAAACAGTATAGCCAACATAATGCTCTTGCCAGTGCTTTTCGTACATTGTAGAGGTAATATAGCTCCCAAAAGCATACAGAGTGGCCAGTCGAGTGACGTTATTAATTTTTTTTAGATAGACCTTACCGAGACCTAACCAAAACACCCCCATGTATGTGTAGCGATTCTTGATAGTTTTCGAGTTATTATTTATTTTTG
Organism: Callosobruchus maculatus; assembly: GCA_951848785.1. Classification (NCBI taxonomy): domain Eukaryota; kingdom Metazoa; phylum Arthropoda; class Insecta; order Coleoptera; family Chrysomelidae; genus Callosobruchus; species Callosobruchus maculatus. Next base: position 14,289,460 of record CATOUR010000083.1, read on the forward strand.
GAAAATTTGGAGATTTTCCAGTATTTTCAAGAAATCGTAGCGAGCAACCCTCGAAAAACAAAAATTCTTTTTGGCTTTTATTTTTCTGTAATTATACTGATCATTAAGCCTATTTTGATATCCAATAAAGAAAACCTGTGCATCCGACCAATAAATAAACGCATTTTGGGCACAAAGTTTGAAATTACTGTTTTTAGTTAGGAGATCAAAACCTTCAAAATCAAATCAAAAATGCATATGCCTGGTTCTGGAGCTCCGAACTAATCTTAAAAACGTTGCAAGACATTACACTTTCGAAATAATAATGAAAAAGTAGCACGTATGGGGGCATTTTAAAGGTAAAAAGGTGATAATTCAAGAATTTCCAAAATGATTTAAAAAAATATTATTTTACTTTATTATGACAAATGAAAGAAAAAAAACTCGTAACACCTAACAAACCCAATAATCGTTGATGTTTTGATGACTTTTAATAAAAAAACTAAAATACCCAAATTGTGATTTTTGATGTGTTTTTACTAGGTAGCATTGAACTTCTGCTAAATTAAGTTGTATGGAATGTTAACAAAGGAAAGGAATAATAAAACAATAATCTGACTTTCAGTTTCATGGCAGAGCTACCTAGGAAGCGGTGTTGTAGCATATCCCGTCCATTTCTTTCAGAGTAGCTTTTTGCGAGCCCATGTTACTAAGGGTTCGAAAAGATCCCGATTTCTTTAACAAAACCTTGCGGATCGATGAATCCCGATTTTCGAGGACAGGATTGTTTAATATTCACAATTACCGTTACTGGGCAACGGAAAATCCTCACATTGCACGACAATCGAATTTTCAGAACATATTTAAGCTTGTGGACGGGAGTAGTGAGTGCGGACAACTAATACGCCAGGTCGAACTGTCATCTAGGCTGGATGGAGCGACCTATTTTGGTTTACTGCAAAATAACTTGTCCGACTCATCAGAAGACGTAAACCTTGAGAAATGAAGGAGTCTAATATTCCAACAAGATGGCACTCAACGCCACTACGCTAAGGAATTGCGTAACTACGCAACCTTCCCAAACCGGTGGATTGGTAGTGCTGGGTCGATCAGTCGGCCCCCCTCGTAGTCCAGATTTAAATCCTATTGATTTCTTCATCTGGGGCTATTACAAGGAAATCGTCTACGCTCGTGAAGGTAACACCGTGGAAGAGTTCAGATAATAATTAGAGGGATGTAAAAGGGAAACTAATGAAAACACAACTGCGTTTCGCTGACATGAGTTCGCAAAAAGCTACTCTGAAAGAAAGGGATGGCGTATGCTGTGACACCACTTCTCAGGTGATTCTGCCATGGAATTGAAAGCCAGATTATTGTTTTATTATTCCTTCCCTTTATTAACTTTCCACACAACTTAATTTAGCAGAACCTCAACGGTACATAGCAAAAACACGCCAAAAATCACAATTTGGGTATTAGGCTTTTTTTATTAAAAGTCATTAAAACATCACTGATTTTATCGGGTTTATTAGTTGTTACGAGTTTTTTTCTTTAATATGTCATAATAAAGTAAAACAATAGTTTTTTAAATCATTTTGGAAATTCGTGAATTATCACGTTTTTACCTTTAACAGTCATGTACGGCGCAAAATGCTCCCATAAGTGCTATTTTTTCATTATTATTTCGAAAGTGTAATGTCTTGCAAAGTTTCTAAGATTGGCGCAGTACATTTCGTCCAAGAATTTATTTTTATGCGTGCACTTCAAAGGCCCGACGTCAAGTGATGTAGAGGCGGTATTTTTTTTTATTACACATAACAAAACAGAGGTATTTGTATTTCAAAGAATTTGGTAGATGGCCAGATCTCCATTCCATAAGGATCAGTTGTCTCAGAACAGGTTACAATTTATTACCTATATGTAGTAGATATAAAATATCTGCGCTTAAGTTTCTTTACAAGCTCTTAAAAGTTCTGAAATTCTAGTCCTAATTAATCTTAATGTACCTCCATGTTTTACACGCTCTCCTCTACTCTTTAAAGTACCCGTCAGTTCCACTACTTCATCGCGCCTTCCATTGATATCGATGCTTAGAATAGCAAACCAAATTAATGTTTTATGTGATTTGGATTTTCTGTTTGTGAGAATCAATTTATTAAGAAAGCAGTCCACCATATTACAAGTTTATTAGTTTGAGTTCTTGATGTCTCCTCAGATTGCTCTTGCACTATTTTTTCCTCTTTATATTGTATTAAAATTTTGTCAGTTCTGTCATATTAGTTATAGTTTTTTTGTAAGTTTACATCCATGTAATTGGACTTAGGTCTGTTTGGATGATAACAAATAAATAAATAACATACGCTGCCGGGTAAATATGTTATTTCTACAGACTCACTTAGTACACTGCAAGAACTAGGCAAGCAATTTAATTCCGAACCCCTGATACGAGATATTTTGACCAACCACCACAAGCTTCAGTCAGAATCCAAAGATATCATCTACATGTGGTCCCCAGGGCATGTTGGTATTGTTGGGAATGAACAAGCCGATATTGCTGCTCGACAGGTCATACAAGTCGATGGCAGTACAATTGCAGGAAAATTACGACCAGATAATATGAAGCTATACATGAAGAAAAAGTGTCGTCAAAAGTGGCAACAAGAGTGGCATAATAACAGTGGTAAACTGAAACGTATTCAGCCAATAATAGATAAATAGCCCTACCCTAAAGACCTAAAGAAGAGAACAGGTTTGTTTGACGCGAGTAAGAATCGGCCATACGCATCTGACTTCTTGCCTTTTATTGGGTAACCCGCCCCCCTCTTGTGACACATGTGATTCAGCCTTGACGATAGACCATGTAGTCTTCGAATGTCGAAATTACTAGCATATCCGGACAAGATGCAACCTCTCAGAGACACTTCAATAATGTATGGTGGATAAAACTGCAACCTATACGCTATCAAATTTCTTGAAAAGAAGCAAATTATATTGGAGAATATAGATGAGTAAGCAGCTAATAACCCCGTAGTTGATGCTGCAAATCATAATTAAAAAAAAACATACGATGACATATTCTATCTCAACCCACGCCATTTCTGGCATGGAACTGTGCAAGTTTATTTGCATCAAATGAAGCATACCAAGTCCTCCTTCATCGAGAGTTGAAATAGCTTTCCGGTATCCGTACACAGTTCGTTAAAAGTCGCAGCTTTTCAGCTGAGTCCGCTAAGAGCAAACATGTAAATTTCAATTCCCGTCTCTTTATAGACTTTTGTTAGTCTGCTTTTCAACTTCGTTTGATTTGGAAGCTATCCCGTCGCCTTGAGTAAGTTCTTTGAGCATTATTTAGATTCTTTAGCAACTGGGGCATGCATTTTTCTTGTCTTGGATACTTCCGTGAATTTACGCTTCGGTTACAATCTGGAGTGCCTTGAACGGCAGTTTTTGTCAATTACAAAACGGAATCTTGTTGACGGTTACCAGTGCCAGTAGGGAAAGAGGGTTGGAATAAAGTAAGGGGTGCACTTCAAATTAGCAAATTAGCATTCATTTTTAGCAAATTGCATAATTTAGTAACAAGAAGCAGGTTCAACCGGTACTTTAACCTCAAAAAATGGCGTCAAGTGTCTTGACGCAGTCCTCCTCACACATCGGTGCCAACAAAACATTTGGAGTTCCTCTGTCCCTACACCATCCTCATCAAAAACGGCGATCAGGGATCTATGCAACTTCTAAAAACGAAGTTTGAGGGATTTTGAAATGTCTCGTGTTTTGTTCATTTCTTCTCCGCCACTAGCAAGAGCCATTTTGTAAACGGTAGTCATACGGTGTCACCATTTCATCACAATCAGGTTCGTAGTTTCTGAGTTGCGCATTATAGGATTATAATATGTATGTATCAAATTAATTAACAGATATAAAATTCAAAGGCAACATTCGGATAGTCCTAACAAGCAAACGATATGACCAAAGTTATTTTTTAACACAATGTAGAGTATTTTATGAACACAACAACTTGTATGCTCTCAAACCTCTCACCATCTCAATTTCACCCCTTCCCAAAAACAAATGGCACACGATCAGGAGTTCCTGGAATGCCTAAAAACGAAATTGGAAGAGATTATGATAAGGCCTTTACGGAAACACTGATCTGGATCCGGATAGATCAGTTATATGTCAAACAGCTGTCAAGTGGCATTTATGATTCCACGAATTTAACGAACATCGAACAACGAAAAAGTTGGTTTAACAATAAAAAACAGATGGTAGAGTAAAGCAGCTACTGATCTGAATCATCCGACCGCAATCACTTACTATACAAGAGTGAACTACCCTATCTCTGACCGATCCCAGATCACTTTCCGAACGTCAGGATCAGTGATCCAACTGATCGGGTTAACTCGATCATAGTTTCCGTAAAGGCCTATAATTTGTTATATTTTGCGCACATTTTCAAAGTTATAGCATCATTATCTACTATGACCCACAGCATATCGTTACTCAAATATCATTACAATCTATGCAGTGGCTACTGAGATTACGAGGCTAAAAAGATGCCAACAGACAGACCGACAGGCAGACAGACCAACAGACTGATGGAAATGCGAAAAAGCATATTATTTCAAAATCGAAACATTTCACGCAGAAGAGAAAGAATTCTGCACTTGAGAACCATAAAAATGAAGTTTAAGGTTACTTTGCTAGCACCACCGGCATCACCATACTTCCCTTCCTAAAGAAATGATCACTACAATAATGTCCAGTTAAATATTTATCTGGGAGTTAACGGTAAACTGTCAAATAAATTGTTTAAACAATTGAAGGTTAGACTTACGAATTCACGTAAATCTTATCTGAAGGTTGTATCCATAGAAACGCTAACTAGCAGATACCTATCTGACACTTTTAACTGGAAATTGAGAAATTGGTCCTTAGGCAAACGACACACCATGCCCAATTTCTATTAGTCAGGTAATAATTTAATATTCCATAAAATAAACTCGGGAAGCACTGAAAGCTCCAAGAGTCTTGCCCTCTAATGACTTCTGAGAACTGTGAACAGCAAGTTCTTCTGTTTCTTGAAAACCAGCTAGTATGACCCATAGGGTGCGATATGATATTATACGTGCCAAAAGATGATGAGAATCAGTAATTAGGAAAATTTTATACACCTAGCGTGTGCTATACCAGCATTCGGTCCCAGCAGTATGACACATACATATCTTATGTGCCTGAGATTTTCAAATATTGCTTATGTAGTTTCCGAGCTGCACATGAGTCATGGATTGCCAGATGTGGTATAACCCCTTCGAACATTAAAAGTGGATAGATTTAACATTCAGCCAAAGTATAGGGGCAATGAGGGGTATTGTTTCTCCTCAACACTAACAAAGTATTTCGGTTCACATCACGGGGTATGTTGTCAGATCACCCCTCAATGTTTCCTATTACAATTAATTGTAGGAACCCGCATATTGTCACTTGAATACGCAAATGTCAACGCATTGTGTACAATATGGCAATGCCGGCAGTGATGCTCATTCCGTTATAAATGGAGAACCACACGTCAATGATTTGAGGTCGGTGATATTTTGAAAAACATTACTACGGACAGGTGATTGTTACAATGACTTTTATTGTAAATTAAGGATACAGTGCACTGAAATAGTTTGAATTCTAGTAGTAAATCTTAATCTTATCTTTATCTTATTATGAAACAACTTTTAGGATTTACCAATTTAAAATTAACTATGATAAACTGAAAGTGACTAGTGCACTTATTGATAGGTACAATGCCTGATCAATATGACAAAAGTCCGAGCAAAAAACTAAACATAGATAGGCTAGGTACGTCTTGATACACACACCCAAATTTACTTTTTTTTGTTTGTTTTTGTTTATTTTAAAGAATTCTATACAAGCTCAAAACAGTATCAATTTAGGACCCATCCTGTATGCTACGTTTACATGGGAATTGAATTCGAATTGAATACGATACCATATCCGTCGTTTCATGTATTTACATGTTTAGTTTTCAGATCCATTTGAATCCGTTTCGTGGGGTGATGAGCAAGCTGTCAAAATGATCCTAAGCCCTAACCTACAAATCTCCCATAATCTACAACATAGCCTAGTTTGTTTTGAGCATCCGAGCTTTGGAATCTTTTTACGATATACAATTTTATTAGGAGTATGAAGTTGATAAGCTTTCTCATGCACACAGTCGAAAACAGCGCAAAAACACTTGACAGGTAATTTTCAGGTTATGAATTCACTTAAAAAGACTGTATGCTGTATGAGCAGCCGCCGATTTGGTTTCAATACGGTTGCCCGTTTACATGAATTTTAGATCGATACGATCCACATTCGATCTCAGAAAAGAGCGGTATCGACCTTGAAATGCATTTCACTTGGACTTCAATTTTGTCTGTTTAGATGCAGAACTAAATACCAAAATGAGTTCAAATTGAATCCCACATGTAAACGTGGTAGCTGTTATGAATCAATGAAGACTCCATTAGGAGTAAAAAACGGTATGCATTGTTCAATAAACATTAAAGTAGGTACCTAATAGGCCTTATGAACTTTCAAATCGATTTGACGTTACGAATAGCTGCTACCGTACGTAACAATGTGACCGTCGATGATAAGATAGATTCATTATCATTATCAATTAATATAATCTAAACTAACTATCTATGGGCTTATCTAATTCAGTTAATCATGCTAATAACATACACATAATGCCATCATGCTCGGTATACTCGTAGTCATTGACTGAATGTATAGCAATGTTAACATCATCTACACTCGGGACAATAGAAAGCCCCAGAGTGACGTATGCCTTATAAAACATCTAAACCATATACAGGGTGTTCCTGAATTTCCTTGACACGTGGTATTTTCGAAACAAAAAAAGGTTCAAACAAAAACAAGTGGAATCGTTTTGGAAGTACTGTATAGGGTCTATCATACCATGCTTTAATTTTTTTTTACTTCAACCCTTAATACTCACCCTCAACTTTTGTTTTCCAAATAGCATCAGCAAAGTCCCTATATTATTTATAATATTGCAGTACATTTGATTTTATACACAAACTTATTTTTTTCGTAAAATTATTAGCTTAACATGAATAAAATAAAAATTTGCTTGACGCAATAAACGGATAAAAATACAACTAATTGGATTTTAAGGGTACTGAATGACTGGGTACTGATGTTTCCGAAAACAAACGTCTTTTTAAAAGCCTCTTTATGCTTTTTTATTTCAAAAATATTACACCTCAAACAAATGCTATTTTATTTATTTTATGTTAATGACTGAAAAAATAGGTCAGTGTATGAAGCCAAAGGCACCACAAGACACTAAATAAAAGAATGACCTCATTAATGTAGGAAAAGCTGTAGGGTGCTATTTGGAAAAAGAGAGGGGGTAATTTTTAGGGGTTGAATTAAAAAAATGTTTCGAAAGCATGGTATGATACGTCATCCGGTATCCTTGAAAGTCCCACTTAGTTTTCTTTTTATCTGTTTTTCTTACCAAAATATTACGTCTCAAACAAATCCTTACCTTATTTATTATATTGATTTTATGCTTATGACTTCACAAAAAAACAGCTCTTTGTATAAAATCAAAGGTACCACAAGATATTAAATAAAATAAGGACCTACTTTGTCTAGGAAAAATTATTAGGTGCTAGTTGAAAAAACAAGGTTGGTGGTGAGTTCCAAAGGTTGAAGTAGAAAAAAAATGTTTTGAAGGCAAGCTATGATAGGCCATGAAGTACTTTCAAACATTCCACTCAGTTTTCGTTTGAACATTTTTTTGTTACGAGAGTATCACGTGTCAAGGAAATTCAGGGACACCCTGTATAACCTATAACCGATTTGTCTTATCATTTTTTTCTACCTTCGCATAGGAAGTGAAAAAATTGAATATGGAGGAAATACTGAGTCAGTCAACCTCGATTTTTTTATATAAATTTTTATAAATGCCAATTATAGGATATTGTGTTTCCCAAACTTTTAGCTATCACAGGGCTAATTTTTAACTACGCTTTAAATCTCTGGCATCATTAATACATTTGAAAATCCATTTTCTAAACGCTCCTCCATTACTTTGCTTCTCTTTTTTTTTTCTATATTCTCTTTGTGCTAATCCGTCTGCGAAATCCATTTCATAAAATACGTACAATGACAAATGGAATAAATGAGATCCCTCTTTACCTTTAAATTTAATGACCCCGACGTCAAAAAGTTTTTCATCCATATACGTGGATGGTGAATGAAATTTCGCCTTAGAAATGAGCATTCAACATCAGCTTTTAATTCCCTAGCGGAAACTGAGAGACGGGCTATTTGGTATGAATATTCTTTCAGAGAAACACGCAATGCGTGGGCATTTATTGCAGGAGGCTTGTGAAGCTTAAAGTTTCAGCGTTTCAGTAATGCTACGTACAGTGACAAGCACTAAGGGAAGTGAACATATTTATGATATACAAAGTAGCAACATATAGATATTGGGATGCAATACTTTGAAAAAGTATTGGTTCGCCATCTATCTACCGAATCCGGTACCTGAGCGTTTAATCTGAGGAACCGAGCACGTTTATGTGACCCGTTTAAAAGCATCAGGTATATGTTACTATTACTAGTACTACTAGTACGAGTTTTACCAGCTAGGCACTAACAGGCAATTTCATTGATTGGTCTGAGACCTAAATCACGCTGACGAGCTTTAATAAAAGCGAAACGACGTCGTCTGTGATTGGTTTCGGATGAATGAATGAAATTGCTACTCTTTAATTGAGTTAAGTTGCCTTTTAGCATAAACCAAATGTCGGGAGTGTTAAATGAGTGTTCCACAAAAAACAGTCTGTTTGTTGTCGAATCCGCAGGTTTCTATACCTGAAGCTTTTAAACGGGTCACATAAACAGTGCTCGGATACTCAAATTAAACGCTCAGGTACCGGCTTTGGTAGATAAATGGCGAACCAAGACCTTTTTAAAGTACTGCTTCCCAGTATCTATATGTTGCTACTACTAGTACAAGTTTTGCCAGCTAGGCACTAACAGGCAATGTCTGACACACCGACGAGTTTTAACAAAAGCGAAACGACGTCGTCTGTGATTGGTTTCGGATGAATGAATGAAATTGCTACTCTTTAATTGATATAGAAAGTGTTTGATGGTACCTCCTAATATGTAAAACACATCGACTTGATTTGAAATTGAAAATGAAAACTAAAAAAGAATGATTATTGAGAGATTATAAAATTTTACATTTGATTCTTTAAAAGAATAAGCATTTGAAAAAATCAGGTTAACCTGTGTTTGAAGTTTTCTGAATTAATCCTTCTCCAAGTACCAAAATAATTTATAAATTTGATTGCCTGACCTAAGGTGACGCATTTCGTGCTTAGTCACACAGCAAAGTCACAGCTCTCTGAGTTTTATAATTTCTACGATATTCAATTTTTTTCTAATATCCACTTATACCAAAATGGTAATTTATTACTAAATTTTGGTCAAGATCCTTTGGTACGAGTAGATTGAGACCCGGATGGGATCATAACTTTGAAGTCATCAGTATATCACATATCAGAAATTTGCACATTTTGAAACATGTCGTTGATATAAATGATAAGAATCAAACAACCTTAAACGGATATCGTTTACCGATGGGCAATGAGTACTGACCTGCAGTCTCCTGAGAGGGTTGACGATAGCGCAATACCGTTCAGCAGATAGTGCAGTCAATGTAAACACGGACACTCCTATGCTGATGTCCTTGACGGATTCGTTGATTTTGCAGATGATGACACCCCAAGGCCATGATTCTAACGTGTAGATGATGGAGGTGAATGGGACGCAAGTCAGGATGACTAGGAGGTCGGCCAAGGCTAACGAAAAGATGTACCTGAAAAGAAAAAATAGCACCATTATACAGTGTATCTGATTGAGGGAGTTTGAGATTCAATTGCATGTTAAAATGCAGATTTTTCTGCCATTCTTACTCCGTCTGTTTTACTTCCCTCATCGTAGATGAGGGGAGTATGTTTTTTGGACATTTTGAAAAATGAAAATCTGTCATTGTCTGTTTATTGTCATTTTTCTAGCAGCGTAATTTCAGCAACCGCTTGACAGAGATTAATAAAATTTAGAGTGCTGTGGGGTTATGGTAACTAATGCTGCTATACTTTTGAAGAAGAAGATTGAAACTTGGTTTTTGGTGGTTTAGGAAGCTCTGAAATTGTTTGTACTCTCAAATTTACCCCCTATTACGTTAAAGAAAAGCCTTTCAGGACGTATTTGTGGACCTTGATTTTTTTGAACACACGTTACGCATGAATAAATATATTCTACAAAAAAAAATCTCCCAAACAGTTGGATGTCACGTCCTTTAAGCTCTCGCTGCTACGCCTCTGTGTAATATTAACAAATTTTAACGTGTCTGCGCCGTCTCTTAATCAGCGAATACCGCCGCTGGTCCAACGGTTTTGAAGCCCTCAAAATCGGTTTCGCGGCAAAGTTGGACGTTCAATGTTCGATCCGACCTCTTAAACCAAAGAAGAGTTACAAACTCACAAGCAAATATATACAGGGTGAGCTTTTAGTACCGGCTCGATCGATAACGCCACTACTGTAAAAGTTGTAAATAAAAGTTGTAGCCACGGATATGCTCCTTGCTCAGAAAATATTTAAATTTATACAGAGTGATCCATAACTACGTGGTGATGCAAACAGGCATTTTTTAAACGAGACACCCTATATATTATTCCTTATTCAAATTCTACTAATGATTTCCGTTCTTCCAATATAGGGTACTGTTACATTATACAGGGTATTTCAAAAATAATTTTTTTTACACGAATGGATAAAAAATATCCTCTAGTTTTGAAATCGGCTATAAAAAAAGCTCGTGACGCATATTCGTATACAGGGTGATGTAGAATGCAAAATCTAGATTCGCTCTTTTTTTAAATGTAACCCCCAATATTTTATTATATCACAGAATTGCTTTTAATATGCTCTTTCATTTTTGTATAGCACTTGTTATGGCTACATTCATTAGTTTCTGAGATATTTCGAATTTTCTACAAATTTTAAGTAAACCTTCTATTTGTTTACTAAAATTTATTTATTTTGAGAAAATACTATCAAATTTTATTTTTGCTTAACAAACAACTAAAATATAAGACCATAATAGTACTTGATCAAGTCAAAACACTGAATTAACGAGATAGTATAGGTCAAGTGTGCTGAGGAAACAATTTTATAGACGTCATGCATAATTATCAAGCGGATTAATCAGGTAGGCTATAACATTAACATTAAACGTCACTGTCCAAATAAAACGATTCTTCAATCTTTCAAACGCATTGGTTTTAAGAGTCTCTGTTCTGGATACTGCTGTTCATGGTTAATATGTTGTAGAGGCAAGTAGACAATTTCTAAAAGATTCTCCTGAATACCCTCAATGGAAAAATTAATTTGTAAAGCTGGTTTTTCACACAGTAGAGAACTATTGAGCAGGTTATGAAAATTGTCAATTTTTCAAAGCCTACCTGATAAATCTGTTTGATGATTATGCATCGCGCCTCCAAAATTGTTTCTTCAGCATAGTTAACGTTATTATCTCGATGATTTAGGGTTTTGACTTCATCAAATAGTACCATAACCTTATAATTTAGTTGTTTGTTAAATAAAAAAAAACTCGATAGTACTTTCTCGAAATAAATAAATTTCAGTACCTACATAAATAGAAGCTATATTTTAAATTTACCGAAATATCGAAATATTTCGGAAACTGAGGGACGAAGGTACAACAAGTGCTTCACAAAGATGAAAGAGCATATTAAAAGCAATTCTTTGGGATAAAAAAATATTGAGGATTACATTTAAAAAAAGAGAAAATCTAGATTTTGCATTCTACGTCACCCTGTATACGAATATACGTGACGGGCTTTTTTTATAGCGGATGTCAAAACTAAGGATATTCTTAATCGTTTCATGTAAAAAAAAATAATTTTTGATTCATTAATTTTTGATATACAGTACGTTTATTTGATCGCGATTTGGATACAAAAATGGTCATAACTTTTGAAATACCCTGTATAATGTATCAATACCTTATATTGGAAGAACGGAAATCAATGAATGTTTGCATCACCACGTAGTTATGGATCACCCTGTATAAACCTAAATATTTTGTGAGCGAGGAGCATATCCGTGGCTACAACTTTTATATAAAACTTTTTTTCGCAATCTTCTACAGTAGTGGATTTTTCGACCGAGCCGGTACTAAAAACTCACCGTGTATAAGTGAAGCGAATTAAAGCGTATTAAAAATTCACGGAGAAGCTTCAAACTTCCTTTTTTAGGCTCGATTATTATTTTCCATTTTCAGGAGGAATGTTGGTTGATTGAAAACCCAAAATTTTTTGTATGTATGGGAAGTTTTGGACATACCAACATGCTTTACTTTTATATATAGTACGGTTAAAGTATTTATTATATAGACAATTTGGGTACCCTACAAACTATCCAACTGTTCATTTTAACCAGGCTTGGGCCTTTCCGTTTCCTATTTGATAGAGCTTTGTTCTAAGCACAGAACCTGATTAAGGAGGTTGATCTATGGTGAATTATCATTATCAAAAGTCGGTAATTCACCTCGTAGATTACCAGAATTCGGAAATTTATTTCGAATTGTAATCTACGGTATATTACCATAAATTATGTACATACTGAGGGTAATGACCGGAGCAGTTGTTACCGATCACACAGAAATAAAAAAAATACATACATTCAAGCTACATTATCATACATTATCACGATAACTTATAAATGTAAATATACTAGTTCACACCTTAGAAAACACTTCTTATTTTCGGCTATGTATAACTTTTGGAATTTGGTCTGACTTGGAGACACCCCGAATATTCCAACATTCCTGAAAAATGAAGGAATGTGGCTATTATTACCAGATAAATCTGGATGCTATAAAACTGATATCACATCGTAAAACCCTTGCGCCTGCCCTCTTTGTAACATATAATACCTTTTCATATTTATTCCTGAACGTTTCCCCGAAGATTTATGAACTTCTTCCAGTAAGCTGAGCGCGGATGCTGCGGGGATCTTTTCGTAAGAAAAAATCCGACTTTAAGTAGACATAGTGTGTGTGAGCGGATGATAAAGAAGCCTATGTAACACCATTGATTAACATTAAATGGTAACACTATCGTCAACCATGTTTTCCAAAACGCAAGGCGATGAAATGGGACGAGAAACTAGAACTACGTACCAGTCGGCACTCAGCTAATACATCAAGGAGTCAGAAAACTGTGCAAGAGGGGGTCAAGTTTCTATACCACACAAAGAGGATTAAAATTACAAGAGGGAAGTAAAGACATCTGTTTGAACCACAGAGTTAACATCGCTAGAGGGAATGTAAACAACAAAATGCACAGGTCGCTGACCAGCCAACATGTAACGGAAATTTTGACAGCTTGAGGGCATTACCAGTGACGTACGACTTTATATTAAAATTGGATGTTCATGAATAGATTCAATTATTACTGTGATGTTACAATCTGGTACATTTATTATTAGTATTTAGCTATACTTATAGTTACTCTTATTATAATTTGATTGTAACGGTTGATAATTTATTATTACCATGAAGTGTTCCCCCATACTTTACGCTACTGAAAAGCAAAACAAAACCTATACTGACCTATGATAAGTGGTGTTCACCGATTCGTTGCTCTTGCAGCAAACTATGCACTTTTTATTTCGTCCCATCATGCAATTATGACAATATTGTTCATAAATAATTTAATTCACACCACAAATAGTCATAAAGTCACTCAAATATACACTAAAACAACAAAAATCTCAACATACGCAATAAGCACAACTACAATGACAGCCACATGACAGCTTTAGGGGACGCCGATTGTAGGTTGCCAGATTTACGACATATTAGAAGTTATTGCGGCATTCCGCTATGAAATTTACCATTTTTGAGATTTCGTTAAATAAATACAAATTATCTTCATGTAAATCAGTTACATTGCAAGTATATTGGAATGTATAGTTAAATACCCAGTTAAATACTTTGCGGAACATGATGTGTTCAAACTACGGAAACTGCCAGATTTTGAAGAAACTGAAAGGTCCTTAAGCGGACGAAGAAGAGTGGCAATAGCGCTATAGATGTTGGCTGGCCAATATTCAAATTAGGCTCCCTCTAGAGATGTTAACTCTGTGGTTTGAACAAAGTTTAATCGCTACTATAATTCTAATTCGCCAGTCAACTGCAATCAACTGGCTGGACTTGGTTCAGGCAAAAATCTGGTGCTCTCCAAACAAAACAGTAGGCCACATGCATTTCCAGGTTTTCTTGTGGTTCGTTTGGGGGTAGGTGAGAGCAATGGCTTCGGGGTGGAGGAGGCAGGTACTCCAAATGTCGTCTCTTATTTACCTGTATTTGTTATTACAACATAAACACATTTCTAGGTTAGCCTGGCGACTGGTCGGAATTGGCAGGAGGTGCTATCTCATAGGAGAAGGCTCTTAGAATCTATATACATACTATAAATAACAATTTTTCCTATCTGTCATTGTAATCTACCTTAAGTAGCAAATATTATATTTTCAAATACAAGGTAAGCTTATGCCCAAAAAACTGAATTTAGATGAGAAAATCTTGGGGTTGTGGCCAAAATTTTGAAAAAAGAGACTGGGTCACAGCATGGAGGAGACTCTGGTGCTAACAGCCAAGCTTTCGGCAATGTTTATTGCCATCTTCACGGCTTTAACGTTGAGGTTTGCCAATTTGAAAACAGCAATTGCATTGAGTGCAAACGACTTCTTAATGCAAATAAATAATCGTCACAATTGTTCATAAGATCTTTCAAAACCTACGCTATCATGGCGTCTTCCACTAACAGGTCAGCAAACAAACGAACATATACTTGTAAATTACAAACACTCAGGAACGACCTTTACATGTTGAAATTTAAAAAAACCCGATAAAATTTTATCACCTGTTAGACCTAGAAGGTCTTTATTTAAGAAAAACCTAGATCATAAAATGTGTGTTTTCAAACCACGGATTTAGTGATACACCTACGGATTTTTTAAAATTTCAACATGTAAAGGTCGTTCCTGTGTGTTTGTAATTTACAAGTATATGTTCGTTTGTTTACTGACCTGTTTGTGGAAGACGCCATGATAGCATAGGTTTTGAAAGATTTTATGAAAAATTGTGACGATTATTTATTTGCATTAAGAAGTCGTTTGCACTCAATGCAATTGCTGTTTTCAAATTGGCAAACCTCAACGTTAAAGCCCTGAAGATGGCAATAAACGTTGCCGAAAGCTTGGCTGTTAGCACCAGAGTCTCCTCCATGCTGTGACCCAGTCCCTTTTTCAAAATTTTGGCCACAACCCCAAGATTTTCTCATCTAAATTATACTTTCGATGTTTGACTGTTATATTTATTTGTGCATGAAGTATGTTCCTTGTATCATCATCATAGTCACAATGTCTTAACAGACATGTTGCGAACTCGTAAAATGCAAGTCGGAGCTAGAGTATTGCCGACACGAATATTATCAATAGTTTTGGGAACTGTAGCTCGCCATCATTCGCGATTTACTGTCAGTTCAGGGGCGCTCTTGATACTCATATCTAGCAACTGTTTCGTCGTATCCACCCAGTGTGTAGGGGAACGGCCACGGCGCTGCCCATTCGGGGCGTGACCCTGAACTACAAGTTTCTCCATATTATCGCTTCTGTGAATATGTCTGAAGAATGTAAGCATTATCATCGTCACATCGTCTCTTTGGATTATCGAGCTCATCCAGTATGGAAACATTAGTTCGATGGGCGGTATAAGGAATTCTCAGCATTCTCCTCCACGTCCACATTTCAAAAGCATCTATGCCAGCTCGATCTGCCTTTCTAACAGTCCAAGTTTCCGAAGCATACAAAAATATGGAGAACACAAGAGACTGAACCAGTAATATTTTGGTAGCTTTAGTGATGTTATGGTCACGGCATATTTTAGTAAGCTTTGTCATGGCCACCCTGCCTGTTGAATGCGGCGTCGAATCTCATTCTCACAGCTACCTGAATTGTCGATCAAAGAACCGAGGTACACAAAACTTTGAACTACCTCACAACGACCTATTGACTTTATTTCTTGGTGATTGTCATGCTCTCTATCTACGATAATAACCTTGGTCCTGTTGTAGTTAATACCAAGACTATATGCTGCACTGTATTGTTCTAAAACGTTCAATAAAGCTACTAGTTCTTCCTGAAAAGCAGCAGTAAGGGTTGTATCGTCAGCAAATCTTAAGTTAGATATTTTGCTTCCGCCAATAGTTATACCGCCATTCCAGTTGTCCAATACCTGCCTCATCACAAATTCAGAGTAAATGTTAAATAACATCGAAGATAATACGCATCCCTGACAAACTCCTTTTCTGGTTAGTGTTTGACCAGACAGGTTAACATCAATTCTTACACATGCTGAGCTAGACTCATAGAGTTGCTGTGTGAGAAATACTAAGTCGTAAGGGACTCCCATGGAGATAAGGATTGCCTTGTATACTGCGCTCTACATTTTAATTTCTTTTTATAATTTTTTTTGACGTGAATTTTATTGTGTCTAACACCAATAAATAAATAAGTAAATAAACATGGCATCCTTTCCCAAGCTTATCACTCACTGGTTATAGAAAAGACAATTCAGGGACCTATTTTTCTACCAAGGAAATGATGGGGGAGCACTGACGACTGAAGAGCATAAAGGAGGCAGTTGTTGCGTCAGTTATAGTTCAATGGCTTATAACAAAAATATAAAATCCCTGTCGTTAAGAATCACCTTCCGGAATTCCGGGCAATGAAAAAGCAGACAGAGCAGCATCGATAGCAGCGACCGAACCTAACAGGGTAGCCGCCTATGCAACCTTTGGAGATGTTAAACAAACAATAAAAGACCCCCTCACTAGTCTATTACAAGAATAATGGAGCAACAGCACTAACAAATTGGACGAAATTGTCCCGGATGCTGGAACAAAGTTAACCCTACCTTTGTATCAAAGAGAGCAGATAATTATGTCACGTTTGCATATAGGCCACACTCAGGCGACACATAAGTTCGAAAATAGAGAAGCTCCTATATGTTCAGAATATAGTGAAAGTATTAAAGTAGCACACATCCGCAAATAATGTACATTTTACCTATGTCCGGGAAGATCCAACATCCTATCCAGAGACATAATAAAAGAAGCACTATACCAAACTAATGGAGTGTTAACATTTATTAAAGGCATTAAATTAAATTACGTTTTGAATGGTAATGAACATTTAATATTTTATACTATGTCATCCATGGACGCCGCCAGAGGGGGGTGGCAAAAAGAATATATCATGTCATGTATTTTTTTCTATATTTAAACAAAAAATAACATAGAACATATGCAAAATAAATAAGGTAAACATCTTAAATAACAGAACAGAAATACATAAACAATAGGATTGTACCCATACTCAGTACAGTATCTAAATTAAAAACAATAAAAGAACAAAAATACAGAACAGAAATAATAAAAGAACAAGAAAAAAATACATCTGAAAAAATAACAAGAATACAGAACAGAAATAATAAAAGAGCAAGAAAAAAATACATTTGAAAAAATAACTAACTATAAAACATAAATCTGCATTTTGTATTCACTGCACAGAAAAAAATACTGTTGCGTTTCCAATTAATTGTTAGTATTTGGATATTTTTCCATCGCTTTAAATATATTTATAGTTGTTTCAAATCCACGTCATTGAAAGAATTCAATCCTCATATTCGAAGTAATCACAGGTACGCCAATATATTCAAAATAATTTTATATTCGTTCTAACGATATGTATAATCCCTCTAATACCAGTATTGACATATAATGCAATCAAAACATCCTTTTGTTTCCAAAACTTACCCTATGTTTCATTTAAGCAAAGCATACAATATATTCAATGTACAAAAATTATTACTGCAACAGCAGTTCGTGATAATTCATCTGATCAAAATTAATTTTGTTGCAATGGCCGTTGTCGTTCGCTGAACTATAATCAGTATTCGGCGGGACTGATGTCCCGATTCAATGAACGTAAGAATAAAGAACAGGGGGATCATCTCAGTGTTACTATCGCCGCGAACCCGCCAACATGGACGAGCTTGTTCCGTTGTGTTGTTTCGGTGTTAGCCGTGTTGTGTCATCTCCTGGTTTTGCGTATTGCATCAGCAATTGTGTGATTTAAATGTGTTCAGTTATATATTGAATGGAGGACCTACTGAGAAATTGGGACTTAGGGCTAACACCCACATTTGAATGTAGGTATTGAGATTAGTCAGAAAGTTATATTTCAGGTATTCTTCATGCTTCTTATAACTTCATACAAAATCACACAATTAAACATCCAAACGAATCAATCAGCTGTCTTCGCAATAAAATCTATTGGTCCAAGGAAAAGAGAGTAGTTTAAAATCAATTACCAAACACAGATTCGAACCAACGACAGGCTGCGTTTGAATTATTCATTGTAATCTAATGACATCTTGTAGTTGAATCGACAATAGGATATTCGTTACCAACTATACACTTCTCATTGGATAAATCTGGGAAAAATAATAATGTAACATAGCATTTTCTTTTCAGAAAATCAGTCAGGAGGTGATTCTACATTGGAAATGACACTTCGTACGTTGGTTTTGGTTAAATTTGCGAAAAACAGCCGAATCGTATAACTTATCCTTTCATTGTCGGGAAAGTCAAAAATAAATAAAGTTGTTTTGAAACAAAAGTGCACGAACCTTATTACTCAGTCTAAATGCGCCCTTGCTAAAATAAAATCTCTAACTGTCGCGTCGGTAGAATCTAAATCCTCCTTGAACTGTCACGCTGCGTCCTGCATTATTTCACGATCTCGCAAATCTTGTTTCGTGCTGGGATAATCTCCTGAAACTTTTTCCTCAGATATAAAATGTAATCGCGGAGATCTTATAATTCTCTGTGTGTTGCAAGACAAATCTAATTTGTCGGAAAGAACGTTCGCGTGTTTTGCATTGCCGCGTTAATTTGAATTTCAAAATGCGAATTGCGTGGAAAACAGACGCACATATTTCTCTGAGGAATTAGAAGTTTTTTATTTATCTTGTTTCCCCTTGGTCGTTTAATCAAATCGCATTCATTTATAAAAAAAGTCAAGTAGATTCAATCGGTACATTTCAGGCTGCCACGCAAGAATAATGGTTTCCTGAAAAAAAAAAAAGACCTCAGAAAATATGAGAAATATGAAGTCTTGCATTTTCTCAAACGTCGGACCCCATCCTTTTAAGGTCCTTCTTTCGTCCCTGTCCCAAAAAAGACAGAGACGCTAAAAACCCTCAAAGATACCGATGACCTACAAACTTTGTTTTTTGGTGAAGGTAGTGAAGCAAAAGAAACAACTACTATTGGCTCAAGTGCTTGGATTAAGGGTATAGGGTATAGCGCGCGAAATTGAGAATCAAAGAAAATACGTATTCCCGTGTTAGCGAGGAGGCGTGGCCACATGTTCCCTTTCTCCAGTGTGTGTGTCTAAGATGAGGGAAGATAAGTCCAAAAATCCAAAGATAAGGTCAAAAGGTCCAAAGACTTGCGCTTTGTCACTGTTTTGGCCTTGTTTTGATATCGTGTTTGGTTGATGAATTACAGACATTTGAAGAATGTATTATTTTGCATTGTGTGTTTTTTAATAGGTACACAAAATCTTTTTTGGACAAATTACTTTTAGATGACATTCGTTAAGGTCTTAGCTATCACGTTCTGAAATACGGTGTATGTAGTTTGAAAAACAAGTGAGTTCTGTTCGAAATGGGTATCCGTGTTTTACATGGCAACCACATATTTATAACTGTATGTACCCAGTCCCCTTAAGGGAATGGTAAATGTAATAATTCTTCTTGATTTACAAAGCACTGTCCATTACCCTCATATTATGTACTTTGCAGACCCATCTGGACATTGCCTTTGGATATAGACTTGATATCTTCCTTCTCATGGCAAGGGTGAAGGGAGTATAGTGTATTCGTACAGTCTCATAGTTTTAGTAATTTCTGCTTGATGAGATTTAGCATTGATTAACACATTTGATTTAGGCTGTGATGTGATGTGGGATCATAGAAGATAATGCTAATTTGTAAAATAATTGTATTGGCGGTGGTTTAATATCGCAAAAAGCAAAAGTCCTTAGACTGGTCTACTAGATTGGTTGTATTGTAGCTTGTAGCCACAGAGTTAACATCTCTAGAGGGAGCTTAATTTGAATATTGGCCAGCCGACATCTATAGTGGTATTGCCACTATTCTTCGTCCGCTTCCAGTTTCTTCAAAATCTGGCAGTTTCCGCAGTTTGAACACAAAGTATTTAACTGGGTATTTAACTATACATTCAAATATACTTGCAATGTAACTGATTTACGTGAAGATAATTTGTACTGATATGATGAAATCTCAAAAATAGTAAATTTCATAGCGGAATGTCGCAATAACTTCTAATATGTCGTAAATCTGGCAACCTACAATCGGCATGCCCTTAAGCTGTCATGTGGTTGTCATTGTAGTTGTGGTTATTGCGTGTGTCGAGATTTTTGTGATTTTAGTGTATATTTGACTGACTTTGTGGCTATTTGTGGTGTGAATTAAATTATTTATGAACAATATTGTTAGAATTGCATGATGAGACAACATAAAAAGTGCATAGTTTGCTGTAATAGCGGCGAATCGGTGAACACTTCTTATCATAGGTGAGTATAGGTTTTGTTTTAGTTTTCAGTAGCGTGATATATGGGGATAACTGGGAACAAAAGTCACTTCACTCCAGTTTGAGAAATAATAATGGTTGTTCAATGTATGTTTTGTGCACGCATTACATTCATGTCAATCAACATGCATTTTCCAAATACCATTTATTAAACTATTTGAGGACGTGAAATGCAAAATGTATGCCACATTTACTTACAGAAAATCTGTCTATGAGAATTTTATAGAACTGGATATTACCTAATGCAATTATTATATTTTATTGCTGAAGTAAAAACACGATGCAGCCATTCCAACAGGCTACCTTTCAGAACACTGTTAGATATGTTTTGAAAAACAGTTCATGGTAATAATAACTGTTACAATGAAATTATAATAAGAGCAACTCTCTAAGTATAGCTAAATACTAATACAACTTGTTGGTATCAGTTTGTAACATCACAGTAATAATTGAATCTATTAATAAACATCCAATTGTAATATAAAGTTGCACGCCACTGGTAATGCCCTCAAGCTGTCAAAATTTCCGTTACATGTTGGCTGGTCAGCGACCTGTGCATTTTGTTGTTTACACTCCCTCTATAGATGTTAACTCTGTGCTTGTAGCTAAAGAGTGCTTCTGCATGTATATTACTCGAACTTCGAATCACTCTAGATATAGTTTTACTATATGCCATTCTTTTCAATGCATTCTTTGTTCCGCCTTCAGAGTCTGCCTTTCATAGTGTTCAAAATGTATTCAATTAGTCAATGTGCCTGGTGCCATTTTTCAACAAAGAGTACATCCTACGCACACAGAGTCACAGCGCTCATATTGCTTTTGCTTCCCGGAAACACTTCCAGCTAATATGAAAAAAGGGGAATAAAAGCCCTTTGAAGGTCTCTAATGAATTAATACCCCAGAACGAATCAGTTGCTAGAGATCGAGAGACACTACATTCAGTGAAGTACTTCATAAAAGGGAGGCTGCCGTGGTGTCAAATATTTCTCAAAATATCAAAAAATAAAGCGAGCCATGCCTCCTGTTTGATTCTTTTATTACAGTGTTTTACAAAAAAGTGTATTTATTCAACTCAATCGTATCCTGTGAGCCCATAGATGTATTGTTTCATTTTTTTAAGGTATACTCATTTATTTGACACTTGCTCTAATAGACGTCAAAAAAAAAAATTGAACACTTTTTGATTGAAGCGACTTGAAATTGAAATTAATTGTAGCTTTAAAACGATTCACTCATCTCAAGTTTTGATGAAATATACAGGATATTCTGTTAAAAAAAACTGGAGGGCTGTGTGTTTAAAAAAGATATGTTTGCTTCACAACTGAAGAAAGTTAGAGTAAGGAAAAATTAAACTACACCACTTGATTCTACGGAAAAAATTCTATGAGATCCTTTTTTAAACTTTTCAATAAAATAAATACAACCGAGATACGAGGGTGGTCCCAAAATCGATAGTTTTCGATTTCACCCTGTATCTCAAAAACCAAGAGGGCCATGATAAATTTGTTGACGGCATCTTTAGTTTTACTAAAAAGTAGCACACTGTCGCGAAAACTGCAACTCTCTATCTTCAAAAATAACCGAGACACCCCGTAAAAGTGCCCAAAACGGGATACCCTGTACACCGAAATTCGCCCCACATCCTATACTTATCTTACTTATACAATAATGTAGAAGTTTAACGGAAATTGGATAACTTTTTAACGGTTTTTTGGTTCCTAGTTTAACCTAAAATAGAAACAAAGCTACTCGGCGTAGCTTATTCGTGCAGCGGCATCGCTGTATTGGCCCAAATATTTGATGTACTCACGCAAATGTCACAAATATGCCTTCCCTTATTGTCGGTTGGTATCGTCGGCATAAATTTTCATCTTGTTTGGGTCCTTTGATGTGTGATTGAAAACCGACAAGTGGACGGAAACGCGTATTTGCCTATTTGCATTATTTGTCCTTTTTCTGCAAATAAGGCAAATAACCCAAGTTAGTTCTCCACAAATCGTCGTTTTCAGCAAATCAAACAAACGCACGAATACGCTATGCCAAGTGAAGTGCGGGCATTCGGATTAGTCTCAAAATCATGACCTGGTATAACATTACTCAAACCTAACACGGAACGTCTAAAATTGAAGACGCGATAAAAATTCGATATCTATCTACTTCTCAATATTCTTTGAGAAGCGTAATACCGAACAAGGCTCGTATCAGAAGTAATATTTCTACGAAGTTTGATTTTATTGAAATAAGCAAAATAGCCTCTCGAGGAACGGGAATAATTTATTGGACGCTGTCACTCAGGGTTGTATTTAGAACAAACGTGTAGGTACCTGTATTTTTTTACTTTTCATACATACAACAATTCCGAAACTATTTTCAACAATACAAACTTAACATTTTTTTTCTAGAGGTTATGTTTCTCAACGAACGTTTATTCCTCCTCGGCCTCACACCTTGCAACTTCAGAAGTGAGATTCACCAACACTATACACAGTATTATGGATTATGTATTTATGAATTGTTCGACGAAGTCTAGGAGTTACGGCAAGAACTTTGAAACGTTACCTATAAGAAGCCACAGTCGTCAAAATGAACAGTATATCCAGGACTCCTGCACTCATTCGTGCAGCTGCTTCCAGTTTAAGAATTTTAGTCCTCTCTTAAGTAGGTTTCAGGTTTCCTTAAGTAATACTCAAGAGATACTTAAGGGCCCCTCAAACATCTACGAGACGGCGGGATTCATTTGGCGACGTTGTCATATTTCAAATGTAAGTCAATTTGTTATGCCTCTGGCTACGCATTTTGATGTTTTCTGTTATCTCTTTTTGTTTTGTGCTAGTATTTAGTGTTTTGTGCCGGACATTTTTCCGGATGTGACAGAAACTGACAACACTGTACTCCACAATCAACCTGAAAAATCGCCTTGACTGCAACGAAATGTCATGTTGACATGTAATGTTGACATTTCGTTACTTGAGTACAATTCAAGGGAGCCTTGCTTAAGGGTCCCTAAAGTACTGTCGAAACTCAAAACCTTACTTAAGGAGGCCCAATATACCGAGGGACCCTCAAGTACCGATTATAAATACGACCCTTACACCCGTATGTACCGTAAGTCAATTGCGCGATTAGTTACGTAAACCTGGATTAGATTACTTGTTTACTATGCACCGCAAACTGACAATTTTGACACTGTCACTGTCAAAACAATCTTGCGAACACAACCTTGCCGTATCTCCAATCTGGATTAGTTAATCTCTTGACGGTGCATGGCTAGATGTCAAAGATTAGCAAAACGCGATTAGGGATCTAGGATTAGAATCGCCAAACGGTGCATACGGGTGTTAATGACTCAGTTGTTGCAACAGAATGATGCTTCAGATGCGACAGTCAAGATAGGGTGAAACAACACCTTCATTAGGAAACGGTATGAGAAACTTCAATATTTATCAAGAACAATGAGAAAGTTTAACAGCGGCTCTAAATCATTTCTATTTTACACAGTAAAAAGTAATCTAGAAGGAGCAGCAAGGTACTGGTTCATAGGAAGGTCAACAGAACGTACAAAATGGAACAAATTCAGGTCTGATTTACGCAAAGCCTCTCTATTTGCTGACAAAAGAACAGGTTTTGAAGTGAAGTTCCTTGAGCGTTTTAAAACCTTTTAACAGATGCGGACCAAAGTTAAACGTAGCATGAGTTAATGCAAAATGCTTAAACATTTTCTAAAATAGGAACACTTGAACGAGGTGTTGGGAGACTTCTTAAAACATTGATACATATCCTATAAGCGTGTAATTTTAATTTCATTATATGAACATTTGTGAGAATCTATTCCAAATTTGGATTTAAATTGACAGGTGTCGATGGCCGTCATTGTGAGGTCTGGTTGGTAACACCAGTCACCATACATTACCAAGACAGGTAGGGTCACTCTAAGCTCCGCCCCCAATGTGGTCTTTCCAGCTGTGCTCTCGGATACTACGCAAGCTGGCGGATTCTGGCGCCCGGCGAACTCGAGCAGCAGCCGGATGCTAACAGCTGTGGTCAGTCCACCTAACACCACCTAACACGCGACACGGTGCACAGGATACAATCGGTCGGATCTACCGCGGTGCCTAAATAAGTAGTGTTTGTGTGTTATTGAGCGTTTTGCACGTATTTCACAACAAAATGCTGGCGACATTCTCTGTTCATGGCCCCATTGTTTTTTATATTTGTGCCTACTTATTCCCATTGATTTTTAAAATATCTGTTTTTAATACCTTAAGTTTATTACTGACTTGATTCCTAAGTTTTTTAAATTCATTTTCCAAATTCGTGCTTCCCGGTTCTTTAACTTTTTGTTTATAAATTTTGACTCGGTTTTCAATCATTTAGCGAATTTCTTGATTGATCCAGTCGTTATTTTCACGTATCTTATACGTTTGAATTCTGATTCTTTTTTACAAGAATAAGTGGTTAAGTCAATTAGTACCTGAAATGATTGAACTTCTGTAGTTTGAATATTCTTTTCAAATTTTGAGATGCATTTTGTTTTATCTATTCTGTTTACTTCTTTCCTATATTTTGTCGCAAGTACTTTTATGTTTACACCTAAGGTTATTGACAACAAATTATGAATGATCAGACTGTTACTGTTACTTACTACTTGAATCGTACATTTCAAATTACTACATCTATCTTTCAAAACATGATCTATAATACTCCTTGAGCTATTTGCCACCCCAGTAGCTGCATCTGCAGTTATTGTGTTGAATGATTCATTGAATAATAAATTATATTCTATCTATACTATAGAATTCACTTCTATTGACCCCTGTGTAAGTAAAGTGAACGTCGACCGTTGACGTCGACAATATCGCAGTCGGATTCCCTGTAGGTAATCGAGATCGCACGAAGGGAACCCTTCTGAATTCGAGGCGGCTCGCATATGGTGAGACTCACATCAAAGTCGGCACGGCGAGTGACCCTACTTGTCTTTGTTAATGTACGGTGCACCAGTGGATCAGTGGATCGGTGGATCTATTGTCAGTGGGCAATGCTATTTTTGTCAGCTTCCACTTCAGCGGTGAGAATGACAGTGGCGAAAAGCAAAAGAGCTTACTAAAAACATCCACAGTACTATTCGTCATTGTCTGTCAGAGCGGTCAGGAGGACCTTTGCTCTTAGTTGCAGTCGTGTCGGTCGATCGGTCTGTCAGGTCTGGTTACCCAGAGACCAGACAAAGTCATGGAGAAGTAAGAGAAGAAAAAGAGAGGAAGGAAGGAGAAGAGCAAAGAGGAGGAAGTGTGTCGGTTGGAGGGTATAGCTTGACATAGACTATTTGAGTTTGGTAATTTTTGGGTTTAACCAAAAGGGTTGATTTTGATTTGGTATCTAAAAGGGCAAAAATTTAGTTATTTCCAAATTTGCACGATTTGATTTTGATCACAGTGCGAGCCGCGGCCTTGTGTGCTTGCGAACTTACTCGACTGTGTAGTCCACTGACTCGCGTCGTTGCGCCTGTTGTTTAATGTAATCCCTCAAGTAAGGGATGTCGAGGTCCCTGTGAAGGGTTTCGTTAGAAACATACCATGGGGCGTTAGTTATTGTACGCAATGTCCTGCTCTGCAGAACCTGCAGGTTTCGCATGTGCGTCTTGGCAAGGAAACACCAAGCCGCACATGCGTAGGTAATTGCTGGTCTAATAATCATTTTATAAAGTCGAATTTTATTTATCAAACTCAATTTTGAAGTTCTAGATAACATAGGGTAGAGTTGACGAAACGTAATTTCGAATTTTGTTTTTAACGCTTGAGTGTGTTTCTGCCAAGTCATGCCCTTGTCGAGGGTAATTCCTAGGTACTTGGCAGAATTTTCCCATGGAATCCTAGTACCGTCTACTGAGACCTCTAACGGGGCACCACGACGTTTTTTGGTACAATATATAGCCTGCGTTTTCGAATGATTAATTTTGATGAGCCACCGATCCGCCCACTCTAACACTTCATCCACCGCGAGCTGCAACTCATCGCGGACTAGATTTCCAGTCCGCGACTGAGCTACAATCGCAGTGTCGTCAGCGTAGAGATAGACTTCACAGTTGCTGGGGCAAGGGACGTCATGTATAAAAAGTGAATAAAGGATAGGTCCAAGGACCGAACCCTGAGGAACACCGGCCTTTATGGCCCGTAATGTCGAAAAAGTATTGTTAATTTTGATTCTAAATTTCCTTCCTTCGAGAAAGGATTTAAAAAGTTTTAGAAGCCAAAATGGGAAACCCTTTTGAACTAATTTATAGAGGAGGCCCTCATGCCACATCCACAGTCTCACACCTCACACATTGATTTTAACGAACGTATATTGTCACTCCAAAATTGTTTGTCAGACGCAATTTTGCTTGCAATACCGTTTTTATGATTACATTTACTAATGACTGCAGCCCGAGCCGCAGAGAAAATGCAGTTTGTTATTCGGCTGGAATCTGCTACTCTAGATTTCTTGTACAGACAACCTCTCACAAAGACAATAGCAACTGTGGGAATGCTGTGAGAGAATAAGCGTCTATTCCAATTTCCAGGACGTTAAAACGCTGTAAATTGTAACGTTCGGGAATAAATTGCTGGTAGCTCATTCCACAGTGCTGAAGTTTTTCAAAAGAGTTGCATTTGGAAGAAGCTTGTCTGAAGTTGTTTAGTCTACTGGATATGTCGAATATCGAGATTTTTCAATGTTCGTTGTTTTAATGGCCCTTATGACTAACAGTAGGTTGAGTAAGCATCGCTAGATGTGGCCTTCCTATATGACCATAGTTGACCTTACTGAAGTTTTTCAAAAGAATTGCATTTGGAAGAAGCTTGTCTGAAGTTGTTTAGTCTGCTGGATATATCGATTATCGAGATTTTTCAATGTTCGTTATTTTAATGGACTAACAGTAGGTTAAGTAAGCATCCTTAGATGTGGCCTTCCTATATGACCATAATTGACCCTACTAGGGGTCACAAGAGGTTTGACAACTATTCAGTGACCCTAAAAATTATAATTACATATGTTAAAGGATCCACCATATGGATCATAATAAAATACCTAGATATTCCAGATTTAATATTTGGCGGTGCAAAACAGACTTAATGCCTGTTGCTGAAGAAAAATAGTTAGTATAGGTTAAGATTATATTATGGGCCTTGTGGTATCTATACAATACAACATATTCTAAGATTTCCTGCGAAAATCTGGCAAAATATTATTTTAAATACAGGGTGTCCCACGACGATTAAGACTAGCAATATATCGGAACTGGGCAGTAGTAGCGAGTTATAATTTTGGGGGTGTAAATTAGAGCAAACATAGTATCTTTTTTTATTATTGCGTCACCCAACGAGGTATTTGTTTTTGGTCACGTGACGTCCTATTCAAAATTTTTAATGGAACACCCTGTATATTTGTGGCTTTTTATATTCCTTCCAACAAAATGATTCCAACAAGCTGCACACTTGGGGTCTAAAGTAATTAGTTCAAGAGCTACAGGTACTTAAAGGACTGTACCACTATACCATTATGAAACACTACCAAAGTAATTTAACTGTAGGAGTACATGTTATAATCAATGGTAGTGGTACCATCCTTTAAGTACCTGTAGCTTGTGAATTAATCATTTAGACCGCAAGTGTGCAAGTTTGTGGGAACTGTTTTATACGAAGGAACACAAAAAGTCACAAATATACAGGGTGTCCGATAAAAAAAATTGAATCAGACATTACGTGACCAAAAACAAATACGTCGTTGGGTGACACAATAATAGAAAAAGATACAACATTTGCTCTAATTTACACCCCCAAAATTATAATTCACTACCACTGCCCAGTTCTGATATATTGCTTGTCTTAATCGTCGTGGGACGATAAAATGCAAAAAATTGTTATTCAACTTTAACCTTACAGTAGTCTATGTTGAAATGTATTTTTTTATGGAAAGAGAGCAATTTTAGAAACTGGTGATAAGGAATTTTAAATAAATGTCGTTAAATCTAACTTATCGCTTACCCTCATCATTGCTTTCGATTTGTTTTATGTATTTCTAACATATACTAGCGCATATACTGGCACTTATGTACCTAATACGGCCCTGCGAACATATTTTACATACCTCATTTCTGCATTGCGATATTCTGAGACTGAATAGCATAGGAAAATCTGCCCAACAACCCATTCATTATTTGTATGATTGATGCAGCTTTTCCAACAGAAAAGAATGTTTGAATAAGATATTTAGGACGGATTGTAGCATGTTGTTTTTGCTTACTTTTACTTGAATCACAATCTGAATACTAGCTGAGGTTTGGCAGCATACATCTATCGTTAAATGTTTAGTGGATGACCTCTTTTCATCATGACAGGCGTTGGAATATTGGCCAATAAGTAGAACGGAGACTTAGACACTATGCAGGTAATCTCCAACTTTTATGAACGTTCGTCAGTATTTTGACGAATGAATGAAATTATGTATTAGTATATACAGGGTGAGTTTTTACTACCGGATCGGTCGATAACTCCACTACTGCAGAAGATAGCGAAAAAAGTTGTATATAAGAGTTGTAGCCAATGACATGCTCCTTGCTCAGAAAATATTTAGATTTATACAGGGTCATCCATAACTGCGTGGTGATACAAACATACATTTTTTTAAAT
The DNA here is from genome assembly GCA_951848785.1 of Callosobruchus maculatus. NCBI lineage: Eukaryota > Metazoa > Arthropoda > Insecta > Coleoptera > Chrysomelidae > Callosobruchus > Callosobruchus maculatus. Next base: position 14,318,981 of record CATOUR010000083.1, read on the forward strand.
GAGACACCCTATATATCATTTAACCCTTAGATTCTGCTAATGATTCCCGTTCTTAAAATATGAGGTATTGTAACATTATACAGGGTATTTCAAAAGTTATGACCATTTTTATATCCAAATCGCTGCCAGTTGAACGTACTGTATACTTAAAGTCAGCGAATCAAACATAATTCACACACACGGTAAGGTTGAATTCAAAAACTAGATTTTTTTTAAATGTAACACCCCATATTTTATTATTCCAAAAAATTACATTTAATATGCTCTTTCATATTTGTAAACATTTCATATACCTACATTTATCAGTTTTCAAGATATTTCGATTTTCCTGCAAATTCTAAATATACTTCCTATTTGTGTACCGGAATTTATTTATTTTGATAAAGTACTATCGAATTTGATTTTTATTTATTGAACAACTAAGTTATAAGGCCATAACAGTATTTGATGAAGTCAAAACCCAGAATTGTCGAGATAATATTAAGTCAAGTAAGCTGAGGAAACAATTTTATAGGAGTGATCCATAATTATTAAGGAGAATTATCAGGTAGGCTTTGAAATATTGGGGTTTTCATAATCTGTTCAATAATTGTGTACTGTGTGAAAACCGAGCTTTAAAAATGAACTTTTCCATGGAAGAATAAATTGAGGGCATTTAGGAGAATCTTTGAAAAATTGCCTACTTGCCTCTAGAATATAGCAACTGTCAACAGCGACATCCAGAATGGAGGCACTTTAAAACTCATGCATTTGAAACTTTGAAGAATCGCTTTTTTGGGATTGGGTCAGTTGATATTTCATAGCCTACCTGATAGATCTGCTTAATAATTATTATCTATCATGTCATCATGTCTATAAAATTGTTTCCTCACCATACTCGACTTATATTATCTCGATAATTTAGGGTTCTGACTTCATCAAATACTACAGGGTGGGGCATAAAAACCAAGTGTTTTTGGTTTGAGTAGTACTCATATATTAAAAAAGGGAGGAGCGCGCGGTTTATTACAATCCATTCCTTGACTCAAAGCATTTCACTTTCTTTTTTTTTTTATATAGCGGCATCAACTGCTTTGGTTATTAGCCGCTGCTTATCCATACGATCATGTCATGTGCTTCAAAAGGATTTGTAAAAAAAAACTATTCAAATTGGTCTTTAATGATAAATTTAAATTTTACGAAAGATTTTAATAGAGTTAAGGAATTCTAAGGTAGCTTTAATATTGCTAGTAGGGAGTAAGCAACCTTTTAAATCATTTGGCTTGTTATGGACAAGTCTGGCAGCTGAACATAAGGGACAATCGAGTAATATATGTTTCAAGGTAAGTATGAGATTGCACCTATCGCATATTGGTGGAGGGTTTCCTAATAAGAGATGTGAGTGTGTAAGGAACGTGTGACCTATTCTCATTCTGGCAAGTACTACCTGTTCCCTACGTGTGAGCGATGGTAAGCTCCATTTCTTAATAGTGGGCTTGGAAAGCTTCAAGCTCTGATCTGACATATTCCATTCTTCCTGTCATAGTTGGAAAACATGTTGCTTTAGGATTGCCTTCGCATCTTCAAGACAAAGGGGTACATCTGTGATATCGGACGCAATTGCTTGGCGAGCCGCTTGATCGGCTATTTCATTCCCACGTATTCCGGTATGTCCTGGGCACCAAACAAAGACAATTTGTTTGTTTTCCTGGTACAATTTTCACTTTCTTACTTGCCACTTGCCATCATGGAGCGGTAGACGCTAGAACAACGCGTGGCCTCATTGGCTCATATTTTTTGGAGAAAATGGGGTCACCGCTACAGTAACATCTGAACGTTACATTCATATGGTGAATACCTTTTTCATACCTGAATTGCAAAGAAGAGGTGTGGATATCAAAGATTTGCGGTTCCAGCAAGATTGGGCCACCGCACACACCGCCAGAGCATCCATGGCTGTTCTTCGCCACCTGTTTCCAAATCGTTTCATTTTGAGGTTTGGTGGGATTTCATGACCTCCCTCCCGACTTATCAATTTGCGATTTTTTTCTATGTGGTAACTCAAGTCACGTATTTAAAACGCCAAGCCCCGTACGGTAGACGCAGGGAAGGAAGCGATTCGCCATGAAATCTCCCAAAAATCAACAGAGATGTCTCTCGCTGGAAACAGTGGTGTGGAATCTTCGTGAACGGCTGCATCATATGCCAGATGTAATTTTTGCACTTAGATATTTCAAAATGGTATATTATCAACTGCTATGTTGTACTACCAATAATTTTTGTACAGTAAAAACTAATAATTAAATAAATGAATTTCAGTACATAAATAGAAGGTATATTTCAAATTTGCAGAAAATCGAAATATCTCAGAAACCGATGAATGTAAGTATATAAAATGGTATACAAATATGAAAGAGCATGTTAAAAGCAATTTGTTGGTCTAATAAAATATGGGGGTTACATTTAAAAAAAAAGAGAATATCTAGTTTTTGCATTCTACCTCACACTGTATATGAGTATACGTCGGCGTTTTATAGGTTATTTTGAAGCTAGGAGGTATTTTTATCCTTCCATGTAAAAAAAAGTAATTTTTGATGCATTAGTTTTCAATATAAAGTACGTTCATTTGGCAGGGATTTAGATATAAAAATGGTCATAACTATTGAATTACCCTATACAATGTTACAATACCTAATATTTTGAGAACGGGAATTATCAGTAGAATCTAAATATGGAATAATATAGGGCGTCTCATTTAAAAAATGTTTGTTTGCATCACCACGTAGTTATGGATGACCCTGTATAAATCAAAATAGTTTCTGAGCAAGGAGCATATCGTTGGCTACAAGACAATTTTTTACGGGTGAACCTCAGGATCCGGGCATCGGAGATTTTTCATTTTCGTTGGACGAAACTAAAACTCAAAACAGCGGCCGGGTTTGTAATTAGGATGCTCAAATTATCTAGGATACAACGTTTAATCCACATAGAAGATCAGATAAAGAATTTAGATTTTTTGCGGGTGAAACTCAGGACCCGGGCATCAGAGATTTTTCAGTTTCGTTGAACCAGACTAAAGTCCAAAACAGTGGCCGGATTTGTAACTAGGACACTCTAATTTTCTAGGAAATTAGGCTTCATCCTCATAGAAGATCAAACAAAGAATTTAGACTTTTTGCGGGTGAAACTCAGGACCCGGGCATCGGAGATTTTTCATTTTCGTTGAACGTTGTAGCTCTCACACATTTTCTTCATCATGGATCTTTGAAATGAATCGGTTTTAAAGAAATCATCAAAGAACACAATATTTTCAGAATAGTTTACCAAACACCTCGTTAAATCTCTTCGCAACAAGTTCGTTTAATTGGCCTTGATGATGGAATCATAAATTTCCGAAACCTTGCAATAGAAGTTAAGTGGTCACTTTTAGGTGGCTTTTCCGCATTCCCAGTCAATAGCGTACTTTCTGACCTCACTTGGTTTTGTTTCTGCAATAACTACTAGCCTAGTTAGAAATTTCTAGTTGTTAAAAAGTTTAACGGTTTTATGTGGTCAATTTATTCCTCATCCAATTACCGGTCTTAAAGAATTGTGACAGTGTTCGGAAAAAAGCGATAAAAAGAAAATTTCTGACGTGATAAATATATTTATACCTTAACTTAGTTACTTTTCAAGTTGATATCCTAGAAATGTTCCATCTTGAACGATATATAGTCATCATTGCAATATAACTATACTAAAAGCATGGTAATATTTTCCAAGAAATACTTTTTTTTCATGTCGGTCTTTTTAAATTATAACATGTGGCAAAATTAAACCCTATGGTGTCAACATTTCTAATGCTTTTAGGTTTGCGAAGCCTTTGGCTTGTCTGTATACGTGCTCCGCTACCAGAAAAATACATCGGAACGAACTCCATATTTTCCAATCAAGCCTTTCCTCACAGTTATTTGCGACCCTGCCAGAAAAACTTTTCGATTCGGGATTCGGGAGAAATAGTTTTCGTGTAGCTTTTGCGAGAGACGTCAATTTTCCACCTTCCATTCTGAATCGGCACTTGCAGTTAGAGTCGCCGGAGCCCGGAGTAGAGATATGGGCATCACAAAGAAACTGCCAAAGAGATTTATGACCGCAATCTGACAGGTTATTCTAAGATCCAGTGATCGGCAGACTTACGGTATTTCGGCAAACTTCATATTGATGCTAGGTATACTATTACACCCCCCGTGTGGGGGCGGGTTAGAATATCTCCCATCGTATATCCTGCGTGTCGTAAAAGGTGACTAAAAGGAACCTAACTACTGTCGGTATAAACAGTAACCTCTTCTCAACCAACAGCTTTGGGTGGAGTTGAGAAGAGTCAGACACCTTCTTGTCCTTGGGGTGAGAAATTGCCCCTAAAGGCGGATGAACCAGTAGACATGATCTGGTTAACCACATGAAGATGCAAACAGCAAATGGGAAACTACTGCATTAAAGATCTCAAAGATATCCCAAGAGAAACTCGTAAAATAAGTAAATGCATTTTACGAGTTCACAACATATCTGTTAAGACATTGGGACTATGATGATGATACTATTACACTTGCTGTAGGTGTGCCGCGGCGACGGTTCTTATGGGTGAGGGCGGGAGACCAAAGGCGCAAAAAAGTGAGTTTTTAAACGTCATCTTAGCAAGTCTGCCATTATAGTAACGTAACTTGCAAAAGTTTTGAGATTTTTTTTTAAACTCGGGAGGTAGTTCCACCGTTGGAAACAATTCAGAAATCATTACCATGATAACCAGTCAACATCTAAACGTAACAATAAAACCATTTTGTGGAACGAAGGTGCTTGCTTACTCCGCAAGAGGGAGATAAATTCCATAAACCATTTTGGTTGTGATATAAGTTGTCAAAATGTCGTACAAATTAGATATTCGGAAGAGTATTTACAGTCTAGTTGGACGACTTGAAAAAAAAAGAATTAGTTCGCCTATATCAAGATCAAAATATTTCTGAATATTTCTAAATATTCCTATTGCCACAATTTATCGAGCGATCCGTGAATGCGAATAAGGTATTCCTTGTATAAATTTACCAAAAAGTGGACGTGCAAGAGCATTGAATGCAGCTACAGTTCAAAGAATGGTCAACAGAAGTCAACATCGAGTTGGAACTTCAACACGAAAACTTGGACGCATTTTTTACGTGAATGCTAGCACAATCTGTAGAGAAATGAAGAGAAATAACTTCTGAAAAAGAAGAAAATGTCCAAATTATTACCCAAATGAGTTAGAAAGAATTCCTCAATGCTGTCGCAATTTACGTCGTACTCATTTTGCTGGCAACATAAAAACTATTCTTGACGATGAAAAGTATTTCACATTTTCGAACTCAGAAATTAAAGGTATGGATGGTTTTTATACAAGAGACTGTGAAGTTTGAAGCCCAGATAATGTAAAATTTAAACGAAAAGGAAAGTCTGAAAACAAAGTGTTAGTGTGGTGTGTGCTATTTCAGACAACGGTATTTCACAGCCGTACGTTGGACGAGTTAGGGCCGAAGTGGTTACCGCAGAAGTCTATACTCAAAGATGTTTGCCTAGACTATTCAATTTTATTAATACCCACCATGCTAATGACAATATAATGTTTTTGCCAGATATGGCTTCTTCAAGGCATTATGCTTTGTGTACGGGAAACTGGCTAGAACAACACGGAATACCTTTTGTACGACGGAACGACAACCCTCCCAATCTTCCTCAAGCAAGACCTGTCTTTTTTTTTATGGTCGGCCTCCCGCAAAGGCTGAAAGCCTATGACGCTGTAGAAGCGCTGCGAGAGGATAAGTATCGGTTCACGTTAGATTTGAAACGCTGCAGGTTGTAGCCGTCGGGAAACAAATTCCCCGGCAGCTGATTCCACAGCGTCGAAGTTCTCCAAAAGAAGGAATGCTGGAGGAGACTAGTTCGGGGAGTAAGGACCTCGACCTGGTAAGGATGAGCTCGCAGAGCTTCTCTAGTTTTCCTGGTTCGGACGGCCTGTGGTTATTATGTGAGAGAGCTCTCTCGAACATCTTCCGTGATAGAATATGTAAAACAGGGCCAGTTCAGCCACCCTCCTCCGATGTTCCAGGCTGTGGAGGTCCTTGGTGAGGTTAGGCGTATCGATAAGCCTAATCGCTCTTTTCTGGATAGTGTCCAGAAGCTTTAGAGAGTGCTTCGGAGCGCATCCCCACACATGGGAGCAATACTCCAGCGATGGTCGGATCTGTGCCTTGTAGAGCAGCAGCAGTTGCTCCGGTGTATACAACTTCCTACAGCGGAATAAAACTCCAAGCTTCTGGGATGCCGTTTTAGCAATACTGACGACGTGGTCGTGCCAGGACATGTTATTGTTGATGTTGATTCCCAAAAGCTTAACGGAAGGTGATTCGACTATGGGGTGACCCTCCATTTCCACGGTTGGTAAGCCATCGTGAGACTTCTTTGTAAGTGTTGTTGCCTGAGTTTTTTGTACGTTGAACTGTACTTTATTTGCTAATCCCCACTCGACAATTGCTTTGATATCAGCGTTGGTCTGTGAGGCATGCTGCTGTCGCCGACGTACCGTCTCCTGGGATGATAGTGGCTTGCCTGGTTCCATGCACGACACTAATGTACTGTCATCTGCGAAGCTGTAGATTGGATTGGATGTTATTTCCAGCAGCTCGTTGATGTACAGCAGAAACAGTGTAGGTGATAGGACAGATCCCTGAGGAACACCGGCGTTTATTGAAAATACGTCTGATGAACAGCCCTCGACTACAACAAACAGAGATCGGTCGTTCAAAAAGCTATTCAGCCACTGGCGCAGGCCAGGTGGTAGTCCATAAGCAGCAAGCTTGACCAGAAGTCCGTCATGCCATACTCCGTCGAAAGCTTTCGATATATCAAGTGCAACAACACGGGATTCGCCATGATTGTCTATTGCTCTGTTCCACAAGTGAGTGACGTAGGCAAGGAGGTCACCTGTAGACCTGTGCTTACGGAAGCCATACTGGCGATCATTTATGATGTTATTGTTGTCCAGGTATTTCAGGAGCTGTGTGTTAATGACAGTCTCCATAACCTTAGACATGATGCTGAGAAGAGCCACAGGTCTATAGTTGGTGGGATCAGTTTTTTTGCCTTTCTTAGGGATGGGTTGTACGCAGCCAATCTTCCACGAAGCGGGAAACACGCCTCGTTGATACGAAAGTTTAAAGAGCTTGCAAAGAATAGGTGCAAGCTCAGCAGCACAGCGTTTAAGGACAATGGCTGGAATTTGGTCAGGACCAGTAGCTTTATTGGTGTTGAGTTTTTGGAGGACGCTTTTTACATCTCGATGTTGAAATTTGACCTCTGCCATTCTCGAGTTCACGCTTATGGTGGTGGTCGGAGTACTTCCTTGAAAGTCTACAGTAGAGTTGGCTGCGAAGAGCTTCCCCAAGATGTCTGCTTTTTCTTTAGGAGCAGAAGCGATGGATTTGTCCTCTCTGGTCAGGGGTGGTATTGACGAATAGGAAAAGTTCTGACTAACAGCCTTAGCTACAGACCAGAATGTTCTGGACGAACTAGGACATGAGAGAAGCTTGTTCTTAGTTTTTTGGTTGTGTTCCTCCTTGCTGATGTGAATCACGCGTTTACAGTGATTTCTGGCGTCGATAAAACTGCGATGGCTCTCAGCATTTGGATTTTTCCTCCATTCTCTGTAATGTTGGTTTTTAGAGGTAACTGCATCTCTGCAACGCTGATTGAACCACGGCTTGTTTTTGGAGGGATGCTTGACGACATGAGGGATATAGGCTTCCATGCCGGATATTAATACCTCTGTTATTTCTTGGGCGCAAGCTGATGGGTCTTGTGACTTGAAGCAGACGTCGTTCCAGGGAAAGGACTGGTAGTATTCCCTTAGGTCGTCCCACTTTGCTGATCCGTAATGCCAGACCCGACGAGGCTTTGCATGGTAGAGATCTGGAGCATGCATTCTGCATAACGGCGAGACGGTGTTGTGGTCAGACGATCCCAGTGGGGCGGTTACCTTCACTGTGTAGACCGTTGGAGTAGTTGTGAGATAAAGGTCCAACAGACTAGCAAAATCTCCGTGGCGGCTGGGAATCCTTGTTGGTTCTTTGACTATCTGCTCCAAGCCGCAGCTAATAGCAAAGGCTTCAGCTTCACGTCCCTCGTCGTCCGTTTTGTTTAAGTGTTTCAGCCAGTATGAGTTGTGAACGTTGAAGTCACCCAGAAAGACTATCTCTGAATGAGGGTGATCTGATTGCAGCGCGTCCACAGTGGCTGAAAGCTTCTCGAAGAGCTCTTTGCAGTTGTTACTGCTTGGTGGCCTATAAATGCAGCATATAAATTTGGAATGATTTTGGAAGGATATTTTGAGCCATATGATGTCAAATCCTTCCAGTTCGAGCTCTTCTTCTCGATGACAAGAAAGCCCAGATTTAACGTACACGCACACGCCAAACCTACGTCTAAATCGGGTGTATAAGTCATATCCGGGATATCTAAAGTAGTTGTCCATTGTTGAAGAGCCAACTTGAGTTTCCGTAAGAGCCAGAATGTGTGGCTTCTCTGCCTGAAGGTGTTGATGGACAGAGTTTATGTTGGAGGCAAGACCTCGTATATTTGTATAGTCGGTTCGGAACAAGTTTCTCTGGCCTTCGGGCCTGTCGTCAGTGCGAAGTTGCTGCGAAGGACGGCTTCTGTTGTTAGCCTGACGAGGAGTGGGAGCACAATTCTTTAGACAAACTTCGCTTAATGTTCCCCCCGGACCACCTGGCACCCGGAGATCCAAACGGCCAGGTATTTCACCTCCGGAAACTTTTTGGGCTCAACTGAGTGCCAAAGTTTATAACAACGGCTGGGAAGCTCAAAACGAACAGCAGTTAAGAAGAAGAATAACGCTAAAGATTAGAGAAATTGATTTAGAATCTGTCCAAAACCTAAAGAGGAACATTAAGAGAAAATTGCGATCCGTGGAAGATCATGGCCCATTAGCAGTACTGTAACATCATTTTTATATTAAGAAATATTGTTATTTTTTGTGGATCATGTTACAGTTTAAATATATTATTGTGAGATATTTTTTTAATTTTTTGAAGAACCTCTCAAAACTTTTGCAACATACGTTATATTGTAGTATATAACTTTTCTTATACAAAAATCCAATGGCAGACACCTATTCCGGTTCCTAATGTGTTTTATAAAATTTCAAAAGTTGAAAACTTCACAAAAATTTACGTTATTTTGGCAGTGTACATAGCAAATATGCATCTATTCTATTATTTGGGCAAATCACTTTTCATCCTACAACAACAAAAATTACAAAACACTTTGTGGGGAACGGTGTTCTGGTTTTCAGCTGACAGCTGAAATAATTGAATTTAAACATCGGTCGCACAAACAGTATATCTCTAAAATGTAGTGGTTTGCCATTTTATTTCAGTGTTTCAGAATAACATGTGATTTTTTATACATACACAAGAATTATTATAACAATTTCCAGCAGCGTAGTGGTAGCACAAAGGTTGTAATACTGCTAGTCAGTTGGCTTGCTATTCAAAAAAGATCTTGCGAAAGTAACCACCGAGTAACATAGCTTCATCAACTGAAAAACAGAAAACGGTTATAGTTATAGCCAATTAAGTAAAGCCCGCCAGAGACACGCATGCTAATCGTACGTTTTACTTGTACAGTCTTAAGTCGTCATGCAAGATGTAGTGTGTGTGGCGTCAACTTGTCCGTCACAGGACCGGTTTCTCAATGTCCAGTTAAATATTTATCTGCAAGATAACAGCAACTGTTAGATACATTGTTTGAACAATTGAAGGCTAAACTTACGAAGTCACGTAAATCTTATCTGACAGTTGTATCTATAGCAACGCTATCTGGCAGATACCTATCTGACATTTTAGCTGGACATTGAGAAACCGGCCCTTGTTACTGCGTTTCGTCAATTGCTTGGCTTTAGCAAAATCGATAGACGGTTGATATTTTCTGTGCGTGTTCCAACTTGCATGAGAAAAAGACTGCATGTCTGTATGCTAACCGCGATTTACTTCCAAATTTGTTAGAAAAATGGCTGATTTGAGACTGATATCGAGAGAGCTTCTTACAGATTTCATAGAGTTATATAGAAAACATGAGTGTTCGTGGAAGATTATTCAGATAAGCAAAAGAAAAATGCTGCTTATGACATATTAATCAGAAAATTGAAAGAGATAGAGCCAGAACCCAACAAGGACAACGAGACAAAACTCCGATCTCGTTAATAACCATTTCTTTGTCCATCTGCACCTATTTTTTTGCTTTTTTTTCTTTTATAATCAATACGGCCGTCGCAGCTGCTAATAATTTGCTGTGATCGTCCATGTTTGATTTGTAAAACTGAGGGATGAGACGGAATGTCTGTGGACTGTGTCGTCTTCCGTTTTGCATGACGACTTAAGACTGTACAGGTAAATCGTACGATTAGCATGCGTGTCTGTGGCGGGCTTAAGGTAAGGAGCACAAATTATTTAGTAAACAACTTTACTTTGAACTTGACATGGTCATGTCGTGTCATGCCAGGTGGATCTTTCATTTAAATGTTTCAAACCATGTTATCTAATATTTGTTAGTAATTCACTAACTTAACAAATGAGTCGCAGACTGTGGTGTAAAAGAACAAATAGAGTTGAATAAATGAATGAAAGCAGAGGCCTACAAGCGGGCTGTTCGGTACTTCTCCTTACTCCAGTTCCCAAGTACAGCTCTCATCCTAAAGATGAGAATGGCCTTGCGTCCTACAAATTTTGTCTCCAATTTCAAGCACACTTAAACTTAGTATAGTCTGCCTTTGATATCCAAGCGCTTTACGACGTCACAAAATGTGTGCCGAGGATTCCTTCTCTTCACCATAACGTGCAAGTCACTTGGCACCCTCGTCACATTCAAGTAACGTCTGAAGGTATGATGGTCAGATGTCAGGCCCAGAAGTAACTTTAGCCGGCTTCTGTCTAGAAGCGCCCCACCTTGACCAGAGCACCGTACATCATCAAAGACAAGTAGGGTCACTCTAAGCTCTGCCCCCAATGTGGTATTTCCAGCTGTGCTCTCGGATACTACGCAAGCTGGCGGATTCTGGTGCCCGGCGATCTCGAGCAGTAGCCGAGCGCTAACGCTCTGGTTTACCAGGCTCAGTCCATCTGACACCACCTAATACGCGACACGGTGCACGGGATACAATCGGTCGGATCTACCGGGTGCCTAAATAAGTAATGTTTGTGTGTTATTGAGCGTTTTGCGCGTATTTCACAAAAAAAATGCCGGCGACATGCTCTGTATATGGCCCCATTGTTTTTTATATTTGTGCCTACTTATTCCCATTGATTTTTAAAATATCTGTTTTTAATACTTCAATTTTATCATTGACTTGATTCTTAAGTTTTTTAAATTCATTTTCCAAATTCGTGTTTCCCGGTTCTTTAACTTTTTGTTTTTAAATTTTGACTCGGTTTTCAATCATTTCGAGAATTTCTTGATTTATCCGGTCGTTATTTTCACGTATTTTATACGTCTTTCTGAATTCTGAATCTTTTTTACAAGAAGTGATTAAGTCAATTAGTTCCTGAAATGATTGAACTTCTGTAGTTTGAATATTCTTTCCAAATTTTGAGATGAATTTTTTATGATCTATTCTGTTTACTTCTGTTCTATATTTTGTCGCAAGTACTTTTATGTTTATACTTAAGGTTATGGACAACAAATTATGAATGACCAGACTGTTACTATTACTTACTACTTGAATCGTACATTACAAATTACTACATCTATCTGACAAAACATGATCTATAATACTCCTTGAGCTATTTGCCACCCCAATAGCTGCATCTGCAGTTATTGTGTTAAATGGTTTAATGAATAATAAATCATATTCTATCTATACTATAGAATTCATTTCTATTGACCCCCGTATAAGTAAAGTGAACGTCGACCGTTGATGTCGACAATATCGCACAGTCAGATTCCCTGTAAGAAAACGAGATCGTACGAAGGGAACTCCTCTCAAATCGAGGCCGCTCGCACTTGTGAGACTCACATCAAAGTCGGCACGGCGAGTGACCCTACCTGTCTTTGTTAATGTATGGTGGCCAGAGGCTCTGAAATTAGTTATCTATAGCTTGACGGAGATGTCCCGAGATGCATTTCCAAAAGTTATATGAAAATAAAAATTGGAAAAATGGGTTTTCGAATCCAGTAGGTACCAAAGAGACGCTGACAGCTCCCGAACCCGTGTGACGTCACGATGCATTCCTTCCACCAACGACGTCCTACTACGATAGTAGATTTTAGATTCCCATCAGACAATCGTGAAAATAGCTACTTGTAACTAGTGTATATTTGTTGCAACATAGACGATGAATGGAGTTCACATTCGTCTACGATCGAAATAAACATCTTTATTATATTTTTTTTTGTACCAAAAATTTTATTGATTTATTTTTCAAGTGCATGTAAAGGCGTATTGTCAGTTGAGTAGTTGAGTGTAACAGACTTTGCTAGTGAATGGCATTTGTTGTGATATGCGACATTGAATTATTAAATAGACGCTATATTTTAAAATCATGTTGTGGCTTCACGCTATTCTTTAACAAATCATCTGTATTGTTGCGAGAATGGCACACCTACCCTAGTGAAAGAGTTGAGCGAGACGTTTCCTATAAAGAAGGCTTTAAAGGATGCCGGCGTCTGAGATCTAAGCAGCATCAGAAGCAGCATATTGTTCACCCTTTTCCCATAGTTTCTCCAATTACAGCTGAGATAGATTGCGTCCGAGACAGCGATGCTCTACAAAATCCCCATTGTTCGTAGTTAAAGAAATCATTACAGAAATAGCAGACGTGCAGACCTACAAGGCTATTATATGATACACAGACCGTATCTAAGATAGATGTAGCCTTATGTTATAGAAAATCCTGTCAATAGGAAAGAAACGGAATCGAAAATAGATGAATAAAGATATGCTACTCCCAGTAAATACATATACGTTGTTTAAATGTAATTAAAACGTGTGAACGATTGATAATACGTTTTCCGTTAGAATGTCTGGGATTTGATTTTGGTGTAAATATATACCACTTTATTAAAGCGTCATAATAACGTTTAATTCAATACACAATTCTGCCGTGGCTCATTTTCACGTTAGAATAACGTTGTATACTCCATAAATAAAGTGTGCTAAAAATGATGTTAAAATAACGTTCTGATTCGTAATCAATATGGAGTTTTTGGATGTCTCTTTCCTGACGTTCTTACACGTTATCGGCTATTTGTGGCATGCGCAGTTCTCCCTAAATAACCGAATCGGCGAATAACCGATAAAGTTGTACGTTAGCTACGGAAGTTTACAGTACGATATGATTACGTGCGGTATTGCTAGATCTAAACCACTATGCGGCAATGAGAAGAGGACCGTGATGATTTTGATAGCAGCAATACTTATTTTGTGGTTTATCATTGTACAAAAGGAATAGATTTTCTTCAATGTTATTTGACAGTATTATCCAATAAAAGCTACAAACTTAGGCGTCTCCGGCAATAGCGTGTGATCATCACGGGACTGAACCATGGGAGTGAAATCTGAAATGTCATGCTTCGGGGATCCTGCATAACCTATTTTTTATTTTACTTGTGATGTGATCTATTTTCTGCTTGTGGTGTTTGCTTGTTGCACGTAACATTTCTTGGACATTTCCGACCAAATAGATCATAATGTGAGGTTAAGTTAAAATCAAATAGGTCCAATAATTGTTAATGCTAATTGTCAAATAACGCAACGATGCACGTCACAGATTTCGGTTACAAAAACTGTACACAAGGCATACGCTTATCCGTTATTCGAAACACACTGCGCATGCTCAGAATAATGTTTTACGGATAACGTCGTTCCGATTTTTAAAAATAATGTCTTATTCACGTTGTAGATACACGAATACTAACCGTTAAGAATAGGGTTGAAAATTGAACATTATTAAATGAATAAGGATCGTTTTTTTTTTAACCAGAATAAAACGTATATTTATAAGTAACTTGTAACGTTATAAACTGCGTTATTTTAAAGTTGATTGTGCGTGAAAAAGTAACGTTAAAATGGGAAGGTGTCACGGATTAAACAACGTTTAATGTAATTTTTTAAACAATTTTGATAAAAAACGGATATAATGCCTCAACTTTTGTATACGAAATTTGAAAATAGAAGTGATAAGGCTAACATACCTGAATCTGAACCTCGTTAGCAAACCAAAATATAAAAAATACTTCGTATGCAAGGCAAATGAATGCAATAATGATTCGCATTACATCAAATAAGCTGTTTGACTGAAAAAAGATAAATTGTGGTCAAATAATAATTATTATAAATATATATGTATATAGCTTACTGTTAGCATAAATATCAGAAATGCTGCTAGCTCACATGAACTACTGAAATACTGGATGAAAAATATTGTACTGAGAGACTTCTGTATAAATTTCACCATCCTAAAATATGGACATGTTGTATAGTTAAATCAATTACTTAGGCGTACATAATAATAACTGTTAATTGCTATTTTGTACTGAACTGACAAGTAAATTGACTCGGTATCCTCGGAAAAAAATGTTGACACACTCTGCCTTCTACCTAGATAATAGCAAACTCTTAGGAATGCTCTGTGCAGGATATCTCCTTCTTAAGAAGCTGTCTCATTTCGAAGGTTTTGGTGATCCAAATAGCCAACGTAGTTCTAGATACAGCCATGTGGCAAGTGTGAAGCGATGAGCAACCAAACGATCTTCGGATGTGCTTCAAGGAAGGATCATAATAATATGACCTATATAAGTTGTTTTTCGTTTCTTAATGGTAAGCATGAGTTCTATTTATTTCTTCAGGCAGTTAAGGACATCTTTCGTTATCTTTTAAACCCATGAGATTCTAAGTAAAGCGAATTATGCGTTTTAAAGGATATACATCATTTATTTGGTAAGCTATAGCCTTTAGGAACTTAGGTACGCTGAACACGTCTATGTAGCATTGATAAATTGGATTCCAAATTAGTGATGCGTATTCCAGCTTCGATGATGTATGCTGAATACAAAGCTAATAATGCATCAGGGCGGATAAACTTTCTGCAATTCCTTACAACGAAGTCATATCCTTGCAAAGCCTGGCATGCGTTTTCGGCTACATGGCAAGAAAAATTTGGTTTGCTGTCGAAAATGCCTCCTAATTCCTTAATCGAATTACAATGATTTACAGTCAACATTATCTATTAAATAATTGGGGTTTTGAATGAAAGACGTTTTTGTGATGAATGGAAAAGTCATATATAAGTTTTATAGCAAAACTATTTTTGCATTCTTTTTTTCACATTAGCTCAAAAGATATATCAAAATAAAAATGGGGTTTTGCATCCATCGAGTTTGCAGCTCGTTTGAAGTTAGATTACATATTCCAGTAATACCCAAGCCTTGTAACTCTTTTTTTAATCTTTTTTTGCTTTTTACACATGTTACACACATTATTTCTACGATCGACATTAATATGTTTTTGAATCAAACTTTATTAGAGATTTCACAAGTACGACAAAAATTACGAATAATTTTAGATTTTTGGATTGAGTTCAATTTTGATATTGCAATTAGAGCACTTGGCGACTGATATTGACGTGCACAATTCTTTTCCACTGATTTTTTTAATTCCCTACCGCCTCAGGTCCTTAGTTTTTGCACCATGTAGTGCAAGTAAAATGTCATTCAAAAACATATTTATGTCAATCGTGGAAAGAAATGTGTATGACATGTGTGAAAAGCATACAAATAATTTTTTTGGTACAAAAACACCCGCTCTAACACAGATTGGCCGTCTAACACTTTTTTAATTCAAAACCCCAACCATACTTACCAACATTCTTTCTTACCGAAAAGCTAGGTGGGTATATTGCATTTAGAAGCATCGAGAAGTAACTTGTTGGTATTACGCTCGGTATTACGCCAGTCCAACAGTCATTACTTCGTAAAGCAGCTAAATTTTAAGATTCCTAATTGCTTACCTCAAGATCTCTTGATGTTCATTTAAACATCTCACAGCATCTACTTGCAGTTTGTGTTCATTTCCTTGAACCCGTTCATCGATAGTTCCAATTCTTTGCTGTAGGATTTTGAGCTGGCTTATTATGAAAGTCATAACGGCTATGAGCGTTCCCTTGCATGACATAGAGATTATGACTGTGTCGAGGATAAACATAACGTCATTGATTATAAGAAAAGATATGTACTTTTCCGCGTCAAATGGGAACCAAATTTGGTACAAGATTCCTTTTGTACAGGGACATTCTTTGGTAGAGACAGCTTTCATCGACGCCCTTGAAAAGTTTGAGTTGTTAAAAAGGCACTATAAGTATACAGAAGATCAGAAATATGACCCTCTAATAGTGAGAAATTGAACTTCAACGTAATTATAAGCTACAAAGGCAGGGCTTCAATAGGCTTGACTCAATATAAAAATACCGGCGATCTTCCAACTTACATCCCGACCGCCCAGTTTGAATTAAATATAATGAGTTCTTAAGGGTTCCTGTATCTTTTGTTTATTGCTCTGTCATTCAACTGGCTTACAAAACTTATTTACCACTTGGGTGTCAAATGAGCACCAGAAATACAGGGACAGAGTGGTGGGGAATGTCCAGTTTAAGAGGATGCCTTGTGTGGTAATACTGAAGACGCTCTCAGATTGTGCAGGAAGGAACTACGAAATGTGGTTGGATTTATAACAGGCCATTGAACATTCGTGTACCCACCTGCAAAAGTTAGGGATAGATGTGGAAAATTATTTATGCAGGAAGTGAGGTGAGGAGGAGGAAACAGCTAGGCTCGTTATCTTGGACTGTCCTGGCTTGAGTGAAAGCAGGATCTCCTGTCTGAATTTAAGCCAGAATGGAAGACAGGAGAGCACAGTCCAATGCCTGTGTTATGGTTGTGTTTGATGTTAACTGTTTCATTTGAAATTTTGTGGTAACAAGTGATAGCATGTAAGAAATATAGTTTCCTGACATCGTATATCAAAGCTTTTCTGAACAAAGCGTCACTAGGATACAGTTTTGGTTTTTTAAATATAGATCTTAGAATTTCTTTTTGAAGGACATTTATATATGTTGAGCATGAGCACTCAATGCTAATATACCATAAATGAGATGGCTTTCAACTAATGTATGTAGATACTTTTTTTGTTTAAATGTTTGATAGCAGTTATATCTTATATGAAATGGATCTAATTTTTTTAATGGATTATTAATATGTACATCTCATCGTAAGTGTGGATCTAAATATATTCCTAGATACTTTAATTTAATCTGTCAATTTCAATTTATCTATTATTTGTGCTTAACGTAATATTGTTCAAGGAAGGCAAATACCTAGAATAGGATGTAAATGGTAAAAAGTGTGTTTTAGAAAAATTTATTGTCATTTTGAGTGAGCCATTCAATAATTTTCAGAAAATCGTTCTCAATAGCGTTTCTTAGTTTATTACATTCTCTTTTGTCATACAGTATAGCCGCAATTTGTAAAATATCGTTTAAATATATATTAAATAGAAGTGGTCCGAAATTGTCCCTTCTGGCACACCACGTTTACTCCATTTGTACTTAGTGATACAAATAATGTCTCTCTGAAGGCTGTGCCTTGTGTAGAGGATTGGCGAATTATGTATTGTAACTGTAATTTGTGTCCCTAACCTACATGCTACCACTCTACGCCTCATGTTCTCTGCCGCTGTTGTTTTAGCTGCTTCATTTTACGTCAGTCAGGATAACACGTTTTCACGCATTCTATAATATCTAATATTCCCTTACTTAATGATTTCCCTATCTTCAGGGGTACCGGTATGTTAAATCATTTTCGAGTAAATTATACATCTTTATAATGTGTTTAGAAGTAATTTATGACTCACTGTATCGAAAGCTCTTTGTAAATCAACAAAGATGCAAAAGAAGTTTTCTTATCCATATTTTTATACATTTCGTTAACTACCGTCAACATCAGATGTAGATCTATCATTTGTAGATCCAAATTGATTTGTATGTAATAAATTATATTTGGTTAGATATTCCTGTATCCTAGTAGAAAGTAATTTTTCAATTACTTTTGATAAGCCTGATATCAAAGATATTGGTCTATAATTGATAACTTCTGTTTTATGGCCTGCTTTGTCAACAGTAGTGATTATAGCTTTCTTAAGTTGTGAAGGATATGTCCCTAACTGAAAATAGCTAATAATAATATAAGTAATTGGTTCCGTTCCTCCATGTGCTATGATTTTGAGATGCTCGGCTCTAAGTCTATCAAATACGGAACTTTTCCGGTTCTTTAAGGACATAGTTATATTTAATATTTCATTGGAATCTACTTCCTTCAAGACAAATGTTTTTAGGGACCTTTTTTTGTTACTTTTTTACGTTCGGGTCTGTTTGTAAAAGCCTACTTAAGCTAAACTATAGGAAAGATAAGGCTTTCGTGTGTGTTTGTTCAGTTTAGGCGTTTTCCTTCTGCATGCTTAATCTGATAATTCTCACTTGTGACGTCATGACCCATTTCAATGTACGTTCCTTTTGTCTTCTGAATCTGAGTCTATAGTGATATATTTTACCCCCACTTAAGTCTATCTGTACTAGCTTGGAAGGTATATCAGTTGTCTCAGATCATTTAGATGTCAAATAAAGGGGGTAAGGATTCTTTGTAAGTTTGAATTTCAACAGGTTTTCTCGGTTTTATGGTGTATGGATAGTCGATAGCGTGTGATGAGCGACGAAAAACGTAAAAACTAGGTTATGGCAAGGATCGACAGATAACAGAACCATAGCATATTACAAAATTTCTGGGAATGACATTTAACTGCACAGAAACGTTTCTTTAACTCATCTGAGCTATGAGATTTCCAAGTGAGCTGAGCCATCTCATTTCTAAATGATTTGAGTTAGTGCAGATGTAAAAGGAAAGCACCTTTTGTTTTTTAATTTTGAACTCCTTCCTCATTAACTTTTCTGATACACAATTCTACATACCTGACTCCTATAATATACCATAGTGTCCCAACCGACGTCCTCACAGAAACAATCAGTTTTCCAATATTATTGTTCAATGACGTATACTTCTTGTAAGTTTCCTTTAGAGATGAATTCTCGCGGTTTAATCTACCTCCATTTTCGTAGTCATGTATGTAGCTCATAATTTTTCTAACATCTTTCGAATGTACTAACAGTCCAACCATAACGATCACATTTATATATTGTATATAATAAGCTATAAATTCTGATACTCTCGTTCTACATTCTAGTATCATTGGAACCGTTATCAGCAACCAATGACTCATTATTATGAAATGGTAGTATAAGATTTTAGAGAAAAACACATTGTAGAACCACACGAGTGCATTATCTTTTTGTTCAAACTGCCATTGCCCCGTGAGCATCATGATGTATTTTATGAAGTTTAAGTGAATTGTAACCATTTTTGTAAGATTAATATCTTCGGCTGGATCATGAACTTGTTACTGCCTAAAAAGATATCTTCTTATACACTTTTTTTCACTGGACTATAAACAAAGCGCTTTGTGGACTATTCTAAGGCGTTTGATAACGTAAAGTAGCCTAAACTGTGGAAAATCATTATTTCTATGGGAGTCCCTTACCACTTAGTATTTCTCATACAGCAACTCTATGAGTCTAGCTCGGCTCGTGTAAGAATTGATGGTAACCTATCTGGTCAAACAGCAACTAGAAAAGGAGTTCGTCAGGGATGTGTATTATCTCCGATGTTGTTTAACATTTACTATGAATTTGTGATAAGACAGGTATTGGACAACTGGAATGGTGGTATGACTATTGGCGGAAGCAAAATATCTAACTTAAGATTTGCTGACGACACAACCCTTATAGCTGCTTCTCAGAAAGGACTAGTAGCTCTATTAAACATTTTAGAACAGCACAGTGCAGCATATGGTCTTGGTATTAACTACAACAAGACCAAGGTTATGATCGTAGATAGAGAGCATGACAATCATCGAGAAATAAAGTCAATAGGCCGTTGTGAGACAGTTCAAAGTTTTGTGTACCTCGGTTCTTTGATCGACAATTGGGGTAGCTGTGAGAATGAGATTGGACGGCGCATTCAACAGGCACTGGTGGCCATGACAAAGCTTACTAAAATATGGCGTGACCATAACATCACTAAAGCTACAAAAATGTCGGTGGTTCAGTCTCTTGTGTTCTCCATATTTTTCTATGCCTCGAAAACTTGGACTGTTAAAAAGGCAGATCGAGCTCGCATAGATGCTTTTGAAATATGGAAGTGGAGGAAAATGCTGAGAATTCGTTATACCGGCCTTCGAACTAATATTTGCATACTGGATGAGCTCTGTAATCCAAAGAGACTATCCTCCATTGTGTCGACGAGAATGCTTACATTCTTTGGAAATATTCACAGAAGCGATAATATGGATAAACTTGTAGTTCAGGGTCACGCCCCGAGTGGGCGGCACCGTGGCCGTTCCCCTACACCCTGGGTGGATACGACGAAACAGTTGCTAGATATGAGTATCAAGAGCGCCACTGAACTGACAGAAAATCGTGAACGATGGCGAGCTACAGTTCTCAAAACTATTGATAATATTCGTGTCGGCAATACCCTAGCTCCGACTTAATGCATTTTGCGAGTTCACCACATGTCTGTCAAGACATTGTGACTATGATGATGATAAATAAAGCAGCATATGTTCTAATAAATACTTTACTAACATTTCGGCTGGATCTGTAGTCTTCGTCAAACTACAAAGTATTTCGAAACATGAATAGAATACATATGTTGCCTACTGATTATGTTTTATTTATCGGCAAATGCTGAATATAAATCAAAGGAATAGCCGCAGAAAATGTATCATGCTTTACTGGCCCTTTGATAAAACAACATACAGGGTGTTCATTTGTAAACTTTCCACCCCGGATTTCTCGAAAACCGCCGACTAAAAGAAAAAACGCCGAGACACGTCTAAAGATCTGTCAACTTTTTAACCAAAAACTACTTCATCCCCTTGTACCCTCCCTACCCCCTCATGATCATCACCTTAAACATTTTAAATGACAATCGAGTAATACCTTGTTTTAAGGGTATGTCGAAGTACTTCATTTTGACGTTCGATTTTTTTAAATCGATCGATTGGTTTTCGAGAGAATTAGAAACATTATGTAATTTAACTTGTTCAAATAGAATACAAAGGCACGTGAAAATATCACTTTTTATTGCAATAACTGTTTCAATGTTGCTTTTAATTGGCGAAACAATGATATAGGCGATTTTCAAATTTGTTTACTTAGTAAAAATAGTATACGCATTTGTCAGGCTTTTGCAAGGAAAATGAAAGTAATACTTACACGCCTAAAAGTTCCAGTTACAAAACTAAGCTTACTTTAGATCTTTTATTTACAAAATGTCGTCAAAACTAGGGTACCTGTTACTAGAATTAGGAACAAAACACTAGAAATGGCTATCTCCACTTATCTAGTGAAATAGAAGCATACATACCAGTGAAGTTTCTTGTATAGCATCCAATATTCTATTATATTTATAGGTTGTCTCATTTACATACTTCCTGTATTCAACCCTAATTTAACATGTTCAAGTATCATCGAGAAGCACCCGAAGTAACGTGAATCTGTGGAAAATGAAAAAACTTCAGGCTTTTATTAGCAGGTATAATTACGATTTAATGAAGGCAAGGCGAAGACGTTTGGAAATTATTTATTGATTTGAAAATTGCATTCATTATCTTTAATATCGGGTAGGTGTCACGTACCGTAATTTATGAGAATACAAGGAGGCACGGAAACGAAGTCTGCTATGCAATTTCTGTCATTGCGGTGCATACTTCCTTTTGTCTGTTTATTAAGACTAGTACCAAGTGAAGAATACTATACAGGGTGGCCAATCGGGTGACGTTATTAATTTTTCTTTTAGATAGCCCGTACCGAGGCCTATCCAAAACACATCCATGTATATGTAACGATTATTTATAGTTTTCGAGTTATGATTTATTTTTGAAAAATTTAGAGATTTTCCAATGTTTTCAAGAAATCGACAAAAATAAAAACAAAATTGCTTTTTGGCTTTCATTTTTTCTATAATTATACTCAGTATTAAGCCTATTTTGATATCCAATAAAGAAAACCTGTACATCCGATCAATAATTAAGTACATTTTGCGCCCAAAGTTTGAAATCACTGTTTTTAGTCAGGAGACCAAAACTTTCAAAATAAAATTAAAAATACGTATGCCTGGTTCTGGAGCTCCGAACTAATCTTAAAAGCTGGGCAAGACATTACACTTTCGAAATAATGAAAAAATAGCACTTATGGGGACATTTTGCGCCGTACGTGACTGTTAAAGGTAAAAAGGCGATAATTCAAGAATTTCCAAAATGATTTATGACAAATTAAAGAAAAAAACTCTAAAAACCTAACAAACCCAATAATCATTAATGTTTTCATGACTTTTAATAAGAAAAACTAATACCCAAATTGTGACTTTTGACGTGTTTTTGCTATGTACTATTGAACTTCTGCTAAATTGAGTTATATGCAACGTTAGCAAAGCAAAGGAATAATAAACTAATAATCTGACTCTCAGTTCCATGATGTTCTACTTTTTTATGACTTTTTTATCATGTTCACTTCAACTATACGATAAATAAATAAATAACCAAGTGAACAAAATTGATACAGGTGTCGCAAACAGCGGATTTGCTCGCACCGACTTCACTCGCAGCGAATATTCGCTTCGTGTGACCGAGGCTTTAAAAATACCGACTGTGTGCGAAATCCTTTAGAATCTTATTTATCGCAAAGCCTCCGACGACAAATGTCAAGGAAAAGCACTTAGGAAATAAAATATATAAAGCACTTTATCTCATCTCTACGTACAAGCTCTGTTAAACTATTTGTAGAGTTGCTCGGAAATAAAATGCCCTAGGACATCACACAAAGACGTATATAAGTGTATTTCATGCTACGTATCTTTCAGGTACGTGCCCACTTACAAGATACCCAAATACTTCAGAAACATTACTTTCCACTTCAATCGACATACAGTATTTATTCTACACCTCGGAACACCATTTAGAAATGAATAGTTTCCCCATCACTTGAGCTAGAACAATTCGGAGCATCAATCCAAAATTGTTTTGTACTCTATTAATATTGCAATTACTAGAACCATACGCAATGACATAACGAAAATCCACCTCACTCATCTACGTCGGTCTGTCTGTCAGTCTGTATCTCTGTTGGCGTTCTTATAGTCTTGAAATCTCAGTAACCGCTGCATGGATTGTGATAAAATTCTTTTGCAATATGCTATGTGATCGTAGTAACTGATGCAGCTATAATTTTGAAAATCGCTGCATGGGTAGCAGTGTAATTAAACTACTTCTTCTTTGGTGGGGTAAAACTAGGGTGGCTGGGGGGTGGGAGGTTGTAAAACTAAAAAATATGTTGAATTTATAATAAGCTATCCATTCACCTGAGAAAGGCATAATATACTTTTTTAGGTCCACCCGAACATTCCCTTGCCTATTACATAAACCAAGGGACATTCGAGTATTTGTATATGTAATTGAACCAAATTTTGAAAAATTGTTCGTATATGAGTGCCTTAAAAATATAAAATAAATTGTTAAGACAAAACAAATCTCCCAGCATTGACGAATATTTTGAGTAGCATAAATTATTTTCATATTTGTTAACAAGAAGAGAAAAGTAAAATTAAGATTGTGTTGCTGATGGTTAATTTTAGGCAACCTGCGCAGGTACTCTGTAGCTTAGAGATAGAAACTTGTTTCTATCACCATGACGACCATGACGATCGGGCAGTTTCTGGTGTCTACCACAACGTGCCTACTACGCTGACATATTTACGAAGCCACCCGATCCCATAGTACATAGTGCATAGAAACACGTTTCTAAGTTACAGAGTACCGGTGCAGGTGCTCAAATTGAACTCGTGGTTTCTTAAATTGAACCTGCCGTCAGATCTTAAAGTATTTACAAAGTAGGGATTAAACTTCCAGGAAAACAAATTAAACTGAACTAACGTCTCTTTAAGAAAATTAAGTACCGAAACATAATATTCCTTTTTCTAATAATTGCTAACAAAATGTGGAAGAAAATTCTGTACTGCAAGAGATGGTCCAACATAAGATATTTCCAATGAAACAAAGTGTGGCAGTGCGGTCACTGAATCATTTCAACTTGGTCTTCAGTCTTGCGTTCAGGACAGAACGACGAAAGTTCAGGTTCAGGAGCGTTAGAAATTTAGAATGGCCTTAATTGAACCAGGTTTCAATTACAGGTTTCTTAAGTGGTTCAATATGAGCACTTAGCTCCAAAATCGAGATTAACCCCATATTGAAATAAGTTTTTGACAAGGCGATTGTTAAGTAGTGCTATAAAATACTGCTATCTAATAAACAAATTATAAAATTGAAAGATCAAACCTACATCGTTTAGTTAGATTTGAAGCCTTCGCCAAGTTCATAGAATATTACATTGCACGTGGTCGAAATCGTCAACATTTCACAGATCTGTATTTATTTTTATTTATTTATTTATTTATTTATTCAATTATTCCCAACAGGTATTATTACGTTGTCCTAATCTAAATATCAACAGAGTCGCAAGAAGGTTCAAAGGTGTGGTGTCGAATACCCGATGACAACATTGTCAAGTTTTACGGGATAACAAAAAGGCAAATGTTCAATTTGGGAGACAGTTCACTATGGGCAACTGCACCCTATATGCTTTAGGCCGTTCTGTATTGTGTAACTTGGAAATTATTGAATTGATATTAAAGAAATTTTAAACCGTATTAGTACGGTGGATGAAATGGTTACAGTGTATTGTATCTTGAACTCCTGCCAGCGGCGGAGGAGGAATCAACAAAGAAACGAAACATTTCAAAATCGCTCAAATTTAGTTTTTAGATATTTCAAATGCCCCTAATCGTTGTGTACTTTTTTCATGAGGATGGTGTAGAGATAGAGGAGTTTCAATTTTTTTGTTAATACCTACCGATAACGTGTGGGAAGGCACTTGACGCCATTTTTGTATTCGAAAGTTCTGAGAGGCGCTTCTCTCACTGCGACTGGTATTTATTCCAGATTATAGTGATTTGGTGACTGTATAATATATACAAATAATTTTTAGAACCGCTGATATTGATGTTAGATACCTAAAGGGCCTAAAACTTTTACTTTAAGATTGTTTTCAAAGCCAATGGTCAACCATTCTACCAGATTTAATTATGTTGTTGTAATATTCAATAACTTGTGAAACTTATTTTCATTACTTTAGTTTTTGCTAAAATTTAAAGAAGATAGTCATATTTTAAAGAAGCCACTTTGGTCTATAAGGACTTTTTTTGTTGCTTGATGTGCTTAGCAACGCCAATATGTTTTATTAAAACTACTCCAACAGTTTCTAGGACCCTGTATATAGCAATTAACAGAAATAGAACGGCTGTCCAAAGATAGTAAGTAGCATGACATTTTATAGTATAAACAACAGAAGTTCAAGATGCGAGAACTTCGATAAGTATAATTTCCATAAGGAAAATTGAGCAATTATGTTAAAGAGCAACCATCATACAGTGAGCTTCATGATTATTATATGAGGCCAATCTAGCGGTTGTGTCTAATGTCTAAATTTTCTCAGCAAGCTCATACGTGTTTACATTTCGCCCTTGGAGAAGCGTAATGTATCACTTACGTGTCCAAAAGATTATAATGGTTGCAATTGGTCAGTGGTGTGTTAAAGAGGATAGACATCTATTTGAGATAATCTACGAAAAGTTTTGTCTAGTGTTGTTTTTCGTATTCATACTGAGCTGTCATTTTGTACTGCTGACCGTTGTCAAGTATCCAGAATGTTTCCAGATGGTTGTTGATGCCGGATTTCTTTACATTCACGTCATTACTACGATTTGTGTTACATTTCTGTTGAATTCTAAGGCTACTAAACGATATTTCCGGCTAATGATCGAGTTTGAAGAGAGCCTGCTCAAAAAAGGATGCTCTGAAGTTATAGATGTTTACTTGAAGCACTGCAGGATTAATAATGGACTGTGCATGTTTCTTGGAATTACAGTTCTAATGACAGGAACCGTTTGGTTTGTAGTTAGCAAAAGGTAAGACTTTGTACGTCAGAAAAATAAAATTAAATCTAGTTAACAGCTATTTATTAAATTCTGATAATAATAGTAAGAATGTTTTTACTCAAAAAGAAAGTTGCAAATCATTTCGTGTTTTCAAGAGACACTGCGAAGTAGCAGTAGTTTCTTCTATTATAGAGGATTTAGGAAATCGGCTTGATCGCAAGGACAGGAGCACTCGCACACTGGAAGGTGTGAGAGAGAGAGTATGCCCGCCCGACGTTGAATCAGCTTGAGTCCTCTGATCAATTGTCCCACGGACTCAACCGCGTCCATCTGACATGCCACCACGGGCCGACCGGCTAAAACCCGTTCGTAAACGATATTCTTCGCAGTGCGAGATGAGGTAATAATTATACTATTTAGGAATATCTGATCATCTTCGTCTAATCTTGTGATCGTCCCTGCTTCTCGATTGCAGAGAGTATTTTGATTACCATCTCATGTGTATAATGTTTCATGCCTCTACGCTGGATAACATCAGCGGAACCATAGTCTCTGGGGTTAGCTCACTCTCCAGTTTTTGACTTGCCTCCTGTCTATATGGCCCCCATCTGTCGCACAGAAACAGGGCATGCTCGACCGTGTCTTCCGCCTCTCAGAGCAGGCATCTTTCGTCCATCACCCATCCTAGCCTTTTCCTATATATTCAAAAATGCCTATGCCCAGACAGCACCTGCGTTAGGAAATAAGACGTCTGTCGATGACTGCATTCCGCCCATTCTTTTATCGACGGTATTAGTCGTTTCGTCCACTGTGCAATATCAGTGATCTCGTTCCATAGACTTTGCCAGTTACTTGCTATCTGTGTTTTAGACGGCATATCGCATTGCCTGCTTGACCACGGAGGATCGGCCTGCAACAATGGTGGTGTCGCCGTTATAATTTGCAGAACTCTTGTAGACCGTGCTCCCCGTGTGGGGGTGGGTTAGAATGTCTCCCATCGTATATCCTGCGTGTCGTAGAAGGCGACTAAAAGGAACCGAACTACTGTCAGTATAAGCAGTAACTTACAACCAACAGCTTTGGGTGGACGAGTTGAGAAGTGTCAGGACACCTTCTTGCCTTTGGGGTGAGAAATTGCCCCTAAAAGCGGATGAACCAGTAGATACCATCTGGTCAACGGCATGAGGATGCAAAAAGCAAATGGGAAACTACTGCATTAAAGATGTTAAAGATATCCCAAGAGAAACTGGTAAAATGAGTAAATGCATTTTACGAGTTCACAACATGTCTGTTAAGACATTGTGACTATGATGATCATGTAGACCGTGCGATAAGCACTGGTCACCCTTAGCAGGTACGTTCTCTGTAAGCTGTCTAAGACCTTCTGATACCTTTTCTTTTCGTAGCTTCACACCACACAGGAGCTCCGTACAGGACGACCAACTGGACAACGTGGCACAGTAGTGCCCTTTTGTTGCTACTGGGCCCTCCTACATTTGGCATCAGTCGTGACAGTATTGCCGCCTTCTTCTCAGCCTTTGCCATTACTCTTTTAATATGTTCTTGGTAACACCTCTCGTTATCTAGTGTGACTCCGAGGTACTCTATGGACTTGCTTGTTGGGACTTGCACTCCCTTTAGTTGGAAAACCACGTTAGCTCTCTTGCTCCTTAGGCCGCGCACTATAACTGCCTCCGTTCTCTCAGAAGCAAACTCAAGCTTGTGAAGTAGCAGTAGTAGCAATGACTTGGCGAAACCAAATACTAAGTCTTCATGATCTCCTGGGAGCTCCATTTTGTCAAACCTTTTGGTGATAAACTGCGTGGTGCCAAATACACTGCTCAAAAAAATTAACGGAACACCTCTTTGTGTGGAGCATACATATTCGAAAAAAACATTTTTTCTCAGAATAAATTGAAGAATATAATATTCAATCATTCATTTGTTTCTAGGAAAAAGCTAACAAATTGAAAAAAGTACAAAGAAACAATAGCTTTCTATAGCTAGTGTCAGGTTATTTGATTGTTATTGACGATGCAAATCCATGGCTATGGTAGTAGAATGCGGCTTAGCCTTAACTTGCATGAAAAGAAATCCAGGGCCAATGCCATACGCTGCACGAAACAATAATGATAACATGATTTGAAAGAATAATATCTTGCAGCTGTAAGGGTTTTTTGTATCACTACAAGGTCCGTTTTTTTGCCAAACTTATTTCGATCCGGACCAATAACGAATCATCTCTAAATCTGGGTACTTCTTGCATCGGAGTGGTAACAGAATAACATTCTTAAGACGTTTGTACACACGTACTCGACCGTCAAAACGGGTTAGACGGAATCTTGATTCGTCTGTAAAGAGTACAGGTTTCCAATGTCTAAGCTGTCATTGCAAATGATCAGGAGAGAGGTTCAAACCCGAGATAAAACAGGTTTTCGTACTGGTCATCTTGGTCTTAAATCAGCTTCACTTAAGGGCCTGGCCACACCTCCACGTCACGACGTCGTCAACGTGGAACGTCACGGCGAACGTCGTCGCCGATGTGTGGCTAGTAGGCCCGATTTTATTAACAGACGCATTTTAACAAAGGATTTGACCAATGAGAGCAGCCCATTCAAGAACATGCATCTGCTCTGATTGGTCAAAGCCTTTGTTAAAATGCGCCTGTTGATAAAATCGGGCCTACTAGCCACACATCGGCGACGACGTTCGACGTGGCGTTCCACGTCGACGACGTCCGCCGTGACGTGGAGATGTGGCCAGGCCCTAATCTGTTTCTGTCTGGTTATAAAGCATTAGTTGATGAGCCGCCCTAAGAGCATTTTGGAGGTCTTTGGCTATAGATGTTTAGTCACCGCGACCACACACATGCTTTAATACTGAAGGGCTTGGAAGTTTCTTGCGAGTTGTCGGACTTATTTACACTATTTTCAATTAAAGCTACTAGTAGCTACGAGCTACCTCTATCTCACTAAGATCTCTCATTTTGACACACAATGAATTTAGCAGTCCCGTATGTCCATTCAGTATTTAGTTCTTCTATATCTCTCAAGGTATACCTAATAGAAGTAAATGTAAATTAAAACAGTTATTTGGTTACTCAAGGCGCATATCCTAAAAATATTTTGAAATATACAGGATATTTCAGGATAGCAGGATTGTGACCAATTTGATTTTTTTGTATGGAACAATAGGTTTTTTTTTTAAATTTTTCTAGTTTCCATCATTGATCTCTATTTGACCCTAAAATATTTCTGGGAACGGTTGCGGCGTTGCCAAGTTATACTTTATTTTCTATTAATTTCTGGATTTGCAAGGTCGTAAGTAATACGTCCAAATGGATATATTCCTTTAATTTTTCTCAATAATATTACATAGCGAGTTACTTGAATATTACGTGAAAAATATTTTGGACATTACTAACTATTTGTTTTCAGCTGGAGTGATAAAATTCAATACTTGTGGTCTGTTGAACATACAGAATTCAAAATTCACCAATCTTACGTTTAACGTCATAATTTTGAATGGAGTGTCCTATTTATGACGTCTAACGTAAAAGTGGTAAATCTGACAACACTTGACTTTCGCAATTCATTGCAATAAAAACAAGTAGAACATTCTATTTAAAATAACAAAATTATGACGTTAACCTAAGAGTGGTAAATCTGGCAACATTGCTGTTAGAATTTTTGAATTCCGAGTATTCGAAAATCTGCAGGTATTGAATTTGAACGTTCCAGCTGTGCAAGTTGTGGAGATATTTAAGCGTTCTTGTACCTTTTACTAACCCGGTATTCGAAATAGAATATGAGCCTGAAAAACGATTTTATTACTTTAGGGACACCAGCTAAAACTTGTTTACGCCGTAAACCACTTCTAGGCAGTACTTCTACGTTAAATGAAATATACAGTGCGTTCTATTAATAAAAATCCGGGATATGCTTGTTTGAAATTTTGGAAAATAAATTATAACTTGACAACGTCGCAAACGCAAAAAAATAGAAGGCGAGATAGGGTATTAGCAGGTACTTCGATTGAAAATAAAACATACAGGGTGTTACATTCAAAAAACAAATTAAAGTGACTTTCAAGCTGCCATAATTTAAGATTCTGCCAAAAACACCCTGTAGATGCACAGAGTAAGTAACACCCAAAATAATATTCATTTAATACTCAAGTAACTTGATCTATATTATTATTGAGAAAAGTTTAAGGGATATATCAATTTGGACATATTACTTGCGACTTTGCGAATCCAGAAATTAATAGAAAATAAAACATAGCTTGGCAACGTCGCAATTGATTTCAGTAATATTTTAGGGTTAAATAGAGGTCAATGATGGAAACTAGATGGATTAAAAAAAGTCATAGGTCCGTATGAAAAACCCAAATTGATCAATATCCTGCTTTCTTGAAACACCCGGTATATTTCAAAATATTTTTAGGATATGCGTTTTAAACAATCAAATAACTTTTGTATTTGACATTTTCTTCTGCCAGGTATACCTTGAGAAATATTGAAGAATTACACAATAAGTGGACACCCTGTATAAAACTGGCATGCCGTTGTCTAGTGGAGCTGTCTTCAATATAAAATCCAAACGTGTCGAAAGTATAATTTTCATTTTTACAGAATCTCGTACGCTCTTGTACGGACTGATACTTGTCCATTCATCAGAGGTGCTGTTTTCCAGTTGTGGTACCCATTTGATATCGAGCAGTACCCATGGGTGTATTCGTTGCATGACACTTTCTTTGTAGTGATTTGCACAATGCTCATCGTTTATCAGAAAACTGCTCCTCTAAGTCTGATACTATTTATCATCAGTCAAATTAAAGTAGTCCAGCATAAGGTGACTGTCATCTGTGACGGAATAGATCCTGAAGCAGTTACCGCAAATATCAAAGAATGTTTGAAAGATCATCAGCATGTTATTAGGTTGGTACCACTCATTGTAATATTTTTGACAGTTGCACCACTGGTTGTCATTTTACTTACCGACAGGTGACAACGGTATTTTTTGGGCGTTTTATGATATCTACATAACGAAAATCCATTTCCATTTCATTTCCGTCGGCCTGTTTGTCTGTCTGTCTGTTGGCGGCTTTCTAGCCTTTTAATCTCAGTAATCCCTGCATGGATTGTGATAAAATTTGGGCAGCAATATGCTGTGAGGTCGTAGTAGGTAATGCTGCTACAGTTTTGGAAATCGATGCATGGGCGGCGGAGTAATTAGTAAAAAATGAAGTGAAGTTGATTGACTCAGTACTTCCCACACATTACGCTGATACCAGTTTATTATTTTCCCATAGCATGAAGCTCTAGTCTAAGATCCCTTGCAACCAAATAATTGCCAACCCCCCCCCCCTAAAATTGTCTTATGCCGCGGTCAATGGACAGCCTATTATCGATACTACAAACTTCTCAGTTTTACAACCCCCACCCCCCCCCCAACCACCTCACTTTCACCCCCACCCAAAAAACTGGTAGGAAATGATCAGGAACCCCTAAAACATCTAAAAACGGAATTTGAGTTGCTTTCATGCTTGTCGCGTTCTTTGATTATTGCTACGCTGCCACTGACAAGATTTTTAACATACGCGTTTTCCATTCTCACCACGGTAACAATATACTGTGTCAAAATTTCATTAGAATCAATTTAATAGTGTCCACGTTACAAAATACAAAACGATTTAGACCAATAAATTCTCGTATAGTATACATACAGAAAAGTCCCTTAGTTTATGTACCTAATAGGCTAGGCAATGTTCGGATGCATCTAAAAAGGTGATTTGTGTCGCTGAATCTTCCTTCACAGGTTAGTGGACAGCCTATTATGAGTACAAGAACTTTTTTAATTTTTCAACCCCCAACCCCCCAACCACCCCAATTTCACCCCCACCCAAAAAAACTCAGAAAATGATCAGGAACCTCTAAAACGCTTAAAAACGAAGTTTGAGCTGTTTTTTATATTTTTAGTTTTTTTATTATTTCTGCGCCGCCACTGGCACGATTTACCAAAACCATACGCGTTTTCCATCTTCGCCATGGTAGTAATGCCGTTTCAAAATTTCATAAAAATCAATTCAACAGTTTCCTCGTTACAACGATCTAACGCAATACTCTCGTATGTTTACATCAACAAAAAATTCTAAGTCCTTTGCTTTCTGTAATAGGTAAAGGCAATGTTCGGATGGACCTAAAAAAGTTATTTATGTCGCCAGGTCTTCCTTCACAGGTCAGTGGACAGTCTATTATGAAAGCCACAAATTTTTCAATTTTACAACCCCCCACCCCCCAACCACCCCAATTTTACCCCCACCCAAAAAAAAGTAGAAAATGATCAGGGACCCCTAAAACGCCTATAAACGAAGTTTCAGCAATATTTAATTTTTTT
The DNA here is from genome assembly GCA_951848785.1 of Callosobruchus maculatus. Lineage (NCBI taxonomy): Eukaryota > Metazoa > Arthropoda > Insecta > Coleoptera > Chrysomelidae > Callosobruchus > Callosobruchus maculatus. The sequence continues at coordinate 14,351,590 of CATOUR010000083.1, forward strand.
TGTTTTTTGCTAATTACTCCGCCTCCACCGATTTTCAAAATTATAGGAACATTACCTACTACGACCCCACAGCATACCGCTGCCCAAATTTCATCACAATCCATGCAGCGGTTACTGAGATTACGAGGTTAGAAAAACGCGACAGACAGACAGACAGACAGACCGACAGACAGACCGACAGACAGACCGACAGACAGACCGACAGACAGACCGACAGACAGACCGACAGACAGACCGACAGACAGACCGACAGACAGACCGACAGACAGACCGACAGACAGACCGACAGACAGACAGACCGACAGACAGACCGACGGAAATGAGTGACGTGGATTTTCATTATGTACACATCATAAAACGCCCAAAAAGTGTATTATCTCAAAATCGAAAATTTTCGCGATCACAATACTCCCCTCACCTATCGGTGTGAGAAGTAAAAACAAAAAGATTTCAAATATTCCTTCTATGCGTTTTAGGGGTTCCTGACAATTTTCCACTTTCAATCAAGTCAATCAACTTAACACCATTTTAAAATCTATTTGCTTGTTACTGTCGGCCAAAGAGCTATACTGACGAGTATCCAGGTTAAAACCGCAACATCCATACATATCTGTATAACGCATTTGCAGTTTGGTCGAAAGTATGCATTTAGTATTATTGAACCGTTTCAGAAATATGGGTTTTCTTCAGGATGCTATTAAAGAAATTGTATTGATACAGTACCTAACCTATTCTGTTGATACTGCGGCTTTCCTGCTACCATTATTAATCGTGAGTACTCTCAAAAATAACAAATACGTACAGCCAGTATTGATTGTTTAACAGACACATATGCTGAGAAAGGAGAGCACATCTTCAAAATTATCATCGTATATCGTTGCATACACCAGAGCAACTGCTGCTGCTCTACCAGGCACAGATCCGACCATCGCAGGAGTATTGCTCCCATGTGTGGGGATGCGGTCTGAAACACTCTCTAAAGCTTCTGGACACTATCCAGAAAAGAGCAATTAGATTAATCGATACGCCTAACCTCACAAAGGACCTGCACAGCCTGGAGCATCGAAGGAGGGTGGCTGACCTATCCCTGTTTTACAGATTCGCTCTGAAACACTCTCTAAAGCTTCTAGACACTATCCAGAAAAGAGCAATTAGATTAATCGATACGCCTGACCTCACAAAGGACCTCCACAGCCTGGAACATCGAAGGAGGATCGAAGGAGGGTGGCTGACCTATCCCTGTTATACAGATTCTATCACGAATGATGTTCGAGTGAGCTTTCCCAGATAATAACAACAAAGGCCGTCCGAACCAGGAACACTAGAGAAGCTCTGCGAGCTCATCCTTACCAGGTCGAGGTCCTTACTCCCCGAACCAGTCTCCTCCAGCATTCCTTCTTTTGGAGAACTTGGACGCTGTGGAATCAGCTGCCGGGGAATCTGTTTCCCGACGGATACAACCTGCAGCGTTTTAAATTTAACGTGAACCGACACTTATCCTCTCGCAGCGCTTCTACAGCGCCACAGGCTTTCAGCCTTTGCGGGAGGCCGACCATAAAAAAAAGTGGCAATATGTATATACACTGGGATCGAGATGCCACCCACGTGTATTACTTTACTGTTCATCATTATATTTTAATGGAATTTGTGTTGATTATCTCACTTGCAAATTCACATTTTCAGGAAGAAGACTTTGTTCAGAAGACAAGATACGTATTTGGGCTATTTATGGCTGTTTCTAATATGTATATGTTTTTTTGGTATGCTAATGTCCTGCAAGTAGAGGTGAGTAGACAATACATTAGGACCACTAAATTAAAATGAAGCCAAGAAAAAGTCACTTTTGTAGGAGTTGACGATTGGCTAATATCGGGAGTAGGTAGCGATGTGTTCCTAAATGTTGTACCTTTTTTAAGTCCAAATGTATTATTTAGGTAGCTGCAGATAGTAGACCCGTGTGGGGGCGGGTTAGAATATCTCCCATCGTATATCCTGCGTGTCGTAAAAGGCGACTAAAAGGACCCGAACTACTGTCGGTATAAGCAGTAACCTCTCCTCAATCAACAGCTTTGGGTGGATGAGTTGAGAAGAGTCAGGACACCCTCTTGTCCTTGGGATGAGAAATTGCCCCTATATAAAGGCGGATGAGCCTTTAGAGTAGATACCATCTGGTCAACGGCATGAGGATGCAGAAAGCAAATGGGAAATTACTGCATTAAAGATCTTAAAGATATCCCAAGGGAGACTCGTAAAATGAGTAAATGCATTTTACGAGTTCACAACATGTCTATTAAGACATTGTGACTATGATGATGCAGATAGTAGAGATATGAGAAATGCTATTCTATTAGGAGAAAAAGTTGACAGAACTTTTTGATAGCATTCTTTGACTTAACACGCGATAAAATTCTGATTTTAGTAAAAATCAAAAACCACCCTCTAACCTTGAGATACTGTAAAATGGAAACTGCTGGTCGCACAAGAAAAATGGAAAGACGAAAATTGTGGAGTGTTTTATTGTCTCCATATATTATTTAAACTTTTTTCGGAACCCACTTACCACAACGGCGCTATTTGTCGAAAACCGTCACGAAACATTTTTCACCCCCCCTCTCCCCCCCTCGAGCGGCAACCCCCTGAGGTGGCAAATTGAATCTTATCCTAAATAAACAACAACAAGGTAGTATCATTTCCACTAAAAGTATGCATACATGTCACGCGTTTACGCAGCTGCAAATAATAAGGAAATGAGAATATATCATTCTTTTAGGGAAAGAAAAACGTTACACGAGTTTTTGATAAAGTCCTGCATCTTAAACCGTGATGAAATTCTAATTTTAGTGAAGGTCACAAACCAAACCCTGACTTTGACGCACAGCAGGACGGAAACTATTGGTCGCACTCGAAAAAAGATCAGAATTTTGTTCTATCCATAAATTATTGAAAGCTTTTTTCGACATCTATGGCGTAAAAAGATCAGAACACATTTCCCCAATGAGTGTAAATGGTTGACCATGCACAATCGCAGGCTTCTACATCTGGGCGCATATATATACAAGCTTTTGAACGACTTAGATAAGTCAACTCTTACACAGAAGCTCATTCCTCGATTCAAAATTCACTCCAGAAATGTTCGATCAAATTTACCCTGACCATGCCTCAATACAGAGCTATTTTTCAAAGATCATTTATTTTTAACGCTAATCGTTTATACAACTCGCTTCCGGCTGAATTTAGGGCTTATAATATAAATAAGTTCAAATACAAACTCGAGATGCATTTGCTTGCTAGGCAGTTATAGTTTATAATATGTATTTTGCCGGAAAGATATAAAATGACAACAATATTAGGTACTAGTTTTAAGTTGTTATAGCTGTACTTTCTGTTCATAAACAGATAGCTCAGCAATTTCAATGTTTTCTGCCCTATGTTCCCCCATACCACGTTCTTCTTATCAAGAAATTTTTGTATACAGTTATGTAATTTAAGATATCAATGTCAATAGGTGACATTCTTGGTACTCTTTTTACTTGAAGTTCATTGTTTTTTATTTATCGGGCTTAGTCTCATTGAAGGTTAAGTAAAATAGCCAGGAGCTACATTTCGCCTTCAAAATAATACAAATTGTATACCACACATTTTTTTCATTGAATAAAAGACGGTTCATTATAATTACTATTATTACATCACTTACCAAAACGCGCTATTTTTCGGTCACCCCCCTCCCCCCCAACCGCTTGAGGTCGCAAACTTAGGTGATGTAGGTTTATGGGACCAATGTCCACCACCGACCTTTTGCTGTCAAAAGATTTTTTTTATGACGTAAGGATTGGACTATAATATTGTGGTTTCCCTGTTTCGAAAATCTGTCGGATACAGTTAAGACAATGCCTTCGAAGAGACTGTAGTGAGATACTGGCCTCGATTGCTGAAGGTTTATCGTATTTTGGATAAATTTGCTTATAGCCAAATAAATTTTAAACTATTTCGCTAACAGTAGCAACATATAGATATTGGGAAGCAGTACTTTAAGAAAGTATTGGTTCGCCATCTATCTACCAAATCCGGTACCTGAGCGTTTAATCTGAGGAACCGAGTACTGTTTATGTGACCCGTTTAAAAGCATCAGGTATAGGAACCTGCGGATACGACAACAAACAGACTCTTTTTTGTGGAACACTCATTTAACACTCCCGACATTCGGTTTATGCTAAAAAGCAACTTAACTCAATTAAAGAGTAGCAATTTCAATCATTCATCCTGAACCAATCATAGGCGACGTCGTTTCGCTTTTATTAAAGCTCGTCAGTGTAATATAGGTCTCAGACGAATAAATGAAATTGCCTGTTAGTGCCTAGCTGGCAAAACTCGTACTAGTAGTAGCAACATATAGATATTGGGAAGCAGTACTGGTTCGCCATCTATCTACCAAAGCCGGCACCTGTGCGTTTAATCTGAGGAACCGAGTACTACTACTCTTTAATTGAGTTAAGTTTTTTAGCATAAACCGAATGTCGGGAGTGTTAAATGAGTGTTCCACAAAAAAGAGTGTTTGTTGTCGTATCCGCAGGTTCCTATACCTGATGCTTTTAAACGGGTCACATAAACAGTACTCGGTTCCTCAGATTAAACGCTCATGTACCGGCTTTTGGTAGATAGGTGGCGAACCAATACTTTTTTAAAGTACTGCTTCCCAATATCTATATGTTGCTACTACTAGTACGAGTTTTGCCGGCTAGGCACTAACAGGCAAATTCATTTATTCGTCTGAAACCTAAGTCACACTGACGAGCCTTAATAAAAGCGAAACGACGTCATCTGTGATTGGTTCAGGATGAATGCATGATTGCTACTCTTTAATTTATTTCGCTAACTATATTATCCTCTTCAGGGCCTGGGTACACATATTTATACGTCAGGAGCTTCTAAATGCGAAACTCATTTTTATGACCACCTTTGGACCTTAACTTTGGACGTGTTGGACCTACCGTCACTCATTTTAGACATACATACTGAATAGGGAATAGGCAGCCACGAATCCTCGCTAACAAGGGAATGCCTATATTCTTGGATTCTCAATTTCGCATGCTATACCCTAGACCCTTCAGGTGAAGATTTAGACTCAGTGGTAGTTATTCAAAACACATGACCGGTTTGAAAAAATTAATTTGGAGAGTAGTTAGATGGTGTAGTGTTAGTGCTATGTCAAAGAATCTAGTGTTACTTTAGCTAAGATTGCATGGATATATATTATCTAATGCTATAATGCCTCATATTTTAGGGGCTCGAAATTTCACATTTCCTTTATAATGAAAACAACTGGTTACAATGTAATAAGTTCCAATCAAAATTGCTACAAATGATGATGGTAATGTCACAAAAACGACTAGCTTTGAAAGCAGTAGCAATGGGCGAAATGGATATAACTTGTTTTACCAAGGTAAGAGTTTGGAACTATGAATTTCAAGAGAGAACTGCACGCCCGTAATCATACTGTGCATGCGCCCTTTTATCCGAACTAGTCCAGAACCAGTTCGGGACGTATCCGCTGTGTCACTTGTCACACACTAATTTTTATAAAATATTGTACATTTATAAAGGCTGCAGAGGTAGCTAAAACTGTAGTGAAGATTTTGTTTCTCTACAGATTCTCTACAACTGTACAACTGGTGTACCGTAAACGGGCATACCCTGAGTAAATGTCTTTAACTTTTCAGGTAATGAGGATCTGCTATTCTGTGGTAACATTCTTCTTCACCATATACGAAAAACCGTGAGACCTGTCACATGCTTCATAGTTTAACCTGCGCACACGGCCGTAGCTAGCCGTTGACCATGGAGGGGTTTCATGGTGACCTTAGGAGGGGTTAATGTATAAAAGAATATGTAATGTCTTAGTTTGCTTAAAAAATCTGTATAGATTGTATCGCTGCTAATGTGTCATGAGTGCCGAGGGATTGGTTAGTAGTAGAATAAATCACTAAGCTTTTGTGTTTTGTATTATTTTAGTAGTTATTTTATTCATGGGAATACTCATGGGGGGGGGTTGAAGCCCCTAACCCCCCCCCTTATATACGGCCCTGCCTGCGCAACATAGCTTTCAGACCAATATGAATTATATTTTTCTGCCTCCTTTCTGTATAGTTATTGTACCTTACTTATGAAATTATGTTTTAGAAATTAAACTGCATGAAACTGACTGTCTACTTTTGTTTCCTTGTTGATACCAATTACCTATTTTGCAGCTTTGGCAAGTAATTTGCATCTCACTGTCAGACAGAGGACAAATTTCCTCTTGGGGGTTAAGGTAAATGTGCAATGCAGTGTAAAATACACCAGCATAGATATAATTTCTCACAAAAAGAATCATATCTTATACGAATGACTGAAAGTAGTGAGCCAACAGAAACAACTATTCTGAGGACATATACCTCTACTGGCATTGAATTGCAGTACTGGCCCGAGTGTTTCCTTTGGGAAAACACGAATAAAATGATTTCCACCTTATCCAAAGTGAGCTCAAGGATATTACAATTCTTGTTTGGAACATGTCCTGAATCGCATCAGGAAGGATGTCATTAGCCTACGACAGCGCTGTTTCGACCTCTAGGGATCCCATCAGGTGGACCTGGACACAGCTGCGAAAGCGGTGAGCCAACGAAGTAGTTGCTTCTGTAGCTGTTCACTCAAACTATAGATCCCCTATTTTATCTTAACCATCTACCAAAACCATCATCATCCTTCTTTATGGCCCCTATATTAGACGATGACGTCAGGCTAGCAATTTTACGTCTTAAAAACTCTCACTGTGTTGACGCTTATGGTCTTAACACTGAAATGCTTAAATCATCATTGAATTATTTGATTCCGCCACTGACTACACTTTATAATAACTGCCTCGAGGAAGGTTGCTGGCCAGATGTATTCAAAGTTACCAAAGTTGTGCCAATACACAAAAAGGGTGACGTAAACGATATCGACAATTTCAGACCAGTTGCAATAGTGCCTTTAATTAGTAAAATTCTTGAGATAATATTAAATGATCAGCTCACTAATTATTTTGAAAAAACATCTATACTATCACCCAGTCAGTTCGGATTTCGGAAAAATAAAAATACAATCTCAGCTTTGGTAGCTCTGATATATGACGTAGTCTGGAGCCTTGATGAGGGATCTGATGCCACAGCATATGCATGTGACCTCACCAAGGCTTTTGATTGCGTCGACATAGATATATTATTAGCAAAACTTGAATTTTACGGGGTTAGAGGTAACCAATTGCAGTTACTTCAGTCGTATTTGAGAGACAGAAAACAATATGTATGTTGTAATAATGAAGACTCACCACTGTTGTCAGTGACCTGTGGCGTACCGCAAGGGTCGGTGCTGGGACCACTTCTATTTTTAGTTTATGTGAATGATCTTCCATCATCTATTTCAGATAAATGCTTTCTGTTTGCCGATGATACTACAGTTTTAACTAGGGGCAACACAGTCGGCGAGGAAAGCTTAGCACAAGTGAAAAAATGGTTCGATGCAAACCATCTTAAACTAAATGAGAGGAAAACTCAAAAAATTAAATTCAGCTCAAATAAACGGGCAGATGAATGTGATCCAGTCAAATTACTGGGAATTATTTTAGACAGTTCATTAACTTGGTCATCTCATGCTGACTACCTCTGTGCTAAGCTGTCATCACAAATATTTGCACTGAGGCAACTTAAATCTTGTGTCGATAATATTACCTTGAAAACTGTTTACTACTCCTTAATACATAGTAATATTTCATATGGAATCGTACTTTGGGGCAACTCATCTTCGAGTAATAAAGTATTTGTAATGCAAAAGTATGCAATTCGAATTTTAGTCGATGCGCCTTATGGAACTTCATGTAGAGGGCATTTTAAAGATTTAGGAATACTCCCTTTAGCTTGTTTATATATTATGGAGACACTGATACAAGTCCATCGTAACGCAGATATGTTTACTCGGTATTCTCAGGTCCATTCGTATGATACTAGATTTTCTAACAATATTGTTGCTCCATGGTCTCGACTTCGAATGACTCAAATCAATAAATTGGATGTTAGTTTGTATAATTATTTGATTAATCACTTCAATGATATTTCGTTTCAATCTATGTCTATCTACTCCTTCAAAAAATGGATAAAACAGTTCTTGTTAACTCATAGCTTTTATACTGTACAAGAATATGTCAATTTTCTAACTGCTGCACGTACCTGACTTATGAAATTGTGACTGTAAATGCTAATATTGTATAAGACGGTCAATAAACTATCTATCTATCTATCTATCTATCTATCTATCTATCTATCTATCTATCTATCTATCTATCTATCTATCTATCTATCTATCTATCTATCTATCTAGGAAATGGTGCTTGATCCGATTTAGGACATGTTCCAAACATGGATTGTGATATCCTTAAGCTCACTTTGGGTAAAGTGAAAATCATTTTCAATACGAATGACTGTTCCAATCTAGCATGTTAACTGTGAAAATCTACTTCTCGTTAAATTTCCTTGAGTTTGTTGGACCTATTTTCAGGATAGCTGGCTGATCTTTAGTTTTATTTTTGCAGCTATTGGCTTTGGCATTGTTTCTCCTTATTATATCTGCTTTTCTATTCGACACTCAATAGTACTTTTGTCGGTGTAGTTGTATTTGTAAAATGCATTATTAGAAAAATGAGTTATTAACCAGAGGTCACGGTAGATAGGCTGTAAATTGATTTTTTCTAAGAGTGGCACATTAAATATGCAAATAGGGTTCCAATTACACCATTAGAAATTGGACAAGCAGTTACTTTGACATATCCTCGGCCTATACAGCTGCTTTATCTTTGATAAGACCAATACCAAGCATTTTATAGAGATCAGCTTGCATGTTGGTTAGCCTAATGTGGTGTACAAGAGTTACTTTTTCTGCAAACCGTAAGTGAAAAACTCCTATTATCTCAAATCCTACAATAACTACAGTATTTCAGTAAAATATTGGACACAACCTGTCTTAAGCTAGGCAATTTTGTTCTAAATTTCACTTTATGATTTTGTGGTTATGGAAACTTCCAGTACGAGGGGCCTGGATGCACACAGTTATACATATGTATTTGCCATGTAAAACCGTTTCGAACAGAACTCACTTGTTTTTCAAACTACATACAGACTACGACAAACATACCTTAATGAATGACATCTAAGAGCGTTTTTTCAAAAAAATTTTTAGTGTGCAAGAAAACACGCAATTGAAAATCATACGTTCTTCAAATGTCTGTAATTTAACGGTAGAGCATGATATCAAAAAAGGCCACCACAATGACAAAGCCCAAGCTTTCTCCTTCAATCTTCTTCAATTTGCTGTTTGAATCATTACTGTAAGTTAAAAGGTAACGTGAGGAGTTTGGAAATGTGAAATTCATTTTTATGGTGATCTTTGGACCCTTTGACCTTACCTTTGGATTTTTGGACTTATCTCCCCTCATCTTAGACACAGACTGGAGAAAGGGAACAGGCGTCCACGTCTCCTCGCTAACACAGGAATACGTATTTTCTTGGATTCTCAATTTCACGCGCTATATCCTAGACGCTTAAGGCTATCAACTAGAAGAGTTCAAAAAAAGTATCAGAAAACTACTTTTTATAAGAGTTCCACAAGAAAATGTTAGAAATATATTGTTATTTTCATGTCATCATCATCATAGTCACAACGTCTCAACAGACAGGTATGTAAACTCGTAAAATGCATTAAGTCGAGGTTAGAGATTGCCGACACGAATATTATCGATAGTTTTGGTAACTGTAGCTCGCCATCGTTCACGATTCACTGTCAGTTCAGTGGCGCTGTTGATACTCATATCCAGCATGTGTTTCGTCGTATCCACCCAGCGTGTAGGGAAACGGCCACGGCGCGGCGCCGCCCACTCGGGGCACGACTCTGAACTATAGTTTCTCACAATGGAGGATAGTCTCTTGTAACTACTACTCAAAAGTCGATACCTCAAATTATAGCAGCTGACTTGGCGCAAAACAAAGTTTTATTTCGACCACAAATACCATTGCACCATAAGTGCCTAAATCTGCATTTAATTATCCTATTTCCTATTCTATATTGACTCTTTGATATTTATTAGGATGTAATATGCTCGTAAATTGAGGTTTTTGTACCATATGTGCTGGGTTATGGAATTTGCAACATAGTCGAATGCTAATTTGTTGGAACTGTATTTAGACCAGTAAGTTTATAAAAAAGCTTTTTTAATAACGTAATAAAAATAAACAAACTATGATTACAGGTGCTTTACGGTTGGGAAAATAAAAATAATAATAATATAATAATAAATCGTCTTTATTATACCTAAAGATACAGATATCTATATCAATGGATACAGGTGAGCAGTTCAATGGCGAAGTTTAGCTACAGCTACTCGTACACTTAACCAATCAGTGCATACAAATTGGTTCTTTAATAGGAGTAACAGCGGATTTAAAAAAAAACAACAACATAAACGTTAATTATGTAGTGTACCCAAAAAGTATAAAACATACACACAAGTTATACATTTCTTTGTTTGCCACAAACTTTCCCATTAAAGACTTTACTGTTTGGAGGAGAAGGGTTGTGATATATTTTCTAAAACTATAAAAAGACATGGTTTTAGCAGTTTGATCCACGTGGTTGTACAAAATGCAAGGATTGTGTGTGAAGGACCTTGTAAATATGGAAGAGCTATGGGAGGCATTATTATAAGTGAGGTATATTGCATATCTGTCTTTGATGGACGTTTTGTCTAAAAATAAATTTCTCACGTAGGTACATAGGAGTCCCAGTAATAACTAATTAATGAATAAAGGTTAAAAATGATATTTAACCAAGTCATGCACTTTTAACCAACTGATTGTGCAGATTGTGCAATGCTGTTATTTTATAGAACAGCAATTCTATTACGACTGACTGTGTCTAAACAACGATAGTAGTCATGTTGCAGTAGTTGAAAATGGACAATACAAAAGATTCACATAATTTTTTCCACACTTTAAAATTCAGCAAACTTTTATTTGCATATAAGGGTTTTAGATGATGTAGGTTTTTTGTAAAAGGTTTCTTAAGTGTTCCCGAAACAAAACAAAAATTTTCCACAATCACCCATAAACACTTAGCACATTCAGAAAAAGGTAGTGTTTTATTGGTGATATTTACTTTTAAGCCAGCTTTTTGGACCTCTTTTCTAAAGTTTTGACAAAACAGGACGGCCGTAGATTTCTTAGCATTTATAATTAAATTATTTTGAGCAAGAATATTTACAAATTGAACTAAGATGTTCATTGATTTCTATGGAAGCTTTAGGAAGATCCTCGGTAAAAAAAGTACAGCAGCTGAGTGTCGTCTGCGTATGACTGTAATAACGAATGCTGAATAGGCTTAGCTACGTCCGTTACATATATTAAAAGTAACAATGGCCTCAGTACTGAGCTTTGAAGAACACCCGGGGCAATCAGACGCTCATTTAAAAAACCTTATCGCTGTATTATCAAAACCGTAGAACTTAAGCTTGGCGCACATGAGTCTGTGATTGATTTTATCAAAAGCCTTGGAGTAATCAATGGATACTAGAGCTGCACACATTTTTTTATCTAGGACTCGTATGATGTTATCCAGAAGATTAATGAGAGCAGTTGTAGTGCTATATGATTTTCTAAATAAATAGTAAACAGAAAAATCATTTATTACCAGAATAGTCATATCATACTGATCCTGTTTATAACTATAGTAAAAACAATACGTACTGTCATTCGCAACGAGTATGATTGCTGTGGGTGCTTGGTTACATTGGTGTACCGGGTAACGAGAGAAGGGAAGAGAAGGACAGGGGCCAGCAGCCCCTGAAATGGCCCAGAACTAAATCTTGGGATTGGCAGGCAATGTTGCCTGTACGACTGTACGACTGGGCCTATAAGGAACTTCTAAATCCTGGTTGGAGAGAGATGACTGCAGGCAAGTTAAAAGAGCCGAACGCTATGGCTTCTAAATAAAGGCAGAGAGACGCTCAACCTTTTGGAGGAGGTTCACACTGGCCATTGCCGGCTGAATAGAGATTTGTCACTCATAAGGGTGATTTGGGACCCCATCTGCTCCAGAAACTGGCTGATGCTGTGTATCATAACCTCAGCGTTGAGGTATTCGGCACGTTGGAACTCGTGGAGGAGTCAACTCATTCAGTGAGAGAGTAGGACATCCTTACTCCTGTCACGAGGTCTGAAAGGTTCGAGAAGGAGCTTTCTAGGACGTAGGCTTTATTGTTTTCAGTGTTGGTTCAGTACTACTAGTAATATATGACATTAATAGAGATTATTTATTTTGCAGCAATTGCACTATAATTCAGATATTTATGAATTATTTATGGTTTTCACATATTGTTCTTTATTGTCTCCAGTACCTTTGGAAGTATATATGATACATCTATAACACGAAGGATGCTGAAGCAATCTGAACAAAGTCTTCACAGCAGGTTGCTACCTATGTACCAAGAAAAAATATACTTTCTAAATCTAAATCTAGCTTTATGGAAAGCTTTTAACTATCCTCATGAAACAGTGAACTCAGACAATAACACTGAGGAAGAAGTCCCACGTTGGCATGCCAGAACCTTTGAGCTTTGTTCCTCCACAGGAAGCTGTATACACCCAGAGCAACTACTGCTGCTGTACAGGGCACATATACGACCATCGTTAGAGTAATGCTCCTTTGTGTGGGGATAAGCTCTCTAAAGCTTCTGGACATTATTCAGAAGAGAGCACTTAGATTAATCGATACCCTTAACCTCACAAAGGACCCTCACAGTCTGGAACATCGAATAAGGGGTGGCTGACCTGTCCCTGTTTTACAGACCCTATCACGGAATATTTTTGAGCGAGCTCTCCCCTTGCTCTCCCAGATAATAACACCAAAGGCCGTCCGAACGAGGAACACTTCCTTACCAGTCGAGGTCCCTACTCGCCAAACCAGTCTCCTCCAGCATTCTTTTTTTTAGAACTTCGAAACTGTGAACTGAGCTGCCGAGAAATTTGTTTCCCGACGGCTACAACCTGCAGCGTTTCAAATCTAACATGCACCAATACTTATCCTCTCGCAGCGCTTCTAGAGAGCTATAGGCTTTCAGCCTCTGCGGGAGGCAGACCATAAAAAAATAGTGTGTTCTTTACAGAAATTATGAAGTCAATAGGATTGCAAATGTAAATTTATTCTTATTCCTTCTTTCAAAGTAAACGATAGCGCTTTCGCCCGATTTTTGAAAGTTCCGAATATCACCGAAGCGACGGATGAATAATGATTTTAGGAGTATAATAATAATAATAATAATAACATACTACAATTACACTCCGACATCAGTACTCGAAAACGATCGGTACAAACTATACTGGGACGTTGAAATACATACAGACAAGACCATCCCAGCCAATAGACCAGATATAGTTTTCCAGTCAAAAGCCGACAAAATTACCTATTTGATAGATATTGCCATTCCCAACGATGTGAATGTCCAAAACACCTACGCTGGGAAGATATCCAAATACACGGACCTTGCCATGGAAATAAAACGACTTTGGAAACAAAACAAAGTCACAATTGTCCCCCTCATTATGTCTGTCTCAGGCCTTACACCAAACACGTTTACACAACACCTTCAACAGCTGGGCCTGGACGAAAAGTTACACAAAGTATTCCAAAAGTCTGTAATCCTGAAGACCTGTAATATTGTGCGATCCTTCCTAAATTCCGATCAGTAATAGTCAGGGTGTTGACTTGGCACAGCCCGTCAACACTTGTTGCTACCGCAATTATGCGAGTGGAACTTAGAAAGTCATATAATAATAATAGACCACATAACAAGCGCATGCAAAACTCTAGCTGGAACCGAGTACACAGCTAGACATAACTCTGCAGCCAAAGTCATTCACCAAGCACTAGCCACAACAAACAAGCTAATAGAAAACACAGATCCATATTACAATTACACACCGACATCAGTACTCGAAAACAATGAATATAAACTATACTGGGACGTTGAAATACATACCGATAAGACTATCCCGGCAAATCGGCCAGATATAGTTTTCCAGTCGAAGGCAGACAAAGTTACCTATTTGATAGATATTGCTATTCCCAACGATACAAATATCCAAAACGCCTACGCTGGGAAGATATCTAAATACACGGACCTTGCGATAGAAATAAAACGACTCTGGAAGCAAAACAAAGTTACCATTGTCCCCCTAATTATGTCTGTCTCAGGCCTCACACCAAACACATTTACACCACACCTACAACAGTTAGGCCTAGACGAAAGGTTACACAAAATATTTCAGAAGTCTGTAATCCTGAAAACCTGCAATATAGTTCGATCTTTCCTAAATTCCGATCCGTAATAGTTCAGGTGCTGACTTGGCACAGCCCGTCAACACCCGTTGCTACCGCAGTCATGCGAGAGAAACTTGGAAAATCAGAATAATAATAATAATAATAATAATCGGCCGCGAGGTGTTGCTAGATCCTCTCAGTGGCGCCTCCCCAAGGTGGCGGATAGGGGAATGCCTCCCAGATATGGGTGGTACCGGGGAAATGAAATACCCGGGGCGGACCAAAACTAGCACAGTGGAATAGCGTCTGCATCCAGAGGATCGGCTATTCCACAATTAATAGGACACGACGGATCTCCATGTGAGGAGCGGTACTCCGACAGTGTCTGTTCTTCATGTTAGAAGCGGCTGTTTTCATAAACCCCCAGGAAGCCGCCCAACATCAACAGGCTATTCGGTGCGTGGCGACACCGAGGGGTATACCGAAGCCAAAGGATGCAAGGATGCCGAGCCGGTTTCGGAAGCCGGCGTTGGGCAAGGTGGCGGTGCTTCGATTTGCCCTGATGACGACCCCCGCAATAACATGGACCGTTTTAGGTGGACGACGGAGCTCAAGGATGACCTGCTGAGCTGCTACGAGAGCAGTAGCCCGCGCCGTAGGGGATACATGTCCCGCATGTATGAGAGGTGGTGTGAAATGCACCCAGAGCATAGCACGCTTACCTCTCAGAATTTGCGAGATTATGTATCGTACCTCCGGAGGCAGGGATATGTTCGTGCTCCAGCTCAGCCTGCCCCTTCGGCGGACGGAAGGCCTGTTAACCAGGCTGAAAGTTCGCCGGTAAGGCCCGCTGAGAGGGAAATCGACCAAGTCGTCTCACCTGGGGATTTCAGGGACCGAAGGGCCTTGCATAACAACGGAAGGTCCTTGAAGCTGGCAGATTTAAAGAGAGAGGATGAGGTTGTTGGTGAACGTCTATCGGAGGCCTCTGACATTTGGAGCATCAATTGCGAAATTTACGCTGCGGCTCTGAGGCTAGCTAGACAGGGGAGAGTGAGAGACTCTCCTGTTGAGAGAGCACAGAGACGGGTGCGCCAAATGGAAGCGAAAATCCAGTTGGCTCGCCAGGAAGCATCCCGTATCCAGTGTGTGATGGAATATAGAGCGGCTGGGAAGCCTTTTACGTGCCGAGTGCGCCAGATAGCCTACGGGTTGAGGCGCGACCATCATACACTCAGTCAAGCGGTACTGGTTGTTGTCAAGCAACACTGTCTTGACAGGATACGGATGCTAATCGCTGCTAAGCGATCGTTGGTGGCGCGGGCGAGAGGTCTGGAGCAGAACAGAATGTTCTACGAAAGACCTTCTCGCCTTTTCCAACAGCCGCCTCCAGCCATAGAGCAGCCGCCAACTGCTGATCGCGTGGAGGCCTTTTGGAGGGACATTTACGAACAACCCAAACCTCTCTCAGCAGACACTCCGGCCTTGGCGCAGTTCGAGTCCGTTTGTAGGAGGACTCCTAACTTGAATGTACTGCGTCACCCGATAAACACGGAAGAAATTCTTGACGCCTTACGAGGCGCAAAGAATTTCGCAGCTCCTGGCCCGGATGGCATAAACACCTACTGGTGGAAAAAATTCCCCAGTTGCCACCGGCATTTAGCTAGAGTTTTTAACTCGTGGCTAAATCAGGAGCAGCCAATTCCGGCTTGGTTTGTCGAGGGTCGAACCGTGCTTCTCCCGAAGACCGGAGATTTGTCTGATCCCAAAAACTACAGGCCAATAACATGTCTGAACGCGTGTTACAAGCTCTTCACCAGAATCTTGTACATGCGTATCCTTCAAGCTGTGAATCCTGTATTTCTCGACATGTATGAACAGAGAGGGTCAAAGAAAGGAGTAGCTGGCTGCAAGGAGAACCTGTTGATTGACCGATGTGTCACGCAGGACTCCGTGCAGTACAAGCGAAACCTTTCTATGGCCTGGATTGACTATCGCAAGGCATTCGACAGCACGTCTCATGACCTCATTGTGCGGCTGTTGGAATGTCTTTCGGTGGATAATCAGATAGTGGGATGCATCAAACAACTGATGCCGCTCTGGAAGACCCGGTTTACCATAACATCAGGTGAAACTCGGGTTCAGACAGAGTTGGTGTCATTGAAAAGAGGTGTCTTCCAAGAAGACTCCTTGAGTCCCTTGCTCTTTTGCATCTCACTTTTGCCTCTGTCCATAGCGCTGAGAAATACTAAAGGATACAGCTGTGGCACGCCCAATAACCGGAGGCACAAGGTCACCCATCTGTTTTATATGGATGACCTAAAACTTTATGCCTCCGGCCAACGCGAACTACAACAATCGCTGAGGGTGGTGCAGGAGTACAGTCATGCTATCGGAATGGAGTTCGGGACAGACAAATGTGCATTGGTTCATCTCAAGAAAGGACGAAGCGGAGATAGTGGAGATGAGGAACAGCTCGTTGATGGGAGCATCTTGCGACAACTGCATGCCGGAGATACTTATACCTACCTTGGAGTGGCGCAGCGTCATGTCCAAGAGGCAGCATTGGTTAAAGAGTGTCTCCGCCGCAAGTATTTGCATCGACTCCGGCAGATCTGGTCGTCAGAACTGTCCGGCAAGAACAAAGTCGCTGCCACAAACATGCTTGCGGTCCCATTGTTATTATACACCTTTGGTGCTATACACTGGAAAGTGAACGAGCTGAAGGAAATCGACACGCAGACCCGCAAAAGGATGAATATGGAGAGAAGCCTGCATCCTAAGTCCTCTGTCCCGCGAATATACCTCCCGCGACACCTGGGAGGGCGTGGACTATTGAGTTTGGAGCGTCTGCACAACAGAGTAGTACTGGCCACTGCCTGCTATGTAACGAACAGCACCGATCCCCTGATCCGCTTTGTGCGAGAGCACGAGAATGCGGGAAAAGGAGCCTTTCTTTTTAGCGCAGCGTAACGAGCAGCCGAGGAGCTCAGCCTCACACTCGACTTCAAGCGGAGGTGTCAGCAGTCCATTACGGAACTTGCTCCCGCAGAATTAAAATCCCACCTTAAAACTGCCGAAGTCGACTTCCTTTTAAGACTTCATAAAGATAAGCCAATGCATGGAATCTTCTACAAACATCTGGAAGAGCATGGCTTGTCTGAGCAGTTGACCTTCTCTTTCCTAAGGTCTAGTGGGTTGAAGTCGGAGACTGAGGGCTTTATAATGGCTTGCCAAGACGGTGTCTTCAACACCTTGGTGTACCGTAAAAGGGTTATGGGTGTAGATGTACCCGACACCCTTTGTAGAGCTTGCCGACAGGCGCCAGAGACGCTTATGCATCTCTTGTCGGCGTGTAAGACGTACGCTGGGACGGCTTACGTCCATCGGCACAACGCGGCTCTACGAGTGCTCTACTATCATTTGAGGCACTCATACGGTATCGATGAGACACCGGTGCTGCCATACGCTCCAGGGGATATAGAGTCCGTTGTGGAGAACGAGAGATGCCGGATTTACTGGAACTACTCGTTCCCCACGCTCGAGCTTGTACAGGCAAACAAGCCCGACATAGTCCTTCTCGACCACCAACAGAAGACGATGTTCGTTATTGAGTTTTCGGCGCCTGCCGAGGTGAACATCGTCTCTAAGGAGGAGGAAAAGCGGACCAAATATCAGGAGTTGCTCGGACAACTTCGCAGGCTCTGGCCAGACTACACTGTAAGTCTGCTGGTTATGGTCATTGGATCCCTAGGTGGAATGAGGAATACGCTGCTCTCTGCACTGCGCAAAATACCGGTGTGCCGTGCGGCGGCGCACATCTTAGCCGCCAGAATGCAGAAGGCAGTCATCCTTGGGTCCCTTCGTCTACTTAGGGCGCACGATTCGCGGACCCAGTGATTGCTCACCTCACGGTGTGAGGAGTAGTCATTGGGTAATGGAACAGCAGCCCGGTGTGTCGGAGCCCGGGCTGCACTTTTTTGTTTTAAAATAATAATCGTCTTTATTGTTAAGTAATTACAGATGATACACCTTGTATATGTCAGGTGTCTAAATGAGTGGCAGCAGAATGGCGAGATTTAGCTAAAAAGCTACTCTTACACCTAACCATTTGCCGCTGTCGATGGAAAACGAAAGAGCATTGGTATATATCAGAATGAAAAAAAATATATATATATAGTTATAGATTCCAGAAACTATCGCTTATACATGTATACAAACAGACACAATTATAGGAAAATAAAAATAAAGACAAAGACAAAGATCGGAAGTACGAGTGAGAGCGAGAAAGAGAGAGGAGTTTAGTGCAGAAACATGATATGTTTAATATATTTCCTAAAATTAAAAAGTGACATATCTTTTGAAAAAGAATCAATACTATTATACAAAGAAACAGCATTATAGCTAAAGCTTCTTGTAAAGAGCGACGTTGTGTGTCGAGGCATTGTAAGGGTAGAAGCTTTACGAATTGCCCTATCATGCACATTAAACCGGAAAATTAATTTTTCTCTGAGGTATATGGGTATTCCAGATTTTATCAGTTTATGAATGAAAATTAGATAGTGGGATTTAACCAAGTATGGCATCCGAAGCCAGCGGATAATTTTATAGTAGTTTGATACATGGCCAAACTTCCTTAAATTGAAAATGAACCGGATACAGTGATTTTGAACTACTGATATTCTCTCTCTTGTAGCATAGTCCAAACAAGGGTAGTACACTATGTTGCAATATGCAAAGACTGATATGACAAGGGATTCGCACAGCTTCTTCCTTACCTTGAAGTTCAACAATGATTTATTCGCATACAGCAATCTTAACCGTACATAGCTTTTCTGTAAGAGACTAGAAACATGTCTGCGGAACCTTAGCTTATCATCTATGAATACCCCAAGGCACTTTATATTCTCAGAATAAGGTAATTGTTCGTTATTTACTTTAAGTGTCAAATTTTTTGTGATGGCCTGCCTATTGTTATCGCTGCAGAACAACATTGCCGTAGATTTTTTGCTGTTTATGAGCAGGTTATGTCGCTTAGAATATGAGCATAAGCTTTCAATATCACCATTTATCTCTAGCGTAGCCTCTTTGACAGTAGAGTTCATGTCGGCAACATAAATCAAAAATAATAGTGGGCCCAAAATAGAACCCTGAGGTACCCCTGAAATAATAGATAGTTCATTCGATGTCTTGTTCTCAATCGAAACACACTGGTATCTACCAAAAACATAAGACTGAAAAAAGCTAAGAGCGATGTTGTCCATGCCATAATATTTCAACTTAGTACATAACAGTCGATGGTCTATCCTATCAAAAGCCCTAACACTCCACACTCTCCCACTCCAATTTTATCTCATCCAAACATTTTTGAGAATGAACTTGTTTCTTTGGTATTTTGCCATCGCTGGATAATTTTTGGAGGCTATGTAGCTTTTTTGTACTTGTAGTTGCTCTGGGTGTATACAGCTTCCTGTGGAGGAACAAAGCTCAAAGCTTCTGGCATGCCAACGTGGGACTTCTTCCTCAGTGTTATTGTCTGAGTTCACTGTTTCATGAGGATAGTTAAAAGCTTTCCATAAAGCTAGATTTAGATTTAGAAAGTAGATTTTTTCTCTAAAATATCTCTAAAGTATTCAAAAATACTATCTGATTGAATTATTTAACCAACAAAAGAGGTTTACGAGACGCCGAGTCTCCTCAAAAGAAGAATAATGGTAAAACTTTGTGTCACTAAGTGTAGCTATAAACATGTTTTTAAATGCGAGTTTCTACCAAAAAAATTAATTAACTTATTTGTACTGAACTTTGGAACTTTTTTTCCATTGTTAAACTTCCGTCTTCTGAATAGCACGGATTTCAGCTGCTTCATTGTCTCGTTCGTAGGATTACTGCACTATTTGTGTTGGGTCGCAGCTGTAGTCAATATCCCTTTGTAAATATTCCCATTTTCGTCCTCCGCTTCAAACTTTTCCTTAGTAGAATACACCCGGGTAATTTACATTCTTTCTGGGGGCTCTAGCACAAAGAATAATAGTCGGCAAATAGAATTTATAAAAGCGTAAGGAGAACATTCAGTTCTCTAGAGCTTGGTTTGACTGGTAACCTGCTTTTAGGAACGACTTAAATTTACTGGGGCATTTTGAAGAGATTCAAGAAATAAGTGCTCATCGAACTTAGGGATAATACAGATATAAAAACGTCTTCCTTAATATACCGGTGTTTCTGGAATCATTCCATGGCTTTGTGTCCAATCTCTATTAAAATCAAACCTCCTCGGGAAGGTTTAGTTCTTGTGTGCATGCAAAAGTGGAAATATCTAATAGTCCCTTAGAAAACAAACTTGTGCATGCTGTAACCGTCTTAAGCCTATTCCACCTCCCCACTAATAGATTCTCTTCGCTAATCGTATTATCTGATCTCCTGGGAATCTTTTATTTAATTTCTCTCCCTTAGATCCCTTTACATTGGTCCCTCATAATTGCTGCCACAGCCTGTTACCTCTTAGCCCGATAATAATGTTTCTGGCTACTGGGATAGGTTACTATTGTACAACAAGTTTGGAGGATTTTTTTCTTATAAATAAAAATCAGACTCTATAGTTCAAGTTTTTCAAAGTATTATTGAACATTATGTCTTTCACGAAGTAAAATAACATCATGTTTGAACATTGTATATTTGCTTTGTATGACAGTAGGAGAAAATTATTTGTTACAGAGTATTTTTAATTGTTTCATTATAATACTTAAAAAGTATATCGATGAGCAAATTTTAGCTTTCACAGCTCCTGTACTAGTCAAAACCATTATACAAAACTAAGAATACCCCAATACTACTACAGAAGAAAAACCCACTCTTTGATATAGTCTTTTCGGAGACAATTTCAACTGGTTAGCGTCATCAGTATTGCTGAAACGGCATCCCAGAAGCTTGAAGTTTTGTTCCGCTGTAGGACCGCTGTATACAGAAGAGCAACTGCTGCTGCTCTATAAGGCACAGATCATACCATCGTTGGTGTATTGCTCCCATGTGTGGGGATGCGCTCCAAAGCACTCTCTAAAGCCTTTTGGCACTATCCAGAAGAGAGCAGTTAGACTAATCGATTCGCATAACCTCACAAAGGACCTCCACAGCCCGGAACATCAAAGAGGGGTGGCTGACATGTCCCTGTTTTACAGATTTTATCACGGAAGATGTTCGAGTGAGCAGAACTACCAGGTCTAGGTTTCTACTCGAACCAATCTCTGTCAGCAGTCCTTCTTTTGAAGAACTTTGACGCTGTGGAATGAGCTGCCGTGGAATTGGTTTCCCGAGGGCTACAACCTGCAGCGTTTCAAATCTAGCGTGCACCGACACTTATCCTCACGCAACGCTTCTACAGCGTCATAGACTTTCGGCCTTTGCGGTAAGCTGACCATAGAAAAAAATATAAAAAAGCGATTAGCTGGCAGTCCGTTCTCATGGCCCGTGGGTCAAGTTATAGGTGCATAACGCCGCATACGTGTAATGGCACCTTAAGACCCACTATGGAGAAAATATCATGGAAGAGTGTCCCACTGCACCTCAGTTGCGTTTTCTTGAAATACGAGTTGAACGAAAGTAACGGCTAACCACTGAGCTATTACAATAGCGTTTTGTATATACAGGGTATCCCCGAATGAATGGAACATTGCAAAACTGCAGACTTTTTGGGCAAAAATATTGAGGTTTAACTATACTTACTTCAGTGGAAAAGTTGATAATAACCGAATTACAGGCTGTAAAAGTATTTTATCATTTCTTTATGTCTAATAATTCACCAACAGGATACTTAACGACAAGAATTTGGCAAATGGTTTTTTTGAGACAAGGAATTCAAGTCTGTTCTAATACCAGTTTTACATCGACATTTTCACCGCGAATTCATTAACTGATCGATCCATGGTCGTTTTCAAGATCAAACTGATTGTGTTTTACATCTGTGAACGAAACCATGGATTCTATGACAGCATGCACTGCTACCAACACTGTTGCTGTCATATGATTTAGGTATGCAACATGCATGACATGCATCATATGATGTTGGCACTACCGAATTTTACGTCAAACTTGACCACAGATTAGAACAGGTTCTAAATCAGTGAAGAAACCCAAGAAGAAATCCACTGCCTTATTTGACGTCCAATTCCTGTTTTACACTTGTCAATTTTGACCATGAACTGAAACCACCAATCAAAACCATGGCTTTATTGTTGATGTAAAACGGGTACTAGCTTGGATGCTACTTGTACAGGACGCTACTTTCTATATCTCTTAAGCTTCTTTAAAATTATGTAGCTTTTTTATGTCACGATATATTAGTGTTAAGATCATGTTTTTTCAAGTATTTTTACGTAAAAAAGATATATTTTGTGAATTTCATTCCGAGTAGCGGTTTTCCAGATCTCTGCTTATCAATAGTAAATATTCAAATTTCCAAATGTAAATTTTTCATGGAAGTAGGCTGTGATTGAATCAGGTGTCAGTTGTAACACCAAAACTACACACTTAGTTATTGGCAACATTTGCTAGTTGCTTATTGATATTTTGTGTGTCCTTCTTCTTTCATTCATTCACGTCTCTCCATAGTAGATACTAAGAAATAAAATATAAATTATCTGCTTGAAATATATTTTAATAATAGACTAACTAAGAAGATAAAGGAAAAGCATAGAGCTAAACAACATTGCAAGTTGGGTAGGCCGTACAGGGTAGATGATCAATCCTTACGATTTGTCGTATACGGTGAAGAAAAACGTAACTATCGAGTAGCACAGTCTCATCATCTAAAAATTAAAAAAATATTTAATCATGCACACAAGCTGAAAAAAAATTATTACAATAAATAAGGACAAGTTAAAAGTAAATATATACAGATTTTTATTCTTATAAGCTACGTGTGTGGTTGTGTTCTCATCTTTATAGAAAATCGAATAAAATTTTTATATGAGTTTAAGCATCAACCAAATAAGCCAAATAAGGGAAAATAATGAAATATTACTGGCATGAAAATGTATACAAAATAATACAATTAACAACAGATCTAGTCAACCGTGCTCGCAAGAGGAGGAACTGAATTTTTGTTCATAGGACCGGAACCATTTGCGGGCATTGCAAAAAGCACCGCTAAAAAGACCATCTTAGACTGGGCAGAGAGGAAAGCACTCCTGCACTGGCGAGATACACCAGGGCTACTGCACTGAAAGGCGTTCATAAAATACCCCTCGAGTCAGGCCTACCGAGGATCATGGAATGTAACAGGAACTATCTCCGCATTCTGGTTGGTCTGCTGATGGGACATGGTCGTCTGAGGGACCATATGCGGAAGTTGGGTCTTGAACAAACGTCAGACTGTCGCTTCTGCTACGTGGAGGACGAAACAGCTGAACATATTTCTTGCTCCTGTCCATACTGGATAGCGCCAGGTTCCAGACATTTGGATTTGCCGAACTAGAACCTCATGACTTCAAGGAAGTTTCACCCTTCACGTTGATCGCCTTTGCAAAGAGGTGCGGACTGTACGGTGAACTCTAAAAAGGTGTGAGCCACAATAGACACAACTGAGTCGCAGTGGAAAGAAGCAGCGCTGCCCCACTCACTTTCAACCTAACCTAACCTAACCTAACCGTGCTATATGATAACGAATCTTACTATGTATTAGCGCTTCCGCACACGGGTCGATTGGCTATGTGGGCGACGCGATTTTCTGACCCACGTAACAAAAACAAGTAGAGTCACTCGCCGTGCCGACTTTGATGTGAGTCTCACAAATGCGAGCCGCCTGATGTGAGAGGGGTTGCCTTCGTGCGGACTCGGACTAGTCTACTTACGGGGAATCCGACTGTGCGATATTCTCGACATCGACGGTCGACGTTCACTTTACTTATACGGGGGTCAATAGAAATGAATAACTGCAGATGCGGCTACTGGGGTGGCAAATAGCTCAAGGAGTATTACAGATAATGTTTTATCAGATAGATGCAGTAATTTGAAATGTACGATTCAAGTATTAAGTAACAGTAACAGTCTGATCATTCATAATATGTTGTCAATAACCTTAAATGTAAACATAAAAGTACTTGCGACAAAATATAGAAAAGAAGTAAACAGAATAGACCATAAAAAATTCATCTCAAAATTTGAAAAGAATAATTAAACTACAGAAGTTCAATCATTTCAGGAACTAATTGACTTAATCACTTCTTGTAAAAAAGATTCGGAATTCAAAAAGACGTATAAGATACGTGAAAATAACGACTGAATAAATCAAGAAATTCTCGAAATGATCGAAAAGTCAAAATTTTTAAAAGTTAAAATACCGGGAAACACGAATTTGGAAAATTAATTTAAAAATCTTAAGAATCAAGTCAATAATAAAATTAAAGTATTAAAAACAGATTTTTTAAAAATCAGTGGGTATAAGTAGGCACAAAAAACAATGGGGCCATACACAGAGCATGCCGCCGGCATTTTTTTATGAAATACGCGCAAAACGCTTAATAAGACACAAACACTACTTATTTAGGCACCCCGGTAGATCCGACCGATTGTATCCCGTGCACCGTGTCGCGTGTTGGGTGGTGTTAGGTGGAATGACCCTGTAAACCACAGCTGTTAGCGTTCGTCTACTGCTCGAGATCAGCGGGTGCCAGAATCTGCCGGTGATCTGCTAGTGATCCGCCAGCATACGTTGTATCCGAGAGCAGAACTGGAAAGACCACATTGGGGGCGGAGCTTAGAGTGACCATACTTGTCTTTGATAATGTACGGTGCCCACGTCTACTCGGCTTCTCATGCAAAACATCGGAACGCCACTAACTGATCGTGAATATTTGAGGTTATGTTGTCAAATAAGGCTTGATTTTGGAGTCATTATAGGTAGTAATATGAAGATATTACAAGCTGTTGGGATCCAGGGGTTCCAGGTGTAATTACTAAATAAGATAAAGGTCTACGGGAAACTAAAACTTATGAATTATTAATTCACCTGTGTGGCGCATTTATTATTTTATTGTTAATATAGATTAATCCGGACATAGGCTGCCTCTATAAACATCAATTAATGCATTAGAACAACGTAGTGACGTGATTTAAAAGATCGTCAATAGGTCTAGCAGTGTAAATTGACCTTTAGCGAAATCAAGTGCTGCGGTGTCAGTGTGTTAATTGTCATTTATCAATCGGTTGCCTAGTAATCTGACACCCGCGGCCGAATTTCTTTCTGCCATGCCTTCTCACAATACCAATGTGGAGAGAATATTTTCTCTTATTGTGGCTCAATGGACCAAAGAATGAAATAGGCTGCTTGTATTTTCTGTAGAAAGGATACATATGACAACATATCATTTAAAAAATATGAGCTGTTCAGAATTTTACGAACTAAATAAAATATAAAGCGAAAAATATACTGAAACTATAAATATACTGAAATATAGTAATACAAAATAATAGTAGTAATTAAATGTAGTAACTTGATTTACCCCGTCGGTTTAAAGTTTTCAACTTTTAAATATAAAATGGTGTTTTTTGTGCTAGTCTTATTAGTAAAATAAAAATGGTATCATCAATCAGTAGTCAATGTAACATTCCTGAAGAAATTTTGACGACCGGATTCTGTCCGGATTTACATTAAAACTTGTCCTGGGTGGACAAGTTTTTGTCTGGTAACCCTACCTACGACTATTGGTTGACGTCGTAGATCTTTAGTATTCCGATTTCAGATCCTCACCTTGGTGAAACAAGTTATATCCATTTCACCCACCGCTGCTGCTTTCAAAGCAAGTCGTCTTTGTGACATAATCATCATCATTTGCAGTAATTTAGACTGTTGTTTATTGCAGCGTAACCAGTCATTTCTGTTGTAAAGGAAATACGAAATCGCCTGGCTCTAAAATGTGAAAAATTATATTAACTGTCTACATAATAATAAAAATAAAAGTTTTTGTTAATTTTGACCTTATGAATGAAACTTGATAAACACAAAAATGTTTTGAATATTTAGACCCGCCCCAAAACGTCGATTTACATAAACATACGAAAAAAAAAATGTTGATCACCAAAACCTCAAAAGCATAGTTTAGATATATTTTTACTTATTTGTTTCATCATACTGTCAATTACACTAATGGAACGATTTTAAAAAAAACATTTTCTGTTTGTGCCACATGACAGAAATTTCATTAATTATAGGACTTAGGATCAAGTTCTAGGATATAGCAATATGAGTATGATACCACAGCCGCAAATTGAGGTACACCTATAAAATCACCAAACTTTCTGTTAATTCTACTGCTTTCCTCACCTCCAATGTTGGTAGTGTCCATGTTTCTACTTACCTCTACTTGCAAAGCATTGGCATACCAAAAAAATATATACATTTGAGAAACAGACATAAACAGACCACATATGAATCTGATTCTCTGCACAGAGTTTTCCTCCTAAAAATTGGTTGTATAAGAAGAACTCAATGCTATCACAAAATAGAGATTAGAATAGAAGATTATGTGCTATATGTTGAACAAATTTTAAATTTAGTATCTTATCATTTTGTGAAGCCACAGTTGAACTAAAATAAAATTCATTTCCGCGTAGATTTCATGAATCGTTTATTCCGAACTAATTTTTGTCAAACATTTTGTGGGTACTACGAGAAAGTCTGCCGAGATGTGAAAAATTATTTTTAATTCTGAAGGATATAGTTATATATGCAACAGAAGCTATTTTAAGCTGATGAAAGTCGTCCTCAAAGAGCTGATGATTAGAACCTTGTACTTAAGCTTCGTATGAGATTATACCGAAAATGGATTATTTCAATCTAATTAATACAACAGGACCATATTGTGTTGTGAAGGATACTATGAGCTGATTGGCTGCATCCTTTCAATGACTTCTGTAGGATACCATGGTATATATGGGTTGTCACTTCAAACAGTACTTACGATTAACGCAGGAATCAGAAACGCTGCAGTATCGACCGAATAGGACAAGTACTGTATCAAGACAATTTCCTTGAGAGCAGCCTGTAGAAAACCCATATTTCTAGAAGAATTTAATAATATACTTGGACGCTGTTAAACAAATGGTATTGGTTGAAATAAGAAAAATTGAGAGCACTTTCTTTAGAGCAGTATTCAAGCTCAGATCCTTTCGACTCTGGAATAACATCCTGACTACTTGACTAGAGGAACACCTAATACTCTAGTCAGATTCCAATAAGCTTCTGGGTGGCAACATAACACTACTGGATTTCTCTTGTGTTGATTTCTCCTTCCTCTATCTGTGACACTCTTACAGACAACTCGTCCAAACATTTTCAATCACCAGCTAATTTTGCGATGCTCCATGCTCCTCCACTAGACATACTAGTGGAAGAGATAGTACAAAATATAAAAGAAATAAGTGCTAGTCCCATCACAATAACTATAAAACGAGCAATACCAACCTGATTACATCTTGATGATCTCTCAGGCATTCCTTGATATTAGCAGAAATTTCTTCAGTATACGGAGTCCTGCAGATCACAGTCACCTTATACTGAAGTATTTTAATCCGACTTATGACAAACAGTATAAGATTGAGAGGGGCCGTCTTGTAATATGTGAATAGCATTGTAGTGATAATTATAAAAGAGGTATCATAAATTGTACATGCCCATGAGTACTTTTCTGTATCAAATGGATACCATAGTTGGAAAACGGCACCTCTGATGAACGGACATGTGTCTGTCGGTACCAGAGTGTACGATTCTCTGGAAAAGAAGTCATGCTTTAATACTTTCGGTAGCAAAATGCTTTTCCCGCATGATAGTTTCACCAACTGTAGTGGAGGGTAGTAGTGTGTTTGCAAATCTTTGGGCACTACGATCTGCATCACGAAAACCAATGTCACTCATTCTTCTCGATACGGTTTGGTTCTTTCTTTCTTTTAGTACCCTTGCCACTATGTAACCTATTGTAGGTTATTATATATATTACTGTACGACATTTTGACAACTTATATCGTGGTTGTACCACTACAACACTTTTGATGAAATTTGGAGAGCAATAACGTATGTTGCAAAAGCTTCGAGAAGTTTTTCAAAAAATTAAAAATAATATCTCACAATAATATGTTTGAACTGTAACAAAAATAACAATATTTTTCAATATAAAAATGATATTAAAGTACTGCTAATGGGCCATGATCTTCCACGGCTCGCAATTTCCTCTTAGTGTTCCTCATTAGGTTTTGGACAGATTCTAAATCAATGTCTCGGATCTTTAGCATGATTCTTCTTCTTAACTACCGTTCGTTTTGAGCTTCCCAGTCATTGTTATAAGCTTTGGCAGTCAGTTGAGCCCAAACAGTTTCGATAGGTCTTGCTTGAGGAAGATTGGGGGGGTTGTCGTTTTGTGGTACAAACGGTATTTATTCCGTTTTGTTCTAGCCAGTTTCTCGTACGCAAAGCATAATGACTTGAAGCCAGATCTGGTCAAACATTATATTGTCATTAGCATGGTGGGTATTAATAAAATTGAGTAGTTTAGGCAAACACCTTTGAGTATAGACTTCTGCGGTAACCGCTTCGGCCCTAACTCGTCCAACGAATGGCTGTGAAATACCGTTGTCTGATATAGAGCACCACACTAACACTTTGTTTTCAAACTTTTCTTTTCGTTGAAATTTTACATTATCTGGACAGGCTTCAAAGTCTCTTGTATAGAAACCATCATTACCTTTGATTTCTGAGTTCGAAAATGTGAAATACTCTTCATCGTCAAGAATAGTTCTTATGTTGCCAGCAAAATGAGTACGACGTAAATTGCGACAGCATTGAGGAATTCTTCCCAACTGATTTGGGGAATACTTTGGATATTTTCTTCTTTCTCGGTTATTTCTATTTCTCTTCATTTCTCTACAGATTGTGTTAGCATTGACAAGAAAAATGCGTCCAAGTTTTCGTGTTGAAGTTACAACTCGATGTTCACTTCTGTTGACCATTCTTTAAACTGTATCAGCATTCAACGATTTTGGACGTCCACTTCTGGTAAATTTATGCAAGGAATACCTTCTTCGCATTCATGGATTACTCGATGAATTATGGCAACAGAAATATTTTGATCTTGATATAGGCGAACTATTTCTTTCTTTTTTCAAGTCGTCCATCTAGACTGCAAATACTCTTCCGAATATCTAATCTGTACGACATTTTGACAACTTATATCATAACCAAAATTGTTTTATTGTTACGTTTAGATGCTAACATGTTAGCGATTTCTGAATTGCTTTCAACGGTGAAACTACCTCCCGAGTTTTGAAAAAAATTCTCAAAAGTTTTGCAACATACGTTATGTCCATAGCAGGGAATGGTGCAAACAGTATAGCACGGGACGAAAAATTACCGTAAATTCAGCAGACAGGAGTTTCTATAACATGTTACCTGGATCAGAAAGACACCCAAAGAATAAGTTCCAAGCATTAATTTTATTCTTTATTAGAAAATTGGTATCACCATGTATGCAGAAGAGAATGCATGGGAAGTACTGAGTCAATAAAAATCATGTTGTTTCTTTTAGGTTGTGTTTCGCACTGATTAGTATGCAGCCAGTACCAAAAAAAACTACACTAACTAATAAATAGCTAAAACAACTTATAAAAGCGTGATATGTCAAAGTTGTGTATTTTTTAATAGAACAACCTATATATTATTGCATATTTAAATACCTCGGTCAACTGTAGTGTGGCTTTATGTATCACACATGGGGCTTAAACGAACCCTTTAGGTGCAAAATACCATCTTTGGTATGAACAGATATCAGAAAAAAAATTAAATATCTAAGTATGCAATGCGTAATTTAGACGTTTAAATTTGAATTACTTTTGTAATTAGTGAAATCGGTAGATTAATGGAGGAAACTTTAATCAGAGGTAACTGCTAGGTTTCGCACAACTAGAAAAATTGGAAATCACCGATTTGGTTGAAAATTTGAGTTTAAATGAGAACAACCAGATATTGATATTTACAACCTCGTATCATTAGAAGGGCTATCAAATGTTAAATTCGACGGTATAAAAAAATTTATGTAATC
Source organism: Callosobruchus maculatus (assembly GCA_951848785.1). NCBI lineage: Eukaryota > Metazoa > Arthropoda > Insecta > Coleoptera > Chrysomelidae > Callosobruchus > Callosobruchus maculatus. Next base: position 14,382,048 of record CATOUR010000083.1, read on the forward strand.
CAGTTTGCAAAAATCAAGTCAGTTCTGACTGTTTCCTTAATTGATTAATTAATCTACCGATTTCTCCAACTAAAAATGTAATTGAAATTGGACCGTCTAACCTAGCAGGCTTAGTGATACGACCAAGTCACAGCCTTATAAGTTTTATAGTCGCTGCGATATTCGATTTCTTCTGATATCTAATTATTCAGAAAATGACTATTTCTGTGTGTGTTATGTATAAAGTGATACCATTGATTAACACATTTATCAATGGTGATACTAAAATTCACCAAGGAATATAATATGTAATATGCAATAATATACATGGTATTGCATTGAAAAGATATAACTTTGACATTTTATGCTTTTATTAGTCACCGTATATAAAAGCCATTATTTTAAAAATGTAGTGCAACATAACCAACTTATACTCGTATAGTTATTTTCCTGAAGAGACATACCATTTGATCACAAGAGTCCGAGGCGTAGAAAAATACCACGATGTTCATTGCACTATGGGGCGAACTATGTAAATCATGAAAAAGGATTCTTATGAATGATACAAAAACTCTTACCTTATGCCAATGACAAACCAAGCAACAGCTGTCGCGACAATTGTGCCCCCAAGGTACAAGCAGAGTGTGTTAGTGGACCTGCACTGCTTCATGTAAGCTTCTAACACCTCCGCACCTTCTTTTTTGAACAAATGCTCCTCAAACTCGATTATTACTTGGAAACATCGCTTAGTCTTCTTAGTCTTCAACAGAATCGTGATAGCAACCGCAGTTATGGCGTGAATATAAAGAAAACCAGCATCGAAAGCCATTTTCAGGCAGTCTCTATGGTTGATAAGGGTCAGGAGTAAGAAAAGGAAACACTGTATGTACAGCAAAAGCAAACCGTGGCAAAACTTTTTGTAGATTAACTCGAGCATATTTTGCTTTTCTTCATCACACCACTGCCCTACTGCCGTCATTATGATTTTTTGTACACGTAGGTGATACATGGCGTGTCTTCAAGACAGAAGTGTGCATAATCGTGAGCTTCGCTGTGCATAGTTGATCATATTGGGTTTGATCTCATCCAATAATCATGATACTAATGGTGTGACGACTGCTTTGTCACATAATTATTCAATTTTCTTTATTGAAATTATACTTATTATCAACGGTTACCTCCCTAGAACATCCGCGGTTTTCTATAAAATTTCAGACAACCGCAACTTCAGTTACTGAATTTGAATAAATAATGAAACCATTGAATTTATTTAATTTCCTTCCACGACGATTGACGTGGTAGCGCTATAATCTAAGAATGTGTTCTTCAAGATTTTATGACGTGTCTATATCTAATTCCTTAGTTTCTCGGAACTGGGCGTATAGGTAACAACTCATGAGGATGACGGAAATTAGTCACATGAGCTTTCTTGATGTCATAGAACGTCCAATAGATGAAATGGAAATCGAAAGCTTTTGCCCTCACAATTGAGGTTTTGAATTAAGAACAAAGGTACTAAGATCATATATAAGTTTTATAACAGAACTGTTTTTGTTTTCCTTTTTTTCGCAATAATTCAAAAGTTATATCAAAATAAAAATGGGTTTTTGAATCGAGTACCGAAAACACGCCGATGGCTGTCATGTGACGTCACCATGGCGGTAAGGATGCTCCTTTGACCAATGACGTCCTACTCCGATACTAGATTCTAGATTCCCAGCCAATCGCGAACATACGTACAGCTAAACTGGCAACTAGTGTATATTTTTTGCAACACAGCCGATGAATGAAGTTTGCAGCTCGAGACGAAGTCGACGATCGAATATCGAATATATTTTTGAATGTTTGAAGTTGATACACTGGTTGCCAGATTAGCAGTACGTATTTTCGCGATTGGCTGGGAATCTAGAATCTAGTATCGGAGTAGGACGTCGTTGGTCAAAGGAGCATCCTTACCGCCATGGTGACGTCACACGGTTTCGGGAGCCGTCGCGTCGGCGTGTTTTCTGTACTCGATTCAAAAACCCATTTTTATTTTGATATAACTTTTGAATTATTGCGAAAAAAAAGAAAACAAAAACAGTTTTGTTATAAAACTTATGTATGATCTTTCCATTTATGGCAAATAAAATTTTTATTCAAAACCTCAATTCTCTCTCTCTCTCTCTCAGCGATGGTATGGAAAAAACTCAATAAATGAACTACCCTGTATAGATAGACATATTTAAAATTATGAGATAAACAGATTTATTAACCACTTTGGATACAAATTAAATGTCGCAAGTCACAAATGGGTCTAAATAAACTGAATCAAATTGATACCATTCATGTAGCAAATTACCAGAAAATGTGGTGAACATAAGCAAATTTAAGTGTAAAAATATCAGAAACCATATTAGAAGAGTGACACAAAACAAAAATGAAATTTTATAAGGTGTATATGTGTGAACATAGATACACACCATAACATGTACAGCACAGCATAGTAAACAACCAGCACAATAACTCAGGTTGGCGGCAATTACACGCGCGTCCCCACTTTTGGATGATTTTTTTGTAGGGGTGCTAACGATATTTCGATACTTGTACTTCTGCACTAATATCGAGTATTTTTATCTTAGATACTTTTTGAGCGATTCCAAGCTGGTATTGATACTTTTGTAGGGGTATCGGTATCTAAAATAATTATATACTTATTGAGGGGTGTAATCATTCTCTGTACGAACTTATTTAGCTAAAAAATATCGAGTTGGTATTGGTATCGGTATTTTCATGTTCGCATCTCCACCCAAACTTCACAGCCGTAAAGTCATCCATAAATCATCCCAAGGTCGAATTTTGTGGGAACCATTTTTATATAGGAAATCCTCAGATATATTGTGCTAGTTGTTTACTATGCTGTGATGTACAGTATCAACGCAGAAGAAAAAAAATATATTTCATATCTAAAATGTTTGATGTTGTAAAATACATTAACTATAAGAAAACTCGAGGGCTGCTCTATACCTCCGTCAATCCTCCAGTACGCAGACAGCTGTTTCACGCTTATTAGCGATCATCAGTGCGCCATAGGTTGATTGACGGAAACAGAGGGCATCGATTTTTCCATGTTTAATAAACATGTGAAAGATGTGCGAGCAGACAGAAAGAATTCTGCCGGTGCGCCATCTAGTACCCGAAGGTAATGGCAAACCAAGGAAATCTCTACTTAGCAGCAGTAGACTTCTTGGTGGGACGCCAAGGTGCATCCGCTTGGCCACTAGAGAGCGCGGGTTCTATACGCCGCTGCGTATGAAAGCCGATATACGAGGGCTGCTCTATACTTATGGCGCACTGATGATCGCTAATAAGCGTGAAACAGCTGTCTGCGTACTGGTGGATTGACGGAGGTATAGAGCAGCCCTCGTATATCGGCTTTCATACGCAGCGGCGTATAGAACCCGCGCTCTCTAGTGGCCAAGCGGATGCACCTTGGCGTCCCACCAAGAAGTCTACTGCTGCTAAGTAGAGATTTCCTTGGTTTGCCGTTACCTTCGGGTACTAGATGGCGCACCGGCAGAATTCTTTCTGTCTGCTTGTATAAGAAAACTGTTTACTCCTGATTTGATCTTTCCATAATTTTTGTCAGTGATCCTAATATTATTCCGTTAGGTATTGAACAAAAGCCACACAGTTGTATAGTGCTGAATTTTCAAAATGTGACGTAGACTATTAGTACACCTAGATAAACTTCTTTGTGGCTTCATTTTTCCATACATATGGCATCGTAGAACATAAAATGTGCAAACATAATTCTCATACAATGTGCCCGAACGTCAAGGCTGAGCAATTTCGTTAGATTTTGGCATCTCAGCTTGAACGTACGCCAGCTCAGCTCATCTATCAATTTACGTCAAAATAATAACGAATGCGCAGGCAGAGGATATTATGCAAAAACTGGGAAAATGTATTAAGTGCATATATTTAGGTTAACTACGGCATTATATATCCGGTGCATAATGGATTAATAAAACTACCAAGCTATACCAGAAGCTTCAGATTAAACTTCTGTGTGGAAGTTGTTGAATATATCGCAGAAAACTGTAGCTAGCTTTGACTACAGGGTAGAATCTACTCTTCTATGCGAGATTTTATAATATAATCAGAGTTTTGTTAGATTAATGAAAAACATAAGGACTGTACGATTCTCCTCCATTGTTGCCGGTCTTCCATCAATGCTGGGTCATGTTGTATACCGATGGTTCTTGGGCCCGCTTTTATGTTATCACGCCACCTCATTTTGGGGCGCCCCAAAGGTCTTCGTCCCAGTGGTGCTCCTTCCCAAGCCAACTTAACCACCCTCCAGTCAGGCAGTCCTTGCACATGCCCTGCCCATTGTAGTCTTTTAGCCTTTATCTCCTGCACAATATCTGGATCTTTGTATAACTCTATCTCTTGGTTAGTTCTTATTCGATGCTGTTGTGTTACTGGGTCTCGCAGCGGCCCAAAAATGCTGCGTAGTACTTTTCTCTCAAAGACTTTTAATTTTCATTCATTATCCTTGGTCAGAGTCTAGGTTTCGCTGGCGTACATAACAGTTGGTCGTATGGCGGTTTTGTAAATTGTGATTTTTGTTCTTCGCGAGACGTTTTTCGATGTTAAAACTGGTTATAGTGTATAAAGACATTTGTTTCCACTTTGAATTCGGACCTTAATTTCTTCCGTTAGGTTATTATCCTGAGCAACTGTGGCTCCCAAATACTTAAAAGTTGCGACTCTCTCGAAATTGTATTCCTCCATAGTGACGTTTTGGCCCACTCTATCTCTACGTCCTGTTCTACTGGTGTGCATATATTTGGTTCTGTTCTCGTTTATTCTGAGTCCTATTTGCTTAGCTTGCCTCTCTACTCTCAAAAGGAGGTCTTTCACCGTCAGTACTGAGTTACCCACCACGTCAATATCATCAGCAAAAGCCAGTAACAGTCTTGGGTCATCTTGACCAAAAAGTTCGACGCTTATTTCAGCGGTTCTTATTACTTTTTCAAGGGCAATGTTAAAGAGAATTGAAGATATCGCGTCTCCCTGCTTAATTCCGCTGTTCACCTCAAATGGGTCGGAAACCATGTCACCGATTCGTATTCTGCTTCGGGAGCCACATATACACATCGTGGTTATATTTATTAGTTTCTTAGGAATTACTATTTCTGCCATTGCATCCCAAAGTTTAACCCGCAATATGCTGTCGTATGCCTGCTTGAAGTCGACAAAAAGATGGTGGGCATCCCGGTTGAACTCCCAGAATTTTTCTAGCAATTGCCTTATGGTAAAAATTTGGTCAACTGTTGATCTGTTTACCCGAAAGTTACACTGTTTCTTTTGTGATTGGTTTTAGGGGTTTCAAGATTATGTTAGCTAGAATCTTATATGCAGTGCTGATGAGGGAGATTCTTCTATAATTGCTGCACTTTCCTTTATCTCCTTTCTTGTGTATAGGGACGATTATGCTTTCCTTCCATTCATCTGGCATTGTTTCATCCTTCCAAATCAGCAAGATGAGCCTGTGCAGGTGCCTATGCAATGTCTCTCCTCCATTTTTGACACATTCAGATGGGATCATATCATTTCCGGGGGCTTTGTTGTTTTTTAGCTTACTGATGGCTTTTCTCACTTCTTCGTATGAAGGGGTATTAATAAGCGGTTCTGCCGTGTGGTATATTGAAGGGCTAAGACCATTGTCGTTGTTGATATTTAGAAGTACGTCAAAATGCTGTTTCCATTCTCTAAGCAGTTCATTTCTGTCGCTTATTAAGTTACCGTCCTCCTTTATGATCATTGTTTCACCCCTATGCTTAAATCCTTTTTCAATATTGGACAATTCCTGATAAAATTTTCTTGGACGGTTATTTAGACGGTCTTGCTCTAGTTCTTGAAATTTCTGTAGTTCATGGTTCTTCTTTTTCCTTCTTAGCAATCTTTTTGCTTCCGCTCTTTGGTCTCTATATCGTTCTCTGTTGGGTTCTGTCTTGTGTTGGAGCATTGATTTATTACGAGAAATATTGTGCAAGCAAAAGTTAAGTCCAGGGCTGAACCGACTTTTGTACAGTGTAAAGAACCAGTCAACCAACAAAACAGTTCTGTATCCCATATAGCATAAGACAGAAGCCTCTTTTTACACTAAACGATGTAGAATTCTAAAAAGTATGTAACTATACACTTAATCGGTTCTTGTATTGGACTCTTCAATTGACGAAGCGTGTTCGTGCCAGATCATGTTTTCTATAATGTAACCTCCTACAAACTTGAATGACTTCTTGTAAGCGTCTGATTGTTCATTACAATTCATTACTTGCTTTTGAACTTTACAGAGGGTACAGATGTGGCCGAAATGTCAGCAAAGAGCGATATACGTCAAAGTTACAACCATATAGTAAGACTGGCCGCTCAGCCTGAAGGCTTAATGTGCATCCTCGGTCAAGGGCATCAGAGTCCCATCCTAAGTTCTTTGCGAACTTTGAGGTGCATTAGACTATGCTCTCCTGTCGTCCCTACTGGCCTACATTCAGATACGAGTTCCTACTTTCACTCAGTGCAGAACAGTCGTAGATATCAATTTCTTCTTTACACATGTGATCTTTCCTTCTATATGTCATCCACGTGCTCTGCATACGCAGACGACACCAAATTATATAACACCGCAATAAACTTTACTATGCTTCAACGTGATCTTGATACTGTTGTCCGATGGTCGGAGTCCTGGCTGCTACCACTCAACCTTCTGAAATGCTGCGTTCTTTATCTGGGAAAAAACAATCCCAGACATGTGTACAATATTGCTGAATGTACTGTTGAAAAGGTATCTAGTGATACTGATCTTGGAGTAATCGTAAATGATCGCCTTAACTGATCTGAGCACATCCAGCAAGTTGCATCCAAAGCGAAAAGGTTATTATATATGATGGAAAGATCATTTAACGGCTGTAGCATTCGCATTTGTTCATTCCTGTACACAACTTTCGTGAGACCAGTAATGGAGTTTGCTGGTCCGGTGTAGGAGGCAGCCGTCATTCGTGACAAGAACCTGTTGGAGCTAGTCCAGCGTCGTGCGGCGCGCATTCCCTTTGGAGCCCGGAGACCCACCTATGATGAACGCCTCAAGTTATTCAGGCTCCCAGCATTCGCTGACAGAAAACTTTGAGGTGATCTTATAATCACATTTCTGGCACTGCATGGCCTCTTTAGCACTGATCTGAGGTACATGTTCCAGCTATCGCACAGCAATCTCCGAGGACACAACCTGAAACTACAGAAGGAGCCGTTCAAAACATCAATCCGGCAGTGCTTTATTACCAATCGCGTGTTTGACTCTTGGAACAGACTTCCCGTCGATGTGGTGAACGCAAATTCCGCTTCAAGACCAAATATGACAGGTGGTGTTGTGACCAAAACTTGTAACTCTGGTTCGTGCAATTTCTAGCACCTTGCGAACGTTTATGTATGTATATTCTGATTTTTCCCCTTATTTTGAACATGAGTTTATAGCACCTTGTACTCTACTCATATCTATTGTATAATAATAATAATGATAATAATAAAAATATCGTGCTTCGTTGTTTCCTTTGCCTCACCGCACTTCCTGCGTAAAGGATTTGCCACATCGACCCCAGATTTTGCAGGTGTGCACTGAATATCCAATAGCCTGTTATAATTCCCACCATCTTTCGTAGTTCCTTTCTCCTCAATCGAAAGCGTCTGCGGTATTACTTCACAAGGGTTCCCTCAGCATCCTCTTACACTAAACCTGCCTCATCACTCTGTTCCCGTGCTTCTGGTACTATTTGACATTCATTACATGCTGGTTCTGTCCCGATAAGAGGAAGTTCTGCATCTTCCTTGACACACATGTTGGCCTTCTCGTTCGCACCTACTCCTATGTGACTAGGCGTCCAGGATAGTGTTACCTTATTGGTCTTCTGCCAGTATCTTTAGGATATTATGGCAGTCCCACACTATTTTTGAAGTAGAGTGGTTACTTGCCAAGGTCATCAGAGTCTTTTTACCGTATCGTTTATCTATGTATATTCTGCCGCATTCCATAGTTGCGGCTATTTCTGCTTGATAAACGATAGTCAGTTTCCTAGGGGATACTTATGTTCCATCCAGGCCTATCACCGTATATGCATCCTCCTGTATCTGATGAATAAATACTATTCGACTAGCTGCCAGTGATACTATCTTTAAAATATGTCCAGCATTTTAACCACCAAGCATTACTGCTGACGCCTTTTGTAATACTTTCTCGTCCGATGAAACAGTGATAGTTCGTATGCTGTTCGACTGGCGTCGATACGTTCCGCCGCCTTAGCGTCGGCGCTTAACTACTTGACGTTCAATCAAGCTGCAAGCTGTTATCTGTTCTGTGACCTCCAACGAATGCGAATAGGGAGGTTAGAAGAAGCAAAGCTCATGTTTAAACAGGCATGTGATTGGTTGCAAGATCATTTTGTTATTATTCACCATGTGCTTACATTCTGACCGATAGCGATATCTGCACTCTTCGCGCTCAAATCATCTTATACAAATCGTAGAGTACCTCACCATCCTGTGTAACTGTCTAAAGTAGTCTATTTTTCATTTATGTACCGACAAAATAAAAATTCAACTGAATGTCGCCCAATCTACAGGAAACGATCGAACCAAAACAAAGAATGGCAGAGGTCAAATTTCAACACTGACATGTTATAAGCATCCTCCAAAAGCTAAACACGAAGAAAGCTACTGGTCCTGACCAAATTCCAGCCATGATCTTTAAACGCTGTGCCACTGAACTTGCACCTATTCTTTGCAAGCTTTTCAAACTATCGTTTCAGCAAGGCGTATTTCCCGCTGCTTGGAAGATTGGCTGTGTAAAGCCCATTCCTAAGAAAGGCAAAAAGCCGACCCCATCAATTATAGACCAATGGCTCTTCTCAGCACTCTTTCTAAGGTTATGAAGACTGTCATTAAATCATAAATGATCACCAGTATGTCTTCCGTAAGCATAGGTCTACCGGTGACCTCCTGGCCTACGTCAGTCACTTGTCAAACAGAGGAATTGAAAATCATGGCCAATCACGTGCTGTTGCACTTGACATATCGAAAGCTTTCGATAGAGTGTGGCATGAGGGACTTCTCGACAAGCTTGCTTATGGACTATCACCTGGCCAGCGCCAGTGGCTGAATAGCTTTTTGGATGACCGATTGCTGTTTGTTGTAATCGAAGCCCATTCATCAGGCGTATTTTCAATAAACGCCAGTGTTTCTCAGGAATCTGTCCTATCCCCTACACTGTTTCTACTGTACATCAACGAGCTGCTGGAAATAACATTCAATCCAATCTACAGCTTCGCAGACGACAGTATATTAATATCATGCATGGAATCAGACAAGTCAATATCATCCCAGGAGACACATCGACGTAGACAACGTCCAGTGGGGATTAGTAAGCAAAGTATTTTTTAACATAAAAAAACTCAGACAATAACACTGACAAAGAAGTGTCACGTTGGCATGACCACGTCGTCAGTATTGCTAAAATGGCATCCCAGAAGCTTGGACTTTTGTTCCGCTGTAAAAACGGTATACACCAGAGCAACTACTGCAGCTTTACAAGGCGCAGATCCGACCATCGTTGGAGTATTGCTCTCATGTGTGGGTATGTGCTCCGAAGCACCCTCTAAAGCTTCTAGAGGCTATCCAGAAGGGAGTAATTAGACTAATTGATTCGCCTAACCTCACAAACGAGTTCCACAGCCTGGAACATCGCAGAAGGGTGGCTGACCTGTTTTACAGATTCTGTCATGGAAGATGTTCGAGTGAGCTCTCCCAGATAATAACACCGAAGGCCGTCCATACGAGGAACATTAGAGAGGCTCTGCGAACCCATCCTCACCAGGTCGGCCCCTACTCCCAGAACCAATTCCCTCAAGCATTCTTATTTTGCAGAACTTCCAAACTGTGGAATGAGCTGCCGGGGAATTTGTTTCCTGACGGCTACAACCTGCAGCGGTTCAAATCTAACGTGCACAGACACTTCTCCTCTCGCAGCGCTTCTACAGCGCCATAGGTTTTCAGCCCTTGCGGGAGGCTGACCATAAAAAAATTATACCTGTTCGCCCAAGGTGGGCAATCGGTCGATGCGATGTTGTCACCTTTTGTAAAAAATAATTGTTTATACGTCATATTACTTCATCCGATCAATAACAGCTTTTCTTCAATTTCCTACATAATTACAAATTCATTGGATCAGTATCTTCTTTTAAGACAATAGACTATTTTGGGATCATATGCTTCGTTTGGCATTTTACTATTACTGTAATGACTATACATATATTATATTGTCGAACCAGCTTAGATTTTCATATTATGAAGTAATATACAAGAAAAGTACAATGACTTTACCCGAAAGACGTCTAGCAACATCCTGTGCCACCATCAAGTAGGATAGTTCAAATAAACAAAATCTTTTTTCTCTTCGTCTTGCCTATTCGAATTCGTCGGTGACTTCACAGAATCTCCTAACGCAGCAGAACGTATTAACATCGGCCCAACGGCACAAAGACAACTAAGACCAACTAGGGATGGGACATCGAAAGAAAACATCAATGTTGGACATCGATATCAACATCGACGGTCTGCCATCGTATTCAAAACATCTATGTTTGAACATCGCAAAAACATCGGTATATTTGGGTATTGGTGTTCTTCAATTTAAATGTTAGAAATAAATAATGATATGTATTCTACTACTATGTATTTCAAATTTCACAGCATAGTAAACAGGAAATAATAAAGACCAGAAACTAGCTAAACTAACAATTTTTATTAGATTTTAATAAAGAAATAAAAATAAGTTTTGGTTGTCTATTGCCTTTTTCAAATTGCTTTGTAACTTTAGCGAATTTGAGAAGATGAAATCAACCAATGTCAAATGTCATCTGAAATCAATTTGAAATAGGTCAAACAAAAAACATTTCACATATTGTGAGGATGTGAGCCGAGGTTTTTATCAACTTTCCAAATCTAGTAGCTTGTGATTATACCACCATCGCATCGGTGTTGTTTTGGTACAGAATAGCAGTAACTATTTCACTGAAAGGAAGTAGAATGCACACCTCTACAAAGGAACCCAAAGTGCCTCCAATTGGTATTTTAAATCATGGGGCAAAACCGAAGACCAGAAAACTGCAGACTCGCTAAATTTACTTTTTTGTATATTTTCAATTTGTAATTGAAACTTTTAAGAAAACATCGATGCAAATTTTTAGAAACATCGATGTTTTCATCGATGGTTCAAGTTAGCAACATCGATGGTAAAAACATCGATCATCGGACGTGAATCATCGATGTTTTCCAAACATCGATATCGTCTTCGAATGCAAAAATGCTTACCTCATGCCAACGACAAACCAAGCGATGGCGGTCGCAATTACTGCAGTTGCAAGAAACAGGCAAAGGGCATTGGTAAATTTGCAGTGTTTCTCATAAGGTTTCAAAACTTCAGGGCGCGTGTTTCTCGACAAACATTCTTCAAATCTCATTATCAATTGGAAACATCGCTTGGTCTCTTTAGACTTCAACAGGATCGTGATAGAGACCGCAGTTATAGCATGGATGTATAGAAATACAGCATCAAAGACCATCTTGAGACAATTCGGATATTGGATAAGAGTTAGAAGTAAAAAGTGGCAGCATAGTATGTATATCAGAAACACAAACTGACAGAACTTTTCGTAGGTTATCTCAAGTAGATTTTTCTTCTCATTGCCAAACCACTGCCCTACTGCTGTCATTATAATTTTTTCTACATACAGATGGGACATTACGTTGCTTAAAGACAAGAGTATGCCTAATATTTCATGAAGCAGTCCTTATTAGGACTGATCTTACCCAATAATCATGATGTAGTATGACGACTACACTGTCGCATAATAATTTATGAATTTTTTGGGCTTTCAACCTTCCTGGGGATGACCTTATTCAATTATCATGAGGCTGATTATATGAAGGCTGCTCTGCTCATAAATTATTAATTTTCTTCGTAGAAATTATACTTATTGTCTATGGTTACCACCCATAAGCTCACTGCGGTAACATTCTGTTAACTGAAATTTAAATAAATAAAAAAATATCACGTTTTGCTCCAAGCTCTCATACTCTAAAAGTTTCAAGAGATCCAGTATGCTTTGTTCATAATTTATGACATCTGCAAGCTCAGTAAGCGTTGTACTGGTGTTGAAGGAATGTTTGGAGTGACATCATCTGGACCGATAGTGAGCGACTATGCGATTTGGAAAATTTTGGAAATTTTGATTTTGGAGCCTTGGGAGATATAGAACTAGATAGCAAACCTTAAGTTGATTGTTTCCTGGTATCTTGTATAAGTAGCAGGTAGAAGCAAAATGTGCATCTGATTACATTTGAAGGTATAATATATGTCATGAACCGACTGTGAACTATGAACTTAGACATAGATCACAGACCTTAAATATCCTTTGAAATAACTAACTGATGCACAAATTTCAGATACTATTTTATTAAGCTCGTCAATATCATCCATTCTTGCTAAGGTTTCTAATCCGGGATTCCGACATACCGGGATGCCGGAGATTATTTGATGTCGAAAATTCCGGGGTTTATAAAACATGATCTTGGTGATGTCGATTTCTTAAATGATGAAACTTCAGATTGCTTTACTCCTGTTTTTATCCGCGTGCTATTTTAGCTTTCTTTCAGAAGTGGCGTAACTTGAAGTTCGGGGCCCACCCCAAGAAATTTCCCGGAGCCCCATGCAGTGGCGTAAAGTTTCGCGAACAAAAAAGCTCCTACACAGCGACTTGGGTTCTTAAAACCATCCGTTTATACAAATTGCAGCTGTAGCTATTTCTCATTTTATAACATATAGGTAACAGCATGCACGTGTGACACAGAAAAAAATAACAAAGACTTAACATCCAAGCGGGAAATTCAAGAGGCTATTAAAGGTAAGCCTAATTGACAAACATTTGAAAATCCAAAAGATCATCCTAACACGCTCAACATGTCGCTATATAAAAAATAATGGAGGATTAAGGGTTACATTTGTAACAGTGTTACGAATATTTACTGATAGTACCACCACAGCATAATAAACAACCAGCATAATATCTCTCAGGATTTTCTACATAAAAATGGTTCCCACAAAATTTGACCTTGGGGGGGGTTTATGGATGATTTTACGGCTGTGAAGTTTGGGTAGAAATGCGCAAATTCAAAAAATATCGATACCGGTACCAACTCGATATTTTTTAGCCTCATAGGCGCGTGTGGTTCGTACATAGAATTTTGTGCAATTGTATACACCCCTCAATAATTATATAATAATTTTCGATACAATAGTAGCGATACTAGCTTGGAATCGCTCAAAAAGTATCTAAGATAAAAATACTCGATATTTGTGCAGAAGTACAAGTATCGAGGTACCGTTACCATCCCTACAAAAGACCCCTCCAAAAGTGGGATGCGCCTGTAATTGCGTCCAACTTGAGTTATTGTGCTGGTTGTTTATTATGCTGTGGTACCACCTAGGAGTGTGGAAGCTGAAAAAGCCTCTTCTTCAGTAGTTTCATTTGCGAACAAACTTAGATCGCGCTTAAAGTACTCGACTCTAGACTCTTTGGTTTCTCTAGGGTCATATTTTATTTTTACTACGCATATCGCAGAGGCTTAAAAATGATTTTAATTCCGCTTTTAAATAACTTTGTTTTCTATTTTTGTTCTTAGTTACTTTTCTTAATTTTACGTTTGCAAACCGAAGCCGATTTGGTTTGATATTTACTTTCCAAAAGTGAAAATTTACTTTTTTGCATTTTTTAATAAAAAAACCCATTTTTGTTTACTCTATTTTTGCGTTGCTATCATTGCTGTTACTAGATAGAGTTACGGGATCTCGATCCCAAAAAGGAGAAGCCCTAATTCTTGCGCATTCTTTATTAATCTACGGATAGCTTCGTGTGCATTATTAGACACTAGCAGTTTTAAAGCACAAACATGTTATTAAATAAGGGAAATGGGCAGATGAGTTGGTAATTATTTATAATGAATAATTGTTGGCTGACAATTAATTTAGAATAATCGATGAGGTAACTATTTCACACTGATACTGGCTTCCTTTTTGTAGAACTGTGCAATCAAGAGGCAACTATGGACGAAGACGCGAATCACTTTCTTAGAGTTACCAAATATCTGATGTTTCTGGTGGGGCAATGGAAGTTCAAGAATAATGACAGGTTTTTGTTTATCTACTAATTCTTCGTTTGACACTTATAGACACAAGAAAAGTTTAACTATTTCACTTTAGTTAGTGAATGCGAAAATCTGTCTTTGTTTTATGAAATCTTACAGACTTGCACAAATAGAAGAGCTGAGTGTATCATAATTTGTAATATATAGTTTTTATGTTCTTTTTCGAAAAAGATGCAGCCTCTTCAGAGCCTATAGGATACGGTTGTATTTTAATACCATTAAAAATTTTGACACACAGTTTTTCTCGCGTATTGTCGTGTATATAATTTCTTAAGATTGTTTCTTGTTTTATTCTTAGAATATAATTTTTGGCAGACCTGTATTTTTTTAAGCCTATCAAGTAAGCAGGTATCCCCACTAACAAATTCCATATCTTAGAATAGATTCAACTAAACTGCTGTATACAACCATCATAGGCAAACTTTGGTTAAGAATATTTCGCAAGGGATAACATTTTGCAGTCAATTTATTCAATTTATTTGTTAATGAGTTAATTTGAAGTGACCATTTAAGATATATGTCAATATAAACACGTACGTACTTTATTGGTTCTAGTTGTTCTATTACTCATTTGTCTGGCCAATTGTTAGACATGGAAGTTTTTGAGAGATAATATAGAGATATAGGAGAAAATGCAATAATTTAGTTTTTGAAATATTTGATATGATATTGTTGATATTGGGTCATTTTCTCCATCTGTAACTTTAAGAGGTTCATCCTACATAGATCAAGAGAGTCATCGGAATATGAAAAAATAGTACAGTTCTCATAGTTGAGGTTCATCAATAAAGATTAAGAACAAGATACGCCCAGGAGCAGACCCTTTAGGCACACCCATTCTTACAATCTTTACCTCACTTGTTTCCCTACCGATGACAACCCTTTAATCATTTTATGAGATCTTTGGAAAAATATCCATTCAACTTCTGTGCTATGTCAAGTAAGGCGAGTCACCGAACCTCTGAATCCTTGAGAGTTACTGGCTGAGATGCACTTCTATGAAACTACTAACTATTTTAATTTTTAGGTTTTCAGTCAGGGTCTATAAAAGATTCCGTAAAACGTTTTTCTACTGGTTCATACTATGCTACCACATGTTTGGCATTTCTATACCTCTGACGTGGAAGTGCAAATCAAACGCAATTGAAATGTCCTTCTACTACCTTCATGCCTTCTTAGCCAGTTCTATAACGTATATGCTAAGCTCAAAGAAAACCAAGCGTATTTTAGAATTGATGTGGAGCTACGAAAACCAGACACTGGTGGAGGAAACAGCCGATGTCGTGGAAGAGTACATGACGTATTCACGTACGACTAACAGAAGCGTATTGTTTTTGATCATCATAGGTAACATTGCGGGATGGAGCTGGCTTGCCTTGGGAATGACGTGAGTAATTTCGGTACAGACTTAGAACAAATAACCTCCCTACCTCTATTCAAGAAATCATCATAGTCATAATGTCTTAACAGACATGTTGTGAACTCGTAAAATGCATTAAGTTGGAGCTAGAGTATTGCCGACAAGAATATTATCAATAGTTTTGAGAACTATAGCTCGCGATCGTTCGCGATTTACTGTCAGTTCAGTGGTGCTCTTGATACTCATATCCAGCAACTGTTTCGTCGTATCCACCCAGCGTGTAGGGGAACGGCCACGACACCGCCCAGTCGGGGCATGACTCTTGATCTACAAGTTTCACCATATTATCACTTCTGTGAATATGTCTTAAGAATGTAAGCATTCTCGTCGACACAGTGGAGCATAGTCTCTTTGGATTACCGAGCTCATCCAGTATGGAAACGTTAGTTCGACGGGTGGCATAAGGAAGTCTCAGCATTCTCCTCCACGTCCACATTTCAAAAGCATCTGTCTATGCGAGCTCCGAGGCATACAAAAATATGGAGAACACAAGAGACTGAACCAGCGACATTTTGGTAGCTTTAGTGATGTTATGGTCACGCCATATTTTAATAAGCTTTGTCATGGCCACACGTGCCTGTTGAATGCGCCGTCAAATCTCATTTTCACAGCTACTCGAAATGTCGATCAAAGAACCGAGGTACACAAAACTTTGAACTACCTCACAACGGCCTACTGACTCTATTTTTCGATGATTATCGTGCCCTCTATCTACGATTAGAACCTTGATCTTATTGTAGTTAACATCAAGACCATATGCTGCGCTGTGTCGTTCTAAGATGTTTAATAGACCTACTAGTTCTTCCTGAGAAGCAGCAAATCTTAAGTTGGATATTTTGATTCCGCCTATAGTTATACCGCCATTCCAGTTGTCCAATAGGTGTCTCATCACAAATTCAGAGTAAATGTTAAACAACATCGTAGATAATACACATCCCTGACGAACTCCTTTTCGGGTTGCTGTTTGACCAGGCGGGTTACCATAAATTCTTACACGAGCCGAGCTAGACTCATAGAGTTGCTGTACGAGAAATACTAAGTAGTAAGGAACTTCTATAGAGATAAAGGATTTCCCACAGTTTAGGCCACTTTACGTTATCAAACGCCTTAGTTAGTTCACAAAGCAGATAAAAGCTGAGAAACAATGCTCTCTGACTTTTTCAATAATTCGTCTTGAGTTTAAGAGCTATTCACGCGTACCGCGTCCTTTTACGAAACCTGCCTGCACCTGAGAAGTTTGCCAGCCAATAAAACCCTCCAAACGAGATTGTAAAATATATAGTAGAACCTTGCTTGCATGAGAGGTTCAAGAATAGAATAGTAGTATATCATGCATATACAGCGCTAGTTCCAAATTAGTAGTGATTTGTTTCATGCCACCAGCTTGAAGCTCAACAACGTGACTACAGGGTGTTTTAATTTAAGAAAGGTTAAACATAGTATGTCACAAGATACAGATTTACTCGTACCCCTTTGCAACGAATGAAGTAGAATTAGGCGAAAAGCCAACGTGTTTTTTGAGAATATTTCCGAAATTGTTGCTTCTGTTTGTGGTGGCGACAGTATATTGCTCAATGAGTGGTTATGATTAATAACAGTCAGTTGAAGTTGTTTTTTACAATTATTCTCTTTTGTTCAATATATATAAGAAAGCCTTATGTTATTCCAAGACCCTATTTTAAAAACTTCTGGTATTAGTACCATCTAGGCCACCTTGACTCTACTATGTCTCTTTTAGAACAAAAATGGAACCGACAGAAGACTGTCCATTTGTAGAGGGCCTAGTATTCCAGATATGGTACCCTTTCGACATAAAAAACCACATGTGGGTGGGAACTACATTTGACGTCAACTTACTTTCTGGCGCTATCACGTTCTTTGTTTATTCGAAGATTATGCCTACTGTGTTGACCTTGTTCCTTCTGGCAAGAATAAGGATTCTCAAGGTAAAAATCAGAAGGTTCGATGAAGACTGCAAGGACGTTATGACGAAACAGGGGATAGTTGAGGATGAAGCGATGGGTGTTGTTATAAAACGATTCGTGAAAGAGCATCAAGAGGTTTATGAGTAAGTTGTTGTTAGGTAGCCTCCTGTCCGGAATATACTGCTGGAGAATTACTTGCAAAACGGAAAAAAATGTTTTACATAAAGTTGATGAGTCATCGCCTTGAATTTTCGAAACATTCTACCAATCGGTTATATTTACAATAGTTTTTGATCATAGACTAATCACGTACAATGTACAACATTATAATGTATACAGAGTGTGTCTTAGGTACGAAATGCGTCAATTATCTCATAAATGGTTTGCATAATTTTCATGAATTTTGGGGCATAGGTGTTATGCAATACGTCTGATCTCATGGCAGCGTTTAGAATATTGCCATATCCTCAGTGGCGCTTCTAGAAAGTTTGTCTGGGGGGGTAGTTACTTTATGGATAATGTAGTGGGCGCCGCCAAGGAGAGGGGGTGGGGGAGGGTACAATAAACATCTTGTCAAATAAAGATATAATACGGTAAGAGATGAATATTTATGGAATTAAAATTTTTCAGCCGCAAAGATCAAATTAAACATAACGCAGGTATTTTCCATTTTTTATTATAAGGAAAATTAATAAAACAAAACACATACAGGGTGAGTTTTTAGTCCTGGCTCAGTCGATAATTCCACTGCTGTAGAAGATAGCGAAAAAAGTTGTTCATAAAAGTTGTAGCCACGGATATGTTCATTACTCAGAAAATATTTTGATTTATACAGGGTCATCCATAACTACGTGGTGATGCAAACATGTATTTTTTTAAATAAGACACCCTATATATTATCTCATTTTTAGATTCTACTAATAATTTCTCTTCTCACTATATAAGATATTATAACATTATACGGGGTCTTTCAAAAGTTATGATCATTTTTATATCCAAATCATTGTCAAACGAACGTACTGTATATCAAAAAGCTATGAATCAAAAATTATTTTTTTTTACATGGAAAGATTAAAAATATCCTCTAGTTTTAAAATCGGCTATAAAAAAAGCCCGCGGCGCATACTCGAATACAGGGTGATGTAGAATGCAAAATCCAAATTTTCTCTTTTTTTTTTAAATGTAACCCCCAATATTTTATTATACCAAAGACTTGCTTTTATTATGCCCTTTCGTATTTGTATAGCACTTGTTGTACTTGTGTCCATCAGTTTCCGAGATATTTTGATTTTTCGGTAAATTTAAAATATAGTTTCTATTTGTGTACTGAAATTTATTTATTTTGAGAAAGTACTATCGAATTTGTTTTTTATTTAACGAACAACTAAATTATAAGGTCATGATAGTTTTAATTTGATGAAGTCAAAACCCTGAATCATCGAAATAATAAAGACAAGTATGCTGAGGAAACAGTTTTGTAGGCGTGATGCATAATTATCAAGCAGATTTATCAGGTAGGCTTTGAAAAATTGACACTTTTCATAACTTGCTCAATAATTCCGTACTGTGTGAAAAACGAGCTTTAAAAATCAATTTTTCCGTTGAGGGTATTCAGGAGAAGCTCTGAGATATTGCCTACTTGCCTCTAGAATATATCAACTATGAACAGCAATATCCAAAATGGAGGCACTCTAAAACTAATGCGTTTGAAAGATTGAAGAATCGCTTTATTTGGACTGTGTCGTTTAATATTTCATAGCTTACCTGATAGATTTGCTTGATAATTATGCATGACGTCTATAAAATTGTTTCCTCAGCACACTTGACCTATAATATCTGGTTAAATCAGTGTTTTGACTTGATGAAGTACTATTATGTATATTATATTTTAGTTGTTTGTTAAGTAGAAATAAAATTTGTTAGTATTTTCTCAAAAAAATACATTTTAGTAAACAAATAGAAGATATATTTAAAATTTGTAGAAAATTCGAGATATCTCAGAAACTAATGAATGCAGCCATAACAAGTGCTATACAAAGATGAAAAAGCATATTAAAGGCAATGGTTTGGTAAAGTATTGGGGGATTTTGCATTCAACATCACCCTGTATACAAATATGCGTCGCGGGATTTTTTTATAGCCGACTTTAAAACTAGAGGATATTCTTTATTCATCCTTGTAAAAAATATGATTTTTGATTCATCGCTTTTGATATACAGTACGTTCATTTGACAGCTTTTTGGATATAAAAATAGTCATAACTTTTGAAATACTCTGTATAATATAACAATACCCTATATTGGAAGAACGGAAACCATTAGTAGAATTTGAATATGGAATAATATACAGGGTGTCTCACTTAAAAAAATGCATATTTGCATCACCACGTAGTTATGGATCACCCTGTATAAATCTAAATATTTTCTGAGCAAGAAGAATATCCGGGGCTACAACTTTTATGTACAACTTTTTTCGCTATCTTCTACAGTAATGGAGTTATCGACCGAGCCGGTACTAAAAACTCACCCTGTATAACAAAACCAGACTTATTATAAATAATGTAAACAGAAAAATACATTTAAAACAATAAACATAAACAGTTAAATTTCAATCCATCTAATTTTTAATTAATCACCCCCTCTACCCCCCCCCCCTTGGAAGCGCCTTTGCATATCCTCCGTCTTTCCGAAAATATAACCGTTGTTGTTCCACATGGATTACCCCGTATATTCTTTTATTTTTGAAATCCTTGAAAAATACTCATTATTTTTTATTAAATATACTCAATACCAAAATGCCACAATTTCCGAGATACAACTAAATTTACATTATATCTACCCAAGTTGAAATAAGGGAAATATTGTCCGTTTACTTCAATAAAACAAGCCTTGCGATCTTTAAAAGTTCGCAGTACATTTTGCACCATGAATGACTGCTCAGATCTTCTTATCTCTCTTATAATTATTTTAACATGGGAGAATACAGTGTAAATTTTGTTGTAACTCCAAAATTATGACGTTTATGTATAAGAAATATAGTACAAAAAAGTCAGTATTTTGCAGGAACTTAAAAAAAAGAGATCACATAACATTGTAAATACATTATAGACCTATGGCAAAACCCCCATATCCGAAAATTCATGAGAATCTTGAAAATCGTTTCCGAGATAATTAAGGTGTTCCACACTTAACACACACTCTGTATATTTATTCAAGTAGTCAGCACTTAATAATTGCGAAACAATATTTTCTACGTCCGTAACGTCTGTAACTTGGTACCAATTCAAGAGTTGAAATTTCAGTGAACCTTGGGAGGTATACCACAGTCTTCCAAGCAGAAATGATTGCCCTAGAGCTGGGAGAAAAGCCCCTAACAAACAGGTCTACAAAAAAAATTTCAGACAGCCAGGCTGCATTGAAAGCACTGTGCTCCAGTCGGGTTGATTCAAGACTGGTATGGAACTGCATGCACCGCCCCAGCAAACTCGGAACTGGAAACAGGGTACCTTGATTTGGGTTCCGGGTCACAGCGGAGTGGAAGGCAATGTATTGGCTGACGCGCTAGCAAAATTAGGAACTGAATCTGTGTTCATAGGACCAGAACCATCTGCGGGCATTGCAAAAAGCACCGCTAAAAAGACCATCTCGGACTGGGCAGTGAGGAAAGCACTCCTGGACTGGCGAGATACATCAGGGCTACTGCACTCGAAGGCGTTTATAAGATCCCCCTCGAGTCAGGCCCCCCGAGGATCATGGAATGTAACAGGTACGACCTCCGTATTCTGATCGGTCTGCTGACGGGACAGGGTCGTCTAAGGTACCATATGCGGAAGTTGGGTCTTGAGCAAACTTCAGACTGTCGCTTTTGCTACGTGGAGGACGAAACAGCGGCGCATATTCTTTGCTCCTGGCCAGTACTGGATAATGCTAGGTTCCAGACATTCGGATTTGAACAACTGGAGCCTCATGACTTCAAGGAAGTTTCACCCTTCACGTTGATCTCCTTCGTAAAGAGGTGCGGACTGTACGGTGAACTCTAGAAATGTGTGAGCCACAATAGACACAATTGAGTCGCAGTGAAAGGAGGCAGCTCTGCCCCACTCACTTTCAACCTAACCTAACCTAACCCTACGTCTGTAACAATGATGTTCATTTTCCATGAACAACAAACATAAGATTATTATATTATTATTATGGATAATGGATTATGTATTTAATGGATTATGAGGCACCAATCTTAAAAACACAGTCCACAGCTTTTAGAAAAGACGCTATAGCTGGTGGTGGCAAGCCGCAGATCGATCACATCTGACATTACTATTATTAACAGCAATGGGCGTTCGTAATATTAATGATTGACGATTATAGATTAATGGTTCTTATTTATACAGAAATTATTTATAAAAGAAGTCTCGCTATATATTGACCTATCCTCGTAGTAGACTCCCCTTTAAATCATATCACTCCATCTCCAATAAGAACAGTGGATGTGCGGACAACTTGAACAACTTGAACTGTATCACTGGTAATAGAGAAACCGCTTTTAAGGCCATAATGGCTTCGACTAGTATATTATATTGTCTGGCCCTTATGGAACTTTTTCAATTTTCCAGATTAATGGAGCTGGTGCAGTCGGCCAGCAAAACTATTGTGCTATTTTTGTTTTTTGGCAATGCGATGGACTTGCCGACTTATCTGATCGAAATGTTGCTCGTAAGTAAGATCTGTCACAGTACAAGTGAAACTAAATTTTCATTTTTCCTTATTAAATACACACTTAAATATGGTTGTAGAAAATAAATATTTATTTTTATAGATCATATGAAAAACTATGAAATTTAGGCAATGTATTAAGGATCCTTGAAATAATTCAACGCATGAAGTACTCTGATCTCAACAGCTGAGCTTTCGTAATATTTATTACTAACTTCAGAGTTATAAAATTTTATTGAAAAATGTTAATAAAGAATTAACCCAAAATATGAGATGCAATATAATGAAAAATAATTGCAAAGTTAAACGATAATAAAAACTGATCTAATATGTGAAATCGTTACAATATTAAAGCTTTCTCACAAAAAGAAGCATATAATCTGCAACACAAGCCTTCTCTGTTACCAAATTATTAATATATAATATTTCATGCAACTGAAAACATTGCTGTTACAATGCAGCTACATGGAAGCTATCTAGCAACCGGTAGCTCATGGTAGCGCGGGATCTTCTCATAAAATAGTAAAAGCAGAGAAAAACTATACGGCACTCACCCCTTTTTGTCCAGGCTATGCAACAGATGCATACCATCACATAATCACATACGATCACAACAAGGTAAAATGAACAACTGGTCGCAGAAGGTACTCCATGACAAATATTGGCAATGTGTTACATCATCATCATCATAGTCACAATGTCTTAACAGACATGTTGTGAACTCGTAAAATGCATTTACACATTTTACAAGTTTCTCTTGAGATATCTTTAAGGTCTTTAATGCAGTAGTTTCCCATTTGCTTTCTGCATCCTCATGCCGTTGACCAGATGGTATCTACTGGTTCATCCGCCTTTAGGGGCAATTTCTCACCTCAAGGACAAGTAGGTGTCCTGACTCATCTCAACTCGTCCACCCAAAGCTGTTGGTTGAGAAGAGGTTACTGTTTATACCGACAGCAGTTCGGTTCCTTTTAGTCGCCTTTTACGACACGCAGGATATACGATGCGAGATATTCTAACCCGCCCCCACACGGGTCAATGTGTTACAGAAGACCACATAAATGAAAAACAGTCCTACACCTGGCCGCAGGGTAGCCAGCACTTACCAGATACGAAAATTCTCCAACATAAGGAATCAATAGAACACATAACAAGCGCATGCAGAACTCCCGCTGGAACCGAGTACACAGCCAGATATAGCCCTCCAGCCAAAGTCATAATCCAAGCACCAGCAACAAACTGACACAAACCACAGATCCACAAGTAATACTGGGGACGTTGAAATACATACAGCTTATACATCAGATATAGTCTTCCAGTCAAATGCAGACAATATTACTTGTTCAATAGATATTGATATTCCCAATTATAAGAATATTCAAAACACCTATACAGGAGATATCTAAATACACAGACCTTGCCACAGAAATAGAACGACTCTGGAAACAAAACAAAGTTATTGTCCCCTTATATGTCGGTCTCAGGCCTTACACCAAACACAATTTTTACACCACACCTACACTTTTGAGCCTAGATGAATGGTTACACAAAATATTCAAAAAGTCTGTAATTATGAAGAGTTGTAGTAATGTCCCAAATTTAAAATAATAGTAGTTCAGGTGTTGACTTGACACAGCCCATCAATACAAACTTGTTGCTACCACAACCATGTGAGAGAAATTTAGAAAAGCCGTGTAATAATAATAATCATATTTATTTATTTATTATTAATATATTTGCATCCATAGTTTACTTTTTGTATACTACAACAGCTCTGTGACTTTAATAATGAAATTCCAGGGCGATGCAGTGATATTTTTGCGGAACTTCGGCGCGCTAGTCTTGGCACTGGTGCAAGTGTACGTGTTCTTCTGGTTCGCCAACGAAGTCATTCTGGAGGTATACCAAACAGCTTACATCACTGTCAAGTATTTTTATCATTCAGTTCTCCTATATACAGCGTACACTTTTTCTTGTAATCTATACAGGGTTGGGGTTCCTGCTAATACGCGCATCAATTCTCTGTGAATTTACATAGTCCTAGGCCAGCAAGGAGTGCTTCTTTCTGTTTAATTTTTGGGGGGATATTTCCTTGCGCAGAGCTTATTGCAACATAAAGTATACTTAATCTAATCAAAATACTAAAACCTCAAATAAATTAAATCGGTACTGCAGTGTCTACCTGCTTAATACCTATAAATCCTTGATCTTCGGTTATTACCCACATCATTTTAATCCATACCCAACTAACGGCTATAGGCAGGTTCGACATTTTTTTATTTTGAGTGCACTCGAGAGATTTTATATTCAAAGTCAATCTAAAAAAATTCAGGTCAAGACATATATATCAATCTACAGTCGCTGTAAGCATTTGAAAATCAAGGATATTAAAGGCGAGGCTAGAAAACGTACCTGTGCGAGAGGCCCCTGTAGTGTGCACTTACTAGTAACAACAAATTCAAATTACGTCATGAGTATGCTTCTGCCACTTATAAATGATAGTAGTATAGCCCATTTTGATACAAAGTGTAAACACAAATAAATGAATAAAGGTCTCATTGTGTTTTTTTAGACAAGCCATGTTGTATAGTCCTCTCTATACGCAGAATCTGACTAGGTAAACAAATGTCATACAGCATTAGCAAGATTGCATCTGGAGTGCGAAATATCCAATGCTATACTTACAGAGAAGGTACACACGGGCAAAACCATCAGTTGAAAAAAGACACCTAACCCTTATACACCCTACATTTCCACTACATTCACAGCCAAGCGCAGTAAGAAAGCTGTTTCGGTGGAGCGCCTTGATATCTTACTTAAAGCTGGTACCGCAAGTTGCCATGTTAGAGGTACCTATGCCTGTAGCCAACTTTTGGCATAAAAATCGCCAGAAATAGCCAATATTTGGCGAATCGATGAATGAAAGACGTCAAAAAGGATGACTGTCAACATTGTCAAGACTGAAACGCCCCGTATGACAGTATCACATATTCTACAAAAATATATCATACTGAAATTATCCTATGACTAGCCTGAGGTCAAGGTCATATTTATTGTTTCAATATCACGACATATTCTACAAAAATATATAAACTGAAATCATCCTATGACTAGCCTGTGGTCAAGGACATATTTATTGTAGAAACTAAGGGCGATTGTGACCCTCTCGGACCCCCAGACTAAAAGGCCTCTGAGGAGATTACATCAAAACTGGTATGGAACTGCTTCAACATTCACAGCTTACTAGCTTCACGCAACGCAGTAAAATCTCAGTTGGGTACCAAGCCATAAATGAGGCCACAAAGGTATTGGTGGCAGTGAGTCTAGAGTTGAAAATACGTAAACTACTATGCATTTGTTTTCTTAAATAAATAAAAACAGTATCGACTAACCGTCTACCTTATTGGAATTGAAACAGCTCCCCAGTTTATTTTAGAGCTTCTAAGAGTTATTTGCTAATTGCGAATCAACTCCAGGTTTTCAAATATAAATATTTTGAGACATTGGGGCGTTCAAAGACCACCAAAAATAACCAATTTCGTGGCTATCAATATTTTTAACATGCACAGTAATAAGAAGTAGGTAAATACGAAGGTCGACCAACCTTACTTGCCTGATCTCTCTCGTCGGAGTGTCACTATGGTCGTTGTAAAATAACCGGCAATATTGCCACCTCATTCGGCTAGCCCTTATATTTGAGGAGAAAACCAATGAAATAGAAGTTAGAAATAGCCAAAAGCCGCCAACTAACTGTGTGTTTTGCGCCACCAAATGTCGCCAATCGCTAAGCTACGATGGTCTAGCGAATGGAAGTGGAAGGTAGGGGATATTATCTTCTCTGTCCAACCTGTTAAAGGCTGAGTTATCCACTCGACTATCTGTGTCCGTGCGTATATACCGGTATTCTAGATCCCGGCTTCCCAATCACCTATAGTTTAGACGTATATCACATATCACATATCTAAAATACTCGTATTCCTCATACATTTGACATTGTCTTTTCACAGAGCTTAGCGATATCGGATACAATATATAATGAGACCAACTGGATAACTTACAGCAGAGCTAATAAAATGCTTCTATTGATGGTATTGCATAGATCGCATAGGAATTTTGCACTCAAGGCGGCTGCAATTGGAGAAATGTCACTGTCGACGTTTACAAAGGTAGGTATCGCTTTGCTTCGTTTTGAGACTTCTAAGCGGATGTATTGGAACATTTTTCCACCTCAAAGGATGCTAACGGAGAATAGACTATTCCTGTACGAGGCATAAAGGAATGTTCACGTGTCGTCGATGTTAAACTTACTAAAATAAAATTACATGATAAAGCGAACGTTGCGATTTGGAATCAAGGTAACTGGTAATAAAAAATGACATTTGTTTCTAAACCTTCTTCCTCTTTTTTTCATAATGCCGTATGCGATATATCTAATGTTTATTGTCATACCTTCTAAAGAAGCAAAAGGAAAGGATTTGCAACTGTTAACCTTATTATTCAATACTATCTACCATACAAGAAGTATCCCAAGAGGTTGGATGAGGCCAACCTTTATTGCCCTGCCGACGAAAACCTATGGTTCAAATTGTGATGATTACTGAATGATAAGCCTGATGTCCCAGATCCTCAAGGTATTCCTCATAACAATACACATTAGAAGAAACAGGAAGTGGGATTACCAAGTGCATGAGGCCCAATTCAGATTTCGTAGTGGTCTAGGCACACGTGAGGCGCTATTTGCACTAAACGTTATTACGCAGCGATGTCAACGTCTCTTGTTTTATCAAACATCAAAAACTCCCTTAAAAGGACTGGAATAGATAGAAAATACATTCAGTTGGTCGCAAGTCTCTACTGGAAGCAAAACGCAATAATAAAAATTCATTGTTCGATATACACGTAGTGAAAACTTTGGCCTCCTCATAAATAAGGTAAAAATGTAAGTCATTGCATTTATCAGGACACCTATATGTGCTCATCTGAGTATCAACGGTGGTGCGGTGGAACAAGTGTCGTCATTCAAATATCTATCTAGTAAATAAGGTATGTTACCCGAAGCAAAAAGTCAGATGCCACATTGAACAGGCCAGAAAGACATTTATGAGTATGATTTTTCATGAGGTCAGATCTGAGCCTAAAACTTTAGATACGTATGGACAGCTTTGAATATTTACCGCTATATACTCAGTATATCGAGGGTTCAAAGAATAATGAACGATAAAGCCCTTAATCGTCTGAAAAACAAAAAGATGCTTACTGTCAAGGACAGAAAAACAACTTATATAATATGTAGGTCAAATCATGCAAGGAGAAAAATACGAACTTCAGCAACTGATTATAGAACGAAAAGTCCAAAGTAAAAAGTATGTCAGCAGACACCAAAATTCTTGGTTAAACAACATCCGAGGATGGTTTGGTTGAACTAAGTTTCTCAGAACACGCCGACCAGGTGGCATCAGTTCCTTAGCATGCCAACCACTATGGGGCGAAACGTCAAGCAGCGAAGCGCCTACGCCAAGGCAACAGACGTGTCAACGCCGGCCGAACAGCCGAAGAATCAACAGTTCATCTCACTCTCTTACTGAATACACGATGATTCGGTTACTAATCGTTTGATATATATTTTTCACATGACTAGATCTAGAGTTATGTTAGCTATTTGGACCGCTGAGCTCCGAAACGAGACGGTGTCATAACAAGAAGATACCTTCTAAAAGAATCTCACTCGGATTTCTGAACTAATATTTTATAGTAGCTTACATAAATCTTCAAATTGCTAAATTTTCACTTATATAAATCATATAGCTTAAAGAAGGTTTATTTCGGTTTGACTAATATATAATTGAATATTTGGAAATGAGTACAGTAGGCAAGCATGCCTACTGTAAAGTTGTAAAATTTTTAATAAAAATGCGTCGAACGTAAAGTCTGCGATTAATAAATATCGATGTTTCCAGATTTTGAGACTTTGCTACTCGATAACAACTTTCTTCATGACTGCCTACGATTTGAATGGTGATGAAGACATATGAAAGGTGGACTAAATAAAATAATGTTACTCAAACGGCCATGTAGTTATTACCAAACAAAATATTTAATAAATAGATGAATTGTAAGGATAGAATGTACCATCTTTGATTCCATTCGTTCCCTGGTTTTTTGAGTGGCGGCGACATTAATAATTTTTGGGCTGTTTTTGCAGTTTGTGGATAAGTAGCTTAAAAAATGGTGGGAGTGTCTGTATTTAAGGTGAGTGCCCATTCACCATTTTTCGTACTTGAGCAAGATTTGCTAAGACTATGACCCTGATACCTCAAAAACTCTATGTGGATGGGCTTTGCATCTATAGAAACTTTGGATCAGTATGCTGTAAACTATCTTGTGCAGAATTTCAGCAAAATTGACATGACTTGATTTGCGTGATGTGAGGACGTCCGCTCACGGGAGTTGTTGGTAGATGAAACACATTTTTCTCGGTTTTGATAAGTTCAATCATATAGGTATCTATCCTCAAAAATTTTAAACTTATTGTCGATCATTTCAGAAAGTAATTAACACAATTAACGATGAGTATTTTAATATGGGCTTTTATGAGAAATTAGCATTTTTTATATTTGAAGATAAAATAAACTAATGTTAAGAGTAGATACGAAAATAATCAATATTTAAAAATATTCCAATATGTTGTTTATGTTGTTGCAATAAAAAAATAGGTTCAAGGCCGTTTGAATTAGTTATTAATTATTCTAGTCATCGTAGTTAAAGTATTCCCAAAATTAGAGACCGTATTGAACTTATTGAAAATTGGTAACAACGCGCTGTCTTACAAACTCAAAGCCTTCTCTCTCTTCACAAAAAGCCTAATAGCGAAAGTGACGTAGGTGCACAGAGTTCGTTGGTTAGGTTAGGTTGCTTTGCTGATTACCGTTTGAGTTATTTTTGGAGTCGAGATAATAACCAATTTAGATTAACTGATATTTCAAAATACTCTTATTCTTATTAATGTCTTATTTATAAATAATTGCGAGATTACTATTATACTTTGCAATTTTTCCAATGTCCCTAATAAATTTCATAGAAAGTTAATACTCATTTGACTGTAACGTAGCGAGTAAAACACTCAGCTAGAATTTAATGTCATTGAATGATGCTGAGTCAATCTTCATAATTATATTTTAATAGATTATGGATATGTGGCTTTGGATACAGAGCTACATGTTAAGTAGATGTGCATTCTTCTTTTTTTAACTACAGCAAGATTCATCTGTTTCTAGACTTTACTTTGATGCCCTATGTTTCGAAGATAACGTATAGACGAGTTCTGAGCATATAGACACTGTACTGTAAACTATGCTGCAGAATTTCCACAAAATTGACATGATTCTTTATGCCTTGAGATGCAGAGACCTTTCGTTATAAGATATCGATATTTATATTACACTCTAAAAAGTTTAACAGTCTATGATATGTGGCTTTGAAAACTGAGGGTGTGCTTACATTTTAAGTAGTTTTTAAGTGCATTCTGGCTATTTTTTAACTACAGTGAAGATTCTACCGTTCTTACACTACTGCGAGGCCCAATAATAATTCTTTATGCTCGTGGTGCAGAGGCCTTGCGTTATGAGATGTCCATATTTAAATTGCACTCTCTCTTTCTTTCTTCCCTATCTATTCAAATGCCCATCTTCTATTAGCAGCACCCGACAACAAGAAAATGTTGCTGAATAATAATGAGTCAAACGATATAATACTTAGCTTTAGTACTCTACGGATATGTGGCTTTGGAAACGAAAGTATGCTTACATTTCAAGTAGACGTACATTCTGCGCTTTCTAACTACAGTAAGATTCTACCATTACTAGACTTTGCTTTGACGCCCAATATATCGAAAATACTGCATAGACGAGTATTGAGCCTATAGATACTATACTGTAAACTATCCTGCAGATTTTCCCCAAAATTGATATTGTCCCTTATGCCTTGAGGTGCAGGCTTTAAGAGGGCGTACTTACATTTTGAGTAGACGTACATTCTGCGTTCTTAACTACAGTAAACTCTTACCGTTTCTAAACTTTACTTCGAGGACAAATATTTCTGAAATGAATACTGTAAACTACCCCTGCAAATATACGAGAGTTGCTCTATATCTCCGTCAATCCACCAGTATGCAGACAGCTGTTTCACTCTTATTAGCGATCATCAGTGCACCATAGGTCGATTGACGGAGATAGAGAGTATCAGAATTTTTATGTCTACCAGACCTGTAAAGCATGTTAGAGTAGGCGACAGAAAAGATCTGCCTGTATGCCATCTGGTACCCGAAGGTAACGGCAAACCAAAGAAAATTGCTGCTAAGCAGCTGCAGACTTCTTGGTGAAACGGCACGGCGCATTCGCTTGGCCTGACCAAAAGAGCGCGCTTCTATGCCAACTGCATATTGTCGTTAATCTCACAAAGCGACGTATCTCAAAAAATTGGTTTTTCAGACTAAGATCAAAAATAGACTCCATATACGATGAACTTCCATCCCAGAAACCAGCACAATTGAGAGTGGTCTAGTTTTCTAGAACTGAGACCACGACATAACATCGTATCTCATAATGTGTAAGATTTTGTTCAACAAAGAGACGTAAGTCGAGGTACGACGTTTTGTGAGAAGACATTCGAAACAATCGCGAATAGATGAGCGACGTATCTCATTTTATGTCTGTTTGGACCTGAATATTTTATACTACACACTTATTGTAAATACTTATTTCGTCAGCAGTCAATCGTTAGTTCTAGCGCACAGGGGTGACTTTTGTCCCCTGAAAGTTTCGTCGCTTAAATAACTGTTTTATCACCAGCGCGTGTGCGGCTATGGAAGTCTATTAGCCTGGTGATAGTTTCGTCATCGGCAGACAAAAATATCACTCGATTGTCACATGTCACATCTCCATACAACATATCCCCGGACTTGATAAGAGTGCCTTGGACGAAATTGTCAGGATGACCGAAGTCACCCATTCGCGCTGACATTTTATTCCAAAATAATTTTTTTCGCTATGGATGTGCTTGTTTTGTGACAAGATGGCACAAAAAATGTTGGGATGACTAACATAGAATCTGAACGATTACAGATTCTAGATGGGTATTACTCACTCGCAGGCATTAATCGCCAACGGGAGTTTATAGAAATTCTTGAAACCAAACATAAAACATCGGCAAACGAGCAATCGCGGATACAACGAACTGTGAGATATTACTTTTCAGTGCACAAACAACGTGTTAGCGTCTGTAAACTTTTTTCCCTAAACACTTTAAGCATTTCAGAACGTGTTATACGGACTGTCATCGATAAAATGGATGACATTGGTGTCATTTTACGAGATAAGAGAGGTGATCGTAAGTCTGAAACTGTAATCGCCAGAGATAGATTTATACGGGAAGAAATCGAAAAGCATATAAACATATTTCCGCATATGGAGTCCCATTACTGCAGATCCAGCACCAACAGGGAATATTTAGGTACACTGTGATCTTTCCGTTGCAAAAATGTATTTTCTGGATTTACAAGAATTACGAGAAGGTCAGCCCAAGCCCAGCTTTTCTACGTCCCAGAGGGTCTTTAAATCCAAAAAAGTATCATTTCCCGTTCCAAAAGAAAGGCCAGAACCAATACTATGTAACTTGTTACGTGTAAGAAACGTGTTTCTATGCACTATGTACTATGGGATCGGGTGGCTTCGTAAATATGTCAGCGTAGAAGGCACTGTGTGGTAGACACCCGAAACTGCCCGATCGTCATGGTCGTCATGGTGATAGAAACACGTTTCTATCTCCTAAATTAGAGTACCGGCGCAGTGTTCTTATGTGGTTATGTGTAACGTTCAAAAACGGCGATATCGATGTTAAAGCTAAACTAGAAGTAAAATTTAAAAAGCACAAATTGGGGAAAACACAGGCACAAAGATTGAAAGGCAACTGCAAAATAAGAGATGCTGAAGATCCCACATTTCTGTGTGCATCATAATGACTTGCAACAAATCATTCCTTCACCAGTGGTCAATGAAAGTAGGGGGTTTAGAAAAGATGTTTATCAATATTCAACTTTACTTTTCACAATATTTCCACAAAGCTCTAGAAATTTATGACCGCAAAGGAATGAAGTTTCACTATTTTGCGATGGATGCAGTGGACAGAATAAAAATAGCATTGCTATTTGCTACTTGCTCAGTTTTTAGATTTCAGAAGTCTTTCACAAGACTTAAGGATTCTTTCCATAAAAACTGGAGATAATGGAGAGGCCATCAAATGGACAGATATTATGGAACTCAAATTATCTAAAGCCATTTCTCAACAGATACTCTTTAAGAACAGTCACCTGGAAAGAACGTACAAAGTGCTTTCCTTAAAGCGTCTCAACACAGGCCTTAGAAAAATTACTCTCCCAAAAATTAAATGCTGCGCCAGTTAAACTTTCCCAAGAAAAGTACTATGACTTACAAGTCTTGTGTACTGGAGATGAGCCGGCAATAAAACTTGAACAGCAAAGATTTTCTATCTTTGTTACCACATTAGAAAAACTCATGTACTCTAGAATTTTGTGCTGTTTATTACTTGGTTTAAATATTTATATAATAAAATTAAAGAAAATTGGTATTATTTTAGCAGCATAATCACCATTTCCACTAAAATAAAAAAGACTTATACCGCTATAATGCTAAGTGATCCTATCTCACAAATAGTCGTAACTGATATTTCTCAAAAAATCTCAAAAACGGCCATTCTTGTTGCTTCGTAATTTCAAACAACTGAAAGCAAACATCTTCTCTAAAGCAATGTTTGCATCAAAAAATGATTATTTAAATCGCTAATACTTTTATATTGCATTGAATAATGTAAAAATCTTTAACAAGCTCCCCTGGAAATTGAGCATAAATGAGTTACGCCGGTTTGTGAGATTAACGACCTCATAATGAGCAACCCTCATATATCGACTCTCATTTCTCTCATTTTGTTTGGTTTGCCGTTACCTTCGGGTACCAGATGGCACACAGGCAGATCTTTTCTGTCGCCTACTCTTATCCCTGCAGTATTTTCCCAAAATCACTATAATTCTTTATGCTTGAGCTGCAGAGGCCATTTGTTATGACATATCCATATTTACGTTGCACCCTCTCTCTCTCTCTCTTTCTCTTTGTCTTGTCTATTCAAATGAATCCCATCCTCTATTAGCTCCTCAAATCGTCATTAGCATTTACATGATCAGTCTAACTCCACCTGCTGTTAGGCAACTCCCCAAGGAAGGTCGGCGTCCCGACTTCCGGGATCGCTAATCAAATTTCCACTTCATAAAGGGATCAACCGAGACGCGTAACTTAGTTTCTGTTCTGAATAATTTGTAGCAGCCCTTTATCGGCTAAACTTCTTATACAGAGCGTTCCAGAAACTAGTCTTAAGCAGAAGTTATGGGAACAACTTCGGTACCTGAAACACTGTCTTGTTTCTATGGTAAGCATTTTTTTGTTTTCCAGTTTATGTTCCTCAATTAGGTGAACATTGTGAGAGATTAGAAGTGATTATATCTGATACCTTTGTTCCGTAGTCAATTCATTAGGTCGTATTCTCTTCTATAGCATTTGGTTTTACTTCTAGGACTGGAAGCATTTACTTCACGCTCTATTCATGTGCAAAAGGAAAAGGTTTCAATTTTTTGCTATTTTCAGATAGGAGCATTTACTTCAAAATTGAAGGATTTGCTTCAAAAACATTGTAAATAGAGGCCGTATTCATAAAAATAATGTATTTCCTTCGAAGAAAAAGGTAGAAGCAAAAGCTAGAACTCACAAGAAAAAGGTAGAAGGAAAAACTTTTGCTTTATTTCGTATCCATAGCCTTTTCCTTTTCTTTACAAGCAAATCCTCGCGGGAAAAAAGAAAAGGTAGATAAGCGTTATCAAGGGTGCGTTGCCGCCGACAGGTTTCAACTTGCAGTTACAGAGGCACTATTAATGTTACGTTAGGTACAGAGTCTCTGCTAGTATTGCTAACTTTGGAGGTTCGAATTGATTAAAAAGAATCATTTAGCTGTGATAAGAAAGGGAAGTGAGGAAGAACTGTCAGACCAAGTGTAGGTACAAGACACAGCCGAGACGCAGTCAAAGTGTGGGTTCATTGTTCATTGGAGGAAAGAAGCAGATGACTATTGAAAAAGTTGCGAAAGTGTACAGACAGCTTCATCGGAAAGACATGAACCCTTCCACCGTGCATCGATATTCATGAGGACGTAATTTTCAGATTTCAGAATTTCAGTTTAGATATTCATTCATCTCCAAATAGATGCGGATTTTCAATAATTACATGTTGAAATTATTTCAACATCCATGCAGTCGATAACTCCTATTGCAGTCGGAAACATTTTTTTGCTGACCATTTCACTTTGGCTTTCATCACTTCATGTTCAGTGGATGGGGACTTGGTCCAATAGCCGCCTTGTCCACAATGAGGCGAAGAGTGATACCGACAATCCTGGAGACCGTAGCACAGCATAGTAAATAACCAGCACAGTATCTCCGAGGATTTCCTATATAAAAATGATTCCCACAAAATTTGACCTTGGGACGATTATGGATGATTTTACGGCTGTGAAGTTTCGGTAGAGATGCAAAAATGAAAATACCGATACCGGTACCAACTCGATATTTTTTAGCCAAATAGGCGCGTTTGGTTCGTACAGAGAACGATTGTACCCCTCAATAATTATATAATTATTTTCGATACCGGTACCCATACAAAAGTATCGATACCAGCTCAGTCGCTCAAAAAGTATCCAAGATAAAAACACTCGATATTAGTGCAGAAGTACAAGTATCGAAATATCGTTAGCATCCCTACAAAAAAAATCATCCAAAAGTGAAGACGCGCGTGTAATTGCCGCCAACCTGAGTTATTGTGCTGGTTGTTTGCTATGGTGTGACTGTAGGTTGTCTACATTCCAGTTCCTCACCTATACCACTCTGTAAACCAGGATTTGCTATGTACCGTAAAAACACTTGTGTACTGGCGAAAGCGCTTTTCCTCACTGTATGTTTATTTCCTCAAACCGAAAGATGACTCGAAAATCACTGTAACGTGAATTTTGTCTCTCTTTGAACACTTTTTGTATGCGTAGATGCACTACATCTGCCATGGTAAATTAAAATTAAAAAAATCACGCGCACACTCTACAACTAAAAACACGTTAACCCTAAGCGCATACCTAGACATGAATGAAGTACTCGTAAATGGTTAAAAGCTGCTTCGGACTAGGTACATATTTTCAGAAGCAAATCAGTCAATTAAGAAGCAAAGACTCCTGTTTAAATGCCAAAAAAGTGATACCTTTTCCTTTAGAGCAACATCTTTTGCTTATGAACAGAATGTGAAGTAAATGCTCCGATTTCTACAGGTAAAGCCAAATGCACTTTCTTTATGAATACGGCCTAATATCAAGACTCTATATGAAACTTAGCAGTACCGATCTCTACCTTTTCCCTTTTGCTGAAAGGATTTGCTTGCAAAGAAAAGGAAAATCAAAAGCTTTTGCTTCTACTTTTTCCCGCTACCTTTTCCTTTGAAGGAAATGCTCCATTTTTAAGAATACGGCCTAAATTCTAAATCTGCTCAAAGACGTATCAAAAGAAAAAAATGGACATGCAATAGAAAATACATTGATCAATAGAATTGGCGCTTACGTGTTTGGAACGTTTCTCATTGCTCTGTGTCTAAGAAAGATGATAACCAAAGTACCATTGCCGAGTACTCCCACCACAAAGATGATGAAGAAAAGTATAGGTACTATGTAAGTTTCTGGTCGTTGGTCATATGGAGTGTATTCTGTATCAGGCCCTAGGGTCGATGTCAGGTTGTATTCATAAGCCGCGCTCATATCTGAAACAATAAAAGTATTTTTAAACATAAAAATATTTTTCGAAAAGTTAGGAAAATAATTAGAATAATTCACTCATCAATATCCAATATTTGTCACTCAAAACTTCAAATGAAAACATTAAAACATAAAAAAAATTTACTAGTAATAGAAATTTTTAATCCTACAATGTTCCATGACGAGTGGAAGGTACCTCAGGAGAAGACTGAACAGCTCATCTTCAACAAAAAAAGTCATATCAAGTTTGTGTTCAATTTTCAACTGTTCCAGAGATATTATTTAATTTTCCTTCATCATTTGATTTCCAGCGACTTCGACGCATGGTTGGTAAATTTACGACCGCCCGATGGTATCTAGAAAAATGCTAAATATATAGTGTGGAAAGGCATAAAAATTGTAGTCAAGCGGTACCTCCATAGTACTGTAACGTCGTCTGAGAATCATATTACAAGAGTTTGAAGTGACGAATAACTGCTTCTGGAAATTTGTGCATGATAACTTTTGTGAATGTAAGCCAGTAAGTTTAAAGCCAAAACTTCAGTAAGATACAGAAGAAATATCTCCAAGTAAAGCGTATGTATTTCCTATAATCGACACTGCAAAATTTTGTTTGTTGTTAGAGAAGCCACTTTTTAATGATGTTAGTACTTGAAACAGATGAAAATAAATTCTCATCTGCTGAATCGTTTTCGGTAAAAACATACTTGGCATGTGTTGAGTATGGTATGGTTATGATTAACTGTAATGACATATATGTTGTTGCTGCGGTCAAGCTAAATAGTTTTATTGTAAATGGTATAATTTATTGAAGTAATAATACATTGTAATCAGTTAAAATAAGAAGCGCTAATTGAAAATAAATAAATAAAAATTAAATATCTCTGAAACAGTTGAAAATTGGACCCTACTTTATAGGACTTTTTGTTGGTCATCTCCTGAAGTATCTTCCACTTGTTGTAGAACACCCTGTATAAGCAAAATAAGTTTAGTAAATGCTGTAATGGTTACTAGCCAAACCTTCTTCAATGTTGAATCAAGGAACCTAGGGGAAAACTGCAGGGACAACTTGCTATCCATGATATTTTGACTTTTCGATATCTAAATGAAGTGGACTATTTGGAGTAGCTTATTTTCCCCATTTAACTCACAACTTGAATCAACTGAATAGGGTGAATTGTGAAATGATGACACGGGCCCAGAAACGTAAATATCAGCAGTCAGTGAACATGTTTGGGGACTAGAACACAGTACGAATGGGAATAAAGGAGGTAGTTATAAGGATAAGAGACCATTAATCAATTCTCCATCTACAAAATTGATCCAAATTGTATTTGTCTTGACAAATCCTTTAAATTTATAGATGTCAGTCAAATAATAAATGATAATTATGGTTATGATTTTAATTCGTCAGTGGAATATCCCAGTATGGTTGTACATATATACAACAGGGCACAAGATAAACAGTGTTCTATAATCCAAATAGTAGTCTGTAGGTTCTTCTAGTTTCTCTCATGAATTACTCCTGTATCCCAAATGACAGTCTAACCTATCAGGAAAACCAAAGAAATACAAAACCGACTTACTTAGGAAAGGGGTAGAAAGGTACTCTCGGCGACCATTACCAATCACCATCACTTTTGTTCTAAATTCTTTTTGGTGACTCACTTTTCACATCGATAAGGGCTACAAAGGTAACCGAAATATTAGTGAAGGGTTTTTTATTTTTAGATCTGTGGTTTTAATTATGAGCCAGTACAGCAAAATAAATGGAATTATTATTTACATCACTGCGCAGAATTCAATTTGCCGAAAGTCTTAGCTCATTTTACTATAAACTAAACCAAAGAATATTTTCAAACATTATTTTTTAATTGTGCTCACTCATAAAACATCTTTATTCTTCCTTTAAATACAAAAAACGCTGATCTGTCATAAAGCTTCATGTTAAAATTCTGATTTCAATCGTTGATAATTTTCTGATACGATTGATAAGAATTTTTATAGTTCTTAGCGTAGATACCTGTATCATTAAAATCAAACAAAAATTAATTTCACATACTAACCACTCTCGCGAATGAACGTCTTTGATCATTTTTAGATAAGAACAAGTAGGAAGACAAAAGTAAATTATCGATGCATTGCGAAAAATTGTACAGTAGGTGGATTTCTGGAATGGACCTTATTAAACATGACCTTATCTACAAATTTCAGACAGCAATCAAAAGCTTGATGGTAGATATTCCTGGTAATCGCAATCTCTCCATTCCTACGGCTAAAGGACCAATCGGTGATTTCCACAAACACCTACATGTGTGACCTTCATTAGCAATGGTTCCAGGAATTCACCCATTGGCAGATAATACATGCATGCATACATGCATTAACAGTATTTCCACCTAATACGAGCACAGTGCAGATTAATGATGATGAGTCGGTAATTAATAGGAAAACTCTATCCATTTTCCATGATAAATCTATCATGTAATTACAGGACATCATCCAGTGTCGTCCAAAAATAAGAGGCACTTTGTTACCGCTTTATGGCAATTTGTATTGGTGATAATAAATTTATTGCAGCTGTGTGCAAGGTTAATAGGTTTTATTTATGATGTTTGTCCTATGGCCCATTTGATGCCTTATAAATCACAATAGATTAAAATATGTAGGCTGCATAATGTTTTAACGTGTTGAATATCGTTTTGGGGGTTTTATATGTTAAATAATCGATTTTGTTATCGACACAGATTTCTGATATTTTTACGTCAAAAACAAATGTAAGTTATATCAGAAACTCTTGAATTTAGTATTCTGTAAGGATTATTGAACTTACATCTAGAACCATTGTTCAGCATTTTTCACGTTATATGAGTAAAAAGTCCATAGCTATTGAGCGTAGCATGATTTCCAAAAATTTTATGCTACAAAGAAACTACAAATACGGTATAGGTTAGAGGTCTTCAGTTTATGCAATAACAATGAAGCAAATGTATAGGCAAGATTACACATTCGCAATGAGGCAGTTGAGAGAGCGAGAGAGTACAAATACCTAGGTACTGTTTTGAACGAGACTGAACTCTCGAAAACTAAGATCTAGAATAGGTCAAGGAAGAGCTGCATTTACAAATGGGCAGAGAGTATTCTGCTCTAGAGATCTGCACATCGAACTTAAGATCAGATTGGCGCTTCACCAACCTTTCTCTATGGAATGGAGTCCAGGACAACGAACAAAGTTGATTTGGAAAGACTTGAGCTTTGTTATACAGGGTGGGCCAATAGTGCGTGGGCGGAAGGTTGTGGGCTTACTTAAAAAATATTTCGGAAATCTGTCACCTGATCATGGTAAGGACCCTTGAGGGCTATAACGTAAAATACTTTTACTTAATTTTTGACGTTTATTCAGGGTGATTCATATCAAACTTACATTTTTTTGAACGCAACTCCCTACATATTATTACATATTTGGACTCCTTTATTTATCATACATGGAACTTTAGATGAACCGTTTAGGTGCAAATCACCATTCTTGGTACAAGCAGGTATCAGAAAAAAAATTGAATATCGCAGTGATTATAAAATGTAGGCCATAATTTTGCAGTACGACTAAGCATGAAATGCGTCACCTTAGGTCAGACGTCTAAATTAGAATTCCCTTTGCTTGAGAAATCAGTAGATTAATTAGGGAAACTTCAATCACAGATAACTTAATTTTTTCAAATGGGAATGGCTACTTTGGTTTAAAGAATCAAATATAAAATTTAACTACCTTTCTAGCGATATAGCATTCTCGATATCAATCTTTTTTGGTTTTCATTCTATTTCAAATTTTCAGTCAAATCGGTGTTTTTTAAGTTTCCAGCGTGCAAGCAACCTAGCAGGCCATAAAAAATAAACAAAAGCCCATTCGAGATCTAGTGTTGGTGAGCCAGACAAATTACCTGGCTCTTCTTCTTATTAAAATCGCGCTCTGCGCATAACGTTAATATAACCTCATTTAACCTTTCGACTTTATGTATATAGCAAAATTGGTGCCACTGGCTGCTTGGCTCTGACACAGCACGCCGTGCTTTCACAACAATAGTCTGGCCGTGTTTGGCAAAAAATTAAGGTAATATATTGGATTTTTGTGGATGTTTAATTTTTGCTAAATAATTTAAAAAAATAGGAAGTAATATCATGTAGCACAAAAAAAGTTATTTTGGTGGTGCCGTGGCTCCTTGGCACCTTAAGTCGAGCCGCAACTACACAGCAGAAAGAATACGTTGGCTGCAGATCTCTGAAAATAATTTGTTACGGATTGCGTGGGGGAAATGTGAAGTGGAATAACCAACTGGGGAGATAATCCATTAGTGGTGATTTTCCTAAAATCGCGAGGAGAAGAAAAATCGTTTCAGTGGCAAAAAACTTGAGAAGGGAGCAACAGTGATTGATAAAAGAATGGTGGTAGGGCTGCTTGTATACCTATAATGATTCATTAAAAAAATACTTAGAATAAATTAGTTAGCTATTTATACATTGGGATACTTTGAAACGCTTTACCAAGGATAATCTAACAGTGAATAGTTGATTACCGCCATGCTATTAGGATGAACGTGAACTTCATCACTGATGAACAAAATGAGATTCTTATTGAGTTGAACAAACGTGGCATACTCAGATATTTAAGGAATCTGATAGGCAGCTATTTTAGTGACAGAGCTACAAAAATAGAAAACGTTAACCTGGAGATGTCTACAGGAGCTCTACAGGGATCAGCGTTAGGTCCTCTATTCTGGATTGTCCTGTATGATCGGATTCTGAGGATAGCTCTTCCTTGAAACAGAAAACTTTTGGGGTTTGTGGATAATCTTGTTCTGATAGCCTCTTCGAGAGACGAGAAGGGTTTGATGCAAACGAAAAACGAGGCACTGAGAATAATAGATGAGTGGATGTCCAAACACCATCTTTAGCTGGCCGTCATTCTCCAACCAAGTGAGCTTCCATCTTAGAGGGGTGCAAATAGTAGCCAGCAAATCAATAGTGTAATTAGGGATTACCGTAGATAACGAGCGATGTTTCAACGAACATATAAAGAGAACTAACTGTACGTGGCCGGAAGATTGTGGGCTTACTAAAAAATATTTCAAAAATCTGTCACTTGATCATGGTAGGGACCCCTGAGGGCTATAACGTAAAAACATTTTTACTTAACCCTTTGCGTCCTACTGGTCATCTCATCTAACCACAAATTTAGTAATTCGTTGGCTCAGTTATAATGGTTCGATGGGTCAACCACCAGCTGATTTGTGATACTCAGAGCGCTGTCTACTAGGGGAAAAAAATTGTAGCTTTTTCGCCTCTATTTCGATCTGTTGATCATTGTTATTGTGAACACTAAGAGGTGTGGTGGACGCGTTAAACTTTGACAGCTGTTTACTGTGAAATAAACGAAGGGAAATTTGATATGGCTGGTAAGTAATAATACCAATTATTGTTTGTTTTCATATATCATCCTAAATTTCATAATTTTGTTGCAATTGTGCTTTTCGGGATACGTTATTAGTGATGGCTATACCGACTAACCACCAGGAATATACATGGGTGTGTTTGAAATAAATAGACCACGTAGATGCTTCAATATTATATGTTTCGGACTTCCATTGACTATAAATATGACTCTTGAGTATCACAACGTTTCGATTGATTCAATATCTTCAATCATCTTCAGGTGAACTGACGTTGTGATACTCAAAGATAATATAGATAATGGAAGTCCGAAGCAGATATCATCAATGCAGGGGTATATCGAATGAGGTGTTTCTTTTACTATTCCAGGAAGGACACATTGGACTACTGCGAAGCTCAAAGTGATAGACGTAGATGACCTATATCATATTGTAGCAGAAATTCCTTCAGATGGGGGGGGGGGGAATCTATAGCGGATGATAAATAACCTGGGGGTGAAGATGAGATCGATAATAATACGCTTGGAAACTTTGACGAAAATTTGTCTGTCATACAAAATATTCACTGTGGCGCCGGGAAACAATAACAAAACCTACACAAAACACAAGGCTTATGACCGTAGCAGTCGATGCCGATGACACTGAAGTAAAAAAAGCACCGAAAGATATTTCAAAGATACTGATGCTGATAGTGACGAACCTCTGTCATGCGTGACAGAAATGTTGAGTGCTACTCAGGGTACAGCCATCCCAGTCTTTTCTGTACCACAGCACTGAGCAGTCCTACTGGTTACCCTAGATGGCCACCATTTTTTTGAAAAAAATGTATTTTTAAACCAGTGTAAAGCTGATTTTCAGTTTATTTGTTCACTTTTGTACTAGGTTTTGTATTGTTTCAATGAAATTCGAATAAATCCTTAATTCCGGACTTCAAGGGTTAAACTTTGACGTTTATACAGGGTGATTCATATCAAACACATTGTTTTTAATGGAACCCCCTGCATATTATTGCATATTATCGATTCCTTGGGCAATTCCAGTGTGACCTTATGTATCACACATTCCATTGCATTCAAAAAATATCCGTCCTTTGCGCCAGCCCCTGTATGAATGAGAAATCGTACTCAATAAGTTTCAGTGAACTCTAAACTAGTTTACGCTTACGTCAAGTTTTATTAAAAATTAATGATTCATTCGACCAACGAAATGCGTTTTGTAACTTTGTTGGATAATTTTCTTATCAGTCTGCGTAGAGAATCTCGTCTGAACGAAATTGAGTTGATAATCCTGCGGGAACGAGAAAAGACATAATGATAACGACGTAATACAATAAAGCTCTAAATGAGTTTCCATGCTTTCCCCACTTTTAAAGTAGCTTTTATGAACCAAGCGGTGATCTCTGACTTCAAGGTAGAAACTTCTTCCGTACTTTCCGGGTAGCAATAAAGTAGAAGAATTTGCGGTGCAGCGTGAATTTCCGATAAAGGTTCGGTTATAGGCTGGCACTCCAAAGATATCTGATTTGAGTAGATATTACATCCAGACTCTAGCTGCTGTAATCAATTGCTTGCGTAAAGTAGATGTATCTCTCTCTTGGCGGTTACACCACGATAGTCATCATCATCATCATAGTCACAATGTCTTAAGAGACATGTTTGAACTCGTAAAATGCATTAAGTCGGAGCTAGACTATTGCCGACACGAATATTATCAAAAGCTTTGAGAACTGTAGCTCGCCATAGTTCGCGA
The DNA here is from genome assembly GCA_951848785.1 of Callosobruchus maculatus. Lineage (NCBI taxonomy): Eukaryota > Metazoa > Arthropoda > Insecta > Coleoptera > Chrysomelidae > Callosobruchus > Callosobruchus maculatus. Next base: position 14,425,480 of record CATOUR010000083.1, read on the forward strand.
TTTACTGTCAGTTCAGTGGCGCTCTTGATACTCATATCCAGCAACTATTTCGTCGTATCCACCCAGCGTGTAGGGGAACGGCCACGGCGCCGCCCACTCGGGGCATGACCCTGAACTACAGGTTTCTCCATATTATCGCTTCTGTGTATATATCCGGAGAAAGTAAGCATTCTCGTCGACGCAATGGACTCTTTGGACTACCGCGCTCATCCAGTATGGAAACGTTAGGCCGCTTTCTGATTTTTCGGTGCGGGAGCGGCGCGGGATCTGTTAGCTCGGCACTGAAACGATTCCGCACTGCCTTCAGTTACTCACCTATCTGTATATTCTCGGTAAAAAATGCTGCAGTATCCATAGTGTATACTCGCACCACGGCAGTGTCGCTTTGAGCATCCTACGAAAATGTCGTCTTCAAGCGATGAGGATATTTTAGTGTGTTATTTATATCGTCTACGTAAAAAAAGAAAACGTTATTGGCGTCATCCTTACATCGAGAAGAACATTAATTGTTTTTGTTGCGGCTCAAGAACTTTCCCAAGACGACTGAAAATTTTTATCGATATATAGAATGTCAAAAAAAACGTCGAAGAGCTTTTGAATTTGTTATCACCAGTGTTAACAAAGCAACATACAAGATTTAGAGAATGCGTGACTGCTGATGGAAGATTACTTATTACTTTAAGGTAAGTGGTAATTAAAAGGTCTCATTTTAGTTCGAAGTTATTTACGGTTATTGATATATTACAATCATTTAAAACCAATACCGTCACCATATTAAATTCTAGGATTTTATATTTTGCGTATAGTGACGGCATTGTGTTTACTATTATAAAAGAAAAAAAAAACAGTTCATTAAAGTTCTTAATAATACGACAAATCAAGAGTATTTTTATTATAACAAATGTATAACAGTTGATTACAGTTCTTCATATGACATATCAAGAGTATTATTGCAGCAAAATGCCGACCGGCTCCTGGACAGGCGTCCCGACTGACGGTAAAACGAAATGATCCCTCTCAGCGCCCGCACTTTCAATCAGAAAACGCACATTGAAATATAGGTGCTCGGCAAGCTTTCGGTACCGCGTATACCGAGCGAATCCGCGCCGCTCCCGCACCGACAAATCAGAAAGCGGCCTTAGTTCAATGGGCGGTATAAGGAACTCTTAGCATTCTCCTCCACGTCCACATTTCAAGAACATCTATGCCAGTTCGATCTGCCTTTTTAACAGTCCAAGTTTCCGAGGCATACAAAAATATGGAGAACACAAGAGACTGAACCAGCGACATTTTGGTAGCTTTAGTGATGTTATGGTCACGCCATATTTTAGTAAGTTCTGTCATGGCCAGACGTGCCTGTTGAATGCGCCGTCGGATCTCATTTTCACAGCTACCCGAATTGCCGATCAAAGAACCGAGGTACACAGATCTTTGAACTACTTCACAACGGCCTACTGACTATATTGCTCGATGATTATCGTGCTCTCTGCGATCAGTAACCTTTGTCTTGTTGTAATTAATACCAAGACCATACGCTGCACTGTGTTGTTCTAAGATGTTTAATAGAGCTACTAGTTCTTCCTGAGAAGCAGCAATAAGGATTGTATTGTCAGCAAATCTTAAGTTGGATATTTTGGTTCCGCCAATAGTTATACTTCCATTTCAGTTGTATCATCACAAATTCAGAGTAAATGTTAAATAACATCGGAGATAATACACATCCCTGACGAATGCCTTTTCTGATTGCAGTTTGACCAGACAGTTTACCATCAATTCTTACACGAGCCGAATTAAACTCGTAGAGTTGCTGTATGAGAAGAAACACTAGGTGATAAGGAACTCCCATAGAGATGAGGATTTCCCACACCACGGTAGTACAAGCAGCAATATAAGCGATTTTAGTTTTTGACTCGTATTCACGAAATTTACTGGCCAAAGAAGTGAATTACTATCTGTTCTGCTTGCCAGACAGCATCAAAAGCATTGATTGCTTACATCAAAGCTCGTTCTGCAATGTAGGAAGGTCTTGAATGACATTTCGGCAAGACATCAGGTGTCACTTATGTCGGTACCGAGTCATGTTGGAGTTTGCAGTAATGAAACGGCAGACGCACTAGCAAGAAAAGTTCGAAAAATAATTTCCTGAGTTCTGAGCGACTTGGGGCTGGCAGCAGGTACCATTAGAAGAAAAATATATGTGTGGTTGCAAAATCAAAATCTTACGAGATGGAGAGGAATCTCTGGACATCTCCTTCAAGCTAGAGAACTTATCTTAGGCCAATGAAGTGCGATTCTGTCTCTCACTGGACAGAAGTCGGCTAAGGTTAGTTGTGGCCCTGCTATCTAGGCATAAAACACTCAGACGTCACTTGTATGTGATGGAGGTGGCAAACGGCCCGACGTGTGAACGCTATGGTGAGGAGAAGTCCTCGGCACACCTTCTTTGTCGCTGTGACGCCGTTGGGTATCACAGGCAGACCATACTAGATTCAAGAGTTCTTCAACCTGAAGCCATATGATAGCCAGATAGAAGAATAGAAAACTACAGAAAACAACAGAAAATAGCAAAAACAAACCAACAAAACAGAAAATGGGTACCATCTCATACTGGGATCGTCGGTAATGAGGTAGCAGACAGAGCTGCAGCACGCGCGGTGACCGAGCCTACATACACACAACAGAGAATTTCATACGAAGACCTCAAAACTGCCATCAAAAACTACACTTGGGACCAATGGCAAATCCAGTGGACTGCGAGACACAACCAGAAGCTCTACGAAATCATCCCCAACGTGAGAACGAGGCTTGGCCTTCCTGCTTCGCGGAGGGACCAAGTGGTCCTTTCCCGCATCCGGGTGGGTCACACCCTCGCAACACATGGCTGTATCCTGACCGGAGGCGAAGAAACTGTATGCGACACCTGCAGTGTAAAACTCACAGTGAAACATATAGTGATGGACTGTCCCAAGTTTACTAAGGAACGAGAGAACTATTTGCTTTCTGACTTTAGAATTGCTTTAAGTGAACAGTACATAAGTGTCTTAGATTTCCTCAGAGCTATAAATTACTATAAACTATTGTAAACTGCCACAAACTGTATTGGCTAAATTATAGCCGCTAATAACCCTGCGCGGTTGAAGCGGCTTTGTTTCTGTAAATAAAAAAAAAACAGAAAATAACGGAAAACAACGGAAAATAACGAGAAGCAACAGAAAATAACAGCAAATGACAGAAAACAGCATGAAATGATAGAATACGACAGAAAACAACAAAAGCCGAGAGAAAACAATATTCAACTACACAAAACAGGAAACAATAGAAAACAATAATTTACTGTTACGCTCACTAGAGATTTTTTAATAGTATAGATACATATGTAGATCAGTAGTTCCATAAATACAATATTTTAGGTTACTTAGATGTTCGTACTCTATTGTCACCGTCAAGTAAAAAAAACTTAAGGAGTTTTGCTTTGCTGTTCGCTTTTACTGGAACGCGCGCCACTGTACATTGAAACCGGGATTTTTTAAAGTATAAATAGATGCTTCTTACGGAGCATCCTAGGTACGTGCATAGAGCTGCTCAATTTGTTGGAAACTCCAACCCCCGAGTTTGCCGCATTTGAGTACTCTCTTATCTAATAAATCAACCACAATTCGAGTTACGGGGACTATAATTTCCAAGGTGAATCAGATTATTCGGTTAGAGTTGGAGGTACGAAATATTTGCACATCAATTGGGCGGCCTGATTTCGTCAGTTGATGACGTTATGTCGTCATTTAGGATGAGCTTAGGGTTGTAAAGTGCACGCCTTCTGTGATGTCCTTTCAAGATTCATTCCTACCGTATCTTTTGTCTTCTTCTCTCAGTTTATGTTGTCATGAACGACCATGGTATACATAATTTCCATTTTAGTCTTAGCTCTTATATCGTTGGCTCAAAAATGTTTTTGTTGACGTACCACGCAATAAATGGAAATACGAACTGCCAAAGGCAAAAATAGAAATATTAGTACCATTTTAAATGTAAGATACTTTATCAATACATGCTACTTGATATAGAAAATTCTGTGTCATAAATAGCGTTAAATAAGTTTATAGGCCACTGATATAAAAATAAATAAGAAACAGGTAATATTAAAGTGTTGTAATCCATAATTAACACAATTAGTTTAATTTGAAAGAAATAAAAACTACCAATTCAAAATCTAGGCATGGTTTTGATTTAGACAAAGAAGTATAAAAGAAATTGATAACTTAGCAAACCCGCATTCTAGAACAAAACTGTTTTAGGGATGAACGAAAGATACGAAAAAATGCTCAATTCGACACAAATAATTATGTCACTCCATTTACATGGTAAGCTCTTTTGGACACCCTGTATAAGTAAAGTTAGTTTTAGAATGTGGTCCTTTTGTCATCAATCAAAAATTTTATTGAGTTAACTGTTGGTTATTGGGCTGTTCGGCCGGCGTTGACACGCTCCGCTCCGGCGCGCCTCGGTGCTTGACGTATCGCGAACACGAGTGGTTAGCATCCTCAGAGGCTGAGTTCAGAGGAACTGAGACCGCGTCACAGTGTTGTGCGCTTATATACCCCGGATTAGGAGTTGGGGCATTTTTGCGCTGTGCACTGCCGGCGCCGATGGATCTACTGCGCATCCCAGATTCTTTGTATCTCTTAAGGCTAGTTTACATTGGTAGAATTAGTAGTAGAGTTCGATGGTAGAGTGCTAACTATTCCCCTACTAGAATGATGTAAACAGGTTGTACTAGTAATAGTAAAGTACTAAAGATAGTCCAGGGTAGAGTAGAGTGGGTAGCACTCTACTATCCCACCCCCACTTCCACAATCTAACTCTACTCTACTGTTTTGTTTGTTGACTATGCCAATATAAACAAACACAGCTGCTTTTAGTGGGAGACAGTGTGCCGTTCTAGCTGCTAGTGTGCTCCGGCCATTACACATGTTAAATCGAACTATCTTTTCAAACTACTTGCAAACGTGAATACAGTTACTCATCGAAAATTGACATAGTAGAGTATTTCAGCAAAAAAGTATGCTAGTGCAAGCTACTACTAGTTATACCAATGTAAACCAGCCTTTGTCGCGGATATCCATAATCTGTTGAGGCAGTACGGTGTTGTTGAAGTTGTTTTTATGTTTATAAATCTCAATGGACTTCCTATACAATCTGGCGTAATAAGAGGATGTCGTAGCCAGAATTTTTGTCTCATAAAACTTTATCTTGTGAATTGTGATTACCGCTTTCCTGGAGGGCAAGCTTAGCTACTGCACATTTTTCTGTCTGAACTAATCGGCAATTTGATTTTTGTTCCCAAATTATTGTTTGCACCGATCTCTTTGATGTTCCGATGTACAAACTTCCACAAGCACATAGTATCCATTAAATCCCTAATACTGTCCACGGATACATTTTGTCCTTTGCCGATCTTAAGCTTGGGACTTACAGTGTACAGGAAACCGACACACATCGATCGCCAGTTGCACAACAACTCGAACTATCATCCATACCAGAAGTTCGGAATCATCAAAACATCGACAGAAAGGGCAAGAAGAGTGTGTGAACCAGCAGAACTCAGTGCCGAGCTCCAACATCTGAAAAATGCTTTAAAGCTTTAAAGCATCCACTACACACTACCACCAGTAGCAAAAGCTTACATACGAGTAAAGGCGGCCTTCCACCAGAGCAACCTTTCAACACGTAGAATGCAACAAGTTGCCTTTCAACGATGTGATTTTGGAGGTAAGGGAAACACGTTTCTTTCTACAGGCAACATTGTTGAAAGCAACGAGATTGCATTTCCACAGATTCTACAATATTTAGTAGTCAGTTGGCAATGGGATGCCAGCAAACAATTGCTGCAACCTATTTGGTTTTAATTAATAAGCGCAAAAGAAGAAGGCATCGGTGGTGGACCAGGCAACTTTAAACTAGAAATTATATGCAACAGAACGCTTTTTTTGAGAAACCGTTAGCAGACGAAGAAGCACTTTTCAAAAATTAACTCGCGGATGGGTCTTCATGACTTCAATTACCTGTTGGAAAAAGTTTCTCCTATAATCTCCAAATGTGATACTAACGAGATGCTATACCAGCTAAAGTCAGACTTCTGCTAACGTTACGCTTCCTGGCCAGTGGTGATAGTTACGAATCTCTTAAATTTCTGTTTAAAATTGCTCCATGCACTGTTTCAGAAATAATTCCTGAAGTATGTGAACCAATGCGATTACCGAAGTGCTGAAGGGCGAAATAAACCTAAGTTTAATAGTAGGTAGTTTTAATTTAAATCAGGTTGATATTCCTACATAGACTTATCGATATAACAAAATGCAAATCATATGCCAATCACTTATTTTCTTTTCCTCCTGAAGACCCCGATTTTACTCCGAGTTTTGAGTCTTTGATATTTTCTCCAAGGTAGATTACTCTAGGAACATTATTGATATGCGATATTGAAAAAGGCCAACCAACCAGTTAGGGTATTAAAATAATTGCGATTAGTGATACTGCATGTCAGTTCCTTGTTCTTTGTGCAAGATAGATGCATCACTCAGCTAAGAACAGTCCATCAGTTCTAGCAAGCAGACACGCTCCAGGCGTATTTTTCTTCCTGTACAGCATTTTATTTCCAGTCCAGAGAGTTTTTTTAAATGATTCCGCGGTGATTCTTTTACGGAGCATACCAGCTGTGAAATATATCTCTTCAACTATGAGAGCAGCTACGCTTTGCCGTTTTATGCATTTTCTCTTTACTTAGAGCTTTCGCTCTGTACCATGGACGTAGTCAAAGAACTAAGCTACGCAGTGTTATTTAAGGGTCTAATGTAAGAAGTGCCTAAGTCATATTTTCATCAATTATAGACTATCAGTGTGCCATCTATGCGAACTTTTTGAAAGCCTTCTGGTGGTATACCCAAAATTATTTTTGTAAGATGTATTTGTACACTCGACAAGAACAGCTAGAGCCGTGAGAAATATGAAATAACGAACGCCCCTCGATGCGCAGTTGACGGCGAACAAATTTACCATTTGCATCAGATATTTCGTACCATACGAAATGGTACACTCTGGGCAAAATCACGTATAGTGAATGGGTGATATGGGTTTAATAGAAAATGCATGTTTAAAATTCAGTTCTGGCACTCAGGGGATTATCACAGCGAAATGAATTATAACAATTATAAAAAATAGCTGCAGGTCCAAATATACCAGCAGACAGTGTATTAGTTATAGATAACGCGCCTTATCATAATGTTGAAGTAAACAAATGCCCTACTATATGACAACTAGGAAATATAATTCTGTTTTACGACTTCCACCGTATCACCCCGTCTCAAGTCCAATTGAATTGGTATGGGCATACCTAAAGCAATATGCATGTGGCAGAAAAAACGTGGATTTCAATTATTCTAAACAGGTAGAAAAATATTGTGATGAGTTTTTTCCACATTTTCGCAAGAAGCGTTGAAAAAAAGGTGTGAACATGCAATTTCCTACGAGAGCTATTTTACTGAAAAATAACCATTTCTGGACGTAATTGTGGAGGATCTAATAATAGACTTGCAGGAAGACAGCGACAGTGATGATGCAGAATTTACAGAAAATCTAAGCTCAGATTCGGAAAGTGATTCAGAGTGAAAACGAACTTTCAGAATTGTAGAAGTTTTAATGCCACATGGTAATTATTTATTATTTCTCATAAACGTTGAGGACCTCTCTTAACAAAACAAATCTTTTTCTAAGTTTAACTATTTACTTAGAGTGTACGCGTATACTGTGTTCTTATTTCTTTTCCGCCGAATGCATTCTCACTCTTTCGTGTGCGCAACCGGCGAAATTCTCAAGTCTCTTCCTATATTTGTCGAGTTGTACCTGAGAGATTATAATTATTATGAGCAATATAAGTTTTTTTAAAATAGTTCTCAGGTCACTGTAACATGCTCTTAGCTCCAGCCAAGTATTAGATAAAATATCTTCAATGGAAGGTCAGCCTAAGTACACGGTCTGTTAGTCACTACGAATGACCACTTACACGCAAAAATTGCCTTAGTCCACTAGCATATATATTTTTTTAATTAATGAAAACAAAGCCGCATCAACCGCGCAGGGTTATTAGCGGCTATAGCAGGGTAATTAGATTAATTTGTGATATCCGATAGCTTTTAGGAATTTTAAGGTGGTCTTATACTGTTCTGTAAGGGCACTTCTAATGTTTGTTGGCACTTCACAAGTCACTCTTTCACTAGTAAATATAGGACAGTCCATTAATATGTGTTTGATGGTTAGTCTGATGTCACACAGAGCGTACTGCGCTTCTTCGCCTCTGTTCAAGATATAGAATAGAATAGAATAGAATTTATTCATCACAACAGTATAAAAAAGTACAAGTGATACGTCAATCATACGAACAAAAAATAAAAACAACACATAATTTAAAAGTCAATACATATAAAAATGTTCACATAGCAATCGCAGGTACAGCAGGATGATCACAGACAAACGGGGTATCTCTAAATTCCTCCAAATTATAGAAACAATGATCTAAAATAAATTTTTTCACAGTCATTTTAAAGCCATTTTTGTCAAGGCTCTTAACAGCAACAGGTAGAGAATTATATAAATCCACTCGCAACGAGTTTTTCACTGACTTAGTAAGTTTATACCCAGGCTGTCTGAGTACATTCATAGATCTAGTATTGTGATTATGAATCTCAGCACCAGTTGTGAAAAGGTGCAAACTTCAATGAGTGTAGAATAGATAAAAATGCTAGGCAGAGGCATGATCCGTAAACGTTTGAAAAGTGGCTGACAATTAGCTCTAAACCCTTCACCCATTATCAAGCGGATTGCTTTTTTCTGTAAAACAAAAATTTTGTGCGCATTGGACGAATTGCCCCATAAAATAGTTCCATACATCAAATGAGAGTGAAATAACGCAAAATAGGTAGAACGCAATGTATCTAAATCAAGCAACTTTTTTAAGCTTCGAAGGACAAACAAATATTTTGATAGTGTGCTACACAGTTCGTCCACATGATTTTTCCAATTGAGCCTGTCATCAAGATGAAAGCCTAGTAGCTTTGTTGAACTACAATTTGCTACGTTGTTGTTTGTAGAAAAAATAATATTTGTTGTTTTATTTTTATTTATCGCTAAAGAATTAGCCGTGAACCAATTTGTTGCTCGATCTAGTGCTTCTTGACATGAAATATTGAGAAAATTGATATCACTGCAGCTCGTTAGTATTGAAATATCATCTGCATATGCCACACAATCGGTAGGTGATAAATAATTCAGTAAATCGTTGACGTAAATAATGAAAAATAAGGGACCCAGGACTGAACCCTGAGGTACCCCATGACTAACTGGAATAATCTGAGTTGTATGGCCATCAGCTCTAACACAGAGTGATCTTTCTACTAAATATGACTTAAACAAATCAAGACTCAAGCCCCTTATACCGTGGTATTCAAGTTTGCGCGCTAAAATTTCAAAAGACACACAATCAAACGCTTTAGATAAGTCACATAGAGTCAAGGCTACATGCTCTCCTTTTTCTAAACTATGTACTATGGTATCCACTACCTTCCTTACCGCTAGTGCCGTAGAACATTTAGAACGAAATCCAAATTGACAAGAATGAAAGAAATTGCTATTTTCCAAATAGGAGTATAAACGCTTCTTAAGTATTACTTCAAAAATTTTAGAAAAAATTGGTGTTATAGTGATGGGTCTATAATTGTCCAAATGGTCTGGGTCACCTTTTTTAATCCAAATCCATGGGTTGCAAGGGTGTGGCCTGTTCGAATCCGGGAAAGCACCACCTGGTCTCTTCTTGTACCGGGAAGTTGCAGATTGGTTCTCACATTTGGTGATATTTCAAACAGCTTGTTGTTCTGATTTGTGTTCCACTGATTCTGCCATCGGTCCCAAATGTACTGCTTAATAGAAGCCTTGAAATCTTCGTGTGAGATTTGCTGTACAGTGGCTATAGGCTCAGTTATTATTATGCTTAGTTTGTGGTTTACCATTCCTTTTTCCATTCTCTGATAGAAGCGTGCTCCTAGCAATTCACTATTACACTCAATTTGTTGTTTAATCGTTAATAGTTGAAAAATTGTGGAGAAAGAGTACAAGCAACACAGATTAGTAGGTTTTTTGATATTGTCGATAAAATTGTGTTTGTATAAGAAAATCTTGTTTTATGCTAATATAACCTAAAAATTTTATCAAATTAAGCAAAACTGTCAATTTTACCCATTTTTCTCTTATAGATGTGACATAGGTATCTGACCTACAGATAATAATACATCTGATATGCGTCCTGACTCAGCAAATGAAGGTCTTGATGAAGCAATAGACTCTGACCCGACATTTATAAATAATTTTTGTATTTATAATGTTTTTGTATTCTCATATTTTATGACCTCTTTGAAATCCAAAGAAAAAACTGCCTAAGTCCATTCTTTAAAAAAAACAAAATCTTGGAAACGTAGTCCTCTAAACTAGCTTTTACTTTAAATCGTTCACTCTAAAAGTAATAAAATACAAGATTATAACAAATCAAATGATTATCCGAAAAGGTAATATTTCCAAAGAGAGAAACATAAACGTTTTTCTCCAACACAGCAAAAGGTAACTTCTTACATTGGGCCCTTAAATTGTTCGTAGGCACGTATCCAGGGTTAGTTTTGGGGAAAACCAGGTTAGGGCTTCCTCCTTTTAATTTTGCCTAACCGGGAGTAACAGATTAGTAAGTAGTAATAAAAATATTCCTTCAGGGGTGCATTGTGGAATTTGAATATATTTTTAGTGGCATTATACAGGGTGTCCTATGACGAGTGTAAGATACTTTAGAAGAAGACTGTATAGCTCATTTCCAAGAAAAAAGTCATATAACGTAGGGTCCGATTTTCAACTGTTTCAGAGATATTTAATTTTCCTTCATTATTTTTATTTTTGATTTACATTAATGACCTCCCCAGTATTGATACAACTGCTAAGTATACACTCTTTGCTGATGATACAACAGTTTCTTATGCTGCTGACAACCTTGTAGAGTCGGTGAATGGATCCATGTTGGCGCAAGCAAAGGCCCAAAATTGGTTCAGTGCAAATGGGCTCTTGCTAAATGCAGAAAAGACAGGCCGAGTTGTATTTTCCATGAGAGATCTTTCGGATGTAGATGGTCCCTCTGAGGCTAAATTTCTGGGTGTTGTCCTTGATGCAAGCTTACAGTGGGGAAGTCATATCAATAAACTGGCAGCAAAACTTAACAAAAGTCTCTATGTATTGCGGGGCTTGTACTTTTGTGTTTCGGCTGATATATTGCGAACTGCTTATTTTTCTATTTTTCATACACATTTGTCTTACGCAATTCTTTCATGGGGACACTCAGCTGGGATGCTTAGGGTATTTGGCCTGCAGAGAAAGGCTGTAAGAATCATTTCAAGCCTGAGGTATAGAGATGACTGTAGAGCTACGTATGTAAAGATGCGCTTACTGACTGTGCCAAGTGTGTATATATTGGAATGTTTGATGTATGTGAGACAGAACATTGGTCTGTACCAAACTCATGAAAACATCCATACTTATAACACCCGTGTTAAGAAAAATTTAATTCCTGCATACTGGCGGCTAGGGAGTAGTCAGGATGGTCCAGGATACTGGACCATAAGATTTTTTAATGCATTACCTGGTGAGATTAAGGTTCTTCCAGAAAAAGTTTTTAAAGTGAGAGTAAAAACATATTTGCTAAGAAACGCCTTTTACTCCTTTAATGAATTTTTAAACTCTGATTTTAGCATGTTGTGAAATGTCAGTTATAGGTTTTTTTAGTATTTTTAAATGTCGATGTTTGGTGTCTCTTAATAATATGTAATATTGTATTGTTTTAGTATTGTAACTTCTATTTTCTTGACGTGTGTAAACAGATCTTGTATAGTCACAAATAAACTATCTATCTATCTATCTATCTATTTTATTTCCAGCGATTTCGGCGCATAGTTAGTAATTTTACGACCGCCCGATGTTATGTAGCAAAATACTAAATACACACTACACAGTGTGTAAAAAGATGGAATTTATCATCAAAAGGTACTTTCATAGCACTATAGCGCATCTGAGAATCGTATCACAAGAGATTGAAGTGAAGAATAACTGTTTCTGGTGATTTGAAGTTTAAAGCCAAAATTTCAGCAAAATATCTTGAAGTAAAGCGTATTCAGTCCTAAAAAACCGCGATCAAAAATTTTGTTCCCAGTTATTTTGTCTGCTATTTGGACTCATCCGACAATACAGTACTATAAAAGTACCTTCTGATAGGAAGTTCCATGCCCTCCCACAATCTGTATTTGGTATTTTGCTGCATGGAATCTGTGGACCGTAAATTTAGCAAATACGCGCCAGGGTTTTGAGAATCAAAAGATGAATAAAAACTGGATATCTCAAACAGTTGAAAATCAGACCCTACTTTATATGATTTTTGTTGTTGTTGGAAATGCAAATATCTTCCACTCGTACATAGAACACCCTGTATAATGTTTATTTAGTTTTGGTCAGTAGCGCCCCCTTTCAGATTAGAAGAACCACGTTTAGTGTTTACAGTGACTACTCTTTCCCGCTAGCCTCTATACTATTTATGTCTTTAATTCCATCATTAAATTTCTACTTTAACACTGAAGCAAAACCATTTATGGAATGAATACAAAATTGTCAGCGGAGCAAGCTGTAAGTGCGGAATGCATGTAGCTCTACCGCATCCGAAAGGGAATGGAAATTATGCAGTTACGCTGGTATAGCACAATGCAGTTGAAACCACAATTAAAATACATCGGTTATTTACGTAAAAAGCAAACTGCACTTCTAAATGGATTTATTGCACCTATGCCAGCATGCCGGGCATTTCTGTGGCTGCAGTTGATTGTATGTGATGTACATCATGAACGTTACCGTGCTTCTCGGACATAGAACCATTTTTTGTATTATAGTGATAGGATGGAGGCTCGTAGATAGACCTGATAGACCCTATAGTCTAAGATCCGAATATAAAGCGACCTTCACCGAACTGGTTAATGGATGAAAAGCATTTTATATTAAATTTAATATGTTAAAAAACATATCGCGAGTGGGTTGGCTGAAAAATTTCAGTCCAGGATATGATTATAATTAAATATTGAAAAATTAATTTTTTTTAAACATTTCACTGGTTTGGTTAATAGACAAATTACATACCAATCGAAAGTATGAAGTCCGTAGAATATGCAAACGTTAGGTTGGCAACGTTTTTTCCGTCCCAACTATATGGTAGGCAGGTATAAACAGGTAAATCAATAATAGTAATTTGCACCGGTGTGGTCAATGCATGAAACTTATACCAAAATAAAGATAATTTTATTCCAAACAGGTCGAAATAGGGTTGTCTGCAAAAACTTAGTCTGGAATTCCGGTTGTCGAATTTTAAAGATTAAAATATTGCTGCCAGTGAGTACGTGCGCCAGAGAGGTCCGAGCGAACTATCCCGTGTATTAACAAAGGATAGCGACACACTCGTAAATGCTGGGCATCATTGTATGGGAACATTCTTCTGAATTGAAAAAGCGTGCTGCTACTATACTGATTGTTGTTATTTATAAACATTAAATTGTGATAAAAAAATGGCTAAAATCGCTTCACCTACGAGTTATCTTATGCGGTTGTTTTTAATTTTGTGTGGTTTTACGATTTACCTAAGTCTAGTGTTGCCGAAGGCGTATTTTGTGAGGGAACGTACTTATGTGCGTTATCATCATCATTATAGTCACAATAATAGACACGTTGTGAACTCCTAAAATGCATTAAGTCGGAGCTAGAAAATTGACGACACGAATATTATCAATATTTTTGAGAACTGTAGCTCGCCATCGTTCGCGCTTTACTGTCAGTTCAGTGGTGCTCTTGATACTCACCTCCAGCAACTGTTTCGTCGTATCCACCTAGCGGGTAGGAAAACGGCCACGGCGCCGCCCACTCGTAGCACGACCCTGAACTACAAGTTTATTCATATTATCGCTTATGTGTATATGTCCGAAGAATGTAAGCATTCTCGTCGACACAATGAAGGATAGTCTCTTTGGTTTACTGAGCTCATCCAGTATGGAAATGTTAGTTCGCTGGGCGGTATAAGGAACTCTCAGCATTCTCCTCCACGTCCACGTTTCAGAAGCATCTATGTGAGCTCGATCTACCTTTTTAACAGTCCAAAGTTTCCGAGGCATACAAAAATTGGGAGAACACAAGAGACTGAATTATACTATTATTCAAATTCATACACCATCTTGTTTGTGCCGGTACATTGTGTTATAGAATAGAGTATTACTCCCATATTGTGTGAGGATGCACTCCGAGGCGCTCTCTAAAGCTTCCAGACACTATCCAGAAGAGAGCAATTAGACTCACCGATACGCCTAGCCTCACAAAGGACCTCCACAGCCTGGAACATCGAAGAAGGGTTGCTGACCTGTCCCTGATTCACAGATTCTATTACGGAGAACTTCGACGCTGTGTCGACGTTTCAAATCTAACGTGGACAGAGACTTGTCCTCCCGCAGCGCTTCTACAGCGCCATAGACTTTCAGCGTTTGCAGGAGGAAAACTTGTATAATTTATTTTTACAGTTATTAGACAAGTAGTGATTGTGTTATAGGCCGCTGACGTTGTATTCCGTTCAGACGGAGTACGTTTTGCAAGGTTTTAGACTGACTATTATTTTCAGCTGCTGTAGCATTATTTATGTGTTTAATCTCATTATTTAATTTTTACTTTTACTCGAGCAAAACCATTTATGGAACGAGTACGAAATTATCAGCTACAGCAATATCTTAGTGCGGATTGTATATATAACTGCATCCGGAAGGGAATTAAAATTATGCAGTTGCGCTGCTATAGCATAATGCAGTTGAAACTACTATTAAAATACATCGGTTATTCACGTAAAAAGCAAACTGCATTTCTGAATTTATTACATCTATGCGTGCATATACCAGCATACCAGGCATTTCTGTGGTTGTGTGGTTCTCTGGGATGAATATGACTGTTCTTTCCGGATACGAAACCATTTTTTTATCACAAATTTAAACGAGTAGTATCCTACATGTTTTTAAGTTATTTCGTAAACAATTCTGGATAACATAATGGTTGACTTCGAAGATTAGATATAGAAACAATATGCAGTTGAAGCAAACAGGATTCAATAATGTGGTTTGCTTCCTCATATTTTACTTCTCGAAATAGATATTAAAAGCTTTTATTTAACTTGCAATGTATGTATGTTTGTTTGGGTGGAATCTTGCAACTCAATTTTGAAGCAGTTATCTTCAACCGATTGAGCTGGAATTTTGTATACACGTTCAGTTTGGATGATAATACACGACAAGTTGTGTGACGTCGTTCTAAATCCAATAGTGGAATAGCTGTTTAATGCGTTTCTACAATATGGGTATCCACTGATGTTATTTTTATTCAAAACGATGAATTTTGCTGTAAGAGTTTGGTGAAAATATACTATTCAAAATCGGCGAGTTGTTTTGTCACTGCATGAACCCTACGACCTGAGAGAAGAGAGTTTTTGCATTTGGCACCCAACAAGTGGCTTGCGGTGTGAGCAAGAATCTGGCAGCAGTGATAGGAGTTTTTGGATCGAATTGTACGAGTTCCTTTATACAGCCTACGCAGTGGTCACCACCAGGTTGTATCGACGACGGTGACGACATCGACATGAGGTTAGGGAGTAGCTAACGAACTGCTGGTGCAGCGAGCAACCACAGAGGGTGGACCGGACAGCCGGTGTGTGTGACTCTGACGCGACGTAAGTGGTAATGAAGATCCACGGTAAGGATTTTCCAATAATAAGTTGTAATGGAGCATTTGGGGTGCTGGACTGACTTTGGGAAAGTAATAAAGTAAAGTAATTAAGTAACAGGGATAAACTCGTATAGTTAGTGGACTCTTATATCACCAACACAGTTTTAAGGTTATGTCTAGAGTAGGTCTAATAGGTCTATATTTTTAGTCTAGTATAATGTTTTCGTGATGTCTAATAAAAACAAATCTACGAAAATGAGTGGATATTAGGACACCGTAAATTCTGATTACGAACTATCGATCAAATGATGGCAAATAATTTGTATTTTTAGATATAATACGATGTATTTTGTTGTAAGAGTTTGGGGAAAATATGCTATTCAAAGTCGGTGAGTTGTTTTATCACTGCATGAACCTTGCTTACGACCTGAGAGAAGAGAGTCTGTACAGTTAAAGGGCTTGTTGAGAGTCTGTACAGTTAAAGGGCTTGTTGAGAGTGACTCATAAAAATAATATGACGTCATTTTAAATCAAATATGGCGGACCATCCAAGATCGCGGATAGTTTTTTTTGCACTTCTGCGAAATATGGGTATCAAATAAAAGCGCTTGCCAAGAATAAGTAAAAAAACTTGATATAAATGCAACTTAATAACTAAAAAGCTCGCTAAAAAGTAAAAAATTAATAAAAACAAAAAAAAACTTAAAGAAAAGCTTTTATTTAAATGTTCTAAAAAGGAGAAACTAAAATGTTCCTTTAAAAGCTTTTATTTAACTTGTAAATGTATGTATGCTTGTTCGGGTGGAATCATGCAACTCAATTTTTAAGCAGATTGTCTTCTTCGGTGAAACAGTAAGGACGTTGCCATAAATCTTATCCTATTACCTCATTTTACGATTTGTTTTATTTTATAAGTAAAGGAAACGGCAAATCACTTAATATCCTATTTATCTACTTCATAAAACTTATAACTACAACAGGTAACAGCAGATTCTATTAGCCACCTTAAAGACGGTCCAGCATCGGAATTGGATAATCGCCGCAGACGATATTCAATGTCCTTGTTATACTTATGTTTTCCATCCTTTTTTAGACTCGACATAATAATGACGATTGCTACCTGAGGGAACCTCCCGCTCCCCTTCCTCATGCCACGCTGGTCAATTTACGATGGCAGCACTCCCCTACGTTTTTACCCCAAGATTTATTCAAAATTTGGTTCGATTTCCAGTTGACAAGCACAGTCTACGACAAGATACGAAATTAAATACAATTTGCCAGGTACTCTTAATTCATCTTGAGTCACAACCTGCTAAAGGGGATAATATGATTAAAATTCCTCCCCCTCTTATTATTTATGAAAGCGTTTTATATTTTTACGTCAAGGACGCAATCTTCTTTTTACGGAAGTTATCCTGCCTCGAGACAAGTGGGGACAACGTTTAAAGGAAATAACAGATTGACTATGAATTTTAATGCTGGAATAATGTCCCAACTTTTCCACTTCCTATGCGCCGACAAGAGAGGGGTCCCGATTATGGTTATGAGATTGCGAGGGGTAAATAAATTTCAGATCTTTTTAACTAAAATTTTGAGATTGGTGTCAAGTAGTCAGTTAAATACGTATTTCTTACCAGAGGCCTGCGGTGGGTTAACATTTAGTGGAAGCAATAACTCAACCAATCTACGTAATGTCCGTCGTTAACACTAGCTTCTTTTTCATTATGACCTCTAAAACTAAGTTCACGCTCCGCCACGAATCACGTGACTTCAACCAACCTTTTAACAATTTCCCAATTTTTTCGAACCAATTCATCATGCCTCCTGGGATATTCCCTAAGGTGGCAGTCCAAGGCATACTCTATCCGCAAAGTTCCACAACGTTTTTGTTTAAAGACCGCTTCCAAATGACTCTGACCGTTACAATATATTTTCGTCATTTGATGCAGACTAAGTTGGAAAATCCTGAAGTATTTCACAGGCTTCTTTCCACAGTTAGAAAAGGTAGTCATGGCCAGCAGAACAAATTTTCAAGTTTTGCACACCCTGTTAACATATATATGTTGTACACACCGATATTACATGTCTTTTGTAGGTCTTCGTGTCTCTAGTAATGTCCATAGTTGTAGTAGGTTGACCCTACTTTTAATTGGCTATTTTTCCATGAATGATAACACGGGAAACATTTTACTTTTCAGAACAAGAACATATAATACAGTCACATGCATATGCGACATCTACACTACGAGGATGGTTTTCGATGGCCGTAATGGGAAGCGAAATTTAACTCGCTTATTCGATAGCTGTGAGGATGCATGTATAGAACAATGACCTTCGATCATGCAACGCGACGAATGCTTGTAGAAAATAAGCTGTCCCCCCTATGGATTACTGACGGTTGAGTTGGTTACCCTATTTTAGGCGTCGCGTCTCGACTTTGTTTTTTGCTATATAGTTCCACTTCTTCCATCTCTTACGTGGCAAATTATGAATACACACATATTGAATAATTTGAAAAGTAGGTTACGAATAATTCAAAAAGTAAATTACGAGTTCGAGTAGCTTAGGGGAGCAATGGCTATAGGGATAATACCACATGGTAGATGCTGATTTTAAGAATTCTGTACATATACGCTAACAAAGAAATATTCATACTGCAAGCGCTTAGCGCCGTAAATAAAGTACAGTTCAGCCTACAGAAAACTCAGGTAACAACACTTACAAAGAAGTCTCACGTTGGCTTACCAACTGCGGAAATGGAGGATCACCCCATAGTCAAGTCATCTCCCATCAAGCTTTTGGGGAGCAATATCAAGAATAACATGTCCTGGCACGACCACGTCGTCAGTATTACTAAAACGACATCTCAGAAACTTGGAGTTTTACTCCTCTGTAGGAAGCTGTATACACCAGAGTAACTGCTGCTGCTCTACCAAGCACAGATTTGACCATCGCTGGAGTAATGTTCCCATGTGTGGGTATGCACTCTCCAAAGCTTCTGAACACTCCAGGAGAGAGTAATTAGACTAATCGATATGCCTAAACTTATAGAGGGTCCCCACAGCCTGAAACATCGAAGAGGGGTGGCTGACCTGTCCCTGTTTTACAGATTCTATAACGGAAGATGTCCGAGCGAGCTCTCCCAGATAATAACACCGAAGGCATTCCGAACGAGGAACACTAGAGAAGCTCTGCGAGCTCATCCTTACCACGTCGAGGTCCTTACTCCCCGAACCAGTCTCCTCCAGCATATCTTCTTTCGGAGAACTATGAAATGAGCTTCCGGGGAATTTGTTTCTCGACGGCTACGGCCTGCAGCGTTTCAAATCTAACGTGTACAGACGCATATCCCCTTGCAGCGCTTCCACAGCGCTTTCACCCTTTGCGGGAGGCTGACTATAAAAAAAAAATAAAAAATTGCAGCTCTTCGGTTTCAAAGTTACGTGATTATATCTGTGGATTTCATACGCAAAAAACTAACAGCTGTTCTTGATCTTATGTAGCCCATAATCAGTGATAGAATCAAGAACCTGATAACTCATAGTCATAGAATTAAACAGACCAGACGTCATTCGAATTGAATCCAATTTTTACGAGTATTAGAACTTGGAATAATACAATCCATCGACTGTATCCATTTACTATTGAGAAATCATTCAATTGTTCACGAAATCTAATATATCTGATAGTAGTATAATATCTCCATTTTTAGTATTCTTCGTCATTTTAAGTATAGTAGTTATAAAGGAATTTAGATTAATACTACAGTGTTTGGCAAGCAGAATAACAGTGAATTAAAGTTTAGAATAAATATTTAACACAGCAAATACAATATCAAAGTTTAGAAGATAACAATTCTGTAAGTAAACAAAAAGCATTTTTAGTCAAGGTCTTCTTTACTGTACTATAAAATTGGCTATAGGCATGTCCCTAAGGCTGCTTGGCAGAGTATTAAAAAGCTTGATTGCCCATCCTGACACCTTCTTAGACGATAATATAATGCAACTAAATTAGTTTTGTTGCATGCGTCAGCATGTGACTGAAAATTATTTGCCTTTTACTTCCCACACTGCTGGGTGACGGAAGTATTGTGATTGCGAAAATTTTCGATTTTGAGAAAATACACTTTTTGGGCGTTTTATGATATCTATAGAACGAAAATCCACGTCACTCATTTCAATCGGTCTGGTTGTCGATCTGTCTCTCGGTCTGTCTCTCGGTCTGTCTGTTGGCGTCTTTTAGTCTTGTAATCTCAGTAACCTCTGCATGGATTGTGATGAAATTTAAGCAACGATATGTTGTGGGGTCCTAGCACGTAATGTTCCCATACTTTTGATAATCGGTGTATGGGCGGCGGATTAATTAAAAACAAAAAAATTAAATGTTCCCCAAACTCCGTTTTTAGGCGCTTTGGGAGGAGGCGTTTTCCCGATCATTACTTCTACTTCTATTTGGGCGGGGGTGAATTGGGGTGGTTGGGGGGTGGGGGGTCGTAAAGCTCAAAGATTTGGCTATCCATTGACCTGTGAAAGAAATACCTAGGTTCATAATACCTTTTTTAGGTCCATCCGAATATTTACATACCTATAACAGAAACCAAGGGACTTGCTTTAGATAGTTCTGTATTGTGTAACGTGGAAACTATTGGTTTGATTTTAATGAAATTCTTACACAGTATTATCACCATGGCGAGAATGGAAAGCGTTTATTGCTTTTAGAAGTCGTGTCAGTGACGACGCAACAATAATAAAAAAAACTAAAAATATAAAAAGAGCTCAAACTTTGTTTTTAGGTGTTTTATATGTTCCTGATCGTTTTCTACTTTTTTTTGAGTGGGGGTGAAGTTAAGGTGGGAGGGGGGGATGGTAGGTTGTTGAACTGAGAGATGTGTTGTGTTCATAATAGGCTGTCTACTAACCTGTGAAAGAAAGACCTAGCGGTATAACACACTTTTTTGCTCGGGCGGGCGATAATTTGGTTACAAGGAGATCTCAGACTATAGCTTCATGCTATGGGAAAATAAACTGGTATACCGTACTGTATGGGAAGTACTGAATCAACCAACTTGACTTAATTTTTTATAAAAAGTAAATTTTGAAAAATTTATAGAGCGGGCACTGCTAAAATTTTGAGAGCCACGAACGTCTTTCTACAGTCCTGTCTGTAGCCAAGACTTGATATTAGTCTGGCTACCCTCCTTTGGACGGCAAACAGCCTATGAACCTCTGCAGAGTGTCTTCAAGCCAAAGCTTAAGAGGCCTCTTACTACAAAGAATGCTTTTGTTAGGTTTTAAGCCATGATATGTGTACCTCACTGCAGTCTTATATCAAACATCATCATAATCACAATGGCTTTGCAGACATGTTGTGAACTCGTAAAACGCGCTAATACCTGCTAGAGTACTGGCGACACAAATATTATCGATAGTTTTAGACATTATTATAGCTCGCTATCGCCATCGTCCGCGATTCAATGTCAGTTCAGTGGCACTCTTGATACTCATATCCAGCAACTGTTTTGTCGTATCTACCCAAGATGTAGGGGCCATTGCGCCGCCACTCGGGGCATGACCATGAACTACAAAGTTTCTCCATATTATCGCTTCTGTGAATATGTCCGAAAGATGTACCTAAGCATTCTTGTCGACACAATGGAGGATGGCCTCTTGGATTACCGAGCTGATCCAGTAAGGAGACGTTAGTTCGATGAGCGGTATAAGGCACTTTCAGCATTCTCCTCCACGCCCACATTTCAAAAGCATCTACGCGATCTCGATCTGCCTTTTTAACGGTCCAAATTTCCGAGGCATACAAAAATAAGGAAAAGACAAGAGACTGAACCAGCGACATTTTGGTAGCTTTAGTGATGTTATTATCACGCCATATTCTATTGAGCTTCGTCGTGGCCACCCGTGCCTGTTGAATGCGCCGTCGAGTTTCGTTTTCACAACCACCCGAATTGTCGATCAAAGAACCAATATACATAAAACTTTGAACTAGTTGACAACAGTCCACTGATTTTGTTCCTCGACAACACTATCGTGCTCTCTGTCTACGATCATAACCTTGGTCCTGTTGTAGTTAATATCAGGACCATTATGCGGCACTGTGTTGTTCTAAGATGTTTGATAGATTTACTAGTTCTTTCTGAGAAGTAGCAATTGTATTAGAATGACTCCTAATAATCTTGCCTCAGTGACACTACCACTAAGACCTAAGTATCTTATAGAGCATCGATCGCTGGCTCCCAAATAGGGTTCAAGAGGTCAAGGATCGCTCTGAGAGACATTGACGAATCTATGACGTTCCTCGTCGAACTGTATACTTGGCGTTAATGGAGAGTCGACTATCATGCTAATGCAATATTCTTGCAGATGCACAATATAGATATCTTCCAATTTAGATGACATCGGCAGAAAAAAGACGACCGAACCGAATGTTCGTCTAGTTCGTTTAATCACCTAATGCACCGCACACAGCGAGACGGCGACGGTGAAATTTGCCGTTGCTGATGCATCCAATTATTTTCTTCTCGCTTTCCGGAATTACCTCTTCGGCCAACCGGAAACTTTTGCGGCACACACCTCGACTGGGATGGATTAAAATGGAAATTTTTGAGTTGTGGATATTAAAGCGTCGTAAGTACGGACGGGCGGCGAACGACACTAAAACTATGAAACTTGATAGAGTGCAAAAACTGGTCGCAGCCTGCAATAGGGAATTTGTTCGTATAACTTTTAGTACCAAAAATCTTGCATTTTTGATCAGCCTCCCGCAAAGGCTGAATGCCTATGGCGCTGTAGAAGCACTGCGAGAGGGGTATGTGCCTGTGCATGTTAGATGTAAAACGCTGCAGGTTGTAGCAGTCGGGAAACAAAATCCCCGGCAGCTCATTCCACAGCGTCGAAGTTCTCCAAAAGAAGGAATGTTGGAGGAGGCTGGTTCGTGGAGTAAGGACCGCATCCTGGTAAGGATGATCTCGAAGAGCTTCCCTAGTGTTCCTTGTTCGGACGGCCTTTGGTGTTATTATCTGGGAGAGCTCATTTGAATATCTACCGTGATAGAATCTGTAAAACAAGGACAGGTCAGCTATCCTTCTCCGATGTTCCACGCTATGGAGGTCCTTAGTGAGGTTAGGCGTATCAATTAGTCTAATTGCTCTCTTCTGCATAGTCTTCTGAAGCTTCAGAGAGTGCTCCGGAGCGCATCCCCATACATGGAAGCAATACTCCAACGATGGTCGGATCTGTGCCCTGTAGAGCAGCAGTAGTTGCACAACTTAAGAGATAGAAACATGTTTTTATGACCATGACGACCATGACGATCGGGCAGTTTCCGGTGCCTATCACGTGTCTACTACCTGTGTCCATTACGCTGCCACGGCACGCTGTGATATTTACGAGGCCACTCGATCCCATAGTACATAGTGCATAGAAACACGTTTCTAAGTTACAGAGTACCGGCGCTGGTGTATACAGCGGTAACGATCTACTTTAGGGTACAGCCGCTAGGTGGCGCCCCTATATGTCAATCGAAAGGGCTCGAGGTGGGGAGCAATAATGTCCCTGGGCACAACACCCGGAAACGAAACACAAAAAAGTTATGGAGAAAACAATTTCCCATGTTAAGTGTATGGGAATTTTTCGAAAATTTAGGGTACAGCCGCTAGGTGGCGCCCCTATATGTCAATCCAAAGGGCTCGAGGCGGGTAGCAATAATGTCCATAAGCACAATACCCGGAAACGAAAGACAAAAAAGTTATGCACGAAACAATTTGGGAATTTTTCGAAACATTTTTTTCTCATTAAGAGTCATTGCAATCAAAAGGAACATGTTTATTTTATTTATTAAGAAAAAAGCAAGAACAATCAAAGTTTAGTCAAGTCATAAAGCTGACTAGTCAGCTTAACCTGACCTAACATAACCTAACATAACCTAACCTTACCTAACATAACCTAACCTAACCTAACCTACGTGGAAGATTTCATTCACTTTTAACGAGACTTAACATGGGAAATTGTTTCCTCCATAACTTTTTTGTCTTTTGTTTCCGTGTGTTGTGCCCATGGACATTATTGCTCCCCACCTCGAGCCCTTTCGATTGACATATAGGGGCGCCACCTAGCGGCTGTACCCTAAAATTTTCGAAAAATTCCCATAGACAACATGGGAAATTGTTTCCTCCATAACTTTTTTGTCCCTCGTTTCTGGGTGTTGTGCCCAGGGACATTATTGCTCCCCACCTCGAACCCTTTCGATTGACATATAGGGGCGCCACCTAGCGGCTGTATCCTAACATTTCCGAAAAATTCCCATAGACTTAACATGGGAAATTGTTTCCTCCATAACTTTTTTGTCCTTCCTTTCGTTGTGCCCAGGGACATTATTGCTCCCCACCTCGAGCCCTTTAGATTGACATATAGGGGCGCCACCTAGCGGCTGTACCCTAAAAAAAATCGTAGCCTATACAGCTTCCTACAGCGGGACAAAACTCCAAACTTCTAGGACGGCGTTTCAGCAATACTGACGACGTGGTCATGCCAGGACATGCTATTGTTGATGTTCATTCCCAAAAGCTTGAAGAAAGGAAAAAATGAAGTAGTTGTCTTCTTTGACGCGATTTTCAAAATCAAAAGGCCAATCAAGTAACTGTAGAGCATACCACACAACAAGATTACAGAAAACGTATGTTTGAAATTGCTTTTGACTGTTGTATGGAGGTTTCAGTAAACGTTCAATTACTGTCACTGTACACTGCATAAAACATCAGAGTTATCAAATGTGTTTGAGCCATAAACATGGCACAGTTTGGATATGACAAAATGTAGATACAAATGGAAGGCTCATCATCATACTCACAATGTCTTAACAGACATGTTGTGAACTCGTAAAATGCATTTACTCATTTTACGAGTTTCTCTTGGGATATCCTTAAGATCTTTAATGCAGTAGTTTCCCATCTGCTTTCTGCATCCTCATGCCGTTGACCAGATGGTATCTACTGGTTCATCCGCCTTTAGGGGCAATTTCTCACTCCAAGGATAAGAAGGTGTCCTGACTCTTCTCAACTCGTCCACCCAAAGCTGTTGGTTGGGAAGAGGTTACTGCTTATACCGACAGTAGTTCGGTTCCTTTTAGTCGCCTTTTACGACACGCAGGATATACGATGGGAGATATTCTAATCCGCCCCCACACGGGGGAAGTGGAAGGCTAAATAAACATTTTTAATTACTCAATAATTTGAAAACACATGAGAATAGTATAAGAACGTATGAGTCTTTTACATTATTTTCACACGCATAATACATTCCTATACGTTCCTGCCGACTCACCCTGTATATCATGTTATAGCTGTTTATCCAGGCTACAAAATATTACACAGCCACAGAGCTGAAGATTTCAGAAAAGCTTCCTAAACACCCCAAGCTGTACTGCAAATTTTCATGAATATCTGTAGCACTCATAACTAGACACTTTTGAAGAAAATCAGCATATGACTAAAAAAATATGAAGAAAGCCCATTATTTCAAGTGATTTCATCCCAATTCCTGACGCTCTAGTTTTCAATATTTTTGCATGAAATTTTTACATGGAGTTTAAAAGGAAGTTACACAGGGGGCTATTGAAGCATTTTTTGAAAAAAAAATGATTTAACATGAAATATGATCGCTTGAAGTTGCCTATTTTCTTCGTCAACTTTGTAATTTTTTTAAGAAAAGCCCAGAAGCAAAAATGAAAAAATGCTTCGATATCACTATGGGCAATTTCTTTCTAAATATCATGTGAAAATTTCATGTAAAAATATTGGCAAATGAAGCGCCAGGAGTTGGGATAAAAAAAATCTGCAAATCGCCTTCCTCTTCAATTTTGCAAATTTCGGACGACGCGCTAAAATGACTGTTTTCATTTCTTTCTAATGTAGCGCGCACCTGTTTATTTATCACCCCATCGTCGGTTCCTTTTCAGCTCCCCGCATCTTGGAGAAACTATTCCAGATTGTAGGAGCAGCGTTAATCCTTTGCCCTATTTGACCTGTATTGCTTCTTCATTACGAATAAATATTATTATTATTATAATTATGGTTTTCTGAATTTGCTGACCGCATTACAACTGCCCTTACTTTCTTCAGAGCTATCTCAACTTCCTGTGCGAAAAACCGTTTTCATACTCAACAGCAGCGAAAGCTATCCGCGTTTCCAGCCTGTTATGAATTTTTCCCAGGAGGTGGTGTAATTATGCAAATAGGGGATGGCAAGCCATAGTACCCGGTATTTAAGCCCCATCACCTTGGCAGTTAGACGGGCATTTCGGGAGATTAAAGCCACTTTCAGTTTACAAAAGCCGCTCAAATTTACCTCGTCGGCTAACCGGATACTTTGAAGTTGCTTGCGGAAAGAAGGATCTGGATTATTAGATTTACATGGAAATGCTAACTGAAGCCATCCTTGTTATAATAGACCAGTGCTCGGTTGCTTCAGGAAGTCGGTACACGGATGGTCTATTCAAATTGAATCAGTGAGTGGAAAAACAATACATCTCCAAAATCCTTGTTTTGAGAAAAACACAAATATATGTTTTGACTATAAAGTTTTCATTTAACAGCAATGATGTCTACAGAAATATTATAAGGGTTGACTTCCTCTATATAAACTTGCTGAGCAGGTTCCTTTAAGTGTGTTATGGAGGGCTGTAAAGCAGAAAAGGAACGTGGAACTGTTTTTCCACTCAATATTTAGTAAACATAAAAAATGTAAATATTTTTAGTTGAGATGCGATTATTAATATATGTCATACAAATTATGTCAGCTTTAGATTGTAATAATTCCTATTATTGTTCCGGTTGATCTTTGCTGGTGGTCTCCCAAGAGATAATATAATATAAATATCCAAAATTTCACCATCCATGTACTTTTATGAATTTTTTTAAATCGCCGATCTTCTTTGCATTCATTGATAATGGTTTTTTGTAGGCTGCTTCGTTTGGAGAAACGGAGATGACATTAGGTTTAAGCGGTTTAAACGTATTTGTACCTAGTCCTTCAATGAAAACCAGTAAAAATATATCCTGGTGTAGAACTGTCATAGATCAACAAACTGGTGATAAGTTGAAACTGAGATTTCATTATATCCTTTCAAGACCGACTTACAGAATTTTACTTCTCACACCTATAGGTGAAGGGAGTATTGCGATCGCGTAAATTTTCGATTTCGAGATAATACGCTTTTTGGGCGTTTTATGGTATCTACATTAATCTGTAGCCTTAGTAGGTAATGCATCTATAGTTTTGAGAATCGGTGCATGAGAAACGGAGCAATTAACAAAAAATAAAAAATTCCAAATATTCCTCCAACTTAATTTTTAGGTATTTCCTATTTTTTTAGTGGGAGTGAAATTGGGGTGGTTGGAGGGTGGAGGACTGTAAAACTGAAAAATCTGTTGTATCCATAATAGGCTGCCATTGACCTGTGAAAGAAGTACCTAGCGTTATAATAGACTTTTTTGCAGGCGGGCGATGATTTGGTTGCATGAGTTGAATCTCAGACTATAGCTTCATGCTATGGAAAAGTATTAATATGCTATCACCGTAATGTGATTTAAGTACTAAGTCGATCAACTTGACTTCATTTCTTATAGTACCTTGGCCACCAGCTTATTGCATGTCGATTGCTGAACTCAGGCAGCAAGGATGGAAATCAGATATTGAGTGGAAAAACGATATAACAACCAGAGTTGTACCGTTCTTCCACTCAATCCAATAACAGGTACCCTCGAAAATGCGTAAATTGTGTGTTAGTTATACTGTTCTTCAGCACATCAGAAGGGATCACGTTGAAATATGATTTTGAACCGTCAATTTTGGACTTATACTGTTTTTCCACTCACCGACTCAATTGAACTCTAGAGTTTTTATGGGCAGCCTCCCGCAAAGGCCTATAGCGCTGTAGGAGCGCTGCGAGAGGATAAGTGTCTGTCCACGTTAGCTTTCAAACGCTGTAGGTTGTAGCCATCGGGAAACAAATGCAGCTCATTCCACAGCGTGGAAGTTCTCCAAAAGAAGGAATGCTGGTAAGTATGAGCTCGCAGAGCCTCCTTAGTGTTCCTCTTTCGGATATCCGTCGTTGTTGTTATCTGGGAAAGTTCACTAGATTATCTTCGATGATAGGATTTGTAAAAAAGGGGCCACCCAAAAAGCCACCCTTTTTCGATGCTTCAGGCTGTGGAGGCTCTTTGTGAGGTTAGGCGTATCGATTAGTCTAATTGCTCTCCTGTGGATAGTATCTGTGCCTTGTAGAGCAGCAGCAGTTGCTCTGGTGTATACAGCTTCCTACAGCGAAACAAAACTCTAAGCTTCTGGGATGCCTTTTTAGCAATACTGACGACGTGGTCGTGCCAGGACATGTTATTGTTGATGTTGATCCCCAAAAGCTTGACGTAAGGTGACTCGACTATTGTGTGACCCTCCATATGACGTTTACCTGTCAAATTCGATGACGGTTATTCGATCAGATTTCCGAAATTTTTAGTTTTAACATCACAAGTGCTTATGAAAACATTACTGGAATTATCTGCTACAAATCTTTGGTTGCCTCAAGTAAACCAGTTCGCAGAAAGTCCGATGAAGCATACGGAAGACAGCTATCATAAGCTATTAGACATCACGATCAAGTTCTGGTATGAAATGGTGAGATGTTAATGCTGTTGGATAATGACTGGCTTTAGAAAATGGTACCGTAAAATGTTTTGTGACGTATTATAATTGTCTTACCACAGCATAGTAAACAACCAGCACGATAACTCAAGATGGTGGAAATTACACGCGCATTCCCACTTTTGGAGGGCTTTTTTATAGGGATGCTAACGATACTTCGATACTTTTGCACTAATATCGAGTATTTTTGTCATCGATACTTTTTGAGGCATTCCAAGCTGGCATTGATACTTTTGTGTCGGTATCGAAAATAATTATATAATTATTTAGGGGTGTGATCAGTTGCACAAAATGCTCTGTACGAACCTAATGCGCCTTTTTGGCTAGAAAATATCGAGTTGGTACTGGTATCGATATTTTCATTTTCGCATCTCTACCCAAACTTGACAGCCGTAAAATCATCCAAAAACCCTCCCAAGGTTAAATTTTGTGGGAACCATTTTTATATAGGAAATCCTCAGAGATATTATGCTGGTTGTTTTCTATGCTGTGGTATTACTATGTACGCTTATACCCCGCCACAAGGCTCAGCCTTCTAGTGGTGGCCTTATTTGTAATTTTCTTACCAATAAATGAATGAATGAATGAATGAATGAATGAATGAATTTCCACAGTTGGCAAGCCAACGTGAGACTTTTTTGTCAGTGTAGGATTGAAAATGAGGAGAATGAAAAACGCGCATTTTGAGGCGACCATCATCAGTTCGAATGAGACCTACGTCAGGAATTGCCAATCGACCCGTGTGCCGAGGTGCTTAGAGCACGGATCTGATAGCAACGTTGTGTCTCAACCTCCTCTAAAATTTTCAAGTCGTGTCATGTAGCGCGAACGGAAAATTAAGCTTCATCGCACGATAATCCAATTTCCCCCTCAAGGAGGGCATATAATAATAATAAGGGGCAATTTCACGTTCACTTGCTAAAACTAATCAGAAAAAGGTACATGGGTTCCAATTTGGCGTATAACAAGGCTACTAGAGAATAATTATTGTCTTGGTGTATGCTAAGTTCAATTCCTTGTAGTGTTTAATCGTCTTTAGATGGGAAACTTTACGACATACGGAATTGTTTATGTATTTTATGTTATCTTAAGCCCTATGCTCTTCAATATGTATTCCGAGGTTATATTCGTGCAAGCACTTGATGGATCCGAAGAGTTAACGGCAGACTAATAAATAACTTAAGGTCGATGACACAGTCATTCTTGCGGATAGTAGAGAGAGTCTTCAAAGCCTAATTGATAGAATAGTTTCAATAGATAATCAGGTGGGACTACAAATAAATTAATAAGAGAGGCTGACGTCCGTATTCATAGTTGTTTCTCAAGTATCCTTTAGTAAAGGGACCCTCAGGTGTGGTTTTCCTTGTGTATCTGTTTTCTAGACAACATCTACCAGACGGTGGGGTTCATTCGGCTACGTTGTCATATTTCAAATATAAGTCAATTTGTTATGTCCATGCCTACGCATTTTGATGTTTTCTGTTATTTGTTTTTGTTTTGTGTTAGTATTTCGCGTTTTGTGCCGGACATTTTTCTGGATGTGACAGAAACTGACAACACCGAATTCCAAAATTAACCTACAAAACCGCATTGACTGCAACGGACTGTCATGTTGAAATTTCGTTATCTGAGTATTACTCAAGGGAGCGTTACGTAAGGGAACCTCAAGTAAGGTTTCGAAACACAATACCTTACTTAACCATGCACCCTTTTTGAAGTAGTTGACTACAAGTGAAAGCAACAAACTAACAGTTACAACTAGAAGGTTAGAAATTCCATATTGAGATAAAGCAAACAAGAAAGCATGGGCTGCTATAGTACAGCATGAAAAGTTTATTTTATTTACAATTCAGATAACGAACAAAGTTTTTAATCATTTAATGGAGCAGATCTTTTTCATTTAATTATAATTTGACGATACTATACTTCTCGGTAATAAAAAAAAACCAAATATCGACTATTATAAAATGGTAATTGGACTTGATGGTGTCAAATTTTAAACTAATAATTATTATGGTAGCTCACCATTGATTTTAGTGGAATTATAAAAATTCAGTAGCGTTAGTTTGAATACATCACATCTACTAGAATAGCTTAAAAGACATATTTAACAAACTTAGAGTTATAACTTGAAACTATAACGATATTCCAAATATCAACAGAATTTGCTTTAAGAATATGCTCGTGTAGCTTTTAGGACACAAAAGTATGGCTGACCGTCTTTCGGGTAGGTATTTAAGGGAAAGAATGAGCGCAGTGTTGTGTTTTTCTTTCAATTTCAGTGCCTTTTCACTCGGTTTCATGTCACATACCAGCAGTGAGTATCCAGATCTCAGTCTTGGGGGGGGGCAGCGGGGCATGAAGTTGTGTGTGCTTTCACCATTTTTTGTAATACCTTCGTGAAGGACGTTGATGCAAGCGAAAAGGAAAATGTTAATAGTATTAAAACAGAAAACAAGATATAAACAGCAAGCGAAACAGGTATTTTAGGGAGATGAAATAAAAAATCGATTGATGCATTAATCAATTTTAATTTTAGGGAATACAAATAATATGTAATATGTATCATCCGTGAACATTTTATTGCCACAGCATACAAAATTAAACAATCTTGAACACTCAATAGTCAGGTACCCTTGTAGCCACAAACATACTCCATTTTTTTAAATTAGTGTTTTAACTTTTCTAATCGGTGAGATTTTCAAAACAGGTAATTAATGAGTTAGGTGAATTTTTGTGACAAGCTGCTACGTTGTATAGGACATTCAACTGATTATGTAACAATGGGAATATATTATATATGATGTATCACTGTAATAATGCAAAACAAACCTTTTTGTGATTTATTAGGTACTACAAAAAAATTTTTTCAGTGAGACAATTGCTTAAATAAATAAGTCAATTAAAATAAGTTAAAGTTGAAGTTTTTCGAAAATCTTGGGAGAGGTAATTACCCCTGTTACCCACCCCCCTTGTGTACGCCTGTGCATAACAGTTAACGAAAATGCTTTATCCTATTTACAAGAAACATAATTCCAAATAATGGTGAAAGAGCGCCCTATAAGATGGGTCGCTTTACAATAAAAAAGTCCATTTTCTTGGGTCGCCTTACAATAAAAAGTCCATTTTCTTGGCTCAATTATCCCTTCCAGTACGTAAATTAGCATTCCTCTAATCAAAGTTTAGCAGTGATCCCAGAATGCATTTATGTGTAAGTGGAATTCAAGTGAGAAACCTTCGCTATCGCCTCTGAAGGGCAACTAATCGAACAACTTTCTAACGCCTGTTAAGATCCTGCCCAATCAAACACTTTAATTGGTTTTGGATGTCGAACGATAACGCCGGATGCTCTGAAGGCCCAATACTCTGCTTTCGAGCCACACATAAATGAAGAGCTGGCTACATAGCAAGCAACATGCCTCAGTCCATATCAAATCTGGCCTAAAAAAGCTTGACTGTCGTGGGGAGGTTACGTATTTGTAGATTTACCAAGTGCTCAGTAATAGTCCATGAAAGAAACATCTGTCAAGTATGTACAAAATATACCTTATCGTAAGGGGCGCGCTGGCCTAAAATGCCGGAGACGCTGGTTCGAATCCAGCCGGTACCCTTCATTTTTCCGATTTTTCTGTGACCCAAATAATTGGAATCATCTCCACCTTGCGGAGTAACGAAGCACCTTTCACCCCATAAAATCCTGGCCGTGGCTTCAGTAACATACAGAGCTGTCGTGCAAACAGCGGTGAGAGATTCACAGTCACCCAACTACCGACTAGATGTCTCTGGATGACTGAAATACATGGTTCGCAGGAGGATACGGGGGAGTGGTTGGTGTCGGTGGAGTCGACACCAGGTCGTAGGCGCTGTGTATCGACTGTGGTGCGGGGCACCGTAGCACAGTTGGTAACACGCTGGCCTAGAATGCCGGAGACGCTGGTTCGAATCCAGCCGGTACCCTTCATTTTTCCGATTTTTCTGTGAACCAAATGATCATCTACATCTTGTGAGTGAGCAAGTACCTTTCATCCCATGCCATATCGTGATAGTTGCGTGACAGTCGTTTCAAAACGCAGATGGTAGAAATTTTGAACCTGGAAGCAAGTATACTCTTTTACTTCCCACACCGATAGGTGAGTGGAGTATTGTGATCGCGAAGATTTTCGATTTTGAGATAATACGCTTTCACGATATCAAAATTCACGTCGCTCACTTCCGTTGGTCTGTCTGTCTATTGGCGTACGTCTAGCCTCAGTAACCGCTGCATGGATTGCAACGAAATTAGGAAAGCGATATACCATGGAGTCGTATTAGGCAATGCTGCTAAAACTTTGAAATTAAGTGCATGCGCGGCGGACTAATTAGCAAAAAACAAAAAAAAATAGAGTATTCCTGATCATTTCCAACTTTTTTAAATGGGGGTGACGTTGGGGTGGTTGGACGTCACAGCATATTGCTAGCCAAATTTCATCATAAACCAAGCACCGATTACTGAGATTACGGGGCTAGAAGAATATCAATAGACAGACAGACAAACCGACGGAGATGAGATATCATAAAACGCCCAAAAAGCGTATTATCTCAAAATCTATAAATTTTGCGATCCCTTATCCTCTATCAGTGTGGGAAGTAAAATGTGGAAAACGATCAGGATCCTCAAAATCGCATAAAAACCATAACGAGAAGTATGTGCTGTTATTTCACTTCTAGTTTTTTTATTATTACACTGCGCCGCCACTAACACGATTTCGTCACTACGGTAATAATACTGCGCCAAAATGTCATCGAAATCAATTCAATAATTTCCAGATTACATAATACAGAACGATCTAAAGCAATACTCGTATGTATACATCAGAATTTCAGAAAACTCGAAGTCCCTTGGTTTCTGTAACAAACAAAGCAATGTTTCGATGGATCTGAAAAAGTGTATTATATCTCTATTTCTTTCATAACTCAATGGATAGCCTATTATGAATACAACAATTTTTTTTGTTTCACAACCTCCCACCTCCCAATGACGCAAATTTCACTCTGACTAAATAAAAGTAGAAAATGATCAGGAACCGATATAACACCTAAAAACGATTTTGAATATTTGAAAGATTTAGCCAATTACTCAGTCGTCCATGCACCGATCAAAAAAATTGTAGAATCGTTATGTACGACGACCCTACAGCATATCGCTACCTAAATTTTATAACAATCCATGCAACGGTTACTGAGATTACCAGGCTAACAAGATGCCAACAGTCAAACAGACCGGCAAACAGGCAGACCGACGAAAAAGGGTGACGTGAACAAAATGTAGACATCATAAGACGTCCAAAAAGCGTATTATCTCACAATCGAAAATTTCCGCGGCCACAATACTCCCCTCACCTATCGGTGTGGGAAGTAAAAACACAAATACATGAAAATATGTGCTTACCAATATGTATTTAACAAATAACAAAATTTCTCGAAGCAGGACTATGGCATAGTTCTATGGCTAGCTATGCTTCTCAAAAAGACTTTCTGTCAAATATTTAGGAATGACAAAATATATACCTTTATCAAACTATCAAATTCCAACCACGAGGATACTTGAGAGACTAATGGTCAAACTTAAATGCATTGGAAGTCTTTTCCTAGCCTGATCAAGTCATGGAAAATACACAATATGCTTCTAACCTCAAAACTAGGCAACTATGGATTTGTGTTCGTGCCAGAGCGGATTTTCTGTACGAGCTTGAATTAGTGATTCCTCGGTAGAACCTGATTGTTCATTAGAACTGGGTGCTGGCTTGGGTACTTTTATTGGAAGTGTACAATACTGGGTCTTGGAAGCATTACATTTTACCATATTTTTGAGCCCCCAGGAGATAATGGTCTCCAGATCCTTTGAATGCGAAGCAGCAGCTGTCAGCCTTCTGCGTTCCAGCCTGAATGCAAAGTACTGTCATCAGCGAACTGTGAATTGGGTTTGTAGTGATGTAGGGAAGATCAGTGATCTGAAGTAGAAACAATTTCGGAGTCAATAGCCAAGCGGAACTCCAGCGTTGATGTTATCTCTATGTCTACTATGACAGAGATTTTTCGATCTGCGGGCCAACCGTACCCACATAACACTATATGTATATGTATGTACATGCACAGGATGTACATTAGATATTCCAGTTTGAACATGTATATTTTGTCAAGTATTATTATTGTAATTAGAAATTTAATTAATCACAATACATAATGAAAGTATAAAGTTTGTTTTTCTCTCTGCCTCTACATTGAACTTCCATACACTATGCATGTGCGTTAAAAGTACATTAATGTACATTTAATGAATATACCATGGATGTGTAAATTCGCAAAAAACGTACATGAAATGTAATTTTTTATGTCTATTTTACATCCATTAGACTTTCATGCTCGAATTGTGGAGATACATATCTATTGTATGTACACTGTATATACTTTGGCATGTAAGTATATACATCGTATATGTTACATATACATTGCATGTACATTAGACGTACATATGTACATTCTATGGATATGCCATGGATGTAAAAGTTCGCGACAAACGTACATGAAATGTATATTTTTTTGATGTCTTTTTGACATCCATTGGACATTCTTGCTCGATTCATGAATACACATATCCATTGATTCGATATCCATTGTATAATATACATTGTATATACTTTTGTTATGTAGGTAGAGCTCAACAGAGAGGACACAGGGTGGAAGCTTCTTAAGGAGAGCTACATACTGTAGTTGATCGAATGCTTTTGAAATATCGAGAGCAATGACTTGAGCCTCACCAAACGAATGGATGAGTTTGCTCCAAACGAGACTGTAAACTCTGCTTGTCATGCAAATGGTGGGAAAATTCCAATATAATGCAACAATAATCTGTTTATATACAGACGCAGCGATTATGTATACAGGGTTATTCACGTTATTCGACACGGAGCATTATGGCTAAAGTATTTGATGAAAAAGAAAATAATAATTTGGGATGGATAGAGACCCATAAAGGCTACATTTTAAAAATACTTTCATGTTATACAAGGTGTCCCAAAAGCACGAAATGTATCAAAGTTATGTTTTTTAAATGGAACACCCCGTATATTATTGCATATTCAGATTCCCAATGAATTCTATTGTGACTCTATGTATCATACATGGGACTTAAAGCAAACCGTTTAGGTGTAAATCACCATTTTCGGTATAAGTAGATATCAGGAAAAAATTGAATATCGCAGAGATTATAAAATTTGGAAGGCTGTGACTTTGCCGTATTACTAAGCATAAAATGCGTCAGCTTTGATGAGACTGTCAAATTTAAATTACGTTTATGCTTGGAGAAATCGGTCGATGAATTAAGGAAACTTCGATCAGCGATAACTTGATTTTTTCAAATGGGAATGTCTAATTTTTTTTATACGGTTAAAAGTAGAATTTGATAGCCTTTCTAATGATGTAAGGTTGTGCATATCAATCTCTGTCAGGTTTCATTTAATTTTCAATTTCCAAACAAATCGGCGTTTTTCAATTTGCCTACCTATAACCAACGTAGCAGGCCATGGAATATAAAGAAAAACCTGTTCAGGTAGAAGAAAACAACTAACTTGAAAAATACACACGAACTAGACTAAAGGGACAATATTATAAAAATTACTCACAACAAACGAAGTCTAACCAGAAACAAAGGCGGTAACATATCTTTGGTCAAAGAGAAGCTGGAGTATGGCAGAAATGGATTTTTCCACAGCCTACTAGTTACTGCAATGTACTAGAGATTGGCAATTTCCAAAACCATTAAAAATTTTGGAATAAAGTAAAAACTACTACACAATGTTGTAAGCAGTTTATTATTTTCATAATAGAATTTCACATGTAATGATATAAAAAGGTATGGAATTCTGTCAAAACTGAAGTCGAAAGTACCTGTGACTGGAGTTCTGAAAATTCTTCAGTACCTATTAGCAAGGTCGCAGAAAATGAAGAATGAATTAAAATTTGTTCAAATTATAAAACATAACTTAAATGGCAGAAAATTTAAATCTGGTTTGTCAGTATTCCTTTTTTTGCAATATTGCTAAGAGATATTGAAAAATAGAAGGGCTCCAGTCAGAGGTATCGACTTCGGCGCAAATTAGTACTTTTTTACACCATTACATATGATTGATAGTTGCGTGCTGGAGCGACAGTCGCTGGTTGTTTCTGTTTCATATGAAGGTTTTTGATTGCCTTGGAAATTTTTAACATCTAGTAAATTGCGATAGCCAGTAGACAGTAAAAATATCTATTACTGCCATACTCCAGCTTCTCTTTGACCTTAGAGATGTTATCGCAGTTGTTTCTGGGAGAGTTGATTTGTAGTAAGGAATTTTTATAATCTTGTCCCTTTAGTCTAGTTAGTGTGTATTTTTCAGCTAAGTTAGTTGTTTTCTTCTAGCTGAACAGATTTTTGTTTATATTTCATGGCCTGCTACGTCGCTTATAGGTAGGAAAATTGAAAATCGCCGATTTGTTTGAAAATTTAAAATTAAATGAAAACTACGAGAGATTGATATTCACAACCTTATATCATTAGAAAGCTTATCAAATTCTACGTTTAACCGTATAAAAAAAATTAGGCATTCCCATTTGAAAAAATTTAGTTATCGCTGATCGAAGTTTCCTTAATTCATCGACCGATTTCTCCAAGTATAAACGTAATTTAAATTTGACCCTCTCACCAAAGCTGACGCATTTTATGCTCAGTAACACGGCAAAGTCACAGCCTTCCATATTTTGTAATCTCTGCGATATTCAATTTTCTCCTGATATCTACTTATACCGAAAATGGTGATTTACACCTAAACAGTTCGCTTTAGGTACCATGTATGATACATAAAGTCACACTAGAATTCACCAAGGAATCTGAATATGCAATAATATATGGGGTATTCCATTTAAAAAAAAAACATAACTTTGATACATTTCGTGTTTTTGGGACACCCTGTATAACATGAAAATATTTTTAAAATGTAGCCTTTATGGGTCTCTGTCCATCCCAAATAATTATTTTCTTTTTTATCAAATACTTTAGCCATAATGCTCCGTGTCGAATAACGTGAATAACCCTGTATAATAGGATAATCTTTATGCACAGGATGAGCGCATTGGTAGGGATAGCGTGTGCTTGTAACTTAGACCATAACATCAATAGGGCAAGTTATCATTCTTTATGGACAGGCGTACTGTGTGACCATCGTAAATTGACCAGCGGGAGGTTCCCTCTGGTGGCGATCGTCATTATCATGTCAAGTATAAAAAGGGATAGAAAACATACGTACAAAGGGACATTGAATATCGTCTGCTACGATTATCCAATCCCGATGCTTTGACCGACATTAAGGTGGGAAATAGCATCTGCTGCTTTTGGTTGTAAGTTTTATGATGTAGATAAATGAGATATTAGGTGAATATAAATTATTTGCGGTTTCCTTTATTATATCAAATAAAACAAGTCGCAAAAGGTGGAAATAGGATATAATTATTAAGGGTTATGGCAACATCCTTACTGTTTCACCGAATTCTTTTCGCTGGTCAAGTTGCGTTGGTCACACAGTAGGTATTTTGTGATGAGAAAACTTTTTTGAATTAAGCAAATAAATAATTTAAAAGTAAAAGAACCCTTTTTCTTAAATAGCTTTTATTTAAATGCTCGAAAAAGAATAACATAAAAATTTCCTTTATAGTCTCAACTATCAAGTTATAGCTTCATTATACACAACGCATGTGGTCATAAAATCGCAATTTACTGTGTAGATAAACCAGTAACTATTCCGTTGAGTAATTTAATCTGCCAAGTTTCATTTTTTTTTAATTTCTGCTTAATTAAATACCTTAAGGTATTTAAGCCAACCTCGCGACCAGCTTTTATCATTATATAAATTGTTTATAATTAGGCTATAAGTTGGTAGTTGAAGTTTCAATCGAAAATTTTATATTCTTCTTTTTAGAGCATTTCAATAAAAACTTAAAAAAAAAATTTCGCTTTTAATTTGTTACGCTTTGTTCATTATATCAAACATTCAAGCAAAATTTATGTAGACGGGCGATCTCTCTCTCTCTCCTCTCCCATCCTCTCTCCTTCTCTCTCGCTACTTATCGTAATTGGGTTATAGTGACCAGGGGTTCACAACCTGTGCGCTGCGGCGCCCTGATGCGGCGTAGAAAGTAAAGAGGGGCGCCGTGAGTCGATCCTCTAAGTCTAAAGCTCAAATATTTGTGGGTGCCTAAAAAGCAACAATACCTATTCTGACGCTCGCCACATTTTGAAACTACTGGAGAAATATTACAACGTTCAGGAAAAAACTACAAGTTTTCATAAAAAAGACGAATGAAGGCAATGAACTGGTTGTCTCCAAGACCTGATGGCCCTTTTCACGGAACACTTATGGAAGCTCACTGAATGGTTTTCGAAATACTTTGCAGATGATGATGTCGAAAAATTTGCGTGAATCCAAGATCCCTTTCATACGCAAGCTCCGCCAGAATTCTCCAAATCCGATTTGGTAGAGTTTTGGTTATCGATTCAAAATGAATATACAAACCTAACTTCAAAAGCTTAAAGAATTTTTATTCCGTTCGCAACGTCATATTTATATGAAACTGGATTTTCAGCCGTAGCTGTAATCAAGAACAAATATCGCTCAAGGATCAATGAGGAGCAGGAAATGAGAGTCGCAGTGTCGAATTTTTTTCCCGTTTTGAAAAACTATGCGAAGATCACCAAGCTCAATCGCCACATTCATTTGACTGTCGTATTTTATTTTTGTTTTTCTTGAGTCTTTCTTTTTGTTTTCTGTTTCAATTCTGAATTCTTATAAATATAAGATACTATTATTGTAAATACCTATTTGTTTCGATAGTATCTATTCAAAATAGTTGTCTAAGGTAGGGCGCCGTGACAAAATGCCAAACTTGAAAGTGCGCCGCGGGTTGAAAAAGACTGGGAACCCCTGGGTTATACAGTTTGTACATTGAAATCAGTAGAAATTCACCAATACAATAACGATATCATAGTGCTTACTCAAGCTTCGCATTGCACATGGCAGTGTTAGCGAAAAACGAAAAGAACTGGAATAATAAACTCCACCCATAAGCAGTAAAAAGGAAAGACGTTAACCGAGATTGAACTAGTGGAAATTTATATCTGTGCATTCCGACAATAATACCCCTTCTATCTTTTATCTGTCATAAAATGCGGAATGAAATTAGATGGATTTTTTAGAGCTCCTACCTTCGCATAGCAGCGGAAAGCTGTTATAAGTTTTAAATGTAGCAGGTATATTTACCTCTAATACACTTTTCAGGTTAGGTGTGTTAAAAATTTCATATAAATCGGTTAGGGGCAATGACTAGAAAAGCAAAGCTTATATATTGATAAGTAAACAGGCTTTAAAGAAGTGAGGAAGATTCACATGGTGTATAAGACACTAAAATTTATTTTTAAATGCAGGTATTTGAAAGATCAGTTTAGTAATCCCAAGAAAAGAATTTGAGTCAAAAAGATGTCTTACAAGCAGAAGCATAAAATGCTTTTGAGGATATTCGCCATTGGAGACAGCATTTTGGTGGTCAGTATATGTTGATTTTTTTAACTATGTGTCACTAAGATAGTTCCTTAGCAGCAGTGTATTGATATCTAGAGTTTGCCTTCTCAGCCGTCAAGATATAAAAAGAAAAAGAAACTTTTGTCCCAATAAAACAACGAGTAGCATGAGGTTCTCAATGCAATCTCCTGGACTCCTTCAACTACATTGCCGGAGTATCATACTAATATTACGCGCTACTTTTTTGAGCCTATGATATTAAATTTATCCAGGTAACTTATATTCTGGTAGCGCTTCTGTCAGGATATTTTTGCTACAGCCTTCCATACCTTCAACACTTAAAGGAAGCGATGTTAGGTATTACATGGGGTATGAATACTGAATATAAATTGTACAGAATAAGCACCCTAGTAGTAAATTTAAATAGAGGTGTGTGTCAGCTTTTATAAATGCCCTACTTATCATAACTTAAGAGTACTGGAAGGGGCTAATAACTTATCTGATGACGTTGCATTAAAGCATTTTTGTCGTTTATTCGTTATCCGCTAGATAGAAGGGTTTGTGCTTTATAAGGAACAATATATTGTGGGGTAGAAGTAGCTTAAGGAATGGTTACGTCAATCTGAATGCCAATGTAGGGAGACAACCAAAATAATTCAAGGATATGGGGATCCAGTAGAGAGATAGTTTCATATCTGAAATTGAGTAATCTATCTGAACTACATTAAATCTCTCTTCTCAGCATCCTGTCTTAGACTATGGAGACTGTCATTAACACTCAGCTCCTGAAATACCTGGACAACAATAACATCATAAATGATCGCCAGTATGGCTTCCATAGGCATAGGTCTACGGGTGACCTTCTGGACTACGTCACTCACTTGTGGAACAGAGTAATTATTGAGAATTATTTCGAGTCTCATGTTGTTGCACTTAACATAATATCGAAAGCATTAAATAGAGATAGATGATCTACTTCTGGTCAAGCTTACTATTTATGGAGTCTGCGCCATTGGCCGAATACCTTTTTTGAACGACCGGTCACTGTTTGTTGTGGTCGAAGGCTGTTCATCAGACGTATTTTCAATAAACGCCGGTGTTCCGCAGGGATCTGGCCTAGCCCCTACACTGTTTCTACTGTACATCAACAAGCTGCTGGAAATAACATCCAATCCAATCTGCAGCTTCGCAGACGACAGTACATTAATATCGTGCATGGAACCAGTCAAGTCACTATCATCCCTGGAGACGATACGTCAGCGACAGCAACATGCCTCACAGAACAATAAAGGTATCAAAACATTTTTCGAATGGGGATTTGTTAATAAAATACAGTTTAACGTACAGAAATATTAGGCAACAACACTGACAAAGAAGTCTTACGTTGGCTTACCAACTGTGGGAATGGAGGGTCACCCAATAGTCGAGTCACCTTTCGTCAAGCTTTTGGGGATCAACATCAACAATAACATGTCCTGGCACGAACACGTCGGGACTGCTGAAACGGCATCCCAGGAACTTGGAGTTTTGTTCCACTGTAGGAAGCTGTATACTAAACCAGAGCAAATACTGCTGCTCTACAAGGTACATATCCGACCATCGCTGGTCCGTGCCCCCAAGCAGTCTCCAAAGCATCTGGACTCACACTTCTGGATAAGTTTAGTTCGTACAGCCAGAAAAAAAATAACTGTTGTTTCATGTTCAACCTCTATTAATTACAAAGTTACAAAATAGCGATGTGCCATAGGACCAGATTTCTACCACGCGCTAATACGTCGAACAAGGGTAGCAAAGTTACATCAATATTTTCAGCTTATATGTCAGCGTTCCTAATAAAACCAAGTCAACTACTAGTAAAGTGTTTACGTAAAGACTCTCAGTATCGTAAACAAAACACAAACATGTCACTTCTTACTCATATTAGAGAAGCGCAAACTAGTTAAGTAACGACTTAAAAATAATTAATCGATGCCAGGAATATTTTCCGCAACTATTTTGCGAAAACAAATATTTGTACCAACATACTTCTCGCCAGAATACAATAGCGAGATGCGCAGGTTCTATAGTGTTAGCAGAGGGGTAAACCGCTGGGGCAAAGTGGTGTACAAAACCCAGGCATTGCGGAGATTGTAATGGGCACTGCGGGGCGTTACGGTAAGATTTTTGTGCGTTAAAAAATGCAGACATTTAAACGGACATTGCGGGCATTTATGTGGGCATTGCAAGAATTTAAATCTTGAAACTATATGTCTCTTAATCCGAACGGCTGTTCAGCTCCTTCGGCGTCTCCAGATTTATTTCACTTGTGACGCGCACCGGTTGACCCTAGACCGATCGTACACAAATCAATAATAGGTTTAGTTTTGTATGTTTTTTAGTTGTCTGTACTCTCCTGCTATATTGCCCTGCGGCCTGTGGTCAGTACGTGCTTATATTTGCGGATAAC
This sequence comes from Callosobruchus maculatus, assembly GCA_951848785.1. Lineage (NCBI taxonomy): Eukaryota > Metazoa > Arthropoda > Insecta > Coleoptera > Chrysomelidae > Callosobruchus > Callosobruchus maculatus. The sequence continues at coordinate 14,468,085 of CATOUR010000083.1, forward strand.
ATAACGCGGATTTTAGAGGAAAGAGTAAGTATATACAGAGTACAAGGGTTGCTCTATATCTCCGTCAATTCACCACTATGCAGACAGATGTTTCACGCTTATTAACGATCCTCAGTGTGCCAAAGGTCGATTGACGGAGATAGAGAGCATCAGAATTTTCATGTCTACCAGACATGTAAAGCATGTGAGAGTAGGCGGCAGAAAAGATCTGCCTGTACGCCATCTGGTACCCGAAGGTAACGCCAAACCAAAGGAAGTCACTGCTTAACAGCAGCAGACAGAATGTAATAGAAATGCGTGTTCTGCTAAAAATTGCAAAAATAAGTACTATAATTGCAGAAAAAGTTTCTTTTTGATTTCCGAATGATCCCTTTAGGTAGGTACATATGACGTGCAAATGAAATATGTACTCAAAAATGTACGGATACTAACAACATAAAAATGATAAACAAACTTTTAATATTCACGTTACTGTATCAATTATTTTTGTCATCGTTATTTTTTGAGGCATTCCAAGCTGGTATCAAAACTTTTGTAGAAGTATCGGTATCGAAAATACTTATATAATTATTGAAAGGTGGTATCAATTGCACAGAATTCTCTGTACGAGCCAAACGCGCCTTCATTGGCGTGTACAGCTCTATACTTCGCCAAAAAGTATCGAATTGGTGCCGGTATCGATACTTCTTATTTTCGCATCTCTACCCATAATCACCCATAATGGCGCCGTTAAGGTCAAATTCTGTAGGAACCATTTTTATATAGGAAATCCTCAGAGATATTCTGCTGGTTGTTTAGTATGCTGTGATATATGCGTTCACATTAATCCCATTTTTCTTCTGTCCGCAGTTTAAACTTGATGTATGTGGTTGAGCCATCTTGATGAAGGTTCGTACATTCTACTTCTAGTTGGAAAATGTAAGTTTTGTAATCTGGGGTGAAGTAGGAGTGCAATACGTTGGACTGACTGGTAATAAGTATTCATAGCTTTGTATAAGTAAAGGGAGGTTTTTATGCTGCCAGTATTCAACTGGATTTGTTGGAAGTTACATGCATATCAGTTTAGTACGTTGGATAATATATTGAACGATATGGGAAGGAGATACTCAGATTCATATCATGTTACTTCAGTCTGTTGTATACTTACATTAATATATAATTGTAGGAAAGTTCAAGTACTTACGTAAGTTCTTAGAAACTCCATATTAAATACTATACAGGGTGGCCAATCGGGTGACGATAATAATTTTTTTTTAGATAGCCCGTACCGAGACCTATCCAAAACACCCCCATGTATGTGTACCACCATGTGTACCGATTATTGATAGTTTTCGAGTTATGATTTTTTTTTGAAAACTTCGAGATTTTCCAGTTTTTCCAAGAAATCGTCAAAAACAAAAACAACAATGCTTTTTGGCTTTTATTTTTTTCTGCAATTATACTCAGTATTAAGCTTATTTTAATATCCAATAAAGAAAACCTGTACATCCGAACAATAATTAAGTACATTTTGGGGCCAAAGTTTGAAATCTCTGTTTTTAGTCAGGAGACCAAAATCTTCAAAATTAGATTAAAAATACTTATGCCTGGTTGTGGAGCTTGAAACTAATCTTAGAAACTTTGCAAAACATTGCACTTTCGAAATAATAATGAAAAAGTAGCACTTATGGGGACATTTTGCGCTGTACGTGAGAAGGTAAAAAGATGATAATTCACGAATTTCCAAAATGATTTGAAAAACTATTATCTTGCTTTATTATGACAAATTAAAGAAAAAAAACTCGTAGCAACTGATAAACCCGATACTCATTGATGTTTTGATGACTTTAAAAAAAACTAATACCCAAATTGCGATTTTTGAAGAGTTTTTGCTATGTACTATTGAACTTCTGCTAAATTAAGATGTATGGAAAGTTAACAAAGGAAAGGAATAATAAACAATAATCTGACTTCCAATTTCATGGCAGAATTACCTGGGAAGCGATGTCGTAGCAGACGCCATCCTTTTCTTTCAGAGTAGCTTTTTGCGAGCTCATGTCGGCGAAGCGCAGTTGTGTTAATTAATTTTCGGTAATAGGCAAGGCAATGTTCGGATGGGCCTAAAAAGGTGATTTATGTCGCTAGGTCTTCCTTGACAGGTCAGTAGACAGCCTATCATGAATACAACAAGTTTTTCAGTTTTTCAACCCCCCAGCCCCCCCCCCCCAAACACCCAAATTCCACCTCCACCCAAAAAAACGCAGAAAATGATCAAGAACCTCTAAAACGCCTAAAAACGAAGTTTGAGGAATATTTGAAATTTTTGTTAAAATTACTCCGCCGCCCATGTACCGATTTCCAAAATTATACCAGCATTACCTACTTAGACCTCACAGCATATTGCTGTCCAAATTTCATCACAGTCTATGCAGCGGTTACCGAGATTACGAGGCTAGAAGAACGCGTACAGACAGACAGACCGACAGGCAGACCGACAGTCAGAACGATGGAAATGAGTGAGGTTTTCGTTATGTAGAGATTATAAAACGCCCAAAAAACCTATTATCATAGAAAATTTTCACGATCACAATCCTCCCCTCGCCTATCGGTGTGGAAAGTAGAAGGGATGGTGTATGCTACGATAATGCTTCCTAGGTAATTCCGCCATGGAATTAAAGGTCAGATTGTTGTTTTATTATTCTTTTATTATTCTTTTCCTTTGTTAACTTTCCATACAACTTAATTTAGCAGAAGTTCAATAGTACACAGCAAAAAGCACAGGTATTAATTTTTTTTATTAAAAGTGATTAGAACATCAAAGATTATCATGTTTATTAGTTGTTATGAGTTTTTTTTTCTTTAATTTGTCATAATAAAGTAAAATAATAGTTTTTTAAATCATTTTGGAAATTCGTGAATTATCACCTTTTTACCTTTAACAATCACGTACGGCGCAAGATGCCCCCATAAGTGCTATTTTTTCATTATTATTTCGAAAGTGCAAGGTCTTGCGAAGTTTCTAAGATTAGATTGGCGCTCCAGAACCAGACATAAGTATTTTTAATTTTATTTTGAAGGTTTTGGTCTCCTGACTAAAAACAGAGATTTCAAACTTTGCCCCAAAATGTACTTAATTATTGTTCGGATGTACAGGTTCTCTTTATTGGAAATTAAAATAGGCTTAATACTGAGTATAATTGCTGAAAAAAATAAAAGCCAAAAAGCATTCTTGTTTTTGTTTTTGACGATTTCTTGGAAAAACTGGAAAATCTCTAAGTTTTCAAAAAAACAAAAATCATAACTCGAAAACTATCAATAATCGATATACATACATGGGGGTGTTTTGGATAGGTCTAGTTACGGGCTATTTAAAAAAAAATTATTATCGTCACCCGATTGGCCACCCTGTATACCATTCCAAAAGTGCCATTGACAATTGACAGTTCGATTGAATAAATAGTTTTTATAGTTAAGACAATGATGCATGATTTTCGTGTCCAACAGGAAACCGGATGACGCTTGGTATTTTAGTTGTAGAGGCAGTTAGGAGACTTTTTTCTTATTGTACCATAACTCCAAAATCGGAAGGAACGGATCGGATTAAAACTTGAAAAAAAGGTCGTTGAGTAACCAAATGAAAATGCAGTACCATTTTATTACACCGACCAACTGACGTTCCAAAAAATCGTCATCTGATATCTACTAACTACGGGCGGTTTGTGCCTACCGATTTTTTTAAAATGACAAGAAAAGAATCGCGATGAAACTTGTCGGGACTTGAATATTCTTTGTTTGTGTTGTTGATAGCACAAAAAATACTGTCACTCGTTTCTGCTAGGCAGTTTATGTTTCTACGTTTTCACGTCATTTTCGTTAAAAATCGTTAAAAAATTGTTCGTATTGTTTAAAGTGGATGAAGTTTCTTATACGAGTACATGTTCTTGGGAGGTCCAACTATGACATACATCAATGTTATCCTCTTTTATAATGTTTAGCACCATTTTTCAACTCCTATAGGGGTGACATTATTGAACGCCTTCCGTTTCCTTTCAGAAGGCGTCATTAGTTATTAGCGATATCTATAAACAGCGCTTACTTTAAGTGCAGCTACCATTTTTCAAAATCACATAGTATAACCGAAAGAGGGTAAAGTAGATTTACAAAAAATTACGAACACATAAATTGCAACATAAAACGTTAGACGCTTATATTTGGTTAACCGTGAAAGGGCTTTTTGTCAATTATCACAGAAAACTGATCAGAAAGATTTAAAGTTGTCTCCTACAGAATGTTAGTAAACGAGATTGTTTTTGCTCTAAAGCGGAATCATTAATGACGTACTCACGTATGGCGTGCTCTACAATGTATGGATATTTGCAGTCATGTAAATTAAAAATAAAAATAAAACTTTCCCAATGTTTTCCCTCCGGATTTCAGACTATTATACAGGGTGAGTTTTTAGTACCGGCTCGGTCGATAACTCCACTACTGTAGAAGATAGCGAAAAAGCTGTACATTAAAGTTGTAGCCATGGATATGTTCCTTACTGAGAAAATATTTTGATTTATACAGGGTGATCCATAACTACGTGGTGATGCAAACATATATTTTTTTAAGTGACACACTCTATATATTCTCTCATTTTGAGATTCTACTATTAATTTCTCTTCTCACAATATAAGGTATTATAACATTGTAAAGGGTATTCCAAAAGTTATGACCATTTTTATATCCAAATCGCTGTCAAACGAACGTACGGTGTATAAAAATGTAATGAATCAAAAATAATTTTTTTGACAGGGAAAGATTAGAAATATCCTCTAGTCTCAAAATTGGCTATAAACAAGCCCGCGACGCATATTCGTATACAGGGTGATGTAGAATGCAGAATCCAGATTTTTTCTTTTTTTTTAATGTAATGCCCACTATTTTATTATCCCAAAGAATTGCTTTTAATATGTTCTTTCATATTTGTACTTACATCCATCAGTTTCCAAGATATTTCGATTTTTCGGTAAATTCAAAATATAGCTTCTATTTGTGTACTGAAATTTATTTATTTTGAGAAAGTACTATCCAGTTTGTTTTTTATTTAACGGACAACTAAATTATAAGGTCATGATAGTATTTGATGAAGCCAAAACCCTGAATCATTGAGATAATAAAGTCAAGTATGCTGAGGAAACAATTTTGTAGGCGTGATGCATAATTATCAAACAGATTTATCAGTCAGGCTTTGAAAAATTAAGTTCTCATAACCTGCTCAATAATTCCGTACTGTGTGAAAACGAGCTTTAAAAATTATTTTTTGCATTGAGGGTATTTAGGAGAATCTTTGAGAAATTGCCTAATTGCCTCTAGAATATATCAACTATGAACAGCATATGCAGAACGGAGGCACTCTAAGACTAATGCGTTTGAAATATTGAAGAATCGTTTTATTTGGACTGTGTCGTTTAATATTACGTAGCCAGCCTTTGACTTAACCAAGTACCATTATGGCCTTATATTTTAGTTGTTGGTTAAGCAAAAATAAAATTTTATAGTATTTTCTCAAAATAAATAAATTTTAGTAAACAAATAGAAGGTATATTTAAAATTTGTAGAAAAATCGAAATATCTCAGAAACTAATAAATGCAGCCATAACAAGTGCTATACAAAGATGAAAGAGTACATTAAAAGCAATTCTTTGGTATAATAAAATATTGGGGGTTACGTTTAAAAAAAGAAAGAAAATCTAGATTTTGCATTCTACATCACCCTGTATACGAATATGCGTCGGGGGCTTTTTTGTACCCGATTTCAAAACTAGAGGATATTTTTTATTCATTTGTGTAAAGAAATGATTTTTGATTCATCACTTTTTGATGTACAGTACGTTCATTTGACCGCGATTTGGATACAGAAATGGTCATAACCGTTGAAATACCCTGTATAATGTAACAACACCCTATATTGGAATAAAGTTATCATTGGTAGACTTTGAATATGGGATAATATATAGGGTATCTCATTTAAAAAAATGCATGTCTGCATCACCACGTAGTTATGGATCACTCTGTATAAATCTGAATATTTTCTGAACAAGGAGCAAATACGTGGCCACAACTTTTATATACAACGTTTTTCGCTATCTTCTACAGCAGTGGAGTTATCGACCGAGCCGGTACTAAAAACTTACTAACTAAATATCGAACGTTTATTTTACCCATCCTTATTTATCCTGTCAAAAGCAACAGTGCATCGTTCAAGCTGCATATAAGTTGCAAAGTTCCTTGCAGCAGTCACTCAGCCGCCAAACGGATATTAATGGTAGCGTGGAAAACACGTTCAGATCTGACAGGAACTTATAGGTCCAGTACCTTCACATGACACTACAGATATGGGAGATTGATGTTCAATGAATTGTTGCTTGAAAAAACTTCTACGAAACTACTGGAACTTGCCCTAAGTTTGTATCTCTGACCTATTCTGCTTCTCTAGCCATTATAAAAATCAATATCCAATTGACTGAACGCATTCCAGTTTACGAGCTTTTTGCCAAAAAATTGTAATTTGAGAAAAGTTGTCGAAATAGTGAAGATGTTGGTAAACATTTTCTTCCACCAAGAATGGGTGACCTTTGTGTGGTCAAATTCTTCTTCTTAAGACGCCGTCTCCTTTCGAAGGTTGGCGATCCAAATAGCTAACATAGTCCTAGATACGGCCATGCGAAAAATGTCAAGCGATGAGCAACCAAACCATCTTCGGTTGTGTTTCAACCAAGAATTTTTTCGTCTGCCAACAGACCCTTTACCTTGGACTATTCCTTCTATAATCAGTCGCAGAAGTTCGTATTTTTCCCCTCGCATGATATGACCTATATAAGCTGTTTTTCGTTCCCTGATGGTAAGCATGAGTTCTTTTTGTTTCTTCATACGATTAAGGACTTTAACGTTCGTTATCCTTTGAACCCATGATATTCTAAGTATACGGCGATAAATGTACATTTCAAAGGCGTCGATTATATTTTCTAATGTAGCACCTAGAGTCCAACTCTCACATCCATATAGGAGTACCTACCGAGAAAATGTAGCATCTAACCATGCGACCTTATGAAAAATCTTCGCATACTCATGAATGCCTTTCTGGCCTGTTCAATGCGGCATCTTACTTCTTTCTTCAGGTCACAAGCCTCATTTACAATACACCCCAGATATTGTGTGAGCAAATACGGTTAAGTTATTGACAAAGGTCAGCAAGTTGCTTGGAATCACATTAGATTATCATTTCGAAAGCTGAACATGCAGGTGCTTTCAAATTCACTTGCTAGCACAGCATGTTTGAATAACTGTGATTCATTTACTATGTACGGTATATAGAGCTTTAGAAAATTTGGGAAATGACCGATCATTAGGTACATCAACGAGCTGCTGGAAATAACATCCAATCTAATCTACAGCTTCGCAGACGACAGTACAGTAATATCATGAAAGGAACGAGGCAAGCCACTATTATCCCAGGAGTCCGTATGACGGCGACAGCAACATGCCTCACACAACAACGCAGATATCAAAACAATTGTGGAGTGGGGATTAGTGAATAAAGTACAGTTTACCGTACAGAAAACTCAGGCCACAACACTGACAAAAAAGTGTCACGTTGGCTTACCAGTGGGAATGGAAGGCACCCAATAGTCGAGTCACCTTCCAGCAAGCTTTTAGGGATCAACATCAACAATAACGTGGCATGACCATGTCGTCAATAGTGCTAAAGTAGCCTCCCAGTAGCGTGGAGTTTTGTTCCGCTGTAGGAAGCTGTATACACCAGAGCAACTATTGCTGCTCTACAAGGGACAAGTCCGACCATAGTTGGAGGGGATGTGCTCCCAAGCTCTTCTGAAACTTCTGGACACTATCCAGAAGAGAGCAATTAGACCAATCGATACGCCTTACCTCACAAAGGACCTCCACAGCCTGGAATATCAAAGAAGGATGGCCAACCTGTCCCTGTTTTACAGATTCTATCACGGAAGGTGTTCGAGTGAGCTCTCCCAGATAATAACACCGAAGGCCGTCCGAACGAGAAACACTGGAGAGGCTCTGCGAGTTCATCCTTACCATCGAGGTCCCTACTCCCCTAACCAGTCTCCTCCAGCATTACTTCTTTTGGAGAACATTGACGCTGTGGAATGAGCTGCCGGGGAATTTGTTTTCCGACGGCTACAACCTGCAGTGTTTCAAATCCTACGTGCACAGGCACTTACCCTCTCGCAGCGCTTCTACAGCGCCATAGGCTTTCAGCCTTTACGGGAGATTGAGCATAAAAAAAGGTATGGAAAACATTTTTAAACAACTGCTTGAAGGTTTTTATATTTCTACTAAGTAGTTTGTAGTTTTTTTTTAATAGTAAAAATGGGTTTGGTATTATTGTCCTGCATGGTACAAAGTCGGATTTAATTATTTATTCCGCCATGAAAAGCAAGGACAATGCAGAATTTGTACAATGGTATGAATCCTATAAGATGTCTACCTTAATTTAACTTTTCCTTGCAGAACAATGTATTCCATAATTTCACTCGGCTTCAATGGGATAGACCTATATTTGCATCAACAAAGGCCGTAAACTTCACTTCTATAAACTTGGCTTTCGCTGGAAATGCAATACATCTGGTTATAACAACATTGAAAAGTACTCAACAACTCTGAGCCAAAATTAAGTTATATTATAGAACCGTGATAAGTTTGAGCGAAGAAAGTTTATAGCTTACGTCCCGGAGAATTAAGTTGTTTCTCTTTATACTACTTCCTGATTGTATCGCAGAAACACCAAGTAAGGTGACTGTTGAGTTGACTTCCTTTGAAGTGGACTTTATGATATGGATTTTTATTGACAATAGTTTATGAAATAACAGTATTTTTTAGCTTTTTAATGCATTCTAGGGACTAGATTCAGTACACTGAGAAAAAGATTTGTTTAGCATAAATGAAATGTATTTCATATTGACAAATATACAGGGTGATAACTCCACTACTGTAGAAGATAGCGAAAAAAGTTTTATAGAAAAGTTGTAGCCACGGATATGCTCCTTGCTCAGAAAATAATTAGACTTATACAGGGTGATTCATAACTAGGTGATGATGCAAACATGATTTTTTTTAAATTAGACACCCTATATATTGTTCCATATTCAAATTTAAATTCTACTAATGATTTCCGTTCTTTCAGTGTATATATGTTATATTATACGGGGTATTTCGAAAGTTATGACCATTTTTATATCCAAATCGCGGTCAAATGAACGTACTGTATACCAAAAAGTGATGAATCAAAAATCATTTTTTTACACGGATGAATAAAAAATATCTTCTAGTTTTAACGTCGGCTATAAAAAAAGCCCGCGACGCATATTCGTATACAGGGTGATGTAGAATACGAAGTCTAGATTTTCTCTCTTTTTTTAAATGTAACCCCCAATATTTTATTCTACCAAAGAATTGCTTTTAATATGCTCTTTCATCTTTGTATAGCACTTGTGGCTTTATTCATTAGTTTCTGAGATATCTCGATTTTTCTACAAATTTTAAATATACCTTATATTTGTTTACTAAAATTTATTTATATTGAGAAACCACTATCAAATTTTATTTTTGCTTAATAAGCAACTAAATTATAAGGCCATAATAGTACTTGATCAAGTCAAAACACTAAATTAACGAGATAATATAGGTCAAGTGTGCTGAGAGAACAATTTTATAGACGCCATGCATAATTATCAAGCAGATCTATCAGGTAGGCTATGAAATATTGAACGACACAGTCCAACTAAAACGATTCTTCAATATTTCAAACGCATTAGTTTTAGAGTGCCTCCGTTCTGGATATTGCTGTTCATAGTTGATATATTCTAGAGGCAAGTAGGCAATTTCTCAAAGATTCTCCTAAATACCCTCAATGGAATAAGTAACTTTTAAAGCGCGTTTTTTAAACAGTACAGAATTATTGAGCAGGTTATGAAAACTGTCAATTTTTCAAAGCCTACCTGATAAATCTGCTTGATGGTTATGTATCACTCCTACAAAATTGTTTCCTCACCATACTTGACTGTATTATCTCGATGATTCAAGGTTTTGACTGCATCAAATGCTACCATGACCTTATAATTTAGTTATTCGTTAAATAAAAAACAAATTTTAGAGTACTTTCTCAAAATAAATAAATTTCAGTACACAAATAGAAGCTATATTCTAAATTTACCGAAAAATCGAAATATCTCGGAAACTGATGGACGCAGGTATACAACAAGTGCTATACAAAGACGAAAGAGCATATTAAAAGCACTTCTTTGGTATAATATAATATTGTGGGTTACATTTAAAAAAAGAGAAAACCTGGATTTTGCATTCTACATCACCCTGTAGATAAGTATGCGTCGCGAGCCGATTTTGAAACTAGAGGATATTTTCAATCTTCCCATGTAAAAAAAAATTATTTTTGATTCACTACTTTTTGATATACCGTACGTTCGTTTGACAGCGATTTGGATATAAAAATGGTCATAACTTTTGAAATGCCCTGTATAATGTTAAAAAATCTTACATTGTGAGGAAAGAAATTATTAGTAGAATCTAAAAATAGGATAATACATCTCATTTAAAAAAATACATGTTTGCATCACCACGTAGTTACGGATCACCCTGTATAAATCAAAATATTTTCTGAGCAAGGAGTATATCCGTGGCTACAACTTTTATATAAAACTTTTTTCGCTATCTTCTGCAGTAGTGAAGTTATCGACCGAGCCGGTACTGAAAACTCACCCTGTATGTATAATTTCCCTTCTATTTCTGTTTTGAAAATAAATGCCTTATGTTTTAAGAAATATTCAGTAGCTACACTTAGCTGTTTTTATATAAATAGCTATCATTTAGATTGAGGAAGTGTGAATTATCAAACAGAGCTTAGGCCAGTAGGCTCCGCTAGAAGATCTGTGTCACCAACCACTTTGTGGCGTCGATAAATCTGAATTATTGTAGTGGTATAACTTATAGAAGACTTTTAGTAAATTATAACACAATCGTAAAACGTAACATTGCTTTTGTTACTCTTGAACACATTACTCAGTGACAGTCCCTGGACTTTTGAAAGGGGGGCGTACAAAATTTTAAACAAAAAACTACACGAAAATCCTACCAGAGGTTGTTGAGGCCGTAGTTGCACCCTGCATGTAATAAGAGTTTTCAGTTTCCATAAACAGTTAGGTATTTCTTAAAAGTTTTTTCTAGCTATTATCACAAAAAGTCACTTCCTAAGAGTGTTTTGCTTATCATCATCCCACCTAACCAAGAAAACAAGTCGTCTAGCTTGAGAATCAAACTCCCAACGCCTGATTGAAACACGTCAACGTAACCTACTGAACCAAGTAGACGTCTGCCTCAATTTGTGAAAACGTTGTACATTATATTGATGTCTACTTACCTATTTTCATCTCTGTAATGTTATTTTACAATTTCCTTAATTTTTATTTTGTGCTCGTTGGGAAGTCAGCCAAAGTTCATCTTGAGCAACGCCTTCATCCGAGCTCTATTATGCATTTTAAATAATTGGTTAGTTGGTTAGAATCGCCGATGTAAACAACGCGTAGTGGCTTGAACAAGAGAATATGATTGACGCGAGTCAGTAGGACCTCTGTTCGTATTGGTTTGTATGAAACCGGTAACCTTTTGGTTTTCATTGGTCATTTTCGAAGTCGATTGATGTGTGGTTAACCAATAGGTGAGCTAATAACGTGCGATTGATATCCGTGTCTTGCCCCTTCAGGACGAAATACGGGTTACCTACTAATAATAGCCCGTCAACATCTGTTGCTACCGCAGTCATGCGAGAAAAACTTGAAAATTCAGGATAATAGTAATAATAAAGACTTTATTATATCATATGATACATATGTATAAAAGGCGAAATCTGGCCAAATGGCCACTCAAACTTAACCCCACGCTATAGATTAATTCTAAAAACTAAATCTAATCCTTTATGAGATACATGGAATTATTGTCGTCGATAATGTTTAATATTTAATGTTATAATAATGTAATAAAGTATATCAAATATTATATGTAATGTAACAAAGTATATTAGATCCTAGGGAAACATATATAAGGATACCTATTGTATGAAAATTAAATACTGCTTATACTTAAGTTTGAACAGATTAGTGCCGAAATAAGTCTTTACATGAGGAACAAGTGTTTTGTATAAACTAACATTATATGAAAATGATCTAAGAAATAAGGCTGTATGATGAAATGGAATTAGGAACGTAGTTTTTTTATGCCTGGTATCAATTTAGTGGACTAGTGCAAAAGAAGTAATCTTGTCATACAAATAGGCAGGACAAAGGGAAATTAGGACTTTTTGAACAAAACACAATAACTGAATTTTAAACATATTTTTGATTTTGAGCCACCTAAGCTCGTTTATAGTCTGGTTACGTGATCGTACTTTCTTAAGCCACATATTAGCCTACAACATGAATTTTGGATTCTTTGCAACCTATTGCATTCCTCTCTTCTAAGCGCTGGAAAATAAACTACCTATACTGCAATAAGAAATTTTTGAAATGATCACTGATTCACATAAAGCCTTTTTCATCGTGGGCGTTTAAATATGTTTGTGAATATATAGTAACCTGAGGCTCAGGTAACAATGTTTTGTTAAATTAGCAACATGATCAGCAAAACGCAGATCCTCGTCCATTATCAGGCCAAGGTTTTTTGTAGATATAACAAACGGTACAGCAACATTATCAATTTTGATGTTGAGGCGAGATTTAAGAAGATGCTGTTTATTCTTGGAACAAAAATTAATAAGTTTTGATTTGGAAGGATTTAAGCGTAAATTATGATTAGCTGCAAAACTATGTATATTAGAGAAGTCTTCATTTATTAATGTAGAAGCAGTCTCGACATTGTCAGGACAAAGATTGTAAAAAACTTGGGTGTCATCAGCATAATAGTGTACTTTGCAGTTTTTTACTACATTGACCATATCATCTGTATATAACAAAAATAGCAGAGGGCCAAAAAGTATGTTTTTCTTGGTACTTCGTAACATTGCAAACATGCATTTTGGGCTATGCGAAAGATGAATACCTTTTCAAGATTTTCTCTTATACTTGTACTTTCTATTCATATATTATTTCTGTATTCTGTAGCTATATTTATTAATATTCCGTTAAAAAAAGTAGAGCAGTCAGTAACTTCAAAACTCTTTTATTTTTTAAGATTGTCAGGAGTAGCTGGTACAAATAAAAGAGTTAAAATTCCAGTAAGCCTTGGAAGGTATACCACAATCTTCCAAGGAGCCATAGTCATAGAGTTGGGAGACAGAGATCTGAGAAGACGATCCCTAACAAAAAAATACATAAAAATCCTTTCAGATGGCCAGGCTGCCCTGAAAGCACTGAGCTCCAAACAGGTTGACTTAAAGCTCGTATGGAACTGTATACATCACCTCAATGAACTTGGAACAAGGAGCAAAGTAGCTTTCGTTAGGGTTCCAGATCATAGAGAAGTGAAAGGCAATAAATTGGACGTTATACTCGCAAGATTAGGTTTCAAATCTGGGTTCATAGGACCAGAACTCTTTGCAGGCATCCATAGCGAAAAGCACAGCTAGGAAAACCATCTCAGATTGGTCAGAGAGAAAAGCGCACCCCTGAACTAGCGAGATACATCAAAGCTGCTATACTCGAAGGTGTTTAAACCATTCCCCCCTAGTCAACCCCCCCATCACTCCCCCAAGGATACTAGAATGGAGGAATGCAGGAATGATCTGCGCATTCTGGTCGGTCTGTTTGACAGGACATTGCCTGAGAAACTACTTGCGTACATAGGCCTGGAACAAACATCGAACTGTCATTTTTGTTATGTGGGGGACGAAACAACGGGGCACAGATTGTGCTCCTGTCCAGTAAAGAAAGATCTAGGTTGCAGACTTTTGGATTGGCCCATATGATATGAACTGACTTCAAAAAAGTTTTATCCAACACGACCATCCCAGTCATCAAAAGATGTAGATTATACGGTGAACTCCAAATAGATATGAGTCGCAATAGATAAAATAGGTTTTCAATGGAAGGAGGTATGATAATAATAATAAGGTACCAATTCTGCTTTCAGTGATCAAATAATATACCTTCAGAGTTAAGCTTTCTGTATTTTCTTCCCCTTCAAATAATCCAAAAAGGGAGCTATATCGCCTGAAGTTAAACATTTGTATCGAACTTTCAAACACCCCTTATATTTTTTGTATAACTTTCTGTTTCTCGTTCATTGGTTGGTAAGTTCCACTCAACGACCAACCACTTTTTATAGGCATGCACCATTAATCAATGTTCAACTTCCTGTAGGCACAAAGAAAAGCAACCGCTTTTTATTATTTTGCCTTCGCAGGAAATTGGGCAGAAAAAATATGGATGAAGGGATGCGAACCTTTGTTGGATGATTGGAGAAAGTATAATTCAGCCCTGCGTCTGAATTTTATAGAGGTAAATCAAAGTTGGTAAACTGTTTTTATATCGCAGAAAAGAGAAACCAGACGCGGAAAATGCATCGCTTCTTTTTGAGTATGGTGCCAGTAGCGACTAAATTTATTTTTGATTCGTCTGATCTTTTTTGGCATAACCAGATGCACTGCGCTTAGAATGCAGGTCACGCTGTGTAAACAATTCGGTTTTTTTTTGAGACGTCAACTGTTTCCTTACCTGTTTACAATGCTTCACTACCCACAGTTATTAGAAGACCATCCACTGCATGGTGAGGAAGATTCACAGCGCCAAAGAGAGCGAAGAACGCAGAAGCGGTAATTAGAACTGCAAGATCTACGAGCTGGCACCAGCCCAACACTCATATTATTATGACGTTAAACGAAGAGTCCATGAATGGTAGAAGGCCATGGAGGTAAGAAAAGAGGGCTTTAGTCGGTCGGGCCGTGGTGACATATCGGATGGACGCGTTTGCGTCTCATACTCTCCCTCATACTTCCTGGTATGCCAGCGCTTCTGCTCCTGCGACCTATCTACATTTCATATTTGCCAGTCATATCTGGTTGCCTTCAGCTGTCTTTAGAGACTTATACCCATCGCCTTGCAAATTGAACAATTCACGGAGGTTATTTAACGAAGCACAGTCCAACACAGTGTAATGTGGATTGCAGTTAGTGTAGAACCACATAGAGTACAGATTCGTGGTTCTTATTCCAGTAGGAGATAAGCATGATTGCTTGTATAGCCCTATGCGTAATCTATGCAAATCATTATAATATTCCAGAGGCAGGTTATGAATTGAGTGGGTGAAGTATCGCATTTGGAGTAAGTAGTGAGGTTTAACCTTATTTTAATAGTAGGATAGCAAACAAGTGATTTTGCGATACAAAGATCAAAATTATCAAAAAGAAAAGATGATTATTTCAAAATTATTTTAAATTATAGCCGTAAACCTATATGCGCTAGTGTTGGTCATCTGTTATTAGGCTGATTATTCATTTGTTCGAGGGTTGCTCTATCACTCCGTCAACCCACCAGTACGCAGACAGCTGTTTCATGCTTATTAGCGATCATCAGTGCGCCATAGGTCGATTGACGGAAATAGAGAGTATCAGATTTTTCATGTCTACCAGACATGTGAAGCACGTGAGATCAGGCGACAAAAAGGTTCTGCCGGTGCGCCATCTGGTACCCGAAGGTAACGGCAAACCAAAGAAAATCGCTGCTAAACGGCAGCAGACTCCTTGGTGGAACGCCACGGCGCGTCCGCTTGGCCACCAGAGAGCGCGGTTCTATATGATCCTGCATATGAAACGTATATCATATATCGACTTTCATATGCAGGAGCATATAGAACCACGCTCTCTGGTGGTCAAGCGGACGCGCCGTGGCGTTGCACCAAGACGTCTGCTGCTGTCTAGCAGCGATTTTCTTTGGTTTGCCGTTACCTTCGGGTACCAGATGGCGCACCGGCAGAACCTTTCTGTCGCCTGCTATTTACTTGTTTTTAAATATCTTGACGTTTGATTTACATTATTGGCGTTTACTATTGACTCTGCTTTGAGAATTATAGTATATTAAGTTATTATTGTGTAATTATAGTGAAAAGTGCTTGTGTTTTCCTTTATTGATGACATCATTATGCCACCAGTTAGACACTGCAATGAAGCTGAAGCGATACAAATTTTAACCCTACATAATGGAGGATATAAGTAAAAAAATATCGCACGACGTGTCAGGAGAGGTCAATCTACGGTATCGAACATTTTAAAAAGGTAGGTATCGAAAAACTGGGAATTTTGAACGCAAACACGGTCTACGACGTAAGAAGTGTACAATAGCAATTCTATACGAAATCGTACATTGAGAATTAACATAGACGCATCTCAAAAATGAACTACTAAACGTAAGACAAATTAATGTAAGTTCAAAAACAGTCAGAGGAAGATTAGAAGAAGCAGGCTTGAAGCCTTAACGGCCCGAAAATGTTCCGTGTCTTCTCTAAAATCACAAGACTCGCCAGAGCAGATAATTATTCAGTAGAATATCGGAATTTGGAAAAAATTACTTTTCACGGATGACTAGAATACAATTATTGAAGCCAGATGGACGAAACTACGCCTACAGAAAAATTGGAGGCCGATTCGCCAACTGCAATCTCTAAGAGACCGTAAGCTTTGGAGGTGGGGTTTAATGCTTTGGGGAGATATTATTTGGGAGGGATGCATCGAATTCGTGGAAATTATTGGACGAATGACTATAGTGACCTGTATATCGAAAACATCTTGCACGATAATGATTGACCGCATACAGCTGGCATAGTGACTAATTACCTTGATGCAGTCCAGATTCAAAGATAAAATTGGCCACCATATGGCCCCGACCTAAATCTGATAAATATATGTGGGGTTATCTTAAACGCCGCATACGAAGAAAAAATCCCGTTCCAAGAACAATAGAACAGCACAGAATTGCTGCTCAAGGAAAGTTGAACGCGGTTCCTCAAGATCATATCCAAACTCTACTTAGCAGCATGCCAAGAAAGATGCAAGCAGTAATAAAGCTAGAGGAGGAACACTCGTTGCTAGCTAGGCTCTAATTTTAATCGAAAGATTTGTATTTGAGGTCTATTTAGCATTTAAGTATAACGTAAGTATCCGTAATTTTCACAACCTTCAGAATATTTTTTTAAGATTTTATTCTGGTACAAATAAAAATAGTTTTTAAGTGATTTGATCCATCACAATATATGTTTACAACGAAAAATTGTAGAAATTTAAAAATAGTCGATAATTTAGTTCATGAGTGTAGTTTATAACTATGAACATTTTTTTCAAGCAGCCTTTCGGGATCTTAGACTACCCCTTCTTTCCATGGGAAGTAAGAACCAAGGATTTTGACAATTATCGTTGGACACTCTGTGCAGTGCACAGTATAAATAAGGACAAAACTGTCCCAGTCAGCAAATAGGAGCTTGTGATTATTTTAGGTGCAGAAAACGACGTAATCAGGAGGTAACGAGGGTATATGCGATATACAACTCATAAAAAGTTTCCGCTCTGCTAAGCTGCCATAATTATGCCACAATAGACGGCCTGTGGACAATGGACAATGTTTACGTGTACCAGCATCAGACACGAGCTTTAACATGACCCTTGACTCAGCCAGAAGAGCTTGCTTTGCATAATTGGTTTTGTTTGGGACTTTGTTGAGGCGATTGATACCATATGCTTGCAACTTCTAGAGGAAAATATAACAGGTGATCTATTAAACTTATTGTTCTTAACTTTTCGAGTTTATATGTCTCGTACCTTTTGATAAGTTTTAATGGTCGCCTTTCTCTCTCCGCTTCACGCGGGATTCTTATAAGTATTTAGATTAATGTATTCGACTTATCACTCCTCAAAGTCCTTCTGATCTCTCTAATTCACTACCGCAGTTTTTACTTCCCTCGCCGATAGGTGAGATTGTGATCGCGAAAATTTTCAATTTTGAGAGAATACGCCTTTTGGACGTTTTATGATAACTACGTAACGAAAATCTACGTTACTCAGTTCAATCGGTCTCTCTGTTGAACTATCTGTCTGTCTATCTGTTGGCATCCTTCTAGCCTCGTAATCTCAGTAGCCGCTGCATGGATTGTGATGAAATTTGAGTAACGATATGCTGTGGTATCGTAGTAGGTAACGCTACTATAATTTTGAAAATGGGTGCATGGGTAGCGGAGTAATTAGTAAAAACCAAAACAAATTCAAATATTTCTCAAACCTCCATCCATCCGAATGTTACCTTTCCCATTATAGGGAGTTACAATACAGCTTAAGCTTCGTTTTTGACGATTTGGAGGTTTCTGACGGATTTCCACATTTTTTAGAGGAGGTAAAATTGGCGTAGTTTGTTTGTAGTGGGTTGTAAATATGAAACATTTGTTACATTCGTAGCGCTGTAAACGGATGAAAAAGGAATGCTGCCCTACCTTTATTTTTTTTAAATTATAATTTTATAGATTATTCTGTAATATATGCAACTCATCACTAAACTCACAGCAATTGAATTTCTAAATCATACTGTGGGTCGTAGTAGAGTCTATGGTTTTTGAAAATTGTGTTAGTGGTGGTGAAACTGCTTTAAAAAATAAACAGTACAATATATAAACTCTGTTTTTGGTTACTCTAGGGATCTGTGACCATTATCTACTTTTTCTCACACTATAGTTTTACGCTATGGGAAAATAATGAGATTGTATCACTTCATCTTTCAAACTCAAATATCTGACAGAAATGATTACCGGCAAGGCAAACACGGTGTTACCAGATTTTATGAAAAAGAAAATCATTTGGGAAGTATTGAGTCAGTTAACTTGGCTTCATCTTTTGCATATCTTTCAAACAAATAACGCAATCAGAATGCGTAAAAAGCAAAAGTGTCAAAATATAGATTCTTGCTCAAATGTAGAAACGTTTACTTTCTATTATTAAACATTATTTGGCAATGATTATCTAAATGGTAAAGTGAGAAATCGTGGAAAATTCGAATATAACCTTAATTAATCGACAAACCTCATAAATTCCTGTAGTTCTCGAATTGAATGAAATCGTAGCACTACGATGATAGCTTTAAAGCAGCAGAGGCTAAAACTTATTGAGTACGCCTCAATGTTGTTTGTAGTTAACCGTGTTTCACTTGCCAATAAGGGGTGCTTTATAGCAGTGAGTTAGAGTAGTCTGTAGTTAATTTGAATGCGATTCTACTCCGGTAAAACTAGGGGTTTAATTATGACGCCAGGAAGAGCCATCGTTTGCAACTGGAAGTTTGTTGCTAGAAGCAATCTTAGTGGAAATGGAGCTAAGTTAGATTAGTCCGCTGATTCATTGCTAGCATCTCTGTTTCAGTACTGAAGACAGTGAGCAATTACACCCGCTTACTTTTTTTGTTTCGCTAGGAAAATGAGGAACGATAAACTATGGAGCAGCAGTATACCTAACACAGTTTGGTGTTAGTTTTAAATTGGCGTAAAAAATAATATACAGGCTGTGCCATTTAAAAATTCTTGGTTCATAACTGAAAAGTGGTTAGAGTAAGAGAAAATCATACTACACCACTAGATTCTACAGAAAAAATTATACAAGGACGTTTTTTGAACTTATCAATAAGATAAACGATAACCGAGATACGATGGTGTTCCCAAAATCGATAGTTTTCGATTTCACCCTGTATCTCAAAAACCAAGAGGGACATGATAATTTTATTGACTGCATCTTTAGTTTCACAAAAAAAGTAGCACACTAATGCAAAAACCGCAACTCTATCATCAAAAATAACCGAGATACTCCATAAAAGTGCCCAAAATGGGGCACCTTGTACAATAAAACAATATAAATTTCACAAACCTTCGAAAAGTGCCAGGGTTTTCTGATGATAATCGGCTTAAATCCATCTTAAAACACTAAATTAGAAACTAAACTACTGACAAATACACATAACAATAGTGCAAAATCCACAAAAAGTACAATTGAAATCAAAACTTCACGGGACAGACGGCATCAAACTTATAGATAACCTCAAACTTACTGGTTACCCAACGCCGCCATGATAATAATTAATGGAGGTGATATGACAGAGAGACGGTTTCAGTGGATTGCAGGTATTACGTAAAACACAAAACTATCAGAATATCCTCCAAACTATGTTCCTCACAAAACGAGAACCTTTGAACTACTCCACGGAAGAACATTTACTAAGATTATACTTTATACATTAAACAACATATGCCTATGTGTATAATTACAGCCATATGCCTTCTCGAGCTAGTACAGTGGCGGCGGAGAAGGAACTTGAACGACAAAGTTCATCTGAGAATTTTTATCAGGCAAATTATACACGATTGACAAAGCTGAATCTTGAGTGCGATATCTCCAATGCAACTAACAGAAAAGGTACATGCGGGCAAAGCCATCAGTTAAAAAGACACCTAACTACTCATACACCCTACATTCACAGCCAGGTGCAGTAAGAAAACAGTTTTGGTGGAGCGCGTGGATGTCTATGCTTGTAGCCAGCTATTGACATGAAAATTGTCAGAAATCGCCTATCTTTGGCATGTTTGAATGAAAATCACCAAAAATAGCGACTTCGCGGTTGTGAATGTGAAACTTGTTAAAACCTAAACGCCCAGTATGACATATTTGGTGGGTGAGGGTGACCTGTGACCTAACGGGCTGCAAAAATATAGCAAAATGAGATTATCCTATGATCAACCTGTGGTTAAGGTTATATTTATTGTAGAAACCAAGGGCATTTGTGATCCTATTGTGATTCTCTCGAATCACAGGCCACTTAAAAGGTCCTGGACTGTTTCAACATTGCATCTCGGCTTACTAGCTTCCCACAACACTGTACAGGGTATCCCATTTTGGGAACTTTTACGGCGTATCTCGGTTATTATTGAAGATAGAGAGTTGCGGTCTTCGCAACAGTGCTACTTTTTTGTGATAATAAACATGCCGTTAACAAAGTTATCATGGCTCACTTGGTTTTTGAGATACAGGGTGAAATCAGAGACTATAGATTATGGGACCACCCTCGTATCTCGGTTGTCTTTTATCTTATTGAAAAGTTTAATGAATGGTCTTATAGAATTTTTTCTGTAGAATCCAGTGGTGTAGTTTTGTTTTTTCTTGCTCTAACCTTTTTTCAGTTATGAAGCAGACACTTAGTTTTTTAAATGGAACACCCTGTATATTATTTTTGAAGTCATTCGGAAATACAAGAGACATGCTACTCAAATACGAAAAACAGAATCAAAATACCTTTTTTCAAATAATAATGTCTCATTAAAGTGATGATCGTGTTATTATAATATTGAGTAGATAGTGGGCTATGACTCATCTATTAAAAACAAAAAAGCAAGTCTGTAAAAAATTTTCGAAACTGTCATCTATATTTTTATTAAATATAGTTTTGTTCTTTCTGTGTTTTCATTTCAATTACTGTCAATTTCCTATAATAAGGGCAGCTTAGATACCCAGAGAGACAGCAACCGTTACCAGATATATTTACTCGTCTAAAAATAAATATAGTTAGGTACGGATCCTTTATTCAACCACGTCCTAAAACTTATTCCAAGGAGAATAAAGATCAAAGGGAAACAAACGTATTAGGTTACATAGAAACAACGCCTTCACCATCTTGTAAGCACATAGAAAAAGCTGTAGTGGTACCAAAATTAACTGCAGAAAGAATTCTAATAAAATACAATTACCATCCATACAAGTTTAAGATACTTCAACATTTGCACAGGATCCAAGTTTGGGAATATTTAATCGCCACAACACGAAGGAGACCAATAATTCTTTTAAATGCCGTTAAAAGAATAAGAAATTGTGCCAGATTTGCATTCGATAAAATAGTCTCTAACTCGAACAACATCTCTAAAAGCTCCTCGAGGTTTTTAGTTTTTATTTTGATTCAAATTAAAATTTAATATTGTGTTGGTATAATGCAATAAGCAATATTTATTGAACATTATCACAAACAGGTAAAATTAAAATATAAGCTTCTGGGTAGCCAAAGAATCACAATAAGTGTTGATAGAGAATAGGGTCTCCAGCTAATAGCGTATAAAATACAATTAAATAATTAACTTTAAAAGTATTGAGTATCTTGTATCTTAATAATTGTTTACTTGGATATTGTTTTCAATCGATTAGTCATGGCCTACTGCTACAAATCAAGTAAAAAATGAAAGAATCAAATTTTGAGCGTAGTTTTCAAAATAACTTAATACCTACTAATATATATTTTTGAAAAGCTTGAATTACTTCCGATTGACTTCAAAAATAATATACAGGGTGTTCCATTTAAAAAATATATGTTTGCTTCAAGACTGAAAAATGGTCAGAGTAAATAAAATCAAAACTACACCAGTGGATACTACAGAAGAAATTCTATAAGACTCTTTTTTAAACTTTTCAATAAGATACAAGACAACCGAGTTACGAGGGTGGTCCCAAAATTGATGGTTTTCGATTTCACCCTGTATCTCAAAAACCAAGAGGGCCATAATAATTTTGTTTACGCCATCTTTAGTCTCACAAAAAAGTAGCACACTGTCGCGAAAACCGGAACTCTTTATCTTCAAAAATAACCGAGATACACCGTAAAAGTGCCCAAAATGGGACACCCTGTACATCCAGTTGGGAACTAGGCCACAAATACATTAACGGCAATGACAGTACAGTTGGGAATACATAAACATTGCTGCATATTTTTTTACTTAAACAAAAAAATATTTAAGGATTAACGCTCTGACTATCTGATTGGAATAAAATCGACCTATTCTTTTGAGACATTGGGAAGTTTTGGGACCATCAGAAACAATGAATTTCATAGCTATAGTGATTTTGAGCATGCGTAGTAATGATCCATAGGTAAATGATGCTAAGTAACGATAACAAAGGTCGAGCAATTTTATTTGCCTGCTCTTTCTCCTTGAAGAGTCAACTGTGGTCAAAGGATCAATAATTGACAACATTGCCAGTTGTTTTACAATTACTGTAAAACAACTCCATGCAGCTATGCCTTATTTTTGAGGAGAAAACCAGTGAAGTGGGAGTTAGAAATAGCCAAAGGTCGCCAACTCACTTTGCGTTTTACGCCTCAGAAGTCGCCAATCGCCCAGCTACGATTTTTGCTCGCTAACTCTTTTTTGAAATCGCCACTTTGGCGGAAAATCGTCACACCTGGCAACTCTGCGAAACGCGTCTTCTAAAGAATAGAAGTGGGAGGTAGGGGATATGGTGTCTTCTCTTCAACAAGTTTAAGGCTATCGACTATCTGCGTTTAAATCGGCGTTTTAGATCTCGGCTTGCCAATCGTATATTAGTATGCTGTGGCGACACGCTATAATACGGGTATAAAACCCAACATCTAACTAACTGCCACTTATCGGAAGTAAAACTTTTGTTTACAACAACTGCAAACCCCATAGCATAACAATGCAGTAAATACCCTCGGGATTTTCTAAACATTGAAACTCCATATAAACGCTTCATCTTATTATTCCAGGAATTCAATTACTACAAGGCACAAATTGTGCTTTAAAACTGAAGTGAAGTTAATCACCTTATACGGCAAACTTTCGGCTAAACTTTCCCCGGAGGTAATAATATCTTCCAATCTTTCATAAAGCCCTGAGACAGCTGACATAAATGAGTTTTGGGAATGCGGTATTTTATTGTTCAAAGGAATTTTCATTCACTTTTTGTGCACGGGATTCGCTGTCAAATAATAGAGGCGCACTTGCCCGGCTTGCGGAAATGACTTTCACTGAGCGTTTGTTTTAGCGTTTCTTTGCAGAGATGTTGTCAGTGGAAGCAAAGAGAGAACTAGAGAATTTTGTACAAGGGTATTACTAAAAATTTTGTATATTTGGAATGGTTGACTCACTACTCCCATAAAGCGCTGTAGCTTGATTCACGACAATAAAAATTATAATTTCTCTATTCTATACTGTGTTTCAACTTTCAGAAGCTAATAAATACCACTCTAACGGGCTATAAGTTACAATATAACAAAGAAGCTAGATAATATAATTTTTCTATGTTTCATAGGAGATAAAAACATTCCACATTATTGGTTGAAGGTGACAATTTTGCTGTAAACAGAAGTACGGTTAATCGATATACTACCTCATTCATATAATTTTTTTAAATACATTTGAATCTATATAACTTCTTATATGACGTATATACACACTTTCAGAGTAATTTTTTTGTGCCTGCCGAAACATATCTGTGCATTTGTTGTATAAGTCAGCTCAAGGAGGCATTTATCATCATAGTCACAATGTCTTAACAGACATGTTGTGAACTCGTAAAATGCAAGTCGCAGCTAGAGTATTGCCGACACGAATATAATCAATAGTTTTGAGAACTGCTATCGTCCGCGATTTACTGTCAGTTCAGTGGCGCTCTTGATACTCATATCCAGCAACTGTTTCGTCGTATCCACCCAGTGTGTAGGGAACGGCCACGGCGCCGTCCACTTGGGGCGTGACCCTGAACTACAAGTTTCTCCATATTATCGCTTCTGTGAATATGACCGAAGAATGTAAGCATTCTCGTCGACACAATGGAGGATAGTCTCTTTGGATTACCGAGCTCATCCAGTATGGAAACGTTAGTTCGATGCGCGGTATAAGGAACTCTCAGCATTCTCCTCCACGTCCACGTTTCAAAAGCATCTATGCGAGCTCGATCTGCCCTTTTAACAGTCCAAGTTTCCGAGGCATACAAAAATATGGAGAACATAATAGACTGAACCAGCGACATCTTGGTAGCTTTAGTGATGTTATGGTCACGCTATATTTTAGTAAGCTTTGTCATGGCCACACGTGCCTGTTGAATGCGCCGTCGAATCTCATTTTTACTGCTACTCGAATTGTCTATCAAAGGACCGAGGTACACAAAACTGAACTTCTTCACAACGGCGTATTGACTTTATTTAAGGCATTTATACAACAGTTCATATAGCATCACTTTGCAGACCTTATCATGATCAAAAGTTGGTTTTAACGGAATCGTATTATGGATTATAAACCGCTTATCTAATAAGTCGATTTCCTTAGTTTTTATTTTATAGATACTTATACCATACTTATAAAAATGCCTCTGTTTGTTGGGAGGGGACTGTTATATATGTCACAGTACCAGTAGGTATTTGAATGAAAAACGTTGTAAAAAAATCGTTATTAGAAAAACAATGTAAGACTAAGGTTGATACATGTAGTAAGGTTTAATTTAAATCTATACGAGTTGGAGAATTTGACTGACTTATCAACATAGATTAACTTCACATTACAGTAAGAGATACGATATATAGAATATGAACGCATAACATCAATATATTGTGAGGGTTCATTGATTCAGCACTTAGCTGCTATCAAAAAATGCCGTCTATGATTGTGATAGTGATTTTGTTGTCAATGGTCAATAAAGAGCGAGGCACTAAAAATAATAAATTGTATGCGATGTTTCAAAACAGCATTTACATTAATCAAATAATTCACTACCGTTTCGGCTGTCTCTCAGTCCTATTTAAAAGTGCAAGCTGCTTGGCAAACACAGATTTCATTAATACAGAAAGTACATCGAACATGTGATGCATGATGCTACGCTTATGTTCTATCTCGCTCCAGCTTTATATCCCATAGCTTATCAGAATCTGTATCAGCAAACAGCGTGATCCTTTGGGGATGTAAGCTCATGGAATAATCGTTGCATGGCCATACATAATTTGCTTTATCCCCTCTCGAACCTCTAATTAGTGGAATGCAAAGTGTGAACACGTCTGCGCCCACATAGTCAATAGTACAGGCAAATATGGAGCTACGGAACATTTCTCCGGAGAAATCATCATTTATTTATTTATTAATTAAACGCGCTAGTGCCCAATTAAGAAGTTACAGATAGAATGTTACAACAATAGTCAGATACTAAAATGTTTTTTATGGTCAGCCTCCCGCAAAAGGCTGAAATCCTATGGCGGTGTAGAAGCGATGCGAGACAATAGGTAGTTTTCGTTGTTCTTAATTAGTTTTACCGCTTTGGTTAACAAATACGTTGTCAGAACCGCTATCTAACAGATAAATAAATAGTTTTTGGAGCAAGACACCACTGTAAGATGCCCCCTAACCTTATTTTGAGCTACAACTTTGACACCATAACGTCAAAATAGCAGATGAGTGTTGTAAAGGTTGTTGTTTGAAAGAAAATCATAATTCGATAGTGTTCGCTGTAGTTTGCCCTAAAATGATGGACGAGTTGATTTTATTGGACTCCAGTGATGACTCAGATTTTGAAGATGCGATCTTGTTGGAAGTATTTGACATGCGTGTCGCTTGGTTAATCGCTATGGCTATCGTCCGTACAATACCGGCATTTAGCGGTTACGATATACGTAAAACAACATGCAAATGTAAAAGTCGTCAAATAGAGTTAAACGGAACATCACTTTGTAAGTAACGAAAAATGCCTAATAAATAATATCGGTACACGATGTGTCCGACGGGAAACAAATTCCCCGGCTGCTCATTCTACAGCGTTCAGGTTCTCTAAAAGAAGGAATGCTGGAGGAGACTGCTTCGGGGAGTAGCGACCTCTTGACCAGTCTAAGGATGAGCTCGCAGAGCCTCTCTAGTGTTCCTTATTCGGACGGCCTTTGGTGTTAATGGGTCTCATGAATCAAATGTTGCATTTACTTCAAATTCGTGAAGAAAAACCTTCAAAGTATACGATTAAAAATTTGGAGCTTTTGCTTTAGAATCGCAGTAAAAGCATTTGCTGCACTAGAAGCAGATACTTTATATTATATGAATAAAGTCATGCTTTTGCTAAGGATCTATAGCAAATGCTTAATTTTTCTGAAGATAAACAATTAAAGAGCTGTAAAGCGTTACAACGTTGCAAACATCACCAAATGACTTCAGACACCTTTATCGTTTCAACGAAGCAAACGTACATTGGATCTTATGAATAGAAATGGAGAATTTACTTGAAGTACAAAGTAAAAGCAAAAGCAAATGCTCCTAAGCAAAAGGTAGAAAAAAAGCATTTGGTTACTTCGTTTCGTATGAATAATGATTTGCTTTTGCTCCGTAGCAAATGCTCCATTATTTGGACCGTTTGCTACACTTTGTGACAAGTCTACACAGAAATGTTGTGATATTTGGTTGAATAAAAAAGGCGCACTCTCCGTTGTAAGGTGAGTACGAAAGAAGTAGCAACGCTATGAGTTCCGATGAAGAAAGCATGACCTGCGAAGAGATCGATCAAGTGAAATTTGTAGAGCTGCTGAAAAATTATTAATTCGTCCCCGAAAAATCTCAAGTAGGGTAAGAGCACGTAAGAGTACGCAGTGCCAAAATAACATAGTTGTAAGGTCGTCTGATAGGTTTACAGTTTAGATAAATCTGAAGGAAGGTTATTATTGTACAAAATAAGGCGGTGAAAAATTATCAAGAAAAAATGCACGTAGAAATAATTTGTGTATTATTTTATAACTTTTTGCGAGATTACAATAGCTAGTATTTGATCAAAATGAAGTTTCATACTGGATTTTGACTACTGGGCGTAGTGGCGGTTTTAAAGTTTAGAAAATCATCCATATGCGTTGTGTAAATGTGGTTGCATATTTTGACGGCATGCTGTTTTTTGTTTCCTTGATCATGTCCCAAAGAGTACGCCCACAGAGAGTACGCGCGAATATTAACCTCCACACCATACAAAGATATGTTCACAGAAAAACCAGAGTTAAAAGGAAATAATGTAAAGAAAAAGGTCTTCGGTGAAAAACAGAAGGCCTCGGAGGACCACCCAAGAAAAAAATTGAAGCATAAATCACCAGATTCTAAGGGTTTTACCGACTCTGTAAATAATGTTGCCTGTCCCTTGTGCAGAGAACATTACAGCACTTCGAAATGGATTAAATGCGACTCTTGTGCTACTTGGTGGCATGAATATTGTACCAAATATTCTGGGTGTGGTGAGTTTGTATGCGATTTTTTTTTTAAGATATCTGCGTAGTCTTATGACCAACACTGCGTACTCTTTGAATCCAGAGTCTGCAAGAGTACGCATGTGCGTTTTTTTTAAAGTAGTTGGAATTTGTTTTGTTGATACCAAGAAAAATGTGTTATGATGTTTTCTGGTGCTTAATAGACCAAAGAATTGATATTTGTGTTGAATAAAAGAATATAAGTGTATTTCAAATTTTTGTCGCCTGACAAACTTTAAGTGCGTACTCTTGAGTGTCTTTACCCTACCCACTATTAAAAAAGCGAAAAAAAAATGCGCTAACAAAGTTATAAGCGGAGTAGCAGGCAGTCACCAGAAAAGCTATAGGCGTAAAGCAATTATCTAAGAAAATCAGTAACATGAAAGCAAAGTCAAACAAAAAGCAGATGGAACAGAAACCCGACGTTGGCAAAAATATCTAGTAAGAGTATGACGCAAAAACACTTTAATTTTCTAAAACGATGATAATGCAGCACCTCGTGTTTCATTTTCATCACCAAAGAAATGGTTGGCTAACCAATGTACGTTTGCTTCGTTGAAACGATAAAAGTGTCTGAAGTCATTTGGTGTTATTTGCTGACGTCTCGTAACGTTTTACAGCTCTTTAATTATTTAAAAACGCCATTATTACCAAACACACGTTGCTACCCGGACGCGAAGTCTGCACTGAAGGTACTTTCAGACAAATAAAGCATTTGCTACAGATCCTTAGCAAAAGCATTACTTTATTCATATAATCTAAGATATCTGTTTTTATTGCAGCAAATACTTTTACTGCGGAGGTAAAGCGAAAGAAAATTTTAATCATATACTTTGAAAGTTTTGCTTCTTGAATTTGAAGTAAAAGCATTTGCTACCTTTTATTCATGAGACCCAATATGTTCATTCTACTGGTATAAATATAGCTATAGATTAACCGGTAGTCTTGCTAACCGATGTAGTTCATATGTTATCCATTTTTTGATGAACGTTTATGGACATACACGATTTGTTTTAAAAAATGTCCACATGAATGCATATTCTATTTCTTAGTTGCTGTCGAACATAATTTTAACCTTGAGCATTCATAGATTGTATAGTTCCATACCAAATCTTCAATGGTTAGATGTATATAAGATGTAGATGTAGATGAAGAACAGAGGCATTTACGTGAAATGACTATCAGATGTAGTCAGAAGAATAGGGCAACACTATCAAATTCAAACACCATTCCTAAGAAGCTCCACTCTCCGAAGTCTACTGATGAAAGCAAAACCAAAGAATGAACATCAAAAAACTAAAAACTGGATCAACGAAGTACCATGTGAATGCGGGAAAGTATACATTGAAGACACGAAACGACCTCCAGAAGCGAGAATTAAAGAGCACCGACTCAACACCCAGACAGCAGAGACAGGAAAGTCTGGAATAGCAGATCACGCTTGGACCGAGCACCACAAAATTATTTGGGCAGATGCTAAGGTTCTTGACAAAGAGCCTCAATGGTATCGCCGGAAATTCAAAGAAGCAGCTTATATCACCAGCAACAAAATCGACATGTACAGAAAGCCTGGTGTGGAAATTAGACCAATATGGCAGCCCCTTAAGAAATACAGAAAAAATAAACTTGAACCGAACAAACTTGGACACAAACGTGGGACGCAGTGACCATCGTACGACCACGTCATCATCAGTAACAAACTACGTCACTGAACCAGAACACAGCAGCGACCGTTCAGAACAAGCCACTAAGAACGACACGTTATTAAGAACCGACGCACTCAGCAGAATGCGGGAGCGGCCAATCACAACAAGCCACGAAAAAACTACACGTCAGTTAACATCAATCGAAACGTTATAATAATATTGTTTAGACAATGTAGGTCCGAAATAGACCTCCTGAAACATCTACCTTGTCTACAAACAACAGTAAGATGTAAAATGTTTCATTTAAACAAGTTTGCAACTCCAACTCCTAAGCAGACCTCTTTAAATGGCTGTACCACTGTATATTTTCAAGTCATAAGTTTCCTTTCATAACTTTCAAATGATAGTATGTGGTCAAACAGTAGCAACAAAAAGTGCTTACTTACATTTTCAATATTTCGGTACCATCCGTTCATGATGGGGAAAAAAGCACGTTCTAGCGAGTCCACTTCGACTTAGGTAAGGAAATTTAAATGGCACAGTACGAACACATTCGAAAAAAATATCATGACAAACTCTCACAACTCTGAAGACATTCACCTTATCCCAAAATCAAGCACCTATCAGCAAAACGTCAAGCAGCAAAGCACGTCGACGACAAGGCCGCGAAGCGTACCGACGCCGGCTGAACAGTCCAGAAATCACTAGTTTACCGGACGACAACAGCGAACGTTTCATAATTGAATAGTCATCACCAAAATTGCACAAACAATTACTATTTGATGATAGGTACGGTGGCAATTATTAAATCACCTCATACATCATAATTATCTACTTTGCATTAAAGCATGTGCTGCCTCTCATATGTTCAGTTTTAATCATGCACACTGTATAGAGTGGCTTATGAATATGAATGTGTTTTGAACTAATATGCGTCTATTGGCCGTAGACGGGGGTCAAACCAGCTAGAAGGTTTTTTCCTCCATGCGTAATCAATTCAACCAGCCAGTTGTCCGTTGACTTCTGGCTCCCTATTAAAATTTCTGAATCTCTCGAGAATTATCCTAAACTGAGACAAATGGAGTCCAGTTGATTGACTCCGTACCTTCCACACATAATAATGATACCATTTTATTGTTTTGCCCTAAAACTCCTGAAAACACGGTTTGAGCTGTTTTTCTATTTTTAGTTTTTTATTATTGCTGCGCCGCCACTAACAAGATTTTTCCAAAACATACCCGTTTTCCATCCTCACCGCGATAGTAATATTTTCAAATTTTCGTTAAAGTAATAATAAGAATAATTTTCGCGTTACGCGATCTAAAACAATACTCGTATGTATACATCAGACAATAATTCTAAGTCCCTTGGTTTCTATAATGAGCAAAGCAATGTTCGAGTGGACCTGAAAAAGTGTATTATGCCGCTAGGTTTTTCATTCACAGGTCAATGGACAGCCCTTTATGAATGCAACAAATTTTTCAGTTTTCCAACCCCCCACTCCCCAACCACCCCAAATTCTCTCCTATCCAAAAAAAGTAGAAAACGATCAGGAGCCCCTAAAACGCCTAAAAACTAAGTTTGGGGCGTTTTTTTTGTTTTTTTATTATTACTGTGCCGCCACTGACACGATTTTTCCAAAACATACGCGTTTCCCATCCTCGCCGCGGTAGTGATACTGTGACAAAGTTTCATTAAAATCCATTTCATCACTTTTACGTTACTCAATATAGAACGATCTAAAGCAATATTCCTATGTATTTATCAGAAAAGTTCCTATGTTGCTGGAATAGGCAAAGCCTATTATTTGCTAACACATGTTTCACATGTTTGGTTAACATGAAAGACCTGATGCTCTCTATTTCCGTCAGTTGACCTATAGTGCACTGATGATCGCAAATAAGCGTGAAACAGCTATCTGCGTAGTGGTGGATTGACGCAGGTATAGAGCAACCCTCGTATATAGGCAAAGCAATGTTCGGATGGGCCTAAAAAAGGTTATTATGCCGCTAGGTCTTTCTTTTACAGGTCAGTGGACACCTATTTAATACAACACATTTTTGAGATTTACAACCCCCCACCCCCCAACCACCCTAATTGAACCCGCACCCAAAAAAAAAGTAGAAAATGATGAGGAACCCCTAAAATACCAAAAAACAAAGTTTGAGGAATATTTAATGTTTTTTTGTTTTTTGCTAATAAGTCCGCCACCAATGGACCGATTTTCAAAGTTATAAGAGCATTACCTACTACGACACCACAGCATATCGCTGCCCAAATTTCATCTCAATCCATGCAGCGGTTACTGAGATTGCGAGGCTAGAAAAACGCGCACAGACAGACAGACCGACAGACCGACGGAAATGAGTGACGTGGATTTTCGTTATGAAATCATGAAACGCCCAAAAAGCGTGCTATCTCAAAATTGAAAATTTTCGCGATCACCATACTCCCCTGACCTATCGGTGTGGGAAGTAATAATGATTTTAACATTAATAGATAAGTTTACAAACAAAAATTTTGTTCCAATCATTTGGTTCACAGAAAAATCGGAAAAATGAAGGGTACCGGCTGAATTCGAACCAGCGTCTCCGGCATTCTAGGCCAGCGCATTTACCAACTGCGCCACGGTACTCCGCACCACAGCCGATACACAGCGCCTGCGACCTGTTGTCGACTCCACCGACACCCACCACTCCCCCGTATCCTCCTGCGAACCATGTATTTCAGTCATCCAGAGACATCTAGTCGGCAGTTGGGTGAGTGTGAATCTCTCACCTCCATCTCCATCTCCATCTTGCGGAGTAAGCAAGTACCTTTCATCCCATGAAATTCTGGCCGACTGAGCAGTCGTAGTTTTCAGTAACATAGAGAGCTGTCGTGCAAATAGCTCAGCTTCAAATCATATAGTCCGCATCTAGTGCTTCCAATCACTGTAAGTTATCGACGCCAATGGTTAGATTGGTGCCAAGAATACCGACAATGGCATGCTGAGTGGCATCACAGGTTGAACAACGTCACGCGTCATGTACGCGTACAGTCGTACACACTCCTATCGGTTTGACGGTTTGGGATGCCATAGCGTTCAACAGTCACATTTTCTTGTGATTTGTGGTATAATGACGGTCCAATGTTGAAAATGTTGAATGAATGAGGGGTTATAACCACTGTCGTTTCATAGGTCCGAGGTCTTGAAGAAGGTTGCTTCCAGCAAGATAATGCTCGTCTCGTATTGTATGGGTGCCGATGAGGTTCCTACAGGAAGTCAGGGTGCTTCAAGGACCTCCATGATCGCCCGATTTATCGCCAATTGACAATGTATGGGGTTAGATGCGTCGCTACATTCGCGATTTATCCAATGCTCCAACCACGTAGGACGAACTGGAACATGTTATGAGGTCAGCTTGGGAGGCTGTATCTCTACACCTTTTCCAGCTGTAGCTTCTAAAGCGTCAAGTGATAATTCAAAACGATCAAGTTAATTTTCCAACTCGTTACTTGTAATATCAAATTGTCAGGTGTAATTTATACATGACAGTATTACTACTTTGGCGAGGATTGAAAACGCGTCTGATTTTTAGAACTCGTCTCAGTGGCGGCGCAGCAATATTAAAAAAAACTAAAAATATGAAAACAGCTCAAACTTCGTTTTTAGGCGTTTTAGGACCGTTTCTCAATGTCCAGTTAAATATTTATCTGCAAGATACCAGCAGCTATTAGATAAATTGTTTAAACAATTGAAGGCTGAACTTACGAAGTCACGTAAATCTTATCTGATAGTTGTATCCATAGCCACGCTATCTGGCAGATACCTATCTGACACTTTAACTGGACATTGAGAAACCGGCCTTTTGGGGTTCCTGATCATTTTCTACTTTTTTTGGGGTGGGCGTGAAATTGGGATGATTAGGGGGTGGGGGGTTGTAAAACTGATTTTTTTTTGTATTCATAATAGGCCGCATTGACCTGTGAAAGAAAGACTTAGCGGCATAATACACTTTTTTAGGTCCATCCGAACATTTCCTTGCCGATTGCAGAAACCAAGAGACTTTCTGATGCATACAAAATACATAAGAGTATTACTCTGGATCGTTCTGTATTGTGTACGTGGAAATTTTTTAATTGATTTCAATGACATTTTGACACACTTATGGAAAGCGCGTATGGTTTTTAGAAATTGTTTCAGTGCGGCGCGGCAATAATAAAAAAACTAAAAATATAAAAAGCACCTCAAACTTCGTTTTAGACGTTTTAGGGTTTCCTGATCATTTAAAAAAAATCGGTTGGGGGTGAAATAGGGATGGTTCGGGAGTGGGAGTTTGTAAAACTCAAAAATTTGTTGTATTCATGATAGATTGCCCATTGACTTGTGAAAGAAGCACCTAGTAGAATAAAACACTTTTTTTGCGATCGGATGAGCGATGATTTGGTTGCAGGGGCATCTAGACTATAATTTCATGCGCCGTGGGAAAATAATAAAACCGGTATCATCGGAATGTATGGGAAGTACTGAGTCAATCAACTTGACTACATTTTTTTTCTCTGAGTTCGGGTTCACTAGCGAGTACTAGACATCTATGTATAACCATATAACTTTTGCTCCGTAACATATTTTTAACATATTATACTCCCAAATTCCATGTAATTTTGGAGAGCCTCATATAATTAGGAGCAAGTAACCCTCAAACTAAGTAGAACGTTGCTCATCACTAATGAGTTTACCTATATTTGCGAACGCTAACTTCAGGTGTGATAAGTAGTCGACAGTGCATATGCATACATACATGCAGTGAAGAGGGGCAAATCGCCTGCTCAAGTCGCGTCACGCTCGAACAACTTTCGGGTAAACTTCCCACTTCCCAAAGGGCCGCAATTTGCAATGTTAAGAGGACACCGTGTCAACCGGTGATGGGAAAAGTTTCTCGTCAGACGATTGCTTGCTTTATCAAGTTAATCTGTGCAAGGTTGTTACTGGTGGGCAATAGGTGTTCTGTTGACCTTTCGTTGGTATTTGTGGCTGACAGTTCTGAACAGTTGTAATTGCAACCCGGAAATCGGAAAGCTACTTTTGCTTAGTAATTAACGTTTGCCTGTAGCTCTGTGCTGTTTACATTGCTCTCGTTTTCGCTCTCTCTTTCTCTTACCCAATCAACTACTTTCCATCTCTTTCTGTTGATTTAAGACTAATTTATCTGGTCTTGGGGCGACAAGTTCTGCGAGCCCGTTTGTAACTATGAGTCAAATCGCTGGACAGTGTTTTATGAAAAAATAGAGGCAACTTGATTGACTCAGTACTTCCCACACAAAACGATGATACCATTTTATTATTTCCCATTGCATGAAGCTATAGTCTAAAATCCCCTTGCAACTAAATTATCGCCCATCCGCCCGCAAAAACAACATCTGACACAAAAACCCTCGTAAATAGTTTCTTGCGTCTCCCTCCTTAGGAACTAGGACGCCACAGTTTTATCTGCATGCTTCAACTGGACGATACGAAACGATCAAGAGCCTCCAACCCGTCTAAAAACGAAGTTTGAGCTGATTTTATGTTTTTTGTTTTTTGATTATTGCTGCGCCGCCACCGACACGGTTTTTCAAAAACAAAGTCGTTTTCCATTCTCGCCGCGGTAATAAATTCTGTGCCAAAATATTATTAAAATCAATTCAATAATTTTCGCTTTACGCAGTTTACATAGAACGGAATAAAGCAAAACTTATATGTACAGATCACAAAATTGGCTTCTGTAAATAGGCAAGCCAATGTTCGAAAGGTCCTAAAAAAGTGTAATATGTCGCTAGGTATTTCTTCTACAGGTCAATAGACAGTCTATTATGAATACAACAATTTTTTCAGTTTTACAGCCGCCCCTTTTCACCCCACCCAAAAAGATTGAAAATGATCAGGAACCCGTAGAACGCCTAAAAACAAGGTTTTAGCCGGGGTTTTAGCTGTTTTCATATTTTTAGTTTTTCTATTATTGCTGCGTCGGCACTGACACTATTTTTCCAAAACATACGCGATTTCCATCCTCGCTGCGGTAGTAATACTGTGTCAAAATTTCATTAAAATCAATTCAATAATGCTCGCGTTACGCAATATAGAACGATCTAAAGCAATACTCGTGTACACCCTCCAACCACTCCAAATTCACCCTCACCCAAAAAACCGTATAAAATGATCACAAACCCCTAAAACGCCTAAAAACAAAACAATAAAAGAGACTCCCTCTTTTTCTTGACCTAAACCCAACCATCTGTTTCCTGGATAGTATACAATAAGTCACTAAACAATTGAGCTGACCTAAAAACAAAGTTTGAGCTGTTTTTATATTTTTTGGTTTTTTTATTATTGCCGCGCCGCGCGCTAAAACAATACTCGTATGTATACATCACAAATTCTAAGTCCCGTGGTTTCTACAATAAGCATGCAACGTTGGGATGGGCCTAAAAAAGTGTATCATGCCGCCAGATTTTTCATTCATATATCAATGGACAGCCCATTACGAATACAACAAACTTTTCGGTATTACAACCCCCCACCCCCCCCCACCCCCCCCAAATTCACCCCCACCCAAGAAAAAGTAGAAAATGATCAGGAACCCCTAAAACGCCTAAAAACGAACTTTGATGCATATTTGAAATTTTTGGTTTTTTGCTAATTACTCCGCCCCCCGTACGACGATTTTCAAAATTATATGAATATTACCTACTACGACACCACAGCATATCGCTGCCCAAATTTCATCACAATCCATGCAGCGGTTACTGAGATTACGAGGGTAAAAAAACGCGACAGACAGACAGACAGACAGACAGACAGGCAGACAGACAGACAGACAGACAGACAGACCGACAGACAGACAGACAGACAGACAGACAGACAGACAGACAGACAGACAGACGGACAGAGAGACCGACGGAAATGAGTGACGTGTATTTTCGTTATGTAGACACCATAAAACGCCCAAAAAGCGTATTATCTTAAAATCTAAAATTTTCGCGATCACAATTCTCCCCTCGCCTATCGGTGTGGGAGTAAAAGGGTGGAAAAATGTTCATATGTGCTCGTTATGGTTTCGGAAAGCATTTCTCCACTCTGAGAACTTTAGTATGAGCAAAACTATAACATCGTGTTTTCACCTTAACATTAAAATGGCAAAAAGAGAGCTAAATATTTACCTTAACGGTACTGTGCTACCCCACAATCCCACACCCAAATACCTAGATGTCACACTGGACAGGAAACTAGTTTGAAAAACATATTCAGTAGGTACATCGCAGCCAAATTAAACAGCAGAAATAACATCCTGCAAAGATTACGTGGAACCTCTTGGGGCACTTCCGCTTCTACGCTCCGTAATTCGGCCCTGAGCCCTGAATTTTACACGCCAGTGTGGCTAAACAGCTCACATACTAGACTGATAGACGCCCAGTTAACCACTTGTATGATAAGTGTTACGGGATGCATCAAATCAACCTCAACTTACTGGCTACCAACACTCAGCCAAATAGCTCCACCACCCATCCATCGAGAAAATGTCCTTCTGAAAGAATATAACAAAATCAAAACAAATCCCTGACTGCCAATCCATGATTGATGAATACCATAACTTTTCATAAAATTTTCAACATTTTAAATTTGTTAAAACACATTAGGAACCGAAATAGGTGTCTGCCATTGAGTTTTTGTATAAGAAAAGGTACGTACTACAATATATTGAAACGGAAGATTTGCCAAGATCATGCAATTTTTGACGATGTTCAATTAGCCGACTCAGAGACACTATAGCGTCTGCCAGTACGTTGGAACCCACCTAGGTGTATGCCATTCAAAAACTACATTTATAATAATGTGAATAACATATATGATTTTCATTCTTGCTAAAATATCGTAATTTTTCATAAAATTTTCAACTTTTGGAGGCAAACCAAAGGAAGTCACTGCTAAAAAGTAGCAAACTTCTTGGCGGGACGCAAAGGTGCATTCGCTTCACCTAACCAGATAGGCGCGCTTCTATGCCAACTGCATATGAGAGTCGATATACGAGGGTTGCTCTAAGTCTCCGTCAATCCACCAGTACGCAGACAGCTGTTTCACCCTTATTAACGATCATCAGTGCGCCATAGGTCGACTGACGGAAATAGAGAGCATCAGAATTTTCATGTCTATCAGACATGTAAAGCACGTAAGATTAGGCGACAGAAAATATCTGCCTGTGCGCCATCTGGTACCCGGAGGTAACGTCAAACCAAAGGAAGTCACTGCTAAAAAGCAGCAAACACATCTATGCTAACGAAATACTGACCTACCAGTTTTTGTATATTATTTCTTTGTATTTTTATTTTATTATAAGCGACATCGTAATTGTCTATGTCCACTTTAATTGATTTATTTATGAAATAAAAATAATTTCAACTATTTGTCAGCATCCTACTGCAATGAAAAGACTCAAATATTACACTGAAATATTTATAAGATGACTAGAAAACAAAACAACATCTAACTGAAGATATCTTGACGACATTGTACTAAAGACATCTTAACGACGTCTTTCTAAGGGCATCTTAATGACATCTCTTTGAAGACGTCTTAAAGACGTTGGGTTTTGTAACATTAGATGTCTTAAAAATGTCTAGGAGACGTCTTAAGATATCAGTGAGACATCTTTAAGAAGTGTTGAACATCTGAGTCAGACATCTTTAAGACGTCCATAAGACATCTTTGTGCTGTCTGGGATAGCAATATGTATTACAATTAGCTGGCAAATAAAAACATATTTACAACGTAGAAGAAAAATTGCAATTTATTAACAGCTTCTGAGTGGAAGCAGTGCTTCCATTGCTTCCATGGACTGCATGCCCCTGATTGTTATGGACTATCTCTCTGAGTATCTAGAGTTAATGTTATGCCATGGGCACCCCATTCACTGGGTTGAAATTCCATTGAACATTATTGTGGGATATGATGGGAAGGAGACTGCTTATTGTGTACCGCTCTAAACAAGCTCTGACACAGTTGGTCTATAAAGTTTACGTTGTTTGGGATGAGGCCACTGGCAGACATTTTATCGATACCCGGGCATATACAGGAGTGCATTTAGGAGCAAAGTCATTAAAGGTGCTATTAATAGAAACAGAAAATGAAATAGAATAGCAAATAAAGTACAGTTCAACGTACAAAAAACTCAGGCAACAACACTTACAAAGAAGTCTCACGATGGCTTACCAACCATGGAAATGGAGGGTCACCCCATAGTCGAATCACCTTCCGTCAAGCTCTTGGGAATCAACATCACCAATAACATGTGCTGGCACGACCACGTCGTCAGTATTGCTAAAACGGCATCCCGGAAACTTGGAGTTTTGGTCCGCTGTTAAGAAGTTGTATACACAAGCGCAACTGTTGCTGCTCTACAAGGCACAGATCCGACCATCGCTGGAGAATTGCTCCCATGTGTGGGGATGCGCTCCCAAACACTCTCTAAAGCTTCTGGACACTATTCAGAAAAGAGCAATTAGATTAATCGATGCGCCTAACCTCACAAAGGACCTCCACAGCCTGGAACATTGAAGGAGGGAGGCTGACCTATCCCTGATTTACAGATTTTATCACGGAAGGTGTTCGAGTAAGCCCTCCAGATAATAACACCACAGGCCGTCCAAACCAGGAACTAGAGAAGCTCTGCGAGCTCATCCTTACCAGGTCGAGGTCCTTACTCCCCGAACCAGTCTCCTCCAGCATTCCTTCTTTTGGAGAACTTCGACGCTGTGAAATCAGCTGCCGGGGAATTTGTTTCCCGACGGCTACATCCTGCAGCGTTTTAAATCTAACGTGAACCAACACCTATACCCTCGCAGCGCTTCTGCGGCGCTATAGGCTTTCAGCCTTTGCGGGAGGCCGCCCATAAAAAAAAACAAAAAGACTGCGGCATTTCCAATAAATCCAGCTCACTAACTTG
Organism: Callosobruchus maculatus; assembly: GCA_951848785.1. Taxonomy (NCBI): domain Eukaryota; kingdom Metazoa; phylum Arthropoda; class Insecta; order Coleoptera; family Chrysomelidae; genus Callosobruchus; species Callosobruchus maculatus. The sequence continues at coordinate 14,507,751 of CATOUR010000083.1, forward strand.
TGTAACCCATCCAATTTCGCTATCTTAGCATTTAAAAATGTTTTTCAATACACAGCAATCACTTATACTTCTACTAGGGCTGCTGTAAGGGATTTGTATTGCATTTTGTGTTTGGCAAAAAATTGATACCTTTTCATATAGATTTTTTGTAATGCATGATACTACTACACAAAAATTATATCTCACCTCATCAATTTTATCGTTCTTGATGCAAAGAATCAGTTGGGTCCTTAGTTTGCAGTGCGGATCAACTAACAAAATTTTAAAACATAGCTCAATACGACTGTGAGGTACGTAGGCTGATTATATCTCAAATGCTAGTAGGACTGGCACATTCCTTCGTGGAAGGTTTGGTAAGACTTCTTTTTAGCGGAAACCGAATCGAACAAGACCACTCCCAGATCGAGGAAACGTTCAGGTGCAGAACTACGGCATTTTGAAGTTTTGTTACCTAACCTAACTTATCCAAAAAAGTTTACTTCTTGAGCTCAAAATGGGTATTAATCGACGTGGCTGGAACATCATAACTCGAACTTGACCACTTTTAAAGTGAGGAAACATTCCGGTGAAAATCTACGCCACTTTAAAGCTTGGCAATTTCAATACCTTACCTGATATAGCCTAACTAATACGGTCGGGCTAAAAGGGGGTGTCAGTCGACTTGGTTTGACGTCCTGACTCGAATTGTATCAATTCAAAAAAGGTCTTCGAGGGTCTGCGCCTGGGACCTATTCCGGCACACTGAAAAAACTAAACAGGTGACCTACCCTACGTACCTGGGAGTATGTTACATAGAGTATTCAAAATATACAAAATTAGGGGCCAGCCCTCCGGGCCCCCTATCTATGCAAGTGAACAAGCCTAATTCAACTTAAACCTACCTAATTTCTAGGAACATTAAGAATTCAAAGTATCATATCTTTTTTATTTTTCATTTCTTGGTGTTGCTTCTGGTGTCGTTGTACCCTACTCGTCAAGTACTTTCGAACTGACCGTATATTTCGTGGAAAAAATATCGAAATTTTGAAGTCGTTTTTAGGTTAGGTTGGAAACTTAAAAAAGGCGTAGATTTTTATCGGGCCGTTTTCTTAGCTTGGGTATGGTCTAATCCCGGTCAAAGCGTCAAACCGAGTCAATTAGAACTCATTAAAACCCCATTTAACCCATTTTGACCTCAACAATTTGACCAGTCGGGTTAAGTTAGGTTAGGTACTGAAACTTTAAAGTGCCATTGTTTTTCACTGGAGCGTTTCCTTGGTCTGGGAATGGTCTCGTTTGTCTTAGGACGTTAAACCGAGTCGACTGACACTACTTTTAACCCCCATTTCGGTTTCCGCTAAAACGAAGTCTAGCCGAAGGTTTTGCTTAAAATGGACCCAAAAAGAATCACGTCAAATACACTTGACGACTTGGACGACATTATACAGGGTGTTCATTTGAAAACTTCTCACCCCGGATTTCTCAAAAACCGCTGATTCAAAGAAAAACGCCGAGACACGTCAAACAAAAATTGGTCAAGGGGGCGCCTTTTTAACCAAAAACTACTTCACCCTCTTGTACCCTTTGCTCCCAGGACCATCCCCTTAAAAATTTTAAATGACTAGGGTATCGCGTAATATCTTGTTTCGAAAGTATGCCGAAGTCCTCTGTTTTGACGTTTCATTTGTCAAAATCGGTCGATTCGACATACCTTTAGAGCCCGTCCAGATAAAGCGATTTACGCGCGAGTGGACTCGCGCGTAGTCAATTTATATTGCATCCAGATGTCCCGTTTCACTTGCGTTTCTACGCTGGGAGAGATTTCCTTCCAGTTAAAAACCTGGAGTTGGATACAGCAGTTGTGTTGTGGCGTGCATACCAGCGATGGAATCTTCGTAAACAAAGAGAAAGGCGACGATTCAACATGTATCCAATTCTACATGACAGAATGACGCACAGCATGCTTATAACATTATACCCAAAGCTGAGAGAATACAGTAAAAAGTGTTTCAACTATATCTTCCCAGTTCCTACGTTTTATGAGTCTATTGGAATAATCGGATGATTCCATATCCCATATGGCTACTCTTTTTTCGACTGCGTCAATGAAAAGTTCTGTATCGAAGTTATCACGCTCCATTTTCAAAAACAAATACGTCCACACGCCACGGACTCGCGCGTTGTACTGGACGCAACAATGTCGCCCAAGTATCTCGACTCGCGCGTACAATGGGCGAGTCGAGAGTTCCGCGCGTTACAAGCGTTTTACGCGCGAGTAAAACAACGCTCGAGAGCATCTGGACGGGATGTATGTAACTCTAGTATCTTGGGAACGCCCGAATGACTACGCGCGAGTCCACTCGCACGTAAATCGCTTTATCTGGACGGGCTCTTAAAGATATTACTCGATATCCCTTGTCATTCAAAATTTTCAAGGGAGTGATCCTGGGGAAAGAGGGTACTAGGAGATGAAGTGGTTTTTGATTAAAGAGTTATTCCCCTAGACAGATCTTTTGACGTGTCTCGGCGTTTTTTCTTTTAGTCGGCGGTTTTCGAGAAATCTGGCGTGGGAAGCTTTCAAATTAACGCATAATCTTACTTTAAAACTTACCAGACTGATCCAGAGTCTACTTTTAATTAAAAAATACTTTTATACGTTTTTTTACTATGATCTCAACCATCTGTAAAACTTTTCGCAAACCGGGCAATGATAAAAATATGTTTCAAAGTCTGATAAAAAAATGATGCAACTGACGGGTCGGAAATTTGATGCTAATGCACGACCACTTGACTAATGCTCATGCATATTCCGCTTTCACTAATAGCTCTGCCTGCGTCATCTCCATAGAAAACAGATTCATTATATCGTATATAGCCCAGTACTAGGGGAAGCTGTAAAAATGGCCCTTCTATGCAGATCTTTTTCAATTTATAGGTGGTAGGATATTGAACTCGGATGTTCCTTTAGATAATTGAATTCTAGGCAAATTATCTTAGATTTGTATTAACTCTTGAGTGCATGTAGGCTATTCAATAAGTCATTTTTCACAAAAATCTTATAAATTGTTGAGAAGCATCGGGGTTGCCTAAAAATTTACTTTAAGCTATTTTAGAATTTCCCTGTAAAATCGAAAATTTTCGATTTTGAGATAATACGCTTTTTGGGCGTTTTATGGTATCTACATATCGAAAAACCACGTCACTCATTTCCGTCAGTCTGTCTGTCTGTCGGTCTGTCTGTTCGCGTTTTTCTGCCCTCGTAATCTCAGTAACCGCTACATGGATTGTGATGAAATTAGAGCAGCGTTATGCTGTGGGGTCGTAGTAGGTAATGTTCCTATGATTTTGAAAATGGTTACGCGAGAGGCGGAGTAATCAGCAAAATACGAACAATTTCAAATATGCCTCAAACTTTGTTTTTAGGCGTTTTAGGGGTTCCTGATCATTTTCTACTTTTGCTTGGGTGGGGGTGAATTTGGGGTGGTTGGGGGGTGGGGGGTTGTAATACTGAAAAATTTGTTGTATTCATAATGGGCTGTCTATTGATATGTGAATGAAAAACCTAGCAGCATGATACACTTTTTTAGGTCCATCCGAACGTTGCATGCTTATTATAGAAACTACGGGACTTAGAATTTGTGATGTATACATACGAGTACCTATTGTTTTAGATTGTTCTATATTGCGTAACGCGAAAATTGAACTGATTTTAATGAAAATTCGACACAGTATTACTACCACAGAGAGGATGGAAAACGCTTAGTTATGGAAAACTAGTGTCAGTGGCGGCGCAGCAATAATAAAAAAACTAAAAATATGAAAACAGTTCAAACTTACGGGTTCCTGACCATTTTCAATTTTTTTGGGTGGGGTGAAATTGGGAGGGTTGGGGGGGTGGGGGGGTTGTAAAACTGAAAAATTTGTTGTATTCATTGTCTGTCCATTGATCTGTAGAACAAATACCTAGCGGCATATTACACTTTTTTAGGTCCATCCGAACATTGGCTTGCCTATTACAGAAACCAATTTTGTGATGTGTACATACGAGTTTTGCTTTATTTCGTTCTATGTATATTGCGTAAAGCGCAAATTATTGAATTGATTTTAATAAAATTTTGACACAGGATTTATTTCCACGGCGAGAATGAAAAACGACTCTGCTTTTGAAAAACCGTGTCAGTGGCGGCGCAGCAATAATCAAAAAACCAAAAACATAGAATCAGCTCAAACTTCGTTTTTAGACGGGTTGGAGGCTCTTGATTGTTTCGTATCATCCAGTTCAAGCATGCAGAAAAAAAACTGTGGCACCCTAGTTCCTAAGGACGGAGGCGCAAGAAACTATTTACGAGGGTTTTTGTGTTGGGTGTTGTTTTTGCGGAGTGGATTTTAGACTATAGCTTCATGCAATGGGAAATAATAAAATGGTATGATCATTATGTGTGGGAAGCACTGAGTCAATCAACTTGACTCCATTTTTTTACTAATAATAGAAATGTTTTATTACTAAAAGGTTTTTGTTTGATATTAGGAGAGAAGACTGGTTATTTCTTCCATTTGTTTGCAAAAAACACACAAAACTGGAAAAAAATAACAAGATATCACAGTATCGTTATTCACAAGCTCGCGGGATGTCGCTTGAGCTTCAATCTCGCGAGATTTGCATCCGCTAGTTGGACATGACATCAGAGGACTGCTGGTTCAACGTAGAGCAGGCAGACTGTCTGTCACACTTCCGGGTGTGCGAGTGCTTTTGTCCTTGCGATCAAGCCGATTTTCCTAAACCCTCTGTATTAATAAAAAACTACTGATACAGCGAGGCACTCTTGCTATGTCATTTTCCTCTTAGGTATCTTTTTGGGATGCTCTGGACGTGTTCATCTGTCATTTGAAATTTAAACTTATCCCTATGGTTTTGCTTAAAAGCAAATGCGACACCCGATGACACAAGAGTATTATAATTTCATCTCAGAGTTTCGGCTTTCCAACCCCTCACCCAGTACTGTAGCAACAGCTGGAAATTTGATCTTACTGAAAATAGCGTATTTCTACAACGCGCCTTAGTTAAATTTATTAAGGACAACATGGAGGGTGCCAGGTTCTGAATTCCAACTACCGTCATTATTTATTCTACCCTAGGGTCTTGAGTATAATGGGGGCCATAACAACTGCGTTATGCGTTGTGGTAAACCCTCATAAAAGTATCTGTCTGCTCGCTAATGATATGTCACCTACTTCCGCAAGCCGTATGATGAAGTGCATCAAAAATGGTGAAAGAGCCAAGAATTTTAATGCCCAAGATACAAATGCAGGGTTGGGATAAAGTACGGAACCAAGCAAATAACTTTGGAATGGAAAGAATGATATTGCTGAAAATTTGCAGGCAAGTGTCACTACACGATGACGTATAATGCATCCGAAGACATTATGTTAGCTACTAATGTACTTCCGGTTTAACCGGGAGTACTGTCATTTTTTAAATTTAAATGGGACACCCTGTATCTTTTTGCAAATTTTAATACATCTTTTTTTTTCGGATACGTCCATAGTGAGTTTAGTATTAGTTTCTGTAAAAACGGGAAAGATAAAGCTTCTTTATCATTTCAGATGTTTAAAATGTCTTGATGATCGGTTTTGGCGATCGCGCGAGAACTTACAAAGAAGTGTGTCAATTTTTCAATGATTTATATGCCGGCAGAGGTCCTATAACACGTTCGACGGTGACTAAAACACTAAAAAGTTTTAATTTAATTGGGGATATTAGAAATTTACCTAAAACGGGAAGACCGCAGACCGCCACGGACGAATTTGAGAGACAAATAAAAAAGCTTTATCTTTCTATCTTCCTCATTTTTACAGAAACAAATGCTAAACCCACTGTGGACGTATTCGGGAAAAATTATGTATTAAAATCTGCAAAAATATACAGGGTGTCCCATTTAAATTAAAAAAAGTTGACGTTACTTCCGGTTGGACCGGAAGTACATTAATAGCTAACATAATGTCTTCGGATGCATTATGCGTCACTACATTTACCTGCAAATTTTCAGCAATATCACCCTTCCCGTTTCAAAGATATTTGCTTGGTTCCATACTTTATCCCAACCCTGTATAATGCCAGAGCTTTGTTAGCGATTTTGACAGAGAATGAGTAAAATAATTGTTGAGAATCAAGTTGTGTGTTTACCTTATCGCGTCATTTTTTATGATTTGCAGCATCAACTACGGGGTTATTGGCTGCATACTCTTTCGTATCTTTTATTTAGCGTATGGTTGTAATACACATGAAAAAATGCAGTCAAGTTGATTGACTTAGTACTTCCCACACATAATGATGATACCATTTTATTATTTTCCCACTGCATGAAGCTATAGTCTGAAATTCCCTTGCAACCAAATCATGGCCCACTCGCCTGCAAAAAAGCATCCAACTCACAAAAACTCTCGTAAATAGTTTCTTGCGTCTCCCTCCTTAGGAACTGGAACGCCACATTTTTTACCCTGCATGCTTGAACTGGACGATGCGAAACGATCAGGAGCCCTCAAACCGTTTTAAAACACAGTTTGAGATGTTTTTATATTTTTAGTTTTTTTATTATTATTGCGCCGCCACTGTCACGATTTTTCAAAAACAGACGCGTTTTCCATTCTCGCCCCGGCAGTAAATTCTGTGTCAAAATGTCATTGAAATCAATTCGATAATTTTCGCTTTACGCAATATACATAGAACGGAATAAAGCAAAACTCGTACATCACAAAATTGGTTTCTGTAATAGGCAAGCCAATGTTCAGGTGTACTCAAAAAAATGTAATGTGCCGCTAGGTGTTTCTTCCACAGGAAAAACTACGTGAATACAACAAATTTTTCAGTTTTACAACCCCCCACCCCCAAACACCCCAAATTCACCCCCACCCTCCAAAAAGTAAAAAACGATCAGGAACCCCTAAAGCGCCTAAAAACAAAGTTTGAGCTTTTTTATATTTTTGGTTTTTTTATTATTGCTGCGCCGCGCCGCTACTGACACACTTTTTCCAAAAAAATACGCGTTATTCATCTTCGCCGCGATAGTAATACTGTGTCAAAGTTTCATTAAAATCAATTCAATAATTTTCGCGTTACGAAATACAGAACGATCGAAAGCTGTTGTTTGAAATTTGTAGACAAGGTAGATGTTTCAAAAGGTCTGCTTCGGACTTCCATTGTCTATATAATATGGCAGCCCCTCATAAGAAATATAAAAAAGCTAAAATTGGGCAGAACAAACTTGGACACAAACGTGGGACTCAGTGACTATCAACGGCCACGTCATCATCAGCAAGAAGCGACGTTACTGGCGCACCCAACAGAAAGCGCAGCAACCAATCAGGACAAGCCACGAAAAACGACACGTCAACTAGACGAGAATAAATAGCAATGAAAGGAACATGTTCGACAGTTTACCTGAAGACGATTGAAGATACCACATCAATCGAAACGTTGTAATCCAAAATTATATAGACAATGGAAGTCCGAAGCAGACCTTTTGAAACGATCGAAAGCAATACTCATATGTATACATCACAATTTCTAAGCCCCTTGGTTTCTATAATAAGCAAGGCAGTGTTCGGATGGCCCTAAAAAAGTGTATCATACCGCCAAGTTTTTCAATCACAGGTCAATGGACAGCCCATTATGAATACAACAAATTTTTCAGTTTTACAACCCCCCACTCCATACAGCGGTTACTGAGACTAACTTTCGCGATAACAGTACTCCCCGCACCTATTGGTGTGGGTTGTAAAAAGGTCATCAAAAAGTGAAGCAGTTAAGACAAATAACACAAAATAAAAAAATGCGATCTAAATAGTAACTAGGCTATAAGCTAATATTGAGCCTGGAAATCCATTCTACAGCTGATGGTATGGCTTGGCGGAAGTCCTTGTTGTTGCCTGGATATGTTCTAAGCCCACTTTCTTGCAGTATATAGTCATATAGTATCAGTCGGTAGTTTGTCATTCCGCTCCACAGTAGCATCACGGGGATTTGCGTTTATTCCGTTTAAACAACGAATCAGCGCACACTCCGTGCGACATGCGAATTCTGTTTAGGGTCGACCATTTCTTTCGGTGGAGCTCCTTACTCTTAATAGGTTTGTAGTGCTAATACAACGTTCTGGCGTACTTTCACTATAATTACTTTACTAGTATTGAATAAATATATGTGGAGAACACATAGACTTCGTGACAAAAATAAAACTACAAAAACTTACGTAGAGAAGTTAGGCTGTGTTCACGGAACGCAATGGACTAGTATCATGAATTTTATTTCTGGTTGCATATGATAGAGTACGTCATAAAAAGCATCTCATTTTTTCTCCGATTTTTTTGGGCACATGAAAGCCGTGAAAATAAGGAAAATATTTGAATTCTCCTAGGACAGTGACGTCACTGCCCTATAGGCGAACAGCCAATCAAAAGACAGATATGTGTGCTGTGTTGCCGCATTCTGATGGCGCGCGAAATGCCGGAGCTGTACGCGGTCTGGCTCATCTATCTTGTCTTCTGTTCCCGTCTGATATGTTTTGTGGTTTTAAAGTCCCGTGAGCCGAAATTCCAGGGCTGTTCCAAATTACGGTTCTATCACCGTCCTAGAACTGTTTTCATCATGCCCCGCCCATTTTGTGATTCTAGAATCGATGATTGGTTGGTACGCTGGTGGACCAACCAATCACCGTTTTTAGAACTGTAAAATGAGCGGGGTATGATGAAAACAGTTCTAGGAGGGTGATAGAACCATAATTTGGAACAGCCCTTCCGAAAGCTAGGTTAAGGTTCCTGATCCGTCAATCCTGTCAATCAATCGTCATTCGGTCATTGTCATTTCCAAATTCCATTGGGCTTTGGCTGTAATTTTCAACAATCTTAAAGTTATTATTATTTGTTTGGGTTTATTTGTACAGGATATCCTTTTATTCCATTTTACTAGGTACTAGGTTTCAAGTTATTTTATCATAACATAACCAACAAGTATGAGTAAAATCGATAGTGGATTCACAAAAGCCGAGTCAGATAACCTGCCTAAAGTTGATATGGCGATGGTGAACGACTTTTATGTGGATAATATGCAGTTCTTCAATACGGAGATGAGGAATGTGAAAGCTAAGAAGTGAGTTTCAAAATATTTATAACACTTGGGATAGCAAATAACATGATTATGTGAAATGTAAATATTTTGCGAGTCGGAGCTGTTCTTGGCAACAATGCACTGCTGATAATTCGCGCGGTTGGTACTGATTGGCTGAATTTGAATTCCTTTCTTTAAACTTTAGAATGGAATTACTAAAAAACAAAATGATGTAGAAAGTAACGAAATGCAGCAGAACGTTTATTTTTGTATGTACTAAGCGGTCATAATAATTAAATCATTGTTCTTAACCTCGTGATACTAGTCCATTACGGCAGTGTTTTGAGACTCATCTGTCAAAAGCTTGGTGGCCTCGTAAGATAAATAATTTTGTTCGTAGTTTGACCATTGCGTTTCTAACCGACCATAATATTGACAGTATGACACAGAGCTACTCAATAACTACTGTCATCTGTCAAGTGACTAACAGGGGTGCCAATGATTTTTTTATGGTCAGCCTCCCGCAAAGGCTGAACGCCTATAGCGCTTTAGAAACGCTGCGATGGAATATTATCGGTGCACGATTTGAAACGCTGTAGGTTGTAGCCGTCGGGAAACAAATTCCCCGGCAGCTCGTTCCACAGCGTCGAAGCTCCCCAAAAGACGGATTGCTGGAGAAGACTCATTCGGGAAGTAGGGACCTTGACCTGGTAAGGATGAGCTCGCATGGCATCTCTAGTGTTTCTCGTTCCGACTGTCTTTTGTGTTATTATCTAGGAGAGCTCACTCAAACATGTTGCGTGACAGAATCTGTAAAACAGGGACAGGTCAGTCACCCTTCTTCGATGTTCCAGGCTGTGGAGGTCCTTTATGAGGTTAGGCGTATCGATTAGCGTAATTGCTCTCTTCTGGATAATGTCCAGAAGCTTTAGAGAGTGCTTCGGAGCGTATGCCCACACGATGGTCGTATCTGTGCTTTGTAAAACAGCAGTAGTTGCTCTGGTGTATACATCTTCCTACAGCAGAACAAAACTCCAAGCTTCTGGAATACCGTTTTAGCAATACTGATGACGTATAGTCATACCAGAACATATTATTGTTGATGCTGATCCCCAAAAGATTGACGGAAGGTAACTCGACTATTGGGTGACTCTCCATTTCCACAGTTGGTAAGCCAACGTGAGGGTTCATTGACAGTGTTGTTACCTGAGCTTTTTGTACGATGAGCTGCAATATATCTACTAATTCCCACTCGACAATTGTTTTGATTTGTAGGGCGTGTTGCTGTCGCCGACATACCGTCTCCTGGGATGATAGTGACCTGCCTGGTTCCATGCACAATATTAATGTACTGTCATCAGCAAAGCAGTAGATTGGATTGGACGTTATTTTCAGTAGCTCGTTGATGTACAGCAGAAACAGCAACTTGACCAGAAGTCCCTCGTGCCACACTTTATGGAAGGCCTCCGATATGTCAAGTACAACAACACGGGATTTTTCATGATTTCCAATAGCTCTGTTCCACAATTAGGTGACGTAGGTCAGGGGGTCACCCGTAGACCTATGCTTACGGAAACCATACTGGCGATCATTTATGATGTTATTGTTTCTCAGGTATCTCAGAAGATGTGTGTTAACGACAGTGTCCATAACCTTAGGCATGATGCTAAGTAGAGCCACAGGTCTATAGTTAACGGGATCGGTTTTTTGTCTTTCTTAGGAATGGTTTGTATGCAGCCCTCCAGATTTAGGCTCCTGCAATGCCCACTTGCTTTACCGTACCTTTTAACCAGTATCTTATGTTCAAAGCAGTCCAGTATTCGAATTGGTCCTCATTCTAAAGTTAATCTGCACCGATGACTGGGAAGTTTCAAGTCAGTTTATTTGAGTCAACTTTTTTCCGAAGCCCTGGTTACCCTCTTTCCACATTCTACAGCTGTTTGGCATTCGCCCGTCGTACGTCGTTCGAAAGTTCAGGTTAATTACATTAGACGTTGAGTGACTCTCCGCAAAATTAACGGAAGCCATGTTAATTATTTTTCGAACGCGCCATTTGGAGTAGCTGAAAGGGAGCGGTAATTGCCGACGGTAAAGATAATGGGCACAAATTGCACGATAGATGGATTTGACGGTATCTTTTGCTTGGTACTAACTACAAATCCGTGCACAGAGTTAGACAAAGCTCATAGCAAAGTGCTTTTTTAGACAAAAGAAAGCTTTTACATCTTTATCGAGAAAAAACCTGTAACAATAAATGCGCTGATTGGCGATGAACCACCAACCAACATATTGCCCATAGCAACCAGCAGCTCAATCAGATTGCATGGAACAAGGGCCTGTGGGTGCCTGTGTGCGTGAGTCTAGCTAGCCGCCAAGAAATGAAAACAGGACAACAATGGTTTAATAAAGATTTATTTTATATATATATGAATGCAGTACATATGTATATTTTATCTATATTTTTCAAAAACAAGAACTTGGCTTCGGTGGGAAGTCCATGGTGTAGTTCTCGTAGTGCCCTTCCAAGAGAAGGTGGTGCCCCAAAGAAGTGTGGTGATGGCATCCCAAGAAGTATGATTATCCGGAGAAGTGCTGGTGGCACCCCAAAGAAGGGTAATGCCCCGGAGAAGTAGTGATGCTCCAGTGGTCTTGATGGTGGCACCCCGAAAAAGTGTGGTGCCTCTCCAAAGAAGTGTGGTGCCCCTCCAAAGAAGGGTGGTTTCCTGTGAATGAGTGGTTGCTGATATTAGCACCTTGTAGAGAACTTCACAGGACTTCACGATCTGTTTCTGAAGCATGGACCTTCATGCCGCTCATACATTTTGATAAATTGCGTTCATATACTTTAGAAACAAGTCTATGAAGTAGCATGGGCATATTAAAAAGCCAAAAATCAGACAACTTTCATATGTTCACATGGTAAAGATAAAAAAATTACATATATTTACAAGAGCAGATAGAATAATAGTTAAAAAAACCATAAATGCTTTACATTTACTGTCCTACCGGATCTTTTCGGATATATGGTAGTGAATAAAAAGAAGTATATACATATAAAATATGTTTGAAAATCTACAACTCTTTCCATCTTCATTAGCAAATCTGACTGCTAGATATCTGTGCATAAGGAATGTTATGAAAAAAATGTGAAACATTAAATACACACAAAATGAGGCATTTTAACACAAAAATATATGGCTAGAAACAAAGAATAATGTTCAGCGACACTTTTGTTAGATAATTAATAATTATACAGTGCATGATTGATTTGATATTTAAGGATTAAAATGTTCGCCATCCACATGTTCATGGAAAAAAATTTACAAATCGGAAAAATCACATTCCTACACATAGCTGTAAAACAAAAGCAGAAGCAATAAAAATATGCGAAATCATAGCAATCAATTCATTATGATTTTGCATTGGGAATATATTCCTTACCTCGGTTACAACATATTGCACACACACAAAAGATTGTTTTAGAGAGACATAACTATAAGTATTAACTGTCAAAGATTGAAAAGGGGCGAGTCATATATCTTCACCTTATTTATAGAGGTAGTTCCCCACTCATTAGGTATGCGCAAATTGTGTAATATCATGACATTTCAGGGAACAGTGGCAAAATCGAACAGTTATGAAAACGTTACTAGTATAATGAGGAAGTAGTTGCTAAAAATGGAAATTGTAAACTATTTATGAATGATAGCCAAGTAAATAATATAAAAATAATTTTGAAGACGGGTGAGCCGTTACAAACCTAGATGAAATTGTTTCGCGATATACCCATGTCTTGTTGGATGACGGCGTGATAATCATCTCTGGACGATTCCTAAGCACGGTCTGTGATAGAATGCAATTGGACAGGATGGTGTAAGGAGGTAGGACTCTCGGTAAGTCCTACCAAAACGGAGCTAGTACTGTTCGTAGAAGGAGGAAGTTAGAATGTTTGAAGCACCTACAACATACTGGCCCGCGCCCGTGGCTGTGGCTGAATAGCTTTTTAAACGATAGATCTCTGTTTGTTGTTGTCGAAGGCTATTCATCAACCGTATTTTTAATAAACGCCGGTGTTCCCCAGGGATCTGTCCTATCCCCTACACTGTTTCTACTGCACATCAACAAGTTGCCGGAAATAACATCCAATCCAATCTACAGCTTTGCAGACGCCAGTACATTAATATCGTGCATGGAACCAGGCAGGCTGCTGTTATCCCAGGAGACGATGCATCGGCGACAGCAACATGCCTTACATAGATAAACGCAGATATCTAAACTATTGTAGAGTGGGGATTAGTAATTAAGGACATTTTAACGTACAGAAAACTCACGTTAGCTTTCCAACTATGGAAATGGACTGGATGGTCATCCATTAATCGAGTCACCTTCCGTCAAGCGTCTGGGGATCAACATCAACAGTAACATGTCCAGGCACGACCACTTCGTCAGTATTGCTAAAACGGCATCCCAGAAGCTTAAAGTTTTGTTCCGCTGTAGAAACCCTAGAGCAACTACTGCTGCCCTACAGGCACAGATCCGACCATCGTGTGGGGATGCGCTCCAAAGCACTCTCTAAGGCTTCTGGACACTATGCAGAAGAGAGCAATTAGGCTAATCGATACGCCTAACCTCACAAAGGACCTCGAAGGAGGGTGGCTGAACAGTACATGTTTTACAGATTCTGTCATGGAAGACTTTCGAGTGAGCTCTCCCAGATAATAACACCAAAGGCCGTCGAACGAGGAATACTAGTAAAGCTCTGCGAGCTCATCCTTACCAGGTCGAGATGCCTACTTCCCCAACCAGTCTCCTTCAGCATTCCTTCTTTTGGAGAACTTCGACGCTGTAGACTTTGTTTCCCGACGGCTACAATCTGCAACGTTTTAAATCTGAAGTGCATCGATACCTATCCTCTAGCAGCGTTTCTACAGCGCCATAGGCTTTCAGCGGGAGCGGGACGCTGAGCATAAAAAAAGACGGATGTCAGAGGAAATTGGTCCAAAACACAAAAACTACAATTATGGTCATGCTGACGCGCATTTGCTTTAAGACTTTTTCTCCCACTTTCTTTCCATGGAGCAAGGTCTACGTTGCCTAATAAACCTTGTCCTGGGAAATCACAGAGGTTATTCGTGTCGACACGGAACCGCACATCTTGCATATAATCAGGCCGTCTAAACCAGATTCCAACGATCAAGTTCGGCAAACTTAGTTCAGAACTTCAGCGCTGAAACAGGCAGACTAATATCCAGTTTAGAAACAGATAGAGTGAATCAATTTGTTTCATAAAAAGCCAACACGATGCCAAACAGAATCAGAGAGTTATTTAGCACCTTCGTCGTTGCTCGTCACCAGAATCAAGCTACGCGAAAGACTGCTACACACTCTCCTAAATAAAGTTCCATCCTACATTTCCTCAAAAAGCTTTACAGGACGCTAGCAGAGCTCCTTCAAGGTCATAAAATATCAGTGACGAAGAATTGATTTTCCTCTTTCTCTCAACATCAGCTCGGTATTCCAAATCCAAAGCGACCGATCTTAAGCAGGGTTTTCTTAGCAACGCACATTTTACGCGGCGTAGAACGTAATTCGGTCGGCGTAAAACGCTAAGGACATAGCTAATGAAAACCAATGGAGGCGTTTTCCTAGACGCGCAAAAACGTCGTGCGCCAGCGTAATACGCTCGACGCAACGGGACGACTGCTCGGAAAGCAGTCTATTCAGTTGTACGCGACGTACTACGAAAGGTGCTATTTGAAAATGAGTTCACAAATCTGTTTTAGTGCTGCTGAGGCTGAACAATTAATAGAAATAGTTAGCGGTTACCCCATTCTTTGGGATATGACAAGTGAAGGAGTTCAAAGATGTAGCGAAAAATGACAGAATCAGGAATGAAATGGACAAAATGTTGTAATTTTTGTTGTATTTACAAGACTTGTTTGTATGTGTGCAGGTGATGGAAAGTATGAGAGCCGTCGTTTGTAAATCCAGTCAAAAATAGGTCTAATCCTAACTTTCCTGAGACAAGTGGCAAGACATATACAGATTTAAGTAATGAGCAGAATAAAAATGTATCATAGTTATTTACTTCAATGTTACGCAAAGTTTTTCATGAGGTGAAATAGGACGTCGCACACGATTACATGGTTCCACATTTAAATCTTCTTTCACAAAACCGAGGAGAAACGAAAATCGCCTGTGCCCTGTGTGCAATTATGTCTGACTATTTTGAATTCCTACAATAATACAGACAGGTACATCTCTATAGGTGCTGTTTCATAGATTTTCTTAACTAAAAAAGGAAAATATAGCCATATAGCTACTGGCAGTATTCGGAGCACTGGTGGCAGTATTAGGAGTACTTGCGCATTTTTTTTCAATACTCTATGCCCAATGTGAGATTGCGTGAGTTTGACGTCTTTATGTGTTCATTTTCCATTATGCTGTTTGCTAACACTTTTTATCAGTTATGTAATATGGTAACAATGGGAACACTAGTGAGCCTAATATTGTCATGTGAGTCCCTAACAGAGAACTACAATAAATGCATTTGTGATCATTTTATTAATATGTCTGAAACATATGTGATAGACAATACATTCCTCAATGTAGTCTAGTGTAGTCTAGTGGCAATATTTGGTACAGCTACCTTACCGAGGGCACATACCCAACCCAGTGGACTAGGTACTTGATGTGATTCAGGACATGTTCCAAACAAGGACGATGATAACCTTGAACTCAGTTTGGGTAGGGTGGAAATCATTTTCTTGCTTAGAAACTACCGAGAGAATCTACTTGATTCGATTTTTGCATGCATGTTGCAGCCTACATTCTATTGTACGTTTTTGAACGACCAAACAAGCCGAAATTCGGTAATCCGGTTGGAACATGAAACTAACAAGCGACTGTCCAATTAGAATACAATCACTGACAAGCTGCAATGGCGAAAAAACAGCTTATGTTTGCAAAAGCTCATATAGTGTTTTTTTTATCATATAACAATGTAGAGTAATTAATTATTTCGATACTCTATTCCTGAATCGTTTATAGGTATTGCATGGAAAATAATCCAACTATATAGTTATATAGTTGGATGTGGAAAGTAGCAGGTGTCATGCTACAAGCCAAATATGTATTTATATGCGACTTAATATCAAAAAAATATAATACACCATACATTTAGTAATATTAGAGTATAGTAAAAGGTGAGCACATA
This sequence comes from Callosobruchus maculatus, assembly GCA_951848785.1. Lineage (NCBI taxonomy): Eukaryota > Metazoa > Arthropoda > Insecta > Coleoptera > Chrysomelidae > Callosobruchus > Callosobruchus maculatus. The sequence goes on from CATOUR010000083.1 coordinate 14,524,046, forward strand.
TTGGTTCATAGCGAAGCTTTGAAATGTTTATTGATTATTTGGGAATTATGTACGAATATAAAACGGTAAAATATCTTGTACTTATATGCTCATAGCAAAATTTGCATTAACATCATTGTATATACAGGGTGAGTTTTTAATACGGGCTCGGTCGATAACTCCACTACTGTAGAAGATAGCAAAAAAGCTGTACATAAAAGTTGTGGCCACGGATATGCTCCTTGCTGAGAAAATATTTTGATTTATACAGGGTTATCCATAACTACGTGGTAATGCAAACATATTTTTATTTAAGTGAGACATCCTATATATCAACCCATTTCTAGATTCTACTAATAATTTCTCCTCTCACAATATTAGGTATTATCACATTATACAGGGTAGTTCAAAAGTTATGACCATCCTTATATCCAAATCGCTGCCAAACGAACGTACTGTATATCAAAAAGTAATAAATCAAAAATTACTTTTTTCAAATAGAAAGATTAAAAATATCCTCTAGTTTTAAAATCGACTATAAAAAAGCCCGTGACGCATATTCGTATACAGGGTGATGTAGAATGCAAAATCCATATTTTCTCTTTTTCTAAAATGTAATCCCCAATACTTTATTACACCAAACAATTGCTATTAATATGGTCTTTCATCTTTGTATTGCACCTGTTGTACCTACGTCCATCAATTTCCAAGATATTTCGATTTTTCGGTAAATTTAAAATATAGCTTCTATTTGTGTACTGAAATGTTTTTATTTTGAGAAAGTACTATCGAATTTGCTTTTTATTTAACAAACAACTAAATTATAAGGTCATGATAGTATTTGCTGTGAATCATCATGATAATATAGTCAAGTATGCCGAGGAAGCAATTTTGTAGGCATGAAGCTTAATAATTATTAAGCAGATTTATCAGATAGGCTTTGAAAAATTGAGAGTTTTCATAACCTGCTCATTAATTCCATACTGTGTGAAAAACGAGTTTTATAATTAGTTTTTCCATTCACGGTATTTAGGAGAATCTTTGAGAAATTGCCTACTTGCCTCTAGAATGTATCAGCTATGAACAACAACATCCAGAACGGAGGCTTTCTAAGACCAATGCGTTTGAAAGATTGAAGAATCGTCTTATTTGGACTGTGTCGGTTAATTTTTCATAGCCTACCTGATAGATCTATACTTGATAAGTATGCATGACGTCTATAAAATTGTTTCTTCAGCACACTTGACCTGTAACATCTCGTTAGTTCAGTGTTTTGACTTGATCAAGTACTATTACGGCTTTATGTGTTAGTTGTTTGTTAAGCAAAAATGAAATTAAATAGTATTTTCTCAAAATAAATAAATTGTAGTAAACAAATAGAAGGTATATTTAAAATTTGTAGAAAAATCGAAATATCTCAGAAACTAATGGATGCAGCCATAACAAGTGCTATACAAAGATGAAAGAGCATATTAAAAGAAATTCTTTGATATAATAAAATATTGGAGGTTACATTTAAAAAAAGATAGAAAATCTAGATTTTGCATTCTATATCACCCTGTATACGAATATGCGTCGCGGGTTTTTTATAGTCGCTTTTAAAACTAGAGAATATTTTTTATTCATCCGTGTAAAAAAAATATTTTTGATTCATCACTTTTTGATATACAGTACGTTCATTTGACAGCGATTTGGATATAAAAATTGTCATAACTTTTGAAATACCCTGTATAATGTAACAATATCCTTTATTGGAAGAACGAAACTCATTAGTAGAACTTGAGTATGCATGTTTGCATCACCACTTAGTACGAATCATCCTGTATGAATCTAAATATTTTCTGAGCAAGGAGCATATCCGTGGCTACAACTTTTATATATACAACTTTTTTCCCTATCTTCTACAGTAGTGGAAATATCGACCGAACCGGTACTGAAAACTCACCCTGTATGTAGCGGTATTTCACTGATGCGACATATAACTCTAGCAAACAAAATTTGTCATGATTACAAAGTCGTTTAGTCATAAAACGAGCGAGCAGTTGTTAATGATGTCTGAGTTTTTTCTTACTGAAGCCATACTCACGGTACATCAATATACCTTAAGCTTTGAGAATATATGCTTTTCATGAAGGGCTCTCTCCAAAACCTTTGATAGCGCACTTAATATGATTCTGGTCTGAAGTTACTTATATTGCTCTTTTTCCCTCGAAGTTTCCCACCGCAATAAAATATCCTTGTCTTCTGGTTTTTCTTTAGTTAGAACAAATTTAATACATGACTCATAAAAGCATTTCCATGTTTCAATGAATTCTACTTTATGTATATTGGATCTGGCAAACCGCAGTAAAGTAGTAGACTCTACTTGAGTAGAACCGTATTAAGCCTTTCTTTAACTGAGCTGCTTACTTCTTACACTGTAAGTTTTAGATGTCTCTGAAAACGTTTAGCTTTCTTGAAGGGATCAAATTGGGGTAGGGAGTGACCTCAATAACGTTTGATTATTTATGACAAATAGTATGCACAGATATGGACTGAAATCAACTAAATGAAATAAGCTAGAAAAAGAAAATAGATAAAAATGTCATACAATTATAAATACAACACACTTACAAACACAAAAGAGATACAGGGTGTCCCACGACTATTAAGAGAAGCAATGTATCGGAACTGGGCAGTAGTAGCGAGTTATAATTTTGGAGGTTTAAATTAGAGCCAATATAGTATCATTTCTTGTTACTGTGTCACCCAATGGGGTATTTGTTTTTGATCACGTGACGTCCGATTCAAAATTTTTAATGGGACACCCTGTATATTTGTGACTTTTTGTATTCCCCTCGATAAAACAATTCCAACAAACTAGCAGACTTGGGGTCTAAAGTGATTAGTTCAAGAGCTACAGGTACTTATAGGATGGTACCACTACCATTGATTATAACATTTACCCCTACAGTTAAGTTATTTTGGTAGTGTTTCATAATGGTAGTGGTACAGCCCTTTAAATATCTGTAGCCCACGAATTAATTCCTTTAGGCTCCAAGTGTGCTGCTTTGTTGGAATTGTTTTATCGGCAGGAATACAAAAAGTCACAAATATACAGGGTGTGACATAAAAAATTTTGAATCAGGCGTTACATGACCAAAAGTACCTCGTTGGGTGACACAATAATAAGAAAAGATACTATATTTGCTCTAATGTACACCCCCAAAACTATAATTTTCTACTACTGCCCAGTTCCGATATATTGCTTGTCTTAATCGTCGTGAGACACCCTGTATAAACAGTAAACAAACTTTATATCTTATCAGACCAAAAATCCGCTACTTCCCTTTCTGGCTACTAAAGCTTTTAAAATCTTTTCTCAAGGTAAGAAGATTGCGGATCAAAATCGACAACATTGTATGTACGATACGGCCGGTAAGGGCCGGTGTCCCTCAGGGTTCGGTTCTTAAGCCAATACTTTATTCACTTTGTGTGCATGAAATCCCTTGCCCACGCAACTGTGAAGTCTATCTTTATGCTGACGACTCTGCTCTACATAGTAGTTCAGACCTAGTCCACGACTAGGAGTGGATTGAAGAGGTGACTTTTGTTAGACAATTTCAAACATCTTTAACTCAAAAAAGCTAGGGAGGAATCCGAAGAGTTAATAGATAGTTTATTTCAGCGGATGAGGTTTTATTTAAGGTCTAGTTAAGTGCCACAAGATATGCTAGAAAAGTCACATCAGTCCTCTAATATTGGAAAAACGATCGATAGACAGATAGTAAGAAACACAAATAGTTAACCTGTGAAGCAAACTGAGAGACTGATCTATATAACAGGCTGTTATCCAACAACAGATAAGAGGCATCAAAACTAAAAATATTTCTTTTTCTAACCTCACATTTAACTGCCACCAGATTGGAATGCGAAGTAATCTAATGCGCGGTGTACATCCAATCCTGCAAAATAAAGGGTTTTTTAATTAGGATGGGTCGATGTAGTCAGCCTGAGGCGGCCATGTTGTTTTGGCAGTGACTGTTAAATCTGGTTGCTTATTACTTGTCACTGATGCCAAATCACCATGATAAGTTACACAATTGAGTAATGTGGATTGGAGTGCGCGAATCGGTGGCTGATTAAAATTAACCATTCTAAGATGCAGACAGAAACATCGCCATACCCCTACTGAGGTTTAAGTGCACACAAGGCCGCAACTCGCTCTGTGAACTACACGCGTATTTAGTAATAGTAATAGTCAAACCCCGTGTGGGGGCGGGTTAGAATATCTCCCATCGTATATGAGATAGTATGGTTTTGATGAAGCATATACTTTCCTAGTCTGGAATTATCTTTTGAGACGTACACAAAGAGTTTTAATAAATGGATCATACTCCTGCAGCACAGATATATTATATCTGGAGTACCTCAAGGCTCAATATTAGGACCTCTTCTATTCATTATATATACAAGCGAGATTTTGACTAATACTAAGAGCTGCAAAGTCCAAGCATATGCTGATGACACACAACTTTACTTTAGTTTCCATGCCATAAATGCAGATATCGCTGAGGGTACAGTCAATGATAACTTGATAAAACCAAAAGACTATCACTGTCACATGACTTACGACTAAATTCTAGTAAATCTAAAGTTCTATTTTCCGGCAACAAGAACTTAGAGCTAATTATAGACAGTAATACGCGGTTTTTCGAACATGTCAAGAAAATAATAGGTAAGTCATTTTTATCGCTGAAGTTAATTTACAGCAGCCTGCATATGCTTAGTCTGAAAATAAAAAGAACTTGTGTGAGTTACTTGTATTGAGTCATTTTAACTTTTGTGACTTTACTTATGGTCCCTGTTTAGTGCAAGCTGACATAAAGCGTATAGAAAAGGTTAAAAACAGTTGCTGACCTACGGGATTAGAAAATATGATCATATTTCGCATAAAATAAAAGACTGCAATTGGCTGAACATGGAAAACAGAAGACTTTTACACCTGAACACTTTCACCAACAAGCTTATAAATAATATAACATCATCAGATTCCTTAATCAGTAGGTTTACACCTCGCTCCGAAATCCACTCTGTAAACATTAGGGGTAAAGCTGCTTTTACTATGCCTCAGCATAGAACTTCGATGTTTCAATGATGCTACGTTTTCAATGCTTATAAGGTCATACAGTCAACTTCCAGAGGAGTTCAGACTATATAACATTATTAAATTTAAGTATAAACTGAAAAACCATTTGTATGATAAGTAGTATGTTGCAATACTAGTTTAAGTTCGTTTGTTAAGTTTTTTTTTTGAAGCATTTAATCATATTTTGTACCAGTTCTCAATATAATATTAATTTTTCTTTAATAATCCTTTCGGGCGTAAAGCCCACCGATCGATGGTTAGGTAGAGTAGCCTCCGGCTAGACTCCACCATCGGCATACTTATATTTTTTACATTGTTATTCTATTCAGGAATAAAAGTCCTTTATTATTATTATTATATCCTGCGTTTCGTAAAAGGCGACTAAAAGGAACCGAACTACTGTCGGTATAAACAGTAACCTCTTCTCAACCAACAGCTTTGGGTGGACGAGTTGAGGAAAGTCAGGACACCTTCTTGTCCTTGGGGTGAGAAATTGCCCCTAAAGGTGGATGAACCAGTAGATACCGTCTGGTCAACGGCATGAGGATGCAGAAAGCAAATGGGAAACTACTGCATCAAAGATCTTAAAGATATCCCAAGAGAAACTCGTAAAATGAGTAAATGTATTTTACGAGTTCACAGCATGATGATGAATAGTCAAAAATGCCTAAGCGCCACCTAAATGATTTTCTTCCCCCTCTTTGCTCTCCACCTTTCTTCCTTACTTTCCTCTTCTCTTCTTTCTTTAACGTTGTCTGGTTCCTGGGTACCCAGACCTGACAGAATTACGAACTGATGCTATGACACAAGAGCTAAGGTCCCATGGAAATAACTATTACTAAAATATTCGATTTTGATGTTTTATGGCATCAACGTCATGAAAGACGTAATTGAAGACAATTGAAGACATAATTATCTGTGTGAACATGTTAATACATATTATACTTCGTAGTTCTATAACCTGTATCTTGGAAACTACTAGTTCTGCTGTAATTAATTTGGTCACCGTATTATTTAAACCAAAAAAGTGCAGCCCGGGCTCCGACACACCGGGCTGCTGTTCCATTACCCAATGGCTACTCCTCACACCGTGAGGTGAGCAATCACTGGGTCCGCGAAACGTGCGCCCTAAGTAGACGAAGGGACCCAAGGATGACTGCTTTCTGCATCCTGGCGGCTATGTGCGCCGCCGCACGGCACACTGGTATTTTGCGCAGTGCAGAGAGCAGCGTATTCCTCATTCCACCTAGGGATCCAATGACCATAACCAGCAGACTTACAGTGTAGTCTGGCCAGAGCCTGCGAAGTTGTTCGAGCAACACCTGATATTTGGTCCGCTTTTCCTCCTCCTTAGAGACGATGTTCCCCTCGGCAGGCGCCGAAAACTCAATAACGAACATCGTCTTCTGTTGGTGGTCGAGAAGGACTATGTCGGGCTTGTTTGCCTGTACAAGCTCGAGCGTGGGGAACGAGCAGTTCCAGTAAATCCGGCATCTCTCGTTCTCCACAACGGATTCTATATCCCCTGGCGCGTATGGCAGCACCGGTGTCTCATCGATACCGTATGAGTGCCTCAAATGATAGTAGAGCACTCGTAGAGCCGCGTTGTGCCAATGGACGTAAGCCGTCCCAGCGTACGTCTTACACGCCGACAAGAGATGCATAAGCGTCTCTGGCGCCTGTCGGCAAGCTCTACAAAGGGTGTCGGGTACATCTACACCCATAACCCTTTTACGGTACACCAAGGTGTTGAAGACACCGTCTTGGCAAGCCATTATAAAGCCCTCAGTCTCCGACTTCAACCCGCTAGACCTTAGGAAAGAGAAGGTCAACTGCTCAGACAAGCCATGCTCTTCCAGATGTTTGTAGAAGATTCCATGCATTGGCTTATCTTTATGAAGTCTTAAAAAGTCGACTTCGGCAGTTTTAAGGTGGGATTTTAATTCTGCGGGAGCAAGTTCCGTAATGGACTGCTGACACCTCCGCTTGAAGTCGAGTGTGAGGCTGAGCTCCTCGGCTGCTCGTTTCGCTGCGCTAAAAAGAAAGGCTCCTTTTCCCGCATTCTCGTGCTCTCGCACAAAGCGGATCAGGGGATCGGTGCTGTTCGTTACATAGCAGGCAGTGGCCAGTACTACTCTGTTGTGCAGACGCTCCAAACTCAATAGGCCACGCCCTCCCAGGTGTCGCGGGAGGTATATTCGCGGGACAGAGGACTTAGGATGCAGGCTTCTCTCCATATTCATCCTTTTGCGGGTCTTCGTGTCGATTTCCTTCAGCTCGTTCACTTTCCAGTGTATAGCACCAAAGGTGTATAATAACAATGGGACCGCAAGCATGTTTGTGGCAGCGACTTTGTTCCTGCCGGACAGTTCTGACGACCAGATCTGCCGGAGTCGGTGCAAATACTTGCGGCGGAGACACTCTTTAACCAATGCTGCCTCTTGGACATGACGCTGCGCCACTCCAAGGTAGGTATAAGTATCTCCGGCATGCAGTTGTCGCAAGATGCTCCCATCAACGAGCTGTTCCTCATCTCCACTATCTCCGCTTCGTCCTTTCTTGAGATGAACCAATGCACATTTGTCTGTCCCGAACTCCATTCCGATAGCATGACTGTACTCCTGCACCACCCTCAGCGATTGTTGTAGTTCGCGTTGGCCGGAGGCATAAAGTTTTAGGTCATCCATATAAAACAGATGGGTGACCTTGTGCCTCCGGTTATTGGGCGTGCCACAGCTGTATCCTTTAGTATTTCTCAGCGCTATGGACAGAGGCAAAAGTGAGATGCAAAAGAGCAAGGGACTCAAGGAGTCTCCTTGGAAGACACGTCTTTTCAATGACACCAACTCTGTCTGAACCCGAGTTTCACCTGATGTTATGGTAAACCGGGTCTTCCAGAGTGGCATCAGTTGTTTGATGCATCCCACTATCTGATTATCCACCGAAACACATTCCAACAGCCGCACAATGAGGTCATGAGACGTGCTGTCGAATGCTTTGCGATAGTCAATCCAGGCCATAGAAAGGTTTCGCTTGTACTGCACAGAGTCCTGCGTGACACATCGGTCAATCAACAGGTTCTCCTTGCAGCCAGCTACTCCTTTCTTTGACCCTCTCTGTTCATACGCGTCGAGAAATACAGGATTCACAGCTTGAAGGATACGCATGTACAAGATTCTGGTGAAGAGCTTGTAACACGCATTCAGACATGTTATTGGCCTGTAGTTTTTGGGATCAGACAAATCTCCGGTCTTCGGGAGAAGCACGGTTCGACCCTCGACAAACCAAGCCGGAATTGGCTGCTCCTGATTTAGCCACGAGTTAAAAACTCTAGCTAAATGCCGGTGGCAACTGGGGAATTTTTTCCACCAGTAGGTGTTTATGCCATCCGGGCCAGGAGCTGCGAAATTCTTTGCGCCTCGTAAGGCGTCAAGAATTTCTTCCATGTTTATCGGTGACGCAGTACATTCAAGTTAGGAGTCCTCCTACAAACGGACTTGAACTGCGCCAAGGCCGGAGTGTCTGCTGAGAAAGGTTTGGGTTGTTCGTAAATGTCCCTCCAAAAGGCCTCCACGCGATCAGCAGTTGGCGGCTGCTCTATGGCTGGAGGCGGCTGCTGGAAAAGGCGAGAAGGTCTTTCGTAGAACATTCTGTTCTGCTCCAGACCTCTCGCCCGCGCCACCAACGATCGCTTAGCAGCGATTAGCATCCGTATCCTGTCAAGACAGTGTTGCTTGACAACAACCAGTACCGCTTGACTGAGTGTATGATGGTCGCGCCTCAACCCGTAGGCTATCTGGCGCACTCGGCGCGTAAAAGGCTTCCCAGCCGCTCTATATTCCATCACACACTGGATACGGGATGCTTCCTGGCGAGCCAACTGGATTTTCGCTTCCATTTGGCGCACCCGTCTCTGTGCTCTCTCAACAGGAGAGTCTCTCACTCTCCCCTGTCTAGTTAGCCTCAGAGCCGCAGCGTAAATTTCGCAATTGATGCTCCAAATGTCAGAGGCCTCCGATAGACGTTCACCAACAATCTCATCCTCTCTCTTCAAATCTGCCAGCTTCAAGGACCTTCCGTTGTTATGCAAGGCCCTTCGGTCCCTGAAATCCCCAGGTGAGACGACTTGGTCGATTCCCTCTCAGCGGGCCTTACCGGCGAACTTTCAGCCTGGTTAACAGGCCTTCCGTCCGCCGAAGGGGCAGGCTGAGCTGGAGCACGAACATATCCCTGCCGCCGGAGGTACGATACATAATCTCGCAAATTCTGAGAGGTAAGAGTGCTATGCTCTGGGTGCATTTCACACCACCTCTCATACATGCGGGACATGTATCCCCTACGGCGCGGGCTACTGCTCTCGTAGCAGCTCAGCAGGTCATCCCTGAGCTCCGTCGTCCACCTAAAACGGTCCATATCATTGCGGGGGTCGTCATCAGGGCGATTCGAAGCACCGCCACCTTGCCCAACGCCGGCTTCCGAAACCGGCTCGGTGTGGGTGCTTTTCCTTCGAGGTGGTCGAACCCGAAGATAGGGCCCGTCAGGTGGTTAGCCTTAGGGCCCGCAGCCGACATTTCCGGAGGCAGCCGTCCAAATTGCCTCCAGAGGATGGACCTGTGAAGGTTGCCGACCGACTTACATCCTTTGGCTTCGGTATACCCCTCGGTGTCGCCACGCACCGAATAGCCTCTTGATGTTGGGCGGCTTCCTGGAGGTTTATGAAAACAGCCGCTTCTAACATGAAGAACAGACGCTGTCGGAGTACCGCTCCTCACATGGAGATCCGTCGTGTCCTATTAATTGTGGAATAGCCGATCCTCTGGATGCAGACGCTATTCCACTGAGCTAGTTTTGGTCCGCCCCGGGTATTTGATTTCCCCGGTACCACCCATATCTGGGAGGCGTTCCCCTATCCGCCACCTTGGGGAGGCGCCACTGAGGGGATCTAGCAACCCCTCGCGGATTATTATTATTGTGTGTTTAAAACAAAAAAGTGCAGCCCGGGCTCCGACACACCGAGCTGCTGTTCCATTACCCAATGACTACTCCTCACACCGTGAGGTGAGCAATCATTGGGTCCGCGAATCGTGCGCCCTAAGTAGACGAAGGGACCCAAGGATGACTGCCTTCTGCATTCTGGCGGCTAAGATGTGCGCCGCCGCACGGCACACCGGTATTTTGCGCAGTGCAGAGAGCAGCGTATTCCTCATTCCACCTAGGGATCCAATGACCATAACCAGCAGACTTACAGTGTAGTCTGGCCAGAGCCTGCGAAGTTGTCCGAGCAACTCCTGATATTTGGTCCGCTTTTCCTCCTCCTTAGAGACGATGTTCACTTCGGCAGGCGCCGAAAACTCAATAACGAACATCGTCTTCTGTTGGTGGTCGAGAAGGACTATGTCGGGCTTGTTTGCCTGTACAAGCTCAAGCGTGGGGAACGAGTAGTTCCAGTAAATCCGGCATCTCTCGTTCTCCACAACGGACTCTATATCCCCTGGAGCGTATGGCAGCACCGGTGTCTCATCGATACCGTATGAGTGCCTTAAATGATAGTAGAGCACTCGTAGAGCCGCGTTGTGCCGATGGACGTAAGCCGTCCCAGCGTACGTCTTACACGCCGACAAGAGATGCATAAGCGTCTCTGGCGCCTGTCGGCAAGCTCTACAATGGGTGTCGGGTACATCTACACCCATAACCCTTCTACGGTATACCAAGGTGTTGAAGAGACCGTCTTGGCAAGCCATTATAAAGCCCTCAGTCTCCGACTTCAACCCACTAGACCTTAGGAAAGAGAAGGTCAACTGCTCAGACAAGCTATGCTCTTCTAGATGTTTGTAGAAGATTCCATGCATTGGCTTATCTTTATGAAGTCTTAAGAGGAAGTCGACTTCGGCAGTTTTAATGTGGGCTTTTAATTCTGCGGGAGCAAGTTCCGTAATGGACTGCTGACACCTCCGCTTGAAGTCGAGTGTGAGGCTGAGCTCCTCGGCTGCTCGTTTCGCTGCGCTAAAAAGAAAGGCTCCTTTTCCCGCATTCTCGTGTTCTCGCACGAAGCGGATCAGGGGATCGGTGCTGTTCGTTACATAGCAGGCAGTGGCCAGTACTACTCTGTTGTGCAGACGCTCCAAACTCAATAGTCCACGCCCTCCCAGGTGTCGCGGGAGGTATATTCGCGGGACAGAGGACTTAGGATGCAGGCTTCTCTCCATATTCATCCTTTTGCGGGTCTTCGTGTCGATTTCCTTCAGCTCGTTCACTTTCCAGTGTATAGCACCAAAGGTGTATAATAACAATGGGACCGCAAGCATGTTTGTGGCAGCGACTTTGTTCTTGCCGGACAGTTCTGACGACCAGATCTGCCGGAGTCGGTGCAAATACTTGCGGCGGAGACACTCTCTAACCAATGTTGCCTCTTGGACATGACGCTGCGCCACTCCAAGGTAGGTATAAGTATCTCCGGCATGCAGTTGTCTCAAGATGCTCCCATCAACGAGCTGTTCCTCATCTCCACTATCTCCGCTTCGTCCTTTCTTGAGATGAACCAATGCACATTTGTCTGTCCCGAACTCCATTCCGATAGCATGACTGTACTCCTGCACCACCCTCAGCGATTGTTGTAGTTCGCGTTGGCCGGAGGCATAAAGTTTTAGGTCATCCATATAAAACAGATGGGTGACCTTGTGCCTCCGGTTATTGGGCGTGCCACAGCTGTATCCTTTAGTATTTCTCAGCGCTATGGACAGAGGCAAAAGTGAGATGCAAAAGAGCAAGGGACTCAAGGAGTCTCCTTGGAAGACACCTCTTTTCAATGACACCAACTCTGTCTGAACCCGAGTTTCACCTGATGTTATAGTGAACCGGGTCTTCCAGAGTGGCATCAGTTGTTTGATGCATCCCACTATCTGATTATCCACCGAAAGGCATTCCAACAGCCGCACAATGAGCTCATGAGACGTGCTGTCGAATGCCTTGCGATAGTCAATCCAGGCCATAGAAAGGTTTCGCTTGTACTGCACGGAGTCCTGCGTGACACATCGGTCAATCAACAAGTTCTCCTTGCAGCCAGCTACTCCTTTCTTTGACCCTCTCTGTTCATACACGTCGAGAAATACAGGATTCACAGCTTGAAGGAGACGCATGTACAAGATTCTGGTGAAGAGCTTGTAACATGCGTTCAGACATGTTATTGGCCTGTAGTTTTTGGGATCAGACAAATCTCCGGTCTTCGGGAGAAGCACGGTTCGACCCTCGACAAACCAAGCCGGAATTGGCTGCTCCTGATTTAGCCACGAGTTAAAAACTCTAGCTAAATGCCGGTGGCAACTGGGGAATTTTTTCCACCAGTAGGTGTTTATGCCATCCGGGCCAGGAGCTGCGAAATTCTTTGCGCCTCGTAAGGCGTCAAGAATTTCTTCCGTGTTTATCGGGTGACGCAGTACATTCAAGTTAGGAGTCCTCCTACAAACGGACTCGAACTGCGCCAAGGCCGGAGTGTCTGCTGAGAGAGGTTTGGGCTGTTCGTAAATGTCCCTCCAAAAGGCCTCCACGCGATCAGCAGTTGGCGGCTGCTCTATGGCTGGAGGCGGCTGTTGGAAAAGGCGAGAAGGTCTTTCGTAGAACATTCTGTTCTGTTCCAGACCTCTCGCCCGCGCCACCAACGATCGCTTAGCAGCGATTAGCATCCGTATCCTGTCAAGACAGTGTTGCTTGACAACAACCAGTACCGCTTGACTGAGTGTATGATGGTCGCGCCTCAACCCGTAGGCTATCTGACGCACTCGGCGCGTAAATGGCTTCCCAGCCGCTCTATATTCCATCACACACTCGATACGGGATGCTTCCTGGCGAGCCAACTGGATTTTCGCTTCCATTTGGCGCACCCGTCTCTGTGCTCTCTCAACAGGAGAGTCTCTCACTCTCCCCTGTCTAGCTAGCCTCAGAGCCGCAGCGTAAATTTCGCAATTGATGCTCCAAATGTCAGAGGCCTCCGATAGACGTTCACCAACAACCTCATCCTCTCTTTTTAAATCTGCCAGCTTCAAGGACCTTCCGTTGTTATGCAAGGCCCTTCGGTCTCTGTCCCCAGGTGAGACGACTTGGTCGATTTCCCTCTCAGCGGGCCTTACCTGGTTAACAGGCCTTCCGTCCGCCGAAGGGGCAGGCTGAGCTGGAGCACGAACATATCCCTGCCTCCGGAGGTACGATACATAATCTCGCAAATTCTGAGAGGTAAGCGTGCTATGCTCTGGGTGCATTTCACACCACCTCTCATACATGCGGGACATGTATCCCCTACGGCGCGGGCTACTGCTCTCGTAGCAGCTCAGCAGGTCATCCTTGAGCTCCGTCGTCCACCTAAAACGGTCCATGTCATTGCGGGGGTCGTCATCAGGGCAAATCGAAGCACCGCCACCTTGCCCAACGCCGGCTTCCGAAACCGGCTCGGTGTGGGTGCTTTTCCTTCGAGGTGGTCGAACCCGAAGATAGGGCCCGTCAGGTAGTTAGCCTTAGGGCCCGCAGCCGACATTTCCGGAGGCAGCCGTCCAAATTGCCTCCAGAGGATGGACCTGTGAAGGTTGCCGACCGACTTGCATCCTTTGGCTTCGGTATACCCCTCGGTGTCGCCACGCACCGAATAGCCTGTTGATGTTGGCGGCTTCCTGGGGGTTTATGAAAACAGCCGCTTCTAACATGAAGAACAGACGCTGTCGGAGTACCGCTCCTCACATGGAGATCCGTCGTGTCCTATTAATTGTGGAATAGCCGATCCTCTGGATGCAGACGCTATTCCACTGAGCTAGTTTTGGTCCGCCCCGGGTATTTGATTTCCCCGGTACCACCCATATCTGGGAGGCGTTCCCCTATCCGCCACCTTGGGGAGGCGCCACTGAGGGGATCTAGCAACCCCTCGCGGATTATTATTTAAAGCACTCCGACCTCTTTAGGCGATTTATATGTCCCTGAAAGTGTTTACTTTTCTTGAGGGTATCTAATTTGGGTAAGAAAGAGCGTATAATTATTTATTGCAGGCAGTATTTACAGGTACGGGGCGAAGTCAACGAATTCTCATAGGTTAGAAGAAGCAAAACCCATTCTCTACCAGGCAGGTGTGTAATTACAAGACCACGTTGTTATTATTAACCATGCGTTTACATTCTTGCCAATAATAAGATAATCATCCTTTTCTAGATAATGAATTCATTCCCCAATGAATGAATGAAATCCATGTACTTCACATGTACATATATGTACTTAATTGGAGCAATTGTCGTCGCAATACGTTCGAGCAATTCCTCTACGCGACCGAGTTGCTAGTACACAATACACAATATCCGGGATATCTGATGATGAAATATGAAAGCTATTTCGCACTAGATGGGAACAATAAAGCATGGGACGAAGTCCAGCATTCTTTTGTACGTTTGCATCTGCCTGCAACACAGTGTAAGCGATACACATTTCGATTGTCGTTAATCTTGTCACGAAGGAAATACTGGGCGAGGTATTTTCGCAGCATATTGAGTACATAGCAGAGTTATCCAATATTCTAAGGGTAAAAACTTGGTGAAGTAGTTCCCTTCGCCACGCTGCCCGACGATCGTATTGCCACGTATAACACCCTATTTGAGGTGGGAAAAAAAGTGTCAAATAAAAAATGTAGAGGACATTAAAATCTATGTACCGAAAACATTTACCGTTTAAGAAAAGCGTGGATTATAAAAGTTTTGTTGATAGAACACCCTGAATGTTATTGCATTTTTTATGGACAGTCTTCTGCAAAGGCTTAGAGCCTACGGCAATGTAAAAGCGCTGCGAGGGGATAAGCGTTAGTGCACGTTAGATTTGAAACGCTGCAGGTTGTAGCCGTCAAGACACACATTATCTGGCAGCTCATTCCACAGCGTCGAAGTTTTCCAAAAGAAGGAATGCTGGAGTAGACTGGTTCGGGGAGTAGGGACGTCGAACTGGTAAGAATGAGCTCGCAGAGCCTCTCTAGTGTTCCTCATCCGAATGGCCTTTGGCGTTACTTGTCTGGGAGAGCTCACTCCAACATCTTCCATGATAGCATCTGTAAAAAGGGGACAGGCTGTAAAACAGCCACCCTTCTTCGATGTTCCAGGCTGTGGAAGTCCTTTGTGGGGTTAGGCGTATCGATTAGTCCAATTACTTTCTTCTAAATAGTGTCCAGAAGCTTTATAGAGTACTTCGGAGCGCATCCCTATACATGGGAGCAATACGCCAGTAATGGATGGATGTATACAGCTTCCTACAGCGGAACAAAACTCCAAATGTCTGGGATGCCGTTTCATCAAAACTGACGACGTGGTCATGCCAGGACATGTTTTGTTGATGCTAATTCGTGTTGATGCATACTCAGATTCCTTGGTCAATTCTATTGTGACTTTATGGGACCCTTCAGGTACAAATCACCATTGCTTATATAAGCAGATATCAGAACAAAATTTAATATCGCAACTTGGCTGTTACATTGCCATATGTCTAAGCTTGAAATGCGTCTGATTCAGACAGTCAACTTTTCAAATTCGAATTATTTTACTACCTGGAGATGTCGGTAGATTAATTAAGGCAATCTTAATCGGAGATAGCTTAATTCAAATGGGAATGGATATTTTTTATACTATCAAATATAAAATTTGATAGCCTGCATAGTGATATAATATCAATTTCCAGTAGTTTTTATTCAATGTCCATTCAAACGAAAGTTCGTCAATTTTCCTACATATAAGCAACTTAGCGGACCATGAAATATTTCTTTAAGTTTTAATAGTTGTGCCTTTATTAAAGACACACCTGGTGTGATCACTGTCTTGCCGTTAACCTACTGTAAACATTCTCTAACCCTTTGTATGAATGGCTAATGCTGACTAAAATGTTTTATTGCTATATTCAAAGGGTCATTTTGTTATTCGAAGACATTGTATTTGAAGAGAGCGTTCCGCTTTAGGAGGCTACATCTTAATATAGGTAAACCTAATTAGCTGAAACTAGTGACTTATACAGAATTACCATATTCTGCTTTGTTGGTATATAAAATCTGTACAGAAGATATCTCAAACAATACAATACAACACAAAAATATATTTATTCAGTATAAGCAAATAACAATAAAAGGTATAAATACTGATACAGCACCACTGAACCCATATACACTATAAATATACCATACCTTCTGATCAGAACGTTAGCTACGCCACTGTCCATTACGTCAGCAGTGCGCATTTTTCCGCCACCGTCCAAACCACCGGGACCATGGAACGACCGGTAGACAGCGGGACGAGGGGGGCAGTCTGCGATCAACCACCAAGCAGCGCAGACACGCGACAGCAATTTTCAGTTCGTCAGTTCACGCAGAAAAGACAATTTTATTTTCATTGTAATGCATACATACATATTTACATTTATTGTAAATTCAGTGCAATAAACAGCAGTTACACCTTCAATATAATTAACAATCCTATAAACAAAACATCTAAAGAAACATACTCACATTGATCCCATCAGGAGTATCTTAGTGCCAAACTAAAAGCACTACCTGTCTTGTTAACACTGTAACGTGATGTCTGACAAAACCAATGTAAGACTGCTGCCTCAGATTTAATAAATTGCCTAATATTACAAACCGCACAGTAAACAATGATCACAAATGAAAAAAAACTGAATACGATTCCATTATTCAAGCAGCGGACATGGTGAAGACGGTGTTAATAACTAAGAGTCTGTGTATTTCTTTCCTAGTTTTTGATTTTATCCATTTTTTTGAGCTACTTTTATACATTGATTTTGAATTCAATTGTTTAATTTCATCTGGCAGGAGATTATACAGTCTAGGCCCAAGAAAGTAATAACTCCTTTGGGTAACAATTAAGATAATTTCAAATATTGTCATCTGACGCCCATCATGGAAATCCTTGCGCATATACTTAAAATAATACCGCCCGAAATAATAATACCCTACACAGTGAGCGAGAATCCCAAATTACTGGCCAAAAGTTCCAAAGTAGATATTTCTTATTCAGCTTTTCCCATTGAAGCAGCTCTCGCCTCCTCGAGAGGTAGTGCTCCACCATCATATGATTAGAAGGAGTTAACTAAATATAGGGTACAAGTTACTTTATTTACTTCGGTGTCAACGGCATCGATTGCTCTGGTCATTAGCCTCGTGCTCTGTGTAGGCTTTATTGCTGTTTCCCGGCGCCACTCTAGAAACAGGGCCTCAGCTGAGGATTATCGCTGAGCTTTTTTTAATGGAAATTTATTTCTGTTTGAAAAAACCAGAAATAAATGTCCGCCCTTGGCTCTACCCACTGAGCCAACTCACCCCCGTGTAAGTTACTGCTGTCTATACAAGGCTGTAGAAAAGTGCCGAATCAAAGGTTTTTTCCGCTGCTCTTTAGTATTAGACGCAATACGTTTTTGAAGGAGTTTATAGTGTTTGTATAACCTAATATAGTAGCAGTAATTTATTTTCGTGTATATTTCAAGCACTACCCACAACTGCATAGTATGAACCGAAGGTGTACATATTTGTACATATTTCAGAATTCTTTATGAAATTTTATCTAAAAAGAGAATAGATAATATCATTTTATTAACTAGATTCCGTTCTAAAAAGGCTAGTAAGTATAACAAAATAGAGTTCTGTGTGAATGTGTGTGCCTTGCAATGATTTGATGAAAAATTCTCAAACATTATTTAGCTTTAGCTTGTTCCAGTGGCGTATATAGAAATCGATTTCGGGGGGGGGGGGGGGCCCATCGGAAAAATTAGAGTTGATTTCATACTGTATAATATTGGCGTACTATAATCCTATAACCTAAACATAAAATAACAATATACTAATATTAACGAAAATAATACAGGGTCCAATAAGCGCGCGGTGCTCTCTAGCGGCTATACCGTTTAAATTAGACGAAAATGTTTTAACTAAAAAACGTTTCTTTTCGAATGCTCTACGTTTAGAAAATAATTTCAAAGATGGCGGACTTCCGGATATACCGGAAGTAGGCATCAACTTCCTTATTTTAAATAGATCACCCTTTTTACAAAATTTGACGTTTGTAGTACTTTGCAAGGAAAGATAATATCTCGGAAACTAAACGCGATAAAAAGATGCAGTTTTCGGTTTTGAAACAACCAAGAAACGTACTTGTGTCTCAGTAAGATAATTTTCCAATAGAACAATAAATCAATAGACTAGCAATTTTCAAATTTGAAAAGTTAAAAACGTTAAAAACTTGTTTTTCCAAATGCGATGGTATAATAAGCTTCACATCGGTGGATGCGAAATTAAATTCTCTTCTACCTTTATCTTGGCACATGTGGTTCTATCTTTGATGGTTTTCAAGATATTTACGGTTTTGTATAAACTCCAGTGTTAAATTTTCCAACAGGTTAGTTTAATACGCAGTTCCCAATGATACCACCCCAAATGCTTAGACTCCATGCTGGTTGGCACAAACCTCTCAAAATTTGAAAAAAAGTTTTTAACGTTTTTAACTTTTCAAATTTGCTGCTAGTCTATCGATTTAATGTTCTTTTCAAACAATGATCTTACTGAAACACAAGTACATTTCTTGCTTGTTTCAAAACCGAAAACTGCATCTTTCTATCGGAGATATTAACCTTTCCTGTAAAGTACTACAAGCGTCAAATTTTGTAAAAATTGCTGAATAACATCGAAAATAGGCTTCGTGGATATAAACAGTGGTTAACAAACTGGACCTAAAAATCGATGTTGAATTCAAAAACGTGATAATATACAGGGTGTTCCATTTAAAATAAGGAAGTTGATGCCTAATTCGGGTATATCCGAAGTCTTTGAAATTACTTTCTAAATATAGAGCATTTGAAAAGAAAAGTTGTTTATCTAAAACATTTTCGTCTAATTTGAACGGTATGGCCGCTAGGGAGCACCGCGTGCTTATTGGACCATCACCCTGTATATAACATATATGCATGCATATGCATTAATATGCATTATTACATTACATTTTGATGACGCTGCTAATTTTATTCAGTACTATATTTTTTGACAACTACTTCAGCCGCTTCCCAGACGTCAAAACTGAATACGTGGCTGGTTTCGGGGGGGGGGGGGGCCGGGGCCCCCGAGCGCCCCCTTATATACGCCACTGGCTTGTACATATTCTCAAAGACTTTTCTTTGTCTTACGTAACGTTAGTCCCAAATATATGTACTTATCAAAACTTTCTGAAAATTCTTTTCACGTATATGAATTATTCTTTTAATAAACTCAGGGTAGTTGATTCTGTAACCAGTTTCTAAATTGTGAAAAAAATTAAAAATCGCAAATTAAGTACAAAAAGGTGCAAGGGCAGAATATCAATTAGTCTGTGTTTTCTGGAGTGTCTGGGAGGGCATCGCTGGCACCAGAAAACGAAAGTTCAAAAGCCGGCGATGTATTCCTTCTAACAGCAACTTCAAACGTAAAGCTGACAGCATATTAATCAGCACTTATGTAGGCACTGCTAGCACGTTTTCTCAAGGCTAAGTATCAGTGGCGTTCTTCCAAAGTTGTATGTCTTACATTTATCATTCATGATAATATCGTATGTTGACTCGTGTAAAAGTTTATACATTTTTCCAATTACTAAGGATATAAAAGACTACAATTACATGGCATAGTATTGTGGAGTCAAAACGCTAGTACTCTGATTCAAATGCAATTCAGGATAAGTTAGAATGCAGTCAGGTTTTCAAGAGTATTTTTCTAGGATAGAGTTCTTCAGGTGTTTTCAGAAACCAGCAAAAGGCTCTTTAAAACTACCGAGTAATTCAACAACAGTTACACACATGCTTCCATAATTGCTTTTCTTGTTCCATAATCAAGCATTTATTTATTGCGTATGTTTTACCTGCACTACAAGCAAACCATAGGTCGTATTCTACACATGACCAATAAATTTTATGGCCTCGTAAAAAGATTCTTAGGTTTTTAGTAGCTGGAGTTTGTTTAGTGGCTTGCCCACAGGGGTGAAACTGTTTTCGCATTAAATATAAATGGTTTAGGAGACATAAATATTACTTTGTATGTGAACGACTTAATCAAACATTATGACTTCATGAAGACAACTAAATCAATCCTTTTCCTTTCTTGCTTGTGTCTCAGCTGTCAGTACGTTAGCACTGTTAAAATGTTTGTACAACACTAAAAATCATAAAAGGAATGTTGCTAAGTACACTAGAAGCATACGCGATGAAGACCAGTGGTACTGAGTATAGATACTAACGTTTCAGCCTTTTGTGAATTAAAGTGTTTGATAAATTATGGTTTGTGAAACAGTTTGAATTTCGTGAAAAGCTGCAGAGAGAGAAAGAGTCCAAATATAAGTAAACAATCTATTTAGAAGGTTGTGGCTATATTTCTGAGTCACTGAAGATACATATATGGGGTAGACCAACAGTGCGTGGACCTAGCTTACTGAAGCATATTCCAGAAATCTGTTTCTTGATTATGGCAGGGAACCTTCAGAGCTATAACCTTAAAAGATTTGACTTGAATTTTTACGATTGTACTGGGTGGTTCATATCAAAGTCACATTTTTAAATAGAACCCCCGTATATTTATATTCCTTGGTGAATTTTAGTGTGACTTTATGTATCACACCTGGAAATTTATACTTTCAGGCGCAGATCACCATTTCTGGTATAAGTAAATATCAGAAAAAAATTGAATATCACAGCTATTATAAAGCTTAGAAGGGTGTCACTCTGCGGTGTGACTAACCATGAAGTGTATCAGCTTAGGTTAGACGATAACATTTGAATTCTTTTTGTTCTTGCAGAAATCGGTAGGTTAATTAAAGAGATTTCAACCACACGCAACTAGATTTCTTCAAACGGGAATGCCTAATTTTTTTAAACGACCTAGTGTTGAATTTGATAGCCTTTCTAATAATATATGATTGTCAATACCATTTTCATTGGATTTGAAGTGTTTAGTTAAATCGGTGTTTTTCAATTTTCCTGGCTATAAGCAACCTAGCAGGCCATGAAATATAAACAAATTCAGAATGATGCAAACGAATTAGAGTAACGGGACGGATTATAAAAATTCTTCACAGTATTCAGCTCTAACTAGGGACAGAGGCGGTGACACATCTAATGTCAATAAGAAGCTAGAGTGTGACAGAAATGATTATTTTCCACAGCCTGCTAGCTATTGAGATCTACTAGAGATTGACAAATTTCCAAATAATACAAAACTCTCAAATAAGGCGAACACCACCAGCGATTTTAAGTCTCATATGTGGTACATAAAGTCACACTAAAATTTATCAAGGAATCCAAATATGCAATAGTATATGGGGGGTTCTATAGATAGATCTTCTATCTAATAAATGTAAGTTTGATATGAATCACCCTATATAAGTGTCAAAATTTAAGTGAAGAAATTCCAAGGGGTAGCTCCTAAGGCTTGCTAACATAATCAAGTGACACATATTTTTGAAATATGTTTTAATGAGCTCACTGGCTATCTTCTGTTCTCGCAGATTTAGGTCGCCCTGTGTAGGAGAGGCAACTACAGTTATGTTTCGATAACAAAAGTGGGCTAGGCTACTGTCATGACAAGTAGCATTTAGAAGTATAACAGCAAGAAGTGTTATCAAGATCATACTCAAAGAATTTGAGTTTAACGTGGTGTAAGGTCAGCTTAACTGATGCGATGATCACAACCCTTGACAATGATACCGCTTTTGTCAAATGAATAATAGTCCTGCAGTATTGTAATCCTTTCTGAACCCACCTCGTTTAGCGGGCAATATTTCAGGTTTGAAAATATAACCATTGATCTGCATATACATCACATTTTCCAATAATTTTCAAAGTACGGGTGTATTGCCGGTAGGATTGAAATTTGAATATCCAATGTGTTATTGATTTCAGATAAAGGTGGAAACAGAGCACGCTTCCACGCTTTATAAAATCCCTTTTTTTCTGAACTACAGTTGGATGAAGTACATCGCTTGTAACATAAATACCAACAAACATACTAACAAACTTTGCATATCCGACACATGTTCATCTGTTACCATATTCAGGATCCCTTACATCTGCCCTCTACTTTTTATTTAGGACAAAACACTAACAGTACACTTTGACAGTAGTTAATTAAGCCTTCTTAAATATTCACCTTCTCGAAACAATTACTTCTGGTAGATAAATGTATACTACCAAATTTTATCTATACGCTCTTTGAATCTGGTCCTAAATGATCACCCACTTAACTTGACTCCATTGTTTATTTATACCTGCACAGACTCACATACAAATCCGTTACATAAACAACATACTGGTGACAGTAAAATCTAAAGAGTGCTCTGCACAAATATTCGATATAGTACAATTCAACCCTATTTAAGGTGCAATATACAGATTGTCCCTGAATTTGATATTGATACGTGATATTCTCGTAACAAATGAAACATCAAACGAGAACTGAGCGCATTTTTTGAAAGCACTATTGGATCTATCATACCATGCGTACAAAACATTTTTTTTTTGTACTCCAACCCTTATAACTCACCCCCAGCATTTTTTCAAATAACACCCAACAGTTTTCCCTCCACAAATTGAGCCCTCATTTTATTCAAAATTTTGTAGTGCCCTTGAAACCCATTCTTTTCGTCATAAGCATGAGTAAATAAAATAAGGCTTTGTTTGAGGCGTAATATTTTCGTAAGATAAACAGTTGAAAAAAACAAGTAGGTTTTTCAAGTCTACTGAATAACCTATCGCACCATGCTTTCGAAATATCTTTTTTTGACTTCAACCCCTAAAATTCAGATCCAACTTTTTTTCTAATTAGCAGCTCTCAGCTTTTCCTACATAAATGAGGTCATTATGTTATTTAAAATCTTGCAGTGCTTTTATTTCATACACAAACCAATTTTTTCACAATTTCATAAGCATAAGATAAATAAAGGTATGTGTGCTGGCGCTGAGTAAACACGTATTGTGAGAGCTCCGTCAAAATTGTAAGAATTTGGTGGATACTAGTGAATATAATCAGCTATATTATTAACAGTCCTTTAGAGTTACGAGTGCCGTGGAAACTGAGTGATACAAGATGGTCATCACGAGAGAAATTAGGGAGGAAATTGGCAAAACAGTAAGTAACTGCATTGCTAATATGCTAAAAGATGATGGATTTATACAAAGTATAGCACAAAAAGTTACTGAGTGTGTTGTAAAAACCATCGAAGGCAGAATCGGCCAGCTGGAACAAAAAATCCATGAAAATAGTTCAGTTCTAGTTGATCTGAAAAGAGATATTTCAGATCTAAAATCTGAAAATGATTATCTTATCAAAAAGTATGACGATTTAGATCAACACGGCAGGCGTAATAATCTTCGAATATTCAAGTTGCAAGAAAAAGATAATGAGAATATCACGTCTGAGGTCACACGACTTCTGGAATCCAAGTTAGGGATTAAAATTTCACATGGCGATATAATTTCTTGTAACAGGATTGGAAAAAGAGCCCAAACTAAGGTTCGCAGTATTTTAGTCCAGTTCTCCACTCCTAGTTTAAAGCGAAATATATATAACAAGAAAAAATCACTTAAGGGGTCCGGAATCGTGATTAGGGAGGATCTGACAGACAGAAGGTTGAAGCTGATGGAGGCTGCAATTGAAAAGTGTTCTCTGAGAAGTGTATGGTCATTTATGGGTGATGTATTTGTACTACATAACAACAAACGTGTTCCCATTAAGGGTGAGGATGACTTGAATAAGTTGTAACTTTTGCTTTTTTCTTACTTTGTTGAATATAGTATTTAGTGTCAGTGATCTGAATGACACATGTGTACATATACTCGTATATAATCATAATGTAATAATAATAGGTCCTTATTCGATATATATGTATATCTTATTCCGGTTATGCTGATTACGTTGTATGAATTTATATACTTTTCCACCAAAATGTTTTTTTTTGTATCATTATAGGAATGATTGTGAGCTTCACAGCAGTGGTTATTGGCTAATTATCTATCTTTTATTTTTTTTTTTTACTGATTTTATTTGTAATTACCTCTTTACTGTACCATTTATTTGGTTATATTGGTGCCTCAGTTAGGTTTATTTAATACATATTTATATTAGTTTTTGCTGTACATCTTTTTTACCGTGGTAATGAAAATATCTCATTTGAATATAAGGTCTGTGTTTACTGGCTTTAGTGATTTTAAGGAAATTGTTTTAGATAATGATTTTGATGTAGTAACACTGTCTGAGACATGGCTGAACAAGGACAGCGACGTAGATATTGTATCTATACCTGGCTACGTGTTTTTTCATGAACAAAGGAATGGGAGAGGCGGAGGTGTGGGGGCATTTGTCAAATCATCGATTGATTGTGATGCGCTAACTATTGATTATCAAGTGAGCAGTAGCTTAGAATTCCTATTATTGAAAATTAGAGATAAATCTATTAGTTTTGTTGTGGGGGTGTTTTATAGAGCTCCAAATATAGCGATTAGCAGTGCCATAGATGACATTGATAACATACTTTCTCTCATATATCACACTGCTGACTGGATTATGTGTTTAGGTGATTTCAACGTTAATTTATTCAACTGTAATAACCCGCTGCAGCATTGTTTTGAATCCTATGGGTTTTCTCAAATTGTTAATGAACCCACTAGAATCACTAGCACATCTAGCACTTTAATAGATGCTATTTTTGTTTCCAATAAGGAATTTGTCAACAAAACCGGCACAATATCGGTACACAGTATATCAGACCATCAACTCGTATTTGCTGAAATAGTATCACCTCAAGTTTCTCATGTTGCCAAAATAATAGAATTTCGTTCTTTTCGTGACTTTGACATTAATTTATTCTCAAAAGATTTGCACTTGTTTCCGTGGCATAACGTCATTAGTGAAGAAAATATCGATGAAAAGATTAATATTTTAAACGCTTTTATTATGACTGCATTTGATAAACATGCCCCGTTAGTCAAAAAAAGAGTTACAAAACCACCGGCTCCTTGGCTTACAGAAAATCTGAAGCTGTTGCAGAGGCAAAGAGACGACGCTCTAAAAAAAATTTAAACGTACGCACAATGCCACTGATTTTGCATATTACAAGGAGCTTAGGAATATTACTGTCACTGCCACGAGAAATGAAAAAAGAGGTTATTTTAATCATGTACTTAAACAAAATAATAATCAACTCACATGGAAGACTCTAAAGAACTTGAGCGTTGTTCGAGTTAGCGCTTCATCCTTACCACCAACTTTGAGCGATCCAAACGAGATTAATACATATTTTGCTTCCTTTCTTCAATATACTTCCAATAATTGTGACGAGATGATAGAGCAGTACAGTACAGCTACTCATATCTCCAATTTAAAATTCAGTTTCCGTATGATCACGGTTGAGGAGGTCAATAACATTCTGAATTCAATTACAACCGATGCTTTTGGAGTTGATAATGTCAACAGTCGTATGTTAAGATTCTGTAGCCCATTCATTGATAAATATATAACTCATATAATTAATTGTTGCATAGAAAAATCTTATTTTCCTCTACTATGGAAAAATGCTATAGGTGTACCCATTCCAAAAAATAAAAATCCAAAGACATTTTCGGATTTAAGAATAATCAGTATTCTCCCTACTCTTTCGAAAGTGTTTGAGAGGTTCATATATTTTCAGATAGATGAGTTTTTTACATCGAACAATTTACTTCCTCCTTTTCAATGTGGATTTCGTACTGGCAGAGGTACTGAAACTGCTTTAGTTACAGTAACGACTGACATTTTGGAGGCTTATGATAAGGGACATAGCAGTGCATTAATTATGTTAGATTATTCTAAAGCTTTCGATACAATAAGTCATGAACTGCTATGTGTCAAGCTTAAGTACTATGGCTTTGATGAACCCTCGATTTTTTTGATATCGAGCTATCTGTTAGGTCGCTCTCAGAGAATTCGTGTCAATGGAGTGTTTTCATCTAGCCTAGAAATTCTTTCTGGTGTGCCCCAAGGATCCATTCTTGGTCCACTCCTTTTCATCATATACACGGCTGATGTCCTTAATAGTGTGAGTAATCTAAATGTTCAGGCTTACGCGGATGACACTCAGCTCTATTATAGTTTTAATATTGAAAACATGGTTGTAGCTGAGACAGTTATAAATACAGAATTAGAAAAACTAAAAATATCTTCTGAAAATCACAATTTGAGGCTTAATCCTACAAAATCCGTGGCAATGTTCTTTGGCAGTAGAAATAACGTCAATTTCTTGAATAATAATATGAAATTAAAGATAGATGGCAAAACTCTGGAAGTTAGTAGTTGCGCAAAAAATTTAGGCCTTCATATAGACTCCGATTTACGCTTCTCCCATCACGTACGTAATTTAATAAGTAGAGCGTTTGCGTCTCTCAAAACAATTTACCAAAGCCGACATTTCCTTAGTATCAAAACGAAGAGAATGCTATGTGAGTCACTGGTTCTAAGTCATTTCAATTATTGCGACTTTATTTATGGTAATTGTCTCACTCAAATCGATAAAATGAGGATACAGAGGGTGCAAAACAGTTGCTGCAGGCTTGTCTATGGCATAAGAAAATACGAGCATATTTCCCATAAGATAAATGAATGTAATTGGATGACAATGGAAAATAGAAGATCACATCATTTAAGCACATTTATCCACAAGTCCATAAACAGTTCTAACCCTCCTCCTTTCATAAGTAAATTCATACCTCGTTCACTTGTTCACACAGTTAATGTTAGATACAAGTCAAAACTAACCATGCCTCAGCACAGAACCGCTATGTTTCAGAGAAGTGTCTTGTTCAATGCCATTAAGTTATACAACACATTGCCAGAGGAATTTAGGGCTTATAATGTCAACAAATTTAAGTACAAACTGAAACAATTGTTGATCTGTAGGCAGAATAGATGACATCGCCCTGCAATCCTTTGGATACATAATTATTACATTACACTTATAATCTGCATAGTTTCATTAACCATGGTAATTGTGCACTTTAATTTCGTACACTTCTGCTTAGTACCTGACACAGTACTACTTCATTTTCGTTGGCATTACTAATTGGTATACTTTGTTTTTTCTTTGGTGAGTGATCACCTCTGATGGTTAAGTGGAATAGCATTGCTAGACTTCGCCATCAGTTTAGTAACCACAATTGTGAAACATTTTTATTTTATTTTGTCAATAAAGGCGGTTTATTATTATTATTATTATTATTATTAAAATAAGGAGTTTTTGAGGCCTTATATTTTCGTAATAAAAAAGGACAAGAGATACATTTGTTTTCAAAGGTATGTATCAAATACCCTTTAAAACACACCTAGCTTTCTTTATTATCCGTTTTTGCGGCAGATATATTTTATATATACAGGGTGTCTCACGACGATTAAGACAAACAATATATCGGAACTGGGCAATAGTAGCGAACTATAATTTTGGGGGTGTAAATTAGAGCAGATATAGTATGTTTTCTTATTATTGTGTCACCCAATGAGGCATCTGTTTTTGGTCACGTGACGTCCGATTCAAAATTTTTAATGGGTCACCCTGTATATTTGTGACTTTTTGTGTTCCTCCCGATAAATCAATTCCAGCAAACTAGAACACTTGGGGTCTAAAGTGATTAATTCAAGAGCTACAGGTACTTAAAGGACTGTACCACCACCATTATGAAACACTTCCAAAGGAATTTAACTGTAGGGGTAGTGTTAGTGAAGCATTTTAGACAGCAGCCGGGAATACCGGGATCGGATAAACAATTCTTTTCATTTTTTCCTCTGGCTCGGCTATTGTTAAAGTCCGATATCTTTCGTTAATCAACATATCGATTTATGATCGTGTTTTGGATAACTTGAGGGTGCTGATTACAAATCTGATGGCAGTTTTGAGTTTTAGTCTCGATTGACTAAAATAATAGAATTCAGATATTTTAGATCTTCAGGTTTAACCTGAAAAATCGATTTTCTTTATTTGGCTTTCTATTAAGACCAAAACCCGTATTTACATAACTTGAGGGTGCTGATTACAAATCCAGTGGCAGTTTTGAGTTCCAGTCTCCTTTGACGAAAATAAAAAATTTCAGAACTTTCAGATCTCCAGGATTACCTAAAAAAATTGAAAATATTTATTTGACTTTCTGTTGAGATGAAAACTCGTGTTTTGGATAATTTGATTGTGCTGATTAGTCCAGTCATAGTTTTAAGTTTCAGTCTCGGTTGGTGAAAATCAAAAATGTTAGAGATTTTGGACCTTCAGGTTCACCTAAAAAATCGTAAATCTTTATTTGGCTTTCTATTGAGATGAAAACTCGTATTTTGGATAATTTGAGGGTACTGATTACAAATCCGATCGCAGTTTTGAGTTTTGTCTCGTTTGACTTAGATAAAAAAAATCAGATAGTTTAGATTTTCAAGTTCACCTAAAAAGTCGAATTTCTTTATTTGGCTTTCTATTAATACGAAAACTCGTGTACTAGATCATTTCAGGGTGCTGATTACAAATCCGGTGACAGTTTTGAGTGTTAATCTCCTTTGATGAAAATAAAAAATTTCAGATCTTCAGGTTTACATAAAAGGAAAATATTGTTTGGCTTTCTGTTAAAACGAAAACTCGTGTTTTGGATAAGTTGATGGTGCTGATTACAAATCCGGTGGCAGTTTAGAGTTTTAGTCTCGTTTCACTAAAGTTAAAAATTTCGGATCTTTTAGATCTTCAGGTTAGATACCTAAAAAATTGAATTTCTTTATTTGGCTTTCTATTAAGACAAAAATGCGTGTTTTAGATAACTTGAGGGTGTTAAATACAAATCCGGTGGCAGTTTTGAGTTTCAGTCTCGTTTGACGAAACTATAAACGAGTCAGGCACCACTGTAAGTCGACGACTTCTACACAACTAACTGTTGACCAACGAATTCGAATAGGTTAGAAAAAGCAACGCCCATGCTCTAACAGGCATGTGAGTGTTCCCAAGGTCCCGTTGTTATTATTTACTGTGTTCACAGACATGATGTTAATTTTTACAGAAATCCGCAAGACTTAAATCTTGTGGAATTGTTTAAAATTGTCTTTTAACACGTATGTACTGTTAAAACCCAAAATCCACTGAAAACTATAACAATTAACCCGAAACGATTAACCAAAACGAAGTTGCTATTTATATTATGCCACTACAATAGTGGTGTTATTTTCAGGGTTCTTTACCTGCTATCTCGTCGTGGATATACAAAGGGTATTCGGGTTTATCAGCGATTCAGCGGTCAGTGTGCCAGCATTACCAAGCTGCCGCTTTAGGATTGTGGGGACAAACAAGAACCTTGTTTACTTCTTCTAAACTATTCGAATTCGTTGCTGTTAACCACTACCTTGAGGTGTCAACTAAATTTGCGTGTAGCCTACACTATGTATCACCCAAGGTTAAAACGTGGTTCGACAAATTGATTTTCGCTGGGTTTCGCAGACCGCTGTGTGTCTCTTCAGGGTTAGACCAAACCTACTTGAAAAATTGGTGGATGCGGTATGCTTTAATTTACGTAAAATAATGTGAAAATTTGTGAATGTCACATCCACCATATCCGTAACTGAGCATTCACCATTATGTCTGATTAAATTAAACTTTCTGGTATTTATATCAGAAAAACTACAAAAATGATTCGAGCTGTGAAATGCCCCTTGCACTAAAGAAAACGTCAAGGGTCTAGGGTAGAGCGCGCGAAATTGATAATCCAAGAAAAGACGTATTCCCGTGTTAGCGAGGAGGCGTGGCTGCCTGTTCCCTTTCTCCAGTGTGTGTGCCTAAGGTGAGGGGAGAGTCCAAAAATCCAAAGGTAAGGTCAAAAGGTCCAAAGGCAAGGTCCAAGGGTCACCATAAAAATGGATTTCGCGTTTCCAAACCCCTGATGTTACCTTTAAACTTACAGTAATGGCTCAAAGAACATATTGAAGAAGAAAGCTTGCGCTTGTGCAACTATTTAGTCTTTTTTTGATATTGTGTGTGGTTGTTAAATTACAGGCATTTATAGGATGTATGATTTTGCATTGAGAGTGTTTTTGCACATTAAAAAACTTTCTTGAGAAAATCGAAAATAGTTGTCATTCATTAAGGTCTTAACTATCGCCTTCTGAAATATTATATATATATATATAGATTGAAAATAGAGTGAGTTATGCGAGAAATTGTGAGTCCGTGTTTCACATGGCAAATACGTATGTATAGATGTGTGAATCCAGGCCCCTTAACGTGACGCCACTGATACTTCTAGAGTCATCGGAAGTGCTCCCTTAGCGTCGCGTCACTTCAAGCTCCTCATGACTTAATGAGCGGGAGAATATTCATGTGGATAATGGATATTTCCATATATTAAGAACCCGTCTGATCACAATGTAATGAACAGAGAAGTATTTGCTAATGTACAATTTACATCTGTGAAATAGAGTATACCAAGTTTAGAGGCACAGACTATGACTTTCAATGACAGAGCTTCTCACAATCATCTAAGATAAATATGAAGAAAACTGTCATATATATCACTTTGGGCAAGGTGGAAACCATTTTTGTCATGTTTTCCTAATGGAAGACCTTTGGAGCTTTGCAGGCAATCGAAATTTTTAATCACGACCTCATCATCTGAGTAAAAATAACTCAGTTAAGACACACGCTAAATCCAGTAGGTCATAATCACGTAGTTTGCTATTCTTATTGCTGCATTTTTGAGATTCGAATGCGGACAGATATTCAAAACTTTTAAATAATTGTGGAAAGCCCAAAGGGGCACCACAATATAAATAAATAAGAGCTCACAGTTTTAAATGATGGTTTCACTCAGAGTATCCCAGGAGGTCTACTTAGGTGGTGATCAATACCAATATGCTTTGAAAAACAAGCTTTGCAGACAATAACAATCTTAAGTAATGCTTTCTCCAACTTTGTGAAAGTAACTGCGTCAAACTATATGCTGAATAAGTAAATTATATTGAAGAAGATAGTTTATTCTCTTTAGAAGAGATCCAGAACGACGGAATTACGTTGTATGACATTCTTATTATATTTTTGGAACTGGATCTTGAACAGACGTTCAAATCCAGCAGGTGATATATTTGAAATAATTGTAAAAAGTCCAAAGAGGTATACATAATACAAATAAAAAAAGCTAACCGTTTGAAATGATGATTTCACTCAGAGCATCCTAGGAGGTCTATATGAGTAGTGATCAATACCTGTATCTTGGTAATGATTTGCTTTGCAGGCAATGGCAATTTCTAATAACGCTTTCGTCATAAGATGACTTGACTAAGAAGTCAAGCCACATGCTAAATGAATAAATCACGAGACCATAACTCCTTCAAGTTTCCGTACAACAAGATAATCTGTGTGCGTTAGGAGAAATCCAGAAAGAATGTATTTCACGAAGTGTGACATTCTTATTACATTTCTGAGATTGGAATGCGGAAAGTCGTTCAAATCCAGCTGGTGTTATATTTGAAATATTGTAAAAAGCCCATACCATACCATAATATAAATAAAAAAAGGCTAACTGTTTTAAATGATGACTTCACTCAGATTATCCTAGGAGGTCTATATGGGTAGTGATCAATACCTTATCTTGGTAGTGACTCAAAAAACAAGCTTTACAGGTAACGGAAATTCTTAATAACGCTTTTGTCATCTTAGTAAAAATAAATCAGTTAAGTCACATGCCAGGTAAATAAATTACAAGGCCATAACTTCTTCAAGTTTTTATAGAACAAGATAATCTGTTTGCTTTGAGAGAGATCCAGAAAGAAGGTAGTTTACGTAGTGACATTCTTGTTACATTTCTGAAAATGGAACGCGGAAAGACGTTCAAATCCAGCTGGTGTCATATTTGAAATAATTGTAGAAAGCTCAAAGAGGTACCGTAATATAAATAAAAGAAAGCTAACTGTTTTAAACGACGATTGCACTCAAAGTATCCTAGGAGTTCTATATGAGTAGCGATCAATAACTGTGTCTTGGTAATGGTTTGAAAAACAAGCCTTGTAGGCAATGGCAATTTTTAATAACGCTTTCGTCATTTTAGTAAAAGTAACTCAGAGAAGCCACATGCTGAATAAATAAATTACGAGGCTATAACTCCTTCAAGCTCCCGTAGAACAAGATAATCTGTGTACGTTGAGAGAGATCCACAAAGAACGTATTTTACGTTGTGTGACACTCTTATTACATTTTTGAGACTGGAATCCGGAAAGACGTTCAAATCCAGCTGGTGTTACATTTGAAATTGTAAAAAGCCCAAAAAGAGGCGCCAAATTCTGAGAGAGATTCGCACCCGGAATTGGATGGCGGAAGGCGAGGCATCTACTTTAGGATCCATCCTAAAACACATGCGACAGCAGGAAGAAAAGGATCCCATGAATAATGCAATGCGTGGTATTTAAAGTTAGATGGTATGTTAAGAAATTCGGAAATGCAGCTACGAGAACTTCAGTACGCACGAAAAGTACAACTTTTATAGTAATAGTTAGTGCCAGAAGAGCTGCGGAGATCCCTCCTGTATTTTAGGCAATAATTATACATGGGGTACTTAAAAAAAACTTGAACTCGTCACTGGGATAGGTAGAAAACTGAAAATAGTTGGGGTTTGCTTAGTAAAAAAAATTCGTAACGGCATCCGTATTCAACATACAGGGCGTTGAAGAAAAAATGTACACATTTTTTACACCTTTGCTGAAACTACTGGCAACATGTGATGAGATTTCATTCGAATATGTTTTGAAGGCTAATCCATCACATGAATTTGTTTTTATATCTGATGCTCATAGAGGGCGCTAATTTTATGGTTCGTATCAAGTAGTATTGAACATAGCTTTTTTTTGAGGTTAGATTTATCAATTAAAATTGTAAGCTAAACGCATGATACTATTACCCAGTTAAACGTCATTCAATTTTAAACCAAAAAGATACTCTTGGTAAAACTCGACACTGTGTACCGCTTTCCGAATATTTTGATTTGAAAATTATGGAGTAATAACCGACGCCGGTATGAAGTAATGTTAAAGTTATAAATTATTAGTATTTATCAGTATCCATTATGTGATTTAAATATTTTTGTCGCATAAATCAGACCTTATCGATAAAACGGTTACAGTAAAAAAATTGGAATACAGGGCTTTCTATCTTGATTTTGTCAAAGTCTGCCATGGAAATCTGACGTTTTATTGGTTATGACCATAAGGGCCGGTTTCACAGGTTCCTAATAAGGGGCGGGTAGCCTATCTGCCAGATAACGCCATATAAATTATATGAACCCATCTGGCAGATAGGCTATCTGACACTTATCATGAAATCAGCCTTAAGTCAACAGAAATTAGATTTTTGGTACCCCGTTATTTGTGAAGTTAGATATTGTGAATCAAAATGTATTCAAATGATGAATACACCAACATGTTATTAACCATAGATGAGTGTTTAGGAAACTTTAGTGCAGCTGTTACGCGTTATGCAGAAAAGCTTCCTATAAAAAACTTTCCAAGTAAAAATACATTTAGAGCTGTTGAGCGATGTTGTCGAGAAAAAAATTACTCCATAATCTTTAAATCAGAATATTCCGAAAACGATACACAGTATCGAGTTTCATTAAGAATACCTTTTTGATGTAAAACCGAATGATGTTTAAGGTTACTTAAAACTTTATTAATGAATCCAACCTCAGTACTACTTGGTACGAACCGTGTAACTAGCGCTCTCAATGATATTCAGATATAAACAAAATTCATGGGATGTATTAGCGTATTTAATTTTATCACAATTTTGTTAGCAGTTTTGGCGAAATTTTAAAAAATATTTATAGTTTTTTTTCTTCAACGCCCTGTATCTTGAATGCGGATGGATCCATGAATTTTTTTTACTAAGCAAACCCCCAATTATTTTTCAGTTTTCTATCTACCCTAGTGACGGGGGGTCACCGTTTTTTAAACACCCTGTAGAACTGAACAATGAAACATTACGGGCAAAAATATGAGAATCCGCACAGACAGCAGACAAGCGCTACTGGCTCTCATCTGCTTTCAGCTAACAGCGAGGTCACCATTGGATTGCCATCAAGCATTTGTGACTGCGTCTATCGGCAACAATATAATAATTGCTAGCTGGGTAAAAGAGCAGCCACAGTCCAAAGGCAAAATGTTAAATATATAGTACACCAGTTGGCAAAAAGGACCGCCGAGACCAAAATATTGGAGCCCGAGAATCTACAGCTTTCAAGGCCGCGTAGGAAAACACTTCTAGCTGCTCAACTGCTAAGGAACTTCTTAGCTACCCCAGTAGAAGTAGTAGTGTGATGTAGTGTAGCCAGTAACAAAAAGTAGGGTACTAGAAAGCATGAACGAAGAAAATGAGCTACTAATAACAATAAAGCGAAAAATCAGCTTATTTGGCCATATTTTAATGAAAAAAGATACGGCTTTTTACAGCGGATTGTCAAGGAAAAGATCGGGCGAAAAAGGTTCTCCTGGCTTCGAAGCTTCGAAGGCAGTTGTTCAAGAGTCCTCCACAATTGTAAAATTAAGGATCAAATTCCACTAGCTTCAGAAGGTGCTTACAAAACACCAAGTTCTTGTGTAGACAGGCAGAACCGTAGCAACTCGTTTAATGGAACACGATCGGCATACTAGACTTAGACGACAGAATGTGTTTTTGAAGACAATCATCACTCAGGCCATACTCCCCACCTCGAGCGGTTGCCGCTTGAGGTGGGGGGTTAAAACTGTGCTTCGCGACGATTTTCAAAAAATAGCGCCATTTTGGTAAATGATATTAAAAAAAGCTTCAGATGATTTCTGAGGAGAATAAAATTCTGGATAATGTTGGTCATTTAGTTAGGGGTTCATTTCTGATTTTTACTGAAATCAGAATTTAAGGGCGGATTAAGGCGAAAAACTTTATCAAAAGGTCGTGTAACATTTTTGTTTCCCTAAAAGATTGATATCTTCTTATTTTTTAATTTTTGTAGCTGCCCAAACTCACTCATTTGGTTTAAAAAAATTACGGCATTTAGGAACGCACGTACTATCGATATATGCTGTTGCAAAAAATATCGTATTTGTGCATACTTTTAGTAGAAATGATACTACCCCGGCTTTGTTTTATTAAGATAAGATTGAATTTGCGACATCTGGGGGGGTTGGCGCTCGAGGGTGGAGGAGAGGAGGTGAAAACTGTTTTGTGACGCTTTTTGACAAGTAGCGCTATTGACAAAAAGTTCAAATGATATAGGGAGAAAATAAAACGCTTCACAATTTTGGTCTTTACATACATTTTTCGTGTGCGATCAATAGATGTCATTCTACAGTGTCCCAAAGTTAGGGGTTGGTTTGTGGCTGTTACTGAAATCAGAATTTTATCACGTAATAAGTCGAAGAACACTGTCACTTTTTCTCCTAAGAAGATAACATTTCTCATATCACTGTAATCTTCAATTTTTAAGTAACGTATTTGGGCGTAAAAAAATACGACATTTAGGACGACATCGCTACCTATAACTACTGATATTAGTCAATATTTTTCCTAAAAACGCTTTTGAGCGCAAAAAGACGGAGAGAAATGAAATTTGGTGAGATAGTAGACCTTGGTCCCCTGAATGTTTACCTAAGTTTAAGATCTTGGAGGGTTGCCGCTCGAGGGGGGGGGGGGGCGTGAAAACCCCCTACCTGGACTAACATACATTTCCCAAAGGACAGTTATAGAAGCAATTGAAATTTAATTATCTAATTTGGGATTGCGGTGTCTATCTGCATAATACCCGTAAATCCCATTTGGTCAGTAATAATCCACGTCATTAACATCGATACCCGACTAATAATAATTGAGGTACCGGTCCGCTAATTACACATACCTCTGCCGAGGTCGGCTATAGGTATATACAGATTAGGTAGCTGCTAGGACTAGCCATAGTCGCCATAGTGCCCTGAGGATGTCTGATGCAATCGTGGACGAAAGCTTGGCATTTAAGGCAAATGAGACGCAGGTTTAACATGAAAGGAAATGGTTTTCTAGTGACAATGCCTGGACACAAAAAAGGTTAAGTATATGTGAGTAAAGCAGTTGTCAAGGTAAAGCTAATAGAACTGGACAGTTGATCTCAGATCAGAGCCAATAACATAAATAAAAAAAGGGTAAAGGTAAAGCTACCGAGACTTTTGCAAGTATAAGGATATGATTCAATTGATATCATTGGTGCATCTAAATAATGATAAAGCTACGTTTAAATAGATGATAGTAATGAGTAATATTAAATCTGTGCCAAATAATTTGATCAGTCCAGTCTTGCCTGTTTTGAACTCGTTATAATAATATATCATTACGTTTTGCAATACAGCTTTATTAATTACATTTATTTTACATCTGGATTCAATAAATATACCTCTAATGTCTCCATACTTCGAAATGACTATTTATACTGGTTCTTCCACGATTCGCTCAGGAATTAAGCAAAATCATGGTCCCAAGTCTTCAGAAGGCCCGCGTCACTAGAAAAACGGATCCGTTATAAAAAAACATTTTTACATCACTTTTAATCCAATATGGCGAGGTTTTGAAGTTTTTCATGCTTTCCTATAGTATGGAGAATATAAACGCAAGTTAATAACTAACAAGTAAAAAATAAATTAAAACAAAGAAAACTTTTTTAAAACAAGTTTTTATTTCAGTGTTCTAAAAAGATGAAAATAAAATGTTCCCTTAAAATGTTAACTATCAACTTATAGCCTCATTATACACAATTTGTATGATCATAAAAGCTTGTCGCGCAACTTACTTGTGTAAATGGGCAGAGGATGGGAGATGGATGAGGCGGAAAGGGAAAAAGGTGCTAGAAGAATCGTAGGCATCTACAGTCATAGGCAGCGAGATGTTTTCCTTAGCTAAAATAGATAAAATTTCGAGTTACTATGAATGCAAATAATAGTAATCGACTGTATTCCTTTCCAGGGCGATATTTAGCCACAGGTTATTCTTACATTTAAAAAATTAAACTCTTATCGTGCCTATACCTAACAATTTTTACTACACAAAAGCGAATAAAGAAAGAGTCGAAACAGGAACAAAAGGAACACAATTTTTCTATAGTGGTTATTTAATACAGCTTGGCTAAGACTTTAGGACGCAGGTGCCGGCAGGCAATGTTAAAAGTAAACAATTAAGGCTCATTTAGCAAGAAAATCCTTATTTTAAGGCCGACACAAGAGGTAAAATTCCGCGAAGATAATAGAATGCAAATGCATATTATTTAATACAGATCCTAGCTACCCAATTTAAGTAGAAAAAGATTTATAAAAAAAAGATATACACAAATCTTATTTGAACCGAATACAAAATAAAGTAATTTTTGCATGCATGGTTCTGAAGGGAATCGTTTTACTTCCCACACCGATAGGTGAGGGGAGTATTGTGATCGCGAAGAATTTCGATTTTGAGAGAATACACTTTTTGGACGTTTTATGATGTCTACATAACGAAGATCCACGTCACTCATTTCCGTCGGTCTGTCTGTCTGTCGGTCTGTCTGTACGCGTTTTTCTAGCCACGTAATCTCAGCAACCGCTGCATGGATTGTGATGAGATTTGGGCAGCGATATGCTGTGGGGTCGTAGTAGGTAATGTTCCTATATTTTTGAAAATCAGTGCATGGGCGGCGGAGTAATTAGCAAAAAACAAAGGAAGTTAAGTATTGCTCAAACTTCATTTTTAGGCGTTTTAGGAGTTCGTCATTATTTTCTATTTTTTTTTGGCTGGGGGTGAAATTGGGGCGGTTGGGAGGTGGGAGGTTGAAAAACTGGAAAATTTGTTGTACTCATAATAGGCTGTCCAGTAACCTGTGAAGGAAGGCCTAGAGACATAAATCACCATTTTAGGTCCATCCGAACATTGCCAAGCATATTACCGAAACTAAGGGACTTAGAATTTTCTGTATACATACGAGTATTTATTGTTTCAGTTGTAGTTGAAATGTGTCGTAAGCTCAATTCTAACCTGATTTGTGTATAATAACTCATCATCAAATTTGATTTAATATCGGGAGTATTGACCATCAGGTAGCACTGATGGAGGCTACACCTAGTGCCCAAGAGCCGCGTGTCTGCAGTAGACCCTATCTGCACATGGCATTAGCGTCAAAACAAACAATTAGGGGCGATTCTGTTGAAATGTAACATGGAAGAGAAGCAATTTAAGCGTAAGGTAAATCAGAGCAGAATACGCTGAACAGACGTGGTGGTAGATCATTGTTAACGTCGTCTGCAGGCTACCACCGCAGCCGCCCGTCTTTGTTAGTTTGATGGAGGGCGTCGCGCCAACCCCGATGCCTGGCCTCTAAGTGGCAGGTGATTGAGGAGGCGCCGCAAATAACACAGAATACACAATCAAAACCGAACCGATACGTTTGAGCGATTTGTTTACCTGTCCACGAAATTATTTGTCCAACACTGCTTGGCCACAATGCAAAGAGATATGTAAATATTGTATCAGAACCTTAAGACCTATTATCCGTAATAAAGATATAAGGAGAGGGTTTTTTGTGGTATATTTCTTACGTTAATTGTTTGCACAGTGTCAGTAATGAGATTCTAAGACACAATATCTTTACTCGCTGTATACATACGAGTATACAATTAGAAATACAGGCCTATAACGCCTATAACGGACCCGCTTTTTGCGAACTCTCGTTTATAACGAACCAAATCAAGAGGTATGAAACTTCGGTATTACTGAACGTGTGTTAATTTTTCGTTTCGTCAATAATACAGTAGTAATCGATATTCTCTTTAATGTCTTGAAGTCGTAGTACACCCATGAGTGCCGCAATTTTAAAGAAAACTCGTAAATCTCTTAAGGCGGCATTACACGGCGTGTGGAGTGTCACGCTTGGAGTGTGAACTGCCACGTCACACGCCGTCTGATGGGGTTGGCGCGATGATTTTCAGGCGACGCGCCGGGTCCAGAGATAACATAAAACGCTAAGAGATGATTTTATGCATACTATGACCTTGACACACAGTTTTTGCGCATGCCAGACGCGCATTGCGCATGGTGGCGATCCTTCGAACTTGTGATGACATATGATCTGACATAGGACATTGAATCCGAACTTTATGTATGTTCTCTCACAGTAATTCTGTGCTGTCCATTGTCCAATGTAACCTCAAATTGAGAAGTGTGCAATTGTTTGTGCGAAATGGAAACGTTTTACCATTTTACCAATTTCAAACCATTTTAATAGCTAAAATGTGCAGAGTCAATGGTCAATATGACCGTGAAAGTCCTAAGACAGATATGGTATAAGAGTACATTCTACACTTGTTTACTTTTGCTGTATGTGATACATAGGTATACATATAGTGCTCAGTGTCCAACATTTCCTGATTTGTACCTGGTAAAGTAAGATTCTTATCACACGTTAATTTCATGTACCATACTTGAAAGTTAAAACTTATTAAAAAGAGATTTGTACTTCATTTTACCCTTTTTATTGCACCACTCTTCAACATCCCACCTAATAGTATAAAATGCTTCAAAAATGAAGAATCACCAGTATCACTACTACTATAAAATAAGCCAAAAAATAAGCTGCAAATAAATTGCATTTTAGTTAAATTCGTTCCTGATATATCAGCAATAAATCATAAAGTCTGTGCCACGATTTCGTAGAGATGAGATGTTAGAGTAGTTATCGTTGTCAAACATATGTGTTATTCGTAAGTTAATAGTTCAAACTAAAAAAAATGCAACAAAAAAGTATATTTGACACATCTGACGACTATCCTTACCTCACTTACCTCTACGAAATGGTGGCACGAACTAAATAAACAACATCTCAAATAAACCAGTATTCAAAAAGCCCGCGGAAACCACATTAGTTCTGCCAGACGTCCTTAGTGTCGCTAGTATGGAATGGTGTTTCTAATTTTTATAAGGATAAGACTACTCTTCTGTGTTTTGTTTTCTCTATGGCCGGGTCCCGTCGAGTTTCGGTAAATTCTGTACACGCCAAAGCAAACGCGCCAGGGGTGGAGTGGACTGGCCTGCGTATACAGTCAGACGGCGAGTGGTGTGTGCCGGACGTGTTGGAATGAAAGCGCAAGGTTCGCCACACGCCGCTTGCGTCGCGAGAAACTTGTCACTCTACAGGTCGTGTGATCGCGATCGCCAAAACTGCTCGTCGCACGTCACTCCACACGCCGTGTAATGCCGCCTTTACTTTGAATAATAAACACGATATTGTTAAAAGATTGCAGCGAGGTGCGAAACAAAGCGAAGCTTGGAAATGGGATTAACACCCGTATGCACCATAAGTCAGTTGCGCGATTAGTTACGTAAACCTGGATTACTTATTTACTATGCACCGCAAACGGACAATTTTGACACTGTCACTGTCAAAACAATCTTGCAAACACAACCTTGCCGTATTTCCAATCTGGATTAGTTAATCTTTTGACGGTGCATGGCTAGATGCCAAAGATTAGCAAAACGCGATTAGGGAACTAGGATTAGAATCGCCAAACGGTGCATACGGGTGTAAGTGAATCAACTGTGAGTGCCTACCTAACGTACTGCATAGCATATTACAGGTCAACATTTGATCTAAAAAAAAAAAACACTCGGAGTGGCATGGTGCCTAGGGGGTTTTAGGGTCGCTGATTACGATGAGCGGATTGGTTAACCTTCATCACATCAAGTTCAAGGTCAGATTGCAGAAATTCAACTGAAAAATCTGAAAAAATTCATGCTTATATTTTTGAGGTTCCCAAGTAAGAATCCGTAGTTGGTTTGACCCTACACCCTCTTCCAGAGATTCTGTGAAGGTTATTTGAAGGTAAAATTGCCAAAATTTAACCAAAAAATCTGAAAAGTCCATGCTTATATATTTGAGGTTCCCGAGTAAGAATTCGTAGTTTGTTTGACTTTACGCCTTTTCCCAGAGGTCATTTGAAGATCTAATTGCCAAAATTGAACTAAAAAATCTAAAAAATGCATGCGTATATGTTTGAGGTTCCCGAGTAAGAATCCGTAGTTTGTTTGACCCTACGCCTTTTACCAGAGGTCATTTGAAGGTCGAATTGGCAAAATTTAACAGAAAATCTGAAGAAATTCATGCTTATATTTCTGAGGTTCCCGAGTAATTCCTGTTATAACCGAACATTACTGTATAATAGGAATATACGAACTACGTATTTGTACTTTTTACTCCACTGAAAAAGGTTTCAGTATTAATTTTCTATCTAATTGAAATTAAAATAACTTCGTAGGGTGGTCATTTTATTTTTTTTAAATTCATTTAGTAATAGCAAATCAACGCCAGCTTTCAAATAATGTTCATTTCGAGACAATTTAGCTGGCCATAGCATAGACACGGAGATTGATCCGACGGTTTGAAACGGCGCGGATCACACTGGCGGATTTATCTTTATGTTAGTGGATTTTGCCACGCGCCAGATCTAACCGGAACAACCCGGCCTGTCAGTCCATACCGTCGGAAAAAACCGTTGCCGTCCACTAACACGCGGTTCTGATTCAGCGCAGTACGTGGCCAGTTTTGTGATAGCAGTTTGTTTTTATATGGCATATGATGGCGTCTGAAGAGAGTGTCGTTGTACCGAAAAGATTTCAAACAAAATTTATAGAAATATGTAGAGAGCATCCGGCTTTGTCGAAAATAAAAAGTAAGGAATATACAAACAGAAATTTGAAGAATACGAGTAGGTGCTACAACGCCCCTATAGAATACAGTAAATCATTTTACCAAGATGCAGACAAAAGTTTTGTTACCGAAAAAATACAAAATATGAAGGGAGCCTTTCGAAAAGAAATCAAGAAAGTCGAGGCTTCCCTACGGTCAAGCACAGCCACTGAAGATCGTTTTGAACCACACCTGTGGTGTTTTGTCTTCGAGATCATGTTCTCTTAGCTCTTTTAATAGTGGAATATGACCAAATTCTTGTTTCCTAAGTAAATAACTCTTAACTCATTTAGAACGTCGCTTTCTAACACCATTATTTGCCATCGTCTGCATATAAATGATCGCACCCTGGAGAGCCTGCTTTTTCTTTAGACTAAACATCTTTACTACGCGCAAAACTTTCGTCAAGTTGAAATTCCACAGATACTGTTAGATCTTCGAGCTAATCTGCAGTTTTTGATCACTAACACACGGTAATAGCTGTGGCGGATCAAACTGTAAGATTTAACCGCAGTTTTTTATGCTGCGTTTGTGGACTACAGCAGTTTTAGTGGACGTTAGATAAAACTGGCGGTACCATTCGTCGCAGTTACACCTGACAGATGGAACTCTGTGTCTATGGCCAGCTATTAGCTTCATGCGCTAGCCCCAATCACCGTAGATTAACAAAGACAAGTAGGGTTACTCGCCGGGCCGACTTTGATATGAGCCTCACAAATGCGAGCCGCCACGATTTGAGAGGGGTTCCCTTCGTGCGGACTCGTTTACCTACAGGGAATCCGACTGTGCGATATGGTCGACATCAACGGTCGACGTTCACTTTACCTATACGGTGGTCAATAGAAATGAATCCTATAGTATAGATAGAATATAATTTATTATTCAATAAACCATTCAACACAATAACTGCAGATGCAGCTACTGGAATGGCAAATAGCTCAAGGAGTATCATAGATCATGTTTTGTCAGATAGATGTAGTAATTTGAAATGTACGATTCAAGTAGTAAGTAACAGTAACAGTCTGATCATTCATAACTTGTTGTCAATAACCTTAGGTGTAAACATGAAAGTACTTGCGACAAAATATAGAAAAGAAGTAAACAGAATAGATCATAAAAAATTCATCTCAAAATTTGAAAAGAATATTCAAACTACAGAAGTTCAATCATTTCAGGAACTAATTGACTTAATCACTTCTTGTGAAAAAGATTCGGAATTCAAAAAGACGTATAAGATACGTGAAAATAATGACTGGATAAATCAAGAAATTCTCGAAATGGTTGAAAACCGAGTCAAAATTTAAAAACAAAAAGTTAAAGAACCGGGGAACACAAATTTGGAAAATGAATTTAAAAAACTTAAGAATCATGTCAATAATGAAACTAAAGTATTAAAAACAGATATTTTAAAAATCAATGGGAATAAGTAGGCACAAATAGAAAAAAACTATGGGGCCATATACAGAGCATGTCGCAGGCATTTTTTTGCGGAATACGCGCAAAACGCTCAATAACACGCAAACAGTACTTATTTAGGCACCCCGGTAGATCCGACCGATTGTATCCCGTGCACCGTGTCGCGTGTTAGGTGGTGTTACGTGGACTGACCCTGTACCCCACAGCTGTTAGCGTTCGGCTACTGCTCGAGATCGCCGGGCGCCAGAATCTGCCAGCTTGCGTAGTATCCGAGAGCACAGCAGGAAAGACCACATTGGGGGCGTAGCTTAGAGTGACCCTACTTGTCTTTGTTAATGTACTGTGCCCCAATTCACCAATTCACCATGCCCTTACCCTTAGTAAATAAATATTCAGTCAGCGTGGCAGTAACAGCAGACGTTTAGCGCGTTCCTGCAACAATGTATCCAAAGAATGACCGCATCGTAATTCAGCATATTCTCTCCATTCGACCGGGTAATTCCGGTGTCCTTACCTCACCGGAAGTAAAGTTTATGAGCACAGAGCGCACCGGAGTCACTCCGGAGTAACCATAAAAGGAATAACGGCCCGTAAATTGACTTAGCGTGGGTCGGGATTGTGAGGTGGAGGAAACCAAAGGAAATGAAGCTCTTTGCTTTCATTCCCTTGCTCTTATGCCCTATTTATTTATGAGCTGCCACAGCTCGATGATAATATAATGTAAACAATTAACGTCTTTTGTAGAAGCTGAGGGTTTGGACTGAACAAATTAGGCTGAATCGAATTTTCAAACATTGCTTCCAATCAAGAGATGTTTAGGTTCCCGGCACCAAATTTAATTAAGATCTGATCAGTGAATTTTAGGGTATAATTTATGTTTTCATTTTCGAGGGGTGTCTTGTCGCTACTGAATCGATTTTCAAAAACTGTAGGGTGGAGATCATACTACAAATGGCAAGTTGAATGGTAAGAAATGACCTGGATAAATAGACCTTTATCCATATATCTCAGTTTTATTTAAATAACAATAGAAACTCCAACAACGATATCATCACTCATGAAAAACTGGATTGGAAAACACACTCTTTTGGAGAACTTCGACGCTGTGGAATGAGCGG
The DNA here is from genome assembly GCA_951848785.1 of Callosobruchus maculatus. Classification (NCBI taxonomy): domain Eukaryota; kingdom Metazoa; phylum Arthropoda; class Insecta; order Coleoptera; family Chrysomelidae; genus Callosobruchus; species Callosobruchus maculatus. The sequence continues at coordinate 14,568,446 of CATOUR010000083.1, forward strand.
GGAATTTGTCTCCTCATGCTACAACCTGCAGCGTTTCAAATCCAACATGCACCGACACTTATCCTCTCGTAGCGCTTCTACAGCGCCCTAGGATTTCAGCCTTTGTGGGAGGCTGACCATAAAAAAAGCAAATGGTACTAAAGGTCAAAGAAATCAACTGGTCGAAAATCATATCTATATCAATCGAAAATAAATTGTTCATCTAGCTACAAAACAGTTATCGAACTAATATGGAGATGTGGAACTGAACTTTAGAGTTGTGCTAGTAAACCAAACACAGCCATCATACAAAGATGCCAATGAAAAATGTTTCGTACCATCGTGCACGGTACATATCCAACCGTACATTGCACAGTGACCTCAAAATTTCCTATATTTCGACAGTCATTCATGAAAGAGCCAATAAACACCACCTAACACTAGAAAGTCATATGACTCAATTACTTAGACCTTTTCGTGTCTAAGCCAAGCCATACTCAAAAATTAGCAAAGATTCTCAATGTTATGCATCAAAATGTTCAATGTTTATCGAACAAAATTCTAGACTTGGGAATATTTTTAGAGGAGCACGACTGTGATATCTTTTGTGTTAGTGAACATTGGGCCGTGGCTGAGCAATTACCTTCACTTCCACTGACCAATTACAAGATGGCTGTCTTCTTTTGTAGAGAAAAGTTTAAACACGGAGGGGTTGGTATCTATGTCAAGGAAAATATTCATTTTAAAAAGCTACAAATACAGTCTTTTGAAAAAGAATTTGAGTGTGTTGGAATACATTGCAAAGTATTAGATATAATTGTTTTAACTCTATATAGAACTCCGAATTCGGATTTTAACATATTTTTAGATCATTTTAACAACACACTTATCAATTTAACAAATATTTTTAAAAATACTAATATTTTGATTTGTGGCGATTTTAACATCGACTTTTTGAAACATAGTGATAAGCTCGATCTCCTACTTGATCTTTTCAACACCTGGGCAGTTGTACCAACGATAAAAGCACCTACTAGGGAAGCTAATTGTCTGGATAATATATGTACTAACCTCCATGAAAACAACTTTAAATCAGAAGTTATCAATAGAAACATAAGTGATCATTTAGGTCAAATAATAAACATCAAGTACAATGAGGAACAGCAAAAGAGAAATAAAACATCATATAAATATAGACAGACTAATAATGAAAAAAATATATCTTTTTTCTTGGAACTCTTAGGAAATGAGAACTGGCAGGAAGTTTATGACACTCCAGGTGGCGTATCTACGAAATTTAATATATTTTATGATACTTTCAAGTACCATTTTGATACAGCTTTCCCACTAAAAACTAGAAATGTGTCTTCTTATACAAACCGTAGGAAACCATGGCTGACCAAAGGTCTTCTTATATCAGGGCAAAAATTAAAAGATCTGTTTCTTCTTACAAAAACCAACGTTAGTATTAAGTCTTACTATAATAATTATAAAAAAACATATAGGAAGGTATTGAAAGAAGCAAAAAAACTATACAACAACAGAGTAATCAAAAACGCAAATAATAAGTCGAAGGCCGCATGGAGTTTGATTAAAAACAAAACACATGCCAGACAGCCCTACTCACTAGCGGTCAATGGTACCACTATCTCTGATCCCCAAACTATTGCTACAACTTTCAATACTCATTTCTCAAAAGCTTCTCTAGATTCCCGAAAACATTTACAGTCTAAGTGTCTAAAATACCCATCAATGAACTCAAATAGTTTTTATTTCAAACCAGCTGTAGAACATGACCTCATCGAAATCATCAAGAATCTGCGTAACTCCAATTCAGTAGGTGAAGATCAAATTAGTACAAACCTAGTAAAGAAGTGTATTTTCCAAATTGCTAAGCCATTAACCTACTTGCTGAACTGCTCTCTTACCGAAGGAATTATACCAGATTGTTTGAAAGTATCCAAAATTTTACCAGTACATAAAAAAGGGGATACTACAAATGCTGATAATTTTAGGCCCATTTCTTTATTAAGTCCCTTCACCAAAATATTTGAAAAATATGTGGCTAAGTCGATAGTACAATTTTTTGACAAATATAATTTATTTAATGACTATCAATTTGGTTTTCTAAATGGACGATCAACGGGCAAAGCAGTAATACATTTCATTAATATGTTATTCGATGAGCTTGATAAGGGTAATAAATGTTTAGGAATTTTTATTGATCTAAGCAAAGCTTTTGATTTAGTTGACCATGAAATACTTTTGAGAAAACTTGAAATGTATGGTATAAGAGGACTTCCTCTTAAATGGTTTGGAGACTATCTGGCTAACAGAAAACAATATGTTGAAGTTGAGTCCGTAAGATCGCAAAAACTTCAAACTCATATAGGCATACCACAAGGTTCAATTCTTGGCCCTCTCTTATATATCATATTCGTAAATGACTTTTCCAGTAATAAATGTGTCATGTATGCTGATGATACGTCATTAATTATTGAAGGAGAAGATCTAACAACGGTAACATCAAAAGCAACCAACGAATTACTGAGAGTTGAGCAGTGGTTTATTGACAACGGCCTTGTACTCAACCAAAGCAAAACAACTTTTTTAAACTTTGCATGTAGGCGCAACACGTCTAACTATAGTTTGTTAGTCAGATCTCTTCATGGGTCAATAGCACAGGTAGAGACAGCGAAATTTCTAGGTGTCCACATTATGGCCAACTGTAAGTGGACAACACATATAGACACTGTTTGCAAAAAACTGGCATCAGTATCTTATTGCATCGGCCAGTTACGCTTCATCATTGATAAAGATGTTCTGATGACATACTACTATGCATTTTTCCAGTCAACTCTATCGTATGGTATAGCCGTATGGGGAGCAAGTAGCCAAGCAAGGAGAATCTTTATTATGCAAAAGAGGGTGGTCAGGTTGATTGCTGGCGTCAGTAATAGAACTAGCTGCAAACAAATATTTTCACAGCTAGGTATCATGACTCTGCCATCATTATATATTTTTGAGCTACTGATTTATGTGAAGCTAAATATTGACAACTTCTGCAGGCTTAACTGTCATAACAACTACTCAACACGAAATAGTAATACATTAATTGTTCCTTCTCATAGACTTGCTATCACAGAAAATAGTCCAAAGCTTATGGCAATCAAATTGTATAACAGATTACCTAACCGTTTCAGAAACATGTCTGAGACTAGGTTTAAACTAGAGTTGAAATTATTTTTAATTAGGAAAGCATACTACTCCACAGCTGAGTATCTTGGAGACAGTCTAATTCTTTAATATTTTTTTATGAGTAGATACATGTACAAGTTTTAAATTTTTGTGTTTTTGGTGTTGTTGTTAATTTTGTGCATTTCAGGTGTTAAATGTTTTACGATGGATTTTTTTTACTCGTATCATATACTATCTGTTTGAAGACATTTTATTTACATCGTGAGCGCAATCCTCGCTTTTTATCACAATATTATATAATCGTTACAATGTTTTCAAGATATGTAAACCTAACACTAACATGTACAAGTTTTAAATTTTTCTGTTTTTTTGTTGTTTTTAATTTCGTGTACATCAAGTGTTAAGTGTTTTATGACGTTTTTTACTCATATCATAATTATATTCATCTATTCGAATACATTTTGATTGACATCGTGAGTGCGATCCTCACTTATAATCATAATATTTAATTATTATTATTATTTTCTTTAAGAAAAGAAAACCTCACACTTTGACATGTTCTATATCATCTGTGATGATCAAAAGAATAAAGATTAATCTATCTATCTATCTATCTATCTTCTGCATGGAGTAGACAACAAACGACTAAAGGAGAATTTGGCCAATGGATCTTCTATGAGAAATCGAGTCGAAATCGCTGGATGATCTACCTCACCACCACATTTATTGTACATCGATTCAAGTAAAATGTACTATTTAGCAAATCAGCTAATAAAATGTTAAATCTGATTGCTAATGAAAACATGTACAAAAACATGTATTACTCTTATTCTTATATACGATAAAGGTGCAGTACAAAAACTTGAGACAGTCGAAATACTTAGAATACAATCTATAATTATACATTGATTGTATTCTAGCAGTATACTTTGATAAGAGATGTGGAGTGGTTAGAAAGTTTTAATATGCTTTTTATTAGCTAGGCGATGAGACAGACAAGTTTTGAAATAGTAATAGGATTTTCTTAACTGTTCAGTAGGAGTGTGGTATCGCATACAGAGGTCTGCTTTTCATTAATATATGATAATAATAAAGGTCGTCTTTATTTTGCTACAATTACGTATTAACAAAAACAATAAAAAGGCATCATTGCCGAAGTTCAGCTAGCGCTACCCTTACACTAAATAAATCAGTCTTTTCAGGTAATTTTAATAACAGCTCAGTTACAAGAATTAAATACTAATCTCACAGTGTATCATAAGCATCATCAAAAGCGGTAAAATGGTTAAACAAATATAGGGTTCGGTTGCTCATATTGAACTTTTGCCGTTTTTGTTACTTCCCGTAAAACTTGGCAATGTTGCCATCGGGTATTCGACACCACACCTTTGAACCTTCTTGCGACTCAGTTGATATTCAGATTAGGACCACGTGCAACATAATACTTTATGAACTTGGCCAAGGCTTCAAATCTAACTAAAACCATGTAGGTTCGTTCTTCCAATTTTATAATTTATTTATTAATAGCAGTGTTTTATAGCACCACCTAACAATAGTATTGTCAAAAGCTTATTTAAATATAGGATTAATCTTGATTTTGGAGCTAAGTGCTCATATTAAAACACTTAAGAGGCCCCGGTTCAAATAAGACCATTCTAAATTTCTAACGCTGTTGCAACAGTGAAGACTAAGTTGAAATGATTCAGTGTCCGCACTGCCATACTTGGTGTCATTGAAAATGTGTTGATGTTGGACCAAATAAGAAAATATTCAAGTGTTAATCTCTTGTAGTACAGAATATTCTTAATCATTGTGTTAGCAATTTTTAGAAAAAAATATGTTTCGGTACTTAACAGCTTTTCCTAATGAGACATTATTTCAGTTTAGTCTGTTTTCCTGGAAGTATTGTCCCTGCTTTATCAAGATCGGACCGCAGGTTTAATTTAAGAGACCACGAGTTCACCATCTTAATTTTGCTTTTCTCTTGTTAACAAATATAAAAACAATTTATCCTACTCAAAATGTTCCTCAACGTTGAGAGACTTGTTTTGTATTATTAATTTACTTAACCTTTTTAATGACACACATACACGGACAATTTTTCAAAATTTGATTCAATATGGTCAACGGCACCCTAATATGTCTAAGATGCAGCTGTTATGTGAATGATGAATCAAGTATAACACATTTGATTTTTTTTTCAAAATACTGATAATGAATACTGTTTATATGTTTTTGGTATACAATAATTATAATAGCAGCGTTATACGAAAATCTTGGTTTAAATACTGGCGTGGTATGTTGAGGTATTTAGGCATAGGCATTTAAGCATATGATATTTAGATGAAACATGTACGCATCCTAAAGATAAATCAAACACAATAATTGCTTTGTATTATTTGGATTATTTTCTTAGTGAGATAGTCCAATCTAGAAAAGCACAAAATATAGTAGTATTGAGCCTCTTCTGCTGCCACTGACGATAAAATTAATACAAAAAAGTATTTCCGATGAAGGATCACCACTTTTATTTAAAAAACTTGCGACGATCGTTTCGACACACAGTGTCTTTATCAAACAATGATTTTAAACTTAAAGTACTAGGCTAATTATACAAGATATACAGTCCACAATTAGTTAACGTGCCCATGAATAGCGAAAATTATAATAAAGAACTAAATATAATAAAACAAATTGCCCCTCAAACAATGGCTATAGCCCTAGTCTAATCGACTCTATAATAAAAAAGAAGCAATACAAAAAAGCAGTTAACTTAGTATACCCTCAGATTACCGACAATCGATCGAATAACACATATAACTCAATTACATACATAGGACAGTTATCAGAAAACGTTGCACTTAACCTCAAGACATTAGACCGCAATATATCCTTCAGATGCAAAGAGACACTAGGCAATTTAATTAAAAACAATAAAATGAAGTAAACTAAAAACGAAAAGTCTGGTGTCTACAAATTAGACTGTGTGGATTGCCCTAAAGTTTATATTGGACAAAGTGGAAGAGCATTTAAAAACCGCATTAACGACCATAAGAAGTCATTTATAAACGAACTCTGTAATTCTAATTGCGCCAATCATTTGATCTCCAAAAACCATCATTTCAACGAAGATTTTAAAATATTACACATAGAACAGGAGGGACGCAAATTAAATTTTTTAGAAGCATTAGAAATCAACAAGCTCAAATTCTCAGGTAACCTCCTCAATGACCAGACGGATTTAAATAATTCACCATTACTAAGTTTGTCCGATGACTTTCGGAGAACAAACGATTAGCCATAATAGTTACCACATTAATGTGTATATCTAGCGTATAAATAGCGTAGTACCTTAAGCTTAAAATCATTGCTTGATAAAGACACTGTGTCGAGACGATCGTCGCAAGTTTTTTAAATAAAAGTGCTGATCATTCATCGGAAATACTTTTTTGTATTAGTATCAAGTAACGGCCAACTCCATCAACTAATAAAATTAATTTTTAATGCTCTACATGCCTATGGACACATACCTTTCCAGAATGCCAAGTATGTAAACGACCTGCTATCCAATTTATACGCCTTTAATATTCAAATAATCTGCCTCTCCCGAACAGTAAACCCAGGAGCAGAGCACACCTCGTGAATAAAAGAGGCCCCCGCAAAACAAATAAGCCGGCAATAAAAGACCGATATTTGTTAACGGTATGCGATGCTCCTCGAGAGCCTTTGCGGAATTCTTGTAAGCTGTTTTCCCGCAAGTAATCTTTCTAATGAAATTTTCCAAATAAAGGCCGCGTCTCCTGTGGGAACAGTTAGGGATTTTTTTTGCCTTAGAGGGGAAAACGCTTAATTAATGGAAAATGTTCGTATTGGTTGTGTTCAGTCAGTCTAATTGAAAGAATATTTATTAGTGCTTCTTTGAAGGAATACTTGTTTGAATGGTTTAACATTAGCATAAAATATGCTTTGGGCTATTTTGCTATACTATCTAGCTTAGTGCTATTAGTGTCTTAATATACAGGGAGTTAGGACTTTTCTTCACATGCCACATATAGTACTAGCACGGCTCAACAAACAATCAGCTGTCTTACATTTACTTACAGTCTGTTCCTTTGTGATGACGTGTTGCAAATATCTGACGTCAGCAACGCCATTTTGGGATAGTTTCATTCGCCCTTACAGGGGCGGAGTAGAAAAAAGTACGGGGCAGGATTAAGAAATAATACTCAACCTATGCGGTGTAAAAGGAAGTTAAACATTAAAGATAACATATTATATGTTCTCTTTAATGTTTACCTCCCATAAAGTACTAGATTTGCGCTCTGATCTATATTATTTATCTCTATACCCATATTCTATGTAGATAGCCATGACCCTGCCGTGCCGCCGCTGTTGAAATCTATCTCTTTCTACCCAAATATCGATGCGCAGAGGGATCAGCGCAAAGTATCCCCAGACCTTGAGAAAGACAGCTGCTTATCTGTTGAGCCGTGGTACTAGGACTGCCTCATTTTTAGTTCCGTCCATTTGCGATTAGATGAAAAACGCAGCTGACTACGGAGCATAGATGTACGTAGCAGCGCGCGTTTGGGGTCTCTGGAATTTTTGCGTGCTTATATGACATGATTTTAGTACGGTGAGTGTGGTCAATATGCTGATCAGGCTTCGCGAGTGTATACTGATCGTTTACGTGGCCGCATTCACCCTGCAACCTGTCCATTTGTCTATCTCGTGCAAAAAGCAAGAGACCCAGAATGTTTGTATCCACATCATGGTGAACACGCTGGACGACCTACAGAACCTCGAAAGTCCAAATTGAGGAAGAAATACATACGTTTTTCAGTCTCGTGGCGCGAACATTGAATTGTATCGACATAAAACCGCACTTAAAGTGGCATTGTCATTTCAAAAGCAGATGCTTGTGAAAAGGAAAGTCCCAACTTTGAAAACACCTTGTTTATCTTTATTTTTACGTAGCAGTTACGTGCTAGTCCCAGGATATCGGGGAAATCGAAAAAAGGTTAACAGAGTCCCTAGCAAGAATGGCCTAACACTAGCAGCTAAGCCAGCTACGCCCAATCCAGATAAAACTGAAACCTGCCTATTCCATCCTGATAACCGACAGGCTCCCCGTGTGGGGGCGGGTTAGAATATCTCCCATCGTACATATATCCTGCGTGTCGTAAAAGGCAACTAAAAGGAACCGAACTACTGTCGGTATAAACAGTAACCTCTTCTCAACCAACACCTTTGGGTGGACGAGTTGAAAAGAGTCAGGGCACCTTCTTGTCCTTGGGGTGAGAAATTGCCCCTAAAGGCGGATGAACCAGTAGATACCATAGTAGATACCATCTGGTCAACGGCATGAGGATGCAGAATTGCAGAAAGCAAATGAGAAACTACTGCATTGAAGATCCTAAAGATATCCCAAGAGAAACTCGTAAAATGAGTAAATGCATTTTACGAGTTCACAACATGTCTGTTAAGAAATTGTGACTATGATGATGATGCGCTGTTAAAGGCAGTGACTCATAAAATTGTATTCTTTTCGATTTAGCTGAAAAAATAGCTTGAAAACATGTTTTCATATGAAAGGTAAAATAATATTTGAAAATTAGCAATACAACAACTCAATAAATTGGAGTCAATATCTGGACAAGGATTTGTAACTAGCGCCCTTAAACTATAAATGATAATAGGAGGCCAGTTAACGATTAAAGATGTTGAAGGTGAACTTGAAGATCTAGGGCATACAGGGAAGTGCAAATTGAATGGAATTCGACCAGGCCACAGCACTGCCCAAATCCAGTTTATCCCGGTGTTACCTTAGACAGGGCTCCGTCCATTAAAAACCACGTAGAGAAGACTAAAGCAAAAGTGAACACTAGGAACGCTGTTATCCGCAAGCTGATTGACTCCCTCCTGGCGTATTGCGTACGACATTCCTTGCCATGTGCTTTACCCCAGCCGAATACGCATGCCTTGTATGGTCCAGATAGACTCATACTAACAAACTTGACCCTACCCTGAATGATCATCATCATCACAATGTCTTAACAGACATGTTTGAACTCGTAAAATGCACTAAGTCGGAACTAGAGTATTGTTGACACGAATATTATCAATAGTTTTTAGAACTGTAGCTCGCCATCGTTCGCGATTTACTGTCAGTTCAGTGGCGCTCTTGATACCCATATCCAGCTACTCCTGTTTCGTTGTATCCGCCCATGCATGTAGGGGAACGGCCACGACGCCGCACTTTCGGGGCGTAACCTTGAACTACAAGTTTCTCCATATAATCGCTTCTGTGAATATGTCCGAAGACTGTAAGCATTCTCGTCGACACAACGGAGGACAGTCTCTTTGGATTACCGAGCTCATCCAGTATGGAAACATTAGTTCGATGGGCGGTAGAAGGAACTCTCAGCATTCTTCTCCACGTCCACATTTCAAAAGCATCTATGCGAGCTCTATCTGCCTTTTTAACAGTCCAGGTTTCCGAGGCATACAAAAATATGGAGAACACCAGAGACTGAACCAGCGACATTTTGGTAGCTTTAGTGATGTAATGGTCACGCCATATTTTAGTAAGCTTTGTCATGGTCACACGTGCCTCAGCTACCCGAATTGTCGATCAAAGAACCTAGGTACACAAAACTTTGAACCACTTCGCAATGGCCTATTGACTTTATTTCTCGATGTTAATCATCTACGATCATAACGTTGATCTTGTTGTAGTTAATACCAAGACCATATGCTGCACTGTGTTGTTCTTAGACGTTTAATAGAGCTACTAGTTCTTTCTGAGAAGCGGCAATAAAGGTAGTATCGTCAGCAAATCTTAAGTTGGATATTTTGCTTCTGCCAATAGTTATATCGTCACTCCAGTTGTCCAATACCTGTCTTATCACAAATTCAGAGTAAATGTTAAATAACATCGGAGATAATACACATCCGTGACGAACTCCTTTTCTGGTTGCTGTTTGACCAGACAGGTTACCATCAGTTCTTATACGAGCTGAGCTAGACTCATAGAGTTGCTGTATAAGAAATACTAAGTGGTAAGGGACTCCCATAGAGATAAGGGTTTCCCACAGTTTAGGCCACTTTATGTTATCAAACGCCTTAGAGTAGTCCACAAAGCAGATAAAAACAGGAAAATGATGCTCTCTGGCTTTTTCAATAATCTGTCTTAAGTTTAAGATCTGTTCACGCGTACCGCATCCTTTTATGAAACCTGGCTACGCCTGAGAAATTTGCCAGCCAATAAAACCCTCTAAACGAGACTGTAAAATATATAGCAGAACCTTGTTTGCACTAAGTCGGAACACCTACACTGTTTCTGCTGTACATCAACGAGCTGCTGGAAATAACATCCAATCCAATCTACAGCTTCGCAGATGACAGTACATTAGTGTCGTGCATGGAACCAGGCAAGCCACTATCATCCCAGGAGACGGTACGTCGGCGACAGCAGCATGCCTCACAGATCAACGCTGATATCAAAGCAATTGTCGAGTGGGGATTAGCAAATAAAGTACAGTTCAACGTACAAAAAACTCAGGCAACAACACTGACAAAGAAGTCTCACGATGGCTTACCAACCGTGGAAATGGAGGGTCACCCCATAGTCGAATCACCTTCCGTCAAGCTCTTGGGAATCAACATCAACAATAACATGTCCTGGCACGACCACGTCGTCAGTATTGCTAAAACAGCATCCCAGAAGCTTGGAGTTTTGTTCCGCTGTAGGAAGTTGTATACACCAGAGCAACTGCTGCTGCTCTACAAGGCACAGATCCGACCATCGCTGGAGTATTGCTCCCATGTATGGGGATGTGCTCCGAAGCACTCTCTAAAGCTTCTGGACACTATCCAGAAAAGAGCAATTAGATTAATCGATACGCCTAACCTCACAAAGGACCTCCACAGCCTGGAACATCGAAGGAGGGTGGCTGACCTATGTCTGTTTTACAGATTCTATCATGGAAGATGTTCGAGTGAGCTCTCCCAGATAATAACACCAAAGGCCGTCCGAACCAGGAATACTAGAGAAGCTCTGCGAGCTCATCCTTACCAGGTCGAGGTCCTTACTCCCCGAACCAGTCTCCTCCAGCATTCCTTCTTTTGGAGAACTTCGACGCTGTGGAATCAGCTGCCGGGCAATTTGTTTCCCGACGGCTACAACCTGCAGCGGTTCAAATCTAACGTGAACAGACACTTGTCCTCTCGCAGCGCTTCTACAGCGCCATAGGCTTTCAGCCTTTGCGGGAGGCCGACCATAAAAAAAAAAATGAGAGAATAACGAAAGCAGGCGATAATTGTCTGGATTTGTTGGAGATCCCTTTTTATGAAGTGGAACAAAAATTGATGTGCATCATTCATCTGGCCAAACACCGGAAGACCAGACCCTCTTACAAATATTGAATATTGAACGACACCTGTAGGATAATCACAGTCTGTCTAAAACCTACCAATCTAGACCAGCTATACATGTTACTGGTTTGTATTTTCTAACGTGGGAACTATTAAATTGATGCTAATGAAATATTGACACGGTATTATTACCGTGGTAGGGATGGAAACGCGTATGGTTGTTAGAAATCGGGTCAGTGGCAGCGTAGCATCAGGTAATCAAAAAACTAAAAATATGAAAACAGCTCAAAGTTCGTTTTTAGATGTTTTAGGGGTTCACAACCATTTTTTACCTTTTCTTGGGTGGGGGTGAACTTGAGGTGGTTGGGGATGGGGGGCTGTAAAAGAGAAAATTTTGTTGTATGCATAATAGACTGTCCAATACCTGTAAAAGAAGATCTAGCGGCATAATACACTTTTTATGTCCTTCCTAACGTTTCGTTGCCTATAAGAATTTTCCGATGTTCATACATATGAGTATTTCCTTAGATCGTGCTGTATTGTGTAACCTGGAAATGACCGAATTGATTTTAATGAAATTTCGACACAGTATTATCACCTTGGCGAGGATGGAAAACACGTATAGTAGTTCGAAATCGTGTCAAAGGTGGCTCTGCAATAATCAAAAAAGTAAAAATAAAAAACAGATCAAACTTCGTTTTCAGGCATTTTAGGGGTCCCGGATCATCTTTCAATTTCTTTGGTGGGAGGTGAAATTAGGATGGTTGGGGGGTGGGAGGTTGTAAAACCGAAAAATTTGTTGTATTGATAATAGGCTGTCCATTGACCTGTCAAGGAAAGACCTAGCAGCATAACACAATCTGGGGGGAAGCATCTGGCGATGATTTGGTTTGCAGGCGATCTCAGACTATAGCTTCATGCTATGGGAAAGTAATAAACTTGTATCACCGTAATGTATGAGAAGTACTGAATCAATCAACTTGACTTCATTCTTATTACTTTATACATTTTACTAATTGTATGTCGATGTATAAGTGTGTGAGATTTTTTCACTTGACATGTTTCTTGACGTTTCCATTATATTTTTTTTGTATAATAGCAATGAAAAAATAAATGACATTGATTGACTGATTGATTGATAAATTGTCTATTATCTACAAATATGAGGTCGTCCTTGGAAAACCGCTATAGAGCGGGATCAGATGAAATCTATAATCCGGTATCTGTCGCGGACGGCGCGGCGTGGCGATGCCACCGGCCTATCAAATCGGACGTGGGCAGAACTGCGATAAATGACTGATATTATGTCAATTATCGCACAGATTGATTTTCTATTCGTCGAGTCGAGCGAGCGCCTACGTATGATTGAAAACAGATTAGCGGTTTTCATTCGGCTGTCGATATCTGCGAGCCATGGATAGTCGTAAATTAGGAGCAGCCATTGGCAACCGTTGATTTTGTTTTTGGGATCACATCTAAATCATCATCATAGTCACAATGTCTTATAGTTAAATTTCACATTGCATGATACCTCCGCTAGCGGTAAATCGGCGCAAACAATGTTGTCACGCGCTTATATAACAAAATCGTAAGATCCCTTAGATGCTCAGCTAACGAATAGATATTACTGTATGCTTGATTGTATGCATAATCTGTGAGCAAATATTCAACAGTGTTTCTCAATTTTCTATTATTTGGAGTCAAACATTAATTGCAATCCTTAATTTCTAATATGCCTAATCCACGTCCAATCATACCAACGGTAGCACGACTGCTGAAACATACGTACACTTGGCAACAGCGCTTGAAATGGCGGCATGCGAGCTCTCGGCGTTGCCCCTTTGTGCAGGTCCTTTAGCCATAGCTTAGAGATCGGTACAGGCATGCACACGCATACTGTGGGAAGCTATAGATGTGCGAGTGTACTCAATATATTCGCACTCAGAACGTTCATCGCAGACTTGTACTGTCGCATATCTGTGCGAACTCAAGTCGCTTGATCCATTCGGTATCGTGATAAAAATTTCTGAGGAGCAAAAAAACCGTAAATTAGAGCACCAACGCACATGTATGTTTCTTTCATGTTAATCAAAAAACCGACACCAGTTTTAGGCTCACACCATGTCGCTTATCTATTTTGCGCGATGTGACGCATTGTGAGAGGGGCCATGAAATCACAGCAGTTTCGCAGCAATTACGCACGGTTTGACAATGCCGCAAGATCCGCCGAGGGTCCGGCTTGCCGCTTCGCGGTGGCCGCCCGTTTAGATTTGACGCGCCAGTCTTAGTCAGGTGCGTAGCGATATAGCAGGTGTGGTAAGTTATTCTTGAAGTTTGCGCGGGAAATTAGACGATACAATTAATAACAATGCAGCAAGGCACATCGGTTAGCAATACAGCATCCAAACGACATGTTTTATCAACCGGTGAACGCAATATAGTGAAGAATGTTTACGATGGTGTACGTACACGATTTCCTGAAAGGCCGGTGAAGGAAATCGTTAAACTTTGCAGCGATCTGACTAAGGTCTCAGTTGCAACAATTTTCAGAATTTTGAAGGAAAAGAAGCGCGACGTAGTATTTGTGGTAAAATCACTTAAACAAAAAAGAGGAGTTAAAAAGATTGTTTTGGATGGTGACGTGAAAAATGCGATTCGTCGAAAAGTCCATTCATTTTATCTCCGTAATGAACTTCCAACGATAAAAAAACTACAACAGGAATTACAAAATGATGAAAGTCTGCCAAAGATATCTCGTCGGGTATTATTGAGAACATTACGCGAAATAAATATCAGATATTTGAAAAGAAAGCGGAACAGCGCATTGATTGAAAGAGACGATATAGTATTATGGCGTAGAGAATATTTAAGAAAAATACGTAGTATTCGTAACGCCGGGGGAATAAAAATCTATTACTTGGACGAAACTTGGTTGAATGAAGGGCACACGGTTACTAGGTGTTGGCAGGATTTGAATATAGCGAGTCGTAGACAAGCCCATCTTGAAGGCCTAAGTACGGGATTAAAATGCCCTTCAGGCAAAGGCCGTCGGCTAATAATAACGCATATTGGCAGCGAATCTGGGTTTGTGGATGGGGGATTGAACGTCTTTGAATCTCGGAAAACTGGTGATTATCATGAGGATATGGACGCTGTAGTTTTTGAATCTTGGTTTAAATCCATATTGACAAAATTAGAACCCGGTTCGGTTATTGTATTAGATAACGCGTCCTACCATAGTCGGCGTTTAGAAGCTCTTCCGACTTCTAATTGGAAAAAAGCGGATATCTATGACTGGCTCGTGTCAAAAAATATAGAATGCGATATGACTATGCTCAAAGCACAGCTGTCACAACTCGCGCGTCACCACAAAGAAAGGTATATAAAATTAGCAGTAGACGAAATGGCTAGGGAAAAGGGTTTTACAGTTTTAAGACTGCCTCCGTATCACTGCGAGTTAAACCCAATCGAGTTAGTATGGGCACAAGTAAAAAATGAAGTAGCGCGTAGGAATACAACTTTTAAGTTGGCCGATATACGTATCCTTTTAGAAGAAGCAATCGGTGCGGTAACTGCAGATAACTGGCAGAAATGCGTATCACACGTAAAAGCAGAGGAAGAAAAGTTTTGGAAATTAGATCCCCATATAGATTCCGTAATAGAGCCAGTCATAGTTAACCTTGGCAGTGATACAACCAGTGACAGTGACGAGTCCTTTGACTGTAGTTCTGCTAGTGATGACGAATTTCCACCGCACACGTCCGCAACTGACTGAGATTCAGAACAAGTATATTTATTTACTTTTTATTTGTTTTTGTTGTTTTTTTGTTGTTTATTTTTTTAATTTATTTTAATTTATATATTTACTTTTTTATTCGTTGTTTATTTTTAAGACGTTCATAGACAATTTAGTCAATCACTTTTGTTGCTGTTGCTCCAGTTTCTTAAGCAGAATATATTTTTTGTTCATTGTAACTTTTAAGACTTTACTTCTTACTCTGAATTTAATTTGTTGGATTCTAAGTTCTCCTTTGAAGTTTAGAGAGTTTATTTATTGTTTCATTTTCGTATTCATGCACCTTTTCAGTTTCCTATTCATTTTGTTAAACATAAAAGAAGGGTGGGAGGAGTGGTGGGACTCGATATGCAGCCACCTCCTCGTGGTGAGTCCTGGGTAGTCCGCATAAAGACTAGCTGAGAGCTGCATTACTGTTGTAGATTATTTCAATTCCACTTCCAGTATGACCGAATGTGAGAACTTTACTATTTGAAATCTTTGGCTGACGTCTAACGTAATATAATGTTTCCATTGAAACTGTACCTGTGGTTGCCTGCCCCTACCAAGCCGCTGTGCTGATGGCCAATAATTAAGCCCATAGCTATTTGACAATATCATACTTGCATTTTTGAGAAAGACTGCACATTTATGTAAACGAAACATTAGCAACTACTCAACTAGTTATAACTTCCAATATCTAGTAGCATATATCTAGCTTTGATTCGGATAAGTAATATTTTATCATTAAAATATATCTTTACATTTCAAAATAAAATCGGGTACACCTATTTGTAAAAAATGAATACAGAACGTATAGAATTTTATGATAGCTTTAAATTGTATATTGGCTCTGAATCCCTATCTAGACCTTCAAAGAAATCGAGCGCGCCACTGCTACCCGGCGTGACCAGGCGTGACGCAGGTATCATCGAATGTGGAACTTAACTATAACAGACATGTTGTGAACTCGTAAAATGCATTAGGTTGGAGCTAGAGTATTGCCGACACGAATATTATAATAATAGTTTTGAGAACTGTAGCTCGCCTTTGTTCGCGATTTACTGTCAGTTCAGTGGCGTTCTTGATACTCATATCCAGCAACTGTTTCGTCGTATCCACCCAGCGTGTAGGGGAACGGCCACGGCGCTGCCCACTCGGGGCATGACTCTGGACTACAAGTTCCTCCATATTATCGCTTCTGTGAATATGTCCGAAGAATGTGAGCATTCTCGTCTTCGGATTACCGAGCTCATCCAGCATGGAAACGTTAGTTCGATGGGCGGTATAAGGAACTCTCAGCATTCTCCTGCACGTCCATATTTCAAAAGCATCTATGTGAGCTCGATCTGCCTTTTTATTTAACAGTCCAAGTTTCCGAGGCATACAAAAACATGGAGAACACAAGAGACTGAACCTGCGACATTTTGGTAGCTTTAGTGATGTTATGGTCACGCCATATTTTGTAAGCTTTGTCATGGCCACACGTGCCTGTTGAATGCGCCGTCGAATCTCATTTTGACAGCTACCCGAATTGTCGATCAAAGACGCATCAAAATATTCCGGTCAAAATCCTCAGTTAAAAAAAGGCTACAAATAGTATTAATTAAATATTATAGATTGTTCAGGATCAACGTATGCATGTCCTGCAGATATCCTAACATATTATATTATTAAGCAGCTCAAACATCGCCGGCAGATGGAATGAGGCGTAGTAGCAGCATGTAGGTTAGTGTCATAAATTTCAGTTGCATATAAATTATTTCAGCCAATACTCTACACAAGGCACAGCCTTCAGAGTGGAACTATTCGTATAGACCAGTACGGTGCTGTTTCAAAAAAAAATTGTTGAGGGTCAATTTTAAGGGTTGAAGTTTGTGCAAAAAATGTTTTGAAGGCATGGCAAAATATCGACTCAGTTTTCGTTTGAACTTCATTTTGTTACGAGAATATTACGTGTCAAAGAAATTCAGTGACACCCTGTATACTCTGAATGATCCATGACCGGTAAGTAGTTGTGACAGAAAGTAGCACGGGCACTCCAACCATTTCCTCAAATTTGGGATTAACTGTTCCGAACTGTGGTTTGCATTCCACTTGTCCTGCCACCTTCTGATGATAATGTCTCTCTCCAATTTTTGGATAGTCTGGGGATCTCTAATCATCTTCTACTTTTTTTCTTTTCATTGCCCTCATTGCCCTGTAAACCTTGATACTGGTAATGTAATTTGTTTGTAGGTATCGGAATACCATGTGATTAGGATTTCAGTTGGAGATTGCAGACTAAAAACTGTGTTCCAACGGAGAGAAGTGCAAGAAATTATTTACGATGTCTTGTGTTGGATCTTTTTTTCGTATGCGGGCTGGTGGGCGGTTGTGCGATAGTTTGATTACAAGACGATCTCGGACTATAGCTTCATGCAGTGAGAAAATAATAAGATGGTATCACCGTAATGTGTGGGAAATAACGAGTCAATCAACTTGCTTCAATTTTTTACTTTTTTCAAAGTTTCTTTGCAACCCGTTAACCTATTCTCATTTTATTTTTCGCACGCTCATGGATGCACGCGATGCGATGACACCCAACGCTTGACACGCATCCGTACCTGCAGACGGTGACGGTAACGTGATCATTTTCAATGTTTTTTTCCACAGTTTTCAATCCATGAAAGCTGTCATGGCAAAATTTCCAGTTTCTGGTAAAATGGCAAATATCCAGCGCATCGCATACCCCAACATGGCTCTACAATGTGAAATATTTTTCACGAGAGAATTTCTCTATTCTGGATTGAATAAAGACCTTCACAGAAACAGTGATCCTAATGTAGTTCAATCAGTATCAGCTGTTTAAGGATTAGTCTATCACTTAGTTGGATCTTGTTTTGTTTATTATATAGCTCATTAAACTCACTTTTTAGTATACGAGTACTTAACACAAACGGAATCAGTTTCAAATCAGATCAGTTTCAAATAGTGCAATTTATTATTCCATGAACTAAATGAACATCGAGCAACTAAAAATTTGGGTTAAGAGACAAAGCAACTCGATCGTGATCACTTTTCGTCCAACAATAAAGTGACCCTAGAGCCCTTTCCGAACATCAAAATCAGTACTCCTTGTGACCGATTATACCAATTTTCTCAATCTGTACCAATTTTCTAAATCCGTAATCCGATCACAGTTTCCCAGCCGTCCATAAAACGATAATGAACTATTTTTGCATTTTTGATAATTACACCACCAACATTATACTAACTTTGTAAATCTATAAGATGTTTTGATAAGTACTTATAAGAGCAATAACTCACTGCCGAAGTTTAAGAATCAAATTGATACTAGCAAAAGGCAGAAAGTTCTGCCGGTGCGCCATCTGGTACCCGAAGGTAACGGCAACCAAAGAGAAACGCTACTAACAGCAGTAAACTCTTTGGTGGAAAGACAAGGCTCGTTCGCTTTTTGCCACCAGAGGCACGGGTTCTGTACGCAGCAGCGTATGAGAGCCGATATACGAAACAGCTGTCTGCGTACGTTTGACGGAGGTATAGAGCGACCCTCAAATTGATACTTTTAAGTTATAAAGCAATTTATACCAGAAAAACAGATACCTATATAGTTTTGCTTGCTAGCCTTAATGCTCAAGTTTTAATAAACCACGTTTCTGGGATATTTTTATTTCTGCGCAGCTTTGGATGTAATATGGAACAAAAGATGACGATCCCCAAGCATCACAAAGGCTTAGCTCAAAATTCGGGATACAGTCCTTTCAAGGGATTTTTAAAATAACACTTAACAACTTGGAAAAGCCTCTGAAAGAATTTTATGGAACAAATATCTAAAGAACACAATTTCTTTAAGGTCTACATTTTATGACAAAGAACTCAGAATGTAGTTGAGCCGAAGTACAAAAATAAGTTGATCTTCACTACAGAACCAATCGATGCTATGATTAAAAAACTGTTTGTGTCCTTACGAAGTATTAGTTTTAGATTGTGTATAGCGACAAAAATAGTACAATAGGTTTCTCCGAATAGATCCTTCGGTGGAAAATGTCATAGGAAAAAGCACCTAGCGCTAGGAATCCTTTGTGGTTATTGCCAAGTGGGTAAAAACTTTTTGGGACAGAAATAAAATACTCGCTTTTATGGATACTACAGTCCTACCCCTTCCTACATTTTTCATTCCACAATATCGACCCGAAAAATAAGACGAAGAACATGAGATGAAAGCTAATATGATTTCTTCAACGTTTTCCGCTGAAAAGCTTTTCTAATCATATTTTTACGTGGAAAACTTCGCGGCCAAACAAGAAAACTGGTTTTACTCCATCATCTCCTATTTTTGCATGATTCATCTTACAGTATGTACCCCATAAAATAAATTGTAGGAAACAATGCCCGCTATGTGTTTTGATACCGTAATTTTTCCCAAAATGCATTTTTCTGAGAAGCACCGTATCCAAATTATTCTGAGATGTTCGACATCCATCGACAGAATTGCGAATTTAAAGATGGCACTAAATCCAACTCAAGCTTTTTCCATACATCCCTTTACATCCGGTTCAAAAAATAACTTTTTGGAAAAATGTATTACCTATGGATATAATATGGCTACTAAGGGTCTTCATAGTCGATACTTAAGGGTCCCTTAATACTTCACGGTCCCCAAAGTAAGGTTTTATGTTCCGGAACCTTACTCTAATTTTGGAGTACGGTGTTGTAAGTTTCTGTCACATCCGGAAAAATGTCCCGCACAAAACACGAAAAACTGGCACAAAACAAAAAGTGATAATTAAAAAACTGTAGTCAAGTTGATTGACTCAGTACTTCCCACACATTCCGATGATACCAGTTTTATTATTACCCCGAACTATTATAAATACAAAAAAAATTCAGTTTTGCCCCCCACCCTTCAACCATCCCAATTTCACCCCCACCCTAAAAAAAAAGTAGAAAATATCAGGAACCCCTAAAACGCCTAAAAACAAAGTTTGAGCTGTTTTCATATTTTTGGTTTTTTTAGTATTGCATCGCCGCCACTAAGACAATTTCTAAAAATAAGACGCCTTTTTCCATCCTCGCCAAAGTAGTAATACTTTGCCGAAACGTCATTAGCATGAATTCAGTAGTTTCCACATTATAAAATACAGAACGATCTAAGGCAATACTCGTATGTATAATTGTATACATTGGAAAATTCTTCCCCTTGGTCCCTTGGTTCCTGTAATAGACAAGGCAATCTTCGGATGGACCTATAAAACTGTATTATATCGCTAAGTCTTTCTCTCTCAGCTCAGGTAGACGGCCTATTATGAGTACAACAAATTTTTAAGCTTTGCAACCCCCACCCCCCAACCACCCCAATTTCACCCCCACCCAAAAAAAGTAGAAAATGTTCAGGATCCTCTAAAACGCCTAAAAACGATGTTTGAGGAATATTTGAAATTTTTCGTTTTTTGCTAATTACACTGCCACCCTTGCAGCGATTTTCAACATTGCAGCCGCATTATCTACTAAGACCCCACACCATATAGCTACCCAAATTTCATCAAAATCTATGCAGCGGTTACTGAGATTAGGAGGCTAGAAAGACGCCAACAGACAGACAGACCGACAGACAGACCGACAGATGGACTAACAGACAGACTGACGGAAATGAGTGGCGTGGATTTTCGTTATGTAGGCATCGTGAAACGCCTAAAAAGTATATTATCTCAAAATCGAAAATTTTCGCGATCACAATACTCCCCTCAACTATCGGCGTGGGAAGTTAAACATGAAAATGCGTAGGCAAAGACATAAATTGACTTATATTTGAAATATGACAACGTCGCTGAGGACCGGTTTCTCAATGTCTAGTTAAATATTTATCTGCAAGATAACAGCAACTATTCTTTCTATAACTGTTCTTATTCTTGTGTATTTCAACCAATTGTTGGTACAACCAGACACACGGCAAAGGCAATATTCCAAATTTTTTGAACCAAGGGTGGCAATGAGCCTGTTTCTGTGTCTTAAGTATTAAATCGGCGGTGGTTGAATGACCCCATAGGATTGCACCATAACTAGTGTGAGAATGGAGCAATGAGTGGTAAACCATTATCAAATATTTCATATCAATGGTTTCTCTCAGTCTGTGCATGACAAATAGTCCAGAACTTAATTTTTTATTCAGTTGTCTTATATGTGCTGACCAATTTAGATGGTCGTCAACAACTATACCCAGCAAATATACGGAACTACTGTTTGACATAGATCTGTTGCTTGAAACAGTCAACCTTTGGGTCTTAACAAGGTTCAACTGCAGTGAATTACTGAACGAACCTTATTGAATTTACTAACGCTTCGAATTCAGTTGATTTTTCTTCAACCTCATCCTTGGATTTTCCAATACTAGCGCCAGTTGTGTCATTACAGTAAACAACACACTTGTATGGAGAGATGGCCAAATTTACGTCGTTTAAGTAAATTACGAATAACAGGGGACCTAGTACCGAGCCTTGCGGACACCGTAATCAAGTTGAGCAATATAGGAAACTTCGTTGTCATAACGGACACATTGTTTTCTAAGACTGAAGCAACTTCAAGAATATACCGCGTACACCATACCTATGAAATTTCTGTGCTAGCAAATCGTGAGACACGCAGTCAAACGCTTTACTTAAATCGCAGTGTTGAATTTACCAGATTACCAGATTCTAAGCCGTCGACTACGTCACTTACCACCTAACACACAACTTGTTATTGTATGACCAAGATTATAATTTCTTCTTAACTAAAATTCCAATAATCTTAGACCAAGTATTTCATAAGGTTATCAAGAATACAAAAAGCTTGAGAATTGTGAAGTAGCATTGAGAATATTGTAACATACTGTATATTATGGTATTCGTGTATTGTGTATTAGTTGTCATGCATGATGTAAAGTTAAAGTGTTAGGTTAGATATCTGAAGTGTAAACGTCATCGAATCGTCTAGAGTTTTCTAGAATGACGGATTGGCATTCTCGAATGTCATCAAAATCTCTAGATGGTTCGATGAAGTATATATAAGGCGCCATGGGTAGCGTAGTACAGTTCAGTTGAGTGCAGTTCTAGTTGAGATAAGGTTAAGAGATATTGTAATGAGTTGTGAAGTAAAACGGTGAAAGTTACGTCCAGTTTGATTCTTTGGTGAAGAAAAAGAGGCCGTCGTGACAATATCATCATCTTGAATCATACACATCGACAGGTCGCCAACAGGCTTATAGATATTTGTGAATAATTCATAATTTTACCTGTGTCTGTGTGTTATATTGTTATACTCTCATGGAAGGGGTATTGATATTGAGTGATATCGGTTCTCGTAATGCATAATTCAGGGAAGCTCTCATTGACGTGCAAAGTTTATAACTTTATGCTCAGTATCGCTTTCTTGTTTGAGATACCCAAACGCTTCTATAATTCTAGAGCTTATGGCGCTTCTAGCTAGTAGTTTAAAACAGGAAATGATCTATAAGCTTCACTCGCCTGGAATTTCACATGTACGTGATTTACGATAAACTATCCCGCTACACGGAACGTTATCTAAAGTACAACAGGGGCGCTCAACCATTAGTGGCGTGCCGAAAGGGCCAACAGGGCCCGTGGTGCGGGGAGCTCCGGGCAACCGGGGGGCCCCGCTCAGCCTCGACTGCCTCGAGCAAGCTTTTTATATAGTAATAACTATAAGACTTGTACTTATTTCATAGCGGCGAAATATGTCTATACCCATGGCCGACTCTACACTAGGCCGGAGCCTTAGATGTGGCAACGTGGCTTATCTGTCAAATAGTGGGCCTATAGTTTCAGAATAATTATAACATTTTATATGTAGTTCATCTGGGTTAATAAAAAAATACTTTTTAGAACTACTACTACCAATACCACTTACATCTGATGTCTGGTTCATCATAGTCAGACACTACAAAATAAAAATAAAGCAACCTGTTTCCTGCTGCCACTTCCACTTCCACTTAAATGAACACTCAATTTACTTTGTAAATTGTCACTTGAGCTAGAAAAATTCACTATTAGGTCACTGTGAAGCCATTCTTGCTGCAGATGCATGCCCTCGTTGGCATGCCCAGATGAGTTCTATTAACTGTATTTTTCTGTGATATTTGGGAGGTCCAGAAAACATTGTAGGTACCACATTGTGCTCTAAAATAGGTCTTATCCTTTGAAATGTTTGTAAATTATTGTCTTTATTCTGATAATTATAACCAGTCCTTATGAGGAATACCTTTCAGCCCCTTCTGTTTATGTCCTTCATTGGAAGCACTAATTGCTAGTGCAACCTGGTACTACACACTTTGCAGGCATCTTTTTATCTTTATAGTTTCGTTTGTGCAGGTAAATAATTAGAAACATATTAAAAATCACCTTCCACTCTTCGTTGTTACTCTGGAAGGTTATGTTGGTAAGTCCTTGTTTGGAAACACAATTGCTATTGCAACCTGGTACTACACACTTTGCAAGCATCTTTTTATCTTTATAGTTTCGTTTGTGCAAGTAAATAATTAGAAACACATTAAAAATCACGTTCCACTCTTCGTTGTTGCTCTGGAAGGTTATGTTGGTATGTCCTTCTTTGGAAGCACAATTGCTATTGCAACCTGGTACTACACACTTTGCAGGCATCTTTTTATCTTTATAGTTTCATTTGTGCAGGTAAATAATTAGAAGCACATTAAAAATCACCTTCCAATCTTATTTTTCACTCTGGAATATTACACTAATGACTTAACAACAAACAAAAGCTCGGCCCGATATCCAGTGTTGCCATATTTCAATGCTCCGGCCTAGTGAATAATCGGCCATGCTATACCTCATAATTTTCCGTAAATCAAATCAAATATTTTGCTTTATCAGTAGCTGACGGCAAAATTTGAAAACACGACAACGTCGTCGAACGAAGACTGTAGACTTCAAAACGACTAGAACAAGTGGCAACGTTACACTGAGTCGACACGTATCTGTACCATTAACCGATGTGTAATCATATTTTACGTAAGGTCTATGAATTCTTATTTTTCAAAAACTCGAAAGAATAAATCAAAATATAAAGCTGAGGTCGCCAAGTTTTTTCTATCTATAAACCGGTTTTATTTTCATTTGTTCGTATGGCAGAGTACAGACAATAGAAAAATGAAAAACATAAAAATAAACATAAAAAAATATAATCAGGTTGCATACCTATAAATACAAAAATAAATGTCATTATTGGAACAGCAAACATAAAAAACCGATTTGAAATATCACCGTAGATAGTAGTTTCGTTTTCACCCAGTGTAGGCAATACCTATATTTTTTATGTAGAAGGGGTCCCGTGAAAAAAATTACGCAGGGGGCCCTGAAAACCTTGGCACGCCACTGTCAACCACCAACCCTTCGTAGAGGGTCAGTGAGAGACAGACAAATTGAAATAAGTGAAATAACATTTTATCACAATAATCCAAACCTCTTTTTGACACGCGATGTATTTTGCTGATTGTGATTATTCTTCATTTATTTCCTGTGTCACTACTTAGACCAAAGTATAGATCTAAAAAATCGCTTTTTTAACATATCACAGATTTTTGTTTCAGATAATGACTGTTTCGTATATACAAAAGGACTGGTAGAGTTAATTAGTTAAAAATTGGATAATGATAAAGTAATCAACATAGGTGTATGCAACTTGTCTACAACTCCACGTTTTTGGAAAAAAATTACACTTATTACTTTGGAGATTTTTAAGGTTTGTATGAGTGATTAATTACCAAACCATTTTTCTAAATAAAGTATATACTCCACGCAAAGTAAGCAAATTTTAAATCAGAAAATTGTTGTGTTAAATCATTAATGCCCATGCGACTCAAGTTTGAAGAAAAGTCACGATTTCATCATTTAGAAAGGTAATGAATTCTTGCTGTGTGTATGAGGTGCAATTATATCTGGCTACCTCCAATCAAGTATAAATCCTAATGAATATAGTCAAGTTCAAATAATTTTTAATAAATTTATGGTAAATGTAATGAGGTAATGAATCTTGCAATATTTACCTGCATTAAGGTTTCCGTCAAAGACCATATTAAAACGCCAAACAGCAGTCTGAGTAATCACATCAGCCTTACCAATGATTAGCATTCAACCAAAACAACAAAGGATTAGTAGCCACACATTGTCTGTTATTGAGGCACGTAGGAGCCTTAAGATCTCATGTCTGGATTCACATGCAAAACAAAACACATATAAATAGCTCTCATGCGAGATTCAGAGACTATGTCGAAGAGATAAGAACTCTTATATACAGCAATTGTGCCCGGAAATAGAGATGCATGCCAATACTAACATCCTCAAGAGATGTTTTTTAAGGTCAAATGCCTCAGTCGGGATTGTAAACCCAAATTTTGGGCTGTTAAAAATCCCGAGGGACAGCTAATTACCAACTTGCATGAGGTTATTGAGGTATGGCAAAATTATTGCAAAAATCTGTACCATGAGGCTGGCCCTCAGGCCCTCTCATTGGATTTTGAATATGAATCGCATATTCTTTTGTCTGAAGTGGAACATGCCCTCAACAAGTTAAAAACTAATAGAGCTCAGGCATTGATGCTATTTCTGCCGAAACATTAAAATGCTTGGGTGAAGACGGCATCTACCTTTTATATAATATTTGTAAGAGAGTTTGGCCCTCCGGTGTTTGGCCAGATGAATGGTGCACATCCATTTTTGTTCCACTTCATAAAAAAGTATCTCCAACAAATCCAGACAATTATCGCTTACTTTCGTTGATCTCTCATGCAAGCAAGGTTCTACTATTATTGGCTGGCGAACAGGCCAGGCAGATTTCGTAAAAGGACGCGGTATGAGTGAACAGACCTTAAACTTAAGACAGATTATTGAAAAAGCCAGAGAGCATTATTTCCCAGTTTTTGTCTGCTTTGTGGACTATTCTAAGGCATCTGATAACGTAAAGTGGCCTAAAATGTGGGAAATCCTTATCTCTATGGGAGTCCCTTACCACTTAGTTTTCGATTTTTTGATGGTAACCTGTCTGGTCAAACAGCAACCAGGAAAGAAGTTGGTCTTGGTATTAACTACAACAAGACCAAGGTTATGATCCGAGATAGAGAGTATGACAATCATCGAGAAATAAAGTCAATAGGCCGTTGTGAGGTAGTTCAAAGTTTTGTGTACCTCGGTTCTTTGATCGAATTCGGGTAGCTGTGAGAATGAGATTCGGCGGCGCATTCAACAGGCACGGGTGGCCATGACAAAGCCAACAAAGCTTACTAAAATATGGCGGCACCATAACATCACTAAAGCTACCAAAATGTCGCTGATTCAGTCTCTTGTGTTCTCCATATTTTTGTATGCCTCGGAAACTTGGACTGTTAAGAAGGCAGATCGAGCTCGCATAGATGCTTTTGAAATGTGGACGTGGAGGAGAATGCTGAGAATTCCTTATACCGCCCATCGAACTAACGTTTCCATACTGAATGAGCTCGATAATCCAAAGAGACTATCCTCCATTGTGTCGACGAGAATGCTTAAATTCTTGGGACATATACACAGAAGCGATAATATGGAGAAACTTGTAGTTCTCTTAAACGTGTTCAGTGCAATTTGTTACAGTTTTTGGCTTTTGAAGTAGATACTTAGTGTGTCCTGCACAGGGCATTCCTGAGAACCTGTTTGTCCAGGTTTGTAATTCAATCTTTAAAGGCTAGAAGTCACTGTGCATCAATCATGTTTATATAAACTGCTTCATGGTCAAATGGATGCTATTGAACTTATGGCACAGTTAGATTTTTGTGTGTCTTCCTTTAGAAACCGTACCTAACTTTAAAAGCTTTCTATTGTGACAGAGCATGTACTAATTCATAGCTAGTCTCTCATTTTCTTCATCTGCGATCATAGGCGTAGTTAAGTCCCTGAATCTGGGGGGGCTTAAGTCCCTGGATCTGGGGACTGCCCAAGATACAATAAACTTAACAAAACGAATAATGTTTGGATTGTTGGGGGGGCTAATTTCATTCTTGGGGGCTTAGCCCCCCAAGCCCCCACGTAACTACGCGTATGTCTGCGATTCGTATAATAGTAGTTGTAATTATTGTGACATACATGCTGACAGCTTGAGAAGTATTTTGGGGGTAGCTGTAATCTATTGTAGTAATGTGTGATTTTTTTCTCTTGGGCATTTTTTGACTAAGTAAACTTGATGTTCAATTTATTTCTGATATCTCTGCTTTTTTAATTTTTAATTTTAAGATTGCCTGAAAGGGTTCCTTTATAACGGTTGGACAATACAGGCCATTTATTATAATTAAATGGGAGTAAGTAATATATTTTGCTTTATTTTTTTATCATCACAGTTTCAACATTTTTAGCTATTATAATAGGTGCCCTCATATTGGCGTGCGAGGCACTCAAATAATCAACGATACGCTGATGAATCTTGAAATCCAGGCAAAGTTTACAGCACGGTCGGCGAATCAGTAGTAGCTGCATCCAACATCAGCTCATTATTCTACTACAAAGTTCTAAGGTAATTGTCAGATAGATTACTGATGGCTTCCAACTAATCGTCATTCACAGCAGAAGTACGTCTAGAAACGGTCGGTGCTGTCACTCGCCCGCTTTTGTTATTGCAGATATGTGGACAGCCAACTAGATATTGTTGCAGTCGAACACCATGATTTATTGTATAGTGTTGGTGCGCTCACGTCAAACATTCATGTTGGTTATGTTCAAACTCGAGCAAAGTTTTGCCTTAGAAAATTCGCACACCGTAGTTTTATTGTTATTAAATCAGACAGGAGCTTTCATAGATTGTTTTAGTAGCATTCTTCTCCATTTAATCGTTTCTTGAATTTGTGTTTCTTGAGTTTTTGTTGAGACTTCGGAGACTTCCGGGAGTCGCCTATTGGTTTATGGGTGATAAATTAGAAAAGGGTCACCAGACAATCGGAGTAATGGCAGCGGATGTACAGTGAAAGATCGTGTTAACACAGTTAATCCTTGCACTCGCACCTCTTGCAGACTTTTAATGCGTCTGGCAGTATGAGAGAACCCTAGAAGCTGCCTGGCTACTCTTTGGCCGCTGCTTGGATTGTGATGAAATTTGGGTAGTAATATGATGTGGGGTCGTAGTAGGTAATGCTACTATAGTTTTGAAAATCGGTGCATAGCCAACGGAGTAATTAGCAAAAAACGAAACATCCTTTTTAGGCGTTTTAGGGGTTCCTGACCATTTTCTACTTTTTGGGTGGGGGTGAAATTGGGGTGGTTGGGGGCGGAGATTTGGTGTATTCAAGATAATCCTGGCTACTGGGAAAATATTGTTTGATGAGTTCCAAAAAAACATATAGAAAAATTTTACTTTTATAATATTTAACGAAGGTATAAGTATAATACATTGTCGTGTAGGGGTGGTGGGTTGGAATCATGACAATGAAATATGAAGAAATTGAGCTGTATAGTGTAACAAATCTGAATAACTATATAATTTGAAAAAAATAGATTAAGCGAACTAAATACTTAAATTTGACTAAGCATGATATAGGCAGACATTCAGAAACCCATAAAATGCCAAAAACAAAGTTTGAAGCGATTACGTGAATTTTCTCTTTCAAATTACTCCGCCGCTTATGCGCTGATTTAAAAAAAAAATATGGCAGCTACTTCAAGTTCTATGACACCACAGTGAATTCTTCGCACATCCATCCAGAGACTGTCTGACAGACGTCCAAAAAGCTTCTTACAAAAACCTAAAATTTTCGCTAGACATAATTACAAGATATGATTCAGAATTTGAGTTGTTTGATGTACCTCAATCACTTCAATTCAGATTCCTTCTGGTGAGGGTTTAATAAAAGTAGAGAGTAACAAGTACATAAAAATTGAAATGAGCATTTTTATTGCAATAACCTCGCATTCAACCTATAATATTTTGCTGTTCTTATCTTCAATTTATAGCGTATTTGTCTGTGTTTATGGCATATCGATCGAATTTGCAGTTTTATGAGTGCGAGGCTGATAGAGTTTTCATACTCCTCGGTCGACAAATTCCTATTTATATATATAGCACTTCTGGAAATTGAATGCGCTTTTTATTGCTCTATTTACCTTCATCTCGTATTCACTTCAAAAAGAAATAGCGATGAAATTATTATCGAGATAATAACAAATTCGATTTTATCATAAAGGGTGTAGGGGGCCTTTAACAGGTTGAAGAGAGAACACAATAGCCCCTCCCCCCCCCCCCCCCACTTCCATTCCTTAGAAGACGTGTTCCCAGAGTTGCCAGGTGTGGCAATTTTCTGCCGAAATGGCGATTTCAAAAACCAAGTTAGCGACCAAAAAATCGTAGCTGATGGAAGATTGGTGACTTTTGGTGGTGCAAAATACACAGTGAGTTGACGACTTTGGGCTATTTCTAACCTTCATTCAATTGGTTTTTCCCTCAAAAATAGCCGCATGGAGCGGCGATATTGCCAATTGTTTTACAGTTGACACTTTAGCCATAGTGACTCTTCAAGGAGAGAGAGCAGACAAGTTAAGTTGGTCGACCTTCGCTATCGTTATTTGTAATCGTTTACCTTTTTACTTACCACACCGATAGATGAGGGGAGTATTGTGATCGCGAAAATTTTCGATTTCGAGATAATATACTTTTTGGGCGTTTTATGATGCCTACACAACGAAAATCCACGTCACTCATTTCCGTCAGTCTGTCTGTCGGTCTGTCGGTCTGTCGGTCTGTCGGTCTGTCGGTCTGTCGGTCTGTCGGTCTGTCGGTCTGTCGGTCTGTCGGTCTGTCGGTCTGTCGGTCTGTCGGTCTGTCGGTCTGTCGGTCTGTCGGTCTGTCGGTCTGTCGGTCTGTCGGTCTGTCGGTCTGTCGGTCTGTCGGTCTGTCGGTCTGTCGGTCTGTCGGTCTGTCGGTCTGTCGGTCTGTCGGTCTGTCGGTCTGTCGGTCTGTCGGTCTGTCGGTCTGTCGGTCTGTCGGTCTGTCGGTCTGTCGGTCTGTCGGTCTGTCGGTCTGTCGGTCTGTCGGTCTGTCGGTCTGTCGGTCTGTCGGTCTGTCGGTCTGTCGGTCTGTCGGTCTGTCGGTCTGTCGGTCTGTCGGTCTGTCGGTCTGTCGGTCTGTCGGTCTG
Source organism: Callosobruchus maculatus (assembly GCA_951848785.1). Lineage (NCBI taxonomy): Eukaryota > Metazoa > Arthropoda > Insecta > Coleoptera > Chrysomelidae > Callosobruchus > Callosobruchus maculatus. The sequence goes on from CATOUR010000083.1 coordinate 14,598,931, forward strand.
TCGGTCTGTCGGTCTGTCGGTCTGTCGGTCTGTCGGTCTGTCGGTCTGTCGGTCTGTCGGTCTGTCGGTCTGTCGGTCTGTCGGTCTGTCGGTCTGTCGGTCTGTCGGTCTGTCGGTCTGTCGGTCTGTCGGTCTGTCGGTCTGTCGGTCTGTCGGTCTGTCGGTCTGTCGGTCTGTCGGTCTGTCGGTCTGTCGGTCTGTCGGTCTGTCGGTCTGTCGGTCTGTCGGTCTGTCGGTCTGTCGGTCTGTCGGTCTGTCGGTCTGTCGGTCTGTCGGTCTGTCGGTCTGTCGGTCTGTCGGTCTGTCGGTCTGTCGGTCTGTCGGTCTGTCGGTCTGTCGGTCTGTCGGTCTGTCGGTCTGTCGGTCTGTCGGTCTGTCGGTCTGTCGGTCTGTCGGTCTGTCGGTCTGTCGGTCTGTCGGTCTGTCGGTCTGTCGGTCTGTCGGTCTGTCGGTCTGTCGGTCTGTCGGTCTGTCGGTCTGTCGGTCTGTCGGTCTGTCGGTCTGTCGGTCTGTCGGTCTGTCGGTCTGTCGGTCTGTCGGTCTGTCGGTCTGTCGGTCTGTCGGTCTGTCGGTCTGTCGGTCTGTCGGTCTGTCGGTCTGTCGGTCTGTCGGTCTGTCGGTCTGTCGGTCTGTCGGTCTGTCGGTCTGTCGGTCTGTCGGTCTGTCGGTCTGTCGGTCTGTCGGTCTGTCGGTCTGTCGGTCTGTCGGTCTGTCGGTCTGTCGGTCTGTCGGTCTGTCGGTCTGTCGGTCTGTCGGTCTGTCGGTCTGTCGGTCTGTCGGTCTGTCGGTCTGTCGGTCTGTCGGTCTGTCGGTCTGTCGGTCTGTCGGTCTGTCGGTCTGTCGGTCTGTCTGTCTGTCTGTTGGCGTTTTTCTAGCCTCCTAATCTCAGTAACCGCTGCTTAGATTTTGATGAAATTTGGGTAGTGATATGTTGTAGGGTCGTAGTGGGTAATGTTGCTACAATTTTGAAAATCGGTGCATGGGCGGCGGAGTAATTAGTAAAAAACGTTGTGTGTTGGCGTTTTTCTAGCCTCCTAATCTCAGTAACCGCTGCTTAGATTTTGATGAAATTTGGGTAGTGATATTTTGTAGGGTCGTAGTGGGTAATGTTGTTACAATTTTGAAAATCGGTGCATGGGCGGCGGAGTAATTAGTAAAACACGAAAAATTTCAAATATGCCTCAAACTTGGTTCTTAGGTGTTTTAGGGGTTCCTGATCATTTTCTACCTTTTTTGGGGTGGGGATGAAACTAGGGTGGTTGGGGGGGTGGGAGGTTATAAATCTGGAAAATTTGTTGTACTCATAATGGGCTGTCCACTGACCTGAGGGAGAAAGACCTAGCGGCATAATACACTTTTTTAGGTCCATCCGAACATTGCCTTGCCGATTACAGAAACCAAGGGACTTGAACTTTCTGATACATACAAAATACATACGAGTATTACTTTGGATCGTTTTGTATTGTGTTACGTGGAAACTTCTGAATTGACTTTAATGACACAGATTTATTACCGCAACCAGTATGGAAGGCGCGTACGGTTTTTAGAAATCATTGCAGTGGCGGCGCGGCCATAATAAAAAAACTACAAATATAAAAAACACCTCGAACTTGGTTTTAGACGTTTTAGGGGTTCCTGATCATTTTAATTTTTTTTTTGGTTGGGGGTGAAATTGGGGTGGTTCGGGGGTGAGGGTTTGTAAAACTTAAAAATTTGTTGTATTCATGATATATTGTCCATTGACCTGTGAAGGAAGCACCTAGTAGAATAAAACACTTTTTTGCGGTCGAGCGAGCGATGATTTGATTGCAGAGGCATCTATAGACTATAGTTTCATGCTGTGGGGAAATAATAAAACTAGTATCGGAATGTGTGGGAAGTACTGAGTCAATCAACTTGACTACATTTTTTTATTAGTTGCGCATGCTCAAAATAACGATAGCCATGAAATTCGTTACTTGTGATAGTCCAGGAACGCTACAATGTTTCAAAATGAAAGCTGACGTTGATTTGCAATTAGAAAATTACCCTTAAAAGTTTTAAAATAAATTGATATCACTCGAAAGTTGTTTTAATTCCAATCAGATAGTCAGAGAGTTAATACGTAGTAATGTTTATCTATTTTCAACTGTATATTAATTGCCACCAATACTTTGGTGGCCTGGTACCCAACTGAGATTTACAACGTCACGTGAAGCTTGTAAGCTGAGAGTATTGAATCAGTCCCACACCATCAGTTTTGATGGAGTCCAGGAGTCTAAGGCTTTTTCAGCGGCCTGAAAGTCATACTGGGCGTTTCGGTTTTGACACTTTTCACGTCCAGAACCGCGAACTCGCCATTTCTGGCGACTTTCATTCGTGGATGCCAAATATTGGCGATTTCTGGCGATTTTCATGTCAAAAGCTGGCTGGCAGCTGACAGGCATACTTACAACCTGGCAACATATGATATTCGCTTTGAGTAAGACATCAACGCACTGCGTCTGGCTGTAAATGTATTGTCTGGCAAGGGAAAGAGTGTGAGGCAAAAGAATTCGAGCTGTTGTCAGATGTTCCGCTTGAAATATAGTTCACGATCTGCTATTTTCAGTATTTTTCTATAATGTTACTGAACTAGGACAAAAATACTCTGCATCACGTACCTCCATAACATGTACTGCTGTAGAATACATTACTACAATATTTTCATTTAAAACATATAGTTATTCAAGAACAACACTATAAATGTTTCGGAACAAAAAAAGGTTTGAAAAGTATTTGAGATAATCTGCTCCTTCCAACAACGCCGTAGGCTGTCGTCCGCTAAATCGCTTGCTCGACTGTGGCATTAAGCAAACTAAATACTTGAATTTGATTAAGCATGATATAGGCAGACATTCAGAAACCCATAAAATGCCAAAAACAAAGTTTGAAGCGATTACGTGAATTTTCTTTTTCTAATTACGCCGCCGCCCATGCACCGATTTTCAAAATTATAGCAGCATTACCTACCACGACCCCACAGCATATTGCTGCTCAAATTTTATCACAATCCATGCATCAGTTACTGAGATTACGACGTTAGAAGAACGCTAACAGTCAGACAGAGGGACAGACCGACAGACAGACCAACGGAAATGAGTGACGTGGATTTTCGTCATGCAGATATCATAAAACGCCCAAAAAGCGCATTATCTCAAAATCTAAAATTTTCGTGATCATAATGAATACTCCCCTCACCTATCAGTGTGGGAAGTAAAATTATCAACTTAGGAATCACCCTGGATAAGTAGAGTACCAGTGGTCACCCAAATATCTTCATTGCGCCTTGAAATTGGTTTCGTTTCGAAAACTCGACAAAGCAGCGAGTGTACGGATACCAATGGAACTGTACTATACACGTTATCGTGTGGTGAATTAAAAGCTATAGAGCGAATCCGACTAAGATTAATTGATTGATTGTTAGAACTCCATTACACCTGTACAGTAAATTAATAGAAGTAGATGAGCTTGATTGATTTTCTCTGAGCTTGAGGCTAGTCTAACGGCTTCACGTTCGCCGATAACGTAGAAGCTGAGGAGAGTATTTGTCAGAGTTAGAGAAATTGAGCTTTGTCAAGAAAGTCAACTAGCAGTTGGACTTTATTTCTTGTTGTTTAAAGTGTAGTACCTAAATAAAGCAAATCAGTGACTGATCAAATAACCCATTTCAAAACCTAAACTTGAAAAATGCATAAAGACATAATATGCGGGATAATGCTAAGCGATGTTGCTGTATGCGTAGAGCAACTTCTTACAAATTGAAATTTTTCGATCGATGCCTCCACTGAATGTTCAGACAGCATTAACTGGGTACTAGATCAAGCTATAAATAGCTCCTAATATATTTGATATAATTTTTAAAAATATTCCATATGTGTATACAGGGTGTTCGTTTGAAAACTTCTCAAAACCACGGATTGAAAAAAACACCGAGATACGTCAAAATATTTGTCAAGTGGGACAAGTTTTCGACCAAAAACCACTTCTAAAAAATTTCAAATATCCTCTATTTTGACATTTAATTTTTTTAAATCCGTCGATTCGTTTCCTAGAAAATTTATAAAATCTTTATGTATCCTAATTTCTCCAAATAGAAAACAAAACAGAATATATTACTTTTAATTGCAAGAAGTGTCCAAAATGTTGCCTATTATTGGCCAAACATGATATACCTAGGCAATGTTCAAATTCTTGACGGACAGTTGCAAAAATAGTGAATATAATTATAATTTATGGTGCCAAAATTAATGTGCACGGCAAACTGTCGTTACGTATAACGTCAAATATCCAGGGAAGATAACTTCGCATGGGTATGTATTGGACATTGATGAAATTTACTCAAACTGGATCTGGTGCAAATAAAGAACTAAGAGTTTTGGATGAAACCGCTCAAGTAGAAGGTCTGGGTCGTTTTTGAGTAAATCCCAACAATTTGGTACGCAAAATTGTGGATTCGGCTAATATTTCGTTAGGCTCTATAGACGCAGCTACTAAACTCCATAAATTTTATCAATCCAAAATGATTTCAAGGGTTAACTGAAGATGATTTCGATCAGCGAGTTAAGTTTTGTGAACAAATGACTACAGCGATTGATGACAATATTCATGTAAAGAGTATCTGCTTCACTGATCGCAGCACAATTTATCTAACTGAATTTATTAATAAGCATAACTGCAGGTATTGGAGCCCTCATGCTTTTGTAGAAGGGCATACCCAGTTCCCTTAAAAAATAATGTACGGGCAGGAATTTTAGGAAATAGAATGATTGGGCCATTGTTTAATAATGGAAATTTTAATGGAGATATTTATTTAGGGATATTGGAAAATACCATCAATCCACTTCTCACTGAAATCGTCGAAAACCAAATCGAAGAGTATGGAAGCCCTATACTTTATGAGGCTGAAATCTGTTTCCAGATGCGTTTCCAGATAAATGGGTAGGGCGAATCTAGTTAAAATATTTAAAATCTATTTATTGTGTTTGCTCCCCAAACTAAATACCTATATCACCTCCATCAACGCAGCATAGAAAGCTACCATAGCCAATAATAATATTTTGGGCACTTGTCAGGCATGTATTTAGGGGGGGGTCTAGGGGTTCCAGACCCACCCGATATGTTATACATATAATGGACGCTAAATCTAATGATACACAAAAATGCAAACACGTCTAATGGTTACAATAAAAAGTGCTATTTTCATGTGGTTTTGTTTGCTATTTGTACAAGTTGAGACTACAATGATTTTTTTTTTTGAACGTTTGAAACGAATCGACCAATTTTAAAGACGTAATAAAGGACTTCGACATACATTTGAAACAAGCTATTACTGGCTACTTCTTGTAAGTTGAAATTTTCAAGGTGATGACCCTAGGGGCAGAGGACAATTTCCGGTAAAAAGGTTGTCCCTTTTCCCAAATCTTTTGACATGTCTCGGCGTTTTTCCTTTTAGCCAATATTTTTTGATAAATCCGTGGTGGGAAATTTTCAAATGAATACCCTGTATATATGTTTAAGTTTTAATCTCAATCTCTGTAGAAATGGGAAGACCGCAGAAAAATATTTTTTCATTTTTTGGCGGAAACCTAGGTCGCTAAGGGTAATCAGGAGCATCCAGAATCTCAGTTATCTCGATGGCTATATTTAAATCAAAATATAGGAAATTAAGTTCCTCTGATGCAGCCGTAATAAAAATAACGCTAAGCGCCCAGGAGGAAATTTGACGCTGAAATGGGGTAGAAACGCCAATCGAATCATCCAGAAAATCTAAATATAGTTGTTTATAAAATTTAAATGCGATTGAAGAAGTTTATTACGTTTCGATTAAATCAAGCTACCATAATTTTCAGTCGTTGATTTTGATATTAAACTGCGTCACGATAAATACTTCAATTCTAAGTTTGCACTATAAGGCCCACCAGATTAGTAACTTCAATGAAGTTTTGTCCTTTCTTCCATTCTTTTGTTTTTACTTCTGTGTCATCGGCATCGACTGCTTTGGTCGTTAGCCTCGTGTTCTGTGTAGGAGCCATTACTGTTTCCCGCCACCACTATACGAACAGCAATGTTAATTTAGAAGCCAACAGTGAAGGCTCAGGTGGCAATTCTCGCTAGGCTCGCTCTAACGAGAATCGAACCCGGGGCCTTGCGGTCACGAGCCCTCATCCCCTTTTTCCTATTCTTTTTAGTATAATAAGCATGTGCTACAAAAAATTGATCAACTGAAAGTATTCACACTTAAATACATGATTATTTTAACATGATTTGATAATAATTTTCATCAATATGTTAGCTAGCCCAGCACAGTTCTCCAAAACCTCGCAGGGATTTCGGAATGAAGGAAAACTTGGATTGAGGTAAGTAAACGTGTGCATATTTTAATGGGAAATTTCTGGTTTTGCAGAAACAAAGTTCTGAAAAAAAACGAGAGAAGAGCGGACAAGCTTTGAATATAGCATTTTTTGCCATTTTTTGTGATTGGGAAGTATGTTAAGCACCTACAAAGTTAATGTAAGCGTAAATAGTGCAATAGAAATAGAACATAATTTAATCTAATACTTTTTTTGGAGATCTAAATAACGAAAAAATACATTGATTTCCACCTGTCTGATTTTCTGACTAACCGGTATTCCTTCGCTTCTCTATAACTTAGAAGGAGTAACGTGAGTGAGATTTTGTAATAGCTTACTACAGCAGTGGATATAAAAATAATAACTGCAGCACTTTCTGTGATAGATCCAGTGTTGGCAGAGACGCTAAAAAATCTTTGCCCCCTCCCTACGCCACTGATCTTAATATGACTGAAGTGATACTATATGCAAAGTATAACACATTATTCTGCCATAAACGTTAATTCCACAAGCGTCAGTGTACCTGTACACATCCATGATAAATGTTGATTGTACATAGACTTACAGCAAAAAATTAATGAAATGCAGTGACATTTCTGGCCGTGATGAGGTGCAATGAAGTGTTTTACATTCAAGAACAAGGAACAACGTTCTAGATCAGTTGAGCTACCTTAGGTTCCTAGTCGTACTGCAGAACATGGTTTTTAGTGTTTTAACCATAAGGACTTGTGATGAAGAGAAAGAGTGGGCACAAATTCTAGCAATTGGCATAGGTATGTGGCTATATATTAATATGAGTTATAATATAGGTGTAGTAGAAAAAAATATATCAATAATTCTTTTTCATTTCATCATGGCCACATCTGCATGGTTATAGTTATATGCAATGGTTGAAATATAACATTTGTCATATATGTACATATGTCAAGTTACTATTGCTGTAGGTGCATTATGTCATTGACTACTACCATTGATTAACTTGTGAGTGAATAAGTTAATCAATGCTACTACAGTGCTTCGATCCGGTTGATCGTAGAATCAATGCCTAGTAGTCATTGGCATAACGCATACAGTTTGTTATTTCTTATTTTTGCTGTCCATAGACAAGAACTCATTGTTATACACTTAAAGAAGTTTCTTTAATAGTTCGCCAGGCGTTGATGCATGTTTACATTATATTGATGGAGAACGTAGTAATTCCCTTATGTTTTCCATTTACACTTTAATGTTGGCTCTTTTACTGGTTCAGTGTATTGCTTTATTAATCATTTCAAATAAATTTAGAAAAATATTTTACTATGTACCTACTTTAAAAGTCGCTCCCATATTTTACGAAGTTGCTAATAATTTCTCAAAACTCAGAGGAATTTGTGATATTAGAAGAAATTTGTGAGTGAAAAATAAAAATAGTTACCTACTCATTTATTTTTTGTTTTCTAGACTTGCAATCGGCATAATGATCTAATCCTGAGAGATGTATTTTGTATTTATGAAGATTTTATTTATCTGAAGAACAACAACTTAACGGTTAAATTCATATTTCCTATATAGTATAGTACCTTAGTGTAAAGTTTATGTATTATATCGTACAATTTGCCTATTTGACTTATAGTTAATACAGTATCCCAGCTGTGATATAATATCATGCTATAGCGATATATGAAATACATACACAAAGTAGAAGCAAGTTGAAATAGGACAGTATGATATTGCCATTAATTTCGATATACTAAAGTTAAACACAATCAGAATTTTGTTTTTGGCTCAAATTTTGACATCTTCAGCAATATTTTAGTCTAGAGTTTTCGCTAAAAAATCTTTATTTTGATGTCTCCTCATCCGAAGCTGAAACTTAGAACTACGTAGTCAGCAACCTCAACCCAAGGTTTCATCTAAATAGCAAGCCAAATAAAGATTTTCGATGTTGTAGGTAAACCTGGAGATCTGCAAGGTCTGAAATATTTTATTTTCGTACAACGAGACTAAAACTCAAAACTGCGACCAGACGTTCGGCACCCTCAGATTATCCAAAACACGAGGTTTCATCTTCATAGGAAGCCAAATAAAGATTTTCGATTTTTTAGGTAGGCCTGGAGATCAGAAAGATCTGAAATGTTTTATTTTCGTCAAACGAAACTGAAACACAAAACGGCGACCTGATTTGTAATCAACACCCTCAATTTATCCACAATACGAGATTTCATCTTAATAGGAAACCGAATAAAGGTTTTTCGATTTTTTAGGTGCCTACCTAAACCTGAAGGTCTGAAAGACCTCCAATGTTTTATTTTCGTCAAGCGAGACTGAAACTCAAAACTGCGACCAGATTTGTAAACAGCAGCCCCAAGTTATCCAAAACACGAAGCTTCATCTTAATAGGAAGCCAAATAAAAGTTTTCACATTTTCAGGTAAACCTGAGGAACTGAAAGACTTGATTTTTTTTATTTTAATCAAACAACACTGAAACCCAAAACTGCGACCGGTCTTGTGATTAGCACCTTCAAATTATCCAAAACCCAGGGTTTCATCTTGATAGAAGGCCACATAAAGGTTTTCGATTTTTTAGGTAAACTGGAGATCTGAATGACCTGAAATATTTTATTCTAGTCAAATGAGACTGAAACTCAATACTGCGACCGGATTTGTAATCAGACCCCCTAAATTATTCAAAACTCGAGGTTTCATTTTAATAGAAAGCCAGATAAAGGTTCTCGATTTTTTAGATAAAACATATACTACGTATATTTGAAATTTTTTATTCTCGTCAACGAGTCTAAAACTCAAAACTACGACCGGGTTTGTAATCAACACCCTCAATTAATCCAAAACACAAAGTTTCATCTTGATAGACAGCTAAATAAAGATTTTTCGATTTTTTAGGCGAGCCTGTAGGTCTGAAAGATTTGAAACTTTTGGTTGTCATCAAACGTTTCTGAAACTACAAATCTGGTTTGTAATTAGCACGCTCAAATTATCCAAAACACGAAGTTTCAGCTTAATAGAATAGTTTTCTCCAATCAAAAATTAAAATTCCGATAGTGAATTCGGCATCCTCATCACAAATATTTGAAAGTACACTTTGAATTCAATTTTTTTTATTTTGTAGAATCTGATAACATATATTTTCCACAGGTTCCTTGGTTTCTCTTTCTATGGGAATGCTGACAACATGGACATCTCCTTACATCCCAGTCCTGTTACAAGACAAAGAAAATTACAGTATATCTCCAGAAGAAGCATCATACTTACCTTCCATTGCTCCAGTTGTGGCGACACTGACCATTCCTCTTCTCTTCACGTTACCTGATAGAATCGGCAGAAAGAATACACTGCTCTTAGCTGCTATCCCCTATTTCATCTGCTGGGTACTCACAGCACTTGCTAGAGGCATCTATGTTTTCTACCTTTCAAGGGCGTTCGAAGGCATATCAGATGGCCTGGTTTTTAGCGCATTGTCTATGTATGCAGGGGAAGTGGCGACACCCAAAGTTAGAGGTGTGTGGGGGAACGGCTTAACAGTTTTCAACTACATTGGCCAGTTCTTCATCAACGTCATTGGTCCACATTTGACCATACAACAGTCATCTTACATAGGTATGACAATCCCGGTATTTTTTGTGGTTCTATTTTCTCTCATGCCAGAATCTCCGTATTATTTTCTGATGAAAAAAAGAGATGAAGATGCTAGAAAAAGCCTTCAGTGGTTACATTGTACAATGGACGTCAATAAATATTTAGCGCAAATCAAGGAAGATGTAGAACGACAGATGTCAGAGCGAGGAACTTGGGCAGAACTGTTCACAATCAAGGCAAACAGAAAAGCTTGGATTGCAGGAACATTTTTGAGAATCGCTCAACAGTTCAGTGGCTTGTCAGTACTCTATGCTTACACAAAATATATTTTTGAACTGTCTCACAGTAGCATCAGCCCAAATGTTTCTATTGTACTATTCACGGGCTTGAACTGTATTTTGAACGTTGTGTCTTCCTTCAGTTCCCACTATCTGGGAAGGAGGAAGTCTTTCATATTGTCTCTGTTATTCTGCTCATTTTCGATGGCTCCCTTAGCAGTTTATTTCTATATTCTGGAATTCCACCCTGAATTGGATGTCAGCCATTATCGGTGGGTTCCTCTAGCTTCCATGCTAAGTTATATCTCATCTGCAGCTTTTGGGGTCGCAATTATTCCCAGTCTTATGTACAGCGAGCTTTTTTCTGCCAGCATTAAAGCTAAGGGTATCTGCGTTCTGTTAATGCAAGCTGGAGTAATATCTACCGCAGTTAATTTGCTGTTTTATTATATGAGCACTAGTTTCGGAACTTATAGCCCATTTGTACTGTTCAGTGTATCTGCGATGTCATCTTCGATTTTATCAATTTATTTTGTACCTGAGACTCAGGGTAAGACGCTAGAGGAGATCCAGCAATCATTGTAAGTGAAGCATAAGGATAATATTCTGGGAGAAAATTGAACAGAACTAACCACGTTGCAAAACTGTATCCTTGTTTTGGAGCCGATCGCTTTCTATAATATCGAGTCTATTGTGGAGAACGAAGAATGCCGAATTTACCAGAACTACTCGCGCCCCAAGCTCTTAGAGCACCATGTTCGCTATTGAGGTTTTGGCACCTAGCGAGGTGAAAATTGTTTCGAAGATGGGGTGAAAGTAAATAAATATCAGAAGCAACTTCACAGGCTTTGTCCAAGCTACACTCTCAGCCTTCTAATTATAGTCATTGGATCCCCAGGCAGTACTCTGCTGTCTGCACTGCGCACAATACCGGTTTTCCGTGCAGCGGTGAACATACTGGCCGTGAAAATGCAAAAGGTAATCACTCCCTACTTAGGATCCACAATTCTAGGATCCAGAGACTGTTTACCTCACGGCATAAAAGAGAATCGCTGGATTGCAACCCTTTTATTTTTATTTAAATAATAATAATGCGAAGTGTCATCTATGATGATTGAATTAAGTAAATAGTACATCTAACTGAACAATTAAAATATATAATCATGTTTATTTTATGTTATCTAATTAGGAACAATACTTTTTGTCCTGTCGCTTTGTTTATCGTATCCTTTGATGCATACATGTGTATACCTATCTATCTTTTGTAAAATTATCAAGAGGCTGATGACAAAAATGTGATATGATCTGTTTTCTTTCCGCTGCATATTTCCATAGAATCTATTATTAGTAATGTAAATTGTGCATAGTCTCATCTTGCTTGACCTAAAAGATTAGTACAGCACTGAACTAAGTTCCTCAAATATGTGCGGATCTTAGTTGAAACTTGATATGTTCAGTTGTCTGCTTTCTGCTTTATAAATTAGTTGGCGTCATATAGTAAGTCAGATCATAGGTGTACGAAACGTTATGGCACTTCATCTGTCAAAATACTCAAAGTATAGTAGTCTTAATAGAATCTTTATAGATGCATGTATATATAAAAATGTATTCTGACCAACATTCGTTAGAATTTCTTAATAAAAAAGTTGACAGCGAATTTCAACCATTCTCTTCCTAACCTATCCATTTATCAAATTATTCACATACTACATCGTTAATTTTAACAATAATGAACGAAAAATACCTGCATGATTGTGAGAAAAGCATCGGGGCACGCAATCATACTAGTATTTTTCTTTCACTGTGTTTAGGCTTAAGCTAAAAATGATTTTTAACCATTTAGTTGGATGCTGTTTAAGAGCGTGTTTTTTAGTTTTTTAAATTATATTTTTATTTTTTAATTAATTAATTAATTAAAATTAAAGCGGGTTTTTTAAGTTTTTTTTAAACTGTGTTTATTAATACGCTGTGTAATGAAGATGAACAATGATCGTTTTTGATCAATATTCATAGCATTATCATCTCTGCATAAACTATAGTTAAAACTGTCGACCTTCCCGAATAAATTTCACAAAAATACCAAATCCCAAACAGTTAGATGCCACGCCTTTCAAGCTCTCGTCGCTGCGCCTCTGTATAATATTAACAAACTCTAAGGTGTCTGCGCCATCTTTTAGGCCCAGTTTCACAATCAGTGGTCACTCTGAGGGTTTACTAAACTCGACTGCGAGTTAACTCGAACAATGGAACGCCTCTTGTTTCACAATTATAAAATGACGTAGGGTTATCTGACCGCGAGTTGTATTTTATTTTTAGCGGTTGGCGGTGCTGTGTCTGCAATATTTAACATTCTTCTTCTTATTTCCTTCGTTAGGTGTTTCGTGCTGGTGTTTTGTGTTTTTCTGACAAGACAGTCAAAGAATGAGTTCGTTGAGTTGTCAGTAGGCCTTTACGGAAACACTGATCTGGATCCGGATAGATAAGTTATAATGTCAAACAGCTGTCAAGTGGGATTTATCGTTCCATGAATTCCATGAATTTAACGGACATCGAACAATAAAAAAGTTGGTTTAACAATAAAAAACAGATGGTAAAGTAAAGCAGCTACTGATCTGAATCATCCGATCGCAATCACTTACTGTACAAGAGTGAACTACCCTATTTCTGGCCGATCCCAGACCACTTTCCGAACGTCAGGATCAGTGATCCAACTGATCGAGTTTACCCGATCAAATTTATCGTAAAGGCCTAGTTACATGCGATTACCAACCTCATTTTGGTTATTTCCACTGACGTTTTCTCATTTCATTCACAGTTATTTGGTGCTTGGCATAGAGATTTTTAGGTTGGGTTGGTGCTTGGCGTTGTAGTTGTTTCTGTGGCCTTTTTCAAATAATAACCGTGCATGTACCCATGTGACAGCATAGAAAAACCCGAAAGAGTGAACAACTTTTCAAAAGATGAAGAATATCTGTTCATTTCGTTAGTAGAAAAGCACAGGCATGTAAAAGGGGTGATACACGTACGAACTTTAGGTACCTACGCGGTTTTTAAGTTCGCGAACTTACTCGGCTCGACGCGGTGACACACGTGAAGCTGTAATCATGCATTTTGATGATTTTCCTAAATAAACAAAACTTTTAACAAATTCCAAACACAACAAGCGTTGCGGATCGATGGCCTGCCGAAGCAGAGTGGTGGCTCGCGGCTCGCAGTACGAGCCGAGACAAGCTACAAGCAAGATTTCAAACCAGTTGGCTCGCCGGCGGTTTGCGCGACGGTTTTAAAGTACGCGTACTTACGGTAACACACAGGCGAAAAAGGTCGTCGAGCCATAAGTACGCGTACTTGCTCGTACGTGTATCAGCCCTTTAATAGAACACAAAACAACAGGTGCAACAACATGGCGCGAAAAAGACAACGCCTGGGAAAAGATAGGAGAAGAATTTAATTGCAAATGTGCAAATAATAGCCACAGATCTGTAAAGGTGCTGAAAGAACACAAATTTAAAAAAGACCAAGGAGTCATGGCCACCATATTCCTCAAAATAATTGACTAGGTCGAAATATTCTTGGTCTTATTGCTTCTTCATCACTGATATACGCATTTATATCATAACCATCCATTTTAAATAGAGAGAGCGATGGAAAGCGTGAAGGTAAACGATAAAATATGAAACTTAAACGCCTAGCAAGTAGCAAAACCATAGTGATGTGGACATAACCTAATGCGCATGCGTCATCGCAATCCTGGGGTTAACTCAAGAATTTCTTGGGGTCAAGTTAACTCAGAGTTAACCTCAAGTAAAATCGAAAAACACCATTTGTGAAACATGACATCTAGGGTTAACCTCCGGTCAACACACAACCTTGAGTTAACCCATGATCGTGAAACCGGCCCTTAGTCAGCGGATACGACCGCTAGTCGACGAACTTGAAGCCGTCAAAATTGTTTTCGCGGCAAAGTTGGGGCGTTCAATGTTCGGTCCGACCTCTTACTACAAAAGAGAGTTACAGACTCACAAACATACACGTGAAGCTAATGAAAGCGTATTAAAAACTAGATATATTCAAAATAAGGTCAAACATGTTGCTAGCATATTAACCGAACAATTCATCTGATCGATCTGACAGTAATTGTAAAAACACACATGGTTTACGGTATACTTGAGAAGGATGTTGCGTGCATGATTTGAATATACTCCAAAAATAATTGATATTTGGCTAAATAAGAATATAGACCAATGCGTTTTGCGTTATATAAAGAAACCCAAGTATATAACGTGAGGCAACAACTCAGTGCAAAACTTGATAATAACTGCAATACAGGCTGTAAAGGTTGTATTATCATTTCGTTTATACTTAATAATTCATCAACAGGATGACGGAATGGCAGAAAATTAGGAACTCGGAGGTTTTTTTTGAGGCCAGAAATTCAAAATCGTTCCCAATTTGGATGCCACATGTAGAGGGCGCCACCTACTATGCATTAAGCCTCTTTAAAATGATGAACTTTTTTGTGTCACGGTATATTAATGTAAATGTTGAAGAGTATGTGTTTCCAAGCAGTTTTACGTTAAAAAGGTATACCTCATAAATTTCGCTCCGAGTTAGTGTTTTCCAGATATATGCTTATCAATTAGTCAGTACATAGTCAAACATCGAAATGTAAACTTTTAGCGAAGTATAGGCTGTGATTAACTCAGACATCAGTTGCAACAACAAACGATACACACTTAGTTACTATCAAAATTTGATAGTTCTTGTTTAAATTTTGCATATTACCCATGGTTCTAAAATGATTTTTTAATATGTAAAAGATGAGTTACAGAAAAAACGAAATGGTAATTACAACGTTGACACCCTGTACCTATATGTTGGCTATGCTGTCACTTGTCAATGATCAACCGATCCATCCGTTCGGAAACAAAACGAGATCCAGCTAGACAGTTTACTAACCATTAAACAGCTGATGCAGACTGAACTGGAATCAGATCAATGTTTCCATAAAGGCCTTCAGTAATTTGACATGCTTGCAATTCTGTGTCTAAGCCTGGTCATCAAAACTGTGTCTGTTGGAAGCTGGTGGTTGTCAGGCTACGATCTGTCAAGAATACTGTATACTTTAGAAGTACCGAGGTAATATACTTGGCTTCACGTTTTTCTCAACACGTTTTTCAACCCTGCCTCCTCAAGTCCCTCTAGACTATTTACAACCCCACAATCTAGAGCGTCATTTATAGCAGGCCATTTGTCGCAAGAACGTGCGTACTTCACACATTTAGTATTCAGCAGCTTCGGCTAACTCCTCGAAATATTTATAGCACCCATGAAAACGGCGAGACGTATTGTTTGGCCACTAGCTGTACAATTTATGGCCTTAGCTGTGATAAGGGCGGCACATGATAAATCCCCAACACGATCTAGTTGCCTTTTTACGTGTGTAGATTATGGGGTCCTTTATGCCACAATGGTGACAAACACTATCTTTCAGTGAAACCTTTGCGCATTCTCATGTTTAATAGATTTGCTAACTTAGGTTACCTCTACTGTTACTCTAACACCCTTTTTACTTGACGACTTCTTTGCGAATTTATTCATCAGATAATCCACGGTCTTCTTCAAGGTCAATGTGATTGTAATTACATCAACTGAACAAAAACGATGAATTTTGTGACAGTATGTAATGCTGCCAACACTGTTGTTGTCATATGGTTTGGCAGTTTTTGCAAAATCTATTCAGTTTGTATTTTTGTGATCTTGACAATAAAGCTCAGAAACATTTGATTGCGAATTCTTATCAAGAAAATGTTTAATAATATACAGAGACTGGCATTCAACATGCATGACAAACATCATATGATTTTATAGTTGACACTACCGAATTTGACTACAAACTTGACCACAAATCAGAGCAGGTTCTAAATCTGTGAAGAAATTTATGAAAAACACCCATGGACCTATTTGACGTCAGTGACAGTGTTGTTTTGAGCTCTAGGATCTCATCAGGTATGGACCTGGGTAATATCCACCACCACCAGACTGAACGAAATGAAAAAATGCATAAATTGGTGATAATCCATATAACCGGGGTATAAATGTATAATTTCCTTTGTTTAAAAACATATATAAAATACATCGCCGGAAGCGATGCAAAGTAAATAACAATGAAAGCCAAAATAATATGCATACAGGTACACGTAGATGCGTACATCCCTTTTTCCACGTGTTTATATTAATACATATCGAAAACTGGAATCAAACGTCTGCACAAAGATTACAAATTGACTTTTTTTCATGGTCTAAAATATCAACGATTATTATGGTAATGAGTGGCAGCAAAAAAATGTACCATTACATTTAATGCAATGAAAGGGAGTTCATTTACCTATACGGCGAAATTTCGAGACACATATAAAGCTTTCAACTTTCTGAGCTCTATGTTTAAAAATTCGCCATGGCTACTTTAGTCCCATACAATTCCTAGCGAATCAATCATTGACCTAGCATGCAGCATTCTTTAGATCCCTGATGAAATCAAAAAAATCAAAGAGGGAGGATGATAAATGGAGGCACAATATCGCTGCGCTATTCATCCATTCAAGGCGATTCTCCAAGATTAAATTAACATTAAATGCGTTTGACACAGTTGATTTATTCAAACAGGAAATGAAATGGACGGCCTAACATTATAGACACGTCGTGCCACCGACCCGAATTCATTACTACTGATTATTTGATAATTCTTCTAGTAAAACGCATGCAAACCTACATCGAAAGAAATATTGGTGAAAGTGCGTCACGACCTGACATTTACCATTCACATATAGATCCCATTTTTCATCCTAAATATTGGACAAAACATTTGCAGAAAAATTATCATTGAAATTGAAGGATTAGTTATTCCCCCTGTATGTAACGATCACATATATTAGGAAGTTATTGCAAGCCGGATTTAAGTAACGCCCTACCCTATTTAATCCAGCCTTATGGGTACCTTAGTAAGGGCACAACATAGGATTATTGCAGTCACAGTAACACAGTAATAGATGATAGCATTGTTTTGACATATGACATTTATTTTCGTAGTCCTATTCTCGAATCTCATCGTTTGAAGGTTGTTTTTGTATTTCTATTTTCAAATCTCATCGTTTAGACACAGCATAGAAAACAATCAGCACAATAACTCAAGATGGCGGAAATTACACGCGCATCCCCACTTTTGGAGGGGTTTTTTGTAGGGATGGTAATGGTACTTCGATACCTCTGCATTAATATCGAGTATTTTTGTCATCGATACTTTTTGAGGCATTCCAAGCTGGTATCGATACTTTTGTATCGGTATCGAAAATAATTATATAATTATTGAGGGGTGTAATCAGTTGCACAAAATGCTCTGTACGAACCAAACGCGCCTATTTGGCTAGAAAATATCGAGTTGGTACCGGTATCGATATTTTCATTTTCGCATCTCTACCCAAACTTGACAGCCGTAAAATCATCCAAAAACCCCCCCAAGGTCAAATTTTGTGGGAACCATTTTTATATAGGAAATCCTCAGAGATATTATGCTGGTTGTTTTCTATGCTGTGGTTTAGAGTGTGTACAGCTTCACGAATCGCAGACACAAGTATGTTACAAATATTGGACAGCAGCAATAAGCGCATTAGTAACACAGTCATGTCAATTGTCTGTTGACAGTTATCATCTTTGTCATGAAGTCGATAATCCGCTTGAAGGCTTAGTTGTTGTTTTAACATTCTGTAGATGAATAATCTCAACACTATCAAGTTGGTGATCTAATTCTAACCTAATATTTGTGGTACCTGCTACTAGTAAGCTGGTTGATTGCGCAGATTTATGCTAGTTCTAAATAGATCAAATATGTCGACCATAACGGACTGTCTCCCATATTAAACTTTTGCCGTTTTTGTTACTTCCCGAGAACTCGGAAATGTTACCATCGGGTAGTCACATACCTATCAAACCTTCTTGCGGCTCAGTTGATGTTTGGATTAGGACTAAAACAGTGTAGAATTTTTCTTTTAATATTATAATTTGTCCATTAGATAGCAGTGTTTTATAGCGCTGCCTAACAATAGCGTTGTCAAGAACTCATTTAAACATGGGATTGATCTTAATATTGGAGTTAGATGCCCTTATTGAACCACTTAAGAAACATCTAATTGAACCCCGGTTCAATTCAAGATCATGCTGATATAATTAAGGCTATTCTAAATTTCTAACGCTCCTGAACTTTGGGGTTCTGTACTGAACGTAAGACTGAAGACAAAGTTGAAATGGTTCAGTGCCTGCACCCTGCACTGCCACACCTGATTTCATTGGAAGTGTGTTGGTGGTGGACCAAAAAAAAATTTGAAGTGTTCATCTCTTGCGGTACAAAAACAGAATTATGGCTTATTTTCTTATATACTTTGTTCGCAATTATTAGAGAAAAACATTATGTTTCGGTATTTACTAACTCTTCTTAAATAGAAATTAGTTCATTTCAGGTAATTTGTTACGTATTATACCTAGGTACTATATCACATCTGAGAGCAGATTCTGTTTGAACACCTGGTTGCCTAAAATGGACTATTTGCAACTCCATCTTGAGTTTGTTTTTCTCTTGTTGTTTACAAATATAGAAACAATTTATGCTACTCAAAATATTCCTCAAGGTTGAGAGATTTGTTTTGAGTTATCAATTTATTTTATTTTTTTTAATTCCACACATGTACAGACATTTTTTCTAAATTTGTTTCAATATGGACCACCTCACCCTATTTTGGCAAACACAGCGACGCCGCTATACAAATACACATAATATATGTATAATATAGCGCTTACAATAATTTCCGTAATCATAACACAGTGTTAGTTCAACAAGTCTTGTTTCATTTATTCTTGGAAAGTAAAGCGAGCAGCCTGAAATCTCTATGACGTATTAATCACTCAAAAGGATAACCGAACAAGATAATAAAAATCCCTCGCATTTTCCTTTTCTATACGTGGAACTGGAAAAGACAGACTTAATCAAAAGTGACAAAGCTCGCTGTTACTTTTGATCCTTCGTTCCCATTTTTTTCCGTAGACAATCTGTCACAAAGACAAAAAGTCTATCGCGCTGGTGTCAGTTCACAGGAACCTTTAAATTGTATGTGTTGAAGCACAAACCCTCTGAAACTAATTTTGCATGCGCAAGCTCGGGCCTTGAATGGTACGATATCAGGAAGAGTTAAATCATTGATGTGATATAATAGATATTTTTGGTGTTTGACATTGCATTTATTTTTTTTCACTGAAACCTTCGAACAGTCACAAATGTAAAAAAAGTAACGAAAAAAGGTCACTAAATATATTGGTCTTGAAAGAAGTAGATGCCAATGAAGTATTATATATAATTATTATATAATTATATTTTAATGATATAATTATATCCTTAAAAAATCGAAAAAGTGGCGGATTTGAAGGAATTAGAGCCGAACATCTAAAATTCATAGTACAAGAATTAAAGGAACCATTTACTCGTACTATTAATAGCTGTTTTCGGTTAAGAACATATCAGAAGCTGAAATCACTCTTATTTACAAAATTAGCGATAAAGTAGAATTTAGCAATTATAGACCAATATCTCATATCAGGCTTATCAAAAGCAATTGAAAACTACTGTCTATTAGGATACATGAATATCTTACCAAATATACAATTTATTACATACAAATCAATTGTATTTCCAAGTGGTGGACATACATCAGATGCAATTTTGATGGTGGCGAATGAAATCTAGAAAAATATGGATTAGAAAACACCCTCTATTTGCATCTTTGTTGATTTATAAAAAGAGAGTGACTCATAAATTACTTATAAAGGTATCAGAAAGAATTGGATTTCATGGGACAATGTATAATTCACATGAAAATTATCTCTCTAACAGGCCACAATCCGTAAGGATAGAGAAATCATTAAGTAAGGAAATGTTTGTTAAATGTAATGTTTTACAAGGGATAGTTTTGGGACCCCTTATGTTTAATATATATTTAAATGATATTTTCAAATTGATTATATTGGTAAAATAATCAGCTTTGCTTGCAGGCGATACGGCCATACTGTATATAAGCAAAAGGAATGGAATAAACTAAAGAACGTTATTGAAAACGATTTTATCAAGATTATTCAATATTCAGTGGCTCAAAAGAATTGACAATCAACTTTTTTAAAATACATTTTTCACCGCTTGCATGCCTTCTTTCAACAATACTACGTTAAGCATAAATAATAAAAATATTAAAATTGACAGGTTGGACAGTATAGAGCATCTAGAAATATATTTAGACCAAGACATATGTTGTGATGTACATATTAATAGTATAGTAAAAAAAATTAGATTTATTTATTACAAAATAAAATTACTACCAAATATTTTAAAAGAAACGTATCTACGTGCAATATAGTTGAAACCTATTTCATTTATGGTATATTGGCATGGGGCGCTGCATGCACTACATAATATATAAATAACTTAGATGTTTTCAAACAGAAATTCTAAAACCTATGTTTATGGTAGAAAACCAAAACTGTATCCTAGTGACGATTGGTCCAGAAAAGCTCTGTTATATGATGTCAGACAACTTCATTTCTTACATGCCATCATTCGCCATCACAAAATTTCAAATGAACAAGATAGCATCTAGCCCAACCATCAGGCACGTATCCAGGATTTGGTTTTGGGGGGGGTCCAGATTATGGGTGTCACTTGGTTGACCTTTCGGGGGGG
This sequence comes from Callosobruchus maculatus, assembly GCA_951848785.1. NCBI lineage: Eukaryota > Metazoa > Arthropoda > Insecta > Coleoptera > Chrysomelidae > Callosobruchus > Callosobruchus maculatus. The sequence goes on from CATOUR010000083.1 coordinate 14,619,931, forward strand.
GGGTCCAGCTTAGAGTTGTCACCTTAAATCCTTAAATTTGTGGGGGGGGGTGAAAATTTGTGGATTCCATTTTTTAGACGGCATTTTATAACGTTTCGAGGGGGGGGTCCGGACCCCCTGGACCCCCTCTAAATACGTGCCTGCAACGATACCACAAGACATAAATTACACGCAGAGGTCATACTTAAGAGGAGGAGATGCACTGATCCATTTTGGGAAATTATGTATTTATTTGTCTCCAAGGCTTTATCAAAAGAATAACCAGTGATATAATAGAATTGGATAACATAGACGCTTAAAAAATGTCTTAAAGAATGGTTTAACACAATAGACAGAAAAGAAATACAAAAATCAATCTAAAAATCATATCACTAATGTAATAAATTTGGCAAGCAAATTTCATTTAAATTACTTTTTACCAGATTCATTTCGTATTATAGCTTAAGGTGTGAAATATATAAAAAGTCTCAAGTAACGCTTATAAGAGAGAAATTTTGTGTATAATAGTAATACTACTAATACTTAATTTGAAATGATACATTCGTGTATAAATAATTATGTGCAATAGGACCAAAAAATGGCATACTGCTTTGAAGCTGCAGTGCCGATATCTGGAGGTGTCCTAAATAGAAATGACCCACGTCCGTAACCCCTTAAAGTTAATTTTGGAAATGGCGTTCGAGCATCCACGTCTGCATACCGTGCGGCCCAAGGGGCATCGGCAGCGCATCCATGGTTGCTGGATCGACCTTCGTGACGCACTATCTGAGCAGATCTGCTACTAGCATGACTACCGAGCGATCGATGTTCAGCGTGCCATCACTGACACACACCTCCGGTTAACTATTCCGCGAAACGTGTATATAAACTTAACGGTACAAAGGTTACGGTAGCAACATATAAGGAATTGACTGATGGGACGGTCGATAGGTGTGGTGCCTGTGCGGAGAGGGTCTACATGTCACCGCTAGAGGGCACTGCAACAGGCGGCAACGGCGCCGCGCTACCGCTGGTTTAAAAGTAATTACTGAATATGGCACGAGGCACGTTTATGGTGCCAAAGGGATAGGGGATAGGGTAGGGAAGTCAAGATGCATTGTACCTACGAAGGGGAGGTTTTATAAATGTTCACTGAGCGTGAATACCTGTAAAGCAATAGACTGGCAATTCTTTGTTCGGTAATGGTATACGTTTATTCAAAACGAATTTCGTGCTTATAATGATAGCAACATTAATTCTTTTCAGATTTTTCTTTTATATAGAATAATAGTAAGTATCTAGGCTTATTGACTTATTGACTAGTAGCAAAGGGAATCAAATATGAAAATATTAAAATTCGCAAAATTGAACATTGAAACGATAAATTACACGCCACTCTCAACTCTGTGACGTTAGCTCCATTATTTTGAATTACCTGCTTGTTATGCTTGATTAACTAATTCGAATAGGTTATAAAAAGTAAACAAACGTTTTATCATAGTAAATAACCAGCAGAATACACCGACTATTAAATCAGAATATCTCTCAGGATTTCCTATCTAAAAATGGTTCCTAAAGAACTCGACCTTGACGGCGCGGCGCCATCATGGGTGAGAATTCTGGGTAGAGATGCGAAAATATCGATACCGGTATCAATTCGATATTTTTTGGCCAAGTATAGAGCTGTACACGCGCGTTTGTTCCGTATAAAGAATTTTGTGCAATTGATTACACTCCTCAATTAGTAATTATTTTCGATACCACTACAAGGGTATCGCGGCCAGCTTGGACTCGTTAAAAAAAGTATCAACGACAAAAATACTCAATTCAGGAATGTACATTTTTGAGTAGTATTTTGTTCGTTATTTTTTGAGATGTACTCAATTCCAGAAAAAATTTCTAAAAATCAGTTTAAAATGGCATGAAATGTCATCAAGGTATACTTTAGGCTAAGAGGATATCAAATCCGTCTTTTGGATTTTAACAGTTTCGTATTTGTTGTATCTGCTTACCGAATGAGTACATTAATTTGTACCGAATCAGCAGCGCTGTACATGCACAAGCCCAGTAGAGTCATCTACTGTGGCACAAGTGTACACATTCAAGTGAACGATTACACCTTTATTTAGTGAGCTCCTAATTTTGGATCAGTAAATAATAGAAGAAAACACAGCCTTGCATAAAATTTAGCTCAAAATACAGTTAAGTCGTCTCAATCGATCCGTAAAAGTAGTGTGCGTACATGTTTGAGTACATATTTTTTTATTTGTAGATTATATATGTACTTACATTACGGGATCATTCGGAAATCTAAAGAAACGTATTTATCAATTATAGTACTTAACACTATCAACACCGAGTACACAAAATCTCGCAGCGTACGCCTATGCATTTTATCTCAGCAATGAGCAATAAGAGATACTCACCCAAAATGGCGGGATGCGCGTATGACTGCCGCCAAACTGATATACTGTGCTGATTAGAGTGTGCGCCATCTGGTACCCGGAGGTAACGGCAAACCAAAGGAAGTTACTGCTAAAAAGCAGCAGACTCCTTAGCGGAACGCAAAGGCGCATTCGCTTCACCTAACCAAATAGGCGCGCTTCTATGCCAACTGCATATGAGAGTCGATATACGAGGGTTACTCTATATCTCCGTCAATCCACCAGTACGCAGACAGCCGTTTCACGCTTATTAGCGATCATCAGTGCGCCATGGGTCGACTGACGGAGATAGAGAGCATCAGAATTTTTATGTCTATCAGACATGTAAAGCATGTGAGAGTAGGCGAATGCATCTGATAGTCAGATAATCTTTTCATGTATGCCCGAGTTCCTCAAGGACCTATATTTCTACTGGTACCATTCCCTCATACTGTTGCTTCCACTAGCTTCTTAGGATATGCCTTCTTTGGCAGATCTTCTTTAATTTAATTGTATTGCTGTCCCCAATAGTGTCGGGTCTATATCTGTTTTACAGTTCAAACGGAAAATGAAAGATTACTTAATCAAAAATACATTTTATTCCTATCAGCAGTAGGGTACTTGGCATCAGATTTAGTGCACTAGTAACTTTACCATAGTTAATTTTAAATTGGTAAATCCTAGAAGTTGTTTCATAATAATGTGCCACTTTTAGGATTTATCAATTTAAAATTAATAACGATAAAAAAATGACTTCTGCACTATCTGACAGGTATGTGAGCTCAGATATACATTTTTTATTCTGTAGGTATCTCGCTTATTTTTCAGTTTTCTGAAAAGCGCTATTTGAAAAAGTTTTTTATTTTAACGTTTTGTATACACAGTAAGGAAAAAGGTATCAACTTATGTCTCAGTCTGTATACAAAATAAAAAGAAGTTATCACACAAAGTAAGGCATGAAAGCATTCAGTGTACTTAAGCTCAAGTAAGCACTGACTTAACCTTTGATGTTTGTTAGAAATTGATTATTGAAAATCGATTAATCATCTGAATAAGCAGAAATCCATCAATCAGAACTTGGTGTACAATATAATTATTGATATACGATCTTTCTTTGTAATATCAAGTATCAATTAACGTTGTTGGCGCAAAATTAACGTTGACGTTCGCCGACTTGATGTACTTTTTTATAAATATCACGTACTCTTTCGTTTTTTCGATCAGTGTACGTGTTAAGTGCCTCCGCATTCAGCCCATCTGCGAGGCAGCGGAACAGTAACGGCAGTTACAAGAATAGATCAAAAACGGAGGAAAATGCAGAAATTTTCGATCGTAATCGAATTACGAGCATTCCGTGCCGTCTAATAACCGAAGCGCTTCTGCGGTCTGCCTCCAAAACCGACAATTTTCTATCAGATTAATCTTACATGCAGAACTCCCAGCCAACCCACGGGCAAAGAAATATCGACTTTAATATCTGCTTCTATTTTCTGACGCAGTCTGGCACATTTTCTCTGCATTTATTTCTCAGTCAGCGCAACACTCTGACTAAACGTCGCATGGATGCAAGCTATAAAATTCCAGAAATATTATTCTGACATTATCAGGATTCAATGTCGTCTGTCTCACTCTAATTCTAGCAATAATGGAATAGATTTTCATGTAAAAATTTAACTTACCAACTCGCCCATAGTACTCTTAGAGGATTTTTTTCTTTTGGGTGTCTTGGTAATGAGATGAACTAGGTACCTAATAGTTATTTAGGTAACAAGTCCCAAAATTGATATTTTACTGGATGAGTAGGCAGATCCAGGGCGAGCCGTACGCGAGTCCTGGAAGCCTGCAAGTCCCGTTTATTAGATAAAATATTGAAAAATAATAGTGATAGATACTATAAATACTACTTATGAACATTACAGTCGTCCCTAAAATAGAACTTTCGGTATGATTTATTACGATTTGTGTAAAGTTTCACTTTCGGTTCAATAAATCATATCGAAAGTTATATTTTCGGGACGGCTGCAGAAAAATATATAGTAACGAAAGTGCACAAAAACCAACGCACACAGGAAAGTACCTGTGTTTATGCCTCACCTGTGTTTTTGCCTCAAACCATCTAACAGCAACTAAGAAAGGAGTTATTCGGACCTTGGTCGATCGAGTTAAGAGCATTTGTAATACACAATAGGGACTGGAAGAAGAACTGCCTCAGAGAGGATAAGTGTCGGTACACGTTAGATTTGAAACGCTACAGGTTGTAGCCGTCGGGAAACAAATTCCCTGGCTGCTCATTCCACAGCGTCGAAGTTCTCCAAAAGAAGGAATGCTGGAGAAGACTGGTTCGGGGAGTCTCGACCTCGACCTCGTAATGATGAGCTCGCAGAGCCTTTCTTCTGTGATAGAATCTGTAAAACAAAGACAGGTCAGCCACTCTTTGTTCCAAGCTGTTGAGCTCCATTGTGAGGTTAGGTGTACCAATTAGTCGAATTGTTCTCTTCTGGATACTGTCCAGAAGCTTTAGAGAGTGCTTCGGAGCGCATCCCCACAGATGGGAGCAATACTCCAGCGACGGTCGGATCTGTGCCTTGTAGAGCACCAGTAGTAGCAGTAGTTCTGGGATGCCGTTTTAGCAATACTGATGAGGTGATCGTGCCAGGACAGGTTATTGTCGATGTTGATCCCCATAAGCTTGATGGAAGGTGACTCAACTATGGTGTGACTCTACATTTCCACAGTTGGTAAGCCAGCGTGAGACTTCTTTGTAAGTGTTGTTGCCCGAGTTTTCTGTACGTTAAACTGTACTTTATTTCTTTTATCCTGGGATGATACTCACCTAATTACTTTGCCACCATGGTAACATAAGTCGCAAGATTTGGGTGGCTCACTATTTGTCAACAAACCTTACAAGCAAGGTTTACCATATACAGGGTGTGTTGTGCAGTAGATTAATTCTTACCTTACTTATAGAACTCAAAATAGTCAAAATAAAATCGCACAAATTACACGTTTTCACAGTTGGTTCAGGTGTAATACAGAGTGGACAATTAACTCCCTTATTAATCAATATCTTTTTGCCATGCAAGATATTAATGTACTGTCGTCTGCGAAGGTTTAGATTGAATTTGTGTTTATTATGTTGTTACATATAAGTTTACACATGTCAAAATAAGAATACACAAGAGTGTTAGTCATAAGAATTATACGATTACAATAAATAACACAAAGTTTATCTATATACGCCAAAAATTAACATTCGAAGTTTAAAATAATACAGCACATGTTAAAAAGTTGTCCCCCTTGACGAATCTTTAGCGGTTTTTCTTTTAATCAGTGAATTTCGATGAATCCATGGTGGGAAGTTTTCAAATAAACACCCTGTATATTTCTCTGTTATTACTATTTTTTATATCTATTCTGTTTCAACAGTAAACGAGGTCGCACTGGAAGGGGGTATAATCGCCCCACTCACTATCAATCTAACCTAACCTGATCGAGCTACAGATTTCTAGTTAACTGAGCTACGTGAAACTGTCCCTTAATCACTAGAGATTTGAAAATTCTGAAACATCTGATGTCCTTAAAGGTAAATTATTACAGTAACCGCGACACTCTGCATCGTATGTATCGTGCAGCTTTGTCGAGAATTTTTCATCATTATTGCTAGAGCGTAAAGCGCAAGGATAAATGGTGATTTATGTCCGTTTTATGACCGTTATTCTTTAATTTAGCTGAAGCGTCTTTAATAAGAAATGCCTGTTCTTGATGCAAAACGAATGCGAATGTTGAAGTGACCTATTTCTTATAGCTGCAACGAGCACGAAAAAATAAGGCGAGAACCTGAACGATTCCTTCGTATCCAGCGACACTTACTTCAATATCTCATAATTACGATCAATTTTGCAAGAAGCTGAACTGAACCGTCTTAACGTTATTCGAATAATTATTTTACTGGGGGCAGTATCTGTCCCGTCTTCCAGTAAATTTGGTTCGTTAGAGTAATTGCTACTCCAAATAAACCCGTTTTTTTGAGTGGCCTGTATAACTGTTGTTTTAGAGCCGACAGTTCCAACGATAGATTGACGTGAAAACTGCGGTCTATTGATATATTCATACTTCTCTAATTGGGAGCATCATATAGGGCATATGAAGTGGAAAGTCTAAATCTAAACGTCGTTGATTATGCGTATGTCACAGACCTATATTACTACTATCGTGACGATGGGAAATCTTCAAAGTTATTAAAAATCGTAACAGTCATGGTGGCTAACAAAAAAAATATTGAAACCTTGTTTAGTTGTTTTGGATATATCTCTAGTGGCTTTTTTAATTACTTGAGAATAGTCTTAATTACAATCAATTTTGCGAGAAACCGAACTGAGTTGAGGAATTATCTTGTAAAGGATTTTGACCTACTGTGATGAACTTCAGTTACTTTTTGTAGGATAAGGTCATTCATACAAAAACCCCTTATTTTTCTATTTGCGACGTTTCGACTTATATAAAGTCATCTTCAGGCAACAGAAAACTATAAAAACTTCGATTTCTGCTTTTTGAATCATTACGTTGGAAGGTAACGTCAGGAGCTTGGAGATACTAAATTCATTTTTATGGTGACCTTTGGATCTTTTGACCTTGCCTTTGGATTTTTGGACTTATCTCCCCTACACACACACTGCAGAAAGGGAACGGGCGACCACGCCTCCTCGCTAACACGAGAATACGTATTCTCTTGAATTCTCAATTTCGCGCGCTATACCCTAGACCCTTAAGAGCATGCCACGTAGGCCAGAGGAGTGCATTTGTTAACATGAAGGGCCCTACGATTGACCTGTTGTATTTTATTTTCTGCCGCATCTTTTGTGGTCGGCCTCCCGCAAAGGCTGAAGGCCTATGGCACTGTAGAAGCGCTGCGAGAGGATAGATGTGTGAGCCCGTTAGATTTGAAACGCTGTGGGTTGTAGGGACCTCGACCTGGTAAGAATGGGCTGGCAGAGCCTCTCTAGTGTTCCTCGTTCAGAAAGCATTTGGTGTTATTATCTGGGAGAGCTCACTCGAACATCTTCCGCGACAGAATCTGTAAAACAGAGACAGGTCAGCCCCCCTTCTTCGATGTCCCAGGCTATGGAGGTCTTTTATGATATTAGGTGTATCGATTATTCTAATTGCTTTCTTCTGGATAATATCCAGAAGCTTTAGAGAGTGCTTCGGAACAAATCCCCACACATGGGAGCAATACTCCAACGATGGCCGGATCTATGCCTTGTAGAGCAGCAGTAGTTATTCTGTTGTATACTTACAGCTTTAGTTTTCGCAAATTTTACCGAAATCACCGTGCGAGGTGTCATTTTCAAGGTAAAATCACCTACTGACTCATTTTTGTTTTCAAGTGGACCAGAAAACAGAGTATAAAAACCTCTTTATTACAGTGAAGTTTGAAGTTATTTGGATTATTTTTGTGACAGTTAGGTTTGAAAATTTGCTGTCCCTTATGAATTTTTATTCCGCCATTTTGAAAATTTTGCAGCGTGTGCGTTTTCGATATAAGCAAACATGTTCTTTATTGTGGTAGTAGTTACCCCCACCCCGACCCATTTTTTATCATCGCAGTGGGACTGAAAACTAGATTTTTGTTTCTGATGATTAAAAACTTTGGTTTTTTTGATATCCGTCTGTGTGTGTGTGTGTCCTGTCTGTACGCCCGCGATTTCGTTCTCCAACAATTACTCAAAAATGCCTCAAGCGATTGCTCCCAAATTTGGCCAGCTTGAATTATTAAAGGTCCTTTCGAGTTGAAAGGCCTTTGGTGGCGGTCGGACAATGGGGGGTGAAAAAGGGTGGCGGGTGCACAAAATAATACAACATATAAATTTGATAGCACCAGTTGAAAGATAATATATCTTTATATCTAAAACGATATATAACATGTTATTTCTTTCTGGAATGGAGGCTGCTAAGTGCAAATGAGCGCTTGCCTTTAGAGTTCTGGTTGGATATGTTCTTTAAAATCCAAGAAATTCAATCAATAACAATATACATCTGTTGCACGCTTTGCGCCAATAATACTTGACCGCAAAATAAATACATCGCTATTTCTGGGTGCAATAAACGTTAAGTGAATGTCTCCAATAATTTGTTGCACTTGAATATAAATACATCTTCGTGTGATTACAAAGTCAAAATATTTATCGCAGATATACACTTCAGGATTCAGAATGGAAGTGTTCAGAGGAGCAACTTGCAGTTTATAACCTGGATGTATGGTACTTCGTATTATACAGGGTGTTTAGCGGAGGGTTAGCCATACTTCGATAGCGTATGAATAAGCCCATTTCGCAGATATTTTATATACAGGGTGTCCCACGACGACTAGGACAAGCAATATATTGGAACTGGGCAGTAGTAGAGAATTCTAATTTTGGGGATGTAAATTAGAACAAATATAGTATAGTTTCTTATTATTGTGTCACCCAATGAGGTGTTTATTTTTGATCACGTGACGTCCGATTCAAAAGTTTTAATGGGACATCCTGTATATTTGTGACTTTTTGTGTTCATCCCGATAAAAGAATTCCAACAAACTAGCACACTTGGAGTCTAAAGTGATTAATTCAAGAGCTACAGTTACTTACAGGATGGTATACCACTACCATTGATTATAACATGTACCCCTATAGGTAAATTATTTTGGTAGTTTTTCATAATGGTAGTGGTACAGTCCTTTGTATTAAAAGAGATATATCCTCGTACTCGAAGTAGCACACTTGGGGTCGTGTTGAGGTAGGTACTTAAAGGATTGTAACACTACGATTGCTTACTTAAGAACATGTACCCCTGCAGTCAAAATATATTGCTAGTGTTTCATAGTGGTAGTGGTACAATTCTTTAAGTGCCTGTACCTCTTGGATTAATCACTTTAGATCCCAAGTGTGCTAGTTTGGTGGAACCGTTTTATCGGGAGTAATACAGAAAGGCACAAATATACAGAGTGTCCCATTGATAATTTTGAATCGTACGTCACGTGCGCAAAAACAAATACCTCATTGAGTAACACAATAGGAAAAGAAGATACAACATTTGCTCTAATTTGCACTCCTAAAATTATAATTCTTTACTACTGTTCAGTTCCAAATTATTGCTTGTCTTAATCGTCGTGGGACACCCTGTATAATAGACCTGTGCCCTGATTTTCTATTACACGGCTTTTGTAATAATTTGAAGAATTTACAAAAATAGACATCCTCACTTCTGTAATTTTTTAAATGCTTTTTAAACTTATTTTTTATGTATTTTTGATCAGTAGAATATCCTATTTAAACTGAAGCAGTAATTCGTTCAAATACTTTTAAAATAAGTAGTTGCGAGCTGACATTGCTACCAAATACGTTGAAAAAATGCTATCAAACACGTAAAAATTAAGTTAATTTCAAATTTATGTAAAAGAACTAGAACAACTGTTCAGGTGTTCTAGAAATTCTTCTAGCTTTTCTCCTCCGTGATTCCAAATGACGAACGTATCGCCCACGTATCTGAGCCATATCTTGGGCTTGTAATGAGCGCTCTTCAAGGCTGCCTGTTCGACTTTCTCCATTACAAAGTTCGCTACTACCGGACTCGGAGGGCTTCCCATGGCTATACCTTCAATTTGTTCGTACATGTTGGTGTCAGACGAACGCTACCTGGTTGGGCCACGTCACCAATAGGAGGTATAAATACAGGTGCAGATCCACCAGCCGTCAGTATTTTGGAAGTCGCCGAAGTGAAATAGCTTCTGCAGATGCCATCCACTCGTGGTGACGAAACGTCAAGCTTTAACGCTAAACGCCGCCGGCCTAAAAACCCAAGAACAACAAATTCATTGATGTATATGCCTGTTTCATAGACTACGAGAAAGCTTTCGATTGAGTTGATCATACCGTCTTTCTGGCATTACTGCAGAGGAAAGGTGTAGATAGACAAGACGTCGAGTGGATAAGAAAGCTTTATTGGAACCAAGAAGCAACAGTGAGATATGGACAAACAACATCGGAAACGGTTTGTATAGAAAAGGGGGTACGATAGGGTTGTTTTGTTACCAATACTATTTAATATGTATTTAATATGTACTCTGAGCACATACTCAACCAAGCAATAGGCAATGATGAAGAAGGCATAAAAATTAACGGCAGGATATTGAACAACATACGTTATGCAGACGACTCGGTTCTCATTGCAGACAGTCCAGAGGCCCTTCAACGCCTAGTCAAAAAGTTGTCGAGGTAGGAGATCAACTAGGCATGAAAATTGATGTAACAAAAACTAATGTAATGGCCATAGCAAGCTCTCCAACCCACAACTGAACATAAACATCTATGACACCGCAATAGAGAAAGTGGAGAAATTTAAATATCTTGGCAGCTGCATAACTACAAATGTAGACCCTGACGTTGAAGTAAGATCACGCATAGAACAAGCCAGGGCCACGTTCCTAAAGATGAAAAACCTACTATGTAACGCAACCTTGAACTTAAACATTAAATACAAGAAACACCGCTTATCTGGGCCACATATTATTTTATCGTCACAACAAGTATGATATACTAAAACTAATAATAGAAGGAAAAACGAAGGTAAACGTGGTCCTGGTCGCAGACAACATTAATGGTTGAAAAACATACGCGATTGGACTGGTATGAACACATCATTCTTAACTCGTCCACTCAGGACCGAAATAAGTATGCCGAAATTGTCGCCAACCTTCTTTAAATGAACGGAGATGGCACCTGAAGAAGAAAAAGAAGATTACTTCACTTGAAAACATCAAAATTCCCAAAAAATAAGTTTGAAACATTTAAAATATAAATACAGATGAGAAAATGTCCATTTTTGAAAATTCTTAGGAATATTACAAAATGTCCACCAAGTTTAGATAACCCTGAATACGGCAGATATCAAATCTCTTTTTATCCCGAAGAACAGAGGTGGCAAGCCCAAGAGTACTTCCAGGGAAGCAGTGGGTGTTGTCCTCATGGCACCTGTTATGCTTAGTGCTGCAAGACTGTGAACCTCAGCAAGCTTGCGCATAAAGCGGCCCACAGACGCTCCGGAAAACCTCAGAGGAAAAACTGCACAGTCCTGGCCTGAAGGCAATTGCAGTTTGGCCCGAGCACATCCTGCTACGTAGACGCTCAGGAAATTTTTCAGTTCAGTTCTAGCAAGCATGGTATCAAAAAACGATTGTCTTGCTATTATTGCTTTGCTATTAGCAATAAATTGTGAAAGTAGCGTCAAAAAGCGTATCAATAGAAGCGTTTGTTGTAAAGAATGGTTTCGCGTACAAATCTACAGAATTAGGTAACGTCAAAAGATTGGACAACTATCTGACTATGGATGAAGAAACTTATCTGAAGCTGTTAGCTATGGTTACATCATTAATTTAAAATTACTATTATGCGATGAGCTATTTCGCCTCATGCGAGACTAACGGCAACATTAGGGTTTTTAACAACTGGAAGAAGTTACGCAGATTTGAAACCTTCAACGTTTATATATCCCCAGGGCCTAGGTTACACAATTCCTGAAACATGTAATGCTATTTACAATATGGTCTGCGGCCTGCGCAGGCCGATCGAAAGTCGAATGGATTTTCAGGCGAACCGGCGGCGAACCTCCACATACACTCCGATAATCCTTGAGGCTACAGTCTATCCAAATAAGAGATAGACCAAAACATAAACAAATTCAATTGTGACCCTAACGTAAACGCCGCTGTGCAGGTGGACAGAACAAGTTCCATTGATCGATTGGGGTGGGTGTGGGTGCCATTACACCCACCCGAATAGGCCACCTACAACGCAGCGTTTACGTAATGATTACGATCGAATTTGTTTATGTTTTGGTCTATCTCTTGTTTGGATAGACTTTAGGACTGTGCAGTTTTTCCTCTGAGGATTTCCGGAGCGTGTGTGGGCCGCTCAACAGATACCTCTACGCTGGGCCTCCAGACCGAGCAGCCGTACCGGATCCTAGGTATGACTACTGCGGTGTACAGCCAGTTTAGGACCCTGGGCTTGAGCCCCCAGATGCTACCAACTACCCGACGCAGCTCACATTATACAGGGTGAGTTTTTAGTACCGACACGGTAGATAACTCCAGTACTGTAGAAGATAGCGAAAAAAGTTGTATGTAAAAGTTGTAGCCACGGACAAGCTCCTTGCTCACAAAATATTTTGATTTATACAGGGTGATCCATAACTACGTGGTGATGCAAACATGCATTTTTTTAAATGAGACTCCCTATATATTATTCCATATTCAAATTCTAATAATAATTTCTGTTCCTCCAATATAGGGTACTGTTACATTATACAGGGTATTTCAAAAGTTATGACCATTTTTATCTCTAAATCGCTGTCAAATGAACGTACTGTATATCAAAAAGTGATGAATCAAAAATCATATTTTTCACACGAATGGATAAACAATATCATCTAGTTTTAAAATCGCCTATAACAAAAGCACGCGATGCATTTTCGTATAAAGCGTGATGTAGAATGCAACATACAGATTTTCTCTTTTTTTTCAAATGTAACGCCCAATATTTTATTATACCAAAGAATTGTTTTTAATATGCTCTTTCATCTTTGTATAGCAGTTGTTGTACCCACGTCCATCAGTTTCCGAGATATTTCGATTTTTCGGTAAATTTAAAATATAGCATCTATTTTTGTACTGAAATTTCTTTATTTTGAGGAAGTTCTATCAAATTTGTCTTTTATTTAACGAACAACTATATTATAAGGTCATGATAGTATTTGATGAACTCAAAACCCTGAATCATCAGATAATAAAGTCCAGTAGGTATGCCGAGGAAACAATTTTGTAGGCGTGACGCATAATTATCAAGCAGATTTATCAGGTATGCTTTGAAAAATTGACGGTTTTCATAACCTGCTCAATAATTCCGTACTGTGTGAAAAACAAGCTTTAAAAATAATTTTTCCATTGAGGGTATTTACGAGAATCTTTGAGAAGCTGCCTAGTTGCCTCTAGAATATATCAACTATGAACAGCAATATTCAGAACGAAGGCACTATAAAACTAATGCGTTTGAAAGATTGAAGAATCGTTTTATTTGGACCGTGTCGTTTAATATTCCATAGCCTACCTGATAGATTTGCTTGATAATTATGCATGTCGTCTATAAAATTGTTTCCTCAGCACACTTGACCTACATTATCTCGTTAATCCAGTGTTTTGACTTGATCAAGTACTATTATGGCCTTATATTTTAGTTGTTTGTTAAGCAAAAATAAAATTTGATAGTATTTTCTCAAAATAAATAAATTTTATTAAACAAATAGAAGGTATATTTAAAATTTGTAGAAAAATCGAAATATCTCAGAAACTAATGAATTCAGCGATAACAAGTGCTATACAAACATGAAAGAGCACATTAAAAGCAATTCTTTGGTATAATAAAATATTGGGGGTTAGATTTAAAAAAAACAGAGAAAATCGAGATTTTGCATTCTACATCACCCTGTATACCAATATGCGTCGCGGGATTTTTTATAGCCGATCTTGAAACTAGATGATATTTTTTATCCATCCGTGTAAAAAAAATAATTTTTAATTCATCACTTTTTGTTATACAGTACGTGCAATTGACAGCGATTTGGAAATAAAATGGCCATAACTTTTGAAATACCCCGTATAATGTAACAATACCCTATATTGGAAGAACGGAAATCATTAGTAGAATTTGAATATAGAATAACATACAGGGTGTCTCACTTAAAAAATGCATGTTTGCATCACCACGTAGTTATGGATCACCCTGTATAAATCTAAATGTTTTCTGAGCGAGGAGCATATCCGTGGCTACAACTTGTATATGCAACTTTTTTCACTATTTTCTACACCCTGTAGATAATCCAAGTAATTACAAATCCATATTATCTGGACGGTAGTCAAGATAATCGGGTCTGAACTGTATTGTTACCTTCGAATATTATTGTTACCCACCAACGCTTCACGGAATGCTTCACGTTCTACACTCAATAGGGTTATGCACTACGGCAACATAAATGAATCATCATGCGGTTACAATGTAAAAACGTTCACGACGGGGCGCGGGCGTAGTGAATTTGCACTTCCTGATTGCGACGTTGACGCTGGTTTGCAATGAAGGCATTCATGGTACGAGCATGGAACAGCTTACTGAGCACGTGAAGCTTTTGTAACGCACCAGTTTATTGCTCACCATAAAGCTTACTGCAATTTTATTGATCCACAGTTTTACTACCGTGGAGCTTAGAACGGTGCAAATTTAATTTTCATTTTCTGGTGTGAGTGTACTGGAAATTTGCGATACAATAGGCTTTAAAGTGTCTCTTGTTGCGCCACCACGCGTGCCTACACTTACGTAGTCAAGATCGAAATGGTGATGCACTGGTGCGGAGAGAATGTATCAGAGAATAAAGAAAAATTTTAAACTAAATGATATATCTTCAAAAGATATTTTCGTATTTATCTGTAAAGTATAAAATATCACCAAAGTTACCCATGTTTGACTAAATGAACTCAACCTTCTTTTTACAATAATTATTTGAAAAAAATTATTTTGTTTTTGAAAAAATATTTTTTGTTATAAATGTGAAGATTATACCGGTTTATTCACGTTATTCGACGCGGAGCATTATGGCTAAAGTCTTTTATGGAAGAAAAATAATAATTTTGGATGGATAGGGCTACATTTGAAAAATATTTTCATGTTACAGAGGGTGTCCCCGAAACATGAAACAAATCAGTTATATTTTTCAAATAGAACACCCTATATATTATTCCATATTCAGAATACTTGATGAATTTTAGGATGACTCTATGTATCACACATGGGACTTAAAGCGAACCGCTTAAGTGTAAATCGCCATTTTCTGTATAAGTAGATATACAATAGATAATGAAATATAGCAGAGGCTATAAAATTTAGAAGGCTGTGACTTTGCCGTATTATCATCATCATCATCGTCATCGTCTCACATACCTCTACAAACCCAACTGGGTTTTGGCTGACTGCACAACTTGCATCCATGTCCTTCGGTCTTCTATTAGGTTGTGATCGAGTGGTACATTAATTGTTGAGAGGTCCGCCCTGATATAATCCTTCCAGCGCAGTCGCGGGCATCCTGGTGGTCTCTTTCCAGCTGATACCTCTTCCCATACGAGTTTTGCCAGTCTTTCGTTGTTCATTCTGTGGACATGTCCGAACCATCTCAGGCGTTGGGACTTGCTTTCCTGGACGATGTCTCCCTCGCCATACAGTGCTTGTATCTCAGCCGTATTACTAAGCATGAAATGCATTATCTGAGTATGCAATAAAAAGTGGTATTTTCTGTGTTTTTGTATTCTATTTGAACAAGTTAAGATACAAAGATTCTAATTTTCACGAAAACGAATAGACCGATTTTGCACTTCAACATACCTTTAAAACATGCCATTTAGAAATTTTTATGGGATGATTTTGGGAGCGAGAGGATACAAAGGGATGAATTAGTTTTTACGTCTTCTTCCTGGTCCCCTCTTATTATTGATTTTGCCTTCGATGATAAGACGGAGCAATTCGTATTTTTCGTTTCTCATAATGTGGCCAAAATATTGTGTTTTTCTTTCTTTTATGAGGTTCATAAGCTCTGTTGCCTTTTTCATTCTTCGCAGGACGTACTCACTTGTCGTATAACTCACGTAACATATTCTAAGCATCTTACGGTAACACCAGAGTTCGAATGATTGTATT
Organism: Callosobruchus maculatus; assembly: GCA_951848785.1. Taxonomy (NCBI): domain Eukaryota; kingdom Metazoa; phylum Arthropoda; class Insecta; order Coleoptera; family Chrysomelidae; genus Callosobruchus; species Callosobruchus maculatus. Next base: position 14,636,108 of record CATOUR010000083.1, read on the forward strand.
TTTTTGTGTTGCTTCTGTCATTGTCCAAGCCTCAACACCGTACAGTACAGTGACAAGACATAGCATTTCAGTATCCGAGCTCTTAATGGGATATTAAGATGGCGGCTGCATAGTACCTTTTGCATTCTATAAAATACGTTACGTGTTTTTTCTATCCGTGTTCTTACCTCTAGTGAATGGTCCAAAGCTTCATCAAGATTACTTCCAAGGTAATTTATTCTTCTTACTCTTTCCGGCGCTGTTCTGTTGATGTTAATTTTTACTTTCTTGTTCTGATACTTGCTGATAACCATCGTTTTTGTTTTCTTTGTGTTTAGTTCCATCCCAAACTCTTCACATGCTGTTGTTACTCTGAGAAAGTTGATAGTCTAGGAATTCTCAGATTTTCTTATTATTCTCAGACCTGATATACTAAACCAATTAATTCTTAGAGGGCTAATGGTTCCTTCAAAGTGAGTGAGTGCGGCCGTGAACGGCCCAGCTCAAGCATTCACAACATTTAGACGCACAATTAGGACGAGTCTGAATGAGGACACTCCAACAAATTTATAGTTGTACATATAATACCCAAGAAAGGGGTTGACAGAGCGAAAGGGAGAGGAAGCAGAGCAGTTCAAAGCTAAAGGGCATGAAAGAGGGTGATCCTTAGCTACAGCAGAAAAGGGGTTATACAGGTATCACGCTGTTTAATGAAACCGATTTTCAGTTTGAATATGTCATGCTCGAATACACTGTTTGATCATTGCAATTATATAGCTGATAAAGTAGTTGGAGTAAAGATTTTCATCAACATTTAGACTGCCTTTTATAGGGTAAAACAATGAAAAGTTGAAAAAAGCGTCACATTCCTAATTCCAATTATTGTTGTAACCTTTTTCTGGAAAATACAGTAATGTTGTCGCTGCAAGTTAACTTGTCCTCAGGAATTTGTCCAATCTCAGTGGTAGTAACCTACTCTGTATCTGTAAGCCCATAACATTTGCCGCTTATTATCCGGATATTCGATCGACTACGCTTGACAGGTGATAGACGACCTTGCGTTTCTATGAAGATTGGAATGGGAACGTGTAGCCTTAAAATGCTTGATTTTCAATATAAAGGATCTCAAAGCTTTACCTTTACAGGGTGTCCAGTTAGTGTGTAATTCTTCGATATCTAGCAACGTATACCTGATAGAAGAAAATGTCAAATACAAAAGTTATTTGGTTACTTAAGGCGCATATTCTAAAAATATTTTGAAATATACAGGGTGTTGCGGGAAAGTAGGATAGTGATCAACTTGATTTTTTTATATGGAACTATAACTTTTCTTAAATTTCGAAATATCTACTAATACCCTATCTCGCCTTGTATTTTTTTTTTCGCGTTTGCGGCGTTGCCAAGTTATAAATTTTTTTTCCAAATTTCACCATTTCAAAATTTCGTTTCTGTTAATTATTGAGATACGGCAACAGCGCTTTTCCAGCAAACAGTACCGGAACGCTAATATATTTCCAAAACTGCCACAGCTGGAATGGTGAAATTCAATACTTGGGGGCTTTTAAACATACAGAGTTCAAAAACGCTACAATCAGTATTGTCAGATTTACCACTTTTACGTTAGACTTCATAAATAGGGCATTCCATTCAAAATTATGACGTAAAATTGGTAAATCTGACAACACTGGTGTTAGCGGCAGCTGTGGCAGTTTTGGAAATACTTAAGCGTTCCGATACCGTTTACTAAAAAAACCGTAACTCAGTAATTAATAGAAACAAAATTTTGAAATTGTGAGATCTTACTAAATTCGACCTGCGCAATTCACTGCAATAAAAATAAGTAGAGGATTCTATTCAAAATAAATTAAAATCGGGGACATTTGTTTAAAAATTTGGAAAAATTATTTATGACTTGGCAACGTCGCAAACGCGAAAAAAAATGTTACAAGGCGAGGTAGGGATTAGTAGATATTTCGATTTAAAATAAAAAATGCATTTAAAAAACCAAAGTAAAATGACCTTCAAATTACCGTTATTTAAAATTCTGCCAAAAACATCCTGTAGGTACAAATTGCTGGTAACATCCAAAATAATATCCACTTAATATTCAAGTAACTCGCTGTTTAATATTATTAAGAACAGTTGAAGGAATATATCAATTTGGACGTATTACTTGCGACCTTGCAAATCCGGATATTAATAGAAAATAAATTATAACCTGGCAACGTTGCAACTGATCCCAAAAATATTTTAGGGTTGAATAGAGATCAATGATGGAAACTAGAAGAATTAAAAAAAAATGTATAATTCCATATAAAAAAATTAAGTTGATCACTATCCTACATTCCCACAACACCCTGTATATTTCAAAATATTTTTAGAATATGCGCCTTAAGTAACCAACTAACTCTTGCATTTAACATTTTCTTCTATCAGGGGTATCTTGCGAGATATCGAAGAATTACACACTAACTGGAAACCCTGTATATTAGTTTTTGCGCAATTATTCCACAATATAATGACACAACGATCTAAAATTGCGCGTCGGGTTTTTTTAAGGCGAGAAATCCAGATTCAACCACGGTTTTCCTATCATAAATAGAGGGCGCCACCTAAGGAACGTCAAACTCCTTCAAATTAACAAACCTTTTATGAGTATGTTAAAAATCATTTGCTCAATATTTTTTACCTAAAAAAAAAGGTATACTTCGTTTAAGTTCTTAGAGGTAACCGTTTTCGAGATAACTTTTATCGAAATTTCCAAGACACCCCAATTAGTTGTGAAATGATCGAAGGAATTATCGGTATTCTAGCACGAATTGATATTATGTCAAAAACACATTTCAAACATATCTAATTTTTAAAACGGTTGGAGTTAAAGTTTAAAAATACTTCGTAAATGGTATGTAAAAGTATGAGCCCATTAATATTCATTGGTTCGGAAATACCGATAATTCAGTCGCATTGGAAATTTCAATGAAGGTTATCTCGAAAACGGTTGCCTCTAGAGACTTAAACAAAGTATACATTTTTCACGTAAAACATATTGGAAAAACCACTTTTTTTACTTCCGCCACCGACAGGTGAGGGGAGTATTGTGATCGCGAATATTTTCGATTTTTAGATAATATACTTTTTGGGCATTTTATGATGCCTACATAACGGAAATCTACGTCACTCATTTCCGTCGGTCTGTCTGTCTGTCGGTCTGTCTGCCTGTCGGTCTGTCTGCCTGTCGGTCTGTCTGTCTGTCTATTGCCGTTCTTCTCGCCTCCTAATCTCAGTAACCGCTGCATAGGTTTTGATGAAATTTAGGCAGCGATATGGTGTAGGGTCGTAGTAGGTAATGTTGCTACAATTTTCAAAATCAGTATATGGGCGCCGGAGTAATTAGAAAAAGACAAAAAATTTCAAATATGCCTAAAACTTCGTTTTTAGGCACTTTAGGGGTTCCTCATCATTTTCTACTTTTTTTGGGTGGGAGTGAAATTGGGGTGGTTGGGGGGTGGGGGTTTGTAAAGCTGAAAAATTTGTTGTACTCATAATAGGCTGTTTGCTGACCTGAGAGAGAAAGACCTAGCGGTATAATACACTTTTTTATGTCCATCGGAACATTGCCTTGTATATTACAGGAACCAAGGGACTTGGACAATTTTCCGATGTATACATACGAGTATTGCTTTAGATCGTTCTGTATTTTATAATGTGGAAACCACTGAATAGATGTTACTGAAATTTAGGCACGGTATTACTACTTTGGCGAGGATGGAAAACGCGTCTGATTTTTAGAAACCGTCTCAGTGGCGGCGCAGCAATATTAGAAAAACTAAAAATATGAAAACAGCTATGTTTTTAGGCATTTTAGGGGTTCCTGATCATTTTCAATTTTTTTTTGATTAGGGGTGAAATTGTGGTGGGTCGGGGGTGGGGGTTTGTAAAACTCAAAAATTTGTTATATTCATGATAGATTGTCCATTGACCTGTGAAAGAAGCACCTAGTAGAATAAAACACTTTTTTGCGGTCGGGCGAGCGATGATTTGGTTGCAGGAGCATCTAGACTATTATAGTCCGATGCCGATTTATGTGCTCGTACCATATTTATCGCCATTCTAGATCCCTTCTTCCCAATCGTGAATAATACCTGAAGCTTATCTGTTACTGTTTTGTTCTCTTTTCTATTGATTGCTTGCAATATGAGATACGATATGAACGGTTGAACGCTTTGCCTCATAAATTAATTTCCTGATTTATATGGCACGGTCAAACGATACTATCTCTATATAGTGTTAATTTCCTTTGCCGGAGCATTCGACGGAATTGGTAATAAATTAAACGTCTGAGTAATATACGAACTTTTCCTATATTGCATGTCCTTTTAACGAAACCGATATATAAAGTATAGGGTTGAGACAGGGTATTCAGCAATTGTCTTCATATCTACGCAGTTACACAGAAGATATAAATACTAATATCAATAACGTATTCAAAAATCTTTGAAATAACAGTTCAGATTCTTGTCAAAGATAAGAACAGTAGGCAGTGAAGTGTCAGTGGTTTGATGCTGGATTCTGTTAGTAGTATTTGTTTCCATTTCTTTTTATTTGTTCTTCAGTTAGTTGTATTTCCTTATACGAACTTTTGGTTATTTTTCTATCCATTTTTCCTTTTATAGTTTTTCTTATTTTTTTAAATGTTTTTCTTTTTTGTATCGCAGGTGTGGTGTGACGGCTGTCCTTGTTCTTAAGGTGCATTAGACGTAGATGGTGGAGTTATTTAGCCTTGGAGGCTTCTGTCGCCAAATCTAGCCTCATTTATGGCCCAATACCAGAATACAGTAAAAGTAATTAGAGAAAATACTAGAAATCTTCACATGCAGGTTATTTAAGAGGGACAACCTTTTATAATATTTCATGAAATAAAGGATACCTTTTCAAATCTACATTTTATTTGCTTCTTTATTATTGGAAACAGTAATTTAAAAGGTGACACTAACCAATTTTCTAATATGAACTTTGTATAGCTGCACACACAGTATGCCATAGTCAACACCTTCTCTACTCCTTCAAAGTCCCTTCAGGCACTTTTTCTTCTCTCCAAAAAAATATGCTCCAGTGGACATAACCGGCTCTTGCATTGGACCCTTCAATTAAGGAATCGATTCTTTTGGATTCGGTCGGCTTACAATCCACGAATAAATCCCATCTCTAGCACGGTGATAACAATTTTTAATCCGCTCTTTTTCCGTTATCCATGCTTAAAGTTCTTAATTTGAGATTTCCCGATCCAGTGCTTCCTGCAGCTTTTTTCAGGTAATTATTTAATATGCAATTATGAGAGGGCGTTTAATTAAGAGATTTTCTTAGAAGGAGATAATCATCTGACTTTTCTATAGGATTGCTAAGTAAAGCAATGGAAAACTAGTAGATTATTCCAAGAAAATTCCCTGGCACAGTTATTCGTTAGAGGTACAGAAATTTATCCTTGTAATTAAAGCATTATACATTGTGCCTTTGATTTGCTGAATTTGTGCCATTGAAAAATATTTTGAATGAGACTCTGATTTCCAACATGGCGACGGTCAGAAACGTGCCCTACATGTGGGCGGCCAAATTTGAGGGTGGCTGCACCGACGCGACGGATTATGGAAAAAAACGATTTCCATCACGTTTTATTGTTGGGTAAATTTTGTGCACGATATATTGGCAACATCTCAAATGTACGAAAAACGGCAATAAATTTGAAATTTGTCAGTGTTATTTCAGATCACGTCATCTCGCATAGAGCACGTTACAACAAGCTGTGAGAGCACCATGTGAATATAAAAACAAATATTTCTTCGATAAAAATACTAAATCAGGATCTGTATCATTTACTTGTCATGTTTGCCACTTGGTTATATCCGATTATTGTTGCAGAACTATGTAGTTTCCAAAATGAAGACCTCTTGAGTATATGGCATTACTCTGATTATAAGTACCATATATAGATATGATTTTCATGATTATTAGTGATGGTAGGCACTGCGTCTATTGACGCGCATTGATAGTATGTGATGTGTATCCCACCTATATTTATATATTGTTTATACGGCACAAAGCCTTGTGCCTGTGTAATTTAATGTGCCAGAAATGTAACAATAATTGGTGAATAAAATTCTATTCTATTCTATTCTACCACGAAGATAGGAAATGTTAGCAGATTTGACAATGATAACCTTCTCGAGGATTGTATGCAACGAACAGAGGAAAAGGTTAAGAAATGTTATTCCAATCTCTCATAAAGGTGGAAAGACAATAACACAACTCTTTCTTCACCAAACAACACTTTGACTTTTGATATCTTCTTTTAGCACTGCAGCCAGATCATATTCCTGTTTTTGGTGAGCAGCCATGCATGTTGCCTCATCTCACAACATTGTTTTACGCTGCACCCCAGAAACATATTTGAAGCATCTACACAACTATACAGATTGTTCTACGATGAGTGGAGGATACTTTAGGAGAAGAGAAGACATTTCCAACAAAAAAGTCGTATATTAGGTTCCGATTTTCAACTGTTTCAGAGATATTTAATTTCCTTTCAGTATTTGATTTCCAGCGACTTCTGCGCATGGTTGGTAAATTTACGACCGCCCGAGGTTATGTAGTAAAATAATGAATACAAAGCTATGTATTTGAGAAGGAGGAGGTTACTTCGAGCATTGTAATATTTTATTATTTAATGTGAATAGTCTATTGCTATCTGAATTTTTAGCCACTAAATTGTTTGTGTTACAATGGTGAACATTGTATAGCTTCACATATCCACACAATTAAACAGCATCATCTTAAAGGAGAACATAATATTAACCCTTTGTAGAACTGTATAACCTTGCCTTGCACATATTTTATCTGTTACTTGCTAAAGTTTTGGATTTAGCTTGCGGACTTATATTCCTGCAAAGTATCGGCAACAAACCATGTAAAAGACTCATTCATTACTTTAAACTCTTGAGCCTCAACTGTCAGCTAATGCTACACTACTACAAAAGCACCTTCTGATAGGAAATTCAATGCACTGCTACAGTGCGTACCTATTTGGTATTTTACTGCATGAAATCTGTGGGTCGAAAACTTAGCAAGTGTGCGCCGAGGTTATTGAAAATCTAGAAATAAATAAGAATTAAAAAAATAACTAAAACAGTTGAAAATCGAACCTTACTTTATATGACTTTTTTTGTTGGAAAATCAGCTGTACGGTCTTTGAGGTTTTGATAAGACAGTTTTTCAGTGCCTTTGTTTGGACCTATGAAGAATTCTGTTACTATCTCTCTGTTCGTCGCCTAAAAGTCTCAGGAAGGTCGTCATTGTCAAATCTACCGTGAACTGGAACAATGCTGACAAATTTAAAATTTATTGCTGTTTTCTGTTCATTTGGAATGTTGCCAATATATCGTGCATAAAATTTGGTCAAAATTAAAATGTAAAAATGTATAAATGCACCTTTCGAATTTCAATTTAACAACAACTCGAAGTATTTGAACGTACAATAAATAATATCAGTCATATTGCATAAATAAATTAATAAGTAGGTATGTATACAGGGTGGGCCAATAGTGCGTGGACGGAGGATTGTGGGCTTACTAAAAAATATTTCAAAAATCTGTTACTTGACCATGGTAGGGACCCTTGAGGGCTATAACGTAAAAATATTTTCACTTAAAATTTGACGTTTATACAGGGTGATTCGTATCAAACTTACATTTTTTTGAATGGAACCCGCTATATATTATTACATATTTGGATTCCTTGGTCAATTCTAGTGTGACCTTATGTATCACACATGGAACTTTAAACGAACCGTTTAGGCGCAAATCACCATTTTTGGTATAAGCAGGTATCAGAAAAAAATTGAATATCGCAGCGATTATAGAACTTAGAAGGCCTTGACTTTGCGGTACGACTAAGCATGAAATGCGTCATCTTAGGTCAGACGGTTAAATTTGAACTCTTTTTGTACTTGGAGAAATCAGATGATAAATTAAGGAAACTTCAATCACAGATAACCTGATTTTTTCAAATGGGAATGCCTATTTTGGTTTAAAGAATCAAATGTAAAATTTGATTACCTTTCTAACGATATAGCATTCTTGATATTGGTTTTCATTTTATTTCAAATTTTCAGTCAAATCGGTGTTTTTCAATTTTCCTGCATGCAAGCAACCTAGCACGCCATGAAAAATAAACAAAAGCTCGTTAATATGGAAGAAGGCAACTAACTCAGTAGAAAGATGCAAACTAACTAGAGCAACGAGGCAAGATTATGAAAATTCCTTACAACATGTTAGCTCTAATCAGAAACAATAGCGGTAACAAGAACGCTCATTTTTTACAGCCTACTAGCTATTATTCAATTGCCAAAGTCAGTAAAAAATATTTAATCAAAGGAAAACTACTAGTGATTGTTGCTGGCAGTAGAAAATCTATGTCTTCTGAATAAATGTTCACATTTAATGCTATGAAAATGTAACCATTTCCGTAAGTCAAAGGTAATGATACCTCTGACTGGAACCCTTCAAATTCTTCAGTAGGTACTACTACTTATTAGCAAAATCGTGAAAAATGAAACTTGAATTGCAGTCTGTTTGGATTGTAACACATAATTTAGTTTGCAGAAAACTACATGAAATAATCAGAATTACAATTACAACATAGCGTAATTAAAAAATTCTAGCAATTATTTTAATAGATGTTCAAAATGCTCCAGCTGGAAACGTTAACTAAACGGAAATAACTATTTTTTTGATCCCATTAAATATGAAATTACATTCTAAACATATTAGACTGTAAGCAAAAATCGCTGGCAGATTTCCTTTTTTTGTTTCAACATTTTTAATCGTTTTGGAAAGTTGCCTCTAGTAGACCTCAATAGCTAGTAGGCTGTGAAAAACAAACACTTCTGTCATACCCCGGCTGCTCATTGACATTAGATATCTTCCCGCTGTTGTATCCGGTTAGAGTTAATATGTTGTAAGGAATTTTCATAATCTTGCCTCGTTGCTCTAGTTAGTTTGCATCTTTCTACTAAGTTAGTTGGTTTCTTCCATGTTAACGAGCTTTTGTTTATTTTTCTTCGCCTGCTAGGTTGCTTGCACGCAGGAAAATTGAAAAACACCGATTTGACTAGAAATTTGAAATAAAATGAAAACTAAAAAATATTGATATCAAGAATGTTATATCGTTAGAAAGGTAATCAAATTTTACATTTGATTCTTTAAACCAAAATAGGCATTCCCATTTGAAAAAATCAAGTTATCTGTGATTGAAGTTTTCTTAATTAATCTACTGATTTCTCCAAGTACAAAAAGAATTAAAATTTTGCCGTCTGACCTAAGATGACGCATTTCATGCTTAGTCGTACCGCAAAGTCACGGCCTCCTAAGTTTTATAATCGCTGCGATATTCAATTTTTTTCTGATGCCTACTTTATACCAAAAATCGTCATTTGCGCCTAAACAGCTCGTTTAAGGTTCCATTTGTGATACATAAAGTCACACTAGAATTGACCAAAGAATCCAAATATGCAATAATATATAGGGGGTTCCATTTAAAAAAATGTATGTTTGATATGAATCACCCTGTATAAACGTCGAAATTTAGGAGAAAATATTTTTACGTTATAGCCCTCAAGGGTCCCTACCATGGTCAAGTGACAGATTTTTGAAATATTTTTTAGTAAGCCCACAATCCTCCGTCCACGCACTATTGGCCCACCCTGTATATCATATACGACCACCTATACGACAGCAATGAAAATTAGAAAATGGGTTCACACTTAGGCCGGCCAAAATTGGATGGGCTCTGAAACTTATACCTGTAAGTGTTCTTTATCTTTATAAATAACAGTGTCAAACGCAATGCCTTGTAATTTTTTCAGCCTGTCTTCCTGAATTTAACCCTTCATTCGCCACCTGTTAATTAATGGATTTGTAGATATGCCTCCAAGCGATGACCTGTAAAAGGAGATTTGCACCTGAGGCATTCCCCAAGGTTGCCCTTGCTCTTGTGGTTAACCTATTGATTAATTAATCCGAACTTTACCAGACGTAGCGACGATGTGATCCCTTGCGTTAATAGAACGCCAGACATGCGTCTGCTCACCAAGTGGTAAGCTTAGATATCAGATATTCGCGATCCGTAACGAAACATGGAAATTACGAATATTCAGCACTGCTATAGGTCGCTTTTATAATTTTCCGTTACACGGCACGGCACGATAATGTTGTAGGTCGTGCCGTGCCATGGAATACCGATGCGGTATGAACCGTTGGAAAAGCTTTTATAATTTCACGATAAAATCATTTCAGTCTGCTTCACTCCGTGATCAGTCATGGACAAACGGCAGTTACTCCTTCTTTATTTGTTGTATTTAAGACGTAAAGAGAGACAAATTACAAGCAGGTATTGGACACACCCGTTACTAAAAGTAAAATACCTCGAAAGATCGTACTACACTCTTTTTGAGAAACTCAAAAAATATCCAAAGAAGTTTTTCAATTACTTCCGGATGTCAATAAAAACTTTTCATTATTTTGCGGTCATTACAATTCCGTCTTTAAATTCTGATATAGATTCATCCCAAATACAGGGCCTAGCTTCAACGAGTTCCAACAAAGTTATTATATCGTACTTAAACGCCATTTACATGCGTACTTGTTACAAACACGCTTCTCCCTCTCAGCGGCACGATAGGGAGCTAAGACAGCTACGACGACGGCACGGCATAACGTTGACACTCACAGCACGCCGTCACCGTTGACGGTAAATTAAAAGCATCCACATAATCCTGTACATTTTGCTCTCTCCATTTTACCGTAACGATAAAAACGTACCGTACCGTGCCGTGTGACGGCAAATTATAAAAGCGACCATAGGTTTTTTTGTTTCACTTTATTCAAACAGGCTCTAGTAGAAGGCTTTAACGAATCCCTTTCCTTTTTCAATTCAGTGACTATATATTTACGACCCATCTTGGCTTCTATGTGTTTCCACGCATCATAAATATCATTCCAATTTTTATGGGTTGGTGGAGATGCATTCCATATCACAGGTTCATTTGACTAATGCTCAAATTATTCAAAAACTGTTTTGTTCGACGAGTGCATGTTTTCATTCTACAACAAAAATTTGAAGAAACAAGGGGGTAATGCAACGATAGGTATGCTTACTACAGTTCTCCTAGTCACAGACTTGCAAAAGAACGAATATGTGGATGGCAAGCCATTATAATGGCTAATCCCAGGAGACGATACGTCGGCGACAGCAACACGCCTCACAAACAAACGTGATATCAAAACAATAATTGTCGATTGGGGATTAGTCGATAAAGTACGGTTTAACGTACAGAAAACTCAGGCAACAACACTGATAAAGAAATCTCACGTTGCATTAACAATTGTGAAAATGGAGCGTCACCCAATAGTCAAGTCACCTTCCTTCAAGCTTTTGAGAATAACAATAAACAGCAATAACATGTCCTAGCATGACCACGTAGTCGTAAAATGGCATCCCAGAAGCTTAGAGTTTAGTTCTGCTGTAGGAAGCTGTATACACCAGAGCAACTACTGCTGCTCAAGGCACAGATCAGACCATCGTTGGAGTATTGTTGTCATGTGTGGGGATGCACTCCGAAGCACTCTTCCGGACACTATCCAGAAGAGAGCAATTAGGCTAATCGATACGCCTAACCTGAAAGAGAGAGGCCCGGCTACCTGTGCGGGTAAGGCGACCCACTGTCGAGTCGGAGACTAAGCAGCGTCGGGCGCGGTTAGTATTTGGGCGGCTCACGTCTGAGAGTGGGGAGAGATGATAAGCTTGTAACCCCCCTCACGCTTGCCTGTCGCACCGGCCGCGTTCGGTCATCACTCTTGGTCACACCTGTGGTCACACTTTGGACTCGACGGTGTTCACAGCACCGCGGATCGGTAGTCGGTTGGAGCCAACGACGATCATGATCGTCGTTGGTTGGAGCCGATTGAACGGCACGCCGGCAATGCTGACCGTGCAAATGCACGAAAATCGTACCTCCCCCCTTCCCCCGAGTGTTATAGTACAATAAGCCATATAAGCTGCAGTGCTGACGGCTCTCGGGGGTTAAAAAACCCACAAAGGACCTCCACACCCTGGAACATCGACGAAGATGGCTGACCTGTCCCTGTTTTACAGATTCTATTACGGAAGATGGTCGAGTGAGCTCTCCCAGATAATAACACCAAAGGCCGTCCGAACGAGGAACACTAGACAGGTTCTGCGACCGACCTCATCCTTACCAGGTCGAGGTCCCTACTCCCCGAACCAGTCTCCTCCAGCATTCCTTCTTTTGAAGAACTTCGACGCTGTGGAACGAGCTGCCAGGGAATTTGTCTCCCAAGGGCTACAACCTGCAGCATTTTAAATCTAATGTGCTCCGACACTTATCCTTTCGCGGCGTTTCTACAGCGTCATAGGCATTTAGCCTTTGCGCGAGGCTGACGATGAAAGAAATGCAGATTCAAGTGTGATATGGCAAACACTCGTTCTCTTTAATGTTGCTTGAAAGATGGACAAACAACTGGAACTGCACAAGCACTCTACAAAGACTGAAATTAGCGGAAAGCAGCGACGAGCCTGTCCATACTACTTGCCATTCGGCGAGCAATCGCTCAGCACTCCCACATGTCTGGCGCCGCCTTTAGTAGTAATACAAGGGTGTGCTCAGAAGTACCAGACCCAGTGGCAGTTCCTCAATTTTTGAAAGGAGGGCGCACGAAATATAAAATAAAGAAACTAGTTATATGAAAATCCTTCCCTGGGCTGTTGATGCTGCAGCTACACCCTGCATGTAATAACAAACAGTTATTTCTTAAACGTCTTTTCTAGCTAGTAACACAAAAAGTTATTTCTTAAGATGTCTTCACTTATCATCCCGTGTGACTAGAGAAAAAGTTACTTGGGAATGCATCTCTGGGCCACTGTATTGAAAAGTGGCACCGCAACCTATTTAACCGAACTGCTATTCGGTCCCTTTTTGTCAAAACTCAAATGTTATTTATGATTTCAAACTGTACCAATAAAGAAAATAGTTTACAAGTGCATATTTGCAGTAGTGACGCCCATTTTCACCTTCGTTTATATGAAAAAATTGCAGCATACATCTGTGTTGGGTTCTATTGAGGCTGACCAATATTCCTAAGAAATGTCCTTGAGATATATTTATACAGGGTGTCCCCCTGTGGAACGAGCTGCCAGGGAATTTGTCTCCCAAGGGCTACAACCTGCAGCATTTTAAATCTAATGTGCTCCGACACTTATCCTTTCGCGGCGTTTCTACAGCGTCATAGGCATTTAGCCTTTGCGCGAGGCTGACGATGAAAGAAATGCAGATTCAAGTGTGATATGGCAAACACTCGTTCTCTTTAATGTTGCTTGAAAGATGGACAAACAACTGGAACTGCACAAGCACTCTACAAAGACTGAAATTAGCGGAAAGCAGCGACGAGCCTGTCCATACTACTTGCCATTCGGCGAGCAATCGCTCAGCACTCCCACATGTCTGGCGCCGCCTTTAGTAGTAATACAAGGGTGTGCTCAGAAGTACCAGACCCAGTGGCAGTTCCTCAATTTTTGAAAGGAGGGCGCACGAAATATAAAATAAAGAAACTAGTTATATGAAAATCCTTCCCTGGGCTGTTGATGCTGCAGCTACACCCTGCATGTAATAACAAACAGTTATTTCTTAAACGTCTTTTCTAGCTAGTAACACAAAAAGTTATTTCTTAAGATGTCTTCACTTATCATCCCGTGTGACTAGAGAAAAAGTTACTTGGGAATGCATCTCTGGGCCACTGTATTGAAAAGTGGCACCGCAACCTATTTAACCGAACTGCTATTCGGTCCCTTTTTGTCAAAACTCAAATGTTATTTATGATTTCAAACTGTACCAATAAAGAAAATAGTTTACAAGTGCATATTTGCAGTAGTGACGCCCATTTTCACCTTCGTTTATATGAAAAAATTGCAGCATACATCTGTGTTGGGTTCTATTGAGGCTGACCAATATTCCTAAGAAATGTCCTTGAGATATATTTATACAGGGTGTCCCACGACGATTAAGACAAGCAATATATCGGAACTGGGCAGTAGTAGCGAATTATGATTTTGGGTGTTTAAATTAGAGCAAATATAGTATCTTTTATTATTACTGCGTCACCCAATGAGGTATGTGTTTTTGATCACGTGACGTCCGATTCAAAAATTTTAATGGGACACCCTGTATATTTGTGACTTTTTTGTTCCTCCCGATAAAACAATTCCAACAAACTGCACACTTGGTGTCTAAAGTGATTCATTCAAGAGCTACAGACACTTAAAGGATGGTACCACTACCATTGATTATAACGTACCCCTATAGTTAAATTACTTTGGTAGTGTTTCATAATGGTAGTGGCACAGTCCTTTAAGTACCTGTAGCTCTTGAGTTAATCACTTTAGACCTCAAGTGTGCAGTTTGTTGGAACTGTTTTATTGGGAGGAACACAAAAAGTCACAAATATACAGGGTGTCCCATTAGAAAATTTGAATCAGACGTCACGTGATCAAAAACACATACCTCATTGGGTGACTTAATAATAAGAAAAGATACTATACTTGCTCTTATTTACACCCCCAAAATTGTAATTCGCTACTACTGCCCAGTTCCGATATATTGCTTGTCTTAATCGTCGTGGGACACCCTGTATGAACTACCCCACATCTCAAAAGAAGCACCTGATTGGAGACTGTCCTATCAGATGACTATATATTCTCAAATTCTTCCTAACAGGGTTAGAGCCCACCAAAGTGGGGCATTGAGAATGTGTGGTTATTAATTAGGTATCTGCAACACCATTTTTCCGGGCCTTCTACTACAATTTGGTTGGCCTATTAGCCTACTATGACTGGATGTTTCCGGTTGGCAACATTGTCTCTAGACACGTTTCAGTGCTAGGAGATAAGACTGACGCAGGGAAATGCACCCCTATTTGCATTCAGCACGTCGTTGTGCATTTGCACATTTACACTGCTTTTTCTGGGGTTACGCTGACAAGTGGTTCAAGGAAATTGAATTACGACGTGTTGAGCTTAGATTACGCCGAATAAAACGGAAAATGGCGAAATACTGTTTGTTTTTATTTCTTCGCGTGGCTGATTCTCCGCAAACTATCAGTTTACGGCCTTTTGCAATTTCAGCTATCCACAAAGCAGATTTCCAACAACAAACAATATCACTTATTAGTTTTTCTTGGATACAGCCTGATTGATACAAACCGTGATGTAGAAGCTTATTTATTTGTAATTCGAATTTTTATTGGGAAATTTTAGGAACTACTGTAAGCTACTACTATAAACCCGATGTTCTCATATGCATACAGGGCTGGCCACTTAAGTGTATGCGGAGGATAACGACTAAACCTTTAAAGTTACAAAACACGTTTTTTTCAAAAGAATTGTTCAAAATCGGATGCTCAACCAAGTAATATTTTGTTCGCTCTTACAGGGTGTTTCATTACGGCAAGGCGTAAACTTAACGTTGTTATTTCAGATGGCACACTCTGTTCATTGTTGCATTTTTTAAATTCTACGCTTCATTTAAGATCAAAATCATAGCAGGATATCAGAGCAAAGCGATTGATTTGCAAAATAATGCCAGATTTTTCATGTTTACATTATAATTATTGTATAATTACTAATTGTAAACTGGGATAAGTTGTGACAGGATCATAAAAGTAGTATCAATCACAGCAACTACCTCATTTAATAATTACAAATGCCACCTCCGTCAGTCAGATGGATTGATACGTACTTAGAAATATTCACAGAGGATGTAAAGGAGCAGCATAGAGATTGTAAGGCATTCATAGAATTCATAGGAATAAAAATCCCTCCTGCCAGTTGCTCCCAGCTGGTGAACTTTGCCGTTCAGAATAGGCCACGGATAGACAACCAGTAATGCCCATAGACACTTTGGGGAAACGGCTTGGCTAACAGTTAAACTATGTGTTTAGCTTTTGAAATGTAACAAGATGCTATTTTTACCACTTTTGTTATTATAAAACAAAGATGTATTGCATGTATTTATAATTATTATCGATAGTCAATTAATGTTACATCCAAATAATGCAGTGAGTGAATTTCTTGTTGTCATCATATCATTTGATACACCAAGAAACCAACGATCAAATGTACCGCTTCTCTGGAATCTGATTTGGTTAATTTTAGCGATTGCTAAACTTTTCGTTAAACAAGAAAATGCAATTTTTCACTCATTTGGGATGAAAAATCAGACTTGAAAAGATACTAGATGGTTCACAATGGTCGATTGTATATAAAGTAGTATCAATCACAGCAACTACCTCATTTAATAACTGCAAATGCCACCTCCGTCAGTCAGATGGATTGATACTTACTTAGAAATATTCACAGAGGATGTAAAGGAGCAGGGTTCAGATTGTACGGCATTCATAGAATTCATAGGAATAAAAATCCCTCCTGCCAGTTGCTCCCAGCTGGTGAACTTTGCCGTTCAGGATAGGCCACGGATAGACAACCAGTAATGCACATGGACACTTTGGGAAACGACTTGGCTAACAGTAAAACCATGTGTTTAGCTTTTGAAATGTAATAAGGTGCTATTTTTGCCCCTTCTTTATTATAAAACAAAGATATATTGCATGTATTTATAATTATTATCGATAGAGTTAATTATTGTTTCATCCAAATAATGCAGTGAGTGAATTTCAACATATCATTAGATACATCAAGAAACCAGTGATCAAATGTACCGCTTCTCTGGAATCTGATTGGTTAAGATTAGCAATTGCTTAACCTTTTGTGAAATAAGAAAATGCAATTTTTCAACGATTTGGGATGAAAAATCAGACTTGAAAAGATACTAGATGGTTCACAATGGTCGATTGTATATACAGTATGTCGATGTCCAGCTCTTTGAGATCAACTTCAAGAGAAATCAATAATTTTCAGATTGCTTTGACAGATGCATGTTCTTGAAAGGGCTGCTCTGATTGGACGAAGTCTTTGTTAAAATTCTTGAATCTTAAATCAACGGGTTTTGAATGTTTAGCTTGCTTTATGTAGGTACCTATTTCTCTCGTTTTCGGCGCTTTCGAAAAATTCTAATATTTTCGAAAACGGAGAAGTTCTGTATTAAAGGTTGTTCTCAGCTTGGAAAGTGCTATTTAAAACGTTATGAACAAATTCCGTTAGAGATTTTCAAATCTGGTATTTGGCTCTCAGCTCACCGCTTCACGCATCGCTGTACATCTCATTTGGATACCAGGTCACGAAATAGCTGACAATGGGTATATAATTGAAAATATATGTACATATAAACATTACTACGTATTTTTTTTTCACTTCAGGATTTCAGAATTAACTCTGTGTCTATTTGGTTTAAATTAAAGTAACTTCCGAGTGAGATCGATTTAGTTTAAAACTTCCAAAGACCATTTTCAAATTACGTATCAACTCCAGCTTTTCAAATGTTTATTTTACTTCCCACACCGATAGGTGAGGGGAGTATTGTGATCGCGAAAATTTTCGATTTTGAGATACTACGTTTGGTATGATGTCTACATAACGATTATCCACGTCACTCATTTCCGTCGGTCTGTCTGTCTGTCTGTCTGTCTGTCGGTCTGTCTGTCGCTTTTTTCTAGCCTCGTAATCTCAGCAACCGCTGCATGGATTGTGATGAAATTTGGACAGCGATATGCTGTGAGGTCGTAGTAGGTAATGTTCCTATAATTTTGGAAATCGGTGCAGGGGTGGCGGAGTAATTAGCAAAAAACAAAAAAATAAATATTGCTTAAACTTCGTTTTTAGGCGTTTTAGAGGTTCCTGATCATTTTTTACTTTTTTTTGGGTGGGGGTGAAATTGGGGAGGTTGGGGGTGAGGGTTTGTAAAAGTGAAAAATTTGTTGCTTTCATAATAGACTGTCCACTGACCCATGAAGGAAGACCTAGCAACATAAATAACTTGTTTAGGTCTATCCGAACATTGCCTTGCCTATTACAGAAACCAAAGGACTTAGAATTTTTTCTGGTGTAAACATACGAGAGTATTGCGTTAGATGCTTCTATATTGTTTTACAAGGAAACTGCTGAATTGATGTTAATGAAATTTTGACACCGTATTACTACCGTGGCGAATCCTCGCCACGGTAGTAATACGGTACGTATGGTTTTTATAAATCGTGCCAGTGGCGGCGCAGAAATAATAAAAAAAGTAAAAACATAAAAACAGCTCAAACTTCGTTTTTAAGCGTTTTAGAGGTTCCTGATCATTTTCTGCGTTTTTTTTGGGTGGGGTGAAATTGGGGTGGTTAGGGGGTGGGGGGTTGAAAAACTGAAAAATTTCTTGTATTCATAATAGGCTGTCCACTAGCCTGTGAAGGAAGACCTAGCGACATAAATCAACTTTTTAGGTCCATCCCAACATTGTCCTAGTCTATTACGGAAGTTAAGGGACGTAGAATTTTCTGCATACATACGAGTATGTATTGCTTTAGATCATTTTGTATTTTGTAACGTGGACACTGCTAAATTGATTCTAATGAAATTTTGACACAGTATTACTGCCGTGGCGAGGATGGAAAACGCGTATTGTTTTTATAAATCGTGCCAGTGGCGGCGCAGAAATAATAAAAAAACTAAAAATATAAAGATAGCTCAAACTTCGTTTTTAAGCGTTTTAGAGGTGCCTGATCATTTTCTGCGTTTTTTTGGGTGGGGGTGAAATTGGGGTGGTTGGGGGGTGGAGGGTTGAAAAACTGAGAAATTTCTTGTATTTATAATAGGCTATACAATAACCTGTGAAGGAAGACCTAGCGACATAAATCAACTCTTTAGGTCCATTCGACGACATTGCCTAGCCTATTACGGAAACTGAGGGACTTAGAATTTTCTGTATACATACGAGTATTTATTGCTTTAGATCTTTTTGTATTTTGTAACGTGGACACTATTAAATTGATTCTAATTAAATTTTGACACAGTATTATTACCGTGGTGAGGATGGAAAACGCGTATGTTTGTTAAAAATCGTGTCAGTGGCAGCGTATATAGCAATAATCAAAAAACTAAAAGTATGAAAACAACTCAAACTTCATTTTTAGATGTTTTAGGCTGTCCATTGACCTCTGATGGAAAGACCTAGCGTCATAAGACAATTTTAGGGGAGGGGGAGGCTGCCGATGATTTGGTTGCAAGGGGATCTCAGAGTAAAGCTTTATGCTATGGGAAAATAATAAACTGATATCACAGTAATGTGTGGGAAGTACTGAGTCAATCAACTTGACTCCATTTTTTTTTTTTTGAGACATTCGAGGGGTTTTGGACTAACAGAAATAACAAAATTTCGTGGCTCTCGTTATTTTGAGCATGCGCAGCAACAAGAAATAGGTAAATGATGCCCAATAACGAAAACCTAGTTTCATAGTCAAGCTCTATGTTGTCAGTTTTCAATATGGTCTCTTAGTTTCGAAACAGTTTTAACTGATATAACTAAAATAATTAATAACTGATTCAAACGTTGGTCAATCCTATCTTTTAATGCAATAATATAAACTACATACTCCAAAAGATATTTTTAAACATTATCATTCTTGTATTTACTGTTAAAATATGTTTATGCTACCTTTAGACACAAAAAATGCTAATACATCATAAGGGCCCATGTTAAAATTCTGATTTTTAATCGTTTATAACTTTCTGAAATGATCGACAAAATTGTTGAATTTTTCAGGTTAGTTACCTATGTGATTAAACTTATCAAAAATAGCTAACTGTTAGAAGATATAATTCCGTATCGCTTAGTTAGCAATAGTAACTTGAACCTTATTTAGAATTTGAACATGATTGTTGTACCAAAATGTCACTTGGGTTTTTGTTTTTCCTTACATCAAAAGCTATTCATCCACGGTAAGTGATGCTCATATCATAACAATTTACTGATTTTATAGAAAAATTGTACATACATAGTGTCCTTTCACTTTTGCCTACGTGTTTGTTGAATAGAGGTGGGAAATTTTAGGAATATCTTATAACGTCCATACAAATTAAAGATATCTGTTAGTATTTAGGAATACTAATTCCACCCCATTAGTCACATGTCTCCGTCGTCGGATTCCCAGGCGAGGCAGCTGAATGAATTGAAGTTACAGCTACTCATGTTAGAGACTGATCTAGCTAAGATGCTAGAACAGAACGCCCCTCCAGCGGTGCGACCTCAGTCCACTCCGGTAGCAGCATCCACAGATTTGTGGAGTGTATGGCATCCCTCCAAATCACCTCCCGCGGATGCCATTAAAAAAGTGTCCGTTTACAACTGGGGAATCCAGAAATTTTCGGGTAAAGGTTCTGTTGTGGACTTTTTGGAGATAGTGGAGACTCTCATGGTGTCTAGAGGATGCACTCCGGCTGATTTGTACGCCTCAGCAAGCGATTTGTTTAAGGGATCCTTTAGTAACTGGGGCGAGTTACGAGGCACGTTTTTTAAGTAAGTACCGTTTTGGGATTTTGCCGCTGCAGCGCTATGGTCGCCGTACCGCGCATGCGCGCTGGTTATCTACATCTCTTGTCTACGCACTGATACCACTACAGTCTGATTATTAATCATTGTATACGTTGTTTACTGAGTGTTTAAGATGCCTCCGACAATCGTGAGTCCCGCCGATTGTGAAGTATGAGCTATTATGCGCTTTCTTAGTGCTAAAGGCGTAAAACCGATTGATATTCATCGTGAGATCTGTGAAGTTTACGGACAAAACGAGCTATCCAGAACAAAAGTCATGGCAACTTGAGTAAGGGTATCGTTTTGCTGCATGACAATGCCCGTCCACTAATAGGACCAAAAATCTCATCAAATCTTTTCAATGGGAAACTCTAGATCATCCTCCGTACAGTCCCGATCTGGCACCCAGCGACTACCATTTGTTCTTGCACTTGAAGAAACACCAGGAAGACAATAACGAAGTCAAAACAGTTGTGATACAATGGTTGAAAAGTAAAAGTTTTATGAGGAGAGTATCCAAAAACTGGTGCCACGTTATGACAAGTGCCTCAATATTGACGAAAATTATGTAGAAAAGTAGATTAAGGTACAGGCTTTCAATGCTTTCATGCAAAAATAAAATTATTGCGATACCTTTGCACGTCTTTTTTTAATTCCAAAACGGTGCTTACTTAAAAAACATGCCTCGTAGTTGATCAGTTAAGGCAAGCCCTTCTGTGGGAAAACTTTGATCGTAATTTTTTTTATAATGAGCCTCCTGCAAAGGCTGAAAGCCTATGGCGCTGTAGAAGCGCTGCGAGAGGATAAACGTGCTCGCCCACTTAGGCGAAGCGTCGCGAATGGAAGCGGCGCGAAGAAAATTGTGGATTTGACGCCAGAGAAGTTTACATTAGGTTATATGGCAGCCCGTCCACTCAGGTAGCGCGAAGCGAAAAGGCGCGTCGTTTGACGCGTGAATTCTCTTCGGACCAACTAGGCGTCGTTTCTCTTGACGCTTCGCTTCGCTTCGCCTGAATGGGCGGTACCAGGCGGCGAGAAGATCAACATTTTTCTTGATTCCTCTCGCATATTTTCAGTGTTTAGCAGTATTTTGTAGGAAGTGGTGCTAAATTGCAGTCTCTGGTCGTGATACAAAGACATCAGTTGCAACGGTAATTTAATTACACCCAGGATTTTCTTTAGTTTTTTTCTTTTCTTGTTCCATAGTGGCAATGAAAGTTAAATTAAAACAAATAAAATTCGCGTCGCGCCGTAAAAGACGCGACGCTTTGCGCCGCTTCGCCCCAGTGTGCGGACATCGGTTAAATGACGCTTCGCTTCGCGCCGCTTCCGTTCGCGGCGCTTCGTCTAAGTGGGCGAGCACGTTTAGTGTCGGTGCACGTTAGATTTGAAATGCTGCAGGATCGAAAACGACGTCCTCACAAAGACAATTTTCCATCAATGGCATGAGGGGCTAGGATCATCTCCTTTATCTAATATTAGATGCATGTGAATTCTTAAAGTGAAAATTGTTTGACATCAAAGTCATAAATACGTGTAGGGGTGGGAAGTATTTATGGACTTTTGCTATGGACGTAAATACGAATTAAATGAATACAGGAGCGTCGAAGAACTGGCGTTGATTTTGAAAGATTCCATCCATCCAGGCGAAAGGGGTTAATAGAGATGGGAAAAGGAAGAAATAAAAAGTCGTACAATCGAACGTCACTAAAGCTACAAAAATGTCGCTGGTTCAGTCTCTTGTGTTCTCCACATTTTTGTATGCCTTGGAAACTTGGACTGTTAAAAAAGCAGATCGAGCTCGCATAGATGCTTTTGAAATGTGGACATGGAGGAGAATGCTGAGAGTTCCTTATACCACCCATCGAACTAACGTTTCCATACTGGATGAGGTCGGTAATCCAAAGAGACTATCCTCCATTGTGTCGACGAGAATGCTTACATTCTTCGGACATATACACAGAAGCGATAATATGGAGAAACTTGTAGTTCAGGGTCATACCCCGTGTGGGCGGCGCCGTGGCCGTCCCCCTACACGCTGGGTGGATACGACGAAACAGTTGCTGGATATGAGCGCCACTAAACTAACAGTAAATCGCGAACGATGGCGAGCTACAGTGCTCAAAACTATTGATAATATTTGTGTCGGCAATACTCTAGCTCCGACTTAATGCATTTTACGAGTTCACAATATGTCTGTTCAGACATTGTGACTATGATGATGACAATCGAACAATTATGAAAACATTACTAGTATGATGAAGAAATAGCTGCTAAAGATGGAAGTTATAAACTAGTTATGTATAACAGCCAAGTGAATAATATAGAAATGACTTTCAAAGCGGGTGAACCGTTACAAACAAAAGAAAACGTGGTTTTGTCTTGGCAATCCTCACTCAGACGCAATTTACTGGCAAGCTGATTGCACGACTCAACATGGAACTGCAATACCTTCCAAGACAATGAGCTTTCCTGGCTTCCGTATTATCGCAGTCATAAACAGAGCATGAATGTGCTCCGAGTGAAATCTTAAAGTGAAATTAAATTGAAAGCAAACCTTAACCAGACGCCGCAAGACTTGAATGCCATCTGAATTCCAAGTTCACCTACAATTTACGGTCTCAAAGCTCTGCCTCAGCACTTACTGGAGCGCTGGGACAATGCAATGTAGCAAGAATGGGCGCCTCGCATATCAGTAGCGCAGTTAGTGTGTTTTATTAAAAAAATAGCATCTGTTCAAAGGTTTTTACTTCCCACACCGATAGATGAGGGGAGTATTGTGATCGTGAAAATTTTCGACTTTGAGGTGATACGCTTCTTGGGCGCTTTATGATATCTACATAACGAAAATCCACGTCACTCATTTCCGTCGGTCTGTCTGTCTGTCGGTCTGTCTGTCTGTCGATCTGTCTGTCTGTCGGTCTGTCTGTCTGTCTGTCTGTCTGCTTGCCTATCACAGAAACCAATTTTGTGATGTATACATACGAGTTTTTCTTTATTTCGTTCTGTGTATATTGCGTAAAGCGAAAATTATTGAATTGATTTTAATGAAATTTTGAAACAGAATTTACTGCCGCGGCGAGAATGGAAAATGCGTTTTCGAAAAATAGTGTCAGTGGCAGCGCAACAATAATGAAAAAACTAAAAATATAAAAACAGCTCAAACTGCGTTTTTAGACGGTTTGGGGTCTCCTGATAGTTTTGCATCGTCGAGTTAAAACATGCAGAAATGGCGTCCCAGTTCCTAAGGAGGGAGACGCAAGAAACTATTTGCGAGAGTTTTTGTGAGTTGGATGTTTTTTTGCGAGCAAGTGGGTGATGATTTGGCTGTAAGGGGATTTCAAACTATAGCTTCACGCCATGGGAAAATAATAAAATGTGATGAATGTGTTGGAAGCATAGAGTCAATCAACTTGACTCCATTTTTTTACCGAGGTTACGACCGAGAGAGTTCGGCGATGTTCAGGTGACTTTTTGTACACGGACTAATAAAAATCTACACAAACCATCCCATTTAACGTACAATGTTCGCTCACAACACCTAATATGGCTAATGTTTAAGCCCAGACTTTTCCCCTAAGTTTTTTATATTTCTATGATTCCAGCAAACCTAATCGGAATAGCTTACTCAGTTCATTCATTCCGGCAAGCTATAAAGTTTGAAATAAAATAGGATCCAGTAATTATGTTCCTGCAATCGGATTTTGAAGAAAATAAAAATAAAAAAATGGATTCAGATGTTTTAATGTTATCTGCTGTTACATTATATTGTTTTTGTTGTGAACATGAAATGGTGACATTGAGACTCAAAACTGCGACCGTATTTGTAATCAGCACCCTCAAATTATCCAAAACCCAGGGTTTCATCTTAATAGATTATAAAGGTTTTCGATTTTTAGGCAAAGCTGACAATCTGAAAGATCTGAAATTTTTGATTTTTCTCAAACAAGACTGAAACTCAAGGGTGCGACCAGATTTGTAACAAGCACCCTCAAATTATCCAAATCACTAGACTTCTTTCTAATAGAAGGCCAAATATAGATTTTCGATTTTTTAGGCAAACCTGAAGATCTGAAAATCAGAAATTTTTAACTTTCATCAAACGAGACTAGACTGCGACCGTATTTAGAAGGTTTCATCTCAATAGAGAGTCAAATAAGGATTTTCGATTTTTAGGCAAAGCCGAAGGAAGATCTGAAAGATCTGAAATTTTTTATCTTTCTTAAACAAGACTGCAACTGGATTTGCAATCAGCACCCTCAAATTATCTAAATCACAAGGTTTCATCATGATAGAGAGCCAAATTAAATTTTTTTTTAGACAAATCTAGGTAGAGATCTGAACACCCGAAATTTTTGATTTTCGTCAAACGAAACTGAAACTCAAAACTGCAACTGGATTTGTAATCAAAACCCTCAAATTATCCAAAGCACGAAGTTTCATCTTAATAGAAATCCAAATGAAAATTTTTTAATGTTTTGCGTAAACCTGAAGATCTGAAAGAACTGAAATATTTGATTTTCCTCAAACTAGACATTTTTTGAAATAAACCATTATTTCTGTTCATAAATATATTCGTAATGGTTAAAATTGAAATCACCTTTAGAGTTGGGTCTTTAATTATTTACAGCTTAGTTGTTTCTAAATATTCCATACCATATAGTCAATTATTTTACACGGTTATCGTTCAGCAGAATTGTACGAATTAATTTTTTACAGTCTATAATGGAAAGGAATATTTGTATAACGTATTTATGATCCAAATCAATTATTCAGTTAAAAATAACAGTTTAATATTTAAACTCATCCATCCAAACCATCAATTTTTTACAGAGCAAATTTGACAGGATAATTCTCAGAGGCGTACATTTGTTTGCTAATATTAATCGTGGCACCCCTCCCCCCCCCCCCCCTCAAGGTGCCACAGGATATTATAATTATCTACTAGTCAGTGCTGACTTAGCATCTTATTGCAGTTTACAACACTGTCAAACTACAAAAAAAAATGGCTCAATGTCGGTTTTATTTGCCGTGTAAAAATAAATAAACTAAACTAAACTTGACTTTGGGTCAGAAATGCGCCCTTTGAATTACGGCCTGTCATTATGTCAACCTTGGATAACTGACGAGATTCTTCAACTGATGGACGATAGAAGAGAACAGAAAACAAGAAACATCGAACGATACAGAGAACTGAACAAAATAATCCGACGAAAATGTAGGGAGGCTAAAGAGCAATGGCTAAATAACCAATGCACAGAAATAGAAAATCTCCAAAAAAAGCATGACCTATTCAACATGCACAAAAAGATCAGGGAGATAACAGGAAGACAACACAAAGCTCACAGTGGAATGTTAAAAGGGGCCAACGACGAGTTACTGATCGGGGTCGAAGACAAGCTGAAACGATGGAAGGACTATATCGAAGAACTTTTTGGCGAAGATCGAACGGAAAGCCCCCAACCAGAAGAATTTAATGAAACTAGTCCTTGTATTACGCCGGACGAAGTTATACGAGCAATAAAGCTTCAAAAAAATGGTAAAGCTATAGGCCCCGACGGAATCTACGCAGAGACGCTTAAGCTAATGGCACAGCAAGAAGGGGCTGGCCTAAAGCTCTTAACAGCACTGTTTAATAACATCTATAGAGCAGGTAAAATCCCAACAGACTGGCTCAAATCTGTGTTTGTCACCCTGCCCAAAAAGACCAATGCGACACACTGTGATGACTACAGAATGATCAGCCTAATGTCGCATGTTCTGAAAACCTTTCTACGAATTATACATACTCGAATCTACAGCAAATGCGAGCCAGAAATCGATCCAGTTCAGTTCGGTTTCAGAAATGGATTAGGAACGCGTGAGGCTCTCTTTTCTCTTAATGTACTCACCCAAAGATGTAGAGACATGAATGTCGATGTTTACGCGTGCTTTGTTGACTATCGGAAGGCTTTTGACTGCGTTTCACATCAAAAAATGGCGGAAATTCTAAAAAATACCGGGGTTGATGCAGAAGACTTACGCATTATTACAAACCTTTATTGGCACCAAACTGCACAAGTGAGAGTTGATGGGCTAACATCTGAACAGGTGGCAATAAGGAAAGGTGTACGTCAAGGCTGAGTGCTGTCGCCTCTATTGTTTAACATTTATTCAGAAGCAATATTCAAAGAAGCACTTGAGAACATAGACACAGGCATTAGAATAAATGGAAAACTACTTAGTAATATCCGCTACCCAGACGACACCGTGGTAATAGCTAATAACCGTCAAAACTTGCAGAGAGCCATGAACCTTATTGTAGAGTATAGCCAACGCTTTGGACTATCTGTTAATGTTAACAAAACTAAAAGTATGGTGTTTTCTAAGCAAGCAGTGGAGGCTGTAATACGCATTAACAACCAACCTGTCGAACAAGTGCATTCGTTTCGGTATTTAGGAGCCATGGTGAACCACCAAAGTGACCCGAAAATAGAGATCAAATCTCGAATCGAACAAGCTCGTAAAACTTTCATTGGCATGAGACACCTTTTCGTCAACCGCGGACTTTCTCTTCAGCTTCGCACGCGACTTCTTCGTTGTTATGTTTTCCCTGTCCTTACTTATGGATGTGAAAGTTGGACTTGTAATCCAGAAATGGAGAGACGCATAGACGCTTTCGAAATGTATCTCTACCGTAGAATATTGCGTATCTCATGGATGGAAAGACGGACAAACATCGACGTCCTAAATACAATGGGAAAATCACGAGAGTTGATGAGAACTATTAAAGAAAGAAAGCTCCAGTACATCGGGCACATCATGCGCGGCGAAAAATATGAGATCCTTCGCCTGATTATCGAGGGGAAAGTCCAAGGAAAAAGATCAGTTGGACGACGCCAGAACTCATGGCTGAAGGACCTACGGAGGTGGTTTGGAAGGACGTCCACTGAAATTTTTAGAGCTGCAGTGTCGAAAACAATTATTGCCAATTGGGTCGCCAAACTTCGTTTGGAGACGGCGTCATAAGAAGAAGAAGATTATATAGCAGCCTGTATATTCAGGCAACATGAATTAAGTTATATAGAATATTATTTGATATTGTAAGATGTTTGCTGTTACTACAGATGTAAAATAAATAATAAAATAAAATATTCACTAAAAGCCTAGTTTTGCCTCAACGCAAACAATCCAAAACTACTCATTAAGTTAGAGAATCTAAAAATTATAACGGTGGTGGCTGAAACTGGCTAAAGATAGTCTTTTGGCTGTTCAACCTCAGTGTCTTCAAGATCAGAATTGAACCACCAAAATTATTGTGCGTATCGCAAAATTCGGCATATAAGTTCCATGAATTTTGATACAGGGAAAGTTAATTAGAATTTTCATAACTTGCTTGAAGTATTATACAGGGTGTTTGACAGATGGCTAGCCAAGCTTGGTGGGCGTATATTTCGAAGATATTTTATTTTTATAGACCTGTCCCTAAACATCGCTGAATGGTACCAAGAACTAGCTTTTCCACAACTAACAATCACAAGACGTAACCGACAGTGTAGGATTTAAAATAGGATAGAAGTTCCAGAGCAACCTTTTCCGAGAAGTTACGTCCCAAATGTTACGCCACTCCCAAAAAACTCAAGACACTTCAAGCTCTTCATAGCTGAGATAATCCTCCCTCAAAGCCAAAAATTCCGCCACTGACGATTAACATTCCTAAAATCCTAGAAGCTTTCAGAGATTCTCGCTGAATTAATTCCAACATTGAGATAAGCTTGGTCAGTCTGGCGATTGCCGTCGTTCTCGTTTTTAGCCGCTTTATAGTCGGAAAAGGATAGCAAGCTTGATGCCAACTCCACGTCCCGAATCCCCATCTGCACCGTAATCTGCACTGGTATACTCTAGGGATTTGATTCAGTTAATGGTTATGAATACAAAGTGTAACAAAAACCCAGCCACACTCTCTGTTCTGGCCAGACGCGTTCTGTCACGTATCTAACTGGCACGTGGTTTCTGACGTCATACCGTGCAGCTACTTTAAAGGGATGTATCCTTAGATAAAGAAAGAGAGGGGATACCGTACGCCCGTTTGATGCCATATTAATTAGCTGTGACCGAAAATGAATAACTATTTGACAGATGTCAAAACATTTTTTTATGATATGTAGCGTTTCCATCATTGTAAAATATTGTGGTGTGCATAATGGTAGGGTGTGCACCTTATGGTTGGAGAAGTCACAGCAGCCAGGAATCACGTATTACAGGTAAATTTTGGTACTACTTTGGTGCCATTTGGCAACCGAAACGTCAGTCGCTCGTTTCGTCCTCTCATGTATCAGTATACAAGTGGTCATTTCATAATTTCCCAATACATTTATATCTGGGTCAGCTTCGTTTTCGAAATACAGGGTGTGAAATTTACAATCTCACGTCGCGTCGGGTAAAACTATGGGAATGGTGCTCAAATCTAGGCAGCACTCAAATCCTGATACACGTTTGAAAAAACATTTCGAAATCCTTCTGCTGCACAAAGTCGATAAATAAAATGTATGTCAGCATATTCTTGATAAGAAATTTGAAAGGGCAAGTTAAAAATAATATACATCAGACTTGCTTTAACCTAGTGATACTTCAGAAGTATAAAATTTGCAAAAATGTCAAAAATAAATCTGGCTACTTCCAGATTATTTGCATTGTTATTAGTATTTGTAGCACAGAGTCAGTGTATAGAGGTGTAGGAATTTTTTTAGAAAAAGGGTTTAAGAAATATTCAAAACAATACAGATTTTTATTGAAATTTGAGTACCTAGCATCTCGGAAGTGAAGCGATATAGAAATTATCATTATTTTAACGTTATCTATGATGTCCTGAAATTATGAAGATATAAAGTGTACCACCCTATATAACAAGGCTAGCGCTGTAACTTCTTTCAAACGTAGAACTTTAAACACACAAAGTAAGACATTAAAGCCTATATTAAATGCACTTTCTCTCAAATAGGCTTTAATTCAACGTTACACGTCATACTTGTGAATAGTTCTGATAGAACAACTTGCCACCATCAACTTTAGTGTGTTTCCTGAAAGTTGATACTGGGTTCCTTAAATCAATCCCCTTGTGCTCGTTGAAACAACACTTACTTTATATTCTTCGTGTTGCACGTTCATGGATCAATAACTACAAAATCACAGTAATAAATGTACAGGGTGAGTCCTAAGTTTCGCACACCGATAGGTGAGGGGAGTATTGTGATCGCGAAAATTTTCGATTTTGAGATAATTCGCTTTTTGGGCGTCTTATGATGTCTACATAACGAAAATCCACGTCACTCATTTCTGTCGGTCTGTCTGCCCGTCGCTTTCTTCTAGCCTCGTAATCTCAGCAACCGCTGTATGGATTTTGATGAAATTTGGGTAGCGATATGCTGTGTGGTCGTAGTAGATAATGTTCCTATAATTTTGAAAATCGGTGTATAGGCGGCGGAGTAATTAGCAAAAAACGAAAAAAATTAAATATTGCTCAAACTCCGTTTTTAGGCTTTTTAGGGGTTCCTGATCATTTTCTACTTTTTTTTGGGTGGGGGTGAAATTAGGATGGTTGGGGGGTGGGGGGTTGTATAATTCAAAAATTTGTTTCTTTCATAATAGACCGTCCACTGACCTATAAAGGAAGACCTAGCGACATGAATAACTTTTTTAGGTCTATCCGAACATTGCCTTGCCTATTACAGAAACCAAAGGAGTTACAATTTTTTCTGGTGTAAACATACGAGAGTATTGCTTTAGATCGTTCTATATTTACTTTTTTTAACTGTGTATAGAAGTCGTTAAAATAAACAACTTTTTCAAATAACTTTTGTCCGAAAACTGCAAAAAAGCGATATACATAATCAAAAAGTAAAACTGAGTTTGTGTAGACATACCTAGCCTGTTTATGTTTAGTTTTTTACCCGGATTTTTGTCTTATCGATCAGGTATTGTATCTGTAAATTATTGCACTAGTTACTTTCAGTTTATCATAATTAAATTGTTTTTACTATCATGCTTACATCCGCATGTGGATTTCTCAATTTAAATTCGTACCAGAAAATGTCGGAATACGCCGACTTTTTCCGACATTTTCTTGTACGAATTTAAATTATCATAATTAGTTTTAAATTGGTAAAACTCAAAATCTGTTTCATAATAATGTGCCTCTTGTAGGATTTAACAATTTGAAATTAACAACGATAAACGTAAATTGGCTACTGCACTATCTAACTTAATACACAAGCCAAGATTTACTTATTTTGTTTTGTACATCACTTATTTTTCAGTTTTTCGAAAAAAGTTTTAAATTGGTAAATCTCAAAATTTGTTCCATATTGATGTGCCTATTTAACAATTTGAAATTAACAACGATAAACATAAATTGGCTACTGCACTATCTATCTTAATACGCGGGCCCATATTTACTTATTTTGTATTGTATATCACTTATTTTTCAGTTTTTCGAAAAAAATTATTCGAAAAACTTGTTCATTTTAATTACCCCTATAATACACATATTAAAAAAGTATTAACTTAGGACTCACCTTATAAAATATTCAATTATCTCAAAGCGTTGACTCAATGGATGTTTACATTATATTGATGAAGAAGATAATAAAATCTTCATGTTTTTCAGCCATACTTAATAGTTGATTCGTCCATAACTTGTAGATGTATTGTGTCATTAATCTGTGATCAGAAACCATTGTAACAGTCACCCATTCGTATAGAAATGTTGCTCAAATAAAAGACGACGAATCATTTACTTCAAATACAAAATATATTTTTGTGTATACAAATATTGCAATGTCGTTACTATTAGTAATCATTTCCCTTTTTTAGGCATTTGGCACATCATACCTTCAGCATTTCCTTTCTGAGCATCCATTACAAAATTAAATGGGCCTGGATAAGACATGACACAGTGTGTCAGTGTTATATGTATAATATTTCATGGAATACTATTTGCATTATTTGGGATTAAAATAGGGGATTTAAAACGAAACAGCGTGTTCTAAATTGCTTCTGATTGATAATATAATGTTGATTTATATCACCATATTAGCTATGTAACTGTAATTTATTGCGAAAATTGTATGGGTTGTCGAAAATCATTCAGGCTACGTTTCGACGTTTTGTGCTTTTAGAAACAACGTTGGGTAGTGAGGACGTTAGAGATTTAAAAAAAGAATGTGTACCAAGTTTTTCAATTCTCAAATTTTTGTGGCTGTTCACGCAGTTTGTGATCGATTGGGACGAGGTTCATCATCAACCGATTCACAACCATATTTTAAAGTTATTATTCAAACAAACATCTGGATATGCATTTTTAATCATTTCACAAGTTGCAGTTGGTATTTTAACCAACTAGGTAGAAAATTTTATCGCGTATCTTTGCTCCGCCTCATTTTTTTCTGATAGGCACGTAAAACACAATAATTCATTTCTTTTTCTTAAGGCACCAGTCCCATTTTATGAAGATCGGGAACAATTCTGGCAAATGTCTATATCTTGTGACCTTCTGTGTAGAGTATGAGAACCCAGTCTCGTCCAGTCTCTGACGTTTTTCAACCATGAGTTCTTTCTGGCCCCCGGCCCCTTTTGCCTTCGATTATTATTATTTTCAGCATATTTATTATTTCTCATGATATGATCAAGATAGACGGTTTTTCTCTTCTTTACGGTGGTTAAGAGATCACGTTTCTTGTTTTTTGCTGCGGGCCTTCGATATTTGTAACGCGGTCTGTCCAAGGTTTTCTTAACATTCGGCAATACATCCACACATCAAAGCCTCCATTCATTGTATTGATCTTCATTGTACTTTACCTCGACGCCATACAGAAGCATCGAGAAACCATAACATTTGACGGAACTATAGCTGATTTGGGCATGCAGACTTTTCGCTCAGTATAGACTACGCATTTTGAAGAATGGAATTGTCCTAGCCATCTCGTTTCTTGTTCTTATTTCCACATCTGAAGTCTTCTGAAATCCCGCTACTACCGCTAAGTATCTAAATTTCTGAACGCTTGATATAGACGTTCCGTGGTCTTTTATATCTATTAACTGATTCAGATTTCTGCTTATCACCATGATATTTGTCTTATGTTTATTTATTTGTAGTCCTATCTGGTCACCTACTGAAACTATATTTTTGTTTAGTCTTTGGAGACCCTTGAAACTACGCGCGATTACGACTGAGTCATCGACATACTTGAAGTTATTTAGAAGTCTAATTGTTATGCCATGTTCCGATCCATCAAGTGATTGCTCGAATATAACGTCAAAAATGCCTAATATCTCAATTTTAAGTAAGTCTACGCAACGAGCGTGAACTGATCAACGTCACTAAAATCCTGGGGGGAAAGTAGAATGAGAAATAGAGCAATTCACAAGTTTTATTTCACGTATTTACGAAAACCCGCCAATATCTGTGGAAGCGTATTTGGGATGATGATTATGATGATTGCGTGCTTGTTTCAGCAGAACCCATCAACGTTTCAGTGATGTGTAACCGCGCTGTAGCTGGCATTCTATTTCCCAGGCGTATGTCTTCATAGTCTTTATTAGACGAAACAGTACGATATAAATTATTTTTCTTTCAGGCTTTCACCATTGGACAGGGTTCTGTAATAGGTATTACCTTTTTGCTTTCCACACCGATAGGTGAGGGGAGTATTGATATTACGCTTTTCGGTCTATCTGTTGGCGTTTTTCTAGCCTCCTAATCTCAGTAACTGCTGCATAGATTTTGATTAAATTTGAGCAGCGATATGGTGTGGGGTCGCTGTAGGTAATGCTGCTACAATTTTGAAAATCGGTGAATGGGCGGCGGAGTAATTAGCAAAAAACGAAAAATTTCAAATATTCCTCAAACTTCGTTTTTAGGCGTTTCAGGGGTTCCTGATCATTTTCTACTTTTTTTTTTTGGTGGGGGAGAAATTGGGATGGTTGGAGGGGTGGGGGGTTGTAAAGCTGAAAAATTTGTTGTACTCATAGTAGGCTGTCTACTGACCTGAGAGAGAAAGACCTAGCGGTATAATACACTTTTTTAGGTCTGTCTGTCCACTGACATTTGAAAGTAGCACCTAGTAGAATAAAACACTTTCTTGCGGTCGGGCGAGCGATGATTTGGTTGCAAGGGCATCTACACTATAGTTTCATGCTATGGGAAAATAATTAAACTGGTATTATCGGAATGTATGGGAAGTACTGAGTCAATCAACTTGACTACAGTTTTTAGCTATATTGGGGCTACACTTAGAAGAAGTTTCAGGTTTTATAAAATTCCGAAAGTCTGGCTCTCACGGGCTCTTGCTCTATTGTGCGCCAGACCCCTCTGCAGGTCACATTTCTATCGTCAATTTTGAAAGGTTTATACCAATTCAATTAGTTCCGCAAGTTTGTTGTTAGTTTAATGTTGCAAGATGCGGTAGAATTTCAAACTTGTAAACAATAACAAAGTGGGTTAGAGACTTCGATAATACAGGTAATTTCACCGTAAAGTTTAGAGGCGGTATACAAACAGTAATCCCTACGAGAGTAATCTTCGCTGCCAGAAGTTCACAGCGATCGGCACTGGCAAAATATCTATCCACTTACTCTTTGGCAAAGTGGAAGATAGTAAAAAAAAGAGTATGAAATAATACACTCACATATATGGTAGAGCACTGCATATAGATCAAGTGCTTTGAGTGTAAGTTGTAGTATTTTTGAAATACTCAGCGGCGTAGCTTCCATTGATGCGGGTGATGCGTCGCATCCCTTCAAATGAGTGTAATACGTTTTTTTTATTTAAAAGAGTCACTAAGTCCTTCTATAATAAATCAAAATTCTGAAAATATTTATTCAAATAGTCAAATTAAATTTGAGTTATTGAATGTATGTATTGATCGAGCTTTATAGATAACGCTAACGGCTATGCTAAACGCTAAAAATAAAAATATGCCGACAGCGCGATGATGCGACTGTCCTTCTCGCATCTTGAATGCCACCGAACGCGATCCGCAGTCCACAAATTGTAGGCCCGTGATAACGTCTCTACTGTATCTAGTTCGATGTTTTACGTCGGTGGGTGATGTTGTTTCCTAAACGCATCTCGTTTGCGGTACAAAATAAAATATCGTTGCATGTCACGATGAACGATTGTGGGTGCGACTAGAAGAATGGATCTTTTATCTAACAGATAAGTAACCTAGACTTAGTTCTTTTTTTGAATTTGTTTGATTTTTGATTATTTTTTAACTTGTTTGTATATTTTATTCTTGAGACGCAAAAATTAAAGACTTCAATGGAAAAAGAAAGAAAAAAATGTTTGTGTTGGTGAAATCTTAATTGGAGTTACTTGTTACATCCCCTTGTATTGACGCCACTCTACGCCGCTGGAAATACTACTGGTAAAAATTATTTCAGTGTGTGTACGCCAATTTACCTTTTAACACGCTTACAAGTAAAACTAGTCCAATGTCATGTGAAAATACCACTCAAATGAGTGTAAAACTATGAAAATTGGACACAACAACCTTAGTAAAGTGTAGAAGTACAATTTCGAATAATGTTAATTCCACAGTATGAGCGTAAACATGAATTGGTATAACTCAAAAAATATATTCTTTCAGGAGAGCTCGTTAAAGTTTTATGAAACTGACACTGCAATTATTTTCGACTCATCAATTACTAAAAGGTTTAATAATGAGTTAATGAGTATAGCGACACAATGTCTCTACATGTCCAGAGTTTGAGTATTTTGTGTCTTTGGAATGAGTTCATATTTTATTTTTTATATTTTTTTTTTTCAATTATGACAGTCGTCATTATATTTTACTTTTATGCTGAACTGTACCATTTCAGAATATGACACCTTTGCACCAAATAACTGCCACGTAAAGTATGTTTATTTTATTTTGTGATTATCTTTTCACACGTGCCTTTCTGAGCCGAATGTGGCACATGCAATTTGCATATACACAGATGGCTCCAAAACAAGGGAAGGCACTGGTTGTGGCGTATACTCCAGGTCTCTGAACCTAAGAACAAAGTGGGCTATGGGCAAACACGCCAGTATCGTTCAAACGGAACCGGCTGGCATATCGATAGCCGCAAATGAACTAGCTAGGAGAGATGTATCTGTCAAAACTGTAGCAATCTGCACTGACAGCAGACAAGCACTTCTAACCCTGAAAAGATCTCTCACCTCAGGGCTAGCAATAAAATTCCACCAATCTTTAGCCCATGCTTCGAACAAAAACAATATTGTCCTGAGATGGGTTAAAGGGCACGACAACAACAAAGGCAACCGTATAGCGGACGGTCTAGCCACTTCCTGGCCGCTGACAAAAGAATTTTAGGACCTGTGACCTTTCTGGAACGTCGACAACCACAATTTCGGAAATAGACAAAAAACACTCCCATGCCTAAATGGTAAAACGATGGGAAGAATTACAAGGATGTCGATTTGCCAAGGAAACCCTTGCAGGTTTTGACATGGCAATATCCAAGAAGTACTTGGCGATGACCAGACCAAACCTACGTCTCATAGTAGGATTCCTGACTGGCCATTGTCAACTCTGGAAACACCGCCACACTGTGGGGTTAAGTGGCACACCGATATGTAAGATGTGTGAAAGCGAAGACGAAACTGTGGAACACGTCATATATGTGAATGCCCTGAGTTATCTTCTATTAGAGAGTGTGCGTTCGGCGAGTCTTGGCCTACACCCGCCCACATAAGAGAGATGTCCCCTAGCGACTTGTTCACCTTCCTACAATTGGCAGGATGAACGATGACCTGAGAAAAAAACTCCCTGGGAGTATGCACAATGGGCCAGTTGTGTGCTAAGTGCACTGGGACCACTCACCCTCCCCACTCTACAGATACAGATATGTGCCTTTCTGTTCGGCGGTTGTAATACAACAATACAACTGACATGTTGATGTCTTGCACGAAATAAAGATATGACGTTTTTACATGGCTCCATCTACGGGTAAAGAAGCGAGGTAGGTTTATGGTACTTTTGCACAAGAATTGTTATTTATTATTTCAAGATGGTTGAACCGAAAACCTCAAAAAGTGAATATTTTGAGATATGACAGTCTTTTTCCAAACAGACGATACATTCACGTCATTTATCTGAAAAGAGGTACCTATATCGTTTGATCACAATAGTCTGAGGCGTGAACATGACCCTGTAGAATACAGAATTCTAAAATATTTTTTGCGACTTTCGTACTCTGTAAATAAACTTATTTCTTTCATGTTGGGTATATTTCAGAACGGAGAGCATAGGAAATGGAGCTCGCATCAAAATCCTTGCATTTTTCGATCCGTGCATTTACTCTCCTTTAAAAAGTACTTATGCTAATATTAGGGAGTCTTTCAATGAGAAAGATTTACTATGAAACGGGTATTGTGAGACGGTCATACGTCATCTTGTAAAAAGCCCTCACAGACCATACAGTCAAATATAATGCGTCGCCTTTATACACGACTGGCAAACCGGAAACTAGGATGTTGATATAAACGTATCAGACGCGGGATAGCCGTTAAGGGTCTAGGGTATAGTGCGCGAAATTGATAATCCAAGAAAAGACGTATTCCCGTGTTAGCGAGGAGGCGTGGCCGTCTGTTCCCTTTCTCCAGTGTGTGTGTCTAAGATGAGGGAGGTAAGTCCAAAAATCCAAAGGTAAGGTCAGAAGGTCCAAAGGTAAGGTTCAAAGGTCACTATAAAAATTAATTTCGCATTTCCAAGCTCCTGACGTTACCTTTAAAGTTACAGTAATCATTGAAAAAGTAAATTGAAGAAGAAAGCTTGCGCTTTGTCGCCTATTTGGCCTTTTTTGATATTGTGTTTGGTTGTTAAATTAGACATTTGAAGTTCAAAAATCCAAAGGTAAGGTTAAAACGTCAAAGGTAAGATCCAAATGCCACTATAAAAATGAATTTCGCATATCCAAGCGCCTGACGTTACCTTTGAACTTAGGTACAGTAATGATTCAAAAAGCAAATTGAAGAAGAAAGCTTGCGTTTTGTCACCTATTTTGGCTTTTCTTGATATCGTGTTTGGTTTTTAAGTTACATACATATGGAGAACGTATGTATGATTTTGCATTGCGAGTTTTTTGCACACTAAAAAACTTTTTTGAGAAAATCTCCTATCACCTTCTAAAATACTGTGTATGTAGTTTGAAGAACGAGTGAGTTCTGTTCGTAATGAGAATCAGTGTTTTAACATGGCAAATACGTATGTATAACTGTGTATACCCAGGCCCCTTAAGATAACTTTTACAGGTTGAACAAAGAACACAATATCCCCTACCTCCCACCTTCTATTCTCCACGGGGTTGCCAGGTGTGTCAAAACCAAGCTGGCGACCATAAATCGTAGGTGGGCGATTGGCAACTTTAAAATTCACAGTGGGTTGACGAGGTTTGGCTATTTCTAGCTTCCACCATTGATTAATATATTTAAGTAGTTATTTGGTTGTCCCCTCAAAAATAAGGACTAGCCGAATGAGGCCAGTCATTTTACAATTGACACTTTGATCATAATGACTCTTCAATGATAGAGAGATTAGTGCGCGTGCTCAAAATAACCAAAGCTAAGAAATTCGTCATTTCCGGTTGTCCAAAAACGCCCAAGTTTTTCACAATAAAAATTATTTGAAAACCTGGAGTTGCGAGAAATCAGTAGGTTGATAGTGCTGAAAAAGTCCCATAACAGTTTTGATGTAAGCTCTTCGAAGTCCAAAAGGATCACAATAGCTCCTAGTTTCTATCATAAATATGACTTCGACTACAGGCTAATTATAGGACAATTTCAGTTTGACATATTTTTTCAGTTCCGCAGGTCAGATGTCACTCTTACCCACAAATTATGTCATACTGGGCGTTTCGGTTTTGACACTCACAACCGCAAAGTCGCCATTTCGGGCGATTTTCATTATGCATGTCAAATATTGGCAATTTGTGGCGAGATTTAAGCTAAAAGTTAGCCACAAGCATTCTTGTCAACATGCGATACTCGCTTAGAGTAGGACCTCAAAGAAAGCGCATACGAGTACGGCAAATACAGTTTAGCTGTCTATCATGAATTTCAGGGTTCGATGAATGGTACAAATCAATCATTGAATAATCAGGCTCTAGGCTTGCCAGGGGAGCGTATCTACGAATAGCTGAAATGGAGATTAAAGCAAATCGGCTATATACACGATATATACAGTACATAACGGGGCTGGAGCTGTAACTTCTGTCAAAGATAGAATATGATAACACACATGAAAGCCTTATCTTTAATATGCTTTTGCTCAACTGGACTTCATTTAACGTTTGACGTTTGTTACAAATTAATTATTTGCGTATTGTGTAATACTTTTACGGCCATAATCTGATGAATTGTTGATGCTGCTGGTTCTTGGTTCTTGGGAGCCAAGGCCACGGAGAGTGTCGACGCCGGCTGAACAGCCCAAGAACCAACAGTTCATGAATTATTTGCGTACCCATCGAAAAAATGAAAGAGGGACAAAGGTATGCGCTAGGTCTTTCCTTTATGGGTCAAAGGGGGAAAGAATTATGAATACAAAAAAATGTTTAGCTTTACAACTCCCCAATTTCACTTAAATCCAAAAAATAATAGCAAATGATCAGGAACCTCTAGTACCTCTAAATACGAAGTTTGAGGAATATTTGAACTTTTTTTGCCGCCCATGCACCGATTTCCAAAATTATAGCAGCATTACCAACTACACCTTACAGCATATCGCTACCCAAATTTCATCACAATCCATGCAGCGGTTACTGAGGTTACGAAGCTAGAAGACCGTCAACAGACAGGGAGACAAGCAGACAGGCTGACAGATAAAAAGATCGACGGAAATGAGTGACGTAGATTTTCGTTAAATTGAAAATTTTCGCGATCGCAATGCTCCCTCGCCTATCGGTATGGGAAGTGAGTACTAGAAGAACATAAACTTCCTCGACTAGACTATGAGCTATGGATTGCATTTCCTCTACCAATAATTTCATAATTACTCATCTTTCATCTTAGATTAACCTTGTTATTCCTGAATACAGCCCACGCGAAGCCTGGAATGGAAAACCGAAGAGCGCTCTCGATTTACATCATTAAAACAATCTAAAGACTAGAAGTTTTCAAATAATTATATGCATGCATTCTACTCCATCCACAATTATGGATAATAACTTCGTCAACTCCTCATCGATGTGCTATTAATTCCGATAGAACTCAAAATAAATGGTTTGATTTTATACTGCTTATCTACTCCCAATTAAGTTATACAGCGATCACCAAACTGTTTTTGAACTACTTCCGGTATAGTAATACCTACAAACGTACAGCGTGAATTATTTTACATAACACACGCTCTATCCGTGAGATGTTAACAATGCCCACTATTATAGATAACAATACTGATTAAATACACGGTGCAAAGGTGGCTATAAGGCCCGTATTCACCATTTTTTGGATAACCGTCTGTTTACTAACAATTGGTTAAAATATAGTGTTAAGTATCGTATTTACCATGAATTTTCAGCTCCCAGATATTAACAAAGAGATAACGTAATATTTTATTTTTCTAATATTGTAAACGCTGCGCAGTTTTATGTTCTGTGCTGTATAAAGCGTTTTGTGCTGCCATCTCTTGATTCTACATAACCTAATCATTTGTCTTTGTTTTTGGTTTCTATGTTTTATTTAATAATCATATTACTCATACATATTTCTCAAGAACAATTCCACCATCGCTGGCCATACCTCTTCGCATAAGAAACGTACCAATTATTAACATGAAAAAGGCAGAACGTAAAAGATCTGCCAATTACTCTCTCTGGTAGCTAAATATAAGCATATAGTTGAATAACTGAAAACTGGAAAACTAACACGGTTTTCAATAAACCGAAAGCTGAGCGGAGAAAATCGGTGATGAATAGAATGTCAGTCAAACACACCATTTTCGTCGATAAAGTCACAAATAACTAGATATTCGATATTATTTTGTGTTTTATGAGTTCTGAATTTGCTTAACTGGCGAAAATCGGGCTGTTAAAATTCACAGAGCAGTTATCAGCTGGTTAGCGTTAACTTTAATTGGTGAATACCAAAAATATGATTAACAAGCTGATAGCTAGTTTAACAGTCAGACAGAGATTTAACTATGCTAGTGAATACGACCCTAAAACATCAAATGCTAGTTCGAACAGTGTACAGTATTTATTTTAGTGACAGATGTATGGTTAAGTTATCAATAGTCTGTAACTATTATGTATTTAAATCAT
Organism: Callosobruchus maculatus; assembly: GCA_951848785.1. Classification (NCBI taxonomy): domain Eukaryota; kingdom Metazoa; phylum Arthropoda; class Insecta; order Coleoptera; family Chrysomelidae; genus Callosobruchus; species Callosobruchus maculatus. The sequence goes on from CATOUR010000083.1 coordinate 14,676,975, forward strand.
ACTATTTATTATCTACCAAAATGTGTCGCAAGTAAAGGCTCAGATCAATATATTTTTGGATGGCGTTAGGCTAGAGCTAAGTAGTGTTTGTAAAAGACTTGGTGTGCTAATTGACACTGGCTTTAAGTTTGTCAGATCAAGGCAACTCTGTAATAAGAAAGTCCTTTGGTGGCATAAAATTGATCTTTCACTGTCGTAAGTTTCTTACTGTAAAGGATGAAAAATGTTATGTGAATCGCTGGTACTTTCCCAAATAAACTACGCTGATGTATTTTGTGAGCTATTTTTGAGTGTCTTTGAAAGAAATAGATTGCAAAAGATTCAAAACTCTTGCATACGAGTTATATATGAAATAAGGAAATTTGACCATATTTCTCAGAAATTTATTTCATTAAATTGGCTTAATAGTAAACAAAGAATGCAACTCCACCTGTGCTCCTTTATTCATACTGTTATTTGGTATAAGACGCCAGCATACCTGTATAATAAAATAACCTTCCGTAAAGACACCCACAATGTGAACATCAGGCGTAAAGGTATGATCTCTATCCCTAGTCATAAGGCCTTCCAATCGACATTTTAATACTTAGCTCCAAAGCATTATAATAAGATTCCTACGGATTTAAAGAAAAATTGCCCTAAAGTAAATTCAAATCAACACTCAACGCTTAGTGCTGTCTAAAGCTATAAATCTTGGTTCATAGCTTTTTTTCTTTTTTAGCTGTGTTCTCGAATATGGCTCTGAGGTCATTTAGTGTCTTAGTAATTAGTAAGTAAGTGGAAAAGTTCTGATCTGATATAATAAGCAGATATTATAAATATGTGAACTTACATCCTTGTGTATAGGAGATAAGTAACTGGTATGATTATTTTTCAGTTGGGTTGAGTGGAAGAATGGAAATGTTCTCAAACTATGCCTTTTAGCAGCAATTGGGCTTTTTTGTATTCAATATCATTATTTTTGTATTTATAACATGCTGCTAATAAAAACCTTTATCATGATTATTATTGCTGTGGTCGTAGGTAAAGCATCGTATTCAACTCGCAGTAAGGCATGGCGCCAATTGAGACAATTATAACGCGAGTGATGTCACGTGACACGAGAGACACGACACGTACGTGCCATACGCATCGGGCGGTGATCCTCATATTGAGACGCAGTTTTGAAGTGACACGCTTACCACCTCATCGGAAAATGTCACGGACGAAGGACGTATTGTTAGACTAGAGTTCCGAATCAGAATCGGATGATACTGAACAGGACACGTTGTTTTGAGTCTTGTTAAGAAAGAAATTTAAATCCGATTTTTCAATTTTGTCTTCAAATAGTTAGCATCTTCCGTATCTTACAACTCTTTGTGTGCCCTTACCGCCTCTTCAACTTCTCTTCTGTCATTTTTATCGAAATAAGCGAAAAATACTTGTTACAACTGCTATACGTGACACAAGACACTGTGTCTGAACTGAACATTTCAATCCAATGCTTACAAAAGAACATGCTGTGCTGCGTCATCTCACATGCACTACACGAATCTCAATTTGCACCTTGCCTCAGGCAAGGCACATGGTTTGGATCGTATAATATTAATAATTATAGAGGGTGGTCCAATAAGCGCGCGGTTCTCTCTAGCGACCTTACCGTTTGAATTAGAAGAAAATGGCCTAAATAAAAAATTTATTTTAAAATGAGTAACTTGCAAAAAATAATTTCCAGATATACCGGAAGTAGGTATCAACTTCCTTATTTTAAAAAGAATACCCTATATATTATTACGTTTTTGAATGTAGCATCGATTTTTAGGTTCAGTCTGTTAACCATAGTTTATGACTACGAAGCCTATTTTCGGAGTCATTTAGAAATCTTTAGAAAATTTGACGTTTGTAGTACTTTACAAAAATTGTTAATATCTTAGAAAGTAAGACAGAGAGATTCGGTTTTCGTTTTTGGAACGAGCAAGGAGCGTTCTTGTGTTTTACTAAGATTATTGCTTCGAAAGCGCATTAAATCAATAGACTGGAAATTTTCAAATCTGAAAAGCTTAAAATGTTTTTTCAAATAGGATAAGTTTCATATCAGTGGATGCGAAATTAAATTCTCTTTTACTTTTATTCAAACATATGTTGTTCTATCTTTGACGGTTTCCAAGATATTTTTCGATTTTGGTATTACATATTATGTAATGTCGCATAGGTATCGAAACAATTGACTCGAAATTCTTAATCGAAAGTTTTTCAGACACTAATAGTGAAATGTGCAGGCGATCCATCTAACTGGAACCACATTGTTCTTAAAAGCTCCCGTGGTAAATTTTCCAGCAGGTTTTCCAAATTTTCATTCAGCTTATGTGGTTTCCAATAATAGCACCCCAAACATTTAAACTCCATCTATGCTGGTTGTCAACAAACCTCTCAAAACTTGGATCAACATCGGCTTAAAAATGTAAACTATGCCACATGGCCATTATTATGAAATGTAGCTTCATTTATGTAAACAACACATTGTTAAAAAAGAGTACATCTTCATGGAGAATAATTACAAAATCCTAAATATCTTGAAAACGAGAAATAACCACATATATCTAGTTAAAAGTGAAAGAGGATTTTATTTCACATCCAATTACCATACCATCCCATTCGAAAAAAGAAGTTTTTAACGTTTCAAACTTTTCAAACCTGAAAATTGCTAGACTACTGATTTAATGTGCTTTTGAAACAATAATCCTATTGAAACACACGTACGTTGCTTGCTCGTTTCAAAACCGAAAACCGCATCTCTCTGTCTTGCCTAGTTTCAGAGATATTAACAATGTCTGTAAAGTACTTACGTCAGATTTTCAAAAGATTTCTGAATAACTCCGAAAATGGGCTTCATAGGCATAAACTGTGGTTAACAAACTGAACCTAAAAATCGATGCTAAATTCAAAAACGTAATAATATACAGGGTATTCTATTTAAAATAAGGAAACTGATGCCTACTTCCGGTAAACCTGGATGTCCGCCATTTTTGAAATTATTTTCTACAAGTAGACCATTTGAAAGGAAACGTTCTTTATTCAAAACCTTGTCTTCTAATTTAAACGGTAATGCCGCTAGAGAGCGTGCGCGCTTATTGAACCACCCTGTATAATACCATAATGGCATTGATGGATCGTTGATGACGTTGATTGGTCAAAATTTATGATAGAAAAAATAGTGACCGCTCCGGTAGCACTTCAACTGATCAGGGCGTTCACCATAATTCGAATGATTACTATTACAATAGCCACTACATTCTGGTGAATGCGATCGATGCATTATGACGGAGGAAAATTAATTACTAAATTATTATTGTATTGGACGTGTTGGCTTGTCGCTGATTTGAACAGGGCTCAGCTGTCATAGCCTGTTGTTTAAATACTCTACGATTGTAGCAGAATAAATAATGTTCTATTCAACACAGTCGTCGTTAGTGGTGACTAGATGTCTGATGGACGTATGTGATGTTTACATCATGTGACGTACGCTAATATCTAAAAATTGAAAGATTGTATGCATAAGTATTTATTATACATTTAATTCATACAGGGTGTCCCACGACGATCAAGACATGCAATACATCGGAACTGGGCAATAGTAGCGAGGTATAATTTTGGGGGTGTAAATTAGAACAAATATAGTATCTTTTCTTATTATTGTGTCATCCAATGAGGTATTTGTTTTTGGTCACGTGACGTCCGATTCAAAAATTTTAATGGGACACCCTTTATATTTGTGACTTTTGTTCTTCTTGTGTTCCTTCCGATAAAACAATTCCAACAAACTAGTACACTTGGGGTCTAAAGTGATCAATTCAAGAGATACAGGTACTTAAATGATGTTGCCACTACCATTGATTATAGCATGTACCCCTACAGTTAAATTATTTGCTAGTGTTTCATAATGGTAGTGGTACAGTCCTTTAAGTACCTGTAGCTCTTGAATTTATCACTTTAGACCCCAAGTGTGCGAGTTTGTTGGAATTGCTTTATCGAGAGGAATACAAAAAGTTACAAATATAAAGGGTGTCCCATTAAAATTTTTGAATCGGACGTCACGTGACCAAAAACAAATACCTTATTGGGTGACACAATAATAAGAAAAGATACTATATTTGCTCTAATTTATATTCATTTATATTTCGCTACTACTGCCCAGTTCTGATGTATTGCTTGTCCTAATCGTCGTGGGACACCCTGTATAAACAAATGGCTACAATTCATTGGACAGCCGCAAACTAAACATAAAAGTTGTAGGTTCGTAACTATAATATGTTCCTTAGCTATCGGAAACTAGTCCTTTCGTCATCAAGAAGCTGTCGGTAGAAGAAAATACTTTATTTACGATCGCACAATTATGCCAAATTATGGAAAAGTATTGCAAAAAGGAAAGAGTATGAAGATTTAAATATTTCAAATGCTGGCTAAGTGACAAATGGGATCCTGATGAAGAGACTAAAAGCAGAATCGAAACAGTCATAAGTATGCCATTTGCTGTCCACATTATTATACGCAGTTGAGGGATGCACCTTAAAAGCACGGAGCATGTCACGTTTGGATGCTTTTGAGATGTGGCTATACAGACGCATATTAAGAATATCATGGACCGAGCGAATGGCAAACAGTAGGGTGCTAAAAAATAAAACGGATGAAGAAAAGAACTTTTAACCACAATAAAACGGAGAGAAGCAGCATATTTTGGCCATATTTTTAGAAACATCAAGTACGATATCTTACAGCTGATCGTTGAGAGAAGGATCGAAGGATGCCAAGGAATCGGGCGTAAAAGCTTCTCCTTAATATAATAATCATTGGTTAGCACAGAACAGAGAAGAATCCCAAATGATGGATATCAACCTCCGCTGAGGAGACGGTACTATAAGAAAAAGATTACAAACATTAGTTATAATTAATACAATGAAATTAGTGTAATAATGCAAATAAAAAAGAATTTGTAACACAACTTTCCCCACCATCCCAATTTTAGCAAGCTCCCCATAAAATAAAAAATTATCAGGTATCTCTGAAGTTCTGAGAATTTTTGCTCATTTTTTACTAATTGTTCCTGTACTATTGCACCTATTTTTAAAAATATCTGTAACAGTCTTCCGATAGGATATCGCACATCAGCTTTTAGTAAAATCGGTGGAGAAGTTGCTGAGATAACGAGACAGCAACATCACACGATATCCTTTGGCATGGGTAGAAAAGAAGTCCACAGACATGTCTATAAAAGCAATGTTCGGATCGGTTGTAAAGTGCAGAAAATTACCAACGTCTTTTTCAGGGTAATAGTCAGTCCTTGAAGTTAGAGGCTACTGAGATTACTTCAATAGGAGAATAGCGAGAGACAGACATAGACAGGCCGACAGACAGACATATAGATAGACCGCGTAAAACAATAGAATACTCACCTGAGATGCGGTATGGGAAATGAAAATTGTCATAGAGTTACCTGCCATACCATTACCAGCAGTATAGTTTCAAAAGGATCAAATTAAATTTCTAAAGCGTCAATTGTAAATTCAAATTGACAGGTATAAATTAAATTGAATTTACAGTTGACCCTTTAGAAATGTAATTTGATGCTTTTGAAATTACAGCTGAAAAAGGTATAGTGTTAGGAAATACCTCAATTTAAAGCACTTAATGCTTTTGGCCATATTTCTAGAAATAGAAGTACGAGTTGTTACAACTGATCGTTGAGGGAAAAATCCAAAGACGACGAGGGATCGGGCGAAAAAAGTTCTCCTGGCTTCGGAACCTACGCCAGTGGTTTAATATCATAGAGGCCTGCACAATCATGCGTTTAGTCCAAGACAGAGAAGAGTTCCAAATGATGGTCGCCAACCTCTGCTGAGGAGATGGTACTGAAAGAAGAAATAAGAAAAGCACTTAATATGCCTGTCTTTAGATGTTCTGCTACAAAGATAAACTTAGAAAATTATAGTAATTTATTATAGAATATGTTCGTTTTAATGTTAAAATGTAAATTAATTTACAACTCAATAATATAATAATAATAGTATTTTATTGTGATTGTTAAGGAATCTATAATTCAAGATAATTGTTGACAAAAAAAACCTGACCTGTGTAGCTAATTCTTTTTCTGTACAACGATATTACATTGTCACTTTTGGTCTAATTGTACCATCAATTTTGTTAGACAGGTGATTCAAACTATTGATTAAACAATCACGTAACTGAGTTAATGTAGGTGCCTCGGCATGTTACAGGCACATTTGCAATTACGGGTAGTTAATATTGGATAACAAGTAACAGTTTATATGAACTCTGCACATGAAATCATGAGCTACAGAATTTAATAAAACATGTCTGTCATATTCTCAATATTTTAAGAGATTACAAAACTATTTTCAATTTTTCTTAAAAATCTATTACCCTAGCACCAGTAACTTTCTGCAACATATTCCAAATATTTATCTCTTCACGAGGTTATACGGAAGTAATGTAGTCCCGTGCACTGGGCATACAGGGTCATTTGAAGTTTTCCCACCCCGAATTTTTCGGAAACCGTTATAAGAGAGACACGTCAAAAGATCTGTCAAGGGGGGCAACTCTCTTACCAAAAACTACTTCACCGCTTTGTACCCTTTGCCCCCAGGATTCTCGCCTTAAAACTTTTGAATTATAAGGGGTATCCAGTAGTATCTTGTTTCGAAGGTATGTTGAAGTCCTTTATTTTGACGTTTGATTTTTTAAAATCGGTCGATTCGTTTTCGAGAAAATTAGATTTCTTTGTAACTTAACTTGTTCAAATAGAATTCAAAAACATCACGCAAATAAATATAGTTTTTATTGCAATAAGTATTCAAATGTTGCCCATTATTGACCAAAGAATGATATAGGCAATTTTCAAATTCCTGACGGGCAGTTTGAATGACATTCGTCAACACACTGCTGTCGTGATATTCCACAACATGTTTTTGCAAGTACCCGTCAGGAATTTTAAAATCGCCTATATCATTGCTTGGTCAATAACGGGCAACATTTGACACTTTTTTTATGGTCAGTCTCCCGCAAAGGCTGCAAGCCCATGGCGCTGTAGAAGCGCTACGAGAAGATAAGTGTCGGTGCACGTTAGATTTGAAACGCTGCAGGTTGTAGCCGTCGGGAAACAAATTCCCCAGGAGCTAATTCCACAGCGTCGAAGTTCTCCAAAAGAAGGAATGCTGATATTTTCATGTGTTTTTGTATTCTATTTGAACCGATTTTAAAAAATTAAACGTCAAAATAAATTACTTTGACATACCTTTAAAACTATAAAATAAGGTATTATTCGAAACTCCTTATCATTTGAAATGTCTAAGGGGATTATCCTGGGGGTAGAGGGTACTAGGGGATGAAGTAACGGGTGATTCAATAAGAGTTTCCACATTACAATCTGAAATATTTTTGAAACGCCACTGTATTTGTTGAATATTATATAAGATTTATAACCTCAAAACATAAACAAAATTAGTCATGGAGCAATATACGACTGAACAACGTGAAAAAATGGTGCAAGCCCATTATGATAATAGTCGATCAAAAAAAAATGCATTTCGGGCTCTACGTGAATTTTTCGGCGCGCAAAATCGACCTTCTGGGAGGACAATTTGGAATGTGGTTCAAAAATTCGAGCAAACTGGATCTGTAACTAATCTCAGTCCCTCAACGTGCTCGTGCAGGTCGGTCAGATCAAAATATTGCCATTGTTCGCGAAAGTGTAGCCGAAGATCCAAAGACATCGATTCGTCATCGATCGCAGCAAATGGGCCTTACGTATTCAACCACATAGCGAATTTTAACAAAACACTTGCATCTACACCCATATGAAGTCCAAATAACTCAGGAGTTGAAACCTCGAGATCATTAATAGCGCTGTGTGTTTGCAGAATGGATACGAGAACAAGGGGTTCATTTTGCACGAAAATCATCTTTAGCGATGAGGCACATTTTCATGTTGGTGGCTTTGTAAACAAACACAATGCTCATATTTGGGGATTAGAAAATCCAAGAGAGATTGTTGAAAAAGCAATGCATCCTCAAAAAGTGACTGTTTGGTGCGCCTTTTGGTGCGGAGGAATCATTGGCCCTTTTTTTTTCGAGGATAATGCGGAGAACACTGTTTCGGTTAATGGTGTTCGCTATCGAAACATGATATCTGATTTTTTCTGGGAGCAGTTGGAAGGTATGGACATTGAAGATTTTTGGTTCCAACAGGATGGCGCCACTTGCCACAGATCCAGAGAAACGATGCAATTGCTGCGCGGCAAGTTTCCAGGTCGGATTATCTCACGTAACGGCGATCATCATCAACGGCCGCGATCGTGTGATCTTACTTCCCTAGATTGTTTTCTTTGGGGGGTATCTAAAAAGCAGAGTATATAAAAATAAACCAAATACTATTCCAGAACTGAAACAGGAGATTAGACGCGAAATAGCCGGCATAGAACCTGAATTTTGTCAAAAGGTAATAGGAAATTTCAATAAACGGATTACGTCATGCCACATGAGTGGGGATCATTTGCATGACATTATCGTTCATACCTAATTAGAATACACTAAGCTAAAGTGGTAAATAGAAGTGTTTGTATATTTTTCTAGTCTTCCGAGTTTTTTTTATCATTTTACTGTGGAAACCCTCATTGAATCACCCTTTAGTTTTTAGTTAAAAAGTTGTCCCCATGACAAGTCTTTTGACGTGTCTGGCATCTTTTTCTTTTAGTAGGCGGTTTTCGAGAAATCCAGGGTGGGAAGTCTACAAAGGAACACCCTGTATAACATGTATGACAGAAATCTGCATCCCTCAATCCAATATTTTCGGTAGTTTACTTCCGGTGGGGGTTGGTTGACCCAATTTTCATGAAAAATAGTTCAAATAAACGGTCAAAACAGATAAGATAAATTATGGATAAATGATGCACATATGTCTCCGCCCTATTCCGATGTCAGCTCCCCCCATTCCAATGTTCGTCTGCTGGGTGGATTTAAAATACTGCACCGAATCATCCAATTTGGAGGCGCTCTTTGATAAACGACGCACAATTTGTTTGAAACAGACTTTTTCAGCCTTATAACTAGCGTCGAGGCACATAAGCCTAGCCCTCCAATAAAGCCTGTACCCGATGGTGGTTCTGTCATTTGCATCAAAAGGGTGTCCAAAAATATACTGCAGTCTATTGCAGAGAGACTACAAACGTTATACTTACAACTAGTAGAAATGACAATACTCCCCTATCCCCTATTACAGTGGGAAGTAAAATGTAAAGCGATCAGGAACCTCTAAATGGCATAAAAACTAAGTTTGAGGTTCGTTTATGTTTCTAGTTTTTTACTATTGCTGCGTTGACACGATTTCTAAAAACCACATGCGTTTTTTATCTCCGCTACGGTAACGGTAACAATACTGTATCAAAATTTCATTAAAACCAATTCAATAATTTCCAGATTACACAATATAGAACGATCTAAAGCTAAAGCAATACTCATATATGTATACCAGGTTATTCACGTTATGTGACAAGAAGCATTATGGCTATGTAGTATCTGATGAAAAAGAAAATAATAGTTTCGGATGGATGGGGACCTATTAAGGCGACATTTTAAAAATATTTTCACGGGTGTCCTCAAAACACGAAAATTATCATAGATATATTTTTTTAACAGAACACCCTATATATTATGGCACATTCAGATTTCTTGACGGCAGCATTTATACCAAATATCTGCAGAAATAGTGCATACTTTTTTACGACTTTTTCACAAAACATTCGTCAACATGTTATCATAACATCAACGAAAATTCGTTGAATTTCAACGTGAGATTATAGCTTAAATCAATTAAACACCATACGTGTAATACCAAGTGTTTTTTGTGGCGAGCTGCAAAAAGTTGAATGGACTACTACTAAAATTCTTTACAACCTCCAGTGGCGTAACATAGCCAGCAACCAAAGTGAGCACTGGAAAATTGCAACAAATGTGGTGTCCCAACACCTACTTCACCGAAGAACATATTCTGCTGTGAAATATGTACAGCAACACTTTGCAAGGGATGTTCTCTATTATCACCAACTGAGATACGGGTAATGGAACTCACAAAAAGAAATATGATATTTGCATGTGATAACTGCAAGCATCAAATAAAAAATACACGAAAAAATGTTGCCGTACAAGACCAGATCAATAATTTGGTAACAAAAATAGATACAGTTGTTCAAGAAAACCGAAAAATTACAGAAAAATTAGAGGAAAGCCTTAGTAAGGCATTCAACAAAATTGTTACAGAGTTTAACATACTAACCAAGAAAACAGTTGACCAATGTAGTGTGGTCAAAGCACAATCAAGCAATATCACTCAAACGAAAACAAATAACCAGAAGCAAATTTCCAGGGAGCACAGCCCAAACTCTATGTCAGTGGCAACTGCAGCGAAACAAAAACAGTATAACACAAAACAAGGTCATTTTGAAGATCAGAGGAAACTAGCTGAGGAATATATTTATCTGGACGTCAGTGACAAGGGCCAAATGGTAAGCAACAGTAGCGTGCTATCTACAACGAAACCACAATGTATGACAATGATAGATAATGGAAATCTTCGTGGTGAAGCAAATGCGGAGGAAGGTATGACAGAAGAGTTTAAGCTTGTATCACGAAGAAGACGTAAGAAGTTTGAGCAAGTAGGTACTGGAGACAGTGACCCGGTGCAGACGTTTGGTTTTGTGGGTAAAGAAAACAACCGTAAGTTATGGATTTTCATAAAAAACGTTAAAGACGGCGTATCTGATACACATATTTCAGAATTCTTGGTGAATAAATTGAAAACTGACATTGACAACATAAGAATAAAAAAACTAGATACCTTCTACCAAAGAAACGATAACAATTGTTTTCTTATAGGGATTGCCCCTCATCACAAGGACGTTATTTTCAGTTCTAGTTTTTGGCCTAAAGGTATCATTTATGATCGTTTTGACTTTAAAAAGGGTGATCGTTTCTTGGATCACCCACAAAGACATAATACTACAAACAAGACTAATAAACCATCCTCAGGAGAGGTAGCCGCGGATTTTCAATAACTGCAGAAAAACACAGCACCAATATTCAAAATAAATCGCCCCATATACTACACTTCAACGCTAGATCTGTTTGTAATAAATTTTCCGATGTCCACGACTTTGTTCAATCCAGTAACGCTGATGTGGTAGCTATTACCGAGACTTGGATGCTTCCTGAGCATAACTCTGACCGATTCACCATTGCAAACTACAAACTGCTTCGTAATGACCGTCCTGATCGTGGAGGTGGTGTCGCTGTTTACGTCAAAGAACATTTGAAGCCCATCATTTTGCTGAAATCGGAAAGCGGCAGTATTGTGGAACATTTGTGGATCAGTGTTAAGAGCAATAATGTAAAAATTGCTATAGGTGTCGTTTATTTACCACACACCAAGGACTTTAAAACCCTAGACTTCATGTATGAGGTAATACCAACACTGTATCTAAGCTGTAGTATATGTATATGTACAGGTGATTTTAACATTGATCTCCGTAAGTCTACTCCCGAATCTAGATATTTTATGAACATTCTAGATAACCTTGATTTAGTGCAAATTATTAAAGATTCCACGCGTCTGACAAATGACAGTGAAACTTTGTTAGATCTTATAATTGTAGATAATCTAGACTATATTAGTGGATGTGGGGTCATTGATTGTGGATTAGTTCACTCTGACCATGAAGCAGTGTACTGTTACCTTTCTATAGACAATAATTTAGAAAATAATAAGTACCTTGAGATAAGAAATTTCAGAAATATTGATTTTGATGTACTTAACAACCACTTAGAATGTATAGACTGGCATGATTTCTATTACCTCAATGATTTAGATAGTAAGGTATCATATTTTAGTTGTGTAGTTCATGATCTATTTGACATACATTGCCCTAAACATGTAATTAAATTGACAAACAGAAAAAGAAAACCTCCATGGATGACTTATAACCTGAGGCAAATAATGTTACAAAAACGAAAAGCATTTAAAAAATTTCAAAAGTCTGGTTTAAGAGTTGATAAATTGCAGTATATACAATTAAAAAATGTGTTTAGTACAGCTATAAAGAATGAGAAGAGAGCATATTATACTTATCATGTACATAAATCTTTTAATAACCCTAGACAGCTTTGGAATAATGTAAGAAAATGGAAAATTATAAGTAAAGTTAAGCAAGAGATCCCCAATTCTTTGACACCTGATCTAATTAACAGTAATTTATTGTCTAGTATACCACAATTCGATATTGATAGTAATACTTTACAGTATTATTCAAATAACTCATACCCTGTTGATGAAAACTTCAAATTTCGCCTAGCAACCAGAGATGAAGTACTTGATATTATAAATAGCATTAAGACTAATGCAGGAGTGGATGGCATCTCAATACAAATGATAAAATACTGTTTACCTTACTGTCTGGATCCCTTAACTAATATTGTAAACTACTCGCTAGAAACTGGGAACTTTCCAACTGTTTGGAAAAATGCATTTGTAGTTCCTATACCAAAATGCAATACACCTTCTGTCAACGACCTTAGACCAATTAGCATACTTACTGCACCATCTAAGGTATTGGAGAGGGTAGTATTTAAACAGATAAGTGAATACGTGGAAAGTAATAATATCTTACCAAAGTTTCAATCTGGATTTAGAAAAGGGTACAGTTGTGAATCAGCACTTTGCAAAATCACCAATGACATCACAAAAGGTTTTGATAATGGGAAATGTACAGCTATGGTGTTAATTGATATGACAAAAGCTTTTGATTCTGTGAACATTGAACTGCTTCTAACTAAATTGTCGTTTTATAATATAAAAGGAACAGAACTTCAATGGTTCTCCAACTACCTCTGTAATCGCTATCAAGCTGTTAAATTGAATAGACCTGGCACTGAATTGTCTGAATTTAAAAATAATAAAACTGGAGTCCCTCAGGGATCCATATTAGGTCCCCTTCTTTTCTCTCTATACATCGCAGATATATCTTCGGCTATAAAATACACCAGCTGGCACATGTACGCCGACGATTTACAGCTCTACACAACTTTTGACTTATCAGATGCACTGTCTGCTAAAATAGCTCTAGATATTGATCTTGACAGTATTATTAAGTACACTACAGAAAATTCATTAAAAATAAATCCTATTAAATCACAAGCCATACTATTTGGCAAATCAGATGTACCTATAAACCCCTTTGAAATCATTATAGATGGGCACGCTATTGAATGGACTAATGAAGTAAAAAATCTTGGCTTAATAATGGATAAAAAATTTAACTTTACAGCACACGTTAATAAAACATGTAGAACAGCATTTATTGCTCTGAAAAATATAAGTGAGTTTGTTAATGTTTTACCTGTTAGCTTAAAAATCATACTAAGTGAGTCGTTAGTTTTGTCACATTTGAAATACATGGATATTGTTTATAGCTCCTACTTGTCCCAAAAAGATAAATACAAACTTCAAAAGATTCAAAATGCTTGTTTAAGATTTATATACTCGCTTCGTAAATTTGATCACATCAGTGAATATCGCCGAAAAGTTGAATGGTTAACAATGAACCAAAGAAGATTCGTTCACTTTAGCTGCTTTATTTATAAAGTAATTAACCATAATATCCCACCATACTTAAGAGACATGATTGTACGTCGAGGAGATTTGCATACGGTTTCAATAAGATATCCTGATAACCTTCATATTCCTCACCACAGGACTGAATTTTTCAAAAACTCGTTCGTTTGTCAAGCTTCACTTATGTATAACATGTTAAAGAGTCAGTACCAAAACCCATTCCAACAATTTAGAATAGATGTAAGGAAATTTGCAATTACTAATATCAGTTAGATTTAGATTGTTAGGTTAACGTATATATGTATATGTTTGTAGGTACAAGTGAAAATACACTTTGTGGAACCTTGTACCATTTGCTTGGCAATAAACATTATTATTATTATTATTATTAATTCTAGTGTGACTTTAGGTATCACACATGTGACTTAAAGTGAACCGTGTAGGTGTAAATCACTATTTTCGGTATAAATAGGTGTCGGAAAAAAATTATGCAGGGTGTCCAGTTAGTGTGTAATTCTTCGATATCTCGCAAGCTATACCTGATAAAAGAAAATGTCAAATACAAAAGTTATTTGGTTACTCAAGGCGCATATTCTAAAGATATTTTGAAATATACAGGGTGTTACGGGAAAGTAGGATAGTGATCAACTTAATTTTTTTGTATGTAAATATACCTTTTTTTTAAATTCTTCTAGTTTTCATTATTGATCTATATTTAACCCTAAAATATTTTTGGGATCGGTTGCGACGTTGCCAAGTTATAATTTATTTTCTATTAATTTGCGGATTTGCAAGGTCGCAAGTAATACGTCCAAATTGATATATTCCTTCAACTTTTCTCCACAATATTATACAGCAAGTTATGTCAATACTAAGTGAATATTATTTTGGGTGTTACCAGCAATTTGTGCCTACAGGGTGTTTTTGGCAGACTTTTAAATTACAGCAATTTGAAGGTCATTTGACTTTGTTTTTTTAAATGTAACACCCTGTATTTTTTATTTCAAATCGAAATATCTACTAATACCCTATTTTGCCTTGTAAATTTTTTTTGCGTTTGCGACGTTGCCAAGCTATAAATTATTTTTCCAAATTTTTAAACAAATATCCCCAATTTTAATTTATTTAAAATAGAATTGAAAATGTCGAATTTAGTAAAATCTCACAATTTCAAAATTTTGTTTCTATTAATTGCTGAGATACGGCAACGCCGCTTTTTCAGTAAACGGTACCGGAATGCTTAAATATTTCCAAAACTGCCACAGCTGGAGAGGTGAAATTCAATACTTGGGGGTTTTTGAACATACAGAATTCAAAAACGTTAACATCAGTGTTGTCAGATTACCAATTATACGTCATAATTTTGATATAATAATGAAGTCTAACGGAAAAAAATCAAGTTGATCATTATCCTACTTTCCCGCAACACCCTGTATGTTTCAAAATATTTTTATAATACGCGTCCTAAGTAACCAAATAACTTTTGTATTTGACATTTTCTTCTATCAGGTATACCTTGCGAGATATCAAAAAATTACACACTAAATGGACACCCTGTATAATTTAGGAGGTTGCTACTTTGCCGTATTACTAAGCATGAAATGCGTCAGCTTAGGTTAAACGGTCAAGTTTGAATTACGTTTGCACCTGGAAAAATCGGTCAATTAATTAAAGAAACTTCAACAGAAATAACTTGATTTTTTCGAATGGAAATACTTCATTTTTTATATGATTAAGTGTAATATTTGATAGCAATTTCTGATGATATAAAGATATGACTACCAATCTCTGGTAGTTTTCATTCATTTAAAGATGTTCAATAAAAACGGTGTTTTTCAATTTTCCTGCATATAAACAGACTCGCAAGCCATTAAATATAAACAAAAACCTGTTCAAATAGAAGAAAACAACTAACCTAGCAGAAAAATACAGACGAACTAGACAAAAGAGACAAGATTACAAAAATTACTAACAACAAGTCAACTCTAACCAGAAACAACGGCGGTAACATATCTAAGGTCAAAGAGAAGGTGGAGTACGACAGAAATGGGTATTTTTTACTGCCTACTAGCTACTGCAATGAAGGTACTAGAAATTGCCAATTTCCAAAACCACTAAAAATTTTGGAATGAAAGGAAAACTACTCTAGAGAGTTAGGCAGTTTAATACCTTCGGAATAAAGTTTAACATTTAATTGTATAAAAAGTATTCAATTATGTCAAGTCAAAAGTAACGATACCTCTGAGTGGAGTTCTGAAAATTCTTCAGTACCTGTAGCAAAATCGCAGAAAATGAAGGATGAATTAAAATTTGTTCAAATTATAAAACATGATTTACCTGGCAGAAAATTCTATATAATATATATAATTATAATGATTAATAGATTATTAATAGATACTGAAAAAAGTAGAAGGGCTCCAGTCAGACGTATCGTTACTTTGATTCAAATTACTACTTTTTTATAACGTTACATGTGATTGATAACTGCGTGCTGGAGGTTTTGAATTGTTTTAGAAAATTTTAATCTCTAGCGTTTCTTTCCACAATAAAAGTATTTTTTCGGCTTTAGTTCTCAGATTCTTTACCAGAGAGGTCTTCAACGTTCTAGCAACATGAAGTATACTTAGAATCCCTGCCCTGGGGGCCAGATCTACATAACATTTTTGTGTTTTCTATGACATAATTATATGACATATAAGTGACAACAGATAAGAGAAAACGTACAGGCTTCTAAAGTTTCTTGAAATAGTAAGCTTTGAAATGAAATATATATACTATTCATATCAGAGAAGTTTTTATATATTTAGCCATATATGAACAAAAAAAGTCTATGCAGAGCTACTGTACGCCACTCAGACTGTTCAAACGCATCACAACAACCTACATTTCAACTACGTAGGTATCCTGTTTTTTATCTAGTACCCCCATAAAAATAAACTAAACTGTCAGTTACGTGCAACTCAATAAATAATAAAATGTCCGTATCAGTATTATGGCACTTGAACAAATTGCCGCTAGTAATAGGAGTTCGGGGGCTATACATATATTTTTTGATGTTCATTGGAAAAGTTGATCAAGTGGAAAATATGGTTTCATGGGTGGTCTCATAACATGGATGAATCGCCAGATATGGCATAGATATGTGATTTTGGGAACGTTTATTATGTCCTAGTTAATTATAGAATCGGTTGTAGTCCGTGCCAAGCATGAGCTATTTGCCGGTTGTAAATTATGTTGTAACGGGTGGCCAAATTCAGTTATTGCTGTGAAGATAGATTTGACTTCTAGTACAGGCGATGAGGTGGATGAAACGATAGTGAAGCTATAAGACGAAGTCTGAGTCTCAGATTGAGTCAAATTAAGTTGAAAGCAAAACAAAAATATGTATATTGGGTGTTACATACATAACTTTGTTTTAAATTCAAATTCGTCCCGTTGTAAAGAATTTTTATGATCTTGCCTCGTTATTCTAGTTCGTTTGCATCTTTCTACTAATTTAGTTAGTTTCTTCCATACTAACGGGCTTTTGTTTATTTTTCATGGCCTGCTAGGCTGCTTGCCCGCAGGAAAATTGAAATACACCGGTTTGACTGAAAATTTGAAACAAAATGGAAACTAAAAAAGACTGATATTGAGAATCCTATATCGTTAGAAAGGGAATCAAATTCTACATTTGATACTATAAACAGAAATAGGCATTCCAATTTATTTAATCTACTGATTTCTTCAACTACAAATAGAATTCAAATTTGACCGTCTGACTTAAGGTGATACATTTCATGCCTAGTCGCACCGCAAAGTCACGGTCTTCTGAGTTTAATAATCGCTGCGATATTCAATTTTTTTTCTGAATTCTGCTTATACCAAAAATGGTGGTTTGCGCCTAAACGGTTGGTTTGAAGTTCCATATGTGATACATAAGGTCGCACTAGAATTCACCAAGGAATCCAAATATGTAATAACAGGGGGAGCTATTCAAAAGAATGTAAGTTTCATATGAATCACCCTGTATAAACGTCAAAATTCGATTAAAAATATTTTAACGTTATAGTCCTCAAGGCTCTCTACCTTGATCAAGTAACAGATTTTTGAAATATGTTTTAGTACGCCTACAACATTCCGTCCACTCACTATTGGCTCACCCTGTATAACGTAGAATTGCCGAATGCTAATACCTTGCTCTTAGATGCTTGTTCCAAGAAGTCCAAAGTCTAGGCTCATTGCGCCAATATTATGGAATGATTCTGTCAATATATAGAATTCTTATGTGTGATATTGTTTTGTTTTCAGGACTATCATGCGCTTGATTCAAGACTTCAGTATTTTTACTTTCAATACTTTCCCAGTTTCGAATTGAAAATATTTACTTAATATAACTAACTCTCTATGATCAAAAATATAACGTTTTTGATTTGAGATTATTTATTCCAATCATGGGCACAGTTTTCTAGAACTTGCGCGAGGTCGTTCAATTACCTTGAAAGGCGTAAAACGCTCACACGTAAACATTTTTCAGAGCCAATGGATAAATTCGACACTGTCTTAAAGCAGACAGGTCCACAGCGGCGTAGCGTCCATTAATGCGGATGATGCCTCGCATCTCTTCCAAGGGATGTAGTACATTTTTATTTAAGAGAGTCACTAAGATCTCCTATAATAAATTAAAATTCTGAAAATATTTATTCTAATAATTAAATTCAATTTCAGTTATTGAATGTATGTATTGGTCCAGCTTTATAGATAAACCTAGATAACGGCTATGCTAAACGTTAAAAATTAAAATATCTGGACAGCGCATTGACGCGAGTGATGCGGCTGTCCTGGTCACATTTTGAACGCCGCCGAACGCGAAGTCCACGAATTAGAGGCCCGTGATTACGTCACCACAGCGTCAAGTCGCTGTTTTACGTCGGTGGGTGATGCGGTTTCCTAAACGCATCTCGTTCGCGGTGCAAAATAAAATATCGTCGCGCGTCACGATGAACGATTCTGGGTGTGACTACAAGAATGGACAGCCAAGATTTTTGGGGTTCACCTAAAAAAATCGAAAATCTTTATTTGGCGCTCTATCAGGACGCAAGCTCGTGTCCTGAATAATTTGAAGCTGCTAATTACAAATTTGGCTGTTGTTTTCAGTTTCCGTCTCGTTTGACAAAGATCGAAATTTTCAGACAGCCAAGATTTTTGGGGTTCACCTAAAAAATCGAAAATCTTTATTTGATGCTCTATCAGGACGCAAGCTCGTGTCCTGAATAGTCTGAGGGTGCTAATTACAAATTTGGCTGTTGTTTCGAGTTTCCCTTTCGTTTGACGAAAATCGAAATTTTCAGACAGCCAAGATGTTTGGGGTTCACTCAAAAAATAGAAAATCTTTATTTGGCACTCTATCAGGACGCAAGCTCGTGTCCTGAATAACTTGAGGGTGCTAACTACAAATTTGGCTGTTGTTTTGCGTTTCCGTTTCGTTGGCAAAGATCGAAATTTTCAGACAGCCAAGATTTTTGGGGTTCACCTAAAAAATCGAAAATCCTTATTTGATGCTCTGTCAGGACGCAAGCTCGTGTCCTGAATAGTTTGAGGGTGCTAATTACAAATTTGGCTGTTGTTTTGAGTTTCCCTTTCGTTTGACGAAAATCGAAATTTTTAGGCAGCCAAGATTTTTGGGGCTCACCCAAAAAATAGAAAATCTTTATTTGGCGCTCTATCAGGACGCAAGCTCGGGTCTTGAATAATTTGAAGCTGCTAATTACAATTTTGACTGTTGTTTTGAGTTTCCGTCTCGTTTGACAAAGATCGAAATTTTCAGCCAGCCAACATTTTTGGGGTTCACCTAAAAAATCGAAAATCTTTATTTGGCGCTCTATCAGGACGCAAGCTCGTGTCCTGGATAATTTGAGGGAGCTAATTACAAATTTGGCTGTCGTTTCGAGTTTCCGTCTCGTTTGACAAAAATCGAAATTTTCAGACAGCCAAGATTTTTGGGGTTCACCTAAAAAACCGAAAATCTTTATTTGGCGCTCTATCAGGACGCGAGCTCGTGTCCTGACTAATTTAAGGGTGCTAATTAAAAATTGGGCTGTTCTTGTGAATTTCCGTCTGGTTTGACGAAAACCAAAGTTTTCAGACAGCCAGATTTTTGAGGTTCCCCTAAAAAAATCGAAAATCTTGATTTGGCGCTCTATCAGGACGCAAGCTCGTGTCCTGAATAATTTAAAGCCGCTAATTGCAAATTTGGCTGTTGTTTTGAGTTTCCGTCTCGTTTGACAAAGATCGAAATTTTCAGACAGCCAAAATTTTTGGGGTTCACCTAAAAAATCGAAAACCTTTACTTGGCGCTCTATCAGGACGCAAGCCCGTGTCCTGAATAATATGAGGCTGCTAGTTACAAATTCAGCTGTTATTTTGAGTTTCCGTC
This sequence comes from Callosobruchus maculatus, assembly GCA_951848785.1. Classification (NCBI taxonomy): domain Eukaryota; kingdom Metazoa; phylum Arthropoda; class Insecta; order Coleoptera; family Chrysomelidae; genus Callosobruchus; species Callosobruchus maculatus. Next base: position 14,697,044 of record CATOUR010000083.1, read on the forward strand.
TCGTTTGACAAAAATCGAAATTTTCAGACAGCCAAGATTTTTGGGGTCAACCTAAAAAATCGAAAATCTTTATTTGGCGCTCTATCAGGACGCAAGCTCGTGTCCTGATTAATTTAAGGGTGCTAATTAAAAATTTGGCTGTTCTTGTGAATTTCCGTCTGGTTTGACGAAAACCAAAATTTTCAGACAGCCAGATTTTTGAGGTTCACCTAAAAAAATCGAAAATCTTTATTTGGCGCTCTATCAGGACGCAAGCTCGTGTCCTGAATAATTTGAGGCTGCTAATTACAAATTTGGCTGTTGTTTTGAGTTTCCGTCTCGTTTGACAAAAATCGAAATTTTCAGACAGCCAAGATTTTTGGGGTTCACCTAAAAAATCGAAAATCCTTATTTGGCGCTCTATCAGGACGCAAGCTCGTGTCCTGACTAATTTAAGGGTGCTAATTAAAAATTTGGCTGTTCTTGTGAATTTCCGTCTCGTTTGACGAAAATCGAAATTTTCAGACAGCCAAGATTTTTGGGGTTCACCTAAAAAATAGAAAATCTTTATTTGGCGGTCTATCAGGACGCAAGCTCGTGTCCTGAATAATTTAAAGCTGCTAATTACAAATTTGGCTGTTGTTTTGAGTTTCCGTCTCGTTTGACAAAGATCGAAATTTTCAGACAGCCAAGATTTTTGGAGTTCATCTAAAAAATCGAAAATCTTTATTTGGCGCTCTATCAGGACGCAAGCTCGTATCCTGAATAATTTAAGAGTGCTAATTGCAAATTTGGCTGTTCTTGTGAATTTCCGTCTCGTTTGAAGAAAATCGAAATTTTCAGACAGCCAAGATTTTTGGGGTTCACCTAAAAAATCGAAAATCTTTATTTGGCGGTCTATCAGGACGCAAGCTCGTGTCCTGACTAATTTAAGGGTGCCTATAACAAATTTGGCTGTTCCTGTGAATTTCCGTCTCGTTTGACGAAAACCAAAATTTTTAGACCACCAGATTTTTGGGGTTCACCTAAAAAAGTCGAAAATCTTTATTTGGCGCTCTATCAGGACGCAAGCTCGTGTCCTGAATAATTTGAAGCTGCTAATTACAAATTTGGCTGTTGTTTTGAGTTTCCGTCTCGTTTGACAAAGATCGAAATTTTCAGACAGCCAAGATTTTTGGGGTGCACCTAAAAATGTCGAAAATCGTTATCTGACGCTCTATCAGGACGCAAGCTCGTGTCTTGAATAAGTTGAAGCTGCTAATTACAATTCTGGCTGTTGTTTTGAGTTTCCGTCTCGCTTGACAAAGAACGAAATTTTCGGACAGCCAAGATTTTTGGGGTTCACCTGAAAAATCGAAAATCCTTATTTGGCGCTCTGTCAGGACGCAAGCTCGAGTCCTGAATAATTTGAGGCTGCTAATTACAAATTTGGCTGTTGTTTTGCGTTTCTGTCTCGTTTGACAAAAATCTATATTTTCAGACAGCGAAGATTTTTGGGGTTCACCTAAAAAATTGAAAATCCTTATTTGGCGCTCTATCAGGACGCAAGCTCGTGTCCTGAATAATTTGAGGGAGCTAATTACAAATTTGGCTGTTGTTTTGCGTTTCCGTCTCGTTTGACAAAGATCGAAATTTTCAGACAGCCAAGATTTTTGAGGTTCACCTAAAAAATGTAAAATCTTTATTTGGCGCTCTATCAGGACGCAAGCTCGTGTCCTGAATAATTTGAGGCTGCTAATTACAAATTTGGCTGTTGTTTTGCGTTTCTGTCTCGTTTGACAAAAATCTATATTTTCAGACGGCGAAGATTTTTGGGGTTCACCTAAAAAATCGAAAATCTTCACTTGGCGCTCTATCAGGACACAAGCCCGTGTCCTGAATAACTTGAGGGTGCTAATTACAAATTTGGCTGTTGTTTTGCGTTTCCGTCTCGTTTGACAAAGATCGAAATTTTCAGACAGCCAAGATTTTTGGGGTTCACCTAAAAAATCGAAAACTTTTGTTAGGCGCTCTATCAGGACGCAAGCTCGTGACCTGAATAATTTGAGGCCGCTAATTACAAATTTGGCTGTTGTTTTGCGTTTCCGTCTCGTTTGACAAAAATTGAAATTTTCAGACAGCCAAGATTCTTGGGGTTCACCTGAAAAATCGAAAATCTTTATTTGGCGCTCTGTCAGGACGCAAGCTCGTGTCCTGAATAATTTGAGGCTGCTAATTACAAATTTGTCTGTTGTTTTGCGTTTCCGTCTCGTTTGACAAAAACCTATATTTTCAGACAGCGAAGATTTTTGGGGTTCACCTAAAAAATTGAAGATCTTTATTTGGCGCTCTATCAGGACGCAAGCTCGTGTCCTGGATAATTTGAGGGAGCTAATTACAAATTTGGCTGTTGTTTTGCGTTTCCGTCTCGTTTGACAAAGATCGAAATTTTCAGACAGCCAAGATTTTTGGGGTTCACCTAAAAAATCGAAAATCTTTATTTGGCGCTTTGTCAGGACGCAAGCTCGTGTCCTGAATAATTTGAGGCTGCTAATTACAAATTTGTCTGTTGTTTTGCGTTTCCGTCTAGTTTGACAAAAATCTATATTTTCAGACAGCGAAGATTTTTGGGGTTCACCTAAAAAATTGAAGATCTTTATTTGGCGCTCTATCAGGACGCAAGCTCGTGTCCTGGATAATTTGAGGGAGCTAATTACAAATTTGGCTGTTGTTTTGCGTTTCCGTCTCGTTTGACAAAGATTGAAATTTTCAGACAGCCAAGATTTTTGGGGTTCACCTAAAAAATCGAAAACTTTTGTTAGGCGCTCTATCAGGACGCAAGCTCGTGACCTGAATAATTTGAGGCTGCTAATAACAAATTTGGCTGTTGTTTTGCGTTTCCGTCTCGTGTGACAAAAATTGAAATTTTCAGACAGCCAAGATTCTTGGGGTTCACCTAAAAAATCGAAAACTTGTTAGGCGCTCTATCAGGACGCAAGCTCGTGTCCTGAATAACTTGAGGCTGCTAATTACAAATTTGGCTGTTGTTTTGCGTTTCCGTCTCGTTTGACAAAGATCTATATTTTCAGACAGCAAAGATTTTTGGGGTTCACCTAAAAAATTGAAGATCTTTATTTGGCGTTCTATCAGGACGCAAGCTCGTGTCCTGAATAATTTGAGGGTGCTAATTACAAATTTGGCTGTTGTTTTGCGTTTCCGTCTCGTTTGATAAAGATCGAAATTTTCAGACAGCCAAGATTTTTGGGGTTCACCGCAAAAATCAAAAATTTTTATTTGGCGCTCCGTCAAGCGCAAGCTCGTGTCCTGACTAATTTAAGGGTGCTTATAACAAATTTGGCTGTTCCTGTGAATTTCCGTCTCGTTTGACGAAAACCAAAATTTTTAGACCGCCAGATTTTTGGGGTTCACCTAAAAAAATCGAAAATCTTTATTTGGCGCTCTATCAGGACGCAAGCTCGTGTCCTGAATAATTTGAAGCTGCTAATTACAAATTTGGCTGTTGTTTTGAGTTTCCGTCTTGTTTGACAACGATCGAAATTTTCAGACATCCAAGATTTTTGGGGTGCACCTAAAAAAATCGAAAATCTTTATCTGACGCTCTATCAGGACTCAAGCTCGTGTCTTGAATAATTTGAAGCTGCAAATTACAATTTTTGCTGTCGTTCTGAGTTTCCATCTCGTTTGACAAAGATCGAAATTTTCAGACAGCCAAGATTTTTGGGGTTCACCTAAAAAATCGAAAACCTTTATTTGGCGCTCTATCAGGGCGCAAGCTCGTGACCTGAATAACTGGAGGCTGCTAATTACAAATTTGGCTGTTGTTTTGCGTTTCCGTCTCGTTTGACAAAAATTGAAATTTTCAGATAGCCAAGATTTTTGGGGTTCACCTGATAAATCGAAAATCTTTATTTGGCGCTCTGTCAGGACGCAAGCTCGTGTCCTGAATAATTTGAGGGAGCTAATTACAAATTTGGCTGTTGTTTTGCGTTTCCGTCTCGTTTGACAAAGATCGAAATTTTCAGACAGCCAAGATTTTTGGTGTGCACCTAAAAAGATCGAAAATCTTTATCTGACGCTCTACCAGGACGCAAGCTCGTGTCTTGAATAATTTGAAGCTGCTAATTACAATTTTGGCTGTTGTTCTGAGTTTCCGTCTCGTTTGACAAAGATCGAAATTTTCAGACAGCCAAGATTTTTGGGGTTCACCTGAAAAATCGAAAATCTTTATTTGGCGCTCTGTCAGGACGCAAGCTCGTGTCCTGAATAATTTGAGGCTGCTAATCACAAATTTGGCTGTTGTTTTGCGTTTCCGTCTCGTTTGACAAAAATCTATATTTTCAGACAGCGAAGATTTTTGGGGTTCACCTAAAAAATTGAAAATCTTTATTTGGCGCTCTATCAGGACGCAAGCTCGTGTCCTGAATAACTTGAGGGAGCTAATTACAAATTTGGCTGTTGTTTTGCGTTTCCGTCTCGTTTGACAAAGGTCGAAATTTTCAGACAGCCAAGATTTTTGGGGTTCACCTAAAAAATGTAAAATCTTTATTTGGCGCTCTGTCAGGACGCAAGCTCGTGTCCTGGATAATTTGAGGGAGCTAATTACAAATTTGGCTGTTGTTTTGAGTTTCCGTCTTGTTTGACAACGATCGAAATTTTCAGACAGCCAAGATTTTTGGGGTGCACCTAAAAAAATCGAAAATCTTTATCTGACGCTCTATCAGGACGCAAGCTCGTGTCCTTCCGAGTTGAAAAAGTTTTGGTGCCGATTGGACACTGGAAAAGGGTGAGGGGTGCACGAGAAGACGTAATACAATATATAAATTTTATACCACCAGTTGAAATAGAATGTGTCTTCATGTCTAAAACGATATATCACATGTTATTTTTTTTTAAATGGAGGCTAAAAATATTAAATGAACTGAAATACTCAAATGTATGAACAACAACCACTTGAGTCGGGAAAGTTCCTAGAACGAGGTCTACCCCGTTCAACGTTCATTTTTTTTAAATACAGAATAGAATACGGTTATTACTGTATAGATAGACGGCCTCAGCCTTTTTATTTTCTATAGCTTGATGTAACATCAATACAATTCAATTACCTACTTCATCAAGTATACAATCTTCTGTCTTTGCTCATCATTGTGTTACGAGGAACCCTCACTCAAACCAATCATAATAAAGTACTTGAAACTAAGTAAAGCCAGAACGCTGCAGCGCTTTTTTCGATTGAAGCGTCCGTGGCTTTTTGCCAAGAATCAGTTGTTTGATTTGCTGCAAAAAACTCGACCACAAGCATCCTGTTTTATCGCCAGTACCGACAGGCGAAAACAAATAATCGCAACGATATCCGTTAAAGCTTTAATCACCAACTTCCAAAAAAGGACAAACAAACGACCGAAAAACCAATACGTATTGATATGGACAACAGTGGATTCTATGTAGTATTACTGTTGACTCATGCAACGTGAGTTGCTGAACCGATTTAAATCTGAAAAAACGCTGGCGAGTAAGTTTACTCGAAACTTCGAAACTTTCCTCCCAAGTAGCAGTAGTACAGCCTGACAAGTGTAACAAGAACCGTGAGAAATATGAAATAGACAAGGAGGCAAAGCCAGGCAATTAGGTCCTTTGGCCCTTTGGCTATTTTGGCCAACCCCCGCGGAACCAACCTTAGACAAGGAAAGAGAGAGGACAGAACGCGCGGCTGACATCTCTGTTACCAAAAAGTACCAAATCGCTAGTTCCAGTGCCATAGCTAATTGGATTAACATTATAGTTAAGCTATTTGGGGAAATAATCATTTTCAAATAAAACTTATTATAATATTGTTAAGCTCGAGGTCTGTATGGCCAATTTCACCATCCACAGTTCAAATTTAAGTAATTAACGTTAACTAAACCGTGAATTTCTATTCGACCGCAAAATATAAGCTATAACAGATACGTCACTGGAAAACTGACTGTATTTAAACTAAAACATGCCTTAAAAAATTTTTACACTTTACATGCTCAGAAATATTATGATTCGCATGTTAGTGGTACATTTGAATGTATATTTTAGATACATATATATCTCTGAACTAGATATCGAGATATTTGCATAAACTTCGAATGCACCAAAAAATTTGAACATAAATTTACCTATGAAAAGTGATTCCTGGCTCCTTCCTACTGCTGTGGATTTTACAAAGCTGTACACCCTACCATTATGCACACCACTATATTTTACAGTTATTGGTTTAGAAACGATAAATATCACAAAAAAATACTACCGTGCCAAATTATTTGTTTTCCACCAAAATCGTTTCAATAGACTAGGGCGCGGTATCCCCTCTCTTTCCTTATCTAAGGAACCAACACTGAAAACACTAAAATCCTACGTCCTAGAAAGAACACTTACTGCATGATCATCTCACAAGATACAAAACCAAAAACAATCTGAAAATTAGTTTATTACAAACAAATTTAAGTCTCCTACTTATCGTACGAAATCTGCAATAATATTTCTGAAATATACAAATCATACATCAGGAAAATTAATTTAATTAATGTGATCAAAAATAGATTTTAATCGTATCTCATTTTGTTGGGAAGAGAAAAAATCAAAAACCTAGTGGAAATATCAGTATAGCTCTACCTGCTTCCTTAGTTCACTTGACTTTAACAGTGATTCAAATATAGTTTCACAATATGCATCGAACATCGAACCATTTCTGGTTTCTGGTCTATGCACATGCACAACCTAGTTGGTTCCAATGTGCCTGAAATCTAAATGACTATCAGCTGATTTGATGTCAAGCATGTTTATTTCCATTTTCTATTTATACTGAAGTTTATGCTGTTTATGAATGTAGGTAATTTTACAAAGCTGTGAATAAACATTATTATAAAAAGTTCTTTGTCGAGCTGGCATCTTGACGCCCATCTCTCTGCATTAGACCAGGGTAGAAGCTTTTCCAAACCATAAAAAGTGGAAAAATTAATAGTAGGGTGAAACCCACTGTAAAAGGAGGAGAATATAACAAAAAATGAAAAAACTGAAATAGTGGCGATCTGAGGTCGGAAAGCGTTGGAGAATCACTTTTTAATGGTAAAGAATGGTTTATATCGATTTCTGGCAAAACTACAAATCTTATGAAAAAAAGTCAAATGGCAAAGTTGTATTCAATAAAAAGATCTACAACTTTTGTATTTACACTTTTCCACATAACCTCAAAATGTATGTGAAAAATTTAAAAAACCATGTTCTTGGTTTTTAATTTTTTCTTTTACAATATTTTTTTCTTTTCACGAAATTTGGTGAAAACTTACCTTTTTATGTCTATATACTGCAATTTATTTGATTTGAAATATTTATTCTTTCACCTTAACATATAGTGACTGAATATAAGAAACCTGAAATTGCCATACACAGCACATCTGACCAGAAAGTGGACCGCTGTTTCGTCCTCCTCCCAGCATCTGGAGCAAATGGGGTCCCCTACCACTCTCATGAGTAACAAATGTCTATTCAGCTGGCAAGGGCCTGTGATATGCCCCACCAAAAGGTTGAGCGTCTCTCTGGCTTAATTCAGAATCCATAGCGTAGGGCTCGCTATGAGTATTTTAGCTTTCCTGTAGTCATCTCTCTCTAACCAGGCTTTCACCAGTGGTTTGTAACCCTAGTCGTCCAGGGAAACGTTGACCTGGCGTCTCACATAGGGGCAAAAAGCATTAAAATATGGCAAAACACAAAAATTATAATTTCACCGAAATGCTGTATTCTTATCTGAACTCCCTCGTAGCACGTACAGCCTGCATAGAACCAATAGTTTCCGGCGAGATCACATCCACCCAACCGAGATATACAAGGCGAAACTTGACCGTTGTATAGTTCGTTTGCGTTGGAGCTATAGTGCTTTTAAGGCGTACTGAGTTTCCGTGCCAACTTTTACTTTCTTAACAAGATTTATCCTCATTCAAAAATATGGCTTCAATCAGTACAGGTAAAGATTTGATTATTCATAATAATTGGTTTATAGATATATCATTAATCAGTATGCAAAAATATTTATTTGAAAAGTGTGAGAGTGCGGTATGTAATTTGCTTTTGTTTCGAACAATTATTGAGCTTCTTATATAGTTCCGGACGCGTCCGGGTTTGAAGCTTAACTTACTTTTGTGGCTAAAAGTATGTACTTCCGACCTGAAAAATGACATTCTGCACATATTTGCACATTTACCTTTTTTTATGCTGCCATACAGTAGGCTACACTCTTGTGCTGAAGGGGATTGTTTGATTTTTGGCCCCACAGTCAGATCAAGAAGACGTAGCTTTAACCTGCTTAAAGAGGTAGAACCACAAAACTTTGAAAGCCTCCTCTAAAGAAAGCAGCCAAAGTATTACCGTTCAAAAAAAAAACAAATCCTACTGTTTCTCAAAACCCCGTGTAGCAGAATGTAGCGAAAGCTTCAAGTTAAGCTTTAGTCTTGACGCCTGAGCGATTTATGTGAAAAAAGCCCATTTAGCAATTTTCTCAACGCCCGGAGACAGATTTATTGTACTAAACTAGGACCTTTTCTTGGATAGTGACGTAACGCGGCATTGTTATTATTGGTGTCAGTGTAGTGAACTTAACAACTAGTTACCAGTTGGAAAGTTTCCAGCATCGCCACTCATGTTAGAATTACAAAGTTTTCAACACCTGTTAACGGGAAACGAAATAATTTAAAGGTTTCCCGTAACTTTGTCGATATCTACATCAAACAAAGTTTTAGTTGCAATAAAGTTTTCTGCATCCCGGTGTAGACGCAGTATGATAAATATTTTTGAAGTGGATGAATGTATGTATGCGGGTACACACATGTTCAATTATAGCATACCAGCATAGAAGTTTTGCAATTGTTCGAAATTTTGAATTCGGAATAAGTTTTAAGTTTAGCTGCATTTGAAAGCGGGTATATATCCGTATGTTGCAAGATGACACCACGTGTTTTGGGTAATTTGACGATGCTGATTAAAAATCCGGTCGCAGTTTTGAGTTTCAGCCTCTGATAAAAATCAAAAATTTCAGATCTTTCAGGTCCTGAGATTCGCCTAAAAAATCGAAAACCTTTATCTGGCATTCTATCAAATGAAACATCGTGTTTTGGGTAATTTGACGGTGCTGATTACAAATCCCATTGCAGTTTTCAGTTTCAGTCTCATTTGATAAAAATCTAAAATTTCAGATCTTCCAGATCCTCAAGTTTGCCTAAGTAATCGAAAACCTTTATTTGGCTTTCTATTAAGATGAAATCTTGTGTTCTGGATAATTTAAGGGTTCGAATTACAAATCCGGTAGCAGTTTTGGGTTTCAAACTCGTTTGACAAAAATCCAAAATTTTAGGTTTTTCAGATTTGCCTAAATAATCGAAAATCTTTATTTGGCTTTCTATCAAACGCCTCGCGTTTTTGATAACTTCCAGCCGCTGATTACAAATCCGGTCGCGGTTTTGACTTTCAGTCTCATTTGATAAAAATCAAAATCTTTGAGTCGCTCAGGTTTGCCTAGAAAATGGAAAATCTTTCTATGAAGATGACACCTCGTGTTTTGGATAACTTGACGGTGCTACTTACAAATCTGGTCGCAATATTGAGTTTCAGTACCGCTTGAGGAAAATAATAAATAATCGGAAAAATGAATTTGGATTTCTATTAAGTTTGAGTTTCGATCTCATTTAACGATAAAGCAGAATTTCAGATTTTTCAGATTTTCAGGTTTGCCTAAATAATCTAAATCTTTATGTTGCTTTCTATTAAGATGAAACCTCGTGTTTTGGGTAATGTGAGGGTGGTGATTACATATTCGTTCGCAGTTTTAAGTTTATGTCTCGTTTGATAAAAATTCAAAATTTCAGATCTTTCAAATCCTCAAGTTTTCCTAAAAAAATCGAAAATCTTTATTTGAATTTCTATTAAGATGAAACCTTGTGTTTTGAACAATTTGACGCTGCTGATTACCAATCTGGTGGCACTATTGGGTTTCAGTCTCGTTTTGTACAAAATGATCGCTAGATTGACATAAAACGAATTTCTGACAATTTCACTCAAAAAATTATTCATGAAGATTTAGACAAGCGCAAGGTCGCGGCAAATTGGATTCCAAAAGTGATGACAGAAGAACAAGAAGCGACTCAAGTGAAAATTTGTCAGAAATGTAAAAAGCAACTTCAGCAGTTTAAAAGTTGTATGTTATGTTATTTTAAAGTTCCATTTGACGAAAGTTGGTTTTAGCAAACGACCTTGAGTTGAAGCCACAAAGTGTGCAATAGGAGCATAAGGGCCGCCCAATTCCGCAGAATGCCAAAACCGCTAAAAGCACCGATAAAGTGATGCAGTTTTTGATAAATGTGGGCTTATTTATGATCACATTGTACTACAAATGTACTTTGAGGACTATTAAAGGTAAAACCAAATCAAAAGCGACCGTTTCACCAAGACTTCGATTGGACGCTGCATTGCGACAATGCTGTGGCACAAAGAGCAACGATTTGAACAGTTGAAGAATTAAGGGTTCAAATTGTGGGTCACCCTACCCTCCCCCCCCTAATTTCCTGATCATGCTCCATGTGGCTTCCACTTGTTTCTTGATGTCGAAAGATTGAAGCGTTTTAGAGCTCAAGAACTTACTACGGATATACTAAACAGACTATTGAAAGTTGATTTTTCTCAGAAGTTTATGACAATTGAATAAAGCGGTGAGATAAGTGTATAATCGCATTATATTCCCAAGTCAATTCTATGCCAGGGTTTTTTTATTCAGTTCAAGATTTTATTAAATTGAAGGTTTTAATTATGTATAGGCGGGTTCATGAAACTTTTCCTTTGCCGCAATTTAGCCGTAAATTAGCGTTTGTGTTAATTCTAAAGTTAAACCTACCGTCAGTAATGAAATTGTTCATGAAACAGTTTTGAATTTAACTTGAGCATTAGGCGTAAGGATTGACCTTGAAGAGATAGTTAACTTCCAACTTTACCGTACCGCAAAAGATAAATCTAAATCTTAGGAGTATCTGAGCATGCGTGAAACGCACAGAACATAAAATTATGATCAGGCATGAGCATAGATATCATAACTACATATTAGGTTAGAATGTCAATGGACATGAGACAACCACTCCTGAGATCACCTAACTCTTTTTATTAATCTTCATTTTTGGTCGTAGTTTTAAAAACAAATTTCGCCTTTCGCAAACGGTATAACCGCCAACGCACCAAATCTTAAAAATATAACCTTAAAATCAAACCAAACCGTTGAAAACAGACTTTGTGAAACGTCACATCTTTCATTCTTAACGCCAAATTCAAGTTTCATGAACGTCAATTCTCTTGCGGCTAAAGTTAAGGATAAAGTTAATACTAACGCTCAATTTACGGCTAAGTTACGGCAAAGGAAAAGTTTCATGAACCCGCCTTATGTACCTTATTTTTAATTTTATATTTGTTTATTGACATGTCACCTCTGACCTTTTACTGAATGTGATCAGTGTTCTATTCTATCATATTGAATGAAGAATTTTGACTTTTTTCGTTGTAAGCGTGCCGTTTGAGTTACTCGTAATTCTGTATAGTCTTCCTACATTCTTCATGCTCCGTCAGAAATACACCATCCCTCAAATGTCACATTACCTATTTTTCACCCCCCAGCACATTTCTAGTTATAAAATATGCAACGCTTGCAGATAAAATGTATGAAATAACCAGTGAGTATCTCATCTCAAAGGTAAACTTTCATCTGTTGACAATACTTCCTAGCATGCGAGGGCAATCGACATTTTTTTGAAGTTTTCAACAAAATTTAGTGCTATACTGGTCGACAGGTATTCTTCTATTCCAGGCTGCGGTTGCTTAAGACGTGCTATGGTAAATCCGTAATCTGTTCAGAAGATTCACAGACAATGCGAGTCGAAAAGGTTATTTTTTTATTTTGCTTCGGAATCTAAGACTATACAGTGCGTTCCTGAATCTCCTTGACACGTGATATTCACGTAACAAAAAATGTTCAAACGAAAACTGAGTGGAACATTTGAAAGTACTACATGGTCTATCATACCATGCTTTCAAAACATTTTTTTTTTGTGCTTCAACCCTTAGAACTCACCTTCAACTTTGTTTTTTCAAATAGCACCTAATATTTTTTCCTACAGAAAAAAAGTCCTTACTTTATTTAAAATCTTGTAGAATTTTATACAAAGGCTATTTATTTTGTAAAGTCATTAGCATAAGATAGATCAAATAAGGATTTGTTTGAGGAGTAATATTTTCGTAAGAGAAACAGAAAATATAAAACGTGGGCCTTTCATGGGTACCAAATGACCTATCATACCATGCCTTCGAATTTTTTTTTACTTCAACCCCTAAAACTTACCCGCTACTTTTTTTCCAAAAAGCACCCCAAAGATTTTCCTACATTATTGAGATTATTTAATATTGTAGTGCCTTTGGCTTCATACGCAAATCAATTTTTTTCGTAAAGTCATTAACATAAGATAAATAAAATGGGCACTTGTTTGAGGCGTAACATTTTCTTGATAAAAAGCATAAAAAGGACATTTGTCTTCGAAAACATGTATTATAAAAGGGGTGACACACGTACGAATTTTAAGTACGCGGTTTTTAAGTTCGCGAACTTACTCGGCACGACGCAGTGACACACGTGAAGCTGAAATCACTCATTTTGATAATTTCCCTAAATAAACAAAACTTTTAACAACCGCCAAACACAACAAGCGTTGCTCATCGATGGCCTGCTGGAACAAAGTGGTGGCTCGCGGCTCGCAGTACAAGCCGAGACAAACTACGAGCAAGATTTCAAACCAGTTGGATCGCCGACGGTTTGCGCGACGGTTTCAAAGTACGCGTACTTACGGTGACACACAAGCGAAAAGGGTCGTCGAGCCATAAGTACGCGTACTTACTCGTACGTGTATCACCCCTTTTAGTCATTCAGTACCTTTAGAAACTCAATTAATTTTATTTGTATCCGTTTTTTGCGTCAAGCAAATTCTTATTTTATTTATGTTATGCTTACGATTTTATGAAAAAAATAAGTTTGTGTATAAAATCAAAGGTAGGTACTGCAAGATTTTAAATAATACAGGGACTTAATTTGTGTAGAAAAAACTATTTGGTGCTATTTGAAAAACAAAAGTTGAGGGTGAGTTTTAAAGGTTGAAGTACAAAAAAGAATGTTTTAAAAGCATGGTATGATAGATTCATAGATTTTATAGTACTTTCAAAAATTCCACTCAGTTTTCGTTTGAACTGTGGTTTGAACTTTTTTTTTGCTACGAGAATATCACGTGTCAAGAAAATTCAGACAACGTCTGACACACACACACTTAGCTTTGGAGTAATATTTGTCTTATCAGCATAAAACAGACAAAAGTCAGAAGCAACCAGAAACTATGTTGTCAGAAACACAAACTATTGTCTGTTCACAAGACTTTCAACCATGTGAGACAGATCGACAAAATGTAAATGTAAATATCATAGAAGTGAAACTTGTACCGAAGTTTGATATTGTATGGGGTATTTTTTATTCCAGGTTAAAACATGCAACGCTGACCCGTGATATTTTCAGAAGATTTACAAACCATGCGAATCAATACGATAAATATTTTCTCTGTAGATTTCTATCCAAACCTAAGATTGCGAATTCGATCCGAATTTCAAACATCTGGTGTATTTAACTTTCGAAAAGTATTTGTTTTATTCGAGTTGAAGCTTCTCAATCAGTTTTCTCATAAAACGTGTAGATAAAACTGGAGACGACATTGCCTCAAAGGGAAACCGTTGTCTCTTTACTAAACTTCCAGTCGTGTGCATTACACTCATATAACACTGCTCTCTGAAAGCCGTTTTACATTGAGGAGATTTACAAAGCATACAGGACAAAAGGATAAATATTTTTTCTATATATTTGTACCGAAATCTAGGACTATGCAAACGACTCTCCTTATCGATGTTTTTTTTTTGTTTTGCATTCAAATTAAATAGTGGACGAGTTTTCGACATATATTGCCACCCCTAGAAGCCTGAGCCTTGTGGTGAGGTATAGATCTGGAATACGTAATTATAATATCCCAAAAAAAATTTTATAGTTTCATATTTTAAACCCAGTGATGATTCAGCATTAGCATATCACTTTTTTGTATCAGAACTGCTAACAACTTCTTTGGCTTATAATTGTTATTTTATCATATGGTCTATTGGACATTTAGCACTGTGTTTCACTTGAGTCAACGAATGACGGGCGCCTTCCAATACATGATGGTTTTATAAGTACCAGTGCTCTTAGAAACCAAATATTTTGGAAGTCTAATCGCACAAACTCATTGAATATTCAAGTTATTTTTCATAAACTAGCAACTCTTTTGTAAAAAGTAACCAGACAATATCTTACTTCATGGATTTTTGTTGAAGTCTTACATCCAAATTTACTGGTCGACAAGTATTATTTTAGTCTAGATAGAGATTCCTTAAAACTTGCAATGTTCTCCCAAAATCCGTAATTTTATTTATTCATTTATTGCCACCCTCGGAGGTAGCACCTTGTTTGTTCAACAGATTTATAAACCATACAAGCCAAACCAACAAATAGAAATCTAGGATCATACAAGCCGACAAGCCACACTTCAACATTATTTTTTATTTCATGTTGGCGTTCTGAAGTTTTGTATCGAAATCTAGAGCTATACAAACCACGATTTAACATATGATATATACAAATTTCAATAAATATTTGCTTAATTAGAGGATTGAGGTTTCTAAAAAAATTATACCCATCAGACTGGTTCGACGCAACCGACATGTTGCCCCAAAGAGCAAGCGTTGTCTGTTCACAAAACTTCCAAACGTAATAAAGGAATCTATATTTTTTAGGCATCGAAATTTGATTTTTTTTATCAAAAAATGATTTTTAAACCGTAGCCTTTTCAAAAGATTTACAAACTGTCGGGGGTAAAGCGACAAATACGTTTCCTGTAATTATAGGGTTGAAATCAATATACCACGTTAAGTCCAACGAAAAATTCTGTCTGTTTACAATGCTTCCAATTTTGTGATACAAGTAAATATTTTTTCTGCAGATTTTTTCTATTCAAGGCTTGGAATTTTCCTTCATACATGAGACCCTCATCCAAAAACTGTAGTCTGTACAAAACATTTACAAACTGATCAGTCAAATCGGTAAATACTATTGTCAGTAACTCTAAATCGAAATCTAGGACTACTAGAATCCAACCTATAACACTTAGTATTGGAGAAATTTATACTTTATTTGAGCGTTGATGTTCCATAGTCACTTTTGACAAAGAAGATTGTCACAGATAAAGATTTCTAAGCATTCTTTTTTCTAAAACTTTGCATCGAAGTTTAGTATCGTTCCGATCAGTAAGGTAAATTTATTTCCCATTTATTTATTATAACTATAACCTGTAGTTTATCGAGAAGAATTGCATGGCACAAGTACGAAGCAACTACTGACCTTTGAGGCGGCATCAATCAATATCTCAAGACTTCCAACTCTATAAGCCTAATCAAGATTTCTTTTCTGAAATTTTGCATCCAAATTTAGTACTATGCTGGTCAAAGAGTATTTTTATGCAAGTGTCAGAGTTTCATAAATATGCAGTGCTCACCTGAACGATTTCTAGACTGTCCGTCTGTCAAATTCAGCGCTCAGCTGACAGAAAAATCTGCTAGCAAAGTTCACTCACAGATAAAAAATTCAAAGCAACCGGATACTTTGTCGATTAAAAATATTTGCACCATATTGTCTCAAGGAAAAACGGTTCGGAAAAACGCTCGTCGTCTTTGAAAAGTTTTCGCGCGCGAAAATGTCGCCTCAAAACAAGTGCCGCACGGTTTGCGTCCGATCGAGATGGAAGACGCGCGCCGACTGGCAAAAAGGCGGATCGCAGCCAACTAGATGCGCTCAAACTGAAGCGAAGTTGGGTTCAAAAAGGAATCGCTAACTATGGGGTAGTTACTCACTACCCCCTATTTATTCATTTATTAACGGGTCAAGCCTACTCATTCAATATAATAGAGCATTAACAATCTCAAAGATTATTATAACTTACTCAAAATAATAAAACAAAGTACCAAAATTAAAAAGGAAAACTATCTACCTACATGTTGAACAATAACAAAGATAATTAATTGAATCATTGATAGTTTTAGAATATATAAAAGAAATAAGGAACAGCAATATTTTTTTATATAAAGTTAGCTCTTTTACTGTTCGCACAAATGGTTTGCAAGGACCCAAGAAATCTAAGGGCCTGGCCACATCTCTATGTCACGACGTCGGCAACGTGGAACGCCACGTCGAACGTCGTCCCCGACGATGGCTAGTAGGCCCGATTTTATCGACAGACGCATTTTAACAAAGGCTTTGACCAATCAGAGCAGCCCATTCAAGAACATGCAACTTAATGGGCTGCTCTGATTGGTCAAAGCCTTTGTTAAAATGCGCATGTTGATAAAATCGGGCCTATATACTAGCCACACGTCGGCGATGACGTTCGACGTGGCGTTCCACGTTGACGAAGTCGTGACGTGGAGATGTGGCCAGGCCCTAAGACAGATAATTCTTTGCACAGTCTGAGGGTACGAAAAAATAAGGGAGTGATAAGCATAGTTAGATCTATGAAACTGTTGGTGAAAAATTTGTGCAGTAAGAGTATTCCGAAATGGAACATATAATCCAATTCTGGAAGTTAAATAAGGACAATCAATCCTAGAGTTTATGAATGAGTACTAGGTCTCTCTATTTTCTTTCACAAGAGAGAGTTGCTAGGTGTAGTGATGTGCTTAAATCCGAATAGTTGTCGTAAAATTTGATGTTAATGGATCTGCAGAATCTTCTGTGAATTGATTCAATCCGATGGATATGACATGCATAATTAGGACACCATACTGAAGTAGCATACGCTAGGTATGATCTAACATAAAAATAACACAAAGTTCGAATGGCATTAATGGTCGAGAAGCCCCCTGTATTACTTTTCATAAAGCCAAGCATGCGTATGCCTAGTTGATTATGTTGTTTATATGAGCTAAATAATCAAGAATAGCAGTTATTAGCACACCAACGTATTTGATTTGATTCACGCAGCTCAATAGACTGTCGTTAAGGTGACAAAGTTATTGATGTTTCTAGATGTACGGAATTTAATGACTTTGCATTTGAGAGCATTAAGGTCCATGCCATTGACATGGTACCATTGAGAAAATCTATATAGATCTTCCTTAAGTGCTACAGAATTTTTGGGGGTGGTCATTTGCAGAAACAGCTTCAATTCGTCGGCAAACAGAAGAAACATAATATGCTTAAAACAAGATGGAATGTCTTATAAAGATATTGAATAGTAGAAGGCCCAGGTTAGAACCCTGAGGGGACACCTGCTGATACTGAGATATGACAAGATGCAAAGTTAAGGCGGAGTTGGGCTCAAATGAAGTGGCTAACTATAAGGAATTCTTCTTACTCACTATGACCGTTGTGTAGTCCAATAGATTATTTTTGAAAAAATATATTTTGACGAAATAACAATATTGTGTCTCCAAAAACTATGTGTCGAACATTTTTACTTTTTTCTGTGAACACGAAGTGGCTTGAAATGCCTCTTAAAATTTCGCGTCAAAGCTGTGATATAATAACCATCCATCTTTAGAATGTTCTACTTCTTTGGGTGAGGGTAAAATTAGGCTGGTTGAGGGGTGAAGGGTTATAAGACTGAAGAATTTGTTGTATCCATAATAGGCTGACCTGTTAAAGAATGACCTAGCGGGATATTACACTTTTTTAGAACTAC
This sequence comes from Callosobruchus maculatus, assembly GCA_951848785.1. Taxonomy (NCBI): domain Eukaryota; kingdom Metazoa; phylum Arthropoda; class Insecta; order Coleoptera; family Chrysomelidae; genus Callosobruchus; species Callosobruchus maculatus. The sequence goes on from CATOUR010000083.1 coordinate 14,714,869, forward strand.
TCGCACATCGCCTGGCCTGTTACCAAAACCAAGTGACTTGACCAAAGTTAAAAATTTTCAATACTCCCTATCACCTGTCAATGTAGGAAGTAAAATTTGGGAAACTTTAAGAACCTCCAAATCGCCTAGAACTTTGAGCTCTTTCTATATTTTTAATTTTTTTTATTTCCGCGCCGCCAATGACACGATTTCTAAAACCATACGCGTTTTCTATCTTCGCCACGGCAATAATGCCAAATGCCATTGAAAATCAATTCAATAATTTTCAGATTACACAATATAGAACGATCTAAGCAATACTTGTATGTATACGTCTGAAAATTGTCCTGCTTGGATTGTGAGGAAATTTGGGTAGTAGTAATATACAGGGTGAGTTTTTAGTACCGGCTCGGTCGATAACTCCACTACTATAGAAGATAGCGAAGAAAGTTGTATATAAAAGTTGTAGCCACGGATATGCTCCTTGCTCAGAAAATATTTTGATTTATACAGGGTGATCCATAACTACGTGGTGATGCAAACATGCATTTTTTTAAATGAGATACCCTATATATTATTCCATATTCAGATTCTACTAATGATTTCCGTTCTTCCAATATAGGGCATTGTTACATTATATAGGGTGTTTCAAAAGTTATGACCATTTTTATATCCAAATCGCGAACAAATGAACGTACTGTATATCAAAAAGTAATGAATCAAAAATTATTTTTTTTTACACGAGAAGATTAAAAATATCCTCTAGTTTTAAAATCGGCTATAAAAGAAGCCCGAGACGCATATTCGTATACAGGGTGATGTAGAATGTAAAATCCAAATTTTCTCTTTTTTTTCAAATGTGACTGCCAATATTTTATTATCCCAAAAAATTGCTTTTAATATGCTCTTTCATCTTTGTATAGCACTTGTTGTCCCTACGTCCATCAGTTTCCGAGATATTTCGATTTTTCGGTAAATTTAAAATATAGCCTCTATTTGTGTAATGAAATTTATTTATTTTGAGAAGGTACTATCTGATTTGTTTTTTATTTAATTAACAACCAAATTATAACGTCTTGATAGTATTTGATGAAGTCAAAACCCTAAATCGTCGAAATAATAAAGTCAGATATGCTGAGGAAACAATTTTGTAGGCGTCATGCATAATTATCAAGTAGTTTTATCAGGTAGGCTTTGAAAAATTGACAGTTTTCATAACCTACTCAATAATTCCGTACTGTGTGAAAAACTAGCTTTGAAAATTAATTTTTCCATTGAGGGTATTTAGGAGAATCTTTGAGAAATTGTCTACTTGCCTCTAGAATATATCAACTATGAATAGCAATATCCAGAACGGAGGCACTCTAAAACTAATGTGTTTGAAAGATTGAAGAATCGTTTTATTTGGACTGTGTCGTTTCATATTTCATAGCCTACCTGATACATCTGCTTGATAATTATGCATGACGTCTATAAAATTGCTTCCTCAGCACACTTGACCTATAATATCTCGTTAATTCAGTGTTTTGACTTGATCAAGTATTATTATCGCCTTATATTTTAGTTGTTTGTTAACCAAAAACAAAATTTGGTAGTATTTTCTCAAAATAAATAAATTTTATTAAACAAATACAAGGTATATTTAAAATTTGTAGAAAAATCGAAATTTCTCAGAAACTAATGAATGCAGCCATAATAAGTGTTATAAAAAGATGAAAGAGCATATTAAAAGCAATTCTTTGGTATAATAAAATATTGGGGGTTACATTTAAAAAAAGAGAGAAAATCTAGATTTTGCATTCTACATCACCCTGTATACGAATATGCGTCGCGGGATTTTTTTATAACGTATTTTAAAACAAGAGGATATTTATAATCTTCTCGTGTAAAAAAATAGTTTTTGATTAATTACTTTTTGATATACAGTACGTTCGTTTGACCGTGATTTGGATACATAAATGGTCATAACTTTTGAAACACCCTGTATAATGTAACAATACTCTATATTGGAAGAACGGAAATCATTAGTAGAATTTGAATATGGAATAATATATAGGGTATCTCATTTAAAAAAATGCATGTTTGCATCACCACGTTGTTATGGATCACCCTGTATAAATCAAAATATTTTCTGAGCAAGGAACATATCCGTGGCTACAATTTTTATATACAATTTTTTCGCTATCTTCTACAGTAGTGGAGTTATCGACCGAGCCGGTACTAAAAACTCACCCTGTATACTGTGGCATCATAGTAGGTGATGCTGCTATAATTTTGAAAATCAATGCATTGTGAGCGGAGAAATTGGTAAAAAATTACCAAAACTCCTCCAAGCTTCGTTTTTAGGCATTTCAGGAATTCCTCATCCTTTTCCATTTTTGATTTTGGAGGGAGTGAAATGTATGTATACTAAATTTCCATAAATAGTTTGCCCATAGACGGTCATTGTTTTAAATTGAGCGAAATTACATTAAAAATAAGGCTCATTTTGTGTGTTGTAGAGTTGTATTTTGACAGAAGTCACAGCACCGGCCTAGTTATATGTATACTGATATGTCCTCGTAATGATAATATCAGCGCAGGGACTACTTTTTGTCCTAAAATTTTGCTTCATGAAGCTTTGGCCAATAATTGAATGCAATATGCTGAAATGCAGTTGTAATGAATGTTATAATCCATTTAAAATAGTAGTGGGCAGCGGGGCACAAAAAATCCACATTATGGAACAGCAGCTTCGGTACTCGTGCCAAACTGAGCATAATCGGGATCACATTCAATTAAATTGCAAGAGTGTCTCAAAGCCCTGCATCAACTCACCCAGATAGTTCTTCTACGAATAAATTACGTGGTTTTCGGCTGCTTGTGGATCTGGAATAATGCCATGTTCACCAGATATATATATGGGACCGAAATGGATTTTACGCTTGGAACTTTTAATGAGTTAGTATAGTTCAATTTGATGAATTGCTGATCATCCGCTTTGAAAGACACCTTGTTTTCCAAAGGAAACTCTAATGTAGTTATTTATTAGTGCTATGAATATCGTATTAAAAATCATTTCAGATGAAAGGTATAGCACAGTTTTCGTACTAGTACATTTCATTACGTCTATTCAATCACTGGAATTTTTAGTTTTTCCATTCTCTCCAACTTGTAATTACTTTGATACTTAATATTTCTTTTTATCCTCACTTTACTCACTTTTACTCCTTAAGGCGCAATACCGTGCACCCTTCCTCAGTAAAAGGCGAAAAGAATGGAGCTAGGCTAATTGACTTGACTACTCCAAAAAAATTAAAAAATGATCAGAGTTCCTTTGAGCACCCAAAAACAGAGCTATATGAACGGCTTTTATATTGTACTCTGTTTTTTTTTAAATTCAGTTTCACAACCACTCACACAATTTCCAAAAGCCATAGACTTTATCGATCTCTGCCACGTCCTACGGTGGACAAATTTCATTGCTATCAGTTTAGTGACAGCTACACGCATTACAGAATTATCTACAACAATATAATTTCAAAAATTATTTTTTGACTAAGGTAGGGCAACATTCGGTAAAAATATATTATATAGTTCCTTTACAGGCACTGATAGGCCCACTACCAATACAACAAATCTTTCAGTTTCCCAACCTCAAACCCTCAAGCCACCCCAATTTTACCGCCTTTATAACATGTGAATAATGATCAGGAACCCCCAGATCGCCTAAAAATGAAATTTCCGCTATTTTTATATTTTTACTTTTTTATTATTGCTGCACCGCCACTGACACGATTCCTAAAAACCACACGCGTTTTCCATCCTCGTCACGATAGTAATACTGTGCGAAATGTCGATAAAATTCAATTCAATTCAATAATTACCGTATGTAATTTGCAGGACAATGTTCGGATGAACCTTAGGAGTCCTTTCTTATACATATCAATAGAGGGTCCATTATAAATACAACAAATTTTTCAGTTTTGCAATTCATTACCCTGCAACCAGCCGCATTTCACTCCCACCCAAACAAAAGTAGAAAATGATCAGTAACCTCTAAAACGTCTAGGAAAGAAGGTTGGGGAATATTTCAAATTTTTTGTTTTTTTTTTAGTAATTACCACCCATGTCCAGATTTTCAAAATTATAGCAGCATTAACTACGACCTCACAGCATAACATTACCCAAATTTAATCACAATGTATCCATCGGTTATTAAGTATACAAGGCTAGAAGAAAGCCAACAGACAAACAGATAGACCGACAGACAGACCAACAGACCGACAGATAGTTAGACCAAAGGAAATGAGTGACGTGAATTTTCGTTATTTAGATGTCATAAAACGCCCAAATAACCTATCATCTCAAAACGAAAATTTTCGCGATCACAATACCTCCTCACGTATGGGCGTGGAAAGTAAAAGTATTTTAGTAGGTCTGTATGCAGTTAAAGTACCTATCTATATTTCTTTAGACAAACGTGATCCTAAGATACCGATAAAATACTGGCTCTCATTTTAAATTTATCAACAACGCAAATGCATGCTTTATGATTTCAAAAACAGCGCGTTAGTTAGCAAGAAAAACAAAAGCAACTTCTTCTGACACAGGTTTCTGTTAAACATTTTTGGCTTTTATAAAGGCTTCAGAGGCGAAACGTCAGTAAAATTTTATCTTTCAGAATATGTGGTTCAGTTGATAGGCCAACAAAGCTCGACAGATCAGATATATCACGTTTGGATGATGCTAGAATCGATCAAATTATGGATAGGTCTTTGATGTTGTTGGCACGGTTGGAATGTAGTTTTGTAATGCATGTGTCAGCGGCGTACCGTCCATTGATGAAGATGATGCGTCGCATCCCTTCAAACGAATGTAATACGTATTTATTTAAAAGAGTCACTAATATCTCCTATAATAAATTAAAATTCTGAAAACATTTATTCAAATACTTAATTGAATTCAATTTCAGATTTCAGCTATTGAATGTATGTATTGGTCGAGCTTTATAGGTAACTCTAACAGCTGTGCTAAACGCTAAAAATAAAAATATCTTTACAGCGCGATGATGCGAGTGATGCGACTGTCCTGGTCACATCTTGAACGCAGCCGAACGCGATCCGAGATCCACGAACTATAGGCCCGTGATTACATCTCTACTGTGTTTTCGAGTAGTTCGCTGTTTTACGTCGGTGGATGATGCGGTTTCTTAAACGCATCTTGATCGCGGTAGGTACAAAATAAAATATAGTTGCGCGTCACGTTGAACAGTTATGGGTGCGTCTAGAAGAATGAATCTAAATTTTAACACCTAAAGGTACAGATACACATGCTCATAAATGGCATGCTTATCAAGCATGCTTCTTTAGAGCATGCTCTTATCGATCCTGGTAAAAGCAAACAATCCAGATACACATGCTTATTAATAGCAAGGCATCTATAAGCTAACAATGGAAAACCAAGGGGTGCTCACCAGCAGCGAACGACTGATCGATATAAGCATGCTCAATAAGCAGACCTATTCACACATGCTAAAAGCACGTCCCCTCTCGGCCGCGCTACAGGTAGCATGCTCAAAAATCGCACGACCATCGAATCTTGAGCATGCTCGAAATTAGCATGCCTATTTCTAGTAAGGTCCGTACACACATGCTACGAAGTAGCATTTGCTCATTAGTGGCATGCTTATGTGCTCGATTTGAGCATGTGTGTCTGTATCTTATCAGATACTTAACCTAGATTTAGTGCTCTTTTTAAATTGGTTTGATTTTTGATTATTTTTTTAACCTGTTAGATGTTTAAAACAAAAAAGTGCAGCTCGGGCTCCGACACACCGGGCTGCTGTTCCATTACCCAATGACTACTCCTCACACCGTGAGGTGAGCAATCACTGGGTCCGCGAATCGTGCGCCCTAAGTAGACGAAGGGACCCAAGGATGACTGCCTTCTGCATTCTGGCGGCTAAGATGTGCGCCGCCGCACGGCACACCGGTATTTTGCGCAGTGCAGAGAGCAGCGTATTCCTCATTCCACCTAGGGACCCAATGACCATAACCAGCAGACTTACAGTGTAGTCTGGCCAGAGCCTGCGAAGTTGTCCGAGCAACTCCTGATATTTGGTCCGCTTTTCCTCCTCCTTAGAGACGATGTTCACTTCGGCAGGCGCCGAAAACTCAATAACGAACATCGTCTTCTGTTGGTGGTCGAGAAGGACTATGTCGGGCTTGTTTGCCTGTACAAGCTCGAGCGTGGGGAACGAGTAGTTCCAGTAAATCCGGCATCTCTCGTTCTCCACAACGGACTCTATATCCCCTGGAGCGTATGGCAGCACTGGTGCCTCATCGATACCGTATGAGTGCCTTAAATGATAGTAGAGCACTCGTAGAGCCGCGTTGTGCCGATGGACGTAAGCCGTCCCAGCGTACGTCTTACACGCCGACAAGAGATGCATAAGCGTCTCTGGCGCCTGTCGGCAAGCTCTACAATGGGTGTCGGGTACATCTACACCCATAACCCTTTTACGGTATACCAAGGTGTTGAAGACACCGTCTTGGCAAGCCATTATAAAGCCCTCAGTCTCCGACTTCAACCCACTAGACCTTAGGAAAGAGAAGGTCAACTGCTCAGACAAGCCATGCTCTTCTAGATGTTTGTAGAAGATTCCATGCATTGGCTTATCTTTATGAAGTCTTAAGAGGAAGTCGACTTCGGCAGTTTTAATGTGGGCTTTTAATTCTGCGGGAGCAAGTTCCGTAATGGACTGCTGACACCTCCGCTTGAAGTCGAGTATGAGGCTGAGCTCCTCGGCTGCTCGTTTCGCTGCGCTGAAAAGAAAGGCTCCTTTTCCCGCATTCTCGTGCTCTCGCACGAAGCGGATCAGGGAATCGGTGCTGTTCGTTACATAGCAGGCAGTGGCCAGTACTACTCTGTTGTGCAGACGCTCCAAACTCAATAGTCCACGCCCTCCCAGGTGTCGCGGGAGGTATATTCGCGGGACAGAGGACTTAGGATGCAGGCTTCTCTCCATATTCATCCTTTTGCGGGTCTTCGTGTCGATTTCCTTCAGCTCGTTCACTTTCCAGTGTATAGCACCAAAGGTGTATAATAACAATGGGACCGCAAGCATGTTTGTGGCAGCGACTTTGTTTTTGCCGGACAGTTCTGACGACCAGATCTGCCGGAGTCGGTGCAAATACTTGCGGCGGAGACACTCTTTAACCAATGCTGCCTCTTGGACATGACGCTGCGCCACTCCAAGGTAGGTATAAGTATCTCCGGCTTGCAGTTGTCGCAAGATGCTCCCATCAACGAGCTGTTCCTCATCTCCACTATCTCCGCTTCGTCCTTTCTTGAGATGAACCAATGCACATTTGTCTGTCCCGAACTCCATTCCGATAGCATGACTGTACTCCTGCACCACTCTCAGCGATTGTTGTAGTTCGCGTTGGCCGGAGGCATAAAGTTTTAGGTCATCCATATAAAACAGATGGGTGACCTTGTGCCTCCGGTTATTGGGCGTGCCACAGCTGTATCCTTTAGTATTTCTCAGCGCTATGGACAGAGGCAAAAGTGAGATGCAAAAGAGCAAGGGACTCAAGGAGTCTCCTTGGAAGACACCTCTTTTCAATGACACCAACTCTGTCTGAACCCGAGTTTCACCTGAGGTTATAGTGAACCGGGTCTTCCAGAGTGGCATCAGTTGTTTGATGCATCCCACTATCTGATTATCCACCGAAAGACATTCCAACAGCCGCACAATAAGCTCATGAGACGTGCTGTCGAATGCCTTGCGATAGTCAATCCAGGCCATAGAAAGGTTTCGCTTGTACTGCACGGAGTCCTGCGTGACACATCGGTCAATCAACATAACCTGTTAGATTATTATTATTACTATTTTAAAGAGAGTTGAGCCAACAGTGGCTATCAACTCAGAAACTGTGAGAAAAAAAAGTAAAGGTACGGTGTACAACATTAAGAAAAAAAAGAAACTTAAGAGCTAAGGGCCTTATCTAGGTTGTTCTTAAAACAGTTCACACTCCCGGTGTTCTCTACATAGTCTGGCAAACTGTTCCAGTGTTCAAAGATTCTGTTTGACAGAAAATGCTGTCGCACGGTTGTCTTGAAGGCTTCTTTTTGCAGTTTGTAGTTATGTCCTCGAAGATTGTTAGTGCTCAGTTTGTAAAGATGGGACAGATCTATGCCAAAGAGACCACGAATGGCTCGGAACGTGATAATCAGGTCACCGCGACGGCGTCGGTCAGAAAATGAAGTTAGACCGAATATTCTGAGCCTCTCGCTATAGTCCGGGCGAGTTACGCCATACGGAATACGAGTCGCTCTGCGTTGCAGAGATTCCAGGAGGTCTTGATCGCGAACAAGGATTGGACACCAAACTGGCCCAGCATATTCCAACAGAGGTCTGACATATGTTTTATAGAGTAGGCCACACGTCGAGGTGTCGCAACCATTAAACGACTTCTCTAGTAGGTAGATGAACCTTTTGGTTTTGGAGCATATGTGGTTCACATGGTCAGACCAAGTTAAAGTAGTGTTAATAATTACTCCAAGGTCGCAATGACTACTGACAGCGGGAATCGTCTCATTAAGGAGCGAGAAACTCATCATTGGGTTGTTCTTACCAATATGTAGAACGCAGCATTTAGATGCGTTCATGGGTAGGTTCCAATCCCTTGACCAATTTGCGATACAGGTGAGGTCGTTTTGCAAAGATTGTGCACAGGTTAAAGGGTTGGCAAAAAGTTTGGTATCGTCAGCATAACAGGAATAGGTCGAATTGAAGACGCTAGAGAGGTCGCAAGTGTAGAGGATGAACAACATTGGTGCGAGGACAGAGCCCTGCGGCACACCACTAATGACAGGTCTTCTAGAGGAAATATGGTTGCCAACTTTAGCTACAAAATCTCTGTTGGACAGAAAATCCTCGATCCATCTCAAGAGGTTACCGCGAAATCCCAAGTGCTCCAGTTTTTTGACAAGTAGAACATGAGGTACTTTATCGAACGCTGCAGAGAAATCTAAATAGACGATGTCAACGGGAAAATTAGAGTCGAGAGACTTAGTCCAGCTATCGACGCATTGCAGAAGGTTAGTGATGACCGAACGTCCTGGTAGAAAACCATGCTGGTTAGGAGGGATAATATTATTATCAGCAGCGAAAGATAGCATGTTTCTCAGGATTATACGTTCAGCTATTTTGCAGGCTATGGAGACAAGACTAATCGGCCGGTAGTTTTTAACGTTGTATTTATCGCCCTTTCTGAATATGGGGGTGACACGTGCAGAGAGCCAGGATTGAGGGAGTATATGAGACTGAAACGATGACGTGAAGATGAGAGTTAACGGGATAGCGATAGATGAGGCACAGAATTTCAGTGTCGCAGCGGATATACCATCTTCGCCAGGAGAGGATGACGTCTTCAGACTGCGCAGCAACTCCTCCACATCACCAGTTGTAAACACAATATCACATAAGGAGCTAATTGTACGTGGCAGGTTCACATCATGAGAAGTTGAAACTTGGCTGTTCGAGAAATTTTCATTGAAGGAATCTACGAATAGGTTAGCTGCCACTGACGAACTGCAAATCTCGCCACTTGCATCTCTAATAATAGGTGAGGATACTTTGGAGTTGAGTGTATTCCTGAGGTATTTATATAGTTTCTTCCTATTTTTGGACGTAGCTAGTGATCGTTCGTAAGATGATTTAGCATGCCTCAAGGCTTTAGAAACGTCTAAAGAGAAGGAACGATGAAGATCGTAGTTGGCACGGCTATTGTGTCTTGTGTAGCGCTGCCAAAGTGGCTTCTTATGACGTAATAAGCGGCGAATATTTTCATCAATCCAGGGTTTCGAGGGATTCCAGGTGATGGTTTTAACTGTAGAATATGAAAATGTCAAGGCGTCGAGTCGGCTTGAAAATATGTCCCACATACACTGAGTATCTTTGTTACGGAATAAAGATGCCCAGTCAACTTCAGAAAGAGCAGTATTCAGTCGAGCGTAGTCGATGCATTTAATGGTTTTTGATACTTTTGATGAATAAGTGGAGGAGGTAAGTTGCAGATTAGATACGATCGTGCAGTGATCAGATTTTCCAAAAGGTGGCAAGTAGGACAAATCAGAAACAATATCTTCATCATTAACGAACACCAAATCGAGACAACGGGGCACTTGGTCGTTCTTAAACCTAGTAGGACGCTCAACTAATTGTTTCAGGCAGGTGCGATTTACCAAATCAATGTAGGGTGCAGAAGGAGAGTTACATACAAGTGTGGGAGACAGTGGCCAAGAAATGTCCCTTAGTTTGAAATCACCTGTAATGTAAAGACTGTTGGTGCGAGTCAGGAGTCGCTCTAGACACTTGCATAGGTCAACATCAAAGGCAGACGGGCGAGGTCTATATATGCAGCCAATAATCATATTGAACTAGGAATTCTAGGAATAAATTGTCAATGCCAGTCAATTGAGAAGAGAATGGGGAAAGAATAAAAGTATCAGCAACTTCATCCGTGACATAAACACAAACACCGCCATAACCTGGTGTGGTAGTAGAGTCACTTCGGAAAAGAGCTGTCTGGAATCTGGGGACTAAGCCAAGTCTCCGTTAGGCAAATGAATGTGGGTGACGTAGAATCAGCAAATGCAAGTAGCTCGAGTTAAGTGACTGTATATTTGTATAACATACGGTCCAGTCTAGGGTAGCAACTGTCGGAGAGTCTAGTTTTTTGGAGCATGAGCCGCAGAGTAGGTACAATTCTGGAAACACCTTTAACATACTTGATCGTGAGATCTCTGTCACCATCATTCTGCCTGCGTCTCAACTTCGCCCGTAGGTTATTCAGCTCGGATATTTGTAGTGGAGTTTTATCATCTTGAATGGATAAGGTTTTAAAACTTTCAAGGGCACGAAGCTTACTCTCAGAGACTGGAAAAAGTGACCTTGATGGCGCGAGGCGCCGAGCTAGCGGCCCCAATCCGCATGAAGGCGTTGAGAATCAGCGAGGGGGTCAATGGCGTTTAGCACATCAGCGATAAAAGCAGAGTCAGAAGGGACACTGTTTTCAGGAACACCTCGAAGTATGATATTGCGTGCTCTATTAAAACGTTCAAAGGTTTCCATTTGAGATGGGATATCAACGGTGGGGACTTCAGTACGAGAAGATGTGTCCAAATTTGTTAACGTAGCTGTAATTCTTGATTCAATGTCAGCGATGCTGGAGGAGAGTGCAGCTTGTGTAGTATGGAGGTTCTGTATGCTAGCCTCACAATTCAATATTTGATCTTCATGACGTGCGATAGAGTCCGAGTGTTGTTGCAGAAGGGTTCTACAATAGGCAACGTCTGTGGTGAGCTGCGACTGAGAATTTTTGATGTCTTTTATGTCACGAGCCATCGCAGACAACTGACTGAGGATGAGATTAAAAGCGTCAGTAGGGGGTGATTGATCGGAGCGAAGAGGAGAAGGAGTTCTTGGCCGCACAGCAGATGAAGAAGAGTTGCTCCTGGTTACACGTCCTTGCCGGCAGCATACTGGACATGACCATTTATCCTTGCCTTCGTTGATAAAATTGATCTCATTAACGGTTAAATTAACACAAGTGGCATGATAGCTTTTTTGACATTTGATGCAGGATATGTTTGCCTGTGAGGCAACGATAGACTTAGAACAAGTAACGCATAGCAGTGTCATTTTGCTATAAATAATAAGGGGGGTACAGTGAAGGTCAGTAATAGTTGAGGTGACGTAGAGCGAAACAGTTAAAAACACAAAGGAAATTGGTAATATCGACTATCACGATAACAAAACACAGTAATTGTACTCACAAACCTGTTAGATTGGTTTGTATATTTTATTCTTGAGACTTCAAAATTCAGGACTTGGATTAAAAAAATGTTTATTGTGTTGGTAAAATGTTAATTGCAGTTACTTGTTACCCGTTGTATTGACGCCACGCTACGCAGCTGGCATCTGTTATAGTCCATTGGTACTTCGTATATATGGACGCCCTACTTTCGTTCTACTAATAACACTACCTACACTTTGTATAACACGATTCATTTGATTTTAATTATAAGGATCCAGTTGATAGAATAGGTTCATTTGCATACTGAATTCAATCTTTATGTTCTGGTTCTATGCCATAATAACTGGGCTATAATGTTGATGAAAATTCTTACTAGTGGTGGAAAAATTACGCTGGCGACCAACATTATAATCTTCTGATGTGCACTGAATAGTAATTTAAATTTAACGCTGGATTACGGAATTATTCAGTAAAAACTTTCTGAGAAACTAATAAACTTCGTCTCTTCATCGAAGCAGGGTGGGGTCAGTGTTAGGGTTTTCTAGCATCTAAAACCTGCTGACAATTTTTGACCTTCTTTCGGTATTTTTGATTAAACTGAATATCCATGTCACTCAATTCTGTCTTTGTAAAGAATACTTTTATCGTTATCTAGATAATCGAGATGTAAAAAGCATCCTCCAAAAACTAAACATGAAGAAAGCTACTGGTCCCGACGAAATTCCAGCCGTTATCCTTAAACGCTGTGCCGCTGCGCTTGCAACTATTCTTTGCAAGCTCTTCAACCTAACGTATCAGCGAGGTGTGTTTCCCGCTTTATCGAAGATTGGCTGCGTACAACCCATCCCTAAGGAAAGCAAAAAACCGATCCCAGCGACTATAGACTTGTGGCTCTTCTCAGCATCATGTCTAAGGTTATGGAGACCGTCATCAACACACAGCTCCTGAAATACCTGGATAACAATGAAATCATAAATGATCACCAGTATGACACCTTCCGTCAAGCTTTGGGGATCAACATCAACAATAACATGTCCTGTCGTCAGTACCTCTGAAACAGCAGCCCAGAAGCTTGGAGTTTTGTTCCGCTGTAGGAAGCTGTATACATCAGAGCAAGTACAGCAGCTGCTCTAAAAGGCAAATATCCGATCATCGCTGGAGTATTGCTCCCATGTGTGGTGATGCGCTCCGAAGCACTCTCTAAAAGTTTCTGGACACTATCCAAAAGAGCATCGAAGAAGGGTGGCTGACCAGTCCCCGTTTTACAGATTCTATAGATTCGGAAGGTGTTCGAGTGAGCTTCCCCAGATAATAACACCAAAGCCCGTCCGAACGAGGAACACTAGAGAGATTCTGCGACATCATCCTTAACAGGTCGAGGTCCCTTCTCCCCGTACCAGTCTCCTCCAACATTCCTTCTTTTGGAGACGCTGTCGAATCTAATCCTCTTGCAGCGCTTCTACAAAAAAATTTCAACTATGTAAACGGTATTTTCTAATCTTTTTAAAATTTCAGATCTCGTAGAACATTATTTGACACATCGTTTAACTCACTGTTCTATAGTTAGGAGTCCTTCGTTATTTGAGATACTTTCCTCTCACCTACAGATATGCAAATTTCGCAGAAAATGGAAAATATTTTCAAGGATCCCCAGTCGGTATTGATAAATATGCACATAAACCCGATAAGTTGCGCACTCAGCTGCAAAAGAAATGTTTTCCGTATTTGCAAATAAGCTTCCGTAACAGGTTTGTCACTTTCAGGATTCTCGTTCCTGGAAATGCACTTGTATTGCATAGTTCAGGAAAATTTTGAAAATTTCCCATATTGAGGAATAGTACTAGAAGCTGTATTTTTGCAGGTATTTTTTCATTGAAATTTCATTCACCAATATGCATTGCAAAGACAGTTCGTCTCTGATCGTCTGATCTATGAGGCTTAGCAAGATTTATCAGCATAAATCGTTTTGTCTTCATATTAAATATTAAATGAATACACAAAATATATTTTTTAAATTTCGACCAAAGCAAATGTTTCTTGAAAAATTTATTTCTACGTCATGGGTTCGATATAACTAAAAAATGGAGTCAAGTTGATTGACTCAGTATTTCCCACATGTAACGGTGATACCGTTTCATTATTTCCCATTGAGTCTGAGATCCTCTTGTAACCAAATCATCGCCTACTCGCCCGCAAAAAAAATCCAACATAAAAACTTTCAAAAACAGTTTCTTCCATCTCTCTCCTTAGGAAGTAAGATGACACACCTTTTACCTCCCACACCGATAGGTGAGGAGAGTATTGTGATCGCGAAAATTTACGATTTTGGGATAATACGCTTTTTGGGCGTTTTATGATGTCTACATATCGAAAATCTACGTCACTCATTTCCGTCGGTCTGTCTGTCGCTTTTTTCTAGCCTCGTAATCTCAGCAACCGCTGCATAGATTTTGATGAAATTTGGGCAGCGATATGCTGTGAGGTCATAGTAGATAATGTTCCTATGATTTTGAAATTCAGTGCATGGGCGGCCGAGTAGTTAGCAAAAAACAAAAAAAATAACTATTGCTTAAACTTCGTTTTTAGGCGTTTTAGGGGTTCCTGATCATTTTTTGCGTTTTTTTGGGTGAGTGAAATTGGAGTGGTTGGGGGTGGAGGATTGAAAAACTGAAAAATTTCTTGTATTCATAATAGGCTGTCCACTAACTTGTGAAGGAAGACCTAGCGACATAGATCACCTTTTTAGGTCCATCCGAAAATTGTCTAGCCTATTACGTAAACTAAGGGACTTAGAATTTTCTGAATACATACGAGTATTTATAGCAAGCAATAATCAAAAAGCTAAAAGTATGAAAACAGCTCAAACTTCGTTTTTGGAGGTTTTAAGGGGTTCCTGACCATTTCCTACCTTTCTTTGGGTGGGGGTGAAATTGGGGTCGTTGGGGAGTGGGGCGTTGTAAAACTGAAAAGTTTGTAGTCTTGATAATAGGCCGTCCATTGACCTGTGAAAAAAAGACCTAGCGGCATAAGACAATTTTAGGAGGGGGCTGGCGATTATTTGGTTGCAAGGGATCTCAGACTATAGCTTTATGCTATGGGAAAATAATAAGCTCACCGTAATGTGTGGGAAGTACTGAGTCAATCAACTTGACTTCATTTTTATTCGGCAAGCTGGACGTATCGAAGCGATCAGGAACTTCAAAAGCTCAGCTGTTTTTTAGTTTAGTTCTTTGATTATTGCTGCGTTGCCACTAACACGATTTCTGAAAACCATACGCGTTTTCCAGCCTCGCTACAGTAGTAATACTGTGTAGAAATTTCGTTAAAATCAATTTCAGGTTACACAATTCCAGAACAATCAAGAGCAATACCCGATGTATATATGTTACGGTTAAAGTGTCTACTTGGATAATTTGTAAATTAGCTGGATAGTATCTAAACTATCCAAATACCTAGTTAATTTAGTAAAAAGTAACATTTCAATTAAAATAGCAAAAACTGTTGGTTAGTTTGTATACTGTCCAGCGAGTTTGTAAACTAGCCAAGAATTGCCATTAAAGTAGAAACCACAAAAGAATCACACATATTGGCCTGGGGTTTTTAGCTAGTTTACAAACTGTCTATAGTATTTGGTTAAAGTGTGAACTGAGTATTTCTAGTAATGTATAACTACCAACTCGTTGGTAAAACCTATTTTTTGCTAGGAATTATTTAAATTAAGTTAACCAAAGGAAGTAGCTTAGTTTGGGTGGTAACCAACGAGTTAGGTATTACTTATTACTAGGAATGTCTAGTTCGCACTTTATCCACATACCGTAGTTAGTCTGCAAACTAGCCAAAACCCTCGGTTAATTTGTGAAATTCTTTTGTGGTTTGTACCTTAGCTACAATTCGTGGCTAGTTTTCATCTGAATGTAATATACAAATTAACCAACATTCATTGACATTTTAATTAAAACATAACTTTCCACTAAAATAACCAGCCGCTTGGATAGTTTATATAGTATTCAGCTAGTTTATAAGGTAGCCATGTAAGCACTTTAACCGTAAAATTTTAAGTCCTTGGTTTATGTAATAGGCAGGTAATGTTCGAATGGACCTAAAAAAGTATAATTTGCCACTAGGTTTTTCTCTCACAGCTCAATGGACAACCTATTATTAATACAACAAGTTTCACAACCCACCACCCCCCAACCACCAAAATTTCACCCCCACCGAAAAGAAGTAGAAAATGATCAGGAACCCCTAAAACGCATTATGAAACGAAGTTTGATCAATATTTGAAATTTTTCGTTTTTTGCTAATTACTCTGTCGCCCATATACCGATTTTCAAAATTATAGCAGCATAACCTACTACTGCCCCACAGCATGTAGCTATTCGAATTTCATCACAATCCATGCAGCGGTTACTGAGATTACGAGGCTATAAGAAAGCCAACAGACCCACAGACCTAGTATTTGCATCTCTAAAAACTGCGCATGTATCTTTGGATTGAAGGAATAAATGACTTTTTGATTCTCTGGTGGTACCAAGTACATTCCAAACCTAGTCGACGTTTGTCATTTACCTTCAAATAAAGACCTGGTGGAACGGAAAATTGATGCGTTGTGACAAGGATGCAAGAAGGACTTGGTCTATGAGATTCGCTCCAATTATGTTTTTAAGTTTTAGTGATCTCTGATCATTTATCAAGATCAAGATAGAGAGAGAGGTGGAGAAAATTTAGCTCCCTTAGTCAGTCGGTTCAACTGGGAGTTCAGTTTATTTGAAGATCATAAGCACTTGGGTCTCAAGAATATGGTAAAATCCAATGCTTTCAAGATTTCTGTACTGTATTCTATCATGCAAGAAGTGCCGCCCATTGTTGCCAACCTGTCTGCTAGAATATGGCCTATGAGCCCTTAAGGCTTGCTCATATTTTGATTATTAAAACCCCTTCAGTTCCTGGACTAAGGAAGATGCCTGCATTTCTGGAAGAAACACGTATAAGAGCAATAAAAATAATTCTCAGAAGGCATGCTAAAACAAGTCCATTGTTTTTCAGGCACAAACTGTTTGCATAGCATTTACACCCAACGTCATCCCACGTGCAAGTTATAGAAGAGGGAAGCATTCTGATCATAAATTTAAGATGATAGCTTCCCACGTTTGATATTTATTTTAATCAATAATTCAGTTCATTCAGGAGTAGGAATATTTTCGAATTGCAACTTCCTTCCTCTTGAATTGTTATATTAATAAATAAAATATGGAGATTTTGACGTTTCATTGTGTTACCAACAGTTTCTTTAGAATTGTACTAAGATTTTCTTTATTTCTGGTTCCTTTTATCTTAAAAAACAAGAAGCAGTATCTAAAATTCTTAATAGGTAGGTTTACGGCGGCTACGAAATATTTTAGCCCCCTTGCTTAAGTTATTAATGGACGTTCAGAAATCAAGCGCGATGATCTAGACAAAAAACCACAGTCACAGGGCACTCAAAAGGAAAAAAACAACAGTAGGATCTGAACAGGCTGCAAAGGAAGGTGAGGGAGGCCAGTGCCTACCGCACAGTATCTAGTAAAGCTTGCCAAGTGGTGAAATGTTTTTATACATTTCATCTATATATTTTTACCGGTTTTATATTTATTATACATAAGTAAACTAAGCAATATGTTATAAAAATTGGACATTAGGGGAAGTAGATTTTTACATTTTTTTGAATATATGCAGCCGATGAACGAACTCTGGGACGTCCAGATAGTTGTTCTTCTCTGAAGCATGTGTAACTGAAGAAAAATAACCTGTAAATACAAAAAAAATGTGGACGGTGAACGAGGCAGACCTCGTTCTAGGAACTTCCTCAACTCAAGTGGCTGTTGTTCATCCCCTATTTAGACCATCTTTTTGTGCAACTCCCCTCCCTTTAACCCTTAAGGGTCCAATAGAATAGTAATATTATTTTGAGGTAGACATCTTTAAGTTATTTACGACTGTCTAATATCAAACAATTCAGTCCACTAGTACAGCAGTTAATGTCATTTGAGTATTTCGATTTATTTATTTTTTTAGCCTCCATTTCATAAAAAATTAATATGTGATATATCGCATCAGATATAAAGACACATTCTCTTTCAACTGGTGCTATCAAATTTATATATTGTATAAAATTTTTTTTATGCACCCCCCCCCCCTTTTTCCACCCCCCTTGTCCCATCAGCACCAAATCCTTTCTAACTCCGAAGGACCTTTATTAATTCAAGTTGGTCAAATTTGGGAGCAATCGCTTGAGGCGTTTTTGAGTAATCATTGGTGAACGGAATCGCGGACGTACAGATAGACACACACAGACGGACATTAAAACACCAAAGTTTTCCTATTTTCTTCAAACTTGCTCACTATAAAACAGTATAAAAAGGTTATCATTAGAAACAAAAATCTAGGTTTTGGTCCCGCTGCGATGATAGAAAAATGTAGTCAAGTTGATTGACTCAGTACTTCCCACACATTCCGATGATACCAGTTTTATTATTTTCCCGAACTATTATTTTTCCTCAACCATCCCAATTTCACTCCCACCCCACAAGAAGTAGAAAATAATCAGGAACCCCTAAAACGCCTAAAAACGAGGTTTGAGCTGTTTTCATATTTTTTGTTTTTTTAATATTGTTGCGCCGCCACTGAGATGATTTCTAAAAATCATACGCGTTTTACATCCTTGCCAAAGTAGTAATACTGTGCCGGAATTTCATTAACATCGATTCAGTAGTTTCCACATTATAAAATACAGAACGATCTAAAGCAATACTCGTATGTATACATCGGAAAATTCTCCAAGTCCCCCAAAAAGTAGAAAATGATCAGGAACCCCTAAAACGTCTAAAAACGAAGTTTGAGGAATATTTGAAATTTTTGGTTTTTTGCTAATTACTCCGCCGCCCATGCACCGATTTTCAAAATTGTAGCAACATTACCTACTACGACCTCACACCCACATCGCTACCCAAATTTCATCAAAATCTATGCAACGGTGTGGGAAGTAAAAGGGGTGGTGGTTGAGGTAATTCAAAAAAGAGTTAACGTGTAATACTAGTACTATCACAATAAAGAGCATGTTTTCTTATGTCGAAAACGCTACGCTACCGCGCATGCCGCAAAATTTTCAAAATGGCGGAGTAATGGGGGTTACTCGGAAAAATTATGATATAACATAGCATTTGCTTTTCAGGAAATGAGTCAGGAGGTGATTTTACCGTAGACATAACAGCTCGCACGTTGATTTTGGTAAAATTTGCGAAAACGGGCCGATTCTAATAACTTACCTCGCCTTTGCCGGGTAAGCTAATTATGATAGTCGTATAAATGGATTATTACTACTGTATTTACTTCATTAGCATTTTAGGTCTGTTTTTACAGCAATCACAAACTAGTCAGCGTCAATTTGATTGGCCAGTACCAGTCAGAAATAGTTTGACAACTGCAATGGGGAATACTGATTGGCTCTGACTGGTTTGTGATTCTCTGTAAAAACAGACCCATTATCACAACTAAGGGTTATGCTGTCTAAAGAATGATCTATTGGCATTCGTTTTGATCAGCTACAGAGTCGTCTTGTCTCCAGCTCTTCACTCCTTTCAGCTGAATGATTTCTTGCCACGTTCCTCTCAATGTCAGTGCCTCGTTGTGCAATTCCCAAGTATTAGGCAGTACATTTTTCAACAGTTCAACACATGGCAGCACAATGACTGTAATTAAAATTATAAACAAGATGAATCATCTTTGTGACAGTATAGCTTAAGTATTAGGAAAGGGTGTCAACAGAAATTGTTACCTGGAATACATATACGTTTATTTGACATTTTTATATTATTTCAAATTGTGCAAAAATAGATGTGAAATATCCAAGATCTTATAGGGAAGTCCAGAAATAGACAGTCCACGACAGCGCTATTTGCCTGGAATAACGCGCAGAACAGGAAAAATGTTTCGAAAAGAAATCGTCAAGACCATCTACAGGCCCACAAGAAAGATACAGGAGTATTTGAGAACGGTGAAGGATAAAAAAGACCTACTCACAACACCGGAGGTTTATCGCATACCATGCACATGTTGGAGTGTATACATAGGAACAACGAAGCGATCGATAACACAAGGATTGCAGAACATTGGGCTAGCTGTCGACTAGGTTATACAGACAAGTCAACGGTAGCCGAACATGTGATTAAGGAAAAAACTTAGGATCTTGCCGCAACGACTTTATACTATGCCAGACTTAACAGACAAGCCATCGAAATACAAAAAAACCTACAATAATTTCATAGAAAAGAAGAAATACAGATAGTCAACCGGACATGAGTACCCATCCTAAAGGACCTGAAGACACTGCCATATCGCAAGGGGTGGAGCTACCAACGCTGGTCGGGCCACGTCACCGTCAACAGGGATAGATATAGGTGCAGATCCTCTAGCCGTAGCATTTTGGAAGTTGCCGAAATGAAACGGCTTCTGAATATGCCATCCACTCGTGGTGGCGAAAAGTCAAGCCTTATAGCTAAGCGTCGCCAGTCAAAAAACCCAGGAACCAAAAATTCCTGATCTAAATTTGTAATCTCACCTGTCAAAAATTGGACCTGATCCTCTGGTACATTAGCTGACTTGTCGCGGTCCATCAAAGAGAGTGGAGTTAAGCCCATCTTCTTCTCAAGATCTCCCTGATTATAGAACTCCTTGTATACACTGTCGCACAAATTCTTGGCTACTATGAATGGCTTGCACATGCCTGACAAGTCACAGCTAGTCATCATGATGGACTTTATCAATGTGCGATGTCGTTTGATTGTCCAATCAATTCCGGTTGTGTTTATTATCTGAAAATTAGAAAAAATTGTAAAAGTTGTAAGACCCTGTATACCTTCTAGCAGTTATAATATCCAAATCTGTTTATGTCTGTAGATCTCTACACAGACTGTAAGTTAAGAAAACCTTAGCGCTGTTTGTTTATTTTGGAAAATAGGGATGAGCAGGCTTTTGCGGTTACCACAGAAGCAGACAGAAGCGACGCTGAAAATGGCTTATTCATATTACAATCATAGAAGCGCTATTATTGAGACGGTGTTGAATAAAGCGCTTTTAATATTTGCTGCCATAGTTTTGGTCACTTTAGAAAGAGTTTATTAGTTCTGTAAGGGTGTTGAGCTACAAGAAAGGCTGAATTTTCTCACTAGTACAGGCGGTAGGGGTTTTTTGGACAGCAAAAGGTCGGTAAGAAATGAAATTTGGTGGGATGGTAAACATTGAGCCCCTGAACCCATATCGAGGTTTGCGACCTCGGGGGGTTTCCGCTCGAGGGGTGGGGAGGCGAAAACTGGCGTCGTTTTGGTAAGTGATATCTAAAAAAGCTTGAAATGATTTATGAAGAAGAAGTTCTACATAATTTTGGTTTTCATATTTTTCGTGTGTGACCAAGAGTTTCCGTCCTACTGTGCGCCAAAGTTAGGGGTTGGTTTGTGATTTTCACTAAAATTTGAATTTCATCGGGGATTAGGACGAAATACTTTATGAAAAGTCTTGTAACATTTTTAAATCCTTACAAAAATGATATCTTCTCATTTATTTATTCTCTAAAGCTGCATAAACCCACGCATGTGGTTTAAAAAGAATTACGATATTTAGGAACACAACGCTAACTACTACGGATAGGTACCCGGTTACCCTGTTGAAGTTGTCAATAAATTCCCTTCAAAATGATGTATCAGAAGTGTGGTGGTCTCATTTAATATTTTGAAGTAAGGGTTGCTGGGTGTGAGGGGGTTGATGGTATAATGATGACGTATTCGGTGGAAGAGTTCCCCTCGAAATACAGATTGACGTGAAACGGCGATATTTATTTTCTTTTATCATTTTGCTTATAAGGAGGGTAGCAAATTTTAACTGGAACACACTGTATAAATCGCCCTCATGCCTCACCGCGCCGCGCTACAATGTTTGTACCCTTAGAGCCAAACTACACGAGCGGAATTTCCGCGGCGTATTTCACGCGTCGAGATTTCCGTTGGAATTGGCAGCAAACAGAATAGATACATTCAATACTAATCCGTCACACCGTCACCTCGTCTTGTTTAAGACTTTCACAGACTGCGAATAATTCGCGTCGGTAAAAATCGCACCATACTGTTTGTCTAGAGGCATACGTGCCTGTTCAGACCTGTACGGTTTTTTCTGCGCCGACTGCGGATCTGACGGCGTTTATTTCGCCGCGAATTCCATTTCGCATTCGACTGCGTTTTGGTCGCTGCCGCTCCCGATTCGCCATGGCAAAACAAGAGAAATTAATCACACTAGTTAAAAATTATCCTATATTATTCTATACTTGTCCCACGAAGATTATAGGAAGGTGCAAGAAAAGATAAAATCTGGAACCAAATACAAAAAGAACTTGGTGTAAGCGGTAAATACCTATACTTTAATATGAAATAAAATGACACTAAACCAGAAATATTTCTGTAATCCTCACGTGGTGATTTAGAGAATTTGAGAAATGGACGAAATAAATGAGAAAAATATATTATTCTGAGTAGTATTTTATTTACTTAAAGGAGAACTTACACATGCATTGTCTCAGTGCCAGTAAAGGTTTACAGTGTATGTGCCAAATTTTTGGGATCGCCAGTTTCATTTTGTTATAGTTTCTAGTTTGCAATATGTCGACCGAACTGCAAAGTAGTCACTAAATATTTAACGGAAAACAGATAAAAGAAATATGTACGTAACAAAAGTTCTACAAAGCATTAACTCCGTGTGTGGGTTAAACCAAGGATTACTCGTCGCCATCAACCTACTTTGGGTGCTTCTGCATAAATTCTATGAGAACTCTCAGCAGAGGATCCTGCAAGCTACAAAAACCTTCTTAGAATGACAGAACAATATTTTCAAATTCTTTTAGATTGTGACGTCACGTATTACAAAAACTGATACCCGCATGAGAGGCGATTTAACACCCCAATTGAAATTAGAAGGATATCTTGCAAATGGAGATTATTCCACTGCAATAGTTATATCCGCGTTCTGCTGGCCACTTCTTTCTAACCATATCTACCAAACCAAAAATAAAATTCACAGGCACAGGCTAGTAGCTCTACCGAAACGAATTTGTATCACCACTGGCGCCAGTGATTTAGGAAGATACAGAATTTTCGGTTTATTCATATATAAAGATTCAACTTACCAGTTCCTCCTACGCCACTAAATCCTTACATGTGTAAACACGCCTTAAGTCTATCAAATAGCATACACATTTTTGTCGGGTGAGGAATGAAATTCTTGCTGCCTCCTTGGATGAGTCTTAAAACTAGTAAAAGATTCATTTCTGTTTCATTTATATGTTTTTTAACAATACCTTCTTTGCGACACCGTCTGCGTTGTGACGCCTGAGTGTGAACAGGTAAGCGACTATCGCTACCGCGGCTAACACGAAACTTCCGCAACTAAGACGAATCTGCGATAGGCACCAATAGTTCGCGCCAGTCTGTGAAAGTCTTTACTTCGTACTGAACAACACGTTGCGTTGTGGCGGCGACGATCTTAACGCGCTCGAGAGCGTTCTATACGCACACCGTTAGAAATGTCATAGCGCTGGAAATATTACATGTGATTCACCTGCAATATCTTCACCCGGAACTTGAAGTAAGCGGCGAGATCCGTGGCCAAGATAGCCTCCCTCATTTCCATGGATATCCTGTCGAACATCTGCTTGCTGATGTTGGGGTAGATGGGACAGACGCTTAGTATCAGCATCGCTACACGATAGTGATGGTGCTCCAAAGGAGACTCGTCATACAATTGCGCCAAATTGTTGTCGGTCAGCTGCAGGAAGTTATTTGTGAAGCCTCCATGGTCCAAGTCATGGCACAGTGCGGCAATCAATAGAGCTTTTATCTCTACCTAACAGAAAAAGGCTTACTCATTTATTGGTAAATACCCCTAGCTTAATACACTGGTATAGAATGGTGGAGGTTGAATCTGGATTTATCCTGCAATTGACGTTAAAAATCGAAAAATCACTCATATTTTTTTTCTATCATCGAGAAAATAATAATAATCGTCTAAATGTAGAGACAAACAAACTCAACATGTTCTTTAAGAGTTTTATTATATCGTCTCCAAGTAGGAGGAAAAGTGGACCAAAGATCAGGAGCTGCTTGAATAACCTCTCAGGCACTGACAGAACTACACTGTGAGTCTCCTGGTTATGGTAATTGTTTTCCTAGATGGAATGAGGAATAGCTGTTTTATGCACTGCGCAAAATGCCAATATGCCGTGCAGCGGCCCACATCTTAGCCACCATAATGCAGAAGGCAGACATCCTTGGGTACCTTCGTCTACTTAGGGCGCACCACTGGCGGACCCAGTGATTGCCCATCTCTCGGTGCGAGGAGTAGTCACTGGGTAATGGAACAGCAGCTCGGTGTGTCAGAACCCAAGCTGCACCGTTTTGTAAAATAATGTAATGTAATAATGAACAATTTAGTCATCTCAACTGCATACAAGAAGGCACAGAGCAGTTTTTTGTAATCGCTTTTTTGAAATGATCAGTTCGCTTGAAGTCACAAGTACCACATGACAGATACAAAAAATACAATCACTTGTATAATGTAATTTATTACAATTTATTTTCGTCTTTATTTTTGTCTCTTTACTCACCATAGCTTTATTTTCATACGTGCCTTCATTTGCATGACTAATCGTAGACAATACTGGAAGAACTTTAATCGCAGTAGGCCGTATTCATAGAGTATTTACTTTTACTCGTAGAAATCGAAGCACCTACTTCACATTCTATTCATAAGCAGAATAAGGATAAGATTCGGATTTGGATAGAAAAGGTGTCTAAAAGAAAATTTTTCACTTTTCTGGTATTTATAAACAAGAACATTTGAAGCTTGTACTTCCCTGCTTCACAAGCTTCATTAAAATCAGATCAGTTGTTTGTGAGTTCAGTATCTTCAAATTTGTTGAGAGAAAAAGAATTGCCGCACAGTTGGCAGATCAGATACAGAACTTTTGCCACACTTAGGGGTTTTTTTGGAAAATTCCAGGATAATATAGAAATTTTGGAAGTATCTTTATTTGTAAGTTTTTGAAACAATTTATATTATCGTTTCAGTTCGAGGTACTTATTGGTTAATGCAGTAGCATCATAAGGCAGTGTATGATCTTGTGTACGTTTTTTTTTTTTTTTTTGTAAAAGTAGGAGGCTGGCAGGGGATTTAGACAATGGGACATTTTTACTTCCCACACTGAGGCGAAGAGTATTGTGATCGCGAAAATTTTCGATTTGGGATAATACATTTTTTGGGCGTTTTATGATGTCTACATAACAAAAATCCACGTCACTCATTTCCGTCGGTCTGCCGTCTGTCGGTCTGTCGGTTTGTCTGTCGGTCTGTCTGTCGGTCTGTCTGTTGGTCTGTCTGTTCGCGTTTTTCTACCCTCGTAATCTCAGCAACCGCTGCATGGATTGTGATGAAATTTGGGTACCGATATGCTGTGAGGCCTTAGTAGGTAATGCTGCTATAATTTTGAAAATCGGTTTAGGGGCAGCGGAGTAATTAGCAAAAAACGAAAAAAAAAATAAATATCCCTCAAACTTCGTTTTTAGGCGTTTTAGGGGTTCCTGACCATTTTTTACTTTTTTTGGGTGCGGGTGAAATTGGGGTGGTTAGGGGCTGGGGGGCTGCAAAACTCAAAAATTTGTTCTATTCATAATAGGCGGCATAGATGCCGCATTGAACAGGCCAGAAAGGCACTTATGAGTATGCGAAGATTTTTCACAAGGTCAGATCTCAGCCTAAAACTTCGGATACGCATGGTCAGATGCTACATTTTCTCGGTTCTTCTGTACGGATGTGAGAGTTGGACTCTAGATGCTACATTGGAAAAGAAAATCGACGCCTTTGAAATGTACATTTATCGCCGTATAGGTACTCAGAATATCATGGGTTCAAAGAATAACGAACGTTGAAGTCCTTAGCCGTATGAAGAAACGAAAAGAACTCATGCTTACCATCAAGGAACGAAAAACGGCTTATATAGGTCATATCATGCGAGGGAAAAAATACGAACTTCTGCGACTAATTATAGAAGCAAAAGTCCAAGGTAAAAGGTCTGTCGGTAGACCGCAAAATTCTTGGTTGAAAGACATCCGAAGATGGTTTGGTTGCTCATCACTTGACATTTTCCGCATGGCCGTATCTAGGACTATGTTAGCTATTTGGATCGCCAACCTTCGAAAGGAGACGGCGTCATAAGAAGAAGAATAATAGGCTGTCCATTGACCTGTGAAAGAAAGACCTAGCGGTATAATTAGTAGTATTAGGTCCATCCGAACATTGCCTTGGCTATTACAGAAATCGAGGGAATTCGAATTTTCTGATGTATACATACGTGTATTGCTCTAGTTAGATCGTTCTGAATTTAGTAACATGGAAATTATGGAATTGATTTTAATGGAATTTAGACACAGTATTATTACCGTGGCAAGGATGAAAAATACGTATGTTTTTCAAAAACCCTGTCAGTGGCGGCGCAGCAATAATAAAAATACTAAAAATATAAAAATAGTTCAAACTTCGTTTTAAACAATTTGGGAGGTCTTGATTGTTTTGCTCCGTCCAGTTGAAGCATGCAGAATAAAAAATGTGTCGTTTTAGTTCTTACGGAGAGATTTAGGAAACTATTTACTAGTTTTTGTGTTGGATGGTTTTTAAGGACAGGCGGGCGATGATTTGGTTGCAAGGGATCTCAGTCTATGGCTTCATACAAAGGGAAAATAATAAAATGATATCACTGTTATGTGTGTCTAAAAATCTTAGCACCCGGGCAGCACAGACTATACCTTGTTGTCACAATTGATGGCAGCAAAGGAATCCAAGTTTAGGAAAAGCATTATTGTCACGCGCTCTTTTAACAAATCTACCACATGTTCGCCAATTGTATTAATATCATGGCATGCATAAGCTGTGAATGAGAGTCTAATCCTCCATCTAGTAGCCAAACGACTTGAATAACCGCATGACATTGAAGCCATATAACAACACTGCTGTTAGCACCCATCTATGTATAGATAAAGACCTAATAACCTCTGTAAATAGATTTTTGTTCCGCTTCAGGATATTGTACATGCAGTGAGCCACATTGAATGCATGGTCCCAGTTATGGTATGGGTTGTTTCTGTAACATTTCCTCACAGTCAAGATAAATTCCATCGTCTTCAACAATGATAAGTCTTGTGTCCCGACGATCTCGGTTATCATGTGCAAAACAAGCTGTGGCATTTCTGGGACTTCTTCGGGACTGACGTACCTGTAAGGCAATAAATTTTACTTTTATCGTCAACCAGGATCAATCTACTATCTTTGGTATAACGAATAACTTAATAAAAAAATGCTATTTAAAAGGTATTGATTTTGAAGGCCTGGATTTACCGGGTTATACATGTTATTCGACACAAAGCGTTATGGCTAAAATATCTGCTTAAAAAAATCATTGGGTGGATAGAGACCCATTAAAGCTTCACTTTCAAAATATTTTCATGTGATACATCATCATCATAGTCACAATGTCTTAACAGACATGTTGTGAACTCGTAAAATGCATTTACTCATTTTACGAGTTTCTCTTGGGATATCGTTGATATCTTTAATGCAGTAGTTTCCCATTTGCTTTCTGCATCCTCGTGCCGTTGACCAGATGTTATCTACTGGTTCATCCGCCTTTAGGGGCAATTTCTCACCCCAAAGACAAGAAAGTGTCCTGACTCTTCTCAACTCGTCCACCCAAAGCTGGTGGTTGATAAGAGGTTACTGTTTATACCGACAGTAGTTCGGTTCCTTTTAGTCGCCTTTTACGACACGCAGGATATACGATGGGAGGTATTCCAACCCGCCCCCACACGGCGTCATCACCATGTGATACAGGGTGTCCCCAAAACACGAAACGTATTAGTTGACTGTTTTCCTCTGAGATAAAAAATATCTTGATAATACCACGTCAACCATGCTTCAGATCATTTTTCAATAAATATTGCCAACCTGCTCAATTCACTAAATGAAACAAAAAACAAAATTTTTGATTATTGCTAAAAGAGTATTAAATTTGCGTACAATATATTAGATTTACTAATTTAGAAATAAAAATACAGTTAAGTTAAGATCTTATTATACAAGATCTTGCCTAAAAAAGACGACAACAAAAATATGCAGTTATGTTTTAGAATTCACACATTTGTTTAACTTTTGTAAAAAGTAAACCAATATATAACATAAAGAATGTGTTTTTCAACCGTCTTCAGCCTAAGCTGTATGATAATTAAATAAATTAACCAAACCGAGGGGATTCTATGTGTGCTTGAATAGTTTTTTTAGAAATAAGCTTTGGTAGAATATTACAAATCGTACACCTGTTAGTTTTTTTAAGTGACCTAAGATTCTGTAAAGCTATTTTTATAGTGCCATATGATTAGGACTTAGCATTTGAATTATTCTTCAATAAAATTATCTTTTTTCATTTTTACTGATCTTTTCGTACAGCTTGAAAATTAATAACAATATTTTGGCAAAAGGGAGGGAAATCAGAAAACGTAAGCTGCAGATTTACATACCATCGAAACTCTGCGAAACTATAAGGTAAGGTGACTTCTGGATTTTGAATGAAGTTGTCGATATCATGTATACATGGTTTGATCTGAATCTTCAGCAGGTTCATGTTAATGTCGTTGATTTTGTCCGTCCTGAACATCTTTTGATGCAACCTTGTATAATGGAGAGCTAAGGCGCAATACACTGAGAAAGTCTTGAATAGGTTCTCGTCGGCTGACGTGAAGCAAACTCCATTAATCTTGTTGACTACTTGGACGACGCCTATAATATAAATTTAATACAGAATTAAAAGTCACCGTCAACTATATTGATTGAGCATTTCGCAAGCTTCAACGTAAAACCAGTTAAAAAACGCTAGTCGAGTGGATTCACTCGCTACTTTCCACTTTTCGCACCTTTTCAAACGGGTGGCCATGTACTTTTATATTTATACTAGCTAATGCCCATCATACAGAGTCTTATATACAGGGTGAGTTTTCAGTACCGGCTCGGTCGATAACTCCACTACTGTAGAAGATAGCGGAAAAAGTTATATACAAAAGTTGTAGCCACGGATATGCTCCTTGCTCAGAAAATATTTTGATTTATACAGGGTGATCCATAACTACGTAGTGATGCAAACATGCATTTTTCTAAATAAGACACCCTATATATTATTCCATATTCAAATTTTACTAATGATTTCCATTCTTCCAATATAGGATATTGTTACATTATACAGGGTATTTCAAAAGTTATGGCCATTTTCATATCCAAATCGCTGTCAAATGAACGTACTGTATATCAAAAAGCGATGAATCAAAAATCATTTCTTTTACACGAGTGGATGAAAAATATTATCTAGTTTTAAAATCCGCTACAAAAAAGCTCTCGACGCATATTCGTATACAGGGTGATACAAAATCCAGAATTTCTCTCTTTTTTTAAATGTAACCCCCAATATTTTATTATAGAATTGAATTTAATATGCTCTTTTATCCATTTATAAAACTTGATATGGCTGCATTCATTAGTTTCTGAGATATTTCGATTTTTCTTCAAATTTCTAATATACCTTCTATTTGTTTACTAAAACTTATATATTTTGAGAAAATACTATCAAATTTTATTTTTGCTTAACAAACAACTAAAATATAAGGCCATAATAGTACTTCATAGTTGATGTATTCTAGAGGCAAGTAGGCAATTTCTCAAAGATTCTCCTAAATACAATCGATGAAAAAATTAATTTTTAAGGCTCTTTTGCCACACAGTACGGAATTATTGAGCAGGTTATGAAAACCGTCAATTTTTCAAATCACACATGATAAATCTGGTTGATAATTATGCATCACGCCTACAAAGTTGTTTCCTCAGCATACTTGACTTTATTATCCCGATGATTCAGAGTTTTGACTTCATCAAATACTATCATGACCTTATAATTTAGTTGTTCATTAAATAAAAAACAAATTCGATAGTACTTTCTAAAAATAAATAAATTTCAGTACACAAATAGAAATTATATTTTAAATTTACCGAAAAATCGAAATATCTCGAAAACTGATGGACGTAGGTACAACAAGTGCTATACAAAGATGAAAGAACATATTAATTAGCAATTCTTTGGTATAATAAAATGTTGGAGGTTACATTTAAAAAAAAGAGAGAAAATCTGGCTTTTGCATTCTACATGACCCTGTATACGAATATCGCGGGTTTTTTTATAGCCGATTCTAAAACTAGAGGAAATTTTTAATCGTTCCATGTAAAAAAATAATTTTTGATTCATTACTCTTTGATATTCAGCGATTTGGATATAAAAATGGTGATAACTTTTGAAATACCCTGTATAATGTTTTAATAGCTTATACTGTAAGATGAGAAATTATTAGTAGAATTTAAAAATGGAATAATATAAGGACGTCGCATTTAAAACAATGCATGTTTGCATCACCACGTAGTTATGGATCGCCCTGTATAAATCAAAATATATTCTGAGCAAGGAGCATATCTGTGGCTACAATTTTTACGTACAACTTTTTTCGCTATCTTCTACAGTAGTGGAGTTATCGACCGAGCCGGAACTAAAAACTCACCCTGTATGTATAAACACAGATGTTTTAGTACCAATTGACTTGGACTCAAAAATAACTCTGAGCTATTGTCCGCCACAACTAAATTGTAGTATCCGAGCTAAACCCATAAATATTTTATTTTTATTTATGATCATAAGCGTCTCAAATTTTTGGTACCTAGAAAAACTATTTTTTATCTAGAAGGAGTTTTCTCTTGGTAAAGGTTTTTTCATGAGAAATCTTAAGAAAGATTGTGGTTTTTTCATACCGAAGGTGGGGATTATATTATAATCGGGAAAATTTTCAATTTTTTATTGGTGTGTCTATCTATCTGTATTTCTATCTTACTGCTATCTTACTGTATGTCTCTTTATCTGACGCTACGTCTGACTATTCCAATCTAGTCATTCCTCTAACAGCGTAATCTCAGTAATTGCTTCACCTGCTACGATTAGATTTTGGGAATGCGATGGACCGTGGCGTCATAGTAACAAATGCTGCTATATTTCTGAAAATTGGTACATTGGCGGCGAAGTAATTTGCAAAAATCATAAATTCTCAAAGTCGCTCCAAACATTCGTTTTTATGGGTTTCTGATAATTTCCCATTTTTTTCGATGGGTGAAATTGAGGTGATGGTAGGAGAGTAACACCAAAATATTATTTTATTCATAAAGGAGTTTCATTACTGTAAGAAAAATGATCTTGGTGATATTCATACTTCTTATAATGATCAATATTTATAACAACTGTACTCGTATTGTAACTTAGACACCAGCTGCTTAATTGTAATGATATTTTGATAGCGCGTTACTACTGGAATGGAGATGGGAAAATTGTATAGTTTTTGAAAATCTTGACAGTGACAGCGGACTAATCATCAAAAAATGAGTAACTTAAAAATTCATCAAACTTTGTCTTCACGTGTTTAAGACATTGCTGATCAGTTTCTACCTTTTTGAGTATACATTTGAACTTGAGATGGAGAGGAATTGCAAGACGCAAATATTTTTTTATATCTATTGATAAGCTCATATAATTTGTGACTCTGTGCGTTGACCTTTATTGACATCGCGTAGGTATTGATTGCTACATGTTTGAACATCAGAACCCTTCCAGATTAATATTAAGAGTTCTAGAAGTAATATAATAATAATAATAATACTCTTTTTTGTCCAACAGACATACACATTATTACAGGGCAAAATATACTACACTAATGAAAGCAAACAAATTTGTTGTATAGATGTCTGGTCATATTATTCTTCCTTTGCGAGTACGTTAAATTGGGGAGGGGAAGACAAGCGGGGTTGGAGGGCTCGTTGATCTTCTACCCTATACAAATTTGATCCTGGTGAAATCCTACACCCTTCAAGCCTAACTAAACATTTGCAAAAAACGGTTTTTTTATTTTCTAGGCTTAAGCGGTACAGCCCTTAGTATCCTGACAACCCTTCCATATATCATCGCAAACAATGCTGATCTATACAAATTTATAAATATAATCAGTGCCTCATATAGATTTATAGGCTTATTTACATCTCGCTTTTTTATGTCTAATGCACTCCCGAATGTAGTTACTACTTCGGAAAGCAATATTCAATGGCTTTTTTCGGATTAAGACTAATATGCTGGCTCTTCGCGTTTTTTATGGTGAATAGATGTCTCTTTTATTTTATATAAATGGTGAATGTGCTTAACAAATTAAACGCCTTCTCGAACAGCTTCCATTGCCTTAGGATTTAGCACACGCGTTTTTACAATAATACTAGTATGTTTCCTTCATTATTATTTTCAGGTTATATTAAGGATAATTTTTCACCTTGTAGTGCTACAAATGAGTGTGTTTTTCAGTTCTGATAAACTATATTTTCGAGTTTTGTACTAAATGTTCTTCTATAAAAAACATTATTACCTAGCATATTGTCAACACTGACTATTGGCATGCATAGTATGGATCTCGTTATGAACCCAGTTTTTTCATCAACGTCTGTGAAAAATCTTGGATCGTTAAAAGCATCTCTGATATTGACAGTCGCTCCTGTTCTTGCTACCAGGCCTGCAATAGTGCGTTCCTTGCTCAGTTGCACTTTGACGTTTTTCTTATGCATTGTTGTGTCTTCTCCACTGATACCTGGATTAAATAAAGGGTCATACAGGGCAGGTTCATTAATAGTTGACAGCCTCATTTTTGATTTGAAAATATAGTAACTACAACTAAAATATTCATTGCGGTTTGGAAGAAATATATTCAGCATCCCTTCCTTTGGAGAACTTCGACGCTGTGGAATAAGCTGCCGGGGAATTGGTTTCCAGGCGGCTACAACCTGCAGTGTTTCAAATCTAACGTGCACAGGCACGTATCCTCTCGCAGCGCTTCTACGGTGCCATAGGCTTTCAGCCTTTGCGGGAGGCTGACCATAAAAAAAATCGTTGCTCGAATTTATATTTGCTGGTATTAGTAGCCTACTGTACAGTGTATTTGGTAAAAATGCGGCAACTTTTTGGAGGGTAATTTTCTGAGCCATTTTAAGAATATCTTGTTTTTTGGTGATTTTTGGGAGACTGCTTCATTTCAAAGATACAGGATGAAGAAAATTTTCAAGGGCTACAACATTTTATGATAAAATCACATGCCAAGTTGGTTAGTATACGAATAATATTCAAAATGACACCAGCTTAGATATGTAGTACTCAATAACCGAATTCGGCCACTGACCGAAATTTATACTCAGAACGCGTTGTGGATTATTCTAATCTCTCACATCGCGTTCGGAGTAATTTTTGTATGCGCAGAACGCGTTGTGGGTAAATGACAAATACCCACAATGCGAAACTCCCAATGACGTCGGAAATGCACGACCATTTCGCTTCGTGGGTAATACAAATACCCACAAAGCGGAAATCTAATAACCTAACATACCGCAACAAGTGTTTTTTTTTTATTTATTCAGAACATTGTTTAGTAAGATCAGTAAATCGACAGAACCACTTCGAAAATAATTCGAGAATGGTTTGAATAAACTCTGTATAGCGTCATCTCATAGGTCTATACTTTTGGAAGGTGACTATGAAAAAATCACAGGTAAGGTTAAAGAAGGACAAGAACTGTGGAAATTATGCCTTTCATCTAAACACTATTGAAAGCTCAATCGATACGAATTAATGAAAATTGGACAAAATGAATAATTGATAGCTCAAAGGTATAGGAATTAAGAGGAATTGTTTTACATTATTTATTATAAAATTTCGCTTTATGGCTATATTTGTATTTTCCATAATGCGAAAATGGTCGTGTGCTTCCGATGGTGTTCGGAGTTTCGCATTGTGGGTCTTTGTAATTTACTCACAACGCGTTATGCGCATACAAAGATTGCCCGCAACGCGGTGTGAGAAATTAGCGAAATCCACAACGCGTTCTGGGTATACAGCTCGGGCAGTGGCCGAATTCTGTTATTGATTACAACAGATACAAGCATGCAATCTTCTCACCAGTGATTCGTTTTGAACCCAGCAGTTATCCGATTTTGCAAGTCGTCCAAATTTTCCACAGGAAAACTAGTGACTTTAGATAACCCCCGTAAGAAATAATCTAGAGGGCTTAAGTACAGTAATCGCGCAGGCCATGCGTGTGGTCCACCTCGACCAATCCGCTAAATAAAAAGCTCAACGAGGTAAACGTGTTGAAAAAGAGTGCTCTTCCTCACGTATTCACAACTGATGTATACATTCTAAAACGTATCTCGTCGTTTTCAGGAAAATGATTTCCACCTTACCCAAAGTGACCTAAGGGATATTAAAATCCTTATATGGAACATGTCCTGAATCGCATCAGGCACGATGGCCCTTTTGGATCTCATCAGGTGGACCCGAGTAAAGCCCGGTATCAGGCTGATATGTTTCATACAAAGATCGTGATATCTTCGAACGCACTCTGGGACTGGGTAAGGTGAAAAACTTTTTCTTTATGTTGCCCCAAAGGAAGCACTTGATCCAATAGTTTAATTTAATCCCGATAGGGGTATTTACCCTCGGACTAGTTTTTTCTGTTAGTTCACTGCTCTCATCTCATCGTCTATTTAAATCATAGATATTATAATCGCATGGTATGGAACCGAGCTACTGTCGGTATAAACAGTAACATCTTCTAAACCAACAGCTGTGGGTGGACGAGTTGAGAAGAGTCAGACATCTCCGTGTCCTTGAGGTGGGAAATTGCCCCTAAAGGCGGATGAACCAGTAGGCAAATGGGAAACTACTGCATTAAAGATTTAAAGATATCCCAATGGAAACTCATAAAATGAGTAAATGAATTTCACGAGTTCACAACATGTCTGTTAAGACATTGTGACTATGATGATGCCATGGTACATGGGGTACATTAGTGGCCGATTGACAAGAAGGTAAAAAAAGGGTGGTACAAGAAAGTACCAACTCAGACATAGATGCGCGAAAAACGGTCATTTGAGAAGAGAGATGTAAGGTTCAAAAAAATGCAACAAGACATCTATTTATTGAAATCCGAGTACTGAGAGAAAAGGGGATGCGGCATATAAAATGCGGAAGGACTAAAGACAATAATAAACGAACGGATTTGCCATAATTAGTTTATGAGGAATGTCAGTATTGGGTGGGCCTTCCATGTTGACAAATAATCCTCTAGCCTACCTAGGTCGCAGCCTACACGGCATGCTCTTGTGCCCCCAGACAAAATCTGGGCTCGTTGGGAAAGGCCTTCTGATGCAACTAAGTAGATCATTGACGGTGTTCCTGACACCAATATATCCATTGGCATTAGCGACGATGATTTGGCGTTAGTGGAAGCACTAGATGCGGACGATATGATCTTAAGCCCATTTGATGCAATCTGAGGTACACTGTGCGGATTCGAAGGGGCCTCCCTTTAGCTGCATACCAAGCTTCAGCAACAGCTCGAGTGGATCGCATTCTGTCTTAGAGGACCAGTAGCCGTAGATGACGATATTGTCGGTTGGTAGTTCTCCTACGTTCTCCAGAACCTCTACCGGGCTGCATTTGCCCGTCTTCGATCCTTGCCGGCCATTGTGTTACAACTGTAGCCACGCTACGCTCCATGGTTACAGCGATTGCTCTGAAAGAAGCAGCACATTCTCGTTGACCTACAGTCA
Source organism: Callosobruchus maculatus (assembly GCA_951848785.1). Lineage (NCBI taxonomy): Eukaryota > Metazoa > Arthropoda > Insecta > Coleoptera > Chrysomelidae > Callosobruchus > Callosobruchus maculatus. The sequence goes on from CATOUR010000083.1 coordinate 14,750,496, forward strand.
GACCCCGGTTAACTGCATAAACTGAGGCTGTCGTTTTCTTTACATAAACAGCTAATCTCTCGCCACATTTGCAGCTGATATCATAGTTTTTTGATCGAGAAAAGGCCATCCTTTGTTTTTACACGTATAGAGCTTTCAGGAGGTGCCATGTAGGTAAATAGCGTCTGAATGAACAAAAAGTGTTAGATGTAGATAGGGTACTGCCAAGCTTTTTTTTAAAGGTGTTTCACCTGCGAGAGTAACATTTTTGAAACAAGTGATACGATATGATACGAAAAATGCGTTTAGTGACAGAATAATAAAAGAGCTCCCAAAAGTCACTACTGATGTACCGGTAGAACAGTGGCAAGACAACAACAACCTGCCGAGTGGTGAAAGGATTAGCATGGCACGTCACAGAGGTGTCAGCTTTGACAAGAAGTTGAAACGATCTCAAACACCTATTCCGATCCTATTCTTCTGTATAAGAAGGCTGGCACCCTATGTATTTTTTAAATATTATTGTACAAATTACCTTCATCAAACACCTCAGCAACAAGATTTTCGCTATCCTCATCAATGATAAAGAACGAGCCACGTTCAGCACCCAATGTGGTCTTGGCGAACTTAACGATTTCGGTAATCATCTTTTCGATAGCAACCGTTTCTGCGAAGTAGCACTTTGTCAGGTCCAGCAGGTAGTCGTTCAGCTCCTGTTGCTTTTGCAGAGTCAGTCGAAGGTGGTTCTGGTGAATGGCGGCTCCCATCCATCCTGATACCACGATGGATATCTTTAGGTCATCCTTAAAATATTCATGCTGTGAATATTGAGTATCCCAAGTAGCGCCAAACAGACGGCTAGATGTAAGGCACGCCTTGATGTTGCCTAAATAACGCCCAAAAGGTGTTTCTAATTTTTAAGCTACTTATTTGTTAGTATTTTCTTTTCGACATTTTTGTGCACAGAGAAAAAAATTAATATGATCAGTGTACAACTTCTTTCCTAAATTGGCTAAATTAGGTGAACTTATGCCGTGCTAACCCAAAAACTCTCGCGTTCTGCTCTGATATCACTGCGCCGTAGAAAATTAGCAAAGCTCAAAGTTGGATAGAATCTTAAAAGTTTTAAATAGTTTGAAAACGATGTAAAAAGTTCTCTGAACAGATTCCGCCCAAACTTATTCTAAAAACTTGCTAACTAGGGTCCCTGCTGTGGTCGTATATTTGGATTAGGGGTATGTAGAGAAAAGAAGAACGTGTCCAAAGGCTGTTCAGATCAAAACTGATACTCTTGCTGCTGGTTAGACGAAGCAATTTGTAATCAGATTTAAAAAAACTAGGCAAATAGTTGACTTTCTCTCACAAAGCGATTTCCGATATGCGATTCATATTCGTACTGATTCTATCATATAATCTAATCCATTTACATGAATTCATTTTTTTATACGAAATTTGGTTACAAATTGCGGGAATTTGTGTCTCATAGTTGGTAGCTATGCCAATAGTCGAGGTGCTGTCGAGTCAAATCAACTAGAATTTGTACATATGTGATTTTAGGTTATTTGAGAAACCAATTCACCAAATACCTCGATTTCTTTCCAATATTGAATGGTTAACCGATCGAAGATATCTTGATGATTGATGATGATTTGACAATCGAAATAAGGGTTACTGTATTTAAATACCTCAAAGTTAAAGCGAATATTTCCCCAGAAGAAATATGTTCACGAGTAAAAGGTTCTACTCATGGACTAATAATTTCTAGCAACGATTCAAGTTCGCTACTTGGCATTCGTAAATAATTAAAAAATGTTTGTGTCAGTTGGTTCCATCTCCTGCAACAGATAATGGTATGCTCATTGCTTCTTTCTGTTTTTCAGAATGTATCAAATCCAACATCCTAGCTTTCTTCGTCTTCTTTTCTTCATTTTCATTCATAAGAGGGATAGAAATAAAATATTTATTGAATTCACGTATTGCGCTCGCTGACTTGCCCGGGGATTTACCACTTTCAAATACAAATTCATGGAAATTTCAACTCGTCCAATCATCGTATAGAAAATAAAATTATCAGACATAGGTTTGGCGCCAGCTCATTTTGAATATTTCAACCAATAGAAACAGCTTTGTCCTATCGTATCGTTGGAAATCGTGTGCATGTGAATTGAGCTTAAGTCTGTATTACTAAGGGTGGGTTGTACAAATGCCGCATTAAGGGTCTAGGGTATAGCGCGCGAAATTGCCTTTTCCAGTATGTGTGTCTAAGATGAGGGGAGGTAAGTCCAAAAGTCTGAAGGTAAGGTCAAAAGGTCCAAAGGTAAGGTCCAAAGGTCGCCATAAAGATGAATTTTGCATTTCGAAGCTTCTAACGTTACTTTTAAAGTTACAGTAATGATTCAAAAAGCAAAGAGCAAAGAAAGCTTGCGCTATATCATTTCGTTGGTCATGTTCTGGTATCGTTTTAGGTTGTTAAATTACAGAAATTTGAAGAATGTATGATTTTGCATTGCGAGTTTTTTTTGCACACTAAAAAACTTTTTTGAAAAAATTGCTCTGAGAATTCATTCATTAAGGTCTTAACTATCACCTTCTGAAATACTGTGTATGTAGTTTGAAAAACAAGTGAGTTCTGTTCGAAATGGGAATCCGTATTTTAACATGGCAAATATATGTATGTATAAATGTGTGTATCCAGGCCCCATAACTTAAGCTTTATTGAACCTAAGCTTAGCTAGCTTAGGCGTAACGTTGACATCCGTTGTACAGTCGTCAGTTTAGTCAAGCCTGGTTGATAAAAAATCACTACTGTTAGCACTAATGAAGCAGTGCGTACTGTCATAATTATCTAAAAAAATTACCTCTTCTGGTTTGTCATTGTGACGGTTTGTGTCAAATTCGGGCAACGGCTATTTCTGTCTCTGTTCTTTTATTTGCTCTCTATAGGCCTTTACGGAAACAATGATCGGGTTAACGATCACAAGGATCACTGATCTCGACGTTCGGAAAGTGATCTAGGATCAGTTAGAAATAGGGTAATTTCACTCTTGTACGGTAAGTGATCGCGATCGGATGATTCAGATCAGTAGCTGTTTTTATTAACCATCTGTTTCTGTTTTGTATTCTGGAGTGGGGGGCTAAGCCAGCATTGTACAACAGCCGATTTGCAACTTTCGTGGTTTAACGTCGGCTTACCTTAAACTGAAACCCAGTTTACTGAATTGTTATCAATTTACCAAGACTCCAAGTATATGAATTGGTGGATGTTAAGCAAATTCGGCATTAGACGGGAGAAATTTTTAATTTTTTTCACTTTTCTCTTCTCTGTTAAAAAATAGGAAAAAATGTATGCTGCAGGAATATGGAAAAATATACACCGATGAAAATACATTATACCTAGTCATCTACAAGGCCTGTTTTATACATATCGGTAAATAAATTATTTCTTTTCCTCAAAAGGTTGAAATCAGACATGCCTCAAAATAATATAAATTTCATTCAAATCCAGCTTTTTACAAAAATCTATAACGCTATTATAGATGTCTCCAATCCCAGACGTCATCAAGAATTAATATTTAACGGTAAATTATAGTTTAAACGAACTAAGGCTAATGAACTTATTCCGTGCATTGGTGTATCTGTCACATACAAAAAAAGATCGATATGCGCGATGATTCTTTGAGACCTATCTTGTATAAATGAGATGGAAAGTTACCGTCATTCATTCTCAATCTGATAATAGTAGTCGAGCAACAAAGTTAAAAACATGAGTACTGAAATAATACTGAAAGATTTTTATTATTATTATTAACTAAAACACAAAAAAGTGCAGCCCGGGCTCCGACATACCGAGCTGCTGTTCCATTACCCAGTGACTATTCCTCACGCTTGAGGTGAGCAATTACAGGGTCCGCGAATCGTGCGCCCTAAGTAGACGAAGGGACCCAAGGATGACTGCCTTCTGCATTCTGGCGGCTAAGATGTGCGCCGCCGCATGGCACACCAGTATTTTGCGCAGTGCAGGGAGCAGCGTATTCCTCATTCCACCTAGGGATCCAATGACCATAACCAGCAGACTTACAGTATGGTCCTGCCAGAACCGGCGAGGTTGTCCGAGCAACTCCTGATACTTAATCCGCTTTTCCTCCTCCTTAGAGACGATGTTCACCTTGGCAGGCGCCGAAAACTCTATGACGAACATCCTCTTCTGTTGGTGGAGAAGGACTATGTCGGGCTTGTTTGCCTGTACAAGCTCGAGCGTGAGGAACAAGTAGTTCCAGTAAATCCGGCATCTCTCGTTCTCCATAACGGGCTCTATATCCCCTGGAGCGTATGGCAGCACCGGTATCTGATCGATACCGTATGAGTGCCTTAAATGATAATAGAGCACTCGTAGAGCCGCGTTGTGTCAATAGACGTAAGCCGTCCCAGCGTACGTCTTACATGCCGACAAGTGATACATAAGCGTCTCTGGCGCCTGTCGGCAAGCTCTACAACGGGTGTCGGGTACATCTGCACCCATAACCCTTTTACGGTATACCAAGGTGTTGAAGACACCGTCTTGGCCAGCCAGTATAAAGCCCTCAGTCTCCGACTTCAACCCACTAGACCTTAGGAAATTAGAAGGCCAACTGCTCAGACAAGCCATGCTCTTCAAGATGTTTGTAGAAGATTCCATGCATTGGCTTATCTTTATGAAGTCTTAAAAGGAAGTCGACTTCGGCAGTTTTAATGTGGGATTTTAATTCTGGGGGAGCAAGTTCCGTAATGGACTGCTGACACCTCCGCTTAACTCGAGTGTGAGGCTGAGCTTCTCGGCTGCTCGTTTCGCTGCGCTGAAAAGAAAGGCTCCTTTACCCGCATTCTCGTACTCGGTGCTGTTCGTTACATAGCAGGCAGTGGCCAATACTACCCTGTTGTGCAGACGCTCCAAACTCAATAGTCTACGCCCTCCCAGGTGTCGAGGAAGGTATATTCGCGGGGCAGAGGACTTAGGATGAAGACTTCTCTCCATGTTCATCTTTTGCGGGTCTTCGTGTCAATTTCCTTCAGCTCATTCACTTTCCAGTGTATAGCACCAAATGTGTATAATAACAATGGGACCGCAAGCATGTTTGTAGCAGTATTATTATTATCCTGATTTTCCAATTTTAGCTCGCATGACTGCGGTAGCAACAAATGTTGACGGGCTGTGCCAAGTCAACACCTGAAAGGAAAGATCTTACAATATTACAGGTCTTCAGAATTACAGACTTTTGAAATATTTTGTGCAACCTTTCGTCCAGGCCTAACTGTTGTAGGTGTGGTGTAAAATTGTTTGGTGTAACGCCTGAGACCGACATAATTAGGGGAACAATGGTAACTTTGTTTTGCTTCCAGAGTCGTTTTATTTCTATCGCAAGGTCAGTGTATTTAGATATCTTAGATATTTAGATAGCATAGGTATTTTGGATATTCGTATCGTTGGGAATAGCAATATCTATTAAATAGGTAATTTTACTAATTTTGTCTGCCTTTGACTGAAAAACTATATCTGGCCTATTTGCTGGAATAGTCTTGTCTGTATGTATTTGAACGTCCCAGTATAGTTTGTACTCACTGTTTTCGAGTACTGATGTCGGTGTGTAATCGTAATATGGATCTGTGTTTTCTTTTAGCTTGTTTGTTGTATTATCGTTATTATTATTATTACACATTACCTTATTGAACGGTGGCTGAGTGACGTCACGATAGAGCTCAATGACGGCATAGCAATCTCCATCAGGTGTGACTATCGGAACGCATAATACCGACTTGACAAGATCCCCTTGATATCCAACGCCTACTGGGAATCTCTCGTCGCCCAATATGTCATCCACCATCAGATACTCCTTCTTAAATGCGACATAGGCGGCCACGATGCTTCCTTTCTGAATCTTCCAGTTCACCTTCAAGTTGAGTTAAGTTTGATTCGAAAAATGATGATGGATATTTGCAAGGACACGAATTTAAGAGGTGAGATATAGTGGCGATATTGTGAAATTTCTTTTATATGTCAAGAGTTTTATTCTCGTTGAGAATCCTCAATATGAAATTGAAAGGATGCGAAGCAAAAGAGTTTGCATATCGATATATGCAAACTCTTTTTTCTTTCATCCAGATGAAAGTAACAAGCATGCAGTGCACCCGACTTGCACTTCTTTGTTTCAGCAATACTTTCTAGAAATAGCTTTGCACCATATACAGGGTGAGTTTTTAGTACCGGCTCGGTCGATAACTCCACTACTGTAGAAGGTAGCGAAAAAAATTGTATATAAAAATTGTAGCCACGGATGTGCTCCTTGCTCAGAAAATATTTTGATTTATACAGGGTGATCCGTAGTTACGTGGTGATGCAAACATGCATTTTTTTGAATGAAACACCCTATATATTATTGCATATTCAAATTCTACTAATGATTTCCGTTATTCCAATATAGCATATTGTTACATTATACAGGGTATTTCAAAAGTTATGACCATTTTTGTACCCAAATCACGGTCAAATGAACGTACAGTATATCAAAAAGTAATGAATCAAAAATTATTTTTTTACATGAGCAGATTAGAAATATCCTTTAGTTTTAAAATACGCTATAAAAAAGCCCGCGACGCATATTTGTATACAGGGTGATGCAGAATGCAAAATCTAGATTTTCTCTTTTTTTTTAAATATAACCCCCAATATTTTATTATACCAAAAAATTGCTTTTAATAATATGCTCTTTCATCTTTGTATAGCACTTATTATGGCTGCATTCATTAGTTTCTGAGATATTTCGATTTTTCTTCAAATTTTAAATATACCTCCTAATTGTTTAATAAAATTTATTTATTTTGAGCAAATACTACCAAATTTTGTTTTTGCTTAACAAACAACTAAAATATAAGGCGATAATAATACTTGATCAAGACAAAACACTGAACTAACGAGATAATATAGGTCAAGTGTGCTGAAGAAACAATTTTATAGACGTCATGCATAATTATCAAGCAGATGTATCAGGTAGGCTATGAAATATGAAACGACACAGTCCAGATAAAACGATTCTTCAATCTTTCAAACGCATTAGTTTTAGAGTGCCTCCGTTCTGGATATTGCTGTTCATAGTTGATATATTCTAGAGGCAAGCAGACAATTTCTCAAAGATTCTCCTAAATACCCTCCATGGGAAAATTAATTTTCAAACCTGGTTTTTCACACAGTACGGAATTATCGAGCAGGTTATGAAAACTGTCAATTTTTCAAAGCCTACCTGATAAAACTACTTGATAATTATGCATGACGCCTACAAAATTGTTTCCTCAGCATACTTGACTTTATTTTCTCGATGATTTAGGGTTTTGACTTCATCAAATACTATCAAGGCCTTATAATTTAGTTGTTCGTTAAATAAAAAACAAATCAGATAGTACTTTCTCAAAACAAATAAATTTCAGTACACAAATAGAAGCTATATTTTAAATTTACCGAAAAATCGAAATATCTCTGAAACTGATGGACGTAGGTACAACAAGTACTATACAAGGATGAAAGAGCATATTAAAAGCAATTCTTTGGGATAATAAAATATTGGGGGTTACATTTGAAAAAAAAGAGAAAATTTGGATTTTGCCTACATCACCCTGTATACGAATTTGCGTCTCGGGCTTTTTTTAAACCCGATTTTAAAACTAGACGATATTTTTAATCCTCTCATGTAAAAAAAATAATTTTTGATTCATTACTTTTTGATATACAGTACGTTCATTTGTCCGCGATTTGGATATACAAATGGTCATAACTTTTAAAACACCCTGTATAATGTAACAATGCCCTATATTGGAAGTACGGAAATAATTAGTAGAATCTGAATATGGAATAATATATAAGGTGTCTCATTTAAAAAAATGCATGTTTGCATCACCACGTAGTTATGGATCACCCTGTATAAATCGAAATATTTTCTGAGCAAGGAGCATATCCGTGGCTACAACTTTTATATACAACTTTTTTCGCTATCTTCTATCGTAGTGGAGTTATCGACCGAGCCGGTACTAAAAACTCACCCTGTATGTACGCAGGGTGATTGGTGGCATGCTAATAAATTGATCATATAAACCCAAGTCCACGTTGTTAGAAGATTGACAACAGACATCCACAGTATTATATCGATATCGAAAATTTTGCGATTGCCATACTCCACACCTATATTGTGGGAAGTGAAACATGGTTTAGAAGGTTGTAACATTCCTGCGAGTTTTATACTACGTATCGGGTTTTCCAATTATTTCAGTCGCATCTTATGTTTACCACACACGCTACGGTCTACCGTAGAGCGAGTATGGAAGCTGACTGTGCAGGTTTTTTATATGTCAACACTTTTCAGAAACACCGTACGGTGAACCGCAGCTCTCCTATATCCCACACACGCAGCGGACCTGTGTAGGTATACTTGTGTTTTATAAGCACTAAGTTTTTCTTCTCCTAAATAACCCAGAGATTCGATATTGTAGTATGACGTATCTGGAACTTCCACTCCAATGAAATTAAAAAGTGCTGTAAGGTGTACCGCAAGGATCACATCTAATTTTCAGTAACTATGTAAATGACATTGAATTTAGCTTTGAATTGGCATTTTTCTTATTATTCGCTAATGATTTATTTATTATGAAAATCCATAACTATGAAAATCCATAATAAAAATGACTGTAACAAACTTCACTCTGATTTAGATCGTTTATCGAAGTGGTGTGACCTCAATGGAATGGAATTGAAGATTAATAAATGTCAATTTCAATTAATGATCTTCAGCCGTGGAAAAAATTCTGTTCTTCGTATTTGTCATATAAATAGTTCACCGCTATCTCTGGTCTATCAAATCAAAGATTAAGGGATGTGTTGCTTGATAGCCAGCTAATATTTAGGATCAATGACTCTTTCTAAATCACTTCAAATCTTGGGCTTTATCAAGCGCTGTACTCAGAACTTTTTAAGTATTCCATCCCTCAAATTGCTATTTTGCTCCCTCGTGCGACCATATTTGGATGCATGCAATGCTATAATATACTCGCTATTTAAAGAGTTCAGCACAGGTGCCTGAGGTACATAGCATTATAAAAACACCACATAGTCGAAAATGGAATTTATTCGGAATTAGAAAACTCTCTTCACATTTCATTCATTCAGGTAGGTCGCATGCTCGATGTTCTATAATCTGTTTCACTATGTACTAAATGAATTTTATTTGATTTGACTCATAATCCGAAGCTCACAATAAATTAAAACCTTGCTTCATGTTCCATCTCGCCAAACAAGACAAGACTATTCTTTTCATGAAAATTCCCATCGCATTAGGGATAAAGTTAATTTTTTTGGATCAATTGGACTGTTTCGAAAATCTCAGAATATTCAAAAAGAACTTAATGGCTGTCTGTGAAGTCCGAGGTCTAATATTGTACACAGAAATGTATTTGCATGCGGTATATTTTGTAAATCTGCACAATATTCCTTGTTTGCTGTAACTACTCTCACTATAATTTTATCTGATTACAAATTAACAAATGGTTGAATTTTTTTCTTTCTGTTTCTTTTTATTTACAAGTTTTTACCTACCAAATATGAATTGAATATAAAATGTCTAAATTGTAACTAGATAGTCTAGGTAGATAGGTTAATATTCAGTACAAAAATGTAAACTGTCTTTTTATGGACGATGGCTAATAATAAATAAATTAAAAAAATCCATGTGGTACGATTATTTACAGGATTGGAATGTATCCCTACCTACAATTGTAATTCTATACCTTATGACGCTCTCCTGGAAAATTCCTTTGGCTCTGATATATCTCATCAGAAGCAGAATCAACCATATATAACGTAACTCCATTCGCCTTGGTTGTCGACTTCAGTACCTCTGCTGTTTCTTGAAGGAGCAAGGATAAATCCACGCTATCCGACAAAAACGAAGTCAAGTCATGAAGCAGTACGCTAGGCTTATTTTGGATATAGAAGTTGAACTTCTGGTGCTGTTGTTCCTTCTCCAAGTGTACCTTCTCGCTCTTTCTGACGATCTTAACATAAGGTGCTATCACCCTCCTGGTTGCTTTGTCTGTGGTATCGATGTTGGTCGGCGTATATTGAGGGTTCTGATACATCTTTGTCCTTTTTCGCTGCATGGTTGAAACGGTGGGACAGCAAAAGGAAGGAAAAGTAAAACACGTTAACTGACACTTGGCGAAAGAAAATAGACTATGATTGACGGATGCTGATTTTACGTCAGAATCATAGGCGTCATTTGGGATAGGTAGAGGAAAACGCTTATGTTTCAAAGGCGTGTGTGAAGTTTGGCATGAGGATCTCCTCTATAAATTAATTCCAGAGGGTTTCCCATTCTGGCTTCTAAAACTTTGAAAATTCTTTCTCGAAGGAAGGAAATTTAGAATCAAAATAAACAATACCTCTTCGACATTACGGGCAATAAAGGCCGGTGTCCCTCAGGGTCCAGTCCTTGGGTCTATCCTTTATTTACTTTTCATAAGATGTCTCTTGCCCCCGCAACTGTAAAGTCTATCTCTTCGCTGGCGACACTGCGATTGTAGCTCAGTCGTGGTCTGCAATGGGCTGCAGCTTGCAGTGGATGATGTGTTGAAGTGGGCGGATCGGTGGCTCATCAGAATCAATCATTCTACAACACAAGCTATATATTGTACCAAAAAACGTCGTATTGCCCCGTTGGAGATCTCAGTGAACGGTGCTCTGACAAGCAATGACGAATTGTATAGGGAAACTAGCCCCAAAAGCAGCAGTAAGATACAGAATGATATAATCAGTTCAATGTCAATACGACCAACAGTTAGCATAATCACAGAGCTCAGTAGTCAAGGGCTTATAATATACTGCCAAATACATTAAAAATCCCAATATGTGCTTCAATGTATTTGTTGAAAAACTAAAAAAACACATAAGCATACGTTAAAATCAAAATATGTGACTGTGACTTGTAAGTTTGAACAATAGACCGATCCCTGTGGTCGAGCTGGAATGCAGAAGACTGGCGGTGGCAGCTTCACTTTCAAAGGATCTCGATACCATTACCGCTTGAAGGCTCAAGAATATGGTAAAATTTAATGCTTCCAAGGCCCAGTATTGTATGCTATCGAACAAGAAGTACCCAAGCCAACACCAAGTTCTAACGAACAACCAGGGTCTGCCAAGGAGTCACTCATTCAAGCAGTTAACATTACAGAAAATCTGATCTGGCACGAACACGTTGCGTCAATTGCAACAGCTGCTGGTAAAAAGCTTCCGTACCTATTTAGAGGCAGAAAGTACTTCTCACCATGTAACCTCCTCACGCTATATAAAGCCCAGATAAGACCTGGCCTGGAGTATTGCTCTCATGTTTGGGGAGCTGCTGCCCCTACTACCCTGTCTATACTTGATTCCGTCCAGAGAAGGGCAATTCGACCAATTGTCGACGCGGCCTTAACGCACCACATCCAACCACTTTCTCACCGCCGTGTTGTTGGTGACCTCTCGCTCTTCTATCGATATTCAAACGGAATCTGCTCCTCTGAGCTATCCTCTATCGTTCCGTCGCTCACTGCTCCTATCAGATGCACCCGCGCGACCGCTGCATCTCATGCTAAGGCGGTCGTTCTTCATACATCAAGAACCGAACAGTACAACCGTACATTCATTACCATGGTATCCAAGGCTTGGAATGGACTGCCAGGAGATGTGTTTATTGGTTCTGCGGGTATTGGCCCATTCAAATCCCGCGTTAACAAACTTCCCCAAACATAACCTTTTCATAGCAGCCGCGGTACTCTGGTATTTAGGCTCTACCTATGGGGTCTGCGCAGTTATAAAAAAAATATATATAAATTTAGTTATAGGCGCAATTTGGAATTTTGTGTATTCTCGATACCAGTGTTTGAAGCAATGTCTTAGAGAATTGGACGTTCCTATGATAAAATTATATATATAAAAAATTTAAAAAAACACCAAAGTGGCGTAAATTTTACCGGAGTGTTTCCTCTCCACTCCCTATTCCAGTTTCAGCTGAAACAAAGTCTTACCAGAACTTATATAAGTATCGTTCGTTAAAGTTCCATATGGACAATCATTTCTATTGATCTGCAGTACTTTTTGCACAAGCTACTTTGCAATAAGGAGGAGTCGATGTACTTGACTCCATGTCCTTACGCGTACTTTTTATAAACTCTCCTCTAATGCGAAATTTTAGCTGCGTATAGAGATATCAGCAAAGAAAATAGGATTACTTAATCTCACTTAGAATCTGTAAAACGTATTTCTTTAAAGAGAATTTGTGGCTTCAATTTAGGAGCAAGGCATCCAATTCCTATTCCACCTCTAGAGCGTTCAGGAGGTGCTGAAATTGTATAATTAGCTGTTCAGTAACTTTGCACAGTGTGAGTGTTTTAGGATCATCCCTTCGTTCTCCCCTTCTCTTATTATTACCTGAATTTCAAGCTACAAGGAACAGGTTTTTTCTTTAGAGCGAGAGGTCGTCTTGAATGGGATTGAATGTTGCTGGAGTATTACTTTAATAAACAAGGTTTTTGTCAAGAGCTTTTAACCAGTTGCTGAAACACTAATAATATTTTTTTAAATTTAGGCGTCATCAACAATTAAAGTCATTAGCCGTGCACCAATCATATTTGTGAATAATTCAGTATGTAGCTGAATCGTTAAGCTAAAGAAGATTAAACTTAAATAGCAAAAGCGAAGATATCAAAAATAACAACACTATTGGGAAACGGCACACAGACTTCTATGATGCCAAGTCTCTAGAATACAGGCAGAGAAGGTTTGTAGTTTGTGTAATGTTGATTTATTGGTTTTTTGCATTTGGCCGTCATATCTTCCCAAAACACAAATACTCTGGAATATCAATAGCAGATCAACTGCACAAAACCATCGTTTATTTTAATTTTTTGCCAATACAGAGTTAGCTTTATTTTTATGCGAGAATTTGAGTTGTCTCAAATTTTGATTTTCAGTTTGTTGCATTATCTTTATTCCTTCTCCAAACAGGGGCGTATCCAGACCTCAGTCTTGGGGAGGGGAAGCGGGGCATGAAGTTGTATGTGCTTTCACCATTTTTTGTAATACCTTCGTAAAGGACGTTGATGCAAGAGAAAAGGAAAATGTGAATAGTATTAAAATGAAAAAGAAGATATAAATAGCAAGTGAAACAGTGGAGTAGCAGGTATTTTAGGAAGATGAAATAAGAAGTCTATTGATGCATTAATCAATTTTAATTCTACGGAATATAAATACTTAATATGTAATACGTATATCATCCAAGAACATTTTATTGGCACAGCATACAACATTAAACGATCATGAACACTCAACAGTCAGGTACCTACCCTAGTAGCCACAACACGTACTCCATTTTTTTTAAATTAGTGTTTTACCTTTTCTAATCGGTGCAATTTTCAAAACAGAAAATTAATGAGTTTGGTAAATTTTTGTGACAAGCTACCACGTTGTATAAGACATTAGAGGGATTTTGAGCCACTAAAAATTGGGACGACGCTATCCGTAAAACATTATTCTGAGCATGTGCAGTGTGTTTCGAATAACGGATAAGCGTGTGCCGTGTGTACAGCTTTTGTAACCGGAATCTGTGACGTGTATCGTTGCGTTATATGACAATTGACATTAACAATTATTAGACCTATTTGATTTTAATTTAACCTCACATTATGATCGATTGGTCGGAAATGTCCAAGAAATATTACGTGCAACAAGAAACACCACAAGCAGAAAATAGATCACATCACAAGTAGAATAAAAATAGGTTATGAAGGATCCCCGAAGCATGACATTTCAGATTTCACTGCCATGGTTCAGTCCCGTGATGCTGTTGCCGGCGACGGCTAACTTTGTAGCTTTTATTGGATAATACTGTCAAATAAAATTGACGGAAGAAAACCTGATTCTTTTGTACAATGGTGAACCACAAAATAAGTATTGTTGCTATCAAAATCATCACGGTTCTTTCGTTCTTTTCTCATTGCCGCAGAGTGGTTTAGACCTGGCAATACCGCACGTAATCATATCGTACCGTAAACTTCCGTAGCTAACGTACAACTTTATGGGTTATTCGCCGATTCGATTATTTTGGGGGAACTGCGCAGTGCGCATACCACAAATAGCCGATAACGTGCAATAACATCAGGAAACGGACGTTCAAAAAATCTCTATTCAATTGATTATGTAACAATGGGAATGTATTAGATATGCGTCACTGTAATAATGCAAAACAAACCCTTTTGTAATTTAGTTACTGCAAAAAGATGTTTTTCAGTGCGACAATTACTTAAATAAGTCAAATACAATAAGTCAAAGTTGGATCAGGTTTTTTTTCGAAAATCTTGGGGGGGTAATTACCCCTGTTGCCTCCCCCCCCCTTGTATACGCCTGTGTCTTCAAACGCATTGCAGTAATTAATATTCCCATCACCAATGCATTTGGAAAGGGACAATATCAATTTCCATTTTATTATAGATATACTATATAAATAATAAGCATGTATCTCAACCAGGGAGTTTTCTTGATTAGTGGTTATTTGTTTCAAAAAAGACTTTGTTAAAAATCGTTTGAGAGGTATCAAGTAAATCTACTTGACCATTCATTTTGTTATATTCCAATGCTTTATTTTTTCCTGACCCCTCTCCCCTAATATGGAATTCTAGCTTCGCATACGATACGAATATCAGCAAAGAAAATGGGATTACTTTATCTCACTTAGAATCACTAAAAGGTATTTATTTTAACTAGAGCCTCGAGAATTTGTGGCTTCAATTTCGGTACATCGCATCTGATTTCACTTGCACACTAAACAACTCTGTGTTGTTTAGCAGCTGCTGAAATTGTATAATTAGTCTTTCAGTAACTTTGCACAGAGTATTTAAATTATCTCTACATTTAGTCTTTCTTTTACGAGTTATGATATTATAGACATAAGGTTCAGTGACCTTATCTTCAAGAACTTTGAGAAAATAAGACTATACTTCTGACTTGGTCACGCTTGATGTTAAAAAATATGTTAATACTGACTTGGTCAAAATAAATTTTATTTTTCTTGAGATTCGGAATCGGAACAGTTTGGTTAGGGAGCATTGTTTCTCTTATTGCTATCTAACTAAACTGGCAAAAATATTTGAGTACTTACTTTCCTCAAAGGGCTGAAAGAGACAAAATTATTTGGTAGTCGCTTGGTACAGAAAACGTCAAAACTTCGATTTTTGACTTGGTCACTTATTCAGTATACCTACCACTATACCTACGCCGACAATTAGAAAGATATGGTTTACTTGAATGACGATATACAGGGTGAGTTTTTAGTACCGAATCGGTCGATAACTCTATACTACTGTAAAAGGTAGCATAAAAAGTTTTGTATAAAACTTGTAGCTAAGGATATGCTACTTGCTCAGAAAATATTTTTGTTTATACAGGGTGTTCCATAACTACGTGGTGATGCAAACATATATATTTTTTTAAGTGAGACACCCTATATAATATCCCATATTCAGATTTTATTAATAATCCACCTTCTTACAATATAAGGTATTGTAACATTATACAGGGTATTTCAAAAGTTATGACCGTTTCTATATCCAAATCGCTGTCAAACGAACGTACTGTGTATCAAAAAGCAATGAATCAAAAACTATTTTTTTACATGGAAAGGTAAAAAATATCCTCTAGTTTTAAAATCGGTGGTAAAAAAGCCGTCGACGCATATTCATATACAGGGTGACGTAGAACGCAAAATATAGATTTTCTTTTTTTTTAAATATAATCCCCAATATTTTATTATACCAAAGAATTGCTTTTAATATGTTCTTTCATCCTTATATAGCACTTGTTGTATCTACATCCATCAGTTGCCAAGATATTTCGGTTTCCCTGTAAATTTAAAATATACCTTCTACTATACTAAATTATAATCATAATAGTCATAATAGTATTTGATGGAGTCAAAACCCGGAATCATCGAGATAATGAAGTCAAGTATGCTGAGGAAACAGTTTTGTAGACGTGACGCATAAATATCAAGC
Source organism: Callosobruchus maculatus (assembly GCA_951848785.1). NCBI lineage: Eukaryota > Metazoa > Arthropoda > Insecta > Coleoptera > Chrysomelidae > Callosobruchus > Callosobruchus maculatus. The sequence goes on from CATOUR010000083.1 coordinate 14,766,573, forward strand.
AGATTTATCAGGTAGACTTTGAAATATTGGCAGTTTCGTAACCTGCTCAATAATTTTGTACTGTGTGAAGAACGAGCTTTAAAAATTAGTGTTTCCATTGAAGAACAAGAAGAGGGTATTTTAGGAGAATCTTTGAGAAATTGCCTACTTGCCTGTAGAATATATCAACTATCAGCAGCAATATCCAGAACGGAGGCAGCCTGAAACTGATGCACTTGAAAGATTGAAGTATCGTTTTATTCAGACTGTGTCGTTTAATATTTCATAGCCTAAAATTAATAAAATTGTTTCCTCAGAGTGCCTGACTTATTCGTTAATTCAGTGTTTTGACTTATTCAAATACTATTATGGCTTTATATTTTAGTTGTTGGATAAATGAAATTCAATAATGTTTTCTTTAAATAAATAAATTTCAGTACGCAAATAGAAGGTATATTTAAAATTTGCAGAAAAATCGAAATATCTCAGAAGCTGACGAATTTAGGTATAACAAGTGCTATACAAGGATGAAAGAGCATATTGAAAGCAGTTCTTTGATATATAATATAATATATAATAAAATATTGGGGATTACATTTAAAAAAAAAAAGAGAAAATCTTGGTTTTGCATTCCACATCACCCTGTATACGAATATGCGTTGTGAGCTTTTTTTATAGCCGATTTTAAAACCAGAGGATATTTTTGATCTTTTCATATAAGAAAAACAATTTTCTGTTCATTACTTTTATATATACAGCACATTCATTTGACAGCGATTTGAATGTAAAAATGGTCATAACTTTTGAAATAGCCTGTATAATGTTACAACGCCTTATAAGAAAAGAGGTGACTAGTAGAATCCAAATGTGAGATACTATCATTTAAAAAAATATATGTTTGCATCATCACGTAGTTATGGATCACTATATATGAACCGACATATTTTTTGAGCAAGCAGCGTATCCTTATCCTCAACTTTCATATACAACTTTCTTTGCTATCTTTTTTTAAAAACTCACCCTGTATATTCTTCATCCAAGAGTTTATGTGTGTAGGTGTACTGTTTTATTTATAAGAAAAGCATGACAGTGGTGTTTCTGTCGAGGTGCGGCGGCACGATCTGTATATGGGAATTTCCGGTATTTGGCCCAGGACGAAACCTCGTAGGGCGGTCATAGCCGCGGGAACTCCTGTAGAAGGACGATAAGCGTGGACAGCAAATATTTCGGGCCGCAATCATCGGTCGAGCGGATTGTGCTGGCCAGCGAACACTGCCTGCTCCACAATAGAGATTTGCTGTCCAATTACGGACACAATACGGGGATTGCGAGTAAATAGCAATATGCACCACCGGCGCATTCCGGTTACCAGTCGAGAATCATCAGCAACTGAATTACGGCAACTATAGCACGATACGGAAGTCAAGTGGACTCATTCTGCCGATGAGATGCATATCGGTGATATAGAACATGTCTAAGAATTACGCCGGTCTGCACACTGTGTTTCTTTTCCATGCAGTGTGCAGTGGAAGCGTGGAACGAAGTTCGTCGCGCTTCACTAGATCATGATTAAAACAACATACAATGCGAGCAAAAAATTTAAGTCACTTAAGAAATTACAAATAATTTTGGAAAAGGAGATCCGTCTGGCACTCGGTGGATCATTCATTTTCCGATAAATTCTAGCGGGCATATTTGTTATTTGTCAGTTGTCAGCGTTATTTTGATATTTGATGAAATAACGCAAATTTAGCCTAATTAAAAGACAAGCAGCTAGCCGTACCAAGTGTACTTTGGCTCCCTGACTTTGACAGTTGACGTTGCCACAGAACATAACCTTAAACTAAAAGGCCCGCATTATTTTGGGATTTTCGCCGCTTTCGCGGTTTATGTATCGCTGATATTTTTCGTCTGAGAGTCCGAGGTTTTTAATGATATTGGAATTAAACTAAAGTCTATTATTTACTGTGAATTAATTAAAAAGATAGCTTTAAGATGTACTATATGCAATACATTATTTTCAAATTTTTAATTTGACGCTGCATGTGAAAAAATTTCACCCTAGTAAGTTCACAACAGAGACGTCTAAACAAAACAAAAAAACCGCCATCAAAAGATTTAAAATACTTGCCAAACCAAACGCCGAAAGAGCAAAATAATATAGCGCTAAACCTTCTATATCCATCAGAATGCAACTAATTGAATTCAATATAAATAAATTGTTTATTATTTTTTATTTTGATCATTTATAATTTTAAAACTGATTCCTTTTCTAATACCTAAGTATATCAAACTAATTAATTTTACAACTATAAAGAAATAAAAGATTGATATATAGTGTGGTCAGCATACGGGAAACTTTTTTATTATCTATATCTCAGAAAATTCTATTCACGATAAAAGATAGTGCATAGAGAGAAACTAGCAGCGAGTTGATCAAATCTGTCATACCATTGTGTATACAAGATATGTAAAAATTCGGAAAATCTGATGAAACTAACCTAAAAAATTGAATTTTTGAGATAACCAAATTATAGATCCTAAAATTATGAGCAGAAAAGCACTATAAAGTTTTTGCGTATCAGCTGTGGTTACCGCGCAAATTGTCATTGAAGTTGCAAAAATCCGAAATAAATAGAAAAAAACCGGTTAAATTTTCCGAATTTTTACATACCCTGTATACACAATGGCAGATTTGATCAACTCACAGCTAGTTTTTCATTATGCACCATCTTTCATCACGAATAAAATGTTCTGAGACATCGATAATAAAAAAGTTTCCCATATTATGTTGCACACTAAAATGACCACAGTGTATAATACATAGGCACATAATAAAATAGTACAATTTACGTTACATTTTCATTTTCAAGTTTAAAAATATAAGGCGCGACAATTTTCAAATCATAACATGACATTAGTACTCTGCGCATGCGGAAGTCATGGAGCCAAAGTACATTTGGTACGGCTAGCCGCTTGTAATTAAAAGCGCACGGTAGCTAGTTCGCAGTAAGGGCGTAGCTAGGATGTCATTTTGAGGTTTTTTGCAAAAACGTTTCAATAGTTCACAATTTTATCTCAATTTTTGTGTACCAACTTTCTGTGTACACGGAAAAGTGAAAAAGGGTATGTCTGCTTCCCTTAAGGTCTAGTTTATTAAGCCACAGGTTATACCATAGTTCGGCTTCATTATTGAAAGCTTCCAAATGATAGTATTAGCAAAAAAAAGTGTGATTTCTATTTAGGGTAAAGTCGGGTACAGTGTACCGGTTGTTAAATTGTACCACCCTCTGTGGTACCACCTCAATATTTATTAAATTGTAAGCTTCTAGCGTCATCTAGTTTGCTTTTTTTATACCTCTTGCTGTCAAAACATGACTCACCCAGAGGCGAAAACGATGGCCTCCAGTAACAGCTAAAATATGTGTTTTTCTGGAAAACGTCTTTACGCAGCACCTAAGTATTATACAATAGATAAACCTTTGTATCCAAATGAATAGTTTTTGGTAGTTGGGTTGACATCCTTTGTAATTATTGGACAGAAAGAGTTTAGACGGTTTATATTTACCCTTACCTCACTTTTTAAAAAGAAATAAAACAATTTGTGTCAATCATATCGGTTCGATAATTTGGACCACTACCTCGTTTTTAAATCGTACCGGAAAAATTTACCAAACTCCAGTATTTTTAATACTGCCAATGGTCAAAGCAAAATATGAAAGCAGCGGCAAGATACTATTAAACTGGAAAATTTGGACTAAACAAAATTTGGACTAAACGAGCTCTGCAAACGATACCAAATTCCGAGACAGACTTTCAAGAGACACTTATTGGGTACAAATACGAAGGCTCAGCAAAGGTAGGAATTAAAACTTTGGGACGATTGAACCTATGAATGTTTTGTTTTACTAAGATTTCCATATTTTAAGTTTTACAAATAAAAGGTTTAATTGATTACAATGTTTTGTATTACTAATCTGTAAAGAACATCTAACGCGTTTTGTTATGGTACAATTCACCAAACCGGGTGTGACAATTTAGTAAACCAGTTGGGTAGATTGTACCCTTTGCAACGTTTTGAAAAAATATTTATTATGTCAAACTGTCAGTCTCTATGTAACTTTCCTATTTCTCATTTTGGTAGAAACATGCCATGTAATCCTAATTTATATTTTTGTTGAATTCAAATAAGTCAATAGCGAATTATTTTATGAAATATGCATGAGGTACAATTTAACCGACTTCACCCTAATTTCAACCGGTGACGTATTCAACATTACACTGGGATGTAGTGATATCAAACCAAAAGCAGGCAATTTTTTATCAGCAAAACACTGCTCTAGTATGGATATACGGTATAAGGGAATCTAAACAAAGAAGAAAAATCGATCGCTTCCAAAAGTCTCCTAGAGACCCAGACCGGTAGTTGGAGCGATGTTGCAGAACTTGGAAAGGAGTTCTAATGGCAGTTGCAGTTCTGGCTGAACCGAATTACGATGATCCTTTATGATAGACCTTATTCTTTTGATATCATGTATGCTTATGTCCATGTCGATAGTCTTTGAGAGTAACGCATTCATAGCAGGTTCTAATATGCTTCAATCTTAGACTATCAAACCAACGCATATAATGAACTCACACAAGGTTAATGAACTACCTCCTCTCAATTGTTGACAGTTGACTATAGAACTCCTAACTACATTTTTCGGTTCGATCGGACTTGTAGCATGTAGTTACCCATAGCCTGCTAGAGGGGGGCAGCAGATCATGAGTGACTTTCTATATTAATTTTCCATCTGTGATTCAACTACTGTTCTGTAATGCTTCCTTCCTTTTCTTTCATTCTGTGACTAAAGCTACTGTTTTGTGATGCTTTTGGGCTTTGTCACTCGAAACTTGAATAAAGTAGTGGGTTGTGATAATCGTTGCTATGGTTTTGGTTGATAGTTTGTTTGTTAATTACGAGAGGGGATTGTTTTTGAAAAACGTAACAAGCGAGAGACCAAAATTTCAACAGAAGGGTTTTTGAGTCTTTTTCACGAATATTTGCAGGTATGTTGTCTTTTGAGTTTGTATTATTAACTAATGTGGTCTGGCTACAATTGGTAAAGTGTTTCACAATGTATGCTATATATCCGAGCTTTCAAGACGACTTTATATGGTGTTGGGTCTCTGATTAACGTCTACTCTAGATAGGTCCTGAGGTATTGCGGGCGGGTGGTGAACAGAGATAACTCTGTCTTATTTAGATGTATCTATTTCAACCTTTACTGATCCTCTTTATGTTTATACAATATCTATTTTATGGTTGTGGAAACCGTGGCGACTAGCCGGGACAGCCTAATCATCTTATCGAAGGGGGTAAGTGGGATGAATCACGTGTACCATGAACTATACGGTTTCCTCTCACCAGCCCTTTTATATGTTGTTTATTGTTCACATTTATTTATTGATCTATTAATATGCTTATATACCATGCTTGCTATGCTGCTATGCTTGCTATACTATACTTACATTTTAGATATCCAATTACATCCTTTATTTACTCCTTTATGTGTTGGTTATATTTATTTATATATGCTGATATTTTACATTTTTCCACATTCTACCCATATTTCTCTCCCTGACGTTAAACAGAGATCTGTATTACCACCATGTATTATTATTATTATTTATCATTTAGACTGTGAATGTTTAAAACCATTTCTTCTTCTTCTTCTTTATTATACAATATCAATAACAAGAGCCAGTTTACCACTATTATTAAGACATGTTTGAATCATATATTTCAACATATCAATATAAATACTTCACCAGTAAAATATATGAAATACAAAGCACTCATGATTTGATAAATACAAGAATCAAGTTATAAAATCATAACATAAAGACTCAGCACTCATGATTAATAAATACAAAACAAATGTTAAGAAACAAATAATAAAAAAACCATATCATAACATTTCTGTGTGTTGATTTCATTCTCTCTGAGTTGGTACACATGCATGCTAAAAGAATCTGGTTACCATGGGCACACATACAACATTGGGTTCTAAATTCCACCACTAGACGTCTTGATCACTTTGGCTATTTCTAAATTTGGTATCGGTTTTGACAGTGACCAGTTGCTCACTACATACCTTATAGACGAGTTGGAAAATTAACTTGACCGTTTTGAATTATCACTTGACGCTTTGGAAACTACAGCTGGAAAAGGTGTAGTGTTGTATTTAACTGGCCATAATGCCTTTAGATTCTATTGCTGTGACTAGAATTGTAGGATTAATGCAACATCGATACAAACTTATGCACTGTACAAAATGTGTATCAACGATATCAAAAGACTGGCCTGGTAACCATTTGGCCAGAATCCGGTCGAAAAAGGATCATCAGCCGAAGAGATGATCGATTTTTGGTGTCTGCAAGTTTGCGGAATAGAACAACTTCTGTGGTTTATTTGCCGAAATCAACTTCAAGAGGTTGGAGCTATTAATGTTAGCAAATAGACCATTAGAAGAAGGCTTCAAGCCAATGGATTGTCTTGCCGAATTGCAAGATTGGCTTTTGGTCGAAATCACTTGGAATGGAATGATTATGAGTGGAGCAAGGATGAACCCCGTTTTTTGCCTGACTGGTCTAACAGTATGGAGGAGACCCGAAGAAAGATATGCCCTAGTTTGTATTGATGAAAGACATGAAAGACATGGTGGTGGGTCGATTATGGTTTGGTTTGGGGGGAATCAGTTCAGAATCAGCACAGAGTTGGTTTTCATACGGAATGACTCCCTGACAACTCACAGGTACATAATAGAAATCCTGGATGATCATATTATGCTTTTCATGGTTTCTATGGGCGGGGACAGCATTTTATGCACGAAGAGCTTAGGAGTTATAAAAATGACGAGTGTGCTACCTAGGACATAAAAGGCGTGGTGTCGCATCCACCATATTTTCAATATTCAATATTAAAATGGTCTGACAATATATTGTCACGACGGCCTCTTTTTCTTCACCCAGGGAATCAAACTCGACGTAACTTTCACCGTTTTACTTCACAACTCGATACAATATCTCTTAACCTTATCTTAGGTACAACTCAACTCAACTGAACTACTGCCACGCTACTCGTGGCGCCTTATATACGTCATCGAACCATCTAGAAGATTCGAGACACTTAGATGACATTCGAGAATGCCGATCTGACCGTCCAGAAAATTCCAGATGATTCTAAGACGTTTACACATCAAAAAAATCTAACCTAACATCAACAAACATCAATAAGCAATGCTATATACAGGATGTTACACTCTTCCCCTCTTAGCGTTCGGCGTCCTCGACGAACAGTTCGCTTCGATCCTTGTATGGCCACAGGCGATCGCTATGGACGACCTTCGGTTTTCCACTACCCATACGTATCCTATAGACTACGTCGTTGAGGCGCTTCATCACCACGTAGGGTCCCTCCCAATGGCGTTGTAGCTTCGGACATCTACCCCTTCTTCGTCGTGGATTGTAGAACCATCACCTTCGACGAACTTTGGGCTATTTGCTTTCAGATCGTATCTGCCTTTCATTCTGTCGCTGGCAGACTGGATGTTCCCTCTAACAGACTCATGGATATCCCAGAGCGTTTCCTGAAGCTCGCTCACCCATTCGCATGGAAGATGGCGTTCCGTTTCTGGGGGTGGACCAAGAGCTAAGTCCAGAGGCAGCCGCAGTTCTCGACCAAAAATTATCTTCGCTGGGCTCAACCGAGTTGACTCGTTCACCGCTGATCTGTAGGCCTAGATTCCCAGAGGAATCTTCGTATCCCAATCAGACTGATGCTCGTTCACGAATTTTGACAGGTAATCCAGGATTGTCTTGTTGAAGCGTTCCACCATACCGTCTGACTGAGGATGAAGAGCAGTTGTTCTAGTCTTCCGAATTCCGAGTTTTCTCATCAGCTGAATGAAGACTTCTGATTCAAAGCTGCGTCCCTGGTCTGAATGTAGTTCATTGGGAACTCCGAATCGGGAAACGACGTGTTCTAAAAGAGCCTGGCCCACTGTGCCTGCTTCTTGATTGGGCACATGAATTGCTTCTGGCCATTTAGAAAAATAATCCATTACAACAAGCAGATACCTGTTCCCAACGCTGGTTGCCGGCAAAGGACCCAAAATGTCAATGGCGATCCTCTCAAACGGCGATCCGACATTGTACTGCTGCATATGCGATCGTTGACGAGTACTTGGACCTTTCCTTGAGTTGCAGACATCGCATGTGGGGCAGTACCTGTGGGCTCAGGGGCCTGTCTAAGCTCAACGTATTGCGTAGATTAAGTTTGTAGCGTGAACAAGCCCCCAGACACCAGTCAGGAAAGCGAAATTGATGAAAATGCACTTATCTTTGGTACTGGATCCCATGGAATATGGATGTCCTCTGTCTGCCTGATTGGTCCACAGCAATCCAAAAATCTCTAAACACCGACCGGTAAAACAAATGTTCATCCAAAGCCGAAAACCGAAGGGACATGGGTTCACAGACGCCATAAGACGCGACGAGGAAACTCGCGAAAAACTGTACGAAATCGACACTCCCGAATTCCGCGACGATATCAGAGAGTGCCGAGATGATCTGCACTATCTCGAATTCCAAAACCGGGCAAAAGTTCAAAATACAAAACCGAAAACGAGATCTACTCTTTGACGAGACCATCATCGCAGCGCGCGCGAACTACTAACTAACTTTAATACGAGTATGATAAAAAACAAAGACTTAACAAAAAAGAAAACAGCTCAGCCAATCAGAACACGAATATTGCATTACGACCATATATGGATATTTCGTCATTGCAAAGCCCTCTAGATTAGACGCAAAATATTAGAAAAGGGTGACTACGTTTATATAACAATGCCTATCTTTCAGATTGATAATTTGTTTTACACTTTTTTTATGTTGTTTTCTTCATGATGGACAATAGGAGTATCTAAATAGGAATATTGGTGAAGTGAACTTAAATGAATCCTTCAAAATAGCATAAAATTGGCTGTAATACTTGTACCTATGTAAAGTGCGAAAATAAAAAAAGTCGATGCCCTGTTGGGGCTAGTATCATAACTTCCTAGAAGGGCAGTTAAAATCTGCTATAAAATTTGTACTTTCTAAAGTAAGATAATGAAATAAGCATTCCTAGTATTCCTACTGTAGGCTTTTAGGACCAGTAGCTTCCTTTCCGTGGCACTGATGCTTCCTTCAAACACCTGCTAGTTGCACAGGTGGAGTAGTATAGGAAAAAGCACAAGGAAACTTATCTGTGGTACCTACTGGATCCCATGCATATTTTTGTCCGCTTGAATACATCGCTAGTGTGCGTTTTACACCAAAAAATAGGATTTTTCACGCCACCAAACATCAGACATAACGAGTAACCGCACTGCCCGGCGCTTCGCGAAAACCGGAAAAACTGTACGAAATATACAAAGTCAAAAGTCCCAAAACAAAATTATTAAAAAGTTATAATATAAAATCAAGCACTACCTATCTGAAAGTCAAAAACCGGGAAGAATAATATCAATTGCTTAATACCAACCTCAAAAGCAAAATTAAAAAACCGCTAAAACAGCGGGCAGCGGGACGTTAACAATGTTGCCACGATTCCTCTCTAAAATGATTCGCTTTTGTAGACAAGCAAAAACTTTTTCAGCCCTGTTCAGGTAGAGTATCCAGAGAGTGTTCTTTTACCAGACGTATTCGCCCGGAGTGCAAGACTTTCCGAAATTGGCATACAAAATATTGTGAATTGAGCACTCTTCTCTCGTGTAATGTTAACTTTCATAGTGATGGGTTATCGCGGTATTAGAATTTGTACCTTGTACCTACACTTACCCTTTTCCGTTGCTTGAGGGCGCACAGATTATTATTAATGTTATAACGCCACGTTAGCTGTCGCCGGCTTTGATGTATATTAGATAGATAGATATATTTCCAACCGTTAAAATCCATATAATTAATACTTAATCCAGTAGGTATACAAAAATACAATTATATCTATAAATACAAAAAAATAGATCTAGGAGAAATGATTGGATGAACAAGCTACATATTATGAGCAAGAGCCAATAGTTGGTCGAACAGCTGGTTCTTAGAAGAAATATTAATATTACAAATGTCTCGCAGCGAGTTAAAATTGGTATACCTACTTACATTACAGTGATTGACGATTTTCGCATAACATCGGTATGGGATAAATCACAACAAACAGTAAGCGAGTCCTTGGAACACTGGTGAGGTACATAAAAACTAATTTTACTTAACAAGTGTTCACAATAAGTTTATGTCGTTAGGTCATGCAGAAAAAACAAACTATTCAAAATCCGCCTTGTACTAGCTCATAGAAAACAATGCAGTAATGTTAAATACTCAGTTCCTCTTTTCTCCCGATGACTTCAATGACAAAAATTTCAAAAACCTTTTTTGACGCGCTCAATAAGTGGAAGAACGTGTGTGGCATAAATGGGCAGTAAATGTTGCAATTCCTCAGCTTCGAACGAACATAGTAACTGTATAACATTTTTATCACGTCTGTATTTGCGAAGTATCTACTCTTCCTGATTACAAAACCCAACATTCTATTTGCAGATGGTCTAACTTGAGTAATATGTGAAATAAAAGACAAAGAGCAGTCAAAAATGATACCCAAATCTTTAATTTTGTCAGATTTATTCACTTATTCAGCGACACTGAGTTAGCGGTATAACCGAAATTAACGGTTGTTTTTTTCTATTGAATGTAACCACATGTGATTTTTGCGGATTTATATGCAGATTATTTTTATTGCATCAACTTTCTAGATATATATTTTAGATGATCGGCATATAATAATTTGATGGGATCCCTGGGGATACCTGAACTTGGCAGAAATATGTCTGAACCGGAACTTTCATACTCAACATATGCAAAAATGTTTTGTGAAAGCCCATACCATTTGAGTTTCTCTAATAGTATACCTAAATCAATTTGGTCAAATTCTTTCTGTAAATCCATATAAATTACATCTGTTCGACCCCTGTTATTTAAGCTATATCGAATATATTGGGTCAAGCAGGCTAGATTAGTTGTAGAGGATTTATTTCTTGAAAACCGTGATGTTAGGCCGCTATAACATTTTTTTGTCGCTGATCAATTAACGACTTCATGAATGACTATTTCCAGCAATGTCGACAAGTTAGAGAGGGTAATAGGGAATTAATGATTTGTCGCCTTTTTTAAGCGCAGGTATCACTCTGGCCGTGTGGGGGCGGGTTAGAATATCTCCCATCGTATATCCTGCGTGTCGTAAAAGGCGACTAAAAGGAACCGAACTACTGTCGGTATAAACAGTAACCTCTTCTCAACCAACAGCTTTGGGTGGACGAGTTGAGGAGAGTCAGGACACCTTCTTGTCCTTGGGGTGAGAAATTGCCCCTAAAGGCGGATAAACCAGTAGATACCATCTGGTCAACGGCATGAGGATACAGAAAGCAAATAGGAAACTACTGCATTAAAGATCTTAAAGATATCCCAAGAGAAACTCGCAAAATGAGTAAATGCATTTTACGAGTTCACAACATGTCTGTTAAGACATTATGACTATGATGATGATCACTCTGGCCAGTTTCCATTGTTCAGGGAACATACTTCGGGGTAATGATCAAATTAAATGTATAAAAGAGCAGTTTTGATAGTACATATATAAGCAATCTTTGACGACAGAACTTGGTATCTGGTCTGGCCCTACGACTGATTTAGGAACGAGTAAGACAGTAGGAATTCTGCCGGTGCGCCATCTAGTACCCGAAGGTGACAGCAACCAAAGAGAGAGACGCTACTGGCAGCAGATTTAGGAACGTATTCATAGTCGATACTTAAGGATCCCTTAATACTTGAAGGTCTTTTAAGTAAGGTTTTGTGTTGCGACAACTATACTTGAGGGTCCCTTAAGCGGCCTACAGACGTTGATGCATGCAGCGGTTCCTGAATCTACTCGAGGTTTCATGCAACTTGCATCAGTTGCATAAGTTTTTACTCACATCTAAACCTGTTGCGATGCCTAAATCGACTTGTTTTTTGCACGTTTCATGCAACACAAAAATAATAGGGTAAAGTTACTTATTTGCATCGACGCAATGCTATACACGTTGAAACACTTGAAACCTGCATCAGTGTCACCAACTCGGCATCTCATATGGCTCACCGACCAAAACGGGATTCCAGACTCTGCATCGCTGCAAGCCGAACTGATGTCAAATACGTGATTCAGTACTGCACATGCTGCTACTTACATCATGAAACGTAGTAGCCGATGCCTGCATCGCAGCATGCATCAACGCTTTACGAAAAGCTACCTTGAGTGATACTCAAGTAAAGAAATGTCAACATGACATGTCAAGCTGACAATATTCGTTGCAGTCAAGGCGATTTTTTAGGTTAATTTTGGAGTACAGTGCTGTCAGTTTCTGTGACAACCGGAAAGAAATTGTCCAGAACAAGACATGAAATACTGGCACAAAACAAAAAGAGATAACAGAAAACATCAAAACCTAAGCGTAAGCACAGGTACAACAAATTGACTTATATTTGAAATATGACAACGTCGCCAAATGAATCCTACCGTCTCGTAGATGTTGTCTAGGAGACAAATACACAAGGCCATACTTGAGGGTCCTTTAACCTTAAAGTATTACTGAATAAGAGACTCCATGACTACAACTACGTGACGATATACAACCCCTAGCCTTCAGTATATTCCTCTCGTCATTTAAATTTTAAGACAGAAACGTACCTACTGAATTTAAAAATTGTATCGCTCCTGTATGACATTGTCTACCATAAATATGATGCTGTCTCTCTGATATCTAAGAACTAATGAGCACATAAAAATTAACCATTAATGAACAATAAATTGTTAAGGAATTGCATATGATGTGATTTCACTTCGTACATCAAAGTTATTTCCGTGCAAATTATTATTGCCTAATATCGGATTTGTTTCCCGACGGATACAATCTTCAGCGTTTCAAATCTGACGTGCACCGACACGTATTCCCTCGCAGCGCTTCTACAGCGCCACAGGCTTTCAGCTTTTGCGGGTGGCTGAACATAAAAAATATATATAGAATAGGATACGTTTTTGTATGGTATGGTTGGCAATTTTCTGCATCTCCGTGTGAATAAACGCCTATAACAATTTTTGCGCATTACCGTTGAGATAATCTCAGGTATGGAGATCAGGACCATTATAAGAGTGGACCAACAAATCCTCGCCATTGACGATTAATATTCTATGAGCTTACGCCATCGGGAATGTGACAAAGGTACGTACCATTTTGTCTCTGTATTAACATGCTATGATCTGGACATCCCTATCAAGTTAGAGAACTTATTTTAGGACCTTTATCCAAGGTTGGGCGGTTCTGTCTCTCACTGGACAGAAGCCGGCTAGTGCTAGTATTATAGTTGTGGGCCTGCTATTTGGTCATAACACCTTCAGATGTCACTTCTTTTATTTTCATTTATCTGTTACTTCTAGTCAACAACAACTGTATGCACTTCGCCATTGAGCTGCCCATCTGCTTACCGTAGAAATAGATATCTGTATCTGTAAGAAAATTAATAAAGACCGGTTTATTGTTATTTCCTTTTTTTCTTTCTCTCACAGTATTGTGGTATCAGGAAATGAGGGTTCTCGCAAAACTCATTACTGGTTGACTAGCTTAATTCTCACTATTCTGCATGATTCTAGGATGACTGATTTTTGTAATTCTGTTAGAAGCTGTAATGGTAAGTCACTTCCTAAATTTCTTTGGTGACAGAGATAACGAGAGTTAATATGAACCCTTTCTCCATTTTCCATATAACTTTGATTTCCTCTGACACCTCGGTATATTTTTAGATCTTTTATGCATTGTTAGGTATATCTTTTTAACAAAAAGGTTCAGTCCGCGGGCTCCAACACACCGAGCTACTATTATTATCATTAGGAAATAAATATTATCCTTCCAATTTGCTGTGTCACAATTACCAGAAAATTTCAAGCAAAACGTGCTAATATGCAGTTTGGTATCACTATTCAATACAAGAATGAAACAAATAAGGGCAGTTACTTGAAAATGTACTAAATTCAACACTATTATACTGAAACGGCAACACTGGAGATGAACATCAAACATTAAACTATTAGTGATAAAATAGTGGGTTGATCGATTACCGGTTATTTTGAATTATTTTGAATTTCGGATCATAAAACTGGATAGACAATGAAACGTTAATTTGGTTTTCATCCAAAAAATTACATTAAATATATATTATTAGTTACCTACCCAATACCCATCTCTACTTCTCTAATTCTAATTTCTGTCGTTTACAGTTGGCGGCTCGGTTGGCGGTAAACAGGTGAAGTGTCACTTTCCAGCCCTCTTTTTCTATTTCTTTTCGCTTTCGCTTTCATCTCTTTCCAAAGATGCGTAGTTGACTACGTCCATATAATAACAATATCAAACCAAAAGATTATGATTACACTCTGAGGATTACACCGAATCTTTATTTCTTCACTCTGAATTTGTATAGTTAGGTATATGGGATTTGTGATTTGTTAATACGTAATTTTTTGTACTTTTATTTAATTTGGTGGGTATAGGATACGTTCATCATGTATTAACATCGTAGGTACCTATATGAAAGAGCTTAATTTCCTTGATTGCTTGATCAGTGATCACGTTTGTCTCTCACTTTCATGTCCATATAAACCAGTCTAAACTACCCTACCCTCCACAAAACCAACTAAAATAATATATTCATTTATCTATACGCCATCCAAAAAATCTAAAAATAACTATATACTGCAGGTACAGCACATACGGGTAGGCATGGCTACCTGAACGATGGAGTTGCAGCGCGTGAAAACAATTTTTTTATAAGAGCAAACAATAAGACTACTGTACTGATGGATTTATGATGAATAAATCATGCATTTCATATCTACAATTAACCCTTAACTGATGACACTGGAGTCTGGACCTGCACAAACGAAACTATAAAGATAAAAAGATGCCTGCAAAGTGTGTAGTACCAGGTTGCACTAGCAATTAGTGCTTCCAATGAAGGACATAAACAGAAGTGGGTGAAAGGTATTCCTCATAAGGGCTGGTTATATTTATAAGAATAAAGACAATAATTTACAAACATGTCAAAGGATAAGACCTATTTTAAACCACAATGTGGTACCTACAATGTTTTCTGGACCTCCCAAATATCACAGAAAAAGACAGTTAATAGAACTCATCTGGGCATGCCAACGAGGGCATGCATCTGGGCATACCTACGAAAAGATTTGATAGTGAAAGGGAATCAAGACCAGCAATAATGGCTTCACAGTGACCTAATAGTGAATTTTTCTAGCTCAAGTGAAAATTTACAAAGTAAATTGAGTGTTCATTTAAGTGGAAGTGGCAGCAGGAAACAGGTTGCGTTTATTTTTATTTTGTAGTTTTTGACTACGATGATCCAGACATCAGATGTAAGTGGTATTAGTAGTAGTAGTTCTAAAAAGTATTTTGCACAATGGGGTACCTACAATGTTTTCTGGACCTCCTAAATATCACAGAAAAATACAGTTAATAGAACTCATCTGGGCATGCATCTGGGGCATACCTACGAAAAGATTTGATAGTGAAAGGGAATCAAGACCAGCAAGAATGGCTTCAAAGTGACCTAATAGTGAATTCTTCTAGCTCAAGTGAAAATTTACAAAGTAAATTGAGTGTTCACTTAAGTGGAAGTGGCAGCAGGAAACAGGTTGCATTGATTTTGATTTTGTAGTGTTTGACTACGATGAACCAGACATCAGATGTAAGTGGTATTAGTAGTAGTAGTTCTAAAAAGTATTTTGCACAATGTGGTACCTACAATGTTTTCTGGACCTCCCAAGTATCAAAGAACAATACAGTTAATAGAACTCATCTGGGCATGCATCTGGGCATACCTACGAAAAGATTTGATAGTGAAAGGGAATCAAGACAAGCAAGAATGGCTTCACGGTGACCTAATAGTGAATGTTTCTAGCTCAAGTGAAAATTTACAAAGTAAATTGAGTGTTCATTTAAGTGGAAGTGGCAGCAGGAAACAGGCTGCGTTTATTTTTATTTTGTAGTTTTTGACTACGATGATCCAGACATCAGATGTAAGTGGTATTAGTAGTAGTAGTTCTAAAAAGCATTTTGCACAATGTGGTACCTACAATGTTTTCTGGACCTCCCAAATATCACAGAAAAATACAGTTAATAGAACTCATCTGGGCATGCATCTGGGCATACCTACGAAAAGATTTGATAGTGAAAGGGAATCAAGACCAGCAAGAATGGCTTCACAGTGACCTAATAGTGAATTTTGCTAGCTCAAGTGACAATGTACAAAGTAAATTGATTGTTCGTTTATGTGGAAGTGAAAGTGGCAGCAGGAAACAGGTTACGTTTATTTTGATTTTGTAGTGTTTGACTACGATGAACCAGACATCAGATGTAAGTGGTATTAGTAGTAGTAGCTCTAAAAAGTATTTTTCTTAATTTATTAACCGAGATGAACTCTAATACATATAAAATATAATAATTATTCTGAAACTATAGGCCCACTATTTGACAGCTAAGCCACATTGCCACATCTATGGCTCCGGCCTAGTGTAGAGTCGGCCATGCACTACGCCAACCTGCCTGTATTAACGTTTTGCCGAACTACGCATATAAGCTAATTAGGGGCGCGAACATGCAAGGTGATTTTTAACGGTGCATAAATAGAAAATTACTGGTTCCGGTAGCGTTTTTTTTTTGTTTTTAAATAAGATAAAAATAATCATATGCTCCTACTAATAATAATTTACTAATTATTAATTTTTTCCAACTTGTACTACGTAAAAATTCAGCTTTTGTCGTATAAACTTGCTTCAATATGGCGGAGATTGACGAACCAATCAAAAATAAGACATCCTTTGTGACCACTTTCCCTATACAGTCACTGTAGCATCGCCGACTCTACTCCACTCTCTACTCTCTGACATGCTGATTTGACATTTGACGTAACACAAAACTAGACAGCCGTCCACAAAACAAAATTAACCTCAAAGTTTAATTCAACTTCAACAGCAATACAGCTTTTTATAGTTGTTCAAGTTGTTTTTGTTCAACTTGAATTATTAAAAAGGTTTTAGATGCCTATGCATTATTCATTTACTAGTTAACAGCGTATATGTATCAGTGTATATGTTTTGTGGTTAACAGGATATTAGTTGTTAAATAATAAAAGGTGATGTTTTCCTTATCTAGATGCTGTTCTCAGTTGAATTCAAGAGTGTGGAAGCTTGACAATCAAAAACGTATGATTAATGTAGCATTAAAGCTACTTACAGCAAATTCTAAAAATATAGAGAGAGAAAATAGAGACTTCATTCTTGTGTACCAATTTCCATATATTAGGCCTCTTGCTGTTGTAAACAAATTATCACTGTATCAATTAGCTGCAACTATAACTGGCTTACCAATTGCATTATTTCTGAACTACAATGATATAATAGGGCCTGGGGAAGTTCAACTAATTGCAGGATTGGGTATGAAAGCAAAACAATAATGTAAAATAATTGAAAAAAGTTTATTATAGGCATAACTGGTTGTGTTACATTGCTAACTGCTGGATTCTTCACACAAAAATTCATAGGATTTATCTATTACAATGAAGAGAAGGGTGTTGTGAGAATAGCTTATAATGATTTCTGGGGCAGAAGAAGAGATACTGATATTCCAGCAACTGATATTGTCCCTTTATCAGATTTACCTACTACTCCTGCAGATGGTTTATATTTAACATTTAGAAGATTCTCTACCAAAGACACATGGAAATTCAATATTAATGCAGGTGTAATTGTAGACAAAGAAAAATTTCAGAAAATTCTGTAGTGACTGTACTTAATAATAAGATGTATTTGTAATATAACATTTTTAACTCTGTCTCTATTTAGTTCTATAGATCATTTTTATAGATACCTTGTATTTAAAATTGAAAACAAAGCCGTTGCCAAGGGGGGGGGTAAGTGCCCCACCCCCTAGATGGAAACCTAAGCATTTTATCATAAGCTTTGTTTCTTATTGCCCAATTTGTATTCACCATGTTTACTACAAAAATTTTCCAGTCTAGTAACTACTACTTGGTTTCCTTAGGTCCTAGGCTGGCAA
This sequence comes from Callosobruchus maculatus, assembly GCA_951848785.1. Classification (NCBI taxonomy): domain Eukaryota; kingdom Metazoa; phylum Arthropoda; class Insecta; order Coleoptera; family Chrysomelidae; genus Callosobruchus; species Callosobruchus maculatus. The sequence continues at coordinate 14,784,788 of CATOUR010000083.1, forward strand.
TACCCTTGATTCAAAAGATTATTTACTGACAAGAAATTACAAAAATTTTTATAACTTTATTCACAATATAAAAATTGTTGATAAATAGGTTTGTACTTTAACTCCATCTATAATGTGCATATGCTCTGTTAGCTTCACATTGCTTATGTAAATCATGTTTTTTCTTAACCACTCTTCCTGTACTATTTGCAGCATCAATTAGTTCTCTTGCAAGCTGTAAATGAAACCTATAATTTTTATCTTTTTCTTGCCCAGCTTGAATTAACCATTTCATTGACATAAATTGTGCCTTTTTTTCTGAGACTGGTACAGGAACCTATAATTAAAATATGCATGTACTATCTATATGTTTAATAACTGCTAAACACTATAATGAGTTAGATAATAATGATAATAGTTTCCATTAAATAACACATTAATTCCTTAGAAAAAGCTACTGATATAATTCATTAGAATAATATTGGATCTTTGTAGCAGAATTAATAGCATTTAATAAAATAGTAGCAAGATTTGTTTTAGATTAAAAACAATTAGCTATTAGTATAAAGTACTCTGACCTAATGGATCTATTGCTATATTAGTTGTATTTGCTCTGGACTAACCTGGTATTTCACCCCTCCTCTCTTAATAGGCATTAGCATCAAAATAGGTTTACAATTTTCTACAGCATTGTGGAATATAATCTTTGGGTCCAATTGTATTTTAGACTTTTCCACTTCCGTTTTGCTTTTATGATATTTTTCTAACTGTAACCTTTTGATACTTTCTAATGTTTGTTCTACTAAAGACCTTGCAAGTACCTTGTTGCCGCCAGTCATGCAGTAATTTGTGAACAAGCTAAAAGTATTTTACTATAGCATAGGCGAATATAACATAGGAAAAATATACTTAAGTAATGGATCCTGTCTACTAGAGGATGTTTCATCGTTCAATGCAGCTCTGGTAGGAACATGCGTGAGTTTATGCAGTTCGCCTTCCTTTTTTAGCTGGTCCTGTTCTTCCTTTTTGTAAATAGGTTTTATATAGTATTTAGGGTACTGAGACATGCCATTTTGCTGGATACAATTACTGCAATAGAAAGCCGGTTAATTCATTGCTATGACACGGGAAATATTAATTTTATGTTGAATTTCTTACTTTATCACACTTAGTTTTGCTTTAAATAAACCGTTTTTAAGTATTGTTTTTATGGTTGCCATTTCCCAAAACTGCTAAATGCTAAATATCTAACCTCAATCTTCTTCAACTTCTGTCAATGTGGGTCCTCGGCACAAAACATATGTCCGCGGTGTGGGTTCTGTGGTGTGGGTCGAACACAGACAAATCATTTTCCCAGCTTCCATGGCAGGTGGTAATAATCGAATACTTCTACCACCCAATAGACGGCGCTTTTCCGCATTCAGTTATACCAACAGTCGTTTTGAAATTAATTTTTGGATTGTTAAATCACCATTTATTCTATGAAAGAGGCCTTTCATTATGCAAGTTTGAAGGTTTATCATAAATTAGAAAAATATTCCGTCGTACCAGCCTTTATTTTTCTGTGCCATACACAATAACCATTTATATAGCTCAAAGCTGGGAAAAAAGTTTCGGTACTGAATATTACTAAACGGAACAGCTTGAATTGAAATGAAGTTTAAGTTGGTAATACTGCTGAAAAGTGCGTTTGATTTGATGGCATTTATAATATTCAATTTGGCGAAAAAATAAACGGCATAAAATATTTACAATCAAAAGATAAGCGGTTTCAAACTTGGACGGTTTTATTTGAAATACGGCAATTAGAAATCTAACGCTGTAAAGCGAAATATTTGCTTGCAAAAGCCGTAGCGTCGCCATTTCTCCAAAAATCTGTCAAACAAGCTCAAGGTTTGTCTGTCAAATGGTTATTTCAGAAGTAAACAATAATATATATCGGAAAAACGATAATTACTCCTCTAGTTGCTCATAAAATACACCCTACTTCAGTTTATTGCAGGTATTCTACGTCCTCCTTCACTAGCACTTAGCTTTGGTGACTTTTTAGGTCAAGTCCCTGTGACCAATATGGGCATACCATCGAAGACCAAGGCGGCAACTGGAGAGGCTATTTAAAGGGTCAGAATGTGAAAAGTGTGCCTAAACAATCTGGGGATCATGCAAGGATCCAAAAACGTACCGCTCATTAATCTCAATTCACACATAACATGCAAGCTTTGTAATGGATATTTTGTTGATGCTACAACTATCATTGAGTGCTTACATAGCTGTGAGTATCTATATACCTAGTTATTTGGAAGTAGCTGATAATTTTGCTATCTTTAAATTAGTTATTTATATAATACACCTTGTTAAGCAGAACATTATTTCGATGTTCATACAACTAGGGACGCTTTAATATTGGACATGTGGTTCTGTGCTTGATAATAGAGGGTATCTTTACAGATGCATATTTGCTACTTGAAACTGAATTTTGAAGTACATAGTATCTAAGGAGGGATTACCAATTTTGTTGTTATTTTTTGTGTGATGAAAGTTTAGATAGTAACTATGCCTGATGTGCAAGTCTACCAATCTGTAAAGAGTTTCTATAACGTAGTGTTGAATAACCAGCACATGGTCGGTCATAATTGCCATAAGACTTTAATCAATAAAAAATGGTTAATAATTTATTAACTTGGATTTATTATATATGCCATTTATGTCTATAACTGATATGAGACTACTCATAGTTATGTTTATGAAACATTTTATCTATTTTCCATATACATTGTACTCCTTGTATGTAAGTACATAAAATATTTCAGTTTTCGATGAACGTTATTGCATTTTATTTCATAATGTCATTCTACATTATGATTTTATTCAATTTTAGTTTGCCGGAGCTGTATTGTGAAATATTTGGAGAAGAATAGGTACTGTCCTGTCTGCGATGTGCTGGTTCATAAAACAAAGCCTTTACTCAATATCAGACCTGATAAAACTATACAGGACATGGTCTACAAACTGGTTCCAAGATTATTCCAAAGTAAGTACATTTACAATTCTTGCCTGCCAATATCTTAAAATAACTTGAATTTGCAGACCAGGAGCCTTTATTTCCCTATAATTTTCTTACTTCTTTCTTAAGCTTTTTTTAATATAATTACAGTAGAACCCCTCTAATCCGTCGCCTTCGGGACTAGGGGTATGGTCGGAACGCAAAAAAGGTCGGATTATCCAAATAGCCTTTATTTATTGTATGAACATGTTTTGCATTGCAATAAGTGATGTACGAAGTTTGTAAACATTGTTTAAAAGCAATAAATAAATTTAGTTTAGTAGTTTAGTAAAAAAATAAGAAAATCAGTCATAGATTTTTGTTTAAAACACGAAATTCTAGAGATAGCTGCAGTGTCTCTCCATTCCTAGATCCACAAAATGTCACTGAAGCAAGGTCGGACTAACCGGAGCGTCGGACCAGCGAAGGGCGGATTAGAGGGGTTCTACTGTACAGTTGTTATTAATTTAGTTTAAACTTCTATAGTTATAAACAAATAAGCTGGCTTGGAGAACTTATGTATATTCCCCACAAATAACACAGGCAGTATTATATTGCTATACCTGTATGTACTAAGTGTTGTTAAAATTAGTGTTGGAAAATTACCAGAATTTATTTTTCCTTGTGAAAGTTTGAGAGCATTCAGGAATTTCAGAGAATGAATAAGAACTACCCTCTACCTTTAAGGAGAATGCATGGTTACATAAAACATCATAGAAACTCAAAAGGACTTTATTTAACATTATAAACATTAAAATAATATAAAAAACATTACATATATAACTAAAAATGTTACCAAGACCAACCATTAGAAAAGAACTGAAACACAATTTGAAGGGGAACTTGCTAATGAAATAAAGTTAGTTTAAAAAAATAAAAACACATTTTTAAAGAACATGAGACTAAAACATTGACAATGATTTTTATAATAACATAAAACAATAATGAACAAAAAAGTACTAGTATTATTAGGGAAACAGCATTGGGTGCTGATTTATGAATATTTTGGTACAAAGCGCCCAATCTTTTTCTTCAATCATACTAATATTTTTTGTTCATTATTGTTCTAAGCTTATATTAAAAATTGTGGTCAACTTTTTAGTCCGGTGCTCTTTAAAAGTATGTTCACAAGTTTTCTTCTATATTTATTTTTAATTTTTTCGTTCACTGTATCACTAAAACATGTTTTTTTTTAACTGTATATGTGTAATGAAGACATACAATTGTTTTTGATCAATATTCATAGCATAATCCTTATCATTACTGCATGGACGATAATTAAAGCTGCTGAGTTTCCTAAATAAATATCTTAAAAATTCTAACTTCCAAACAGTTTGATATGTCTCGCCTTTTAAGCTCTCGTTGCTACGCCTCTAGTCAGCAGATACCACCACTGGCTCGACAGATTTGAAGCGGTCAAAATCGTTTTCGCGGCAAAGTTGGAGCATTCTATGTTTGGTATGATTTCTTGATCCAAAGGAGAGTGTGTGAATGTGTGTTAATAAAAAAGGAACTTCATAAGAGTATTAAAATAACAAGTACACTGTTTGCTTTGTAGCCTAAAGTATTCCCCAACAAAATCTTTATAATTTGGCATATTTGAAGTATTTGTGCCCTATTATCTTATCACTAAAAATTCAACAGGAATTGTATGCAATGTCCAAGTAAGATTTCTCAAATGTCACACTAAATAATAGGAAAAAGACTCTTCTCTACATCCCCAAATGGGACCTTTTGCTTCAACCGTAGCGAACTTTACCATAAATTACGTAATTTTTGGGAACATTTGCCCGGAAAACAAAAACCAGTAACATGGTATGATATACATAAAGGCCTATTGGACATGCAGAGACTAAAAAACTATAAATGCAATTTCTTAATTGCTGCTGGTTCATCAGTTACAAGAAAAATGGTTTGAGTTTTGTAGGATTGTCTGTCTAACAAAAGGGATTATGTCATTATGTCAAAAAGTATAAAACTATAGTTGAAATGGCCTACTATTTTGAGGAGAACTCGCAGTTTCAATATGTATTGTTTATGTATTACCATTTTTTTTACAATTTGTTACCTTGCATATTAATTTTTTGATGTTAACCTATTGTAAATAGTTGCAAAGAAAATATGTAACTATTTGACCATGTTAACATATTATAATGTTGTATGTATATGTATTACAAGTGATAACTTCAATATTTGCTTTTTTATAATAATGTAAAAATTGTAGATGAAATGCAAAGGCGACGAGAATTTTATGAAAATCATCCTGAATCAAAACCATCAACCTTGGAACAATGTAGTGAAGCTACTTATCAATATTTATTAACTCCTGAGGAGACTGTTTGCCTGACATTGGTTTATCATGAATCAGGCGGCAAACCTAGGTAAGATTATGTTTTTACTAGTAAGGTCATGTAACATGAAATAATAATACTGCATCCTAAACGAAAAATCATACTTTATCAAGCCTCTTATTCCGTTGATATAGATTTTGTACTAGAGTTTTTCTTATTAAAATATGGAATAAGCCTACTGAAGTGCTGAAGTATTATTCCTATGAATACATTTTCATAAAAGTTAAACAAACAGCAAAAAAGCCAAAGTAGCATGTAAATTTGAATCTAGTAAATCTGATACACTGTGTTTTTGAACTTTTTTACTCAAAACCATAAGCGTGGTTACTAGTTAGGTGGGGGCTTGGGGGGGCTTAGCCCCCCAAGAATGAAATTAGCCCCCCAGTCATCCAAAAATAATGTGTTCTGTTAAGTTTTTTGTATCTAGGGCGAGTGCTTAGTGCTTAAGACCTCCCAACCTTTCTTTAAATAATTCTTCAGTTGGGTATCTATAAGGTTTATTGTAAATAATTTTTAAGATTAATTTTTGTGCTATCTCCAAAACTTTCATGTGTTTTTTATTTGCTCCTCCCCAAACACTGATTGCATACACTATGTGACTTTGCACTAAGGCCTGCTGACATAGTACTTGTTTTAAGAACTGATGGATACTGACCTGAATCTAATGACCAGTTAATTAGATAACATAGTGGCTTTGAGATGTTGTAGGCTACAATCTTAAGGTATTATGCTTTTTTGTTCTAAGATACCTGAGGTGCCCTGCAGCTGTCACAGTGAATCACTTAAAAAAACTGATTCGTGCAAAATATGACCTGACAGAAAACCATAGAGTTGATGTACTTTACAATCAAGATTGCCTTAGCCCTAAACTTACATTAATGAATATAACATATATTTATCTTTGGAAAAGGGTAAGTTTATTTTTAGAATTGTAACAATTTCCACTTGAATAGTAGTGTTCAACTACAAATTTATGTATCGGTGTATTATATAATTTTGACAAGTACGAGTATACATGAAAATTTTGTCATGCTTAGGTGATACCACATCGATATATAATTGCAGCAAATAAGGATATTTCAATTTTGTTTTCCAGAAAGGACCAATAGATTTAACATACCGCATCTACGAAAATATCGCAAAGAAACCAAAATTAGATATATCTGAGTCGTCAAATGCTGTACAGCCTGACAACACCAACAACAATAATTGGAAAGAGGTACAGCTTCGTATAAGCGAGAATGGTGAAATGTCCATAACTGACATTCAAGATACTTCAATTGATGACCCTGTCTTGGAGATTGTAAATACTGAACCAAAGTACAAAAATGATGTGGTTATGGTTGTTGACTCCCCTGCCACCAAAAAGGAAATCCCTGAATTGAAGCCAGTCAGTGCACCTGACATCATTTTGACGCCATCGAGCACCGCAGTTGCTACAGTATCAAGTGTATTTGCTTCAAGTAGCACTCCAGTGGTGACGGATACTCTGGTGAATGAGATCAAGCTACCTCCGATAAGTCTAGTGGCGACTAATGACGGTAATAGTAATAACTAATAATAGTAATACAAGCATGCTAACAATTTTGGAAGTCTAGGAATTTGTAAAGCGAGGTTTCATACTGTATCAGATTAATTTTACTACAGAAAAAATATAATAAATTAGGAACGCATATAAAAATCTTAAGTTGTCTACTGTTTAGTTTTCGCCTTATTAAAATAATCATTAAGTTTTCATAAAAAAATAATAACAGAAAAACTAGTGGAAAAATTAACAGAAAACTAAGTTTGAGTTGAGGCCATAGAAAGAAGTGTAATAATCTTACCCTCTCATTTGACTACAGTTGGTGGTGATCTTGATTAATAAAATCAATTTATGCTACTTAATTTGTTTAGCGGCTTTTTTGGATCTCTTTAACATTATTGTCGAAAACTTTTTTCTTGCAGTCCTAAACACATTGCCATCATTGACAGGTAACCTTGGCTGTGCGACACTGTCTTCGGAGACTAATACTACAACAGTGTACAGTACGATAAATACCTCTAAATGCAGCACGACGATCGGAGAAAGCAGTTACAGAGAACCGAAAAGTATCGATGTTGTGATAGAAAACGTTCAGCCTAAGGTGACTGAAAACTTTGAGAAGGCGGATGTTAAGGTGGCCGAATCCGCTGAGCTGCAAAGCAGTGGGGTGAAAAGGAAGAGTGATGCAGCTGTGGACGTCGAACCTCCTCCTAAACAGGCGAAACCGACGATACTCAACCATACTATTGGTTTGTTGAATCTGTCTAATAACCATCCCCTGAAGAAGCATTCAAAGTTGAACCGAAATGGCGAGAACATTAACGTAAGCGTTTCTCATATATTACAAATACTTGCCTGGGCCTGGGTCCGCACATTTATACATATGTATTTGCCATGTAAAACACGGATTCGCAAGTAAACGCACAACTCACTTGTTTTTCAAACTACAATCATAGTATTTCAAAGGGTGATAGTTAAGACCTTAATGAATGACATCTCAGAGCATTTTTTTTTTGAAAAGTTTTTAAGTGTGCAAAATCATACATTCTTCAAATGTCTATAATTTAACAACCAAGCACGGTATTAAAACAGGGCCGTCAAAATGACATAGTGCAAGCTTTTTTCTTCAATTTGCTTTTTGAATCATTACTGTTAGTTTAAAGGTAACGTCAGGAGCTTCTAAATGCGAAATTCATTTTTACCGCGACTTTTGGACCTTTTGGCCTTACCTTTGGACTTTTGTACTTACCTCCCTTCATTTTAGAAAGGAAACAAGCGGTCACGCCTCCTCGCTAACACGGGAATACGTATTTTCTTGGATTCGCAATTTCGCGCGCTATACCCTAGACCCTTAAGGTCGGGTCTTTCTGAAAAATGCTATATTGCTAAAAAGTTGGGTTATCTTTATCTATCGATTTAGCTACTGGAAAAAATACCCTTAGAACTAAACACTGTATATGTAAATAGGTAGACTAATGAATAACAATCTTTAACCTATAGTTAAAACCATCTCTATAGATCTGGAATAGTACAACAAAAAATATCGACTTAAATAGTTTCACTATCATACATATTACACATACAAGGTGGTTCACTTTATAATGGCATAACCTCAGAACATGATAAGATAATGTTAAAATAATGACAATTTCCCTATACGCAGATATCCGGGAAAGCTTCGTTTTCGAGATGCAGGGTGTTCAAATTAGAAAAAAATCTATATTTGAATATTTCCTAAATTGCTGCTTAGAAAAATTTGAAATATGGCTGATACATTACAAACACCAGTGGTGGAGATATGGCTATACAATTACCCTTTTTTAAACTCCTACGTCACTGACTTTGTTGCAAATAACTATAATGTTGTTCAATGATCCATACCTTATAAAATAAAAAAGTATTCTTGGATTTTGTTCTTATGATGGACCGTTTTCGAGATATTTGCCGATTTCGTCAGGCACTGTCATTAATAATTATCAAGAATAACAAGGCATACAACTTTTTTTTATCGCCTTTATTTGGGCGAAATTTCGCTTAAGGCTATTCTTACATTTAACCCATATATAAAAATAATCAAATCAAATAAGTTTTAAAATATATATCTAGTATTCAATCGCTGTGGAAGTACATAAGGACCAAAGTGGTTACCATTGTAGATTCCCAGCCAAATAACAATGCTAAATTCATGCTGAAACTTTCGTGGTTATTTGTTGGGGATTTTAATGAGCCCATACATATTATATTGATTTTGGAAATTTAGAATCCCACGTCTTGTAAAACATGATTTGTCGGTCCACAGAATTTTTTTTTAAGAAATCGTGTTCGTTGCCCGGTAGCCACCTACAAAATACCATCTTTTGTTCTTCGTTTTTGGTTGTAAACCATGGATGCTTGGTAAATGAAACGGATATCTGTTTTTAAGGGCCCCACTCACCTCGTTCTTCTCCGCCGTTTTTAACCGACGGTTAAAAACGTCAGGGTAAAAATGTCACAAAAACAAGGTGTATGGGCAAGAACGTCGTTTATGCCCGTCGTTCTAAAATGTCAGGCGAGGTTTGATTTCTGTCGGTTATCATGCCAATTTTTCGAGTAAAAACGAGGTGTGTGCTCTCAACAGTGTGACTGGTCGGGCATTTATCAGGGGCAGTGGCGTTCAGCATTTTTTATTGTTTATGATTGCAACTGGTGATAATAAAAATGTCTGATATTAGACAGTGGAACAGACTTTTTATTAGGGTTTATCGAACTTTATAGATCATTTCCTTGCGTGTGAAAAGTTAAATCGGCGGAATACCATGAGCGAGTCAAAAAAAAACAAGGCGTATGAAGCATTACTGCTGAAATAGAAGAAGTGCATACTGATGGAACAGTAAAATCAGTAAAACAAAAAATTGATTCCCTACGGGGTGCATTCCGAAAGGAATTGAAAAAAATGAAAGACTCTTTGAAATGAGGTACTGGATCGGAGGATACGTACAAACCGCACGTCTGGTACTATGACAACCTGTTAGTTTTAGCAGTTTCCGATAGGTAACATCCATCCTCAAGTAATTGTGTCAATCGCCAGGCTCCAATCTTAGCTGCTCCAGTAAATTTATATGTGACAGTGCACTGCGTTTAAGTAGCCAGTCTTTAGTCCACTTTATTTGAGTTTTTCCTTTTTCGCGATTTTTTTTCGACTGCCAAAACCGCTGCCACTGCTAACAAGCACGTATGCTTACGGTCCGTCGTGATAAACTGGCGCGGAAAAAACTGTTGTGTGTGGATGTATCAGTCAACGTTCTTCCCTCTAACGTTTTTAACCTTCGGTTAAAGAAGAACGAAGTGAGTGGGGCCCTTTGCACACTTGAAAGTTTTTAGAAGTCCCGATGTTTTGACTTTGTCTTCATTGACTTGTCCTTGGATCTTCATCAAATTCACGCACTATGCGATTGTTTCTTCTTACGGATACATGCGAATGGCGCTCAAACCCTGATTGTGCACGTTTTAGAAAACGTTATTATCCGTTTACTGTATCGAGATTCAGCCAAAAAAAGGCCTGACAGGTACCATGGCCGTCTACCTACCAATAAGCAAATAGCTGGGCAATAAAAAGAGAAGTATGGCTGCCGTAGTACACGCCTTGGTCAAAATCAGTGGCGTGTCTACCAGTTTTATGCAGTGCTATAAGTTAATAGGTATTTATACAAGTCAGAAACATACGAGTATGTTTACATTTTTTGCGAGCAATGTAAAAAAGCCACAAAAACCGAACACCCTTAACCGGCAAAGCAGGGGTGGCTCAGAATATTTATTTGTAAATATTTCTTCAATCTGGGTAAGGTGAGAATGTCAGAATGGTATGTGACAAACTCAATAATTCCATCAATTTAAGTTCGTTGAATAACCGCTAAACCGTGTTAAGTCACCAATAAAAGGGCATCAAATGATAAACGATGAACGGCGACTTTTTTACCTGAAATTCTCAGTATCACTACATGTAGGGTTGAATCCAGCCGTGACTCGCACCACGCAGTCGATAGATTAATTGACTTATCGATCTATCAGGTGGTTGTCCGGATAGTCTCCGTACTCTACAGTTATCAGTACACTACACTACACTACACAAACACTACTATATGAAAAAGTGACACCATATATACCAATTAGCACTGTTAATAGAGTTGTGGACAGAGATATAAGATTTGTTTACATGTTTTCACGGGGGACAAAAAAGCTAGAAATTTGTAAGCTTGACTTGTAAATCCAAAACAGAAAATATTTAATCATAATTGTGAGATGTATTCATAATAATTCATATGTTGAGACACCTCTAATTTTGTCACTCCTTAAATTTACAATAAATAGGTATACATTATACACCACTTCTTTCGTCTGGTTTGACAATATTTTGTTCTTGCCAAGATTGCCCATGACGAACAGTGAATATTCAACAGTCAAAACGGAGAGATCAAGAGTTTTTTATTTTACGCCTATAAAATACCGAGGAATCTATCGCCGCTACTGGTTTGCGAACCACGCCCGGTACCTGACGTTCCACGACTGAGGCAGGTAGCAGGCAGGCGGTCCCAGACGACCCAGCGGGAAATGATTTATGGGTTTCAAATCTTGGGAGAGTAAAAGAATAATACGATGCTGTCATTCTGTCTGTGTCGTCTCGTCTTCTCAAACTCCTGCTGAAAATCCATAAATAAAATGTACATCTGCATATTCTGGATTAGAAAAGGTAATCAATTGTATACCCAAATGTCCACCACTGGTTTTTTTAATTTATCGCTATATTTTCTAAATCATAGGGAATCCTTAGCTTATCCTGAATGAGAAGTTTTAAAATTTTTCTAGGGAAATATTCAAAATAATATGACTTTTTAATTAAAACTTTTACACCCTGTATCTCGAAGTGAAGCTTTTCCAGATAGAAGACAGTATATATAGGAATTATCATTATTTCAACGTTATCTATCAGGTTTTGAAGTTATGCCATTATACAGGGTTACTGGTAACTCGACCACTTCCCTGCAAGAGGTGATAGAGGGACTCAAATGTAATAGATTTAACCCCCATACGTAATTCCGAAAACCGATAGTTTTCGAGATAATTATCATCTAATGTTTTTCAACCAAATGTCCAAATTTCTACACTAGATCCTAAACTATGAAAAAAACCTGTTGTTGATTCTGATAATTTTTATTTTAGTACTTAACTAACACATACACAAAGCTAACTTAGTATTAAAATGTTTCAAAATACTAAACAGTTCCAAACTAAATACAAATATAAAAAATAAACAACAAAATTTTTACATTCACCGTGAAAGAAAATTAGCTAGCTCAAAAAAAGTTATACAAACGGTTGAAAAAATCGATAAAAAAATAATAATAAAAAAATTCCTACCCAATAACCTTTTCAGAAAGATTATAAACAGCAATGAATAAAAATCACCTATTAAAAAAGAACGAATGACAGTACAATCATTATTGATAACTCAGTTACATACTGGAGTGTTTGCAAATGCGGTCGATGATTTTATCCAAGTAAAACAAATTAAATCCACTCAGAGTTTCTAGAGATCTTGCTCAATGTGTTGCCCTTGATTTCGGATACAAGTACGGATCCGCTTCCTCACTTCGGTTTTTGTAACTCGTGTTGAAAAAGTTCGTCCGCCGCATTGATAATTTTTTGCCTTAGTTCGTCAGCAGTATTAACTGGAGTCTTGTAAACCAATGCCTTCATGTGACCTCAAACGTAAAAATCAAGAGGTGTCAGATCTGGGCTCCGCGCAGGCCATGAGATGGGTTCACCCCTCCCTATACCTATTTGTTCGGGTATGTGTTGTCCAACAACTGCCGAATTGTGATACAGTAATGTGCTGGACAACCATCACGGCTGGAATATCATGTTGTTGATGATTCTGTATTATGTTGATAAATTTTGTTAAATAGTTACTTGTGCTTATACTGTCATTCTTGTCTTTGGAATAGGCCATCAGATAAGGAGGTTTTTAAAAGAATTTGTTTGACTGGTTGTGTATCTTTTTTTCAGCTAGACAATTTTATTTCACGGTGAATGTAAAAATTTTGTTCTTTATTTTTTAAATAATTGTATGTAGTTTGAAACTGTTTAGTATTTTTACACATTTAAATACTAAATTAGATTTGCGTATGTGTCAGTAAAAAACTGAATTGGAAATTACTAAAATCGACAGCAGTTTTTTCTAAATTTGGGATGTAGTGTGGAAATTTGGACATATCGTTGAAAAACATTGAATGTTAATTATCTCGAAAACTATCGGTTTTCGGAATTAGGTATGGGGGGTTAAATCTATTGCATTTGAGTCCCTCTATCACTTCCTGCAGGAAAGTGGTCGAGTTACCAGTAACCCTGTATAGTGGACCACTCTGTATGGGAGAAAAAACAAAATGTAAGACACATGTAAATAAGAACATATGCATTCAGATCTATTATTAATGCAAAGTATGTGTAATGAAAGTTTTCCTGAAAGATACTGTCAATCTGTTTAGGCAGTGGGAACTTTAAAAAAATTCAAATTTTGTTTGGAGTATCAAGTAAAATGGTCATTCTTTTTTATTAGATACCAAAGATTCCGACTTCGGAGGTGACTATCACTCCAGCGGCACCCATCAGCTCTGCTAACAAACTGAGCATTACGAAGCCTAGTAACACCTCAACACCGACGAGTGTGACTGATAGTCAGAGTGCGGTCTCCAAGCAGGCCTTCCAAAACAAGACGACTCTGACGGTCAGCCAATCCACCAGGTAAGAACGAGCCGTGATTTATAAGCAGTGATGTTAATGTGAATGTTTTTTAACATTTCTAACAACCATTGAAATGTCCTCATTTTGTATATCGTCGATTTTTATCCAATCAAATTCAGGTTACACTGAAAATTTATCGACACTTCTAACAACCATTAAAATTTCTTCATTTTGTATGATATCGATTTTTATCCAACCAATCCAAATTACACTGATAATTGCATTCAGTGCAGTTATCAGTCGCTATGAGTTTGACAACTTCATTCGAGATTAATTTCAAAATATCACGTTCCGGTAAAGAGAATCTTCGAAGTATAAATGCCCTCAACAACGAAAAAAATCCTAAAAACACAACCTAAAGTCATAAATACGTGTAGATATCCCTCGGACATTGACAAATATGTAATAATTTTCTGGAAAATTTCTCAAGCTCGTTACTTGGTAGCCCTCAGCACTGTAGTTTCGAGGTGTTACCAAGAAACAAGCATTCGATTTTCATAACTATCTCGCCTATTGTCAATGTCCAGGGATATTACTACTGAAAATAACAATATATTACCGATATCCCAAAATAACGTTGTTTCCCGTGACTACCAGCAGGCCCGGTACGCCGATCAGCATACCCAAGCCAGCCATCTCCATCACAAGGACGTCGGTGAATCCCCCCCCGAAGCCGCCGGGCGTCGCCAAAGCACCGTGCTACGTGCCCAAGCCGCCCCAATACGGTCCCAGCATCACCGTGTCCAAGGCTGTGACAACCATCACGACACAGAGGTGAGCTTTTTTTCTTTTTTTTTCTTTTTTTTTATGATCAGCGTCCCACAAAGGCGACGCTGTAGAAGCGCTGCGAGAGGATAAGTGTCGGCGCACGTTAGATTTGAAACGCGGCAGGTTGTAGCCGTCGGGAAACAAATTCTCCGGCAGCTCATTCCACAGCGTCGAAGTTCTCCAAAAGAAGGAATGCTGGAGGAGACTGGTTCGTGGAGTAGCGACCTCGACCTGGTAAGGATGAGCTCGCAGAGCCTCCTAGTATTCCTCGTTCGGACGAGTTAGTTGATATCTTCCATATTAACGAGCTTTTGTTTATTTTTCATGGCCTGCTAGGTTTCTTGCATGCAGGAAAGTTGAAAAACACCGATTTGACTGAAAATTTAAATAAAATGAAAACCAAAAAAGACTGATATCAAGAATGCTATATCGTTAGAAAGGTAATCAAATTTTACATTTGATTCTTTAAACCAAAATAGGCATTCCCATTTGAAAAAATCAAGTTATCTGTGATTGAAGTTTCCTTAATTTATCCTCTGATTTCTCCAAGTACAAAAAGAATTCAAATTTAGCCGTCTGACCTAAGGTGACGCATTTCATGCTTAGTCGTACCACAAAGTCAAGGCCTTCTAAGTTTTATAATCGCTGCGATATTCAATTTTCTTCTGATACCTACTTATACCAAAAATGGTGATTTGCGCCTAAACGGTTCGTTTAAAGTTCCATGTATGATAAATAAAGTCACACTAGAATTGACCAAGGAATCCAAA